>CM070529.1:0-4884864 GCA_036346145.1 Olyra latifolia
CTGGGCCTGGGGCCTGGGCCACTGGGCCCTGGGCCTGGGCCACTGGGCCTGGGCTGGGCCTGGGCCTGGGCCTGGGCCTGGCCACTGGGCCTGGGCCTGGGCCTGGGCCTGGGCCACTGGGCCTGGGCCACTGGGCCTGGGCCTGGGCCTGGGCACTGGGCCTGGGCCTGGGCCCTGGGCCACACTGGGCCTGGGCCTGGGCCACTGGGCCTGGGCCCTGGGCCCTGGGCCACTGGGCCTGGGCCACTGGGCCTGGGCCTGGGCCTGGGCCACTGGGCCTGGGCCTGGGCCCTGGGCCTGGGCCTGGGCCTGGGCCTGGGCCACTGGGCCTGGGCCTGGGCCCTGGGCCCTGGGCCCTGGGCCTGGGCCTGGGCCCTGGGCCTGGGCCCTGGGCCTGGGCCTGGGCCACTGGGCCTGGGCCCTGGGCCTGGGCCCTGGGCCTGGGCCTGGGCCCTGGGCCCTGGGCCCTGGGCCACTGGGCCTGGGCCCTGGGCCCTGGGCCTGGAAGCCACTGGCCCTGGGCCCTGAGCCTGGGCCTGGGCCTGGGCCCTGGGCCACTGGGCCCTGGGCCTGGGCCTGGGCCTGGGCCTGGGCCCTGGGCCACTGGGCCTGGGCCACTGGGCCTGGGCCTGGGCCTGGGCCTGGGCCAAAAACCCTGGGCCACTGGGCCTGGGCCTGGGCCCTGGGCCTGGGCCACTGGGCCTGGGCCACTGGGCCTAGGCCACCTGGGCCTGGGCCTGGGCCTGGGCCTGGGCCCTGGGCCTGGGCCTGGGCCTGGGCCTGGGCCACTGGGCCTGGGCCTGGGCCACTGGGGGGCCTGGGCCTGGGCCTGGGCCTGGGCCCTGGGCCTGGGCCCTGGGCCTGGGCCTGGGCCTGGGCCTGGGCCTGGGCCTGGGCCCTGGGCCTGGGCCACTGGGCCTGGGCCACTGGGCCTGGGCCTGGGCCTGGGCCTGGGCCTGGGCCTGGGCCTGGGCCACTGGGCCTGGCCACTGGGCCTGGGCCTGGGCCTGGGCCTGGGCCTGGGCCTGGGCCACTGGGCCTGGGCCTGGGCCCTGGGCCACAATGGGCCACTGCCTGGCCTGGGCCTGGGCCACTGGGCCTGGGCCTGGGCCTGGGCACTGGGCCTGGGCCCTGGGCCTGGGCCTGGGCCCTGGGCCACTGGGCCTGGGCCTGGGCACTGGGCCTGGGCCTGGGCCTGGGCCTGGGCCTGGGCCCTGGGCCACTGGGCCACTGGGCCTGGGCCTGGGCCTGGGCCTGGGCCTGGGCACTGGGCCTGGGCCTGGGCCTGGGCCACTGGCCTGGGCCTGGGCCTGGGCCTGGGCCTGGGCCCTGGGCCTGGGCCCTGGGCCTGGGCCTGGGCCCTGGGCCCTGGGCCACTGGGCCACTGGGCCCTGGGCCTGGGCCCTGGGCCTGGGCCTGGGCCCTGGGCCACTGGGCCTGGGCCTGGGCCCTGGGCCTGGGCCCTGGGCCCTGGGCCCTGGGCCTGGGCCTGGGCCCTGGGCCACTGGGCCTGGGCCCTGGGCCCTGGGCCTGGGCCACTGGGCCTGGGCCTGGGCCTGGGCCACTGGGCCTGGGCCTGGGCCACTGGGCCTGGGCCTGGGCCTGGGCCTGGGCCACCCTGGGCCTGGGCCTGGGCCTGGGCCTGGGCCTGGGCCCCTGGGCCCTGGGCCTGGGCCTGGGCCTGGGCCCTGGGCCTGGGCCTGGGCCTGGGCCCTGGGCCTGGGCCTGGGCCTGGGCCTGGGCCTGGGCCACTGGCCTGGGCCTGGGCCTGGGCCCTGGGCCTGGGCCTGGGCCTGGGCCTGGGCCTGGGCCCTGGGCCTGGGCCCTGGGCCTGGGCCTGGGCCCTGGGCCTGGGCCTGGGCCTGGGCCTGGGCCTGGGCCTGGGCCTGGGCCTGGGCCTGGGCCTGGGCCTGGGCCTGGGCCTGGGCCTGGGCCTGGGCCACTGGGCACTGGGCCTGGGCCACTGGGCCTGGGCCTGGGCCTGGGCCACTGGGCCTGGGCCTGGGCCTGGGCCTGGGCCTGGGCCACTGGGCCTGGGCCACTGGGCCTGGGCCCTGGGCCTGGGCCTGGGCCTGGGCCTGGGCCTGGGCCTGGGCCCTGGGCCTGGGCCTGGGCCCTGGGCCTGGGCCTGGGCACTGGGCCTGGGCCTGGGCCTGGGCCTGGGCCACTGGGCCTGGGCCACTGGGCCTGGGCCTGGGCCACTGGGCCTGGGCCTGGGCCTGGGCCACTGGGCCTGGGCCTGGGCCTGGGCACTGGGCCACTGGGGCCTGGGCCCTGGGCCCTGGGCCTGGGCCTGGGCCTGGGCCTGGGCCTGGGCCTGGGCCTGGGCCTGGGCCCTGGGCCTGGGCCACTGGGCCACTGGGCCTGGGCCTGGGCCTGGGCCACTGGGCCTGGGCCTGGGCCTGGGCCCTGGGCCTGGGCCTGGGCCACTGGGCCTGGGCCCTGGGCCTGGGCCTGGGCCCTGGGCCTGGGCCTGGGCCTGGGCCTGGGCCTGGGCCTGGGCCCTGGGCCTGGGCCCTGGGCCCTGGGCCTGGGCCTGGGCCACTGGGCCTGGGCCTGGGCTGCACTGGGCCTGGGCCTGGGCCTGGGCCTGGGCCACTGGGCCCTGGGCCTGGGCCCTGGGCCTGGGCCTGGGCCTGGGCCTGGGCCTGGGCCTGGGCCTGGGCCTGGGCCACTGGGCCACTGGGCCTGGGCCTGGGCCTGGGCCACTGGGCCTGGGCCTGGGCCACTGGGCCACTGGGCCTGGGGCCTGGGCCTGGGCCCTGGGCCTGGGCCACTGGGCCCTGGGCCACTGGGCCTGGGCCACTGGGCCTGGGCCTGGGCCCTGGGCCTGGGCCTGGGCCTGGGCCACTGGGCCCTGGGCCACTGGGCCTGGGCCCTGGGCCTGGGCCTGGGCCTGGGCCTGGGCCTGGGCCTGGGCCCTGGGCCTGGGCCTGGGCCACTGGGCCTGGGCCTGGGCCACTGGGCCTGGGCCTGGGCCACTGGCCTGGGCCTGGGCCTGGGCCACTGGGCCCTGGGCCTGGGCCTGGGCCTGGGCCTGGGCCACTGGGCCACTGGGCCACTGGGCCACTGGCCTGGGCCTGGGCCTGGGCCCTGGGCCCTGGGCCTGGGCCTGGGCCTGGCCTGGGCACTGGGCCTGGGCCACTGGGCCTGGGCCCTGGGCCTGGGCCTGGGCCTGGGCCTGGGCCCACTGGGCCACTGGGCCTGGGCCACTGGGCCCTGGGCCTGGGCCACTGGGCCTGGGCCCTGGGCCTGGGCCACTGGGCCTGGGCCTGGGCCTGGGCCCTGGGCCACTGGGCCTGGGCCACTGGGCCTGGGCCACTGGGCCTGGGCCTGGGCCTGGGCCTGGGCCTGGGCCTGGGCCCTGGGCCTGGGCACTGGGCCTGGGCCACTGGGCCTGGGCCTGGGCCTGGGCCTGGGCCTGGGCCTGGGCCCTGGGCCTGGGCCACTGGGCCTGGGCCTGGGCCTGGGCCACTGGGCCTGGGCCCTGGGCCCTGGGCACTGGGCCACTGGGCCCTGGGCCTGGGCCACTGGGCCTGGGCCTGGGCCACTGGGCCACTGGGCCCTGGGCTGGGCACTGGGCCTGGGCACTGGGCCACTGGGCACTGGGCCACTGGGCCCTGGGCCTGGGCCTGGGCCTGGGCCCTGGGCCACTGGGCCTGGGCCACTGGGCCCTGGGCCCTGGGCCACTGGGCCACTGGGCCACTGGGCCTGGGCCACTGGGCCTGGGCACTGGGCCACTGGGCCCTGGGCCACTGGGCCACTGGGCCTGGGCCTGGGCCTGGGCCACTGGGCCTGGGCCTGGGCCACTGGGCCACTGGGCCTGGGCCCTGGGCCTGGGCCACTGGGCCACTGGGCCTGGGCCTGGGCCTGGGCCTGGGCCACTGGGCCACTGGGCCTGGCCTGGGCCTGGGCCTGGGCCACTGGGCCTGGGCCTGGGGCCTGGGCCTGGGCCCTGGGCCACTGGGCCTGGGCCTGGGCCTGGGCCTGGGCCTGGGCCTGGGCCCTGGGCCCTGGGCCTGGGCCTGGGCCACTGGGCCCTGGGCCTGGGCCTGGGCCCTGGGCCTGGGCCCTGGGCCTGGGGCCTGGGCCCTGGGCCTGGGCCTGGGCCCTGGGCCACAAACCTGGGCCTGAAACCTAAACCACAAACCCAAACCCACAAACCCTAAGCCAAACACAAACCTAAACCACAAACCACAAACCCACAAACCTAAACCACAAACTGGGCCACAAACCTAAACCACAAACCACTAAGCCTAAACCTAAACCTAAACCCTAAACCTAAACCTAAACCTAAACCACTAAACCTAAACCACAAACCTAAACCCCAAACCACAAACCACAAACCCACAAACCTAAACCACAAACCTAAACCAAACCTAAACCACAAACCTAAACCTAAACCCACAAACCTAAACCAAACCCTAAACCCCAAACCCCTAAACCCCAAACCCCAAGCCTAAACCCCCAAACCAAACCCCAAACCCCAGCCCCAGACCCCCAGACCCCAGACCCCAGCCCCCCCAGACCCCCAGGCCCCCAGACCCCAGGGCCCCCAGACCCCAGACCCCAGACCCCAGGCCCCCAGACCCCCAGACCCCAGGCCCCCAGACCCCCCAGGCCCCCAGACCCCCAGGCCCCAGACCCCCAGGCCCCAGAGCCCCCAGACCCCTGAGCCCCCAGACCACCTGAGCCCTGAGCCCCTGAGCCCCTGAAGCCTGAGCCCTGAGCCCTGGGCCTGAGCCTGAGCCTGGGCCTGAGCCTGGGCCTGAGCCACTGAGCCTGAGCACAGGCCCCTGGGCCTGAGCCTGGGCCTGGGCCCTGGGCCTGGGCCACTGGGCCTGGGCACTGGGCCTGGGCCACTGGGCCTGGGCCTGGGCACTGGGCACTGGGCCACTGGGCCTGGGCCTGGGCCTGGGCCCTGGGCACTGGGCCCTGGGCCTGGGCCACTGGGCCTGGGCCACTGGGCCTGGGCCTGGGCCTGGGCCTGGGCCTGGGCCTGGGCCTGGGCCTGGGCCCTGGGCCTGGGCCTGGGCCTGGGCCTGGGCCTGGGCCTGGGCCCTGGGCCTGGGCCTGGGCCACTGGGCCCTGGGCCTGGGCCTGGGCCTGGGCCCTGGGCCACTGGGCCTGGGCCTGGGCACTGGGCCTGGGCCTGGGCCACTGGGCCTGGGCCTGGGCCCTGGGCCTGGGCCACTGGGCCTGGGCCTGGGCCTGGGGCCTGGGCCTGGGCCTGGGCCTGGGCCTGGGCCTGGGCCCTGGGCCAGCCCTGGGCCTGGGCCACTGGGCCACTGGGCCTGGGCCTGGGCCCTGAGCCACTGGGCCTGGGCCTGGGCCTGGGCCCTGGGCCTGGGCCCTGGGCCCTGGGCCTGGGCCTGGGCCTGGGCCTGGGCCTGGGCCTGGGCCACTGGGCCTGGCCTGGGCCTGGGCCCTGGGCCTGGGCCTGGGCCCTGGGCCACTGGGCCTGGGCCTGGGCCACTGGGCCTGGGCCTGGGCCCTGGGCCTGGGCCACTGGGCCACTGGGCCTGGGCCACTGGGCCTGGGCCTGGGCCTGGGCCCTGGGCCTGCAAACCCCAAACCCTAAACCCAAACCCCAAACCCCAAACCCCAAACCCCAAACCCAAACCCTAAACCCCAAACCCAAACCCCAAACCCTAAACCCAAAAACCCTAAACCCCAAACCCAAACTAAACCCTAAACCCAAACCCCAAACCCACAAACCCCAAACCCCAAACCCTAAACCCCAAACCCAAAACCCTAAACCCAAACCCAAACCCCAAACCCAAACCCTAAACCCCAAACCCTAAACCCTAAACCTAAACCAAAACCTAAACCTAAACCCTAAACCCTAAACCCTAAACCCTAAACCCTAAACCCTAAACCCTAAACCCTAAACCCTAAACCCTAAACCCTAAACACATGAAAAAAAAAAATCAAAAAACAGGCTAAAAATGGTGTACTATAGCACACAGTTTTTAGCCTGTTTTCATGAATTTTTTCATGGGCGCTCCGGCTCCGCATCAGCCATTCCTTCCATCCAGGCAATCTCCTGGCATCCCTTCTAGTGACACGTGGCATCCGGACACCCCCGGCATGGTAAAATAAAAGACATAGATTTTACCTCGTCGGACGACGTCCGTGGGCTATAGCACACCGTTTTTAGCCTATTTTCATGAATTTTTTCATGGGTGCTCCGGCCCCACATCGGCCATACCCTCCATCCGGCATCTCTGGCGTCCTCACAGTGACTCGGGCGCTGGGCCTTTTTATAACGATAGAATAAACAATTTAGATTTTTCCTCGTCGTACGACTTCCATGGACTATAGCACACCGTTTTTAGCCTATTTTCACGAATTTTTTCATGGGTGCTCCGGCCCCGTGTCGTCCATTCCCCCCATCCCGGCATCCTCCTGGCGTCCCTCCTGGTGACTCGGGGTGCCTGGACGCCGCTGTAACAATGGAATAAATGATTTAGATTTTTCCTCATAAAACGACTTCCGTGGGCTATAGCACACAGTTTTTAACCTGTTTTTATGAATTTTTTCATGGGTGATCCGGCCCCGCGTCGGCCATCCCCTCTAGTCGGGCATCCTCCTGACGTCCCTCCTGGTGACTCGGGTGCCTGGACGCCGCTGTAATAGTTGAATAAACGATTTAGATTTTTTCTCATCGGACGACTTCCGTGGGCTATAGCACACCGTTTTTAGCCTGTTTTTATGAATTTTTTTGTGGGTCCTCCGGCCCCGCGTCGGCCATTCCCTCCATCCGGGCATCCTCCCTCCTGGTAACTCGGGGTGCCTAGACGCCGCTGTAAGAGTGGAATAAACGATTTAGATTTTTTCTCGTCGGACGACTTGCGTGGGCTATAGCACACCATTTTTAGCCTATTTTCATGAATTTTTTCATGGGCGCTCCGGTCCCGCGTCGTCCATTCCCTCCATCCGGGCATCCTCCTGGCGTCCCTCCTGATGACTCTGGGTGCCTAGATGCCGCTGTAACAGTTCGAGAAACGATTTAAATTTTATCTCGTCGGACGACTTTCGTGGGCTATAGCACACCGTTTTTAGCCAGTTTTCATAAATTTTTCATGGGGTCTCTGGCCCTGCATCGGCCATTCCCTCCATCCGAGCAACCTCCTGGCGTCCTACCTAGTGACCCGTGGCGCCTGGACGCCCCCGGCATAGTAAAATAAAGGACATAAATTTTACCTCGTCGAACGACGTCCGTGGGCTATAGCACACCGTTTTTAGCCTGTTTTCATGCATTTTTTCATGGGTGCTCCGGCCCCGCGTCGGCCATTCCCTTCATCCGGGCATCCACCTGGTGACTCAGGTGCCTGGAATCCGCTGTAACAGTTGAATAAACGATTTAGATTTTTCCTCGCCGAACGACGTCCGTGGGCTATAACACACCGTTTTTAGCCTATTTTCATGAATTTTTCATGGGTGCTTCGGCCCCGCGTCTGCAATTCCCTCTATCCGGCATCCTCCTGGCGTCCCTCCTGGTGACTCGGGTGCCTGGACACCGCTGTAACAGTTGAATAAGCGATTTAGATTTTTTTCTCGTCGGACGACTTCCGTGGGCTATAGCACACCGTTTTTAGCCTGTTTTCATGAATTCTTTCAAGGGTGCTCTGGGCCCGCTTCGTCCATTCCCTCCATCCCGGCATCCTCCTGGTGACTCGGGGTGCCTGGACACCGCTGTAGCAATAGAATAAATGATTTAGATTTTTTCTCATCGGACGACTTTGGTGGGCTATAGTACACCTTTTTTAGCCTGTTTTTATGAATTTTTTTCATGTTTTCTCTGGCCCTGCGTCGGCCATTCCCTCTATCCGGGCATCCTCCTGGCGTCCCTCCTGGTGACTCGGGTGCCTGGACGCCGCTGTAACAGTTGAACAAACGATTTAGATTTTTCCTCGTTGGACGACTTTTGTGGGCTATAGCACACCGTTTTTACCCTGTTTTCATGAATTTTTTCATGGGCCCCGCGTCAGCCATTCCCTCCATCCAGGCAACCTCCTAGCCTCCCTCCAAGTGACACGTGGCACCCGGACGCCCCTGGCATGGTAAAATAAAGGACATAGATTTTACCACGTCGGACGACGTCCGTGGGCTATAGCACACCGTTTTTAGCCTATTTTCATGAATTTTTCATGGGTGCTCCGGCCCCGCGTCGGCCATTCCCTCCATCCCGGCATCCTCCTGGCGTCCCTCTTGGTGACTCGGGTGCCTGGACGCCGCTGTAACAGTTGAATAAACGATTTAGATTTTTCCATGTCGGACGACTTCTGTGGGCTATAGCACACTGTTTTTAGCATGTTTTCATGAATTTTTTCAGGGGTGCTCCCGCCCGCGTCGTCCATTCCCTCCATCCCGACATCCTCTTGGCGTCCCTCCTGGTGACTCGAGGTGTCTGGACGCCGCTGTAACAGTAGAATAAACGATTTAGATTTTTTTCTTGTCGGACGACGTCCGTGGGCTGTAGTACATCTTTTTACCCTGTTTTCATAAATTTTTTTCATGGGTGCTCCGCCCCCGCGTCGGCAATTCCCTCTACCAGGGCATCGTCCTGGCATCCCTCCCGGTGACTTGGGTGCCTGGACGCCACTGTAACAGTTGAATAAACGATTTAGATTTTTTCCTCGTCGGACGACTTTCGTGGGCTATAGCACACCGTTTTTAGCCTATTTTCATGATTTTTTCTCATGGGTGCTCTGTCCCCGCGTCGTCCATTCCGTCTATCCTGACATCCTCCTAGCGTCCTTCCTGGTGATTCGGTGTGCATGGACGCCGCCATAACAATGGAATAAATGGTTTAAATTTTTCCTCATCAGACGACTTCCGTGGGCTATAGTACACCTTTTTAGCCTGTTTTTATGAATTTTTTCATTGGTGCTCCGGCCCCGCGTCGGCTATTCCCTCTATCCGGGCATCATCACGAGTCCTCCCGTGACTCGGGTGCTGATGCCTTGATATAGATTGAATAAACGATTTAGATTTTTTTCTCGTCGAAGACTTCCGTGGGCTATAGCACACCGTTTTTAGCCTGTTTTCATGAATTTTTTCGTGGGTGCTCTGGCCCCGCGTCGGCCATTCTCTCCATCCTGGCATCCTCCTGGCGTCCCTCCTGGTGACTCGGGGTGCCTGGATGCCGCAGTAACAGTTGAATAAACGATTTAGATTTTTCCTCGTTGGACGACTTCCGTGGGCTATAGCACACCGTTTTTAGCCTGTTTTCATGAATTTTCTCATGTGCGCTCCGGCCCCGCGTCGGCCATTCCCTTGATCTGGGCAACCTCCTGGCGTCCGGATGCCCCCGGCACGGTAAAATAAAGGACATAGATTTTATCTCGTCGGACGACGTCCGTGGGTATAGCACACCGTTTTTAGCCTGTTTTCATGAAATTTTTCATGGGTGCTCCGGCCCGGCGTCGGTCATTCCCTTCATCCCGTCATCCTCCTGGCGTCCCTCCTAGTGACTCTGGGTGCCTGGACGACGCTGTAACAGTAGAATAAATGATTTAGATTTTTCCTCATCGAACGACTTCCGTGGGCTATAGCACACCATTTTTAGCCTGTTTTAATGAATTTTATAATGGGTGCTCTGGCCTCGCGTCGTCCATTCTCTCCATCCCGGCATCCTCCTGCCGTCCCTCCTGGTGACTCGGGGTGCCTGGACGAAGCTGTAACGGTAGAATAAACGATTTAGATTTTTCCTCATCGGACGACTTCCAAGGGCTATAGCACACCGTTTTTAGCCTGTTTTCATGAATTTTTTCATCCGTGCTCCGGCCCCGCGTCGGCCATTCCCTCCATCCGGGCATCCTCCTGGCATCCCTCCTGGTGACTATTGGCGTTTCTTATGCCTCTAGAAATAATGTCGATTGTTCCGCAAGCGCACAGAACACCTTTTACCACTTTCACCCAGAGTATTCCAGGGTATGGAATCCACAGGTAAATAGTCTGGCCTTACTATAGGTAGAATTATGCTTTCTCTCTTTCTAAAATACTCACAACTAATATTTAGACAGGGGATAATATTCTATGGATAATAGAATATGACACACACGAGAATACAATCAGGAATGAGACTAGTTGATTGGGAGAACAACGAGTAGAGATTAAGTTCCTAATTCAGTCTAGTTCAATTTACCAAGCTTGAGCTAAAGTGAATGATCTCAATAAAATGTTTCGGATTTTATCTATAGGACTCAGCAAATCCACTACCCCCGCCATCACTTAAGAAGACAGGAAAGTTATGGACATCCCTTATTGGGTCCAACAGGTCTAATCCAAACGTGGTGGATTTCAAAGGATAACCGGGTCTGTCACCCCACAATTACCTACCACTACCAATCCGTGGGATTAGTTGCTTATCAAGTTAATATCTATTCTAGACACCACGTCTACAGAGATATTAATATCCTACCCCTTGGCCCTGGGGCGGATAACTTGGCTTAGGTCAGGTTCGACTAAGCCGAGTCTTGACCCAAGATAAATCTAAACAGTGCTCTAGTATTTCCACGCTTGAAATTAAGTGCGGAAAGTAATTGCTCAGATCAAAGTAAGTAAATTAAACTTTATATTAATGAAAGTAAAGTCGTACAGAAAAGTAAAGATAAAATAGCTTTACCGAGATTCCGAGGACTCTTCCGGAACTCCGAGCGAAGCTCGACTCTAACTCCCACAACTAAGTCTACTACAAGTAGCTCTTTGATCCTCAAGTGGTGTGTGTTTACAAGTGAATGTGACCCTCTATTTATAATGGGAGATGAAGTAGCCCCCAAGTAGCCTCAAGTCGGTTTGGAGGTGAAGTAGAGGCCAATCCACCTCAAGGGCGGTTTGCAAGTCGGTTTGGGATGCCGGCCAGCCATGTGGGGCCGGCCGGCCCACCTCTGGTTGCATCCTGGCCCTCCATTGCACCGTCTTGATCTTGGATGGTTCTGATCTTCTCCCCAAGTCGGTTGCATGCAGCTCAAGTCGGTTTGGTGGCCCTCTTTCATGTTGTTTGCATGACGGGTGGGTCCTCCGCATGGCTTGAGTTGCATGGCTGCCACTTGATCAAAGGTTGATGCATGGATGGCATGGCTTGCTCTTTCAGATGGTACTGGGGTCTCCGGACGTCATTCGGGCGAGTCGGAGTGCAACGGAGGCCGACCAACCTAGGGTTGGGTGGCCAAATTCTCCCTTGTCGCCGATTCTCCTTTATTTCGCCTGGTTTTCACCTGCATTTATAATCTTGGCAAAACTTGTGGAACAACGTTATTTGATAATAAATTGATAGAATAAACCTTGATTTAGTCCCAATTACCGAAATGTTGGCGGTATTATGAAGGGTATTGGAGGGTTTTATCGACTGCCAACACATCCTCCGACTTGAACTTTTGCTTATCCCCGAGCAAAAACTCAAATATGGACCCGGTGGATCAGGAGTTGCATCAATGTCTATTAGTTTCAGTAGCGCTAAGTATGAAGTAATATTTCTCTAAGGTTCCCAATTATTAGAGTAATTGTACCCAGCCTTTATTATTCAAGTATGTGAAGCTCAAAAAATCCCTACCTTCCCTTAGGCGGTTGAGAGATAGAATAGTTATGACGGAGCCTCACCATATCTTTACCCTTTCAGGTTTCCTCTTGGAGTCTTTTTGATGTTTTTGAAAACAAATTCAAAGTCTCCTCGGATGGCCTGTCGGGACCCGGGAAATGGGGGCCGAGTCCCTACTGTGTCATACCTGTACTAGTCCCTGGATCAAGTAGCTAGTACACACAGATTCCAGCATTTGGATCATAACCATCCGATAAATTTATTTATTACATCAGAGTGCGAATGACATGTCTGGCGCGAAGGCCTTAAAACAGCGGAAGTCTTACATAGGCAACAGAGGCCTCAAAATAAAACCAGGAAATCCAGATGGAAACCACAACGATTCCCCACAGCAGAGCCGAGGAGGCGCAATCCTAGGCGTCAAGTATTCTTCGTCACGAACTCAATGGCGAACCCGTCGTCTTGGTACATCTCCTCCTCGGGTACCACTCTGATCACCACCGCTTTCGTTGGATGAGCGGCCAGTATAAACTTCGAGGTAAGTATTCTTTAAATACTTGCAAGCCAATGCCTAGTTGCTATATAGGTTCCATGAAGGGTTTGTGTTCACTTTGCATAAAGCTAATTTTCAAACTTTTAAACCTAGTTTGAAAGCGGTTTTGAAATTGAAGTTTTGAAATTTATAATTCTTTCTTTGGAAAAGACAGCACCTCTTGGCTTTTCCGAAACCACCATGGCACCTACCATGATAACGATCACGCCCATGCAACACCAATTGCAGGGCAATATCTAAAATCTGAGAGAGGAAGAAGAGAATTTTACAAAGCTACGGTGAGGCATCTTCCGTAGTTCACCCTTAACCATTGGGCAAGGCTTTCATGAAAGTTTACACTCTGCAGAGGTCGTACGCTTTACCCACGAGATGTGGTTTTTCCTAGGAATCACCCAAAAGAAAAATGCTCACCACAAGGTCTTTCACCACGACTTTCCCTTAGCTCGGCATTCCCACTAAGGTTTCCACACCAATGCCCTCTTGTGCCGGTAGGTTACATTCTATGGACACACGGATACCCACTCCCAACCACAGGGAAGGTTACATTCTATGGACATATCCAAGTGCCCACTCCCTACTTCCACCAGGAATGCCCGACTAAAAGTCCGAAGGGTACTCAACCGGGACACCGCCCATCTGAGCACTCAATGGTCGCCTTTGTTGAACTAGTCTAAATACCACAAAGAATCGGTCCTTAAGCCAAGCGGGTATGGTCCAACACCAACCCAATCTCGAGCATCTTGCCACCAAGCAGATGCAAACCACCTTGCAACCATCCATCCCGATTGGGAAACCATTTAAAAAGCAGGGATAGCACCCACTATCCTACACACAATTCTCGACACGGTAGCACCCACTAGGCCATTCAATTGCAATCAAGTTTTTGTCGGGGTTCAACACAAAAGTAAGTCTCTAAATTGCAATTGCTAAGCATGTAATGTAAAATTACTAAACAAGGATGGCAGCAAGATTAAATAATATTAATTAGCTAGGGTTGGCGATGTTGGCGGTGTATATTATTCATATAGGACTTTATCTACATCTTAGCTTAAATATTGTTTTTAACTTTCAATTAGCATCTAGGTTTTTGCAAAATCTAAAAATAGTTATGAAAACTAGGTAATAGCAACATGGCACGATGACTTGCCTTGATCAGGGTAGTTAGATGATCACGCAAGAAATCCTTCTACGAGACGGATCTAACGTTTAAAAGAAACGGCAATAAGAACCACATACACAACAAGTGATAAATGCACGACATGATTTGAATTGAATTCAAACAGTACAAAACAATATCACAAAATTTTATAAAACTCCGGCAATTAATTTCATCCTTTTGGGAAGAACCTATAATTGGTTTTGATTTTTATAAGCTTAATATTAAAGGTATAAAAGAGGCTTAATTATAAATAACTTTCATAAATTCATCAAAACAGTTCAGAAATTAGATTACAATATATCTAACTTCAGAAAACAAATTTTGATATTTTTGGATCTATATTTTATTCTATAAAATTCCTACAAGTTTACACACTAAGATAATTATTAAAAATTAAAGTTAACAGAAATATGTAAATAAACAGCACCTAAAAATAATATATGATTTTATGAACCTAATAAAATTTATTTCACATTTTCTGAATTTGCTACAATTTATATGCAATTAACAACATGAAACAAAATCTAAAAATGAAAAAAAAAAATAAGGGAAAAGGAGATGGCGGCAAGGCAGGCGTGGGCCGTTCTTGCGTCTTGGAGGGGCGGGAGGGCTGACCGGCGGGCCCCTCCGTCGGTGACGGCAAGCGAGGAGGGCGGCGGGTACGGCGGCGGCGATCGGGTCGTGGCGAGCTCGAGCAGAGAGGAAAGAGAGGGACTAGGATGGCGCTTTGGTGGAGTATCACAAGACGAATCGGGTGGGCGGCGCGTGGCTCAAACCTAGGCGGCGGTGGCGGAGTTGCCTGCGCGACGGCAGCGGGCGGCTTGACGGCGGAATCGTCGGGGTCGGCGAGCACCTAGGAGGCATGTGGAGGCTAATGGCGGTGGATTGTCCCGAGGATGTCCGCGGCTTGTCGGCGTCGGCGGCGGCGGCATGAGGATCACGGCGGCGGGAGCTCACCGGCGGCGCGACGGCGGCAATGTCGGGTCGTTGAGCATCTGGCGCAAGAAGGCTATTGGTGGCGGCGGTTAGGCCGAGGCACACCGAGGTGGTCTGGCGGCGTGAGGTGGCGGGGTGGCTCGGAACGCGGCGGGCTCGCCGGAGGGAAAATAAAGGCGGCGCGATGGTCGGCGGCGTCCATGAGGGAAGAAGGCGGAGGGCTCACCAAGGTGTCGGTTTCGCGGCGAATTGCTTCGGCGGTGGCGATCTGATGGTAGCTCGGTGAGCTTCCTCATGATTCTGGCGGCGTGCTTCAACGTCAATCCGGCGGTGACCAAAACGAGCAAAGGGCAATGAGAGGAGGAGCGTGAGGGGCGACACGGCGGGAAGGAGCTCACTGGCGGATGGGTGCGGACGATGAGTGAGGAGCGAGGAGAGTGAGAGATAGAGCTAGAGCCGTGGCGTCTTGGGCGAGAGTGGAGGCGTGGGAGGAGAGGCAATGGCACTGATGCCACGCATGCAGGGGTCAGAGGGTGGCTGCCACGGGGGTGAGATGGGAGACATGCAAAGAGTAGCCAAGGAGAGAGAGCCACGGGGTGGGAAGAGAGAGGAGAGGAGAGAGAGAGAGAAACGTGAGAGAGAGAGAGAGTGAGGGTCTGAGAAGAGAGAATGGGGAGGGGGCCACTTGTCATAGTGAGAAAAGGGAGAGAGAGATAATAGGTAGGGGTCAAAAATAGGAAAAATTAATAACTCTTTTAATTAACCACTTAATTTGCAATTTAAATTTTTATTTAGATTAAAACTTTGAATTGCAGTTTCAAAAATCTAATTCGGAGTCCTTTACAAACTATTATCATAGGCTTTTAGTAAATAATTTGCAATTAACATTTTAAAAGCAAATTTTTTTTTTATAGTTTCAGGAAATTAATTATAGTAACATGCACATTTTCAAAAAGATTTTCAAAATTGTTTAAATCACATGCAAAAATGCCAAGAATTCTATTTCATTTCATTTATTTAATTATTTTGAAAATGGGGGTGTTACAAACCTCCCCCCCTTAAAAGGAATCTCGACCCCGAGATTCGGACAAGCTGAGAAAAAGATTGGGAAACTCAGCCCGAAGGTCCTCTTCGCGCTCCCAAGTTGCTTCGTCCTCCGAGTGGTTGCTCCACTGAACCTTGCATAGCTTGATTACCTTGCTCCTGGTCTGTCGAGCAGCTTCGTCCAAAATCCGTACTGGGTACTCCCGGTAGGTCAGGTCTTCATGTAGGTCCAGCTGTTCTAATGGCATTTCTTCCTCCGGAACCCTCAGGCATTTCCTTAGCTGGGACACATGGAACACATCGTGCACAGCTGACAACTGGGGTGGCAACGCAAGCTGGTAGGCTACTTCACCTCTTCTAGCCAGAATCTTGAAAGGTCCAATGTACCGCGGTGCAAGTTTTCCACTGACTCGGAAACGTCGAACTCCTTTTATCGGTGACACCTTGAGATAGACAAAATCTCCTTCTGCAAAGACTAGATCTCTTCGCCGATTGTTTGCATAACTTTTCTGTCGACTCTGAGCTGTTCTCAATCGTTCCTGGATAACTCGGACTTGCTCATTTGCTTCCTTGAGCAGATCAGGTCCAAAAATCATCTTTTCTCCAGTCTCTTTCCAGTAGAGAGGAGTTCTACACTTCCTACCATATAGTACCTCAAACGGGGACATCTGCAAACTTGATTGGTAACTGTTGTTATACGAGAACTCGGCATATGGCAAATGTTTATCCCAATTTTTGGGATCTGCCAAAGCACAAGCTCGAAGCATGTCCTCTAGAATTTGGTTAACTCGTTCCGTCTGGCCTTCAGTCTGCGGATGGAATGCTGTACTGAAATTTAGATTGGTTCCTAGCAAACCATGCAATTTCTGCCAAAACTTGGACGTGAACTGAGTTCCTCTATCGGAGACAATTTTCTTAGGAACTCCGTGTAGACAAACAACTTTGGCTAAATACAGCTCTGCTAGCTTATTTCCTTTGTAATTTGTCTTCACGGGGATGAAATGAGCTGACTTGGTGAGCCGGTCCACAATGACCCAAATTGAATCATGACCGGACTGGGTTCTAGGCAAGCCGGTGATGAAATCCATTCCGATTTCTTCCCATTTCCATTCAGGGACTTTCGGTGGTGAAGCAACCCCTTGAGTCTTTGATGCTCGCTTTGACCCACGACAAGTGTCACACAAGGCGACAAATTCGGCGATGTCCTCTTCATACCATCCACCAATAAGATGTCCTAAGGTCCAAGTACATTTTGGTACTTCTGGGTGAATTGACAATCTTTGAATCATGAGCTTCTTTCAGGATTAGCTCCTTAAGCTCTTTCTTATTCGGAACAAAGATTCTTTTTCCGAACCATAGGATATCGTTCTTATCCACTAGGAATCCGGGGGCTTTTCCTACCTTGATCCTTCCTTTAATTTCTGTAACTTCGGTATCATCCTTTTGGGCTTCCCGGATCTGGTTCTCCAAGGTTGGCTGAAGTTCGAGCATATGAACACAGCCTTGTTCTACCAATTCCAAGTTCAACCTCCTAAACTCATCATATAATATAGGTTGACCTTCTTGGATCATGAGGTTATTGCAGTAGCTCTTTCTGCTCAAGGCGTCAGCTACTACATTGGCTTTTCCAGGATGATAATGAATACCTAAATCATAATCTTTTATCAGTTCTAACCACCTCCTTTGTCTCATGTTCAAATCTGGCTGCGTGAAGATATATTTCAAGCTCTTATGGTCAGTATATATTTCGGTTCGGTTGCCAACCAAGTAATGCCTCCAAATTTTAAGAGCATGAACCACAGCAGCTAGTTCTAGATCGTGAGTTGGGTAGTTGACCTCGTGAGGCTTCAACTGTCTTGATACATAGGTTACAACCTTTCCTTCTTGCATCAGGACACATCCTAGTCCTAACTTGGAAGCGTCACAATAAACCTCAAAATCCTTGCGGATATCCGGCAGAGTGAGAACTGGGGCTGAGGTCAAACGCTTCTTTAGCTCTTGAAATCTTTCCTCACAGGTTTTGGTCCACTCAAACCTATTGTCCTTTTTCAAGAGCTGGGTGAGCGGTTTGGCAATTCTAGAGAAATCTTCAATAAATCTTCGATAATACCCTGCCATTCCAAGAAAACTACAGACCTTGGTCACTGTTTTTGGCGGTGTCCAATCTAAAACATCTCTCACTTTGCTGGGGTCAACAGCGATGTCATCGGCTGATATGACATGGCCTAAGAATGCAACTTCTTTCAGCCAAAAATCACACTTACTAAACTTGGCGTACAACTGATGCTCTCTGAGTTTTTCTAACACTAACCTCAGATGCTCAGCATGCTCTTCTTCGTTCTTGGAATAGATGAGGATGTCATCAATGAAGACAACCACAAATTTATCCAAGTATTCCATGAATACTTTGTTCATCAAATTCATGAAATAAGCAGGGGCATTGGTCAATCCAAAGGACATGACTGTATACTCGTACAACCCGTACCGAGTAGTGAAAGCAGTCTTAGGTATGTCCTCTTTTCTAATCTTAATCTGGTGGTAGCCTGACCTTAAATCGATTTTGGAGAAAACACAAGCTCCTTTAAGCTGATCAAACAGGTCATCGATCCTGGGCAAAGGATACTTGTTCTTGATTGTGACCTCATTTAGTGATCTATAGTCCACGCACATCCTTAGGGTTTTGTCCTTCTTCTTGACAAAAATTGCAGGGGCTCCCCAAGGTGATGCACTAGGACGAATGAACCCTTTGCCTTCCAACTCTTGAGTTGTTTCTTGATTCGCCAAAAGATTTGCGAGACAACCGATATGGCCTTTGAGCTATTGGAGCAGTTCCTGGTGTTAACTCAACGATGAACTCGATGTCACGGTCGGGTGGCATGCCGGGCAGGTCATCGGGAAAAACATCTGGGAATTCTCTGACAACGGGGACTGAGTCTAAGGCTATTCCTTTCAACTGGTTCAGAGTACTAACAGCTCTTGTAGCAAGATTAGAGGAGAATTCTACTCTGACTCCATCACTATTGACAAGAGAAATAGCACGACTGGCACAATCAATCTGACCCTTGTATTTAGTTAACCAGTCCATGCCTAGGATAACTTCTATTCCGTGTGAGTCTAGCAAGATAAGGTTCGCTAGAAACTTGACTCCATTAACTTCTATGTCTAACTTAGGACATACTTTATCGGTCCTCATAGACTTTCCCGGTGATTGAGCAATCATGGGATGCTTTAAGCTCATTACGTCCCAATTATTTGATTCCACAAAATTCTTGGATATGAAAGAATGCGATGCACCGGAATCAAATAAAACGGCAGCTGGAACTGAATTCACTAGAAACTTACCAAGGACAACATCTCGGGCGTTCTGCGCTTCTTCCATGATGATGTGGTTGACTTGGCCTCTTCGATAACTTGAGGTGCCCTAGGAGGTGGGGGTGCTCCACGGCCTCTACCACAAGAATCAGTGCGCCAGCCAGACCAACCCGAGGTTGGAGGCGAAGGCATTGGATTCTTCGAGGACACTTGGAAGCATAATGACCCCATCGGTGGCGGTTGAAACACCGAACTCCTGCAGTGGTGTTGTTCAGGGAGCCCGGGAGCTGGAGCTTGGTGAAGGCTCTGTGTCATCTGACGGGCTGATTCAGGACATCCTTTGACCTTCTTGGCCCGGGACATTGGAGGCGGCTAGGTGGCAATCGGGAGAAGCGAGGCCTCGATTGCTAGAACCTTGGTGTTCTTTGTTGCGCCATCTTTCTCTTGCGCTTCTCCATCTTTTGCCGCTCAATATCTTCTATAATCAAGGCCTTATTAACCATCTCTGGAAGGTGGCATAATCATTGGAAGCAATAAGAGCCTTGGCGTCGGGATCCATTCCTCCATAAATTTCCACATCTTGTCGATTCTAAGGCTATACGTGGTGGCATAGCGGGCAAGATGATTGAACTATTCAAGTACTCATTGGTCGACATGTTGCCTTCTTTGGAGACGGTGAAATTCTCGCCTCTTCATCTCCATAATGCCCTTGGGAACAAATGAGGCAGTGAAGGCTTTAGAGAAGTCTTCCCAAGTAAGAGCTTCAATGTCCGGGTGAGAGGCTCTAAAGTTTTCCCACCATATAGCAGCATCGTCCTGGAGTTGATGACCAGCAAAATTGACACTCTCCTGGTCAGTGCACTGAATCATATCTAGCTTTCGCCTCATTTCTCGGAGCCAATCCTTAGCAATCAAGGGTTCCACGGCTCCGGTGAACACTGATGGTCTAGTTCTCATAAAATCACCAAACCTAGACTGGTGTTGGTTCTGAGGAGGCTGAGCTTGAGCTGGAGCAGCAAGGTTGTTAAGATTATTGGCAATGGCTTGGAAAGCTTGGAGGTGCATTGCCAATATTTGGTCCAACTGTGGAGGATGAGGTGGTGGGGGTGGCAGATTGACATTGTCCTGGTTATCAGCAGCCGGTTGATTCTGAAATTTGCCCGATAGGCGGAGGCTGACCCTGAGGTTCATTCACTACCAACTCTCTTCCTCTTCCACGACCAGCAGCAGCTCCATTTCGGGTGTCCACCATCTGACAGAAATTTTGAAAATGAGATGAGAAAGGAAACCAGGGAGAAAACTAATAGGGAAGATCAGAACATCCAGCAACACACCAATACAAACAAAATGCAGAAAAACTCCGAAAGACACACAAGCGACAGCTGCACGACCAAGTCGATGCACACTATCTCAAAATCCTGACAGGAAACCCAATATCGTCTAATCGACTATAGGCAATAGGATTCCTACAACTTAAACGTTATCTTGCTTTCTTGAAGCCATCTAATTCTTCTATGCTTGCTGCACTTTAATGCTTCTCATGGGCTTGTTCCAATCGTTGACGACTTAAGGCTCTAGGTATACTATTAAGAAGCAAGTGGTGTGACTAAAATTTTGAATTAGGGGAGAATCTAGAAGCGACCTTTTTGTTTTGAAAAACAAATCACTCAGAAGGTGATAAGAGAGGAAAAGCTAAGACCAGATAGAAGCGAAAATTTCAGGTAAGTAAAGGCGAGAAAGGAGTAAGTTTCAAAAGCGTCGAAAGTAAATTTATTAATTAAGTAGGTCCTTATGGCTATACCATTCTACCTAGGTTGCGGCCTACAGCCTAGGCTCTGATACCAAGCCTGTCGGGACCCGGGAAATGGGGGCCGAGTCCCTACTGTGTCATACCTGTACTAGTCTCTGGATCAAGTAGCTAGTACACACAGATTTCAGCATTTGGATCATAACCATCCGATAAATTTATTTATTACATCAGAGTGCGAATGACATGTCTGGCGCGAAGGCCTTAAAACAGCGGAAGTCTTACATGGGCAACAGAGGCCTCAAAATAAAACCAGGAAATCCAGATGGAAACCACAACGATTCCCCACAGCAGAGCCGAGGAGGCGCAATCCTAGGCGTCAAGTATTCTCGATCACGAACTCAATGGCCGAACCCGTCGTCTTGGTACATCTCCTCCTCGGGTACCACTGCTGATCACCACCTTTCGTTGGATGAGCGACTGAGTATAAACTTCGAGGTAAGTATTCTTTAAATACTTGCAAGCCAATGCCTAGTTGCTATATAGGTTCCATGAAGGGTTTGTGTTCACTTTGCATAAAGCTAATTTTCAAACTTTTAAACCTAGTTTGAAAGCGGTTTTGAAATTGAAGTTTTGAAATTTATAATTCTTTCTTTGGAAAAGACAGCACCTCTTGGCTTTTCGAAACCACCATGGCACCTACCATGATAACGATCACGCCCATGCAACACCAATTGCAGGGCAATATTCCAAAATCTGAGAGAGGAAGAAGAGAATTTTACAAAGCTACAGTGAGGCATCTTCCGTAGTTCACCCTTAACCATTGGGCAAGGCTTTCATGAAAGTTTACACTCTGCAGAGGTCGTACGCTTTACCCACGAGAGGTGGTTTTTCCTAGGAATCACCCAAAGGAAAAATGCTCACCACAAGGTCTTTCACCACGACTTTCCCTTAGCTCGGCATTCCCACTAAGGTTTCCACACCAATGCCCCTCTTGTGCAGTAGGTTCATTCTATGGACACACCGGATACCCACTCCCAACCACACAGGAAGGTTACATTCTATGGACATATCCAAGTGCCCACTCCCTACTTCCACCAGAATGCGACTAAAAGTCCGAAGGGTACTCAACCAGGACACTGTCCATACAGCACTCAATGGTCTTTGTTGAACTAGTCTAAATACCACAAAGAATCGGTCCTTAAGCCAAGCGGGTATGGTCCAACACCAACCCAATCTCGAGCATCTCGCCACCAAGCAGATGCAAACCACCTTGCAACCATCCATCCCGATTGGGAAACCATTTAAAAAGCAGGGATAGCACCCACTATCCCTACACACAATTCTCGACACGGTAGCACCCACTCTAGGCCATTCAATTGCAATCAAGTTTTTGTCGGGGTTCAACACAAAAGTAAGTCTCTAAATTGCAATTGCTAAGCATGTAATGTAAAAATTACTAAACAAGGATGGCAGCAAGATTAAATAATATTAATTAGCTAGGGTTGACGATGTTGGCGGTGTATATTATTCATATAGGACTTTATCTACATCTTAGCTTAAATATTGTTTTTAACTTTCAATTAGCATCTAGGTTTTTGCAAAATCTAAAAATAGTTATGAAAACTAGGTAATAGCAACATGGCACGATGACTTGCCTTGATCAGGGTAGTTAGATGATCGTAAAGAAATCCTTCTACGGACGGATCTAACGTTTAAAAGAAACGGCAATAAGAACCACATACACAACAAGTGATAAATGCACGACATGATTTGAATTGAATTCAAACAGTACAAAATAATATCACAAAATTTTATAAAACTCCGGCAATTAATTTCATCCTTTTGGGAAGAACCTATAATTGGTTTTGATTTTTATAAGCTTAATATTAAAGGTATAAAAGAGGCTTAATTATAAATAACTTTCATAAATTCATCAAAACAGTTCAGAAATTAGATTACAATATATCTAACTTCAGAAAACAAATTTTGATATTTTTGGATCTATATTTTATTCTATAAAATTCCTACAAGTTTACACACTAAGATAATTATTAAAAATTAAAGTTAACAGAAATATGTAAATAAACAGCACCTAAAAATAATATATGATTTTATGAACCTAATAAAATTTATTTCACATTTTCTGAATTTGCTACAATTTATATGCAATTAACAACATGAAACAAAATCTAAAAATGAAAAAAAAATAAAGGAAAAGGAGATGGGCGGCGGGCAGGCGTGGGCCGTTCTTGCGTCTTGAGGAGGGCGGGAGGGGCTGATCGGCGGGCCCTCCGTCGTGAGGACAAGCGAGGAGGCGGGCGAAGTACAGTGGCGATCGGTCGGGCGGCGAGCTCGGCAGCAGAGGAAAGGAGAGGACCAAGGATGGCGCTTTGGTGGAGTATCACGGCACGAAATCGGGTGGGGCGGCGGCGCGGCTCAAACCTAGGCGGCGCGGCGGAGTTGCACGGCGCGACGGCGAAGCGGCGGCGCGACGGCGGAATCGTCGGGTCGGCGAGCACCTAGGAGGCATGTGGAGGCTAATGGCGGTGGATTGTCGAGGATGTCGGCGGCTTGTCGGCGTCTTGGCGGCGGCGGCATGAGGATCACGGCGGCGGGGAGCTCACCGGCGGCGCGACGGCGGCAATGTCGGGGTCGTTGAGCATCTACGGCGCAAGGGAAGGCTATTGGTGGCGGCGGTTAGGCCGGAGGCACACCGAGGTGGTCTGGCGACGTGAGGGTGGCGGGGTGGCTCGGGGAGCACGGCGGCGGGCTCGCCGGAGGGAAAATAGGGGCGGCGCAATGGTCGGCGAGCGTCCATGAGGGAAGAGGGCGCGGAGGGGGCTCACCAAGGTGTCGGTTTCGCGGCGAATTGCTTCGGCGGCTGAGCGATGCAGTGGTGGCTCCGGCGGGCTTCCTCGCGGTTCTGGCGGCGTGCTTCAACGTCAATCCCGGGCGGCGGCTGACCAAAACGAGCAAAGGGCAATGAGAGGAGGAACGTGAGGGGACGACACGGCGGGGAAGGAGCTCACCTGGCCGGATGGGCTGCGGACAGTGAGTGAGGGAGTGAGGAGAGTGAGAGATAGAGCTAGAGCCGTGGCATGCGGGCAGAGAGTGGAGGGCGCGTGGGAGGGGAGAGGCAATGGCACAGTGCCACGCATGCAGGGGTCGAGGGTGGGCTGCACGAGGGGTGAGATGGGAGACATGCAAAGAGTAGCCAAGGAGAGAGCCACGGGGTGGGAGAGAGAGAGAGAGAGAGAGAAAGCGTGAGAGAGAGAGAGTGAGGGTCTGAGAAGAGAGAATGGGGGGGCCACTTGTCATAGTGAGAAAAGGGAGAGAGAGATAATAGGTAGGGTTCAAAAATAGGAAAAATTAATAACTCTTTTAATTAACCACTTAATTTGCAATTTAAATTTTTATTTAGATTAAAACTTTGAATTGCAGTTTCAAAAATCTAATTCGGAGTCCTTTACAAACTATTATCATAGGCTTTTAGTAAATAATTTGCAATTAACATTTTAAAAGCAAATTTTTTTTTATAGTTTTAGGAAATTAATTATAGTAACATGCACATTTTTAAAAAGATTTTCAAAATTGTTTAAATCACATGCAAAAATGCCAAGAATTCTATTTCATTTCATTTATTTAATTATTTTGAAAATGGGGATGTTACAATGGCACACTCAATCGCTCAAGTGATAAGAATCCTATCCAGTTTTCCTCACTCATATTATCCTATCTACAAGCTTTTGTGGGGCTTGGATGGAATCAATAATCCTACTTAGGTTGTATTTATTATCAGGCTAAAACTAAGTTCTAGCAGAGTTTATTCTATCCTTAATACTGATCATGAGAGAATAATTTCCAGGGGTGAGGGAGAAGATGGACTCACGCGAATGGATAAAACAAAACACAAGTGCAAGGACGTGTGGTACAGATTAGTCCAATACATCGAATCTTGTGTTAAGGAGAGTGGTCTGAAAATTTGGACTCTCTGTTTAAAATGATCTCCCTCAAAAGTGTTTCGAGGCGGTTTTTTTTTTTCAAGGAGAGAGTATTTGATTTACTCTTCTCATGTCTCTCTCTCTTTTTTTTAAATACATAGCCTCTTATTTGCAAGATACTGAGGGAAAACCATTTTGAACTTGAGCCTATCTTCATCTTGGACCACATATGAAGGTGCAAAACAAAAGTTCCACCAAGGAGATAAAACTAGGTTTTTATTTGGGAATGGAATGCCTAGCGAAGGTGGATGCTCAATTCTTGATGTAAGAATCAGCATGACCAAGCACAGATAGGCTAGCATTCAAGAAGTTTACGCGAAAGGAAATGATCAGTATTGGATAGAACTACTCCATAAGAACCGTATTTTAACCCAACTCAACACAACTCTAAATAGAATTTTGAGAGTGGCTGACAATTATTTCAATATAGGCTCTGGTAGGAATTTTGACCATCGAGGAACTTATCCTGATTTTTAAAAATAAATTCTCCAAGATTCTTTCCTTAATAAAGTTTAGACAAACTAAGCTCTAGTCTAAACTATATCATAACTCACAACAACTTAGGGAAGATTCAGATAAACTTGCTCCACTAGCTGGAATCTCGCAGGCATGAAATACAACTTAGTCTAATTCATGGTAACTCTAGAAAAATATCAACTTGCATACCAAGTACTACAGAAAATAATGACAGAGCAACTATTCATCATTTCCATGGGAATTAACCAGGATTTATTCATCAATCTGTAGGAGTTTATTTATTCCATATTTATATTTTTTTAAATTTTTTATGCAACTTTTAATTGATTCGAATGTTAAATAATAACCTACGCATGGTCAATCCTCTAAAACAAAAACAAAATGTGAAGGAAGCAAGACAAGGACTCCTGGACTATACGATAAGTGGTGGACAGTATAGCAGCAGCATAAAGCAAGACAAGTAAATGGGACTTGGATAAAATACCAGCAAATAAATGCGTACCTCTACCCTCCTGGATTGAAGCCCATATGACGGAAAAATTCCGTCATAGCGTCAGTGTGAGCTTGGAGGTTAGCATTTGTCTGTTGGTGCAGTTCGGCATGCGTGTCCAGACGTTGATTCACGCCCACAAGGTTGGTGTTCATTGTGTCCAGGCGCTCTCCCATGTACCGGATGTCTTGGGCAAATGGGTCTCGAATTTTCAAAAAATAGCTCAAAAAATTTAGAAAAATACGAGAAATCTAGAAATCACAAAGAAAAATCAAATAAATGGATAAAAAATTTAAACAGGGCCTCAACACGTGGCCACCATGGGCCCCGGCGGGACGGTCTGGTCGGCTGTTGCGGCGACACGGTACCAGCAGAGACACGTGGCGGCGTGCGGTTCCCGGCTAGTGGACCTGGGTGCACCGCGCGTGGCGGGAGCAAACGGGCGGGCGACACTTGGCGGACGCGTGTGGCATCTTGAGGTGGGAAGCGAGCAGGCGGCGACACTGGCGGACGTGTGCGGGGGGAGGTCGTCGCACTTGACTAGGCGAGGGAAGATCGGGAGGCGGAACGCGGGAGTTCGAAATTTTAATTTTCAAATCATAGTAGTACCCGGGCCCAATGAACCGTGCCTGGCCAGCCCGGTTCACACAGTAACGAACCGGGCTGCTACTATGCAAACCGAACCGGGCCAGCCCGACGGGCCGAGGGTCAGGCCTAGAACCGGTTCGCTGGCGAACTGGCTGGCCGGTTCGTTCTAAACCGAACCGTCCGGGTCGACCGTTAGTTACAAGATCGAAGCCGCCGGTTCGCCCAATAGATTTGGCCCATATGGAACCGCAAATCAGGCCAGAACTATAGAGCACAAATTAGGGAAAACCCAAAGGAATCCTTCTCGTAAATCTAAGAGAACTCACAAGAACAATGGTGGAAGGAACAACTAGCAGTCTTGCTACATTAGCATATGGCTGAATGGCTTGATCAAAAAAAGTCCACTAATATTTGGATTACATGGGATATTTATATTAGAAACAACCTTCCTAGTTTAGGTGTAAAAGCAATCACTTGATAAAGAGTTTTCTTGGATAACCAAGAGGCCATCTTGGCTAGCAATTAAAGTGTTACTTCAATTCTCGCGCAGCTTAGACTAGTTGTTCAGGTTTCACTAAAATGACCATAACTCTCGCCTCGGAAGTCGAAAAGAGGCACGATTGAAATGCTAGAAAATAGACTTCAAGATCTTTCCATCCATATAGTATATGACCATGTATCTTGTCGTGACAGACATTAGAAATATTTGCAATTAGACGGACAGGGTATGACATGAACCTTCTTCACGTATGTGACCCTTCTCCATCTCTTCTTTCAACGCACCTAAGTTCAATCACAAAAGAGGAATTTGAAAGTACTACCAAGTTATTAAAATCTGGAATAAGATTTAAGTTAACGTTGACTTGATCTTGTATTTGTTTAGCTCGAGCTCGAGTCATTGGTCCTTTAAAGCTGACTAAAGGATGGTGATCGAAAGTAACTTGATTGGTCTCGTCATGATTGGCTGTAACTTGGTTGGTCTCTACATGGTTGGCCGCAACGTGGTCACTCTTAGCATATTTGGTGATGTCCACATCATGGGGACTGTTTACAAATTAAAATCTGAGAGCAGTCATGGGACCGTTCAACTTATGAAACTTTAAAAACAACTGGGCATAAATGGGATGATGATTTAAAAGTGCAAATGGAGAGGGGAAGATGTCAGGCTATTCTTATCGAGTCCATGAAATAAAAGCCAAGCACAACCTTTGGATGTAAATCCTGCATGTTGTTATTAGAGATTCAATCACATGATTTACTAAGAATTTTCAAGAATTCTCATACTTGCAATATATTGCGGGCTGCTTAATCCAACGAGCAGGACATGATTTTCCTGAGAACCAATACTTCGAGGTTGAAGATACATATGAGTGGTGCGGTGATGATGTAGGCTACTAGAACCAACCTTACGCTCAGGCCAGCCTATGGCGTAGAGGGACTGAGTTTCTGTAGTAAAGGAACCTGTGAGCCATTGGACCGCTACTTTTAATGTAAAAATTGTTATGTGAATATAGCATTTGTAGGTTGTATCATGTTTGAACACAGCTGAAATTCTGGACAACTACGTAATATCGCGAGACCTAAAAGGAACTGCTCCAGAAAAAAATTAGGTCCCCACACAGAGAATAACAAAAAAACATAATTGATATTTAGGTTTTATAAGAAAATCGACGAAGTAAGATAGGGATGCTATAGTGGCTACAAAAATAGTGGAAATAGCGATTAAATTTAACGGCTATAGCGGCCGTGGAGTTCACAAAATTTTTAGTCCTTAGCATAGCATTTTATGTCTAAAAATGCTATAGCAGTGCTATTGCGGAGCTACAGCAAACTATTTATAAGGGTGTGTTTCTTTTAGCGTTTGCGTTGCGTTTGCTTATAAGCTGAAAATTTGTTATTTTTGTACAAGTAAAACGTTTTGACGTTTGGTAGCCAATTTTTGTAGATCTTACTATTTCTTCTCAAAGCTCTCAAAACCATTTTTTCTATAATTTTTTGATCCCTCAGAGGTCCTAATCGAGGAGCTACAAATTCTCAGCTTAAACGCAACCGCAACCGCCAAAAGAAACACTACCTTAGAAGCTTGTTCCTGGCAAACTGGAGAATGGTGGCCGTAGTAGCTTGTTCAATTCCATCATCCTAGCAAGAAACTCTACCACACATTCCGGTTCTACTCCCACCACTGCCTGCTTCATCCAGAGAAGGAAGCTGGCCAAGTCGATGGGAGTCAATACTCGTGGTGGCAGGAGCAGGAGGGCACGTCGAGCCGCGGCACAAGGACAATTGCCGAGGCAAGCCTACACCTAATCACCTATATCTTCTTTTGACGTGAAGCATGCATTGATTCGTAGTGTTTCAAATGATGGGCATGCCAATATGGGAGGGATTACACAATACACCAAAGCGGCATTTTGAAGTAGGCTGGACATGCACCTGAACCAAGCGACAAAAACAGCGAGGTGTTGCTTCATCAGCAACACAACACAGACAATTCCTCAGAACGCCAGAGCCAAACCAAACCGAGTGCAGTTATCTCCAAAAGTACTTTAACATAAATCTCATCCACTCATAATATTAAGATATCTATCAAAATATTAAAAGATGGGGACTTCCAACCTCTCATCTTAACCCCCTGAAATAATATTCTTCCTTTCTAGAATCTTGCAAACTCCCCGTGATCATAACCACTTTTCCTTCCATAAGGGTTTGAACTGCGACGCACGCTGCGGGTGCGAGCTGTGGGCCTGCGGCTCCAGCTAGCCTCCCTCGGTGCGGTGCTCCACGGCCCACGGCCCACGGCCGCTTGGCTTGCCAGGCTTGGGCAGCCGCAGTTCAGCAGGACCTGCGTATAAGCGGACTATTGGCCCGGGCGGGGGGGCTGAAGCCCACCCAAGCCCCCCCCTGTAGCTCCGCCACTGGTTTGAAGGGCCGATACCATGCCTCTTCCCACCATCCACTTTCCTCATCTTCTTCTTTCCGTGTTTAGAGGCACTACTCTCTAGGTCCAGATTCACTTTTGGAGGGTCCCTAAAACAGAAAGATGCCGCTACTTTCTGCAAGACAATGAGGAATTAGACATAAGTTCGTTCAATTTTCCGTGTAGTATCAGAACCCTCAATTTCTATGCAAATAACTCATGTCACTTCCATGGCGTTGATGCAAGACAGAGTTGGTGAAATATCAGCATTGGTACTTTTAAAGGATAAGGTATGTTACCAGTAAAATTAATAAAATAACAATTGTGCTTCTACTTGACAACTAAAGATTCCGTAAGTTGAAAAAAATAAAGCCAATAGCCAGAATATAGAAATATGCCCCCAACAAACTTGACTTAACATTTAGTGTGAATTTCAACGTACAATGAAAACAAAATGCAGAGCAGATAAGTAATGCACAGAAACCAAAGACAACCTTGAGAAAGAACTTTGCAAACATTTACCTTGAGATCAAGTTGATGGATATCAAAAATGTCTTTCATAGAGTGTGAGTTGTATGCTAAAAGGTAGGATCTGTAGGCTTCCTTCACTGACTGGTTTAAGAAGTAATTCCCACCAACAATTTTCTCCTGCTCAAAAACTCAAGTTATAATACTACACATTGTAACAACGGGACTGAGGCATTTCAGTTATTGTGAAAGAGACACACACAAGTTGTGACTGCACTTTTCGCACATGCTTTTCACTGAACACATATTCAGTCAGAGAAATATTGGCCGCCTGCAGGCAAACAATAAATGTGTTACTCCCTCTGTCCAATTATGTAGGGCGTGCATGTTATTGAAGAAGTCAAATCAAGTATGTTAAGTATATAAAATTATACAACTATATTCATATTTCAAAGTGCTTTCACACTATATTGACTTTGTAGCTAGAAAACAATGGTCAAAGTCAGCTCTGAAGTAACAAAATAAAACATGCCATATATACTTCAAGGTAGTGAGTATTGCTCTTAATTTAGGAGGGGACAGGCATTATGTCATCGTAGCATATATTACCTGCAGGTGAATGAGCAGCTTTAATTCTTCCGGTAGTAAGAACAGTAATGCGCTTCCTTCGCCTTTATCACCACGCGCAGTACGACCAACTCTGTGAATGTAATCCTATAAATTACATGTCAAGTTAGCAAAAGTGAGATAGAAACTTTCTTTAGCACCATTCAGAATCACTGACCTTTGGTTCATCTGGAGGATCATATTGCACAATATAGTCCTAAACAAGGCAACAGATGCTTAAGTTAGTAGGGGGATACAAAAAGGAGTGGTACAAATGGTTTAACAAACCACAGGTCAAAACCTCACCACATTAGGAATATCAAGTCCACGTGCTGCCACATTAGTGCATAATAAGATGCCTTTTTCTGCCTTGTTAAATCTAAAGAATGTACTAGTTCGTTCCCGCTGCTTTTGTTGCCCATGGATATCATAACACTCTATCTTGAGGAAATTTAGAAGTTCTGCATGGAATTTGACTGAACTACATGATGAAAAGAACACCATGACCTTCACCTTCTTCATCTTAAACAGTTTCCCTTTTAGGAAAGCATACAGAACAAGAAACCTTTTCTCGCTAGGAATTGACACAATAGCCCTGCTGCAAGCCTTCAATGGTAGCCTGTCACAGCATCACAGTTATTTCTCATACCAAAGAATCCAAAAAATCTTAAAAGGAGAGTTGAACAGCATGGTGAAGCAGTTCCATACCTTCGATTCAGAATCCTCAACTCCAACGTAAACAAGTTTTCGTTCTCTTTCTTCATTTTTCCCAAACGTCAAATACGCAAAATCTTCAACCTGTGGGATGTCAACACATAAGCAGAGACACCAATAGAAAAAATTAAGGAAAAGTTTGGATAAGCTGAAAAACCGATCCACTAACCTTTTGAGTCTGTGTGGCAGAAAAAAGAACAGTGTCTATCCTGCATACGATGCATAATAATTCCAGGACAAAATAAAATATTATGTGAGTAGAAAGTTAAAGGCTGCACTATGCATATGAAATGAAATTGCCAGATGGTCACATACCCGAGGAAGGCGTTTAAATATTTGTTTCATATCTTCCTCGAAATTTTGCTCAAGTATGCGATCAGCTTCATCAATTATAAGGCACTACAACATAATAGGATGAGTTATGTCAGAGAAAAAGGGGGGATAGGGGTCAGTCATGACATTCATTGCCTTGAACAACAATTTTCATGACATTCAATGTCCTGAATAATAATTTACATTTTCCTGCTGTAAACAGGGACCCATGGCACATGAGCCAGCAAGCAAAGCTTGGACTTGTCCATGGGCAGCCCAGCCCAGTTGGCAAAATATTCCATCTCTGGGCCAAGGTTTGAGCTTGCAACAAGATTGAGTCCATCCCTGCCCGACAATATATTTACAATGCAATTATATATTCCTTCCATTAGAAAACAGAATAAATTAGTTTTGGTGATGGCTATGAAAAAAACTTTTAGCTACAGAAATATTTCTCAACTATTTCTTCCAACACTTTTACCGCAGTGCAACTAGTTCCCACATGTAGGATGAGCAGTGGATGTTTGAAAAAATGTGCATAAAGTAATGCAATGTGCTTAATCTGTAGCTTCAGCCAAACTACCAGCCCATATAATTCAGTTTACAGAATAACAAACAACAAATTATATCAACTGGGCTCACCCACCCACAAACTTGGTGCAACTAATAACCAACAAAGACGAAACGCGTAACAGAGCTAATAATGGCTTTATAAATATAGAAAACTATTAGCTTTTACGATTTTGCATATACTTGGCATAATCTAAGATGAAATTAGATCTATACTCTAATTCAGTATTAACAAGCACACTTCCAGTCATGGACAAAGAAAAGGTAGACGCAGGCACATAATTTATATATAAAATAATCAGGTGACTGATTATGCAAATTATGAGAAGAGTAGGATGAACTTGCAATTCGTATTTTTTATTTAATGTGACAATTTAAATATGCGCACAGTTTCAACGGAAAGATTTCCTTGAAACTTGGAAAGGGAAGTGCTAGTTACCAGAATGTCTTAACCTTTAGCCATGTGTATTTGAAACTGCTGGTACATCGCAGATGGTCCAGAAGCCTGCCTGGCGTTGCAACTAATACATTGATCCCTTTCGCGAGCTGAGTGGCCTCACCTCTCATGTTAGTACCACCAATTACATATCCAAGAGTTTGTGAGTGATACTTCATTAATTCCTTGGCAACATTGTGTGTCTAGCACAAATGAATCAATGAAACATATAATTAAGGATAGTGAAATACATAGGTGTGAGTCACTAACATTGTGTGTCTCAGCAACCATCCAAAATTTAGATACACTACAGAAGGCTACCATTTCAAGTTAAACAATTTGCTAATATCTGGCAATAGCAATGTGAAAAGCAACTTTCTGTACCTAGTCTTAAAATCTTAAAAATACTGTTAAAATGAATAACTTTGTGCATTGTATTTTACACAGCATTATATTAACAAAGTATAACCTTATCTCAGTTGAGACATCTGATTTTGATTGTTCCACTCACAGCAAGTTCTTGAACAGTCATAAAACATGTAAAATGGATCAAAAGAACAATACTGTTGCGTCATGATTTGTCCAGGTAAACCAACAACGCCAAACCATGCATATACCTGGATAACAAGCTCCCTTGTTGGGCAAATCACGATAACTCCAGTTCCATTCCTGTGCGAGAATCGTAAGTTGTAGAGTAGTTCGATCGCTGGTATAAGGAACGCAAGGGTCTTCCCTGAGCCAGTCTTGGCAGCACCCATCACATGACTTCCTAACATCAGATGCGGTATCGATCTAGCTTGAATCTGCAATCATGAAAACAACCATGCATACATACATGTCATTACATCAATACTAAAATCCAACAGCGCACGCAGCAGAGAGCAGACCGACCCACATAACACAAACATTCAACTATATACAATGCAATTATGGACTTGCGCACAAAGGATCCTTAATTTGTGCCGATGTAATGGTGAATTTTAGACGGACCACGGTGAGGTGGGTGTAGTTCATCTCTCTGATGGCCTTGGCGGTGAGCTCAGAGATGTGGAGCTCTAAGAAAAGCTTGTTTGTCATAATCCCACCTCCCTTCCCCTTCCCCTTCCCCATCTCCTGCTCCTTCTCCTTCTGTCGGATCTCTTCCTCCTCATCGCAGGCGGTGTCGTCGACCGACTCCGGCGGAGCGGTGACAGGGCGCTTCCGCTTCTTCGACGGCTGGGCCGAGCGGCTAAAGGGTCTCAGGTACATGGCGGCGGCAGCGGAGGCTGGAGGGAAGGGAGGCCTCGGCTTTGCTAGGGTTTTAGGGTGGGTGCAGGGTCGCGTCGCGCCGGAGTTGCTGGACGAGCTGCGCACCGCGCAGGGAGCTGGAGTCTAAGGAAAGGGGAAGCTGGTTGGCGGGTGTGGCGCTCGGGACGATCCCGGAGGGCGGCGCCGGTTGAGGACTGCGCCGGTGGAGCCGTGGAGGAAGGAATCGGGAGGCAGAGGCCGAGGGATTGAGGGAGAACCAGAGAAGAAGAGTGTAAAAAGAGGCGTCACCGTTAGATTTGTAATGGATGGTTGTGATGGCTTCAACGGCCCTCTGCCTTGGAGTCACTTAACGCAGATGTCTTAACGCAGATGTGGCGGCGGTGGGAAGAAAGGGAAGCCCGTAGGGGGTGAAAACGGGTTTTATACCGGATATGGATTCGGAGACTGATAGTATCGGATACGGATTCGAATGCGGATTTAATCGGATATGGTTTCGGATCGGATATGGGTCGGATATGAATACGAAACCGGGTTTTACCATAATACCTCAACGGGAAAAAATCAACATAACCTACAGTCATTGTTGGTCATCCACAAAAGCACAACACGCAGTATAAAATTAAATGCAATTTGAAAGACATACAAGTTATAAATATAATAATCTATGCTGCTAGAAAATAAAGTGGAATAATTCAAACAACCCGATAATAAGTACTAAATATAAATTCATAAAATCTAATAATAAATGCCACACGTAAGTGAACATAATCACATACATGTAATATCCGAATTCTGATATTCGGATAATTATCCGTATCCGTATCCGGATAGTACTATTCGCCGGATACCCCTCAACCCGTATTTGTATCTGTATCCGTCAAAAAATCTGAATAATTATCCGTATCCGTATCCGGTCGGATAGAAAAATGGGCTCCAAATCACTAAAATCTGAATCCGGATCTGGATCCGATCAGATATTATCCGACCCATTTTCACCCCTCAAGCCCGGCGGTTTATATACTAAGGTCAAAGCAGTTATAGTCCTAACTTGTGAACTGATCCAACAAACGATGGTGGTCCTGCAAACCAAGTCCAGCCGGCCCAACAATGAATGTGGGAAGCCCGGTGGGGGTTTATATATTATTAAGGACAAAGCACGATATGATCATAACTTGTGGACCGATCCAACAATGGATGACGGTCATCCATGCAAGTCAAGCCCGGCCGGCTCAACAACGAATGTGAGTCAGCTTTGGGAGCCTTTCTTCTTTTTTCCATAGACTAGCCTTCCTTGTCAAGTTTTGTGGCACACCGCACACCTAGTTAAACCAAGGAAAAAAGTCCATTTTGTTATGAAACTTAAAAGACCACCAAAGGTCCAAGTGGGATCCTTCCTAAAGATGGAAAGGTTCGAGAAGGATTCTTAGCCCATAAGTTGGTGGACAGTATATAAGAAGAAGGGGTTCCCTCATTGTACGCATCTAAAAAAAATAATAGAGAACATTCCACCTATCTCTCTATGTCTCTCTCTGATTGTCTACTTTTGATCTATTGGAAAACCCTAAACTACACCTGGTAGCATGGTTCCTCAATACGTTATTAGCATGAAGCTCTCGTGATCGCTAAGAGATAGATCAAAGGTAGGGAATGGTAAAGAATCCCCTGAATTCGTTCTCCTCGGAACTTTCATAATTACGAGCAAACACTACTGTCGCGGTAACATCCCTAAATTTTGAGGATAAAATTTTTTTGGGATTTAAAACCTTAATCGTGCAAATAAAACATAAGCAACTCTAATAAAAGTGGTCAATGTATTTTTATTATTTTATATTACTCTTATAAATCCTTAGAGGTCATCCTAGTAGGAACTAAATAAAACAAAGATTAGATAAGAATAACTCTTTTAAGTACATATCTTTTTAAGAAATAAATTATATACGTAAATATATACCTATAATTAGTGAACTTGTTATATTTATAAAATCCAAAGAAAAATCGTCATAAGCCATTGAATAAGGGCAAGATTAAGTTAAATGAAGTATTCTACATAGTTCTATAAAAATAGGAGAAATTTAGTGTTATTTCGTAAAATATAAGTAAAATGACAATGAATTAAATGCACTTAGAAAATACCTAAAAACGAGGAAGGAAAAATCATGCTTAGGCACATAATAAAATTTTCCGGTGATTTATCAAGATATAAGAGAATAATATTATAACTTAAGAAAATATGAAATAATATCTAACTAATTGAGGTAAACACCGACCAACCCTAAAAGCTGCAGAATACTTGGCTACGTCTACATACACACGATTTGCATAGCGAGCAACACAAATCATAATATATATATATAGGCTTGAGTGGAAATAACATCAAATACATCTAGTCAATTCCAAATTTAATTAAGATAAAACACTTCGAGATATTTTGCGAGAACACGCGTTTTGCCAATTAATTTTATAAAGCCAAATCAATCATCCACATGTAAAAAATAATAAAATAGCACCCAAAATTACAAGAAATAAATAATTCCTGAAACCCCAAACCAACTATAAAAATGGAATCCTTATGATTTTCTGGGCTCAAATGTATTCTTCTCATATTTTTCTGAACTCCCAAAAGCCCCTTAAAACCCTCACGAGATTACACAAAACTATAAGGACCAAATTATAAAAGTGACGTCCTCATCTAAATCCCCAACCTTATCTTCCCAAACCACTGCTTGATGGTTCCGGAGCTCGCTAATGCTGTTCATCATCACAATCGAACCCCCCCTCCCCCCACCATCTCCTAGAGCAAGGTTGAGAGTGATGTCCTCACCAACCCAGACCCTGGTTGTCTTCGTCTTTGTACCATCTTTGCAAACCTGGACAAGACAGAAATTCTAGCCCTTCAACACATCATGGATGCCTTAGGCAAGGCTTTAGGGTTGCTCACAAACCTCCAGAAGAGTGTGGTGTACCCTATTCGATGCAAGGAGGTTGACCTTGAGGTTACCCTACAACCCTTCCCTAGACTGTTCGAAAACTTCCCTTGCAAGTACCTGGGGCTACCACTTCATCTACATAAGCCCAACCATGAGCACTTCATGCCGCTTATAGAGAAGATTATGGCTAAGCTCCAAGTTGGAACACCAAACTCCTGCCCAGAGTTGGTCAACTAACTATCCTTAACTCGATACTCATAACCATCCTGACGTACTATTTCTCCATCTTCCCCCTTTCGACATGGACAAGGAAGCCCATTAACAAGATCAGACGCACCATCCTATAGAAAGGCTCCAATCCGTCTCAAGGTGGTCTACCCCTCATTAACTGGACCATGACCAACCACCCTAAAACCCTAGGGGGCTTGGGCATCCTTCACATCACCAAGTTTAGCGGTGCTAATGCTTAAGTGGCTCCCGCGGGAATGGAAGTGTGCATCTAAACCCAAGTTGGGCACCGAGGTGCCCTGCGACAACTCCGACCAACTTCTTTTTAGAGCGGCCATCCAAATCACCATTGGTGATAGCCACGAATCCCCAAGGTCTCTAGCGTCCTCATTTTTCCTATTGGTCAGACACAAAAACAGATTGGTCTAAAACGAGTTTCATAACAACAACTGAATCCAAGCGATGTGTGTCCTCAATTCACCCCAACAATTGGCATAGTACATGCTTCTTTGGAGGAAGATTCAGGAGGTCACCCTTCAATCAGGTGTGCAGAATGACATCACCTGGATGTACACCCACTTAGGAGAGTACTCCAAATCGGCCTACCAAGCCCAGTTCTTGGGGAGCATCCCATTCGTCTTCAACAAGCTTGTTTGGCAAGTGCCACCTAGAACAATCGTAAGTTCTTCGCTTGGACGGTAGGGCATGGCAAAATTCTTACAGCCAATAAACTGGGTGCGCGTAGCTGGTCGCACAATCCCATGTGCCCTCTTTGTGCCAACTATCTAGAAACACTCAACCACGTCGTCCTCTTCTTCCCCTTTGCCCTCCAGGTCAGGACAGTTGTGCTAGGAAATGACTACCCCAACACATTCACGGGTATTCCTCCCACACAACATCACACTTTCATCCAATGGTCGTGCGAGGCGAGCCATTCTACTCCCAAACACAATCAATGTAGCTTCAACGGCCTAGTGATCTTCACCATCTGGAACCTTTGGAAGGAACATAACTGACACGAATTTTTCAAAATAAGTCCGCTTAGCGGCAGCGATAGCTTCGAACAAATATGATATCTCTGTCCACGAGATAGCCAACCACAAGTAGTCCTTTTTTCCTGCTTGGCTACTAGTTGTGGCCAAAGTGGGTAGCCGCTTATTTTTCTTACTTGGGTAGCCTGTTGGGGCGTCTTCCGCAGTGAGCTGAGTAATTGACATTGTACCTTTGCATGTAAAAAAGCATTCTCTCCTTTAATGAATTGGCAGAGCTACTGTCCATTCCCTAAAAAATATGATAATTGGATAGAGCCTACAAGTTCGTCCTTGGAAGAGAGCTTGATGAAGGCTAGGATCAGATGTCCAGGTGCATGCGAGGCAGCATTGCAGAAACTAAGGGGAAAGGAAGCTGATATCTTCAAAGAGGCAGCTGAAATTAAAGTATTAAATGCTTGAGATTTAGAGCAACCCATCAATTTAATCATGCATTATTATATGATTTAGCTAACTTCATAATCTATGTATTCAGGATTTCACAGAAAAGCTTCAGCGCCTTCCGCGGTCGAAGATGTTGGACCTGTTTCAAAAGGATTATGTTCGTGTTGTTACAGCAAGTATCTTAGCCGAGCCTTTCTAACAATTAAGGGAAATGCTTCTGTGAGTTTCTAATTTATCAGATCCGCAATCAGGTTGGAGTTGGGCTAATGATCCTTCTACAGTTTGGGGGAGTAAATGCGATTTGCTTTTATGCCAGTGAGATATTTGTTTCAGCTGGTAATGAATATTACTTAGCAACTTGATGCCTTCTCTCTATGATACACTGGTTATGGTTACCTGAACATAATTTTTACAATGAGTTACTTTATGGTAACACAAATCAGGCTTCACATCAGGAAACACATGAATGCTTGCAATGGTTGCAGTCCAGGTCTCTTCAACAAGGCTCCTAGCTAGCTCTTTTGCTTCTCTTATTTTAGGCCTATGGTTAAAGTTTAATGTCCTTGTAGATTCCGATGACGACATTAGGGGTGCTCTTAATGGACAAGGCTGGAAGGAAGCCGCTTTTGATGGTAAAAAAAACATAAACGTACCAATGGATTATAAGCATAATAATTTTTATGCTGCAATATTCCAGGCCTCTGCAGCTGGAACATGCTTGGGATGCCTTCTAGTTGGTGTGTCATTCTTATCAAAGGTTTGAATTTTCTGAATTGGATTGCATCATCATAAGAAGGCCACCCACTTGCCATTAGTTTTACTCTTCCTAGAACAGGAACATCATTGGGTGAAGGACCTGAACATAACGCTGGCCTTGGCAGGCATTCTGGTAAATACGCTGCATTTTAACTTGCTTTCTGCATTAGTGCCAGATCTCTCTCTCTCTCTCTCTCTCTGGTAGTTAACATTTTTGTTCCTTACACAAGCAGATTTTTACTGGATCTTTCTCGCTGGGTATGGGAGGAATACCATGGGTGATAATGTTAGAGGTATCTTTTCTGCGTCTTAAGTAAAAGGGTATCTGAGATTCTGTACCCAAAAAAAACATGCAGACTAAAAGGAGTACATCAGCATTCATCGGTTAGGTTCACTACATTTCATCACTGGGCATGCAGATTTTTCCAATAAACATGAAAGGGTCAGCTGGAAGCCTTGTAACTTTAGTAAACTGGCTCGGCTCGTGGATCGTCTCCTATGCTTTCAACTTTCTCCTGGTGTGGAGCTCTTACGGTAAACAAGCAAAAAAAAAAGGAAACCTAAAAAAATCCTTTTGTCTGTAATTTTTGCTGTTCTGTTTTTCCGCTCCTTCCCTTTTATGATTTTCTAAGGCAAGCTCAAGACTATTTTGTACGGATTGCACTGTTTGCAAGCATTGGTGGGCTCACAATTGTATTTGTGGAGCGGATGGTGCCAAGAGACTAAAGGAAGGACCCTAGAAGAGATTCAAGCTTCGATGAGTTCGACCATAACCGCAATTGCTTCCACATAATAATATGCGGCTAATTTTAGTGCCTATCTAGGATGGTATGATCGTACAAATAATAAAGCAATTACTCACATTACTATCTAAGAACTCTCCATGCGTGTCAACAAAGGGACTATATGTTAAAAGAAATACTCACGTTGATATCTAAGAAGCTGACACAAAAGGGCAACCATGCTCTCGTCTCAATTCTCATAGACTAGTCAAATCAAATCAAACAGAAACCAATCTGTGAGACCATGTGGAGGTCTTCATGTTGTGATAAATATTAAAGGAAGTTGTCCTAGATGCTACGACATTGAATGAAGGTGCTTTGGCAGTTTGAGATGAGCTCATCAAGATTTGGGGTGAGATGATTGGCCAAGAGCTTGGAGAAAATCTTGCTGGTACTATGAATGAGGCTGATAGACCTATAGTCCGCTAGACTGGCTGGGTCTCCTTTCTTTAGGAGAAGAATTAGACTAGTCGTGTTGACTAGGCAGAAAGGTCTACCTTTGGCTCATGTAAAACTGATGGAACGCGGCTAGAAAGTCTTGTTTGATGATGTGCCAGCAGGATTTATAGAAGAGACTCATGAAGCCATCAGAGTTAGGGGCTTTCTCTACTGGGAGGGAGTTTATTACAGTTTCGATCTCGGCCACTTGAAACGTTGTTTCCAAGTTGTGAAGGTCGAAAGAGGGGTACCCCAATGCATCCCAGTTGAGGACATGCTCCCGATGGATGGTAGTGCCGAGGAGGCCCTCAAAAACTATAGGCTGGCTTGCTCTGTCTTCTTGCGATGTGGCGGGTCTAACATCGGTGTTGAGGCAGTGGATGTAGTTCTTCCAACACCTATGGCTAGCTCGGCTAGATTCCTGCACTTTGTTAAGGTGGAAGGAGACCTCTTTGACCACTGCGAGTTGGAACCTAATGTTCCAAGCCTTGAGCGCTTTAGTCGTGCACATCAATTTGATGTGGAGGGCTTTGATGTTATCGAGCATAGTCATCGGCGAGAACCAAGCTTTCTAGACTACCTCAAGGAAACCTTCAACCTTGGGTCAGAAGTTCTCAAAGTTAAAAGTGTTTCTTGATAGGTGGTAGTGCCCTACAACAAAAGTGGGGTGTGATCTGATAGTGCTGTGAGGATGGAAGAGTTGACGCCAATCAACCGAGCAGAAGGCCCTATCGATGCAAGTGTGAGTAGGATTGGTGTGTTCATTAGACCAGGTAAAGCGCCTGCTCGTGAGATTTATCTCGAGGTCGATGTGGTTGATGGCTACTTGGAAGGCCCACATTAGCTACTTCCTCCGTTTCACAATGGTTGTAGTTTTAGCATTCAAAATTTTTATCAAAATGGTTGTAGTTCTCACATTCCAATACAACTTTAGAACCAATATGACCTTTGTACCCTTCATTAATGCAGTCATCTATTTAAGCTAATCTGTTCAACTACCCTTCATTAAATGAGGGTAGACAAGTCATTTTTCATGTCTCCTTATTTTGTGTGCATTTAGATAAAACTACAACCATTGTGAAACGAAGGTAGTACATGTTAAGGTTGTTGTTGATCTTATCCTCCGATTTGTAAATCAGGTTGACATAAAGGCTATTAGCGAGCGGGACATACACCTTCGGTTGGTGCTATGCACAGTGCGATGCAACACATCGCAATCGATCATGTGCAGGTCTTATGGAGTGCAGATAAAGTTTACGTCATCATCCTAATCGTGTTGATCGTATGATAATTATAAATCAATGCCATATGGGATCTCGAAAAGGAATATGAATTTGAGACAGCGGAGATCCCCCTAAACAACAACAGCCTCCTCACCTCATAATTCTAATCCAATAGTCTCACAGAGCTACTGATTCAAAAAATTGCATACAGAGTTGTCAACTGGACCACACAATAAACCTATAGCTAACCGGTGGGTGCCTGGCAACGGCGGTGTCGCTCCATCCCCAGGCGCGCGGGATGCAGCACGGCAACCTCGAGCCACGACAGGTGACTCTAGGTGCTATGTCATGGCGTCGTGGTGGATCCAGGCCATGCTCCACTCCAGCCAAGCCCGAGACGGAATCAGAGATGTAGGACGGTGCTGGCGCCGATGGGGAATGGGGGAGGGAAACCCTAGCTCCTACTGCCGATGTGCGTTGGTGGCTGGAGACGAAGGCGTGACATAAGGTCCCATTCATCTGACCATCCACAAAGGCCAAAGCTTATCTGAAATTTCACCACCAGTAAAACCCAAGTCCATTCAGTGAAGCACAATTGCCTGGTTATAAATTTTGTGGAATTTCACAGAATCAGGATTTCAATATGACCAAATATAATAATAAATTGTCATGACAAACAAGACAAAGGTATATCACTGCTAGAAAACAGGCATATTTTTGTATTGTCGCCCACAACAATTCTAGTAATCACCTTGTACCTGAAATTTTTTTAAATATAATGAAGCCGGGTCTTCATTGGTGTATAGATCAGAGTGCTATTTGTCGGCCTTCAGGAGCAGTAGACTCTGATTGGCCTTCAGGAGCAGTAGTTTCAGTTTCATTGAATCCCTGCAAACCATGATGAGAGGGTTGATATACAGTGTTGTGGTTATAGGAACTTCCATCCAGTGTTTGGCTCATTGGAGCTCTAAAACCTGAACGCCCATGAGAATTTCCATCCCCTGATTGGCCATATGAACCATCAAACCTTGATTTACCGTCAATAGTTCCTAGAGCAGTTTGGCCTTGACCAGTTACATGACCACATTGCACACGAGGAAACCCATGGTTATTTTGGCCCTGTGGCACACCAAGGCCCATGCCATGCGGTCGAAAAACAGAAGCATGTGGCTGCACTTGGGAACTGACATGTCCCAATTGCCCTTGAGGGGATCCATAGCCACTCTGGCTCCAGGTAGCACCATGTGAGGGTTGGCTTCGGGAAGCACCATGTTCAGGTGGTGCTACTTGAGTTCCAAACTCAACTTGTCCTTGGTGAGGCTCATAACTCTTCTGACCTTGGAAAGCATGATATCCCAGGTGAGGGGCCTGAGCACCAAATCCCTGTTGCAGTGGATTAGTGACATTTTTTTGTCCACCCTGACGACATCCAAACTGACCATTCTGGTTTCCCATGTGCCCATATCCCGGTAGCCTCTGAGCAGAGCCTGAGCCCAAATCAGACTCTGGTGATTGAGGAGCACCAAACTGTGGCGCTTGAGGAGCACCAAATTGTGGCTGTGGTGGAAAAGAAGAACCAGCAGCAAGCTGTGAATGCAGAGGTGCAGCATACCGAGGCTGTTGCACTTGAGGAACACCAAACCTAGTCTGTCGTGGATGAGATGTGCCAAACCCAGTCTGTTGAGTCTGAGGAGCGCTAGGTGTTTGTTGGTGTTGATGGGAACCAAATCCAGGCTGCACCGAGGGAGCTGAGCTAAAATCAGATTGTTGCACTTCAGCAGTGCCAACCGCATGCTGCCATGGTCGAGAAGTACCAAACACTGGCTGTTGATTTTGAGGCAGGACAATCTCATGTTGTTTTCTTTGAGAAAAAGGCCCATGTTGCCATGTATCAGGAGCACCAACTTCTGGCTGCTGAATCATGGAGACAAACCCAGGCTGGTGTGATTGTGGTAAACCATGCCCATGCTGCAGTGAGGGGCCACCAAACCCTGTTTTTCCAACTTGAGAGCTTGCACACACAGGCTGCTGAGATCTAGGAGGCATCGCCTCAGGATACGTTACTTGAGACCCACCAAGGCTAGGGTGAGATGGTTGAGGAGAACCATGCTCAGGTTGGCCTTGGTGAGGCATATAGGCACCCCTTGACTGATTTGATGCAAATCCGGGAAGCCCCTGAGATGAACTGTGAGGGCGATACTCTGTCCTCGGCTGAGGAAATGGTGCTGGCTTTTCTTCAAAAGCTTTCTCAATCTCTTCCTGCCGACCAGCATTCTTGAAAATCTCAATGACATACTGACAGAACTCAGGAGGAGCAACAACACCTCCCCTTGCCATATCCCTCACCAGGTCCAGAGCACTATCCAAATCTCCTTCCTTGCACAAGGCCTTGACCAGGATCTCAAAGGTTGTTGTGCTTGGCTTGATCTCCTTGTTAGGCATCCTTCCATACACCTTCAAGGCATCATCAATCCTGCCAGCTTCTGAAAGTCCTTCAAACATCCGGTTGAAGAAACCAATATTAAACTTTGGCCCATGCTCCCTCCCATCTGCCATTTTATAGAAATACTGCATTGTGTCATCCACACGACCTTCCTTGAAACACGAGTCGACAAGGTAAGTGTAGGTGTACACATCTGGCAGCACTGATTTGCTCTCCATCTCCTTGAAGAGATTCTCCGCCTCTGCAAGCATACCATTCCCACAGAGCTTCCCAATGATGTTGTTGAAGCAGCCCACATCCATCTGGACGTTCTTCCTCGGCTGCCGGTGGAAAACCTCAATCGCCTCTTGGAACTTGCCCTCCTTGAAGCACTGGTTGACCATGACACTGTAGGAATCGCTGTTAATGCCGATGAAGGTTGGCGGGCTGTGGTTGTCAATCATGGTCTCCCACAGGTCGTTTGCCTCCTTGTGCTTGCCATGCTTGAAGAGTGTCTCGAGCAGCACATTGCAGGTGGCGGGCGTCATCTTGAACCTCCTGTCGAGCAGAGACTGGTAGTTCTCCATAGCCTCCTTGTCCATGCCTTTCTTCCAGTAACCCTCCATGAAGCTAGTGTGCAGGACGCCATCGTAGACTTGGCACCTCTCGCAGATCTCAGCAAAGAGCTCAAAGGCCTTGTCCCAGTCGTCGAGGTCGATGTAGCCGGCGATGAGGTTGTTGTAGACAAGGGAGTCGGCGCCCTGCCCGCGGTTGAGCATCTCGCGGAGGAGGTCGAGGGCGTCCTGGATGCGGCTGGCGGAGACGAGGCCCTTGGTGAGGTGGCGGTAGGTGACTGCAGAGGGGGAGAAGGGGGCGTTGGCGAGTAGCTCGCGGTAGACATCGAGCGCTGAGTCGACGCGGGCGGCCTCGCAGTGGGCGAGGATAAGGGTGTTGTAGGAGACGACGTTGGGGACGATGTTGGAGCGGCGGAAGAAGAAGTCGAAGAGGGAGACGGCATCGTCGTAGCGCCCGGCGCGGACCATGGAAGCGGCGACGGCGTTACAGGTGAAGACGGTGGGGCGGACGCGGGAGGAGACGGCGGCGCGGGCGGCAATGGATGCGCCGTCGAGGTCTCCGGAGCGGATGAGGGACTGGACGCGGTTGTGGAGACTGAGACGTGGACCGACGAGGGCGGAGGTGGTGTCGGGGAGGCGGGGCGCATTGGGGTCGCGTGGAGGTGGCGACGAGGAGGGATCGCGGCGGAGGGCGTGGAGAGGAGGCTCGATGCGGAGGCGGCGCTTGCGGCGGCGGCGCTCGGCGGCGGCCTCCTCGGCGGAGGAGAAGGCGAAGTGGCGCGAAGGTGTGAGCAGCACGGCGGGAGGCAGGTGGTGGTTGGCGGTGGCAACGGGCGAGGAGAGGAGGGCGGGCTGGGAGAGGCGGCGGAGGTGGAGGAGACGGCGGTAGAGCGCCATTTCGGGGGCGGGGGTGCTGCGGCTTCTTTCTTTGCACTGGCTGCCGTTCTTGATCTTGATCTTGCTCTTGCCTAGGGTTAGGGGGGCAAGGGCGATCCGTGTCTGGGCCTCACTGTTGATTGGGCTTTCATTTCGGCCCACAAACTCCTCCCGACCCCTCTTCCACGGCACAGCAGTCAAACTTGTGTGAAGCATAGCGCCATTGGTGAAACTTGTGTCGCTCTCACGTAAGAAAGCACAGGAGGCGCTACTTTTTGACAAACTTAGGTCTATACTAGTATGGTAAGCGCACCCGTCGATGCGCCCTGGTTCGTCTATAGGGTGTTTATTCGCATGTTACGAGTGAATAAAAACACAATGTGTGTATGGTAATCTTGTTATTATTTTTCATTGTTCTATGTAGGGTGAGTAGACTAACGAAATGTTCTAAGAGAACAATCTATCTAAGAAGAAACCATCCTAGCATGAATTTACCTCTTCGACCTGGTGTGGAGCTTGAACAAACAAAAAAAATGTCATAACATTAATCAATATTGCATACAGTGCAAAATACAATGGCACAACTACTAATATACACACGGCATAGAATCTAATGGCACATACATATATATTTTTTTTTGCAATTAGAACCCTAATCTGCATAATTGTCTGATATGACAGTTCTGTTCTTTTTTATGGATGAACAAATGATGGTGCACAATGAAGTGCTAACCACATGACGGGAGAGGAAGAGAAAAGATGCTGCGCATGTAGGCAGAGACGGGGAGAGGAGCTTGAAGGAGACGGAGACGGGGAGGACGGCGGGGAGATGGAGACGGGGAGTAGGGACGGAGCACCACGCGAGCCAGCGGCTGTGGAAGGGGATGAGACCAGGGTCAGGGGAAGAGCGGCAGTGGCAGGGAGGGAGGAGACGGCACTGTGGATGGGAAGGAAGGAGAGGCGAAGCACCGGTGCCCTCACGTAGTTGCTCGGCGCTATCTCGCCAAACATCGGGACCTTGACCTATGCTCGCCGTCGATTAGCCGAAGAGGAAGGGGAGCAGTGGCTAGGGTTTATCCCTCTCGTTGAGCCGCCGCCAACCGCGTCACGCCTGCTCCGGCCGCCGCCGACCTCATTGCCCTCGGATTCGGCCATCGTCGACCTTGTTTCGCCTGGATCTAGGCTCCTCTCCCATGGTGGCACGTAACTGTGGCCTCTAGGACAACGGAAGAGCGAACGGCGCCAACTAGAGGAGGCAGTGACAAGAGATGGTGGTGCTGCAACCAAGCTGGAGGTGGCGGCGGTGGCGATGGTGGTGGTGGAGGCGCTAGTGGAGACGGAAGCATTGCGGCAAGACAGGGAGGAGGAGGGGCGGAGGCAAAGAAAGGGGCAGCAGGCGGAGACGGGGAGGACCACGCGAGCGAGGGGAGGAGGGTGCGGTAGGTTTCGGGCCAAGCGGGAGGATGGCAGGTTGAGGACAAAAAGTCAAAGGGGCTAAACACCAAGACGACACAGCGACGGCCGTTTGATCGGCTGATCGGACGATCGTCAAGGTCCGAGGACACGGTTGTAAAACAAAAAGATTGAAGGGGTTTTGCATTGGCAATCCATTTTGCCAGGCTGGGCAGCGAACCAACGGATGGATTTGGTCAGACGGGCAGATCGGATGGGCAAAATTTTTTCACTGACATGGACACCTTGGCTGGTCGCGAATCCTTCCCTCTATAGGAGATAGATAATATGTGATGAATGGTGAAGACTATGTGGTCAAAGAGTTTCACCAGGACCGCTAGTGCTATGTTCTTTCTTTATGCTTGTTAGAAAGTAGATCCCTTTAGTAGACCGAACCGTCTGCCCTACCAATTAGTAGTGAAATGGTTCTTAGTAGGCAATTCTGGCTTGAATATAAGGGAGACTGGGTTATGCGCAATGAAATGATCTTTGTTCACTAACTAGCTTCAAATCAAACTAACGGACGAAAGACTCACTAAAGTAATCTACCGTTCGTTCCGGTGTGAGTAAATCAAATTCTTCTCGTTAACCTCACTTATTAGATACATCACTCCCTTCCCCACTTGCATGACCTGACATAAAGGTACAAGGACTTTTTACATGCATCTAATAAGGGTGGCCTAATGTTGGTCAACAACCCTTTCCTTTTGTCTTCCTCTGCCATGCAATGCTTCCTTGCTTCTTTGCTCGCCGTTGTACCTTTTGATTATGGTATGGTATTGTCAGATCCGAACATAGGGCTACTTTATTTGTTTAACATGTCTTCGCTAGGTGTTTATGGAATAATTATAGCTGGCTGGTCTAATAAGATGGGGGACAGCCGTTTGGTCACCTATGATATACGGACCAATTGGTATAAAATGAGTTTATGCCGCAGGTGTTGAACGATCTATTCTACATAGGTGTGGGCTTATAGGGCTAGGGTTCATAAACCCTTCCTTTCATTCATCAAGGGGTCGGTCACTTTTCCGGGCCGAGATCAAGAAGTGGAAGTCATAAAAGAGATGTTTCTCTTCGCACCCCAGATCAAGAGGAAAGGTAGCTTGTCAAGCTGGTTTCACTATTGAAAATTCTAGGTTTTTTTTCCACTGACTCTCTTCTTTGTCAACGCTACTAAGGACCCTAACGGTTCGCCTACTTGATGAATGAAAGAACATGAGAAAGGGTTAACAAAGAAAAGGCGACGAAAGCCTGCTACAGTTGAAATGCTACAATTTATAATGGTATGTATCTAAATTTTCCTTTATATATAGGAACAAAACAATTGGAACTTTTTGGAAATATGGGGATATTAGGCGAGTATAACAAAACAGATTAACAGACTCACTGAAGATCATCATAGCGTCCTGCTATTGGATTGGTAGCTGCCAAAATCGGGCCCTTGAATATAGCAATGTCACAATGCCAGCTTTGGCAGTAGATATGGTCCTCTCCTCCATGGCTTCATGAATTGCAACTCTAAAATCAGAGAAGAAAAAATTACTTCAAGAGTGTACAGAAGGACACCAGGGCAGCATCCAACGTTAATTCTTAACTTTTTAACCCCAACCAAGACCAAAGGCTGCAAAACAAGTAGGATACCCAATTAGAATTAGTATAAATATATACTATCTTTGATGCCAAACAGGGCCTAAAGCTCTATGTATACTAAAACTTAAGTGATATTGACTGGACGTCGATGAGTATTGAACTCTGAAATTAGTATCCTCATTGACTGAACCTTGAAACTCTGAAATTAGTACTCTCACTGCATTTCAAGTGATTTTTTGTTAAATTAAACATTTACCCTCATTGCACTTCAAGTGATTTTTTTTGTTAAACTAGAACCCTCATTGCACTTCCAGTGAATATTCCAGTTAATTTGGTGAGATGTCATCAGTGTCCCTTTCAGGAATCATGCCAACAAAATTTCTATTATAAGGCTGGTATGTGACTGATGCAAAGAAGTCTTTTATGTACTGTTAAGTATTATTGATTAGTGATTGTATTATTGGCTTGAAGATCTAGGGTTGTATTATTAAGTCTTTTATCAAGGCTGGCCCCTATTGCCGTTGTGTCCAACTCCACCCAGCAAACGGAGGTGCACGAGTAATCCCTATCACAGGTGCACTGCTCCATCTGTTTACCCCTCTATTAGTACTTGTATGATATATTCTGTGCTTTATCCAGTATATTCAACACAAAATTAGTATGTAATGTTAATTCTCATGTGCTATTCTTTTGTCATTTGTCGAGCTATCATACCATTATCCTTACAAAAAAAGTTGAAGTACCCTTGCCATTTAATTAAATTGAATTGTTTTACTGCTTCACTTTGTTCATTTTACTGCTGTTAAACAACTATTTTGGTATTTTATACAGTCTGGATTATATGACTTTGCCAAAGTGCATAATTTTTTTTACCATACTTTGTCTGACAGATCGCAAGGCCATTACAGGAAGATTGCATGAATCCTGCTGGTTCATTCTTGGTAGACAAGTGCTTTACATCCAGCCACAGCTTTAGAGCTGCTGTTTGTGCAAACTGAACTAGGACAAAACATGCCATTCACTTGTTAAAGAAGCTGGATGTTGACAGGTTGATGATTTCGATTTTTCCTTTTCCACCTTATACATTTAGTTATCAATCCAAAGTTTTTTAGCATGTAAATAAACTACTGTTTTTTGTTCTAGATTTGCAAGACGACCCGATCAGTGGAGAATTCCAAGAGGAATTTGTCTTGAACAGTGAGCCAATTCGGCAGAACGTTGTGGAACTGCTCTCTTCAAAGTCCCACAAAGAAGCGTAAACAGAAAGACAAGACAGACATCAAACACAGAGGATCCACGCAACAATAAGCCAGATTCATCTCAGAAAAGAAATAAGAGACTAAATTCTGCTAAGTCAACATTTGAGGAAGAATCGAGCAGCAAGAAACTCGGATGTCATGGAGTTTGTTCAGGATAGTACTAGCACAACATTTTGTCACGAATACAGGGAAGCAGAAACAATCCTGATTGCAATTTATGCTACACACAAAATGGGTCATCCCAGTTGCTTCCCTGATTGCAAATGCTAAGAGGTATGACCAATAAAGCCTTCAGCATTTGGTTGATGCAAGTTCTAAATATTGTAAGCATGTTTTGGCAGTACATAATTTTTCTGATTGGCATTTCCATAAAGATGAGCTCCCAGCTCCTTATGCATGGGAACACTGTTAGGTCCTCTCCTTCACTGGCATCTGTGTACTTCGATGAAGTCGCAGCACCACAAGCATGCACCTTTACTGATGTGGCTTGCTATTTGATGCATTTTGAAGTACATTTTGCCGAATAAAGCATTTTGCTTCATACCTTATCTTGATCATACATTCTGACATCTTTAACAATAAAAATTAGATTGTAACAAGGATAGTTGTCTCTAGATCAATGTTATCTAGTGTAGTATGATGAAAAGCAAAAGACTTCTCAAATTAATTGTTTTATATATGTGCGATTTAGATTCATGTCGCTCCAAAGTTTGCATTTCGAAAATACTTTGTTTAATTCTACCACTTCTACTAGGAGTAGCCTTTTTAGTGCTAGCTGAACATAAAGTAATGGCTTTTGTGCAACGTCAAAAGGGTCCTGATGTAGTGGGATTGTTCGGATTGTTACAACCTCTAGCAGATGGTTTAAAATTGATTCTAAATGAACCTATTTCACCAAGTAGTGCTAATTTCTCCCTTTTTAGAATGGCTCCAGTGGCTACATTAATGTTAAGTCTGGTCATTTGGGCCGTTATACCTTTTGATTATGGTATGATATTGTCAGATCCGAACATAGGGCTACTTTATTTGTTTGACATGTCTTCGCTAGGTGTTTATGGAATAATTATAGCTGGTTGGTCTAGTAAGACGGGGGGCGGCCGTTTGGTCGCCTATGATATAGGGACCAATTGGTCTAAAATGGGTTTGTGCCGCAGGTGTTGAACGATCTACTCTACATAGGTGTGGGATTACAGGGCTAGGGCTCATAAACCCTTCCTTCATTCATCAAGGGGTCGGTCACTTTTCTAGGCCAGGATCGAGAAGTGGAAGTCGTAAAAAAGAGATGTTTCTCTTCGCACCTCAAATCAAGAGGAAAGGTAGCTTGTCAAGCTGGTTTCACTATTGGAAATTCTAGGTTTCTTTTTTTCCACCGACTCTCTTCTTTGTCAACGCTACTAAGGACCCTAGCGGTTCGCCTACTTGATGAATGAAAGAACATGATAAAGGGTTAACAAAGAAAAGGCGACGAAAGCCTGCTACAGTTGAAATGCTACAATTTATAATGGTATGTATCTAAATTTTCCTTGATATATAGGACCAGAACAATTGAAACTTTTTGGAAATATGGGGATATTAGGCGAATATAACAAAACAGATTAACAGCCTCACTGAAGATCGTCATAGCATCCTGCTATTGGATTGGTAGCTGCCAAAACCGGGCCCTTGAATATAGTAATGTCACAATGCCAGCTTTGGCAATAGATATGGTGCGTTCCTCCATGGCTTCATGAATTGCAACTCTAAATCAGAGAAGAAAAAATGACTTCAAGAGTGTACAGAAGGACACCAGGGCAGCATCCAACGTTTATTCTTAACTTTTTAACAACAACCAAGACCTGGGGCTGCAAAACAAGTAGGATACCCAATTAGAATTACTAGTATAATTATACACTATCTTGTAACAAAAATCGTGCCCACTTACTAGTGTGTCATAAATTGGCAAATCTTCGATTATTTCTATTTTCGATTTTCTCCTTGGTGCTTACTGGATTAGTAGTAGAGCCAGAAACTGAATCAAGCATGCCTATGCATGTGGACACAAATCGAGATCCATGTGAGACAATATGAATGTATGTATTCATTCCATTGCACGACTAGAATATTAGACACGACGCGAGCAAGCTCAATAGGAGCTAGTTTACTGCATGCTTGTTTAAGCAGAAACAAAACCAAAGGACCAGACCACCGCTAACAGGAATCACCAGGGCTTCTCCTTCTTCTTCTTGTTGCTATCAATATCATCATCGCTGGTTATTATTATCGAGACGGAGACGAAGATGGAGTCGGTGCGGCGGCGGCTACTCGGAGCGTGCGGCAAAGCGCTCCACCTTGGGGTCGGAGAGGTTGATGCCCACCATGGCTTCCCCGAGGCCGCAGCTCACCTCCGCCAGGATGTTGGGGTCGCTGTAGTGGGTGACGGCCTGCACGATTGCGCGTGCGCGCCGCGCCGGGTCCCCGCTCTTGAAGATGCCGGAGCCGACGAAGACACCGTCGCAGCCGAGCTGCATCATGAGCGCCGCGTCGGCCGGGGTGGCCACCCCGCCGGCCGCGAACTGCACGACGGGGAGACGGCCCAGCTGCTTGGTCTGCATGACTAGGTCGTAGGGGGCGGCGATGCGCTTGGCATAGGAGAAGACCTCGTCGTCGTCCATGTTGCGGAGTGCGCGGATGTCGCCCATGACGGAGCGGACGTGGCGGACGGCCTCGACGACGTTGCCGGTGCCGGCCTCGCCCTTTGTGCGGATCATGGCGGCGCCCTCGCGGACGCGGCGGAGGGCCTCGCCGAGGTCGCGGCAGCCGCAGACAAAGGGGACGCGGAAGTTGTGCTTGTTGATGTGGTGGGCGTCGTCGGCGAGGGTGAGGACCTCGCTCTCGTCGACGTAGTCGACGCCAATGGCCTCGAGGATCTGGGCCTCGACGAAGTGGCCGATGCGGGCCTTGGCCATGACGGGGATGGTGACGGCGCGCTTGATGTCGCGGATGAGGCCCGGGTCGGACATGCGGGCGACGCCGCCCTGGGCGCGGATGTCGGCGGGGACGCGCTCGAGCGCCATGACGGCGCAGGCCCCGGCCTCCTCGGCGATGCGCGCCTGGTCGGGGGTGACGACGTCCATGATGACGCCGCCGCGCAGCATCTGGGCGAGGCCGACCTTGACGGAGAAGGTAGCGGACTTGTGCTGGGAGGGCTCCAGGAGCGCGGTGCCGTTGTTGCTACCGCCGTACACGGTCACAACGCCGCTGCCGTCGGACGCCATTCTGATTCGGACGCTTCTCTTCTCGTCTTGTCTTGGAGAGAGGAGGAGGCGGCGGCGGTGGGTGGGGAACGGGGGATCGACTGGGGATGGGCCGAGGGTAGCAACAATCTCAATCTTATACCGACGGATGGCGGCCGCCGCCTCGCCTAGGCCCAGCACCAGAGACAAGAGAGAAGGCGAATCCAATCCCACCACCTCACCTCACCTCACCTACCTGGTGCCATTTCTTCCGTTCCTTTTCTTCTTCCTCTTATACCTTTTCTCTTTAAAAAATAAATCTTTCTCCTTTGATCTTCCCCACTCTGAATTCTAGTGGCGCTGCGTGTCAAAAATGATTTTAAAAAATCGACATCCATCTATGCCTTGTAAATTTCCTGACACCTTCACGTGGGGAAACTAGAGGAAAGCCACGCATATATCAACTTTTCTTTGCTTAAATTTCAGATTTTTTTTTTTGCCTTAAAGAAGCGTGACTCGGACGACGGCTACGTCCTCCTCCAAACTTCTGGCTCTCCACCTCCATAGCCCGGGCACCCTCATGCATGGATGGACTGTGCTTGGCTCAGCTTCCTCCAGCACGTACAAGGCCAACAACGCGCCGCAGCACATTGCTCGCTTCCATGCACTCTATGCAGTAGCAAAGCATACATACATGCTACCTCATCCTCAGCCAGTTAGGGGTGGACACGAGCCGAGCCCGAGCGAGCTCGGCCCGGCACCGAGCCAGGGGAGCAGCTCGGTTCGGGCTCGTACTGAGCTCGGTCCGGCTTCATGAAGCGCCGCGACGTCGCCGTCGCCATGGGCCTTCGCAAGTGGGTCACGGACATCGCCGGAGAGGAGGCAGCGGGTCGCGGACGCCGCCGCGCTTTCCAAATCTAGACGCCGCCGCCGTGAGGTCATTGGCGCGGACGCCGCCGCCTTTTCAGATCTAGACGTCGCCGCCGTGGGGCCGCGGACGCCGCCGGAGGAGAGGCCACCGGCCGATGCCGTGGATGTCGCCGCGCCTGTCGGTTGCGCGAGGAGGCGGAGCGCCGCGGTCCGTGGAGGAGGCTGAGGTGGATTGGAGGAGGCGGAGCGCCGTGGACCCGTGGTCCGAGGAGGAGGAGGCCGCGGCCCGCGGGGGGCTCGTCACCTCGTCGGAGTTCGGACTCGGAGGAGGAGACTGCGGGATGGAGGAGGAGAGAAGATGCGTGACCGCGTGAGGAAGGAAAGGAGATGGAAATGAGGGGAGAGAGCCGAGAGGATGAAGTGTCGGTGGGCCGGTGGCCTTTTGGTGTCTTGAGAACAACGCGCCCAGTTGTCGCGGGCTCATGACACTGCGCTGAGCTTGGCCGACGGAGCGAGCTGAAGCGAGCTCCGAGCGAGCTCGTCTCAGCTCGGCTCGGGCTCGGTTAGGGTACCGAGCGGAGACGGAGGCTCGGCTCGGGCTCGTTTACGGCTCGAGCCCGAGCTAGCTCGCGAGCCCGAGCCAAAGTTCCACCCCTACAGCCAGCCCTCCATTTCTACCACTCTGTCCAGTCAATCCCATCACACCTCTCTTTTCAATACTCGTTGATACTGATTTTTCTCTTTGAAAAGCAAGCAAGGCCGGCCTGCATCTTTGTAAGCTATGAAACAAAGTTGTAATATTTACGAGAATTACTCTCGCATCATTGGCGATCTCCTCGCTCTAATGTCCTCTGCGATCGTAGCAAAAACCTGATCAATATGCAATGCGGCGTCCATTCCCTTCCATCCAAATGTTCCAAAGGACACATAGCACTGTGCCATCCGTATGCTTGAAAAGGTTTGCTGGCTTCCCCTCCCTCAAGGTTGCAACTATATTCCAGATTGATTGTGATGTTCCTGAATTTGTAGAACATGATATACCTTGTTCCAGACTTTCTTCAGAAAAGAGCAGCGGACGATGAGGTGTACACATCGCCCCAGTCGGCCGTCCTCGCTTAGCTAGCTTATCTGCCGTTAAAACTTTCTTTTGCACCCACAGCCACATAAGAAATCTGCATTTCTTTTCAGTGTTTGCCTTCCAGATTGCCAAGTACTCCTGCTGCGGGTATGTTGCATGCAACCGTGCCTCGTAAGCGGAGGCAGCGGTGTACCGTCCACTACCACTCCAGCGCCAAGTGATTGAGTCCTGCTGACTACTGTCCAAGGCGACGGAAGATATTGCTGTCCACTTGTGGCGACCTTCCTCCATCTTCCACCCATGAGTTCCTCTCTTGCTGTTCTTTTCTTCCTTCTTGCAAGCTCACGTGCCATAGCCACCGGGGAAGGACTCTCGGGCTCGGTATGACGCTCCAAGTTAGTGGTCCTAGCTACCTCTCCGTCGGTGTAGTACATGTCATCATCCTCTAGGTATTTGAAGACACAGAGGTCTTGATTGCCTTAAGAATTCGGCATCGCAAAGAAACTTATGGACAAAGGATCCAATCAGATCCTTATAGACGGCGCTAGCTGTTGGCGATTGGGAGATTCGTTCCTCGCCGAGCTTACTTCTTGAATGTGAATTAATCGGGCCCCTTTCCGTATTAGCTTTGAAGATGTGGAAAGATACTCAGAACGTGAGATAGAGGGAAAGATCGGTTTATCCTGATTCAGCCCTCTCGTGGCAGAGATAATAGCTCTAATCTAGTATTTGTGTTTCTGTATACGAACGTGTTTTACAAAGAAACACCCTTCCTTTTTATTCTTTCTTCCCTTGGTCAAAGAGGGGTATTTATATAGTCATACGAGTGTCACGACTCATCGCACTAGTTCCGCCATTTATGGACGGTTACTGTCGGGACTCGTAAAATGGAGTCGAGTCCCTGTTGTGCTTTTACCGTACTAGTCCCTCGATCAAGTAGCTAGTACACACAAATTCATAGTTTGGATCACAACCATAGCGAATAAACAGTTATTACATCAGAGTATTAACCAATATGACACTTATTACAAAAGTTCGGCACCATGGCTTTACATCAACGAAAGCCTTAATGCATAATTAAAAGTCCAAATGGAAGACTCAAATAACTCCACAAGTAAGACTGTTGGAATATACTCCTAGACGTCATAGTAGTCTTTATCCTGAACTCCACCCACGAAATCTTTAACTTGATACATCTCCTTTTCAAGGTATGTGTTCTATGCATCAGGATCTGCTCGTTGGAATGAGCAGCCCCGCATGAAAAGCGATGGTGAGAATACAATATTCTAAATAAGAAATGCAAACTAATGCAACATAAAGGCTTAACAAGGGAAGGAAAGGTTTCTTTTGCCAAAAGCCAATTTTATAAAGTCTTTGCAAAGAATTTTGGAAAGATGGAAATAGAGTTGAAAAATATGAAACATTTGAATCATTTTCTTTTGAACTCTGGCAACAATCGGTTTTGCCCAAACCTGCCTAACTCACGGCTCCTACCATGTATAACACCCTCATCACTCATAGCTCCAACTGTGAGGAAGAAAACCAAAACTCATGACTGCAATCATGGTTTTACTTTAAAACACCATTTTGAAAACAAATAAATAAGAAGTATCATTAAGGTAGCGACCTGTCGTCTGTCCAACTGTGGGCATGACTATCATGATAGTTTAATACTCTGCAGAGGTTGCACACTTTACACACGAGAGATGATCCACAAATGGACCATCACAAAGCCTTTAACCATCTAACTCTTAGTCAGGCACTCTCGCTAAAGTTCCACTGTTGGAGGGTTACACCACTCGAGCCAAAAGTGCCCTCATGCACCAATAAAATCAGCACCTGCTGTTTACTCTACCAACTGGAATGCCTAAACTAAGAATTCGAAGGGTACTTAGCCAGGGCTTGCCCATACAAACAATCGTGGTCGCACTATTTACTTAGTTTATCTTCATTAAGGAATCATTCCTTAGGGATTGAGGTGGTTTCCATACTTGGCCCAAATATCGTGCTAACCACACCAGCCTTGCAACCGTCCATCCCAATCAGGGTTTTGCAAAAACATTTGCCCAAGGATGGCACCCACTATCTCAACTAACCCAACCATGAAACACGATAGCACCAACTGTCCTTTTTAAAACCATGGAAGTTAAATCAAGTAATTGATAGGAATCAATTATCTATTTGACTAACAGATAATCTTTGACTAAGCATTGTTAAGCATGATTAGTTCTAAATCAAGGATGGCAATAATAATCAAATATTTAATATTCTAGGGCAACAAGGTAAATCTTATTAACAAATTAATTTATTGGGGTAGGTTCTAACTAATCAACCTAAGCAAATTAGCATTTTTAATTTAAACATAAAATACAAAGTTCGTAAAACTCTAGCAAAACAGCTGCAATCAAATGAACAATTTGATCAGCACTTGTCTTGCTCAGCAAAGTTAGGGCTCTCTTCCGAAGTGTTGCCAACAAGGTCTCCTTCGATCGAATCTACTATATGAAAAATAAAATAATAATTACAAATAGGACAAATTAACAAAAAATACCATGTGTGCAAATGCATATGCAAATTTATAGAACAGTAGATCTTGATTTTACAAACATTTTAAAATTGGTTTCATAATTTTTGGAGTTATAGAATTAAAACTACAAAATAAATAAATTTTACTGTTTATAAAAATTAATAAAACTAATTCGGCTTGGCAACCAGCGCGACCTAGCGTTGTGCGTCTCATAAGAGCAACGCACGTGGGAGTCCGCGGCTCGGCCCGGCACGATGCGATGCATGGCATGGGCATGAGAACCACCGCCAAGACACTTAACATGGTTTGGCCCAAAGACAACAAGACACGATACGGAGGCCCGCTCGGCTTGGCTGGAGCATGTGTGGCTTGACAGGCGGGACCCGCCTGTCAGCAGCAGCGAGCAGGGGAAGGCGTCGCAGCTATGTAGGGCAACAACGGCGATAGCAAATGGTGGCTCACCAATAGTGGCGAACTCACGAAAGAGGTTCAACACTACACAACATCATAGTGGGGCCAGCCCACTAGGTAGTTGACGGCGACGACGTCGGTAGCGTCAGTGGCGGCGCACGGTGCTCCAACTATACGGCGGTAACTCCGGGGCAGTGGTGCAGTCCAGCAGCATCGTGAGGCAAGGCGATGCCGAGAGGCAGGCTGCGCACAGGTTTAGCGGCGCAATGATGATGACCGTGAGGAAGAAGAGGGGTGCACGCCGGTAGAAATCGAGTTGTAAGGGCCCCATGAACGGGTTCCTCTACTTCTAGGGATGCTAGAGGGACAGAAGGAGGGGGAGATCACCAGGTGACAGCGACGAATCGACGGTGAGGCAGAAAGAGCGGCGGCGGCGGTAGCTCGGCTTTGGCGATGAATTTTGATGGCTCCGATGTCGATTGTCTGGAAGCGAGGGGCAAAATAGGTTAGGGGCATGCCAGGGAAGACCGTTACTGAAGGAGAGGGGCGGTGGTAACTTACGCATGCAGAATTAGATGTCGAGACGGCGGGATGGAGAGGGGGCGGCGGCACCGACCGGCAACCGGCTTGGGAGGAGGGGAAAGAAATCCCTCTCTTTCTAATTTAGATTATGAAGGGGTGGGGAGGTTTTCCTTATGGGAAAGCTTCCCTAGTCTGAGAGAGAGAGGAGAAGAAGGGGGTCGGCTAGGGAGAAGAAGAAAGGAGGGAAGAAGAAGGAAGAAAAAGGAAAAAGTGAAAGAAAGAAAAAGAGGTATGGTAAAATAGGAAATAAATTTGGAATTTCTGGAAAGTTTGGAAATTCATGAAATTTTATGAATTAGGAGAATTCATATATAATTTTAACATTTATTAACTCTTTGAATTTACCAAATTATTTCTTAATCAAATTAACCATTTAGTTAGTTTATTTAGAAATATAAAATATTTTATTATATTTTAGTAAACTTATTCATTCTTAAAATAACCATTTTCAGTTATGTTGAAAAATAATTTTGTTACGGTTTAGTATTTAAAGCTTTTATAGAAATGGAACATACTCATTTTTAATTATTTTCAAATTTAAATAATTTAAAAACAATAGGCAAATGCATGATGCATGAGTTAAATATTTTTTAAAAAAATGAGGATGTTACCATTACGGATAATAATGAAATTAACACACCCAAAATCCTCATTAATGCCGCATCAGAATCACATTGTGGCCAACAGCATGGAGATCATGACCATCGTGGGCGCCTTTTTCGCAGTGACGGTTACGTTCGGGTAAAGAGTACTCGGGCTAGTATGTTTGGTCGTATGGCGTATGCACGTATCCGAGCATCTGTGTCCAGATCCGAGCATGTATGCTCGAAGGGTCTCGTAAACCCATGCTAACACAGTAATGCTCATGTAAACGCGACCTTATAGCCTCACGGGGTTCTCCTTAGACATGACTTCCGAGGGCAATTTTAGGATATCCTGAGCTACTTGTCTAGAGACAATTATGTAATTTAATATTCTAACCAAGTCCTCACAACATGGCAATAGCACTTGTGTTAGAACACTTCACTCGAGCGTGTTTTCAAGAATCCAATGGAATTTAGTGAAGAAACAGATTATGAGATCTTTGTTGATATGAGTGCGGTCACACCTGCCTGTTCATTCTGTAACTTGCAGCTGTTATACTTTAGTTCTTGTGTAGCCAAATCCTGCGAAAAAAAATTTTTTACCCAAAAAAAATTGCAAATATGGAAATACCCATGATTTTGGAGCAATCATGAAATGCCCTCATTCTGACACTGCATCACAAGAAAGGCAATGCCATGCAGATCAGATCGCGGCAAAGTCAATGTCGCGGTGTGGTGGCGCGGCATTGCCTTTGCCGCACCACCACAGTGCGGCAATACCTGAAAAAAATGTATATGTACATATATTATGTATGTAAGTAACTATTCCGAAAAATATATTATGTATAATTATAAGTAACTATTATGTGTATATGTGTATATATGTATGTATATATATCATATGTATGTATATGTATGTAGATATTATAGTATTATGTAATATGTTATCAAGATATAATAGTTATAACACATATTATATGAACTAAATATGATCAAGATATATGACCTAGTATTTGGTCTATTTAATCTTTAAAAAATAAAATGGAAAAATTGCATAAGTTTTAGCAGAGTGTTTTATATTAATAATTATTTGGAAAATGAAATAAATAGCTAGAGGAATAAACTGCCCTCTGCTGAGGGAAATTTTATTATCACGGTTACAACAAAGTTCCTCTTGAGTACAACGGAGATATTTCCCCTGCCGGTAGCATCAGTCCAGCCTCCTTTGCGCGACGTGCCTCTCGCTTTCTCTCCTCTCGGCCTCTCGGGCCTCAAAGAACTGACGTTTAGCGTCCTCTTGTCGCTTCCGGTACTCCTCCTGCGAACACTTGCGCTTGTCCTCTTGTTCCTCCTCATACTGGCGCTGTCTGAACCACTGTCTCTTCCAACGGACCTCACGCTCGATGCGTTTCTTGTCTGCCTCTGATTGCTCCGTGTCTAGCCACTGCCAGAAATCGCATAGAGGTGGGGGAGAATATTTGTTCAACATAAGTCAGTACAGAGATCATGTGCCATGTTGGTAGATATAATCATGCAGGATAGGGTGAGCAAGTATCTTTGGACGCTCGCCAAAGGCAACCTTGGGTGGATCGTACTCGTAGTTTGCACACATAAAGAACCTCCTTCCGTAAGTATATGAGAAATCTTCGTCGGATTGAACAAACTTGCAAAGGTCACCGCAGGCTAACATTGGAACATTAACCCTTCAGCACGGTGGTGTTAAACTTGCTTCGCGGACGGGGCTCAGAGCCGGAGGCTGCCATTGCTCGTTACAACTAGATTTGTGCAGTGTATGGGCTGGAGTAATATGTGAGATTGAGAGGAAACTTGGAGCGCAGAGGACTCGGAGGCAGGAGGGAAATAAATAGTTAAGTCCGCTTTCGGTGCATGGACCGAGTTCATCGCCGCTTGCATTTGATGTGATTGGACGGTGTCGGCGGATCATGGTCGTAGCAGGATGGATGGTGTCGAGTGGGACTGTTGGTCGTGAGGTTCGCAATTATTGATGTGACCGGTGTCCGGCGGGGACTGTTGGTCAGCAGTGCCCCGCAATTATTGATGTGACCGGTGTCCGGCGGGTACTGTTGGTCAGCAGTCCTGGATCTGATTATTGGTGGATGCTGCTGCAGGTGATGTGACCGGACGCTGAAAAGCGGAACTATTGGTCAGCAGTGCCAGTGATTTTTGATGGATGCTGCTGCAGGCGATGTGACCGGATGCTATCTTCGGCGCACTGCTCCACCGACGGAATGAACGACAGAGATTCTGCCATGTCAAAGTAAACAGTTAATTAATGATAATTAGGAGCTAATTTAATCATGTGCTGATAATGACGTAACGCCCTATATAGAGAGGAAGGAGGCAGCACCGCTCTTTGCCTCTGGTCCCCTCATTCACTTCGACACCTGCGCCGTACTTCACATGTCCACATTTCTTTATGGCGAGCGGGGGAGCATCTTCACGGCCATATGTGCCTGATGCATGGTGGGAGTCTTTTGGCCCTAGAGAGCATGCTCGTCCTCCTTCGGACGATATGCAAGTCATACAATATGGAGACTGGAGAGATGGCCCTCCTTTGCTACAAGATCGTCACTTTCCGTCAATTTTCGATTGGCCGACATGCGACTGTGGGAACCCCGCTGTTGTGCAGTGGTTTGACCACGTGCACGAGGGGTTCACTGGTCGCAGGTTCTACCGATGCCCAGATTACAACGTAAGTTCCCTTCTTTTTACGCTATGCTAGCGTAAATATAAGTTACTTATCAGTTCTCTTATTTGTAGTTACCAGACATCACGTGCGGTTGGACTCGCTGGATGGATGAGCCATACCCGGCAACAGCGTACACCTACATAACATACCTGCACGCAAGAATCCATCGCTTGCAGGCTACCGTGGATGCTAGAGGAGGGCTGGCGCAGTCAGAAGGCCGACGGAGGTCCGCGCGGCCTTCCCGGCCTCCTAGGCAATCCATGCCGGCACGTCAATCGCAATCCACGATGGCTACACGGGGGGTGGAACGTGTGAGTCTCGGGCCGCCACCGGTCCACAAGCGCTGTAAGCAAGGAGTGGTCCACCGGGAACCGGCGAGACCGCTCCAAGGGAACAACGCCTCCGTCCTCTTCCTCGTCGTCGTCTCCCTCGTCCCTCTCTCGCTCGCATCCGTGGCACGGAGCATCCGAGCGAGGGAAGCGATCGGCGACACGAAGCTCAAGACAACGAAAATGCAATATGACTAATATTGCATATTGGATAGTTCTGTCAAATCCGTAGGGTCGTGAAGACGCACCTGTCCACCCAGCGGTGGTCTAGCTCCCATGGGCGGCGAGGAGTGCGAGTCACGAAGATCGCCATCTCCGTGGGTGGGTCCTCCAACCGTGTGAGGGAATGGTGGTCCAGTAGGCGACGTCGTCGACCAGCATCTCCGTAGGCACGGTCTCCATACCTGTATTGCAATGACCAAGTGAAACAATTTGTTAGTCAACTCTGTAAAGAAAACATATTCATAATTACATAAAAATACAATGTTTAGAGAAAGTTGTATTGAAACAAACATAATACTGTCAAACAATACTGCCATACATATTACACAAATTATGCATACAATTAAAAATAACACATAGAATTATCCAACATATTACATGAACGTTGCATAGGATAGAAACGACCAAATTTGTTGGTACACACTTAAATATATGTTCGCTCAATGAATACAAGAACATACACCAAACTAAGATACATTGCAATTGACTGTATTGCAACCAATTTCCTCCTGGACTATCTATTCATTACTCAGGGGGAACTTCACGCTGTGGATATTTATTTCTCCGATGACCTTCGGCCCCGCATAGTCCGCAGTGTTGCACTCTTCCTCCTCGCTGTGACTCGTCCATCTCATTGCGGAAATGGCGAGTGTGACGACGGCCCCTCCACCCGTGGAGTAGAGTGCTGCAAGGTATCCATGTACGGTGGTCTCCCCTATCCTCCGTGAAGTTTCCGAAGCGGCGAAATCCGAAAATATTACCTGTCCAGGTAGCAATAATCGCCTGCTTGAAGAAGTATAGAGACACATACCGCGATGCATCCAATCTGTTGGTTGCACACGTGGCCAAAACATGTGAGCAGGGGCGGCGGAGAAGCAATGGTTTGTTGCAGGAGCATATGGTGGCAAGATCTTATGCGCCCAGATCAACCTTATGGGCGAGCCGCATGTTTGCTCCACCATGGCCATCTTTCGATCTAATCCATATCTGATAAAGATGTCGTCCACTACCTGTGTTTAAGGCCCTGTGGTATTGCGCTTTGAAGCTTTTTTCTTCCATGTACACTGTCATCATTGCACCGAACATTATGCCAACTCTGGAAGCATGCAGCACGGCCTTCTCATGCCTTTCACCGAGATACCTTATGATGCCATGCATTATGCCCTCCACGATGGCTACTAAAGGGAGAGGTCGCAATCCTTTAATCACCCAGTTGTACACTTCTGCGAGGTTAGTCGTCATTACCCCGAACCTTGCACCACCCTCGTCATGCAGCAATGACCATTTCTCTCGTGGTTCTGACTCAATCCAGTGTGAGAAACACCTTATGTTCCTTCCGGATCGACGAACCAAGGCAGGGGAATCTACCTCCGGCAGCAGAGGAAGAGGTTCTATCAGCTCTGTTGTGCTTCCTCCCGCCTGCGTGTTCATCTGTCGAACGCTGCTCTTCGTGAGGTCATCGAGCACCTTCCATATTGCATCGAACTTACGCTGCTGGTTCTGCTTGCACAGACACTTGAACAAGTCCATAGTTTTCTTATTTTTTCTTATTTTTAAACTGCCTGTGAAAATTTGCAGCCAGGTGGCGAATGCACCACCTACTTCGCATGTTCGACCAGTGGAAAGGGTGCTCAGAGTCTTCCTGCATTGTCTTTATGGCTTTGCATAGTCCTGCATGTTGGTCATGGATTAGGCACATATGAGGCCGGTCCTCCACAACTCCGCGACTTCACCAAGGCCAGAACCATAGCCAACTCTCGTAGTTCTCACTTTCCACAAATGCAAAGGCGATAGGGAGCAGCTGATCATTTCCATCCAGGCCAACTGCCGTCATAATTGTTCCCTGGTACTTTCCAGTAAGAAATGTCCCATCCACACATAACACGGGCCTACAATGTTTCAGACCCTCCACACACACACCGAACGCAAAAAACGCCCGATTCAAAACCCTATAACCTTCTAGGTTCATCGACGGCGAGTCTTGCACAGCGACATAGGTCCCCGGGTTTCTCTCCTTGAGAAGTTGCAGCACACGCTGGAGGTTGTCATATGAGGCTTCGAAGACCGAATCTCATCTCCAAGGCCTTCGCTTTCGCTCTCCATGCTTTTCCATAATCTATTTCATACTTAAACCGTTGTTGCACTGTCAATATTATGTACTGAACAGCCATGTCCTTCTTCTGAACAATCTCTCTGTATAGTTTGTTTGTGATGAAAGTGGAAGTGAGATTGGGATGTTTCGCCAAGGTATTTGTTAGCACACATGTGTGGGGTTCAACGCTCGAAACTGTCCACTTCATGGCAAATCTAGACTTGTTGCCATGTATACGGAACATGCATTCCTCTCTCTCACACCTGACTGTATATCTGGATTTATCTGACTTTTCCACCCTGAATGGTCGCTACATTGTCATGGACCAGACCTTAACTGCATTTTGCAAAGCAGCCTTGTCAGCATACATTTGCTTTGCCCGGACTTCATCTACGCCGTAAATGCACGACGACCCATGACTATCATCGACTACAAGTTGGCTAGACTCTCCTCTGTTCCATTCTTCTGGGATGACGACACCCTCTTCATGTTCGTCGTCACTTGAACTGTCATCTGCATGCTCTTCCTCCTCCATTGCCCTTTCATCGTCATGCTCCATGGCTTCGACGATATTCTCGTTAATCTCTTCGGCATCCGCAAAAAAAATTCCACCCACCCCTTCATCCTGTTGTACAGCTTCCACATCCTCGTTCCTCCCGGTGACAACTTGCAGCTCTTCATTCACCGCAGCACTGCATTGGCCAAATTCTTCATCATTACCCTGTCCAGCACTTGTTTCCCTAACCCGGGCTTGCACAAAGATAACTGCATAACAGTTACGACACCTACATCTACCAATAAATCTTGACAGACCCATCTGTGTGTTCAAATTAATCAACTGGAATTTAGGAACTTCTACACTTTTGCTCCATAGAGCCTGAATCCACACTTTATGTTCCGTATGCTCCAATTCGAACATATTGCACATCCATAAGTAAAGTTCCTCAATTTGCAAATTTTCTGGGTCGGGATGTCTAATTATTGTGCTCCTAAATTCGCTAAGATCAATGCCATTAGGCCCTTCTCTTATGTTACCATCACCATAATATACAGTAAACCAAAACTCTGCCATAGCTGCAATACAAAAGGAACCGTTCATTAATCCTATCAAAATCCTTTATTCCATTGCAAAAATACATGCTATCAACTAATCATCCTTATTCGCTAACAAAAGTAGCACTAAACCGTAACTACAATCCCAAAATATTTTTTACTGCCAATGCTACCACTTAACCCTAAATACAATCCCTCAGTTTTTCCCTAATCAAACTGAGACTTAAATGTATGCACAAAATATTAACCCTAATCTTCGTGTATTTTTAACTATCAACATATTTTTCATTATCGAACCTAACACTAAACCCTAATATATCAAACAAATAACTAAACCCTAATATATCAAACAAATAAATAAACCCTAATATATCTAACAAATAACTAAACCCTAATATATCTAACAAATAACAACTAAATCATAATATATCAAATAACAAATAACATCTATACATATTACATAAAAATTTGCTATCCTACCATGTTTTAACAATAAAATAAACTAAATCATAATATATCAAATAATAAACTAAACCTAAAATATCAAATAAAATAAAAATAGCTCACCAAATATGTGCTTTTTTTCCCTCCTCTTCTCTCCCTCCCCTCCCTTCCTCTCCTCTCCTCTCCTCTCCTCTCCTCTCCCTCTCTCTCTCTCTCTCTTCTGCACACATGTCCGAAATGAGGCCCGTGTATGGGCCTCACGCCAAAGAAGATATATATATCTGACCAAAGTCAGCAGACATCATCATGGTAAAGCTATTGTCTTGATGTGGATGCAATGGCAATAGCATTGTCGCAAAGATGGTAACGCGACAATGCTATTGCCGCAGTGTGGTACAGCGGCAATAGCATTGCCGCATTATAGCGGCGCGGCGGAGGGGCATTTCTGTATTTTCCTAAAAAAGATGGGCATTTTCTTATTTACGAATTTTTTTTTGGTAAAATTTTTTTTTTCAAATCCTGCTTAGTGCTCATGTAAAATTTCTTTTTCTTCAGAAATGTCACGTGGCTCAGGTAATATGAGGGATGGAGACCAACTTAAGGTCATACTATCTAACTCAACCTCGCCGTCTGAATTGGCATCCTGTTTTGCTCGGACTTTTGAATTAATATCCGCAACCAAGATAATATTCCAGCAAGTCTGAAAAAGGATAATATTCCAGCACAACTATTGATCGCAGAACTCAAGGAAATATTCTTGTGGCTACAGCCACTCATCCTGCGTCCTCTGGACTCATGTCATTGACACATGGGCCTAGCATAGTGCCATTTCTGTTTTCTTATTATTCAAACAAGCAACTTCGAATATTTATAACTTCCTCATTTAAAATCCAATTGGCTTTGTTATTGTTTCTAAATTCAAGACCTTTCCATTTGAAACGTTTGGTATTTTTTGGGTTTAATTTAGAATTATTTGTATCGATTGTATTTAACGTGCAAATGCCGGCGAATAGGAAATTTATAGGAAGTTGATCCAAAGCAAGACTAAGCGGTCAACAAGCTAGGCAAGCAACACTCCTTTAATCATGTTGATCCTGGTTTTATAAAATATTAATTGTGCACTATGTTATGTCATACATGTTTAATTATGATGATTATTCCGCCCCTGATATTGTTATTGCCCTCTCAATTGTCATATATAATTATCACTAGCCAACCGCTCGGTGCTTTGCTACGAACAAAGACCATATTACTTTTTACTACGTTATATTTGATTTTTTTGACTCACAACCTTAACTCTGTTTTTAACTTTTCACACTAGACCAAGTCATTCTTTTGCACACTTAGCTTTGCTTCAGCGCTTGACCGTGTCGTGCTTCTACACTATCTATTTTGATGTCTTAAGATGATTGGGAGTTTTCTAAAATACAGCATGCTAAAATAAGGAAGCTAAATAAATAGAATGATTTAGCATATCTTGAATTGATTAAAAAAGCATTTCAAATAGATAGAAAGTGCCATACACTGATTTGACTATTGGACGAGGGATGGAGGATGAAGATAGATGACGTACCGCCGCCGCCTCCACTACCAATAGAGACGTTTAATAGTAGAGATTAATGAAGCGAAGTGTTAAGGCTTAGAAAAATATGATATGGTTAGCCATGCTTAGTAAAACAATATGAACATTAATTAGTCTCGTTCAGACTTGGTGTTGTTTACAAAACTTGATTAGAAATATTAATTTGGACTTGAGGCAAATGGAAATGGTGGATGGTTGGTTTTTTTTATCTTTGTTGGATTTGTGAAAGAATAATCCGAGCCAATTAAGAATTGGATTCTTCGTACTAATGTTTCTAGCTATATAAGTATAACCACATATCCTTTTAGAGAGACCTAGTTGAATAATTATTAGTGTCTGGTACCACCGTTGCATGGCTGTATTTGGTGTGAGTGGTGAGTAGTGATGTGCTCAATACCTACATACGAGGATACTCGTGAGGCTATACTTGATCCAACATAGCATTGTGAGAATCTTTGTTCAAAGAACCATTGTTAAGGGTTGGTATTGTAAAAACTTTTTATAATCTTCTTAATCGCACTCTAACGAACTAGTGTAGTTGTTGACAATATAATATGTTAATATATCATGAGTAAAGTTGTATGTTCTTTGCATAGCGGTAATAAGGGTCTCTTTGAGTCAGATAATTCTAAAAAAACAGTAGGAAAAACATAGGATTGGAATTTCCAATCAAGTTGAACCCTGCACGATTAAAATCCACATGAATAGTTCAAGCGTGTTGTTTGATTGTACCACACAAATAAAATATGGATTTTAACATCAGATACTATAATTATGATAGTTACATTGCAATTATCAAAGGAACGCAAAAGGAGGTTAGACCTCATGCTTAGCATCCTCCAAATTTTGGAAGAAAATTTTCTACCCTTATTCCTTTGATGCAACACTTCAAATCAAACACACCTATATGATTTTCCCTTTGATTGAATTCCTTCATTTTTAGGGCTTATGTTTACTTGCTTATGGCTTATCTCTATTATGAAAAGTTGAACACTTTGGTTGTTTAGCCCTTTTTTAAGCTCGAAGCTACTCTTCGAAGCTCTAAAAAATAAGAGAGCTATTAGAGATGTAATTAGAGTCCTTTATCGTATTAGGATACATCAGATCTTTTGCCATATCTGTTTTCTATGGCTTTCCATTATAAAATTTATATGTATGCTCTTGTCGTACTGATCAATACATCTCATATTCATAACATGATACCAGAGCAAATGTTCAAAAAAAAACTCTAGTAGTCATGCCCTTTGGCTGCAGCCTCCCTCAGCAGGAGAAATCTTTGCTTCCGAGGACGGCCTCGTCGATTTTGAAAAGATGCAGAAGCGTCTCACCCCCGGAGAGGCCGCGATTGCATGTTTATATAGCCAAAATAGCCCATGGCAAGGCATGTACAAGTTTGACCGGCAAGATAAGATCTTAGGTTTCTATCTATACAAAGACCAAACCTAGAGATATTCTATCTATAGCCGGCCGGTAATCTACAATCACGCAATCTATTTCCTTAACACTCCCCCTCAATCATAACTTACATAAGTTAAGATTGTTTTTGAATTCTTGCAGTTTGCTCATTGACTGTGCTTTGGTGAAGCCATCTGCTATTTGATCACCGGAAGAAATAAAACGAATGTCTAGCAACTTTTGAGCTATTCTTTCTCTGACAAAATGATAATCCACTTCAATATGCTTCGTTCTAGCATGAAACACAGGATTAGAAGAAAGATATGTAGCCCCAATGTTATCACACCACAATATAGCTGCCTTCGACTGAGACACTCCAAGTTCACTGAGTAAAGTTTGAATCCAAATAACTTCTGCAGTTGCATTTGCTAGAGCTTTGTATTCTGCTTCTGTGCTGGACCTTGAAACAGTTGCTTGTTTCCTTGCACTCCATGACACAAGGTTAGAGCCCAAGAAAACTACGAAGCCATCTGTGGATCTTCTATCATCTGAACAACCTGCCCAGTCAGCATCTAAAAATGTACTAATCACATTAGACTTAGATTTGATAATTTTCTGCCCAACATTCAGTGATCCAGTGATGTACCTCAAAATTCTCTTAAACTGCAGTTCAATGAACTATAGTCGGAGCATGTAAGTATTGACATACTTTGTTTATCACAAAGGCAATATCAGGACGAGTCAAAGTTAAGTACTGTAGACCTCCTACAATACTCCTATATTTAGTAACATCTTCACTTCCTAAAGGATCTCCAACAAACATTGAAAGTTTTTCAGAAACTGAGAGTGGTGTAGCTACAGGTTTGCAGTTTCTCAATCCTGCACGACTGATCAATTCAGCTGCATACTTCCCTTGTGATAAGATTAATCCTTCTTGATTAGGAGTAACTTCTATGCCCAGAAAATAATGCAGCCGTCCAAGATCTTTGAGAGCAAACTCAGTGCGAAGATCTTGAAACAAAGATATGATAGCCTGATCAAAAGAGCTAACAACAATAATATCATCAACATATACCAAAAAATATATAACAACGTTTCCTTTCCTGAAAAAGAACAATGAGGTGTCTGCTTTAGATGCCGTGAAACCAAGCTGTCGCAACTTATTATGAAGACGAGAATACCATGCTCTGGGTGCTTGTTTTAGTCCATATTAGGCTTTATCTAACTTGCACATATGATTGAGAGCAAGTTTATCTTCATACCCAGGTGGTTGTCTTATATAAACCTCCTCCTCTAGAACACTATGAAGGAACGCGTTCTGAACATCTAGCTAGCGCATGCTCTATCCCCTTGTCACTGCAAGAGATAAAATAAGATGAATAGTGGCTGTTTGAACAACAGGGCTAAAAGTGTCCTCATAATCAATGCCATATCTTTGTTTAAATCCTTTTGCCACTAATCTAGCCTTATATCTATCAATCGTTCCATTAGACTTTTTCTTGATTTTATAAACACACTTGCAATCAATTATATTTTTCTCTTTTTGATAAGGAACCAGATGCCAAGTGTTGTTTTTCATAAGTGCTGCATATTCTTCATCCATAGCCTTTTTTCAATTGTCATCACAAAGAGCCTCTTCTAAGCTTGTAGGTTCCTCTACAGAACTCAGCAAACCCCACCTGACAATGCTATCAAATCGAATAAGCGGTTTCTGATGTTATTTTGTAACCTTGTTCGACGGCGATGATCAACAGTGGAGACAGTTTTAGGTGCAAGAGCAGCCACAGAAGATTCTGCTCCGCTGTCAGACTCGGCAATCGAGGTACCGCCTTGCTATGGAGATGACTCAGCAGTCGAGGCACTGCCTTGCTGTGGAGATCTAGGTGCAGAGGATCCATTAGACTGCTGCTGCTCGGTTGAGAGGCCATGTTGCCCATTTGAGGTCGCAGAAAATCTGGGTGCACCAGAGCCCAAGGGAGCAGGCGGGCTCGCAAGTCCAGGTGTTGTCGGATCCTGGCAGGACAGTAGCGTATTATCTCTGGTTTGCATGAAATGATGATGATTTTTACCGGTTTCAAATGAATCTTCTTCTGTATTCTGCACATAAGAAACTCCAACAGCGGTGTTAGGAGCATTAGCCACAGAAAAGTCACTATTCTGCGTACCCCCTGGGATTTAACAAGGAGTGAGGAAGAAGAAGAATTTCATCACGTAACTGGGCACTGGCATCTGGATGAAGTTTGGCAAACGAGAAGATTGACTCATCAAAAACAACATCCCTAGATATATAGACACGGCCAGTAGAGATATCAAGGCACTTATATCCCTTGTGTTGATTACTTTATCCTAGGAAAGCACATTGTTTGGATCTGAATTGGAGCTTATGATTATTGTATGGTCTAAGATTTGGCCAACAAGCACAGCCAAAAACTCGAAGGGAGGTATAATTTGGTTTTTCATGGAACAAAAGTTCCAAGGGAGTAGAAAAATCAATCACATGACTAGGAGTGCGATTAATAAGATAGGTGGTCGTGAGAAAAGCTTCATCTCAAAATTTAAGTGGCATAGATGCATGAGGGAGGAGAGACAATCCAACCTCAACGATGTGATGGTGTTTACGCTTTGCAAAACCGTTTTGTTGATGGGCATGAGGACAGGAAACATGATGAGCAATGCCAATTTTCTGAAAAAAGAAATTCAATCGTTGATATTCACTACCCCAGTCAATCTGCATGGTGAGAATTTTTCGATTAAATTCTCTCCACAAGTTGCTGAAAATTCATAAACACTTGAAACACATCAGAATTTTTTTTCAAGAGATAGATCCAAGTGAATTTACTGAAATCATCGATAAAGCTTACATAGTATTCATACCTCCCTACAGATATGGGCGCTTGGCCCCAAACATCTAAAAAGGCAAGCTCCAAAGGAGCAAAAGACCTACTAGTAGATCTAGAATAGGGCAATTGATGACTCTTCGCTTGTTGGCAGGCATCACAGACAGTGTCTTTATTTGACTCACTCACAAAAGGGATATTATTTTCTCTAAGAACTTTGCTAACAATGGCAAAAGACGGATGACCAAGGCGACTGTGCCATCTAAAAGATGAAGGTCTGATGACTGTGAAGGCTTGATGAGCGGAAGCCTTCAAGGGAATAGGATAAAGTCCATCTTTGCATCAACCTTGGAGTAGAGTTTTCTTCGTTTCCTAATCCTTGACACAAAAGAAATCAGGATGAAATTCAAGAAAACATTATTGTCTGAAGCAAGGCGCTAAACTGAAACCAAGTTTTTCGTAGCCTTGGGAACGTGAAGAACATCATTAAGATAAAGGCTACGAGTAGGGGTACGAAAAATAGTTTGACCTATGTGACTTATACTCATACATGTACCATTAGCCGCATGAACCTGTTCTTGGCCGTGGTACTTCTCCCGACTTGTAACCTTCTCGAGCTCACTAGTTATATGATCTGTCGCACCAGTATCTGTGTACTAATTCGTTTCCACTCCATAGGAAGACACAGCCGCTGCGGTCTTCTAGAATGCGTCATCATCGCCAGTGAATGAGCGATTAAATCTCTTCTAGCATGTGTGAACGGTGTGACCTTCCTTGCCGCACAGCTGACAGGTTGGTTTCGGGCCATCACCACGGCCACGTCCTCCGCGGCCTCTTCCATACCCGCATCCACGGCCTCTGTCTTGGCCGCTGCGTCCATGACCACGTGAAGCCGAGTTCGCCGAGGATTGGTAGCCGCCATCATGCTGAAGATTCAACCGAGCCTCATAGGCAAGAAGCTGCACGTATAAATCACTGAAGGTAATATTATCTTTAGCAGAAATCGATGACACAAAAGCATTATAATCTGCATCTAAACCTGCCAGGATGTAGGACACCACATCATCATCAGCAAGTTTCTTTCCGGCCGCGGCCATCTCATTAGCAAGGCATTTCATCTTGGTGAAGTAAGCTGTAGCCGGAGCGTCACCTTTTTGTTCTCTGAACAACTATGAACGGATCTGGATGATCCGTGCCTTGGACTGCGATGAAAACATCTCGCCGATCGCCCTCCAGACTTCATTGGCACTTTCAAGATACGCCACCTAAACGAGCACCTCTCGCGAAAGCGTCGAGAGCAGGTACCCGAGCACTTGTTGATCCTGAGCAATCCATTGGGCAAAAGCTGGATCGTCAACCTCTGCCTTATCGACGGTGACTTTCTCAGATGGCTTCTTCTTTGATCCATCCAAATAGCCGGTTAATTGTGCCCCACGCACAACCGGTAGAACTTAGGCATGCCATACTAGGTAATTCTCCCTGGTTAGCTTCTCTGAGACCGGATGCCCTAAAGAACTTGAGGACATGGCCGACACGAAGGAAGATGAAGCGGACGCCATTGAAGCTAGATGGAATTTTTGGGAGGAAACTAGGCTCTGATACCATGAAAAGATGCAGAAGCGTCTCATCCCCGGAGAGGCCGCGATTGCATGTTTATATAGCCGAAATAGCCCATGGCAAGGCATGTACAAGTTTGACCGGCAAGATAAGATCTCAGGTTTCTATCTATACAAAGACTATCCAAAGCTAGGGATATTCTATCTATAGCCGGCCGGTAATTTACAATCACGCAATCTATTTCCTTAACAGATTTATGTGCTAGATGTTGTCGTTGCTGTCTCCTACGGCTGTCGCTTATCGTTCATAGACTCCTCTCATGGCTACAGCTCATCATCATGATGCACATCTTATGTCGTCATCAAGCCCCATCAGATTTGCTGGGTTGTGTACTTGTATATCTCGTTGGCTCCGGCCCAATCAAGGTCGTCTTCCTCGCGCAAGGGCTGGCGCCTCCACCCGCAGCTCAGAACAAGCGTCGCCCTGGGTTTTGAATCTAGGGGCAACTCTTCTTTACGCTACCGCCGCCAAGGTCCTCTGCTCTGGCACGCCATTGCCCTTCATCTTCCAAGATCAAATGGCATCCAGTCTTCACTGCACCGCCATGGGCCTCTACTCCTTGGATCTTTGTTGTTCGCTCCATCGTCGCTCCCATGCCCAAGCTCCAACAGCACCCAAATCTGCTTGCGCTAAGGCACGCCCCCCTATTGCATGGATTTGTTTATCGACCCTAGGCTCTTGCACGTCCTCCCTTCTCTGCCTGCTGTTGTTGCCTTCAGTTTATTTGCCCGAGTGCTCTACACAACTAGCTTTTGCACCTTTCCACATAGGTGCTTGCTTGGCGAGTTCGTGGTGCTTCTTCCACGATGGCATCTCTCTGTAGCTGCCTTCTCTTTAATTAGGTCATTACTTGCCTCCGTTGTGTCTATCCAAGTCCAATATTTTCTTTGTCTTTAAGTTTGTCTATACCATGTGAGTCCACAAATTTATGTCCATCATCTAGTTTTGTGTCCTTTCTTTTGTTTGGTTGTAATTCTACCCCTTTCTTTGAGCTGCTACGTTTTCTTCTGTGTCGTCATCTCTTGGGCTACAATCTACCTCATCGGATGGGAGGAGACCATTTTAAGGATTTTGACATATGTTTGCGACTGTATGGTGTGACGACTATGCGATGTTTGCAAGACACGTATTTTAGACTTTTTTCTTAGTGCACTCTTGCCCAAATGCAACGTTATTTTATAGGCTTTGCATTTGAGGAGGGTTCCTTTTCCTTTTAATTTATTCTCTTTCAAATACTACACTATTGTATACACTTTGCATGTTAGGGGTGTTAGAGATATAATTAAGGTCTTATATCATACTAGGATAGATTAGATCATTTGCCCCTATCTGAACTTCTCTGTCTTATCTAGACTTTCCATTGTATCTTATATATAAGTCCTTGACCTACATATTAATACATCACATATTCATAACACGATATTAGAGCAAAAAGGTTAAAAAACCTTAGTCGTCATCCCCTTTCGCTGCAGGCTCCCTGGAAGGCTCTTCTCGTGGCTACCGCTTGTCACTATCCTGCATCGTCATCGAGCCCCATCAGATTTACTGGGATGTATATATGTCTCGTTGGCTTCAGCTCCATCGAGGTACGTCTTCTTTCTTGCAATGCAACGGCCAAGGGCTGGCACCTCCGCTCGCACCATCGCCGGGCGCTGCTTGGCGCCAGCGTCGCGTCAGGTTTGGATCTAGGGGCGCTACTACCGCCACCAAGGTCCTCTGCATGCATGCTCTCGCACACCGTTGCCCTTCGTCATCCAGGTTAGATCGATGTCGTCTAGTCTTTGGATCTGCGCGCGTTGTCGCCGCTCCATGCATGAGCTCCAGCAGCACCCAGATCTGCTCATCCGCATCGACAAGCTTCTCCGTTGGCCTGGATTTGTTTGCCAAACCTAGGATCCTGCACATCTGCCCTGCTCCTCCCTTCTCCGTCTGCTATTGTTGCCTTTGGTTTATTTGCCCAAGTGCTCAGGATAGGCTTTTGCACCTCTACACTTAGGGGGTGACCTTTTCAGTTTATCTTATTTGCTTATAAAAAATAATAAAAAAGTAAAATAAGACACGTAAATAAGTCAGATAAGACGTGACTTATTTCACTTTTTTTATTACTTTTTAAATCCTTTTTTATCTCGTAGGTATGTCTAAAAGCTTCCTAAACCCTAAACATAAAAGGCATCTGGCTCTCAAGGCCACCTCAGAAAATTCTCAAAGTTACGAGATAAATCAAATAAGCAAATAAGATAAACCAAAAGGAACACCCCTTTTGTGCTTGCTTTGGGGAGTTCGTGGTGCTTCTTCTACTATGGTGCTTTTCTGCTGCCTTCTCTTTGGATCGCTAGTTGGTTCCATTGTGTCCATACAAGTTCAATACTTTCATTTATTTTTGAGTTCGTCTGTGTCATGTGAGCCCATAAATCTCTATGCATCACCAAGTTTTGTGTCCTTCCTTTTACTTGGATGTAGTTCTGCCTTTTTTCTTGGAGTCAATGCATTTTCTTCTACACCGCCGTGTCTTGGGCTACAACCTGCCTCACCAGATGGGAGGAGTCCAGTTTTCTAGGTCTTGACATATGTTTATGACACAGCTATGACGACTACACGATATTTGCAAGACCTGGACTTCATATTTTTTTCTTAATGCATTTCCGTCTAAATGCAATGCTATTGCATACACCTTGTATTTGAGGAGGGTGTCTTTTCTTTTTAGTTTATTCTCTTTCAAATGCAACGCTATTGTATATGCTTCGTATCTTAGGGGGTGTAAGAGATATAATTAGGGGGTGTTCTTCCTAGCTTATCTTATTTTCTTATTTGACTTATCTTGTAACTTCGAGAATTTCCTGAAGTGGCCTCGAGAGCCGGGTGCCCTTTGTGTTTAGGGTTTAGGGAGCTTTTACACACGCCTACAAGATAAAAAAAGATTCAAAATTTAAAAATTGAAGTTACAAGATAAGTCAAATATGTCAAGCAAATAAGATAAGCTAGGGAGAGCACCCCCTTAGAGTCCTTTATCATACTAAAATGGATTAGATATTTTGCCCTTATCTAGGCTTTCCTGCCTTATTTAGGCTTTGCATTGTACCCTATATTTTCAAGACTTTGGCCTACATAAATACATCTCATATTCATAACAAAGTAGGTGTTCTGTATGCCACTTTTCTCTATTTTAGAGATCCTCTTTTTATTCCAGCAGAATTCCCATTTTAGAGACCCCTATCTCGCTCACTAAATATAGGGAATATAGGGAGTCACTTTCCTCTTCATGTATTGTTTTTCTATTGAAGTGAGATATGGAGCCCAGTGTTTGAGGTGATAAAAATATAAAGAAGCAATCTTTTATAGGGAAAGTGTACAGAGAGAGAGCTAGGTCAGACACTTTCCCACTTCGAGAAGTTGTTCATCGAATCAACAACTTGAACAAATAAATTTAGCCCATGAGAACAGGGTCCTCAAAAATCTTAAAAGTCACGAGATAATTAAAAACTTCCAAACCTAAGTCGAACTAATGAGGCCCGCATGATCTATATAAATTGACTGTGGTGGAATAATATCATCTTGCTAGTTTAGATAGCTACCCCAGTATATAATGCTATATGAATCAAAACATAGCATCCCAAGTTAACCTTTTAGACAAAGCGAGACCAAAAACCCATGTGAGATGCTATGGGCATGCCCCTTACATGATTTGTGCTCTAAGCAAATGTGTCAGGTGTTACATTAGGATACACAATTATAGCCAAAGTCTTGACTTAAAAACCGTGAAAAATCAAAATGGAACCATACTTGTGGACAGAAGGTATTTTGGACTAAATCGGGATCGGCCTTCCCGGCAGTAGACAGGAGTTATGGCCATCCAAAATCAGAAGATGAAAAGAACACATTGTAATATTACATGTGTTCTACGACTAGGGGTTTCTTCCATAATTACATAGGGATGTATGCATGGAAGATCTTTCCTATAGAATTCAGTTTTTCCAAAATTTGTCCATTCTAACAAGTTAGAAGTATAAGTGAATTGCCCATCTTTCCCCATCAGCTTAGTCTTTTGGGTGAACTGGTCGGTACATTCAACTTAATACATTCCAAAAGCCTCATCTGTACAAATTCACATTACCCACAGGGAGAGGTTAGGGCCTCCAACCTGAGCCCGAGGGCAATGACTGACTGACGTCAGGAGGATTGATTTGTGACGGCAGGAGCGGGCCTGAACAACCTCCGGACCACCCACTGGAGGGGTCTCAGCAGCTGTGCCCTCTTCTTGCGCCAGAACCAAATCGCAGCGCTGTACTGCTCGTTCCGGATTTTCCATGTCGCTGCTCTCCAGTCGAACTTTTCCATCTCCTTTCTCGCAGCCTGCCCCATTCTCTCCCTAAACTCTTCGCATGCCAAGAGGCGCTCGATCTTACCAACGCAGTCATCCACATCCCCTGGTGTATACAGAAAGCTTGTCTTCCCCTCCTCATCTTCTGGTATAATGTCAGGTATTCCTCCAGCTCGAGCAGCAACTACGGGAACTCCGGATGACATAGCCTCCAACACAACAAAACCAAGCGTCTCCGACTCTGAAGGCATCACAAAAACATCCCCACTGGCATAGGCCTGTGATAACTCTTCCCCTTGTAATGTGCCGGTGAACACTGCAGGCATTCCAGAGAACATCTCTTCAAGTTCAGCCCTGTGCAGAGAAAGGCAAAGCAAACAATTCACATTCCCATTACATAAATCAAGAGCTACCTGCAATTCACCATGCATTTCGGTATACTTGTCTTGACAACATTAGCATATCATTCTACAAATATCACAACCATGTTTCAGAGTAGTCATCCATTCACATGAAAGCTATGTACATATATCTTCTTCTTTTAGAGGGTTCATAAATCTTATATATTCATGCACCATGGTGCCCAGGCACTCAAATCAATACTCGTTAATGTACTTTGAGATTCTTATGCTCACCTGAATGGCCCATCTCCAATAAATGCAATTCTCGATCCTGGAAGGCTGTCCATGACTCTAAAAAAAAGAACTCAAAAATCAGCACTCAGCAGTGAATGAATTTGACAGCCACGGGATATGACTTAACTGCAAGACTAAAAAGCAAAAAAGTGTGCCAATAAAATACATCACTAAGTTTGCATTCCAGCATTTTTAAAAAACCAGGCACATCTGCAGCTCACCTCTTAAGAAAATCCAAGCTTTTCTCAACTCCTAAGCGCCCAACATGGATTATAAGTGGCTTGTGTGGTTCACCATTACTGAGACAAAAAAAAAGACCATATAAGCAACATAATTAGACACTTGCAAGAAAAATTTGGTCACTTCAACTCATTCAGCAATTTTCTTTATATAGAGAGGAAAGGCAAGAACCCGTTAGCATCATTGCATCTGCATTGCAAAAAGACCAATTAAGAGGAAAAAGATATGACATACGTTAGCCTTACACGCATTTCCTCATTACGGAAACGAGGATGGAAGCTTTCTGAATCAACACCCTTGTTCCAAATGCGTATCTTATTAGCTGGAAACAAGTACTATCAGAGGAAGACGGTAGAAGTAAAATAACGTGCAGCCCATATATAGGCATGCAAACCTGCTGTAACACGGGCAGCTTGAAGATCCCTGCCGATAGCAACTGACGGTACCAATGTGAGATCTGCAGCTCGGTGCAAGAATTCTATAACAAGAGAGAAATGTATCAGTTGGTTAGCCTTGAAATAGAGGCTGTATGCATATTGTAAACGAGTGAAAGCTCACTTATAATCAGCCACATGGGCTTGACAAGCCAGCTGAATGTATATCTGGGTATATAACTGCCATAAATCAAAAGGATCAGTCTCATAATTCGTTACGACGTGAACCGAATAGATTTCATTTACAGAATGCAGATAAAATCCTTAACAAGAGTTTTTTGCTGGGAGGCTAGGATTATGTTCCAGTGTTGTTTGGCCAGATAAGAGAAGATATTGCTATTCTTTCAAGATGCAATTCTGTTGGTGATACACAAGCGCTTGTGTTATTAGATGAAACAATAAAGAAAAGGAATAATAGAATAAGGTTGAATTCTTCAAGTACTGTGCAGAACTGCCACATGAATGCTGATGAAATGCAAGATACTGAAGCAATATGTATGCCAATGCCTAGCAAGTTGTAGTGGTAACCCGCCAGAGACCCTGCTTCCCATCATTTCTTCTGTACAAAGTCCTAAAACTTGGTTTTTACTACCTTTTAGCAGAGGAAACTCACATTGGAACATGGGTGTGGTATGACATTACTAGAGGGACACAGAGCAACTTTGCGATGATTAAGGCACCAAATACCTGTTATATGGACAAAAACAAGAAATTAGTGGCACATAAAGAGATGGGTTGGGAATTGGGATACCAAAAAAAAAAAAGCAATGTAGAAACAACCATTATTCCGGGGGAAGAAGCATGGATAATGTCCGGCTTAAATCTAGCAACTTCTCCAATGATTCGAGGGCTTAGTGCTAGTGAAAGTGGAACCTTTTGATACCACGGGCAAGGGAAGCTGGAAGCAAGAAAGGGTTGGGAACAATAGCAGCAGACGGCAGCATCAAGGCAAAAATAGCCAGTAGAATTGGAACTGGGGAGCATAAATCGTTGGTACATCATTACCTCCATGAGCCAATCAGTTTGGCACCGTGGAATTCTCGAGGTACGCCCTCATGCGTAGTGACCACAATCACCTCATCGCCCATCTCTCGGAGGTACTTGATGAAGTTCTGGAAACGGTTCTTGTAGCCGGAGACGTAGGCGAAGGGAGAGGGCTCCACGAAGAGGGCAATGCGGCGGGGCCTCGGGTTGGGGTGCGAGAAGGGCGGCGGCTCCTCCCGGTCGTCCCCGATATCCATATCATCCGCCTCCCGAAGCAACACCGATGGCGATGACGAGGTGGTAGACGCACATGGAGGGTGGCTTTGGCGATGCAGGCGGAGCCGGAGAGGAAAGGAGGGAGGCCTCTTCAGGGCGGCCGCGTCGGTGGAAGGGCGTGGCGGCAGAGGGGGCTTGGACGCGAGGACGGACAGCGGCGGCTTCCACAGCGCCGCCATCATCGTTGCTAGCATCTCTAGTCTCTACTCGCTCCTCTCCCCCTTTTCTTCCTCTGCTAATTATAGATTAGCCCCTTGAACTCATGCCAAGGCATAAAATAGCCCCTAAACTCTAAAACCAGATAAAATTCAACCCTCAATTATACAAACAAGATAAATCTCCCCTAAACACTGGTCAAAGCAGTTTTGACTGCATCTCCCATAATTACCCCTCCATATTTGTCCCAAAATCCCCAAATGCTCAGCTAGGGTTCCCCTCCAGGCCCGCGCTGCCTCCTGCCCATGCCAGCCATCGCCGACGCACCGCCTCCCTCCCACGCCGGCTACCACCTCCAGGCCTGCACCCCCTTCTACCCATGCCAGCAGCCGCCGATGTGCTGCCTCCAGCCGCGGCGGCAATCGGCCCACGCCGCCTCCAGCCTCCGCGCCGGTGCCCGCCTCCAGGCCTAGAGATTCCATGAACAACAGTAGTTCATGATGCAATGTGTTATGTGGCTTCTATTGTGTTATGAACCTGGTTAATTTAAGACTTATTTTGTGCTATGTGGCTTGTATTGAACATCGATATTTGGAGACTTATAATGTTTGTTATGTGCCTTGTATGAACATGGTTAATTGGAGACTTTTGTTATTATGTTGCTTTGTAAAATCTGTTGAATTAGATACTAACATTGCTAATGAATGCTTAAGGGTCTGTTCTCCCCAGCTTATCTATCTCATTTCTTATCTGCTAATTTAATTTATCTCGTAACTTCGAGAATTTTCCGAGATGGCCTCGAGGGTCAGATGCTTTTGGTTTTTAGGATTTATGGAGCTTTTAGACACATCTACGAGATAAAAAAAAAGATTCAAAAGTAATAAAAAAGTCAAATAAGTCAAAATAAGCCATGTCTTATCTGACTTATTTCATGTCTTATCTGACTTATATTGACTTATTTGATTTTTTTCATCTTGAAGGTGTGTTCTAAATCTTTCATAAACAAGTTAAATAAGGTAGACCTGACTTTTCAAGTTACCTCGAGAAACTCTTAAAGTTCTTCTTATAAGTAAATAAGAAGATAAGAAAATAAATATGAACTCACCAGAACAACCCCTTAGAGAAATATTTGTTTCACGTGGCCTCTTGTGAAGAGGATGCATTACAAAAAGAGAAAATCTAACGATAGTAGCATATTCGGTTGGCTTGGGCAGCATATGCTGCTTCCTTTTCACTTCCCTGCCTCTGGCTCGGGACAACCAAAAGGAAATTAGGAAGTACGAATGCATGTATAAAGGAATTGTCCATATGTGATTAATATATATACATTCCGGGAAAGTTATAAGAGTTAGAGCAAGTCCCTAAAAGTTTTAGGACTCACAGATACATTCGGACTCCACCAATCATCCCTAAATTGACCATATACGATGTAGAGGCTAAAATTTCTCTATTATCGAACAAAATAATCTATCCTAAATATACCAACTCACTTCCAAATTGCTATTTTTTGAGCGTTTTTAGATACCGACTGTCGTTGGAGTGACATATTTCATAAAATCCCAAAATATAGGGATAGCAACCTATTTAGCAACTCTCATGGGAATTAGTATTGATTTAGCTTCGCAATATTCTTTTAAATCTCTATCCATCCATCCATCCATCACTTTGAGATATCTCATTATCCTGTCGCAACCAATGAGCTTCTTCCCTCCAGGCTCCAGTAGTCAAGTCCAATGGGACCTACTCAAGCTGAATACCAGGACTAGCTATTTACAACATGACTATCTCTCACTATTATTAAGCTAAAGAAAAATCATCGCCTTCATCGTTGCACGGATCTATTGGTGCGGTGGCATGCTGTTTGTTTTCGATCTAGCTGAGTGCTGATGAACTTTTCATATATAAATATAAATTAGAGGATTTCAAAAAAGAAAATCCTAGGCAATGTCCTCTATGGTCATGGCACCACAAGGAAGCTGGGAATATTCCCTAACATCTCAAGGCTCTGATGCAGCAAAAATAATATGCGGTGTAAGCACTATAAATATAAATATATATATATATATATATATATATATAAAAATAGATCAAGTAATTCCAGATTTGTTTAACAGCAATAAAAAAATTATCATGCATATAATCTACTGCAATGAATTCTTCTTATATAGCAGGTTTCAACAGCAGTATATAATTTATGAACAGTATAATAATGTCATGATCAATCGGCAGAAATTTATAACAGTTAAACAGGAACTTTGCTTAGTTTTAAAGGTTATAAATTTGCTTTCAGATTAAATATGCCGGGTTGCTAAAACAGCCTTCCAACGACACATAATTTAGATATAATCACAGATTGTTTATAGTCAAATCAGTGAAGGGACAAGTGCTAAATAGAAGAAAATTTTCAACAAAATGAGAAGTAAGTCTACTGATTGCTGCTGTATATAATTTCAGTGGTACAGAACAGTATTCAACAACTGATCTACTCAATTCATATGCTTAACATACCATTTTCATGCATGTTCAGTTATATACTATCCAAATGACATAGAAATATCAGATTTCAGCAACTTTCTAAAGGCAACACACCACTGAGATTCTCAAATACATCAAGCCAACTTATACTTAGTAGATAAATCTCACTTAGATTGAATTAATTCAACTATATAGCATGCACACAATCACTAAATTTTCCTAAACAATCTCATATTCATATCATCATTGAGCTTAATTAGATATTACAGCTATATCCAGTGTACAGCCCCTAAATCAAGGCAAATAGCCCCCTTTGCTCTAGGCAAAGTCCCCAAATTCACCTTGATTAGCCCTGTACACACACAAGAGGGGAATGGCAGACTTACAGTGCACTAGATTCAAACCAGTGAGCAGAGAGGCAAGGCACGTCGAATAGACGCTCTCAGAAACAGTATTGCCATCACTAGCGAAATAGCAGCGGCAAACTTCATAGAAATACAATGCTGTCAATCTCTAGGCAGTAGTCCAAGATTACAGCTCAGAGATCCCGAAGCACAGTACAAGGCAGCACAAGATCATAGCACCCACACCCTTGGCCAAAGGGACCTAGCCGACGGGCAAAGTAACAAATCCACCACAGTGAACCGTCCAACCCACTGAATCAACCCAATGTGCGCCAAAGTGGACTTCAACGACCTCAACTCTCATGAATCACGGGCAGAATCACCTCGGAGTGAGCCAAGATTGGGGTGAGGAAAAGCTAGGGTTCTTCTCGTGTTCAAAAACAGTAGTGAAAGGAAGAGGAACGCACAAACCAGATAAAGGAGAGGGAGCCACCCTGTCGTTGCAAAGACTTGAGCAAGATTTGGCCGGGCCACCGTCCCCAAGACGAAGCGATGCAAGACATCGCCGACCCGAGTCACCAGCGCCACCAAAGATCCGCTCAAGCCCACCAGACTCGCCACCACACACAACGTGATAAAGTTGCCTTATCCATTCCCGGCTGGGCTTGAGTAGTTGCAAGGCCCAGTGGGCCGTAGTTGCAAGGGCAAAATCCCAGCAAGCTCATCTGGCCAGCCACAAGGCCAAAATGTTGCTCTTGCTGCCTGTACTGCGTTGTATCTGTTAGGCGAAATGGCAGAACCAGGTGTTGAGGATGCACACCCATAATACTGCATAATTCAACCCTCTCATCTTGTAGTGAACTTTGAGGGCATTTTCAACCAACAACTAAACAACAGAATACTCAAATCAACATACACACTTTGATATAAAGATTTATGTGGAAAACCTGTTTCAACTAAGAGGAATAAAAACCATGGCCGGACTAATATGGTCCACTGTAACCTTGACTATTAGCAATAATGAGTATAAGAAGTCTTCTCTAAAACCTCTAGAGGTACGTCAAAACATCAATATCAATATCAAAATAGTTATGATCTTGGTACAACACCAATAGCAGCAAGACCTAGACAGGAACAACTAGGGGTACCACTTTCAGCTTGAAACAAAACTAAAACAGAGTGACTACAATCTATCCATCTCCAGAGTTCAGCTCATATCTTGCAAATAATAGATTCAAGCCACATGAACCTTGGTAGGAATGTTCTTCGTGGAGTCCTCAACACAATGTCCGAATTTTAGTCCCATTCTACAACGTTTGATCCCTCAAACACGACATCTATCAAAGTCATGCACTGCTCAAACGATTGCAACCCGAGCTGACAAACTCCAACCAGGATGGTCAGATCCCCAATAAAACTCCTCAATTCAAGTTCTCCACTAACCAAATCTTCAATCCATCCGCATAAATTAAAGAGTAACAAACTGACTAAGAATGGAGCCGATCCAACCACGTTTGTCTCTCCGTTAGGTGATCGGAACTCCAACCAGAGTGGTCAGAACTCCAACCAGAACTTAATGAAGATTGCGCAGGACGAACTGATCTGGACAGGAAAGTCCCCCTTTTCTTCTTCTTCTCTTTTCTTTGCCTCTCATCTCTTGTGCTAATGGTAGTAGCATCTGTTGGCTGCTCTTGGGCATAGCTCAACCTGAGCAACAGCTAGGGTTTTATCCCTTCCACACCTCTCTCAAGGAGTGATCACCATCCATCAATGTGACATCCAACGGCTCACACGCATCGGGCTGTCTTGGGTTCTTGGGCTGACTTGTTTCTTCATGAGGAGGAAATTTAGCCCAACAAACTCTCCCTCCTAACATCATGGAGAAACTCATCTCGCAACAACATCGCCATTACCATATGGCTGCAGTCAAGCTTCTCTTGCTTGACTCTAAGACCCATGCTTCTCAAAGCATTCTTCCTCTTCTTGCCCTTAGGCAACTTCACCAACTCTTCTTGCTTGTTATTCTTCCTCTACTTCTTCAGCTCCACCGCAATTGCAAAGCTTGCAGGCTCAACACCAACAAATTGCACCACAAACACATATAAGCGATGCCTGGTGGAAGGACTTTGATCTAAACAAGGTCTTCTAAGTGGAATTGTTAGTGGCATCTTCTGTGCGTACAGGTGGCTGCTATTCATGAATACAATAATTCAGCACGTAGATGGGTTTCACTCTCATCACCTACACTTTGCACTTCATCATGTGCATTTATTACAATAACACTTTCAACTTATTGCAGAGCTATAATTGCAAGGCTTGGGCCTTGCTCTTCATGTTGTTGATAGAGCCTTTGCATTTGCTTTCTAAATATCTCAAGTATGTTCTCTTCAACATACACAACATCACTACCACACTCTTCTTAGCTACTGGATCAAACAACATGTAGATGCCCCCGTCCATGCCATAGCTAAGGAATATGCATCGCTGTGTCTTCGGTTGAAGCTTCTCAATTTAAGTACTAATCAAGGCCTTTCACCTGAAACCTTTAGGTTCCTGCAAAATATAACATGGTGAGAGATTAACAAGATCAAATGCCATCATCAAAGCTTCACCCCCAATAGCCCTTTGGTAGCTTTGCACATGACAACAAGTATCTAATTCTCTTCACGAATGTCCTGTTCATTCTCTCAGCAATGGAATCATGTGGTGTCACATCTCATCAATCCTCTCTGGGTTGATTGCACCAACATGGGAAACAATAGTTATTCAACAGTGGAAGCATTCTGACGGGTTGCACCTTTGTTATCCATGGTGAGAACAAACAGATCCTCAATCACAAAAGTAACATAGTCCTCATCACTGTCGATATCACTATCATTTTCTTGCTTATGAGCTTTCTTCCCTTTTTTCTTTGTTCTGCCTCTTACAGTCCGGACAGTTCCTTCTAATGTGTCCTTTCTTATGACAACTTGCCACAAGGAACGTGCATGTCATCTTGCTGGTATTCACTTCCATCCTTCACCACAAGGAAATCAACAAGTAATCAAGCTAACACAAGCTCTAATACCACTCTGTTGAGGGATGCACACCTACAATGCATAAATCATCGATAAAGAGACTGCACAATTCAACCCCCTCATCTTGTAGTGAACTTTGAGGACAATTTCAACCAACAACTAAGTAGTGGAATAATCAAATCAATATGCACACTTGACATAAGGATTTATGTGGAAAACTTCCTACAACTAAGAGGAGTAAAAACCACTGCTGGACCGACACAGATCACTCTAACCTTCTACTATTAGCAATAATGGGTACAAGAAGTCTTCTCTACAACCTCTAGATGTAAATCACAGCAGCAACATCAAGATTAAGATAGCTATGATCTTGGTACAACACCAATAGCAACAAGACATAGGCAAGAACAACAAAGGGTACCACTTTCAGCTTGAAACAGAGCTGAAACAGAGTGATTACAGTCTATTCATTTCCAAATTTAGCTCATAACTTGCAAACCACAAATCCAGGCCATATTAAACTTGGTAGGAATGTACTTCAAAGAGTTCTCAACACGCTATCTGAATTTCAGCCCCATTCGACAACATCTGATCCCTCAAACAAGGCATCTACCAAAGTCGCGCACTGCTGAAACTGTTGCAACCCAAGCTAACAAACTCTAACCAGGGTGGTTTGATCTCCAACAAAACTCAACTTCAAATCGGATCCTCTACTAACCAAATCTTCAATCCAACTGCATAAATCAGAGAGCTACAAGTGTAGGATGAACTGCCTCTTCGTCAAGTGGTTCGAACTCCAACCAGGGTGGTCGAAACTCCAATCAGAACTTGATGAAGATTGAATAGGACAAACTGATCTCGATAGCAAAGTGTAACACTCCAATTTTTATTAAGAAAATAAAACTTTGACTGTTTCAATTTTAAAATTTAAAAAATAAAATTATTAAAATAAAATTAAGGTTAAAACCTAAGGATTTTTAATTTTGCAAAATACCAAATGACAAGAAAATTTAGATAAAATGTAAACTCAACCTTTGGACATAATTCTAGATTTCACAAATTATTTACCACCCCAAACCCTGAGATTAAATATATTAAATAGAAGAAAGAAAAGATAAAAGATAAAAAAGAAAAGAAAAAGAAATCCACTTCCCAACCTAGCCCCCCTCTCTCGGCCTGCTCCCTCCCTCGCGCGCGTGTCTTCCTCACAGGCCGACTCCCGCACCCTGGCCCAGTTATGCTCCCTCTCGCTCTCGCAGCCTGCCTCCTCGCTCGGCCTAGCCTGGCCCCGCCGCTGCCAATAGCCCAGCCTGCCAGCATGAGACGCAGCCCAACCGCGCCCGCGCCAACCCTTCTCCCTCCTCTTCTCTATTTCTCCCTCCACTCTCACCTCACAAGAATGCATGTGTGCACCACCGCCAAGACACCGTGCCCACACCCTACTCCCATGATTTAATCAGATGATGTGCCCATGCTTTCGTACTTCCCCAACGGTTGTCGAGCACACCACACCATCCGTGTTGTGCTGCTCCCGCCCCCATGCTGTGTGTGCCACGCCATCGCCTCAGCCAGCCGTTCCTGAGTGAGGGATCGGGATGTCGCCTAGAGGGGGTGAATAGGAGTTTAAAAAAATAAATCAGAATTTAATGTGGAAGGAGTGTATCGGATATTTCGATGTCAAGATCGAATATTCCGATGGGTATCGGACTATCCAATGCAACTATCAGATTATCGGACCTGCACAAAAAAGGGGATTTCAAATCCAAAATCAAATATGACAATATCAAGGATATCACCAGCACCAGGGATAGATCACAAACTATAGTAGATGCAGTAGGGGCTAGGGCTGTGCACGGTTTTCCCGAACCGAAAAAACCATGCCAAAAAAATCGAACCGAACCGGTCAAACCGGTTTGACCGGTATTTGGTATACGGTATGGTATGGAAAATTTGAGCCATTTGGTATTCGGTATATTTGGTATATACCGCATGTAAACCATGGTATACCAAGTAAACCAAATTAGTTTTCGGACTCAACTTATCAAATAAATTTACTTGAAGAGTAGTTATGTAAACCATGTACTCATGTAAGAAATATAATCTCTTTAAGCCTCTATTCAATCCAATATAAGAAAAATTAGAATGTTTCTAGATATTTGGTAATGTTTCTTGAGAATGATATTACCATGTGCCATAATATTGGTAAATATATATTTCATATTGTAGGGTCACTTCAATTTGGTAAATGTGGTATTTACCGATACCATACCGAAATATTATGGTATATACCGATACCGAACCAAGGTTTAGTTTGGTATCTCATTTCAATTACCGTATTAGAGAAAAAACCATATTTACCGAACCGTATTTACCGAATATACCGTATGCACACCCCTAGTAGGGGCTAACAAAGCTAATCAATTTAGACAATAGATCAAACATAAGAGAAATCAAACAAGTAAGAGGAAAAGGAAAACCGAAACGGAGAGGAAGACGCGGTGATGTTTGTTCTCGAAGTTCGGATCCTTAGGGGGATCCTACGTCTCCGTTGAGGTAGCTTGGTCACACTTAAGCCGAGGTCTCTTTCAACCCTAATCCTCCCAAGGTTGCACAAAGCGCTCATCGGCTTCACTCTTTGATTTATTTCCTTGCGGAGGCGAAATCTGGCCTTCACAAACTTCTTATGGCCCACCACACATAGATCGGTGGCTTGTGAACAACTCCTAATCGTCTAGGAGTTCTCAACCTCTAAGAGTAACAAATCTGGTGGAAAATCAACTTGGAAATGAACTCAAGTGCTCAAGAATGCGATTTTAACTCACTAGCACTCTCAATCCTCTTCCCAACTCTTCTCATAAGGTGGATCACTTAGATCTAGAGTGGAGAGATGTTTAGGGCTCAAGAAGATGAGGTTTCTCTAAGATTAAACAGTCACCCCGCAAGGTGGGAGTGCGGGGGGCATCATATAGAGGCCCTCAAAATCTAACCGTTAGGGCTCTCTCTAGCTCACATCGAAACTTCCAATGTGTGCAAAACTTTAGAAAACAACCCTTCGACTCAACTCAAATCTAGGATAAAATATAGATCGGAACATCCGATTCACACCCGGTGTGCATGATGTGATGTGTTTTGTCTCTCTCAAATTTGCGAAGATTTATTAATTGCGCACTTGAGACATTTCTAAGCCATTTTTCGTCACATCTCTCTTAATAGTACGGCGATCCTTAGAGCGATCCTTAGACTATTAATCCGGTCTCCTAACCAACGCCGAGACCGGCAAAAGACTAGAAAAAATTCTTAGCCCTACACTAGCCATACCTTTGATTCACGATGACGCCTTTGACTCATCAACCTCGACCTGATCACCTCATGAGGCTCTTCCGTCCTATCGACTTTGACCCGATCATCCCCTCGATGATCCTCCATCAAATCGATCTTGACTCTGTCCTCAAATCTTGGTGAACCTTCGTCTAGTTGACCTCAACTTAGCCATCATCCATTGATTTCTCTCCTTCACTTGACGACATTTTCTAAATTGCGATGATGTCTTCGTTTCATTAACCTTGACTCAAACCCAAAGCTTGATGACTTCGCGGTCCTGTTGACCTCAACTCGATCATCCTCCCCGACAATCATCTCGTCCTATTGGTCTCAAAGAGATATAGGAAAGGGAGAGGTTGTCGGGTGGGCCATGCTATCAGCCTATCAATGACTGAAAGAGATATATGAGAGGGAAAGGCTCACAGGTGGGATAGAGATGGAGGGGACTGAGTAAGAATGAGAAAGGCTAACATGTGGGATCTGCATGCCAATGAAATAATTTCAAAAGCCAAATGTAAAAAATCTGGCCGATGGGATCGGGGTGTCCGCAACAAAGAGGGAGGTGAGAGTGTAACACCCTCGCCCAACTCCACTTAGAGCCTAACCCACCTACAAGGTTGGCCCACGCATGCATAGCACCACTTTTGGGTTTTTAGCCTTGCTTTGCACAAAAGGGTTAAATCAGGGTGCTATATTTAGGTTCATCTGGTATTATATGTTAGTACAACTCTCTCAGGACTAGAGAGGTGGTACTATTCCACCACAACCAATCCGCATGCCCCACATGGGCCTTAACATCTCAATGGGTCGGGGTATTACAGCACCCTACCTTAATGGGTTGATGCCCTCGTCTGCATTCCGCATGCACGACAAATGTCTAGAATCTCCTCTCGGTATGTGACCGTGTGTCTAGTGCCAGTCCATATGCCATGTTGTGTGACTACTCCGAGCCCACACATGCCATTTGCCATATGCCCATGCCACTAAGCCCACCACCATAACCAATCCACATGGGCCACACGTGCCTCAACATATTAATAGGTCGAGGTATTACATTCACCCATTTAATGGGTTGACATCCTCTTCAGCATATCTCATACATGACAAATGTCCAGAATCTCCCCCTCGATATTTGACCGTGTGTCTAGTATCGACCTATGTGCCACGCAGTGTGGCTACTCTGGGCCCACACATGCCATACACCATATGTCCGTGCCACTAAGCCCACACGAGCTCGCACAACGAGGGTTGGTGCTCTAAGACCATCTATAACACCTTGGCTCAAATCCGCTTAGAGCCCAGCCCACCTATTGGGCTGGCTCATGCATGCATAGCACCACTCTTGGACTTTAGGCCTCACTTTGTCCAAAAGGGTTAACCCGGGTGCTATATTTAGGCCCATCTAGCATTGTGTAAAGAACCAAATGCCCAAGAGGAGGGTGAATTGGGCTTCTCAAAATTTTGCTTACTATTCAATTTTACACTTGTGTTCAAAACATAAATAAATACGGAAGCTAAAGACTATTCTTTGAATACAAGTAATAGCCAAGATGATAGCAATCCTAGGTGAGGTAAACCAAATACAACTAGACAATCATGATATACAATAATGCACAAGGTAAATTTTATGAGAATTAATATTACTAGCACAATGATAAATAAGAACAAGTTCAATCTTGGAGCTAGTGGCAATCAACACATGTCAATGGAGAAAAATAGCACAATAATCATATCATGATATGGCAATGAATATGAGAGCATAAGAGGCAAACCACAAGTGACACAAAGATTTTTCCCATGGTTCAGAGCTGAACTCCTGCGTCCACGTTGAGGCTTGATCCTCGCAAGGATCGGCTCCCTCTCGAGCCAACCGCCTCCACTCCACTAATGGATGTTACTTCCTCCACTCCAGAGATGGCAAGCACCAACATCACTCACAAGATTTGTTCCGGCCTCCTCACAAGCTTCTTGAGAAGGTTAACGGGGCACAAGTCCTCACACGCTGTCTAGGTGCTCACAAGCACCAAGAGTAACAAGCCCTAAGCCACTTAATCACACTGGATCAAAACTCAAGAGTGATGCACATAAGACACACTTGGTCACCCACTCCTCTCACTAGCTAGGGTTTTACCAAATCCACACAAGATGGTGCTCTCCCTCTTTCTCACTTCTCATACTTTGGGGCACACCCAAATCTCACCCAAAAGCACCCCTCAAGCCCCCTCAAAATCTGTAACATACCCAAATTTCCAAAATCAGTATAAAAAATTTTTCGCAAAAAGTTATAATTATGTCCTTATAATAATTCCTAAATTTTAAAGAATTTTCTAAATAAAGCACCTATTTATTCTCTAAAGAAAATACCTTATCCATCTTTTTCCAAAAATATAAATCCCATAAAATAATAAATATTATTTCATATTTATATTCTACTCATGTTTATGAAATTATAGAAATTTATTTGATATTTTTCTGAGCTTCCTATAACTCTATATGAATTTTCAAAGCCCTAAAATAAATTCTGGAAATTCCTTTTCTCTTAAAATTAGAACCTTCCTCTTTAGGAAAGCATTGGAATACGCTTTCCCTTTCAGGAAATACGTCTCCACTTAAACCAATCCGCAGCCCTCTCTCTTACAATGGGCTCTAGCTGTCATCCTCAATGACCAATCCGATGGCGCCCATGGATTGTGAATCCAATCCAACGGCCGCCCACCTTCTTCCTCTTTCCACCGTTTCTTCACTCTACTTCACCGCCGGCGCCGCCGGCGCCCACCGGACTAGCTCACCGCCGCCGCTACAAGCCAGTCCCCGCCCCTGCTTTGCCTCCATCGGATAACTCGCGCCGCCGCCTACACCCGCTGCCGCGTCACTGTCCTTATCCTCCCTCCAAAGCCACCTAATTTCTCGCCGCCACGTCGCGCCGCCACCGCCGCCATAAACCTAAGCCTACCGTTCCCGCCACTCCACTTAGGCCTATAAATTTCCTCCTCCGGCACCGCAACATCCCAAGCCTCCTTCCCCGTTCATTTCCTCTCTCTCCAATGCCCCAACTTGCTCTATCCGCCGCCATCTTCTCCAACTCCGGCGAAATCCATTCCCGTCACTCCGATGCCTCTCCGGCCACAATACCTACAAATAAAACTCCCACTCTTCCCCGCGAAGCTAATCCGACCATCTCCTAGCTCTATTGCTCACCGGAGACCTCTCCTTGCCATTGCCTTATCACCCCGCCACCACGACCTCGCCGCCATGCCAACTCCGGCCATCTCAAAACCCCCCGAGACCACCAAAACAATCCCTAAACTCCCAATCGCATTAATTCCCACTCAATTTCACGCCGCCGGTCTTCTTCACCGTCGCCGGCCACCTTCCCCGCCGCTCCCCTCTTTTTCCCCATCCTCCTCTCACTGCCACTTCGGCCCCACTGGTCAGCCACCTAGGCCAAAGCCACCTGCACGCCCTCCCTCTCACTGGCTAACGGGTCCCGCATGTCAGCCACGTTATAGCCGAACGGGCCAAGCCCAATACTAATGGCCCAGTAAAGGTTAAAACCCTTTTCTATTTTTTATTTTTTTTTCCATTCAAGCCTATGTATTTTATTCAACCATTAAAACCCTTCCAAATCCTCTAAAAATTCATGAAAATCTAAAATGAAATAAAGAATTATATAAAATATAAAATAACATATTTTCCTAATAAAATAACCTTAAATAAATCATGTTACTCTCTTTTCTTTATATATGAAAACATTTTAATTAAAGAATATAGAAGTAGAATTAGTAAAAACTTCCTATACAAAAATTTCTTAAAATAATATTTTACATCTATAAATAATATCACTACAATTTTAAAACCTATAGAAATTCAAATTTAAATTTAAAATCCTTTCTTTAATCCAATTAAAATTTTCCTTAAATATAGAATTAACATAAGATTTTGCCTATTAAATTCTTTATCACTATAAGGTCAATTAGAAATATTCCAATATAATCTCTATATATCAATTTACCATAAAACAAATTATAAAAATCTCTCCACAATAATTACTTATAACTATAGCCTTATGCTGCCCAAAATACCTATTTTTATATCAACACACCTACCCTTTTTCTTTTAGAAAATCGTACAACCCATCACCCTTTTACCCCGGACCCTTTTATTTTGTTTTTTATTTAAAACCTTTCTTATTTAAATATTTATTGGAATTTCTTTCTTTACAACGTATAGACAACGAGCTACGCCCTCTGGAAAGAATGTCTAAAAGATATACTAAGTGTGATCCAATCTCCAATTAAGGTAGGTTTTCTTATCCTTGATGTATTTTGATATACCTACATTTCTTTTACTTATTATTTATTGGATGTATTTTCTAGTTATTTATTTATACATTACAAGTATTATTTTTATCCAAACCCCAATACCTTAAAAAGCCACCTAGAAATAATCAATCTTTGATAAAACCCTAGTGTAGGCAAAAATACAAAATTTTGATTATCTCATGAAAGGATAAAGAATTGGTCCGTATAAATAAGTTGGGTTGGATAACTTATTTGATATGGAAAAGATTGTAGTTTGGGAGATAAAATGATTTCTCATATAGAGCAATTTGGAAAAAGCAGTTGTCCGCTTGGGCCAGGTACCCTAGGGTTAAAGGGTACACACTCAAGGACACCAGGTGGGCGAGGGTGTGAACTCCCTGGAATCATTGCTTTACAAAAATATAGAAGCAGATTTGAAAATATCGTTATCTTTGCCGTCTTGGGCCAGGGTCACAGCATGTATGGCTGGTGGAAACACTCAAGGGCAGCAAATGATGAGGTCATTCGTAAATCATTTGCTTCTAAAAAAACTTGAGTTTAAAATAAATAAGAATGACACATTGATCATCCATTCATATAAGGAGCTGTTATCTGGGTAAAGCTGGATAGGTTCTGCAGAGCTAATAACAAATTCATTAATGGACCCTATTTCGGGTATATGAAGTTGTGTCAAATGGGTGATGCCTCTCTTATTTGTCAAAACTCATGAATTTGTTTTACAAAAATTGTTGTCTGATTAGCAGATAAGTAAGGATGGAGAAAGATGATAGAATTTGTATTATTATTATTAATTGTTTTAGAAATATAATAGGACTTTTAAATAGTCAGAATTGCATATCCACCATAAAGCTTTGCTATTCCTTGAATCCTGTTTTCATATAATATTAGTATCACTTTCTCAAGAAACCTGCAAGTACGATTAGTACTTACCCATGTTATGTGGGCAATTTATTCTTTTTACAGGATCCACTTTATAATCAGAATTAGACATTTATGAAGAAGACAGGAATTTACGTAGGATCAATTTGTAAGGTTTACCTTATGCTTAGGCTCTATCTGTGGTATATGGGCATGTATTTTCTTTTTATTACCAGGTTATATTTCCACCTCCGCTGTAAAATATTTTGTAACATGTAATAAATTAAGCAGGCCATACTATTTATGAATGTAACTGAAATCCTGGACAGTTGGCATTCTGGATATTTTCTCGTAAATTTTTACTGGAAATTTGGTCCGTCACAAAATCGTAGCCACAAAGGAGCCACTCAAGGGTTTAAATAAGCTAGATCAGAAAAACTAGCCGTTGGAGGCTTGGATTCTCAAAAATGCAGGCAAACACAAATCGTCCGGACCCCATGTCACGCCCCTTCTCGGCTTACCTAGCGAGAACGGTCGGACCTGCACTAGGCCCTGGATCAGTAGGCTAGTGCAAGAGTTACACAGCTGGAATCATTTCATACATCGGTGTCCAAATATTACATAACAGCGATCATCCGATCGATTAGTAGCAAACGGCATTTAAGCCTTAGTTCTGAGACCAAAGTTCATCGAGTAGCGGAAATCTCCCAAAGGGCAACTTGCAAGTTCAAAAGAATAACAAAATCGCACAAAGAATTGTGTAACCACACACGATCGGTGGAACGACTAAACCCTATCTTAAGCAACTACTCTCGGTCACAGCATCGAGGATCTCCTTCCTCATGACAATCGAGGCATCTTCCTCGACGGCTCCTCCATGTCTAAAGATAGATATTTATGCGAGGTCGGTGTCATCCAAACACCTGGCGAGCTAACACCCAACCCAATGCATTTAGTGATAGAGGTTTCAAAGGAAAATTTGGGTTTATTTATTTGCATGAAAGCAGCTTTTGGAAATGAAAGCCTATGACTTAGCAGTTTAACCAAATTCCTGTCAAATTGATTATTTATCATGTTTCCTTTTCAATGCACAACCAAACCCATGGCGGTTTCAAGCACTCGCCAAACGTTCTCTTCCCACTCCGCCATCATCTTCCGAGTGTGGCGACTCGTTATGGATCACATTCCCAACAAAGTACCGGTCTCGCCCTAATTTGGGTTGCTTGACCCACGCTAGACTCACGGCTCTCAGAAGAATGGACCTAGATCATCCTCGATGACGACATGAAACCTGTCTTCACCTCAAGCATGGCGGCGAGCAGTACGCCCGCAGTCGTAACTACCCTGAATCCCCAAAACTTGCACTACCGCGCGATGGCCGTGGCGTTGTGGTGTTAGGAACTATCTCCCGCAGACGAGATAGTCGATGACGTCTGCTGTGCATCCTCGATGCACCCGTCGGGGAATTCTTGATTCAGCCCACCACCCACTAAGGGCCTCACCCTTATGCACTTCCTTCTTGCTAACTTCGCACCTCCGTGTGATTCACACGATGTGGCGGAACCCTCCTTTGGGGCAGCAAGCGGCATTACGCGGATCTCGCCGCGCCCTCTTCCATGCACTACGATGTGGGCGATTAGCTTCTCAAATCACGAGCCCAGCTACTTCATCTCTTACCCAATGGGACCTAGTCCGCATTGCAAAGACATCACAACCATATACACACATCGGCATGCCAGGCCCAAATTCCAGTTAACCATATTCTTTGTGTGAACATGTCCGGTGAATGTCGGTTCACCGTTCCGAGGCAATTCTAAGCCTAAAATTAATAGTTGGACCTGAGCAATGTCTAAGCAAGATTTTAACCAAGACTTAGGAGTCTAAATCGGTTTATTTAAATTAACAAGCTACAAGGGTGATCATCAAAGCGATCAATAGCAAAGCCAAATGACGATGATTAATTCAAGGCAACATCATCATGGTAAATTGATAGCAAGTAAGTAAATGGCATGATATATCATGATTGAACAAATAGGCATAAGTACTTAAAAGGGCATGCGGTTTAATACCGTAAAATAAAGACTTTAGAAATCTGGGATTCAATATGATATTATTGGATGTTAACTCAAGACTAGGAAAGCGATACTCTCCTAGTAAAAGCAACACTATTAAGGTTAAGTATTAACTCGCACTAGGAAAATCGAGATTCTCCTAGTAAAAGCAAACTCCTTTGAGGGTAGATATTAACTCGCCTTGGGAATTGAAGTCCGGGTCTTGTGCGGAGTCCTCGAATCTGTGTTTCCGGATCCTCTACGCCTAAACGGAGAATCAACAATTCATCATAAACACGATGCGAAGAAGAGAATGATGCATGAAATGCAATCGAGGTCGCTTCAGATTCGCTCATTTACGATTCCTATGTTTAACTATCTACATGAATCCATATATATATATATATCGAGAAAGTTCCATGATCCTTCTAAATAATGAATCATAGCGGAATGGCGCGAAGTGCTTGTGAGATGATGCACATGATACATGTATATATATGTGTAATGAAATTTCTACCCTAATTAACCCAATAGGACAAAATATGGTTTTATCGTCTTTTAAAGTACTTTAAATAGTTAGAATATGTTAACATGATACATGTAGCTAGTTATTCATGTTTCCTAATTACCAATATTGAGTTAACATGTAATTAGGAAACATATTATAGGTTATACTATATTCACCTAGGTCCAAAAAGTCATTTATCGGCATCCATGATTTTCTTATGTTTAACTTAATTGTTAATCTATTTTAATACACAACATTCCATTTTTTCTTATTTTTATATGAATTAATACCTAAAATAAGCTTAATGGATTTAATCTAGGAACCGTGTTCGATTCTTGTGTGGTACTATTTTTATTAAATCCAACACAAGCTCTAGTATTTACCCTAATTTTTCCAGAATTTTTAATGATATCTACCTATTTTAAATAAATCGCTTTATTTCTTGTCTTTGTTTTATTTATAAAATCTGGGAAAAAAAAGGTGAACAATCTTGGGCGCCCGCTAACTTCATGGCCGAGCCAACCACGTCGAAGACGTGCCGAAGGCGAACTCGAGAGTGAAGGCGCTGGGGTCATAGGCGCCTCCGCCTGCGACATGTGGGACCGAGGGCCCACATGTCGACGACGAAGAAGCCGCTGGAGTTTTAAATCTCATGAAGGCCGACAATGGGCCCACTGTCGGCGACCACACACGGTGAAGCCGCACGGATCTTGGCGCAGATCGGACGGCTCGCCGTCATCGTCTTCCTTCTCCGCCGGCGCCAGACGGCCGAGGCTTAGCCGACGGCTAACCGAGCTAGGGTGCACCGTTTGGGGCGTTCTTGGGTTCGGTGGAATCGGTGAGCTAACGCGCATCTAGGGGTGCCCTTGTCGAGGCGAAGCGGCCGGACGCGGCGAGCCATGCCCGGCGGCGGAACCGCTACCGGCGGACATGAGTAAATGACCTAGGGTCGAGCTTATGGAAAAATAGCGCGCGCATGAGCTATCGCGGGGTTAGTGGGTGCTACCGAGCAAAAAGGTGGTCGGGGCACGGTTGGATCGGCGCGCCCACGCGGGTCCGAGCAAGGAAGGCGGCGCGCCACGATCTTTGGGGAGACCGTGAAGCCCTGGGCCAAAAGAGGAGCACGGTGTGAGGGAAGGCAGCGGCTCACCGAGCAAGGGCTTGCCGCCAAGCTCACCAGAGATGATGATCGCGCGCCCCCGAGCAGGTCCGAAACAAGGAAGGCGGCGCGCCAAGATCTTTGGGAAGACCGTGGCTCACCGAGCAAGGGCTTGCCGCATGGCTCACCAGAGATGATGATCGCGCGCCCCGAGCAGTCCGAGCAAGGAAGGCGCGCTCAAGATCTTTGGGAAGGCCGTGAAGCCTGGGCCAAAGAGGGAGCACGGTGTGAGGGAAGACAGCGGCTCACCGAGCAAGGGCTTGCCGCAAGCTCACCAGAGATGATGATCGCGGTGCCGTCCCCGGCAGTCCGAGCAAGGAAGAACCAGGCGGTCGGCGGTGGCGAGAAGCGTTCGACGAGCTCGGGATGACTCGGACCAATTCCTTCGGCAGAGCTTCACGAGGTCATGGCGGCAAACGCGAGACAATGTGGAGACTAAGGAGGTCTGGTTTGGGTGGCGACGTGAGAGTGAAAAGAGGGAGAAAAGCGGCCGATGTGGCGCGGTGGCATATAAGCTCGGTCCGAGCTCGGCTCTTGACCCGGTGATCGCGAAGATGTGAGATGGTCACAGAGGAGCTCTAGTGCTCATTGGCTAGTGGGCGGTGGCTTGTTGTTGGCGAATGTCCGAGCCGGGCGGCGAGATGGCTTGCTCGGCGGCATTGCCCGGCCGGAGACGCGGCGGTGCGGGGGCATCGATGGCGCGACCAAGTCGGCCATTGGGCAAGGTGGGCGGTGCTGGGAACTCCACGCGAGCGGCCGACAAGACGGCAAGTCGTCTGCGGCGAGCAGTGCAGCAGGCGTAGTAGTGGCAGCGTCGCGTCATGGTCGGAGGTGGGGTCCACAGGTCCAGCGACACACACAAGCCGCTAATTGAAGATCTTCCCGAGATTGGGCGGGAGAGTGTTTGAGCGGGTGGAAAGGCGGCGGCCGGCAAAGCGTTGACCAAATGACCGCAAAGGCGTAAAGGAATAGGAAGTCGCCATGTGGGCCCTACCAGGTCAAATTGGTCAACACCGAGTCAAACTCTCTATTAGGGTTTAAACTAATCTATGGATTTTTCACTGGGATTTTAGGGCAATATAACATATTTAGGCTTATGTGATTATGTGTATACATATATATATATATATATATATATATATATATATATATATATATGTGTGTGTATGGATGTTTTATGAATATGAAAATATATTCCCAATTTAAGGTCCATTAGAATCTTATATTTCAACAATTTCTTAAATAGTGCTATAAATTATAAATTCTTATGCAAGGGTTTATTAATTAGCTATTTAGTGCTTTATTCAAACAAAAATCATCAATTTCAAATGGCTTCTAAAGTCTAGAAATGTGTGTTTGTCACATAGAAATTTTACGGAAACGTCATAGCTTATGCAATGGTGCGAAGTGTTTTCAAAATATTATCATAACTTTGGTCATTACAAATCCTCCCCTAAAAACAAATCTCGACCTCGAGATTGATATTTCTATGAAGCTTAATAGGTAGGGGAATTCTTGACGATTTTCTCTTGGTTCCCATGAAAGTCTGTCCTCCGGATTGATTGCTCCATTGCACCTTGCAAAGTCGAATGGTCTTATTCTTGAGCTTCTTTTCCGAGTCTCTAATATTTGAATAGGCTTGACTTGATATCCCAAGTTGGGTTGTAGGGTGTCGTGCAAATGAACTACTTCTCCTTGGGTTTTCTCAAACACTTTCGGAGTTGGGACACGTGAAACACGCTAGAACTTCTCCCAACTCCTTGGGAAGGTCAAGTTCGTAAGCGACCATACCCTTACGAGACAAGACTGGATAAGGTCCCACAAACCTTGGGGCCAATTTTCCCTTGACTTGAAATCTTCGTGTTCCTTTGAAGGGTGAGATCTTGAGATACACATAGTCTCCAACTTCGAAAGATAGGTCCCTCCGACGATGGTCAGCATAACTCTTTTGTCGGGATTGGGCGCAAGCAATTGCTTCCTAATCGTTTTGACCTTTGCTTCGGCTTCTTGCAGGGTGTTCCTTCCAAATACCTGCCCTTCTCCAGACTCGGACCAATAAAGAGGGGTCCTACATTTTCTTCCGTATAGAGCTTCAAAAGGTGACATTTGCGCATCGCTTTGATAAGCTGTTGTTATAAGCAAATTCGCATAAGGTAACCATTTTTCCCATTCTTTGGGAATTCCAAAGCACAAGCTCAAGCATGTCTTCTAGAGTTCGAATAGTCCTTTCCGTTTGTCCGTCGGTTTGAGGGTGGTAGGTGTGCTAAATGACAATTTGGTGCCCGAGGCACTATGGAGTTCTTCCCAAAACTTTGAGGTAAACTGTGATCCACGATCGATATAATTCTCTTGGGAACTCCATGAAGGCTTACTATCAGGGCGATGAATAGTTCGCTAGTTTGCTACCCTTGTGAGTGGTTTTGATCGATAAAATGAGCTACCTTGGTCAACCGGTCTACTATTACCCATATAGAGTCATGTCCACTTCGAGACCGGGAAGTCCTATAATAAAGTCCATGGTCACTTCATCCCACTTCCATTCGGGATTTTGATTGGTTCTGAGAACCTATTTGGACGTTGGTGTTCTCGCCTTCACCGAGCAGCAGGTATTACATTTGGCCACATATTCTCGCTACATCTCGTTTCATTCGGGGCCACGAAGATTGCCTTCAGATCTTGGTACATTTTGTACATCCCGGTGCATGGAAAACGGTGACTCGTGTGCTTCTTTTAAGATTTCTTCCTTTAATTCCGGGTCGTGAGGCACAAAGATCCTCTTTTCCATCCAAAGAATTCCTTGTTCGTCCTAACAATTTTTGTTCAAACCCCTATTCATCATCCTTCGAGCCTAAGGGTTGGGATGATCTTGTTGCTTATCTTTGATACGGTCGATCGATCTGGTGAACTGCGTGATGTTGGCTAATTCTCCAGATTTTACGAGATTTAGGCATAACTTATTCAATTCTTCCGAAGAGTCGTTACGAGGAGGTATCTTCCGAGTATTCATGTCTTCTCTGGGATCACCATCGGGAAGTTGCCTTTGGTTCTTTCGCTAGAGCATCGCCACCACGCTGGCCTTGCGGTGGTATAATATATTTAGGCCGTAATCTTTAATCAACTCTAACCACCTTCTTTGCCTCATATTGAGGTTGGCTTGGGTGAAAACGTATTTTAGGCTTTTGTGATCTGTGTAGATGTCACATTGTTTTCCCATCGTAAAATGTCTCCATAGCTTGAGTGCATGAACTACGGCAGACAAGTTCTAGGTCATGGGTTGGGTAATTGTCCTCGTGCTTGCAAGAATCGCCGTGATGCGACGCCACAACCTTGCCATCTTGCATCAATACACATCCTAATCCTTGTCGGAAGCGCCACAAGATACTTCAAACTTCTTGGCGATATTAGGTGTGGCCAAAACAGAGTGGTGGTCGAGAAGGGTTTTGAGCTTCGAAACCGAGTTCACAATCTTGGTCCATTCAAACTTCCTTTCCTTTTTCAATAGCTGAGTTAGTGGTCGGAAATTTTGAGAATCCTTCGATGAAACGCCGATAATATCCTCGCTGCATCTAGAAAAGCTGCGAATTTCCTTCTGATGGCGTGTGTTTTCCAATTCATGACCGTGTCTATCTTAGATGGGTCCACTTTAATTCCTTCAAAGCAGATATAATATGTCCCAAGAAACCGACATCACTAATCCAAAATTCACATTTGCTATATTTTGCATATAGCTTATGCTCTCTCGAGTTTATCCAACACCGCCTCGGGTGCTTCTCATGCTCTTCGTCCGATTTGGAGTACACAAGGATGTCGTCAATGAAGACGACAACAAACTTGTCAAGGTATTCCATTAGGATTAAATTCATGAGGTTCATGAAATAGGCGGTGCATTGGTTAACCCAAAAGACATGACCAAATATTCAAACAGGCCATACCGAGTGGTGAAGGCCGTTTTGGGTATATCATCCTTCCGCACCTTTACTTGATGGTATCCAGATCGAAGGTCGATCTTGGAAAAACGTGTAGCTCCTTGGAGTTGGTCAAACAGTCATCGATCCCGGCAGAGGATACTTATTTTTAATAGTGACGGCGCTCAACGCCCTATAGTCCACCACTAATCTTCGCCCACCATCCTTCTTATCCACAAACATGGCGGGGATCCCCAGCGAGATGAGCTTGGCGGATCAAACCCTTGCTTAATAAGTCGCCCAGCTTGTTTCTTGAGTTCTTCTAATTCTTCCGAGTTCATCTTGAAATATGTTTTGTAGATTGGGGCTGCACTGTGTTAACTCTATAACAAACTCTACCTCTCGGTCAAAGCGGTAGTCCGTAAGTCATCAGGAATACGCCCAAATATTCTTGGACTACCTTTACCTTACTCGGGTTGTCTTCCTTGAGGTACCAGATGGCTCTACCCCATCTGTAGGGTTCATCTACCTTCCATACTCTTTCAAACACACCATCCTTTACAAGCCCGACTTCGCGCATGCAATCTAATACTCCCTTATAGAGTCTTAGCCAATCCATGCCGATTATGACATCAACTCCTAATCCGCACATGACCATTAGGTCGAAATAGAATCCTACTCTTTCCTTCCTTATTTCTACCCATTTGCAGGACCTATAGGCCTTAAGTATCCCAACGGAGATCTAATGGTGAAGGGCTTATTAAGAGGAAAGGTTTGTAGTCGGTGCTTATCTACGTATTCTTGTGAAATAAAGGAATGTGATGCACCGTAATCAAATAAAACTTGTAATCGGGAGTCGTGAAGTCCAAACGCACTCCACAAGTACTCCTTCATCTTCTGTCGCTTCTGCAATGATATTGTTGAGTCTCCCACGCCCCATACCTTGAGCTTGATTCTGCGGTGGGCGACCTCGCCACGACCCCGCACAACATTCCCTTGAGGTTTTGCGCGATTCTCGACTAGGGCGGTTAAAGATAGTGTCCAGTGGTGGCATAGGTAGCAGCTTACTGTCATCCTATTTTGGGTGCTGGTGCATCATGGGAGCGATTGGTGCTTGAGTACGAAAACCAGAGATTCCAAAGACCGCGCCCACCCTCATAGCATATCCTCGGCTGAACATGGAAGATTCTTGCCCGGCTCTCCGAGGAGGTTGAGGTTTGAATTGTCCCGACGGCTCGACCGGCGGACCGTGACGCTCACCATCTTGCGCTTACGCGAGATCCTCGCCCTTCAAGTCCCTTTCCAACACCAAGGCCTTGTTGACTAACCGGTGGAAGTTTTGATACTCCAAAATCCTAAGGCGGGATTTGTACCGAAAATCCATCCCTTCTAGGAACCAATCTATCTTTTCGGCTTCATTGTGGATGTCTTGGGGGGCATATCTTGCAAGCTCATTGAACTTAGTAAGATATTCAAAATTGTCATCGCCCTTGAGAGAGTCTCATGAACTCATACTTCTTCATCTGGTGATTCCTATGGGTATGTGAAAATTTAAAGCAAATGACAAATTCTTCCCATGGAATGAATCCTTGACTGGGGAACATAAAGCGGCACTTCAAAGATTATCACTTGTTGAGCTTCGTCGGCATCTCCATCTTCAAGCAGTTCATTTTCTTCCATTTCTTCTTCATCCACACTGGTAGGGTGGCGACATAATTATCCCACCACACACTGCGGGTCCTACTAGCGGTGGGAGAATGCTGCATACTTTCTCCATTTTCGACATCGATCAACTCTGTGTTCTTGGTCACAAGTCGTAACGGTCTTACGCTTCCATGGGATCGGTAGCTTGAGCGAAGGTAGGGATTGGTCCGCATAAAGGCAGCATGTTTGGATCCTCATTTCGATTCCTCGTCTTTCTTTGGTTAAACAAGACTTGACCCAACATCCGTGCTTGATAAGCTAAGACACGGGCCATGGTTGGGTCTCTGCGAGGAGGAGGTAGATTACCTCGGCCTCGGCCATGCCACGACCTCTAGGCTGCGCAAGCACCACAGGCTTGGCCAGCTCCTTGCCACCTGGCGGCCATGCTGCCTAGATCGCCCCTTGGCCACAGGCGGCTCCACGACCACGCACCATCTGCATGACGGTGATCCTTAACATTATAGCTAAATATGCATGCATGAGGCCAATATCAAAGAAATCGAATAAATGCAGCCACTAAACGCTTGTCATTTAAGATACCCAAAAGCGCAATAGTCAAATCAGTTTTACATCATACCACAAAAGTACAATTATCCTGACAAGGATACAAGTCGCCAATCATCTACTATGGCGAAACAAAAGACACATTTCCGATCTAAGTCAGTCTGTCAAGCTAACTAGCTACTCAAGGGCGGGGACGACGAGTGTAAACTATCACCGGTCTCCCAACTGGGTAGCGGGTGGAAGTAGCCAGGAAGTCCTCTAGCGATCGCTGAGAAGGCACAAAGAAGAACAGCGAGAGGTGGCTCAACTCGGGGAGCAAGTAGGTCCACGGAGGTCTCCGAGTCAGAAGAGTACTCCTGCAGTGACAAAGAGGTCAGCCGGGAAGTGTCGTGACGAGGAATCCCCACCAAGGCACTAGGAGGAAGACCCGTTTCGCATGGTAGTCGGGCGGTTAGGGTACTCGGTGGAGGAAACCGAGGACCCGGAGGGGAAAGGAAGGGTCCCTCGTCATTGCCGCGCTTAACCGGGCAAGTCTTGAGTCCTTTGGCGTTTACTCATCGCCGATCGCGACGAGTGGTGAAGACGCCGTCCACCACCCGCAGCGGTTGTCTGCTGACGAAGAGAGTAGCGGAGGAAGCCGATCTCCTCAAGAGCGCCATCACGGTCGTCTCCGCTTCGAGAAAGGCGCAACCCTCTCCAAGTGGTCCTCGGTGAAGGCGGGCACCTTTGGTAAAGCTCGGGAGAAGTGCGGCGTCTTTGAAAGGAAGGTCGGGCGAAAGAAGTGCCCTCCAAGTCGTCGTGGTACCTCTCTGTAGCCCCTCAGACGCTAATGCCGCCGCATCATCGATAGCAGGTGCAAGTGGTCCCGGCCGTCTCAGATCAGTGGCTGTGGGCCATTGTGTCAGTGGTGGTAGTAGACTCGAACCTCTACAATGTACCCTAAGCGGGCAGGTACGAACGAGCCTCCGAGTAGCAAGGGCGGTCGTTAAAGCACGTGAAGTCCGGCTAACTGGCGGAGGACAAGAACCATCTGGTGGCGTGCAAAGGGTCGTCAGAATCAGTAGGTAGCACGCTCAGAGAAAAGCTGGGAAACACGCTCATCCATCTACAAAAACGAAAGAAGAATTCCTTTAAGTAAGAAATAGTATAGTTGTGAAAGTTAAAAGACAAGATATACAAGAGCAGTTTTGGAAAAATATTTTATATAAACTATACGCAATCCTTGGCTAGCGGCGGGGTTTAGGGTTCCTCTGATCGTATGCTCGATATCAGCTCTTGTCACGCCCTTCTCGGCTTACCTAGCGAGCGGTCGGGACTGCACTAGGCCCTGGATCAAGAGGGCTAGTGCAAGAGTTACACATTGGAATCATTTCATACATCGGTGTCCAAATATTACATAACGGCGATCATCCGATCGCATTAGTAGCAAACGGCATTTAAGCCTTAGTTCTGAGACCAAAGTTCATCGAGTAGCGGAAATCTCCCAAAGGGCAACTTGCAAGTTCAAAAGAATAACAAAATCGCTTTTGGCGAAATGTGTAACCACACACGATCGGTGGAAGCGACTAAACCCTATCTTAAGCAACTACTCCCGGTCACAGTGCATCGAGGATCTCCTTCCTCATGACAATCGTAGGCATCTTCCTCGACGGGCTCCTCCATGTCTAAAGATAGATATTTATCGAGGTCGGTGTCATCCAAACAACGGCGAGCTAACACCCAACCCAATGCATTTAGTGATAGAGGTTTCAAAGGAAAGGTGGGTTTATTTATTTGCATGAAAGCCGCTTTTGGAAATGAAAGCCTATGACTTAGCAGTTTAACCAAATTCCTGTCAAATTGATTATTTATCATGTTTCCTTTTCAATGCACAACCAAACCCATGGCGGTTTCAAGCACTCGCCAAGCGTTCTCTTCCACTCCCGCCATCATCTTCCGAGTGTGGCGACTTTCGTTAATGGATCACATTCTGACAAAGTACCGGTCTCGTCGCCCTAGCCGGGTTGCCGACCCACGCTAGACTCACGGCTCTCAGAAGAATGGACCTAGATCATCCTCGATGGCGACATGAAAGCTATCTTCACCTCAAGCATGGCGGCAGACAGAATGTACGCCCGCAGTCGTAACTACCCCTGAATCCCCAAAACTTGCACTACCGCGCGATGGCCGTGGCGTTGTGGTGTTAGGAACTATCTCCGCAGCGTGATAGTCGATGACGTCTGCTGTGCATCCTCGATGCACCCGTCGGGGAATTCTTGATTCAGCCCCACCATCCACTAAGGGCCTCACCCTTATGCACTTCCTTCTTGGCTAACTTCGCACCCTCCGTGTGATTCACACGATGTGGCGGAACCCTCCTTTTGGGGCAGCGCCGCGGCATTACGCGGATCTCGCGCGCTCTCTTCCATGCACTACGATGTGGGCGATTAGCTTCCTCAAATCACGTAGCCCGGCTACTTCATCTCTTACCCAATGGGACCCAAATCGCATTGCAAAGACATCACAACCATATACACACACTGGCATGCCAGGCCCAAATTCCAGTTAACCATATTCTTTGTGTGAACATGTCCGGTGAATGTCGGTTCACCGTTCCGAGGCAATTCTAAGCCTAAAATTAATAGTTGGACCTGAGCAATGTCTAAGCAAGATTTTAACCAAGACTTAGGAGTCTAAATCAGTTTATTTAAATTAACCGGGCTACCAAGGGTGATCATCAAAGCGATCAATAGCAAAGCCAAATGACAGATGATTAATTCAAGGCAACATCATCATGGTAAATTGATAGCAAGTAAGTAAATGGCATGATATATCATGATTGAACAAATAGGCATAAGTACTTAAAAGGGCATGCAGTTTAATACTAGTAAAATAAAGACTTTAGAAATCTGGGATTCAATATGATATTATTGGATGTTAACTCAAGACTAGGAAAGCGATACTCTCCCTAGTAAAAGCAACACTATTAAGGTTAAGTATTAACTCGCACTAAGGGAAAATCGAGATTCTCCTAGTAAAAGCAAACTCCTTTGAGGGTAGATATTAACTCGCCTTGGGAATTGAAGTCCGGGTCTTGTGCGGGAGTCCTCGAACTGTGTTTCCGGATCCTCTACGCCTAAACGGAGAATCAACAATTCATCATAAACACGATGCGCGTGAAGAAGAGAATGATGCATGAAATGCAATCGAGGTCGCTCGTATTCGCTCATTTACGATTCCTATGTTTAACTATCTACATGAATCCATATATATATATATATCGAGAAAGTTCCATGATCCTTCTAAATAATGAATCATAGCGGAATGGCCGCGAAGTGCTTGTGAGATGATGCACATGATACATGTATATATATGTGTAATGAAATTTCTACCCTAATTAACCCAATAGGACAAAATATGGTTTTATCGTCTTTTAAAGTACTTTAAATAGTTAGAATATGTTAACATGATACATGTAGCTAGTTATTCATGTTTCCTAATTACCAATATTGAGTTAACATGTAATTAGGAAACATATTATAGGTTATACTATATTCACCTAGGTCCAAAAAGTCATTTATCGGCATCCATGATTTTCTTATGTTTAACTTAATTGTTAATCTATTTTTAATACACAACATTCCATTTTTCTTATTTTTATATGAATTAATACCTAAAATAAGCTTAATGGATTTAATCTAGGAACCGTGTTAGGATTCTTGTGTGTGGTACTATTTTTATTAAATCCAACACAAGCTCTAGTATTTACCCTAATTTTTCCGAATTTTTAATGATATCTACCTATTTTAAATAAATCGTTTCTATTCTTGTCTTTGTTTTATTTATAAAATCTGGGAAAAAAGGTGAACAATATTGGGTAGGCCCGCTAACTTCATGGTGAGCCAACCACGTCGAAGACGTGCCGAAGGCGTAACTTCGAGAGAAAGGCTGGGGTCATAAGGCGCCTCGCTTCTCGACATGTGGGACCGAGGGCCCACATGTCGGCAACGAAGAAGCCGGGAGTTTTAAATCCGCCGCCGACAATTGGGCCCACTGTCGGCGACCACACTGATGAAGCCGCACGGATCTTGGCGCAGATCGGACGGCTCGCCGTCATCGTCTTCCTTCTGCGGGCCAGACGGCCGAGGCTTAGCCGACGGCTAACCGGAGCTAGGTGCACCGTTTGGGGCGTTCTTGGGTTCGGTGGAATCGGTGAGCTACGCGCATCTAGGGGTGCCCTTGTCGAGGCGTAAACGGCCGGACGCGGCGAGCCATGCCGCGGCGGGAACCGCCACGGCGGACATGAGTAAATGACCTAGGGTCGAGCTTATGGAAAAATAAGCGCGCATGAGCTATGCGCGGGGTTAGTGGGTGCTACCGAGCAAAAAGGTGGTTGGGGCACGGTTGGATCGGTGGCGCCCACGTCTTGGTCCGAAAGCAAGGAAGGCGCGCGCCACGATCTTTGGGGAGACCGCAAGCCCTGGGCCAAAAGAGGAGCACGGTGTGAGGAAGACAGCGGCTCACCGAGCAAGGGCTTGCCGCCAAGCTCACCAGAGATGATGATCGTGGCGTCCCGAGCAGTCCGAGCAAGGAAGGCGGCGCTCAAGATCTTTGGGGAAGACCGTGAAGCTCACCGAGCAAGGGCTTGCCTTGAAGCTCACCAGAGATGATGATCGTGGCGTCCCGGCGGTGTCCGAGAAAGGAAGGCGGCGCTCAAGATCTTTGGGAAGACCGTGAAGCCTGGGCCAAAAGAGGGAGCACGGTGTGAGGGAAGGCAGTGGCTCACCGAGCAAGGGCTTGCCGCATGAGCTCACCAGAGATGATGATCGTGGCGTCCCGAGCAGGTCCGAGCAAGGAAGAAGCAGGCGGTCGGCGGTGGCGATAAGCGTTCGACGAGCTCGGGATGACTCGGACCAATTCCTTCGGCGGGGAGCTTCACGAGGTCATGGCGGCAAACGCGAGACAATGTGGAGACTAAGGAGGTCTGGTTTGGGTGGCGGCGTGAGAGTGAAAAGAGGGAGAAAACGGCCGATGTGGGCGGTGGCATATGAGCTCGGTCCGAGCTCGGCTCTTGACCGCCGTCGCGCGAAGATGTGAGGCGGTCCTGAGAGGAGCTCTAGTGCTCATTGGCTAGTGGGGCGGTGGCTTGTTGTGGCGAATGTCCGGCCGGGCGGCGAGATGGCTTGCTTTCGGCGGCATTGCCCGGCCGGAGACAGCAGCGGTGCGGGGGCATCGATGGCGCGACCAAGTCGGCCATTGGGCAAGGTGGGCGGTGCTCAGGAACTCCACGCGCTGAAGCCGCCGACAAGACGGCAAGTCGTCCATGCGAAGCGGTGCAGCAGCGGCGATGGCAGCGTCGCGTCATGGTCGGAGGTGGGGTCCACAGGTCCAGGCGACACACAAGCCGCCAATTGAAGATCTTCCCAGAGATTGAGGCGGGGAGTGACGGTTGAGCCGGGGTGGAAGGTGGCAAAGGCCGGCGGCGTTGACCAAATGCGCAAGGGCGAAAGGAATAGGAAGGCGCCATGTGGGCCCTACCAGGTCAAATTGGTCAACACCGAGTCAAACTCTCTATTAGGGTTTAAACTAATCTATGGATTTTTCTGGGATTTTAGGGCAATATAACATATTTAGGCTTATGTGATTATGTGTATACATATATATATATATATATACATATATATATATATATATATATGTGTGTGTATGGATGTTTTATGAATATGAAAATATATTCCCAATTTAAGGTCCATTAGAATCTTATATTTCAACAATTTCTTAAATAGTGCTATAAATTATAAATTCTTATGCAAGGGTTTATTAATTAGCTATTTAGTGCTTTATTCAAACAAAAATCATCAATTTCAAATGGCTTCTAAAGTCTAGAAATGTGTGTTTGTCACATAGAAATTTTACGGAAAGCGTCATAGCTTATGCAATGGTACGTAGTGTTTTCAAAATATTATCATAACTTTGGTCGTTACATTTCAGTAGGACAAATCGATTTCAAAAGCGAAACTTGGAAGTATAAATTTGGATCGTCAGGCCTCCGTGCGGACAAATCGGCCTTTAGGGCAGATTTTTCACTTCTAGCCCAGACCGTCCGGCCCGTCCGGCTTACATTACCACAAACCGATTAAAATAATTAATTTCAGATAGAGTGGAACCAATGGAGTCCAGACCCAAACCCGGACCATCCGGCCTCCTGACAGCCTGATAGCCTTCCACTAAAACGCCCGTAATTTCTAGCTCCGAACTCCGATTTTGGTGATCTTGGGTTTTTCGGAAAGCTAAGAACTAGGGCTACATAATCGACAAGGTTAAACCACCTCAAACCAAAATGAGAGGTGCATAAAACCTAGGGAAACCAAATGCACCTCCTAATCTCACACTCTCTGACCCCCCAAACACCTCTCTTTATAGCTAAACTCCTTCAACACCCTTGACACCCCCACAAGGCTTAACTAGGGTTTAGGAGACTCAATGTGCATCACCCAAGAGCTAGGAACCTATCCGATCAGCACTGATCCTGACCCCTCTTAATAGTACGACGACTATCCTACCAACCCGGTCTTCCAATCAATCACCAAGACCGGTAAAAGACTAGGAAACATCCTTAGCCCTACACTAGCCATACCTTCGCCTTGCGATTCCTTATATATGATGACCTCCAAATCCCAATGACGCCTTCATCTCATCAACCTTGACTTGATCCCCTCATAAGGCTCTCTATCCCATCAACTTTGACTTGATCATCCACCTTACCCTTAGAGCCCCGAGCTCTGAGGTCGAAGTCCATAGCACGGGATCAAAACCTCCGAGCTCAGGAACCGACCACCGGCCAGCCCCATCTGAGCTCTTGAAGGAACAACCCATAGTCGGGAACAACTTCGACCCTTTCGCTCTTTAAGCCGTTTCGATTTTCATGCCTCCAACGGTTACATCAAAGCGCACAGCCGTGTGATCCGCCGGAACCCTAAATCCAACAGTTACCGCCCGTTCACCTCCCGCCTTATAGCCAAGAAGCTTGGCGGTGGATTTCACACTCTCCAGCACACGTGCGCACCTTCTTCACCAACCAGTGATCCTCCGCACTCCTACCACCATTCCCCTCCCATGCCACGAATCCCGACTCCCCTATCTTCTCTCGAACTCATGGCGGAATGGACATGGTCGCAGACTTCAAGGGCGAGACTAGAGGCACTGGTAGCCCAGAGTCATCTCAGCGCAGGCTCCTACCGCATCCCTGGCGAAGAATTGAGGCCTGATGTCACGCCCCTTCTCGGCTTACCTAGCGAGAACGGTCGGACCTGCACTAGGCCCTGGATCAGTAGGCTAGTGCAAGAGTTACACAGCTGGAATCATTTCATACATCGGTGTCCAAATATTACATAACAGCGATCATCCGATCGCATTAGTAGCAAACGGCATTTAAGCCTTAATTCTGAGACCAAAGTTCATCGAGTAGCGGAAATCTCCCAAAGGGCAACTTGCAAGTTCAAAAGAATAACAAAATCGCACCAAGCGGTGTGTAACCACACACGGCGGTGGAACGACTAAACCCTATCTTAAGCAACTACTCGTGGTGCATCGAGGATCTCCTTCCTCATGACAATCGTAGGCATCTTCCTCGGCGGGCTCCTCCATGTCTAAAGATAGATATTTATGCGAGGTCGGTGTCATCCAAACACCTGGTAGCTAACACCCAACCCAATGCATTTAGTGATAGAGGTTTCAAAGGAAAGGTGGGTTTATTTATTTGCATGAAAGCCGCTTTTGGAAATGAAAGCCTATGACTTAGCAGTTTAACCAAATTTCTGTCAAATTGATTATTTATCATGTTTCCTTTTCAATGCACAACCAAACCCATGGCGGCTTCAAGCACTCGCCAAACGTTCTTCCCACTCCCGCCATCATCTTCCGAGTGTGGCGCTTTTCGTTAATGGATCACATTCCCAAAAAGTACCGGCCTCGCCCTAGCCGGGTTGTCGACCCACGCTAGACTCACGGCTCTCAGAAGAATGGACCTAGATCATCCTCGATGACGACATGAAAGCTGTCTTCACCTCAAGCATGGCGGCAGCAGGCACGCCCGCAGTCGTAACTACCCTCGAATCCCAATACTTGCACTACCGCGCGATGGCGGCGGCGTTGTGGTGTTAGGAACTATCTCCATGCAGAGATAGTCGATGACGCCTGCTTGTGCATCCTCGATGCACCGTCTGGGGAATCCTTGATTCACCCGCCCGACCCACTAAGGGCCTCACCCTTATGCACTTCCTTCTTGGCTAACTTCGCACCTCCGTGTGAATCACACGATGTGGCGGAACCCCTCCTTTGGGCGGCGCGCGACGGCATTACGCGGATCTCGCGCGCCTCTTCCATGCACTACGATGTGGGCGATTAGCTTCCTCAAATCACGTAGCCCAGCTACTTCATCTCTTACCCAATCTGGGACCCGATCCGCATTCAAAGACATCACAACCATATACACACACCGGCATGCGAGCCCAAATTCCGATTAACCATATTCTTTGTGTGATCATGTCCGGTGAATGTGGGTTCACGGCCCGAGGCAATTCTAAGCCTAAAATTAATAGTTGGACTGAGCAATGTCTAAGCAAGATTTTAACCGAGACTTAGGAGTCTAAATCAGATTATTTAAATTAACCAGGCTACCAAGGGTGATCATCAAAGCGATCAATAGCAAGCCAAATGACAGATGATTAATTCAAGGCAACATCATCATGGTAAATTGATAGCAAGAAAATAAATGGCATGATACATCATGATTGAACAAGTAGGCATAAGTACTTTAAAAGGCATGCAGTTTAATACTGTAAAATAAATACTTTAGAAATCTGGGATTCAATATGTTATTATTGGATGTTAACTTGCACTAGGGAAAGCGCATCCTCTCCCTAGTAAAAGCAACACTATTAAGGATAGGTATTAACCTCGCACTAGGAAAAATCGAGATTCTCCTAGTAAAAGCAAACTCCTTTGAGGGTAGATATTAACTCGCCTTGGGAATTGAAGTCGGGTCTTGTGCGGAGTCCTCGAGCAGTGTTTCCGGATCCTCTACGTCTAAGCGGAGAATCAACAATTCATCATAAACACGATGCGGCGAAGAAGAGAATGATGCATGAAATGCAATCGAGGTCGCTTCAGATTCGCTCATTTACGATTCCTATGTTTAACTATCTACATGAATCCATATATATATATATATATCGAGAAAGTTCCATGATCCTTCTAAATAATGAATCATAGCGGAATGGCCATGAAGTGCTTGTGAGATGATGCACATGATACATGTATATATATGTGTAATGAAATTTCTACCCTAATTAACCCAATAGGACAAAATATGGTTTTTATCGGCATCCATGATTTTCTTATGTTTAACTTAATTGTTAATCTATTTTTAATACACAACATTCCATTTTTTCTTATTTTTATATGAATTAATACCTAAAATAAGCTTAATGGATTTAATCTAGAACAGTGTTAGATTCATTGTGTGTGGTACTATTTTTATTAAATCCAACACAAGCTCTAGTATTTACCCTAATTTTTCCAGAATTTTTAATGATATCTACCTATTTTAAATAAATCGTTTCTATTTCTTGTCTTTGTTTTATTTATAAAATCTGGGAAAAAAAGGTGAACAATCTTTGGTAGCCCGCTAACTTCATGGCCGAGCCAACCGTCGAGCGTGACGAGAAGGCGTAACTTCGAGTGAAAGTATTTGGGGTCATAGGCGCCCTTTCATTCTCGACATGTGGGACCGAGGGCCCACATGTCGGCCGACGTGAAGAAGCCGGGAGTTTTTAAATCATGAAGGCCGACAATTGGGCCCACTGTCACGACCACACACGGTGAAGCCGCACGGATCTTAAGCGCGGTCGGACGGCTCGCCGTCATCGTTTTCCTTCACGGCGCAAGACGCCGCCGAGGCTAGCCGACGGCTAGTCGAGCTAAAGGTGCACCGTTTGGGGCGTTCTTGGGTTGGTGGAATCGGTGAGCTAACGCGCATCTAGGGGTGCCCTTGTCGAGGCTGTAAACGGCCGGACGCGGCGAGCCATGCCCGGCGGCGAACCGGCTACCGGCGGACATGAGTAAATGACCTAGGGTCGAGCTTATGGAAAAATAGCGCGCATGAGCTATGCGGGGTTAGTGGGTGCTACCGAGCAAAAAGGTGGTCGGGGCACGGTTGGATCGGCGCCCACGCGGGTCCGAGCAAGGAAGGAAGGCGCGCTCAAGATCTTTGGTGAAGATGGCGAAGCCTGGGCCAAAAGAGGGAGCGGTGTGAGGGAAGACAGCGGCTCACCGAGCAAGGGCTTGCGAAGCTCACCAGAGATGATGATCGGCGTCCCGTGCAGGTGTCCAGAAAGCAAGGCGGCGCTCAAGATCTTTGGGGAAGACCGTGAAGCCTGGGCCAAGAGGGAGCACGGTGTGAGGGAAGACAGCGGCTCACCGAGCAAGGGCTTGCCGCCAAGCTCACCAGAGATGATGATCGTGGCGTCCCGAGCGGTCCGAGCAAGGAAGAAGCAGGCGGCGGCGGTGGCGATAGCGTTCGACGAGCTCGGGATGACTCGGACCAATTCCTTCGGCGGGAGCTTCACGAGGTCATGGCGGCAAACGCGAGACAATGTGGAGACTAAGGAGGTCTGGTTTGGGCCGGGCGACGTGAGAGTGAAAAGAGGAGAAAACGGCCGATGTGGCGCGGTGGCATATGAGCTCGGTCGAGCTCGGCTCTTGACCCGGTCGCGCGAAGATGTGAGGCGGTCCACAGAGGAGCTCTAGTGCTCATTGGCTAGTGGGCGGTGGCTTGTTTGGCGAATGTCCGAGCCGGGCGGCGAGATGGCTTGTTTCGGGCGGCATTGCCGGCCGGAGACGCGGCGGTGCGGGGGCATCGATGGCGCGACCAAGTCGACCATTGGGCAAGGTGGGCGGTGCACAGGAACTCCACGCTGTGGAGCCGCCGACAAGACGGCAAGTCGTCCGCGGCGAAAGCAGCGGCGGCAAGCGATGTGGCAGCGTCGCGTCATGGTCGGAGGTGGGGTCCACAGGTCCAGCGACACACACAAGCCGCTAATTGAAGATCTTCCCGAGAGATTCGGCAGGGAGTAGCGGTTGAGCGGGGTGGAAGGTGGCGGCGGCGCCAGCGTTGACCAAATACCGCAAGGCGAAAGGAATAGGAAGTCGCCATGTGGGCCCTACCAGGTCAAATTGGTCAACACCGAGTCAAACTCTCTATTAGGGTTTAAACTAATCTATGGATTTTTTCCGGGATTTTTAGGGCAATATAACATATTTAGGCTTATGTGATTATGTGTATACATATATATATATATATACATATATATATATATATATGTGTGTGTGTATGGATGTTTTATGAATATGAAAATATATTCCCAATTTAAGGTCCATTAGAATCTTATATTTCAACAATTTCTTAAATAGTGCTATAAATTATAAATTCTTATGCAAGGGTTTATTAATTAGCTATTTAGTGCTTTATTCAAACAAAAATCATCAATTTCAAATGGCTTCTAAAGTCTAGAAATGTGTGTTTGTCACATAGAAATTTTACGGGAAACGTCATAGCTTATGCAATGGTACAGAAGTGTTTTCAAAATATTATCATAACTTTGGGCTGTTACAAATCCCTCCCCCCTAAAAACAAATCTCGACCTCGAGATTGATATTTCTATGAAGCGAATAGGTAGGGGAATTCTTGACGATTTTCTCTTGGTTCCCATGAAAGTCATCCTCCGGATTGATTGCTCCATTGCACCTTGCAAAGTCGAATGGTCTTATTCTTGAGCTTCTTTTCTGAGTCTCTAATATTTGAATAGGCTTGACTTGATATCCCAAGTTGGGTTGTAGGGTGTCGTGACGGTGAACTACTTCTCCTTGGGTTTTCTCAAACACTTTCGGAGTTGGGACACGTGAAACACGTTGTGAACTTCTCCCAACTCCTTGGGAAGGTCAAGTTCGTGGCGACCATACCCTTACGAGACAAGATGGATAAGGTCCCACAAACCTTGGGGCCAATTTTCCTTGACTTGAAATCTTCGTGTTCCTTTGAAGGGTGAGATCTTGAGATACACATAGTCTCCAACTTCGAAGATAGGTCCCTCCGACGATGGTCAAGCATAACTCTTTTGTCGGGATTGGGCGACAAGCAATTGCTTCCTAATCGCTTTTGACCTTTGCTTCGCTTCTTGCAGGTGTTCCTTCCAAATACCGCCCTTCTCCGCACTTCGGACCAATAAAGAGGGTCCTACATTTTCTTCCGTATAGAGCTTCAAAGGTGACATTTGCGCATCGCTTTGATAAGCTGTTGTTATAAGCAAATTCGCATAAGGTAACCATTTTTCCCATTCTCGCCGGGAATTCCAAAGCACAAGCTCAAGCATGTCTTCTAGAGTTGAATAGTCCTTTCCGTTTGTCCGTCGGTTTGAGGGTGGTAGGTGTGCTAAATGACAATTTGGTGCCCGAGGCACTATGGAGTTCTTCCCAAAACTTTGAGGTAAACCGTGATCCACGATCGATATAATTCTCTTGGGAACTCCATGAAGGCTTACTATCCCAGGCGATGAATAGTTACGCTAGTTTGCTACCCTTGTGAGTGGTTTTGATCGATAAAATGAGCTACCTTGGTCAACCGGTCTACTATTACCCATATAGAGTCATGTCCACTTCGAGACCGGGAAGTCCTATAATAAAGTCCATGGTCACTTCATCCCACTTCCATTCAGGATTTTGATTGGTTGCGATAACCTGCTTTGGACGTTGGTGTTCTGCCTTCACTGAACAGCAGGTATTACATTTGGCCACATATTTCGCTACATCTCGTTTCATTCGGGGCCACCGTAAGATTGCCTTCAGATCTTGGTACATTTTTGTACATCCTAGGTGCATGGAAAACGGTGACTCGTGTGCTTCTTTTAAGATTTCTTCCTTTAATTCCGGGTCGTGAGGCACAAAGATCCTCTTTTCCATCCAAAGAATTCCTTGTTCGTCCTTAACAATTTTTGTTCAAACCCTATTCATCGGTCCTTGAGCCTAAGGGTACTGGGATGATCTTGTTGCTTATCTTTGATACGATCGATCAGATCTGGTGAACCGTGATGTTGGCTAATTCTCCAGATTTTACGAGATTTAGGCATAACTTATTCAATTCTTCCAAAGAGTCGCTTCCGAGGAGGTATCTTCCCGAGTATTCATGTCTTCTCTGGGATCACCATCGAAGTTGCTTTGGTTCTTTTCGCTTAGAGCATCTCGCCACCACGCTGGCCTTGCTGTGGTGGTATAATATATTTAGGTCCGTAATCTTTAATCAACTCTAACCACCTTCTTTGCCTCATATTGAGGTTGGCTTGGGTGAAAACGTATTTTAGGCTTTTGTGATGCGTGTAGATGTCACATTGTTTTCCCATCGAAAATGTCTCCATAGCTTGAGTGCATGAACTACGGCTGACAAGTTCTAGGTCATGGGTTGGGTAATTGTCCTCGTGCTTGCAAGAATCGCCGTGATGCGACGCCACAACCTTGCCATCTTGCATCAATACACATCCTAATCCTTGTCGGGAAGCGCCACAAGATACTTCAAACTTCTTGGCGATATTAGGTGTGGCCAAAACAGAGTGGTGGTCAAGGGTTTTGAGCTTCGAAACCGAGTTCACAATCTTCATCCATTCAAACTTCCTTTCCTTTTTCAATAGCCGAAAGTTAGTGGTCGGGAAATTTTGAGAATCCTTCGATGAAACGCCGATAATATCTCGCTGCACCTAGAAAATCGCGAATTTCCTTTACAATGGCGTGTGTTTTCCAATTCATGACCGTGTCTATCTTAGATGGGTCCACTTTAATTCCTTCAGCAGATATAATATGTCCCAAGAAACCGACATCACTAATCCAAAATTCACATTTGCTATATTTTGCATATAGCTTATGCTCTCTCGAGTTTATCCAACACCGCCTCGTGTGCTTCTCATGCTCTTCGTCCGATTTGGAGTACACAAGGATGTCGTCAATGAAGACGACAACAAACTTGTCAAGGTATTCCATTAGGATTAAATTCATGAGGTTCATGAAATAGGCGGTGCATTGGTTAACCCAAAAGACATGACCAAATATTCAAACAGGCCATACCGAGTGGTGAAGGTTGTTTTGGGTATATCATCCTTCCGCACCTTTACTTGATGGTATCCAGATCGAAGGTCGATCTTGGAAAAACGTAGCTCCTTGGAGTTGGTCAAACAGTCATCGATCCCGGGCAGAGGATACTTATTTTTAATAGTGACGGCGCTCAACGCCTCTATAGTCCACCACTAATCTTCGCCCACCATCCTTCTTATCCACAAACATGGCGGGGATCCCCAGCGAGATGAGCTTGGCGGATCAAACCCTTGCTTAATAAGTCTTCCAGCTTGTTTCTTGAGTTCTTCTAATTCTTCCGAGTTCATCTTGAAATATGTTTTGTAGATTGGGGTGTACTGTGTTAACTCTATAACAAACTCTACCTCTCTGTCAAAGCGGTAGTCCGTAAGTCATCCAGAATACGCCCAAATATTCTTGGACTACCTTTACCTTACTCGGGTTGTCTTCCTTGAGGTACCAGATGGCTCTACCCCATCTGTAGGGTTCATCTACCTTCCATACTCTTTCAAACACACCATCCTTTACAAGCCCGACTTTCGCTTGGCGCAATCTAATACTCCCTTATAGAGTCTTAGCCAATCCATGCCGATTATGACATCAACTCCTAATCCGAGACATGACCATTAGGTCGAAATAGAATCCTACTCTTTCCTTCCTTATTTCTACCCATTTGCGGGACCTATAGGCCTTAAGTATCCCAACGGAGATCTAATGGTGAAGGGCTTATTAAGAGGAAAGGTTTGTAGCCGGTGCTTATCTACGTATTCTTGTGAAATAAAGGAATGTGATGCACCGTAATCAAATAAAACTTGTCTTGGGAGTCGTGAAGTCCAAACGCACTCCACAAGTACTCCTTCATCTTCTGTCTTTATACGATGATATTGTTGAGTCTCCCACGCCCCATACCTTGAGCTTGATTCTGCGGTGGGCGACCTGCGCCACGACCCCGCACAACATTCCCTTGAGGTTTTGCGCGATTCGACTAGGGCGGTTAAGATAGTGTCCAGTCGGTGGCATAGGTAGCGATTGCTGTCATCCTATTTTGGGTGCCTGGTGCATTATGGGAGCGATTGGTGCTTGAGTACGAAAACCAGAGATTCCAAAGACCGCGCCCACCCCTCATAGCATATCCTCGGCTGAACATGGAAGATTGTTGTCCGGCTCTCGAGGAGGTTGAGGTTTGAATTGTCCCAGACGGCTCGATTCCGGCGGCCGCACGTCAAACCATCTTGCACTTACGCCGAGATCCTCGCCCTTCAAGTCCCTTTCCAACACCAAGGCCTTGTTGACTAACCGGTGGAAGTTTTGATACTCCAAAATCCTAAGGCGGGATTTGTACCGAAAATCCATCCCTTCTAGGAACCAATCTATCTTTTCTGGCTTCATTGTGGATGTCTTGGGGGCATATCTTGCAAGCTCATTGAACTTAGTAAGATATTCAAAAATTGTCATCGCCCCTTGAGAGAGTCTCATGAACTCATACTTCTTCATCCCGGTGATTCCTATGGGTATGTGAAAATTTAAAGCAATGACAAATTCTTCCCATGGAATGAATCCTTGGACTGGGGAACATATAGCGGCACTTCAAAGATTATCGGCTTGTTGAGCTTTTCGGATCTCCATCTTCAGCAGGTTCATTTTCTTCCATTTCTTCTTCATCCTTTGGCCGGGTGGCTACATAATTATCCCACCACACACTGCGGGTCCTACTAGCAGTGGGAGAATAGCGCATTTTCTCCATTTCTCGACATCCGATCAACTCCGTGTTCTTGGTCACAGGTCGTAACCGTCTTACGCTTCCATGGGATCGGTAGCTTGAGCGAAGGTAGGGATTGGTCCGCATAAAGGCAAGATGTTTGGATCCTCATTTCGATTCTGTCGCTTTCTTTGGTTAAACAAGATTTGACCCAACATCGTGCTTGATAAGCTAAGACACAGGCCATGGTTGGGTCTCCGAGGAGGAGGTAGATTACCTCGGCCTCGATCATGCCACGACCTCTAGGCTTGCCAAGCACCACGGGCTTGGCCAGCTCCTTGGCCACGAAGCATCATGACCTAGATCGCGCCTTGGCCACAGGCAAGCTCAACGACCACGCACCATCTGCATGACGGTGATCCTTAACATTATAGCTAAATATGCATGCATGAGGCCAATATCAAAGAAATCGAATAAATGCGACCACTAAACGCTTGTCATTTAAGATACCCAAAAGCGCAATAGTCAAATCAGCTTTTACATCATACCACAAAAGTACAATTATCCCGACAAGGATACAAGTCGCCAATCATCTACTATGGCGAAACAAAAGACACATTTCGATCTAAGTCGATCTGTCAAGCTAACTAGCTACTCAAGGGCGGGACGACGAGTGTAAACTATCACCGGTCTCCCAACCGGGTAGCGGTGGAAGTAGCCAGAAGTCCTCTAGCGATCACGAGAAGGCACAAGAAGAACAACAGCAGAGGTGGCTCAACCGGGGAGCAAGTAGGTCCACGGAGGTCTCCGAGTCAAGAGTACTCCTGCGGTGACAAAGAGGTCGGAGGAAGTGTCGTGACGAGGAATCCCCACCAAGGCACTAGGAGGAAGACCCGCTTCCGCATGGTAGTCTTGGCGGTTAGGGTACTCAGTGGAGGAAACCGAGGACCCGGAGAAAGGAAGGGTCCTCGTCTTTGTCGCGCTAACCGGGCAAGCTTGAGTCCTTTGGCGTTTACTCATCGCCGATCGCCGACGAGTGGTGAAGACGCCGTCCGACCACCCGCAGCGGTTGTCTCAGACGAAGAGAGTAGCGAGAAGCCGATCTCTCAAGAGCGCTATCACGGTCTGTCTCGCATACTCGAGAAGGCGCGCAACCTCTCCAAGTGGTCCTCGGTGAAGGCGGGCAGCCTTTGGTAAAGCCTGGGAGAAGTGCGGCTTTGAAAGGAAGGTCGGGCGAAGAAGTGCCCTCCAAGTCGTCGTGGTACCTCTTCTGAGCCCCTCAGACGCCAATGCCGCCGCATCATCGATAGCAGGTGCAAGTGGTCCCGGCCGTCTCCGCCTCAGTGTCAGGCCATTGTGTCCAGTGGTGGTAGTAGACTCGAACCTCTACAATGTACCCTAAGCGGGCAGGTACGAACGAGCCTCGTATAGTAGCAAGGCGGTCGTTAAAGCACGTGAAGTCCGGCTAGCGGCGGAGGACAAGAACCATCTGGTGGCGTGCAAAGGGTCGTCAGAATCAGTAGGTAGCACGCTCAGAGAAAAGCTGGGAAACCCGCTCATCCATCTACAAAACGAAAGAAGAATTCCTTTAAGTAAGAAATAGTATAGTTGTGAAAGTTAAAAGACAAGATATACAAGAGCAGTTTTGGAAAAATATTTTATATAAACTATACGCAATCCTTGGCTAGCGGCAGGTTTAGGGTTTCTTGGTCGTATGCTCGATACCACTCTTGTCACGCCCTTCTCGGCTTACCTAGCGAGAACGGTCGGACTGCACTAGGCCCTGGATCAAGAGGGCTAGTGCAAGAGTTACTGTGGAATCATTTCATACATCGGTGTCCAAATATTACATAACGGCGATCATCCGATCGCATTAGTAGCAAACGGCATTTAAGCCTTAGTTCGCACCAAAGTTCATCGAGTAGCGGAAATCTCCCAAAGGGCAACTTGCAAGTTCAAAAGAATAACAAAATCGCACCAAAGGTTGTGTAACCACACACGACCGTGGAACGACTAAACCCTATCTTAAGCAACTACTCACGGTCACGTGCATCGAGGATCTCCTTCCTCATGACAATCGAGGCATCTTCCTCGACGGGCTCCTCCATGTCTAAAGATAGATATTTATGCGAGGTCGGTGTCATCCAAACACCGGCGAGCTAACACCCAACCCAATGCATTTAGTGATAGAGGTTTCAAAGGAAAATTTGGGTTTATTTATTTGCATGAAAGCCGGTTTGGAAATGAAAGCCTATGACTTAGCGGTTTAACCAAATTCTGTCAAATTGATTATTTATCATGTTTCCTTTTCAATGAACAACCAAACCCATGGCGCTTCAAGCACTCGCCAAACGCGTTCTTCCCACTCCGCCATCATCTTCCGAGTGTGGCGACTCGCTAGGATCACATTCTCAAAAAGTACCGGCCTCGCCCTAGCCGGGTTGCCGACCCACGCTAGACTCACGGCTCTCAGAAGAATGGACTAGATCATCCTCGATGACGACATGAAACGTCTTCACCTCAAGCATGGCGGCGAGCAGTGGTACGCCCGCAGTCGTAACTACCCCCGAATCCCAATACTTGCACTACGCGCGATGGCCGTGGCGTTGTGGTGTTAGGAACTATCTCCCGCAGAGATAGTCGATGACGCCACTGCTGTGCATCCTCGATGCACCCGTCGGGGAATCCTTGATTCAGCCCGGCCGATCCACTAAGGGCCTCACCCTTATGCACTTCCTTCTTGACTAACTTCGCACCTCCGTGTGAATCACACGATGTGGCGGAACCCTCCTTTTGGGGGCGCAGACGGCATTACGCGGATCTCGCCGCTCCTCTTCCATGCACTACGTATGTGGGCGATTAGCTTCCTCAAATCACGTAGCCGGCTACTTCATCTCTTACCCAATGGGACCCGATCCGCATTGCAAAGACATCACAACCATATACACACACCGGCATGCCAGCCCAAATTCGATTAACCATATTCTTTGTGTGATCATGTCCGGTGAATGTCGGTTCACGGTTCGAGGCAATTCTAAGCCTAAAATTAATAGTTGGACTGAGCAATGTCTAAGCAAGATTTTAACCGAGACTTAGGAGTCTAAATCAGATTATTTAAATTAACCGGGCTACCAAGGGTGATCATCAAAGCGATCAATAGCAAGCCAAATGACGGATGATTAATTCAAGGCAACATCATCATGGTAAATTGATAGCAAGAAAATAAATGGCATGATACATCATGATTGAACAAGTAGGCATAAGTACTTTAAAAGGCATGCGGTTTATCTTGTAAAATAAATACTTTAGAAATCTGGGATTCAATATGTTATTATTGGATGTTAACTTGCACTAGGAAAGCGCATCCTCTCCTAGTAAAAGCAACACTATTAAGGATAGGTATTAACTTCGCACTAGGAAAATCGAGATTCTCCTAGTAAAAGCAAACTCCTTTGAGGGTAGATATTAACTCGCCTTGGGAATTGAAGTCGGGTCTTGTGCGGAGTCCTCGAACAGTGTTTAGGATCCTCTACGCCTAAAGCGGAGAATCAACAATTCATCATAAACACGATGCGCGAAGAAGAGAATGATGCATGAAATGCAATCGAGGTCGCCAGATTCGCCATTTACGATTCCTATGTTTAACTATCTACATGAATCCATATATATATATATATATCGAGAAAGTTCCATGATCCTTCTAAATAATGAATCATAAGCGGAATGGCCGCGAAGTGCTTGTGAGATGATGCACATGATACATGTATATATATGTGTAATGAAATTTCTACCCTAATTAACCCAATAGGACAAAATATGGTTTTATCGGCATCCATGATTTTCTTATGTTTAACTTAATTGTTAATCTATTTTTAATACACAACATTCCATTTTTTCTTATTTTTATATGAATTAATACCCTAAAATAAGCTTAATGGATTTAATCTAGGAACCGTGTTCGGTTACTGTGTGTGGTACTATTTTTATTAAATCCAACACAAGCTCTAGTATTTACCCTAATTTTTCCGAATTTTTAATGATATCTACCTATTTTAAATAAATCGTTTCTATTCTCGTCTTTGTTTTATTTATAAAATCGGGAAAAAAAAGGTGAACAATCTTGGTAGGCCCGCTAACTTCATGGCCGAGCCAACCACGTCGAAGACGTGACGAAGGCGAACTTCGAGAGTGAAGGCGTATTTGGGGTCATAGGCGCCTCCATTACTACGACATGTGGGACCGAGGGCCCACATGTCACGACGTGAAGAAGCCGCGGAGTTTTAAATCCATGAAGGCCGACAGTTGGGCCCACTGTCGCGACACACACGTGAAGCCGACGGATCTTGGCGCAGTCGGACGGCTCGCCGTCATCGTTTTCCTTCACGGCCAAGACGGCCGAGGCTAGCCGACGGCCAGCCGAGCTAGGTGCACCGCTTGGGGCGTTCTTGGGTTCGGTGGAATCGGTGAGCTAACGCAAGATCTAGGGGTGCCCTTGTCGAGGCGTAAACGGCCGGACGCGGCGAGCCATGCCCGGCGAACCGCCACCGGCGGACATGAGTAAATGACCTAGGGTCGAGCTTATGGAAAAATAGCGCGCATGAGCTATCACGGGGTTAGTGGGTGCTACCGAGCAAAAAAGGTGGTCGGGGCACGGTTGGATCGGCGGCCCACGTCTGGTCCGAGCAAGGAAGGCGGCGCGCCAAGATCTTTGGTGAAGATCGGGCGAAGCCTCGGCCAAAAGAGGAGGTGTGAGGGGAAGACAGCGGCTCACCGAGCAAGGGCTTGCCGCAAGCTCACCAGAGATGATGATCGGCGCGTCCCGTCGCAGTCCGAGTCAAGGAAGGAAGGCGCGCTCAAGATGGGGAAGACCGCGAAGCCTGGGCCAAAGAGGGAGCGGTGTGAGGGAAGACAGCGGCTCACCGAGCAAGGGCTTGCCGCGAAGCTCACCAGAGATGATGATCGGCGGCCCCGAAAGCAGTCCGAGCAAGGAAGAACCAGGCGGTCGGCGGTGGCGATAAGCGTTCGACGAGCTCGGGATGACTCGGACCAATTCCTTCGGCAGAGCTTCACGAGGTCATGGCGGCAAACGCGAGACAATGTGGAGACTAAGGAGGTCTGGTTTGAAATTGGCGACGGAGAGTGAAAAGAGGGAGAAACGGCCGATGTGGCGCGGTGGCATATGAGCTCGGTCCGAGCTCGGCTCTTGACCAGCGGATCGCGCGAAGATGTGAGGCGGTCCTGAGAGGAGCTCTAGTGCTCATTGGCTAGTAGGCGGTGGCTTGTTTGGCTGGCGAATGTCTCGAGCCGGGCGGCGAGATGGCTTGTTTCGGCGGCATTGCCCGGCGGAGACGCGGCGGTGCTGGGGGCATCGATGGCGCGACCAAGTCGACCATTGGGCAAGGTGGGCGGTGCTGGGAACTCCACGCGTGAGCCGGCCGACAAGACGCAGAAGTCGTCTCATGGCGAGCGCAAAGCCGCAGCGGGCAGTAGTGGCAGCGTCGCGTCATGGTCGGAGGTGGGGTCCACAGGTCCAGCGACACACACAAGCCGCTAATTGAAGATCTTCCCGAGATTCGGGCAGGGAGTGACGGTTGAGCCGGGGTGGAAGGTCGGCGGCCGCCAAAGCGTTGACCAAATGATTCGCAAGGGCGTAAAGGAATAGAAGTCGCCATGTGGGCCCTACCAGGTCAAATTGGTCAACACCGAGTCAAACTCTCTATTAGGGTTTAAACTAATCTATGGATTTTTCCAGGATTTTAGGGCAATATAACATATTTAGGCTTATGTGATTATGTGTATACATATATATATATATATATATATATATATATATATATATATATATATGTGTGTGTATGGATGTTTTATGAATATGAAAATATATTCCCAATTTAAGGTCCATTAGAATCTTATATTTCAACAATTTCTTAAATAGTGCTATAAATTATAAATTCTTATGCAAGGGTTTATTAATTAGCTATTTAGTGCTTTATTCAAACAAAAATCATCAATTTCAAATGGCTTCTAAAGTCTAGAAATGTGTGTTTGTCACATAGAAATTTTACGGGAAACGTCATAGCTTATGCAATGGTACAGAAGTGTTTTCAAAATATTATCATAACTTTGGGCTGTTACACCTGAGCAGGAGGACAATGAGATCGTCGTCACAGAGCTCCACTCCATCAACGGGCTCCGGATACGGGAGAGTGAGTTTGTCGTTTCCGTGCTCGCCCAACTGGAGTGTTCCGTGATCAACCTGTACCCCAATACCTTCCTGGCCATGGCGATATTCACCCACCTCTGCAAGGCCTACCTGAAGATCGCCCCCCGAGCATCGCTATTCTTTCATTTCTACTGCCCAGTGTACTAGAACAGCTCTTCCGTCGGCGGGCTCTTCTTCCAACGACGGTCCAAGGCACAGTTCAAGTACCCGGTGACCTTCGTCAGGGACTTGGTGTTGAGGTGGCACCAACATTGGTTCTACCTCCGGAAGGCCGAGGGTAGCTAGCTCGTTTTCACAAGGACAACACCTCCCGTCAAGGACACGGGACGCCCTCCCCTAATGGACTCAAGAAGAGGGGCATGCCCGCGAGATTAGCCGCCTTGCTAAGCGCGGCCTCACCGGGCAAGCAATTGTCTGGGATTTCCTAAAGAACCGGATCAGCCCGCTACGAGACGGGCTGATACCTTCTGGGAGCTCGTCGGAAGGAGCAGTGTCACCTGGGAGAGTGAGGCAAGTAAACCCCTAGAACTCAATCCCCGACATCCCTGCCTGCTAACCCAGACCTAACCGAGCTAACCACAGCCCCCGGCGAGGAGTGGGTCGAAGCCCGGCTTCGGGAGATCTGCAGGTTAGAGAAGCCTAGGGACATCGTCGACCCAGAGATGGTCCCTAAAAATGTCTTCGAGCGTCGAGCCGAGGTAAATTGCAAACCCACTTCACCGTTTGTATGCCTTTTGTGCAATTTGTGCCTCATCTCACCCGGCGCAGTCCTAACCTTCTCTTCTTGCGCTCGTCAGAAGGGAAAAAGCGTCGCCCGACCGGCGTCCTTACTAGAGGGCTTCCTGGAGTAGGCGGCGGAGGAGGAAGACGAAGACGATTTCAACTCCTAGGCTCTGGTGGTGGCTAAAAGCTTAAGCCTCCTAGAGGCCGAAGATATCCTCATCCCTTCCGAATCGGAAGGGGAGGAGGAAGAGGAGGCCACCGCTCCGGCCACCTCTAACCCCAAAGGGAAGAAGCGCATCCGGAGCCCACCCTCTAGCTCGGATTACAAGGCCAACACGCCTTAAGGCGATCAAGCAGCCTCCGAGCAAGAAGAGGCCCCAAAGCCTCGGCCACACCCCTCGGCGTAGACGTTCCGAACGTCTGGTTTCTGCCAAAGCGAAGACACGACACTAAGAACAATAGCGGGTCGAGCAGGTGAGCGACATACAGACCTGGCTGCGCGGTTATGTTCGAAGGCATCCTGATCATTGGCGCACCTTACAATAGCTCGCGCTGGAAGCCAAGGCCCGGGACGCCAATCGGGCTCAGGAGGAGAACGAGCGATTGCGAAGGTAAGTCGCGGAGCTCCAGGCGGCCCTCAAGAGCAGGAAGAAGCACAAGGCTAGAGCTCGAGTCAACAGAGGATCCAAGTGCCTCGGCCCGTCCGCTGAAAAAGAGATAACTGGTACCTGACTCGGTCGCCTCCCTCTCTTAGCAAAAACATGACTCTCGAAAACTCCTTTTTCTCGGACGATGACTCAAACCTCGCGCAGCCAGCTAACGACGGAAGGGACTCCGTCGAGATTGTTGGGCGGGAGGAGCCGAACGAAGCCTCCTCGCTCTGGCTCCTGTGTCCAGGCATTGGACCGGACCCGGCCACCCCAGCCATGGAAGGACCACTGGCGAAGGAGGGCGACGACTCCATCCCGATGGACTCCCAGAGCTCGCCCGCCACTGAGAGCCAAGAGGCCCCCACCAGGGAGACTCTCATACCCAAGAAGGTCAGGGAAGGCTACCGGGCCCAGTCCCCGAGCCTGGCAGAGCACCAGAGCCCGGCTAGGGAGCCAAGTCCCCCAGTTCTGTCAACAAGGGAAGATGTCGACCCACTAGCCCCTAAAGAGTTGGACAGACCGATACCAACAGTTGGCCCTGAAGACACACCTCCAGGGCGGGAGACACCGGGGGAAGGGGCTCGAGAGGCCCGTCTCCGAGGCTGGTGCGGCGATCGCGACAACCGAGGACAAGCCTCCGAGCCTACGCGCCAATGCACTGGGGCTCGAGGACGCTCTTGCACTGCTGAGGGGTGAGAGCGACAAGGGCAAAGGCCCCACCGAGCCCCCTTCTGACGACCCGGCCTTGGAGGAGCGTTTGGAAGAGACGCGCCCCATTACTACTCCTACAGCCGCTGGACCCTCAAGAGCGCGCGCCGCCTCGCCTTCAATAACTCCTCCGCAGTGCAAGGACAGCGATCCGGAGGAGATAAAGGGAATCTTCCGGGAGCTGGAAGAGGACATCATGTCCAAGGGCTACTAGGTAAGCGCCCCCGCCACGATTACTCTTTTCATAGCATCATTTCTTTCTCGCCTTCTGACGTCCGCCGTGCTTTGCAGTTCGTCCATGATGTGGTGAACAAGGCCATCCGAGCCAAGTTCCGTGCGGACGAAATCACTCAGGCACTAGCAAAACCCGAGACCGACCGCAGGATCTCCAAGCTCACCCGAATCCAGGAAGAGCAGGAGCTCCAACTAGCTGAGCTCTTTGCTCGGTCGGCGGAGCTTGAGGAGCTGAGGAAGCGTATCCCTCTACTCTAGCGGCTGCGGTCTGAACTCGTGGAGAAACACCAGGTCGCTTGTGAGGAGAACAAAGAGGCACTCCATGCCAAGGATGTGGCGCTCGGGGACGCCCGGGCTCTGACCAACGAAGCCGAAGACCTCCGGCTGTTGGACCTCGTCGAGCACCAGACCTTCGCGGCCGCGGTTGGAGGACAACTCGACGAGCTCCTGGCACGGAGCCAAGATTGTCAAGCGTTCCTGTAGAAGTAGTGCGCCTGGTTTGCCAAAACCCTGAAGAACTGCGCCAGCTCCAAGGAGGTTCAAGCCCTCAAGGAGAAAGCGGAGGCGCAAGGAGAGTAGGCCAAGAAGGCGGCCGCGGTGGCCTGTGGTGCGCAGAAGGAGAACGCGCTACTCAAACATGAGCTTCAGGAGGTGCGTCGAGCCAATGTGAATCTTCAGGCCAGGCTCGACGAATGCAAGGGCAAGGTGCTAGCCCTTGAGCTTAGCGAGACGGAGAGGGACCCGTGAGCGGGAGAGCTTCGTTGTAACCTCATGCATCGAACAGCTTCTTTGCCCGAAACAACGTTGTAATCCTTTTATGAATTTTCCTGTTTCTTCGACTTTTACCTGCAATTATCAAAGACAAGAAAACGAGGATGGACTAACCTAGAGTTAGGCACAAGCTCGGAGATTAGTGTGGAAACAGGACCGGGAAACCAAAACGAGTTCTGAAGAAATAGGAGCCTTTGAAATCGGGCTAAGTCTTTCATCCTAACTAGCCCCTCGCTGTGACTGAGGTCATGCCCTTGAGGTTGCAAGCCCGGCCTTGGTCACAGGGTTGAAAAATGCGCGAGACTTAGCTTTGTCGTAGCTGTGTCCATCCAGCGCTAGCATCGCCTTAGCAAGTGCAGGACCAACGCAGTGAGCGCCCAATGTGATGAGGATAGGCTTAATGTGGACAGAACTCCGCAGGTGGCGTGCTACCTCGGCTTGCCGTGCTATATGGGACTTGGCGCGGATAAAAAAGAAGAGCTCGCACATGGGCTAAATACTACGAAATTGAGAAGCATTGTGCTCGGGGTAAATTATCACTTTATTCAAACCAGACAGGGGCACGTGGGGAACAGACTTCCGGTACACCTGGGGTTCTTTAAAGATCAAAGTTACAAGCCCAGGCAACAGATTTTTTTAAAGAAAAATGAAAGAAAAATGAAAACTCGAACTAGGGCTGGAACTTATGCAGCTGGCTGATGTTCCACAAGCTACTAAGGACTCTTCCATCCTCCATGGCCAGGCGCACAGCCCCCGAGCGTTCAGCGGAGACGACCGTGTATGGGCCCTCTCAACAGGACGTAAGCTTGTTGGCGTGCGATAAGTCCTGAACCCGGCACAGGACGAGGTCGCCAACTTGCAGGGTCCGAGGTCGGACGCCTTTTTTCGAGTGCCTGTGAAGAGCTTGCAGGTACGCGACTGCCCTAACAGAGGCCTGCTCATGGCGGCCCTCGAGGAGGTTGAGGTCCAAAAGCCGCTGGGACTCCTGGTCGATGTCCTCGACCGAGCTTACTCGGGCTGATCCAAGCATGATCTCGGCCGGCAGCATGGCCTCCAAGCCCTACACGAGCCAGAAAGGGGTCTTCTCGGTAGCTTGGTTGGAGGTGGTGCGTACTGACCAAAGGACTGAAGGAAGCTCGTCCACCTAACTCTTATTGTGTTTCGCGAGATCATCAAAGACACACTTTTTGATGCCTGCATGATCTGCCCGTTGGCCCGTTCTGCTACCCCGTTACTCTGTGGATTGGCGACGGATGCAAAGCATATCTTGGTACCAATGTCTTTGCAATACTCTTGAAAGAGGATGCTGGTGAACTGACTACCGTTGTCTGTGATCAGGCGATTCGGGACCCCGAACCGAGTGACCACGTCATTGCAAAAAAATTTCTTGGCCACCTGGGCCGTAACAGATGACACCGATTCGGCCTCTATCCACTTAGTAAAGGTGTCAATGGCGACGAACAGGTGGGTGCATACTTTAAAACTCCGGGAGAACAGCCCGAGCAGGTCGAGTCCCCAGGATGAAAACGGCCAAGAGAGAGGTATGGTTTGCAAAGCCTGGGTTGATTGATGAACCTGCTGAGCATGGAACTGGCACACGTGGCATTTAGACACTAAGTCATGGGCGTCGCTACTGGCCGTAGGCCAATAGTAGCCCATGCGGAATGCCTTGCGTACGAGCGTTATGGACGCCGAGTGGGCTCCGCACGTGCCCTCATGTAGATCCCTAAGAAGGTACCTGCCCTCCTCTTGGGAGATACACCTGGAAAGAATCTCAAGCTTGCCTCTACGGTATAGGGCAGCGTTCACCAAACAATATGGCGGAGCTCTCCTGATCAACTGTTTATGTTTAGCTTCCTAGTCAGGCAGTGTCCCGTGGGCCAAGTATTGAATGAATGGCATCATCCAACTCAGCCCCTGCTCGACCAAGGAGACGTTATCGTTCGTCTCTCGTGCCTCTTCTCCGAAGGTAATAGAGAGCTTTAAGATGTGCTCAACGAGCACGCCCGGTGGGACGGGCTCTAGTGAGGTCGCCAGTCCGGTGAGTTGGTCTGCAAGAGAATTGTACTTCCTGCGAACATACAGCACCTCAAAGTGCTTAAAGTGCTGTTCCAACTTCCTCACCTCAGCCAGATAATGCGCCATTGAGTCATCAGTACACTTGAACTCCTTGTTACACTGGCTGACGACTAACTGCGAATCCCTTTTTACGGTTAGTCGTTGGATCCCAAGCGCACGGCATGCTCGGAGCCCGGGCAAGAGGCCCTTGTATTCTGCCGTATTATTCGTCGTGTCGAAGTTCAGCTGGATGGAATACTGGATCTTGTCGCCATGAGGGGGTATGATGACGACTCCAGCCCCCGAGCGCTCGTAAGCTCGAGACCCATCAAAGTACATGGTCCATTGCCTGTTCCTTGGATCATCGCTGCTTAGTTGTCATCTTCTCTCATGTTGCCTAGCCTCCTCCCGCACATTTGTCTCCCATGCACGCTGGCTACGCACCGTCTCTTCCTGAATCTTGAAGCAACTGAGAGCTGAAGGGGAGAGCGAGGGAAGGAGAGAGCTGGCTCAGTGCTATAATCACAACGGATGGCCTGATAGGAGTCGCCTGGTGGGGGCATTCGCCTCGCTCAACCCTGATCTGGATAGATGGCTCGGCTTCTATTAGCTGAGAATGGTCTTGTCAAGGAAAGGATGGGCTGTTGGGACTTGGGACTAGGAGGACAAGAGGAGCTAGGATGGGGCAGGTTGGGCTGGGCTATAGCTTTTTGGGTCTCCATTTTCTATCCCAGGTGGGAAACAATAAATTGCGTATTACGTAGCTGGTGTTGTTGAAATGGTTCAAGTATGTCATTAGGTCTTGAAAGGCGTTAATTGAACATGATTTAGAGTGAAGGATGTAGATCAATGCAGGAGAGCGTTGAGTATTATTAGTTTGAATATGATATTAGAGTATATTTTTTATCGTTAGCTTTAGATTACCGGTTGAGTGGATCTAAATTAGAACATAGAATCCAAAACATGGTCTAAAAAATATATGGGAGTAGCTTTATATAGCGATAGTACTTAGGGCAGTCTCAATGGGCCACGTAAGCGGTATCTAAGCAGTTTTCATACTATGCCACATAGGCAAAAAAAACTGATGTGGAGAGTCATTAAAAGAAGAAAGAGAAGAAAATGATGTTCCATACAAGACATCATTTTTTTATTAGACCAAGGCGCATAGACACCACGAAAGTGCCACTGGGACTCCAACAATTTCTCTGGCACGCGCATTAGTGATCTACTTTGGATTTTCTACGCCATACGAGGTCCAATTTGATGCTCTATGTGTGGCTCTGCTCACACCGGATCACAGCACATGCATGAGTAATAACTTTAAATTACTAAACATACACACTACCTATTAGAGATTTACTGTAGACATCACATAATAAATACTCTATCTCTTCTCTCCAATCCTCTAGACATTGCTATACACATTATCCATTAGGACTACTCTTATGCTTAGATGGCCTACACAGATAAAAAATTAGATGCCCAGAACCACTCTCAGTCACTATGTCAGCTGAGCCTCCAACTTTTTCCTTCCATCACTTGCTCTCTCTCAACCTAGGCACGTCCACCAGCAACATAAGTTGGGCGGGGCTGAGAGCAATCAAGGGCATGGGCTAGACGAGCGGCATGTTCGAGTAGGGGTGGCAACGAGCCGAGTTCGAGCAAGCCAGGTGCTGGCTCAGCTGGTTCACTACCGAGCCGAGCCGAACCGAGCCGAGCCGAGCCGAGTTAAGCAAGGTGTCCAGGCCAAAAACTAGCCTCGGCTCGGCTCATTACCAGCTTGCGAGCTACTTGTGAGAGCTCACGAGACAGCCATTATTGACAGAATAAGCAAAATAGTGTCCGAGACAAAGAGAGATCCCAAGTATCATTGACTCATTGTCTACAAGAGATTAAAATTATAACTATTTTATATAAATATACAAATATATATGCAACACCTATTGATAAAAGTCTACTACATCACATATTATATATGCAATATAGAAGATATATCAGCCACAAGCGAGCTACCTATTGGCTCAACTCGGCTCTTTTTTCAAAAAAAAAACTTGGCTCATACTCGTTAGCCAATGAGCCGAGCTAAATTGCGAGCTACTCAGGAGCTGCGAGTTAAACAGCCAGTGGTTTTCTACCGTGTCGCAGGCTCGCAGCACACCTGATGGAGCGCTTGGTGTGCAGGTGGCGGACGGAGGAGCTGATGGCCGGGGGGAAGAAGGGACATTTGTTAAAAAATACTGTGGCAATTGATCTTGACCGAGAGGCGGATGGGGGCCCAGCCCGGCCCAACCCAAAACACGAGTCGACACCATTTGAAAGATAAAAAAACATCAGAGAAGGCGATCTGGTCTAGGCTAGTGGTTGTGTGGTTGGTTGTTCCCCTCTCTTCCCCGCCCCGCGATCCAATCCAATCCTCGTGCTCAGGAAACCCTAATTCCCCTTCTCTCCTCCCAATCCAATCCCATGGGCGCCCCGCCGAGAAGAGAGGACTCCGACTCCGACTCCCACCCCGACGCCGACCCCCCGGAGACCTCCCGATCGGAACAAGGACGACGAGCAGATGGTGATGCCCGTCGACCACCACCGCTCCCTCTTCGCCAGCAGTTGCTGGGGGCCTGCCGCGCCGACGAGCGCCTCAGGCCCCTCCTCACCCTCAACGTCTCATGCGCCGCCGCCGACGACCGCTTCATCTCCCACCTTTCACATGTAAGCTTCCTCGCCGCTTCTTCGAATTCATTTATTCCCTTCCTTCATTCTTGTATACATCCTCTGCTTGTCGGTGCAGCACTTCGAGGTGTCGGAGGTCGGCATGCTGGCCAGGTGCCTCTGCGTTCCCCTCGTCTCCCTGCGCGTCGGCATGGTCGACCGCCACGGCCCCCTCCTCTGCCCAACAACCACCAGGTTGGTACACACCCAGCTTCATCCACTCCATTCCATTCCATCCCGCAATCAAACGGGGAAAAAGATAATTCCTATACTTGTGCAAATTGATTATTTTATAGACCTTCTCATAGTCGCTACACACAATCACATGGTATGATTAAAATCGACTTTACCAACTATTCGTGCTACATTTTTCTTCACTGCTTCTTAACCTGTAAACTCTCCTCATGTGCAGCTAGGCTTTTCATGTTATACAGGTAGGTTAGTCAAGCTAACGTTGCTTCACATTGATTATGCAATTAAAATCTCCTTGCAACATCCCTTCGTACTACACTAACTTTCTGCATCTGTTTATGTAGTTTTCTCCACTGCAAAAAACATATACTCGTTTCGTAAATTGACAATTTGCCCGTTGAATCTCATTCCAAACCAAGCCACTGTAGCCTACATTGCTTTTGGCCTGTTCTTGCCTACCTGCCATATGTTTGTGAAGGATGCATAATTGTGATCTTTAGTTTGCTTCTCAGGTAGGTTGCACTATAATGGATAGGTAGAGCCAAAGAATGTGAACTATACAAGTTCACAATACCTTTTGATGAAATGAAAGAAAGGGCTCCGGTGTATAGTTGCACTGACTCTTGTACTCAGGGATTGTCTAGCATGCCTGGCACCTGCTGAGCATGGCCCTAGCTAGATACTTGCTATACTTGCATGACGAAATTATGCTTTCTATCTGTCACCAATGGGACTAAACTTTTGATATGTTACTGCTGACGCAACTAACTTGTTTTTGTGAGCTCTGTCTGCTTTAGACACAACCAACCATCTGGTTCCATATAAAGGCACCACAACATGTTGACTAAAATTTTGGCATCTTGAATCCTATAAGTTTCGTGTGTAAATCAAGCATTGTTGGTCAACACATACTTTCTTAATTGCCAGTTGAAGTCGGAAAAATACGTATAATTGCATAGTTGTGTTTGTGCTTTTGGAAAAAAAAAATGATGTGGTACCAGTGCCCATCTATGCTGGTTATTCTCTGGACAGTTTAATATCTTTGGCATTGGCGGTGCTTTCTATTCTTCCTTTCTAATTTCTATGCCTTTTTTATATCAGTATCCTAACCCAGTTACACCTGTGTGTTCATGCAGTCACTGTCCTGTTTCTTGGTGCCATATATTTATTACTTCACAAATTTTGTTGCTATTTTAGCAATTTGTGTGCATTCAACATGAGCGCGTGGTTTCTTTTGTATTTCATGACACATGATAATATCTTTCTTAGGGGAGATGTTTTCAATTATTCTCACCTAATTAAGAAGGGATGCATACTAGAGATTGTTGATTCTAGGATTACATGTTTCATCTTATTCTATTAGTGATGGCATTGTTCATCCTACCAAATAAATATATCTTTTCATTTGTAGGTTATTTGGGCGTGTGTCATAATCTCTGATATATGAGGAAAGAGAAGGTAGTTTCTTTCATGGCTTTACGATATTATGTTACCTGCATTAGTAATGGCTAATCACATACAATTTCAATCTTACATGAGATTGGATTAATAGGATTCCTGATTATTTGATGCTTTAGATATTACTTTATAATGGTACTATTTAGCGTGTGAAGTCTTCTTTGTTGATGTTTTCACATCTGGTATTATTTCCATGAATGTCTTGTTCTGCCGTTATCATGCGTATGTTTTGTGTTTCCAGTTAACTTATTGCAGGCTCCTCTGGTGCAATAAGTTTACATGGTACTTTTACTATTTGGTTTGTTGTGGGCAGCTTGTAGCAAATGTAAAACATGGCCAGATCAGTGCTTATTCTGAAATCAGTTACTTTGTGCCTACCAACTACTTCCATTCACAATCATTTGTGTTTGTTCGCTGCCTTTTTGCCTTCGCCTTAACAAGGATAACCCCTGTGTGCACTTGTTGCATATGCCCCTCAATATTTCATTTCTATCAACTTTTCTACTATTGGAAACCACTTATTTCCCATTTTCAATTCATGTATTTGTTCTGCCCTAATTTTTTTGCAAGACTTTGTTCTTTGGGATGCATAGCTCTAATATTTGTATCTAATTACAAAATATTGTGCATTTTCTCATGTCCAAGCAAAATCACTACATGCTAATGCTTATGATGTAGTCACTAGTCTGGGATAGTTATCTGGAAGGTTTTGCATGCTTCATTCTATCAACTGTTTGGGAAATGTTATTAGTTGATGCATAGCTCTTATGAATTCATGTCGAACGAAGGAACAAGTTGTCAAACACTTGGCCCTTGTCATGGCCCTAGACTTGTATTCAATTCTCTAACTTCTTCCAGTGAAAGGAAGGGCTGCTGTTTTTTTTTTATAAAAAATATGTAGATTTGTCAAACACTGTATTATGGCGAGTTAATTTATGAAGGTCTGCACTCAAATTTTGTTTTGCTAGCCCATGGTCTATCAGTGAGTGTAGGCCTTAACAAAATGTTCTATCACTTAACTATATGCTCTTTCCCAGGGTAAACAATGACATGCATAGATATCTGCAGTGAATCCCTTTTTTCAGTAATAACCTTTATTTTTTGTTTCTAACTTTCTAAGTATCTCTTCTGATCTTTATTTATTTGAATTTTAAAAAAACTTACTGATAGTTGTTGAGCTTTTATCAGAACAAATGAACAATCAGTAATGCTATTGCCATACTGTTTCTTAGCCATCTTTTAGTTAACAATAGTAATTCAGGGAACTTACATGCACTCATTTTCTATGTACAGAGGGAAGTTGAGCCTTGTTCTTCTTCCTTCGTCGAGCATGCGAATTACCTTTGCTGGTGATGATGGCCATTCAGAGCAACTAGCTCTTTTGAACAGTGGCTTTGACGTTTCAGAAGTTAGGATTGAAGAAATACCAGCTGATGATTCTGGACGCTCTTTTTTCATCAGGATTTCAGAATCTCAAGTATTTTACTACTGGTGTGCTGAGAAGTCAAAGGAACATGGAATGGAGCTTGTTGCGAAGGTCTGTATTGTATTGTCTGCCAATTTCAAACTAATTCGACAATGACCTATTTGCAATTTTGATTCTTGACTGTGATATTTTACATCTACCATGGAGAGCAAACTACAAGAACTTAAGACTATCCACAGAAACTAAAAACATCACATGGAGTGAAGGTGTCATTTGAAATATGCATATATTCATACTGATGAGGATGTTGATTCTTTTCTCTACTTTTTTGTGTGCGCAGATGAAAAATCTACTTCAGGGGAGGCCAACCCTCTCTGAGCTTACAGGCATCACAAATTCACGACTTGATGCTTTTGCCACTCATTTACATGCTTATCTTCTTACATCAAGTATTGGGGATGTTAAATCACTGGGATCACTTCATGACTTCCTTAGTACTTCTAGCCCACATGATCAATATATACAATCCCCGTCAGTTGTTTCCAAGTCTTTCAGGTTTCGCGCGTCTGCTGCTAATGCAACAAAAGCAACTTCTGTCTATCAAGCCAGTCTGAGTCCCAGATCTGGCACTTTTAAAGATGGGGTGCCAAGGACCTCTTGTGCAAAGATTGTTGGGAGAGATAAGCTCAAGCGGCGTGGGGAATGGTTGGGCCCGTCAACTGCTCCTATTGATGGAAATCGTTTTAGATCAAGTAGTGTTAGCCTTGATTCTGCAAGCGAGAAGTGTGAGGGGGACCGCTTAAAAAACAGTTTGGCTTCTGCTCCTGTAGCATTGCCTCTGTCATTTCCCGTGCTGCCATCTCTTTATCCTCTTGCAACTCAATGTCCATCGCCTGGGGATTCATCAGAGAAACCATTTAAGCCCTACTATTGCTGGTGCCCACCATGCCCATCTTCACTACAGTACAGTGTAACTCCTTTGCACATGCCCGTTACATCTTTAGAGACATTGCCGGTGCCACCTTTGAGTTCGCTGCTATCAAATGAACTGCCACCTGCTTCAGCAGTTTCTGCAAAGCTGGATACAACTGATCTCCCTTCACTTAATCTTCCATCGATACTGCATGATCCTTTACTTCATCTGCCGCTTCCTGCTTCACCGCTTGTCCCCCTACATGGTTCACAGGTTCCAACATTCACTCCGTTGATGTCAGATCCCATCGTGCATGTCCCAGTCATTGATATGTGTTCCTCCGGTCAGGCCTATCTGGTGAGTTGTGGGGCATCTATATCTGCAACTGTTCCCCTGCTTCCTAGCTTGAAGCCTCTAATTCCCAAAACAGAATCATTGGTTGAGAGAAGTGCTAGGGAAACACTAATGAGGCTTATAGCTTCAACACCACCCTTGAGCAATCCCCAGTTGGCCAACATTCTCCCTGCAGTCCTTGCTGATGTGCCTGAAAATATTTCTCGAGCTACTAATGTAAGTCAAGGGAACATTGTGGTTCAACTCGGTTAACTTTTTTTTTCATGTGGCTTATCTGTCCTTGATCTAACTCATAGGTGAACAAGCATGTTGGCATCCATCTGAACGACAATTTTTTTAGCTCGTCTTGTGTGAATGTGATTGGAAGTGGGATTGCTGCCATGGAGTTGCGTGCGGAGGATGAGGTTTCTAGTGGAGATGGTGCTCATGCAACTTTTGCGGAATATGATTATATCAGTGACGACTGTGATTAGCAGCGTTTTCAGGTAATGCAGTTCGCAACAGTTTGGTACAAGAAAAGGACTGTCAACTAGCTAGTTGGTACGAAATGCCATAATATTTTGAACGGCAGTTGTATCTAAATAGTGATAGGCTATATGGTTTAGGCGATGTGATCCTATCAGTATGTAGCCTGTTTGCTATGATTTCTCTGCCCTGCCAGTAGGCCCATTTGGTTGGCAATTGTAATTAGCTGTCTAATGTATTTTCCTTGGACAAACTAGAGGGGAACGGGCAAGTGATTCTGGTTTGCTCTCTCTGTTTCTAATCACCCTTGTTCACAGTATATAGTAGTATATGTTTTAGAAGATTGTTGGAATCCCAAAGCTGCCACAATTGATTCTGGCCGGTTGCTGTGTCTGTGGTGTGTTCGCGCTAATGATTTAATTTGGTGAGTGGCATTGTTTGATTGCCATCTCTAGCAGCCTCTATTTTTTACTCGCTAAAATCTTATATAGCGCACTAAAATTTTGTTTGCTCATCCTCTCGAGCAGTCTTCCTAATTTGTCGCTCTATCTTCTCTTTTCTATATTTTATGCATTGTCTATATCTTCTCTTTTTTATATTTTATTGTTTACTTGTGGCTATTCTCTTTAATGTCTTTTCTCTTTTCTATATTTTATTGTTTACTTGTAGCTATCTTCCGCTTTCCTATATCTTATTATCTTATTGAGAGACAGCTAGTCTCGCTTCTCTCGCTAGCGCTAGCGAGCTCGTTGAAGGTAGAAGGCCGCTAAGCCTGGGGCTAGCTTTTGCTCGCCATCGCCTCCGCTCCCAGTCCCCATTAAATAGCGAGCCAGACGAGTTTATAGGCTGCTAGGGATGGTTAGGATATGGTAGATTTTAGTATGAAAAGTAGTGGGTTTTTAATAGGGAGCCTTAGGCCATGGTAGATTATAGTATGAGAGCATCTTCAATGGCACTATCTATAAGAAATGATCATGTTATCTATAGATAGCATGTAGACAACATCTTTAATGGATTAGGTATAACATTGTCTATAATATTAAATACTGACCCATATGTAATAGATAATAAGTGTCTTGAAATCGGTTATAGTCTGGCTGTAAGTTAGTAGTCAGTCTATATCTCTCTCCTCCTTTTCTTTCTTCTACCTAAGCAAAATGCTAAGTTGACATTTTTATAGCTAGCTGAAATGATACCATTGGAGATACTCTGAAAAGTTGTGGGCCTTTAATAGGGGGCCTTAGAGAGGCCAAAAATTATTAAAATTTGGTTTTGAAAGAAACATTAAGATCTTTAAAGAAAAGGCTACGAAGCGTTTGGTTAATAAATATTTCACTATAAATTATTAATTTGATTTTAAGCTGAAAGGACATGGGTTGAAAGATCGATGTGAGGCCTCTATTCTAGCTAGCACGATCCCCAACAATGTTCATGACAATTCCCTTAAAACAATCCAGAGGAAAGGGGAAGGTTTTGGTCGTAGTCTCTGTTTGGTACACTTCCTATTATTTATACTAGCCGAGTGACCATGTTTTGCTATAAGAATATCTAAATTCCACCATCGAGACTATGATAGAGTGGTTTATATGTCTTTGGCTTTTACGCGTCGCGTATGAGTCGGTGTATGCTTGTTGTATCCGATGGTATGGTTCATAATTTTAATGGATAAAATGAATTTGTTTTCACGGATGTCATGGTAAGTAATTTTAATGGATGGGATGAATTTGTTATAATGAATGGTATGGTGGGTAGTTTTTAGTGAAGTTGATAAATTGGATATGTTATGATAGATGACATGGTGGGTACTTTTATGGACTTGTTTTAATTGATGGTATGGTGCGTAATTTCACTAAGGTGTGACGTCGACCACCAACGACCACCACTAGAAACTTTTTAATAGTAAAGTAAGGCATACAAATTTTGTGTGTTTGTTGTAAAGTTGTAAAATATAAATCGTGCATTGATCTTTTTCTTTGATTGCCACATATTTATCTCTACTTTTAAAAGTAGGGTAAATATTTAAAAACCTCCTTTAGTTTCAGCCAATTATCTAAAGATCCTCTACAACTCGATTTACGTCTTAAAACCCCCCTACGAGCTTTTACGATGGACTGATGACCCCCTCATCCTAGTTTTCCAGCCACATGTCAGACACATAGTTGGGGATGCCACGTCATACACCAATATAAACCACACTACGATAGGTCCCGCTTATCAGTGTCCACGAAACTGTGGACCCACCGCATCATAGTTTTATAGCAGCGTATGATGTGGCATCCGCGACTGACATGGCTGACACGTGGCGAGGACACTGGACCAAGGGGTTATTAGTCTACCATAACTGCTTGTAGGGGGTCTTTAAACGTAAATCAGGTTGCAGGTCTTTAATTAATTGGTTGAAACTAAGTGGGATTTCGATATTCCCTTAAAAGTATACAGTGGTGGTGGTGGTGGCGTCACCAACTTCTCATCTCCACCATCCATTTCCTTTATCCTCTATGCCATCCTTTTGGATGCGTCTCCTCCATCCCAAGGCACCGCCCCCGCTCCCACTCCTGCCCCTAAGACTATCTCCAACCATTTTCCCTTCATTTTCTTCCCTTCTCCATTTCCTTTCCCATATTCGTTCCTTTTATTTTCTATCATCTCCAACAATATTTCTTGAAAGGAAATGATATAGGGAAAGGAGAGAGAATCCCTTCCTGAAGAGAATGAAAAGAGAATCCCTTTTGAAAGAGAACAGCAAAGAAAATCTGTTGAAGCCACGAAGGGAACAGGATTCCCTTCGCGACGGAAATTCCGCCCGTGAAGAGAATCGACAGTCTAAAACCCTAACCCTAGCTTCCCTCCCCTCACGCACCTCATCTCTACCTCGTCCTGAATCGCCACCGCCGAGTAGTGCCGTCCGCCCGTCCCCATGGCTTCCCGCATCCTGGACCACCCCAATCCCATGGCATCGCCATCCTCCACTCCGTGAGAAACCACACCGCCTTGACGGAAGCCTCGCAGACCACTAAAACCCCCACCGCCTCATGAAAACCCTGATGGAAACTTGATGAAAACCTTGCTGCCTTGACAGACACCCCGACAGATTTGTATATTCTCCTCCGATTCTAACCAAACATGAGATTTTGCTATCTACGATCTTAGATTTTCATGTCTTCTTGGGCGTTGGATGTGCATCGAGATTTGCGTCTTCTTTTTTGTGGTCACTAGTCAGCAGGGGATGGCTGTTGGTCCATTGTGAACCAGATCCACACAGCGAACTCTTTCTTCCTTCGGACCTCATCTCATTTCCCTTACTTTCTCCTATCCTGGAACCTCTTCGTCCTAGTTTTTTACTCGTGATTCCTTCATTAGCCGTTGAAGCACATGTAGTATTCAATTGTTTTTAGAAACCTTGTGATGTTATTACCTAAGGCGGATCTAGAAAAGAGGTCACCGGACTCACTACACTAAATTATAGCTTGTAATAACAAGTTTATATACTTACAGTATATACTACTCCATCCGGTCACAAATATCTGTCGTTTGAAGCACATGCAAATCAAAATTTTTAAAACTTTTGCAAAATTGCTAAGTATATACTACTCCATCCAGTCACAAATATCTGTCATTTGGAGCACATGCAAATTAAAATTTTTAAAACTTTTGCAAAATTGCTACATGATTCGTGTTGAAAGCATGTAATATATCAAAATAGAACTACAATTTCAACCAAAAGCATGTAATATATCACAAATCGAACGACAAACATGTCTAATAATATCATTCATCACATTCACTCCCTTACACTCCGTACCACTCAAGCGAAAGGCGGCGGGTCGTCCTTCAGGAAACGTTGCACCATGTCCATCGGCTGGCTCCTAGACCTGTCGTCTTCGTCCTGGGCGTCGTCGCGCCAAGCTGGAGCTGGAGCCACCGATCCTGAACCAGCAGGTGGAGGAGAGGGCGGGCGAACCCCGTAACCGCTCGACGAGACCTGCACATTCGCGGCGTATTAGTTAAAGACTTGTAGATTTGAAAGAAAGAAAACGAGGTGGTGGTAGTCTCTTACCTCGACAAGTCTCGCCATTGCCTCCAATGCTACAAGCCTAGCATTGAACTCCTCGTGCTCCCATCGCCAGTCCTCCACTGTAGAGCTAAGACTCACCAGGAACGTCTCCATCATCTGTTAGCGCTCCCTCCTCTCCAACTCCCTCTCCTCCTCCCTCTACTTCCTCTCCTGCTCCCTCTCACTGAGGATGCGGGCGTCGAACTCGCGTCGACTCTCAGTGGCACTCTGTGAGGCCCGGACCTCGGGCATGTAAGTCTCCGACCTACAATTAAGAACCGTGGTTAGTTCACAAAATTAATGTTTTCAGAGAAATGACATGATAAATAGTAATTAGCTCACCTAAGGTAGTCCCCTCCGATCGCCAGCCTCCTGTGCGCCTTGCCCCCCATGTGCTGGTGGATCACTACTAGGTCGAGGGGGCATCCTCCTAGAAGCTGTCCTAGCCATGCACCCGAGTGTAGGCCTCTCGGTAGTGATCCTGTATTTTTTGAGTTAGACTAAGCAAAACTACAAATCTAATAAGGGTGAAAGTTTTCGTTAGTACTTTCCATCTTCTGTTGCGTGAGGGGTCCATCGTAGGCTGGGTGTCGGGCTTGGGCTTTCGTGTGTGGGCTCACTTCCACAGGTCAAACTTGCTAGGCTAGGACCCTGTCTTTAGCGTTTGCAAGAAGGAAAAAACAAGTTAGCCAAAAAAATAAAAAGTAAAAAAAAGAGAGCTTACCAGCTTCTTGGCTAGCTGGGGAATGGATCATTTCCCGTGCTTTTCTTGTAGTCCATGGAGGCCCGGTTATGCTTAGCCTTCGTGGACTTGTCCTGAAACTCCTGGCTGGCCCACTTCTCGCCAAGAGCCCTCCATATCTCCGGGTGGTTCATAGCCCACTCAGGCGGCACCCCGGCGTAGTCGTTCGTGTTGAGGTAGATCCCACGAGCCTCGGAGGTGGTGATCCGCTCACCGTGCTCTCTCCAGAAATATACAAACAGTTTCACAGTTGTAGAAATAGTAAATACAATTTTACAAGGATTATAGGGATGGTTGCTTACCTGTGGTACTCTTCGACCACCACGACACGATCGCCAGACATCAGGTACTAGACTTTCTGTTTTGCATTCATGTCCAAGACGGGCTTGAACTCCGCCTCCGTCAACTCCGGTTGGGGACGATATCTGAGCTGAAATTTTACAAACCAAGGAGATTAGCATTATGATCACAAATTCAGAAAGTAAAGTCGGTTAGACAGACTTATCCAGAACTTCCAAACGCACTAGGTGGTTGGGCGGCGGCGGTCGAGTCCCCATGAGGGGCAATCTTGTAGTCCTCCTAGCTATACGCTGGCCTGGTGATGTCGCCCACGGTCACCATGACAGGGTAAAACCGGCGGACCAGCCCTCATAGCGTGCAGCCCGGCTGCGTCGGCATCAACCGTCGACATATTGGTACAGAGATTGAAAGAATGTTAGCAATTTTACATAGGAAAAATCAAAAAATACGTTTTTTTGAAGCAAACCGATTAAACTTACCTGTCCCCATCGATCTGGATGGGGATCCTCGAGCTGACGTCCGTGGGTGCCTTGGGGACCTTGTTCTGGCCCCTCTTCTTCTTAAGGGTCTGAGACCCACTGACATGGTCGGCCCCGGACCCCTGAGTGGGCACCAGCTCTTGGCCAGACTCCTCCTAGGTGCCACCCTATCCAGATGCCTGCGACTCCTCCTCCATCTCTTGGATCTCCTCCTCCTGGCAGCTATCGACGAAGCGTCGTCGAGGCACCCTGCACGTTAATGGAAATTAGTAATACATTTAAATAATTTAAGCAGATATATAAATAATTTGAGTGCAAATGTACCATCCACTATAAGTAATTTGAATTGACATCGAGAGGATCATCGGTTGATGGTTCGACATCATCAGTTTCAGCCAGACCATCACATTCCTCTTCGACATCATCATCCACTATGGCTTCTAGTTCGTCCAGTCCTAGACCTATGTCGAACACAAATCCACCGTGCAAGCGTTGTTTTTACATCGGCCCATCATAGTCGTCGGCCGTCAGTACTAGCAATCTTTTAGGACGTCTAACTTTGTACACAGCCCACCATGGCTCCAACTCTTCTTTAACCGTGCATGGATATGGTAGGTAGTATACTTGCTCCGCTTGGTTAGCGAGAATGAACGGATCATACCCTTTTAGTCTTGAGCTATGTTTTACATTGACTAAGCCAAGCTTAGCCCAACGCTGTACGCCACTAGATGCAGCAAGCCTCTGCTATTGAACCTTCTACGTGGGCCTTGTTTTTCACATTTGCCCGAACGCTTTTCAAACGTCATTCTATATGGTACATCTATCGATACTACATGGGGCCTCCGAGCCTTGCTTTGGAAGGCAGATGGACCAGCAGATGCTGCATTGGATTGAAGAAGCCGGGGGCATATATCTTTTCGAGCTTGCAGACGAGCATAGCTATATCATCCTCGAGCTGCGCCATCTTCCCCTTCTTGATCTCTTTAGTGCATAATTTTCTGTAGAAGAAACTACGCTCTGCAAGGGTTCTCCAAACGTCTTCGGAGACGTACCCACGAAACACGATAGGAAGCCGGTCCCTCATAAAGATGTGGTAGTCGTCGCCCTTCATGCTATGTATCTTTCCTTGAGGAATGCTCACGCCACGACCAAATCTTGACACATACCCGTCAGGGAGTTTAAGCTTATCTTGGCACCAGAGTAGAACCTCTGTCCTCTGTGCTCTAGTGAGACAGCATAGGACCATTGGCTTCTTCGTCCATCCTTCTATCATGTTCATTGACGGTCGATTGCACATCAACGCACAGTTGAGATATGCTTTGAGATTGTCTTTGGTTTAAGACTAAAGTCCTAGTATGATTGATTTAGCAAGAATAAGGTGGAGGAAGTCAGTGCTGCCGTGGAGTTCGGCTTAGGCCTGGAGCCTTAGAGTGGCTTGGCTTAGGATGCTATAGCCAAAGAACGAAAACAAGGAAATAGAAGGAAAGATGAGAAAGAAAAGGAAAGGAAGATTTTTTTAATTTTATTTGAATTGAGGACCAAAAATTTTATTAATGAAAATTTTCATGATGTCACAAGCTACAAACCTAAAAATAAAATATTGTTCATGACATTAGTAATTTTGAACTCTAGGGATACATATGATTATCTTGAGTATGTGATTTCCTTGAAATAGGACAAAAATTCTTTGCATGCTTAGATGATTGCACCATGATTTTGTGTATTGTGAAAATGGTTACAAATGTGTGATTTGGTAAAATAAAGCAATGGGGTATAATGCCGGGTTTGAGATTTTCTATCTTCCCCCTAAAATGCTTCTAACTCGGGAGGAACCGGTTATTGGTATGATGCAGGCTATACATGGTTTTGGATTTGTGTTAGTACTCCTCCCTTAGTATAAGGACCGCTCATCCTATGAATCTACAAACTAAGCCCTTACAGTACAACCTTGCTCCCATTGTGGGACGGGTCTAGTTTGTTAAGCCCTAGGCTCTAGTAACAATTTACCGGCGGAGATGTTCTTTGTAGATATCTGGGTTGTACGAGCATGGACCGTTCTTCAATATTCGTCGGTGCCTTGGACCGTTATTCCTAGGCCTTTTGTACAATGTGAGGACTAGGGCCATTGGACCGATATATCTTTCACATGTGCCCGGGGATGGCTCAAGGAGCATTTGCTACTAGGTCTTATGGTCCAAACGGCTTTGTGATTTGTACTCTAGTGTATAATCTCCTACGGCTAAAGTATACCCGCTCTACAAAGTTAAAACTATCATGATAGCTATACTCACGGTTAGGAGCATGCGAAGGGAATATTCATATGATAAACTCTTCTTTTCTAAACCCGGTTTTGGAAAATGGTTTTGAAAAGGATGTTTGACAAAAGAAAGGTCAAGCAAATGATTTCATTTATCCTAGAATAGTTTCAAAAACTGTTTTCTCTCAACTTAGGTAAAACCTGGAAAATTAGCATTTTTCACAAATGACCTAAGCCCTCTCTTGTACTAACTACATACTGCATAATCTTCTAGATTTGTAGAGTACAATTGTACTCACACTTGCTATTTTCCCATTTTATTTGAACCCTAGTCGAGGAGCATCCAGCCTACGACTTGTAGTTTGACGGCCGACGAAGACTCTGAAGACAGACTATGAGGATTTTCCAGAAGATTAGGGTGCTTCCTACTTGCCTGTGGAAATAAAGAATTAGTATCGTTGTATTAGGCCTTATGTGTTATAAGCTGTCAGACTCTGTAGCTCAGCCTGCGTGTCGTCTATCTTGTACTGTATGGGATATTTTCAGTCATGTAATAATTTATTTTCACTGGTAATATATCACTTTGTTTTAAACTATCTGTACTAGCTGTGATGTTTAGGACTAGTACGGAATACACAGAGAGGTTCGGTCCTGTAGGCAAGGTCCATACACTCGCGGAGCTTATGGGTGTGTTTGGATGGTAGCCCGCAATGGCCTTACCAATCAAAGGTCATGTCAATGCTATTTGGCCATTGTTTGGTTCATGGCCAAGTTTCGGCTCGCCAATGCAAAAATTTGGTGCGCCAATGCGTTGCCATGCAGGGTGTGTTTGGTTCATGACCCTCCATGACCTTGCCAATGAATTGGTCATGACCAATCAAAGGCATGACCAATTCATGGCAATTTTTTTGTTGTTTGGATCAAAGCCAATTGATGGTTGCTAAATTTTGGTAAAATAGATGGTATGTTTGGTTTGTTGCCAATTAAATGTGCCAATTGTTGTCATAGTCAAATAAAAATTTTCTAAATTCAAATAAGGTATCAGAAAAATCGAATTTAAAATTTTAAAACATATTAGAAAATAAAAAACCCTAAATCCTAAATTTTGAATTATAAAATGCAGAAAATACCATATAAATTATAAAAAAATAAAAAATTATAAAAATGGGTAGATTGGGATTTTATATGATTTATAAAATTTATTTCATGCAATTTGGACAATGTATGAAATAGATACAAAAATGAAAAAAAAAATTAATGAACTCGGGTTGAACTGCTAGTTAGTGCTCGTGATAATGTTGCACTGGTGACGCTGCAGGTGGGCCATGTGCTTTGCAGCTAGCGCTGGAAGGCTCGCCAATTCATTGGCGCCAGATTTAACCGCGCATACGGCTCGTCTCAGCGTGTTACCTCGCGGGCGTGCCAAATTCTCACGTGGACATGCCAACGAATGGCTATAAACCAAATGAGATCCAAATCACAAAGACATGACCAATAATTGGTAAGGTAACCAAAGGTCATGAACCAAACACACTCGCAATTTTTTCACCAAGCGTGGGCCCGGAATTCGGCCGCCAATAAATTGGCGAGCCAATGGGACGAGCGGTGATGGCCGGCGCTGCACAATTGCTGCAGGAAATTGCAATGGGACCCCATTGCATGGCTTTGTGATTGGCTGCATGGAGTGTGGGACCCGGTGCAATGATGGCTGCAGAAAAGATGCACTGCATGCATAGTTTTCAAGTTCACTTGTTCAATTTTTTTTATAGCATTGCATGCGCAGATGCACTGTATGAGCAGTGTTCAATTTTTTTGCACTGTGTTCCATGGTCACGAACCAATTGGCTTTGATGCATTGCTAACAAACCAAACATATCACCTACCCTATCATTACTTGGCAACTTTTAATTGGCTTTGATTCAAACAACAAAATTTTACCAATGAATTGATCATGTCCTCAATTGGTTATGACCAATTTATTGGCATGGCTAGCGAGGATCGCGAACCAAATACACCCTATATAGGGTGGAGGCTGGCCTAGGGTTACGCGGGGAGTCGGGCACGGCGTGGCTGTGATTCCATCGGCCATCGCTGGTACAGCGAGGGCAAGCAGGGCCCGTGAGGGGCGGTCCGGTGGCCAGCTAATTGCAAATTAAATTTCATTTCATCGGTGAAGTAAACGTGTATACTCTATATTGGTACAAAATTAAATGTTGGCTAATTTAACCAACTTCTTGTTTACTTTGTGCTCGACTTATGGGCTATTTGGTTGCCTGCATATATAGAGACTTATATCTATAGATATAGAATCTTGCTTTTTTCTCGTGTTTGGTTGCCTGCATCTAGTTTTGAACCTGGCTCTACAGATGCAAGATTTTCTCCATAGCCCGGCTCTGTAGAAACGCACAGATAGGCCGCTTCGCCGCGTGTAGACACGAGGTGCCTCGCGTTCTGCGCTGGAGAGCGCCAGCGGCCCACACTCCAGCGCGCTGGTTTGGAGCGGCGCGCATGCAGGTATTGATTAGCATCTCATGCAGGCATGCAAATGCCATCTTTTTTTTCTTTTTTTTGCAAATATCTTTTGATTAGCATCTCCGATCACCGAACCGATTTCACCTATGTGTTCTTGACATTTTTTCGAACAATACTATAACACACTTGCTATATAAATTTCAAAAGATTAAATTTTTTATTTTTCAATTTATTAATTTTCCAAAAATTATTTTAAAACCTTTTATTTTAGTTTTCAATTTATTGATTTCCTATTATTTGTTTTAAAATTTTTATTTTTATTTTGACATTTATTGATTTTCTAATAATTTTCAAATTTTATTTCATCCCTCCCTTAAATTTATCTATGCCACTTTCATTCTAGTGCAGCCAACCAAACAACATTTTGTGTAGCCTGTCCAATCTTATATAACCAACCAAATAATATCCCCTTGCATCCACTCAGTCTGGCTCCCACTAACCTAGCTAAGCTTATGCAGCCTGACTGAGTTGAGAAGACAATCAACCAGGCTATTAGTGCTTCCATCCGATGGATGAGTGTGTGATGATCGGTCAAATCACCATCCAGTTGGTCAAACCAAATAGCCCCACTTTTGACTTTCTACGGTAATATGTAATGTTGTTACGAATCAGGACAAAATATACAATTCTTATAAATTCCATGATGAGTTACACATTATGAAGTATTGCCCATGATGCGTTATTGTGCTGCAGCTACATGCATAAAGCGAACCCCAATGGTGTGGTGGTTTCAATCATATGGATTACAGACAAATGACGGTGCCATATGCACAATGACCACAAAAACAGTGTGTGAGTCTAGCAAACAGCTTGCAATTCAGAAAGAAAGAATTTACGCGACCGGAAAGGCACACTTTGATTGGCACTGTTTTTCCTTATTTCAATACCGAGCTTGCGTTTTCCATTATTCTACTGATCCAGCCCGCCCCGCTCCCAGAACAATGGAATTTACAGAGGATGCCACTGGAAAATCTTTGGCCTCACACATCAGCAAATAAGTGGTAAGTACTGGAATCGACCATGATAAGCCTAAGCGCAGCAACTGCGGCCGCGACAGACAATAAGCTGAAGCCAACAACATTCAGCCAGTGCCAACATTTCTGGAGTGCAGACAGCTTGTTCCGCTTCACCATCAGGTACATGTGATTTGCAAGAACGAATGTGAGTGGGAAGGTGCTCAGGGCTCCTGTCAGGCTCATGAAGTCGCCAAGGAATGGGAGCATCGCGGCCACCAAAGTGTTGACGGTGAGGTAGCCTCCTCTCACAAGAACTCGGAACATTACGTTGTGGATTGCAAAAGGGCCACCATGTCCACTGCCGTACCTAGTGTCCAAGTACTCGTACGTTGGACTTGCAAATATCTGAGTAAAATACAAACGAACCTCACGTTAGTATGGGACTAAGCAACACTGGGGGAAAATAGTATGGGACCAAAGAATGCAACCGTGAACTTCACGACGAATTGAAAAAACATGCAGTTTGTACTAGAGTGATACTAAGGTGGACCCACATGCAATGCTATGACAGTCTGAAGAAAGGCCGAGATATTTGCAACAGTTTTTATCCAAACTGGGCCATTGACGCTATTCAGTAGATAACTTGATGTTGAGGAGCCGTAAGCCCAATAACCCATAAAGATCACAGCATATAGAGGCAATGAACCAATAGTGAACTGAAACCATAGAGCCTTCTCCATGTTCTTGACCACTGGAGGCCTTATAGTTGCCTGCAATATATGATGAGACACGTAAGATAATTTAATGGTAAATAAACTACTCACTAGTAATATGTGCTACAATCACTCACTTGAATTTCTGGCAGCATTCCAGTGTTGTAAGCAAATACAAGGTTTGCTACAGCTCCTATCGTAGCGAAAATTTTTGATGAGTGTGATCCAGGAATACTATAATCCCTTGTAGGTGCAGTTATCCCTTTAAAAGTCCAGTGATGAAACAAATTGTCATATTAAATACACTTCCAGTATTGTATTCTTATAACAACAAATAGAAGTGCATATGGAACCATGATATAAAAGTTTGCAAGGTAGCTGAACAAGGCACCAAAAGGATAATACCATCTCTAAGAGACAGCACAAATGCTATCACAATATATATGAGGCTGAAAACTGTAGAAAATCCCAACCAAACCCTGAGAGCAGACAGGTAAGGGACTCCGAACGCAAAAAGAGCACAGATAAACCCAGATAATGCTATACAGTAGGGAAGTCTTAGAGCTTCATCATCCCTATAGAGTACATATGTTGCCTGCACAGGAGGATGCCACAAGTAAGTTTTGGAGGATAAACCTTGTGGAAGTATCTAACACAAAAAAAATAACCTTATTCCAATTTTTCTGTGATAACAAATCTAGGTAAGTACTCACGGCAATCACATTATCTTGAGTATCATGCTATATTTTCGTGCATAGTGTGGCATCAACAAATTAACCGCAATCCCTGGAAATAATTTTGCAGATGGATTTCCAGAAAAAAAAATTTGAAAACATTGATATAATGGGGGTTGGAGAAGGATAGGATAGGAGGACCATTTTCACAAAATTGGTTTTCACCATAAAAAAAGGTTAGTGGTAGTGGTTATGTTACTGTACCTTCAAGGCCTGGCCAGCTAAGATGATGAAGCCAGTGTTGATCATGAAAAGATTAATATATTGCAGAGCCCATGTAAGCGCATACATCTTTTTACCTGTAGTCACCAAAGTAAAGGTAAACCACTCATGTTGCAAAGGAGAATGAAGAAATAATAAAGATTGCATTATGAATTCCATCCAAATTATATGAAAACAAACGTTTATAATGTACGGGGAAAGTAAAATGAGGAAATTGGTCTAGGAAATCCATAGCTGTAAAAGAAGAGAGAGAACGAAACTCCACTTTATGAATGATAATCTCACATAAATGTAGGAGCTGCGAACATGAATATTTACCATATATGTGTCCAGCGAGATCTCTGTATCTGATATGACGTCTGCCGCCAACTTCATGAAGCCGGGCAAGAAGAGCATTAGCATACATGGATATTGCAGCAGCCAGGATCAAGCCAGATACCCCACTAATCCAGCCTAAAGGGACCATAACGGATCTAGAATATCCTAGAACATATGCACTATTAACCCCAGTTGTCAGGATGAATCCAACTTGATACCAAGGATCTGAAAAAGTTAAAATTTTTAAGGAGTTAACCATACATGCTACCCAAGCAGGAACTTCATTCGGTGGAAACAAAGTGGCAGGTGAACAAATTAATAGCAGCACGTGTTGTTGACAAGCATGGCAGCAGATTGATGAGAATTTGGAGACGGCATAAAGAAACATACAAGGAAAGAGCAGCTAGATTACGAGACAAGTGATAAGAAATGCATGACAGAAGAAGTAAGCAAGCATGTGGCAGTTGCCATGTAGGAAAAGACAGGTTTAGCAGTTGAACTGACATTCGAGCATTAGCAGAGGAGAGGAGGTAGGAAAGCATTACCGATGCTGATCTGGTGAGCCGTATCCTCAGAGGCGTCGACGATGTCAGCCTTGTCATCGGCCATCTTGGTGGGTAGCAGAGCAGCCGTCTCCCTGTCCTGTGGGGCCGGCAACAGCCAGCAAGAGGAGGAAGACGAGGATGGCCAAGAAGAAGAGGAGGAGAAGGAGGAGGAAGAATGGGAGAGTCGCTGGTCCTCCTCATCGTGCTGGTGCTGTTGCTCGGTGGCCTATAAAAAGGAGGCCGCCGGCAAGATGGTGGCTTCCCCAAAAGTAGCATCAATTGGTCGAACCCAGTGCTTTGCGTTCCACATCACACATATTATTGCGCAAGAATCATGGAGTAACATACATACATGGATTGTATATTAAAATTAAAGAAAGATCACCGAATTGGAATTGGTGACAGTGGAAGAGCTCAAAGGGAGTCCACTCCCTCTAATTCATTCATTAATTTCATCATTAATCATGGAAGAATCATATTATTCTGTAGTGGTAGTATCTAAGACTAAAATGGATGCTCCTCGGCCTAGCCCCAGAGTAGTGGCGTGGAGCGGTCCTTGTCGCGGATGATTGAGCCGAGCGAGCAGAGTGGAGAAGAGCAACTTGCATAACTCTACTGCAAAGGAAGGAAGAAAGCAAGAAAGAAAGAAAGAAAGTGACGAGGGGAGGGGGAAAGGAGGGAGGAGAAGACTCACATCCATTAGGAGCTTGAATCGATGCGTGCGCTGCTGTTCCTTTGGTTTTGGCGGGTAGGAAACCAATCAATTCAATTCAATCCAATGGAATCGATGAACGGAGATTTCCGAGGAGAAAGGAGGGGATAGATTCCCCACTAAGACCACCGTCGCTTTCTTGGCGGTGCGGCGAAGCAGAAGCACGAGGAGGAGCAGCAGCTCAGGCTCAGCTCGATCTCGGGATCAAACGAAGAAGAAATGTAGGAGCGGCGACGGCGAGGAGGCGGAAGAAGGAAGAAGAAACCGGCCGGTGCCGGTGCGTGCGTTCTTGGTAATGAGTAATGACACGGGCTCGGCTTGCTTCTTGACGTCCTGCTTCGTTTCGGCAAAGTCGGTCAGCTTCTGCTTTTCACCGATAATATATAAAACCAAATAAAATCTGTCTATGAAATTTTGAGCGAGCAGGTTCTCAAAATTCAAATCCCTATATCTTCTTCTCTAAATTGCTATTTGTTCCCTATATTTTTATTGTCTCTGATAGAATCTCTGTACTTAAAAAGATATAGAGATAGAAGAAAGAATCTTCGAATGCCAAGACTTAGAGAGAAAATCTTTAAATTTAGAGATGGATATAGATAGTCCTCTAGAGTGAAATAGAGACTAAGAATCTCTAAATATAAATAATATTATTTTTAGAGACATGTTAGCTATGCTTTGAGGCTTTTTGTAGGGTTGCTCTCACTCCTGTGTTATTCGCGGACAAATTAAAAGATTGGGGTAAGTGCAGGGAGCTTTCGTTGCTTCTTGGTTTGGTAAAAGGAAGAGAGGGCGACTGGGCTGCATCTCATCACAGTGCTGGTCATTTTCTCGCAAGTCGCAACAGAAACCGACGTACGGATTGATAGATTCGTACTACCGCTGCCACCAATCAACACGCCAAATATCTTCTTCCCCTGCATCGCATCGCATCTTCAATTCTTCGTCGTGTCTGAAATTCAATTGCCTTGCGCACCAAATCTCCCTCTCTCCAGCTTATTTTTTATTTTTTCTTCTTATTTTCATATCGATAAGTTAATCGCTTTTCTTTTTATGGTCCCTTTTTCTATCCTAAAACCACGTCTCAAAGCTCGCTCTTAGATATGCGTCAAATGAGACGTATCAGACTTTCCAAGTTATCTCGAAAAGTTCTCAAAATTCAACTTATAAATAAATAAGAAGGTGAGTAAATAAGATAATCCGAAGATAACACCCCTAGAGTGAGGGCGATGCTCAACCTTCTGACTTGCAAAGGCAACGCTGAATGAACCACCATTTTTATCATATTGACATGTCTAAAATGCACTTACCATCCATCTTTTCAATGATCCAAAACATCACACTAAGCGTGTGTTTGGTTGGTGGGATGTGTAAGGATGGAGCCATCCCATCCTATTTTTTCATGTGTTTGGATGGTTTATAAAGAGGGATGGGATGGCTCCCATAGAGGAATATTCCTCAAAATGCTGCATGAGCCCATCCCACAAAAATAATGGAACGCAGCCATCCCACTTGGGATGTGAGGATGACAGTGGGGCCATCCTTGAATACTGGGATAGAGCCATCCCATTCATGAATAGCGTGTGTTTGGTTGGTGGGACTATCCCATCCTTAAAAATTGGAATGGAGCCATTCTATTCCACCTTGCTCTCTAACCAAACACACGCTAATATACAGTGTGTTATAATTGCCACCATAAAATCAGTCTTTGTAAAATTGCATTTATTAAGGCTTTAAAAATCGTACGGATGTCATTATAATTAAAAAGGTCCAAAATGTCCCTCTTCCTTTCTTCTTCCTCAAGCCTCTCCACCTTTCCTATTATTCCTCTTCATTCATGGCGGAGCTCGCCAAAGTCGCATTCGTGTCTGCCTCATTCTTCCTCTGCATACGGATCTAGGAAGAGAGAGAGGTAAGGAGGATGCCCGTCCTAGTGAAGATGGTTGGCGACCATCGGGTGTAGCACCAAGAAGCAGAACATCGAAGGAAAGGTGGCCGGAAGAAAGACGGAAAGATGAGGAAGAAGGTGGGGAGGAGGAAGCATCGTCGTTATCGGCTAGCTTGCCACTGACCATACTTCCGTTGTCGGCTAGCATGCCATTGCATGTGTGCCCATCAGAAGGAGGCCAGGATAGAGGGAGAGAGGAGGAAGGAGGGGAGTCTCTGGTTAGGACAGAGAGAGAGAGAGGAGGGGGAAAGAAGAGATGACAGACGAAGATGAAAGTAAAATGGTAAAGTGAAGGAGAGAGAAGATGAAGAGCAAAAAAACCGTACGGAGTGACATTTATATAATTTCTGTAATTTTGTAATAGCATTTTTACAAATACTGACTTTGTAGAGGAAAATATCATATTCCGCAACTTTATAGTGCCATCTATCTGATTAATCCTTATATCTTATATGCTCCAACATAACAAACAAACTTGTAAAACTGAGCAAGGAACAACCATAACCCCTGACCCATTTCCGAGGCAGCGAGGATGAAATTTACAACATGCAGGTAGCTTCTCTATGCTTCTACCAAGGGACAGAGATCAAGATTACAACACCCAAGGAATATTGAACTTGTTAAGTTCATCCATTCCATTAATTTCTTAAATTTCCCAACAATTAATTGGTTAGAGCCTGCTTGTTAATAAAGTATTTTTATAGTTTCGAGGCAAAACCATGGTTTCTAAAAATACCGTGGTTTTTAAAACCACAAGGTGTTTGGATGACAAAAAATGCTCCATTTCAAAACCATGACTTAGTAGAAACCATGATATTTTTGAAGTATTTAAAACTCCACTCCTAGCTAAAGTTTTTATGGTTTAGCTCTTACTAGCTCTTATGTATAACCAATTTACTGTCCTAAAAACCATATATCCAAACAGGTGATAGTTCCAATGAATACCAGAGTTTAGTATAGTTTTGTAAAACCATGGTTTCCATATATACACAATTGCAAACTCTAATATTATAAAATCATAATTTCTCAAAACTATGTATCCAAATAGGGCCTTAAGAGCATCCGTAGTAGACGCTCTATAATACTGTTTATCTGGATAGAGTAGCTGATGGAAGGAAGAAATCTTTTAGAGTATAATATAAAGTGTGAAGAAATTTTAGAAAGAGGGATAGAGTATGTAGGGAATAGTGGTATAGAGTAGTAATTTAGAGTACCAGCCGTGAAAGCTCTAATGCTACATGCATAGTCTCTATTTTTCATACAGAAAGTAGGATTAATGGTACCAAAGCATACAGAAAGTAGCAGTACAGTACCAAAGGAGCTCAGTAGTAAGATTGAAGGGGAAAAAAGCATGGGATTAATGGTGCTCAATGCCAGATGGTAACCTAATAACAGATGAAGGCCATTTGCACACCTGATATCACGATTGATTGTACTGCATAGTATTTGTACCATCATGCGAGCTAGTCATATTTCGTACCGATACATCCGGTCTCCAAGATGCAACTAGCCGGTTCCAAAGTATAACCATCCTAACAGAAAGCAACCCTGGATTCCATAACATAACTGCTACTAGTTCTTGACCGAAAGCAGCGACAGGGACATAACGAATTCAGCAGCGTGGTGCACTTGTATGGTGCTAATGCAAAATGGCTTTATGTAACTGAAAGCAGTTGAAAAATATACAGAAATACAAAATATTGGTGGTTTGATCAAGTTGCATTTTGTTAGGCAGCTTGCGATGGACCTATGTAGCCAAGCTGCAACAGGAGTGTGAAATCTCCCTTTGAAGTTGGTTGAGAAGAAAAAGCTGAAATCTACAAGTGCAGGCCTAAACATGGCGAGTTGTGTTAGAAACCATGGCAAGTAATTTTGCAAAACAGAAGTGCATGAATTGCCAAGGAACTCAGTAACAGGATGGGTCATGGGAGAGCCCTAGTGCTAAATGCAAGAAACCTATAGAAGGGAGCATTTGCCTATCTTTTTGAAACACTATCTATCATTCCCCAATTTGCGATGCATTTGGCAAGGAATCCTCCATTAGATTAGAGTGAGAACTGATACAGCAACTTAGGAACAGCATGGAACTGAATCCCATCTCTCTAATCTCGGTGGAAACTGCAGAGCCTGCGTTGTTGTTTGCCCGCAAAATCTGCAGTTTCCACCTCACTAGCAGCAGCAGCAGCAGTAGTTACAGTTACAGCACACTTGCAAAGCAGCAATAATACAGGAGAAGTGGTCTGATTTAGCAGCAGCTGGGTAGAGCAAGCTGTGGGCTCAGCGGCTACTTCTTACCACCTCCGGCTCCGACGAGCACAATCTTCTCGTAGACCACGTCGCACGGGTGCATGGGGTACTCCACCGGCGCGACGGGGCGGCGCGCCACCGCGGAGTACCAGACGAAGAGCACCAAGAAGGTGAGCATGGCGCCGCTGGCGGCCGCGAACAGCAGCGACACCGCAGCGCCCCAGGGGTAGCGGTAGCCTGGGCGGTCTGGGGCGCGGTGGCGACGGTCCGGCGGCGGCGTGCTGAGCAGGTCGCTGGGGTCGAGCGGCTGGGAGTGCATGAGGTAGGGCGGGCCTTGCCTGGCCTGGAAGGCCCAGCTGAAGAGGGTGCAGTTGGCGGAGGAGGCGAATCCAGCGCGCATGGGCTTCCTCCGGAGGAGGGCGGACAGATCGAGCGGGCAGGAGAGCAGCGCGGCCGGCGGCTTGGCGAGGCGGGAGGCGGAGAGGCGGACCTGCAGCGTGGCGGATGAGGCGTTGTAGTCTATCCAAGAATGCAGCTTGGGGGTGCGGGCGAAGGGGAGGCCGCGGGTGGCGGTGTGGACGGCGGCGTGGCCGGCCAGGTCGATTCGGACGTGGCTGGAGGTGGCGTTGGCTTCCCCGGCGGCGAAGACGACGGCGAGGGCTTTGGGCGCGGAGGGGGGCGCGAGGAAGAAGGCGAGGGAGGCGGACGGGCGGAGGGAGAAGGAGAAGTAGGTGGAGAAGGCGGGGGTGCGGCCGAGGAAGTTGATGGGCTTGTTGTACTGGACCTGGGCGTGAGGGGACGACATTGAGATGGCGCCTGCGCCTGAGGCGGGGGCGGCATTGGAGAGGGCCAGCTGCGAGATGGCGCCGTCGCCGGGGAAGAAGTCGAGGGAGAAGGAAGAGTGTGGCTTGCTGGCGACGGCGGAGGACGGCGGCAGGAGCAGCAGCAGCAGCAGCAGCAGCGGCGGCAGCATCATAGCCATAGCTATCGATCGAATTGCAGCTTCAGTCTCCTCTCCAGAGATGGATGATGAGTGGAATGGAGCTGGTAGGGATCTAGCTGAGCTGAGCTACCACTTCATTCAGCTGGCATCTCATCCATGAAGATGGAAATGGAATTGAGATTGGCTTTTGCAAATCGTGGGTCTGACTCTGAGTCTCTGAGTGAGTGAGAGAACCTCTCGCTTGCAGCTGCTTTTGCTTTTGCTTTTGCTGTTGCTGTTGCTGTTGCTTCTCTCTCTGCTCCGTAGAAAAATTACGCCAATCCGTTAACCGCTCAATGTATTTCAATTTTTTTTGGAATTTTTTTCTCCCCGGGCCCTGGCTGCTTCCTCCCTCCACAGACTATGAGCAGTGAAGAGTGGGCCAAAGCATCTCCACCAGAATCTCTATTTTTCATCCCCTATATCCACCATTCACCTCTCTATATCAAAACCATCTCCAATAGTAATCCATATATCCCACTTCCTACCGTCTCTCACATATATTTTACTCTTAATTTCTAACCGCCATACCTCTACTCTCCTCTCCTCTCACCCACCAACCTCTCCTCCTCCGCCGGCCCCTCCTCTCTCATCCCTTCTCGTTCCCCTCCCCTTCCAACTCCAGAACCCTAGACGTAGGGCTCGGCACGCGGGGACAAGTATGAGGCGGGGACTCCGTGGGTCTCCCTGGTCGACGAGGAAAGCAGGTCGGTGCTCGAGCGGCGGTTGTGCCCTAGCTGCAGCGAGCCCGATCGAGCCGTGGCCATGCCCAAACGACGACGGTGCCCAAACTGCAGCGAGCAGAGGCTTCCGTGCGGCTAATACTCCTCAGTGATTCGCGCTCTTCCTCACGGGTGCATGAAGCGGGAACAGTTAGGGGACGGGGAGGGCGCACAGTGAATATGGAGTGAACAGTGCATCCTCAAATTTAGGGAGTCTCGTGGCAACCTCCATCGCTATAGCCGCACATATGGAGTCTGTTAGGTTGTGGTTTTGTCTCCTCCAATCCCTATTTTGATACAATGTTAGAGTTTAGGAGAGAATGGGGAGTTTGTTGGGCTTGCTCTAAGGCAACTCACCAAGCAGGGTGGAAACGAGCCAAGTTTGAGCTGAGCTAGGGCCTTGTTTCGCTCGGCTCGGCTCGTGCAAAGCTTGCGAGCAGCTTCGTGAGCTCATCTCTCTAGCATCCCCATCTAGCTATTGTGCATGCTTGAGCCGTCCCTCGTGCTCGTCCACCACGCACCACACGCACGAGAAAGACAAACGCCCACTAGGATGGGACATCTTCATGCTTATGGTGGCCGGGGAGTTGAGAGCACGAGAAGGCTAGATGACACCGGTGACCCTTGGGGACAAAAGAAGGGGGCGTCAGGCCCGACACTTGGGGCCCTTATATATGCTAGCCAACCTGACCGTTGCTCGACATTTGCCTAGGTGCGCACCGGAGATAGGGAGATGATGGGGGGCTCTTCCACTCAGATGGCCGCCGGTCTGCCACTTATCGGCTCAAGAGGGAGAAGGAAGGGAGGAAGGGAGATGACATGTGGAGATGGTGTAATCATGTGCAAGGTTGGCTGGTGGGAGGTGGCGTGGCGGCTGCAAAAGCTTGTCTAAATTTGGATCTCTATATTCCATGCTTCAAACCAGTATTTATTTTCTATACTTCTATTCTCTCTAGACAGACATAAGAGAGAATATCTAGGCATAAAGCCAAATGCAAGCCGTCCTACGGATGGGATTGGATTGGGTTGGGTACGTGGGACTCACAAGACTGGAGAAGAAACGCTCGCAAAAAGTGAGGTGGAAGGAGAGGCACGCACGCACTTACTTTGACATCAACATGGGCATGCATATGCATGCTAACCACTTTATTCGCCTCGCCTCCCTCCCCTCGAAAGCTGCATCCCACATACTATAATATCCAATAAATCCATGGCCACGGGTGGATTTCAACTCAACATCTTATATTAGTAATTATTAGTATAATTTTTTTGAGGGGTTAGTTATTAATATAATTTTTTTGAAGGGTTAGTAATCATAATTAGTAGGGGCACTTGGACGCATACCGTTGGAGCCGACATAGGACACGCTGGCACCCAAAATGGACCACTCGACAGCGCGCGTGGGCGTGGGGATGGGGGTGGGGGTGCCCGCACCCGTGAATGCGATTACTCTTCACGCTTTTTATTCGTTAGTAGGAGTATTCGCTTAACCAACTCAGGTGAGCCACCAATCCCTGACTTTTCTTTCTTCTCTCCTTTTTATCTCACAATTTTGTTTGTTCTCTCTCACCTTTCCTTTTTTTCTCTTTTACCGTACATTAAATCAGAAAATATATAGCGGTAATATATTTTATATCTGATGATCCAATAAAAAGTATATATTTAGGTATTTTCGTTAAAGTTACATAGGGGCAAGAAAGTAAAATACGAAATCTCTAGTGGTAGCCAGCGTTACGTAGGTCACCCATGATTTTTGCCGTAATTTTTCGGACCCATCCGATGGGCCCCACGCCCCTATGGAAACCTCTAAGTGCACACAACTTCCGGCTTTTGTGCACGGGTTAGGATTTTAGACGCTATAAAAGTATATATATGTTATAATATTTATATACTTTTATATATAATATATATATATTATACATATGTTCTATATATACATAACTATTATATATAACATATTATATATATGTTATATATATATATGGCATTTGACATACATATGTTATATATTATATGTATGTCATATAATATATATATACTTTATATGACATACATATGTTATATAATATATAAATATATATGAGATATTATATATGTTATATAATATATATAAATACTTTATATATATTTATACTTTATGTAACATACATAACATATGTTATTTATACTTTATATAATATATAAATGCGGCAAATGCATTGCCGCTATATATTTATACTTTATATGCTATTGTCACATTTGTATGCAATGCAATGCATTATATGTTAATGGGACATGGCATAAGCTATCTTGCGTTGTGGCGCCGTGGCAATGCTTATGCCGCGTTGTGGCGTAGCGGCGGATGGGCATTTTTGTATTTGAGTGAAAATACTAGGGATTTGTATATTTGCGATTTTTTGGGTAAAAAAAAATATCGAAGCCTCTATGATTAATGGAAACGACAGATTAAGGATGATTCATCAACCCTTTTTTTGTTTTATCTCTTTACTCCACATTTAAACCATATTACCGGAATTCTCGTGGACTAGTAGCCTCTCTCTCCCCCTCCCCTGGCATCCCGTAGAGCTCCTCCATGTCTACAGATCTTCTTTCTTCTTCCTGAAGACGCTTGTGCAACTAATCTACAGCTTTGTCATTCTTGAGTAATATTGGAATATAAATATGTTTTGCCCTATTGCAGGGGTTGTTGTTTGCATCACTGATAATTTTTTAAAATTGTCTCTAATAAAACGTGGAATTAAAATATTGTTCATATTTATGGCAAGATTTACCAAGTACCTCACTACATTCGGCTATCATAATTGTCCGGAATTTGGGAGGTGTAGATTGTCTTGAGAGCCATATACTGAAAATGTAAATCTAGAACGCAGGGGTGAATGCTCCTTCCTGATTGATTAGAATAACCCGATTGTATGAGGGCACTTAGGCCTTGTTTAGTTTGTATCCTGGATAGTCCTACTAAATTTTGGTAGTGCCCTATAAATTTGAGGGAAACGCTGTGCCCCGAGCGTCCGACACTCTAGACACTGGCGCACGTGGGTGGGCCCACCCCTATCTCTCTTTTTTCCATTGCGCTTGACTTCCTCCGCCGAGCACACCATCTGCACCTCAGTCACTGGCTTCCTCTCAGCCTTATCCATTCATTTTTTTCTCTCGCTTGGACTCTCGAACTCTCTCTCTCTCAGGCGCACACGCACACGCATTAGAGGAGAGACGGCCCTATACTGGCTGCTCGCCAATGTCGCTAGGCTATTTGGTGAAATTTGTATTGTTGCCCGTCCTGCGCCTCTCCCCTCATCTCTCTCTCTCCCCCCAAATCAATCCTGCGTTGCTGTCTCGTCACTCTCTCAACCTCCTACAAGCTTGGAACGAGAGCCGACATGGCGTCGTAGCCATCGGCGATGTGAGCTTGGTGAGCTTTTAGTGGCCAGATCCGGCGAGCACGGCGTGGGAGCTCGCTGGATCTGGAAAAGAAGAGGGCTAGGAGATTCTAGTCTACCATTCTATAATTTTTTACAATTTTTTTAAAAAAATTTGTGATATTCTTATTTGAAGTTGGAAACTTTATGATTTCAATTTTTCGCGAATTCAATTCTTTATTTTTGCTAAATTTTAATTACTTTACTTGGCTTTTAACCAAATAATAGACATTCATGCTTACCAAACATTGGCTTCAAACGAAACACAATAAAATTACCAATGTTTTGGTCCTGTCATAGATTGGTGGTGACCAATGCACTGGAAGTCTACTCACGGTCAAGAAACAAACACACTCTTAACCCTTGCAAGAAGGAATTGGACGATTAACTGAAAAACCTAGATCATGCACAATAAATTGATCATTATCTACAATAGTTATTGGAATAAAGTCCGGTTACCAACCTTGAAGTAAACTCAGTTGGAAACGTGTATGATTACTTTACACTAGATGCTTGTCACATATTGATGGGAACGTTCAATAATCGACATATGGACCCACTTACCTACAAGGTTAACCAAGGTGGGACCCATGCCTAGACGACCGACTAGAAATTGCAGGGTTTGACACGGGGAAGAAGAAGAGGAAAAACGTAGCAGTCAGGCAAAAACAATGGTTCAAACCATCTTCAACTATTTTTTCTTCAGTTTGTTTACTTCCTCGTTTTCTTTTCCTTTATTTTTCACCATCTACAATATCTTACCTTCCAAGGGAATAATACAGAAAAAGACAAGATAATCTCTTTCTAAAGAAATGAAAAAAGAATTACTTTCGAAAGAGAACGAAGAAGAGAATTTATTGGAGCGTCGAAGAAAACGAGATTTCCTTTGTGACAGAAACGAAAACGGGGACGAGACTCCGTTGGAGATGGTCTTAGCAGTTTAGACTCAACATAATATGTGGATGGGTCAACCCGATATCAAACTTATCTACTTCTCCTAGCTCCAAGCCTCCAGCCCAGCCGTTGCTGCCAATACTCCTCTGCTCTCCCTGTAATACTGTAATACCCAATGAACCTTGGCCCTTTCTCCCAGCCCAGCCCTAAACCCTACCCATAAGACGGAACTGAGAGAGAGAGAGGACTCAAGCCAACCCTCCCTCTCGTCTTACCCATCGATGTGAGTTTTTATTACGACTATAGGACAGAGGAAGGTGAAGCTTGAGAGCTCTGATATTGCCTATGTCATTAGCGAGGAATCCATGGTGTACTAAGATCCTTTGTTTTTTATACCAGAATACTTTGGGCTTTAGCTGATAACCAAGTAAGCACTGGCTTGTTGAGGAGATTCCTATTGTTTGAGTTTACCCTGATGTTTTCCCGCCAAGTGGTTAGGCATGACCTTTGAGCGTGAAGCAAATTAGGAACTTGAGTCACATATGCCAGAATAGTTTTCGGAGCTATTCACAACTGATGATTAATTATGCTCTTGTTTAAATTATGTTGTTCAACTCTTCCAAGTCATGAGAAATTGAGAATAAAGCATTTGAGGGCAAATGTAATACCCCAATAGGCCTTGGCCCTTTTCCCCGCCCAGCTCGAGCAAGGTGGACTCCAAAACGTTGTACACCGTTTGATGGCTCCCATAAGCTCTTCATTGGAAGCTCACTAAGCACCGCCTCCGAAAGCTGACTTAGAGTAAAACTGGCGGCGACGCACAGGAAAATGGAGTAGGCGGCGGGTGACGTTAGGAAGAAGCGGAGGTGTGCACCCACAGGGTGCTCAATCCAAGAGGGTGGTATGAGGATGTGGGGCCCTCAGCTTTGAGGTCCACGGAGGATTCCTGCACTAGTCCCTGAATCGGTAGGTTAGTGCACATCATTACATAGCCAGATCATAAAGCATACAATCAATTAGAGTAAATGGATAATTAACACTTTTCGGTGAATAGTTTACATCAGGGCCGTCCAGGCCAAATAGTAGTACATTACACATGAGAGTTCAGAGTACAAATGTGGAAGTCATAGAAGTAGCAAAAGATTATCCAGCGGCTATACAACCATGCAAGTGGTTGGAGGGAACATCTTAAACATCTTCTTGGCCTTCATATCCAGAGTCTTTATCCTCGAAACAAGTATAAGGGTCTTCCAGATTCTCTCCATCTAAAGAATGAGTGAGTGCGAGGGTAAGTGTGCAATTAAACCGTACTTATGAGTTAACACCCTCCTAATGCAAGTAATGATAATGGCACCAAGGCAGGCTAGGGTTAGTTTATTTGCATAAAACCAGTTGGAAATAATCATAATACAAACCTAAGACTTGGACAAGTTTAAACCATGGAAGTAATTAATGTTGAGTTGTGTTTTTCACATAATCCAAACTTTCAATCCTGTCTATCCTTGTACCATCCCATGGTTCGACCAGACCAAACGTCATGCTCAGCTGGAGCCTCGGTTCTTGTTTTTCCTTCTTACACCCGCCATCATATTCCGGGATTCGGCAATCCCGTTATGGATCATCGTTTCTAGATTGCTGGTCTATCAAACGCATGATCTAGATCACCTCAGGTGACGGCGCCCTTCCGCCTGTCCCTCGGGTTGGAGTATCATCTAGGGCCTCCGCAAAGCACCACGCTGGACTCCACACCCGCACTATCACGCGATGGCCACGCGTTGTGTCGGATGCATCCAACACTCATTTAAAACCAAGGGACCCTTCTGGTCCCACTTCTCATGGCCTAAGAGCCGGAGATCCCACAATTCACTCTCTGTCTCTTTCTCATCAGGTCCTTGGCCTTCTAGTCTGGAGCCACTCTAGACAACTAACACAAACTCTAGGTCTCAACCCGCACCTTAAATTAGCTGGTTCACATCTCAAGACCAACCGACACAAGTCTTTACCCCATACCAGCCTATAACCAATTCACACACATATATATAGGAGTAGTTATAGTGGCGAGCTAGTGTTCACCACTATGGAGGAGTTACACCTCAAAAACAATTCATTGATCAGACCTAAGCATATCTAAGCAGGTTTTACCCAGGGACCAAGAGTCCAAATATTTTATTTGTTTTATTGGTGGCAATAAGGGATATGACTATCAAGGCAGTCATAACATGATATTCAAGACAATCATAGCATGATAATTAAACTTGTCAAAGGTCATGGCATGTGTATAACATGATTAACAAGCTAGGTATTTCCACAAATCATAGAGCATGCAATTTTTTAATTGCATCAAAACAAATTTAAGTAAAACTAGGTAAGATATAAACTAATGATGTTAACTCGCCTTGTACTAAGGCATGGAAGTCTTCTTCTGTGTCTTCGAACATTTCCTCTAGATCTTCGACGTCTACTCGGAAGACAAAGACAATGCATAAACAAATGCAAAAAGAGATGATGTATGTATGTACGATCTGAAATACTAATATCGATACAAGGATTCTATGTATCGTCGTATGATATGTATGAGCATGTTCTAGATACCCATACCCGTAAGTACTTATACCCTTGATGAAAAATAATTTTGAAAATTATTAAAGTATTAAAATATTAGTTCCATCAAACCTTTAGGGTTCTTTCTTTAAATTGGCTAACTTTTATGCAAGGTTAATTAGGTTTAATATTTTGTTAAATAGTTTCAGAGCAGGAAATGTTTCTGTGAAAATTTGAAAACTTTTAGAGTTCAGACAGTATCTTAAATAAATCTAACATATTTAAAGCAATATTTATCCTAAGGAAAAGGCTTAAATATCTTCTAATAAATTTCTAAGGAACAATAATTTATTTAAATTTGTTCAAGTAATTTCCTAGGCTCAAAACTACATCTAGTATTTACTGGAATTTTGTCAAGATTTATGGAACTCATAAATTAATTTAATTAAGTAGAAAGGGTTTTAAAAGTATTTTTCAAAAAGGCTAACTAGGATTACAGTTATTTTTATGGAGGCAAGAGTTGGGTTATTATACAAAGCTATAATTTTATTAAATCTAGCCTGCTGTCTAGTATTTATCATAAATTTTCTAAGATTTTAGGAGGTGTTTTACTATTTTTAGAAAATCATTTACACTTTCTAGAATTATTAAAATAGGAAAAAGCTGGAAAATCCTAACAAGAATGGGCCAAATCCAACGTTGTGCAGTCCAAGGCAGTACGGTCCGCGAGCGCGGAAGTGGCCCGAATGAGCCCACGAAAAGAAGGCATAAACCAGGAGTATGGCTCTACCAATATTGACAGGTGGAGTCGCGGGCTTACATGTTAGTGACTGACAATGCTAAGCGCTGGAGATTTAAATGCTAATCATAGTTAGCGTGGGTCCTAGCTATCAGTGACTCCATCTCGTGGTTGACGTTGGGGTGGTGTGAGCCGGGCGATGGCTCGCTTGGTTCTCCGGTCGAACTCCGGTGAACCTTCGATAGAGGACTAGCGGCACTACGGTTCACTATCCTAGTGGTTCATGATCGGAATGGGTTTGGCTAGGTGAGACCTAGGACGTGTTGGCTGGAACATCATCGGTGGCGAGCCAGAACAGCGGTGCCATGGGCGCAGATGGGAAGAAGCTACTAGATCAAGCTTCTACAGTGAAGGGTGGGGGCGGCGACAACCTTATTGGTGCAGGGAGCATGTAGGAGCTACCAGGGAGCTACCTGAAATGGCAGCGAGCTCAGAGGAAGGCGAAGTCGAGTTGTCACTATAGGGAGGTGGCGGTTGAAACAGGGGCTACGTTGCCGGGGAGCTCCGGTGGTTCCTGGCAGAAATTGAAGACGGAATCATGAGGGGCAGTGACTAGAGGACCTAGGGACACAAGGAATTGGCCGGCGATATACCAAGTCGACGGCGAGGCCAAGAACCAGTCGACGACATATCTAGAGGAGCTCGATGATGGCAATGGCAATGGCGAAGGGAAGGGAGCGAAACTGCTATCTGGGAGAGGTAGGAGGTTCTCCGGTCGCAGGACTCAAGGAAGGAGCAGCGATGGGACGACGCGGCGTGGGGGCGCGACGCGGTGATGATAATGGGCACGGCGGGGTACTATGGCCATGGTAGAGGGTGTAGGACAAGAGGCTCGAAGCGATCTGATGTGAGAGGTCACTTGCACAGCAACAGGCGTCTTTGCAACAGCAGAGCTGAAGATGGCACGACATAGTGGCAGCGGCGCACGAAGCGCAAGGTGAGCAGCGCTGCGGAGGAGCGGCACGGCCGACGCGTCAGAGAAGGAGGCCTGGCGCGTACAGGACGCATGTGGCACATCCAGTGGGAGCACACACAGATAAAGGGAGGGAGAAAGGGGAGAGAGAGAGAGATTCGGCTTAGGCCGACTAGGCCTGGGCTAGGTTGGGACAGGGCTAAGCCCAAAAAGGAACTTTTGAAGTTTAGGGAAAAAGAGAAATTAAGTTTAAATTTTAAATTTTGATTTTAGAAATTTGCATATAAGTTGAATTTTGAATTTAGGTTTTGAAAATTTTTCAAATAATGAATAGGAAATACTAGAAATGAAATTAAAGTTTAAAATTTGAAATTTTCAAAAGGGCCCAAAATGGGCTGTTACAGAGGAGGCGGTGGTGTAGCCCATGGTGCCTAAACCTAGAGGGCGGCGTGAGAAGGCGGTGTCATGAACCATAGGGGTGCTAGAGCCTGGAGGACGGAGGGAGGCGTGAGAAGGCAGCAACGGGCATGAGGACAAGGCGGTGGCATGACCCATGGGGTGCTGGAACCTATATGGCAGAGGGCAACGCGAGGAGGTGGTGACTAGTGTGAGGATAGGGCGGTGGCGTGTCCCATGGGGTGTAGAGCATATAGGGCGAAGGGCGGCACATGGACACAGCGTCCAACATGAGGACGAGGCGGTGACACCGCCCATAGGGTGTTGGAGTCTAGAGGGCAAACAACAATCTGAGGAGGTGCAGTGGTGCATGGAGTTTTTGGATGACGGTGTAGAGGATGGTGTGAAGAGATGATGGATAGCGTAAGGAGGACGAGACGGCGGCGGTCTCAGATCTAGGATTGAGAGAGGGCTAGGAGTCACAAGGGTTACTAGGTTGTCGTGTCGTTGGGTTCTACGCATGGATGTGTATGTACATGCTTAGTTGGATGATGCGGGCTATTGCGGTCTAGGCTTTATGCCTTTGTCACGCGTGGGTTGCAGCTAGGGGTAGGCACCAAAATACCGATACCAAAATATTGAACCCAAAATTTTTTTTATATTTGGTATTTAGTACGGTATTTGTTTCCTCGAAATTTGGTGTTTCGGTTTTGGTTCGGTATCTAGCGACTGAATACCAAAATACCATATATCCCAAACTTTGGGCCAGGTTCCTACCTACCCTAGCTAGACACAACGGCCTTGTTTCTTTCAGCGGTTTCTGGCGGTTGGCGGCTGGCGGTTTTACTGTAGCAAATTTAAAAGTCTTTGAAAAAAGTGTAATGAGCCTAAAAAGATAATTAAAATTTTTTAAATTTACTGTAGCAAAACGCCGACCGCCGCCAAAAGAAACAGGGCCAACATCATAGTGATGCCCTGGACTCACCACTCGGCCCACTACATTCGACGCCATACCGAATATTGAACCGAACTAATTCAGTATTTCGTTTTTGGTATCAATTTTCCTTGAGCAAATTTCAACACCTAGATCTCAAATACCGAAGTTTAAAAATATAAAAAATATCCAACCAATAATACCAAAAATAATGGATGCCTACCCATAGCTGTAGCATGGTCGAGCTACCCATACCTCCGGTCAGCGCAGGGCTTGACCTGAATCCGACCTAGCTATCCCTAATGCCTTACCCGGTTGCACCCGCCAAACAAAGAAATGACTGGGTCGAGTTGGGACCTAGCATGGGGCGGCAAAATCTAGAACTCTAAGTTTTCCTTGCTGCCGGCAAGCCTCCCTTTTTTTCTTTTGGACAAGTCCCTTTTTGCTTCTGAACAATGACTGCATACTGTTTTTGGCCGTAACACTGCTGCTTTGACCGGTCAACGACGAATTTAACTAGAGGTGACCAACGGGCCTGTCGACGGTTGGGAGTACGGAACTCCCACGTGTCGAGCTTACTTGTTGAGTGTGAGGATCAACCGACCTCTTTCCTGCAGCCTTGGGGTCGTTTGAGAGGGCGAACTTGATCGGACAACCGTAAATGGGAGAGAGGAGGATTTTAGCCTGGTTCGGGCCCCTCAGGGGGAGGTAACAGCCCTACGTCCAGTGATCTGTATTCAAGGAAAAACAGGAAAAGATTACAATGTGCTCTTGAGCCTCCCTGGCGAGGGGAGCTCAGGCTTCTCGGGAGGGAGATGAGAGCTTCAACTCGCTCTGGGCTCCACCGAAGCTCTCGTATGTGTGTCTAATGTCCAAAAGCTACCTTCTTTTTCTATGTACAGCAACGTAATATATATACGGGAGTGAGAACCCTATACTAATGCGCGTACCGCCCAATGTCCAGCAGTCCAAAGGCCGTCTTCGGGCGCGTTGTACGGGAACAGTCCTCACCGTCATTCGTGATGACAGAAAAGGGGAATGGCAACAGTAGAACAAGACCCGAGCAGGTAGCTACGGTCTTCGATATCAGCGACGAGACGTAATAGTCGTGCGGACGTCAGAACATTTATTACAGGGGGTGGAAAGCAAGATGCATGTAACCGGCGTTTAGCCGGGAAGGGGATGCCCCGAGTCCCTCCCGAGCAGGGCAGACCCTTGCTCGGGCCTTGACCAAAGATGACTTGCTTGAGGAGGTAATCATGACCAAGCCGCGAGAAAGAACGGAGGGAGGATTCCGAAAATGCCCTCCAACCCCCGTCAGGGCCAAACATGCTGGGCCGAGGCCTTGGCCTAAGCACAGTTCATACAGTAACCGGGCCAAATTGGCTGACCCAGTTACAAATGGACTGACCATTTTGGCCCAAAATTATATATAAAAATTAAGAAAATGATTATATTTAATAAATATGTGTTGGGGATTGAATAACTCCTATGGGCTGGATATGCCTCTTGCAGCTCAAAGTCTTGAGATGTGCCCCCAGATGTCGTTCCCAAGGGGCCTATTCAGTAGTTCTTCTTGATCGAGCAAGATCTCTGCCTGATTCGTTCCTCTGGATCGAGTAGGATCTCTGCCCGGGTGCTGGGCACGACACTTGCCTAGGACCCACATGCCTAGGGCTGGCACCGCAGGGCTTCAGTCTGGTCGAGATCATTACAATTAGTGGGTGGATGCTCAGCGAGGCGCCATGTGGGCACGATCCCCATTTCTTTGGAGCCATTACCCACGATTTGAATGTGGTGGTAACCAGCACACGCATTAAAGGCCACGTTTATTATAACTAATGGCAATTAATTAGGACGGTTAATAGCCTTGCATGTTAGCTTCCTTAGGGCCTATATATACCCAACATTTTTTTTAAAAAAAGGGACGATTAGTTGGAGTGATAGGCTCACACTATCAGAAGCGTACACAATACATACACAATGGAGTAGGATTGTTATCTCATCACCGAGAGGCCTAACCAGGATAAACACCTTGTCTTGCCTGCTTTATCATCCTGTGAGTCTGCAGCATCTCAAAAGCAACACCTTAACAGAAAGGGGCTGTTTTGATCCCTCAATCAAGAAAATAAGCTCAGCGGGAAAGCCATTTTCCAATCGTCGATAGCTGGCGCTGTCTATGGGGATCCAACCGGTTTCTTTGCTGGGGAACTCCTTTGAGATGTCGAACTCTCGGGATACTTGGGATCTTTGTACGTTTCATGATGTAGATGATCATGACGGGTACTACACCAATGGAAAGGTAACAAGGATCGCCGATCCGGAGGGTCAGACTGAGCGGGAAGAGATTTCTCCTATAGCTCAGGTGCGTCTGCGCCTATTTCACTCTCATTCTGAGGGGAAGAACTTGGAGTATGTTTCCAAGCCTTTACTAGACCAGTTTTGAGAGATTCTGAAACAGGATATCCCCATGATCGTTGGGGGCGATGACAGGCTCTATGACGATGTTGATATTTTAGACTATGACATGGGGTCTGCTGCTGACAGCGCTTCCTATGGGGACACTATGATATCCCCGTCATGCTCTATGGTTGCCCGGGACATCAATATGGTTGATGGCGAGATCAATCCAGCCAATGAAGCTTTGGAGGATGATCAGCGCAGGGCCGATGATGCTGCAAGGCAACGGTTAGAGGATTTCTTGAACCGCACCCTAGCAGATATGAGAACTCGGGCAAGAGGCAGCACCCGAGAGCGTGGAGAATTGTCCTCGCGCAGGGTAGCTCGTACTTTGTGCACCCCAGCGCAGGGGCGACCTCTGCGCCAAGATTCATAAACTCTACTCCTTGAACAAAGTAGACATCGCCTCTAGGTGTTAGCTACGGTGGTACACGGGTTTCAATCTGACCTGAATAGGAATGACCTTGTAGCCATGTGAGCAGTAGTGGTGGAAAACTTGGAGCATCTGGCATACGAGTTGGATTGTCTTGAGTTGGTCGAGCATATGTGAACCCGGAGCAATTCTTGGGATGATCGGTATAGTGATTCACGCGAGGAAGAACACGAAGTTTTGCTTTGGTGGTGCACGCTCGAGCTAGCCCACGTCGGAGTGACCACCAGAGTGATACCCGAGGAAGTTCCATGAGCGCAAGTGTCGTCGGCCCAAGCCGTACCACCCAAAATGGTGTAGCCCCCAAGGCGCTCAAGCTCTACATGAGGGTGAGAAAACCGTGGGGACTAGCTCAAAAGGAACTCATAGACCTTGGGAATCTGATTTCTTTTCTTAAGACTCCTTGTTCTCTTTTCATTCACACGAGTCTCATATTTATACAGGAAGATTACAGGTTGGTGTGGACTAGAATGCCCTTACCCAAGCGAAAAAAGTAGGGGCAACAGGGTCTTTGCTCTAGAAATGACCTTCGTGCCCCTTCTTTTTTCACACCGTCAAGGTTAAAACGGGGTTTCACCTCAGCTAAGAGGCGGGAATTCCTAAAATGCTCTGGAACCGACTATCTAAAGTAGGGTTATAGATGTCATTACAACTTCACAGGCGATTACAACCTGTCCCCTGGTTTGGAGGTAATGATGCTTATCCTGACACACGTTGTCCTTGTCTGGTACGGCTTGTCTCCCAAGAGGCTGCATGGCGTCCAAGGAAACTCGCCTTCTCTCTAAAATTGCTTTGCCCTGTGAGGCGCGTGGCCTCACGGGTTGCAGCCCCCTCATTGCCCTACTTCTAGGCCCTCTGCTCCAAAGTGATACCCTCATTGGATGCACCCGAGCGAAGGAGGTGCAAGGCTCCGGCGCGGCTTTGCCTTTCATGATTGGGCGCTCCGCCCCGAAGCAATACCCTTGCTGGGCGCACTCGAGCGAAGGAGCTGTGAGGTTCCGGCGTGGCTTCGCTTTCCTCGACTGGGCGCTCTGTCCCGAAGCAATTCCCTTACCAGGCATACCCAAGCAAAGGAGCTGTGAGGCTCCAGCGCAGCTTCGTCTTCCCCGCTAGGCGCTCCACCCCAAAGCAATACCCTCACTAGGCGTACCCGAGCAAAGGAGCTGCGAGGCTCCTGCTTCACGCTGCTATGTTGCAAGGGATGGGTGCTATACTTCTACAACAAGGAGGCATCATAACCGTTTGAGGCGGGGCCGTGATGCAGACTCCATCTCCATTAGGTCCCCGTACCATGCACATCAGGAAGTCTTCTCCTGGCTAGGCCCTAGAGTTGAGGAACGCACCCGTGAAGACAGGTGCAAGGATGATGGGAGACGGAATCATCGCGCTGCTCCAACCTATAGGTGTCGGGCATTCTCTGTTGCATTGCATGACGTCATCGTGGCCTAGGAAATTCAAGCCCAGACACATAGAGCAATTCAACGGGACTCAAAACCCCGACGAATTCCTCTCTATTTATGCCACAACCATCCTTGCTGCTAGGGGTGATGAGGGGGTTATGGCAAATACCCTTCCTACTGTCTTGGAGGGACTAGCCCGTACCTGGCTTTTCAACCAGAGGGGGCGCTCAATCCAGAGTTGGGAACAACTATCTGACGCTTTTAGAAGCAATTTCTAGAATTGTTACACATGCCTAGGTAGGGAAGAGGATCTCTACCGCCTAATACAAACGGATGGAGAAAGTTTGAGATAGTTTATCCATCGCTTCATTGAGGTCCACAATACTATCCCCAAAGTGTCGGATGACGCAGTGCTTTGCGTGTTCAAACAAGGGGTTAGAGATGCTCGGTTCACTCAGGACTTAGAGATCAACGCCAACCTATTGGCTAATGAGTTGCTAAAGATGGCTGATAGGTATGCAAATATAGCTGAAGCCATTGGTTGGAAGAAGATGCTTGATGAGGGGAAAGCTCTACCACAGTCGGGCTTGGAGTCTTCGGAAAAAAACAAGTCCACCCCAGTGGAGAAAATATAAAGAAAAAGAAAAAAGTCACATCACAAAACATCATTCTTTGCTATTGACGAGCGTACCACCGCCTGACAGGCGGAAGCCTAAGACGACGCTCCAGCAAGGGCAAAGGTCAGAGTCAAGCAGCCTTTGGCTCGACTGTGGTGAAAAGCCCAAGAGTGGCAAGTATTGCCCTCTCCATCAAGCTTACAGGCATGACCTACGCAATTGCAGGACCTGGATGGTGCACAAGGAAGAATTTTACAGCAGCAAGGGGCCCATGCCCACTTTGCCCGAGCCGGGTGAAAGAAGCAATGGCAAGTTGCCCGCTAGGGACCATGATGTTGGCGTGGATGATTTCCTCGAGCCAGAAAACCACATCGCTGTCATGTACGGTGGCCTCTCTGCCTAGTCCTCTCGACATGACCTTAAGGAAGCTGTGAGAGGTATCACATCAATCACTGCAAACCTCAGCTCGAACACCTCAAGTGGTCCGAGGTATCGATGACCTTCTTGAAGGATGACTATCCTCTTGGAATGACTAAACCAAAAAATCTTCTACTAGTGCTCACCCCAACCATCAACAATACGAGGGTTGGACGAGTGCTAGTTGATGGTGGGAGCTCCTTGGACTTGATCTCTGTCAAGGTACTAGATGAGATGCAGATTCCTCACTCCAAGATAAAGAACATCGCAGTGCCCTTCTATGGGATAATCCCGGGCACGTCTACCATGTCGTTGGCCAGGTCGTCTAATCGATAACTTTTGGTGGACCGGGCAACTTCTGAACTGAGTTGATCACTTTTGAAGAGGTGGATTTCAACTCCACCTTCAACGCCATCCTTGGCTGACCAGCGTTAGCCATGTTCATGGTCATGACGTACCATGCTTACCAATGTGTCAATCCCGAGGCCTAACCATCACCATCAAGAGCAGTCCCAAAGCCACCCTGAATTGTGACAAGCAAACCCTGGCCATGGTCGGGTAACTCCCTCAGCGTGGACCCAAGCAAGAGTCGAAGAGAAATTCTCGGCCAAATTTGTCCTCTAGTCAAGAGGGAGACCAAGTTCCTTTGTCTAGAAAGGATCTAACCAAGGTTATGCATTTAGGGGCTTCATTGGACCCCAAATAGGAACTTGAGCCCATTGCTTTCCTCTGAGCAAATGTGGACATTTTCGCTTGGGAGTAGTCCGACATGCTTGAAGTCCCAAGGAAGATAATTGATCATAGGTTAGCGGTATGGCTTGATAAAAAACCAGTGCGGTAAAAGCTCAACGTTTCTCCGTGGAGAAGCAAGAGAGCATACGTGAGCAACTTGAGAAACTCCTTAAGACTAGTATCATGCATTCTGAATGGCTAGATAATTTGTTCACCGTAAAAAAGAGGCAAGTAGCATATGCACGTCGATCATAGAGGCTTAAAGGCCACATGCCAAGGATAATTTCCTGTGCCCCGCATAGACCTGCTGATCGACACGACAGCGGAGTCGCAACTAATGAGCTTCCTAGACGCCTGTTCGGGCTACCACCAAGTGAGCATTTCACTCAAGGATGAAGAGAAGACCGTCTTCATCACTCATTTTGGCACTTTCTTCTATACGACCATGCCATTCGATCTTAGAAATGCTGGAGCTACGTTCCAATGCCTCATGCAGAAAATGTTCAATGCCTCATGCAGAAAATGTTTCCTAATCAAATAGGGTGCAATGTAGAGATTTATATTGATGACATTGTAGTCAAAAGCAAGTTGGCAACCAGTCATATCCAGGACCTAGAGGAAACGTTCTGCAGCTCAAGAAACATCAAATAAAGCTCAATCCCGAGAAGCGTGTATTTGGTGTTGGGTCTGGAAAGTTGCTCGACTACAAGATCGGGTCCAAGGGTGTTGGGGCAAACCCAGAAAATATCAAAGGCATCGAAAAAATGAGGCTGCCCTTCAATACAAAGGAGGTCCAGGCTTTGACTGGACGAATGACGGCTTTAAGTCACTTTATTTTCTGGTTAGGTGAGCGCGGGTTACCTTTCTTTAAAGCCCTGCGTAACGCGATGGTTTCAAATGGACAGAGGAAGCTAATAGCTCGTTTGAAGAGCTTAAGCCATATCTGTCTGATCCACTTGTTCTAACTATGCCAAGATTTGGGGAGAATCTATTGCTCTACCTCGTAGCAACTCCTCAAGCCGTAAGCGCAGTCTTGACAGTGGAAAGGGAAGGTGTTCAATGGCCTATATACTTTGTAAGCGAGGTGCTTCATGGGCCAAAGGAGCAATATCCTGAGGTCTAAAAGTTGCTATACGCCTTGCTCATGTCCTCTAGAAAGCTAAGACATTACTTCTAGGCGCATCAAATTACGGTCCTATCAATTTTCCACTATAGGAGATCCTTAGAAACCAAGATGCTAGTGGCCGCATCATGAAATGGGTCTCATGGCAGACTTTGTGGCAAAGTGGACTAATCCCCTACCTCCGTACACTTTGCTCGTCTAGTCCGAAGAAGGTCGGTGCACTATGTATTTTGATGGCTCGCGCTCTTTTGAACGCTCAAGGGCTGGAATAGTTCTCATTCCCCCAGGGAGAGCCACTCCAATATGTAATACGATTACACTTTGTGGCGACCAATAACGATACAGAGTATGAAGGCCTCTTGGCTGAGCTCTAGGTATGTAAATCGCAGGGTCCAATGGCTATTCGTGAAAGAGGACTCACAGTTGGTCATCAACTAGATTAATAAGGAGTTTTAATGTTCTGATAACTCGATGGAGCTTTACCTGGTTGAAGTGAGGAAATTGGAGAAGTACTTCAAGAATTTCGAGGTAATCTTTGTGACTAGAAAGGATAATGTACTGGTCGACCAGTTATTCAAGATCGAAAACTCACAAGATTTCGCTTCAGCAAGAATACTCGTAGAGCACTTGTTTAAGCCCTCTATCATGTCTTCGGACGAGGCAAATGAGACGGGCGGTAATGTCTCCTTCCTTGAGCAAAGTGTAGACTAGACAACGCCATTTGTTCAATATCTCGCACATGGGACATTGCCTGAGGAAGAAGCCGAGAAATCTCATCTTATAAGATGAGCCCCACCATGCAGGTTGGTCGAGGGTGTCTTTTACCGCAGAGGCGCACTTGGAGTACTCTCTAAGTGCATCTCCCAAGATAAGGGGATTTATTTGCTAAAAGATATCCATGAAGGAATGTGCGGAGCTTACTCATCCTTTCGGACTCTAGTTGGCAAGGCATTTCAGATGGGGTATTACTGACCTACGACCTTGAATGATGCCCGAGTCATAATAACCACGCGCCAAGCGTGTTAATTTCATGCCCGCAAGGTGCATCAGCCAGCATATGCTCTACAAACCATCCCTCTCTCTTGGTCATTCTCGACTTAGAGAGTAGACATTCTTGATCCTTTCCCCCGAGGTCAAAACGGTTGTACACATTTGTTCATTGCCATCGACACTTTCACCAAGTAGATCGAGGTCAAGCCGATGTTGACCATAATGGCTCAAGCGCATAATAATCTAGTCATGCAGTTCAAGGTGCCCCACCTCTTGATCACGGATAACGGGACCCAGTTTACCAGTGAACTGTTCCAAGAATATTGCAAAGACGTTGGCACTATAGTTTGTTTTGGCTTCGTGGCTCACCCGTAGAGCAACGAGGCTACAGAGCGTGCTAATGGCCAAATAATCCAAGGCATCAAGAAGCACGTGCTTGATCACCTGAATCAACTTCGCCAGGCATAGGTGGACTAGCTCCCATCCGTCCTTTGGTCAGTTTGTACTATGACCAGCCGGGCAACGAGAGATACGCTTTTCCAACTGGTCTATGGTGCAGAGGCCATACTGCTTGCCGAACTTGTCTTGCATTCATCAAGAGTAAACATGATCGACGAAGTCAACCAAGAGGAAGAGTGCCTACTTGACGTAGATCTCCTTGAGGGTAGCCATGAGCAAGCTCAAATTTGCTCGACAGCCTACCTGCAAGCTCTTCATATGCATACGACGAAGTCAGTAAGACCAAGGACCTTGCAAGTTGGTGATCTCGTCCTACGTCAAATTTAGGACTTGTCAAGTTGGTAGTCCGTACACAGTCATGTCGGCAACACACCCGGGGGCTATTCGTTTGGGTATGGAGGGCGGGCGGAAGCTCACCAGCACGTGGAACATCAATCGGCAAAAGAAATTCTATGTGTAGGCCCTCTCTTTCACTTAGCTTCCCATTGCGTTTTTCCAAAAAGTGGCTCAGGCGGTTTTGTAAGAGTCATTCTAAGACCTGTGAATGTTTTCGAGTTAGAACCCTGGTAAACTGATTCGCTCTTGTACTGGGAAAATCCCATCCTTACTCGTATTTTCCTCATGAATGAACTACTGGTTACTCGGACTTACGCTCCTTGTTTCTTGGCTTAACCATGTGTGTCAGCGTGCGATTCTATCCTGCCCGGCTCATGTCAAAGCTGCTTAACCATGAAGTGCGCCGCCAGAGAACCCAGCCTAAATAAATCGATATCTATCACACACAGGCACTCTCTTGGCTGGTTGAAGTACTTAGCTTAGCTTAAGTAGGCGAAAGGGCTAGAGCTAGGCAAGGCATGGTCGCATGTTTCTTTTGCCCTGTGCCCATGCCCGAGCTTGCAATTCGGGTTCCTAGGCATGGACACAACGGGGGCTAAATAGGGCGTGCTACCGTGTTTTCTATAAAACGTGATTGTCTTTTCTTTCTACTATCCCTTCGCTTTCCCTGTTTCCTTGTTCGTTTGTTTTTGCAGGCAGGACAACAAGAGATAAAAACTTTGTTAGGGGATAGCATTTCATCCTTTACACAAGGCAAGAGCTTGAGTCACAAGTTTGCTCTAGGAGCCTAAGTGATGGACGCGATCGTTTTCTCCAACTTCTGCTCTATGTCTGAGAGTTTCTTCCTCACCTCGTCGAGCTAGTTTTGAAGCTGAAGCGCCTCAATTCGTGCCTTGCATCCATCCATCCTAGGCGTCCTGACGAAGCTTCTTGTTTTTCTCTTGGCTCTGCTTTAGCCATGCATTGATGTCCTCGGTAGACTTGGCCAGTGTCCTAGCCTTGTCCGCTAGGAAATTGGAGTGCTCCTTTAGCTGCCTGAGCTTCGCTGCCATCTCCTCGAGCTCATGGTCCTTTTCTTCGAGCTCAGCTTCCAAACCCTCTATCTTTAGGGCCTTGTTAACGAGCTTGAGAGTAAGCCTCTCTATGGCGTTGTTTGCTCGAGCTGCGATTTGCTCACCGTCTCTCACCGCCTTTAGCTTGTTATGAAGGCACCGATTCTCTACATACATTGATGCCACCGTGAAGGGAAGGGCGAACAACCTGCTCACTATCCTTTCGTTTACCTGGTTTGGAGGGAAGAGAAAAATGGGTCAACAGGACAATTGTAAGACATCAACAGGTTGGTGACTGAAGTTTCTTACTATTTTGGTATGTTGCTCCAGACTAGCTCCTAGCTCAGCGATGAAGGACCCAGGGTCTATTAAGGGTCCTAGCGACCCCCGCGCCTAGGAATCCTTATTGGAGGGCGCCACTCCTTCTTCTGCTCGGGACGAGGGTTCCCCTAAGCTGAGGAATACTGTCTCCTGGGCAAACTTGTCGTCTACCTGAGAAATATCTTTGGCCGAGGCCTCGAGCTCATCGTACCAGGCACCTTCAATGCCCGGGGACTGCTTTCCCATTTCAGTGGAGGGAGGCCTTGTTTCCCTCAAGGAAGCCCCCTTCTTCGACAGCATAGAATGATCTCCCTCTTCAAGATCCCTGTTTGACCCAGTGTAGCTCGAGCTTAGCTGACGTTGGGAAGGAGGGGAGAGAGCTGCCTCCCGCTCCTTTTGCTTCCCAAACAAGCTTTTCACTAGTGGCATTCTCTGGCGGGTCTTCCTCCGCCATGATCTAATCGGCCAGCTCATGGATGAGCTTGTTCGCTGCATCGTACGCGACACTATCAACCTCATCCTAGAGCAAACGTTCTTCGTACCATTCCCAACCTGGCCATGTGATCTGAGTAAGGTTGGAAGCAAGAAAAGAAAGAGAATACGGACTGCCTACTCACTTTATTCATTGTTAGGCCAAGCTTTCTCGGAGTCCTTCCTAGCAAGTGAAGTACCGGCAACCTCCCAATTGCTGAGTGGGGTCCCTTTGGTCGGAGTGGCAGTAGTGAGCTCTTCCACCTCCCATTCTAGCTGGGCTTCGGCGTGCCCGGGCTCAGCCATCGTGGCTGCAATGCTTGTAGCCAAGTCCTAGACCTTCGGGCAGCCGCCGCGCTTGCCTCGGCCATTCGAGGATCCACGGCCTCTAGTGAAGCGTCTTGCGACCTAGGCTAAGGCTTGTGCCTGGCCTTCTTGTGCCTCTTCTTTGTGATAAGGGGCGCTCGATCCTCCTTTTCTTCCTCCTCCTTTAGCCTCCTTGCTTGGGATTGCCGGCTGGCATGCGTCCTGCGAACTTGTGAAGCTTCACCTACAGCTCAACGTATTCTGCCTCCATGGCCAGCACTTCCTTGAGCTTGGCGTTCCTCTATCACAACAGCCTGAGCCTTTCCATCTCCTTCACCTTTTCTGCGAGCTAATACAACCTTTCCATTAGCTTGGGGTTGGCACGTGTGAAGTTTTTAAGCTAGAGTTGGAGTTTCTCTACCTCTACCCTGTCGACATACTCTAAGTGCTGCTGGACAGGGGCTGGTTGCTCGACCGATGTTGGTGGTGTTAAGGCCGCCTGTCTGCGAGAACGAAGGGCCTAGTGGCCGGCAGCGCCGGTGGCGCTGGAACTCGCCCTTTCTGGGACACCCTCTTGGTCACAGTTTTGGCCTTTTTGTCCGCTTCATCGTCCTCCTTCTCAAGGGTGGTGAGCTCCATGACGGCGGCATTTAGAGCTACCGTTTCCTACAGTGGGACAGGTTCGCCCATGAGCACTCCCATAGGCATGAAAAAAAAGTAAAGTTCCGGAGGAACATACCTTATCAGTGCGCTCAAAGATGTTCTTAGGGCACTGGCGAACAAGGCCCATTTCATTGGGCGCACCGAATAGCTCCGCCATCCTTTCCTTGACTTAGGACAACTTGGGGACTATTAACAAAGCAAGAGGTAAAGACCGAGCATAACAAAATTCAAAGTTTGAATCAAGTGCTTGAGTTAATGAAAGCTTGCATCGTAGTTGTGTGTGACGTCTTTCCATTCGTCCACTTTGAAGAACAAATATTCCCTCCTCCGTAGCAGGCTAATTCGGTTCCCCAAGTAGTCCCAAGCAATCCCGTGCCTGGTAAGCCCTAGCGCCTTGAGGACGGAGATCTTATTCAGTAAAGGCTCCTCCTCAGGCTGAGCTGGAGGCCAGGGAAGCTCCTTCTTCACAGGAACCTTTTCTTAAAAGTAGAGGCCGCTCCCATCGGTCCTCTTCATGTTAAACCACCACTTGGTTAAGCCTGAAATAGAGTCCTTGAGCGCGATGCTCGGGTACAAGTAGGGCTGATTGGCACAAAGACGGAAGTACACTTGACCAATGGCGGCGGGGTCCCAATCCTACGCATCTCATAGAAGTGAAGGAATAGGCTTACCATGGACTCGATGCCAAGGAACCCTTCACAGAGATGTGTGAAGAATGCCATGATCAAGTAGGAGTTGGGGTTGAGGTTGATCGCCTCTACCCTGTAGTGCGCCAGCACCGTCTCCACGAACACACTCTTCGGCATGCACAATCCACTAATCACGTAAAGTTCGCACGCCACAAACTCTCCCTTCGCCGGCCTGGGGAACTCCTTGTTGCCAGGGGCACGCCACAACAGGGGTCGATGTGGCCCAGTGACTCGAGCTCCATGAGTCTCTTCGTCATGGTCCTGCTTGGCCCGAACTTTGCCATGAAATCTGGATGAATGGAGCGAGCAAGAAATTTGAAGACAGACAATGATCGGTGGAGGATTTTGCTAAGTTTTTGGGTGCTGAGTGCTTCTGGTGCTCAAAAGCAAAAGTGAGAACATTTTCACCATGTCTATAATATTTATAGAAAACAACTGAAGGGGCACGACTGAGAAACCAACCGACGCTTGCTCACGAAGCGACGCATGGATCGCACTTTCTGGAAACTGTCCAATCAAGCCGCGCTCCATCCAACGGTTAGTAAAAATCAATCCGACTGTTGGAAAAACTGCTCCCGGGCATCTGCTGTCCGAACACAAAGTTGCATTCAAGCCGCATGAATGAGCTAGTCACACCCAAGCATACTTTGTCTGGATGTGGTAGTAGAAATACGCTACCATAACCAATCCCTCGTTTTAGTTGGAAGGCTTAAGGGGAAAGCTTGTCCAGGTAGTTTTTCACTTGAGCCTCGGAGGCTAGCTGTCGAGGATTGAATAACACCTATGGGATGGATGTGGCCCTAACAGCTAGAAGTCTCGAGACGTGCCCTCAGATGTTGTTCCCAAGGAGCCCGTTCGATAGTTCTTCTTGACCGGACAGGATCTCTGCTCGGGTGCCCGGGACCCACATAGTCGGGGTTGGCACCGCAAGGCTCCGGTCTGGTTAAGGTCGCTATACTTGGAGGCTGAATGCTTGGCGAGGCGCCACGTGGCCATGATCCCCACTTCCTTGGAGCCGTTACCCATGATCCGAATGTGGTGGTAGCCGACGAGCACATTAAGGGCCACATTTAGTTTTAACTAATGGCTATTAATTAGGGTGGTTAATAGCCTTGTACGTTAGCTTCCCTGGGGCCTATATATACCCAATGTTTTTTATTGTAAAAAATGATGATCAATTGGTGTGATAGGCTCGCACACTCAGAAGTATACACAATACATACATACATACTGGAGTAGAGTTGTTATCTCATCACTGAGAGGCTCGAACCAGGATAAACACCTTGTCTTGCCCGTTTTATCACCTTGTGAGTTCACAGCATCTCAAAAGCAACACCTTAGCAGCAAGGGGTTCTTTTGATCCCTCAGTCAGGAAATATGCTCGGCGGGGAAGGCATTTCCGAGTCATCAAAAGGACTACTCAACAAGATACCACACATATTTTTATTAGCATATCATGCAAAAAATGACTGGCTCATAATCTATAGCATATGTAGATACTGCATAATTCAGTTGTGCATAGCTGTCTCCCACAGTTTTTGAAAATAATAGTAGTGGGTAGAATAGACTATAGTAGCATCCATTTTATTCCTTATACTTCTCTGCATCCTATAGCTTCAGGGCTTTTGTCAACGATTGAACAAAAGTTTTACCTTCTACCATACCCTGAAGTGAACTACAAAAAAGCAATACACAACATGCTATATACCTGAGGAATTGTGCGCTTCAGTGTCCTAAATTTTCCAACAAATGCATCCAATATGCGGCTCTGATCATTTAAGCTAATGAGTATAGTTAATTTTAAAAAGAAGCGACTGATGTAACATTGTGAACCAAAAAACACTTACCAGCAATATCCGTGCTTCATCCATGCTTTGCTGATCAACACCTTTTTCATATATGGGCTCAACCTAAAAGGCACCAGGAAACTAGCAGTTTACAAATACTGGCTTAACTAAAATACTGTTTAATTTTATGGTTATGTATGAAATTCTTTATGCTCATACATATAGAAGTAGAAAAGGAAAAACTCAACTACAGAATATACCAAAATAAACCATATTTTTACTACTGAAGAAAGACAGAACAGTAAGCATACCAGATTCAGCATTAAACGAGCAGACGTCGTATGAATTATACCACTGCTGGGAATGGCTAGGGTAAGACCCATGCGTTTCAAAAATTTTATTCCCTCCCCAAGATCATCGCATGCATTAGAACCAAGATTGGCTGTCAACCAAAAGTTTATAAACACGTACCGTGGCGGCCCAGGAGAATCAGGATGAAACTTCGGAGATGGATTTACTCATAGCCTTCAACTCCCGGTTGTCGCAGCGGAGAGATATCCGTCAGACCTTTCATAGCAAAATAGTTGTGTCCTTCAGGTATTCACATGAGCAGGCCTTCGGCTTCGTGCGTCGGTGTGCTAGTACCGGATTACACGACCCTCGTGACTTTCTCTGAAACAGGTGTAACTCTTACACCCCTTTTTCTTTTCTCTTTTTCCTTCCCTCTTCTCCTTCTTTCTCATTTTCCTTTTTTTTATTTTCTTTCTTGAACCATGGCTATCTATTTATAGCCAAAAACACTGTAGCTACAATACCAAGATCTGTCACTGTAGCAAAGGCGGTTTCTGCAGTGCTGACGGCATGGGCACTGTTCATAGAATGGCTGCTACAGTGCTGCCGACATGCTGCATTGTTTCGTCATAAGAACAGTGCATTCAGCACTGCTACAGTGTTTTCGGCTTTTCGGAAACAACCAGATACCACGTTCAATTGCAATGAACATACGTCACGAGTGGTGGTTTCACAAACCTGCCTAAACCTTGTTCTATATGTGTAACCCTGTAGGTTCATGCAATGTTAACAGTAAATCGAAATCTCTTTTCGATCTACAAGTCACAAGCGGCTTCTAGCAAAACATTGCGACTACTCAAATTGCATGAAGGTCGGCGATCCCCTGAACCTCTCAATGATCAAATGTTGATCCTTTCGTCTCTATTGATATAGTGACTTAACCCAAGGTCGAGGTGTGTCATCTTTGTGCTGTTAAGCACTTTTACTCGATTTTATGAAATAGACTAAACCTTATCAATCAATCAACTCCTTGATCGCTCGGGCATGGCCATGCATATCCTTCAGTCTATTTCATCGAGCGGCTCAAGATATCGTTTTTCTCTAAACGAGGAGGACAACTCCTATCTTGATCAATCACTTTCCTCTGCATGATTCAAAACATACCCGAGTAAAGTCCTTATCGTTATCCAGTTATGGAATAACTTCAGACAATATCAAAGCATGCCATCCTCATGTAGGAAACTGTGTTGATCTTAGGTCTGAGGATCAAACATTATCATTGTATGAAATCACCTATGACACATTATATCCTCAAAGGTGTTTCACAAAGCGGGTCAGTCCAATGCCATGTACTCCTACATATGTATCCACATAATTGTATTGATATCACATATCCATAGCCTGTAAAACATGACTATCACAACAACCCATGTGGTTGATTATATCCATGTCTATTATTGGTGTTCCAACCAATAAACAAAATCAAGGGACAACTTTTATAATGATGTCATTATGTATTACAGAGTTTTACAACCTTGTCGTACTTGATGATTTGTAACATGAGATCATTAATGGAACCACACAATCATAACATATTACAATCATCTTCATGATTGGCCTCTAGGGCATATTTCTTACAATCTCCCACTTGCACTAGAGCCAATCATACATGTATCTAATACCCATTGCTCTCGTATGCGCCTCGTGCTTTGCTTACGGGAGAGGCTTTGTCAACGGATTTGCCACATTAGCTTCCGTTGCCACTTTGCATATCTTGACATTACCTCTATTTAAAATCTCTCGAATAAGGTGAAATCGCCGCAGTATGTGTTTGGATTTTTGGTGTGCCCTCGGTTCTTTAGCTTCCGCAATGTCTCCACTGTTGTCACAGTAGAGATCCACTGGGCTCTTAGCACTAGGAACTACACCCAGTTCAATGATGAACTTTCTTATCCAAATAGCCTCCTTTGCTGCTTCCGAAGCAGCAATATACTCGGCTTCCGTTGTAGAGTCTGCAATGGTCGACTGCTTTGAACTCTTCCAGCAAATCGCTCCTCCGTTGAGGCAGAACACGAATCCAGATTACGATCTTGAGTCATCCTTATCGGTTTGGAAGCTTGCATCGGTGTAACCAGTTACAACGAGCTCTTCCTCACCACCATAGACAAGGAACATATCCTTAGTTCTTCTCAAGTACTTAAGGATATTTTTGACTGCTGTCCAGTGACTCTCACCGGGGTCTGCTTGATATCGACTTGTTATGATTAAGGCATAAGAAACATCTGGGCGTGTACATATCATGACGTACATGATGGAGCCAATAGCAGAAGCATATGGAACCACACTCATGTGATCTCGCTCATCCCGTGTCATAGGACACTGAGTCTTGTAGAGATTTATACCAGGTGACAAGGGCAAGAATCCTTTCTTGGAATCCTGCATGCTGAACCTCTTTAGCACCTTGTCAATATATGTACTTTGGCATAATCCAATTAACCTTCTTGATCTATCTCTATAGATCTTGATGCCTAAAATATAGGCTGCTTCGCCTAAGTCTTTCATTAAAAATCTTATTTTCAATGGTGCCTTAATTGATTCAAGCATGGGAATATCATTTCTGATTAACAATATGTCGTCCACATATAGAACCAGAAATGCCAGTGCACTCCCACTTGCCTTTTTGTAAAGGTAGGGTTCTTCTTCATTTTTTATGAATTCAAACTCTTTGATAACTTCATCAAAATAAAGATTCCAACTCCGTGATGCTTGCTTCAATCCATAAATGGATTTTTGAAACTTGCATACTTCCTCAGCATTTGTAGGATCGACAAAACCCTCAGGCTGTAACATATACACGTCCTCGCTGAGCTTTCCATTAAGGAAGGCGGTTTTGACATCCATTTGCCATATTTCATAATTGAAATATGCTGCAATTGCTAGGATGATCCGAATTGACTTAAACATCGCGATAGGTGAAAAGGTTTCATCAAAGTCAATACCATGAATTTGTCTGAACCCTTTAGCCGCCAGTCGGGCTTTATGGATGTGAACTCTTCCATCCACGTCAATTTTCCTTTTGAATACCCATTTATTTTCGATGGCTTTCACACCATTCGATAAGTCAACCAAGTTCCAAACTTGATTATCTTTCATGGAATTCATCTTAGATCTCATGGTTTTGAGCCATTTTATGGAGTCCGGGCTTTCCATCGCTTCTTGAAAAGTGGCAGGGTCATCGTCATCTAATAATGATGTGTCACCTTGTTTATTCACAAGAAACATGAACCTTTTAGGTTTGTGACGTACCCTTTCTAATCTCCATGAGGCTGGTGTTTCAATAACAGGTTCTGCAACTGTTTGCAGATTTTCTTGAGGTTCCTCCAGGTTAGAAGAAGACTAAGGTACATCTTGAATTTCTTCAAGGTGCACTGAGCTCCCACTAACTCTTTTGGAAGAAACTTCTTTTCTAGGAAAACACCATTACGAGCAACAAACATTTTGTTTTCATGCCGATTATAAAAGTAATACCCTTTGGTTTCCCTAGGGTAGCCCAAGAAGATGCACTTATTAGATTTTGAAGTGAGCTTATCAGACGTCAAACGTTTTACATAAGCTTCGCAACCCCAAATTTTTCGAAAAGATAAACTAGGTTGCTTCTCAGTCCATATCTCATATGGTGTCTTTTCTGTTGCTTTTGATGATGTCCTGTTCAAAATAAACGCAGCTGTTTATAGAGCGTATCCCCAAAAATACAATGAAAGATCTGTTTGGCTCATCATAGACCGAACCATGTCCAACAAGGTTCTGTTTCTCCTCTCTGATATCCCGTTCCATTGAGACGTACCGGGTGGAGTCAACTGTGGAATGATTCCACATTTTTTAAGATAATCACCAAACTTTTGGCTCAAATATTCACCTCCACGATCAGATTGTAGAAATTTAATTGTCTTGCCAATATGATTCTGTACTTCGTTCTGAAATTCTTTAAACTTTTGAAATGATTCAGACTTATGTCTCATCAAGTAGACATAACCATAACGACTTAGGTCATCAGTAAATTGTTATGAAGTACTGAAAACCATTTCTAGCGACGGTACTCATTGGTCCACATACATCTGTATGTATTAGTTTCAATAAGTCTTTTGCCCTCTCACCAACACCAGCAAAAAGTGCTTTGGTCATTTTTCCTAATAAACAAGATTCGCACGTGTCATAAGATTCAAAATCAAATGAGCTTAGAAGTCCATTTTTATGGAGCTTCATTTCAGAAAATCGAGTAAAAGAGCTTAACAACACAAGGATGACACATCTTGACTTTGGGTTAAGTCAATATATCAATAGAGTCGAAAAGATCAACATTTGATCATTGAGAGGTTCGTCGGATCGCCGACCTTCATGCAATTTGAGTAGTCGCAGTGTTTTGTTAAAAGCCGCTTGCGACTTGTGGATCGAAATAAGATTTCGATTTATGGTCAACATTGCATGAAAGCTACAGGGTCACACACATAGAACAATATATAAATATATATATTTAATTAAATATGTAGGTTACAATGACGGGCTGAACCGACATGTCCGGTTTGGTGAACAGTATGGGCCAGCACAGTTTGTCCCATTAGGCTCGGCCTGTTTGGCCACCTTTAGATTCGACGGGAGTGGCACACGTATTTTTTAAAATTATTTTTCTCTTTGTATCCTTTTGTTTTCAATTTTCAATTTCGTTTTATTTTATTCAATGGTATTGTAGTCGCTAATTTCTCAACTTGTGAACGCAAATGGAATGGGATGCATTCAGCCGTGCAGCCCAACCAAATCCCTAGACAGCGCGTAAACAAAGAAAGAAGGGAGATGGAGAGAAAATGGCGCGGGAAGGATGAAAGCAGAGGAGGTTTCGCGCGCGCCAACATCTCCATTTTCCCTCCTCCCCTGGCTCCATCTCAAATCCCAATTCGCTCCTCTCCGCAGAGAGAGGCCAGATCCAGCCATGGCGCCGTCCAAGCCCACCACGCCCCCAAACTCCAGCTCTGCCTCCGACGACCCCAATGCCACTAGGAAGAAGAAGAAGGTCACCCCCGTCCAGGTCGCCTTCCTCGTCGAGCGCTACCTCGCCGACAACGGCTTCTCCGCCTCCCACGCCGCCTTCCGCTCCGACGCCGCCCACCTCTTCTCCAAGACCAGCACCGCCAACCTCGTCCCCCCCAAGGGCCTCCTCCCCCTCGCCGACATCCTCCACGACTACATCTCCCTCAAGGAGGCCCGCCTCGCCGTCGACTCCGCCATGCAAGCCATGCACAGCCTCGTCTCCACCTACTATTCCAATTCTTCCGCCTCGCCCCCGCTCTCGCTCCCTCCGCCCTCCTCGCCCCCGCTCGTCCCGCCGCTCTTCGTCGCTCCCTCCGCCTCCTCACCTCCGCAACCGCCCCTGCACCATCCACCACCTCCTCCAGGTATGCAATGCAATGCACCCTCCATCTTTTCTTCCGATCTCCATCCCCTTTTAGTTTTTATGCGCATCATCTGATTACAGATTTACAGTTACGCTTACCCACAGGACGAGTATACCATTCCAAGTTTTTTTTTTTGCATCTGCGGCACATATCACTCTCTATCAGCACCAGCATGTACTGTTACAAACTGCCGTGCTACAGGTTCCATTTTTTAGAATTGTATGTGTTCATTCATAACTTATGAAAAATGAAAAAAAAAGTTTTCATCTTTCTAAGTTCCTTACAACGTTGTCTACATGGGCTCTACATTCTACTTAGTCCTGTCAAAATTTTGTGGCTCTGATTTTGTCATCCAGTCTTCTCTGGTGCATGGGCATGGGCTCAACATTCTGTGGTTCTGATTTTGTCATCCAGCTACTGCTAATATGATTTCAGTCTATAGTCTATTCTCTGGTGCTAATAGGATTTCAGATTAACGTTGTCCCTTTTCTGCTGTTGCAGGCATTGCTGGATATGCTTCACCTATCATACACTACACCCAGACATCCTCAGTTGTCGTTCAGAACACATCAGGGGTCAACAATATGTCGACCCCGGCACCCAGCTCCTTGCCCACAAAGAAGAGAAAGGCTACAAAGTCGACCACTTCTGCCTCGAAGAAGACCTGCACTGCACTGACTACTACAACCTCACACCCAAAAGGTATTATGTTTGGAAAGTAGCATAAAACAACTGTCAACTCCTAGAACATCACATATATATTAGTTAACTCAACCTGTCCCAATCCCAGGTAAAACTGTAGCCTCTCAACAGCCACATGATAACATGGGTTCTGCTGCTCAACCAAGCTCTGCTGAACATTCCGTTATGGCAAAGCTCCTAGTGCAAGGCTCAACTGTTGCAAAAAGCTTATTCAAACCTCAAGTGCATTCTTCTCCTTGCACGCCTCAACAAAGCCACCCCGTAGAAGGCGAACCTGCTGCTTATCAAACAGAAAGGCCATCATCTGTGGTTGCCAATGCTCACGCCCAAGAGGATATTGCTTCATCTCAATGCTCTATAGTTTCTTCCAAGACTGTTATTGTCAGCCCTCTGAAAGGGGCTGCCTATTATGCTGTTGAGAGGAGTTACCATGTTAGCTCCCCCTTAAAACAAGGCACTCAGAAGTCATCCAAAAGGGAACATGTGAAAGGGAAGTTGGATTTTGGCAGTTCTGATGCAAGGTCAGGTTCAACTGAGCAGATTTGTGAGAAGGCCTCTACCTCCTCGGATGGAGAGAAGAAAGATGACTTTGACATCGATTTCACAGATTTTGATATGTTCAATGATGATTTTTCATTTTCTGAGCTTCTACTTGACTTTGATCTTGACACTGAAGGTACTCACAGTCAGAATCCTTCCACAATTGCCGAAGTTCAAAGGTATGATAAGAGTTTTATTTGTTGCCTTTGGTTTATGTCCTTGGTGGAACTTATATGCTAAAATTGCTCTATAATGTAAATTGAACGAATACAGACTAGAGCCAATTGCAAGGAGTAATTATGTGACGGCAGACCCAGTTTTACCCGATTCAGTGAAGCCAATGGGGGTAGATCCTACTGAAGATATCGATTCACAAGGTCCAGAGCTAGCTCTAATAAGATCATGCATGCCTTGATTTTTATTTTTCCTATTATCATTTTTTCTAATAAATCTTTAATCCATACCTACGTCTGCAGGAGCCACATCCGTTACATCTGTCAGAGCAATTACTAAGAGGATAAAGATTGTTAGCCCTGGTATGTTTACAACTTCTGCCTATCATGCACCAAAACATGTACAACAGATTTAAAACAATCTAACACGCTGTTGATTATTTGTTTGCAGTTAAGGGCCGCAGAGCTTTGTAGTCCACATAACCAAAAGCAAACGGCTTCTGGATATGACTATTAACAGATATGCTCTAGATGGCCAGATAAATTGTTGCAATAGTTGTTTCTTAACCAATTGTTCTGCATTGAGGGGCATTTTCGGCACAAGTACACATCTCTTTCGATGGCAAGCCTGTACTATTGTCTTCTGTTTCACATTTGCTAATACATTTGTCTCCGTGTATAGCTAATGTTGCATATGCAAGTGCTAACTCTTACACTTTTGTCTTCTGTCGAAGGGATGCTTGTTATATTGAATTAGTGACAATATTTTCCCATGCTTTGTCCTGATGGTCCTAAAATGTACTTGGTACATGTAGAAATGATTTAAAAATTACAAGAATTACAAGGAAATCTCTGCCCCTTTCTATCATATCCAACTAACCCAGAATGTGAATTGCTGCGATGTTCTTGAGTCAGGTTGAATCATGCTTATCAGCATGCTGTAGAATCACAAGTACTTTGTGTTATGGTGCCATTATACAGGTCATCTGATGGTTAGCTAACTGAGAAGAGAAGTATCACATCACACTGTTGAAAACTATAGTACCTGAGGTGGCAATTTCCAACCAAACAAATCTTGAGCATCCATGCGAAAGGCTGGAGTCTGAGAAGGGGGGGTTTGAGCATGGATTCAACTTGACATATCAAAATGTATATAGGGCATGTTTGGTTCGTATCCATCAGTTGCCATGCCAAAAATTTGGTTGCCATGATATTTTGGCCATCGTTTGGTTCGTCGCCGATTGTTGCCCAGCCGTGCCAATTCATTGGCATGCCAACGTTTTTCTTCAGCCGAGCAAGCAATGGCGCGGGCGGCCGATTCGGCCGCCAATGCCCACACCGGCTTCGCCAACGCGCAGGGCCTGCACGACAGACTCAGCGCGCGATGACTGATAGCAAGCAGTGACTAGTAGCAAACAGCTAGTTTTTTATTTTACACTTGATTAAACTTCACAATTTTGTATATAATTCATGCAGTGTCCAAATCGCACGAAATAAATTTCATAATTCATCTAAAATCATAAGCAACCCATTTTAAATACTTTTGTAATTTTTTATTTTTTAATTTTTCATTGGCCAAATTTGATTGGCTACAAGCCAAACACAGTAAAATTTGGCATTGAATTGGCATGCCATGGATTGGCATAACCATTGAATTGGTATGGCAACTCATGGCCATAAACCAAATAGGCCCATAATACTAAATTGAGATGCTGATAAACTAAGTTTGACATAGTGTTGTCTATTGCAAGAGAAACGGAGCTAAATAAATAGTAAAAAACATGAGGGGTATGAGACCACACCATTTCTGAACCAGCTTGTAGAATCTCATGGAACTAGAGGATGAAGTGAGCAAAGAAATAAATATCTTAGAATTGATTGGGGATTCATCCTAAAGGATCGCATGATCCTTCCTTGATGGCAGTGGTTTCAAAGTCATCATTACCATCAAACTTGTTTTCTTCCAAAGTTGACATCTTTTAACACAAGATAACAAACAAACAAGTGTCTTTGATATAGAAATGCCTTGACATCACTTGTGGACCCAAAGGGGTAGGAGAAACATGTAACAAGAAGTTAATGTCTCACAAGTATTTCACCAAACACCTTTTGTGTATAACAAACGAGCAACCTTGCTTCAATCCTACACACAACATGTTGTTCTAAACTTTTGCATCAAAATTATGCTTGCAAGAATTAACTCATTAGATCATCAATACCTCATCAACATCCATATATCAAAGAACCCCTATATGTTTTGTATGTTAACTCAACCATATAACATGAACTTGATTTATAAACCAATAGTAAGCAAGATATTGACCAAATCAACACATATGACAAAGAGAACACTAAATCAAGAGTAGACATCAAGATTTACGTGGAAACCACATGTGGAGAAAACCACGGGTGGCAGGGAGATGAGCAATACACTACGAAGATAAAGCCAATACAAGATATGGGAGCCAACAACAGAGGAGAGACTCCAAATCCCCACAAATCTCACTCTGTAATGCTTGGCATCCAGGGGTTTGCTGGACCCCCTCTGTCTCGACGGCATATTAATGGCCATCGAGAATAACTGAATTCCAGTAAAAGAACTGGGTAAATTGCTAAAAATTATCCAATTTAGCAGCCGTTGCTGCCCCAGTAGCAATGGCTGCACCTGCAAACCCAAAGTACCTCGCATATATTTCACAATCCCCACATTTCACACAAATATACATTCACAATTAAAATTCCAACAAAAAATGGCAATATATGACCAAAACAACCCAATCATCACATTCATCCATAATTTTAACCACATTCATCACATATAACATCAAACCAAGTCATTGATTCGTGTTAATCACATATATCACATGTATCATCAAAAAACAAAGTCCATTCATCAAAACCATGTGCTCAAGAGAAGGGTGGTGGTGGAGGGTTGTCGCGGAGGAAGCTGCGTGTGAAGTACATCAGTTGGGACTCGTCGTCTCCGTCCTGGGTGCCATCGCGTCGAGCCGGAGCCACCGATCCCGAACTGTGAAGTGGAGGAGACTTCGGGCGTCCCGCAGTCCCGCTCGAGCTGGCTTACACATTCGCAACACAATTAGTTAAAGCATTGTAGGTTTTAGCGAAACGAAATGATATGATCTTAGTCTTACCCCGCGCTGCATCTTTGGCCAGGAACCGCCTGAACATCGCCTCTACCAACCTCCACTCCTGCTCTCGCCGCAGTTGCTCCTCCTTCGTTGTCCTCATGCTCTCCTGAAACGCCTGCAGCATTTGCTCCCTCTCCATCGCCATCCGCTGCTCTATCTCTTGCTTCTGTTGCTCTATCTCTTGGCAAAGCCAGGTCTCAAACTCGCGCCAGCTCTCGGGGGTGTTCTGGGAGGCCCGGACCTCGAGCATGTAATCCTCCGACCTAGAATTAAGAAGGACTGCGGTTAGTTGCAAAAATCAACGTTATCAAAGCAATGACATCTAACATGGTTATTAGCTCACCTAAGGTGGTCCACTTCGATCGCCAGTCTCCTGTGCGCCTTGCCGCCCAAGTGCTTGTGGATCACCATCGGGTTGAGGGGCGCGTCCTCCCGAAAGCTGTCCGGACCATGCTCCTGAGTGTACGCCTCCCGGTAGCGATCCTGCGTGGTTTCGAGTTAGACTAAGCTAAACTACAAATCTGCTAAGTGTGATAGGTTTTGTTGGCACTTACCAGCTTGGCCTGCGCATGGGGATCCATCACGGGCTGGGTTCCAGGCTTGGCCTTCAGAGTGTGGGCCTTCTTAAAGGCCTCTATGACACTAAGCACCTGCAGGAATGGAAAGACAAGTTCAAAAAAAGAAAAATAAAGGAGAAACCAGATCTTACCATCTTCTTGCCTAGGTGGGGCATGGACCACCTCCCCACGCTCATCTTGAAGACCTTTGAGGACCGGTTCTTCTTGGCCTTCGCGGACTTCTCATGAAACTCCTGGTTGGCCCATTTCTTCCCAAGGGCCCTCCAGGCTGTCGGGTCCCTTGCCCATTCAGGACGCACTCGGTCGTAGTCATCAGGCTCCAAGTAGATACCCCGGGCCTCCTTCATGCTGATCGGCTCGTCGGTGTGTTTCCTGAAATGCACAAAAGTTCATAGGTTTAAAAACTGTAAATACCATTTGACAACGATATTATTAGGACGGTTGCTTATCTGTGGTACTCCTCCACCGCCGCGACGCCTTATGGGGACGGAATCTGGCTTGAAATTACATAAACCAAGGAGATTAGGAACGTGATCATAAATTTAGAAAATAAATTCGGTTAGACAGACTTACCTAGAAGTCTCGAACGCAGTGGGCGGTGGCGGTCGAGTCCCCATGGACAATGAGCTCGTAGTCTTCTCAGCTGTACGCTGGCTGGTAACGTCGTCCACGTTGACCATGACGGGGTAGTACGTGCGGAGCAGGGTCCACATAATGTAGCCCGGCTGCTGCCTTACGGAGGGATCCATCGTCAACATATTGCTACAAAGATTAAAAGAATGTTAGGAAATTCACATAATAAAACAAAAAAAAATTACATGTACCTGTTCCCGTCGATCTGGATGGAGACCTTCGAGCTGGCGTCCATTAGTGTCGGGGGGACCTTTTTCTAGGTCCTCTTCTTCTTCGGAGCCGTCTGTGACCCCTTAGTGGGCACCAGCTCTTGCCCAGAATCCTGGTCAAACCCCTGGGTGCTGGCTTGGCCAGACCCCTGGCTAGACCCCTGGGTGCCGCCCTGACCAAAACCTTGGCCAATCTCCTGCTGGGTGTCGCTCAGGGCGTAACCCTGCGACTCCGCCACCCTGTCCAGCTCCTCGTCCGTCTGGGGTGTCCTGACAAACTTCTTTCGAGTGCGACCCATCCTGCAAATAAATGGAAAGTTAGTAAGTAGTAACACATCACAACCATTGTGGGACCCATGGATCCGAGACAATTTCTGTAGCATAACCCTAAGGTTCCCCTGGTGCAACGATGGTCATGGTGCCGTTTCCGGCGCCCCAACACTTATGTTATGCACCAGAGAACCATATAGGGTCATGCCGTTGAAATCTCAACTCGGAATCCACGAGTACCACAACGTGTCTAACCAAACCGACATTCGTAAGATGTCCACTGGGACGCCTGTCGCGGCAATCCACTGGACAGTTTGGGAACTCTTTCCACTTTGCGTAATGGAGCCGGACGAATCACCGTCCAAGATCCTTACGATATGTGACGTTCCCGAACAGGTGACGTACGACTAGGTGATATTTCATACTAAATTGCAAAAATCATGACAAAATTTCTACTATTTTTAGCAATCCCCTGCAATTTGCATAAATTCATAACAAATGCGAGCAATTTATAGTAATTTCTAGCAAATTTCATAAACTTATAGTAATTTATAACAAATTATACCAAATTCTAGCAAATTCTTGCAAATTGTAGCAAGTCATAGAATATTCTAGCAAATTATAGCCATTTGAAGCAACTTGCAAATTGTAGCAATTCATAGAATATTTTAGCAAATTATAGTCATTTCTACCAAGTCCTAGCAAATTCTAGCAAATTATACCGAATTCAAGCAAATTTTTGCAAATTGTAGCAATTCATACAATATTCTAGCAAATTATAGCTATTTCTACCAAATCCTAGCAAATTCTAGCAATTTATCACAAATTCTAGCAAATTATACCGAATTCAAGCAAATTCTTACAAATTGTAGCAATTCATAGCAAATTATAGCCATTTCTACCAAATCCTAGCAAATTCTAGCAATTTCTAGCAAATTCTAGAAATTCTAGCAATTAATCGCAAATTCTAGCAAATTATACCGAATTCAAGCAAATTCTTGCAAATTGTAGCAATTCATAGAATATTCTAGCAAACTATAGCCATTTCTATCAAATCCTAGTAATTTCTACCAATTTCACACCGATTTCAATCAATTTCTATCGATTTGCACCAAAATTTACAATTTGTTCCTAATTACATTGTCATTACTCTAACCATGCATTTAATTAAGGGGATTAGTCTCGACCGGGTAAGTGGCCGTTGAGACTAATCTCCAACATTTCAAAAAAAAGGCGCAAAATTTGAAATTTACCTAGGCGGCAACGACGACGACGACGGCGGCGGCGGGTGTGGCCAGCAGGTTTCTCCCTCTTCTCCTTCTTCGTTCTTCTCTTTCTCCTCCTTTTCTTCTCCCAGCCTCTTCTTGCCCCGGTCTTTTCTCCTCCTCCTCCTCTACCACCTCCTCCGCTTCCTCCTCCTTTCCTCCTCCCCTCTTCCTCCTCTGCTTCGGCGACAGTGTGGGCGGTGGGGAAATGGCTTGTGATGGGGGTGGCTTGATGAGCGGCGGCGATGTGAGGCAGGAGCGGCTGCAGTGGCTAGGTTGTGCGGTGGAAGCGGCTTGCGGCAGGAAGCGGCGGGGTGGCCGACGTCTTGGCGTGAGAAACAGCGGGGTGGTGGCATCGGGCCGGCGCATGGGCTTGGCAGCGGGGACACGGGGCTAGGGACTTGGCAGGGACTTGGCAGTTTTGCCAAGTCCCTAGCCCCTGGCGGCTTAAAACTCACCGTCTCTCTCGACGACCGAACTTAAACCGTCGAGAGAGGGGTGGGTAACGGTCATCTACGACACCTCTCTCGATGGTTAGCCGATAAGCCATCGAGACAGCTATAACCGTGCCCAAACCCTATACACCTCAGAGTCTATATCGACGGCTTCGAAACTAGTTGTTGAGACAGCTGCTTGGTAGGCCAAGCCTGGCGTGCCCGCTGGGGTGGGCTCTGGGCTGTCTCGATGGCCCAGTGAATAGTCGTCGAGACAGGTCCTCGGTACACCAATCCTAGGCCGGGTGTGGCTGGGAGGGCCTCTCTCGACGGTTCTTGGTCAACCGTCGAGCTAGGTAGCCTGTCCCGACGGTTGCAGTGAGGAGCTGTCGAGACATGCCTCTTGAGGGCCGTTTGTTGGCTGGCCATCAAGAGACATCAGTCTTGACTATCTCCGTTGACTATTGTCGAGAGAGGTACCCCTATCTCGACGATTCAAGGTAAAGCCATCGAGACAAGTTTCTGACTCGATGGCCCCTTCTTCTTTGGCCACCGGTGGTCAACCCTGACTGTTTTGTTTTTATTAAAAAATTATATTGACGCTATTGACCGTAGCCTTCGATTATATTGCTCCATATGTAACATAGCATGCTCCAAAAAAGATTCAAAATTTTTTTGACTTTCATAGCTATGGAACCCTTTCTAATCGCCCTATTCGAGTCACCGGCGGGTTTAGTGTCTATAGACGTTCAGAGATAATCCCCTCTAGATTTGTTAGTTTCATCCCAGCGCCACACGAATCATGTGAAACCATTTTAACAATTCAAACTCTAAGTGGTGCTGTCTTCGATACTTGAATTTTTCTTTAAATTTGAAACAATTCAAACATTTATTGTTAAATCAAAATCATTTTCATCTTTAAGAAATATATACAAGTCATATAGCCTACTTTACTAAATCAAAACCATGCTAAATTTTGAATAATTCAAATCTAGAAGAACTACTTTTCTAAACCTTGCAATGCCTACATTCATGACTGCAAGCCATATAGCCAATCACATGTATGAGTTTGGCAAAATTTGTAAAAGCACAGTCTCTCTCGACGGTCAATGCAAAGGCCATCAAGAGAGAGATGCTTGGCCCACCTGGCAATGACAAGCCACCTGAGGCACTCAGGTCAGACCGGTCTCGACGGTTGCTAGCTGCCGTCGAGAGTACCCATTGCTTACCGGGCTAGAGAAATTAACTATATCGATGGTCGTCTTGTGGCCGTCGAGAAATCTAGGCGTGGTCAGCTTTCGCTGCGTTTCCTGTAGTGGTAGTAGTCATGCTCCTTGCCTACGACAAATCTCAATCTGCATCTTCCATTTCCCTCACGCTTGTTCAGTTGCTTTAGACAATGTTAGTTGCAAAGGAATTCAACAGATGAGTACTATTATACTATAATCACATGCTACTACGTAGAGCTAACCCAATTAAACTGCCTTGGTGAACCATATAGACCTACCCGAACCAGTATAGGAACTTGTATGTATTCTAGCTACCTACGACCCACCAATCCAACTAACCCGCACATGAACAGCCCTAACTGGTAGATAAGTAGGATTTCTTTTGTTTCTCTCATCCGTTTCTGTGGCCCATCCAAATCTCTTTAAGTTAGTCTATATATACCATCTACTACTACGGAACTGGCCTTTAGTACCGGTTCAAAATGGCCTTTAGTACCGGTTTTTGAACCGGTACAGGTTATCCGAGACTGATGCTCAAGGGCATCAGTACCTGTTTTCTCACCCGGTATTGATAGTACTAGAAATGTTTAAAAATATGTCGAGGATATATGGGAGAAGTGGGACTCGAATCCGCAACCTAGTGACTCCAACCTCACCCTTCTAACCAACCCACCCACCATCGTGTACTGATATAGATAGAATATGCATTCATTTAATTTTGAACTTTCTGAAACAGGCGATCGATTCTGGTTTGTGGCTCTAATCGATCATGAAGGCCCACTACTACCAGAATTTAATGAACCAGATTAATGTCACTATCAGTACGGGTTCAAATCTAAGAGGTATTGATAAGCCGGTACTAAAGGCTAGTTTTGTAATAGTGTGGCCTTCACACTTTTCTTTTGCGTTGTCAGCTGCCATGTTTCTATCCCTATCTTGATTTGACAGCCCTCTTTATGTTGCCGATTATTACCTTGTCATTTTGCTGCTTTGTTTCTACTTGATTATATCGTAGTCTTTTGCACCATGTGCTTTCTTAGCTCTCGTTCTGCATTTCGACATGTTGTTGAAGAGATGACATTATCGTTACTCTCGCACTTTGGATAATGTTCTTTTCATTGGTATATACCCTGTCATATATAACCTAGAGGACGTTAACACTCGTAGAAAAACAATTAACGTACGGAGAATTAAGCATTTGGCCTTTTGCCACTTTATTGATATCATGGACGCCGTGGTAACAAGCAATATCCGCATGCAATCAGTACGTGACCAAAAAGAATGAAACGCTAAGCGAAATTATCGTAAATAACGAGAACAAAATTAATGAAGGAGACATATATAGTGGCTAGCTGCATCACTAGATCTTTTGTAATTGGGATAACAGTAGGTAGTATGCATGGGACAAGTAGCTAGTGCGTGTAGAGATCATATCGCAGGCTAACACTTGGGGTAGTCCGGCGGCGGCGGCGGGAGGATGGTGTCGGGAGTGGGGCCGTCGTCCACCTCGAACACCATGGCCAGCCCGAAGGGCAGATGCGCGTCCAAGTGGCAGTGCATGATCCACACCCCTGGGTTGTCGGCCGTGAAGCGGATGACCGCCCACCCGCCGGCGGGCACCGCGACGGTGTTGCGCTGCTGCGGGTTGACGAGGTTGTAGGTGCGCACGGCCCGGTGCGCGTTGAAGTTGCCGCTGCCCTGCGCGAGCACGAAGAAGTTGAAGCCATGGAGGTGCAGCGGGTGGTTCTCCGACCCCAGGATGGCCGTGTTCTGCAGCACCACCTCCACCGTCGAGTTGAACCTCACCCTCTTCACCTTGGTCCCCTTGGACGTGAACGCCAGCGCCCGGTTGCTGCTCACGGCGCCGCTCGTGAAGTCGAACATCACCGCCGGCTTGTCGGGGAAGTCGCGGGTGTACACGCCCTCCGTCTCGTTCCGCATGTGCGCCTCCAGCAGCGACACGCTCGTCGGCAGCAGGAACGACACGTTGTTCATGCTCGCCGCCACGGACCCCCGCGTCCGGTTGCACAGCGTCTGCGCCGGCATGCACGCCGCGATGCCCAGCCCGTAGGTCACCAGCATCCGCGTGTCCACGTGCAGCGGCACCCTCGGCTTGCCCTCCTGCAGCAGCCCGGTCAGGCTTCCGTAGAAGGCCTGCGCCGTCTCGCTGTCGTTGAGCGCCGGCATGACCGGCGCCACGATGCATCCGTCGTCCGAGTCCGAGTCCGAATGGTACCGGAGGAGCGCCCTGGTGGTGGCGCTGTAGGTGGCGTTGGCGATGCTCTGGTACACCTGGGCGGCCATGTAGTAGCGGCGGCCCGGCGCGGCGCCGGCGTGCATGAGAGCGTCCACCGTCTGGCCCGGCGCGATGGCGATGACGTCCGTGTCGTAGGGGTCGGTGTAGCAGGCGTCGACGGCGACGACCGTGAAGGCGTGGCCGCCCACCTTGAAGAAGAGCTGGTAGTTGAGCGCGGCGTTGATGATGCGGAGCAGGTAGGTCTCGCCGTGACGCACGGCCAGCTCGTAGGACTCCGACGCGTGGGCGCCGGGCATGCCGTTGATGGTGAGCGCGAAGGAGTTGTTGGGGGGGCCGCCGGCGAGGAAGGCCTGCCTCTCGACGTCGACGACGCTGGTGTTCCACCACTCGCCGAGGAGGAGGGTGGCCTCGCCGTGGGGCGCGGGGAAGGGGTAGCGGGCGTGGGGCCTGGGGCGGATGAGGAGGGCGCCGTAGACGGTGGCGCGGAGGAAGGAGACGTGGGCGTGCCACCAGAGGGTGCCCTCCTGGCCGGTGACGACGAAGCGGTAGGCGTAGGAGGCGGCGCCGGGGCGGATGGGGCACTGCGACACCATGCTGGGGCCGTCGGCCCAGTTGGAGAGGCGCTGCAGGATGCCGTGCCAGTGGATGGTGACGTTGTAGGGGGAGTGGTTGACGACGCGGACGACGACGGTGTCGCCGTCGCGAGCCTCCACCTTGGGGCCCGGGAACTGCCCGTTCACCGCCGTGATCACCTGCGTCTGCCCCAGCCGCTCGATCGTCAGGTTGCCCACCTGCATGCATATTATATTCCACGTCGCTAAATTGATACGAACTATGAATTTAAATTGATACGAGATATTACTAACCATTCGGCTAAATTCACTAACTTGTACTCCTATTAATTTGGCAGGCAATAATCAAACCGGCAATCGGAATGTTTGCGTGTAACTGGCTACGTTGTATCCATCGCAATCCTTGGTTGTTGAACCAAGAAATTATGCAAAAGAAAGTGACGTGCGACCTCGATCATCGCCACAGCTGCACTAATTGGATTAATGGACCTCTCTCTGTTAATGAGCTACTACTTCCGTAGTCTGTGAAGCTTCACCAACAGAGAACCGATTCTCTTTGTGCATTTTGTGCTTCTGAATTGGAAATTAACTGTGATGTTCTTCGGTTGCTCATTCTCCCGGCAAGCCTAGGGATTGCTGCTGAGACGCCTAAACCTAGCTAGATGCAGATGCACTACTCCAACATGCACGAAATTCAAGCCCTTATCAATGGTGGCAGGTATTCTAGCTACTTGGCATGCAGCTATAGACATTAGTATTGTTTATCAAAAATGCACTAAATACCCTCGCTAGTTAACTTGAACCTAGACTATGTAGCTCAAAAACGAAGTAGGAGGATGAAATGGAGCAGGTAGCTAGCTAGCAAAGCATTGGTAATCATACATTAATTAATTGAGGATGTAGCGAGCGAGAGAAGCATACATGGAATGTGTGCTCGACGACGGCAGCATCAGCGACGAAGCAGCATCCAAGAAAGGCGAGAGCATATGCCAGATTATGTAACAATAATGGCCTTGCCATATTGCTCTAATTAGTTAGTACTTACCAAACCTAGCTAAGAGGTCAATCGATCGATCGAGCTAGCTTTGTTTGCTGACAGTTATATGCAGGCTTGAATGGATGCATATGCATATATATATATATATATATATATGTAGCTAGGGAGGGAGGCTGGCTTGGCTAATGGCTACCTAGGAAACGTACAAATTAATCGATGGATGTGTGGCATGCATGAGTTGGCATATATATATCACATATATATCCGGCCGGAATCACAAAATTAAACTTCAAAGCCATCAAGATATATAAAACTGGTAGCTAGTGCAGGTTGGTAGTCTCTGGGATATTTGCACTAGCTATCTAGTCACTGTGGCATGGGCATCTCAGCAAGGCACCATGAATGATCAAATTAACTTACTTTACTTGTTGACAATCCATGGAACTGCATGCAGTGTGACAATCCATGAAAGCTGCATTTGCCCAGCAAATTCATGTTTGGAGCGGGTTGGTCTTTCTGCTGAGCTGGCTGATAGTGCTCTAGGACTTGCCACTAATTTGACGGTCTTGTTGCCGCCTCATCCTGAATTGACCCCCCATCTCCTCAGGTTTTTAATACCCTTTGCTTGGAAGCGTCCATCGCCCTAGCTAGCTTTATTCAAAAATACTATTTCTCCTTCCTCGTGCATGCATAATTAAATTAATTTGTTTCTAGAATGCACATCCATCCATATTCATGCATGAGAGCATCTCCAGCAGATACTCTAAAATCAGGCCTCTATACACTCCCTCTAAATCACTATTCGTTCTCTATATTTTCATCCTCTTCAGTAGAATCTCTATCCAGAAAAACTATAGCGATTGATATAGAGAGCCTCCAGATGTAGAGGCTAGGAGAGAGAAACATTAAATTTAGAGGCTGAGATAGAGATTCTGCTAGAAGACGAGAGACTCTAAATATAGAGAAGGTTCTGTTTTAGAGACACTGCTAGAGATGCTCTGAGTTGCATGGATGTAGATTCTTCCATGATCAGAGAAAGTAAAAGTAGCTATATACCTAGCTTCGTGTAATGTCTCCACAGGGCACAGATCGATAGATCGATTCATATATAGCTAGGGAAAGCAATGTTTAATTTGGTGGAAAGCTAGCTGGTGAGGTGCTTTGCCAAGAGCTAGCAGCTGGTTGTGCATGCTGTTGTGAAAGGGACTGATCCACCAGGTAATAATCGATCCATGCATGATTAGTTAGTTATAGCTTGTGCAAGCATATATATCTAAGAAACTTTTTAATTTTTTCTCATATATAATCGTTCCATGTACTGAGCAGCGCAGGGTGTGCATCTTATGATCGAGCTGGGCAGCAGGTAAGCAGTAACAAACGAGGACATCTTATGGTCTTAGCTAGCTAGCTTCCGTTTGGTTTGGTAAGCTAACCTTACTTACCGGCAGATCGATCGAGGATGCAGCCCATGCATGCTCCCTCCGGATCGAGGTGGACAGCATACATCGATGTACGTCCTTGTCGAGTGCATACACACTCGATCGATCATACTCTTCTCCATGCATGGTACACTAAACATTTCAAAGGAGAGTGAGAGTTTTCACAAATTTGTTGCACAAATCTTGATGCGCATTGCATGGAATTGGGCTGGATAGCACAAACATAGAATCCATGCTTATTCATTCTATCTGCAGCTACATGCATGGAACACTAAGGATATGCAATCCAATCGACAGTCAACCCTGAAGGGAGCTCTGCTCGATCTTATCTTGGCCATGTCGGATATACTATCTGTCGGAGGCTACTCATCAACAGTTCATAAAATAATCCAACCAACAACAATGCACAATTCAACCTGCTCAACTTGAAGTGAATTTTGAGTATAGTTTTAACCAACAATTATACAACGGAATAAGCAAATCAACATACACAACTTGACACAATGATTTATACAGAAAACCTCTCATAACCGAAAGTAAAAACAATGGGACCAACATAGTTCAATCTCCACTATTTAAGATAATACGTGTAAGGAATCTTCTCTATAGCCTCTAGAGGTATATCACATCAGCAGCTACAATCATGATACAACATTATTAGCATAACACTATGTAATAGTTTGTATCGAATATGTGTACGAAGCAGGGTTACATGGACTCTAGTTGCCGGTCTAGCAAGCGCATGATCTAGATCACCCTCGGGTGATGGCGCACTTCCGCCTTCGCCTCGGGTTGGAGTTTCTTCCAGGGTCTCCTCGGAGCATACCACTAGACTCCACACCCGCACTACCGTGCGATGGCTACGCGTTATGTAGGACGCATCCAACACTAAATCATAATCAAGGGACCACTTCTGGTCCCGCTTCTCATCGCCCGAGAGCCGTAGATCACACACTCCGCTCCTTGCCTCAAATCTCACCAGGCCCTCGCTCTCCAAGTCTAATCCCACTTTAGACAACCAACATATTCGCCGGGTCTCAACCCGTGTCTGCACCTTAACCCAATCAGCTTACATCTCAACACTAACCAAAAACAGACATCTATCACATACCAGCTTATATACCAAATCATAATATAGTATGACTAGCTAGTGGTGAGCTTTGTTCACCATTATGGGGCAGTTACACCATGTAACAAATCATTCATTAGACCTAAGCATGTCTAAGCAAGTTTTTTATCCTAGGACTATGAGTCCAAAAGTTTAGCTTGTTTATTAATAGCAACACTACTACATAAAGGTATTTATGAGACGGTTATTTTGAGCTTTTTGAGATAGTTTCAATGCGTCTTAAAAAAGTTGTGTCGTAAAAGAGAATGTTCATTTGAGATGGTTATGAACCGTCTTATGTGAGTGAGTATATAAGACGATTTATGTATGGAACCGTCTTATATGTCCTGTTATAGAAGTCACTTCCTTACTAAACCGTCTCAAACGAGATTTTTCAAATACGATTTTAGGCATAAATATTTGTGAAAAAATAGGAAAAATATTTTTTTTGAATCAGAAACCTATATTCCTACCAGATTTTAGGCATAAATATTTGTGAAAAAATAGGAAAAATATTTTTTTGAATCAAAAACTATATTCCTACCACCTACCACCCATCTACGCACATTAACACAATTTATGCATATAATACAAACATTGCATATCCCATGACTTGAATCTAAGACCTATTGATTCTAACATCACCCTTCTAACCATCCTACCACACATCATGTTCTGATTAGAATAGGATATATATACCTTTTAATATTAGTTTTGCGAACTTTTAACAACTTTTTAGACATGTAACTGACATCAAATAGAAAACTTTTCAACTACAAAGTTGTACACCTCATTGAAGCCTACAATTTCATATAATTTTTATTTTTGTACGACTTATAAATGTCTTAATCCGTGTTATGATTATTTAGACATCTATATTGCTTCAAATAAAAAAGATATCAAGTACAAAGTTGTAAATCCCCTCAAGAGCTACAATATACATATACAAATGTAAAAACTGTTTTTTAAGATTTTATTTTTAAAAAATAATTCCAAAAATGTAAAATTCAAAATTATAAAATAAAATATTGATTTTAGGAATTAAAATTTTCTAATTTCATTTTTGAAATTTAAAATATTTTTGAAACTAAAATTTCTAAATTTTATTTTATTAATAAATAATAATTTTAAAATTTATTTTTGAAATTTTAAAATCCAAAATTGATTTTAAAATATAATTTTAAAATTCAAAAACCATCCTTTGAACCTAACTGCGTTGGTTTCACAGTTTTAGGTAACTAAGTGAGCCGTCCTATTGATTCATTATAAAAGACATTTTGTCCTTTCAAACCGCCTTACATTACGTACACATTAACGACGCTAAAATGTAAGGAAATGGCTCTTCTACTCTAACCTTATATAAGTCGGTTTTTAATTTTAACTGTCACAAATGCATCAATCATATAAGATGGTTATGATTTGAAAAATGTCTTTTTCTTATATAAGTCGGTTCTTAATTTCAACCGTCCCAAATACATCAATCACATAAGACAGTTATAATTTGGAAACGTCTTATTCCTTATATAAGTCGGTTCTTAATTTCAACCGTCCTAAATGTATCAATCATATAAGACGGTTATGATTTGAAAACGTCCTTTTTCTCATTTCTACCACAATAAGAGACTTCTAGTTTAAGGAGGCTGAAACCGTCTCAAATTGTGCGTCTTATATTATTCATTCCGTACTAGTGAAACAAAGGATATGACTATTAAGACAATCATAGCATGATATTCAAGACAACCATAGCATGGTAAATAAACTTATCAAGGGTTTCATTAGACCTAAGCATGTTTAAGCAAGTTTTTATCCTAGGGCTATTGAGTCCAAAAGTTTAGCTTGTTTATTGATGGCAAACAAAGGATATGACTATTAAGACAATCATAGCATGATATTCAAGACAACCATAGTATGGTAAATAAACTTATCAAGGGTCATGGCATGTGCATAACATGATTAACGATCTAGGTATTTCCATAAATCATAGAGCATGCAATTTCTTAATTGAATCAAAATAATTGAAGTAAAATTAGGTAAGATATGTACTAAGGATGTTAACTCGTCTTGTCCTGAGGCATGGTACTCTTCTTCGGTGTATTCAAATCTTCCTTCTGGATCCTCGACGTCTAATCGGAGAAAATAAAGACAATGCATAAACACATGTAAAAAGGAATGATGCATGGATGCATGGAAAAATACTAATATCAACACCTAGCGTACCATTACTCAAATAAGGTGGCAAAGATCCTACGTGTCGTTATATGATATGTATGAGCATGCCTTAAATACTCTTAAGTGTTTATACCCTTGCTGGAAAATAATTCTTGAAAATTATTAAAGTATTAAAATATTAATTCTATAAAGCCTTTAAGGCTTTTATTTTATTTTGCAAATTTTAACAAGAAATTAATTAGGTTAAATATTTTTTAAAAGTTTCTCCTATGTTGGAAAAGTTTCTGTGAAAATTTGGAAATTTTCAGAGTTTAAAAGTATTTTAGAAAAATCTAATAGATTTATAGCAAATATAATACTTAAGAAAAAGGTTTAAATAGATTCTATTAAATTTCCAAAGCACACAAATTTATCTAAATATTCTAAAATAATTTTCCTTTGTCCAATACTACTTCTAGTAATTTCTAGAATTTTATCAAGATTTTTGGAAGCCATAAAATAATTTAAATAAACAGATAGAATTATATTATTTTTTTTCAAAAAGGCTAAATTAGGGTTACTGCTATTTTACAGGTGTGAAGAATAGACATCATCGTCTTCCGTCTCCATTGCCGAGCTCCGATGAACATCCGACATTGTACAGGTGGTACTATAGGGCACTAGAGAGGGTGTTCAAGATCGCTACAGGTTCAGGAGGACTAGGGCTAGCACGTGTCGCCGGAGTTTTCACCGGCGGCAAGCCGTATAGGCGATGCCATGGGGAGGAAGGAGGCTACGGCAAGCATGGCACATGGCGAACTAAGGACACATAGGCATGGATGAGAGGTCGAGGAGTATCTAGGTACTAGTAGGAGTATTATTGAGGGGGTGGTTCAGGCGGGGGATCACCGAAGTGGGCTGTCGATTTGGGAGCCAAAGGTGGCCGAAACAAGGGATCGTTGCTTGCGAGCTCCGTAGCGTGGCCAGTCGATTACGTCCTAGAGGAAGTTGAGGGGGTCGCTAGGATGGTATACATGGAAGGGGAGCCTCAGGGAAGTCGCCGACGACGAGAAATAGAAAAGGGCGTGAAGACGGTTGACGGCAGTGGAAATGCTCTCCTACAAGCAAGAGGGGATTAGAGTTCGATTGCTCGCGGCTACAGCTTGACGAGGGAGGAAGAAGGTGAGGAAGAGAGACGGTGAGAGTGATTGCTCACCAGGGAGGCTTGGCAACTAGAGCAGTGGCGGGTGAGAGCAAAACCAGAGGGGAAGGTGAGCTTTTAAGCCTCGGGACGGCTTGGTCGGCTCTGTCTTGCTCAGAGAGAGAGAGAGAGAGAGAGGGGCAAGACAGAGATGGTGAGGCAATCAATGGGCTGTGGAGGGGACAAAGCGGCATGGTCAGTGTCCGACTACGGCAAAGCAAGGGTGTAGGGCCCGTGCTACTGGGTGAGCGGCACAGCAGCGAAGCTGCACGGCGCAGGACAATGCGGTCGGCAGTGATAGAGCCAAGGGTGGCACGGCTCGGCGAAGGGGTTAACCGCAGCAGTAGCGGCGCACAGGGCACGAGACACAGGGCGAGCGGCGCTGCAATGGAGCTGCACGACATGGGTGGTGTGACAAAGGCATGCTGGCGGACAGACGGGGCGCGTCTAGGGTGAGGCGCAAAGGGCAGAGGAAGAGAGTGAGAGAGAGAGAGAGAGAGAGAGAGAGAGAGAGAGAGAGATTGGACTAGGCTGGGCTGAACTGGGCTAGGGTTGAGAAAGTGGGCTAAGCCTAACTAAAAGGGATTTTAGAACATTGGCAAAAATTTTGAAATTAAATATGATTTGAAATTTGAAATTTTAAAAATTGTTCGGATGTTGAAAAGTAATTACCAAAATGCAATTTTTGAATTTTCAAAATTTGCCCAAAAATGGGCTGTTACAAATTCCTAACATGCTAGAGTAGGGGTTGTTCTCTTTAGCTTGTCTTATCTTCTTATTTGCTTATAAGCTGAATTTCGAGAGCTTCCCGAGGTAGATTGAAAAGACTGGCTCTCTTTGTTTGACTTGTTTATGAGATCTCAGAGACGTGGTTTCAAGATAGAAAAAAATAAACTTCAAAAGCCAAAGCGTTTATAGTTTCAATTCAGAGATAATTAGATAAGACAAGTAAATAAACTGAAGAGAACAACTACGAACCAACAAGAGGTACACCTTTCATTTTTCAATCAAAGTGACTGCAAATTTTCCACTTCGGCATGTAGGTCTTATTTTGAAAATCACTAATTCAGAGAATGCAAAATTTGCCATGAATGCAGTACAATGAGTATTTGACATGCTGTAAAAATTTAGATGTAATCAACAACTTCTGGCCCCTCTAATTGATCAACACATGAGCTAGACGACATGCCTCTGAATTTTCCGCAACCCGAGCCGACTAAACCTCTTTTAATCTTGTTTCCCACTAACCGAATTAATAAGAGAGCTATAAGTATAGAACGAATTGACCAAAATTAGAGCCAATCCAACCACGTTTGTCTAAAGGGGTCAAAGACTTGATAAAGATTGCATAGGAGGTACCTGGTCTGAACAACAAATCTTCTCTTCTCTCTTGCCTCTCCTCTCTTGTGCTAATGGTTGCTGCTTCTTCTTGTTGTCGTGGTGCTCTTAAGCACACACACAATTGAATAAGAGCTATAGGGTAATTTATACCTCTTGGAACATCTTACTTTAGAAGTGATCTCCGTGATCTATTTTGACGGCAATCAATAGCTCATGCACACCAGATTGCCCAACACTATCTATTAATTTGATGGATACAATGGAAATCTTCATGCATTTCACGGTCGGTAGTGTAGGTAAAATAAGGCAGCATGCATTGAATAGATCCATCTGCATGGCTATTTATCCGTTTGGGCCTAACAAGCATCTCGATGATGTTTAATTCCATTTGGGCCGTATTATTCCGAGTCTCAGTCGATCATACGTGTCAAGCTTAATTCGTACGCAGGTCAAGCCATCCATGCCAAAAATACCTAAACCATATCTTTCCAGAACAAGACCGAATCGACTAAATCAGTAACAAATCAAATCATGCAGGATTTGCAACCGACGTCCTATTGCCAAAATTCCAAACACCCTTGCCATAGCACTGCCTCCCTAATATATCAAATCGGTTGAAATCAAAATATGCCATGAATAACCCAGCATATACAGTATAAAAGCCCATCGGCCGTGGCATCCAATCCCCATCAACCCTAAAACCGTAGTTGCCGGTGCCGTCAACGAGGAACTGCAGCGGAGGAGGAGGAACCGAGGTGAGCCACCTGACCGTAACACCCTATTTTTTCTTACGATAAAAATAATAATTTATCACCTGTCAACATCCTACTCGAGCTATACTTTAATTAATTTAAACCCAAATTACTAGCCTATAAGCCTTTGACAATAGTATTTACTATTCATAACTAGAAAATGGGCTTTGCCATAAAGCATACTTACACTAAAATAGCCTTTACTATAGAATAAAGAAATTTTATATAAACAACCTTGTACAAAGTTCATAATTTCAATGGTAAATTTTAATACTTAGCTCGAAAACAAGTGTATGAATATTTGTACTGTATATATGTTTATACAAAAGAATGTGAAAAAATATTTCACCAAATACAAAACTATAATGTACGCATGTTTATAGGAACATAAGAATCCTCTTACATTTTCCCAAAGCTTAAATGGACATTCAAAGGTTTAGAGCATTTATAAGGATAATTAAAAATAACATAATATAAAAACATGTCCCTATATTAATTAAATTATAACAATGGACCTATTTGTAATTAAATCATACTCTTTGGATAATTCTAGGATTTGCCAACATTGAAGAGCATTAAATGATATTTAAAGATTGCATAAAATAGATATCATTAAGACAACAAAATAAATCAAATAAATAAAATATTAATATTTTTAATATCCTAAATATATTTTATTACATTCTCCAGAGTAGTCAAAGTCCCCTAAACAACTTTGCGAAATTACATAAAACTTTAGAGGCTAAAATGTAAAAGTCCCAAATATCTTTCCTAGCCTTATCTTAATCCTAGCTTGCTTCATGGTGAAGAAAGCCCAAATCGGCTAGGTTACTTCAAGGCTAAGTAACCCACCCATAATATATTTTTTAATGACTAAAACTATTTGTGACTAATCAAAGAATAATGAAATGATTTAGAAATTGTAGAAAATAAATACTCATCAACTCTTAAAACTAATTATTAAAAAAAATCTTATTAAGATATCCATTAAACTACATAAAAGGAATACCCATAATTTGGAGAGTCTAAAGGCACTTCTATAATATTTTCTGGTAATCCTCAAATTTATAACTAATAAGGGGATTAAAGGATAGTTAAAAATTAGGCAACATAAATATTTCTTAGACCCCTAAACAAATCACATAAATGGAATCCTCATAGTTATATGAGCTTAACCATATTTTTATTGCATTTTTCTGAATTATCAAAGACCCCCTTAACATCCTTGCAAAATTTCACAAAACTTAGGGGACTAAAATGCGAAATTTCTAAAAAAATCCCCATCACCATCCTTATCTTCTCCAACACAATGCTTCTGGAGAGCACGTGCAGATAGAGAGAGAGAGAGCACAGGCTGAGAGAGAGAAAAGGAGAGGTAGAGAAGAGGGAGGGCAGCACTGCAGTAGCCGAGGCAGCCTGGCGCGCAACGACGACTTCTGACGGCGACACGGCTAGGCGGTGACCCGGGATGACGACATGACGGTGCACGTGCTGGGCAGCGGCGGTGTGAGTTGGGTAGCGGTGGCTCCCGGTGGTGGCTTGGAACAGCAGCCCGGAGATAGGTCTGGCAAGACGGCGGCGATGCGGAGTAGGCGCAGCCGCAGCGCAAGTGGCGGTGTAGGCGGCTCGGCTGCAGAGGCGGCGTCAGCAGAGAGGTGGCAGTTGCAAAGCGACGTGAAGGCGACGTGGCTACATAGGGGCGGCAAGACAGCGGTCTTCTTGGCCATCTCCGGCAGCGACGAAGTGCATGAGGCGCTAGGCGGCTGGCGGGGAGGTGGCGGCTCCAAAGAACGGCGGCGACCTATCCCGGGGAGGGTGGCGGCGGCTAAGTAAGTGCATCTAGGCCCCCTTGTGGGTTTTAGTGATTAATGACAACATAATTAGAGAACTAACCGTTTTATTTGAGAAAAGTACAGCTTTGCTTCATTCATAGCAAAAGGAGTTGATTTGGAGGCCCCTACACCATTTATTCAAAACAAAGCGGCATCAAGACAATTAATTGTAATATTTTTCTTTTTCATTGAGTTTAAGGATAAGCCAAACTATCAAGGGGGATTCAGCGAGAAATCATTTTTAGGATAATCTTGTGCTTATTTGATGGATCTAGTATAGCAAGAGTGCCCAAACATGTTCCCAAAATCATCCTTAGGCTAACCACTACCAAATATCCGGATACTCCGGATTGAAATTCGGATACTCTTGATGCCACGCCGGACACTCCGGGTGGCACCCTTCTGTCTCTGACCCATGTCTTATCCGGATTTTTCGGATATTACTCCGGATACTCCAGAGAATCTGCACTGTAACGGTCAGATCTAGACCTTCACATAAATATCTCTCCTCTCCTCCACCTACCCGTGGATAGAACCATTTACTGCTCTTTAGTGCTTCAAGTCTCTCTCTCTCTCAAAGCTCTTGAGCCCTAGCCCTCTCCCACCTTGAGTGCTTAGTGATTTGAGGTTTTTGGTGAGGACAAGGGGCAAAATTTGAGTCCTAGTGCTTGCTTGATCCATCTTGAGCACTCATTTATCCTCCAAGCTCAATTTCTTAGCGATTTTATTACTCTTGAAGGTTGAGACCTCCTAAGCGGCTAAGAGTCGATCGCCGGTGAGCTTCCAACAAGGTTGTGGTGAGCCTCGGAAGGTTGTGAAGGTCGGTCTCCCTTCCTCAAGGGAAGAGACAAGGAAGAAAGCCGGTAAGTGCTTAGTGCAACGCCAAGAGGAAAGGGTCAAGAGGGACCCCGACTTTGTGCCGCCTCAACAAAGAGTAGGATACCCTCAAGTATGCAAACTTCGGTAAAAAATCGTGTGGTTCCTCTCTTCGTTGTGTGTTCAGTTTGCTCTCATCGTGCTTGTGCTTGTGTTGAACTTGTGGAGTCCCGATCTACTTGTGTGGTGTGCAAGACCTTGGATTTCCTCCTGCTGCAAGTATCCTGAGCTGAATTAACCCTTTTGGTGCAGGTGGTATCCTCAGATTCGCTAGGGATTTGAAAATCCCCAACAGTAGCCTTACCCCTGGAACATTTTGGATACAAATCCGGATACTCCGGATTACTTCTCCGGAGTATCCGGACTAAATCCCGGAACCTCCGGATTAGGGTCTGCTGGTCTTAATTTTTTTTTGCTGCAATTTAAATTCGCCTATTCACCCGTCCTCTAGGCGACATCCTCGATCTTTCAATTGGTATCAGAGCTTGGTCTCTTGCGTTAGGCTTAACCGCCACGGAGATTTAGGATGTCGGCTAAAGAGGATGATAGCGCCGTGATTCCTTCGAAAGTTTCAAAGAAAACCAGTGCTGAGTATCCTTTCAATTATTCCACTTTAGAAACAAGTAAGTCTTCATCGTATGTCTCCGCATCGTCGGGTAAGGTGCCCCACTTTGATGGTACACACTATTCGGCGTGGAAGAATAAGATGATGATTTACTTGGGTTCCATTCATCCGGATGTTTGGGAAATTGTTCAGATAGGTTTCAAGGCCAAGGATCCGACAAAGCTCACTTCTGAAGAGAAGAAGATCAAGCACATAAATGACAAGGCCGCTAATGCCTTAGTGAGTGCGTTGTCCTCAACCGAGTTCAACCGCATTGATAGGCTTGTAGAAGCAAAAGCTATATGGGAGACACTCAAATTTGCACATGAAGGCACATCAACCGTGCGCAAGACCAAGATCCAAATCCTCAACGGCAAGCTTGGGCGCTTTGTTCAAGAAGAGGATGAAAGCTCCACCAAGATGTTCGATCGCTTGATGATCTTGATGAATTAAGCGAGAGGACTAGGCGCTAAAAATTGGCCAGATTCGGAGGTTGTAGAGTTGATGCTCCGTGTGACCACTCCGCAGAACCGCAACTTCGTTCAACTCATCCGAGAGAAGCCCGACTTCGAGTGACTCACACCACAAGACATACATGGAAGACTCATTGCCGATGAGATGTCGGCCTTGGAAGCCAAAGCCATGAGAGAGCATGCCAAGTCATCCAAGAAGAAAGGCGTTGCCTTGAAGAGCTCCATGGGCTCAAGTGGATCCAAGTCCTCAAAGAGCTCCAAGAAGACCTATGAAGCTAGCTCAAGTGATGATGAGGATGATGATGACATGAGTATGAAGAAAATGGCTCTTTTCGTGAGGAGATTCAGCAAGTTTCTCAAGAAGAGTGGGTTTGGAACCGAAGATGGCTAAAAGAGGAGCACTAGCAAGTCAAAGGGAAGGCACTCCAAGAGAACGTACTACGAGTGTGGTCAAACCGGCCATTTTATTGCGGAGTGCGCTAACAAGAAGAATGACAAGAATGATAATAAGAAAAAGGATCGACACTTCAAGAAGGACAAGAGCGACAAGGGCAAGTACAAGAAGAAGGGACACACTAACATTGGAGAAGAGTGGGACTCCAACAATGAGTCCGACTCGGATTCGGATTCCACCTCCGACTCCGACAATGAGGGGATTTCCTCCATCGCTATCGCTCCTACCACTACATCGACTACATCGAAGAAGCTCTTCGACGACCTTAGCGATGATGATGAGGCCCCCAAGTGTCTCATGGCCAAGGGCCGAAAGGTATCACCCAAAGTCTCTATTGCTCATATTGCTGATCCCTCCAATGACTTGAGTGATGATGATGATTGTGATAATGCCTTGTTCAAGTCTGAAGGACTTTGATGTTGATAAGCTAAATGCTATGTTGATGGAAATTGAGAGGCAAGAGGCCTCACTAGAAGCTCAAGAAGATGAACTCATCCTTGAGAAGGAGAGGAATCTTGAGTTAGAGAAGAGTCTAGCCCGTGAAAAGAAAAAGAATGAGGAGATGGCCAAGCTTTTAGACATGTCCAAATCCTAAGAGGCTAATCTCGAGATCACCAATGCTTCACTCGTAGAGGATCTTGCAAAAGCAAAGGATGCTTGCAAGGCTCTTGAAGTAAAGCTTGATGATCTCTTGAATAGCTCCTCTACTCCATCTCACATGGTTACTTCCCTCTCATTGCCATCAACTAGCAATGGTTGTGCCAAGTGCTATAATGTTGATTTAGACTTTTGTGCGACTAACCTTGAGACTTTACAAGTGTTGGCTATTGAAAATGAGAAGCTCAAGAGCATGCTAGAGGATGGACTCCAAAAGTCCTACAAGGTGAGCAAAGGGCTTGATGAGTTCCTTGGCAAGAGGCAAGGCAATCGCAACAAGGCGAGGCTTGGGTACATCTCGCTAAGGGACAAGAAGAAGCACATTGTGGTTGCCCCTATGACCAAGCCGATCCACTTCGTGAAGGCCAAAGGAACATCTCCGCACAAAGACCAATCTACTTTCTTTGCTTCTTTTGTGCTTAAAAGGACTAACATTGGTCGTGTTGTTGCTTATCATGTTGGGCCCAAACCGAATGGACCTTCACGTGTGAAGTCCATTTGGGTGCCCAAATCACTTGTTGCTAATGTGCGAGGACCCAAACAAGTTTGGGTACCTAAAAACCAAACTTGAATCACTTTTGTAAGCGTATCTCTCCAGTGGGTCGAGTTGGATTTTGGATAGCGGTTGCACCCACCACATGACAGGAGAGAAGTTTATGTTCTCAAGTATAGATTCAAGTGATTCAAATAGTGAAAGTATCATGTTTGGTGATAACAGTAAAGGTGAGATGATGGTATAGGTAAGATTCCCATCACAAAATATCTCTTTCTTTCAATGTCTTGCTTGTTGAATCGGTGAGATACAACTTGTTGTCTATCTATCAATTGTGTGAGGCAGGCTACAATTGTGTGTTCACTAATAAGGGTGTGAAAGTCGTGAAGAGGATTGATGGTTCGATAGCCTTCAAGGGTCATTTAAAGGAAAAGCTCTATCTCGTCGACTTCTCTACGGATAGACTTAAGCTTGAGACTTGCTTGATTGCTAAATCTAGCATGGGTTGGCTTTAGCATCGCCGACTAGCCCACGTTGGGATGAGAAACCTTCACAAACTCGTTAAGGGCGGCCACATCTTGGACTAACAAATGTCACCTTTGAGAAGGATAGGTTGTGTAGTGCGCGCCAAGCCGGGAAGCAAGTTGGTGCCTCGCATCCCGCTAAGAATATCATGACTACAAAAAGACCTTTGAAGATGCTTCATATGGACTTGTTTGGACCAATTGCTTACTTGAGTATTGGAGGTAACAAGTACGGACTTGTGATTGTTGATGATTTTTCTCGCTTCACTTGGGTTTTCTTTTTGCTTGATAAGAGTGAAGCTAAAGGCACACTCAAGAAGTTCATGCGAAAGACACAAAGGGAATTTGAAATGACAATTAAGAAGACTCGAAGCGACAATGGGACCGAGTTCAAGAACACGGGCGTTGGATAGTATCTTGATGAGGAGGGCATTAAACATGAGTTCTCGGCACCCTACTCTCCTCAACAAAATGTGGTGGTCGAGAGGAAGAATAGAATCCTCATTGAGATGGCAAGGATGATGCTCGATGAATACAAAGTGTCTAACATATTTTGGACGAAGGCTATCAACACTGCATACCATGCCATCAACCGACTCTATCTTCACAAGCTCATAAAAAAGACGGCGTACGAACTACTTACCGGCAAGAAGCCAAATGTTGGTTACTTTTATGTGTTTGGAAGCAAGTGCAACATACTCAACAAAAAGGCTAAGTCATCTAAATTCGCTCCTAAAGTTGATGAAGGTTTTCTACTTGGTTATGGTTCAAATGCGTCGGCATACCGAGTTTTCAACATTAACTCCGGTATGGTTGAAATTTAGTGTGATGTGACATTTGATGAAACTAACGGCTCTCAAGTAGAGCAAGTTGATTTAAATGCATTAAACAGTGAAAGACCACCCTGTGAAGCTATCAAGAAGCTGGCCATAGGAGAAATCAAGCCCCAAGAACCGGAAGATGATGATGAAGAAGGTGGATAGCACACATCTGCCCGAAATGTCCGGAATAATCGAGAAGTTCCAGATGCTACCCCGGATACTTTGGATGAGAATCCGAATACTCCAGATTCTAGTGTTCAGGTGGAACCCCCTACCTCTCAACCACAAGATGCTGATGGTTCCGAGGACTCTCATGAAAATGATGAAGAAATCCAAAAGCATTGTGTGGACGTACCTCATCCAAGAGTGCATCAATCCATCCAAAGAGATCATCCCGTCGACAATATCCTTAGAGATATAAACAAGGCAGTATCTACTAGATCTCAAGTCGCAAATTTTTGCAAACATTACTCTTTTGTGTCTTCTCTTGAACCAGTGAAAGTGCAGGAAGCACTCGAAGATCCGGATTGGATGGTGGCCATACAAGAAGAATTGAACAACTTCGAAGGAAACAAAGTGTGGACGCTTGTCGAGGTCTTTCAGAACAAGCAAGATGAAAATGGAGTGGTGACAAGGAACAAAGGACGGCTCGTTGCTCAAGGCTACACTCAAATCGAAGGTTTGGATTTTGGTGAGACTTATGCTCCTATAGCTAGGCTTGAGTCAATTCGAATATTATTAGCCTACGCTGCTCACCATGATTTTAAGCTATACCAAATGGACGTGAAGAGCGCATTCTTGAATGGGCCAATCTCTAAGTTGATCTACGTTGAACAACCCCCAGGCTTTGAAGATTTCAAGTACCCGAACCACGTCTATGAACTAAGTAAGGCACTTTATGGTCTCAAGCAAGCCCCTAGGGCATGGTTGCAATGCCTTCAGGACTTCCTTATCAAGCAAGGTTTTGAAGTCGAAAAGGTCGACCCTACTTTCTTCACTAAAGTTCTTGATAATGATATCTTTATTTGCCAAATATATATCGATGATATCATATTTGGTTCTACTAATAATCAATTATGTGAGGAGTTCAGTAGGATAATGACTAAAAGATTCGAAATGTCTATGATGGGAGAGTTGAAGTTCTTCCTCAGATTTCAAGTCAAACAATTCAAGGAAGGAGCTTTCGTCTCTGAAACCAAGTACGTGAAGGACATGCTCAAGAAGTTCGGGATGGAAAACCCCAAGCCAATCAAGACACCAATACAATCTAATGGGCATCTAGACCTCAGTGAAGATGGGAAGCTGGTTGATCAAAAGGTATATCTTTCCATCATTGGCTCTCTTCTTTACCTCTGTGCATTTAGACCCGATATCATGCTTAGTGTGTGCATGTATGCACGTTTTCAAGCCTCTCCTAGGGAGTGTTATATGGTGTTCGTGAAAATAATTTTAAGATATTTGGTTCACACTCCTCATTTTGGCCTTTGGTATCCTAACGGGTGTAATTTTAACATCATCTATTCGGATGTGGATTATGCCGATTGTAAAGTGGATAGGAAGAGCACCTCGGGAACTTGCGAATTCTTAGGGAGATCCCTAGTCTCGTGGTCGTCCAAGAAGCAAAATTTCGTAGCCCTATCCACTGCTGAAGCCGAGTACATAGCTACCGGGAGTTGTTGTGCACAATTACTTTGGATGCGGCAAACACTTAGTGATTATGGCCTCACATATAACGAAGTTCCACTCTTGTGTGACAATGAGTGCGCCATAAAAATTGCCAATAACCCAGTCCAACATTCCTGAACCAAGCACATCGATATCCGCCATCATTTTCTAAGAGACCACTCAACCAAAGGGGATATCGATATCCAACATGTGAGAACCGAGAACCAATTGGCCGATATTTTCACCAAGCCACTAGATGAGAAACGCTTTTGTGAGTTAAGGAGTGGCCTAAATGTCTTGGATTCTTGTAACGTGGCTTAAGAAATGTACACAACTAGATTGATGCTTGAAAAATATGCTTAAAAATTTATTTTCTCTCTTTCTTTGAATTTGTTTGTGTTTCACTGTTTATTACTTGTTTTGTGATCATAGTTTGATTGATTGTGTGTTTGCTGGTCACAAAATAAGTTGGCTCTATAGGACATCTATCTCCTAGATGGAAACCGGTGCATATATCTTGATCCTTGCAATTTCCTTGATCTTCGCGATGAGGGGAACCCGGATTATCTGGTACTTATCCCGAAATGTCCTGATTAATCCGGAGTATCCGGATTGGGGATCTCAGGTTTTTACCTTAGGTGAATCGGGGTCATCTTCCCACTTTCTTTTTCACCACAGCCCGACTCTCTCTCTCCTCCTCTCTCAACCGCGGGTCACCCTATAGCGATCTCTCTCTCCGGCGCACCATTCTTCGTTCCAGAAGTTCCAGAGCAATCCTTGGAGGTTGGGGAGTCCGTACCACTGGGCTTTTGAAGCCATCTCGCGCTACACGCGGGAGTTCCTTTGGTTCAAGGTACAGTTTGTGTTTTTCACTCCGATCTCTATCCTTGGTCAAATTTCTTTGCAATCTAGTTGGATAGGATAGTACTGCTCTTCCATAGGATCATTCCTATGCAATGGCTCGAAGTTTTGTTGGTTGAATCGAAGGATGTGATGAATTAGGGTTCGGGTTGATAAAACTCCAGAGTATCCGGATTGAAACCTGGAATGTTCCGGATAAAATCCAGAGTCTCCAGATGGACCCTCTCGGACTCCTAATTCATCTTATCCTTAAATTCATCTAGAGCCTAATTCTTGGTCCTTTTGTATCCCTTGCAGATGGACCCATCCCAGGCTGGTTCTAGTGGTGGCAAAAGGGTCCCTGACGACTCTGCAGGCTTTGTGTCGCATAGTGAGCGGAGGACCAAGAGCCGCCACAACCAACCTTTCGGTGACTCCTCTAGAGCCCCCCTCTGGTGGCAGGGTGAGAAGGACAGTGCAGAAGGTCCCCAGGGCCAGGGCTGGTCTTCCTCCTTCTTCTCCTCCAGTTCGTTCTACCAACCTAGCTGAGGAGGATGAAGATGAGTTTGTAAATGTCCACCCTGCAAACGCTCAGGCAGAAGTCAGGGAGAAGAAGAGGCAGGATCAGAGGAGATCTAGAGAAGTTGTTGGACTCCTTGTCATAAGTAAGCCCAGATGGAATTACTTTGGTGGGGTGGCTCCTCGCCGGATTGTCAATTATGAGGAAGGGAAGGGGCAGTCCAAGGAGATTGAGAAGCGAAGGGCGATTGATCCATTGCAGTACCATTAGGATCCATATGTGGATAAGAAATTCTAGAATCAGTTCCAGTCTGACTTCTATGAGACAGCACTTCTCAGCAAGGGCCATCCAGTGCTAAAAGTCAAATACATTGACTAGGACTTCATGGCAGCTCAAAACAATAGAGTGTTTGATGAAGTCATTGGTATCTGTGAGAAGTTTGGGATCAAAGGGTTTATGAGCTTCTGCTACCCCTGGAATGATGAGTTGGTGGCTCAATTCTATGCCACTCTCTATGTGGACATGCAGGAGGACTGCAGGATATGGTGGATGTCAGATGGAATGTGGTACAATGTCAACAAAGAGGAGTTCGCCAACTGCCTTGGTCTCACCTACATTGAGGGAGAGGAAAAGCTGCACACCTCCAGGCCTCTCAGACCAGAGGCCCTTAAGCCTCTCTATGGTGAGAGTCTCTGTCAGATTGGGACCACTAAGGGATTGAAGCCTGTTCCAGCCATCCTCTATCGTCTTCTAAGAATGAACCTGTGGCCTAAAGCAGGAGACGCCACAAGTATAATCTCCTATGGACGGAACTTGCTTTTGAAGCTCTGTGAGGGGACATACACCTTTGATGTTGTTGACTTTGTGTGGGAGGCGATGCTCCTAAATTCCTTGAGTCAACTGTCCAGCTATGGGTATGCTCCCTTTGTTTAGGTTGTCATCGATCAGAGGACCGGTCTAAAGTTCGTGAGGGATGTGGAGCCTCTGTCCTACAAGGTCCGTCCTATTGCAGTTCCAGCTGTCCCATCAGCGTCAGTTCCTTCTACTCCTAGGACTAGGGCTCGGGCTTTTGATTTGCCCTCTTCGTCTACTACTCTTGTGGATCCTTCTGAGTCTTCTTCTTCCTCTACCTCCAGTGCAATTAAGAGGATGCTCCGTGCTATCTTCTGCCTCCAGGTCAAGAATAGGAAGACCTCGAAGAAACTCAGATCAGAAATCCGCCAGAACAGGACAGAGATCGATCACATCAAGAACAAGCTTCACCTTGCACTGACCGAGATTACGTCGGACTCCGACTCATCCGACACTCTTGATGATGAGTCTCGAGAGCTGTTTGGCTTCTCTTCTAGGGGGCATCCTTCGCTGACTGTCGACGATGCCACCTATGAGCCTGCTAACGACGACGAGGATGGCGATGATGAAGACGATGAGTGATTCTCTCCTAGTCCGTTCTTCCTTTTTGGTGGCTTGATGCCAAAGGGGGAGAAAAGGGCTTCTACCCTGTCTTAGTCTTCGTTGAATGTCTCTGGTGCCAGTCTGTTTCTATGTTTCTTTCTATTTTTGTTTCTTGTCATCGTGTCATTGTATTGATGTAATGCTATCTTGGTATCTTTGTTGGTTATTTATTCAGTTTATTTGCTAGACTTGTGGTAAATTTGGGTGCCCCATGCCATGCATATCTCTATTCTTTTGGTCACATAATACATGCTCACTTGTATTTGCACCCATGGATGCAAGGATTTAGGGGGGGCTCTTGCCTATTGCTTCGCTCCAATATATGCATGTGGTTGTTTCTCCACATCTATATGCATACATTTAGGGGGAGCTCCACTAAATTCTTGGCATTCAAAAGCCTTGATTCTCTTATTGCTCTCTATTGTGAACTCTCATTGTGTTGTCATCAATTCACCAAAAAGGGAGAGTTTGTAAGTGCATCTAGGCTCATTGTGGGTTTTGGTGATTAATGACAACCTAATTAGAGAACTAACTGTTTTATTTGAGAAAAGTACAGCATTGCTTCATTCATAGCAAAAGGAGTTGATTTGGAGGCCCCTACACCATTTATTCAAAACCAAGCGGCATCAAAACAATTAATTGTAATATTTTCTTTTTTCATTGAGTTTAAGGATAAGCCGCACTATCAAGGGGGATTCGATGAGAAATCATTTTTAGGATAATCTTATGCTTATTTGATAGATCTAGTATACCAAGAGTGCCCAAACATGTTCCCAAAATCGTCCTTAGGCTAACCACTGCCAAATATCCGGATACTCCGGATTGAACTCCGGATACTCCGGATGCCACCTCGGACACTCTGGGTGGCACCCTTTTGTCTCTGACCCATCTCTTATTCGGATGTTCCGGATATTAATCCGGATACTTGGAGAATCTGCACTGTAATGGTCAGATCTAGACCTTCACATAAATATCTCTCCCCTCCTCCACGTACCTGTGGACAGAACCATTTACTGCTCTTTAGTGCTTCAAGTCTCTCTCTCCAAGCTCTTGGACCCTAGCCCTCTCCCACCTTGAGTGCTTAGTGATTTGAGGTTTTTGGTGAGGAGAAGGGGCAAAATTTGAGTGCTAGTGCTTGCTTGATCCATCTTGAGCAATCGTTCATCCTCCAAGCTCGATTTCTTGGCGATTTTATTAATCTTGAAGGTTGAGGCCTCCTAGGCGGCTAGGAGTCGCCAGTGAGCTCCCAACAAGGTTGTGGTGAGCCCTGGAAGGTTGTGAAGGTTGGTCTCCCCTCCGCAAGGGAAGAGACAAGGAAGAAAGCCGGTGAGTGCTTAGTGCGACACCGGGAGAAAAGAGTCAAGAGGGACCCCGGCTTTGTGCCGCCTCAACGGAGAGTAGGATACCCTCAAGTATCCGAACTTTGGTAAAAAATCATGTGTTCCTCTCTTTGTTGTGTGCTCAGTTTGCTCTCATCGTGCTTGTACTTGTGTTGAACTTGTGGAGTCCCGATCTACTTGTGAGGTGTGCAAGACCTTGGATTTCCTCTTGCTACAAGTTTCCTAAGTTGAACCAACCCTTTTGGTGTAGGTGGTATCCTCGGATTCGCTAGGGATTTGAAAATCCCCAACAGCAGCCTTACCCCTAGAACATTCCGGATACAAATCCGGATACTCCGGATTACTTCTCCGGATACTCCAGACTAAATCCCGGAACCTCCGGATTAGGGTCTACTGGTCTTCATTATTTTTTCGCTACAATTTAGATTCGCCTTATTCACCCCCTCTAGGCGACATCCCCGATCCTTCAGAAGCGCAACAGCAGGAGCCGGCAGCGTGCGCTACTGGAACGGCAGTGGCGGCATCGGTACACGATGGAAGCAAGGAAAGAGGTAGTCGGCTTGTTTTAGTGACGGCGCGGCAGCCCCACGGTCGGGGACAGGCGCAAGCGTGGTCGGCGAGGGAAGGCACGGCTAGACCTGGCTGAGGCATGCGGCCAGCGATGCCCCTGACGCAGCTACGTAGCAGTGCCACCGCAGGGGCTTAGATGCGAGGCCGGGCGACGCTATGGCACTGTGGCCGGCAGCAAAGGAGGCGCAGCGATAGCGGTGCTCGAGCCGAAAGAGGAGCGGCGGCGGCTTGAGCTATGCTCGGCCAGTGCGACGGCTTCAGCGACGGCCACACAGTGAGGCCGGCGTCGGCAACGGCAGCACGTGAGAAGCGATGACGCCGAGGCGATGGTGAGACATCACGGCGTGGTGTGATGGCGCGGCGTCGGCCACTGACATGGGTACAACCCGGAGGAACGCGACAAAGCGGGACAAAGCAGGGGCGACCGTCCCGTGGCCGAAAGGCTGACCAGCAGGGTTTGTCGTGATTATGCTCGGGCTCTTGTCTGGTAGAGCTCGTGGCCGGGGAACGGTGAAGTAAGGGTGCAGGGTTTGTAGATAGCGACGTTGAGGCCTGTAAACTCAGGCCAAAAAATTCATGGCAACAAAGCTCATAGCTAGCGAGGCTCATTATGGTGAGCTTCAGGGTGGCACGGCTGTGCTGCGGGCTGGCTCGGGTAGTGGCAATGGAAGAAGAGGTGCGACGAGGCACCGACGAAGCTAGTAGATAGGACGACGTGGGCCCGTTACGGTGCTGGCGTGGTAGGAGCGGTTCAGCTTCATCGGCCTAGCCGGTGGTGACCGATGGTGGAGATAGTTCAAAGCGGCTATAGCAGACTGCTTGGCCCTGACGGCGCAAGTGATGCTGAAGAATGACGGATTAGGTCCGTTACTGTTCCCATGAAATTCCTATCCTTTTTAACTATTAGATAAATCTAGAATATGGTTTTCCACTTAATTAAAATACTTAATGATCTTCAAAAATTATGAGAATATTCCTGTAAATACTATAAATACCTTGGAACCTAGCAAAAATATATTTGGAACTATTTCACCATTTTAGGTCCATAGGAAAATATTAACAACCTTCTTTAAGCATTAATAATATATAAGAGCTATAGAAAAATATACCTCAAAATGTATATGACATTGGGATTATCTCCTAACTTAAAAAATCATACTTTTACAACAGTATGAAACTATGGGTTTAGACCACGTGGGTAGATAAGGTGCATAACATGAAATCATACGCACCATCTTAGGCATGCACAATATATATAAGCCAAAAGCGCATGGAACTTCCTAGACAAGTAGGAAGATCTATGCTAAGATAATCAATGGAATAACCCCTGCGAGGAGTGTCATCCTCAACCACGTGCATTACATGCATCGTGCGTATTTTGTCTTTTGAGTCTTTATCGATGTTATTTGCTTTCATGCGATAGAATCGGATGACTCGGAAGAGAAGTTGGAAGACCAGGCTCAAGACATCGACACGCTGGGTCCAGACGAGCCAATATCTCTAGTTCATTTCCCTTTACCTAGTTTTACTTAAATTATGTTGTTTTTAATATAAGATTGCATGCAATATGATTTTTCGAGTATATTATGTTGGAAACAAATGGCTATTAGAGCCAGTCTAGTTATTCCACTTGGTAAATAGTATTGATAAACACAAACCCCCCTTGATATAATTTCCTTGACTAATGAGTCTTTGAAATGACTTAGACATGCTTAAGTCTAGAGTCCATGGGTCTGATCTTTGCTATCAACGATACGGTACTAGGATAATGGGTCAACCCTTGTAACGACATAGCACGCTATCAACGGTGCAACGCAACGGCATAGCATGCTATCAACGGTGCAACACCTGGCCTAGACAAATGTCGTATACGGAGCAGGTACCTCAATGGTACAGTCCCATCATTACCATGATGTGTATCACGATAGGAATTAGTCTCTTTGCACACGATTGTTGGTAAAGCATAGTGTAGCAAAGATGAACCATACCGTCTCTGATCAAGACTACGACATTGTAGCATCTGAATGGCTCCCTTGTTGGATAGTCTAGTCAGCACGTGCGTATCCCGAGTACATTATTATGGTGATGTGTTGTGCCCTGTTTCTGAGTATTCCTTGCACTCGATAAGCTAAAGAGATAGTCCATGCATTCGGGTGCTAGTTATGCCCGAGTGCGAAAGTGAGTCAATAAAACTCCTTGATATATTTTATTGAGATTAGGATCTGTGGATCCTAGCCATTGTTGAGCTCAAAGAGATCACACCTCTTGGCTAAGAGGGTGAGTCTACCGCCACTTACCTGGGAAACATGCGCTAGTTGTAGTATAGGCATGGGTTCGCCAGAAGATGGGAAACGTGCGCCAGTTGTAGTATGGGAACGGGTTCGCTATACCGTTGGAGATAGTACGCCATAGCCATGGGTACTAGTCTGCCGTTGTGGAAACCATGACCATAGCTATGGTATGGATCTGCCATGTGGGACACGTATTTATTGGCTAAGGTTACATGGTCACCATTGATATACCCCAGTTTCTGGAACAATTGGCATATATAGCTCAGTACGTCTTTAATTTGTTAAAAGGCTAAGTTTTGGGATCTTTACTTAAAAATATGGCATTCTTGGTTTTAAGCAAACATAAAAACCTAGCCAACACCAAATAGCCTAGCATTGTTATGTTGCATTAGGTGAGGTCTTGGCCTGCGAGCGCGGTTTGATTGCGCGCTCACACTCGCACCCATTCACTTTTTAGGTAATGTCGAGGAGGGACTTGGCCTGGATAATATCGACAAGAAGGAGAAAGGCCAGAAGAATGACGTAAAGGCCGGGTGTTAGGCAGGTGTCGACGATTTGCATCGGCAATGTATTTTATAGGGCTATGCGAGAGATCACGCCACGATGGTAGCACCGAAAGCAGAATTTATACAGGTTCAGGCCCTCTATGGGAGAGGTAATACCCTACTCCTGTGCTCGTGGATTGTATTGCGGGGTGTCGATTACAATGTATGTTCTCGTCGGGATAGCACGAGAACAGACAATGCTACCGATGATGAATTGGGTGATGAGATGATGTACTGGATGATTCTAACTAGGGACCCCCGACCCCCTTTATATAGTGCAAAGGGTCGGGTTACAGATAGGTTTCCTAATCCGTATAAGGGAGGTAGAGATATAACCGGGATGGTCACACCTATAGCCACGTATTCGAGTAGAATACGAATTCGCTTCCTTGTAGAGCAAGTCGGGCCGCGCCATCCTCCAAGCCTGTCTTCTGGAAGATCCGTGCGACTTGGCCCAAGGAGGTGGTACGTCTAACCGTCCATCTCCGAATACCCGAGGCCCATGTTATCCACAGCGGGACTCCTGTCGCTTGCCTGATTGGGTTGGGCACAACCTTGAGACCCGACTCTTCTTACTGTTTTCGCTTTGCTAGACTTTGATGAGAATTCATTTTGGTTTTGGTAGATTTGGCCTTTTTGGCCTACTAAAATGAGCCATGTCGTAATTGAAACTATTATAATAATAATCTTTATCGTATGTATGAGATGATTTCAGCATTTTGTATAAGGTGTCATGCTAGCAAGACAAGATCCTGGGCTAGCACAGGTGCACCGAGGTTCTTGGAAACCGGGGCCGACACTGACCTAGCCACCGGGTCGTTGCCGTGCCGCCCAGGCTGCTGCTCGCTTCGTGGCCGCGCCGTTGCCCGACCCATGACGTCGCCGCCGCAAGACCATTTCAAGCCGTCCTTTGCTCGCCACGCCACCACTGGACCCGCTTGCCGTCGCCACCCTGCCAGAGAAGTAGCCGCCGCGCGCCGCTTCCAAGTCATTCTTGGAGCCCAAGTTGGGGGTTATTGCCGCCGCCCACAGCCGCATCGCCCGCCGCCTCATGATCGAGCCGCACCGCCATCGGACCCGCTTGCCGTCGCCGTCAACACTAGGAGAAGCGCCGCCGTTGCCCTCTTGCTCTCTCTCTCTCTGTCTCTCTCTTTCTCTCTCTCTCTCTCTTGCGCTGTGTGAGTGGGGGAAACAGGGTAGGAGCCAGCCCTTTTAATCCTCTCAGTTGGACCGAGTCAACCAAATCGACACGGTTCACTGTGAACAGTACTCCTTCACATTTTTATAGCTCCTAATACGTAACTCCATTTCATGTCAAACCAATTTTATTGGTCTTCTTTTAACCTCCTGTATTTATTTCATAATTTGCTAAATTTTATTTGAAGTTGTTAATTCGTCTGTGCCTCAATTTGCGTGTAGACGTCGCGGAGGAGTCCGGAGGGGAGCTAGCTGCCTGTTGTTTAGGGGCGTGCTACTCGGATCAAGGTGCAAGCTAGTTACATGTCGATCCTACTTTGTTTATTCTTTTGGTTACTATTTCTAGGTTTTTAAATATGCATGCTAATTTTAATTCTATTTTTATATGTTCAATCTAGTTATTGCTGATAATGTGTTACCACGTTTTACCTCTCGATTGCCACCTAGTATACTTTATGTCGTATTATAGCCATCCTTGATATTTACTCACGCTAGATGCCTAGCCGCTTCGATGGGAAATCTAGTTGCTTTATGATGGGAATTCATTTAAAATCTTGGTAGAGAGAATTTACTCTTTATCTTGTGATTTTGGTTAACTTAATTAAACTAAAATCAACATAGTGTGAGTAGACTCAAGGTGGTGGCTGAAGGGTGGTTGTATGGTTTCGTGGTATGCCGCCTCAGTCGATATAAGGACCGAACATTGTAGATAAATTGACCGGGCAAAACAGTATAGCCATGAGTGTTAATTATGGTAATACCTTAGATGTTATCTCAGGAAATCTAGGTTTGGGTTCTCATGGCGGTGTGGGTGTGGCTCATAACCACCGTATACCCATCTGGCACACAGGGGGAATCTCTGGCTTGGTGTGAAGCTGCTTGGGGCGAAACCTTAGCGAGGCAATCCCAAATTTAGACGTACCGGGGCTAATGGCTTTGTCTTACTCTCGGGTGAGTCCCATGTGTAAAGTGTACACACTTTGCATAGTTAAAACTATCATGATAGCCGTGCTCGCGGTTAAGAGTGGACTTAGGCAGCTCTACTTGTTAGTCTCACCTTTTCTTAATTAACTTGCTGTAGAGGATAGGGGCAGAGATTGCCAGGCAGCAAATGCCGGGCAGCGCATTACAGGGAATGTATTACCAGGGTTTCGTGTATGACAGTGAGTGTCATCTCGGTTTCGAGCTGAGAAGGCAATAATATAGTGTTGAAAAAACAAGAGTTAAAAAAATTTAATATTGTTTTGACTATTGCTTTATAACTAATAGGATTGTTTAAAAGTGCTCTTTATGCAAATAAACCATATCCTTCCTGTTGATAAATTGCATTCATACCTAAAGACATATGTGTTTGCTAGGTATGGTTATTCCATACTCATTTGTTGTTTTTCGGATATGTGCGCAGGTGACGACACTGCCGAGTTCGTCTATTATGAGGCAGAGTATGACGATGGAGCTTTCGGCTACTAGAGTATCTCCAGTTAGATGCCTGTGACGTATGGATGGGTTTACCGAGCCGTCAGTTAATTTTCTATCTTCCGCTTGCTACTATTAATACTAAGACAATTATTGTAATAAATAGCATTTGTTGCCAAGGTATTTTATTTGGTTAATCGTTAAACAACAAGGTGTGATTTCATTATGCTCTAACTATGCGCACTGGCTATGATCCATTGGGACTAGTACCGTAAGGCACAGAAGGGTCGGTTTTTCTAAGCCAGGTCCCGACATCAGCCGAGTTTTCCCTGTGAACACATACCTACTAACTCAACATGCATGTACACACACATTGAAGTAGCTAGATTAGATACACACAATATATATACATACATATATACATAGGAAAGCAGTTTAAGGCTTCATGGAGCCTAGGCTCCATGATCGAATACCCTATGTTATGCTTTGAGATTCGTGTTGTTTGACGTATATATCTTTATATACCTACTAAATAAAATATTTAAGATGCCAAACTCCGAAAAAAATTAAATTCATCTTCAGTTTAAACTAGTTTAAATATATTTATCTTAAATTTAAAAGTAGTTTAAATTGGAGTTAAATTTAATTTTTTCGGAGTTTGACGTCTCAAATATTTTTTAGTGGATATATAAAATATAAATACCAAACATCACAAATCTCAAAACGCATCTAGTGGTAATAGATCTATAGGCTCTACGGAGCCTTATGTAATTTCCTTATTCATATATATATATATATATATATATATATATATATATATATATATATATATATATATATATATATATATATATATTCTCATCTGGCTGCAGGCGGCACACGTGATTACGCTGCGTTTCGATCGATCCATCGTGTTCTCGATCCAGGCCGGCAGACAGTGAAGCTTTATTACACCAGTAACCTTAATTAGCTAGCTGTCACGGAATAAAATTAAAGGAAAGGGTTAATTTGTGGCCGGGAATTAAGATTTTATATATATATATATATTTTTCTGGGTGCAGCGCTAGCTAGCTGACAGGCTGAGGCTAGTATAGTAAAATTACCTATTTTTCACGGGAGAGCTCGATCGATCGCTAGTACAATTAAGTTGCTTGCTGCTAGTAGTAGAGGGAGCCTGCAGAAAGAGATTATCAACGTATTAATTAGTCAAGACAAATAAGGATGGCAAAATGATGCACACGGAGTCATGTGTACACGTGAAAGCCATTAGATCTACTTTGAGATCTATGCCATATAGATCTCAAAACAGATCCAACGGCTCCTAACCGGTCAAACTTTGGAATCTCGGACCAAAGTATATTTTTTAATATACTTAGATTGGTGATCATAAAATGATGATGTATTGATATAAATTAACAATTAATCAAGGTTTACATAGATTTGGTCTCAAGCGGACGAGAGAAGATCCGAACCTATACACGAACCGAAATGTTTCGCTTCCGCGCGTAGGTAATTAAGGGTGGGTAATTAAGGTACCTTGCCACCAGTCACCGCGAGTGGCTGCCGAGCTGCCTTTGTCGTCAGCTTTGGGGGGCGGTGCGGCGGCGGCCGGAGATTGGTGGGCGTACAAGTCTCGGCCGCCGTAGTGCACGGAGGAGGAGCCCAAGTAAGGTGACTGATCTGCTGTTGCGCCGCCCTTTCCGTCCTGCGCCCCTGCATATGCAGCATCTCAAGCTCCATCATTCATGGCCCGAGAAAGAGAGAGAGAGAGCGAGCGAGCTTGCTTGCTTTGCTTACCGTGACCGCGAGCCGAACCTGACGTCGCATCTGTCCTCATCGTCTGTCATCGATCGATACGCACGCACTATTAGTTAACGATCGAAGCTAGCTAGGCCGGGCAATTAGGCATGGAGCAAGAGGCGTGTTACGTACCCCGGACCCGGAGGGGGGCGGGAAGACGGTGCTGAAGTAGCCGCTGCCGGCGGCGTCCTTGGGGGGGCCGAAGAGGTCATCGACGATGGAGGAGCTTGTTGCCCCCGGCGTCGGCTGAGGCTGCTTCTTCTTGCTCCCTTCTTCCATGTCTGTGTACTCTCTCTCTCTCTCTCTCTCAGCTAGCTAGCTGGCCGCCTCCTTTTAAAGCCGGTGGATGGATGGATGCACTTGCAGTCTTGCACGTAGCAGCTCCTGCTCAGGTCCATCGCGGGGACAAAAAAAATGAAAGATTTGCTATGTCGATTGTGATAGCTAGGTACAGATAATAATTAATAAATTAAGGTGGTCATGTGGAATATATCAGCATGATACAATGGATACATATTAGACCGACAGATGGACTGAGCGTACGTACAGTACTGTAGTTCCTCGTGAACGGCCGCAGGAGGACGTGGACGAGAAGAACAAGAGGGAGTTTAATTAGGAGGAAAAAGGAGACTAATTAAGCAAAAGGATAGTACAAGCAAGCAATTCCTTGTGTAAGCGTACGCGTACGTTTTACTGTTTATGAATTTGCTACATGCATGCATCGATCATATGCCATCTGCCGTTGTCATCAAGCCAACGTCCGCCTGATGGCCGCATCATATCACCTCTTCTTTCTCCCGGTGGACAAGAAGGCACTGCTACACCAGCTATGCGGTCGCGCACGTCCCTCCTCCTCCGGAGCTCTACATGCTGCCCAATCCCGCGTTAAACTTGTGAGGACTGGCAACTCGAGAGAAATATTCAAAGTGATACTCAAGAAGCTTATAACTCGTGTTGAAACTAAACGACACGCCGGAGGCCGGAGCTGAAGCTTAATTAACGATGCTCAATGATATGGTCTTGTTGAAACTCAAGATACTCACCAGATAAACTTGTTACTTGTGCGGAGCCGATGAAACTCAATGATATATACTTAAGAGTTATTAGAACATTTTACAATATTTTAAGTGGTACTCGATGAAACACTACCAAACATAAGACGACCGATACACCCAAAGAAGCCATGCATAAAGCTTGTTGAAGGGCCGGGGGAGAAACATACTTTTTATGAAAAATGAAACCTCATAAGACTCATATAAATGGTATACCATTGATGAAACGGTGTAGTGCGTGCTAGGAGCTTCCATAAGAATATTTTGATGGGGATGGAGCACATATATTAATTGCGAGATTACAAGATCGATATACACGAAGTGTACGCACGCATGGGCATAGTGTACACGGCCTGTCCGTGACTAGCTACAACAACGAATTAAACGAACAGTTTGGAAGCATGCATATGCATGGTTGCTATAGATATCCCCCCGGCCATGACTTGGCCATGTGTATATATATAATAAAATCGATTGATGCATGGGTCGACGCGCGCCTGCCTGCAGCTCCCATACGCGCGTGTCTGTCTGCATCGATCCGTCCTGGTCCAGACTTTCCTAGCTCTCATATCATATCATATCATATGTAATATAAGGGAGCAATATTACCTTGCACCGGCCCTTAAATTGACAGCAACCATGCATATATATACCACGCCTGCTGCGTGAATGCATGCTCGCACGATCGACTTGTTAGATATATACAACGTACCTAAGTTACACAATGCATGTATATCATGCATGATGCACCTACTTGTATCTAACTTCATGCATGCATGTTATGTTGTGATCAAAGAGAAACATGGAGAGCAGATTTTCCACAAGGTCGTGGGAGTTCCCAGTGCACTGGTCGCTGTAGGATTTGGCGCCGACACCCGTGCATGCCCTCACCTCTTCACCCATGCAATTTTGGAAACAAAAAACTCTTCTAGAACCCAAATTGTGTTGCACTGTCCTTCTTGATCCTCTTCCTCTCCTCCTCCATCTCCCCTCTGGCCTGGCCAAATGGTAGCTCACATCGCACGAGCAGCCGGCCCGTGTGGTCGCACCCGCTGGGCGCGGTGGTCATCGGCGGAGGGGCTTTGTGGTTCCAGCCGAATGTTCGGGCTGGATTTGGGAGAGGATGGGAGCCGGAGCCGGGGATGGAGATGCTCTACGCGGCGCGAGTGGGGTCGTCGCCCGGTGGGCGAGCCAGAGATAAGCTAGGACAAAAGAAGAGGAGAAGAGGGAGAAGGAGCTTGCGTGGCAATTTGAAGAAAGAGAGGAATCTTTTGTAAAACGCCCACCGTGAAAATGGTGAGAATAGTGTACGAATCTTAGCGCAAGATTGACAGCGACCAATATGCATGGAGCTCCACATCGTTGTGGAGCTGAATTTCACGAGAAACATGCTCTCCCTCTATATATATATATATATATATGTATGTATGTATGTATGTATGTATGTCGTTATCTAGTGCATCTAGCTACACGTACGTATACATACTTGCTCGCATCACTAGCTACAAGCTGGAGTGGTGGTGTTTCTAGCTAGCTAGCTAGCTAGTATAGATATGTGCGTAAGATTAAGAGGAACGTACGTAGTATAGTCGCTCCAGCTAGCTAGGTACGTACATATAGGAGCTCTTCCATGCAAGTGGATAAGACAGGGGAATATGAATTAATGGTGGACACGACTGCATCATATCGGTCAACCATTTGGGTCAATTTCACTTGTCTCTTCCTTCTCTGTAACACTATTCACTATAAACTCTATCCATTCTCTAAAATTCCTTCACACTTTATACTATACTATAAAAAACACTATATCACTATATATATTTATATAGTAATTAAGCTGGGTACACGATGGAGTATTGATGCATGGATGGTTCAGCTGGAATATTAATATATGCTTCTATATAGAGATCGAGAGTCTTGATCCTTAAGCTAGCTCCGATCGATCGAAGTAATATCATATATATCCATGTATGCATGCAACTAGCTAGCTTGCTGCTGGCCGGCCGGATCGATCCCTAGCAAATTATATATTGCACTGCCATATGTGGATCGAATTTAATGAAAAACCGGTATCTCAAAATTTACATGTGGATCGAGTGTGTGTATATATATTCTCCCCCGCCGGGGCCATGTGCAAGTCATATAATATATGTGCAGTAGGCATATATGCATATTGCATGGTGGGATGGATATGATATATATATTCGTCAATCTCTTTCTGCTAGATATGCATGCTCCACATGGATCGATCCATATGCAAGTTGGTTCGGCCCTACTCCTGCATATATGCACAGAGACTACACCGGTGACCGGCCGGCCGATGGATCCATCCTTATCTCCGGCCACCAAAGATCCTAATCTCTCTTGGACCAACGACAAGAATATATCCGTCGATCAACATCTGTCGCACTCGCACTCGATGGATTGAATATCTTTCTCGGGCTTAATATTCCTTTGTGGCCTGGATTATTTCATGATTTCATGCAGATTTACTTCATCCTTAGTTATGCACATCTAGCTAGCTACGCGCCTCATCATGACCCGAGTAACAAAATATAGTGACTGCAAGCCAGCTCAGCTCTAGCTAGCCACAAAATATTAATCTAGTGTCCAACGACTAAATTTTTCCTTACCAGCTTGATTAGAGAAAACATCAAAATATATATACCCCGTGAGATATGCATGTAGCTGTCGGAGAGTCGAGACACCATGCAAAGTTACTGACAAATGCATGCAGTTTAGAATCGGAGGTTTCTAGTGGCCATCGATCGTGCCCTCGCCCCTGCCCATATATGCATGCCACCCGCCCGGTTACGCAACCAAGGGAACGGTCGGTGTCGGCACATGCATCACAACCGTCGCCTGTTTACAGTTTGTTGACTCGCCACTTCGCTGCAACTAATATTTTTGGCTCCAATTTATTTAGATGATAATATGTAATGGGATATTCTTTTACCGGCTAAATATTATAGCGTTTTGTAGACAATTTTTTCACACTTCTCGAAGCTCTCAAAATCAAATTCTAACAATTTTTTAACCCCTCCAATCCTCCTATCCAGGGTCTACAATTTTTTATAACAGTTATGAGCTGAAAAGAACTGGACCATATCTAGGGTATTCTTTATAGTTTATTTGCTTAATGGCTCATCGACTTATTTGCTTATCTCCATTTTTGAAAAGGCAAAATCTTTCATTAATTTCTTAAGCTTTTTTTATCTTGAAGATACGTCTCAAACCTTAAAAACAAGCTAATCACATAGCAGGCCAAATCCTTCATTTCATTTCAGGAAGCTCTTAAACTTCAACTTTTCAAAAGCTCTTAAACTTCAACTTTTCAAAAAAAAAAAGGATAAGGATAAGCAAATAAGTTCGGGAAGCTCTCATATTCCCATCAAGCATAATTAATTTACTGCGCGGTGTATGCATGTATGTATACCTGGTTAAAATTTTAAAACTTTGCCAATATCCTTTTTGTATTGAAATTGGTCACATGATTTTCACGTGTGCGTAGATTAATTGTTTCGAAAGTACTTCTATAACATTAATGATAATTCTATTAGGTGTTATATATAAATTGCAACAATAATAATAATAATTAGTCATTTTTCATATGCCCTCACTACTGGCTAGAGATACCTACTAAAGGCAGTTTCTGACTGTCACGGACAGTTTTTACGAGGCTTGAGTCGAATCTGGTTAGTGCGCGACAAATCACAAGGCAGGGATATTTGGTTGCCGCATAGGCCTGGCCGAGCCAGCTAAACTCCTAGAGCCAGGCTGAGGTGACACAGGGCGAAGTGTTTGGTTGCCCTACATTATCCCAGCCTAGTCTGCACGAATAGGCGTTTGGTTGCCCCATAGACTCGCTGTCCCAACAAGATTCTCCAAGCTCCACCGCAAGGATCTGAGCTCTAGCGACTTACTGCCATGCAGATCGACCTCCGCTCGCTCGGATCCAAGCTCTGGCGACTTCCTTCACCCAAGTTTGGCATCGTTGCACCTCCTCTCGTGTAGATCCAGCAACCCCGAGCTCCACCGCCATCAGATCTATCCTTCCTGAGCTTCACCACCACATGATCCGATGGCCCGGAGGTCGTCAGCACTGTCCTTGCTCCACCTGCCCACGTAATGTCACCCATCCCCACAATGTCATCCCTGCTCGCCTAGGGAAGAGGTCAATCCCCTCGTCTCCCTCAGGCCTGGCCAGCACAGTGAATTTGTATGTGTTGGGCATGGCTCCGGGGTCAGCTAGGTAACCAAACGTCGTCTCCCTGCATCGCGCAAGCACACCCAAATGTTTAAAATGAACCATCTATGATGTGGGTCAAGAGTGAGCATTTATATATGTTTTTTAGATAATGAAAATATTCGGGCTCTACATCTGAAGATGTATACGGGCCTAACAATCTGATAAAACATTCAACAAAAATAAGACGTTGGAACAAGGTACAACTACAATATTGTCAATCAACTAAAACAAAGTCTATTATTTAATTTTCATCCAAGGTTGCTGAAGAAAGACATAATCACCACCTCCAAATAATGGCATGCAAAGATCGTGTCCCTTTCATCCTCCTTTTTAAGCGTAGCTAGTGGTGCACAACACGTATGCTCCCTTGAAAATAATCTGCATAAAAGAGGAATCTTTGCATTTATCAAAAACCATATTGTCTCGACAAAGCCAAATGGACCAAAGCAAAGTTGCACATCCAACCATTATCAATTTTTTGTGATTCATCCTAATTCTTCGAAGCCAACTTCCAAACAAATGATTTCAATTACTCGAAGGACGGAGACCTAAACCAATTCATACTAATCGCCAAACTGATTTAGAGAGATGACAATAAAAAATGATGAATCATCTTATTAGAATTACAAAAACAACACTTCTGACTCCCTTTTAGCCAAATTATTTGGTTAAGATCACACCATGACTTAAATACTAAAGAAATAATCTTTACATGGATTTTGAGTTTCAATAAAAACTTGTTCGGATAAGGAACATTTTGATTAACAGGTTTTTCATACATCGATTGTATCGAGAATATGCCACTTTTATATAAGTTCCAAATAAAAATGTCATGTCCTACTCTTAATTGAGTGGTCACTAATCGGTTATAACCAAAATGCTATCAATCAATATGCCTCTAACTCACTATCGCTCGACGAAAAGAAACATTAAGTGGGTCAGAGTTGAGGACATAAGCCATGATATCATGTTTTTTCATAATTAATTATGATATCCATATATAAGAAAGTTGAAAGGATCTCGGATGCCCAAGAGGGGGAGGGTGAATTGGGCTTTTTAATTTTACTTTCTAATCAATTGTACACTTGTGTCCAAAGCTTAAGCAAATGCGGAAGCTGAAAATACAATCTTTGAACACAAGTAACATGTCGAGGTGATAGCAATCCTAGGGTGTATCCAATCAATTACAACTAAACAAGTAAGATACACAATCAAGCAACAATCTAGATAATGAGGGACAATACAAAGGATAAAACACCTAAAAGCTCTAGGTCATGGCAAGATGATGGAAATCATAAAATACACCAAGCATATCAAGTATAAAGCCAAGTCACTCATCATACTCATAGCAAATACAAGCGGAAATGAATATTGCATAAAAGTAAAGGAAGGGCTCAAGATATGCTCGTGGGGTTTTTCCCCTGGTTCGGGATGGCTCCCTATGTCCATGTCGAAGCACTCCCTCAAGGAGTATAGCTTCCACCTAGCGCTAGTCGCATGAGCCTAGGCTTTCCACTCGGGGTAGTCGAAGCGTCGCTCTGGCGGGGAAGACTCCTAAATCCCCACACAAGATGAAGACCGAGCCTCCCACAGGAACTCCTTGGAAGCTCATGGTCAGCTCCACCACGCTGTCTAGGAGACAAATCGTTCCAAGAGTAACAAGTACGAACCCTTAATTAGTGTTTGTCATTAATCACCATAATCACACAAGGACTACCTTAACTTACAATCTTCCCCTTTTTGGTGATTTATGACAAACCTGATATCAATTGCAACAAATAACAATATAACTCAAATACTACAAACTTTGTCCCTTAAGTCAACACAAAGTTTAAGGCAATTGATAGAACACAAACTCTTTCCCCCTTTTGGCATTAATCATCCAAAAAGGGCTATTATCCCAAAGATAATCATCATGCATGTAATATTGCCTCAACAAGACATGTGGGGAGACAAGCATAACAAAAAAGGAGCAATAAATTTATCAATAGAAATTAGCTCCCCCTAAATCTAGGTAAGATATGGAAGCTATAATATCCTAGATTTAGGCATGTGGACAATCTATGTCATGTATCAAAAGATTTAAGTGAGGAGTAAGCATGACAAAGCAATATGATCAACTAGAGCAACATGATCATGAGGCAAATGATATAAGTGAAGTACAAGCTCATGATCCAACGGTGTAAGCAATGAAAAAGAACATACCTTTTTCAAATTGTTATCCATATCAAATTTCTCCTCTTTTAGTATGGTGTCATCCATATAAACCATTTTGAGATTTATCAATTTTCAGTGAGCTCATAGGATACCACATGATGGTTACCTTGAAGGATAATGTGGTAAAAACTACTAGAAAGATTGCTCACCAAACATGTTAGATGATACTTGAATATCGCAATGTAATAATAAAACAAAATTTACATGATACCATTGTAAATGATTTTCTAGAGAAAACATGTAATGCATCACTTACAAGGAACAAAAAATTGAAACTCATTCAAACAAACTCTTAAACTTACAATGAATTCTAAAATATAGTTGTCGACGGTTGGGAGCACGGAGCTCCCACGTGCCGAGCTTGCTTGTTGAATATGAGGATCAACCGGCCTCTTTCCTGCAGCCTCAGAGTCGTTCGAGAGAGTGAACCCAATCAGACAACCATAAACGGAGAAAGAGGAGGGTTTTTAGCCTGGTTCGGGCCCCTCGGAGGGAGGTAATAGCCCTACGTCCAGTGATCTGTATTCGAGGGAACACAGGAAGAGGATACAATGACGTTCCCGAGCCTCCCTAGCAGGGGAAGCTCAGGCTTATCGAGGAGAGAGGAAACGGAGGCTTCGACTCGCTCTGGGCTTGGCCGAAGCTCTCGCGCGTGTCTATCTATGCCCAAAAAAATCTCTCTCTTATGTACAACAATCGTAACTTATATATACATGGGTGTGTACCCTATACTAATGCGTGTACAGCCCAAAATCCAGCGGTCCGAAGGCCATCCTTGGGGCGTCGTACGGGAACAGTCCTCACCGTCATTTGAGATGACAGAAAAGGGGAACGAAAACAGTATAACAAGACTCGGGCAGGTAGCCGCAGTCTTTGATATCAGCGACAAGACGTAATAGTCGTGCGGATGTCAGAACATTTATTACGGGGGGCAGAAAGCAAGGTGCTCGCGGAGTAGCCGCATGCCGCCACGTAATCGGTGCCCGACCGAAAGGGGGAGTGACCCGTCCTTTGCCCGGGCGGGGTAGACCCTTGCCCAGGCCCCGAGCGAGGATGGCTTGCTCGGGGAGGTACCCAGGTCCGAGCCACGAGATCGAGCGAAAGGGAGGGGGTATTTGCGGAAATGCCCCCAATCCCCATCATCTAGCCCCCGAGCTTTAAGTGGGGAGAGTTGACCGAGTCCCCCCTTGAGGCTTTATGATTCCTCGTTTCGGAGGGTCGGAGGCCGAACGTCTAGATAGGCGGATGGCCGGAGAGGTCTAAACCCACCCGATCATATCTTCGGGTTAGCCGAGGAAAGGTCACCCGAGCAGAACTTCGAGCTAACTGAGCAAAGGCCGCCCGAACGGAACTTCGGGTTAGCCGAGCCAAGGCCACCCGAGTGGAACTTCGGGCTAGCCGAGCAAAGGTCACCCGAGCGGAACTTCGGGCTAGCCGAGCCAAGGCGAACCGAGCAGAACTTCGGGTTAGCTGAGCAAAGGCCACCCGAGCAAAACTTCGGGCAGAATTCCAAACGTCAAGTCCCCAATGGTTACTCCCTCTGGTGAGTGCACCTGCAGTTACGCTTTTAAGGCGACGTGACAACCGCACGCGCGTCGGTTCCCGAGGTTTTCGGGGCGGTTTCGCCGGTGGGGGCGATTAAAAACCCTTGCCTTCTTTTCCCACTACACTGCCGATTCTCTCACTTCCAAACCTTTCGCCTTCTTCCTTGCCATCGTCCTTGTTCACTCCATTTTTCATGGTGAAATTTGTTCCTTCCCGAACCACCTCCACGCGCCTCAAGGATCTTGAGACGTAGGGACATCTCGACCCCCCGTCATGGCGCGTTCCCGGTGATGAGGCTTTCTCGGCGCCGGCGGAGGATGAGTTCGTGAGCTGCGAACTCTTCGTCATCAACGGGCTTCGTGCCCTAGAATCGGAGTTCGTGGCCGCGATTCTCGCCCATTGCGGTCTCGAGATCACCAACCTCTACCCCAACTCCATCCTCATCCTCGCCATCTTCTCCCACCTCTGCGAGGGCTTCATCGGCGTCCAACCGACGGTAAGCCTGTTCTTTCATTTCTACATGCTCCACCGCACCGAGAGTTCGTCGGCGGTGGGGTGCGTCGGTACTTTGGTCATGAACTGCGAATCGCACGCTGCATACCCGCCTTTGTTGAAGGACTCTATCTCCGGCTGGGCAGAGCGGTGGTTCTACGCAAAGAAGGGGGCAGACTGCGGACTCCTCTTCCGCCATGAGCAACCGGAGAAGAAGGACCTCCCTCGGCCGCGCGTGGAACCGGAGGAGGAGGAGACTGTCGGGACCCGAAAAACGGAGTCGAATCCCTGCTGTGTCTTATCTGTACTAGTCCCTGGATCAAGTAGCTAGTGCACACAGATATACAGTTTGGATCACCACCATTCAACGAAAAGTAATTTATTACATCAGAGTCGCATAATTATTACAAAGTTCAGGCTCCAAGGCCTAGCAGCGGAAATTTAAATAACAGTTCAACGCAATGGAAACCACATCACAACTCCACAGGCATGCCCGAAGAATGCGCTCCTAGACGTCGGAGTAGTCTTCATCCTGAATACCATCAGCGAAATCCCCGTCTTGGTAGCAAAGTCATTGGAGGCAATGAGAGCCTTGATGTCCGGGTCCATGCCTTCCATGAACCTCCATATTTTATCAGCCTCATTAGCTACCTCTGTGGTGGCATAGCGGGCCAGATGATTAAACTTGTTTAGATATTCAGTAATAGACATATTGCCTTGCTGGAGACGGTGAAATTCCCGCCTCTTCATTTCCATGATTCCCTTGGGAACAAACGAAGCAGTGAAAGCTTCAGAGAATTCCTCCCAAGTGATAGCATCAGCATTCTGGTGTGTGGCCCTGAAGTTGTCCCACCAGATAGCAGCATCTCCTTGAAGTTGGTGTCCGGCAAAACTGACACCCTCATGGTCAGCACACTAAGTCATATCTAGCTTTCTCCTTATCTCTCGCAGCCAGTCCTTTGCAACAAGAGGCTCTGCGGATCCAGTGAACACAGTAGGTCTTGTTCTCATAAAGTCGCCAAACCGGGATTGAGGTTGGTATGGCTGTGGCTGAGCTTGCACAGGGGCAGCAAGGTTGTTCAGGTTGTGAGCAATGGCTCAATAGCTTGCGATGCATCTCCGAATCTGGTTAAGCCGAGGAGGATGAGCGGCGGTGGTGGCAGATTCTGTTTTCTCGAATAGCCAGAGTGGGTTGACAAAGGGTGCACTCCGCTGCAGTTGAGCTTGAGCACTGGCCCAACAGGGGTGGGTTGGGTTGACCTTGTCCGGCTGACCTTGACCCACGCCAGCCAGCAGGCTCGAGTGTCCACCATCTATCAGCAAATTTTGAAAATTAAGGTACGAAAAGGAAAAACAGGGGCACTAATGGGGAAGGTCACAACATCTATGCAATCAACATCCAAATAGCACATGAAAACACGATTAACTCAAAACATTCAGTTCAAAAGCCAAAATTTGAGAGAGGTACATCGCAAAGGCCGATGTAGCCAATCTCTAGAAAATTAACATATTTATAAAACATTCTACGCTTCTGTGATAACAAATGGCCCAAACTTAAGGTTCTATTTCAGAATTGGGTTCATATCAAACACATGCTCCAAGGGCTCCTCTTCATGGTCTTCTGGAGTCTCGGCCCTCCTGGCCACGAAAGAAGAAGGTGAAGACAAGGTTCGGTATTTTCAGCTTTTGAAACAGGGGAGAGAGTGGTCAAACGATTTTAATTAGCAAACAACAAGATGAGGATTTATCAACAGGGAATTTTGGAAAAATAATTTTTATAGTAATATCACAAATCCTTAAACTACTCCACTATCTAAGGTTCATCCTACGACAAAGCTCGATACCAACTCTGTCGGGACCCAAAAACTGAGTCGAATCCTGCTTGTGTCTTACATGCATTAGTCCCTCGGATCAAGTAGCTAGTACACACAGATATACTGATTTGGATCACCACCATTCAACTAAAAGTAATTTATTACATCGAGTCGCATAATTATTACAAAGTTCAGCTCCAAGGCCTAGCAATGAAATTTAAATAACAGTTCAACGCAATGGAAACCACATCACAACTCCACAGCATGCCCGAAGAATGCGCTCCTAGACGCCGGAGTAGTCTTCATCCCGAATACCATCGGTGAAATCCCGCCTTGGTACACTTCCTCATCGGCGTCGCAGATCCCTTTCGTTGAATGAGCACCGAGAATAAACTCGAGGTAAGTAATCTTAATTACTTGCAAGACAATGCCTAGATGCTATGCAGGTTTCAAGGGGAGGTTTGGGGTAGTTTTGCATAAAGCTAAGTTTCAAACTTTTAGACCTAGTTTGAGAAAGCGATTTTGAAATTGAAGTTTAAACTTTATAATTCTTTCTTTTGGAAAAGACAGCACCTACTGACTTAACCAGATCATCATGGCACCCACCATGAAGGCAACCACGCACATGCAACACCGATTGCAAGGCAAATTCCCAAAACAAAGAGAGGGGGGAAGAGAGTTTTACAAAACTACAGTGGGGTAGCTTCCGTCGTTCACCCTTAACCATTGGGCGAGGCTTTCATGAAAGTTTACACTCTGCAGAGGTTGTACGCTTTACCCATGAGTAGGTGGCTTCCTTAGGAATCACCCAAAGAAAGTAGACACCACGAGGTCTTTCACCGCAACCTTCCCTTAGACTGGCATTCTCACTAAGGTTTCCACACCAATGCCCCTCTTGTGCCGAGATAGGTTCTGTTCTATGGACACATCTGAATACCCACTCCCAACCACAAAGGAAGGTTCTGTTCTTGTGGACATATTCAGATGCCCACTCCCTATTCCACCAGGAATGCCAGACTAAAAGTCCGAAGGGTACTCAACCAGGACCTACCCATACAGGCACTCAATGGTCGCACTGTTGAACTAGTCTAGGTACCACAAAGAATCGATCCTTAAGCCAAAGGGGTATGGTCCAACATCAACCCAATCTCTAGCATACTGCCACCGAGCAGTTGCCAACCACCTTGCAACCATCCATCCCGATTGAGAAACATTTAAAAAGCCCGAGATAGCACCCACTATCCCTACAGACAATTCCTCGACACGGTAGCACCCACTACCGGCCATTCAATTTGCAATCAAGTTTGTATCGGGGTTGAACACAAAAGTAAGTCTCTAGATTGCATTTGCTAAGCAGGTAATGTAAAAATCACTAAACAAGGATGGCAGCAAGATTAAATAATATTAAATAGCTAGGGTTAATGAGGTTGGCTGTGTATATCATTCATATGGGACATTATCTACAACTTAGCTTAAATATTGTTTTTAACTTTTAATTAGCATCTAGGTTTTGCAAAATCTAATAAAACAATTATGAAAACTAGGTAATAGCAAAATGGCACAATGTCTTGCCTTGATCCTGGTAGTTGGACTGATCAGCGGCGAAGTCTCCCTCAGCGGACGGATCTAACGTTTAAAAGAAATACAATAAGAACCATGTGCGATAAAATATGATGCATGCATGACATGTCATGAGGATGATGAAAACAGTACATAATAGTATAAAATAATTTTATAAAACTTCTGAAATTGGTTTCATTATTTTTAGAGTTCCCTATAATTAGTTATGATTTTTATAATCTTAATATTAAAGGTACAAAAGAGAGTTAAATAATAAATAAATTTCAAAATTTTACCAAAACAGTACAGAAATCATATTATAATATATCTAACTTTATAAAATAATTTTGGATATTTTTGGAGCTCTGGATTAATTTATAAAATTCCTACACATGCAAGAACTAATATAATTATCAAAAATTAAATTTAACAGAAACATGTACATAAACAGTACATAAAAATAATATATAATTTTATGAATCTAATAAAATTTATTTTACAATTTTTGGAATTTTCTACAATTTTATATGGAATAAACAACACAAGGTATAATCTGCAAACAAGGAAAATAAAAGGGGAAGGGGTATTGGGCCGGCGGCGTAAGTGGGCCGGCCCACTCGGCCTCACGCGCGCGCAGGGAGGGCAGGGCTGAGGCGCTGACCGATGGGGCCCGCCCGTCGGTGAGAGAGAGCAGGGGAGGCGGCGCGGGGTCGCGGTGGCGGCGAGCGTGAAAGAGAGAGAGGAGAGGTAGCAGGGCCGGGGTTGGGGCGCGGCATCAAGCGAGGCGGCGGCGCGGTTCGACCTAGGTCGTCGGGCGAGCACGGCTGGTGGCAGCGGCGGCGCTTCTGGCCGGCGGCGGGCGGGTAAGCACCGAGGCGGCAAGGAAGGTAATGGCGGCGGCGCTGGCACGGGTGGCGTGGAGGCGTGGTCGGCGTCGGGCGGCGGAGAGGCGGAAGGGCACGGCGGCGGGCTCGCCGGCGGGAGTTGGGGCGGCGCGGTGGTCGGCGGGTTCCTAGGTGGGTGGAGAAGGTGGAGAAGCTCACCACGGCGCGATTGGGGATGATTCGCCCAGCGACGTAAAAGGATTCGGCGGCGGCTCGCGGCAAAAGACGGTGCTCCGACGGCGGCGATGAGCTGACGAAGGTTAAAACGGATCAAGGAGGTGCCCAGGAACAATTTTCCTTAAGGGATCGAAGGTCGAAACTCACCGGAAGACCGAGATTGAGGAGAGGCAACGAGGGTTGGAGGAGTAGATGAGTTTGGGTGTTTCTGTTTGGAGGAAGAACGACGTGGGGCTGGGGTTTATATGAAGGGGAGATTAGGAAGCCTACTAGAAGTAGAATAAGGATAGAAAATAATTGATCTGCTAAATATAGGGGAATTCCATAGGAAGGGATAGAAAGAGGAGAGATTTAGGGAGAGTTATAGGAGGTTTCTCCCTTTGGCTGAGTAAGAGAGAAGAGAGGCTTACATGTGGGGCCCACATGTAAGAGAAAGAACATAATTCATATTTTGGTTTAAATATAAGGTTATTATGCATTTATGCTATAAATATTCAAATAAAACATCACATAGTCAAAACCATATGAATATATTTTCATTAACTAACTTTGTTTAAATCATTTTTTTAAAAAACATTTTTTCCAAGGAACATACTCATTTTAAAAGGGTTTTGAATTTCATAAATTTACAAATGCAATGCAATGCATGTATGCATGATTTTAAAAATGAGGATATTAGAGACCTCAAGACCATCCAGTGCCGAGCGACAACTTTGGCCGACCGCAAGCCGTTGTTCGACTTCTGAGAATCGGTGCCCCCGCACGCGACGGCGAGAGCACCCATTCTTCGACATCGCGGGCTGGACCGACATCACCCGTGAGGCGAACACTCGTAAGTCCTTTTGCTCGGGTGATTGTTCGACCTTTTTCCTTGGCTAATCATTGGGTTTTTCTCTCTGTAGCTCCCGACGAGAGTTGGGTCGACAAACGGGTGGCCGAACTTTTCGCGTCGAGGAAGGAGGTGAACCCAGAGTTGGGCAGAAGGGGACCAAAGAACGTCCTTGAACGCAACGAGCAGGTACGTCTCCCGCTGAGCAACATGTTTGGGTCGGGAAGTGTTTTTGTCTTAACGGCCCCTTCTTTTCTTTCTTTAGGACCGGGCCGCCCTGGAGGCCGTACTGGCGGCCGAGCAGCCGGCTAAAGACGGGGGAGGCAGCCCAAGGCGAAGAAGGTCGCCTCGAAGAAGAGGGCAGCCCCGCCGGAGATAGGCGATGTGAAGTCGCGGCCGAAGCGATCATCGCGTGCGGCCCCTTCGGCGGGTGGCCTCTTTGGTGGGTGGCCCTAGCGGACACGCGCTCTGTCCGAGCAAGGTGCACGTGCCGCCAAGGCACAGCCCGCCACGGCCACACTTGGAGTACGAGGACCAGGTACGGGAGTTGTCAGCCTGGTTTCACCAGTATTTCGAAGACCATCCCGATCACACCGCCTGGTTGCTGCAGACCGCCGTCGACCTTCGCCGAGCCGAGTGACGAGCCCAGCGAGAAAGGGACGCCGGGGGAGATTTCGAAGCATCCTTGGACTTGGCGGGTGTGACGCTTTCTTCATGGCTCGAAGGGCCGAAGGACGTCAGCCCCGGGGCAGAGACCGAGGAGGCCCTGAAGAGTTTCCTTCAGTGGGCGAAGGAGCATCATCCGAAATGGCTTGAGACGGCGAGCCTTGCCCGGGTCGGAGTGGGCCCGAGCAAGGAGCCGGAGACTGCTCCACCGGCGCCCAAGCGGGCGAGAACGAAGGTCCTGGCCCATAAGACAAAGGCGCGCAAAGAGGCTAGGGGCGGAGGGCTCTGCAGCTGAGGCGGGGTCGGAGGACGTCGAGGAAGAAAGTACGTTTTTCTCCCATACTTTTATTGGGCCGCGAGTTGCCGCGGTCCTGATTTTTCATTCTTTTTCGAGCGTAGTTAAGGGCCTGTGGGGGAGGAGACACCCTGTGCCCGTGTCGGGAGCAGCGGTTAGGGTTTTGATTGTTGAGACATTTCAAACCACAGCGTCTCGAGTCATTGAAGACCTGGCGGTCGTGATCGTGGAGGAGCCGATCGCGGGGGATGACCTGGCCGAGCACGGCGATGAAGGGGAGATCCCTTGGAGGAAAGCTCGGATTCTGCCCCCTTCAGGTCAGGCGATGGCGAGGGAGGCCGGCGACGTCTGGCGCCGGGCAGGTTGCTCCGCAGAGGAGCGGACTCCGAGCAAACCTCCCGCTCTGTCCGTAGTCGGGAGAGAAGTGGCGCAGCCCCCGAGCACGGAGGTTGCTCGGGTCGAGGCTTTTTCTCCGAGCCCGAGGAGTGGCCAACGTGATGCCGCGGAGGCAACTCCCCCTCCGAGTACAGAGGGCAGTTGGAGCAGTGCTGCCCGGGGGGAAGCTCAGCTTTCGGGCGAAGTCCCCCTAGGCGAGGCGGTCGAAGCGGTCCAGCCCTCGAGCATAGAGGGTGCTCAGGCTAGGATTGCCGAGGAGGGGGCAGAGTCCCAAGGTTCGGGGAGTCCGCGGACTCCGGTGGCCGATTCCTCGAGCGCCGGGGATGCTCGGGTCGGCCCGTAGCCTGGGCTGAGGGTGTTGCTCAAGCGCCACTGCCATGAGGTAAAGTTATTTCAGATTTGCTCGTGGTGTGGTGTTGTCTGCTAACCCTTGTTTTATGTATTTGGCCAATGCCTTGGATGGTCGGGTGGCTACCATGGAGGCCAGGTGCCCGGCAAGGGTGGCGTCGGTGCGCTCCGAGCTAGGAGAAGCCTATACCGAGCTTGCCTGGGTGAAGGAGGAGCTTGAGCGGGCTTTGCAGCATGCTCGGTAGCTCAAAGGAAACACCCGGGTCGCGGAGGAACTTGGCAGAGTTCGTGAGGAACTCGACCAACAACGGCGACGCTCCGTGAGCCTGCAGGAGGCGGCGGTGACAGAGGCTGGGAAGGCTCGTCGGGCCACCGAGCAGGTGGCGAAGCTTCACGAAGAGATTCGTCCTAGGCGCAAAGCCCAAATCGAGGTGCTTCAGCTTTGGAGCCACCTTAAAGACATGGAGGCGGAGCTTGAAGTTTTGAAGCGTAGTTCTTTAGACAAAAACTAGGTGTGTGTGTGTGGTGTTACATGTGTGATGTAACAAGAATATTTCATTTAATATAAGAAATGTCTTTGCATGCTATTCCTCCTTTTGTTCCTCTTGTACATATTTTGGCGTAGTTCTGAGTAGGGAACATAGGGAAAATTGTTATGAAGTAGGGCCCTTGGGAATACCCTTTTAGAACGATCACTCCCACCTACCCAGCCCCCTCCTGTGGCTAGGTCCTTGCCCCTGAGTTTGAGAGCAAGGACTAGGCACAGGAAGCAGCCGAGCAGCCGGGCGCGTGTGAAAGGCAATGTCCAGCCCCCTACTGTGGCTCAGTCCTTGCCCCTGAGTTTGCGAGCAAGGACTGGACACAGGAATCGGCCGAGCAGCCGGGTGCTCGCGAAAGGCAATGCCCAGCCTCTCCTGTGGCTAAGTCCTTGCCCCTGAGTTTGCGAGCAAGGACTAGGCACAGGAATTGGCCGAGCAGCTGAGTGCACGCGAAAGGCAATGCCCAGCCCCCTCCTATGGCTAGGTCCTTGCCCCTGAGTTTATGAGCAAGGACTAGGCACCGGAATCGGCCGAGCAGCCGAGTGTGCACGAAAGGCAATGCCTAGCCCTCACCTGTGGCTAAGTCCTTGCCTTTGAGTTTGCGAGCAAGGACTAGGCACAGGAATCGCCCGAGCAGCCGGGTGCGTGTGAAAAGCAATGCCCAGACCTCTCCTGTGGCTAAGTTCTTGCCCCTGAGTTTGCGAGCAAGGACTAAGCATAGGAATCGGCCGAGCAGCCGGGTGCACGCGAAAGGCAATGCCCAGCCCCTCTCCTGTGGCTAAGTCCTTGTCTCTGAGTTTGCGAGCAAGGACTAGGCACAGGAATCGACTGAGCAGCCTGGTGACCGTGAAAGGCAATGCCCAGCCCCCTCCTGTGGCCAAGTCCTTGCCCCTGAGTTTGCGAGCAAGAACTAGGCACAGGAATCGGCCGAGCAGCCGGTGCGTGCGAAAGGCAATGCCCAGCCCTCTCTTGTGGCTAAGTCCTTGCCCCTGAGTTTGTGAGCAAGGACTAGGCACATGAGGTGAACGTGAGTCCGTGTTGGCAGTACCAGTTGTTCGTTGGTCTCAAGATCGAAATGCGTGTGAGGATCGCAGCCAAGAATCAGCTGGTGCGAAGTGCTATCGGCTTATCCGAGCAGTAGGATTCAGGGCGGGACGTAATTTTCGGATCTGTTGACTGCCTCGAAACTCGGTTTTGAAAACAAGAAATCGTTCTTCGGCAGGACAGCGAAAAAAGGATTATGCGAAAGAATTTGGGTTACCCTTCCTCTTTATTTAACAGGCTCGGGAAATACGAGTAGAGTCATTCGAAAATCCCTTGGTTAAATAAGGAGGGACAGGCTAAAAAGTAGAAAGGAGCGAGATTATGCGTAGAACCTGCGCAGCTGGGCGATGTTCCACGAGTTGTTGATGACGCGGCCGTCTGGGAAGGCGAGACGAACAGCCCCCAGTCATAAGGACGAGACGACCGTGAACGGACCCTCCCATCTGGGAGTGAGCTTATTAGCGTGTGACAAGTCTTGGATGCGACGCAAGACTTAATCACCGTCTTGTAAGGTCCTTGGTCGGACCGATCGGGCTACGTGCCTACGCAGAGCCTGTAGGTAGGATGCCGATTGGACGAGGGCTTGTTCACGCTTTTCTTTGGACAAGTCAAGGTCAAGGAGTCGGGTTTGGTGGTCATCACCCATCTCTGTGAGGTCCACGCGAGGGGATCTCAGGGTTACTTCGGTGGGGAGCATGGCTTCGGTGCCGTATACGAGCTAGAAAGGCGTTTTGCACGTGGCTCGGCTGGGGGTGGTACGGATGGACCACAGGATGGAAGAAAGCTCGTCCACCTAGTTCTGTCGATGTTTAGTGAGTCGGTCGAAGACCTGCTTTTTGATTCCTTGGAGGATCTGGCCGTTGGCACGTTCGACAGCTCCGTTGCTCTGTGGGTGAGCCACAGAAGCGAAGCAAATTTTGGTGCCAACGTCTTCGCAATATTCTTGGAATAGCTCACTAGTGAACTGAGTTCCGTTGTTTGTGATTAGCTGGCTGGGGACACCAAACCGCGTAACCACGTTGTTGCGAAAAATTTTCTTGGCAACTTGAGCCGTAATGCCAGAGACCGGTTCGGCTTCTATCCACATAGTGAACGTGTCTATGGCAATGAAGAGGTATACATGTCCCCTTCGCTCCTCTGGGGAACAGACCGAGGATGTCCAGCCCCCAAGTAGAAAATGGCCAAATGAGAGGGATAGTCTGAATGGCGTATGGTTGTTGGTGAACCTGCCGGGTATGAAATTGACATGCCCGGCATGCGGTAACTATCTCGCGAGCATCCCCCAACGCCGTGGGCCAATAATAGCCCATCCTGAAGGCCTTTCCAACGATGGTTCTGTAGGACGAGTGAGCCCCGCAGATACCTTCGTGTAGGTCCTTTAGAAGGAACTTTCCTTTTTCCTGGGAGATGCACTTGGAGAGGACTCCGAGCGCGCCTCTTCGGTACAGGGCACCCTCCATTAGTCTGTATAGTGGAGCTCTCCTGACAAGCCAGGATCTCTCAGCTTCATCCTCGGGCAATATCCCATGAACCAAGAACTGGACGAATGGCGTCATCCAGGTTGCGCTTTGCTTGAGAAAGGAGACGTTGCCGTTCGCCTCGTCTGCCTCTTCTCCGGAGGAAATAGAGGGCTTTACCAGATGCTCAACGAGCACCCCCACCGGGCTGGTTCTTGTGAGGTGCCTAGTTTGGCAAGTTGGTCAACCAGGGTATTCGCTCTCCTGGGCACGTAAAGGATTTCGAAATTCCTGAAGTTCCTTTCCAACTTCCTCACTTCAGCCAGGTAACGCGCCATTGAGTCATCGGAGCACTGAAACTCCTTGTTAACCTGGTTTATGACCAACTGTGAGTCCCCTTTCATGGTTAGTCGTTGGACCCCGAGCGCAGAGCATGCTCGGAGTCCGGCCAAGAGGCCCTCGTACTCCGCCACGTTGTTGGTTGCGGCAAATTGTAGTTGTATGACGTACCGGAGTTGTTCTCCCTAGGGGGAGATTAGAACAACGCCAGCCCCCGAGCGTTCGAAAGAGCGCGAGCCGTTGAAGAACATGGTCCAATGAGGAGTTTCGATATGCCCGGCTGCTTGCTCGGTTGGGGGATTCGTCCATTCTGCCATGAAATCCGCCAGTATCTGGGACTTGATCGCTGTGCGTGCAGTGAACTTGAGGTCGAATTCCCCGAGTTCTACCGCCCACTTAGGATGTGCCCAGACGCGTTAGGATTTCTGAGGATCTCTCTCAGCGGGAAACTGGTTGGAATCGTGATCAGGTGTGCTAAAAAGTAGTAATGGAGTTTTTTACAAGCCATGAGCAAGGCGTAGAGAAGCTTCTGGACCTCGGGGTAACGCTCCTTTGATCCGTGAAGCACCTCGCTCACGTAGTATATTGGTCGTTCAATCCCTTCACGCTCGGCAATGAGCACTGCGCTAACCACCTGGGGCGAGGCCGCCAGGTAGAGTAGCAGAGGCTCTTGCTCCCTCGGAGTGACCAGGACCGGCGGGCTCGACAGGTACTTTTTAAGCTCCTTGAAGGCATTGTCGGCTTCCTTGGTCCAAACGAAACCATCGTGCTTGCGCAGGGCCTTGAAGAAGGGTAATCTGCGCTCACCCAGCCGAGAGATAAAGCGGCTGAGGGCCGCCATCCGCCCGGCGAGTGATTGGACTTCCTTTATATTTGACGGCACCTGCATCCTTTCAATGGCCTTGATTTTTTTGGGGTTCACCCCAATACCTGACGATCCGATCACATACCCGAGCACCATGCCCGTGCGTAAGCTGAAAATGTATTTTTCGGGATTCAGTTTTACTTGATGCTTTCTTAAATTACAAAAGGTTTCATCGAGGTCGCGGATATGTGCCTTGGCCAAACTACTCTTGACGGCTATGTCGTCTACATACACTTCTAGGTTCCGCCCGATCTGGTCGGGGAAGGTCTTTTGCATCAGACGTTGGAAAGTAGCTCCTGCGTTTTTTAGACTGAATGACATGGTCGTGTAGCAGAAGGTGCCGAAAGGCGTGATGAAGACAGTCTTCTCTTTATCTTCCCGTGATAGGCTAATCTGGTGGTACCCAGAGTACGCGTCCAGAAAGCTCATCAGCTGAGCTTCTGCCGTTGCGTCGACCAGCTGATCTATGCGTGGGAGAGGGAAAGTTGCCCTCCGGGCACGAGCCGTTGATGTTGGTGTGATCAACGCACATGTGCCACTTTCCATTCTTCTTTTTTACTACAACAGGGTTGGCCAACCATTCGGAATGCTCGATTTCGTGGATGAAACCGGCTTCCAACAGCCTGTCCAGTTGCTCTCGGATGATATCAACCTTCCACTGCGGGAACCTCCTCAGTGCTTGACGCACCGGCTTTTTGCCAGGCTGAACCGCCAGCCTGTGCTCGATCATCTCCCTTGGGACACCGGGCATGTCGGACGGCTCCCATGCGAAGACGTCCATGTTTGCCCGGAGGAAGGTGACGAGCTCGATTTCCTATTTCGGATCCAGGGCAGCCCCGACGTGGACCACCTTGGTCGAATCATCGAAGGAGACCGGGATCTCCTTTGTTTGCTCTTGGGGCTGGAGCATCACCTTGGGCCGAGCAGGTTTGCGGAAATCGTGCTCGGACCCATGTTCGGGCAGCTGACCGACCAGAGCCAACGCCATCTCATTGCATTCCAGGGCAGCCTTGTGGCTGCCCTTGACAGTGATCACCCCCTTCGGCCCAGGGAGCTTGAGGCAGTGGTACGCGTGGTGCGTGGCTGCCATGAATTTCGCGAGAGCCGGCCTGCCGAGGATGGTGTTGTAGGCCGACTCGAAGTCGACTACCTCGAAGGTGACCAACTTGGTCCGGAAATTGCTCGGGCTGTCGAAGGTCACGGGCAAGACCATCTGCCCGAGGGGGTCATGGACGTGCCTGGAATTATGCAATGGAAAGGCATGGCAATATCCTTCATTTTGGAAAGAGGGATCTGCATCTCGTCCAGGACCCGAGCGGATATTAGGTCGAGAGCGCTCCCTCCGTCGATGAGTACTCACGTGACCCTCATGTTACTGATGGTCGGGCAAAGCACCAGAGGGAGCCTCTGCGGCTTGGTCATCCCCGAGGGACAATCTTCCCAGGAGAAAGATATGGTCGTGTCTGACCATCGGACATGCTCGGGAGCAGGGCTCCCATGGTCGATGTGGTAAACTTCCTGTGCGGCGGCCTTCAGTTCCTGCCGGGAGGAGTATGCCGCGGAACCCCTGAAGATTACCGCAATGTGATGGCTTGGCCCGTGGTATTCCTCGCTATTTCGACCCTGCTGGTCGGTATGTTGGTCGGATCGTCGGCCGGTACTGCCCTTGCCGGCGTCCAGGGGGACGGGCATAGGGCCTCGACCGTTGTAGAAGTCTTCCAGGCGGGCGATCCAGGTGCGGAAGTTGCAAAGGTCATGCCCGTGCACCTGGTGAAGCGGGCAGAAGCGGTTGCTCGACGGAGCCTGCGATGTGCTCTTCTGACCGGAGCCGCCCGGCCGCTGATTGCCTGCCTTGCCCTAAGACGGACGAGGCTTCTTGGGCTTCGGCGTCTGCGGCGGGGACGATTGCTCTGAGATGGGGGCCACCATCTTGGCCGCCTTTGCCTTCTTCTTCTTCTTGGTCTTCTTGTCGGAGACAGAAGACATCTTCTTGCTCGAGGACTCCACGCCTGGCTATGAAGGCGCCTGGCCGGCTCCGAGGAGCCGTTTCCGCTCGACAGCCTCCTCGGCATTAATGTAGCGTTCCACCTCCTAGAACATCTCACTGGCCGAAGAGCGGAGTATATCTCGAGATCCTGGGTGAAACGGACGTTTTTGACTCCCTCGGTGAAGGCTTCGACGACCATTTCATCTGGGTTACTCGGAATAGTATTCCGCACCTGGATGAACCTCTGGACGTAGTTGCACAAGCTTTCGTCCTCTATCTAGACTACTCGCCTGAGATCCTGTGGCTAGGGTTGGAACTTTAGCTTGGGGCTCGCGAGCAGCTCGGGCTCAGCTCAAAAATTGGCTCGGCTCGGGCTCGGCTCGTTTGAAAATGAGTCGAGCTCGAGCCCACTTTCCAGCTCGGCCTAGAAAACGAGCCGAGCCGAACCAGCCCTTGGCTCGCTCGTTTCAGCTCGGGAGGGCTCGTTTGCTGCTCAGCTTCGTAGTCTTGATGGTTCGCTATATGCTTGTGTTACCTGTATACATATATATTCATGGTTCATTGTTAATGGTTCATTATTTATGGTTCATTCATGTATATATGATATATATGGCTGTTTGTTCATAGTTCATTCATGTACATGTGAAGCATCTTTATTTTTTTTCATCACGAGCTCACGAGCCGGCCTAGGCTTTTAACGAGCCCAAGCCGAGCTAGGATCTGAGCTTGTTACTGAAAACGAGCCGAGCCGAGCCAGCTCGTTTAGAAAACGAGCCTGAGCTGAGCCAGCCCTAGCTCGCTCAGGCTTGGCTCGGTTCCAGCCCTACCTGTGGCCTTCCTGGGCGTAGACAACACCCTCGGAAGTTTGCCCGCAGGGCGTCACAGAGTTGCCCCCAACTGCGGATGGACCCTTCCCGCTGATTGAAAAGTTAGGTCCGAGCGGGCCCCTCCAACACAACGACAAGGTAGTTGACCATCACGTCCTCATCACCGCCGGCGGCCGTGACGGCAGTAGCGTACACCTAGAGAAATTCGTCTGGGTTCTGTGTCCCGTCGAACCGCTCGATGTGGCCTGGCTTGAACTTCGGTGGCCATGCTACTTCTCGTAATGCTCGGGAGAAAGCGGGACACCCGTGGTTTCCCCGGGTGCCGCCAGCTTGGGTGCCACGGCAGTCGTGGCCCCCGAGGGGACCGAGTCATGAGAACACGCCGCCGCGCCGAGGTTCCAGAGTGCCCGAGGGGGTGTTACTCCGGTCGGTGCAGGGTCGGTATGCACTACGGTCACCCCTTGCCAAGGATTCGGTGTGCCCCCGATCCCGGACGGAATTGTAGGTTGTGTCGCCGTTGCGGCGATGCTCGGCTCGTCGGTCGTCCAGCGAAGGACTATCATCGAGCCGGCCGGGTGCCTTGTCGTTCCTTCGGCGATCCAGGGTTTCGCGAAGGTCACGATGAGAGCGGTCGCTCCTTGGAGTGTGACTCTCTCGGGAAGTACTCCGAGAGGAAGCAGTATGGGGAAGATCACCCGCCAGTAGCTCTAGATTTTTCGCCACGGCGACGCCCAGTTCGGCTGCCTGATCAAGGTCCGGCCGGAGATCCCGAACCACGCGTGCCAGGGCCTGGAGACGCTGGCAACTCCTGCCGATCGGGTCAGAGGAGCGGGACTCTGGTGGAGACCTTGGGTGCGGCGAACGGGGAACCAAGCGAGTACTAGGCCCTGGATCGTCGCGACGGGTTGCCAGAGCTCAATCAATCGACCCGGCCAGCCAATCCCGTGTGACCTCTAGGCAGCGCTGCGATTCGTCCTCCCGGTTCGCGGGAGTGGGTGTGTTGGTTGTACCCGCCATATTGACCTCACGCAGGAGCACCGGGCATGAAGGGGTCATGACGGTGTCTCCGCGGGAAGCAGTCTCGGGATCGGATTCGCACGGGGTGTTGGGGATATCAACCCCCTCGTGTGAACTGGTGTCTTCGCATCTCGCGAGCATCTCCTGTTCCGGTATCTCTCGGAACTGAAGGGGCTCGGGAATGTATCCCTCGCCTACATCATCGCCTGTAGGGCGGCAGACATTCATGGGAGAAGCGGCTTCCTCCACGGTGTGCCCTTCCGGATCGATGATCCGGGCGACCTCGGTATCGGACCAGTACTCGTCCAGATCGTCGAGGTCGTCGAAGCGGATGTCTTGGTTGTCTTGAGAGTTCGCCATTCTCAAGGATCTTTGTTGCAGAAGCTAGTTGACGATCCCCACGGACGGTGCCAACTGTCGACGGTTGGGTGCACGGAGCTCCCACGTGCCGAGCTTACTTGTTGAATATGAGGATCAACCGGCCTCTTTCCTGCAGCCTCAGAGTCGTTCGAGAGAGCGAACCCAATCATACAACTATAAACGGAGAGAGAGAGAGAGGGTTTTTAGCCTGGTTCGGGCTCTTCGGAGGGAGGTAATAGCCCTACATCCAGTGATCTGTATTCGAGGGAACACAGGAAGAGGATACAATGACGTTCCCAAGCCTCCCTAGCAAGGGAAGTTCAGGCTTCTCGAGGAGGGAGGAAACGGAGGCTTCGACTCGCTCTGGGCTTGGCCGAAGCTCTCGCGTATGTCTATCTATGCCCAAAAAAATCTCTCTGATGTACAGTAATCGTAACATATATACATGTGTGTGTACCCTATACTAATGCGTGTACAGCCCAATATCCAGCGATCCGAAGGCCGTCCTTGGGGGCGTCGTATGGGAAGAGTTCTCACCGTCATCCGAGATGATGGAAAAGGGGAACGAAAACAGTATAACAAGACCCGAGCAGGTAGCCGCGGTCTTCGATATCAGCAACGAGATGTAATAGTCTTGCGGATGTCAGAACATTTATTACGGGGGCGGAAAGCAAGATGCTCGCGGAGTAGCCGCATGCCACCACGTAATCGGTGTCCGACCGAAAGGGGGAGTGACCCGTCCTTTGCCCGGGCCCCGAGCGAGGATGGCTTGCTCAGGGAGGTACCTAGGTCCGAGCCACAAGATCGAGCGAAAGGAAGGGGGTATTTGCGGAAATGCCCCCCAACCCCCGTCAATAGTTTATTCTTTAGCACTGAGAGATAACCATGAAGATCAAGAGCAATTATGAAGAGCAAATAAATATGGAGGAGCTTAAATATTAGTCTATCATGCAAGAATTCCCCCTAAAACTATGCAATCGACCCATTAGATAAATCAATTTAGTACAGGGGAATGCAATGACATTTAAAGATATCGTGATTGGAAGAGATACATCCCTTTTTTATTCTCATCTACCACATGCTTAGATCGGCCCCGATCAACTCACGCGGTCTTAGATCCCTTGGACCATGGAAGTTCCATCCGCATCATTTATCCCACCGGCAACATTGATCCTCCTCCGATCCCCTGCACATGCATAGACAAGCAAACGATTTTCGGGAACAAATATCTTTCAACTTGGCCCAATTTAGTTCATGAATGTCAAAGTTATATTTTAATGCTCTCCAAATATGAAAGCTTCAAACAGCAGCACAAAACAGATTATATCTCTTGAACCATTGCTCAAATGCAAAAATCATCGATACAAAAAAGCTGTCTCGAAATTCTCTTCGAGATCTATGAAGACCAAAAAATTCATTTGAGCAAAGAAAGATCCCGAAAACTGCAAAAGTTTTGGGAAATAATATATCACTGAGGATAAAAACCTTGAGTAAATAAGCTCCCAATTAATATCAGGTGGATAATGGAGCTATGCCTTAGGTCCACTCAGTTTTCATCTTGAAAGTGTATGCAAATAGCTCAAAGATATGCAATATTACAAGATTTGCAATGTGCTGAAAATTCAGACTTTGACAAACAACTTAGGCTCGAAAACAGGGCTGAAATATGGCCTAACCGTGGTTCAAAAATTCTGATAAAAGTAGTCAATGCAGATAAACTATGGAGCATCAAAACTCATTATACTGACTTACTCAGATTATGAACCCATATAGAGATACAAAAATCACAAATCAACCCAAAATCTGTCCAGAACTGAAATTTCAGCAAACTGAACATTTTGGATTGAGGTCAAATCTTGATCAAATGAAGTCCAATGGCTATGAAATTTTGCAGAAATGTTCTATGGACATCAAAAAAACTTATCCAAAAGGAATTTATAAAAAAATCACAATCCAATTAATAAATAGGTCAAAAAGAGCATTGAGGTTTAATTTTGACACTAAGTCAAATAAAGTCAACATTCTTGCAATCAAGTGTCAAATAAATTTGAGACTTTTCAAATATGAACTAGGGACGCAATAGAAGGTTTTTCAATAAGAATTCACAATAAAGCAATTTTCTTTTGAGAAATATGGTGAAATTTGCATTTGAAGTACATGAAGGAATTCAATTTTCAGCAAATCCTCAAAATGCAACCAAATAAATTTTGAATGGAAATTTTTACTTCTATGGCATCATAAGAGTTAGAGAGATGTTTATAAGCCAATTTGCACATTCAAATCCACTCAAATTGCAAAAACCAACTCTATGCATGAATATGCCAATTAAGGTCAAGAGAGATTTGGATGATTTTGAAAGGACATAAATTTTGAATGATTTGGATTTAGGAAAAACTTTGAACTAGAGAAATGTTTGAAATCCCAAACCTCAAAAGTTTTGTATAGAACAATTTTCAAATTCCAAATAAATCTTATTTTGAAAAATTTGAAGTTAAATACTAAAACAATATCACAAAAGATCCTTTTTGGCCAAATTTGATTTTAGCACCTAACCAAGGGATAGATACTTGAAAACATTTGAAACACATTATAAGACATTTTCAAGGCTATTTTTCATCAGATTATAACTTTTTGAATGAAATGTTTTGTTTTTGACTTCTGAAGCAAGCTTAAAGAGGAAAGATTGAAAGTTTCACAAAAGTTTCATAAGAAACAATCCAAATAAAGAGGTAATGCTCTAAAGAGCCTAGAAATCTATTTGAAAAGCTCCCCTTACACAGAGGGTCCATTCAAGGAGATTCAAGTTAAATATTTATACCAATTGAAAAACTTTGACTAGAAAGCTCACAAGATGGTATTTTGCAATAAAACATGGTAAAATTCATGAAATTATTATGAATTTCTCCCAATATTCATGAGAACCATTAAACACACCTTTTGGAGTAATTTCAATGGACAGAAGACAATCAAATCCTTGAAAGATTGATTTGGCTAATAAAAGCTTTAAGTTTTGAGAATCTCTCCAATTTTACTAAAAATGAGCTTAAATGGGTATGTCGGCGGTTGGTTGTACGGCGCTCTTAGGTGCCGAGCTTACTTGTTGAACTGTGGATTAGCAGGCCCTTTTTCGTGCCAAATGAGAACTTAGGGGGTGCGTTAGGTCTCCCAGGATATGGCTTCGGGAGAGAAGAAGGATACCCGAGCAACACTTCGGGCTGGCTGAGCAAAAAAGGTTGGTGACATGGTGGTTCTTTTACCCTGGTTCAGGCCTCCCACTGTCGGGATAATAGCCCTACGTTCAGCCTTGCTTGATAGCGAAAGAGGGTGTACAATGGGCGAGCGATCGAGCCACAAGCGGATCGGGCGCTCCTAAACTGAGTACAAAATGTGTTTCTAACTATGGATGTTGGCCTGATCTTTTGATCTTTCTATGTGTGTGCATGTTTTTGCCTCTGCTCTTGGTCTGGTGAATCGGGATTTAACGATTGTGTTTTTTTTGTTTTGTTTGTGTGACTGAATCGGTGGCTGTGAGCCGCTAATTATACCCATGTCGGGAGATAACTGCTCTTGATTAACCGCTGGGCACACACGACGGACCGCAGGACATAGCACCATTGTAGCGTGTCGGGACTGATGGTAGACCATGCTGCCCTCCACGCCGTGACGCCGAAACAGTGCGGACAAGACAGATGCGACAGTCGCTTTTGACTTCTGCGCCTTGGGACCGGTCCACTACGCAGGAAATTAAGCAGGCGCACGTGGCCGCCACATGTTTGTCTAAGCAAGGGATCACTCGGGGAGGCGTTCGAGCAGCGAGGCTGCTTGGGGCAGGGCCGTTGAGCCTGGGCCGTAGCTCTTGCTCGCGGCCAAGTAACCGCGGATGGTCGGCCCCTGCTAAGTGTTGGCGATCGTTAAATTCTGAATCTTTACGCCAACATTCCGGTAATTTAGAAAAATTCAAGATCTAATGCTCTAAAATTATTTAAACTAATAAATTTCCATAAGTTTTGGTGAATTTCTGTCCTTAGGTACAGATGAGAAAAAACCGGAGCCGAACCGGGCAAAAAGCCAGGCCAGCTGACCCCCGTGGGCCAGCCGACCCAGCTCCTTTGGCCAATTGCATTGTGCTTTCTCCAGAGATCCAACAAGCACAAAAGGAGGCCATCCCAGCCGTTCATCCACGTCGGTTTGATCAAAGGGCAACACTTGCTTCACAAATGGATCCCTAGGCCCACTTGGAAGGGGGTTTTACTGGCTCCAACTAACAAAACCGACTTGGGGAGAGCATCTACACCGTCAAGGAAGAATCCTAGGAGGAGGCGACGGCCTGGATCACTCGGAGGGGGGTCGGCCGACCCACCCTAGACCGGCCGACCCCTCCATTTTCTCCCTTGGATGCTATTTCAACTAAGGAGGCTCCTATACGTGTCCCCTAACGTGTCAAGTGTTCATTGGCTCCGTGACACTATATAAAGGACCCCTCACCTCACTTGTAACACACACACATCACACCATTTTGAAGGAGAATCACCTTCTCACTAGCTACAGTAGTTCTTAGTTAGTTTGGGAGTTAGAGTTCAAGTCGAGCTGAGGCTCGAGGTTCCGGAGCTGTCTTCGGGAATTCGAGTAAAAGCTCTTGTATCCTTTACTTTTCCCCTGTGTAAGACTAGATCAAATTAATATCAGTTCTTTACTTTATTCGAGCTGAGTATTTACATTCCGCATTAGTTGAGAGTTTGGAGAATTACAGTCGTGTTTAAGGTTATCTGGTTTCGAGTCTAGGTTCCCTCTCATATACTTCTTAGTATCGAACCTAGATCATCCCCTAAGGACCCGAGGGGAAGTGATCAGTTCTAGTAGCAGACGTGGTGTCTGAGGCTAGATCTGACTTGGAAGGCACCTGATTCAATAGTTGTGCGGTAGGTAGTAGGTGGTGACAGCCCTAATATCCGGGTGGTATTAGCTCTTGTGAAGTCCGCCCTGTTAGTCTCAGACCAGTTGAGCCCAATCGGGGATGGTCATAATCATCCGGTGTTTTTAACTGATAGCGGGTGGTAGTGAATCGGCCAAGCTCCGAGGATTTTCTTAAACATTACTACTATCTTTATTAGCTCAGACTTGATAATCTAATTGAACTTATCTTAGGAACATACTAGTCTCGTTTTCCTCCCAAACTAGCAAGACTACCGGCTTATTTTATCTCCTGTGTATGTCACTTTGGTTATCTTGTTATATCCTTATTATATCCCCCGCTGTCTAGCTGGCTGGTAACTTAATTAATAGAGATATACTATACAACGATAGCAATATTCTTTACCCTCGTTCTCTATGGATTAAAAACGATACCTTGGAATACTCCCGGGTGAAAACTACCGTAATATCCGTCCGCTTTTGGATTATTCTGTAGCGCGTAAGAATCGCCAACACTAAGCGCGTGCTTAGGGTCGCTTGGGAGTATTTAATACTAGGGCATGATACGAAACCCCAACAGCTAGCCCTCGAACGCAGCTCTTGCTCGGGGGGAAGAAGAAGGCGAAGAGGCAGATGTGGCCGAAGTCGCTACTGTCAAAGACAACGCTACCCCTCAGCCCCTGGGCGCACCCTCTACTCAGGGGGAAGGAGATGCTAGGGATGATGCCGCCAGCAAGAGTAGCAGCGCACCTCGACCCTGGGGCACAACTTCTGCCCGAGGTAGAGGGAAGGGCATCGAAGGCAACGCTGCGGCGGGCAAGCAACTTGTTGTATGACTCCCGCGACGAGAGGAGGGAGGCTCCTCCGGGACGGCCGCTAGGGCCCCGCGACGCTAGCGATTCATGCTCTGCTGGCCGATCGCATCTCCAACCACCTCGACTACGTGTGTGCTTCTCTTTCTTTCTTCTTATAAGATATGTCAACTTTTCCTTCTTATTCTACAGCTTTTGCTGCTGCACGAAGAGGTAATGGGGGAGGTGACTGCCGCCGGGATGGCCCACGAGGAGTGGCTCGAAGATGAGGCCTGGCTTGAGGAGCGGGTCACTGCCCTCAAGCAGAAAATGTCCGAGCTGTGGTCTTTCCTAAATGCGGTCGAGTCTACCGAGCGCATGCGAGTTATCCAAAAGTTCGAGAGCATCCATGTTCTAATGGGGGAACTCGATGGAGTGACAGCATTCGCAGGCCCTCTCGGGGGAGGCCGCTGAAGAAGCCAGCACGGAAGCCGCCACCACTCAGGAGGAGCCCGAGTGGGTCGTGGCATGCACGAAGAAGGTTGCAGCACAGCACGCGGCTGCCTCAAAGGCCGCAGAGGAGGCCCGAGCAGAAGTCAAGGCTACTTAGGAGGGACTTGAGCATGACAGACAACGCGCGCGAGAGCTCGAGGCTCAGGTCACTGCCGTGGAGAGATCCACGGCAGAACCTCGGGCGGAGGCTGATGCTTCTCGGGAGAAGCTTGAGGAGGAGTGGCAGGACGCCAAGGCCTTCCAAGAGAAGGCGGAGGAGGAAGCTAGGGCTGCCGACGCCGAGGCCGCGGTACTCCGGAGAGATGCTCTGGCGGGGCGTGAGGCCCAGATCGAGTTCCTCCGCCTACAGAATGAGCTTGAAGACACTAAGGAGGAGCTGAAAGCTGCCTAGCGCAAGCAAGCTTAGGGATCCCCTAGGGCCACTGGCCATTCTTGTAATAAGGGGGGCCTTTTGTACCTCGACTTGTACATACAAATGCTTTTTTGATGGAAGTACTTTTTGACATACCTTGCTCATGCCACGCTTATTTTTACCTGTTCGTTTTGCAGCAAAACGAACAGACGAAACACATTTTAAAAAATGCGGTAGTTGCCCCTATCCAGCCCCTACCTGTGGCTTGGTCCTTGAGCCTGGCTTTGCGAACAAGGACCTGGCCACAAGAAAGAAGACGTGCGAATTTTTGCCACTGTTAGCACTAGTCGTACGTAGGTCTTAGACCAGACTAGTGCAGGACACTGCCAAGAGCCTGCCGCTGCGGTGAGGATCGACTTATCCGAGCAGCGGAATTCAGGGCAGGGCATGTTCATGATCTTTTGACCGTTTTGATGCTTGGCTTGGCATAAAAAATTGAAGCGCAGGATAATTTAGTGAAGTTGTGATTCAATTCAAATTAAACTTCACTAAATTAAGTGAAATGCATATATTAAGCTCAAATGGATAATTATGTATAAATAAATATGATATGAAGCAATGTATATAATTATAATCAATATGTTACTTACAGTTTACTGTGCACTTGCACAAAAGGAATGCAACAATAAATATGGAAAGGATACCAAAATTACATACCTCACCTTGCATTTATTTTATTCCTTTATAAAAAATATGAGACTAGAGAAAACTTGGCAATAAATATATTAGTCTCATAACAAGATTTTCATATATAAAAGGAATACTATGAGTCAAGCACTAAATTAAGCATTTGACATATATACAATATAGAATATAATTTTCATACCTCCACATGGATCATTCACCAAGAACCTAAATATGAGACTAAAATAATAGCATCAATAACGGATATAGTCTCAACTAGGATCATTAGATGTATGCCTTTAATGATGAACAATACTTCTATCAATAACTCAAATTTTCCATTAATTAGCATTTGTCATTAATCACCAAAATCATATAAGAACTACCTTGAACTTACAAAAGTTTGGCTACACGTATATATTTTCTTTTTGGATGGGAACTAAAGAATACATGGCTAAGATATTCCATCCATTTCTGAATATTTGGTGATTTTGACCAAAATTTTCTTTCATAGATATTTGACACTTCGCTATGTTTTTAAAAGGGAAATCCCCATTTCCATTTCATTGAAATGGAACAACATTTCCACATACTCACTCTTGTACTCCTATCACTCTACTCTAACATTTCCACACACTCACCCTTGCAATCCTATCACTACTCTATCTCGTCCCCTGGCTCTCCTCTTCTCATTCATCGTTCATGGAGGTCCTTCACCTGACATCCATGCTTGTTCTTGGCTCATCTTCCTCCTCTCGTCTCGGCTCATTCTTCCTCCTCTTCTCCTTCATGGAAGTCCTTCACCTCGTGTCCTTCACCTCATGTCTTGTCTCTTTCTTCCTCCTCTTCTCCTTCATGGCAGTCCTAGCCTGCACCTGACATCCATGCTTGTTCTCAGCTTCTCTCTTCTTTTTATTTCTTGGCTCTAATCTTCTTTTTACTTTCTGGCTCTGCTCGTGGCTCATCTTTTTTGTTTCCTGGCTTAGCTCTATCTTCTTCTTACTTCCTAACTTAACTCTTGGCTCGAGCTTCTCATTCCCTAGGTCTCCTGGCTCGGCTCTGGTGGCTAGTCGTTTATGTTTCCTAGCTCGGCCCTTGCCCCTCACTCTCTCATCATTTTTTATGTCTTGGCTTGGCTAATTTTTTTAGATAATGGGATATAATCCGTGATAGGGTTGGGGTGGCGCCAATTGAAGAGAAGATCGTCCAGCATCGATTGAGATGGTTTGAATATATCCAACGAATGCCCCCAGAAGCACCGGTGCATAATGGAATTCTCACCGATAATGTTAGAAGAGGTAGGGGTCGACCTAACCTAACATGGGAGGAGTCAGTAAGGAGAGATTTGAAAGAATGGAACGTACCCAAAAACTTAGCCTTAGACAGAGGTGCATGGAAATTAGTAATCCACGTGTCCGAACCATGATCTAGATTTTGACACTGTTTGGTTCTTTTAATTAAAAGATGATGTCTCTTATTTGGTTTCATTTCTAGCCTACCCCAACTCTCTTGGGACTAAAGGCTTTGATGTTGTTGTGGATATAATTTCGGCCTCTTCATCGTTAGATGTACACGACCAAAAAGGTCTTACAAAGTCTTATCAAAGTTTAGCACAGAACTGCCTAGATAAGGTCTTCATAACATCTATCAAACCGACGAGAAAGGCAAATGTCAAAATTGACATCAAGCCGAGCAGATTCTATTATTTGTTCTCCATCCATAGTTGTTAAAGAACTCCAATGCCACTGTTTCTATTGTTCAAAATGCCTCAAGACTAGCCTTTTTGTCATCCTCCTTTTGCAACAACACCCGTTGTCGAACCCAATAAGTCTCCCTAAAAATACCTTGTATAAAGGAAACATTCTTTTGTTTATCAAAGAAAACGTCATTGCGACACAACCAAATAACCCAAAATAAACCTGATATACCACTGATCAAAATATGTGATCTACTAAGACTACCCACACCAGAAAGCCAACCCCCTCTCATATGGTAGAAGCTATGAGGGTTATACAAATCTAGAGCCATTTGGACAATTCTCCAAATAAATCTAGTAAAATGGTAATTGAAAAACAAGTGTTGAATAGTCTTCCTGTGATCACAAAAACAACATTTTAGGTTTCCTTTGCCAACCTCTCTTTGCCAAATTATCTTTTGTAAGGATGACTCCTCTATCCAAATACCAAATGTGGACAACATGGGCCCCGGGTATTAGGAGACAGACGGTTGGACGTACCACCTCCTTGGGCCAAGTCATGGAGATGGCTCCTTGTGCCTTGGGCCAAGTCGGGTATTCCTCAACATCGAAGCTCGGCGGAGGGAGCGAGAGGAAGACCGCACAGACTCCACGCGCCGGATACTTTCCGTCGATCTCCTCCCGTGGGACGGACTGATTGATGGAATCAAGGCATTCACACCCGACTTCGCCAGTAAACCGTCCGAAGGGTTTAACCCCAAGGGAATAGTGAAATTTGACGGGGAGCGGGACCCAGAAGCTTGGTTGCAGATTTACTCTCTGGCAATCAAGGCCGCGGGTGGAGGATATGACGTGATGGCAAACTATCTGCCCATCATGTTAACCCCTCCGGCTCAGGGTTGGCTCGCAGGCCTTCCAGAGAACTCAATCAGTTCCTGGGGAGAGCTTTGCGACCAATTCTTCGCCAATTTCTAGGGCACTTACGAGAAGCCTGGAACCCAGTGGGACCTTTATCAGATTCATCAGAAAAAAGATGAGTCGTTAAGAGATTTCATTCGGCGCTTCACAAAAAAGAAAAACACAATCCGGGAGATTTCTGAAGCGGTCGTTGTCGCGGCCTTCCAAAAGGGAGTTCGTGACCCCGACCTAAGCAAGAAGATGTCTCGGAAGCCCCCAACTACTGTCAAAGAGATGTTCGCCCTGGCGGACCGGTATGCTACCGCCTCGGATGCTCTCGCCGAGCGTCAGGAGGATCACCCAAGCAAAAACGAAGGCAAGAAGGACAAGCCCGAGTCATCCTCCAAGAAGGACAAGAAGTACAAGGGTGAAGAACTGGTAGCGGCTGCGGATCATGGTCGGCAGAAGTCACCTCGCTCTAATGATTACAATAAAGTAATGGAGGCGCCGTGTCCTTTCCATCCAAATGGAAAGCATGCGGCAAATAATTGCAATGTCTTGAAGAGGTTCGCTGAGGAGCACAACAAGGATACTCCGAAGGACGCCAAACAAGATGACAAGCGTGACCCTCCTCAGGGCGATGCTTACCAAGAAACCGAGCGCAAGCTCAACTACATATATAGGGGATCGGATGCATACGAGTCCAAACGTAAGCAAAAGCTTACTACTCGGGAAGTCAATGCAGCTATTCTGGTGACCCCCGAATACCTTCGATGGTCCGAAGTTTCGATCAAGTTCGATCGCTCAGATCATCCTGACCACATCCCTTGTCCAAGAAGATATCCACTCATCCTGGATCCCGTGGTACGAGGCGTCCGTCTGCGCAAAGTCTTAGTCGATGGCGGGAGCGGATTGAACATCCTTTTCGCCAAGACGTTCAATGAGATGCAGATTCCGAGGTCGGCGCTCCAGAAGACTAACGCACCGTTTCATGGCATAATTCCGGGAACCTCCTCAGTGCCGATTGGGAGAATCTCTCTTCCGGTCACTTTCGACATTCAGGACAACTATCGGACGGAAAACCTCAGCTTTGAGGTGGCCAATTTCAAGACTGCGTATCACGCAATCTTAGGAAGGCCGGGCTTGGCCAAACTCATGGCCGTCCCACATTACGCCTACCTGGCTATGAAGATGCTGGGTCCGCGGGGCGTAATCACGGTCCGCGGAGACGTCAAGTTTTCCTATCTCCTTGATAAGGAAAACTGCGACTTCGCCCAATCAACCGAAGTGGCTGCCGAGTTGGACAAGATCCGGCAGGCGGTCACCACTCTTCGTGACGAGGGCAACATACCGAACAAGAAGCCATCTAAATCAGGCATCAAACCTGATGAAGATGTCAAGCGTATTTCGCTCGACCCGTCCGATTCAGCCAAAACGACTCTGATCGGGACAGGGCTCGATCCGAAATAGGAAGATGCTCTCGTCACCTTCCTCCAAGCAATTCAGGGCATCTTCGCTTGGAAGCCATCTGACATGCCGGGTGTCCCGAGGGAGGTGATCGAGCACTCCTTGAATGTACAAGACAAAGCCAAGCCGGTCAAGCAGCGGCTGCGTCGGTTCGCGCAAGATCGGAAGGAAGCCATCAAGACGGAGATCATCAAACTTTTAGCTGCTGGTTTCATAAGGGAGGTGCTCCACCCCGATTGGCTGGCGAATCCGGTACTTATACAAGAGAAGAATGATACTTGGCGCACATGTGTCGATTATACCGACTTAAATAAAGCATACCCCAAGGATCCGTTCGGACTTTCTCGCATCGACCAGGTGGTTGATTCCATTGCCGGTTGTGAGCTTTTGAGCTTTTTGGATGCCTACTCGGGCTATCACCAGATTAGCTTGAAGGAAGAAGATTCCATCAAGACTTCGTTCATCACTCCGTTCGGGGCTTTCTGCTACATCACTATGCCCTTCGGGTTGAAGAATGCCGGAGCAACGTATCAGCGTTGCATTCAGTGATGTTTCCACAACCAGCTTGGACGTAACGTGGAAGCATACGTTAATGACGTTGTCATCACGTCTCGGGTATCCTCCGACTTGGTCACCGACCTGTCGGAGACATTCGAGAGCCTGTCGGCATACAACATAAAATTGAACCCAGAGAAGTGTGTCTTCGGGGTCCCTTCGGGAAAGCTACTCGGTTTCGTGGTATCTCACTGCGGAATTGAGGCTAACCCGGAAAAGATCAGAGCTATCACGGAGATGGCTCCTCCAACATGTCAAAGGGATGTCCAGCGTCTAAATGGGTGCATGGTGGCACTCGGCCGATTCATCTCACGGCTCGGCGAGCGTGGGTCGCCCTTCTTTAAGCTATTGAAGAAGCAACACGACAAATTTGTCTGGACACCCGAGGCACAAAAGGCTTTTGAGGATCTCGAATTGTTCCTCACTTTGCCACCTGTCTTGGCATCTCCCATGCCACTGGAACAGCTTCTGCTATACATAGCGGCCACCACTCATGTAGTGAGTGCCGCGGTGGTAGTGGAATGAGAAGAACAAGGACGCGTCTACAAGGCTCAACGCTCGGTCTACTTCGTCAGGGAAGTATTGGGTGAGTCCAAGGTACGCTATCCGCAAGTGTAGAAACTTTTGTATGTGGTCCTGATCGCCTCTCGGAAGCTGAAGCACTTCTTTCAAGAACATCCAATTTTGGTGGTCACTTCTTTCCCTATTGGAGACATCCTCCATAATTGGGAAGCCACCGGGAGGATCGCTAAGTGGTCGGTAGAACTTGGGGCTTTCGAGCTCTCGTTCAAGCCACGCAGCGCCATAAAGTCACAAACACTCGTCGACTTCGTTGCCGAGTGGACGGAGATGCAGGCTCCCCCAGCCGTCGAAGAGGCCAAGTACTAGAACATGTACTTCGATGGCTCTCTCCGACGACAGGGTGTGGGGCTGGTATCGTTCTCGTATCACCTGGAGGCGAACGACTCAAGTATGTCCTCCAAATTTATTTTCCAGCTTCAAACAACGCAGCTGAGTACGAGGCACTCATCCACGGGCTCCGTATTGCCATATCGCTCGGCATCCGGCGATTGGTGGTTCGCGGGGATTCTCAGCTCGTGGTGAGCCAAGTACAGAAGGATTGGACTTGTGTCAACGACAATATGGCCGCCTACTGTCAGGAGGTCAGAAAGTTGGAAGATAACTTCGATGGATTGGAGCTTATACACACATTTACAATTAAATAAAGATAAGTTTTCACTCACATTGTCTTTACGCTTGTGCAATTCAGTTTCTGACTTGCTACTTATTTGTGTTTCAATTAAGTAGTAAGTCAGGGGCTACACCTAATTAGGTGCGCAATCGCGCACCTTTTGTCTCTGATTGAGATTAATTTGACTTGCTCCCTAGTCGTATTCCGACTAGCCAGTAAGTCGGGGCTACACCTAATTAGGTGCGCAATCACGCACCCCTTCTCTTTTATTGAGATTAATTTGACTTGCTCACTAGTCGCATTCCGACTAGCCAGTAAGTCGGGGCTACACCTAATTAGGTGCAGTCTGCACCTATTCTATACCTAATCGATCTCTCTTTTCGAGTTCTTGTTGAGCCTAAGTGTTGGTCGTTTCGAGTAACGAAACTCCTGTCTCCACGCAATACTCATACTTCCCGACTGCGTTCTTGGAGACAGAGCTCCGTGCCAACTCCTAACACTAAGAAACTTGATGCGCTTTGTAGAGTGCTTAGTAAAAGGAACCTAACCTACTTGGGCAAAATACATAACTCAATTAAGAGAAATCAATTAGGTTATATTATATCAAAAGAATCGTTTACATACAAACTGTCGGCGACCGGGAGGCGAACCTCCGCGGGCCGATGAGCAAGAAGAAGGTGGGTGCGAGGCCCGACGGCGGCCCTGCCCCCTGGACCGAAGCCCGGCCGCGTGGCCGGACGTCGCTGAGGGAAAGGACTTGGTCCCGATGCGGTTGGACGCGTCGAGACCGGAGGGTGTGATATGACACGAGTGTTTTTATCCTGGTTCGGGCCTCCACTGCCGGATAACAGCCCTACGTCTAGTCTTCGTTTAATGCCAAGCTTAAACGAGTATAAGGGGGGTGAGGCCGGGCTTTGGGAAGCCCGGGCTCAACTACAATAAGTGCTCAAGGCACTGTGTGTGTTCCTACAGTTACCTGTATGCGGAGAACTACCGCCGGAAACTAGAGCTCCTACGTGAGTGCAAGTGCTCCTGTTTGCAGTGGCTACCTTCCGAGTGTGTGTTGTGCGGGGTTGATGGCGATCCTCCGCTTCTTTGTTGTGGCCTGTTTGCCCCTTTTATAGACGGCGTCCGGCCCCTGTCGCTTGCGCTGGTCTATTGAATAGTCGTTCCCTTTTGTCTTGTCACGCCGGGGCGCACAAAATCCACCGTGTAATCGAGTGTATCTCCCGATCGCCGCGCCGGACCGCTACCGGTTAACACGTGTCTTTGCCCATGCGGGCGGTTGACGGGACCTGCCGCCAACCCGCCAGTAGCCATCGCCAGGCGCTCCTCGATACAGTGTGCGCATTTAATTCTTGATGACCTTGGGGACCCGAAGCATATCCTGTCCGCGGCAAGCAAGATCTGCCTCGGGTCCTGAGCCCTGAGCTTCGGAAACCCGGGGGGAGTGAGAGACTCGATCTTTCAAGACGGGGAAGCTCGGGCGTGAGCCTGCCAAGCTAGAGCGCGAGCTTGTCAAGCCCGGGCTTACTTCCTGTGGGGCCGAGGGCAAGTCAGTGGGTCGTACTTCCATGGGCCACGTAGTTTCCCCAACACAAACGAACTGATGATTTACAAAGAGTTCCTATGTTTATAGGAAAACTAAGTCTAAACTATCTACAAGGGACTCGGTTGCCGGCTTCACTTCCTCGAGCAGGGCCAGCGCCTTCTCCTTGGTGCAGGCGAAGCCGTCCTTGACAGCCTCAAGCTCAACTCGGGGATGTAACGACTTGACGATACCCAGTGCTTGGCTGGTACTCATCAAGCCAACCTCCTTGAGTCTAGCCTTCAGCTGCTCGGGGGCTTCGGTCCACCTCTGGATCAGCTCGACCCGACTGCTTGGCTCAGCTTCACCGGCATGGAGCTGTCGCCGAGTGGGCTCTACGGCCACCAGAAGCTGTTCATAGTGTGCCTGTGTATTTTTGACATTTTCATTCAAAACGTCATACTGCGCCTGCATCCTCTTCCTGTATTCTGTCAAGCAGAGGCATAAATACAATTAGACGGCTGCGCAATACTGGAGATTCAAAGTCATTCAGGTTAGGGGACTTACCCTCCAGCTCGGCGACGGCTTTGGCCTCCGACTTCTCCAGGGCCAGCCTCTGGTCCTGGGACTTTACCAGCTTCGCTTGGGCGGTGGCCTCAAAGTCCTTGGACACGGCTAGCTCCTCCCGCAGGCTGGCGATCGTGGCGTCACGGGCTGCACCATGTGTTGAAGGTGGTGTCACTCGATCACACATAAGTCATAAAGTTCCGACTTAGGTTGGGATACTTACATCGAAGGGAGCCTGCGAGGTCGAACTTCTTGTCTTGCAGCTCCTTGATCCGGGCCTGCAACTCCCGACGCTGCTTGGATGGCTCGGTCTGGATCTCAATTACTTGCCCCTCCACGGCTTTAATCCGTTCTATTTGGGGGGAGGAACTAGTTGAGGAACTTGGTTTTCCTCTCGGAAAACTCACCAAGTTCCTGCAAAAGGAGTAAACGATAACTACTCTACTTCAAATCAGCAAAATACACTCGGCCGATCGAAGAACTTGCCCTGACCAGTCTGCCGCATTCTGCGGCATGCTCGAAGAAGGTCACCCTGGCCTTCTCCTCTGTCTGATCGTCAAGGAGGGTCCAGTCGCCGACCTCGTCCGTCCAACCCGCCGAGAGCTTGGGCTCGGGCTCCTCCTGGGGAGACGGGGGCCGGCGTGGAATCTCCTCCACCGGCTCGGCGTCCTCGCTGCTCCTGTTGGTCGGCTTTGGGCTTGAGGGGGCGGCGGCACCATCTTCGCGGTCCTTCGCCTCCGCCACAGCCTCGGTCGGCTTGGTCGGCGGGAGGACTGTGTCGGCGATCGAAGGAGAAGGAGAGGAAGAAGGAGGAGGCGGAGAAGATGATCTCCTCTTGACAAGGAGTAGGGGAGGACTCACCCGTGGCGGCGCTGTAACAGCCCAAAGCTAGCCTACATTTTGAAAAGTGTTTTCGTAAGGATTTGTGTGATGATACGACAACGTATCATAAGATAAGTCTGGTGAAAACGCAGAATTTCCTAAACTTTTGCATTTATCCTAGGACAAGACCCTTCATCAGGAATAGGACTATAATTATTTAGACTAAGGACCTGATCATGAGGATAAGAAAACCTAAACAGTTATGTTTAGATAAAAATATAATTATAAGAATACATGAGCAAGAAAGATTCTTAGTTAATGAAGGATTAGTGAAAGGCTAGTTATTCACCCTAACCACTCTACTAAATTCCAGAATCTTTAGCAAAACCCTCACACATATAGAGGTGCATCTATATATATATATATATATATATATATATATATATATATATATATAGATATATATAGATATTTTTGTGCTTAAAATAATATAGTTTGCCACATAAATTGACAACTTGCTAATGAGTTAGCTATCAAAATAATTAACTAAAATACACATTAAAATTACCTAAAAATTTCTGAACAAACTTTAGACCCACTAGCCTAATTTGATCTGGTTTTGGACCAAACCCGACCAAGTGGGACCCACACAACAGTGAAGAAACGAAGAACATGCCCTATTGGCATTTCAACGAGCAGTTGGTGGGCAAGGGGAGGATCATCCTTCTCTCTGCAAATTCCCTGCTCCAAATCCCTGCGTGCGTGACAATGGGTAGCTTGGGGAACCTGCATTTGTCGCCTTGCGGCTGGCCGCACCCGCGCGAGCCACTCCTCCAAGCCGGCGCGCCGTCATTGCCCAATCCCGGGCTCTGCCGCACTGCCATGTCCGGCCGACCGCATCGGGGAGGATTTTGACCCGCCAATTGAACTCTTGTGCACCTGCGCACGTCTTCTTGCCGCGCAAGGCTGCCTCTGCAACAGCACTCGAGTGCCCCGGGCACCTCGCCGCCTGACAAGCCGCTCCGCAGGCTGCCGTCACCAACCGGCCGCGCTTGCTTCTCCCTCACCCTACCGTGTCCGAGCCTCGCTTCCCGAGCGCCTGCTCGCGCCTTCAATGCGGAGCCTTGCTGGTGAAGCTCCTTTATAATCGAGCTGCTCGATCCCACCCGCGCACCGTGAGCCCAAAAGCACCCTCGCGTCGCCAGGACTCTCTAGAGCCCAATAGCCTCTGTTCTTGCGAGCTTTAGGCTCGCCTTTGTTCCCCGGTGCTCTTCGCCCAAGGAATCGATCGGGGAGGGGCCCTAGCTCGCTGGAGCTCGTTCCTTCCTCCACCGCGCCGAAAAGCTCCTTTTGGCGATTCCTCCCTATTGAGTGAGTCCCTCTTCAATTCTTCGCGCCATTAGCATCTGTGTAACCTTATTAACCTTTCGCCCAACTTAATTTCACATGGGATTCATCGAAGGCGCGGGGTACCGTCTCCCCTATTTCTTCCCCATTCGGCTCCACCGACGCCAGCTCACCGCAGTGCTCCCCCGACTCAATCCTCCGCTCGGTAAGCCCCCTGGAGACCCTAGACACTCCCTAACAAAAAAAACTTCAAGCATTGGTGAGCCATGTTGCGTAGCTAGGCCCGAACCGTAGCACTCTTCCGCCGTAACTAGGATCGTCGCTAATCGAATGTGTTCCATAGAGGCTCTTGCTTAGACATGTTAGGGCTTGGCCCGCTCTTTTATTTCCCACAAGAATCACCGTAAATGATGATCTGATACGCTCGCTAACCGTCGCTGGAGGCCTCACCGGAGTCCCACCGGAGTTGGAGAAGATCCCGTGCGCACGCGCCGTCCGCGGGGGTGAGTCGCTGACACCCCGGGGCCACCAACGGTGGCTCACCGTTTTAAATAAACCGCGCGCCGCGATGGAGAGGCTGACAAGTGGGCCCTGGCCCCACTTGTCAGCATTAGTGGTGGCACATTTCTGAAACCCGCGTTCGACGTAGACGGGTCGCGCTGGGACGGGCCGGCCCAGTACTGTGCTCGCGAGATTTCCCGTGATTTAATGTTTAAAACAAATAGGGAAATTAATAGGGGATGTTTAATATATCTAGACTCGTCCAAAAATCTTAGAAAAATTATGATAAATATTTGATTACCTGGTTGATTTATTAAAAATACCAGAAGAAATTGTATCATAAAATTTTGCCCCTGTTTAATACTCAATCCTATTCTAGGATTTTCTTTTAGGGAAATAAACCCGAAAAATGGATAGTGATTAAATAAAATAGGAAATGACCTTAGAAAAATCTGAGAATTTATCGGGTTACCATTAATAACAGAACACACATAGTAAAATTTTATTTGGACAATTAATTCCCTTTTTGCCTCTAGATAAATAATATTTCACCTCTTAACAATATTTAAAAAGGGATTTCCAATAATAAAAATTGTCACATAAGCTCTTAAATTCATGAGAAAATTCCAGGAAGACCTGAAGGTAATATATGAAATTAATACAGTTATTAAATGCTTTTAGGACCATCAAATAACCACTAGCTATTGTTTAGCCCTATTTGCCGTTCTCCTATGTACTATTACCACCGCAATAATACTTGACGTATTGCGTATACTAAAAGATTTCAATTAAATTCTCAAATTTCGACAGGAACATTATTAAATCCCAGTGAATTGTTAAAACTATGTGAACTCCTTTGAACTCTATAAAAAATTATTTAGCTATTTTACCTAAGGGTAAACTCGGGTACTTAATCACCCTACACGTATAAATAATCATGTGTTTAACCAACACCACACCAAACACTGTAGGAATTCTTCCGGGAGTTGATGAAGGAAATTCTTCAAACAAAAACTATTTTTGCTAAAATACATTTATGTGCTAAAACTATGGGTAAATTATTTAGGGTAGCCTTATGCATCATCACATATCATTTTCATATCGCCGCACCACCGTTATTTTCTGTAAACTACTAAACAGTAGAAGGATCATGGAACTTCCTCGATATCTAGAATAAGATTTTACACCAGTCACCGATCGCTAGACTTAGCAAGAGCATTTCATGCATCATACTTTTATCACATTCTGGTGTTTTATTTATGGTCTTTCGAACTCGTTCCGTTAATAGACGCTGAGGAGCCCGAGGGACCTTTTGAAGAGCAGCAAGAAGACCACCACTACGCCCTAGACCAAGGCGAGTTAATGCCTATCCTTAATGGTGTTGCTTTTACTAGGGAGAGGATGCGCTTTCCCTAGTGCGAGTTAACATCTTAAACCATAAAAGTGTTTGCTTTTATTAGGGAAAGTCAGCTTTCCCTAGTGCAAGTTAACACTCTAATGGATCATATTGATTCCCAGTTTTATTAAATATTTTATTTACTGTATTAAATTGCATGCTTTTTAAGTAAACATTACTTGCTTGCTTAATCATGATTTATCATGTCTTATTATCATTTGTTATTGTTCTACCTTGATGATATTGCCTTGATAGTATTCATCTGTCCTTTGACTTTAAGTATGATTGCCTCGAAAATCTCCCTTGACAGCCAGTTAGGTTATATAAAACAATTTTAGACTCTTAAGTCTTGGTTAAAATTTGCTTAGACATTACTCAGGTCCAATTAATAATTTTAGGCTTAGTTTGGCCTCGGAACGGTGAACCGACATTCACCGGACATGATTACATATCAAATATGGAAACTGGAAATTGGGCCTGGCATGCCAGAGTGTGTGTGTGTGTTGGTTGTGATTGGGAAAAGCGGACATGGTCCGACTTGTGGTTAAGGTGGAAGTAGCATGGCTACTGGTGTGATGTGAAGAGGGCTATCGTTCACAGACGTGGTGCTGAGAGGAGCGCGGGGCAACACGCGTAGCTGCCAATCGTTGCCACCAGGGGTGGTTCCGCCACATCGTGTGCAGGGCACACAGAGGAACGATAGCAAAAGAAGGAAGTGAATGTAAATGTGTGTGGAATGGCCGGATCCGATGTGACTCGTAGAGTGGACCGGACGGGTGTGCAGTGAGGCACACAGCGGGAAGTCGCTGACCAAATGCCTGCGGGATTTTGTTCCTATCACCACAACACGTGGCCATCGCGCGGTAGTGCAAGTATTGGGGATTCAGGGATAGTACGACCTGCGGGCGTACCTTGTCTGCTGTCATGCTTGAGGTAAAGACAGTATCATGTCGTCATCCGTGGGATGATCTAGGTCTTACGTGTCAGGAAGCCGTGACTCTAGTGCGGGCGTGGCAACCCAGCTAGGGAAGAACGGGCACTTCGCTGGCGTAAGATCCACAACGGGTGCGCCACACCCGGAATATGATGGCGGATGTGTGCAGTAGATCTAAGGACTGGTGTGGACTGTGGACTGTGGACTGTGGTTGGTGGAATGTGGATTGTGAAATGTGAATCAAATTAATGAAAATAATGATTAGCAGAACTTTGGGTTAAAAATGCTAAGTCATAGGCTTTGATTTAGAAAACTTGCTTTCTGCAAACAAATAAACCCCAACCTTTCCTTTGGAACCCCTACCACTAAAATTGCATCGGGTTGGGTGTTAGCTCGCTTGATGTTTGGATGACCTCGACCTCGCATTCATATTCTTTTTAGATGGAGAATATGAGCAGGATCAAGACGCTTACCATGAAGATGAAGGACGAGATTTGGCGACGACTGGCGAGGCATAGGGCATCTCTCGATCGAGTGCTTAGGCATAGCCGCACGAGACTCTTTGCATCTTTTGGGTCTCCGTGACTCGATCTTTTGGACTTCGACTATTTGGGCCAATGTGCCATTTGTAATACTTAATGACCCCTAGGGCTTAATCTGTATTTGTGTAATATATAAGACTTCCACTTGTATGAAATGATTCCGGCTATGTGAAAGGTGTGCACTAGTATACTGATCCAGGGACTAGTGCAGATCGTGTGGTGGGCAAAGGACAGGCCCCACAGGCGTGCCAGCCGATGAGCTCCCGCGCCGAGAGAACGCCGGCGTCGACCAGGTCCTGTAGCCGCTCCTCGGTGGGGCTGGAGGTTGCCTAGTTTCCCGCCATTGAAGGGAATGTGGTGGGGGATGGGGAGTGCCGAGAGCGGATCTGAAGTTTGGTGGCGGCGGCAGCGCTAGGGTTGCCCTATGGCGGCGGAAGCACTAAACCCTAGCGAAAGCGTTTCGGGGAGACGAACAGACTTGGGCGCACAAAGCAAGCGTAACTGTTCAAATGACCCGGCGTGCTCTATTTAAAAGGAAATGGGCGACGTTTCATTTCCACGCTGGGCGGGAAAGAATGAAACCCTAAGATCATCGCTTCAAGATTCGAGCCTGGACTTAGGTTCTAGAGAGCACGCCCCACGTGGGCCGCAAGCTATACACGACATTGCTCGGGTATAGGTGTCACTCGGATCAAACCTAGTCGGGAAAAAGCGTGCCCCCAGTCGGGCCTTATGTCAGTCGTCAATCTCTAAGGACTGGGCGCTTCCCAAATTACAACTCGGCTTTTGGTGTACCTCCTGAGGTCAATGGTCGGTCTGATTTTTTGTCAGATCGAATATCAAGAGTTACCTCTTCAGTTAGGTCTCAGTGGCATATCTTTGGATCGTTCGTCATCAAGACGAACACCACTTGGATGACCTCAACTTGGAGGCGGGCGTATTCTCCCGAGAATCGTTAGCTTGACTCCGCAGTAGTCGGGTCAGGGCACCTGAACACCCTACGCGAGTTGTGGCATGTCCCCTGTTGGACCGAATATCGAGTTCCGCCAGTCAGATCCGAATGTCATAATTTGTAACAGGGAGAATAAGGCGGGGTGACATTGACAATCGAGGCACAGACGAATTAACAGCAGCGAATAAAAATCAGAAAATATGAAATAAATACAGTAGGTAGATTAGATTAATCGAAGACCAATAAAATTGGTTTTGTTCGAAACGGAGTTGTGGTTTAGGAGATATGAAATTGCAAAGATGTCCTGTTCATATGAACAGTATACGCGAGTGGTTGACTGGTCTTTGACCAGATCAAAACTTAAGGAGTTGGCTGCTAGTTCTGTTCCTTCACGCGCAGAACAGAAAAGAAATCAGGGAGAGAGAGAAGGGCGGCAGCTCCGACGGCGGCGGCTCCATGTCGTGGCACGGTAGGCGGCGGCTGGCGGCGCGGAAGGCGACGGCGGTAGAAGCGGCCTGTGGCGGAAGGCGGCTGCGGTGAGGGGACAGCGGCGGCGTGGCTCGCGAACGGCGGCCTCTACCAGCGGTGCGGCTAGGAGACGGGATGGCGGAAGGCGGCTCGAGCCCGGCGGCTCCATGGAACGGCGCGCGACGGCGGCCTCGTGCTGGGCAGTGCGTGGGCGGCGGCGCGAAGGCGGCTCACCTTGGCAACGAGAACGGCGGCCGCCTCTCCTTCTCCTCCTTCCCTTGCTCTGTGATGATTTGCTGGGCGCTTGTGGCGGCTAGGGTTTGGGGTTGATACGGCCGACCGTTTGGGGCTTTTGTACCGTCAATTAGGGGGTTAATATGGTAGGTTTGGATCGTCTCCGATTCGGGTACGATTTGGCATGATTTGGGCTGTGGATTTGGTATGATTTGGGATTGGATTTGGCATGGATAGATATGGTTTTGAGGTGGTTCGGTTTCAGGTTGGAAAGGATATGCACGCACGGGTCGTGCCACGGCAATTAGTGAGAACGTGATTAGGGAAAAGATGATTAGGGAAACTTTATGACAAAAACTGGTAAATTAGGGAAATAATTATCTTGAATTGCAATAGTATCCTTTTAGGATTTAGAAAATATTAGGATGTCACAAATTTAAACATCCATTTGCTAAGCGAGCACTTATTTTTAATATCTAAATCTTGAATATATACCTAAGTCCTAACCCACCTTGTCTTTAGGTCGATCGGCAAATATCTATTTCTTTTTATGATTACCCTGCTGCCAATAGAATCCAGTCTTGGCTCATGGCACGGCCCAATTTGGCTCTCTCTTCTTTGTACTCTTTTTTTTAATTTATCACCACGCGACGCGCTCCCCCCGAAACAGCATTTCCACGCTGCTCGGCTCGTCTTACTTGGCGCGTCAATATAATTTAAATATCGCTAGAGGTGTTCTGTGATAATCTAATCAAACTATCCCTCAAATATATGTGCGGTAGAAATGCAAATGTTTTCCGAAACGGAGGAAGTATACAGTCGTTTCGGTGAATGGGTGAATCACGTCAGGTCACTTCGTCACTCTACCAGGCCAGTAATTGTAACTTGTAACCATGCATACATGTGCCAATTTTAATTCGATCATGCTCTTTGGATCCACTCATTTCTTACAATATTTTTCCCCCACAACATTGTGTGGAATATGATCATGCATCCAGAAGAATAAAAGACATATAGGACTAGTCCATGACCGCCTACTTAAGCATTGTCCTATTTGGTACACTTTTTATATAGCCGTTTCAGCGAACCCACTAGAACCCAAAACTGTTTCCTAAAATTATGAAGTCACTTATCAAAACTATCAAACCCGACCAAACGTTTCCAACTTGTCTAAGCCACTTCTTGTAGTTTACAAAATCTAATATTTCAACCTGCAGCCACAATTGTTCTAAACAGATTTGTGAGGTATTGTTGATAAAGATGTCTATATTAAAATGTCTTTAGTGCTGAGTGTACTACTGGGAATCGGGCATTTAGTCCCGGTTTCGGAACGGGACAACCTATGCAGGACTGATGGAGCATTAGTTCCGGTTTCTTTATCCTGGACTGATAGTGTTACAAATATTTAAAAATAAATCGCGGATATATGAGTGTAGTGGGACTTGAACCTAAGACCTCTCAAGACTACCCACTCATCCTTCTAGCCACACACCCCTCCACACGTTCTGATATAACTAGGATATGTATTCCTTTTAAACTTTCCTGAAATGAGCCATCAGTCTTGGTTCGTAACACGAACCTCGACTAATGAGGAGGCATCGGTCCGGGTTCGTGTTACGAACCAAGACTGATGAACATCCATGCCAGCTGTTTTGTACCCGCCTGCTGAAGGACTTATTAGTACCGGTTCGTGTTCGTATCACGTACCGGGACTGATGCCACTATCAGTACCGGTTTGTGTCCAACCGAGACTGATGCGCCGGTATTAAAGGCCTATTCTCTAGTAATGGTGCTACGCCATTTTATTAAAATTATCCACTAGTGTCATCCCATCAAATCTCCTCCACTGTCACTAAATTTACTCATCAATACTATCGCATAAAATTCTCCTCCACCATCATTAAAATTACCTACCATATGTTATCTTATGAAATCTCCTCCCACCACCACTAAAATTACCCACTATATACATATGTTATTCCTTAAATTCCTCTCCATCACAACTAAAATTATGTATCATTCCTCTCGTGCTATCTAGCATCATGCTGCTCACCCCTCTGCCATGTGGGCATCATCTTCCCCCTTTCTGCCATTGGGGCAGTTGTTCCATTTGGCCGACACAATGTGCTCGCAGCCTCGGCATCATCCTTCTCTCGGTGACGTCGCAATCAATCCTTAATTATAGAGATTTATGTTGCTCTATTATGCTGTATATGGTGGAAAAATGGTTGATTGTATCTTAAACATTAAATTGATAGGGTTTGGAAATGAAGTTTTACTTGTTAAGAATTTGATGGCAACACGTAAGAACTAGGCTAGTAAAGATAAAATAGGTAGATATCTGTTGGTATGGCTGCATGGATTGCAATCGAACGCAACCGGCGGGATATGAGATGTCATATCACTGATACCATCCATGCAGTACGTGTCAATCACGTGTGTAAATATACTAGGATAGGAAAACGCGCCCTTGGCGCGTGGTACAGGTATTGTGGTGCTGTATGTTGCACAGAGAGTAAGGGCAAGTAAATTATTAGTTTGTGCGGCCATTTTTTTTTTCCAATGTTTGAGGTACCCTGTATAATGTTCTTTGTTCAATGTTAATGTGAGGAACAGAGCCCGTACGGGTACTAATTTTGGAAATATTGTTGGTATGGTGCTGCTGTAAATGTGGCTAGAGGTAAAATGTTATCTATAAGACAGTAACTGGTTCATACATAGCTGTGATCGATAACAGATGATTATATATTTACAAAAGCGGTAGTAACATGTTTTTACTGCCATGATATAGAGGATGATATGGAAGATACATTATAAGCAATATATGCTTGTATAGAGTCTAGGCTGCAGTAGCTATGTTATAGTGGCTGTAAAAAGGGAGGTTGTTTATGTATTGATGTTGGTGTTGCTGCGCTTTTTGTTAGATCCTGCATGGTTTACATGTAGAGATGATGCGGTGTTAGCATTGTGTGATACATATAAAAGGCAGTACATAAGTTTATGTTTTTTAGGAAGTTACCTGGAGGGAGTGGAAGATACTTTTTTCAAGGTGTTGCATCTTGGCCCTTATTGAATAGCTTTCTTTTAACACGGGCTTTGCTGGTTGTGGCCAAAGGGAGTCTTATGTTTGATGGGAAACATAATTAGTTTTTTTATGGCGTTGACAAAAACAAAGTCTGTGTAAGAGGTTCTAGAAGTGAAGGACAAACCTTTTTTCGGGTGTGGTGCTGCCGTAGGTTTCATTTCCAGGAGGAGGTTGAGTGTGATTTCCATGTTGTTCCTGTAGAACATTTTTCTTAGCTCAGCTACAGGAGCATAATATAGTGTGTATTGTTGTAGAATGTTGTAAATGTAATTGGGTGTTGCATTACATTTTGGAAATATATAGTGTAGACCTGCGCTGGTGGTGTCGTGATCGCGGAGGTAGTTATGGTTGTGATGCATGTCTTTATGTTGACCCTGTTTAGGTATATACGAAATATGTATTAGGATGGTGACAACAGACCATATTTGGTATAAAGAATGGTCATCTGTTTAGGTACAAAGAATGGTCATTTTGGGACGTAGGCATCCATCATGCCGCCCTTTCAGGAATCATGCATCTCTTTTAGAAAAGAGAATACACATATGCGTAAAGTAGTGGAAGGCTGCTGCCGGAATAATAGGCAATGGTAAAACATTTTGAAGAAGTTTACTTGTTCGTCAATCATGACCATGTCAAGACCTTGTGATTTGCCTGAATTCTGTAGGTGGAAAAGCGCATTAACCTTACGCGGACACGCCAGTTATGGCGATGGGCTGTGACCTGTCTTAATAAGGTGTACTCCATCTAGGGGAAAAAATTGATAGGTGAATACAAAGTCAAAATAGCAGGCAATGGGAAGGAGATGAGTGAAACAGAAGGAAAAAATTAGATGGCAACAAAGAGCATAATAGAAAGTACGTGCTCAAAGAGGAAGGTCTGAAAAAAGGGCAGAAGCGGATGGCTATGCAATTTGCGAGATCCTAATGGAAAGAAAAGGACGGCAGTAGGTGTTTTGCGTTGGGTGAAACTGGAGGTTGCAGTAGGAGCGAGAAGACGCACAACGACAGTGGCGAACCGCGTGGAGGAGCTGCTAGTCGTCACAGCAATGGGGGGTTGCTTTTGGAAGGCAGCAGTGTTGCCGGAGAAGAAAAGGTAGGCTTGGAAGGCCACCTGTGATGCGGTCAGTACTTATGCACAATGTAAATAAGAGGTAGTTGCCCATGACCATCTATAAGATTTAAGGCAACATATGTGATCAGAAGACCTAAAAAGGGTAAAAATTACACTGTATTAAACCAAAGAGAATTTGGTAAAAGGACACATGTATAATATTATTTCACATAAGATAGGACAGTTTAGTTTAAGCTGAATTTGTAAACTCTGCTTACAAAAGGTGGCAAGTGTAATTGCTATAGGAACAGCATCGTTTTAGCAGAATCATATGCAATCATTGACCACCAAAAGTAAGCAGATTGTAAGGTCTTCTTACCAGCCCAATCATACCTAGAGAGGGGGAGGGAAATAATAAGTTGCTAATTTAAAAACCTACTGTATCAAATTTACTGCAAGCTCAAAGCAACTGGTACACAGGTAATTATTCAACAAATGGAGTCGGAAGAAACTCTTGCTGATTGTTGTTCTGCAGCCTACAACTATGAAATTCACATCTGGGATGTACATAGATAATTGCTAATAGCTATTGAGTGAAGAATGAATTGCCCAGATAAAAAGTATACTAACCTTAGTGCAAAAGCAATCGATAATCCAGAAAGAAGGATATCTCCAAAGTCTATGATGCTGTATGCACTGCATGGATGAAACATTCATGGGATCTTTAACAGTTTGGGAACACCATCTTCGTAAGTTTAATCACTACGTGCAACCTGCGAACAGGGCACAGACAATCCAATTAATCATAAATATAATGTCTAGGAAATGGCAAAAACAGAGCATCACAATAATCATTTATACCTACCACAATCATCACGCTTTGACGAAACCACATCTTGAAGATAAGAAACAAGAAGATGTTATACAAGAAGGCACAACTGAGAAGCACATACCCCCCCTGACGACGAAACAGGTAAAGGATTGGCATCAAAGTACTTCTCTAAATAAAAAAGAGAAATTAAAGAGCAGAATTACCTTGAGGTTAGTTATCTCACAATTTGGATCACAGTAGCAATCAGCACAATACCCTGAAAGTACAAAGAATGACATTAATCAACACAGAACAATCCCAATGGAGGGCATCAAAGAAAAAAAAACTATACTTACAAGAATATCTTGCCCAATCCAGGCATAGGGCATCTGGCGATAAACAGTTCATATAACAGCATATACAATGCAAACTGGTAGTGTAAGGTACAAAACAGCTCTTAAAAAGGGCACTTTCACAAAAGATTCAGCAGCAGATTTAAACCATCTGAAAGATTCCACGAGGTCACGACTCTCAGTGAGTAACTTCTTTTAAAAAAATTGTCATGCCACTATACAACAGATTCAAGTGATAACTGTGAAGTGTGTACAGTGTGCATCTTAACCTAGGAAATATAAAAATAATCTTATAGGGCCAAAAATGTACCTTGACAAGAAAGAAACCAAACATGTTTGCAGACCCTACATAAACAAATAAAACAAAACATGTCATGAGCTCACGAAATGGATAGCAGTTTGACTATCAACCAACATTTGTTGATTCATTGTACTATATACACATAATTATGCTTGGGCATTTAATAGTTACCATAAACCTGGTTTCTTAGTTTAAGGCAATTCTTTCATATAATATCGATAAAAAAAAGGGAAGTGCTTGCATGCTCTCCAAAAAAGGGTCAATTTTTAAGTAGGTTTGAGAGCCTGGTTTGCAACAATTTAGTACTATTCTCCATCCCAATTTGTATCACTTGTTCACTTCATGATTTAGGCAATTTATTTTTATAGTGAGCACATAAGCAGTAATCTACCTAACTGATTTAGTATAAAAATTCATAATCACAAGACATTCATACACAGGTAAGAGAACTATAATAACAGAAAAAGAGATGAAATTGTACGCACCTTTACAGCACCGATGTAAAAGATAACCATTAGAAGGTCCACAAACCAGTGAGCTATCAGCTTGTACAATAGATGCTAGGCAGATTTCTTGTGGCAACCTAACCTTTGTTCTGCTAGTTGAAGTTATACATGGCCTTTTATAGAGGTGCCAGGAACATCTGCGAGCGACTAAATGAAAGGCAACACTTCCTTGTATACAATGTTTTTGGTCAGTGAAGAAGGTCGTCCATCTTTATCCTCTATTAGTATCTTCAAACCTTGTCTTGAACTTACTCTAGAAATGGCTACATAAAGTTGTCCATGAGTAAATACAGGTGTTTTCAGGTATACACCTATCTTGTTCAATGTTTGTCCCTGGCACTTGTTGATGGTCATGGCATAGCAAAGGCGGACTGGAAATTGCCGACGCTGCAATGTGAAACCCCATTTTGGACTGATGCTTTTTAGGCCTATTCTTGGTATATGGACAATATCTCCGATATTTGTTCCAGTCATCACTTGACCTTCTAATATCCTGTCACCAAGTCTAGTTATTATCAGACGAGTGCCATTGCAAAGCCCAAGGGACTGATTAATGTTGCAAAGAAGAACAACTGGAGCACCTATCTTTAGGGTTAGTCTGTGTGATGTGAAGTTGTTTATGACCACATTGTTAAGGAATTCAGGAGGATATCGATCTTGGATATCCGAAGGGTGGTCATTGCTTTGAGCTATTTCATCAAAACTAAGATACTCTCTTTCTATAGATGGCACTCTTTTAAGCATGATAATATTTATGTCATCCACCACTGAGTTTGTTGGGCATATTATTGCACGTCAAGCAAGGTAGGTTGGTTCAGAATAGTGATAAGTAAAATTGTCGTAGATGGCATTGCATATTGCGGCTAAATGATTCCCAACTAGCATTAACAGTAGATCATCTGGTGAAATACCGAACCAGATGACTAGAGGGGGGTGAATAGGAGCCAAATAGATTTTCTCGCAAGAAGATGAATGATGCTCTCCACCCAATGCGCCTCAAGGATGACATCCCACAAGAATGAGTCATAATTCCGATTGTTAAGTGCTCAAACAAAAGTAATCTCAGTCCAAAGTGGTTGCACTTAAGACAAAACACCCCAACTAATAAAAGTGCTTTAGGAAAAGTGGGCAGGAATATTCCAGCAGAAATCAAATCTGATCATAGGAGTGGTTGCTGACTTTCTTGGGCTTCAATAATTATGGGAATTTTTCTCCCTATTTCATAATGAGTCATGAAGCCTCCAGCCATGTTTCAGATCAAAACTCCTCACAGAAAAATCAGAAAACTTCTTGAGACAGGAACTGTCTGGAACTCATACACAGAAAGTTTGGAGCTCGGTATTCACCTCATAGCTTCCAAAATAAGAAACCAGATGACTTAAAATTTTTTTTCCAAAGGTAGATATGGAAGTCACGGACCTTCTCCAACAAGAATCACTCAAAAAGCATCTCGGATGATTTTTCTAAAAATGTTACACTGACTGCTGCGCAGAAAGAACAAATCTGCCAACTTGAACAAAGGTGGGAAGAACGTGATCTCTTGTTTCTCACAAGTTGCCAAGGGTGTCAAATCATATAGGCAACCTCAAAATATCATAGATCAGTAACATATAGAAGAAGGTGATGCAAATAAACTTATTATAAACAAAATCACCAAAGAAACTAGATCAAACACATGAACAACACAAGAACAAAGACATGATTTGAGAAACTAGTTTCTATTGCTTGAGAGGGTTTGTTCACAGCCACACCTAGGTGGGCAAAGCTCACAAAAGAGAAAAATACAAGCCATTAAACATCAGCCCAAGACTTGGTGGAGGCACCCCCTCCACCCCTCCTTATATAGGGCAACCGGGTGAACAACAACCATTGATTTCTTGCCTCTAGGGGTGGCAACGGGGGTATTCCCCGCTGGGGAGTGCCTCCCCGTCCCCATCCCCGCGACCCAAAATTTTCTCGTCCCCGTCCCCGTTCCTCATCTCGGGGGAGAAAATCCTCCCGTCCCCATCCCCGTTCGGGTATCGGGGCCCCGTCGGGGACCCATCCTAGCAAAAATTTCACATAAGAGAAGAGCTCTTATAGCCATTTTAACTCTAAAATCATATCAAAAGGCAACGAAAAAAAGAATGCATGTATTTATTGAAGATTATGTTGTTCCATTTATGAAAATGTGAATATGATGGGCTAGAGAATATGTTTGCAATCTAACAATTAAATTGAACTAAACTAAATTCGGGTCCCAACCGGGTCCCCGCGGGGGAAAAAATTCCCCGTCCCCGTCCCCGTCCCGTCCCCGCCATCCCTGACAGGAGAATGCTTTTCCCCGTTTCCACCCCCGTGGGGGATGATTTCTTCCCATACCTGTCCCCTAATAGAGGAATTCCCCGTTAGGGATCGGGGAACGGGTCCCCATTGCCACCCCTACTTGCCTCAACCCTAAGCAACTAAATCAAGGGGTAGGATTCACCCACTCAACCAGCCACTTACATGGGCCTAAACCACTCACACACAGCCCAACATGGACCAAATATGCCATACATGAGTTTTACACAAAACCCGATTAACCCGAGTCTCAGTGTGAGGACTCACTAGAGCAGACCTAGGAACCCAAAACTGAGACACATGACCAGCATGTCCTACTGACTCCACCTCTACAAAACTGCGTGGCACACGCTCTATCCTAACAACATTGTTCCTTGGGCCATCCCTCGGCCTCGACTGCCTCCTCTGGTCAGTCCATCTAACCTCTACAGGGAACTCTCGCCGCGGGTGTCTACCTCCACCAGAAAACGAAGGCACACCCTGAGGACGGCGGAAACTCTGAAACCTAGACCTATTGAACCCACCAGAGGGCTCAATTTCCCTGAAACCCAGACCAGGCCTAATGCTCATTCTAGACTCCACTTGTCTAGCTACCTGGTGTGGTGAAACACGTGCCTCTGAGACCCTAGCTGCCTGAGTGTGATTATGGGCACTCTTGGGATGTCGCTTAGGAAAACCTACCAGCTGATAGCAGAACTCAGCTATGTGACCAGTCCTGCCACAGTAAGTGCAAGCGAACCTAGGTCTTGGCTTTGTCCTAGGTGGTGCTACAGGAGTTGCAGACTTGGAACTTGACTGAGTACTCTTGCTCTTAGCAGAAGGAGGTGCTACAGAAGAACCAACCACCTGGTCAGAAGCAACCTGAAGACCAGCAGACCTAAAGACTGTCTTCTCTGGGACTCCTGAGGACGCAACCACCATCCTACCTCCCTCAGCAGTGACAACCCTAGGTGGGTGACGCTTGATGTGATCAAGCCAGTCAAAACCCAAACCTCTACCCTGTGAAATCTTGGATTGATCCAAGATCAAGTTCAGTTTCTTCTTACCACCAACGAACTTCTCAAGAGTGCTCATGAGATACTCACACTCCTGATGAAGCTGTGGACAGAACTCACACGAGAGGGAAGAGGACCTAGCAGCACTTGTGTCACCCTGACCACTAGCAACATCCTTACCCTGCAACCTGCGCACTTTATCACCTAGAATCTCAAGCTCTCTCTTGAAGGACTGACAGGAAAGACACTCAGAGTTTTGCACTTCTGCTAGACGACCTTGATACCTACGGCCTAGCTCCTCTAGCGCTTTACCTACGTTCCCATCCATTTCATCACATCGCAAACAAGTAGAGCACTCATCTAGAGACCTTTTTAGTTCAGCAATTTTACTCTTCAATGTTAAGTTCTCTAGTCTAAACATCAGACACTCACTGCACACAGAAGTAGAGTGAAAACTGTCATCTCCATCGCTAGTTGTGTCGTTAGGTGCATCATGATCACTACAGTCCTCATCTAGACTGACTGGGTCCTTAAGTGTGTCATGTGAGATATGTGCAGTAGGATCCGGACAAGCAACCATTTCAGTAGCAACAGACAGTTTTAAAGCATTTCTAGTTTCTTCAAGCTCCTCAAGCACACAAACATGTTTTTCCTTAAGTTCTCCAAACTCCTTAATCACACTATCATGCAAGGTCCTTAATGCAATAAGTTCGAAAGAGCTTCATCACAAACTTTCCAAGCATCGAATCAAGAGCGAAATAGTAGAAGAACTAGGCGCGACCCTAGACTTCTCTAGCTCTAAAGTAAGATAGGCTACTTCTTCCTTCAAATCTCTAACCCTACCATTTGCCCGATAGAGGAAGCCATCTAGCTTGAGAACGCGCAGCATTGAGATCATCATAGTTTTCGTAACAAGGTACCTCTGAGTCAGAGTCGATGTCAGAGCAGTCTGAACCGGCGTGTCCGGCCATGAAGCACATGCCGGCGTGGCCGATGTCGTCGAGTCCTCGTCTTGGGGCTCCTCCCATCGTCACTCGCCTCTGTCCGAGACGCAGTGAGTCCAGGCGCAAAGACTTTGCGGAACAGCTTCCGCCCTTCTTCGAATGTGGGTTTCGCCACCGTGCATGACTTCTGGTTTGGCTTGCGGTTCTGCTTGGGGTAGTTATTCTTGGCAGCAGGAGCTTCTTCTCGTCCCTTCTGAAGATTTGGGCATTCTGCTCGAATGTGGTTGAGGCCTCCACACTCGTAGCACCTCAAGTTGCCTCTCCTCCGCTTACTCACTCTCTTGTAAGCTCTAGCAAATTTTTGGATAGGAGGGCTAAACTCTCTTCAGAAGCTGTATCTAAGCGCTCGTCAGAAGCTCCACAAGAACAGACAAAGAAACTCCACCAAGATCGCAAGAGGAAGAACCGTAGGATTTGTGACCAAAGTCAGGAAACTGGTCGGTCTCAAGAACCGACAGATGCTCAAGTTCATAAGTTTTCAAGTTCGAATAGAGACCATCCAAAGTGAGTGTAGTGAGATCAGCCTTTCTTGGGATCGTGGTGATCTTTACTCCCCAAATTTTTAAATCAAGTCTTGAGAGAAAGTGACGAGCATTCTCGAGTCGATGAACACTGCCTCAACTGCCATAAGTTGCTCAAGATTTTTGTGAACCGCTGAAACAAGCATCCAAAGATTCACCAGTTTTGAGAGAACCGGTTGTACTCACGCTTGAATTGGTCCTGGCGAACGGTCTTGACCTGAGCTGTCCCCTCATGGAAAGCAATGAGGGTAGTCCAGATCTCGTGCGCGGACTCAAGGTGAGCAACCCGGTCGTATTCATTTCGACCCAAACCTTGGAAGAGAATGTTCTTGGCCCTAGCATTCAACTCAAAATCCTTTTTGTTCTCGGGGGTGATTTCCTCCTCATTCGGCACCTTATATGGTTTCTTGACTTTGGCCCAAATATCAAAGCTCTGTGCCATAAGGTAGGAACCCATCTGAGCTTTCCAAAAGGAAAAATCAAGGCCATTGAAAATCGGTGGTTTGTTTGAGTACCTCTCCTCTGCCATGGTTAAAGACAGGAAGGGCTCAAAGACTCGCAAGAATCACAAGAGCTCAACCTGGCTTTGATACCACTGTGAACTCACCAAGGCGACAGAGAGGGGGGAGTGAATGGAGCCTTTTTCAAATTTTCACTATTTTGTGCTCCATTCAGAACTCCAACCCAAACACCAGATAAAACAGCGGACAGAAGAGAAAAGACTTAAGCCAGCTGTTGGAGGTAGAGAGATGTCCTTTAGATACCCAAGGGCATCTGAACTATTGAAAGACCCCTCCAACAACACCGAGAGAAATATGCAACATGGACCAGTTCAGACCAGGAAGGACCTGTTCAGATCTGGAAGAAACAAGAAGTAAAGGACCAATTCAAACCTGGATGGACCAGATTAGCTCTGGAAAACAAAAGCAAAAAGGAAAAGAGAGAAAGACAAACCATCAAAGATACTTTCAGAAAAGTAAAAACAGATTTCCAGAATTTTCCCCCACTTGGAGCAGGAGGTTGGTGGGTTTATGAAGCTCTAATATTTTTGGAATTTTGTGTGCATAATCCTACATGAATATCGAAGCACTTCACCAAACATCTCCTCAAAACTCTCTGTAGAAACAATATGAAAAATCAAACACTACAGACTGTCAGGAACTTTGAGCAAAAAGTTTGGAGCTCGGTTTTCACCTCATGGCGTCCAAACGGTGCAATAGAATGACTCCAAAATTTTTATTTAGATGCACATATGAGTCACGCACCTTCTCCAACAAGAAGCACACAAAAATGATTTTTCTAGATTTTGCTAAAAATCAAACACTGGGTGCTACGCGAAGAATAAAATCTGCAGAGATTTGCAACTTGATGGAAAACTTGATCTCTAGTCTATCCTAGAGTGCAAGAGAGGTGTAAACACCATATAAACACCCTCAAGACATCATGGATCAGAAGCATGTAGAAGGAGGGGAGGCATACAAACATGTTGCAACAAAAAACATCAAGGAAAGATTGAAACAATAGAACTAGTAAGAAGAAGACATGAACATGGAGAAACTAGCTTTGTTTGATTTGGAAAAGTTTTACACAGCCACCCTAGGGTGAAAAACACTCACAAGTGGCTAAACTTCAGAAACTATTGGCTACAAAAGACTTGAGTGGAGACACCCCTCCACCCCTTCTTTTATAGGCCAACCGGTTCTAGGGTATCTCGATATATCGTGATATATTGAGATCTCCCTTGAATCACCCATGAATGGCTAAGATTAACCCTCTCCAACCAGCCATTTACATGGGCCTTAGCCTACTCACTCATGGCCCAACATGGATTATACATGGGCTAACCCGAAACCCAACACATACACGGGTTTTAACTCACACGCACGAATCTTAGAGCGTCGCGAACCGCCTCCAACGATCCCTTCGCGTCCAAGCATCCGCACGTCCCAATGACCAGTAAGAACTCGTGCTCCGAAGTGATAGCCGTTCCCACCGTGAAGCTCCGCGCCCAGCCTCCAACTGAACCGGCAGCCCACCTGGCGAACGGACACATCCACTCCACCTCGCACCCTGTTCTCACCTGCATCCACAACAACAAACAACCAAAACATATCTAGAACGTCCGCGGCATCACCACGAACCCAACACAACAAACCGATCCTCGATCGGGGTTAGTATGCAAAAATGATAACCGAAATAGTGACTAGCCCGACACGAAACAACCGCCTGAGGACAAGTGCGTCCTGTGGCACTTTGGCGACTTCGCCGGCTTTACCTAAATCATCTAAGGGTCTTTTCCATGCTAAGGAGATCACAAAACTTCGCAAGACTCAAGAAACAACATGCCACGTCCAAGTGGTCAAGTTTGGAAGAATTTTGTCGGAAACCGAAAGTTTTGACCAACTCCTCACATGCTCATCATCTTGACTCCACACAGAGATATCATAGTCATGAATACCAGTGGACCTTCGTGCAACATAGGTAATGTCATCAGTCATGTATTTCCAATACTTGCAATATAATGCGTGGGCATCCCCCACTTCACAATGCATGAGAATTGTCATGAATAATTTTCTGAGTTGATATGCAGAGGCCCAGTTGATGGCTTCATCAAACACAGTTGCCCATTCACTGTCGTCACCGAGAAGGCCCCTTGCTTTACAGGCCTCACAAAATGTGTCATATACAATATTTTGATATCTTCTAACATCCTCGTAGCATTTGGCACCACGGACAACTGTTAGAAGCATTCTTAGATAATATGCCTCACCAGTGCTAGCATGAACATGCTTTAGTCTTCCTATTTTAGTCCCTTTTTGTCTTTGTGATTAGCAATTTGTTTCAGCATGCCATGTCCATTTTTTTGGGAATTCAGAATATGTGAGCTCCGCAGCTGACGTATGCTTACTATTGGCAGTGAACCATTCAGTTAGCATAGTTTTTTTGGAAGATGGATTGTCAATAATAGCAGTTAGGTCATTTGTATCTTGGTATGATAAATGGTTCATTTGTGGCATATGAACTATTAGTCTTTCAATAGATGGCATTCTTCCATGAATAGGGAAACCAAAAAGTCTCCAATATGCCTCGCATGCTGACAGGTATCTTGTTCTTTTATACTCAGCAATTTCGTCAAGGCCTTCTATAGCATAAGAAATGACAGCAGGTTGGACACTATTATTACCAATGGGTACAGCTATAAAACAAATAGAAGGCAGTGACTATAAATGAAGAACCAAAAAATTAATTGAAAAGTAGCGAAGAAAAACCTTGCGAGGAGGATGGATAGGAAGGGGGTGGTGGCAATTCTCTTGAATGATTTTGGGACCTTTCAGTAGCATTGAGCCGTGGAGACATAGCAACAATTGCTGAGTCATGACCTTTATTCATATATTTGAAGAGGTATTTAATAAGGTAGTTGCGAACACACCATTCAACGTTAATGTGAGCTTGATACTTTTTTAAGGCAAGAAGATTATGAGGAACCACCCATCTATTATCGAGTGCAACACCATTTTTAATAATAACTCTACCATTGTCGCGTCGCATATAAACTGGGAATCCATCTTTGTCAAGATATGTTTGAGGATTGAAATTTTTTGGTATCTTTTCGAGCACCTTCCATTAGTCATGCAAGGACTAATGCAAGGACTAACAGGATTGTGAACGCCGCATGGGCCATGCATCATAAATTCTTCTACGAGAGTATAGACAAGTGGATCACAGGATCAGTGTCTTTGTCTGGTATTTCTGCGGAAATGAAAGAATCAATAAGAGAGGGTGATGGTTCGCCGTCTAGTTCCACCCAAATCGCCTTGTGTGAGTGTGGCAAGCCTCTTTTTTGGAACTCCCCTGTGTAGACAACTGCATGGGTTAGAGCTAAACAAATTTAGATAATAATGGTAAGCGCATCAGGGTAGATTGTGCTAAAAAGGAAAAAAGAATGAGATATGAAGAAAACAAGTTAAAAAAGGGTAACCTGCACGAATTGGGCCAAACAAAGCACCACTTTTTACATCACCAATAAACTCCATAAGCTTCATGTGAAACACACGAGTAACCATATCAGGTCTATCAACAAGCCTTTGACCTTGTTCACAAGCAATGGCTTCAGCTATCTCAGGCCATTTTGGGTTACAAGTAATTGTAACAAATAATTGAGGAGGACCATATGCGCAACAGATAGCAATAGTGTCATAATAATTTTGAGTCATGTATCTATTTCCACCAATGAAACTGGCAGGTAGTATTACCTTGATGCCAACATCTCTTCCAGAAGCACTCCCTCTACCAACCGCACCAGAAATGCCCTGGTATGTTTCTAGTCTAAGCTTATCTTGATTGTGAAGACAATAGGACAGTTGATTTGACTCAATACAAGAGAAAGCGTTAACAGCTAATTGCTCTAACAATCTTCCACAAGAAGTAAATGGATTTGGGTGAGTGGGCCGATAATGTGCATCATATCTAATTATCTATAGTACTCTAACATTGTAACATTTCCACAAGAAATTGGATGTTCTTCAGTCTCTCTATAGGCCATTCCAAGATGGTAGCCTATATCTCCATAAGGGAATAATAAAAGATATTGTAATGCCATCAAAGCCGGATGAACTGGAGAAATGTGTTGTAACTGGCCACCATGAGACTGAACAATAATGTTAAACTGCGAATTGTTAGGGGTCATATCTCCAACAATGAGTCCAGTAAGCTCGAAAGACTGGGGCAATGAATATGCACCACCATGTCCTCTAGTTGGGCCAATCAGCCGGATGGCTATTTCAGGAGTCTCCGATTAAAGTAAACGGTCTCGTGCAATTCTAAATTTCTGAACAATAGGATTAAATGTATCCAACATTAGCATGAGACGGGAAATGATGTCCTCATTAAGTTGTGTCTGTCTGTTTTCTGTCTGTTGAAATAATGATAACCTGTTACGAAGCTCATTATCAGTGTCATATATATATATATATATATAGCTGAGCAAATTGCCGACGCTGGCCTGGTGCAGGCATAAGAGGGCCAATACGATGATGAACCACACCGTTTATACGAAAGATTGAAGGAGCTGAACCAGTATTTATACTCCTGTCGACCTCAACTCCAAGTGAAGCAAACGAAAACAAAGAATTGTACTCTCTTTGGTGCTGCATAAAATGAGCGGAACCGTGCCTTGCACTAAAACTGATTAAATATGAAAGTGGTGGAGGAAATGGTCTGCGTGGTGGTATATAGACCCTGCCTCCACGGCAACAGGAATTGTACATAAAGGAAGCACGGGTGAAGTACCCTTTTTCCTTGTTGCCTCTTTATGCCAAAAGATAACAGCACAATATGGGCATGTGTGGTTAGGAGGACCATAATACGATCTCTATGGATACGCAGCTAAAAATAAGACAAAACAGGAAAAATGATCACATTTAGGAAAGGCACAGGAAGAAAAGGAAAAACATAAGGAAAATAATCTACAGAGGCTAGAAGAAAATGAAATATTGACGTGATATACCTTTTAGCAATTCAATGGACTATCTAGATATGTGAATGGTAGACAATTCGATGTTGTGCCCTGTTAGAAGACATAGAAATGATGGTAATCTTGACAAAGAAGGGAGGAAATATACATGAGCAACAGTCTATATAAAAAGGTCTAATCATCGACCCTATAAAAGTTGTACCTCTCTGAGGAACGTCTGGGGGCAACCGTGTGCGTCTTCTCCTAGAACAATTGTCTGTATGATCTGTCAAGCATTAATAAATGGATGGAGGCAGTACAGATCATAGGTGAAATCAAAGATAATAAAATAGTGTACTTAAAATGATACGCACGCATAGACTGAATACTTGTGTTTACACTACGTTGGGCAATGTGTACTTGCGTGCTGCAACACGATTTGTAAAGGTGACAGTAAAAGAGACTAATATTTAGTTTGCAACAGTAGCAAGTAAGGCAACAGCAACACAAAATAACCATGACAATAGATAAGAGAGAAGAAAAAATGGCACTTGAGCATGCCACAATGCAGGAGCCTCAGCAGGCGCAGGAGAAACAGGTGGCCGATATGAAGGCGTGGTAAGTAAAGCTGCAAAGCTCAAACAACCATGCAAGTTGCATAGCGGTCACAGAAATTTACAGACGAATAACACAATAAAAGGCAATGTCAGGGAAGATGAACAGTAGTTAAGATCATGCAACTGAAGAAGGTGTATTAGTTTTAGGAAATTGTTCTTGATGTGTTAGGATGCAATAATGAAATATATATTATGATAAAGCGTGAGGTAAACATGAATCTGAACAAAAAAGCTTAAGTTTGCGTACACTATGTTAGCAGCAGGTATACAGCGGCATCCACACATACCCATACAATAACTAATACCTTTCTATTTCTAGGCAGAAATTACTGGTTGGTATAGGCTATGTTACTGGAGACTGGTAACAATAAGTGGATAAAATAACACAATGTGCCTTTTTTTTTTTTTGCACATGGAGGGGTAGGTACATCGCATAGAAGAAGAGAACTAAACAAGTAAACAAAGAAGAAACCTGGTTGCAGAGCGCGGTCAGCGGCACGTATAGAACGCCTTATAGCACGGTTAGTACGTGCAGCACTAACAGAAGGCAACTAGGAGATTACACCTGCAGAGTCTAATATTGCAGAAGTAATGTAGCACATAAGATGGTCATAAAGAAGGAAAAAAAAACAAGTCCAGTAACAGAGAGAACTACAGACAACCTGGTATTGTAGAGGTCGTTTTCGTGCCATCGTGAGAAGGTGAAGCAAGAAACACTGCCATGGTTCACTATCCAAAAATGGTCTGAAGAAAGCACCATGTATATCCGTACACATAAGGAGCAAGGAAAAAATGAGGCAAGCAAATTAGCTGAGAGCCGGAGAAATAAAGGTGAGTAGCAACTAATCACAAAAACCGAGATAAAATACACAAGAAGCAGGCAATATGTAGACATAGAATATAATAGAGTTTATGGCAGATTTGGCGAGCTTAAATACAAAGAAAGTGGCTAATTGTAGTCCAATTCACGGAGAGCAATAGTGGAACAATGCATTCATCATGTAGCAGTGTAACACTAGTGTGGTAGAAGAAATTCTCCGAGGCATATGGAGTAGTATCACTACCACATGGATGCAAAGCCTGCGCACAATGACAAGTGCCAACAGTGCAAGAGAAAACAATACAACGAAACACACAAACGACATGGAAAAAGTATAGGATGTGCTGAACAACCTGAAAAAGCAGGGAATTATATAATCCCATATAAAAGTGCAGTACATAATATTCATAATGAACACAAAGTCCACGCACAGTAAAGAAATAATGAACAGGTCGATTAGTAGTACAATAGTCGAACTGAAGGAGAATACGTCAATAGCAATTACAGAAGGTATGAATAACAACCAAACTAAACAATGAGAAAGCGATAAAGAAAAGGTACAACTTCCTAGCTACAGCCAAACATGTTTTTGGCAGCTGCACTGAACAACCCGGAGAACCAGAATAGAGCACTAATATCATAGTAGATTGAAGGACAACATCGACGTCCAACGCTGCAAATACAGAAAAGACGTCCAACGCTGCAAATACAGAAAAGTAATCAGAAAACGTTTTCTGTAGGGCAATAACACATTTTAAAAGAATGTATGGGGGAAAAAAGAGCAGGTTGCAGTACCAAAATGGCTCTTTTCAGTACGTAGAAAAGGAAAAGATAAATCACTTTATGACTTACCTCAATCATATACCTCATACTGAAATCCACGACATGAATTACACAGCAACCTTGAAGGGGCGAAAGGCCTTCAGATAGCAAACATGTCAGAAGACACAGCAAACTACATTTTAGATCAAAAAAGTGTAAGAGTAGATGGCACGACACGAAATATAAACATCAAGATAATAAGCACGAAACAAAATGTGGTCTAATGCAATGAAGGATCAACTGAGGTGAAACGTAAATCCATGAAGCTCAAACAGCATTAGGACATAAGCAATTAGGACATAAAGGATGAAGCTGCAGGCTATTTTGAATTGGAGAAAAAAATCAATGTAAAACAGAAGGCGAAATCTTTACATAGCCTGATAGTTAATATGAGACTTCGCCTAGCAATCTGGTGAAAATAAGCACACAATTGGAAAACAGTTTTAGCCCAAAAAAGGGCACAATTTGAAGACACAACCACACATAACAGAGGAGCCATGTGAGCAGTCAAAGATATTGAGGCAGGCTACATCGCTCAGAATACGCTCAGCAAAATCGAAAACAAAGGTTGGAAGAGCCTTTTTTGCTCCGAAGTGTAATCCTAATTCAAAAGATTTAAGTAAACCAGAACATCAGTTGGAAGGGCCTTTTTTGCTCCAAACTATATTCGCAAATCAAAAGATCTAAGCAAAACAGATTAAAATGCCCTTACTGATTTAAACCGTTGTAATCATTTAACGATCTTCTCCTAGATCACTATTGTCAGAAAAAACAAAATTTGGGCATAAAGACCTAAGACTATTTTATGGGTTAACTATAACGGAAGGCCTTTTTATTAAAAAAAATTGAACAGCCTCATCTGCGAGTAAAAAAAGGAAAGAAGCATCCACACTAAAAATGGTGTTTAACCTCCTTTGGTCCTATGTTACCCTGTATGCACCTTGTACAGAACTGAACCTGTTGAAAAGTATACTACCTCCGTTTCACAATGTTTGTAGTTCTACCATTCAAAATTTTTATCAAAATGGTTGTAGTTCTCACATTCCAATACAACTTTAGAGCCAATATGACCTTTGTACCCTTCATCAATGCAGTCATCTATTTAAGCTAATTTGTTCAACTACCCTTCATTAAATGAGGGTAGACAAGTCATTTTTTATGTCTCCTTATTTTGTGTGTATTTAGCTAAAACTACAACCATTATGAAATGGAGATAGTAATAACCTATAAAGTCACAGGGAATTTCCTCTAAAAAGGAGGAAACCAACAAGCCCACCTACTATAAGATGAAACAAAAACAGAATACTAAACAAACACAAAGAAATCCATCAAATAATATTAGGTCTAAAATTAGAAGACATGGATATGCACTTATGCCTAACAGAGAAAAGGAGAGGAAAACTTGTAGACTAATGCGCACAGAAATGTAAAGATATTCATACCTAACAGAGAAAAGAAGAAGAATTCTTGTAGACCGCTGCTTTCCTTTATATTCCTTTTGAGTCTTTTAGATGGTTTGAACCGCTAAATCTGTGAAACTCCTAATAAAAAATCTGACCTGCAAAGAATTAGATTAACAAATAATATAAATACCACAAGGCAATCTTTCGTTGTATCTAATCATTATGAAATTGAGAAGGTTTGAAGCCACTATTTAGCCTAGCTCTTCCCTGATGTAACAGTACCGCAACCAACTAAAACAAAGTCGTCTTCTGCCTCAAGCATGTTTCATCGAAACAGCTAACTGCCTAGCTCCAAAAATACTTTTTTTTCTATCAAATAATATCAGTTTATTTTTTAGGAAAAGATAATGAAGAGCAAAAAGGAACATATAGACAATACTTACTAAACTATCGATGCCTATATAAGAAAAATCAATGGTGTAAACATAGCACTACTACAGGAATGACCTTTCATACCGGCACATCAGTACCGGTTATACATGAACCGGGACTGTCAGTTACATCAGTCCCGGTTCAACGGTCTACTGATCCGAGGGGAACATCAGTACGGGCTGAAGAAACCACCCGGTACTAATATTCTAACATCCATGCCGGTTGGTGTAGCCAACCGGTACTAAGAGGTCTAGCTGGCTCAAAGTGCCTTAGTACGGTTGCTTACACCAACCTGTCATCGATGCTCTAAACATCAATCTGAGTTGGTGTAACCAACCGGTACTAAGTTCGAGGTTGCTTAATACCGCTTGTTACACAAACCTGCATCGATGCTCTAGCATCAAGACAAAGTTGGTGCAACCAACCGGTATTAATTTGAACCCCCCTTCACGGCTAGTGGCTAGCCCCACACTTCTTCTTCTTCCTAGCTCCCACAGTCCCACCTCGGCTTCAGTTCATCCCTGGTTTTCTTGGTTCCTAAACTTTTGCGTTCCTTGGTTTTTCTTGGTTCATTATAACTTGTTTTTATTGATTTCGCATTGGATTTTGCAGTTCTGCATTGGAATTTGCTTTGTGTTTAATCACATTTGACTGCATTGGAATTTACCGTGTGTTTAATGGATCCGACCTTCTATCTTCCCCTTCCCTATATTTTCCCCATCAACATGGAGAACAAGATCCGCACCATTTCGATCCCTTCTCTCCTTTGCCACCGCCACCACCGCACCGCATTCCTCCGCCATGGTTCGCCGCCTCAAGACCTGCAGGCGACTTGCAATCCCCATCCTCCGCCATTGCAACATCCGCGCCAACAAGCAGCCCATCCACCTCCACCGCCGTGCCGCCCCACCCACATCCTCCGCCGCAACCGCCCGTGCCGCCCACCCACATCCTCCGCCGCAACCTCGCCGCGCCGGCCACCTCCCGCAACCTCGGCGGCGCCCGCACCAACTGGAGGAGGCATGGAGGATTTTACGGCGCCCGTCTACTAGCCGCCACCATATCAACCTCGCACTGGGAGGAGGCGGGCTCATTCTTTGCCGCCGCTGTTGCCACCGTCAAGCTTCCAGGATCGGATGCACATGGAGGTGGGGATCCCACGCCGCGTCGCCGCCTCCTCCCCTGCGCCTCGTCGCCTCGATGACGATGACGAAATCGATCGGGAGGCGCCGATGGCGGAGGAGGATGAGTAGAATATAGTTGATGTTTAGTTTAATTATGTATATAGTTTAGTTATTATGTATGTATGTAGTTTAATTATGTAGTATGTGATGAACTATTTTGTGATCGAATCAATGAGATCAGTGTTTAATTATGTATGTATGTGATGAACTATTTTGTGATGGAATCAATGGGATCTGTGCAATGAAATGAGTTATGGTGAAATGGTGATCTGTGCAATGAATTGTTGATATGTGCAAAAATGTTCATCGACAAATGAGTACAAGTATGAATCTGTGAAATGGGATCTGTGCAATGAAATGAGTTATGGTGAAATGGTGATATGTGCAATGAATTGTTGATATGTGCAAAAATGTTCATCAACAAATGAGTACAAGTATGAATCTATGAAATGGTGATCTGTGTAAATGTCAATTTGCATTGAAATGGACCGGCTGAAGAAACTAACCGGTATTGATTTGCTAACATCGAGATCGGTTGGTCTAACCAACCGTAACTCGGCCCGCTTATCTTGGTTAGTTACAAGAACCGAGACCGATGTTAGAGCATCAAGACAGCCTTCCATAACATGGACCTTGAAGAAATCAACCAATCTCGATTCTCTAACATCGAGACGGTTGGTTACACCAACCGAACTCGTCTGCTAAATACCGGTTGGTTAGAAGAACCGGACCGATGTTACAAAGATCAAGACAGCCGGTATCTTAAACCGTACTAAGCGACCTTATTTGAACAGATCCTCTTCCGCCTCCTCCCACACCGCCAGATCAAGAACATCGCCGGCCAAGAGCTTAGCTAGGCCAAGAGAAAGGACGAGTCTTTGCCAAAATTTTAGTCATCTTACTCCCAGCAAAGTTAACCAAGGTTAGTAACATCGTTCCTCACTACATTTGGTGTAAAATGGAGCTTCTTCTTTGCTTGAAATGTAAAGAAAATTTGAGCTTTTCTCATGATTGATGAAATAACTAGTTGTGTAAGTTTGGAATTTGATTAGATTAGATGTAGCTCGCGTTGAATGTGTGGATCTAGCTCAAATTTAGGTTTTGGTTCCATCGATCGATGAAAAATTTTTAAATAAATTTAATACTCCCTCCATTCCATTTTATAAGGCATATTTTGACTTGAGAAAAGTCAAACTTTATAAATTTTGACCAACATTTAATCAAATTATATGCATCTTTAATGGATAAAAGTTACATCAATATGTTGGCCTTTTAAATTGCTTTGAATACAATGTGATATTATAAAAATCGCCAATATATAATAAGAGAAATTAATGGTCAACGTTTGTTTAATTTGAAATTTGCGAAATGTTAAAAAATTCATTATTGAAAAATAAGCTAATAGCTGCCCTGATGTAACATAATGTAGATGGACCGGCGATGGATGTACATGGACCGACGCACCCCGGAGTTCTTGCAGGGTTTGCAAGCTTTTCTTCGTCTTCTGCGATGCATACACGAATTCAGGCTACATATGTTGTCCATGCATAGACTGCAAGAATGAGAAGGAGTGGCCAAAATCCAGCCACCTTCACTTCCATTTGCTCTCAAGAGGTTTCATGCCAAACTATACCTGTTGGACCAAGTATGGTGAAGAAGAGACTATACGAGAAGATGTTGAAGAAGAAGAAGATCAGGTGGACAACAATATCCCCGATGCTGGCCAACACGGTTCTTTCGAAGATACATTGGGGAGTTTGGCGATGATGACCTAGAACAGATCTTTGCTTGATGGAGAGGAGAATACACCAATGAAAGACATTACGAAAAGTTCCAAAGACCTATGGGAGGACCACGAACACTATTGTACCCAAACCGCCGCAGGGCCACAAAAATTGCGTGCCACGCTAGAACTCATGCAAAGGAAGGCGACCAATGGATTGTCGATAAAGGATTCAATGAGTTGTTATGCCTCATAAAGAAGTTGCTTCCAGATGGTAACACACGCTCGAAACTACGCACGACGCCAAGCAAGTTGTCCGCCCTTTGGGGTTGAAAGTACAAAAGATACATGCATGCCGAACGATTGTATCTCAGACGCAATGAGTATGACGATTTGGAAGCTTGTCCGGTGTGCAGAACTTCGAGGAATAAAACCAGGCGTGATGACCGAGGCGAGGAAGAGGGGCAGCGTCAGAAGAAGAGACCCCCCGTTAAGGTGGTCTGGTATTTCCCTATAATCCCCCGGTTAAAGCGTTTATTTGCGAGCAAAACGCATGCCCAAATGATGCGTTGGCACAAAGAAGATCGTAAGGATGACGGAAGGCTAAGGCACCCCGCTGATGGCTCCCAGTGGAGGAAAGCCGATAGAAAATACCTAGACTTTGCTGAGGATGCAAGGAACATAAGGTTTGGGTTGAGTACGGATAGGATGAACCCGTTCGGCGATATGAGCAGCAGTCACAGCACTTGGCCCGTGACTCTATGTATGTACAACCTTCCTCCTTGGCTGTGTATGAAGCGAAAGTACATTATGATGTCGTTGCTTATCCAAGGACCGAAGCAACTTGGAAACGACATCGACGTGTACCTCAAACCGTTGGTGAAAGATCTGCTAATGCTGTGGACCGATGGTGTACGTGTATGAGATGAGTACAAAAGAGAGCACTTCACCCTACGTGCATTGCTATTCGTAACCATCAACGACTGGCCTGCACTTGGTAACCTGTCAGGCCTATCTATCAAAGGATATAAAGCCTGCATCCAGTGCTTAGAGGATACGGACAGCAAGTATCTGAAAAACTCCCGAAAGATCGTGTACATGGGCCACCGTAGGTTCCTTCATTTGAAGCACCGTTCTGACGGAAGGGTGAGAATTTCGATGGGACGTAAGAGAACGAAGAAGCCCTGCATCGCGATGGGACATTTGTATTTTCTCCGTAAAGGATCTGAAAGTAGTATTTGGAAAGGGTCCCGTAGCAAATCTGTCCCTCTTGAACAAGGTCATACGAAGCCCATTTGGAAGAAGAAGTCAATATTTTAGGATTTACCTTACTGGAAAGACTTAGAGGTCCGCCACTCACTGGACTTCATGCATATCACGAAGAATGTCTGCGTGAACCTGCTAGGCTTCCTAGATATGTACGGTAAATCAAAAGATACACTTCAAGCACGAAAGGACCTACATCTACTGGGACTCAGGAACGACCTACATCCAGAAAAGAGAGCGAAAGGACAACATTACCTCCACCCTGCGAGCTACACTCTGAGCAAGGAAGAGAAAAAAACATGATTAAGTTCTTTAACAGTGTGAAGGTCCCTTCTGGGTACTCCTCGAACATAAGGAGACTCATCAACACGAAAGAGAATAAGATAGTACACCTGAAATCACATGACCGTCACATGTTGATGACACAGTTGCTCCCAGTGGCGCTGAGAGGTATTCTGCCGGACTGGGTACGAGGGACAATCGTAAAGCTGTGCTCGTTCTTCAACGCGGTGTCGCAGATGGTCATTGAACCACGGAACTTATCTAAGCTGCAGGATGACGTGGTTGATAGTCTGGTCAGCCTTGAGATGATCTTCCCTCCGTCCTTTTTTGATATTATAGTCCATCTCATGGTCCACATTGTCAAAGAGATAGAAATTTTCGGACCCGTGTTCCTGCATAGTATGTTCCCTTTCGAGAGGTACATGGGTGTCCTAAAGAAATATGTTCGGAACCGGTCTCGTCCAGAAGGCTGCATTGCACAGGGTGTTGGCACAGAGGAGATGATTGAGTTCTGTGTCAACTACGTTGATGAGCTAAATCCGATTGGCGTCCCTGTTTCACGCATGAGGGCAGGCTACGGGGAAAAGGAACTCTAGGGAGAAGAGAATTCTTTAGCGACGATCTACTTTTATAACAAGCACATTTCACAGTCTTGAAACAAGCAACTGTAGTGGCTGAGTTTATCCATGAACATGAGATGATTCTACGCGACCAGTACCCAGAGAAGTCAGAAAAGTGGATCGCACTAGAGCAAATGGATCGTTTCGGTGGTTGGTTACAAAGAAACCGATGGGCTCCCGAACAGACAATGAACAGTTGAAACTCTTGGCTCGGGACCATCCATGACAATCGATCATTCCATGGGTATGAGATAAATGGGTACACATTTTATACAATCGCCCAGATAGCAAGAGCACCAACCAAAACAATGGGTCCGTGATAGATGCCTTGGACAAAATGGAAAGATAGACACCTACTATGGTTACATAGAAGATATCTGGGAACTCAGTATGGACCTTTAAAAATCCCTTTGTTTCGTGCCAATGGGTCAAATTGACACCGTTGAGATCGGCAGTGCGGTATGACAACCGTGGACCTCAAGCAAGTGGCCTATAGGGACGAACCGCTTGTGCTAGCAAATGATGTGACACGGTATTCTACGTGATGGACATGAACAAAGAAACCAAAAAGCGTATGACAGCCTACTAAAAGCAAGAAGCAGAAGGACAAGTCTACCAAAGATAACAAGCAGAAGCAGAAGACTAGCGATCAGCCAAGGCGCCACGTGGTTCTTCTAGGTAAAAGAAGGATCGTCGGAGTTGAGGACGTCACAGATAAAGAAGAGTACAATCAGTTCGACGAGCTACCTCCTTTTATGGTGGACGTAGACATTACTATCTTGAATGATATAGAGGAATCCCCCTATGTACGACACGATCATAATGAAGGATCACTTGTAAAAACAAAGTATGTTAGCAAATAAGTCGAACCGTGTTATATAAACCCGTGTATAAATTATGATTTTTTATTAAGCAAGGAAGCAACAATTGAATTTATATAACAAGGTGAAAATCAGATTAATAAGTATGATTTGTTGGAAAATAATAATGTAAAGAATATATGAATTTTAATTTATTTTATTTTTTGAAAATCATTTTAGTGTGGAATAAGTATGAGTTATTATTTTTAATAAGCAATGAATCAATAATTGAATTTATATAAAAGGTGAAAATTTATAATAAATTTTGAAAAATTATAGAGATTTCAAGGCTCCCAACAGTTTTCTATAATTTTCGAGAAATTAATAGCAAATTAGTACCAATGACATGTGGGACCCACCAGAGATGGGCCCACATGTCAGTGAGCTGATCCCTATCTCCTAAGAAGGGTACAAAAAAGGTTCATACCGTGAAGGCCGATCAAAACCCCATCCTCTCCTCTGGCTAGCAGCGTGCGCTGAGCTGGCTCCCAGTGCGATCACGGGTTCGAGCCATTCGCTGTTGTATTTTTTTTATTTTGGTGTAACTGTCGGGACCAAGTGAGCATTCGGCCCCGCTTTGTTACACCAACCGAGACCGATATGAGCAAGCGGTCCGGTGTAATATACCAACCGGATCGATGTGATGTTAGTCCCGGTGTATGACACTAACCGGATCGATTCTCATCATATAAATTCGAAAAGAGAAGTCGGTTTTCCAATGTGATTTTCTTTAGTATCGAATTTATAGTTTATACGAATGTTTTATACTTTTGATTTTTAATTTATGTTTTATACTTTTGACTTTTAATTTATGGTACATGAATGTATTTGTGAGGACAAATCTTATGGGTCCAAAAACAACATATATTATAGGAAATGTACATATATTATACCATTATAATAATTTACAAATAATATTGGTACCCTGTACAATGTCCCACGGGTTACCACAAAAGATGCTAAAAGCTAATTTCTAATAATATACTAAATAACTAATAATTAATTTCTAGCATCTGTCGGGACTAATCGTCGTCTTCGTCGTCCTCCTCCTCCTCCTCGTCGGCATCGGCGCCATCGTCGGAGGCGTCGTCGTCGTCGTCATCGTCGTCGTCCTCCTCCTCCTCCTCCGACTCCGAATCGTCGTCCTCCTCCTCCTCCGCGACGACGTCCTCGTCGTCGAAGTCCTCCTCGTCCTCGTCCTCGTCGGACAACTCGTCCGACATGGACAACTCCGCCGGGTAGAAGACGGACTCCTTCCTCGGCCGGTTGCGACGAATGCGCTTCCGAGGGGGACACTCATCCTCGGAAGACGGCGGCGGCGGTGGAGGCAGACCCGCAGGCATCGGTGATGGTGGTGGGGTGGAGTTAGAGGAACAGGAAGAGGCAGAGGAGGAAGACGCCATTGATCGAAGAGGAAGACGGTTAATTACGCAGAAGAAGATCGTCGGTTTTATAGAAGAGGCCTCTTGTCGAGGCGGAGAGGAAGAGGCAGAGGCGGCCTCGGTTCGCGCCAACATTGCGTCGTTCAATTCCACATAGTCCGGTTAGATACACCAACCGGATTTAGTAGTCCGGTTGGAGACACCAACCGGGATTACTTCCCCCAAAATGGAGATCACGGACTTGTGGTTCCCACATGGCAGTGGTAGTAATTTGCCATAAATTACAAAGTATGTTACCAATTAAAACCGTGTATGAATTATGATTTTTTATGAAGGAAGGAAGCAATAATTGAATTTATATAAAAGGTGAAAATCAGATTAAGATGGTTGGAAAATTAAATTGTAAAGAATATGTGAATTTTTAATTTATTTTATTTTTGAAATCAGTTTAGTGTGGAATAAGTATGATTTATTATTTTTAGTAAGCCATGAAGCAATAATTGAATTTATATAAAAGGTAAAAAATTATACTAAAATTTGAAAAATTAAAGAGAAATTTCAAGGCTTCCAACAGTTTTCTATAATTTTCGAGATATTAATAGCAAATTAGCGGCGTCTTGGCGCTTGAGCTGCCGGCTCACCGCGCTTTTTTTAGCGATCAGTCCCGGTTGGTGTAATTAAGCGGGACTAAGGGAGATTCCGTCCCGGTTGGTGTCCTCAACCGAGACTAAGTGAGCATTCTATCCCGGTTTGTGATACCAACCGGGACTAATGGTTCCTAGGGCACTACCTAATGCGGGCGTTGGTCCCGGTTGGTGTAACCAACCGGGACTAATGTGTGGTTAGTCCCGGTGGATGATACCAACCGGGACGGATGCCACCATCATATAAATTCTAAAACGAGTGAGGTTGGAGGCATAAGCTGTTTTATCGTCTCCAACCTCTCTCGCCGACGCCGCCTTTCCGCCGCCGTCCTCCTCTCCTCCGACGACCCAGCCGCCGCCGTCCTCCTCGTCACCGACGACCCCCTGCAGCCGCCATCCTCCTCGTCACCGACGACCACAAGGCCTGCCGTCTTCCTCGCCTCCGACGACCCCATGAGCAAGGTGCTCCTTGTACTCTCTCTCCTTCCCTTCCTCGCTCCTCAAGAAGGTGCAGCGCAGAGCATAGGGACGATGAGTGCGGGCTCGGGCAAGCATGACGAGGCGTGACCTGGCGAGGGCACGAGCGACAGGAGTCTTGGCGGCCAACAGAGCACAATCACGGTGCGCCCAGAGTGTTCGATTTAAATGCCCAAACCTCACGCGATGGCATGAGCCAGATTTCAAAGACGGGGAGTAAAGTAGTTAAATTGCCAAATAATTGGTCCAAGATATAAATTTTACATGAAAAAATAAAACATAGCATGTATTTAATGGAAGACAATCGACCTCTGATCTTATTTATATGAATTTTGAGATGTATATGTATATGCCAATTTTATAGCAAATTTGAATTCTAAGATGTATGTCAATTAATTGTGAAATGTAATGTATATACCATCCTCGTCACTGTCGCCCGTCCTCGATCATCTACCTCATCTTCCCCACCGTCCTCCTCGTTGTCACCCGTTTATGTATAAGTATATGTGAAATGTGCAAGTATACTATTGTTAATTTTCAATGCCTTCTTATAGACAACAAAACTACGATGGCGGGAGAAGGGTTTGATGGAGACGAGTTCATGAGAAGTTTGATTTCGGGAGAAGATGGTTACGAGCTCGATGATTCCATCGAGGCCGCAAGGCCTGTCGTGGACTTAAGGCTCGTTGAGACCGATGAGACTCATGCCGAGGCCGCTGAGACGACCATGGTAATTAGATCGAACTTGTATATGCCGGTTCCACCATCATGCTAAGCCAACATTCTAACACGTAGACATTATTGTACCATATTTTCAGATCACTCAATCGAGTAGCCAATCACGTCAGCGAGGTTCAAACAAGAAGTCGAAGGCAAGACATGTTATCACCGAAGTCGGCGATAACGGCCAACCTCTTGCACCCCTAGGGGTGATTGGGCCGCTCAATTCGCATCTGGCGCCCACGCCGAGGACCATGTGCCGCTTAGCATCGTGAGATGGGATAATGTCCTCGAAGATACGAAGGACATGCTCGACCGACTGAAGGAGACATTCACCTTCCCCCAAGGGACCGAAGAGAAGGTGAAGAGTTACACGTTCAAGAAGATGGCCATCGCATTCCAAACATATAAAAAGAAGTTGAACACGGAGTATGTCAAGAAGAACCGAATTCCTGACTTCAACAAGTACCCAAAGTTGCAGAATCACTGGGATGCATTCGTGAACTACAAGAATTCGAATGAATGTCAAAGTCTGACCGAAAGGAACAGCCAAAATGCTCAGAAGAAGCAATACCACCACCACCTCGGCCCTGGTGGTTACCGCCAGGCGATGCACAAATGGGAGAAGAGGGAACAAGAACTGCTGGCGAAGGGTGTCGCACCCGCGACAATGGAATGGCCAGACAGAGCGAAGAGCTGGTTCTATGCTCACGACGGCGGCCTTGACGATGATGGAAACACGGTGTTCGGGAATGTGCTGACAGATGTGGCCAGAAGACTTGTAAAGTCGATCAAGGAATCTTCTCAGGGCACCTTCGTGCCAAACAGGGAGAACGACGAGCTTACAAGGGCCCTACAAAACCCGGAGCACCCTGGACGTACACGAGGCGTTGGCGTCGTTCCGTGGAAGATTGGGTTCGCTAAGAACGCTGCTACCTATAGGAGTCGGGTGAGAAGCAAGTCCCGACAGCACAATGACTCCTAATGCTTGAAGAACGCTGAATCAAACACAATAGAGCATGAAAGAAGAGATCCAAAGACAGTCTGATTAGCCTTGAGCCAACGGCTAGATGCGGCCAGAACCTCCTGCTAATCCGACCTCATTAGTCCTCAAGGCGCGGCTGTAAGCTTCCGGTGGGTTGCCCGAACCGGACTTGGGCCATCGGCTCTGTGGGCGACATCACGCAGCGGACACCTTGTGAGCTGCACGTCCAAGTGAGGAACATCTCTTTCAAGGCGGCTCACGGCATGGTCGACCGGTGGAGCAGGCTGGTCATCCATGGCCAACAGATAATGCCGGGCTACTCTAGGGTCTCGATCGAGGAGGTATGCCAGGTGCGAGGACTGGACCTCGATATTCCGGAGGTGACGGGACTCTGGGTTAGGAGAGGCATTCCATAATTTCATCCAATGGCGAAGAAGTACATTATTTTTCGAGATCACATGGACGTGTCCTCTCCAACACCTTCATCACCTCCGGCACACATAAGCGGTCCGTCATCACCTCCATCGTCACCGAAGGAGATGCCTCCTGAAGAAGCCCGCCTCCTGCACCAAGCCTCGCGACGCGAAACTCCAACTCCAACATTGTCGCCCAAGACAAGCAAGCCCCGCCCAAAGAAATGCTTCGAAGAGGACGAGGTCCACCTAACCCAAGAAGCTAGCTGCACTTGCAAAGCGGGCGTACGATATGATGGAGGAAGAGACCGAGAAAGTAGTCAGAGCCGAGGTCACTAAATTTTTTAAACCCATGTCACCAGAGAAGAAGGTTCAGCCTGGTACGGAAGAATTTCTAAAAGGCTTGAGGACAGTGAAAAATTTGAAGGACAAAAAGGAAAAACCTCGTGTATCTGACTATGAGCGCACATTGGTCAAGGAAAGGTCCAAGAAGAAGACGTCAAAGAAGACGACGTCATCACCTGATCAGAAGGCCAAGGAGATGCAAAAATTCATCGAAGAAACTAGTCTTCACCCAGAGCAAATATTAGGCGACATGCAGAGTGAAGCTACAGAAGTCAGATGGCAATATACATCGGGCGCTTCCTTGGTCAGGCGTGAGGAGATTGGCCAGCTACCAACTAGGATGCGCCAATTCCATGAATGGTACCTGGATGCGTTCAAGCATGGCCTAATGTCATTTTCCGTGAAGTACAAGAAAGAACAATTTTTTCACGGCGACAGTGAATTTTATGTCCAATGGCCAGTAATGTACGAGCTATACCAGTCAGACGCCATCGACGTGGCCATGTTGAGTTGCTGGACTCTGTAAGTGTCTTATTTAATTGCAAAAATCCACCGTGCGGGCCCTTGCACTATACTAACTTGCAAGCCTAACTAATTTCTTGTTATGTAGAATGGAGATAGAAAGATGCAAAAGTGTTTCTACTCTCAACACAGGCTTCCTTAACCCTTTAGTTATCAATAAGACAAATATTAAAATATCCCCTGCCGATACAGAGACCAACATATATAATGGGCTAATAGGTCAAAAATATCATTCAAAAATACTTTTACCCTACAACTTTGAGTAAGTGTTTTGCATCACTCGTTCTAATCTTTTTCCACAACACGATGTTAGAACTAATTAGTTACCTATGTTCCATATATATGTACAAACTTTCATTGGATTCTTCTCATTATCGAGCTAGATCGTAGCATGATCACGATTATAGACTCGCTGAGGAGACCAGTTGAAAAGTACGAAAACTTGATCGACATTCTCAACCGGTATTCTTGTTCTTTCCATTATTGTGCTCGTTCTACTCTATTTTAAACAAATTCTAATCATGTTCAATTTGCAATCACGTGTGTAGTGCATTCGCACGGTTCCGCATTAAAACGTGGGCGAATTCAACGAGGAATTCGATATTACACTTGCCTCTCGAGTATGTATGCCATCGGGGTAGCTTTTGAGTTAGTTAACTTCACTTCCATGCATCCATTTCACGCTGTTAGCTTTTTTCACCACAGTCTGGCGTCGTGATCAGCACCAATATATGCGGCTACTATGTGTGCCATATTATGCACATCCTGGCGGAGGTGCTACCGACTTGCAATGTCGTCCGATTTCTCCGGCGACCGTGAGAGCGATCCAAGAACAACTCGTCTACTGGATTTTCGATAAGGTCAGTAAATCCAAGAGGCGAAGTTTCACGTTCCAACGGCAAATAGGTGGGGCCCTTCGATAAAGATCGGTGAACTGCTTGGGGTCAACATCTACGGCTACCAAGAGCGATACACATAAAAGATCACGATGAACGCTCAGTAATTAAAGTTGTAATGAATGTCATTGTGATACCTAATAGTTGTAATTAAAGTTGTTAATAAAAGTTCGTGATTTAATTATCGCTTATGCATGATTGATTATATGTGCTTTAATTAATTGTGACTTAGCACACGTATATATATATAATAATAATAATATTAGACTTAACACACAGACACATATATAATATATATTACCTCACACGCATATATATATATATATATATATATATATATATATATATATATATATATATATATATTATTTATAGCTCAGGGTAGTGCGTGCTAAGATGCGGTTGGAGGAACCAACCGACCAATAAAGCCTTATCAATACCATTGGTGCCTCCAACCAGATCGACTGGGCTTCGGCGAGGCACGGGGTAAAGCCACGTGTGCCTGCTCAGTACCGGTCGGAGGAATCAACCGGGACTGAACAGCAGCTTATCACTACCAGTTGGTGCTTCCAACCGGTACTGAGTGGGGCTTCGGCGAGGCACGGGCTAAAGCCACGTGTGGCCTCCAACCGGTACTGATACTATATCAGCACCGGGTGAGGGAACCGGGACTGATGCCATGGGGCATCAGTCCCGGATGGCCTGTACCGGTTCAAAAACCGGTACTGATGGCCGTTGTGAACCGGGACTGATGGCCAGATCTGTAGTAGTGTAGCCTAGCTCTTACCCCGATGTAACAGTAACGCAACCAACTAAAACAAAGTCGTCTTCTGCCTCAAGCATGTTTCATCGAATCAACTAACTGCCTAGCTCCAAAAATACTTTTTTTCTATCAAATAATATCAGTTTATTTTCGAGGAAAAGATAATGAAGAGCAAAAAGGAACATATAGGCAATACTTACTGAACTGTCGATGCCTATATAAGAAAAATGAATGGTGTAAACATGATACATATAAGTACAGTAGATGCCTATTTGGAAAATTTATCTATTGTTCAAAATTAAATACAGAACAACCTATGCTCTGCCTCATTTATTGCTGTGAAAAAAAAACATTTCAGGGTCTAGTAATGCACCTCGTCTTCAAACCCATGTCATGAATTATGCGAGACTTTAGCTTTTTATGAGCAGCAAGCATGTCAGAAGATAGACAAACCAAGAAAAGAAGAGGGCAGAGGAAATCATCAATGTTCTGCAATTTAAAACAGAAAAGCTTAAACAGGAATACTTGAAATGAAATACATGTCTCAGGCTGGTTCGTACGCTGAAATGGTGAACCCAAGCATTTCTAACGAACCCATGGAAAAGATGAAGGTGGTGCTGCAACTTTTTTTAAAAAAAAAAAACTATGTGTAAGCTCACATGCTGAAGAAATGTTTTTTATTATAGATGTCGGTAATGGGGTAGTGTTCAGATGTACAACATTTTCGTAGTCAAATATAGTAATTACTTTTATGCATGTAGCAGATCTACCACCAGCGTTAGCTATACTACTATAGCGCAAAAAAATTATCAAAGTCCACAGGCTCAACAAAAGCATCTTGCTATAGCCACTGTTGTTAATTTCTCATGTCTGCTATAGTGCAATGGGTAGTCTTCATAAATATAACATTTCTGAAGTTCGAAGGTATAATATCTTTTCAAATATAATAATTGCCTATATGCATATGATATAGGATTTGTTCCATGGATATTGCTAATCATGTGTCCATGGTAAACCAGTGGGAGAAAAGAAAATTTCACCGATGTATGCTGACCTGTTCACTGTAAAAATGACAAGCATGTCGTCGACTATAGAAGCATAGTACAAGCACAAGAAATTTTCTTACTATATGATCTTAGAGAGAATTGCTTTACTTATAGCAGGAAGCACAATTCAATGTGGCCTGATAATCTACTAATAATAATGCAAAATACCCTATATCTATATGATTTAAATGATACCCATAAATGCAACAAAGTCAGGTTCTATACACCGTACAGGTCAGACAAATGTTGATGATGCTATTGCAACATGCAATAAGTAATGAGCTCCAGTTTGTTCAGCCTAAATGGTTTTTTTAGGACAACAGTTAATAAGTTTTTTTTCTAATAGTATGTGAGTGTAGAATGATATATAAGAAAACCTAAGGTAAGCACTTTTCAGGATACACAACCTAGTTATAAAGTTTTACCTCTCCAAAATCGTGATAACAAAGCACTGATTCATCCCCACCTATGGTGAGGTCATCTCCGTAATCTGTAGTAAACCATGTTCAGGTAAGGTGAACTCAGAACAAGTTTGATTACCTCCTCCCATTATAACAAGTAAAGGGATAAGCTCAAATAGTGAAGATTCGCTAACTATAGTTTGGGAATTCTCTATTTTTTTTAATTAATAAACTACCACAAATTGCTAGGGACCGAGGTCTTTGCTGAGGTATCGTGTAAACCCAATTTCAAAGATAAGACATAATCAAAAAAAGAAGAGCAACCAACCCGTAGCAGCCATGGATGAACTCACAGATCTAGGATTGATGAAGTACCAAGAAATCCCAAACCACTGTGCTGTTGTCCACCCATTCAAAAACATGGCAGAAAAAAAGAGTACCGAAGCAAGACAAGAGTCGGCAATATGAACAGATGAAGACGACGATGGGGATGAGCCAGCGGCCAGCGAACCCTACAAGAAAATAGTGATGGTAGATTAGGGCGATGGCACGTGCGGGTAATTTGAAGCAACCTCAGTGGCAAAGATTTAGACTGAGGCGGCAGAAGGACAGTGGGTTAAGGAAGGTAAAGGAATGAGGACGGAAACAGAAAAGCATTGATGCGCAGACCGTCCAATCCAACAATGCAGCGGTGCGTGGACGAAACTGTAAAATCAGAAAATAGAAAGGTTGTTTTGCAAAGTCGTCTGGTTGGAGACTGGATGAATGGATGCACGCGAACAGCTCAATCGGACGGCAAATATTTTTCTAGTGATGTGGACACCTGTGAGAAGCCTATTTGTCTAGGCTTAATATATTAATATATAAGATACTAGGGGGCCCACGCACGGTGGCGCGTCAGCTCCGTGTGCTGTATTGGTCGTAGCTGCACTTTAGCCATTTCTAGTGATGTGGACACCTGTGAGAAGCCTATTTGTCTAGGCTTAATATATTAATATATAAGATACTAGGGGGGCCCACGCGCGGTGGCGCGTCAGCTCCGTGTGTTGTATTGGTTGTAGCTGCACTTTAGCCATTTAGGTTCTAACGGGCCATTTTTTGTATGCATCGCTTACTAATTTTTAATTTTACATTAATCAAGTAAGTAAAATATATATTCAAAGCACAATATATTTTATAATCTCATTTTTTTTTACCTGAATTACATGGCTTACACAAAAAAAAGGGAGGGCGGTTTTTTGACTTTTAAACGGCTTACTAATTTTTAAATTTTAGATTAACTAAGTGAAGTGAATCAATCATAAAATATTATAAAAAGTTATATTGCAAGTAATAGATATATACGGCCATCCCAACACAGGTTAGATAACATGGCCTAAAGAATATGGTTTAAAGAAAAAATTTAGAAAAGCTTGAAAAATTCCTTGAATCACAAGAAGAGCGAAATTTGAAAATTGTTCTAGTTTTGAAATTTTTTGAAAAAATCCAAGTTTTTTATGGGCCTTCTTTGTGGAGCCATGGTTTCATTTATGCAATTTTTTTCTGGAATTTTTAAACGGCCTACAAAAAAAGGAAATAGAAGAGGAAAAAAGAGAGCGAAAAATATGTTTTAAACTGAAAAATTTTCTAATTTTAAAAAAATTTGGAAAATATCCAAACTTTTTATGAACCTTCTTTGTGCAGGCATGGTTCCATTTTTGTAAATTTTCTATTTTTTTAAAATTTTAAATGGCATAGAAAAAAGAAAATAGAAAAAGAAAAAAAGGAAAAACGCAGTGGAAACAATGTACTGGAAAATTTTGGGAACTTTCTTTTTTTCTGGAATTTTTAAACGGCATAGAAAAAAGAAAATAGAAGAGGGAAAAAAGAGAGTGAAAAATTTTTGAAATTGCAAAGTTTTGTAATTAAAAATATTTTTCAAAAATAAAACTTTTTTGGGACCTTCTTCGTCCTAGTATGGTTCCCTTTTTTTTCAAATTTTGTTTTGTGAATTTTTAAATGGTCTAGAATAAAGAAAATGGTAGAGAACAAAGTTTAAAATCCAAAAGTTTTCTAATTTTGAAAAAAAAATTAAAATTTTTATGGACTTTCTTTGTGGAACCATGGTTCTATTTTTGTAATTTTTTTAGGAATTTTTAAACGGCCTGAAAAAGGAAATAGAAGAGTAAAAGAGATCAAAAATATTTTTTAAATTCAAAATTGTTCTAACTTCAGAAATTTTTTAAAAACATCCAAACTTTTTATGGACCTTCTTTGTGCAGCCACGGTTCCATTTTTACAAACTTTCTATTTTTTGGAATTTTTAGACAGCCAAGAAAAAAGGAAAAACAAAAAAGGGAAAAAAACAATGGGAAAGCAAGGAGCTAGAAAACTGGGGTCGGTGGGATTCGAACCGTGCTCAGCGGTGCTAGCGCAGCTAGCCAACCCGGCCAAACTGCCGCATCCTTGAAAAATCGACGCAACAAATGTTTTTATATATAACGTTCGAACAAACGGGTAGATCACGTTTCGGCCGACGATCGGACGGCCCGCGTTTAGCCGGTGACGTGGCCGAGCGGCGGGCCGAGAAACGGAATGCGCTTTACGCGCTTTATATAACTGGTCGCTTTATATTACTGGTATAATAATATATACGGATCGATCAAAGTGGTCATGGCTAGGACATATCCATTCGCAGATTGCAACAAAAAAAAAACATATGCAACGGAAAGCTAGATAGGGAAATCAAGCATATATATATACACGTATTAGTGCAAGCTGTGGCTTACTTTCGCTGTCCACCGTACTATAAATATATTTTTTTATTTTAACTGTAAATATATTTTCTATTTATTTGGTCTGCCTTTTAATTTTAGTGTAATATATTTTTAGAAGCTTTTTATCAATCTGAGACATACCATATTTATCTAGATTTATTATTTTAGTGTGTTGTATTTTAAAAGACTTTTGAACAATTCAAGATATACAAGTTGATGGTGCAAAAGCATGACAGAGTTAAGTGCAAAAGTGGAGCTATGTGCGGAAGCAAGATGCAATCAAATGTGAAAAAGAAACAGGTCGTAAGGGAAGCATGTTAAATATAGCATAGCCGAAAGTATTATAATATTTGTTAGTAGCAAAGATGGACATTCGGTGACCTAATATGTTATGCTTGGTCATATGGTGGACAATCTAGATAACGAGGGATGAACGCCGCCACCAAACCCTAGAGCAACCATCTCTTGGAGGTGAGAAAGAGGGGTCCATGCTACTCCTCCTTTATCTTTTCCCCCTCTCTCCCCCTCTCTTCCCCACGGTTGAGCAGGTGGTGGTGGCATCCATGGCGGTATGGTAGAGTTCAGAGGTAACGACCACCGAGTAGCTCAAGACGGCCTCTTGGGCTACCAGTGACATGCCCTGGGCTAGTGGCTGGAGCTCGAAGGCACGATGGTTGGATCCGGCACTGAGGCTGCTCGTAGCGGTGGGATCTGGCTTGATGGTAGCGCCATGGAGCTCCGACAGGCCAATGCTACCAGATCCGGTACGGGTGTGAAGGGGAATAGGTAAGCTATGCTAGCGCAAATCAAAATTTTCTACCACGATCACTCAGGACATCATGCGAGTAGATCATAAATCGTTATCCTTGACATGCAGTCGCAATGGAAGAAGAGTTAGAGTAGCCGGTTCCAACGTCGCGCGCATTAAGGTACAGGAAATAGTGGTTCACGCCGAGCCGAATGCCTCCTCCTCACCGATCACTACCATAGAAACTTCACTTGTATTGTCGTAGAGGACGTAGTTGATCTCGCCAATCTTCTCCTCCTCATTGCCGATCAGCGCCATTGCAGCACCTCTACGGTATCCACACGTCCAGGATGGAACGTCATGTGCCGATGTGCTAGCACCATCATGCACCGCTAGGGTTTCGAGGAGGTGGGTAGGACGCAATGGCTAGGGTTCTTGGTGATGAACTCGTCTTGGCATTACCACGCCGCCCACACCTCCCCTCATATAGAGTGTATAAGTGTGCTAATGGGCTTCTACGTTAGAGGCCTATCAGGACTCTAATCCTACACGGATCAATATTCGCAAAACCCACTAATGGATCCAATCCATTAGATATATTCCAACTTATTAAGTGTGTGCCACGTTAGGTTCATACACAAGCGGCAGTGGTCTCGAAAACCCTTTTATGAACTACAAGTCAATAGTAGTTCCTAGGAGGACATATTAACCCCCAAATACACAGAATGATCATATCGGTCGAACCTTGATATACTCAAATATCGATCCCTTAGCCGTAAGATAGCAGTCAAGCTTAAGGCGAGATTCATGCTACCTTTATGATAACTCGACCATTCACCCGATCTTGTGGTGGATGTTGAAACCGTTATTAACTTTTTAATCACATTGGCATGACTATGTACTTTCCAATTCAACCACATCAAGAAACCTAAAGATATCTCTCATGTTATCAAAGAGGGACAAATTCTATCTTGATCGCTTATATCCCATGCCATGTTTCATAGCATACCCGAAAGCTATTTTTATAGAATCCTGTTATGACGTAGCAGTTAGTAACCCCAAAGTATACAACTAAGCATGTTGGGATTCAATGGCGATCCTAAGTCTAAGAATCATATAGGTATATCACTCGAGATACACTGGCAATCGCGGGCCGTTGGCTTCATCTTGTGTATGTATAAATTAATAGAATTTTTAAATATTTTATATTTATTATTTTCATTAATTAATAAATAATACTCTCTTTATCAAAATTAAATAAATATACGCTTGTAACTTGTTGGTTGGGCGACAAGGGAAAAAATTGCCCATTGGTTATTTCCCCTGTCGGGCAACTAACGGGTGACAAGTGTCCTTATTGCCAAACTAAATGGTGACAAGGTATATTTAAAAAAAAAGCCTTCTTTATTCTTATCCTTTAAAATGTCATCAAAAAAATTAAAAAATCTGAAAATAAAAATTTATTAGTGTAGAGAATGCTACCTTCAAGGTCTCCACAAAATTTCAACCCTAATCAGTACTTATACAATGAGAAACAAAAAAGAAAAAATTTTAGTTTCTAGAAATTTATCTTTTTTTCTCATCATACAAATAATATTTGGAGCTAAATTTTTGTAGAGAACTTGAAGATAGCATACCCTACACTACCAAATTTTGTTAGAAGTTTTTGTATTTTTTACGTCATTTTAAAGGGCAAGAGCAAAGAAAGTAGTTCTTTGATTTTTTTCAAAAAAACCCTTGTTGTGTTGATTGGGTGTTTTTTCTTGTCGCCTAACCAACGGGTTATAGGAGACTATTAATTGAATTGTGATAAGATGGTATTATTTATTTAATTATAAAAATAAATAAATTTTAAATTTTAAAAAAATCTAAATTAAAGCATGGAACTCCTGGGCTTCACATGGGCCTAGGCCGCAGCACATTTATCTTCCGCCGGGCTTTTAGCACAAGCAATAGCTTTGCACTCAATTATTAGTAATGGCCCGAGGGCCAAGGAAGTGGGATGTGAGCTGTGATGATTCATTGCTCTACAGTGAGTGGAATTAGTTTTTGTGGTATAATTTTTCTACTGGAAAATTGACATTTGCAACTCTCTAGAGTAGGATTCTATCACTTTGCCACTCTCGAGATGGCAAATTTTAAAAAGCCTTCATCAATCTTGCCACTTTGTTTTCATGTCATTCAGCAATTTTCCCTTATTTGACACGAAATGACCTTTTCACCCTTCTTACGGGCCATCCACATCTCTCCTTCCTCCTCCCCACCGACGACCTCCCCGTCCACAGTCACCGATGAGACGGGAGTTGGTGGATGACGCCGAGCTAGGAGTGGCTCCACAAATGTGGCAACAGAGTAGTGCTTACACAGAGCAGGGCACAACCATGGGCAAAAACATGTCACAGTGGCTAGAGGAGATAGGGAAGGTCCTGTCGTCAAAGGCTTGGTCGGGGGACGACCGAGGCAACCCGACGTTGTGGTACCGTAGTAGGGTGGCTTCGGAGCCATGAGGAGCTCATTGGATATAAAGCTCGTCGTGAGGAGAGAGCTGGTTCTCCTCAAGGATGATGCCGATGCCTTAGCCGCCAGCATGCCACCTTCGGCTTGGCCACCGCCCTAGCCGGTCACCTCCGTCTTGGCCATCATGGCGACTTGGTCCGTGCCGGAGAGAGAGGGGAAGGAAGAGAGAGGAAGAAAAAAGATGGGGCAACAAGGCCATTTCTCGTGCCTGGTGAAGGGAGAATTACTCTAAAATATTTTTAAAATGGCTCAAATGACCAATAAATGAAATGGCAATATAAAGAGTGGCATTTTACCGCATATCGAGAATGACATAATAATGAATCCCACTCTCGAGAGCGGCATATTGTCAAATTTTTTTTTGTTTTTCTACTCATTCGCAAGAAAACGACCACAACAAAATCGAGAATATGCGTCAAGTATATGCTAGAAAATAGAAGCCTACCTAGCTTTTAATTTTTTTAATAACATTTGGCCTCTACCTCTGATGTCAGATGCGGGGCATAGCATGATGATAAAGGAGTAGCAACAATAAAAATACAAATCATATCGGTCTAAGCCTGTTATTAAATCTCTACCCATGGTTATCAAAAATAGTCATAGCCTAGACCTCCATAGATTGGTACGCTTTTCTGATTTCTTCTTTGTCATGCTCTTTCTGCAATAATGCATAGTGAGGCAACTAGTAGGCTTCATTGAAAATAACCTTTAGAAAAGTCTTATATTGGCATTTGTTAAAAACAATATCATTTCAATATAGCCAAATGGCCCAATACAAGGTTGTCGTAAAACTTTCTTTCATTTGTTTAGCATTTATCCCGCCTAGCCAGTCTTCTCTAATATGGTTCAAGCTCCTATGGGGCACAAACCTAGTGTTATGCTGATTAAACGTCAGATCAATTTAGATAAATGACAATTAAGAAATAAATGTTGAATAGTTTCATTAATATTACAGAAACAACATTTCTGAATGCTCTTCCACGCTAGCTTTTAGTTGCACCTGTGATGGAAAGCATGTACTTACCCGTTACCATTACCTAAAAAATTCAGGAACACACTAGCATATAGCTTGAGATATTGGAGTTGCGAAAAATGAAGCATGTCCTTGCAGCCTGCTACCTGCTGACAGTTTTGGTTAGTTTGAGAAGCATCCAAGAGTTACCTAAAATATGATTTGACATGAACAATAATATAGGCAAAAGCAAGCTTTCAACATCTATCAAAAAATATGTTTATGTGCCAGTGAAAGTATTATATCTGCCATGACATGTATGCTTGCTCCATAAACATTAAGTTTTAATTTGAGTGGACCACAACGCGGAATCAGCATAAACAACGCATATAAATAATTCCCTAAAGAAAGACATAAACAACCCATTAACATAATTATTTAGACGTTTTCCAAACCTGCTTCTGCTTGGCCGGCTGCATTGCATCCTCTTGGGCCATGCACCATCCTTATCAGCTTATGTACATATGTCGACAGAAAACAAAAGATGATTACTGAATTAACATATCGTTGGTCGCCGTCATCCTCTTGAAAACCATCACAGCTGACATAGGCCTATTCCAATCAAAATTTGGAGCAGGCATCACAAGTCACAACTCGCATTGCCTCCTTCAGTGTGCTAATAAAAGTAAAAGGATGCTTTGACTTGTAAATAGGCCGGTGGATGGATTCAGTCCAGTACATATATACCAACTGTTTGTTGAATTCAGTACATGCAAGCTTAATTTTAGTGCTGATTCATGTCCCTGGAAACTTAAGCGGAGCCAATAAAGAGGGCAGATCATGCTCATGTCCGCCCACCCCCCAGACTTGCATACCTGCCTCCTCTCTTAGCCTGGCCCGCTGCTGTTGATTTCCTTGTTTCTTCTACAGATTGACCATACATACTCCAGTAAGTTCCCAGCTCTGATCAAAACCAAACCTTTTGCTTCTTGGGGGGTTCTTTTCGGATCTGTTCTTGCGTCAGTCTCCTCTCTGGTATTTTTTTTTCTTTTTCCTTACAGTTATGGCGCATGTTTTCTGATGTCTCAACAATAGATCTCGCCTTGCTGGGTGAAGAAGAAGCCGTCAAGATGTTGCCGCTCGAACATAAGCCCCATCATTGAATTTGTTTCCGAAGAATCGACTGAAAGTTTGCAATTTTCCTCTTTCAAAAATAAAAAAGTTTGCAGCTTTGATGGAAGTCGCAGACACCTCCAGCTCCAAGTTATCTGCTGTCTTGCTTGGCTGCTTTTGATCTCGAGAGAGGCTTGCACTGCGGCTGCGAGTGAGTTATGGGAGTAGCGCTTCTGGGTTCCTTGGGCCAACTGATCAAACGACGGGCTTGTCTGCGGTGGAAGCAAGCGGGTCGGGCGTCTTACCGCTGCAGTTAGCAGTTAGCAGGCACCTCAAGAGATGGGGATGATGAACGCAGAGCTGACACATACCTTGCAAGCCTTGTGTTCTGACGGCCCATGGAAGTATGCGGTTCTATGGTCACTCAAAAGCGAGAGCCACGCGTAAGTATTAACTACTTCCAAGTTCCAACTACATTTGGGTCACTTGACATTTTACTATTGACAATCTTTGCTACTTGTTTGTAACAATTCACTCTTTCAATTGCATGATTGGTAAATGATTATCCAGGGTCTTGACTTGGGCCGATGGCTATGTCAATAAGACCATCAAAGCCACCCAAGCAAGTGATTTTTTTGATGACCTCAATCCCATTGATAGCAAGAATCATGCAGTATCATCTACCTGGTGCAACAATGGCCAGTATCAAATCTGTCCTTTGTGCTCCATCGAGGCAGCAGTACAGAGCATGTCTACCCATTCATATTATCTTGGAGAAGGGTAAGCTTGCTTGCATATTACTCCCTCCATTTCATTTTATAAGACATATTTTAACTTGAGAAAAGTCAAACTTTATAAATTTTGACCAACATTTAATCAAATTATATGCATCTTTAGTGGATAAAAGTTATATCAACATATTAGCCTTTCAAATTGCTTTGAATACAATGTGATATTATATAAATCGTCAATATATAATAAGAGAAATTAATGGTCAACGTTTGGCTTAGAAGACTTTTTTCAAGTCAAAATACATCCTATATTTTGGAATGGAGGGAGTACTCAACTTCTTTAGTCGATGTTACATGCGGTTGTGATTGATTCTGTAATTTTACAGATTTATTGGTAAGGTAGCGGTTACAGGACAACATTGCTGCATTTCCGCAAATGAGCTTTGTTCAACATTTGTGCATAAGGTGAGTTAATTTTACAGTTACAACTCCACAGCTCATGTAATATTGAAATTGCATACCACTGGATGTGGCTTCAGCAACTTTATTTTTCAGTATCACCAAGACTGGCAGCTTCAGTTTGCAGCAGGAATCAAGGTACGGCACACTTTTTTTAAATTATCCTCTAAATCATCGTATGACTGTGTTGAACAGCAAAAGAGCAAACTTAATTCTTGACTAACTGACAACTAAAATTTTACCTGTAGACAGTTCTGCTTGTACCGGTGATTCCTCATGGAGTTCTTCAACTGGGCTCTTTAGACACGGTATGTTCTTTTAGTTTTTTATACCCATTAGTTGTCTTACTGCACTTTGCTATTTAAGTGAGAGGAACAACATTTCGCTCAAAAAGTGAGAGGAACAACATGGTTTAGAATATCCTTCACCATAACTGCATAATCAACATATTCTGGGCAAAAACAACATGATAGGGGTTGATCCTTAATATACAGGTGATGATTAGAGCAACTTTAACCTAGAATATGTTGCGGTTCTTCATCTTTCCAGATCTTTTACCTTATCAGTAACCGGTGTAGCAAATTTTCGTCCTTCAGGTTTTGGAAAGCTTGACATTGGTGACTCCCATCAAGGACTTGTTCTATAAGCTTTACAGCCCCACAATTCCTCATAATTCTTCAGCCACAGGGTTTGTCTACTCAAATACTTTGCGAAAACCTACGGCAACTTCATCAGCAGATCCTCCAGAAGTTCTGCCCCATGACTTGTTTGATTTGATCAAGAGTTCTGCTCAGCTCTTGAGCATTGATCACCTTAGTCTACCACACCCCTTCACTATGTCCGAGTTCCCAATATTTGAAGATGCTACCATAGGAGCTTACGGCACTACTAGTCTAACAGCTTGCCCAAATGAAACCTTGGATGCTAATGAAGGTGATCTATGGACCAATGTTCACGAGGAACCATCTGAACTTACTCACTGCAACACAGTGTTTGAGCCAGAAATAGAAAACTTATCCTTCATGGATAAATTCACCTATCCAAGTACCAAACTGAGCTGCAGATCAGTAATTAATATAGAAAACCCAGTGTGTGATAATATCAATGGGTTTGCCCTGAAAGAAATGCTACAAGGATATCAAGAGCACACTCATGGCAATGCCATCTCTCTTAATGATGATGTTGTAACTCCAAATTCTTCAGAACTGGACAAAGATCTTGAGGCAATGTCCAAGGAAGAACTTGAGGACTTCATGTGGCATGGTAGATTGAAGCAGGAGTCGTCTAAAGGCCATTATCTCCTTCAAGTAAATGGAAATAAACCTGATTTTCACTCGCAGCTCAAAAGCAACGATTACACAGAATTCTTATTAAACGCTATAATGGATCAGATTGATAATACCCCAAACAGTGAATCTTCTCACTCAACTGATTCTCCGGTTTCATGTGCGACACAAACTCAGATAAAAGATCATGGTCTGAGGCTGGATGAATTGTCAGTTCTAGAACCCCCAGGCGGTCAAGAACTTTCACTTATCTCAATCAATGAAGGCCTCATGAATTCTAAAATGACCGTTTCTTCCCCTTCGGAAATCAACAAGACCATAATTGAAGAATGCATGGGTCATACAATTCAAGACATGCACAGGGGAAATTCAGTTGAAACAAAAAAACTGTGCAGAAAAATTGAGCTACACAGGCCAAGACCGAGAGACAGGCAACTGATCCAAGATAGGATGAAGGAGCTGAGGGAGCTCATTCCAAATGCATCAAAGGTTCAGCTTCTTGTATCATTTGATGCCTCACCCTTACATAAGTTGTGTTCGTTTGCAAATGGACAAAAAATGTATTGATTGCAGCTTCTTGCAAAAACAGTGCAGCATTGATGCTCTCTTGGACAGAACAATAACGCACCTTCGGTTCCTTCAGAGTGTATCCGAGAAAGCTGAGAAGGTGGGCTTCTTCAAATTTAAGTGATATCAGCTCTAACGCTCATCAACTTTGCTTATCATAGTGATGATAGGACAATCTTACTTTGCAACATGGAATTGATTCTTTGTTTGAAATTAACATGGCCTAGATTGGGAAGTTTAAGATCTGACTACATTTAATTCCATCTAAGCATTGCAATGAGGAATTTGAGATCTTTTTTTGAAGGAATGGAACCCAATCGGGGGTTAGGGGTAGAAATAAATATGTATGGTATTGATCCTTTCTTGGCCTTACAATCTGGATTCTACTATGTAAGACTATAAGTATATATAAACAAGTCGTGTGCTTAATTCCCATTACCATGACACTAAACCAGCTTCAAAATAAAATGCACAATGAGGAACCGAAACCCGGTGATGAGACAAAAAAACAACTGGAAAGGTGCCCTTTGAGAGTTGAAGAGCTTGATCAGCCTGGTCTTCTTCTCATCGAGGTAAGTGGTGCTAGTTGCTACCTACATACATCAGCTTCCTCAACCCATGCTACAAGCAAGAAAAGCTGATCCATGAATCATTTGTACCCAGATGTTGTGCAAGGAGAATCAAGTATTTCTTGAGATGGCTCATGTGTTGAAGGGCCTTGAGGTGAGCATACTGAAAGGAGCGCTGGAGTACCGTTCTGACAAGCTCTGGGCTCGCTTTGTCATTGAGGTGGTACATCAAATATCCTCCAGTTTCAGTCTTAGAAAAACATTAACTGTTTCTTATCCTGTCTCCAAGAAATCTTCTCATCTCTACCACTGCATTCGCAGGCTTCGCAAGGATTTAACCAGATGCAGATTCTCTGCCCACTGATGCACCTGCTTCGGAGATGAGATTTCCTTCTGACAAGAACGGGAGCAGCATGGCTCGTGTTCTCCTGAAATGTTTATGTATGATTGAATAATGTACAGGAGTTGAGATGCACTGGAAGCTTGTTTCTCTTGTATTTTATTATCAGAGACGAGTAGCAGTCCTGTACTGTTAAGTAACGTTGATTTTCTCACACGACCGTCCCAGAAGCAGCTACATCTCATCTTATTATTACCAAAGGCAGGCCAGGGAAGAAACAACGAACAAACCTGACTGCAATCTTGTTAGCACATACCGACATTTTCATACTCGTACAAGCCCAAAAGTTACAAGTGCTGAATGCTGATACTCGTACGAAACGAAGCAATGATGATAGCGAATTATTCACAGGCTACTGGTGTCCAAATCAACTTCTTCGTTCACATAGTATTCAATTCAATTCAATTCATAGGAAGCATGGAGAGGCGACAAGAACTACATTAGTCCACATCCTGCAACTAAGCAGCTAAACCCTCCTACGGGTGCGCCTTTCACTGGTCTCAACGCTTTCCACTGGATTCGCACCTTCGTTACCACTGACTCCCCTTTTCCGGTTAAGTGATGCAGGATCATCGTCCACTACTGCGACGGTTGCTAACAAGTCAGATAGCAGCGACGGGCATGTCTCCTCCAAGTAATTAAACCCTTCCGTCTCCATCACAGCTGCACAAGTTCAACAACATGAGAAATCCTGCAGACAAGGCTCATCGCATATTACAACTTTAACTACATGCAGGCACAAGACCAATTGAATAGTACAGTCTCAACTTGGAATGAGTGCATACCAATCTTACATCCACTAAGGCATGTAAACCGAAGACTAACTATCTGTTGTTGTTGTTCTTTTTTCCTAGCAAACAGCATTAGGGAAGGTTCCTACTGTGCAAATGTGCAAGAGAAAGAACGCACAAAGCCACTTGTCAAAGATAAATTAGAGCTACAATTACCATGAAAATTAGAGTTCTATATTTGCAGAAGAAGGCTGATACCAATTAGCGATAACCACACAGGATACTGTAATTGGAAATTTTTTAGAAATCTGATTTAGAGGAATGCAACTAAAGAATACGATTCTATAGATAGACAGAAAATAAGAAATCAAATTCCACTGTTTGCGATAATTTTTATCACATATCAAGTTAGAAAGGCCAGCTCTTTCGTCCTATTCTGATATTCAGGACCAAGAGGTACTGATTCTCTTTCGGACAGTCTTTAATCAAGCATAAAACAGTGACAATTACATTATCCACAACCCATGCTTTTGATATCTGAATTGTCTGGACCTGAAGGTAGTCTTTTCATGGCATTGTTCTACTCACAAAGGAACACTTGGGGCAAAATAATACAGAAGGTAGACAAATTAGATCTCAATCCAGCAATCATTCAAAGCAGGCAGACAAAAGGGGAAGAGTAAACAGCAATACTAGATGACAAACAAAGTTGGAAATTCTTATGATGGAACTAAAAAGCAAAATCAAGTCCATGAATGCCACTTTTTCAAAAAAAATTCCATGAATGACACAAGGATCACACCAAGAATTATTATCACACACATGCATACAGTCACACATGCATGCATGCGTACATGAGAGAGCACACCCGTGTGTACCCACCCACCAACACCCACGTGACCACAGGTTTATGGTTAGGGGAATGAACGGCAGGCACTCCAAAAGTTTCATATACACAGCTGTTATTTAAAAAGAAGATTATGATGCTACAAGTCAAGATGCATTCATTAATCTTGATAGCTCACTGGAAGCACCTGAGAACAATATCAACACTTAAACTCTATTTTAAGACATTATGAAATAAATAAGAAAGAAAGAATAAGAACAAACTTTGATCATGCCTTTTGCAATCATCCTATAGTATAATACAATATATTAATATGATCATTATTTTGCTAGTCAACATACATATATCACCATTAATAAGAATAATGAGGCAACTACAGGTAGAAATTTGAAAGCCATGTATTGTTGGAATAAAACTTATGAGGCATTATATTTGACATGACACAAATGGTTACAATATTTTCTCCCTCAGCCCAAAATCATAGGGCATATTTTATCTTGCACATAGAACAAGAAGGCATTAAAATTACTATGCTACACACCTACACCTAATATTATCTCTAAGTACTATAGCCAATTCATGCATGTATGGAATACAAAGTAAAGCTAGATATTTTTAAGGATATAGAAGGAACAACACACTCATAATGTATTGTAATATGAAATACACCCAATATTTATCAACAAGTCCATTAAAAAATATACCCTATATTTTTGGACGGAGGGACTGAGGGAGTATCATAGATATTCTTAGCACCATGCAAACTGTCAGTTCCAAACACACAAAAAAGAGCAGCCCTATCCATCCTATCATGCCATTCAAATGTGATAAAAAAGACAAAACTAGTGTATTGCCCATCCTATCATGACATTCAAGCAAGTCAACATGATTTAAAATTTTAAATATAGCATCTTTACTTGCTGCCAGCTTGTCATTCTGGCCCATGTTTACAAGGCAACTTTCCTTTCCAAATATGTGCACTATCTGTTATCTACACATGCATCAGCCGTTACCTCTGGCAACCTGGCTTGTTGCTGCACCATTACATCTCTGGATCAAAACTAGATGAAGAAATATTACTGATGAAAACTAGAGTTATTATTCTAACCCCATCAAATAAGTTCACTAAACAATGGGGAACTGTTGCCAACAGAAAGAATCCTACAAGATCAGAGAAGTGGAAAATATTCTTTTTCTTTAGATCTAGTCACAGACTAAAACTTGAAACAGAATTACCCTAAGTTTGCATAAATGTTGATAAACAGAAGACATCCAACGCTGTGTCCTATCAACAAAAGGCTACATATATTCCAGAGAACAGAAGGCATACCTCCAAGATTTTCTCGAACAGCAGTAAACTTTAGACATGCAGACTTCAGCTGCGAACAATGATGCTGTTCAGCTAGTGCTAATGTTGTTGCAACCGTTTCAGCTGTGAGTTCATCACATAACTTTTCCTCACATAGGAGACGTAGCCGGTCTAGTCCATATCTATCAGCTGCTGCCAACAAATGCTGTATTACTACTGTTGATGTCCACATCGAGACAGATCCAGCTAGTTCATGGATGCTAGGGAGTTCATCAGAGTATACAAAATTCACCATTGCCTGCATTGGGATAAAAATTATAACGCTACCATAAGGTGAAACTTCCAATCAAATACCAATGCAATGGTCTCTTTTTTTCCAAGTAAAAGTTCCAAACTTAGTGAAGTTGACAGAAGTTCTAATACAAAAACAGACTCAGATTGGTACTAACAAACACACAAAAAAGACCAAGTTTATTCATATGTGCTGAGATCAAATATGCTTACTTTATGGTGATTTAGTTATGTATTCTTCTGGAAATATGTAAATTACAAGTGCACACAGCATGTGTGTTACGCAGTAGAGTAGACAATAAAACTTATATCATTTCAAAAAATTAAATATGAACAAAAATCCCTCAAAAGGAGGCAGTAGATTCCATAACAGAAATATGCAGGAAAGTAGCGCGATCTGCATGTAACCATTACCTTGAAGACAACAGGTTCAACATCCTCCACGACAACTCTGTCTAGGTCACGGTTCCCGATAGGACCAAAGAACTGGGCTTTGAATACCGGGGAGCGAGCCGCAAGAATCCACTTATGTGCCTGGACTTTGTCATCACCCACTTCGAAAGTAATGTCACAGCCAATGCCAAGTTTGAGGAGCTCTTTGAAGCAACGGCCCATGTCGGATGGTGGAACATTAATTTGGATGTTCTTTGGTGTTTCCAGACGGTTCTTGACAACACCTACTGTGCAGTTCATTACTAGGCAATCGTTCTTCAGAAAATCGGATGATTCTAAGTGTGACCTTTTGTAGAACCGCTTGTAACCCCTAACAAGAACATAACACTGTTAACTACCATTGCAAGATAGAAGCCAAGAATAGCAATACTCAGAAAAAGGAAAGACACCAAATTGCCAGTTGACAAGGAGGGTGGGTTTATGAGGAAAGACATTAACTAATCAATCAGCAGGAGCTAATAAAACCCTGGCTGCATCATTTTAAACCCAACCAACCTTTTCCTATGTAATAAGAGCATGTAATGGTACACGTCAGATGTCTATAAGATATGCCGCCAAATTTGTGCTTACATGGATGGGAGAGAAAAAAGAAAGAGAAGGGGATACTCTCTATGGGAAGCATCAACTCCAACTTGGGTTCCGAGAAGCTAGTGTTATGCAACAGCTATTGTAAGGGAGCTGACAGCAGCGGCGAAAATTTCTCGATCCCATGCGCCCACCCACGCCAGTCTTTTCCCTTTCCCTCTGCGTACACGCAAAAGATTATTTCCTCTTCCCTGCCGCATCCTTCTCCACCACACAGCACCCCCATCTCCCGCCCGACCACACGGCGGCCCCATCTCCCTCTCCCTCTCCACGGCTGTGCCCCCAGCTCCACCACACGCCCCTCCCTCTCCACCTCGAGTCCACGATCCCTAAAATCCCCAAATACAAATCCCTAATTTCGCACAACTTGGCGATGACAAGCAGAGGGATGATGATGGGGAGGCGATGAGGCACCAAAAGATCCACCAGAGAAGCTTGCTTTTGACAATGACGCAGCCGAGGTCAAGCACTTTCCTTGTTCTTGTTCTCCAGCAGGGCGAGGTTGACACACTTGCCCCAGGCATTCCCAGAGTACATGGTGGCCAGTCAGCCGCTGCATGGAGGAGTCTTCGGTTGTTGGCTCATGCTGTGGGACACTCGGCTGACCAGCGCATGACTGGTAGGCAGTGCTCTGGTGGTGGGTTGTGGAGTAGATGAGAGCAGCCAAGAAGATGACCTTGAGCTTTTTTAATTGTTTGTATGGATGGTTTTTGTCCAATAGCTCTGTTGCAAAACTCCAATTGAATATTACATTTGTTTATGTGCAAATCAGAATAACAAACTTTCATTGGATGTTGCCTATTGTGTGCTTTTTCCTTGCTTCTACAGAGATGAAATGTACATATGATCACCACCCTATTTCTATGGATTATGCAAGCATTAAAAGATTATGTAGTTCATAGAGACGGCATGTAGACGATCAGTTGTATGGGTTGTTGGTATGCCGTCTACAGTTGACATGGCATAGTGTTAATGAGTTGTAGACGGTTTCTGTCTGTATTGTTGTTTGTACATGCCCTAATAAGGTAATCTGAACAGAAGCGGTAGTCTCTTCACTGAAGTGACAAACGCAGGAACACACAAGATGCCAACTCCCTTAGTAGTATGAGCAACTGGTTTCCTAGGTTTGTAACCCAGAATTTATGCAATATGAAGGAATAATCCAGACATAAGAAGCCACAAGTACATTTGGTTTGGTATGAATTAAAAATAAGAGTCCATTCATTGGAAATGGGGATTGGAGGGATGGGAATGGGGTGGAGACGTTTGGTTACCACATGGATCCCCTGTACTTGAGGGTGTAGGGGCCGGCCAGGAGGGATCGGTCGAAGTGGGAGTGGACCTTGTGGCGGGCGCGGCCGGACTGGTCGAGGAGGGTGAGCTCGAAGAGGGCGCGGACGTCGGTGCCCTCAGAGGCGAGGGCGACGAAGACGGAGACGTAGTTGGCGTTATCCTCGGGGTTCTTCCCGTCGGGGTAGAGGTAGATGGCCCAGTCGTAGCCGCCGACGGCGAAGGTGTCGCTAGCGACGTAGCGGCCGGGGCCCATGCCTTTGGCAAGGGTGAAGCCCTTGACGGTGTACTGGTGCGAGCCGCGCACCGTCTCCGTCACCGAGCGCGACCACGACGGCCGCGGCACCGCCATCGCATCCGGCAAACCCTAGCGGCAGCCTCCCTCCTTTCTCTCTAATTTGGGTGGGAAGGGGATTGAATCGGCAGGGCGGCGGCGCCGGCGGGGCGCTGGGTGGGCGGGGAGAGGCAGCCGCCGGCAGCCCCGGCGGGCGAGTGATTGCGGTGGCGGTGAGGAAAGGGGGAACGATGAGGAGGAGGACGACGACGACGACGATATGTTTTCTTTTTGGTTTTGCGTCTTGGTCCTCCTGCGTAACGAAATGATGGACTTGAACGTGATTACGTGCAAGATCGTGGGCAAAAATTAAGATTCAACCTCATCACGAGCAGTGCGAGATTCTAGCTCTGTTTCTTTCGGCGGTTGGCCGCTGTCTCCCTCGACCGGTCAGGAGACAGCGGCGACGGTTCACAATGGAGGATTAGCAGAGAGTAGCTGGGGGTCATGTGCTTTCAACGGAGTGGGGACAAATCCAATGGATCCAAAGGTTGCGAGCTCTGCTGCACCCCTTGCAACTGATGACGTTGATAAGATCCTTCCATTTAGTAGCACCTTAGGGTGGTATAGTCTTAACTTTAATGGCGAGGTTCAAAAGAGAGAGGCTTGCAGTGGATACCTAGACACCCAGAGAGGAGGAAGGGCGTCACAAGCGTCCTCCTCGATCGGTCCCTGCCGTCCCGCCCTTCGCCTACATTCACCCCCTGGTACGAACGCCCAATGTCATGCAACTTCGCCGTCCGAAGACTTCCATTCACTCCGGCGCCCCTGTATGAGGGGATGGAACAACCTGGGGACTGTGGAGATGCATGGCTGGTTGAACTTATTGCCCATTTGAACTGGAAAAATAAAATAAAGTTTAAGTTTTTGCTGTTTAATTAAGGCCGCTTATACTGATTGATTTATAGGATGCTCAAATACCAAAATAAAATTTACCCCTTTCTTTTTCATCACATATCTAACGTAGGTTATTTTGTTACCCAGACTTTTGCCTGTTTTTGCTTTGTTTTGGCTGGAACGAAGGTCAGATGACAAAGCCATTAGCAGCGAACGAGCCTCAGGATGAAAAAGGAAAAAAAATAATAAGAAGCGATCCAGCCCGGCCCATTAAGGTTGAGTGGATCTCCATAACTTACGAGCCTGCTCGTGGATGAATTTATGAAAATATAGGCCCACATGTTACAAGCTGCTCCAACTTGCAGGTGTTCTCCAGAAATTAATTATATGACCACTTGCTGAAACTGGACTCTGATCGCTTTGAAAAAACGAAACTGATTTAAGAATGCTTAAGAAAATAATCTGTCAGGAATGTGCATGGACTCCATATATGGCTATGAGCATATATATATATATATGCATGCGTGTCTGAGCATCGATCGATGGCTGATCATTTTGATTGTATCATGTAGTATTTGTCTTATCCTGTTAACTGTTGGGGCGTCGTCGCACCAATTGCTTGCCGACCGGTCCATCGTCGATCTACTCCAGCCTACACATGCATTACCATTAATCCATGATAATTTGTAGCTAGTGCATGTTTTCTTGTTCAATTATAACATGACACAGATGCAGGCATGCTTAATTCATACTTAACCTCTAGACTGCACAGATAGATACACACAGAGACAGAGACAGAGAGAGAGAATGCGTGGTCCTGGAAGCAACACAAGTCAGAAGTAGCTTGGGGCATGCATATATAATCAAGAGGTTCGCTTCTTCTTGTTAGCTCAACTACTCAAGTATGTATACATATATGCTGCCATATCTCATGCTCCACCATTCATTACCCCGAAATTCACTTATTACTACGGATGCGAAACATCATGCAAGATAGCCATATTTCTGCCCATCATCCAAGAGAAATAAATGAGCTACCAAGGTGCTTAATAATGTAATACCTTTGAGGAGGAGGATTCACATCGTCTAATGTTATGTAGTAGCGTCACCGTTGATCCCTTGTCCGGTCGGGCCATGCCAGGTTTTTTCTTTTTGCAACCAAGTAGTTGAAACCAGGTCAAGGCCTTGGTTCTTGTTAGGTCGAGTTCAGGTTAACCCTTATCTTGCTCCGATCCGACCCATGGAGTAGCGGTACCCATAGGATCAGATCCAATGGCAGACTATCTCCACCAATTTAGAAAAAACCCTAACCTCCCTCAATGCTGAGCTAGCAGCCACATGCAATGCAATCGGTAATCGCCATTCACGCAGTCACAGACTCCTCCTGGGCTCCTATCCCTATCTCTCCTAAAGAATGCCGATGTCCCTCCTCTCGTATTCTCTTACGGCGACGCGGCATGGCGCCCCTCCTCTCATCTCCCATGGCAGTGCGCCTAGGGATGAAAACGGATCCGATATTCAATCCGATCCATATTCAACCCGTATTCGTATCCATCAATATCCGTTTCCGTATCCATATCTGGACTATCCGTATTCGGATTCGAATCCGAAGAATAATACGGATACGAATATGGTTCAACCATTATCCGATCCGATCCGTTCTCACCCCTAAGTGTGCCAGAGCATGACCTGAGCGGCCGGCGGCCCCTTAGCCGAGACAGGCCAGGGCACTTGATCCCTGACACCCGGTAAGGGCAGGACACAAGGAGGGTTAGGTCGTGTCGGGTGAGACGTGCTTGGGTCCGACCCGTCCCATGCATCTAGATCTCTACAAGTACGACCCCAGAAATGTTGGCCATGGATCCCTTGAACAGGACTAGCTACGACTACGAGTAATCGTATGCTGATTATGAAGAGCTGAGGTGTAGATAATTGCTCGTGTCTAACAGTAAATTAAGTGGTACTCGATCGCTCGCAAATGAATATATATATATGCAATGGAAATTAAATTAATTAGGGATACGAGCGATTCACAGAATGATGGCTTCACTCTTCCGATTCCCCTAGCCCACTCGCAATTTTGGAATGGATGGACGGGATCGATCGAGGGAACATCACAATTACTGTAGCATAATATAATTACGTACCTAAACGGACAGTTAGTGATAAATTAATACGAAAGAGAGGTGACCTTATCTTGATCTTGACGAATCGATCGAGTCTCTACAAGTAAGACTAGTAGTCCGGATCCCTACCTATCTATCTATAGCTAGCCACTGAAGTCAATTAGCAGGCAGTCGATCGCCATTAAGGCTAATAGGACTATAGGAGTAGAAATTAAGATGCAGTGTCAATACAGTCCATTATATTAAATTTAAAGAAGGTACTTATTTAAAAATAACATGTAGATCGAGTAGCTATAGCAAGCATTGGACGCCTTCCATTCCATTATTAATTCCACTAGCATGTATGCTTAATTAAGTCAGTTAATTTGAGCCTGTTTCTTTGAGCGGTTGCGGTTGCGTTTGCTTATAAGCTGAAAATTTGTAGCTCCTCAATAAGGACATCCGAGGAATCAAAAAATTATAGAAAAAATGGTTTTGAGATCTTTAAGAAGAAATTGTAAGATCTACAAAAATTGGCTACCAAACGTCAAAGTGTTTGGGCAGCATTGAAAATAACAAATTTCTAAATTTTATAATGAACGCAAACGCAAACGCTGAAAGAAACAGAGCCTTTGTCTCTTCCGGCCGGCCATTTGTGCTGTAGCTTTCATGAACACTCGATCCATCCCATCGATCTTGGTCTAGCTACCTAGCTCCTTGCTTACGAGCTAAGTGTGATCGATCCATCTTGTTAATTATACGTATACGTATACGTACATAGCTCGCTTGCTATATTCACAGCTTCATTCCATGCACCCATCGTCTCGTACGTGCAAGCATGTATAATGATATATATGCCTCCATCAATTCAATGCAAGTACATTAATTCAACTGCCCGCAGGTCTACGGCCGGTCTTGTCGATCTCATGCTTACATGTGTATGACCACATAACTAACATTCAGAAATTATCGAACGCGTACCTTATTATTATTTTTTTCTCTTCTCTTCTCTTCTCTTCGTACCAATTGAGGCTGATAAGTTTGACAATCCCTATTTAGCGGCTCGTAGATCCATCCATGTGTCAGAGGCATCTTATTAGGAATACCACTAGTAGTCGGGGTCGCCTCCGTCAAACACAGCCTCCTTCACCTACGTGCTGGTCTGAACGCGAAAATACAAGGGTAAGTATGAGACACACATACTCAACCAGCATTCGTCCTTAGGTATGAATGCAAGCTCAACAAGGAATCTGGGATGGTTATTTTGTATAAAGAGCAGTTTAAAAAATTCCTAACAGTTGTAAGCATATTTATGAAGAAAAATAATATAAAGTAAAACTCATGTTTTCTCAACACATTAAGTTGCCTCTTCAGCACAAAACCGAGATAACATTCGCTGCCAACTCCACACGATAATCCTTGTCTGGCATTCACTGCCTGACATTCGCTGTTTGGCATTTTCTGCCTATTTCTACACCGCATTAATTATTAAAAAGGTGAGATAACATTGTAGAGCCGTCTAAACCCGCTCTTGATGTGAGCACGACTATCACGATAGTTCTAACTCTACAGAGTGTGTACACTTTACTCATGGGACTCACCCGAGAGTGAGACGAAGCCGTTATCCCGGTACGTCTATACTTAAGAATGTCTCACTAGGGTTTCATCCCAGCAGCTTCCTCGCCAAGTCAGAGGTCCCCTCGTGTGCCAGATGGGTCTCCGGTGCTAATCAAGCACACCCACACCGCTATAACAGATCAAAACTAGATTTTCCATAGTAACAAGCTAAGGCATTATCATTATTAGCGCCCGTGATTGTACGGTTGTGCTTGGCTAGATCATCCACTATGTTCGATCTTTATATCGACCGAGATTGCATACCACAGAACCATATAATCGTCCTAATAAGCCACCACCTTGTGTCTACTCACGCCACGTTGATTTTTGTTTGGTTAGATTAAACCAAAACCACAAATAGAAAGTATATTCTCTCTACCAAGATTTAAATGATTTCCCACCATGATAAATCTATATATCTCATCGTAGCAATACTAAGTATTTAGCATAAGTAAATACAAGGATAACTATAATTCAAAAATAAATCATACTAGGCAGCAATGGATAGTAAACTATGTTAATTAATGACTAACACGGCATAGGTATTAACTATGATCTAAGTAGGTAAAATACTATTATCAATAGCAGACAACTTATGAAATTTAGAAAAACAATAATAAATCTAGGATCAACATGTAACTAACTTGCCTTCGTCCTAGTATTGAACGATCCCAAGAAGTCGACGGTGGCGGCAACGTCTACACGCAATCGAGGCATAATAAATAACAAAAAATCTAAAAAAAAATCAAATAAACACGAGAAAATTACTACAAGTAGATTAGATGAAAATAGGAATTTAGAAATTTTTTGGGATAGAATCGGATCTACGTGTTCATATTGGCTTGGGTACTATGCGGCCCAATCACCCCGGCCGGCCGGCTCGGCCTGGTTAAAGGGGCTGCTCAGGCTAGCTCAAAGAGAGAGAGAGAGATAGTGACCGAGAAAGAGAGCGGCAGCTTGGCTGAGGTGGTGGCGGCGGCATGAGTTGGGGACGGCAACGCTCCGTCTCGACACAAGCAACGACGACGATGCTGCGGCAGTGGCGCCCTCAAGTTGCCTTGGCAACACAGCGGCGGTTGTGGGATATGGCGGTGGCGCACAGGATAGCGACAGCAAGCGGCTGCGGCGCCGACGCAAGTTGAAGATGGCGATGCTTCCGCTCGGCCTAGCCTCGGGTTGTGGCAGCGGTGGCGCAAGCACATGAAAGATAGCGAGTGGTTGCAGTGACAACAACATGACAAGGCAAGCGGAGCGCCAGTACTTGGATAGAAGACAGAGGAGAACGACGGTGCCTACCTCCTCTTCAGCTACAGCAGCGGCGAACCGAGGTACATTGTCGACTCCTAGGGTTCGAAATTTGATGCGATGCTCGGGGGATTTGATGGATTTCGAGGGAGTGGATCCTGGGGTTTATATAGAGGATGGATCGAGGATGAGCCCGATGGCTAGAAGATAGAATTCGGTTGGGAATTGATTTAGCGACAAACAGATAAGGGGATAGACTCGGTTAGGGATAGAAATTGGGTTAGGATTAGGATTAAACTCAGAATCTGACTAGAGATAGATTATAGGTGAAGGATCGGGATGTCGCCTAGAGGGGGGGTGAATAGGCGTAATTAAATTTGTCACTAAATTGATTGCAGCGGAAATAAAAGGTTCGGACTGTCCGAGTACAACTCGGACTGTCCGAGTACTTCGGATAGTCCGAAGTATATTCGGATAGTCCGAAGATAGCAGAGTAAGGAAACGTGCAAAAGTAAATCTGGGCTCTTTGAGAGATGTTTTCTGCACCAAAGAGTGTTAGTGAGCCCTGAGTACCTGTGAATGAAATATGGTCAACAATATCTTCTTTACAAACAAGATCACCACTTCAAACACCAAGATTTGAATTCGAACACAAGAGTGAAGATGAAATCCAAGAGATGAAGACGAAGACCGAAAGATTTTATCCCGAAGTTCGAATCCTTGAGGGGATCCTACGTATCCGTTGAGGAGGCACAAAGCCCGGGTCTCTTTCAACCCTAATCCTCTCGGTGTTGCACCAAGCACTCACCGACGTCTTCACTATCTTGAATCCTTTCCTTGCGGAGGTGGATTCAACCTTCACAAACTTCCGGAGGCTCACCACACGAAGCTTGGGAGCTCACCGGCGACTCCTAGCCGTCTAGGAGTCCTCAACCTCCAAGAGTAATAGATCGGCGAGAAATCCGCGAGAGGATGAAACCCGGTGCTCAAGATAGACCTAAGCAAGCTCAAGCTCTTCAAATCTCACTTCTTTTCTCCCTCTAGAGAATCCAATCAACAAGCTCAACAGGAGGGAGAAAAGCTAGGGCTCAAAGAGTAAATGAGGAGTAGTAAATTCTCTGAGTGAATGGTCGTGTTAGGTGAGAGTGAAGTGAGGTATATAAATGAGCCCTTGAAACTAGCTGTTTTGACTCAGGTCCGAATAAGTTCGGATAGTCCGAGTAAATACTCGGATACTCCGAATAGTGTAAAACCTCAGAGACAGAGACACCCAGCTCGGATACTCCGAGTTGATTCTTCGGATAGTCCGAACCTTCGGATACTCCGAGCGGTTCGGATACTCCGAGTGAAAACTCGGATAGTCCGAATAATTACTACCCAGCAAATAGAGAGGGTCACCTCGGATAGTCCGAATAATTACTTCGGATACCCCGAGTGATTTCGGATATTCCGAGTGAAATCTCGGATATTCCGAATAGGACTTAGTCTTAAAGACCATTTTCCTTCTAGGAGGACAGAGGGGGTCAGCTCGGACAGTCCGAGTAATTACTCGGATACTCCGAGTGACAAAAGGCATTTTGTGTCTGGATTTTGGATTTTGGATTTTGGTGACATGGGTTCATAAACTTGTAAATTGCTAACTAATTTCCATCATGAGCACCTAGAATATCCAAACACTATTTTCCGTCAAATCCCTCTTAATAGTACGGCTATCCTTAGACTCAAAATTTAAATAAATTATAAATCACAAGTCTAGGTACCGTCTTTTGCTTCATTCGAATTTAAGGTTCGTCAAAGCCCATAGCTTCACTGTGGAGGACTAAGATCTGAAGATAACACCTTAGAAATCTCATTAGTCCCTTAATCGTTTTGTCATTAACCCCAAAACACATAGGGGGCCTAGATGCACTTTCAATCTCCCCCTTTTTGGTGAGTTGATGACAACACGATTAAGACTTTATAAAAGGAATGAAATAGACTTTCTTTTGAATTCCAAACATATAGTGGAGCTCCCCCTAAATGTGTGCATCAAAAATTTGAATGGAAGCTTGAATGCACATATTTTTCAAGAAATTTTGACAGGGTCTCCCCCTATATCTTTGCAATCCAATCATGAGTAAAATTCATTGTAGCAAAATGACATGGCATGGGGCACACAATGAAATACTAACATTGGAAGATAGACAATTTCTACAAAGACAACAATTTTCTACAACAAACATCCACAATTACCATAATCAATTATAGGGACAGAATTAGAAGTTCAGCTATCACAAATTAAAAGTTCAACTTACTACAAATAACAACCACAAGATAAAAACAACAGTTCACATCAGTTCACACCACCGGAGAACAAACAAAAGATTTACTAAGACAGATAGACTAGAATCCTCTCCCCCTTTGTCATCAAGGCACCAAAAGAGTAGAGGAAACTAGGAACAGAATCGAGCATCATTGTGCCGTAAATCGGGAGCAAAGCGGCGTCATCTCCTACCTCGCTGCCCTGAGTGGAGTGGAGACCAAAGAGGTGCCTAGTCTGAGTGTCCACTGTGGCAGAGGACTCAGAATCAGACTCCTCAGCAGAACAAGGCAGGTTGAGCTTCCTCTTAATGTCTTGAAGTTGACGACGAGTGTCAGCCAGCCTGAGGTTGGTCTCCTAAATCTTCCTGTGGCTTTTCATACCAAGACAGAAGATAGCGCGAAGCATTTTCTTCACTGAGCCACTGGAGGAGGAGGAAGGTCCGGGAGAGGATGGCCTGACTCTAGAAGTAGAGGATTGACCTGGAGCAGGAGACTTGGCAGAAGATCTGGTCCTACCACGTCTGACAGAGGGAGTTGAAAAAGGAGTGGCTTTGATAGAACGGACCCTATAGGCGGTGTGCTCCACATCTCTCACAAACCTCAGACCAGTGACCCCTTCTATCACACACATCACATATGGAGCAAAACTGTAGCTGCTGCGAGGATTGAGTGAGTTTGAGCGAATTTCCTGCCAAATGAAATCAAACACGTCCAACGGACGTGTTCCCTCACCAATCCTGAGAAAGAGGTTCCTAGAGAAAGAGCTGATGTTGGTTGCATCTCCCTCTTTTGGCCAAAGTGTCTTCCTCAGCAGCTTGTAGAGGATGGCATAGAATGGCTTGAGTCCTCTAGTAGTTCCCAGTTTGAAGGCCTGGGTGTCATCATAAATGGACTCCATTTCATTTACACTGATAGGTTCTGACATATGAAGCTTGTCCAGTTTGTACCACCCTTCAGTTGAGAAACCCAAGCAATCAGCAAATTATTCCTTGGTCACTGAATAGTAGAGCCCGTCTGCCATGAACCACATAGTACTATCCTCATCAGAATCTACATAGAGCGTTGCATAAAACTGAGCAACCAGCTCATTGTTCCAAGCAAACTGAAATGTCATGATGTCCTTGACACCATGACGCTCACAAGCCTCTAGCACTTGATTGAAAATAGGATCCTCTTGCTCTTCCATATAATCCCAGTCAACCCACTGCATGGACACCACAGGACTTTTCTTATCAGCAATCACTGAGTCATAGTAATCCTGTTGGAAGTGGTTCCAGAATCTCTTATCCACATGCTCTTCCTGATGGAACTCCAGAGGGTTCTTGTTTCTCAGTCTACGAACTTCCTTTCCCTTCCCTTGACCTGAGCTGTAGTCAATCTTCTTCTTAGGCATCACATCTCCTGAAGTGACCCGTACAGAGGGATGGACTTGCAGAGGCCCAATGAGCACCCCTGAACGACGCTGCTCAGCCTTCTTGGCTTCCCTTTGATTGAACATGGCAGCATGCGGATCATCGCTAGAATCCTCTTCATCACCTCTCCTCGAAGACTGAGAGAGAGATGATTGACTGACCTTTCTGACCGCCCTATGCTGCTTCCTGACAGTCTGAGTAGGAGGAGCAGCTGCCTGAGGAGGAGGAGGAGCTGAGGAATTGTCGGCAGGGTGATCATGCTTTTTCTTCTTTCGGGCCATGGTCACAGAGATATCGCGAGAGAAGCAATCACCACCTTGAGAAGGGTCCATCTAAGAGGTTTCAAAGGAATGATGAAGATTAGACTCTAATTAAACACTAAATGGATGAGAATAGGGTAAATTTGGGCATGTCAACTTCGGATAGTCCGAGGTATATCTCGGACAGTCCGAATGCTTCGGACACTCCGAACAGGTTCGGATAGTCCGAAGTGTAACTCGGATAGTCTGAGTTGCGCGAGTTCAAATTTGCCCTAATTCATCCAATCTAGAGATTAATCAAAGTAGACTAGAGCCTAACAAGGAGGATCATCCTAGAAGGTCCTAGAACAATCCTAGACACTAGGTTTAACAGGGAAACAACGAAATGAAGTGAAAATCGAGGAGTGGTTTTCACCGTACCTTGAGAGTTGAACACAGAGACTCCGAGTCAAATCCCGGCAATGGCGCGGTGGAGAAGAGAGCCCTCGCTCCGGGGAACTCCTCCGAGGTCTTGAATCGAAGGATTTTGAGGTCCAAAAGGAAGATCCACAAACGGGGCCGAAATGGAGGAGAGAGAGAGAACGCGCGGTGGAGTGGAAATGAGAAGTGAGGAGGGAGAAGATAACCGCGCGGGGTAAAATACCCGAGACAGCCAGTTCGGATACTCCGAACTGATGTTCGGATACTCCGAGAAATTCGGATAGTCCGAACAATTATTCGGACACTCCGAGCTGCCCTTCTCTGGAACATTGAGTACAAAACAGGAGAATGCCACCGGTTGGAAGAGGGACAAGGATGTCCTGTAGAGTCTCCTCATCTTATGATCAGCAACTCAATCAAACATTCAAACTATGATCACATGATGTTGACATGATCGACAAGATCAAAAGATCAAATGAACACATCTAATTAAGAAAAATAAAGAAAATAAGCATTTTCAAGATGTTTTCCAAGCATCATCCAATTATGTGCTCACCTCAAGCCACGTTACAAAAATCTAGAACATTTAGCCCACTCCTTAGTTCACAAAATCTTCTTTCATCGAGTGGTTTAGTAAAAATGTCAGCTAATTGATGTTCAGTTCTTACATGTTGAATTTCGATATCGCCTTTTGTGGAGTGGTCTCTTAAAAATGATGGCATATATCGATGTGTTTAGTGCGAGAGTGTTGGACAGGATTATTTGCAATTTTAATAGCACTCTCATTGTCACACAATAGTGGTACTTGGTTGTACGTTAGGCCAAAATCATCTAGGGCTTGCCTTAACCAAAGTAACTAAGCACAACAACTCCTGGCTGCCACATACTCGGCTTCGGCAGTGGATAGGGCTACGGAGTTTTGCTTTTTGGAAGACCAAGAAACTATGGACCTACCCAAAAATTGACAAGTTCCTGAGATACTTTTCCTATCCACTTTGCAACCTGCATAATCCGCATCAGAATATCCAACTAATTCAAAAGATGACCCTTTTGGATACCAAAGACCAAAATAAGGAGTGTGGACTAAATATCTTAAAATTCTTTTCACGGCCACCATGTGGCACTCCTTAGGAGTGGCTTGAAATCTCGCACACATGCACACACTAAGCATGATATCTGGCCTAGATGCACAAAGATAAAGAAGTGAACCAATAATAGATCGATATACCTTTTGGTCGACCGGCTTACCATCTTTATCAATGTAAAGATGACCATTAGCTTGCATTGGCATCTTGATTGATTTTGCCTTCTCCATATCGCATTTCTTTAACATGTTTTTGGTGTACTTGGTTTGGCAAATAAATGTGTCCTCCTTGAGTTGTTTTACTTGAAAGCCAAGGAAGAATTTCAGCTCACCCATCATGGACATTTCAAACCTATTTGTCATTGTCCTACTAAATTCTTCACACAATAGATCATTAGTAGAACCGAATACTATATCATCAACATATATTTGACAAATAAACAAATCATTATCAACATGTTTAATAAAGAGAGTAGGATCGGCCTTCCAATTTCAAACCCTTGGTTGACAAGGAAATCCCGAAGACACTCAAACCATATCCGTGGGGCTTGTTTGAGACCATAGAGTGCCTTGTGAAGTTGATAGACATGATCCGGAAATTCGGGATCCTCAAACCCAGGTGATTGCTCAACATATACCAACTCGGAGAGTGGTCCATTCAAAAATGCGCTCTTCACATCCATTTGTTTCAACTTAAAGTTATAGTGAGTAGCATAGTCAATTAAAATACGAATGAAATCTAGCCTAGCTACGAGTGCATAAGTCTCACCAACATCCAAACCTGAAATTTGTGTGAAGCCTTGAGCAACCAACCGTGCTTTGTTCCTCGTCACAATTCCATTTTCATCTTGTTTATTGCGAAACACCCATTTGGTTCCAATAACATTTTGTTTGGGTCGTTCCACAAGCTCCAACACTTGGTTTCTTTTGAAATTATTCAATTCATCTTGCATGGCAATGATCTAATCGGGATCTTCAAGTGCTTCTTCTATCTTCAAAGGTTCAAAAGAAGAAACAAATGAGTAATGTTCACAAAAATTAGCAAGTTTAGATCGAGTAGATACTCCCTTGTTGATATCACCAAGTATATTATCAACGGGATGATCCCTTTGTATACTTTGGTGTACCCTAGGATGAGGAACCTCTTGATGCTTCTCTTGAACATCTCCACCCTTCTCAAGAAAGTTGTTGGAGACGTCGATTTCTTGACTTGAGGAGGGTGGCTGTCCTTCAGTTGAAAGGTTGTTCGGAGTATCCGACACACCACTCGGAGTATCCGAGTGTGTTCGGATAGTCCGTTGTCCATGTCCGGACTGTCCGTCTCCTTGTTGATCTTCAGCATCTTGAGGCTTGATTTCTCCAATTGCTAGCTTCTTGATCGCCTCACAAGGTGGTTCTTCATTTTCTAAAACACAACGATCAACTTGCTCCGCTTGGGAGCCGTTAGTTTCATCAAACGTTACATCACGCGTGATTTCAACAATACCCGTGGTAGTATTGAAAACACGATATGCATATGCGTTTGATCCGTACCCAAGTAGAAAACCTTCATCAACTTTAGGGGCAAATTTAGAAGACTTAGCTTTCTTTTTAAGAATATAGCACTTACTCCCAAATACCTGAAAGTAGGAAACATTCGGTTTTTTCCCGGTGAGTAGCTTATAGGATGTCTTCTTCAACAACTTGTGAAGGTAAAGCCGATTGGTAGCGTGACAAGCGGTGTTTACCGCTTCCGCCCAAAACCTCTCGAAAATCTTGTATTCGTCGAGCATCGTCCTTGCCATCTTGATTAGGGTTCTATTTTTTCTCTCGGCTACCCCATTTTGTTGAGGGGAATAGGGAGCCGAGAACTCGTGTTTTATCCCTTCCTCATCGAGATAGTCTTCTACTCCCGTATTCTTGAATTTCGTTCCATTGTCGCTCCTTATTCTTTTGATCTTCAATTCAAATTCATTTTGCGCTCTTCGCATGAATTTCTTGAGTGTTCCTTGAGTCTCGCTCTTATCATGCAAAAAGAACACCCACGTGAAGCGTGAAAAATCATCTATAATAACAAGACCGTATTTGTTACCTCCTATACTTATATAGGCGATTGGTCCAAATAAGTCCATATGTAGCATTTCCAAAGGTCTTGATGTTGTTATTATATTCTTGGCGGGATGAGATGTGCCCACTTGTTTTTCCGCTTGGCATGCACTACATATCCTGTCTTTCTCAAAAGTGACATTTGTTAGTCCAAGAATATGTCTGCCCTTTAAGAGCTTGTGAAGATTTCTCAAGCCAACATGAGATAGACGGCGATGCCATAACCATCCCATGCTAGACCTAGCCATTAAGCACGTTTCAAGGTTGAGTTTATCCATGGAAAAATCCACTAGATAAAGCTTTCCCTTTAAACGCCCTTTAAAGGCTATGGAATTATCACATCTCTTAATGACATCCACCCCTTTATTAGTAAAAAGACAATTGTAGCCCATTGCACACAATTGAGGAACGGACAACAAATTGTAACTCAATGATTCAACAAGTAAAACATTTGTGAGAAGAATATCATCGGTGATGGGTATCTTACCAAGACCCATCACCTCACATTTGCCATTGTCGCCGAAGATGATACTATCGCTTGTTGAACCATTTGGATCTAGATATGAAAACATAGATTTCTCTCCGGTCATATGATGGGTGCATCCACTATCCAAAATCCAACTTGATCCACCGGAGTGATAGTCCTACAAGATAGAATCATACTTGTCTTTTAGGTACCCAAACTTGTTTGGGTCCTCTTAGGTTAGTAACTAGTGCTTTTGACACCCAAATAGATTTGACACTAGAATTCTTAGGTTTTGGACCCACATACTTAGCAACTATATGACCAAGGTTAGTTCTTTTGAGCACAAAGGAAGCATTGAAAATAGAATGAGTAAGATGGTTGGAGAATCCTTGTGCTTTCACAAACTTGATGGGCTTGGCAATGGGGGCTACCACAATGTGTCCTTTCTTGCCCTTAGGAGGAATATAGCCAAGCCCCTCCTTTTTGAAGTTGCATTGCCGCTTTCCTAAGAACTCTTCAAGTCCTTTGCTTGACTTGTAGGATTTTTGAAATCCATTCTCAAGAAGTCCTTTTAACTTTTCATTCTCTTTTGCCAACACTTGCATTGTCTGAAAGTTAGTTGTACAAACATTTATATCAATGTTATAACATCTTGCACAACCATTACTAGTTGAAGGCAATGAGAGAGAAGTAGCTAGGTTTGAAGAGTGAGAAGGACTTTTCGAGAGATCAACAAGCTTCACTTCAAGAGCCTTGCAAGCGTCCTTTGCTATAGCAAGATCCTCTATGAGTGAAGCGTTGGTGATCTCAAGATTAGTTACTTGAGATGTGGCTAAATCAATATTCTTAGCCATCTCAACGTTCTTTTTCTTCTCACTAGCCAAACTTTTCTCTAACTCAAGGTTTCTCTCCTTTTCTTAGATGAGCAAGTCTTCTTGAGTTTCAAGAATTGCTTCTTGTCTCTCTATTTCTTTCAACATTGCATTTAATTTTATCATATCAAAATCTTTCATTGATTTAAACAAGTCATCATCACAATCACTTTCATCATCTTCACTAACATTATTGTAAGGATCATTAATAGTAAAGATTGAGTTCTTATTTGGTACCTTGCGCCCCTTAGCCATGAGGCAAGTTGAAACATCATCATTATCACTTAGGTTGTTAAAGAGAGTCTTTGAACTCGTTGGCGTGTATGATGAAGTGATGGCGATGGAGGCAATTTCTTCATCGGATTCGGAGCTTGAATCCGATTCGGAGTGGGATTCGAAATTGGAATCCCACTCCTTCCCAATATATGCGTGCTCCTTCTTCTTGCCTTTCCTCTCATCCTTCTTGTGATGCTTGTCCTTTCTCTTCTTCTTATCGTCATCATTCTTGTCATTCTTCTTTCTTTGTGGGCATTCGGCAATGAAATGACCGGCTTGCCCACACTCATAGCACTTCCTTTGAGAGTGCCTTCCTCTTGACTTACTCCCATTGCTCTTGTATTGACCCTTGGACTTGAGCCCACTCTTCTTGAGGAATTTGTTGAATCTCCTCACAAAGAGTGCCATTTCATCCTTGCTCAAAGGACCATCATCATCATCTTCACTTGAGCCTTCATCGGTGTCAATTGATCCTCTAGTGGCCTTTAGAGCAATGTCCTTCCTTTTACTAGCCCTCACAAGTTCTTCCACGGCATCGGCGTCCTTGACCATCATCTCATCGGCCACCAATCTCCCAAGTACATTATGAGGTGTGATAGAACTGAAATTGTCTCTCTCCCTAATGAGTTGTACTAGATTTTGATTCTTTGGAGTGATGACACGTAGAAGAATCTTTACCACGGCTCTATCTGTCAAGTCCTCACATCCGAGACCTTTTGCTTGATTTACTAGAATCATCAAGCGATCAAACATTTGAGTATAGCTTTCTCCATCCTCTAGCACAAACCGACCGAGTTTTCCATTGATGAGCTCAATCTTCAATTCACGAACGCTTGAGGTTCCCTCATGTGCAACCTTTAGCATGTCCCAAATGACCTTTGCATCTTCAAGCCCATCAACCCGGTTGAACTCGGTTGGACTCAAGGCATTCAACAATGCATTAGCCGCTTGATCGTTGATGTGACGCTCCTTCTTCTCATAAGGTGTAAGTTTGGTGGAGTCCTTGGGCCTAAAACCTATTTCAACAATCTCCCAAATCGAAGGGTGAAGAGACCTCAAGTACGTGGGTTGTCCGTGTTGTCATCGGTGAAACTAGCTCTCTCAGTCGACATCCTAATTTCTCCAAACGGTTAAGCTTAACACAAGAGATTAGGCTCTGATACCAATTGAAGGATCGGGATGTCGCCTAGAGGGGGGTGAATAGGCGTAATTAAATTTGTCACTAAATTGATTGCGGCGGAAATAAAAGGTTCGGACTGTCCGAGTACAGCTCGGACTGTCCGAGTACTTCGGATGGTCCGAAGTATATTCGGATGGTCCGAAGTATAGTCGGATAGTCCGAAGATAGCAGAGTAAGGAAACGTGCAAAAGTAAATCTGGGCTCTTTGAGAGATGTTTCCTGCACCAAAGAGTGTTAGTAAGCCCTGAGTACCTGTGAATGAAGTATGGTCAACAATATCTTCTTTACAAACAAGATCACCACTTCAAACACCAAGATTTGAATTCGAACACAAGAGTGAAGATGAAATCCAAGAGATGAAGACGGAGACCCAAAGATTTTATCCCGAAGTTCGGATCCTTGAGGGGATCCTACGTCTCCGTTGAGGAGGCACAAAGCCTGGGTCTCTTTCAACCCTAATCCTCTCGGTGTTGCACCAAGCACTCATCGACTTCACTATCTTGAATCCTTTCCTTGCGGAGGTGGATTCAACCTTCACAAACTTCCGGAGGCTCACCACACGAAGCTTGGGAGCTCACCGGTAACTCCTAGCCGTCTAGGAGTCCTCAACCTCCAAGAGTAATAGATCGGCGAGAAATCCGCGAGAGGATGAAACCCGGTGCTCAAGATGGACCTAAGCAAGCTCAAGCTCTTCAAATCTCACTTCTTTTCTCCCTCTAGAGAATCCAATCAACAAGCTCAACAGGAGGGAGAAAAGCTAGGGCTCAAGGAGTAAATGAGGAGTAGTAAATGCTCTGAGTGAATGGTCGTGTTAGGTGAGAGTGAAGTGAGGTATATAAATGAGCCCTTGAAACTAGCCCTTTTGACTCAGGTCCGAATAACTTCGGATAGTCCGAGTAAATACTCGGATACTTCGAATAGTGTAAAACCTCAGAGACAGAGACACCCAGCTCGGATACTCCGAGTTGATTCTTCGGATAGTCCGAATAATTACTACCCAGCAAACAGAGAGGGTCACCTCGGATAGTCCGAATAATTACTTCGGATACTCCGAGTGATTTCAGATATTCCGAGTGAAATCTCGGATATTCCGAATGGGACTTAGCCTTAAAGACCATTTTCCTTCTGGCAGGACAGAGGGGGTCAGCTCGGACAGTCCGAGTAATTACTCGGATACTCCGAGTGACAAAAGGCATTTTGTGTCTGGATTTTGGATTTTGGATTTTGGTGACATGGGTTCATAAACTTGTAAATTGCTAACTAATTTCCATCATGAGCACCTAGAATATCCAAACACTATTTCCCGTCAAATCCCTCTTAATAGTACGCCTATCCTTAGACTCAAAATTTAAATAAATTATAAATCACAAGTCTAGGTACCGTTGTTTGCTTCATTCGAATTTAGGGTTCGTCAAAACCAATAACTTCACTGTGGAGGACTAAGATCTGAAGATAACACCTTAGAAATCTCATTAGTCCCTTAATCGTTTTGTCATTAACCCCCAAAACATATAGGGGGCCTAGATGGACTTTCAATAGGATTACTTTTGAAATTAAGAATTTTTTTTAGATAATGGATAGAATCTAGCCTCTACACCCAGAGGTGTACACGGCCCAAACAAAACCAATATGAAGTTATTACAAATCCAACACTAACCAGTATGATAGAAGATGAAAGCAAAACAAAAGGATAACATCAGTTCATCGATAATCTTTTATTGAATCTCCAGCCGTGGTGAAAGAAGACCGTCATTGCCACCACTTCCAAAGACTAGCAAACCCGATGAAAGATTCCCCTATCATCCTCCTTTTATAGTAACGCCCATTGCCGCAGCCAGTAAGTAGCTCTGAAGATGACCTGTATAAAAGTAATACCTTTTGCTTTGTTAAAAATCATTTCATTATGGCAAAGCCAAATAGACCAAAAAATTGCTACCATTCCCACCCAAACTTTATTTTTCAAATGAGCTGACAAACCCGCAACCTAATTAGTAATCATGCTTTGCATATTTATCGGGTGTCTTAATTCTAGAACCATTTGAACTAAGCGCCAAACAGACCTGGAAGGATGGCAATCAAAAAATAAATGATGCACTGTTTTATTTTGATTACAGAAAACGCAGGATAAATCTCTAGGCCAATTCCTCTTAGCTAAATTATCTTTTGTTAAAATAACACCTCTGCCTACAAACCAGAGGAACATTTTGATTTTAAGAGGTATCTTCAACTTCCAAAGAAAATTATTTCCACAGGATATAGAATTATTCGCCAGCTTCTGGTATATTGAATATACAGTAAAGTGACAAGATTGAAGCAGGCCCCAAATAAAATTATCCTGTTGATCACCCAATTGGATGTCCTGCAAGCTAGACACAATACTTTGCCAATTGACAAGATTTTGAAATTAAGAATTACTTTAGGGAAATTTTGGTTTTAGAAATTTTAGGATGTCACATGAGTGAACCGTCTCAGTTAGCTGTGAGAACTGAAGAGGGAGAGCTAGCTAATAGTATTTGATTTTGTGGTACAATAATGGGTTTGACTAGTTAACCATGCATATAAAATCTGTATGTGTAGGACATTTATTTACTTACATAGCTGCAAACCAAGTCTTCCATTCCATCAGTACGTACGCGTAGTATCAAGTATTTGGTACACACTGATGACTGATGGATGGACGGATGGCGTCTGGACTGGCTGTTTCTTGTCTCCTGCTGCGCTGTCAAACAAATTGAAAGCATATGGCCTATATATCATCACCATCATCATAAGCAGTAATTAAGCCGCCCATCGATCGACCGCATGCCAGCATATATACACGTTACCAGTCAATCAGTATTTTCTTATAAATTAGCTTCAAAACAGATACATACTTGCTTAATTACGATGAAGATCAACGATCGCAATCAGACCGGCCCAAGGATGGATCATCTGACCTGAGATTCGTAATCAATCGGCTAGCTAGGTTACCTGCAGCCAATCACGGCGATTATACATAACTGGCTTGTTCATAGTCGTGCGACACCCGTAACTTCTTCCTTAAGATCGGCTTAACCCACTTCATTTCACACGATTGACAAGCTTAATTGACCACTACTTGTTAGATCCCCTTGTCACATATAGACATGGATACCCCACGTGTGGTACAGATCGTCCCAACGATATACCACAGAACAACTGGAGCTCTGCACCTCCGGACAAGAACCTTCTATATCATTCCCTGTGCTCTAATGCCAGTTTGAGAGCGCTCTAGGTCCCTCCTCTCCTGTAAGGGTCCCTGAGCATGAGTTAAAAGCCTTCCCGAGCATAGAAAGGGGAGACAGTTAAGATTGTATACCTCTTCGGAGCACTCCCGGATGTTATTCACGTGCAACGCAGAGGAGAAATATTCCCGTTCCTTCTGAGCACCAAAGAGCTCGATCATCCAAGCTTCCACCCAGTTGACACTTGGAGTTGCGAAAGTCAGGAAAGATGTGAGCGGGATAAAGAACACCGCCCGAGCATGAAAGGAGGGTGGAAAGGGTAAAACGTACCTAAGTCAGCCTCGTGGGTAAGGTCTTTCCAACCGGTGATCTCGTAGAAAGGATGATATCTCCTACGAAGGAGGCAGACCCTATTCCACAGGAAGTCCATCTCCTACGAAGGAAACAGACCCTATTCCACAGGAAGTCCTTCGTGATCGCCTAACCAATGAGCCCGCGGGAGGCAAGCTCGTTGATTAGATTGAGACATTTTTCCTCGTCAACTTGCACAACTACAATATTGAGATGATCAAGGTATTCTAGTCGCACCTCTTAGATGACGTTTTCAGTTAGGCTAACCATTGGTCCCCCTAACTTGACTCCTCAGTCTAACAACTAGACTACGACAACTACATGACTGGTATATGGAGTACATCAATATGGGCTGCGAAATGTTCTCCACCAATCTCAAAAATGAATATTTGCACAACAGGGACTACACATTCTAGGTGGAATTTGATCAACTGTATCAACTCTACCAGCAAGACTGTAACATACCTAATTTTGTTTTTCCAATTTTGGCATAAAAAATTTTTCGTGGAAAATCATAATTAAGTTTCCTCAATCATTTACTAGAATTTAAGAATTTCCTAAATTAATCTCCCACTTACATCCTAAAGAAAACACCATATTCCTATTTCTCAAAATCGATTAGTCCATAAAATAATAAATTTATTCCATATTTGGATTCTTCTCATTTTTCTAGATTTTTAGAAATTTATTTTATATTTTTCCGGAGCTTCCTATGACTTTCTATGAATTTTCAAACCTTTAAACAAATTCTAAAAATGCTTTTTCTTTTTAAATTTTGAACCTTCCTTTTTAGGCAAGTTTTGGCGTACGCTTTTCCTTTCGGGAAATACGTCTCCACTTATTCACCTCACCGCACCATGTCTCACTGACCGGTGGGACCCCTTTGTTAGTCTCTTTATTAAATCTAACGGCGCCCACGACTTCTCCTCAAGATCCAACGGCGCCCATGGATCTCCTTCCTCCTAACCGCGCCGCCCCTGCTCAACCGCCATCACCGCCCGAATTCCCCACCGCCGCCGATTTTAACTGCCTCTTGGCCCGGTTCTGCCACCACGAGATAGACTTCCCCGCCGCCAACTTGCCCCGCCACATCACCACCCCTATCCGTCTCCGGCAGCTAGCCAATTGCTCACCGCTACATCCCGCCGCCGCCGCCATACGTTTGCCTTTACGTGCCCTCCACTTCTCGTAAATGCTATAAAACCCCTCCTCTCAGCACCATCATCACCAAATCCCCTCTTCCACCCCTCTACTCCCCCTCTGCTGCCCTAAATCGCCGCCACCATCATCATCTTCTCCAACTCCGGCCAACTTATTCTTCCACACTCCAATGCTCCTCTGACCTCGACACCCATACCTAAAAGTTACCACTCCTCACCGTGAAGCTAGCCCTACCATCACCCAACCTCGGTGATGGCCGGAGCACCCTCACCGCTGTAACCCGTGAGCCTCACCGCCCGGCCACCTCGAGCCACCCCAACCCACACCGCAACCCCCTAAGGTATCACTATACCCCAATTCCATAAATTCGCCACCAATTCCTCACCACCAACAACAATTCCCCAGCACCGTCGTCCCCTCTACCATCGTTCCCCATTTTTCCCCTTTCCATTCCTCCCCTGCCACTGACTAACCGGCCCCATCCGTCAGCAACCAAACCAGCCCACGTGCGCCCACTCTATTCCTCTGCACCTGGGCCCCACGCGTCAGCCGCACATAGCCGTATTGGGCCAAGCGTAGTATTGAAGCCCATATAAGGCTAAAAATCCCTTTTCATTTATATTTTCATTCAAACTTCTACATTTTATTTCAAATATCAAAACCTTTCCAAACAATTCTACAAAAAAACCCTCAAAAATCTAAAATAAGATAAGGAATTTTATAAAAATATAAAATCCTATATTTTTACAATAAAATAATCTAAATAAATTCTTTTTACTCTCCTTCTTGTATATAAAAATATTTTAAAATTTCATAAATAATTCTTAAAATCCTAAAAAGTACTTTAAAACTATTTAATATATTATATCACCCAATAAATTAATAAAAACCTATTTTAAAATTCTCCCTTTCTATATTTTCAATAATTTCCATCTCGGAACTCCGGCAATTTTTTTCGTCAACCCCGATCTCTAGAAATTTATCGATCCACACCTAAAATAGCACGTACACCAGTGTTAGTTTCATGCTGCCCGGAGAAAATACCCAATTTTTACAACAACCTTCTAACCCTTTCCCTTTAGAAAATCATACAACCCATCACCCTTCTCACCCCAAATCTTTTCATACACTTCCATCATTTTAGACCAAACATTTTTATTTGGATATTTATTGGAATTTCTTCTCTTTTTCTATTTTTGCGACGTATAGACAACGAGCTACATCCCCTGGAAGTTTTAATCAAGAATATCCAGGAAATATAGTCGAGTGCGATCTGATCTTGAAAGAAGACAGTTTTCTACCCTTGAAGCATATTGAATTCTCAATTTCATTTATTATCTATTTATTGCATTTACTCTCTAGTTATTTATTTTAGAATCATCCTTTATTTAAATTATGGTATTTAACATTTTATGTAGAATAGATATTCCAAACCTCACAACCAAAAGCCCACCCAAAATGATTAAACTTTATAATACCTTAGTATAGGAAAATCTGGATATATAATTATTTTCAAACAAGTAGGATAGTATTCATCTTGTCTTTTGGATAGACAATGTGATGAACAGAAGACAGAAAAATTGAAAAGTATAGGCATGAATTACCAAATGGGTAATTGCATGGGCAAGGTATTGCCTTAGTGTTTTCGCAATACCAAGCATTTGGAATGCTGGCCGAGTAGTCGCCGGTAATGATCGTGCGGAGGCCAGGCATTGCCAGGTTTTTGGGATATTGGGCCAAGTGATTCACATGTTACCGGCTGTGTCTGTGCGGAGGCCAATATCGCTAGGGTTTTTCTCCAATGTTTGCGCTTGTGCGAAACATTATAAAACTTGGACCAATGAGAATAGAAATGACACATTATTCATCCATCCATATAAGGAGTTGTTATATGGGTAAAGCTGGATAGGTTTTGGAGAGCTGATAACAAAAACATTAATGGACCTTACTTCAGGTATATGAAGTCGTGTCAATTGGGTGATGCCTATTTCTATTCAAATAAATCCATGAATTTTAAGAAAAGATAATGGTTGTCAGATGAGTTAAGGATGGAGAAAGGAGATAATAATTTATAAACTTATTTAAATATTTTAGAAAACAATTTTGAAATGTTGATGCTAAGTCTTGAAATGTTGCATTATATATTCCAGATAAATATAGTCTTTACCTTCCTTCGATTCCATTTGCATATAGTTAATATTTCATTTTTATGGAAACCTGCAAGTACGATTAGTACTTACCCACATTATGTGGGCAAATTGTCTATTTTTTGAATAGGATCCACTTTATAATCAGAAATGGATATTTATGAAGAAGACTGGAATTCGTATAGGACCAATTTTTAAGGCTTACCTTATGCTCAGGCTTTGCCTATGGTATATGGGCATGTATTTTCCTTTTGCTATTACAAATTACCAGGTTATATCTTCACTTCCGCTGTAAAATATTTTGTAACATGTAATAAGATAAGCAGGTTGTGCTATTTCTGAATGCAACTGAAATCCTGGACAGTTGGCATTCGGGCATTTTCTGGTAAATTTTTACCGGGATTTGGTCCCCACAAAGACGCCCTCGATGTCAGCATGCTTCGGTACTGGACTCTGTAGTGTGTTGTGTATAATTCATTGTTGTGCCATTATATTGCACGCATAATTAGCGTTGTTCCTTTTTAGAATGGAGGCTCAGAAATGCAAGAGAGAAGGCATTCAAGAGATAGGATTTCCTCGATCCAGGGGTGGTCAATGAGACGCTCCTCAGGGACAATTATCAAGCAATTGAGGACTTTGCAGCTAAAGCCTTGATCAAGCAACAACTAGAGAGTTCGATACTACTGCCCTACGCGTTCAAATATGTGTCATATACCATTCTCGTTGTATAATTTATTAGATGTTACCGTTGTTTAATTTGGCATACGTGCAGCTTTCACTGGATCGTACTTGTCATCCTACCATTGGATAGCAAGGTAGTGGTCCTCGATTCGAGTAGAAAACCTCATGAAAGTTACCAACCCAACATAAACTTGCTCGACAAGTAAATTCTATCATCTTTCTAAGTTGCTACAGTTTTTTCATATTGCAATTAATGTTGAATCTAAGACTACTTACTGATATCCTTAATTACTCACGCACGGGGCTTTTGACTGATATTGTCAAAAAAGTCATCGCCACTGTTCTTATCAAAAGAAATTCACTATCAGAACCAACTTTCCTGTACGTATGAAATAATATTATCTCGCAATTCCTACTTAACGGATATGAAAAAGGTTTATAAATATATTATTTCTCTTTCTCAGCGTCATTGGCAACCCCCTGGCAATAATCTCTGTGGGTACTATACAGAAAGTTCATGCACAACTACACTGGGGACGTGTTGGGCGCAACTAATATTGAGGTGTGCTAAATTTGTCATAAAACACAATGTTACATATATAAATATTCCATGCATGTTACTCAATAAATAATATATGTCTTCGATTCTTTGGATGTTAACGATTGCAAATATCCACAAGTTCAATACTGGCTAATGAACTCCTAGCACTTCAAGAACAACTCGCTGGATTCATCCTTATGGAGATTCTCGATTGAGACGGCGAGTTTTACAATCCTGACTGATGAGTCATGGCTAGGGCGGATAAGGCAAAAGCTGACCTAGCTAATGGGGGAAAAAAGGCTAACCCAGCTAGTGGAAGGAAAAGCAAGACTGACCTACCTAGTAGGAGTAAAAGTAAGACTGGCCTAACTAGCCGGAGCAAAAACAAGTCTCTACGTTGAATATTTTAATTGTTGTAATTAAAAACTAGACGTCACCTATGTGTGTGTATATATCTTTGTTATATTGTGACCATGAATATATACCTCATTAGTGTAGCTATTAATATACTATGATAATACATGTTTCTGAAAAATAGTCACTAATATACTAAATAAAAATATCACTGACGTATATAAATATAAGGGTACATAAATATCATTGTCAGAAATACTATCACTGCCAGTTCATTAAAAACAAATCGGCACTGATGGGGCTGCAATGCTCTGGACAGTGGCCGCCTCCCACTAACCATCGTTATCACTGCCGCTTGCCGGTTTTGAACCGACACTAATGTGGTTATCTATAGTAGTGCAAGTTGCAACCACCTAAAAGTGGATTATCTCCACCCATATATGAGCCAAATTGAAATCCAACACTACACACTAGGATTTCTCATTCACAGCATGCTCACTAGACCCATCTCCAAGTATGTACATGACCTAAACCACGTAAACCTACATCCTTGTAATGTTGTGGTTTTTTCAAAATTGTCGTCCTCACTAGACTTGGCCATCCAAATCGCCTTGGACATCTCATCTGGTTTGTGTGTGTACTGGACGCGCACGAGATATGTGAGTGTGGTGTGAGTTATGTGCGTTCAGTTTGTACCATCTTAAAAAAAATTCGCCTTGGACATGCACTTTCTAGTCAGTTCTACCATTGATGCTGGTTCATTAAGGGTGTGATTGGTTCACAGTCTGTGAGCGCGCCCATGAGCTCGCCCGCCCTGAAGCTTGCCGTCTTGTGGCGTTTCAGCGTGCAGGCTTCGTGGGCGTCGGCTGGCCTTTGTTGCTGCGTCGAGCCAGGCCCGTGCGCGTGCAGCCAACTAAACACGAACTCGCGCGCGGTCAACTGCATGCGACGAGCCTGGCCGGCCGCGCGCGGTGAACCAATCACACGGTAATTGCTTCCGTAGCTAGACCTAGTTCAATCAACCTGTCTGACACTTTTGATCGCTCTCGACCGTAGATTTCCCATTCATGTCCCGATCCAACTGTTGACATGGAGCAAACCTAGATCTCGAAATGGAAGGTGACCTGTCATGAGGAGTGTGCATGTTGGGAGACGGAGCTAAGCAGTACGCTAGCTGCAGTCTGAGAAGTCAGGCCAGAGATTGAAGCACGTACGCAAGCTCAACCTCATTGTCCTCTGGGCTGATCAGCTACATCAGCATGAATATCGACACCTGGCCCGGCCAGGCCAGCAGCTATATCTAACCATTAATTTATAATTATAATATAATGCAAAAGATGGGCCCCTCTCTGATTTACAAGAGCTAGCTAGCTAGACAGACATAGAGTGGAGTACTATGTATGTGATGCATGTGAGTGCACAGGTACAGCTATATTGTACGGACGCGGCTAGCTAGCTAAATAAATCTAATTAGCTAAATCTAATTAGGGTAGTGTTTCTTTCTGCGTTTGCGTTTGCTTATAAGCTAAAAATTTATTATTTTTATATAAGTCAAACGTTTTGATGTTTGGTAGCCAATTTTTGTAGGTCTTACTATTTCTTCTCAAAGGTCTCAAAACTATTTTTTCTATAATTTTTTGATCCCTCGGATATCCTTATCGAGGAGGTACAAATTTTCAGCTTATAAGCAAACGCAACCGCAACGGCCGGAAGAAACACTACCTAGAACAATAACGTCGATGCATGTCGTATACGTGCATGCTTGAGCATTGAGCATAAATGTATGATTATTGTACACATGGATTTGATAATCGAATTATAATTTTACGGACTCTATGGATAGGACCGATATTTCCAATAAATCGGTGATTATTGGACGATTTTTATTTAGAAGATTTGAATATGGGAAAACAGGAAAAACAAAACAACAACCAAGAAATGGCGCTGCATGTATTGAACTCGCAACCAGTGGGTTTACAACTCACTGGTCTACAACATAGTTGTTGTGCAAGCATATGAACGTTTACTTATCCAGAAATTCAAATGTATACAAAATTCATCATATCGATTTTTTTTGGCTGATTCCAAATATAATCGGGGGTGGCTGAATACCAGATTATCGCTTCCCTGATTGCATGGTCATAACATAATTAATATTTATTTAGACATCGAAACGGTTTATGAAAGGCAACTTTTACCACTGCTCTCTATCGTAATATAGATTTATAAAAAAAACCAGTAAAATGTTAGTTAAAACAATCAGTACATTGTTTTCATGTGCTCAATTTATATTAAAAAAGACACGGGTAGCTAAAACTTAGAAAATTTGATGGGCTTTATTTAAGACGCGCGCGCACACCTTCAAATTAAAAGGGCGTTGTCAATTCAATTTTATGACCAATTGCAAAAGCTAGCTTGAGAGGTGATCAGGGACTCGATCTCTCACAGTTTCTGAATTAACTACAATTGAATCATGTCGGCTGACTTGAAGATAGCAAAAGATAACCTGGCTAAGTATAAGTGGAGCAATGGTCGATCATTCAGTCTCTCTCTCACGCACGCAGAGTGACTGGCTGCTGGCTAGAGCTGGTTTTCAGTGGGAACAAGGCAGGATATAGAGCTATGCGTGCATGCATGATTCGTCGCAGGAGAAATACAATCCATTGCTGTCATGCGCGCATATATGGCTAGCCGATCGATCTGGACCAGAGGACGCGTGCATCTCAATCAATTGCTCAACCGATGGACGTACTCCTCTCTTGGATCGATCTACACCCAGTAGTAGTACATGCATATTCGCATCCATCATTCTTAACTACGTACAGTAACAGTGCTAAGAGTCAGATCGATCGGTGTCGTACATCAGCTAGCCAGGTACAAGTACAATAATACATACTACGTACACCGTATATGCCGCGCGCGTACGTACGCAGTGCACAGTGCTACGTACAACGTGACAGCAGCGCATGAATTGAGGAAGGGAATAACCAATTAATTGCTATACGATACGATATACGGTCGATCGAGCACATGCATTAATTAAGATGGATGGACGTACTGATCGATCGGGAAGGAAGCTGAACTGAATGCACAATCAAACTCTGTAGCTTGCCTTGCCTGTACGATCGATCGATGCACTAAATAAAATTGAAGGTCATATCGATCATATATATACATGGTCTACATTGATCCAATGCAACCATCCACGTACGCCCTGCAACAAACCAGGCCACATCTACTTCTACTATATACTATACGCGCGGTCATATATATGCATGTGTTAATTTCTGCATGGTCCCTTTGGATCGTACGCACATGTACTGCTGCAAAGTGCAAACTAATTAAGACAACACATGCCTACATTTATATATGCTCCCTACGTACATACATGCATCTGTTATCAAAACTTAATTTTCACCGTCTCCAAACTTCCATTTTGACTATATATATATACATACATGAGCTAGCTAGCTTTCAAAAAAAAAACTCGGAAACCTTATGAAATAGTGGTTTTTTCCTTGTTAGAGATATCATTAGAGATGTATTTACAGAAAGACGAGCTTTTCTGTTTTATTTAGGCTCTTAATTTGTACCGCTAGCTAGCTATATATACCGGTCTTTAGCCTTTAGTGTTTTGGGTCTATTTGGTTCGTATACTAAACTAGCAATTGCCAAATTTTCGCTAAGCTTGGTTCATGAATTTTAGCCACACTTTGACAAGCCCAGTAAGAATCATGTCACACGTTTGAATCAATGACATGTAAGACCCATAGAATGGAAAAGGAATCTTGCACAAATGTGCCTACAAACTAAACATATACCCAATTCAGTCAAATTTAATGGACTAATCTTAGGTGTGGTAAGATTAGGCTACGAACCAAACATGCATTTCTTTAGGGTTTTCTTCCTAGTCATTCGTTAGAGCTTTGCTATCTCTTTTCTTTTGCATGGCTGCAGTCACTGTCTTTTCTTTGAGCTGCCACACTTTCTTCTGTGTCGTTGTCCCTTGGGCTTCTATTTGCGTTGGCATGCTTATGTCTCTTTGTTATGGCTTTGCCTTTGCACAATGTACTTTCTTGGCTGTCGTACAACCCTGAATGGATGGAGTTCTTTTGAATTTCTACATATTTTCTAAAAACTGCACACTACAACGACATTTGCAAAACTGAGACTTCATAATTTTATTTTTTATTAATGTACTCCCATTCAAATGGAATGCTATTGCATGTGCTTTGCATTTGAGGGGGTGTTTTTCCCTTTTATTTATTAACGTTTTTCATTCAAATGCAATACTATTGGATGCGCTTTGTACTTGAGAGTATTTGAGAGGGGTGTTAGAGATATGATTAATTAGACATATATAGTTAGAGATAGAGTCTTTGCCTTATATAGGCTTAAGTTCCTACCTTGCCTAGATTTTTCTTGTACACATACATACATACATACATACATACATACAAACATATGTATATATATACATATATATGTGTGTGTATATATATACATATCTATGTATATGTAGATATATGTATGTACACACACACATAGGGAAATTACATAAGGCTCCATGATCCATTACCTCTAGATAAGTTTTGAGATTTATGATGTTTGGTATTTGTATATTTATATACACACTAAAAAATATTTGAGATGTCAAACTCCGAAAATAATAAATTTAACTCCAGTTTAAACTACTTTTAAATTTAAGATAAATATAGTTCAAACTAGTTTAAACTAGTTCAAACTGAAGATAAATTTAATTTTTTTTAAGTTTGACATCGCAAATATTTTATTTAGTAGGTATGTAGAGATGTACATGTCAAACAACATGAATCTCAAAGCACAACATAGGGTATTCGAGCCTTGAACTGCTTTCCTCTCTTTCTCTATATATAAAGATTTCATACGTTATAAATGATAGACGGGTTTCATTGTTAGAGCAGGTTGGAAAACCCGTTTATGAGAACGCTTATTGAAGCCGATCGGAGGGCCTGAAGAACGGGAGCCCAGGCTCCTAGGGGCTCCTGGTATATATATATATATACACACACACACCCACGGATGCACTATTCAAGAGCTAGCTCCTAAATAGATATTTGGGGTCTCATTAGTTTGGGGATCGGACTGATACATCCGCATTAATTGTGGATAACGGGATTACTGTCAATTGCTATCGAAACAAACACTTCAAACCACACATTTTTGCATGCAACCCACATTTTACGGGGGTGTCAGCGTCTGGGAGGCGAACCTCCACAGGCCGATATGCAAAGGGAAAGGGGTGCGAGACCCGAGAGTGGCCCTGCCCCCTCGACCAAAGCCTGGGCATGTTGAGGGAAGAGTGTGGTTAGTTGGTGATGTCGGATGGTGATGCGGGTGTTTTTATCCTAGTTCCGGCCTCCACTGTTGGATAACAGCTCCACGTCCAGTCCTCGTTTAGTATTGGGCTTAAACAAGTATATATAGAGAGGTGAGGCCGAGCTCTGGGAAGCTCGGGCTCGAGTACAATAAGTGCTCAAGGCACTATGTGCGTTCCTAAAGTGATTAAACGTGAAGAACTATCACCTAGAACTAGGAATCCTACGTAGGTGCAAGTGCTCCTGTTCTATGATGGCAGGGTGTTGTTGCTCCGTGCATCCGCTCTCTCTTCTTGTTTGTGGCATGTGCCCACCTTTTATAGGCGGTCTTCGGCCACTGTAGTCTGATTTCGGTTCAGTGTGGAGCACCGTATCATCCTCTGGTCACTGGTCGTGTTCTTCCGTCTTGCCGGGTTGTGGTGTGGCTGATCTTTAGAGTCCGCTGCTTATTGGGCGTGCTTTCCTGTCTTGCTGGGCTCAGCATTCTGACCGCTGAACTACAATACGTGTCTTTCTCCTTAGGGGCGAACGAGCAAGCTGATCGTTGACATGACCGGCCACCAACCCACCAGCGGCTGCGGCAGGCGTGCATCAGTACTACGGCTACATTTAACTCGCCGTGACATGCGGGGCCCACGACATCCTGCGCATGGCGCGGCACAGTCCGTGCTGGGGCCTGAGCCCCGTCCCGAGCTTTGGAAGCTAGGGAGCTAAGAAGCCTAGGCGCCGGGGTAGGGAATCTCGGGCGCGAGCTTACCAAGCTCGCGCGGGCCCTTCCTTGGGCTAAAGGCAGGTAAATGGGCTATATCCCCATGAGCCGTGTACTTTCTCCAACAGTGGGCAAATCCCTAAAAATGTAGAAGACATTAACTACTCCGTTGAAACATATTTTCTCTCCTTTTTTAACCATAAATTTTGATTCGAAGATTCGATCGCTGAACGGTTTTCAACTTTACGATACTAACATTTTTATGAAAAACCAATATCAAACTCACCATATAAATTTATTTTATTTTTCATGGCGGCAGTCTCATTGAGTTTACGGTTCGTTATTGTATGTTACGAATCAGATCAATTATAAGATAATTGCTTTTACGTGCTTGTAACGACCAGTAAAATAGGGGGAAACAACTTGTTATTAGCGATAATTACAATTAGTTATTGACCAATACTAAAACAAACAATTATGTCATCAAAAAAGGAAAAATGGCTATCGGTTACAACTTTACTGCATGTTATTGTACGTAACTTGGTAGTAACGTATGATATACTAGGGGTGCTCGCCGGAGAGCTGGTAGCATCTTTTGTAAGGAAGAAGCCAGGGCTGTGCTTGGGGTCGTGGTGTTGGGGAGGTTGTGTGGAAACCATCCCCATGGTCATGTCACCGCACGATAGGAGGATGAGGCCGCTAGGGTGCCACCGCACAGGGAGGGTCAACATGTTCGCTAGGGCGCAACCGCGTGTAGAGGGGAGGACGAGGTTGCTACGACGTTGCCTTGTGTGGAGGGTCGACGAGGACAGTGTCGCTAGGACACTGTCGTGTGTGGAGGGTCGACGAGGCTGCCATGGCACCGCTGTGCGTGGAGGGGTGGATGAGGTCGTCGAGACGTCGGGACACCGTCACACGTAGAGAGGATGATGAGGTCGCCGGGAGCGGCCGCGTGTGGAGGGTGGACAAGCTCGCCGGGACGCCGTCGGGCGTGGAGGGGAGGATGAGGTCATGGGGAGCACCGCTGCGAGTGGAGGGTCGATCAGGCCGTCGTGGCGCCACCACACATGCAAGAGAAAACAAGCTCGTCAGGGCGCTGTCGCAGCCGATTGGATATGGACAATAATGGAATGGAGAGAGAGAATAGAGGTGATTAAATAGGATCCTAAAATCATAGGATCATTTCCTGCCTACAATTAAGGGATTTCTTAATAACAAATGGTTGTCTTTTATTCAACCGACCAGCCCATTGGGTCTGGCTTGACCAACCAACATAGGGGAGCTGAATAACTATTTAGGAGCTAGCTCCTAAATAGAGTGTGTGTGTACACTGAGAGAGAAAGTTTTGCTATGTTGCTTTGCAAAGCACGGATCCCTCCGTATATTTTGCGCTATGTTTTAAAAAATGAGACTTAAACGGTCGATTCGAATAGTCCATCTTGTTCATCTCATTAAAATCTCATTACCGACCAATTTTTTTAAAAACATTTAACTATTTATTTCATATTTTTTAAAATCAGCCTTATTGGAGGCTCTACAATTACTTACATCGTGGATTTTTCATAAATATGAAAAAAATAGTAAAAATTAAAATAATTAAAATTTGGTTAGTAGCGAGATGTTAATGACACAAACAAGATGGATGGTTCACATCGACCGTTAGAGTCTCAGATTTGGCAAACACAACGCAAAGCATGGAAACTTGTGTGCTTTGTAAAGCACCATAGTAAAAACACACACTCTCTCTTTATATATATATAGGAAAGCAGTTCAAGGTTCCATGGAGCCTAGGCTCTATGATTCAAAAACCTATGATGTGCATTGAGATTCGTGATGTTTGATGTGTATATCTTCACATATCCACTAAAAAAAGTATTTTAGATATGAAACTCCAAAAAATTAAATTCAAACTCAGTTTAAACTAGTTTGAAGTATAGTTAAATGTAGTTCAAACTGAAATTCAACTTAACTTTTTTGGAGTTTGATGTCTCAAATATTTTCTTTAGTAGGTATATGAAAGTATAATAATCAAACAACACGAATCTCAAAGCACATCTAGTGGTAACGAATCATGGAGCCTTATGTATTATTCCTATATATATATATATATATTGCTATTGTAGACTCGAGTGCATAGATGGGGTATGCTTCCCACCGTTTCAGCCGTCCGATCTGTCAACCCACGGCCAGATCAAGTGCCAGCCTCCCCGCGCCTAACGATACATCCCGGACTGCACGCGCACGCGAGCCCAAAGTAACACGGACCTGACGGTGCCGTTACCCCAAAAACTCTACTGTTAAATTCAGGTTCGCTCGATCACCGGCAGAGAAGCGTTATAATCGTGTTCTTGCGTGGAGGAGCTGCAGCAAAGAATCAATTTCCAAGGATTCAATCATCCGTGAAGCTCATTTGTGGATGGAGGCAATCAGGTAAACCCTATTTACTAGTTGCTCCCATGCTGATTTTGGTTGTTGTAAACCCTATGTACCAGTTGCTTCCATACTGATTTTGGTTCTTGCTCGTCTTTAAGAACCGGCCATGAAATGGTAAGTACCATACAAATCTACACTTTATTTGCATCTTTTGTGTCAGGGTCATGGCTGCTCCCTAACGAATCACCTTACACATGAATTACATCTCCAATAAGTATCAGTGCAGAAAAATCACCATGCAGACCGCTGAAAAATCACCATGCAGACCGCTTCTGATCTCTGTCATTATGCTTGAAGCTGACATGATATTTAATATTTGTAGTGCACCAGTTAGCGCCGATGACAACAACACCACCCAGCAACATTTTGATGACGTCGACACACAGGAAAATTTAGAGTTTGTCCCTTTTGTTGGAAAAGAATTTTTTCTCAAAAGATGATGCAAAGAAGTTCTATAACAGTTATGCATTTCAAAAGGGGTTTAGTATCCGTAAAGGAAGTCATTACACTTCAAAATCAGGAGTTGTGACATCCTAATTGTGGCTTTGCTCGAAATCAGGATTTTCAAAAGATACCATAGAAGAACAAAAGGCAATGGAGAATTCTGTTGGACAAAGAACCCTCGAGAAGGAGATTGCACCGACTCGAACTGGTTGCAAGGCACATCTTAGAATCTTGTTGAAGGATGGGGTATGGAGAGTAAGTGTTTTTGATGATAATCATAACCATCCGATGGTCACCTCTCCGTCAAAGAAAAGAAATCTATGCTCCCATAGGTGCATGGATGGCGAGGATAAGGAAGTTATAAAAGACATGCGTGCTCAAAATATTGAAACCACGAAAATACATGAGTATTTGGATGCTAAGAATGGAGGTAAGAAAAATCTAAGGTTCAAAAGGAAGGATGTGAGTAATGAGATAGCGTCTGAAAAAAGGAAATTGCTTAGCATGGATGCATAAGCAACTTTAGTTTATTTTCAGAAGAAACAAGAAGAAGATCCAGAATTCTTTTATAATGTGGAGGCGGATGGAGTGGTCATTTGAAGAATTTGTTTTGGGTTGACGGTAGAAAAAGAAGGGCATTCCAAGAATTTGGAGATGTTGTGACCTTCGACACTACCTACCAAACCAATAGGTACAATCCAAGAGTTTCTTTTAGATCGATACAATTTGGTGAATTTGTGTTCTGTGTTGTTTTTTAGTTCAATAGGGGTACTAATAAAATAATTGTTTTTCTTAATTTCAGGTATAGCATGCCTCTTGCACCATTCATTGGCGTCAATCATCACCGAATGTCTATAATGTTCGGGATTGCAATGCTAAGGTCAGAGGAGAAAGCTGGGTTTGTTTGGCTATTCAAAACTTGGGTAAAAGCCATGTATGGTAAGGAACCAATGGCTATTATAACTGACCAAGATCCCGCAATGAGAATTGCTATCAAAGAGGTCTTTCCAAATATAGTTCATCGATGACCAAATATAGTTCATCGATGTTGTCAGTGGCATGTGATGAGAAAGGCAAGGGACCATTTGGGAGCCCTTTATAACCTAAAAATAGGTTTTGAACTGGAGTTAAAGAGGGTTATAAATCGTAGCATGACGGTGGCTGAATTTGAGAAGGGTTGGACAGAAATGGTTCATAACCACGGTTTAGTGAATAACTGACACCTAAAGGTTATGTATGAAAAGCGGTCCGAGTGGGTTCCCGCATACTTTAGAGGTGTGTTTTTTGCTAATATTTCAACAACACAAAGAAGTGAAAGTGCTAATTCTGCCTTGAAATTATGGACCAACAATCATTCAACCATGTATGAACTTGTCTTGCATATTGAGAAGATGGTGGATGGTATTTGGCAAAAGGAGAGTGATGAGGACATTGCTTGCATGAATGTCGTACCAAATTTATCAACGCTGCATTGTATTAAGAAAGATGCATCTCATGTTTACACAAGCAAAGTGTTGAAAGAGTTCAAGGTGCATTTAAAAAATAGCCAACTTGGCAAAATTAGAGAGATTGAGAATGATGCCATATACGAGGTAACCATTGATTATCATCCAATGATGGAAAGGCTTACTCCGGAGACCTACATGGTACAAATCAACAAATCAGAGGAACTAGTGTTTTGTAGTTGCAAAGGATTTTTGTTCGAGGGTTTGCTTTGTTCACATGCCATAAAGGTCATGCATCATGTAAATATAATTCATCTACCTAATAGATACATCTTGAAACGATGGTTCAAAGATGCTAATGAAAAGGCCAAAAGATCAAAGTTGGAGAGGAGCATGGATTTTGGGGGAACTCAAGAGCAAGAAGCACTTAGATTTGCTACACTCAAGCCTAGAATGATGAAATTAGTGAGGTTGGCATCAAAGTCCCATGATGCTTTCAACTTGTTCCAAGGAATATTGGATGTGGCAGAGCAACAAATGGAGGGGATGACTTTTGAGCAAGAGGCTGAACCATGTGAAAATGCCACATATACAAGCCTACCCTCTCAAGTGATACTAGATCCACCAATATCACAATGTAAGGGAAAAAGAAAGCAACCACAAAGATTTAAACCACCTTCAGAACCATACTCGGATGGCAAGAAACCACGAACATGTGGCATTTGTGGCAGCAAGAAAGGAGGCCATAATGGTAGAACTTGCCCGGTACCAATAATCTTTACACTGTACTTGAACATTTCATTTTTATTAGAATTATTGTTTACTATTTGGTTTAAATTGCAGCTAAAGAATGTGAAAGGAAAGGGTAAAAAGGAATAGGAGGACGGTGATTCTGAAGATGACCACTTCTATGAAGATGAAGGCTAAAAGATGTTTTAGTGATTCTAGTTCTATTTTGTTCTAATTCGGGTAAATTATGGCTATGGCATGTAATGAAGAGAACTTTTATGTCCACTTTTGTGGTTATGGCATGTCCACTTTTATGTCCATTTACAGCACTCTTGTAGCAGTTCTTGCTACTCTATCCCAGTTCTGGTTGTAATGGCATGATGTCATTTGTCCACCGGAGAATTGCATAAAAATCTGAAATTGTCCATTGAAATGCAAGAATATTTGTCCCTGTGCGGTGTCATTTGTCCATTGGAGAATCGCATAAAAATCTAAAATTGTACACTTGAGCTCTGTTGCATTTTGCCCAGGCTCTCAGGTCATTTGATGCTACTACATCATTCTGACCATAGAAGCATACAAATCACAGAAGCATACAGATCACTGCTTTTAGTTGTCAGGCTATTGTCTGCTAGACAACAAAATGATCTTCCTGAATGATTACAAGAGCTAATCAACTAAACCAATGACAGCACCAACCACTAGCTTTCATGTGGTACAACTAGAAACTCTAGGTATTGACTCCCATCTGAAACCTGCACTTTTGACCAGATCTGAAAATTGAAAATGTAACAAATCAATGATTTCATACAATTCCAAATCTTGTTTACAAATCTAAAACCTGAACTTCAAAACCTAAAATATCATACAATTCAGAGCACATGTTTAACAAATCTGAAACCTGAACTTCAAAACCTAAAATATCATACAATTCAGAACACATGTTTTACAAAATTTCTAGAATGAGAGAGCTGCTGCTGCTGTCAATTTCAGAGCTTTACATTGCAGAAAACTAATTACATTTTTGGAACAGTCTATTGCAGAGCTGGTGATGCAATTGGAGGAGGAGGAGCAGGTGATGCAATTGCAGAGCTTGTGTCCCAGCAACTGCGACCAAATCAGCCACATCCTGAGAAGCTTCCTTTGAGCCTCCATGGCAGTAGCTCCATGTGGGGGCGCTCTGGGCGGTGGCTCCTCATGGGCACCAACAGGATTCGGCGGCGGCAGCTCCATGTGGGGGTGCTCTCGGTGGTGGCTCCTCATGGGCACCAGCAGGATGCAGTGGCGGCAGTTCCAAGAGGATGCGGCGGCGGCAGCTCCAAGAGGATGCAGCGGCTAGGGTTTCTACAGAAGGGGAAGGGAGGATGGGGATGCTCCCGCGGCTGCTCCAGGACGTTGCCGCGCCAGCGGCTGCTCCAGGACATTGCTGCGGAAGCGGCGGCAGCTCTAGGAAGTTGCGGCGGCGACTCTAATGGAGAATGGGGTCCGGGACTGGGGGAGAGGGGAACGAGAGACAGAGAGAGGATGGGGCTGACGGAGTGACGGCGCTGTTACGTGGGAACGAGACGTCCCGGGGGCTGGCAGGTGCAGCGGCTCGATCTGGCCGTGGGTTGACAGATCGGACGGCTGAAACGGTGGGAAGCATAGCCCATCTATGCACTCGAGTCTACAATAGCAATTCTCTCTCTCTCTCTCTCTCTCTCTCTATATATATATATATATATATATATATATATATATATATATATATATATATGTATGTATGTATATGAACTAGCTCCTAAATACCAAATAGATATATAACCGGCCTTTGGACTCCAGATCAATAAAAGTGGTATTCATAACATTTCTGAATTATTTATCACCAATTAAGATAGTAATTATTTTATTATTATGGTGTGAACAAGATAAGATGTCGTTTAGATAAATTTATGCTTGCTAATTAAAGGGCTGAGTTTGACTGGAGTACTAGCTATAGGGCTAAGTCTAGTACTGTCTCAGAATGAGATCACTTTCAGAATTAAGGGATTGTTGTTCACCCCCCACCCCACCCTATACTATTTACTAGCTAGTATATATCTTCCTTAATTCACATCTGACGGACTAATTAACGTCGGAAGACTGGTAGTGTGTCGATCAGTGTGTACTGCACGGCATATATATGGTCGATGCTGAGTAAATTTGTGAGGAAATGGTAATTAACTAGATTTATAGAGAAATATATATACAGTTAATTAATTGCTAGCTAAATACTGTTCTTTCAATTTGTGTAGTGCAAAGCAGCAGGTAGCTAGCTCTGGATCGATCGGATGAGCGAGCAATGCTAACAGTGGAGACAAGAGGACAAGAATCTTTTGCTGCCCCGATCGATTAACCAATTGTTATCGACAGTGTAAACGTACGGTACCTATCATGAGAGCAGCGGAGTCGAAAAGATAGTGCCACTTACTGATTAATTAACAATATGTAGGGCCAAATGCGATATATATATGCAATTAGCTAGTGGGAGACCAAAGCAAGATTAGCTTAATTAGCTTTCCATATGCAGATCATTATTTCAACTCCTCGCTCCTCCATATCTCTCTGTATATATATACAGCTATATTTTCTCCCGAAAACTTTCCCAGCTAGCTTAGCGTGCACAAAAGCTAGGTAATCAAGCTTCATTACAAGTCTATCCATTTTCGCTTAATATCATCTGATGACTGATGCACATGCATCTTACAAGCAATTTCGGAACATATTTTTCATATTCTAAATGCATGTATTATTGTTTCCCATATATCTTGAATTTGTAGATATCGAATTTTATGTTATATATAATATTCTCTGTACGCAATCATTAAACATAGTATTTACATAATTTTTACTGTCTCTTTGATCTACGTGCTTCAAAAGTACATCCTAGCTAGCTATACTGTTTTTTAAATGGAGGGAGTGCCAGCGAATATATATACGATATTGCTGACCAGCGCAAGAAATGAATTAGAACAAGTAAAGAATATTATTGTATCCATGAAAACATTCTATAATCTCTAGTGATCGAGTGCAACAACGAGAGATTAATCAGTGTACGTCCCTTCATATATACAAGTACAAAATATATATATCGATCGCCAATTAGTTGATCATGCATGTCGGAAGAGGCTGAAGTGGAGTTTATTTATATAGATGGGGACAGACAGCGCAATGAAAAGAGACAAAAGGTCACAAGACAAAGGCATCACACAAGCATCGATCAACTTTATTATGACTCGAGAGAATAATGTATCTGGATATATTGACCGGGAGAGACTACGTACAGAGCGTGTTGCAATCAGTGACGCAGGTTGGCGCATATATATATATATATATCGTCCGTCGAACAAGTGAAAAGACAAATTAAAGGCCAAAAATTGGTGGTTGAGTAGTGCAAGCTAAAGCATGCATGTTTAGCAGCACCATATATATTAGATCGGCCCGTCTACAATTTCTTTTAGTGGCCGGGGGGCACATACTTAAGTAATTTAGTGCATACTTAGTTAATTAATTATATGTCAGGGTCGTTGCCGGTCGAAATCAGACTAGCCGACCCGTAAAAATATCTCCGAATGAAGAATGATATCGATCAGTTAATTACATACTCCAGTTATTCGTGATTAGTTGTGTCAAATTATTCCACATATATATAAGTATTAATTTATTTATTCTTCAATTACTCAGTCAATATTTGATATGCTCGTCAACGTCTCGAAGATTCGACCGTCAAACTGCTGAAGTTTGACAGTCCAATGAACTGACTCGATCAGTCATCTATGTGTGTGAATATGTGCTATTGTGTGTGTGTATATATATATATATATGCATGCTAGCTTATTTGCTATTTTTACTGCGTACTTTTACTAATCTGTGTTTTACTACGTACCTCGTGTTTACTATATATACAGAGAGCTAGGGAGTCAAGAGAAAAATATGCATGGTATTGATCTCAGCTCTCTAGAAGCATGCACCAGGCCCACACAATGTATGTATGCGTCGGTATTTCTGAAAATACATAAGAAATGTCCTGATTCAAGTATAATCTGCACATAAATCCTTAAGGTACAACTGCCTAATTATTTATTGACTCTGACAACTCAAGTTTCGTATTCCATGCCTAATTTTTGAAGTTTGACGAAATGATGTAGATATAAATACATGGACTAATTATGAAACGATTAACTAATAGTAAATCCTTTTTTTCTTCCTTAAAGGTACAGGTTTATTCGCTCGGGGGGCATGATTGGATCACATGCATGTACACGAAGAAAAAAAAACCTAAAAAATGAAGGGCTTGTGCAAATATTTGAGCAAGGCTCCAAAATTAAAGGACCATCATGTGTACTCTACATCAGTCATTTCACATTAACTATCAGCTGCAAGTGTTGTTTAAACAAAGCACACCACATCATTATTTATTAGGTTCTGGCGAGACTTAATAACTGCGATAGTTAAACAAACTTCAGAAGAATTACTGGCGCGGCAAAAAAACTTTACGTCGTGAAAACCATGATTAAGGGCCGTTCTTTTCAGCTTATCTGCCTCATTTCTTATTTGCTTATTTGACTTATCTTGTAATTTCGAGAATTTTTTGAGGTGACCTCGAGAGTCGGATGTACTTGGTATTTAGGATTTATGAAGCTTTTAGACACGTCTACGAGATAAAAAAAAAGATTCAAAAAGTAATAAATAAAGTCAAATAAGTCAAAATAAGACACGAAATAAGTCAGATAAGACGTGGCTTATTTTGACTTATTTGACTTTTTTATTACTTTTTGGATTTTTTTTTTATCTCGTAGGCGTGTCTAAAATCTTCCTAAATCCTAAAAACCAAGAGCATCCGACTCTCGAGGCCACCTCGAAAAATTCTCGAAGTTACGAGATAAGTCAAATAAGCAAATGAGAAAATGAGACAAATAAGCTGAAAGAACAGGCCCTAAAGATAGGGTTAGACCACGGATCGGACGCACCATCTGTAGAAAAAAAAAAAGGGGACCTCTAATAGGAACAAGAGCAGTGAACTATATAAATATGGACGAAGTACGTACTGCAGAAACATCCTATTATACCTGAGAAAACACAATGCATGTGCTGCTGAAACACTGGAATATGGACGAAGTATTGATAAAACATGGCAAAAGTGTTAATGAAACATGCAAAAAGTATTAATAAAATATGGACAAAGTACTAGTGAAACGTCACGGGAACATAGTCGGAATACTGATAAAACATAGGCGGAGTATTGATAAAACATGACAAAAGTACTGGTGAAACATCGTTAAAGTACTAAAGAAATATCGTCGAAGCGATGTTCCCACAGTTATTCAAAGATGTTTTACCGCATATAAGCAAATGTGTTACGAGAGCAAACACTATGTTTCATGAGAGTAAAACCAATGTTTCACTAGAGAAAGCCCAATGTTTCACAACGAAGATAAAGTGCTCGACGTAAGGGGTGTTCCACTAGAGCAAACACCATGTTTCACCAGTCAAAACACAATATTTCATACGTACCAAGTCATGTTTCCAGCCAAATCCACTGTACATCTTCCCCATCTAGCTCCTTATAATGGAGTGCATGACCACCACCACGACGCTGCATCTTCCACCACTGTACCATTGGCCTCTATCCTGAGCTCTAGGGACCTCGACGCCAGGGGAGGAGAGGAGAAAGGGGACGACAACGGCAACCGTCGGCGACGGCGACGGCGCATCCCCAGATCGGTTCCCCTTTCTTGCTATTCGGGAAGATATCTAGGGGAGAGAGAGGAGTAGAAATAGAGACGAGGGGGAGGCGACCGATGCATTAGCAGGAGGAGGATTTGCTCTTGTCAGAGCAAGCAAGCCAGCGATAGAAAGAGGTAAAGGGGAGCATGCCGGACAAAAGGATAAGGTGTGTGCTTGCGTATGGCCGTGCGGGACGAAACAATGGGGAACAACGTCTGATAGGCCATGTTGGCTTTGCAAGAGGCCCACGTCGTAGACGTCCGATCAGGTTGGACGCTTGGTTGGGAGCAATTCTGTTAAAGATATATATACACTATAAATGTAGAGGTGCCTCTCGATGGTACTTCAAATCACAGCCATTCATCTGCTCAGATCTAATGGCTGTGAGGAGATGGTACCACTTGGTGCCATTCTACTCTCTGATAAAGGTACAAATGAGTGAGGTTAATACAATCCTTTTTCTTCTTCACTCTCACCTATCTTCACCCTCTCTCTCCCACCTCAAGGACAACAATTGCCTTGGCAACCACACGCTGCTCACACCATTTCAACACTATGTCGATTCACCATTCACGCCGTCGGATCGGCCCACCGTCTGCACCGTCGTGCCACCACACGTCTGTTCACTATTCATGCCACCGTGCCATCACGTCGGTTTGTCGTCCACACCTCTATATTGCCTCGTCGGCCAGCGCCTGCACCGCCGTGGCACATCAGCTGGCCGCCACATTGACCAATAGCGTGAAGCGTCTCATCGCCCACGCTCGAGTACCGGTAGCGGTAGGCAGGTTGAGGCAGTCCAGTGGATGGTGGCATGGTAAGGTGGCCGACGACCAACACACTGAGAGAGGAGAGATAACAATGAGACAAAGAAGAGAGGAAGTGGGTAATTTACAAATATCAAAACTACCTTCTAGCTTAGTATCTCTTATCTCTACTATTAAAAAGTCTCTAATTATGGTCGGTGTCATATTTCAGTGAAATTACCCACCATATTATTCTCTGTAATAAATTCATCTTATCCACTAATTAAAATTACCCACCATGTTATGAGGTGCAGCAAGCACTCGCGCTGTGCGCACAGCAAAGCAGAAGACATATGACTCGCTCCCATAATCTCGATGATGAAATATGGATTTTCTCGGTAGCAAAACACAGACACTAGACTAGTACTCTAAATATAGGGAATGCGATGAACCTCTTGAAGCCACGGATTTGCTAATTCCTGTTTTTTGGGTGATAGATAAGGGGACAGGTAACCTGGCGGAGATGGACTATGACCATTGTAGTTGTAGCGGTATCTGCACGAGATTGTTTGCTTCCGCTGTCAGCATCAGCTTTGAAAAGAGGAAGGCCGGAAGGTGGCTCCATTGCCTGTGTCCAATGAGAGAGAATTTAAGCAGTGAAGTGTAGTAGCAGTAGCATGTACAGAGAATTATAGCCAGTATTAGTGGCCACTGCAGGCCGTGTGCACCAAAGCAAGAGACAGCACCTGCTGCCTCCCCTTGAACTATACTCATTCACCAACGAATAAACAACAGCCATTAGAAAAAAAAAAACAACACTTGTTTTTTTTAGCGAAAGAAACAAGAGCTCTCTCGTTCTCGTTCTCGTTCCATTAGAAAAAAGGAAAGTGCAGAAGGTCATGCATGTTTTAAGGTTATGCTGGTGGCTGCCCTAAACTGTCCCCAATAAATGTCATCACACCGAGGTGGGGTGCTTACCCATAGTTTACACGGCCTCTTCCTGTCATGCCACAACCAGTGAAGCCGAACATCTCGTCCTTGCCAAGTCCGAAATGCCAAGGCCCCCCCCCCTGCCCTGTGACGTTGCTTCATCTCTCTCCATAGGAAGGATCTTCTGATTGCGTCAATTTTCTTAATTTGGAACCCAATGTGGGGGTGTGAATGCATGTAGTGATGAAGTCGGTAGAGCTGAAACGACCGCTTTGACAAGGGTGAGCCCGCCAGCTTTCGAAAGGAGGCAATCTTTCCATCTCGATAGTTGGGCTCTGATCTTCTTCGCAAGGGGGAGGAAGTGCACTTTGCTCAACTTCTGGAGGTGGAGCAGCAACCCTATATAGCGATAGGGGAAGTTAGTGCGGCCACCAAGGATTAGTTGTGGGATGTCCTCAAGATATAGTCATCCAGGTTGTCATAGCTAATGGGGTATGCCGTGCATTTAGCAGGTTTAATTATTATGAGACCCAAAACTTGATGGAAGACGTGTAAGATTTGCAGTGGTGGTGACTTCCTCCATAATGGGGTCGAGGAAGATAATCGTGTCATCCGCATAGAGAGATGTGCACAGCTTTAGTGCGTTCAAATGTAACCTCGAGACGGCGGTCACCTCGGTGGCATGCTCTACAAGGCGCTGCAAGGGGTCAAATATATAGCGATGAAGAGCATCCAGAAAATTGGGTCCTCTTGCTGCACCCCTCTGCGGTGATGAATTGTTTTAAACAAAAAAAATTAATTAACCTGTAGCTAGCTCTCTCTTGAGCCGACTAACTTATCATGTAAATTAACCGGGGTTTGATGATCAGTTTTAGGAAAAAATCGGCGGGGTCTGACAGAGCCGAGAAGGCCGATAATCCATTTTATCCCCCATATAATCAGCCGACAATTTTCAAAATATAAATTTATATTAATCAAAATTCAAATTTGAAACAAAACCAAATATATTCAAAATAGGCCAAAATTCTTCGAAAAATGATATGATTTAGCAGATACGGAAACCTAGGGGGTAGTCAATAAGATCCATTATCGCCGATGATCAAAACCCTAAAATTAACTCGATCCGTTTCCTTCTCCTAGCGATGGATAGATCTCCATTAAAGTTAATTTTGTGATACTGGAATGCAATACATACTTACGTACCATCTCACAGAAAATAATCATGCATATACACATAAATGTTTGGCTGTATGCAAACAACAAAAGCACAGCCAATTCTCCATGCAACAGGAGTACTAGCTAGTCTCTCTCTCTCTAGTATACCATGTGTGTGTGTGTGATAGTATACCAACCACCACCAGAGCTCTCCCATGAACTCTTACACCACCGCTATGGAGCAAATGGCCAAGTACTACTGGGGCATGTGGGGCGCAAGCAGGGGCTTCGTTGCTTCCACTAGCCTTAGATCCAGCTGGCCGCCGGCGCCGGCAGCGCATGGCGGCGACGAGCAGTCCTGGGAGGAGCAGGCCTTCGCGCGGGACGCGGCCGGGCACCTTGGCCTTGGCGGTTGCGTGTGGCCGCCGCGCTCCTACACCTGCAGCTTCTGCCGGCGAGAGTTCCGGTCTGCGCAAGCGCTCGGCGGCCACATGAACGTGCACCGCCGCGACCGTGCTCGCCTCCGGCAGTGCGCCTCCCCGGATCACGACGCCGTCCAGAACACGCAACAGCAGCCCCAGCTTCAGGCAGACTCTCCGGCCAGCTCGTACAGGGCAGTGCTACACTCCAGCCCTAAATCTACCGGTGATCTTGATCCTAATTACAAGGGTCAGATCATCATAAGTAGTTCTACTTCTCCTTCCTACATATCAGCCATCATCAAGGAGAGCCGGAACAAGGGGTTCATCTCCATGCCTGCAGCCACGGCGAGGGAAGCTGCAGAAAGCGATGATGGCGAGGAAGAGAGGAGGAAACGGCGGCGTGTCGAGGACCAGCCGCCAGCATCGGTGGTGCTGCCGTTCTACGTTCGGCCGTCGGCGTCATGCGAAAGGGAGGGGCTGGCCGGAGGAGGAGGACGAGTTGATCGTGATGCAAAGGTACCTAAAATGATCACAAACCCTAGCTCTAGTTCACTTCATCTTGTGGACCGGCAAGAAATAGATCTGGAGCTTAGGCTTGGGAACGGAGTAGTCCTAAAGATTCATGAGTGAATCCTTTAATTTTTGAAGTTCCATATCTTCTGATCACCATGTGTACGCGTGTGTTCATGCTCCAGCAACCTGCGATCTTTCCTCTCCCTCTCGTCCTGTCTTCTTAATTTGTTTGTGCTTTCTTCTGTCTTCTTCTGATTGTTCTTGATTCAATCGGAGTCCATATATATGTGATATGTCTTTGGCCAAAGGGCTTATTTTTCTCTATATGTCTATGTTGAGTTCTACGTATATATATATAGACCATATATTGATGAAGTCATGGTACATACGATCTGTGTGTACCCAAGTGTTGTAAAAGATTGTATGTTAATTGTCGATCCAATCGATACTACATGCATGGTTCCTCGTAAGATTCCCCAACCATATCTATATTTTTTTTTTCTAAGTTGATCGTGGTCGGATTGGAATGTTAGTTTGTTTGATCTTTTCATCTTCACAACATATTGATGCCAAGAGGCACATGATCTACTATTTGTGAATTATCATTATACTGATGATGTCTGGCTAGATTTTGCCATTTTGGTGTTGTCAATTAGTAATGTTGTTTTCTTGAAAGAATGGGTACCGTGAATCATTGAAATTTTTGCACTCACACTCGCATAATTGCATATATCATTAATTGATGCTTAATGAAATTGGCAATTGAGGATCTAAAAAAACGAAGAACTGGAAATCAAAACTAAATGGCAAGTATCAATATAATTGGCCATACCATTTGCCTAGATCAATTTCATGAACAAACTATTTACTAAAACATATCTCCAAAATAATATAAATAATTATTAAGAGTTTTCGCCGGAGGCTATCTGTACGTGCATATCAGGCCAAATTGCTATAAATTTGTTTCATGTTTGTCTGTCTGGTGATGTATAAGATTGTCTCTCAAGTAGAGTACTTGATACACTAGTGCTTATGAGCAGGAGGCTAGCTAAGGTTGCTTCTTCCTTCAAGTCAGGCCACAAGTTGACAGTAGAGACGGGGGGAAAGTGATCATATGTTCTAGCTTGTCTTATGCACTCCTTTTGTAGGGCACAAGCATTGCAGAAAATGCTTCTCTTGTGTTAGTACTTGTACTGTATCATATAGGAAAAAGTATCTATTTGGTCCCTAAAGTATGCCCCTTTACTAAATTGGTCCCTAAACCTAAATACCGGGTTTGACCGGTCCCTAGACTTGTAAAAACAGATCAAAATAGTTCTTTGATCTGTCAAAACTACTTTTGGGCTGGTTTTTTGCTGGTGTGGCATCCATGTGCTGGGTTTTCATTAATGTGGCATCCGCGTGGCATCCATGTCACCTCCCTCTCTCCATGTGGCAGTCCATGTCACTTGCGCTCCCTCCATCTCTCTCTCTCTCTCTCTCTCTCTCTGTGGCGCCTCCCTGCTTCTCCCCTCCTCCGGCGACCCCTCCCCTTGTCCCCTACTTCTCCTCCGGCGGCCACTCCTCCCGTCCTCCTTCTCTGGTGTCCCTACCTAGCTTCTTGGTGAAGGCCGGGATTGGGTGGCCTGAGCTCGACGGCGGCGTCCTCCTCCGGCAACGTCCCCCTCTCCTGATCATCCTTCCCATCCGACATCCTTGCCTACCTCCTCCCCATTTCGCGTCGCCTCTGTGGCTCTGCCCTCTCACTGAATAGGCCACCACAGCTTGCGAGGAGCGCATGCGCGTGGACTAGCTGCTGCCACCCACATCAGTCTTCGTCACGCCTTTGTCCGCGCCTCCATCCATGCCACCACACCTCCATCCATGCCTCCACTGCCTTTAGCCTCCGCTACTGTGCCTCCATCTGCGCCACCTCTAGCCGCTAGCGCGCGTGGACCGGCCGCCGCCACTCCAAGTCGCCCGCGTGCTACCCTCAACCTTCGTTGTCGTGCCTCTGTTAACGCTGCCACCTAGTTGCCCGCGTGCTGCTCTTAGCTGCTGCCGCCATGTCTCCGTCCCTGCCGTGTCCTAGCTGCCCTCAATCGCTACCGCGCCTCTGTCCCCTCGTCCCTAGGCCTCTAGCGCGCTTGCCCTTAGCTGCTATCACCATCGCGCCTCTGCTAGTGCCGCCCCTAGCTGCCCTCGCACTGCCATGTGGCTAACCATAGCGCCACCTTAGGTCGAGCGTTGCCCTGGCCGCCACTGCCTTGGGTAGGCCACCACAATTCGTGATGAATAGAGAGAGAGGGTGAGGGTAAGAGAGAAATAGATAGAGGAAGGAGAAAGCATGTGTGGCTACTACGTGTAATGGCCACATGACCAAAAACATCCATGTGAATCGCCACGTCAGTGAAAACCACTCCAAATTGCTCTTTGACCAGTTAAGGAACCATTTTGGTCTGGTTTTGCAATTTTAGGGACTGGTTAAATCTGGTATTTGGGTTTATAGACCAATTTGGTATAACGGGGATAGTTCAGGACCAAATAGATACTTATTCCCTATGCGCACACGCACACACACATATATAGCGGTAGCACATGCATACATAATCCTAGCTATTATCTCTCTTTTGTTCAGAATATTTTTTGTTAATCACCGACCTTTGTTCTCCACGTCGGCAAAATTAATTTCTGGACTTGGCTATCGCATGTCTCGATCCGTTTGATCCATATGCAGGTAGTTAGTTAATTTAGTAGCATGCAGGTGGTGATCATCGAATACATTATGCATGCAGAATATATAGATGCTGGTGCCACCATTGTGATATTCTTCGTTGGGTGTGTGGATACATATAAATGTATATGTGATTGTGATTGTGCACTTGCAGGGCACGGAGAGGTCACAAGCTGCAGGCGCCTTCTCACTTCTCACCCACTCGCAATACATCCACTGACACGTTCCAGCACAGAATTAAGCTAGCCAACAAGGAACACATGCATCCATCGATACCGCCGTGGAATAATTCAGACTACCTAAGCTAGCTCTCTGATCGATCTCTGCTGTCTGCACAGCATGCCGGCTCTCTCTCTCTTCCTTCTCTCTCACGCATCCTGCTGGGAATCGGGCATGGGACAGCCCATGCATGACTAAGGCAACAGTCCCGGTTCCTTTACCCGGGACTAATAATTAGTCCCGGTTTTGGAACCAGGACAATCCATGCGGGGTTCCTTTATTCGGGACTGATAGTGTTACAAATATTTAAAAATAAATTACGAATATATAAATGTAGTGGGACTCAAACCTAAGACCTCAAGACTACCCACTCATCATTCTAGCCAACCCATCCCTCCACGCGTTCGGATATAACTAGGATATGCATTCTTTTTGAACTTTCCTGAAACGAGGTATCAGTCTTGATTTGTAGCACGAACCCCGACTAATGAGGAGGCATCAGTCCGGGTTCGTGTTACGAACCGGGACTGATGAGCACCCATGCCCGCTGTTTTGTACCCGCCTGCCAAAGGACCTATTAGTACCAGTTCGTATCACGAACCGGGACTGATGTCAGAGCCCAACCGGGATTGAAGCCTTGGAGCCACGAACGGATCGATGCTATTATCGCATCGGTTCAGATCCAACCGGATCGATGCGCCGATATTAGAGGCCTATTCTCTAGTAGTATCGCCTTCTCGCTATGCCAATGCATGCTCCTGCTCTGCACTAGATCACTGGCTATACTCTCATGCATGTCTGCACCATTTGCTATATATTTACATATTATAAGTACAGTATACATTGCACGCACCATACTTGGATCATGTAGTTTACGTAATGAGAGACACATTTAGTATGTACTCTCAGACAGGATGGATAGAAGAAGGCACATGCATCAACTATTGAAATGCGTGTGTAGTATACTTAATTAGGTAGTAATGCCGTGATATCCTCCAGCAAGCTAGCGCATGTGCCGCCGGCTATACAGAATATATATTTGTTTCCGTCTGTGTGTGCATGCATGTGTCAATTAATTCCTTTCTCCTTTCATTATTGGTAATCAGGTTCATCCCTAATGGCTTGTTAATTGATCCGGCACTTCGTACTAGCTACACGCCACATATATGTACTCGGTTGTGTAGCTTGGAGGAGAATTGCTATCGTTTCGTTTGCCAACTTGATGGTGCTCACATATATATTGTAGTGAGGCAGTCGTCTCTCTGTTGGGGATTCCTACCAAATCAGGATTTTGAGCCCAGCCCAACATATATAATTGCGAATGAGGCCCAACTCCCCGCAGCCCATGAAGGATTACACATGCATCTTAGAAAATTCAGTTCACTGACCCCAATGGAAACAAAACTGCAATACTGCATTTTTCTGAACCAGGACTTGAAATAATACGGCGGTAAGAGACCCTAATATATGGCACGACTGTCTGTTTTGCTTCCAGATATTTTTCAGCTGGTTACAACTTACAACCAAATGATCAGCAACCTCATGCCTGGGCCGTCTCCATATGTGCCTTTGGATGCCTACTTGTAACAATCTCCTTCACTATCCCCATAAATTCACTGTCTCCTTGTTCCTTGAGGGGCATAATTTGCAATGTAGAAGCCAAAACCCAAACCTTTGCATCCAAAGTCCTAAGGACATTTGGGTCGCGGTCATAATCCTGTCAGAGAACAAGAGAAAAGGAATGAAATTAAGCAACCAAATGAATGAGTACAAAAAATAAAAAACAAGGCAACAAGGTTTGAGAAGGTAGTGCCTTCTCTGTAACTATGACAACAGCCTCCATGTTGTGCCGATCCACAAGCTTCCTCACAGTTTCTTGGATTATTTCTAGGTCCTAAGGTAGGTAAGCAACAGGAATAAATCAATCGCCATGTAATGAATGACAAAGAGCTAGCGCTTAGTAACTACAAATTACAAATGCTGTATTGCAACAGGTATCTGTGCTATCATTTGAGATAAACAAATACAAACAACGTATTGTGTTATTTTAGGAATTGGTCGTAGTACAATCACATTAGCAAGCCAAGTTGCATGTACATACTGGACATATGCATCATCAAGATTTTTTATTCGAGCATGTTTTGAAAGCATACGCATCTTGATATGTTGACGTAAAATGTTCCGATTGATAATGGCAGAGTGGCAAGAAAACAAACAGAAATAATAATACTTACATGAGCACTGAAGAAATGGTGATCACTGAAATCCAACCTATCAATTTTGAGTGGACCAATCTGCAGCAGCCAATGAGTAAAGATTATTTGCATGTTTTATTAGCGGTAAGGGCTAGCTGAGTAGCTGATTCATCTAATTCAGATTTGTGTGCGACGCTATGAGGGTATGCTCGTCACTTAAACCATTAGTAAAGATATAGGAGAAGAGCATTGCATGGAGCTAATTTGGATCTTACATTTTTTATAAGTTACCTAGTCTTTGTTATTTGGAAGACCTATGCTCTTTTTTCGGTAACTAAATATAACTCAGTTCAAGTCATTTTTTAGCTGGAATTACCAAACCTGGAAATTAATAAAAGCCTGCTCCAAAAGGCAAGCATTGCAAATTAGTCAGAGAAAGATATTTAATTAAACACATCATAGATGTGGTGTGATTTGACTACCTATTGTTTGTATTCTATTAATAGGCATGAAAGATTGAAAGGAAGAAAAGTGGAGTACACATGAAAGAAAGAAAATTACACAGTCATGTCTTAAGGTATCACAGGAAAATATATTCCTTCAATTCTGGCTCCAAAGCGAAGAAGTGGGAAAACAGGATCTTATTTATTTGGTTGTTTTACAATATTTTTCAATCTTCATTGCAAGATGTCTCTCATAGATTCCAAGGAAGATGAATTATCAGTCCTTACTTTGGTGAAAGATTGATAAACGCACTCCTTAGTCCTTATTAGCAACAAATAGCACTAAATATGCATATAGTCTACCCATGATGAGCGAATTAAACAGCAGGCATTCCATTTTAATGATAGGTAAAGCAAGACAAAGGTTGAAACTAAAACAAGATTAAGCAAAAAAATTTACCTCTCTAACTGTATGAACGAAAGCATCCGGGCAGCCAATCGCAGAAACGCATAGCACGATCATACCATCCAACGCATGAAGAGGCAGTTTCTGTAAGGGTTGGTTTACTTCGAAAATATGTGAAGGGGCCAATTTACTAAAGAACACCGTGCATGTTGGACTATTATCACGGACTGTAGATTCAATTGTCTTAAGTTGCATTTCAGAAGCCTGTGAAGTAGTAAATGGTTATTCAGATTAGAGAGAACAACCGATGAACTTATTCATTTGCTTCTGCCTTCAGGTAAATATCTACATCTCACACCTAGAGCACTCCCATAGTTCCTGTAGGACACTAGGACCTATAACTTTTGCCAACAAAAAGAAAATCTCCAAACAGGTGACTAACACTGTTCAAATATTGCAGCATGGCTCGTCAGTTGGAGGTTTCCTCCAACTTCACATTGTTCTAAGATCATGGGGCACCCATGCCCCTAGCGACAGAGCATGAGGTTGTAGTGGTTATGGTCATGGTTTTAAGCTCCCATCCTTATTAAAAACAAGGACATCCAATCCCTCCCGCGTACTTACAAGATCATAGATGAAAGTTCAATTTACAGTGTAGGAGAGTAAGAATGCACCTTGGATCAATTTTACCTCCTCCTACTACTTAAAAGAATAGGAACACCATAAACAATTTGTTACGTGTCCCCTTAAAATTATGCTTGTCTATAGTTTTATGTATGCATCGTCGATGCTCCATGCAAAGAACATTATCAGTTGCCAGATGGTAATTTTTAATTAAAAAATCACATGGAAAATAAAATAAGCTAGCTAGAAAGTATTGAGGACCAAGACAACCACATACTAGGTCGGCATGATGAATTACTACAATATCAGCTCGATTAAGTGCACTCAGAGGTTCCCTCATGGGTCCTCGTGGAATGAAATGGTTGTTTCCCCAAGGCATCAACCCGTTGATCATTACAATCTCCACATCTCGAAGCAAGCTTAGATGCTGCCTTCAAGAGAAAAGATGTGTTAGTGTGTTACTAGGGCATGTAATAAGGGAAAGAAATCAGATTAGGTGTAAAAGATGCATCTATGCCAGGCATTTGTGAAGCAAGAAGAATATAAATCACAGCACAGATAGTTTGATGCACATAAGCTGTCATCGAGTTCAATAAAGTAGTAAGTCAGTCTTCATACCTGCATCCCATCATCTAGTATAGCCACCCCAATTTTGGCACTTTGAGGAGATGCCAGGTTGCACGCTGTTAGAAGCTTCTCCAAGCGGAATGCATTACATGGATCAACATAGCCATAGGTTTCCAGCATGGAAGAAGCCACGGCAGCCCTGTTTGCACCAACGCCAATCTTGGCCGAGGTATCAGAAAGGCGCCTCTGGAGCATCTTTGACTCATCGCCACCTGCATAACCCTGCAGCAGCGAATTTTATGATTGCTGGCCAAAGATTGCAAGGATACAATCATACAAACGTCGCTGGCACAGGGAATGAAAAGAAACTTGACCAAGATGATAAAAAAAAAAAGAAGGTGGCATTTTTCAAGTGTCTAGCGTTAGACAGAGAAAAAAAGCTTATTAGGAAACTAGAATGTAATGCACTGACGGAGACGGAGTGAAGTAGAAGTAATCTGAATCGAAGAACCCCCGTAAAGAAAAGAGCAGGAGGAGGTACCCTTGTTAGGAGCAGAGGCGAGATGCCGATGGTGTGGAAGCGGCGGGCCAAGAAGTCGACCATGGGGGTCTTGCCATTGCCGCCCCAGGTGAGGTTGCCGACGCTGACGACGGGCACCGGGAGGGCGCGGCGCGGGCGGAGCGGGGAGGGGAAGAGGAGGCGGGAGAGACGAACGAGTGCGGAGGCGGCGGAGAGGAGGGGGAGGAAGAGGGCGCGGTGGAGGAGCGGGAGGTCGGGGACGGAGGAGTCCGGGGTGGCGGCGAGGCGAAGCAGCAGCCGCGTCGCCCTCGCCTTCGCCTCCATCTCCAGCAGCAAGCAGTGCCAGTGTGCCAGTGAGTGCGCTGCTGCCCTCCTCTTGCTCGGCCCGGCCCGGCCCGGCCCATGCTCTGTTTAATTGGGCCGAGTTCCAGCACGTCGCACTCTTTATTTATTTATTTCCACATCTGAATGAGAAATGAAATTAAGTAAATATATTTTGACATCCACGTCGACAAATTTATTGCCATGTGCCCACCTATCGACAGACCTCAGCACAATTTATTCGACTAGTTCCTTCAACATCCATGTAATTTGAAGTCGCCCTAAAATTAAGGATTAGCATACATATTTAAATTTGCACCCAATAAATTATGCTTGCATCCAAAAAACAGTAAAGCACCAAATAAAATTATATAAAAATAAATAGGATATATTACCTGATCATGCTTAATGACATCTCAAGTACACGCATAACTTCTTATAAATTCAACCTTCCAAATATCATTATCATGCATATTACAGGCCTGTTTTCCTAAGCCTACAACATGTCATTCCTAATTGAAGATATATTTTCCCATATTACAAAACAAAATAATTAACAATAAAAAAGTACCACTTAAAAATAACAAAATAAATTAATACTAAAATTTTCTGTCAAATTTTAGTGTGTCCACCACAGATGGAAACACAACCTGGAAACCAGTACAAACAGGTGAAAAACTGGCCGAGTAGTAGCGGTCAATCTTAGGTGTCATCCCTTGGGCAGTACAGCAATGGTCAATACGGATCTCAGGAATTTGGTACAGAAAACAGAACTCGAAGAGAATCATAAGAATACCAGATTTGGTGGAAAATGCAAGTCTGTTAGGTTTCAGGTTTTATTGTTAATTTTGTATCAGAGCCAATTGTTGATATCATGATGGCTAGCGACAATGGTTCCACTCCTTTCAGCTCTACAAAAGATCAGACCATCCTCGCCATCCTCCGTGGAGAGGTTTCAAAAATCGATACAAGTATGCCTAAGTGAAAGACTCAGCCGAAGCGGATGCCATCATTGTTGTCACCACCTTTAACACCATCACCACTTCAGCAGATCCACATGCATTGCAGATTAAAGAGGTGCACCAAATGTGATGATCGGAGCTTAGGAGAGGGAAGGGACACCAGCGAGGAGATCTCGCCAGCATCAAGCATGTTGCACGTGGAGCGGGGATAAGTCACACATGGCGTGGTTGGTACTAGACCAATCTTTTAGTTCATTTCTTGATTCATAATGGATACATAATATCCTTTGTAGGGATGACTTACTTAGACCCTAAGAAATCAATCTTTAAAATAAAGTAACTAGTCTTATCTAATGGAAACTAATAGGATCTTATCCTATCAATCTCTAATAAATGACAACTAATCATAATCATATCTCTAACTTCCTACACTACTACAAAACACCACATCAGTGCCGGTTTTTGAACCGGCACTGCATAAGTGGCAGTGATAACCCAGGTTATCACTGTCGGTTTTGGAACCGGCAGTGATAGCCTTATCACTGCCGGTTCTGGAGTAAAAACCGGCAGTGATAGTCCCTGTCGAATTGTGTAAAAAAAATAGAAAAAATATTTTTTATGCCCGAAATATATACACTAATCATCTACCACCTACTATAGGTTATTAGGACACATTTTCGCGGGAAATACAAATGTTGCGTTACCCCGGACTCGAACCTGCGACCTCTCTACTCTACCCTTACCCTTCTAACCATCCCACCCAATCTCACGTTCTTACTTACAAAGGATATGCATACCTTTTAACCTTTACTTATCAGTGCCGGTTTTTGACAAGAACCGGCACCGATAAGTTATCACTGCCGGTCCTTGTCAAAAACCGGCACTGATAATGAGTTATCACTGCCGGTTCTAGCCAAGAACCGGCAGTGATAAGTTTTTCACTGCCAGTTTGAAAATTAGGGGCGGGGATGAAAAAACTTATCACTATCGGTTCTTGGCTAGAACCGGCAGTGATAACTCATTATCAGTGCCACGATGACATGTGCTCACTGGAACTGCTCAGTGTTGTGCTCTCTCTCCTCTCTGTCTCCAAGCCTCTCTTAATCTTTGGATTTGTGAGGATTGTAGAATTGATTTATATGGTTTGCTAAATGCTAATTTGGGAACGTTGCTAATTTAGACAAAACCATAGCTCAGAGAAGACACCAAATTTGATTGAATCAAAATTTTAATATAGCAATTTGCAAAAACATAATAATATTGTAACAGGCACATTTTAATTTTCATTGCAAATTATATAATGTTCTTGTCATGGAAGACTTCATATGGATCGTTATATTGCAATTTTAGAAAGAAAAAAAAATTATGTTCATGTGGAAATTTTGAAAGATCATGATGAAATTTTTTTATGCAGATGTACACCCTAGTTTTCAAACCCTAGATCCGCCGCTAAGTTCGGCAGGTGTGGCACCTAGACGTGAGGGCATCTCCAGCAGATGCCCCATTTCCCTTGCCCCATCACTATTCATCTACAGTCTTTTAGGGCATGTCCCATCACTATTCATTGTCCCATTCCACATCCCAACCCAACAGATGCCCCATCTCCATGTCCCAAAAGATTTTTCACATGTCATACACTAAAATTGTTCATATTTCACCGAAATACGTAGACAAGCGTATTTATACGCGCGTGTATGAACAATAATTTTGTAGGTAGCTGTTAAAAAAAAAGGGGTGTAATTTGCAAATAGTGGAAATTACAATATAATTGTCGTTACCTACTACTGAATTTTGTACAGTAGCTTGGAAGGCGTGTCCAAAAAATTTCAGGTAATTTAAAAGTAAGTAGCAATACGTCTAGTACGTACGGGCAGTACGTACGGGGGCATCGGTGGTATCATTGTCTCGACCAGGGGGGACACTATCATTTGTGAAACTGTCCATCGGTGAGGACAATGACAACCATAGGAAATCCTCTTGGGGCAGCCCCAACATGCGCAAGTATGCACCTTCCCTATCCATGTACGGCCTGCATTTTAAATATACCATGGGCCATGAAATAATAATGTGTGTCATTGCACCAATACATAAAGATGTAACGTAGAGAGATAATTCGGTGTGTTCATCGCAAATGGAGACATGACAAACACCACAAAAGCATAGATTGAAGCTGCCTATGCAGTACATAGTCATAAACTTAGCTCAAGTGCGATAGGGAAATGTTTAAATAGAAGACATATAACACTACAGATAGTCTTGCTGCTTATACATGCAATATGCCATTTAAAGGCAGGACACAAACCAATGTCGATTACTACAGTACAACACTTTAGCACCTACGGGATTGCTCCGAGTCATAATCGACTCTGTTCTCCTCGCACCAATCCTCGAAATTTATGTAACTATTAGGTGGGCTATAATCGGCTGGTACGATATCATCAGGATCGACACCCTCACTCGGAGACACAGGTTCAATGACGTGGACTTCCTCCTGCTGTTTAATCTCCTCACGAGCGTCCATAGCTAGGTAATTAAGCCTGTCGGCCATGGCCTCCACATCCAGCAAGATGCTGTTCAAAGCAATAGCTGCGGCCGAAGACCCTCCATTAAAGTTGTCATTTACAATTTTGCAGAGGTCGTCTGATATGTTTTCCACATTGTCCAATGTAATTGAAAGAACCCTGGAAATTTTCTCTCCCCCAACAGATATCTTGTAATTCAAGATTTTGGGTACACCTGTCTAACATACGGTTATTAGTTATAGGTATGTCGTGTATGACCAAAAAGGGCAAGCTCAACCTACGTAGTTTTCTTGGATGTAGAAGTGTCATGTATGACTTTATGACAGGACATATGCATAATCATATGCATGTACACATATGCATAATAATATGCTTGTACAACTCGGTCACGTGTATGAATTGTTAACAGCAGAAGGAAATTATACTCCGGCCGAAGCCTACAAGCAAAACAATGTGGTATAAAATAACCTAATTGAATGTATGATGCAGTATAATTATAAAGTACCCCAGATGCAATCTTCTATTCTGTGAAATAGTTCAGTGAAAGGTTTGCTTGTAAACTAAATCGGTCTGTTCGTTGCATTTCGACAAATTGTAAAGATTTCTAAACACAATCTATTTGATAAGGGAAGGCGTCGTGCATCAGAAGCGAGCTACCGCCGCAGACACAGGAGGAGACAGAGAGCAGAGGATGCGCGGCGACGTCAAGAATCGTGGAACTGCTGCAGTCTTGGAGGAGACAGAGCAGCAGGACTAGCTCCTCCCTGTCGCGCTGTCGACATCGCCTCTTCGCCCAGACCCACTGTCGCCGGCGAGGTCGCTGCTCGCAGATCTCCCGACGCAGCCTTGCCCTTCCTCCCGCCCTACTCGCCGACGCCTCCCCCGGCCGAAGCTTGTCGTCCTCCTCGACCGCCCTGCTCGCGGATGGCTCCCCCTACTGAACCCTCTCGTCCTCCCCGCCGCGGCTTCAAGCTGGCCTCTCCGCTTCGACCGGCCCCGCCCGACGCCCCACTCGCCGGATCGCCCACGGCCTTCGCCGGGCGGCGGATCTGCCGCCTTCCTCCCTCCGCCCATCGCCGCCCACGCCCTACTCGGATCCTTCTCCTTTTCCCCGCAGCGGCCTCCGCCTACCCTCTCCACCGCGACCCTCCCTCCCGGCCGAGGTTGCACCTACCACATCTGCCGACTCACCTTGTGACCTCGTCGGATCTGGTGCCGCCTTCCCCGGCCGCCCCCACTGGTCGCCGATGCTTCCCCCCGCCGTACGTTCCGCTGCTCCCCGCCGTGCCCCCGAACCACCCTCTGCGCCCCCACCCGCCATCCCGGCCGAACCACACGCTTCACGCGCCAGGGAGACGCCGCCGAGACCGCGTGGGGAGGACAATGCATTGGGTGGCGCCGAGGCCGAGGAAATGGAATATCGCCGTGGCTTGGGCAGCCGCATCGCTGTTCACCCGTTGGGGCAATTGCTGGCCTCACGCGGTTTGCCCCATCCAATGAACAGGGTTGGGGCAAACCGATTTCCGTCCAACCGCTGGAGATGCCCTGAGAGCTTTGCTCAGCCTTGGCCGATGGTTGAAGATGAAGACCTTCGGCCTATGACCCTGGGGATTGGGTCATATTTTTTTTCAAATCGAAGACGATGAGGCACTTGTGATGAATGAACGGGACAAGTTTTTCTTTTCTTTCTCCCTCCCTCACGCAAACGCACGTGTACACATCTAGCTTGGATTTTTACAATCTGTAGCTGCAGCTGGAAAAGGCCAGCCAGAGCAATTAATGCGATCAAACGTGAGCTAGGTTACGTTGTGCTACTAATTCTGATCGACCTGCTGCCCTCCGCAAAAACAACAATTAATTGCAATCTTTCAAGAGAGAAAAACCTGGACACTTTATAAATTTGCTAGCTAGCTTCCAAATGAACAAGTTGGGAGTGCAGTAATTATTTGTTTCACGGCACCTCATTAATTTGGTCATCCGCTAATTAATTTAACACAGAAACAGCCATTTCTGATTGCTCACACACGAACGGATGCATGATCACAAGTAGCAGAGTTTTCTAGCTTCCGGCTTGTCTGTTCGATCATGGTCAATGTGTGTCAACCGATCCATAAATATTATTTACGTGGCAATTAAGTACGTCGTCGTCGTCGTCGACGCTGCGCATGCATGCTGTATACTCGTATATACTCTATATCCTACATACAATTAACGCCTAATTAAGATTTACGTACGTACTGCTACTTGCATGCTCGGTCTCCAGCCGCGTACGTACGTATATATATGGACGCATATATGTCTCAATACCGTCGATTGGTTTATTGCAGGTGAAATGTCAACTTAATTATTGCATGCGATGATTTATTGGCCGGCTTATCTCCACTAGGCTCTTGAAGCATCGATCGGTCGCCTCTCCAACACAAAACAAGCAAACAAAAAACAGCATGCATGCGTACTACCGTAAGGAGGGTATAATCTTAGCTAAAAAAAGCACGGTATATATACACACACAACGATCGATTACCATTGCTACTGTTACAGACATTATCTATAGTAAGAATACTCGATCGTTTATGATAAGTAAGCTCCATGCATGTGGCTCAACATAAATTAATGGTTCTCGGCGAACCGTATGTGAAGAGGCGTCCACTATGAGAAATATATACATCTTCTCTGATTTTTAGATGGCAGTGCGCTAGTGTTTTATTGCTCGTATAACAGAAATATGCGAATTTTTGTTACAATCAATACGATCGAGCGAGCGAGGTTACGCAGTTGATCGAGCTGCTGCTGTCTGCAAAACCAACACATATGTGGCAGCAACTAAGTAGCTTCGAGACCAACAAGTTGGAAAGTAAATTTTTTCACGGCACCTCATTAATTTGCATGGCCATCCGCTAATTACCACACAAGCTAGCAGCCAATTCTGATTGCTCACACACGTACAGATGCATGATATCACAAGTAGCTAGAGTTTTCTAGCTTTCTGCTTGTCTGTACGAACTCATGACATCATGAGCCACAAATTAAGCTGTACATGTATATGTCCAGGGAAATGATTCACCATGCATCTTAATTTCTGCTGTATATCATCTCAATTAACTAAGATGGATTGCCAATTAGTACGTACGTACTGCTACAGCTACTTGCATGCTCACTGCTCTCTGTACGCAGTCGGTCTTCTACGACTTCAACCGTACGTCGGGAAGTCAACGCAGCCAACAATTGCAGCTAGGTAAAAAGTCAACCATTTATTGGCCGGCTTATCGCTCCACTAGACTTTTGGCCGCGTCACCTCTCCAACACAAAACAAACAAAAACAGCATGCATGCCAAAACAATGGTATATGTAATCTTACCTAAAAAAACATGCTATAACTTTAATTTTATAGTATAGATGCATGGTTTTGGTAAACGAGTCGTTAATTTGTGATATTGAACATATCAGAGGTGGTTCGATCTTGCCATTGCTACTATTACAAACGTCTTGTAAGAATACTCGTTTATGATCGATAATTAAGTTCCATGTGGCTCAGCATAAATGGTTTTGGGTGAACCGTCTGTGACGTGAGGCGTCCACTATGAACAATACATCTTCCCTAATTTAATTTTAGATGGCAGTGCTCTAGTGTTTTATTGCTCGTTTAACAAAAGGTTACCATCATACAATATGGGAAATTATCTAGGAGATTAGGTGATGATAAGAAACTCAAATATATAGTTCAATTGAGATTTCTTGAAATATTTTTTTATCTAAAAATACATATAACACTCCAATCAAACCACCATTGACTCATCCAAAGCATTATTGGTGAACCATGTCATAACTGAGGGACCACTTTTACCCAAGATATCGCAGTTTATAGGGACTAAAACATGTCAAAACCCATAGTTGAAGACCAAAAATAGACTTTTCTTATATTTATATATCTCCATCAAGTAGGTGTAACGTTGTGTGTGTGTGTGGTAATTTTAAGGGTTTGACTACGGATCGGACGTCCGGATAAAAAGAAAAAAATCAGATGCTTGTTTTAGTAAGTACAACCAAATGTTTCACCAGATAGAGTAAAATATTTTAGTAAAATAAATGTTTTGATAATTATTAAAGGATGTTTCAGCAAGCAAAACCAAATATTTCAGAAAAGCAAAACAAATGTTTCAGTAGAGAGAACATAAATGTTTTGACATTTATGAAATTTTTTTTTCACAGGTAGAACCAAATGTTTCAGCAGGTATAACCAAATATTTCAGTAAAACGAAACAAATGTTTCAGTATAGAAAAAAAAAATGTTTCAACATTTATTAAAAAATATTTCAGCAGGTAGAACCAAATGTTTCAGCAACCATAACCAAATGTTTCAAAAGGTCAAAACAAATGTTTCAATAGATAAAAACATAAATGTTTCGATATTTATTAAAAAAATTGTTCCGGCGCATAGAACCAAATGTTTCAACAAGTAGAACCCAATGTTTTACCATGGCAAAAACCATGTTTCGAACATACCAAGGCCATGCTCTAAGCCTAGGTTGCATCTTCTTCCTTATCTCCGTCTTCTTCTCCAGATCCGGCGAGCCCCCATGCCGTGTTCGCCAGATCTGGCTTGGGGCTCACCAGATTTGGCCTCGAAGCTCGTGAAGGGAAGAGTAAGGGAAGCAAGAGGGGAGGAGGGGGAGGGGAAGCAGGAGTTGGGGGAGGAGGATGGGGGAGGAGGAGGAGAAAGCCACGAGCTAAAAGGGGGAGAGTGGAGATGGGGGGTAGAGAGAGAGAGGAAGATAATGGAAAAGAGAGAGGAGAAAGAGGGCAGCCCATTATTTGATGGAGAGAGAAGAAGAGGAAAGAGGAAGAGAGTGAATAATATGCGCCGTGTGAGAACAGAAAAAAAAAAAAGGAAAGGAGCTAGTTGCATGTGGCTGTGGAGGGCGTGGCCTCTGATGGCGTCCGACCCATCGGACGCCCGCATAGGAGCATTATGGTAATTTTAACCTAATCTAGCTATGTGATACCATATCAAAATGGACATATGTATGTTAAGATTTTGACTTATGTTCGACATCTCACTTGTTAATTTCTTATCAAGATCCTAATTTCTTTTGTTACGTAGTAGAGGCTTTTACCGCCCTAACATAGGTACACAGTCAGGTACCAAATCAAATATAAATGTTCATTTGTTACGAGTAGGATTGGAACAAACTAATTGCACATCCTCTTTCTCTCTCACTAAAGGAGTGACAGGTTGTTGGCAGCGACGCAAGGCGGACCAAGAGGTGCTGCCACATATGGAGGGTGGTGGCGCATGGCAGGCAGTTGGAAACTTGTCGGTGAGGGTGAGGTGAGTGCAAAGAGAGGGGGAGAGAAGAGGTGAGATCAGCGGAAAGAAGAAAGTGAGGGAAATACCATTTTAACCCTTGTGCAGTGGTGGTGTAGGCCATGAGGTACCAAAAGAAAATGAGAAAGAGGTACCACGAGACATACTACACTTTTTAAACGTCGTTAGTAGGGGTGAAATCTGGTTCAGATAGTGTCGGTCCGATCTGGTCGGAATCAGATTCGAACCAGGTCAGACTAGAATTTGTCGGATCAGGTCGGACTCGGAACCGGACTAGGATATTTTAACTCAGAATCAGATACGGATTCGGGAGGCTAGTATCCAACAAAACTGGACTAGGACCCGGATATTCCGAATTAGGCCTATACGGATATCCGGACCCTGTCGGCCCACCAGGCCCAGTTCATTCCAAATTTCCAACATACAGGCTATAGCCCAAGTCTTCAGTCTCCACTCTAGCATCCACTCCAGGCGTCCAGGCGGTCCAGCTTCTTCCAGCCCTAGCCACTTAGCGATTCGACCCGACACCGACGTAGTCTGGCGGTGGCCGCGCAGAAGCGAGCAAAGACGCCAAAGACCGGCTGCGGCAGAAAGCAAGACCGCCCGCCGCCGACACGATCCCCGGCGATTGCAGAAGCTCAAGACCGCCCACCATCCGACAAAGTCCCGGGCGGCGGCTGCAAAGCAAAGTAGCACCGGCCCGCTGCCCGACGTAGTCTCGGTTAGCGGCTGCAAAGCGGAGCAGCACTGCGAGTCCGTGAGAGAATGCAGGGAGGTCGCAGGTGTGTCATGTGGCCATGGAGATCAGGCAATACCCGGTGGCGAGCGGCGCCTCCAGGGAGCACCAAAAGATCTACCAGGAATGGTTCACCTTCGCCGACGCAAGTCCAACCCCCCAGTCTCTCGAACCCTCGATCCCCAATTTGTTTCGTCGCTTGCTATTCGGTTGATCCGTTTATATTGATAGGTGTGCTAATCGATGCCACGTTGCAGATGGTTCGTACTCGTATTCATATTCGAAGGATCCGTATTTAGATCCGGGTCCATGAAAAGATACGAAAACGAAACTGATACAACCAATTTTTGATCTGACCCCGTCTGTTTTCACCCCTAGTTGTTATGCGCCTTGTTTTTAGCTTAAATTAAAATTAAAAGCTACAGTTGAAAATTTATCATTATTGTACGGTCCAAACGTTGTAGCACTTTATAACCTTTTTGTGAGACTTTTAGTGGTTTTCTTAAAGCTCCCAAAAATATTTTTATATATTTTTGGGCTCTCCAAGTCCCTATCGGGCGTTTACAATTTTTTTTTCATATTATAATCTACCGTTGGTTTACAGCGAAAAGAACAACACAGATCAGTAACTCTATCGTGGTACCTATTGGAATTATAAATAAATTGTCTACCTTTCCCTATCAGCTTAGGCTTTTGGGTGAATTGGTCGGTGCATGCAACTTAATATGGTATCAGAGCCAGAGGTCTCGAGTTCGAATCCTGGTAGACGCAATTTAAATAAAATAATTGTCGTCTGCTCCTATTCCACGTCTGAGGCCTGAGAAAGCCTCCACGTGAGGGAGAGTGTTGGAATTATAAGTGAATTACCCACCTTTCCCTATCAGCTTAGTCTTTTGGATGAACTGGTCGGTGTATGCAACTTAACAGTATCTTAGATATAGCAGGATCGAGCAATGGAGTAAAAAATTAGGTTGTTTTATTACTATCCGCGCTGGCCTGATGGAAGGGGAGCGCTAGCTAGCTCAGAACAACATTAACATATGGTGGACTTTTTGTGTGAATGCATGCGGGATGATAAATCCACGCCCACAATATATATCCTCAATTAATTTAATTTATCACGTTTAGTCATCTCACCTGTCGAAGATACATGTATATATTAATTCGCTTGTCCTACGATCCTGATGGGTGAACTGATGAGTGGCTCCTAGCTCCATCAGTTTCTACAATTTGTCATGCAATTAAGGAGCAGTAAACCCTAAACAAAAGCATCCAACATATATCATGCACGTCTCTATATATATATATTTGATGATAAGGACGACTCACACACATAGTGTATCTTGATTGATTAATCCCCGGAGATTTTTTGTTTGCAAGTGCTGCTGCTGATCATTGGTCAGCACTCTGCAGTGTGTGGCCCCTGGAGGCCTGGACAGTCAAACTGTTCTTGGTGATGACTTTGCCAGGTGGACTCCGCGTCACAAATAATAACAAGGAAATTAAGAGCTTAATTTCCTTGTTATTGTTTGCGACACTTAAGATAATTGTATCTCTTAAATAAAAAAAATCGTGCCAAATTTATCTGACTAAGAAGAAAAAAAAGAACATATTGTATCAGTAGAATAAATCAGATATAAATACAAGAGCTAGCCAAGAAAAAAAAAACCTAGGATTGCAGATGGAGGGAATATATCCGGGTTGATGTACGTAGTGTGAATGGCCCCGGTCGATGACTGGCTGCTAAATGTGAACGATGGCCAATCAACATTTAATAATTTTGTTGGCGATGGCCCATGCGCGTGGGCGTATGGTACAGATGTTGCCCTTAAATGAATGGACACCCGACGTGCACGTAGGAGTATTCGTCAACAAAACGCCATAGATTAAGAACACAAAAGCACGAGACACCGATTTCACGTGAAAAACCCTTAAAGTAAAAAACCATGGCCTTTCATCAGAAGAGTTACAAAATACAGAAAGATTTACGCTGTAACTTATCTCTTGCAGCTTACAGTAGAACTTTATATAGGGTAACGATTAAGAATTCAATACGGAAACAAATCTGTACAATGATTCGTACCGCGGGGCTTTACGCAGGAGGCAAAGCCCTCCCCCTCTCTCCCCGACATCCCCAGGGAGGCGGCCCATGTCCCGCTTCGCGGGGCCCTCAGGAGGGCCTCTCCACTCCGACAGACTTGGCCTTGCTTTAGAATTTTAATCATGCATCAACAAAGTCCACCTTGAGACAATTAATTCTATCTTGTAGCAAAAAGAAACTGTGAACTCCTATTTAACAACAAAGAACACCATGCACCACAAAAGCCTTAAGGCTTAAATTGCAATACCAACTAAGCTTGAGCATAGCTCAAACTTCATAGCAGGAACTGGATTGGTCATATCAGTAGGATTATCGTGAGTTCTTATTTTGCATACTATAACGTCATCTTGTACAATAACATCATGGATATAATGATATCTCTGCTTTAAGGCCCCCTACGCCGCACTCCGCAGGACCCCCGGAGGGCCTCTCTGCTTCGACACTTAACCTTGCTTTAGAATTTGGATTATACATCAACAAGTATCATTTGTCTCCACACACACCTTAAAATGCATGCATGCACAACCCAATGTGGATCGATATCTTGCCTAAAGACAAACAATGCCATATATTCACGTATCTATGAGAGTAAGTGCACTATATATCTTTAGTTTGCTATTTTGGAGGCGACTGTATTTGGAGGGGGTGCTACCTGCGCCCCCTTCCTTCCTCTCTAGCATTACCGCACCACGGGTTCAGGTTTGGGTTAGGGTTCACCCTGCCCCCCTCCCCCGGCTTAGAGGAAAGTGAGAGAGGCGGAGGCCCGACGGTAGAAGGCAGTGTGGCAGTGGTGCCACCGGAGTTGTTTGTGGCCGGAGGGCAGCGGCTGCAGGGAACAACATAAGGGCATACGACGGCCTATGTTAGGTGAACGGGGCCGACATGGCGGTGGGAAGAAGGGGCAAAGTGGCAAGACTACTAGGATGCTGCCGACCACAGTAGGTACGGCGGTGAGAGTGGTACAGGAGCACGAAGCACTCTAACAAGAGGAAAAACAAGGAGAGGAGGAGGAGCAACGCCGGAGAAAAAGAAGAAGAGGGAGAGGGTGGGGCTGGAGGAGAGGAAGAGGAAGAGGAGGGGCAGCAGCGGCTGTGAGCACACGCAGGGGCAGCCGCATGCACAAGGCTGGATTTGCGAGCGTCTACGTACCAGACGGTCCAATCACTACTACAGAACTGGCCTTTAGTACCGGTTCAAAACGGCATTTAGTACTGGTTTTTGAACCGGTACAGACCATCCGGGACTGATGCTCAAGGGTATCAGTACCGGTTTTCTCACCCGGTACTGATAGTACTTTAATGTTTAAAAATATATTTAAAAATATGTCAAGGATGTATGGGAGAAGCGGGACTCGAATCCGCAACCTCGTGACTCCAGCCTCACCTTTCTAACCAACCCACCCACCATCGCGTACTGATATAGATAGAATATGTATTCGTTTTGAACTTTCCTGAAATGAGGCATCAGTACCGGTTCGTAACATGAACCGGTACTAATACGAGGGCATCATTACCGGTTCATGGCTTCAACCGGTATTGAAAACCCACTATGGCCCTATAACCAATGAACCTGTACTGATGCCACTATCAGTACCGGTTTCAATCCAACCGATACTAATGGGCCGGTATCAAAGGCCAGTTCTCTACTAATGAATATATCTTTGTAAAATTGTTTGAACGATCAACTACGAACTAATTAATTAAGGAGTTGCTGGCAGGAGTAGTACGTGCATTTTACTTGTATACTTGCATACAACATATGCTGACCATTTAGTTAGATATCGTCTGAGACTCATGGCCACCATTCACTTAGGGTCTGTTCTTTGCAGCTTATTCGTTTTATTTCTTATTTGCTTATTTGACTTATCTTGTAATTTTGAGAATTTTCTGAGGTAGCCTCGAGAGTTAGATGCCCTTAGTTTTTAGAATTTAGAGAGCTTTTAGACATATCTACGAGATAAAAAAAAGAATTCAAAAAGTAATAAAAAAGTCAAATAAGTCAAAATAAGACACGAAATAAGTCAGACGTGGCTTATTTTGACTTATTTGTTTTTTATTACTTTTGAATCCCTTTTTTTTATCTCGTAGACGTGTCTAAAAGCTCACTAAATCCTAAAATCCAAGAGCATCCGACTCTCGAGGTCACCTTAGGAAATTCTCGAAGTTACGAGATAAGTCAAATAAGCAAATAAGAAATAAAATAGATAAGCTGAAAAGAACAGGCCCTTAATTGGACAAATTAATTAAACTGGCCGGAGTACGTAGTAGTAGTTCAATTTAAGGTGGTTTATTTATTGTTTGTGTCACAACCACCGATCAATCTTTCATTTACATACATGGTAAAATAATCAAAATTGGACTCATGCAAGGATTGAGTTTGTCTGGGTTTAAGTGGAAATTAATTACTGAATAATTGAGTCGTGTGTGCAAAGGAATAGGATTGATAGGAAAGCAGGGAGCATTGACCGGCTGACTTGACTTGTTGACAGACAATTGTTGGTTTCTGGCTTCACTGACAGCAGCATATTCGTTTGAACCTATCGTACGCCGTATATATTGTTTAGAAATCCACACGCACAAACGCCGTATATATTGTTTAGAAATCCACACGGACAAAACAAAGTAGACCGAGAAATCAAATGGATCGAGACATAGGATTTTAACGTGAAAAAACCTCTCTAATACAAAGGAAAAAAAATCACAGGCACCGGCCAGCGAAACTTCATTATTTTTGGGAGAGTTACAAAACGTCGAGGAGAAAAACAATATGTGGGATGATGTCCTCCCGACGACTTACAAGAGGTATTTATAGAGGCGGTGATCTAGATCAATAATAATAACGATCCATACTTTGAATTTGGATCATAACTCAACGTATATCGACGCTACCTAGTTTGCTAGCTAATTATCGAAATTAAGCTTTTCATATGTATGGAGAGGAAAAGCAAGTGATCTCGAATTAATTTCTTCTGAAATACATCTAGTTATGCCAATATTTAGCTAGCAGCTAGTTTATTATGCTATTGGCTTGGTAATTAGCAAGCTAGCTATCTTGTTAATTTCTTGCGTAGTACCGGTGAAACGTCTACAAGTGACGCTGCTGCATTATATATATTGATGTGTATATAACACACACACACACTATACGTACGTCGATCTGATCTTCATATAGAACAAATTAGATGATAAAGAGAACTTATAATACATATACATACATGCATGTTGCAAAATCATAAACAGACAGAAATGATTAAGGTTGCTGAATTGTTGTCTCTATCGGAAAAGGATCGATGCACACACTTGCTCTCTATACATACACTTAACTGTTGTGAAAAGAATTATAAATTAGTAATCAAGGAAATTCATATTTAATTATTTTTGCTATAGAGATGCGTACGTGATGCATGTGACGATCGCGATGGGTTCATCAAGGAAAATGAATTGAGCATGTACGTACATATATATGTAATCAAGGACAGGCAAAATCAAATTAATTAATAGCTAGCTTGTCCTAGACAGACGCATTGGAGAATAGATGCATATGTGTATATATATGCCGACAAATTAGTTTTTGAGTGAATTAATTGGTACGAGCAATTTAATATGGCATCAAGCCAGGAGGTCCTAACAAGCTATGAGAACCGGCCAACACAAATGTTTTGTATAAAAATCTTGAGCTGCGTCTAAGACATGATGGAGCCTAAACATGAGAGAGTGTTAAAATATTGATCACACCTTTCCTAATCAGTTTAAGTTTTCGTGTGAATATATCAGTGCATACAATTGAATAGTAATGAAATAATGATGGATGTTAAATCGAAATCAATATCTTTTGTAGGGATGGCACGACTAACCTTAATGGTTGCTCTGTGGTTGGGCCTGCGGGAGTAACCATCCGTGGTATGGTGCTCACATCGATCCTTGGCTAGGAATGTATACGTAGCGCGCGAACTAATTATGGATGGTGAGCACGTACATCCAAATTAATCCGATATTTATATTTATATTTATACATATACGGAATGAAATTATCATTTTTTGGTTTGGGAAATTGAAGGAAGAAACGAAGAATAGAGATGTATATAAAGGATGGATGACGAAATGAATTGGTTGCAGATAAGCACTTACTTGACCCCATGTAATTGTGGCCAGTAAAGCAATCGAAGAGAGGAGGAAAAATCGCTGTTGATTCAGCTCACCCGTCAGCATCGATGACCTCAAGTATGTTCGTGGTAGCTACACATATATATATATATATATATATATATTATATTGGCTGTGTTTTCCAGGTGGGACGGACACGTGGAGCAGTTGGTCTTGCGTTCACACGAGCAGATTAATCTGTGAGCATATAAAAGGCGCGGAGGGAGAGGAGAGGCAGGCTGCCACTTGAATCAAGCTAGGCTATAGGTAGCTACGAGACAGGGCAAGGCCGGTTGCATATATGCATATCTCCATCACAAGGCAAATAGCTGCTTGGATCATCAGCGTCAGCATCAGGCATCGCGCGGCTTGGATTGGACTAGTGTAAGCCATGGCCGCCATGGCGCAGCCGGAGGAGATGGAGACGATGGATGTGGAGAGCGCGCTGGATCCGGAGGTGCCGCCGGTGGTGCGCCAGGACTCGCTCTACCGGGACGCCAGCAGAGCAGCCGGAGCCAACCAGCACGGCGAGGTACGGCCGGGCGTCCGTCCATCCATCCATCCATGCATCATGGCCTGCTCGAGCTACTGCGTTCATGGCCTACGCCTACACACATGCAGGATAGCTGGGCCAGGACGCTGCGGCTGGCGTTCCAGTGCGTGGGCGTCCTCTACGGCGACATCGGCACGTCGCCGCTCTACGTCTACTCCAGCACCTTCACCGCCGGCATCCGCCACACCGACGACCTCCTCGGCGTCCTCTCCCTCATCATCTACAGCTTCGTCCTCTTCACCATCATCAAGTACGTCTACATCGCCCTCCGCGCAAACGACGACGGAGACGGTACGTACGAACCTAGCTATATACCTATAGCTCGATCTACCTCTACTGACAAGACAAGTTACTGGTCGATCGATGCATCACGCGCCCTAGGTACAGTCCTGTCCACAACAACCAGGTCCCAAAAACAAAACACAAGGGGTGGCCCGTGGCCGTACCTCCTAGCTACCCATTGCCGAGCTGTTCCCATCAAAAACCAACAAATTAATCTAGCACCAGAGACCCAATTATATCCATCTCTTTCCCAAGTCAATGGTCGTGGAATTTTCAGCAACAAATTAGATGATCAACTTGTGATTCAGTCCAATTTTCACATTACAACTCGACTTGCACGACCGATACATGGGATATATACTATTGCAGTCTCTAATACTATCACCAACAACAATTCCTAAAATCAGATACCTATATCCTCATTTATCTAAAGATTCTATGCCTGTATTTCTATCCTTTTCAACAGATCACAAAATTATATAGGTACACGAGAGAGAATATCTAAATATATGTATTCTACAAGAAGAAACCTAAAATATGTATTGTGATAGGGCATTTATTGGATAGGGTAAGGAGACCCATTTCACCCCGACATAACCCAAATTTTGGGGTTGGGTCACGCACTCACGCTGTTGGAGACAGTCTGAGATGGAACCCACAAATATTATTACTAATACTACAATTTATAAGTGGGGTCATTCAAGCATGAAATACCTAGAAGCAACTAACTGTAAACTTAGAGACAACAGAAAGTATATATAGCCTCAAAGCGCAACTTGATACATATACATACATACATACATACATATAGTGATTAAATCAATGATCCCGGCATTAGTGAAGAATAAGATGAAAGGTCACTCGCTAAACAGTTAGTGAGAACGTACGCCACAATATTGCTGAGTTGACCAGGGTCGAAAATTAGAGAAGAGGACACCGATCGAGCATGTACAACGTACGTCATGCATGCGTGTGTATTTACATGCATGTATATATGGAATTATTAAGAGATGGAGCGTGTATACGTGGGTGGGTGTACGCATGCAGGCGGCACGTTCGCGCTCTACTCGCTCATCTCGCGGCACGCCAAGGTGAGCCTTGTGCCGAACCAGCAGGCGGAGGACGAGCTGCAGCTGGTGTCCAAGTCGGTGAGCCGGCGGCGCGGCGTGGCGACCCTGCAGCTGGCGTCGCCGGCGGCGCAGCGGGCGCAGCGGGTGAAGGAGCTGCTGGAGACGAGCAAGCCGGTGAGGATCTCGCTGTTCCTGCTCACCATCCTGGCCACCGCCATGGTCATCAGCGACGCCTGCCTCACGCCGGCCATCTCCGTCCTCTCCGCCGTCGGGGGCCTCAAGGAGAAGGCGCCCGGCCTAAGCACAGGTATACTAGCTAGCTACGTTCATAATTCATTCACTGTATATATAGGAGTACGTCGTAGCTAGCTAGCATCTACGTACGTACGTATCAGGTAGCTAGCTAGTTGCTGAATCATCACGCAAGCGAAGCAGCAAAAGCACAAGTAATTAATTTAGTTTGTGTGAACCAAGCGATCGAGAGCGTACTTAATTAACCGCACAGCGAAACGGATGGAAAGCAACGACTTAACCAGGAAATTAAGCGCATATATTATATATAGGTGCAGTGTAGCGTAGCGTAATCTCCATGCAAAGCAGCAGCAACTAAGCAAGCAGTGCACTTACTAGTTACTATTATGGATGGATGGAGGCAGCTGACTGATTGCATTTGCATTTGCATCCACGACGGAGATCGATGGAGGTAGCTGTCTGGATATTAAGTGAAGGCAGGACTTTTGGGGCATGCATACGCAGCCCCTCACGTCGCCGTCGCCGTCGCCACTACTGCATCATCGACATCCATGGCCGCTCCTGCTCCTGCTGCATGTGGTTCCCATGCAACGGCATCGCGCATCCATCCATCCACCTTTTCGACGTATCAACTCCTTCAATTTCCTCACAGAGCCAGAGATGCATGGCTACCGGCCTGCAGTTCATACCTAGCTACTCCTCCACATACATCGATCTATTCATCGCACTGTACATATCCCATCCAGCTCCTCCACCTCTCCTCATGACCCACTGCTAGGCCAGGCCTTCTTATCTTATCAACTTAATTATCTTCGAATCTAAAAGTCAAGCGCTTTAGGTTTTGCAGTCTGTTTCTTTTTTTTTTTTCTCAATGGTGCGTCCCAAAGTTTTTATAAACAAGACAAACGAAGTGCACCGGACTTTCCAAGCTACCTCGAGAAGCTTTTGAAGTTCAGTTTATAAGCAAATAAGAAACTAAGTAAATAAAATAAGCTGAAAGAAACAACCTCTAATGGTGTCCTCTTCTCTTCCTGTCTACCTTCCCCAACATCATATGTTGCGTCTGCCCATATACGGATCTTAAAACAATATCTGAGCTAGTGGAGGGACTAGGGAGTGCGCCCCCGTTTGTACTTGTCGGAAAACCACGTCATACCAACTTAGCACACTTAACTTCCTAGTATATATGCACCTTAAAGCTGACAACACCTTGACAACTGCCACGCGAGGATCGATCCTCGCCCTTCAAAATTCATGTGTCACTCTTTCGTCTCTGGCCATGCTTAGGCAAGGCTGACAGAAATGTATTAACGTGATGACGCTACCTCGACCACATGCTGGAGGGTGCATGCATCTGACTACTCTTGTCTGAATCACCGTAATATATACGTACAAGAAGGCAGCAGAAGGAGAGGCTAGGGCAAATTAAGGACGAATAGGCCAAGAAGAGGGATCGAACCACTCTCCTCTGGATTAATTGGGAGTGGTTCGTTAGCCGTCAGATATCAAATCCTCTCTAGGCATTAATGCAGTGATCGATCGATCGATGACACTGAAATCACTCCAATATCTTAATTAGTTAAATAGACAGTTCAAAGATTGATAGTACTTGACCTCTCTCTATGGCTCCACTGGAGATAGGTAAAGTGTCCACTCACTCTGCATTGGCCGTGTCTTCCATCGTTAATACAACTGAATTGATGGACGTGACACCTAACCATGCAAGGAGCAGCTAGCATCGATCAGCATGACATGGCATGAATCATGCACGTAGTGCCAGTGCTTGCTGCTCATGCCTCGATCGATCAGCATGCCATGGCATGAGTCATGAACGTACTGCATGCCTGTGCTTGCTGCTCATGCCTCGATCGATCAGCATGCCATGGCATGAGTCATGCACGTAGTGCCTGTGCTTGCTGCTCATGCCTGGATCGATCATGTCTGGATGCAGACCAGATCGTGTGGATGACGGTGGGCATCCTGGTGGCGCTGTTCGCGGTGCAGCGGTTCGGCACGGACAAGGTGGGCTACTTCTTCGCGCCGGTGATCCTGCTGTGGCTGCTGCTGATCGGCGGCGTGGGCGTGTACAACCTGGTGCGCTACGACGTCGGCGTGCTCCGGGCCTTCAACCCCAAGTACATCGTCGACTACTTCCACCGCAACCACAAGGACGCCTGGGTCTCCCTCGGCGGCATCCTCCTCTGCTTCACCGGCACGGAGGCGCTCTTCGCCGACCTCGGCTACTTCAGCGTCCGCTCCATCCAGCTCAGCTTCGGCTTCGGCCTCGTCCCCGCCGTGCTCCTCGCCTACACCGGCCAGGCCGCCTTCCTCCGCCGCCACCCGGAGCACGTCGCCAACACCTTCTACCGCTCCACCCCGGAGCCGCTCTTCTGGCCCACCTTCGTGCTCGCCATCGCCGCCTCCATCATCGGCAGCCAGGCCATGATCTCCTGCGCCTTCGCCACCATCTCCCACTCCCAGGCCATGGGCTGCTTCCCGCGCGTCAAGATCCTCCACACCTCCAAGCAGTACCAGGGCCAGCTCTACATCCCCGAGGTCAACTTCCTCCTCGGCGCCGCCGCCTGCCTCGTCACCCTCGCCTTCAAGACCACCGTCGTCATCGGCGAGGCGCACGGCATCTGCGTCGTCCTCGTCATGCTCATCACCACCCTCCTCCTCACCCTCGTCATGCTCCTCGTCTGGCGGGTCAACGCCTGCTGGGTCGCGCTCTTCTTCGCCGTCTTCGCCTCCAGCGAGTCCCTCTACCTCTCCGCCGTGCTCTACAAGTTCCTGCATGGCGGCTACATCCCCGTCGCCATCTCCGCTCTGCTCATGGCCATCATGGTCGTCTGGCACTACGTCCACGTCAAGCGCTACAAGTACGAGCTGGAGCGCACGGTGTCGCACGGCAGGGTGCGGGAGCTGCTCGCCGGCCGGGACCTGCGCGCGGTGCCCGGCGTGGGGCTCTTCTACACGGAGCTGGTGCAGGGCATCCCGCCGGTGTTCCCGCACCTCATCGAGAAGATCCCCTCCATCCACACCGTGCTGCTCTTCGTCTCCGTCAAGCACCTGCCGGTGCCGCACGTCGACGCCTCGGAGCGCTTCCTGTTCCGGCAGGTGGAGCTGGAGCCCCGCGGGGGCCAGGAGCACAAGCTGTTCCGCTGCGTGGCGCGCTACGGCTACCGGGACCCGCTGGAGGAGGCCAGGGACTTCGTCGCCAACCTCGTGGAGCGGCTGCAGTACTACATCCGCGACGTCAACCTCTACGGCGTCGACGCCGCCGAGCAGTCCGGCAAGGTGAGCTACCCGAGCTCGCGCTGCGACAGCATGGCCGCCATGAGCCGCAACAGGAGCGTGTGCGCGGACAGGGAGCTGGACCTGGCGCGCGCCAAGTCGACGGGGCGCGCCGCCGTGGTCATGGGCATGCACTCGGCATCCTACGCGGAGGCGCGGGAGGGGCAGCTGTCCCGGGCGCGGTCCATCTTCGCGGAGGAGATGCTGACGCCGGCGGAGTCCTTCTCGGAGCTGGCGAGAGGGGGGCAGGCGAGCGGGCGCCACCACCAGCTGCTGCAGGCGGCGAAGATGAGCCTGGAGGAGATGGCCAAGATCGAGGAGGAGCAGCGCTTCATCCAACGCGAGATGGACAAGGGGGTGGTGTACATCCTGGGGGAGAGCGAGGTGGTGGCGCGGCCGCACTCGTCGCTGCTCAAGAAGGTGATCGTCAACTACGCCTACGCCTTCCTCCGCAAGAACTGCAGGCAAGGGGAGAAGATGCTCGCCATCCCAAGGAGCCAGGTGCTCAAGGTCGGCATGTCCTACGAGATCTAGCAACTCGGCTCTGCATGGCTCGATCTACTTAATTGCATTGCACCGCGTGCTAAGATCGATGATGATCCACGACGACGACGATGATTTCCTGCGTGTACGTAGCTCGTATATATATTGATCTGCGAGCATGTTTTGCGTCGCATGCACCAGTTAGCTAGGGTTTGATGATCCACGCCTCTAAGGTACGTGCGTAGCTTAATCTTAATTAGCAGCTGCATAGCGCCATGCATGCATCTCTAGCTGCTTCAGTTCCTCCTGCTACATCTTCCGCTTTCACCTCGGCGACAAACTCCATCGATGCTATATAGTATTTCCATATAGCATCCATATATTAATTGTTTGTTCATCTTCCTAGTTTTACTCTCTTTTTTCAGATCATTAATCAATCGGCTGCTTTTACTTCATCTATATGGTACTGGTCAGAACAATAAGTAGCTTTTTTAAAGCAATGGATCGATCACTCCCTATTTTCATTGATTACATCGATGAAAACAAACATGTGTTCAACAGCCAAACAACAATTGAATATCCATATCTACCGAAAGAAAACCGCGCTCCTCTCAACCTTGCAAACCCTCCCCTTCCTCGTACAAGACTCACATAGTCACCACACAAAGCATAAAAGGACACACGATTACAACATACGATGTAAACTGAGTTTTTTTTCCTTCTGTCCACCACCTGCTAAAGCTTTTCCTGATGAGTTGGCTAGGCAGATTTTGGACTAACCGAAGTTTCTAGAAGAATTTGGATCAGACACGATCGCCTAAGAGTCCTAATAAGGAATAAATTCCTAATTAGCTACAATAAGTTAAAATAGAAAACTTTACACAGCAAGCCGATTTAGAAAAGTTCTAGAAGGCAATGCAATCCGGATCAGCTACGTAGTATAGTTTAGACAAGTTTTTAGATAAGTTTTGTATTTTGGAGACGGCACGAGCCAGGCCTGATATGGAGATAGAGGATGTCAGGTGAGGACGGCCGGTCTAGCACTGCCATTGGAGAGGGGCCGCACACGTGCGGCGTAGATCCTGGCTGCTTGGATCCCGGGACGATGGCGAGGGCGGCGTTCAAGAGGCGGCGCCAGCGGGGAGCATCAGGTTTGGGCGGAGGCGGCGGCGTTGATGGACCTGGAGGGTTGCAAGCTAGCGCAGCGCCGCTGGCTGGCACACTGCTAGGTTGCATGGATCCTGGGGCAATAGCGAGGGCGGCAGTGGCCGCTCGGCGGCGCCTTTTCCTTCCTCCGTTGGCACCCGCAATTTTGGGGAGAAACGTGCGATCGAGTGAGAGAGAAACAGATGATAAGGTGCTTTGGTTGGTTGAGATCTGAATTTTGTGGAATTGATTACTCTAATTAATGGTATCCAATAAAAAAGAAACTAAAACCCATGGCATGAGCAAACGTGGGTCAGCTGGACCATAGCTCACAAAACGACCGGTGTACAAATTCTACACCCAGATGTAGGATAGCAAAGATATATATGCACACACGGTAGCACGCTCCTGAATAGCTATTTTACGTCCCGATCGGTTTGAGGACCGAACTTATCCGCAATCATTACGGAAAAGTGTCTTTTGCATGCAAAACACCTCTTACGGGTCAAATCCCTAAAAACGTGGGATGCATTAAGAGCATCTCCAGCAGAGCCTCTATTCAAGCCCCTAAACCAAAAAATAAGGGTTATGGTCAAAAAATGCACTTCAGCAGGGCCCCTACTCAAGCCCCTAAAATAAGGAGGCCCCTAAATCTCCCCCTCCAGCCCCAATTCCCAGGGGTCTTGAGGGGGCTCCTACTTTTCTGTTGGGGGTGTTTTTCCTCCATGTGACTCCTGCCTCCGCTGTCGTGTTCCCATTGCCATTGGCATTGGGCTGGCCGCCGCTCATTGCCTGTCGCGTCTCGCTTCCTCCTCTTCCCGCCGTTGCCCGGCCGCCTCCTCATCGTGCCGCTCATCGCTCACCTAGATCTGGGCCGCTGCTGCTGCTTGCCGCCGCCTCGCCGCCATCGCCGCCGCCGCCGCCGCTGCCGCCTCGCCGTCGCCGATGTCTCCTCCTCTACCCGCCACCGTCTTCTCCAGCTCGCCGCGGACACCGCCGTCGCCCGCCGCTCGTCGCCGCTCCCCCTCTGTCTCGCTTGTGAAGAGATGAGGGAGGAGAAAAGGGGAAAAAGAAGAAAGAAAATAAAAGGATATTGAAAAGAAAAACAAAGAGTCATTGACAAGCCGGTCCGATATGTCATAAGCAAATAGAGGCTGAGATTTAGGGGCTAACTGCTAGAGTTGAAGACAAAATCAGAGGCCCCAAAAAATAGGAGCAGTCCCAAATCAAAAGTAGAGACCCTGTTTTAGGGGCTATTGCTGGAGATGCTCTAACTAGTCTATTCAAATGTATTTTCTCTTTATTTTGCTATAAATTTTGATTTGAAGATCCAATCGATGAACGGTTTTCATCTTTGCGATGCTGACATTTTTACAAATAAAACAAGATCAAACTCGCCATATAAATTTATTTTATTTTTCATGGCAGCGGTCTCGTCGAGTTTATTCCTCGTTACTGTCTATTACGAATCAGATCAATGTAAAGATAATTATTTTTACATGATAGTAACGATCAGTAAAATAGGAGAAATATATATCCAATGAAAAAATTTGTTAGTAGTAATAATTACAATTAGTTACTGACTAGTGATGATCAGTAAAATAGAAATTGTGCACATCAAAAAAGAAAAAATGGCTATCGGTTATAACTTTACTATATGTTATTGTACGTAACTTGTCAGTAACATATGGTAAACGAGTACTCGCCGCGCGTGGAGGGTCGACGAGGCGCTGCCGCATGTGTGGGTCGACGAGATCGCCGGGACGCCGCCGCATGTGGAGGGTGGACAAGGTCATCGGGGCCGGCGCCACGTGTGCACGGTCAATGTGGTCGCCGGGACACAGCCGCATGTGGAGGGTCGACGAGGTCGTCGGGGGGCGATGCCGATGCCAACATCCAGTCACTATTAGTATCGGTTCGTGTTCAACCGGAACTGATGTGCCGGTATTAAAGGCCTATCCTCTAGTAGTGAGTGTCTATCCGCAAGATCACCAATGAGAGAGAGAGAGAGCGGTGGGGCAATGGCAATTGCATGCAGTGACAGTGCGTGCAGATGCACTGCCGCCCGGACACTTTGTGTCACCCCTTCACCAACACTCGCCATGACATCCATTCCAATTCCAATTACATACTGGCTACTAGCGCTGGCTGAGCTGCCAGCTGAGTGAGTGGCGCATAAGTGCTATGTACTCCAGTGTGTGTGGTTATATATATCACTAGTAGTAACTGACGATATATGATTCGTTCAGTCATTATTCCAGTGTTACTCCCTACTCAGTTCTGTGTAGATAGAGAGAGAAAGCGAGTGAGCTTGCATTGCATCATATATCTCTATCATTGTCCTTGCCTGCACTGCAACTTTTGCTTTACTTGATTGTCCATCCATCCATCCATGGGCATCGTGTGTGTAATAGGGTTACGTAGATAGATACAACTACTAAATTTCGAAACAAGAGAAATGCCATTGCTAAGTTGCTCCTCACAGAATTACTATTACAAAACCAATGAATTTGTAAAAATGCCGCTATTTGAATCTCAAAACACCTTTTCATACCCTTTTTTTTGTATTTTAACACTTTTGCCCCTCCTAACTCTCCTTACCCTTTCCTCTCCCTACCCGGCTCAACACCACCATTGTCGCTTGCCAAGATCAGGTCGCCGCAGTGTCCTCCTCACCGAAAAGGGAGGGAGGCAGATAGGGAGCAACATCAGCATTGGGGAGGGAGACCGAGGCAGCAATGGCGCCGGCATTGGGGAGGGAGGCTGAGTTTGGGGACAGTGCCGGCGTGGTGGTCAATCAGGAGGAAGGAAGAAGGTGAGATGACAATTTGGCATAAATAGAGAGTAGAGGCGAGGGTCAAATTGTATGGTTTCAAAAATACAGTGCCAAAAGATGCCACGTGTCGAAAAAAGTGGTATTTTTATAATTTCATCAGTTTTATTACGGCAATTCTAAGAGGAGCAACTTAGGGTCGATGGTGATCTAGGCAGCCTAGGGTCGACGGCCATGCGATAGCTGTCAACCATATATTTTTGAAAAAAGGACACCATCAATGTGTCTCTTTGGACCTAGGTTATGGTAGATGCGCTTTCACTGGATCGTTGACCCTAGTATTTGAATTGCAGCCCATCATTTTCAAAAATGGGTTGGCGTGATGATCAGAGGTTTATGGTAGATGGCTATGTCTATAGCCATCAACCGTAATTTATATGGTCGATGGCTTGGCAATGCTTGTCGACCATATGTTTGGCCGTCGAAAAAGACATCTTTTCCTATAGTGAATTTAGACAAAATATTTGGTATAAACTCACTTTTTGATGCAAATGTGTAAACTGCAAATCACAGTCTTTAGATCCTCTTGTTGGATGGTTTAGATGCAAAAAGGTGCAATCTCCGGCCTCTCCCACTTATGAAATTTTTGAAAAAAACCTAAATTGTCCTCCTCCCCCAATTGATCACAACTGTCTCTTGTCCCTTCTCTCTCGCTAGTCCTAGGTCCCTAATGTCATCCTCGATCATCGATGGCTTCCTCCAACCCCACACCCCTGATTGAGTATTAGAAATGAAAATGCATCCCCCATGTATTAGATTTTTCTGGCACCTCTGTAGCCGCCCGACTTGCTTTCAGATTCGCATGGTCAAACCCACACGCTAGCGTGATTACCCCTCTAACCAACATTGGTCCATGGCCCATCACTCCATCTCCCATTCGCAGTTCCTCTCTCTTCCACTATCTCTCTCCAGCAAGAAGCAGCCCCTATCTAGATCTGACTGCGCCACCAAGGGACACCACCGCCCAGGCCAACTTCGACCGGATCTGACACCGGCAAACCTGACCTAAACCCAGCACCGGCATCTTCGACCCAATCCAGTGGCAGCTGACCCATCCATGGCTTGGTGGCTCTAGCAAACCCAACCTCGGCCCAACGACGCCATCTCTCTCTCTCTCTCTCTATATATATATATATATATATATATATATACACACACACACATACACACACACATACATATATATACATACATATGAAGCCTGACAGCTTGTACATAACGGCCGCACTGATAAAAGCTTGCACACCCTCAATGTACTCATTCGAGCGTCGGTCCGTGTTGTACATCAATTGCTAGGGTGTGCAAGCTTTTATCAGTGCGGCCGTTGTGTACAAGCTGTCAGGCTTCATATTTATCCATGTCTGGACCACAAGAATGAGAATGAGTATTCAAACTCAAGGCCCCTTCACAGTCATTTGCTCCAGAGAGGTTTCATGACTAACTATATTTGTTGGACCAAGCTTGGTGAAGAAGAAATTATACAGGAAGACGATAAAGAAGAAGAGGGAGATAGCATAAACCCGGACGCTGCCTAATACGGTCCAATGATAGATACATTGGGGGAGTTTGATGGGGATGATTTAGATCAGATGCGACGTGATGGTGAGGGAGACTACACCGATGAAAAACAATTCCAAAAGTTCCGGCGCTTGTTAGAGGACCACAAAACACTCTTATACCCAGACTACGAGCAGGGCCACAAAAAGTTGCGTACCACACTTGACTTGATGTAATGGAAGGCAACAAATGGTTTGTCCGATAAAGGATTCGACGAGTTGTTATATCTCATAAAGAAGTTACTTCCAAAGGATAACATGCTGCCTGAAAGTATTTGCAAAGCCAAGCAAGTTGTCTGTCCTTTGGGATTAGAAGTATAGAAGATGCATGTAAGCCCTAATGACTATATCCTTTATCGCAGTGAGTACGGGAATTTGGATATTTTTCTAGTGTGTAAAGCATTACGGTATAAGATCAAGCGTGATGACCCAGGTGCGGTAGAGGAGGAGCCTAAGAAGAAGAGACCTTCCGCTAAGATGGTGTGGTATTTCCCTACAATCTCCCGGTTGAAGCGTTTGTTTGCAAACAAAGCGCATGCCAAAATATTGCGTTGGTACAAAGAAGAGCGTAAGGATGACGGAATATTAATACACCCCGCTGATAGCTTCCAGTGGAGAAAAGTCGATAGAACATTTCTGGACTTTGCAGAGGAGGTGAGGAACATAAGGTTTGGCTTGAGTACGGATGGGATGAATCCTTTTGGCGAGATGAGCAGCAGTCATAGCACTTGGTCTGTGACTCTATGTATGTACAACTTTTCTCATGGCTATGCATGAAGCGAAAGTATATTATGATGTCGTTGCTTATCCAAGGTCCGAAGCAAACTAGAAACGACATTGATGTGTACCTTAAACCATTGGTTATAGATCTACTAACAATGTGGAACGGTGGTGTACGGGTATAGGATGAGTACAAACGAGAACACTTCACTTTACGCGCCATGTTATTCGTAACTATCAACGACTGGTCTGCACTTGGTAACCTAGCGGGCTTGACTATCAAAGGATATAAAGCTTGCATCCAGTACTTAGATGATACTGACAGCATGTACCTGAAAAACTGTCGGAAGGTTGTGTACATGGGCCGCCATAGGTTTCTTCTTACGAATCACCTGTTACAGAAGAAAGATAAAAATTTTAGCGAGAAACCAGACCATCATACTAAGCCTGCGCATCGTAATGGAACACGGGTATTCGCTATGGTAAAGGATCTAAAAGTAGTCTTTGAAAATGGCGCTGGTAGCAAACCTGTCCCAAGTGAAGAAGGCAAGACATCCATGTGGAAGAAGAAGTCAATTTTTTGGGACTTACCTTATTAAAAAGTCTTAGAGGTCCGTCACTCAATTGACATCATGCACCTAGTGAAGAATATTTGTGTCAACCTGCTAGGTTTCCTAGATATGTATGGCAAATCAAAAGATGCATTTTAAGCATGAAAGGACCTAAAACAATTAGAACTCAGGAACGACCTACATCCAGAAAAGAGAGGAAAATGACAACATTACCTACATCCTGCCAGCAATACTCTAAGTAAGGAAGAGAAAAAAAGCATGATCCAGTGCTTGAATAGTATTAAGGTCCCGTCCGGATACTCCTCGAACATAAAGAGACTCATAAACATGAAAGAGAAAAAAATCGTACACCTCAAATCCTATGATTGTCACGTGTTGATGACATAGTTGCTTCCAGTTGCAGTGAGAGGTATTCTGCCGGAAAGTGTACAAGGGACAATCATAAACTTATGTTCATTCTTCAATGTGATATCATAGAAGGTCATTGATCTAGATAAACTAGCTAAGGTGCAGGAAGACGTCGTCCAAAACGTGGTGAGCCTTGAGATGATTTTTTCTCCATCCTTCTTTGATATTATGGTCTATCTCATGGTTCACATTGTCAAAGAGATAGATATTCTCAAACATATGTTCCTACATAATATGTTCCCTTTTGAGAGGTACATGGGTATTCTAAAGAAGTATGTTCATAACCGGTCTCGTTCGGAAGGCTGCATTGCCCATGTTGTTGGGACAGAGGAGGTGGTTGATTTTTTTGTCGATTACATTGACGATTTGAATCCGATTGGCGTCCTATATCACGCCATAAGGGGAAGCTACGGAAAAAAGGGACACTAGGGAGAAAAATAATCATCAGCAATAATCTTGTTTCATTTAAGCAAGCACATTGCACCGTATTGCGAAAATCAGCTGTAGTGGCTCCATATGTTGATGAGCATAAGAGGATTCTACGCTCTCAATACGCTGGTAGGTTAGAGGATTGGATCACGTGGCAGCACATGGATCTTTCCGGCGATTGGTTGCAAAAGCACATGATGGGTAAGGAGACCAATGATGAATAGTTCAAACGCTTGGCTCGGGGACTATCCAGTACAATATTGATATTCCAAGGGTATGACATAAACGGGTACACATTTTACACGAGAGCCCAGGATAACAAGAGCACCAACCAAAATAGCGATGCTCGTATAGATGCTATAGACAACAATGAAAAAAAGGACACCTATTATGGTTATATAGAGAAGATCTGAGAGCTCGACTATGGACCTTTGAAGATTCCTCTATTTTGGTGCCAATGGGTCAAACTGACAGCGAGCGGTGTGATGATCGATAAGTACGGTATGACAACTGTAGACCTCACATAAATCGGATATAGAGACGAACCACTCATGCTCTCCAATGATGTGACACAGATCTTCTATGTAATGGGTATGTCTAGCAAACCGAAGAAGCGAAATGATAGGTCTATTAAAAGCAAGAAACAGAAGGGCAAGTCTACCAAAAGCAAGAGACAGGAGAACAAATCTACCAGTAGCAACAAACAAAAGGACAAGTGTACCGATCAGCCAAAGCACCACGTGGTTCTTCTAGGTAAAAGAAGGATTGTCGGAGTTGAGGACGTCACAGATGAAGGAGAGTATAATCAATTCGATGAGCTGCCTCCTTTCGCGGTGGCAGTCAACATAAGTATCATAGATGATATTGAGAAAACTCCCTACGTACACCGCGATCATAATGAGGAAACACTTATTAAAACAAAGTATGTAAATAGTTAAAACGTACTGTGTTGTTGGTACATGTGTATGACCTATAAATTGATAGCATATTTGAATTTTACACATTTTATGAATTTGGTCATATTTTTATTTTATTTTTACGGGCTCCCAACTCATTTTTACGGACTCCCAACAATAAATAACCCTCCAAGACAAATTTAATCAATAAAAAACCCTCCAAAATAATTTTAAGTCTAGAAGTTTCTAAAAAGATCATATTTTTTATATATGTCAATTTTTCACATTTTTATGAATTTTGTGATATTTTTATTTAATTTGTATGTGCTCCCAACAATTTTCTATAATTTTTGAGTAATTTTTGACAAATTAGTACCACTGACATGTGGGACCCACCAGAGATGGCCCACATGTTAGTGACCACATCCCTTTCTCCTCTCCTCTCCCCAGGAAGGGTACAAAAGAGATTTGCGCCCCCATAAGGTTGAACAAAACTCTCTCCTCTCCCCTGACTAGCAGCGTGTGCTTGAGCACGGGCTCCCCGTGTGGTCACGGGTTCAAGCTCCGCTCGCGCCGCTGTATTCTTTTATTTTGAAGGCTCTACTACTGGTTGTTTACACAAACCGGTAGTAGCGCTATCAGGGGCCCACATGCCAGTGGTAGTAATCGCACTTCTCTCCTATCCCAGGAAAGGCTCTACTACCAGTTGGTTGCACAAACCGGTAGTAGAGCTAGCATAGGCCCACATGTCAGTGGTAGTAATCCCTCTCTCCTCTCCTCTCTCCCACGAAAGGTACAAAATGGTTTCACTCCCCATATGGTTGAACAAAACTCCCTCCACTCCTCTAGCTAGCAGCGTGAGTGGGCTCCCCGTGTGCGGTCGCGGGTTCGAGCCCTGCTCGCGCCGCTGCATTCTTTTTTGTTGAGGCCACTACGGTTGGTTAAACAAACCGGTAGTAGAGCTTGCTCTACTACCGGTTGTTTAGTCAAACCGATAGTAGAGCTAGCTCTACTACCGGTTTGTTGAACCAACCGGTAGTGGCATGTGAACTGCCTCCTAAAAACACGCACGCAAGGGGACTTAATTCTCCCCCAAATTTTCAACTTCCCCAAACTTAGCGCCCTCAACCCCGAGCGTCGCCGCCGTCTCAGCCCCCGACGATCCCGTGCGTCGACGCCTCCGACGACCTCGCCCTCGTCGCCCATGTCCCCGTCGCCATCGCAGCCATCTCCGCCCTGACCGGCCTCCCCGTCCCTGTCCCCGTCGCCGACCCTCCCCTCGTCTCCTCGCATCCCATCGCTGTCAGAGCTGCCTCCGCCCGACCGGCCTCCCCGTCCCCATCGCTGACCCCATCCAAGTCTCCATCGCCGGCGTCCCCGTCCCCGTCGTCGACCCCGACGTGAACTTGCATCTCTTTCGATCCTTCCATAGCCAGAAGGGCACCGCCTCCTCCGACAAGAGGTGAGCCTTCCACCCCCAAATAAGGCTTACCTTTAGTATGCTTGGGTTTTCTCTATATCATATTGCCTGAAAACTAACAAAACAATGGAATTATGGAGTGAACTCTGCTGTTTGTCATCCATAAGAATGATAGTTGATATTTGTAACTCTTTTAAAAAATATGATCTTGTTTGTTATGGAAATTCGTAAGTGCGACCTTAAGATTCTGATTCATTTTATGAAATAATGCAATTTGAAAACATTTCCCTAGAGCATGATAATTCAAAAGCTTAGTTTATATCATTGACCATCCATTATTGTTATATGAAGTGCACTGGTTTTATCCCCTTGTTTAGCATTGTTTATTGAAACTGATACCTCACTAACTAACCCATATGAATTACCTATAGTTGAAAGGCATAGTATCTTGTTGTTGAATGAGTATCTCCACACCATTCTATTTTTTGTGCATGTGTCAGGGTTATCGCTTAGCACTACTACCACAGGGTAAATTACGTTAGTTCTCTCTAAACTAATTAGGATCATGTTACAGTTATAAAGAATGTCACGTCGTAACACCTTCGAGGAGGACGAACAATTTCTATTCGACTAGATCGTGTAAGGTAGCGCTGAGCCCGGTGCGGCCGCTCAAGCCGTTCACACTAAGGCCGGTGAGGCCACTCAAGCCGTTAACACTAAGCCCGGTGAGGCTGCCGAAGCCGTTAACACTGAGGTAATTCATATGAAAGTATATGCTAGTTACCCTTTGATGCTTAGCAAACATTCTAACCCGTTTCTTCTTTATCGTATTTTAAGCCTGCTAGTTCGAGCAGCCAAGTGAAAAGTCGAGGTCCTAACAAGAAGCTGACGGTGAAACATGTAATCACTGAAAGTAAAACCGATGGCATGCCTGTTGCACTGGAGTCAGCGTTGGGTCCTTACAACAACGACTGCGGCTACCATGTCAAGGATCACGTGCCCATTAGCCTAAGAAAATGGAGTGGCAAACGAGGTGACAACAACGCGGTCTCTGACGCTATCAAGAACATGCTCTGGGCTGATATGAAAAAGACGTTCACCTTCCCTGAAGGGTCCGAAGAGCTGGTGAAGAAATACGCTTTGAAAAAAAAATGGCCATCCATTTCCAGAGTTGGAAAAAGTATCTAAACTCCACCTATGTGTAGAAGAGTTGAACGCCCGACTTTAATACGTTGCCAAAGTTGACGGATCATTAGGATACTTTTGTGGAGTACAAGCAATCGGAACAAGGTCAAGCTTTGAATGCAAAGAACAAGGTGAATGCAAGGAAGAAGCAACAAGGTGAATGCAAGGAAGAAGCGATACCACCACCACCTTGGCGCTGGTGGTTACGTGAAGAAGACACCAAAATGGCAGAAGAGGGAAGAAGAACTGATGGAGAGTGGTCTCACAACCATAACGCACGACTGGCCCGAACAAATGAAGCATTGGTACTTTGCCCACGGGGGAAGTCTTGGAGATGACGGTAGCATGACATATCCAGAGGAAGTGCAGAAAGTGGCCACAAGGCTTGTAGGCATCCTCGAACAGTCTTCCCAAGGCTCCTTCAAGCCAGATAGGGAGAATGACGAGCTAACCATGGCCCTGCAAAACCGTGAGCACCCTGGACGAACACGAGGTGTTGGCGTGGTTCCATGAAAGTACGGCTTCGCTCAATACAACGACAGTTATAGGAGTCAGCAGAGAAGCAAAGCCTAGGAAGAACAAATATATCGTTCATTGGAAGAACGGCTAAATGCAACACAGGCAAGTATAAACGAAGAAGTTAAACAACAAGTTCAAATAGCCATTAGCCAGCTGTAGAAACCGCCTAGTAATCCTGACGTCGTCATCAGCCCCTTTGGGCAGCGGAGCAGCTCTGCTTCCATCGGGCTTTCTGATACGGACTTGGGCCATTATCTTGTGGACGACATCACGACGTGCCGTCTGTGTGAGCTGCATATCGAAGTGCGTAACCTGTCCCTCAAGGCAGCTTATGCCATGGCATTCCCCATGGAGCCGGGCTAGCTCTTTCATTGCAACGAGATACCGTCGGACTATTCTAAGGTTAGTGTGGAGTGGGTATGTGAAGGATATGAGGACCTTGACCTCGACATTCCTGGAGGTGATGGGTTTATCAAGCTTGGAGAGGCCCTACATAGTATCATTTTGTGGCGCAAGCGCTACATTATATTTCAAGGTAACCAGAAAGTGTCCACTCCGCTGAGATACCTCTCGCACCCAGATCCTACTAGATGCAGAAGTCCAACTCCACCACCACCTCCACGCCAAAAGATGGCGGTCACAAGAAGCCCGATTCCTCCACCACCCTTAGCGCCTAAACAGAAGCCGGCTTCACCTAAGAAGTTGGGCCCACAATAGGAGACGACCAGCGAAAGCAAGAAGTTGGCCCCAACTGAGAAGCAGACCCCAGCGAAGAAGTCAGCTCCAACTCCACGACCACCTCCGCCTAAGAAGTTGGCTCCACAAAAGGAGAGGTCCACCCAAGCTGAGAAGTCGGCTCCACCTAAGAAGCCATACGACCTAACTCCCGAGGAGACGAGAAAGGAAGTTCAAGCAAGTGTAGCTGCACACTTCAAACGTCCGGAGCCTGAGAAGACGGTTCCAATCGCCGACGATGCAGTGAAAAAAATTTTCGTGACGACACATGCGGAGAAAAAGAAGTTGCCGTCAGACTACGAGCGCACAATGAATAAAGCTAAAACAAAGAAGCCGCAGTCCCTAGCGGAGTTGCAGATGCAACAATTCATGGCAGAAACTGGACTGACGGAATCTCAAATCCTTGGAGAATGTGAGGTTGCAACGACACCTCTTAGATGGCCATTTAAGTTGGGTGAACCATTAGTTCGGCCTGATGAGGTGCACTTCTTATCAACTAAAATACGACAATTGCATAAATGATACTTGAGGAAGTTAAGGAATGGCAGAACAATGTTTACCGCCCATTTCAAACAATAGGATTTCTTTCACGGCGACGGCCTCGTGTGGATTGAATTCGAGGAGATTTACCAACTGTACCAATGAGATGCCCTCGACGTGGCCCTTATGGATTGCTGAACTCTGTAAGTGTCTTATTTGTAAAATTCACCATTTGCATGCTTAATTAAATTGCAAGTCTAACTAATTTCTTTCTATGTAGAATGAAGATACAAAATTGTAGAAACATGTCTATTTACAATATAAGTTATATCGACCCAACAGTTGTAAACGATGGCACCGTTAAGGACAAGCCAAAAGAAACTGAGAACAATATCCTCAATGCTCTCTTGGAACAATACTATAAAAACTTTATACTTTTACCCTACAACTTTGGGTACGTGTTTTTATACCTTCTCGTTCTAAATTTTTTTTCTCGTGAAATGAAGTTAGGACTAATTACATATGTTGATATATGTACAGGTTTCACTGGGTCCTTCTTGCTATCTACTTAGATCGCAGCCAGATCATTGTTTACGACTCACAAAGGAGACCCGTAGAAAATTTGGAACACATCATACGCTTGCTTAACAGGTAATATTGTTTCTTTCATTATTATTCTAGTAATATTTCTTTCAAGTGAATCGAACTCTAATAATTAGTATCCATAATCACGCACAGTGCATTCGCACGATTCCGTGCACAGAGTCGTGGTAAATTCAAGAAGGCACTTGATGTTATAACCGACTTTGCAGTATGTAACGAATATTCATGTGTCGTACCACTTTTTCATGCCAATAATGCTTTTTACCTTTTTATGCCAATAATGTTTTTCAACTTCTCTCATCGCAGTGTATGAGGCAGGAATTGGAAAACAACTTGTGCGGTTACTATGTATGTGAGTTCATGCGTTATTTCACCATCAACCACAATCAGCTGAAAAGTTTTGAATGGGTGTGTACATACTTATCGATTCCTAATTTACACTTCCTACACATGCAAGTTCATGGATTGATTAATTTTTTTACTTCACCTAATGACAGCTCACCAACTATGAGAAAGGCATACTCTCGCCGCACCGAGTCAATGCAATCCAAGAACAACTCGCCGGCTTCCTTGTTGATGAGGTCATATCTCTAAAGGGCGAGTATCACGAACGTGCGTTCAGAGCGTGCCCTTCGATAAGGATTAGCAAACTAACGGGTTCAACTTCGGTTACAAAAGGCGATGGACAAAAAAATGAAATCTTATATTTTGAATTGTAAACTTGAATTCCCTCATGTGTACTTATCTGAATATGTGTTAAATTAATTTAATGTGAATATTATTTGAATGTGAATATGTACTTTGTTGAAATAATTAGTGTTGTGAATGAATTAGTTGTGGATTTTGAAATCTGGTATGCAAATCTGTGAATTATTAATCTGATTGAAATGTGGATTGCAATTAAATCTAAATTGAAAATAAATTATGCCATGTTGTTGGATGGCAATAGGGGCTCTACTACTGGTTTGCAATACAAACTGGTAGTGAATTCCCTGTTGGCGCCATTGTGCCCTGTTGTCGGATGGGCAATAGCGGCAAGGTTCACAATACAAACCGGTAGTAGAGACCTTGTAGCGCCAAATGTGCCCCTCTTTTTGGAAAGCTCTACCGGTTAGATCAACCAGTAGTGGAACCCCTTAGGCATCACTCCCGGATGCCTATAGCCGGTTTGGAACCGGTAGTGTACACTACTAGAGAAATGGGTATCACAACCGGTCTTAAAAACCCCATCACAACCGGTTCATTTCGAACTCGTTGTGATGGTGCACCAGTACCGGTTCGTTAGGCCAGGAGCTAGGAGAGGGCTTCTACAACCGGTTTGGAACACGAACCGGTTGTAGAGCCCAATTTCTGCAACCGGTTCATGTCCCCAACCGGTTGTGGACTTTTACAACCGGTTGGAGACACGAACCGGTTGTAGAAATTGGGTTTTACAACCGGTTCATGCCCCACCCAGTTGTAGAAGCTCTATTTTTGAAATGCTAAAAGGAATGCTTGTCCTACTCTCATCAGAAAGCACGCATAGGTGGATTGGCTAGAAAGGTGAGGCGTGGGTCACGAGGAGGGGTGTGAGGTCCTGGGTTTGAATCCCACTTCTTCCAATATATTTCTAATTTTTGCTAACACCACAACCGGTTCGTGGACCCGGTTGTGATACCCGAGAGTATTACTCTCAATGGCTTACAACCGGTTCCAAAACCGGTTGTGAAGGGGGTTTGGAACCGGTTGTAATACCCGGTTCCCTAGTAGTGGTAGGTCCCATACCCAGTAGTGAAATGAAATTTTTTTTCTTCTTCTTCCTCTTCCGCAAGCAAAGGTTGTTTTTCCCTCTCGGTTCTACCAAAATCAAAGCGAACAGTTTGATACAGAAAATTTTTTCATGTGTCGGAAAAATCAAAGGAAAAAACTTTTGGAAAAAAGCGTGGAAAAAGTTAAGGGAAAAACAAACGTGGATAATTGTTTTTCGGGTTTTTATGTTTATATGTTTCTCCGATTGCTTGCCGTGTGTGTGCACCGATCGATCCATCCATAAAGCGTGCATAATGTAGCTCAACCAAGCTAAAGTTAATATGAATTGCTCGAGTTCGATAGATGACTGATCAATTATTTGCCATACTTTTCTCCGCCTCTAAAGGACAAACGCCACATTATACATATTATATAGCTATATATATAGGGAGGTCCCTGCCTAGCTGCCTGAATTATATGCATGCATGTCTTGTTTTGTTTACATCACACCAGCTGCTGTACGTATGCTTGCTAGCTCCATATATATGTGACAAATTAATAATGTTGTTATACTCTCTCTCATGCGCGTCCATTCAAATAACAAAACTATTCTCACTAGCTAGCTAGCGTACATTTTAATTTACAGTGCTCGTTATTAACAAAACTAATCGCATGCATGCACCAGCTAGCTAGCTGATCATCTGTTCCAATTTGCCGACTAAAAGATTAGCAATTGGACCTATGTACATACATGCGTTTTTATATATATATGATGCATAAGTAGAAGCAGAGGATCATGACGAAGCGCGCGCGGCATATATAAGTGTACTGTAAATGCATATCGAGCTATATATATATCTCGTGAAATACCTACCTCCAGCTACTTGAGAGCTCAGTTACTTGATTTGATGAAATGGCCCAAATTAAGCTGATCGATCAGCCCCCGGTAAAAACATGCATGTACTATCAACATGATCAGTTATGGCGCGCGCGCGACCTAGACATATGGACGTCATACACTCTTGATGGCGCTCAGATTTGCTGACATGGGCCAACATTTCATGTTGGCCTTCCTTCATCGCCTTTTGTTGTTTCTAGAATTAGTTCTTTTTTTTGCCGGAGCCATTTTAAATTGGAAATAGAAGCAGGAAATGTGGTTTACTAAAATATGTCACCTTTGCTTAAATTTTGTGAAAACCCAACCCCATCTCAAATTGCATATATATATATATATACATACATACAGTAGTAAACCTACTAATGCACAATTTTAGTATAACTATACGGTACTTGTAGTTCTTGTATATACTATTTAGTAGCTGAAGATTATTCTACACCCATAGCAAGGTCTGTGGAGAGAGAGCAAACCAGGATGATCAGTATGAACCGATACCGGGGCGCCGTGACACACCTAGCTAGAGGTCGTCGCCCCGATCTGGGTTAGCTAGGGAGCATCTCCCCCTCGCCGGATCCACGCCACCGCTCCTACCTAGACTTAGTTAATTTTGATGAAATTAACCACTGACATGTAAAATAAATAAATGGTTATATTTTACAGTAACTGATAGTAATTTTGATGAAATTAACCACTGGAATGTAAAATAAATAACTGGTTGTGTCTAATAGTAACGTACCGGTAGTAATAGGAGGCGGCTATTCTGGCAGAGGGGAGGGAGATAAAGGGGGAGACGAAGAAGAAGATGAAGGACCTGGCATATGAATTTTAAGGTTTGGAGGGTTTTTTAAAAAAAAACCACATGAGAGGGAGAGCGGAGGTAGTGCATGAATCTCGGATGAAGATCCAACGGGAAGGAAGATAACCATCAAACTAGACAGGGGAGATAAGAAAGTTAAAATGGGCGAGATCCAAGCTAGGTAGCCAGTTGAGGTGCAGGCACGTACGTATAAGAGTACGTAGCAGATAGGACCGACATGTCGACGGGTGGCCGTACGATTCCATAAATAGTTTATGAGAAGAGGACTTGTCCATAAATAGGCGATCCACTGCTCTCTTTCAAACCAAAACATTTGCATGGATGGGTCATCCTGCATGCATGCAACAGCTTCGGCTCGATCGATCACAACTGTAAGTAGCAGCTAGCATACTACTACTAGTAGAGTGATCAATCGGGAAGCTCTTGGTTGGTGTTGTGCGTGATGGCAGATCATAGGGAGGACGAAGAGCTGGCGGAGGAGGAGGTGTGGGCGGCCATGGGCATGGCGAAGGCGAACCAGCACGACAAGCTGAAGGGCCACGGCGCCGCTTCAAGCTCCGCCACGAAGAAGGTGACACAACGAGCTCCCACTCCTCCCAGCGGCGGCAGGCGGTCAGCTCCGGTGAGCATTCCGGACTGGTCCAAGATCTACGGGCGGAGCGAGCAGAAGGAGGGCGGTGGCGGCGAGGAATATGAGGAGGCGGCGGAGGAGAGGGTTCCGCCGCACGAGTGGGTGGCGCGCGAGCGGAAGGTGACGTCCTTCTCGGTGTGCGAGGGCGCCGGGAGGACGCTCAAGGGGAGGGACCTCAGCCGCGTCAGAAACGCCGTCCTCTCCAAGACCGGCTTCCTCGAGTAGCTGGAACAAGGAAATTGTAGCTCGTCTCGTCTGTCAAGTGAGAGTGAGAGTGTAGCATGCACCAAGAACACGGCATGCAGTGGGGACTTTGCTGTCACGGCCTAGCTATCCCTATCCTCCCTGTCAGTGTCAGGTAGCACTACTGCATGCCATTGTTCGTCAGTAGCTTGTTCATCAGCATCATATCCCTGGCTAGCTCATTCATTTTGCTGTTGCTCTCTCTGCAGTAACTTTTCTAGTAACTAACTGGTGCTTAATGCTGCGTCAAATTATAATTAACATGCATGAACGCTGGATGATGGTCCAGATATGATGCATGCTGCGTGGACAGTTAAGTTTCTGGCGCGCGCGAGCCTGCTGCTGGTCCAGATGGATGTAGCTAGGCTAGCAGCTTGTGTTTGCGAGCGTGGGCTGTACCTGCGACGGACGCCATTCATCTGCACTGCAAATGATATAGTGCGTGTGCTGTCCATCTGTCAGATCAATACGTGGGTTTCTGCTATCTCTGCACTCTCGGCTCCACCCATGTGCTTCTGCTTCCTCCTCCGTCCGTCTCCTCATCATGCCCTAGCTACCTACCTTACCGTCTTTCTTTTCAGCTTAAAATCTTGTTATGATCTACGACAGGACATTTGTTATTTTCATTCAAGCTAAATATTTTGATGCTTTGTAGCATTTTTGAATAACTTATTGCTTCTTCTCAAAGTTCTCAATATCAATTTTAAATAATTAAATGCTTAAAATACCTCTCTTTTGGCACCACCGTGAGTCGATATTGAGTTCTGTCTTGGATCTGTTTCAACATTAATTTGCTGGCAAGAAGAGCAATAAGATGAAAAGAAGGTTAACATAAATACAAAATTAATTCATAACACCAACGGGCAGTGCCACAAGACTGCATGTAAAGCATATGACATAACAATTGGGATCATTGCTAGCAAAGAGTGATAACCTTGAAAATACTAAAACATTTGGCAAGACAAACATTTCCATGACAATGGCAAGCTGGAAATAACTTCCAATAAAACCCAGAGAGGAAAATTACCGAATGCTTATGCATTTATAGAAGGAAAAAAAAAATACTATTTACTATTTCTCTCTAAAGATTCAGATTTCGAAAGATCTAAAAGAAAAAATGCATCCTTTCTACTCTAAACTATTTTATCGACACTTTTACTCCTTTTGAAGCTCAGGATGTAAATGGAGGAAGGCAGGAAGCACAGGTGTAAAACTACTACCAACTTAACCAAACCCAAATCTAGTTGTAATGATTGAAAATTTGTATTTTAATCAGGTCAGGTACAACAAATCTATCCAAAATATAGGTATTTATCCCTAAAAATTTATACATCTAAGAATTAAGAAAAAACATTAACTACTTCGGAACCAAATAACAGAAAGTAATGTGAGCTACTGTTTTTGAATGACATTGAGCTTGAAACTAAAATGAACAAGAAGGCCCCTTTCTACGTGCCCATCTGAGCCAAATAAGCATTGTCCATGATTAAGATTCTGGGTGGAAGTAGAAAGCGAAATACGGATACTCTTTGAAAAACCTCAATAGTCAAGACCAGCTGAAAATTCATGCAAGTCCATGTATGGAGCTCTCGCTGCAAAAAGCAGAGCTTCGGTCCTGCAGTCCTGCTACATATGCCATGAAAGGAACCAATAAAGAATGCAAGCATCAATAATAAAAAAAAATAGCGCCACCTCAGAAAAGAACACATGCATGAACAAAAGACTTCTAAATAGATTCAAGTGGACAAAAGAGCACTACCTGAAAGGACCCAATTATAGAAATTAATCCTTTAGTTTCTTATAGTTCTACATGTGATGAAAAATTAACCTAGGGAACAATTATCAATGTATTGTCAAATGCAGCTAGTAAAAATAGCCCTATGGCTTTGTTTCGAGAAAAAAATGACACTCTATTCATTCTAGCTAATCAAACCCGACATTCACTTTAATTATTGGATATAGTCTAATTGTACGAATTTGGGGATATCCACAATTCTGAGATTTTTAAGATAAAAGTTGATCTCTTCATCCCACAGAGAAAAAAAAAGATGTGTACCTCCTGTGCAGTTGTCCATCTAATGTGTCATATAAAAGGCTTCTCCGTTATCATGAAAAGATTTTTATTTGGGGCATACTGTGCAAAATCTGAAGTAACACTTCCACGCGAAACGGCTATAACTTTCAGAAGAGGCTTTGCATGCCCTAAAAACCATCCAACAACCTCATGACCAATGGTAAGCAGCATCGTTGTGCCAGTTTGCTAATGACCTATGGTGGATTGACAATTTGACGTTTTCGGATAAAAACAATAAATGAGGAAACATATAGCTAATACCTGTAGAAACAAATTACAACATATAAAAGAAAGCCTCCCTGGCTACTTATCGAAATCGAACCTTATGCATGGTGCTCATTCATTAATACATAATACAATGAGAAACCCGCAGACGTCACATGTCATGGACCATGGTGTTGGAGGTCGAGGAGTGGGAAGAGGCGGAGATCGATCAATCGGAATAGGAGGGAGACGATCGATCAGATATGTTATATAGATGTATACGGAAAAAAAAATTGCCACAAAACGCCTCAGCAAACAAAACATTAGGTTTGCCGGTTGTAATTACTAACTGGCACATATGATTATGAAATGACGCGCCTCTTCAGTTGACACGTGGGAAAAACTTTATATGTGCCGGTTCTAATTTCCAACCGCTACATATATTAGACTATGTGTTTTGGATCGTTATACAAGCCGGCGCTGATATATCTGCATCAGTTGGTAATCAGAACCAACATATATAAATATATAATTTGTGCTGGTTATATAGTAATGCTACCAGCACATAAAATTTTTTTCGGCATATCCACTGAAGAACCGGCACTAGCTAGTAACATTATTTTTGCCGGTTCTAATTGAATCAATACAAATGTACAAATATATATAACATGTTTTTATGTAATGCATGTATGCATGTATATACGCGCGTGTAGCTAGCTAGATTCGGCCAAGAGCGAGCTCTTGTTAATTAGGTACTTGATTGAATATGACGTGCTATGCGTATATAAACATTGGTCCATATCCTATTTGTACGTCTGCTCCTAGTTGTAGCTAGCTAGCTAGCCCTCTCACGGGGCCATGGCGATATATGCATGTCAGTATGTATCCGTGTATGTACGTATATATGTATGTATTCGATAGGCAATCATATCACTGTACGTAGCTGGCAGCCGGCCACACCATACCGTGGCTGGTACTAGCTAGCTCAAGTACGCGTACATGCATGCCTACTGTATGTACTGCATGCGAAAGCAATCGCGCGCGCGCGCACATATTTTTTTAATAATGGAACACAAATTTCAACTGTGAAACATGAGTAGTTAATAATGGAACACAAATCGCGCGCACACCAGTGAAACATGAGGTTTCATCAGTAGTTAGCCAAGTCTCACTGGCACTTTTCAAGTTTCATCAATATATAAGCCAACTTTCATTGTTATTTCTTCAAGTTGCATATGAACGTTTTCAATTTTCAACAGTATTTAGTCAAGTTTCATCGTATTTCTTAAAGTTCCATCAGTAATTTTTTCAAGTTTCATTGGTCTTCTTAAAGTTTCATCAGTACTGTAGCCAAGTTTTATTAGTACATTTTTCAAGGTTCAATAGTTATTTTTGCAAGTTCATCAGTATTGTAGTCAAGTTTCATTAGTATTTCTCCACGTTTCATTAATACATTTTTCAGGTTTCAATAGTTATTTATTCAAGTTCCCATGATAACGTCACCATGACGTCATACGTCCGATCTAACGGACGTCCGACGCATGGCGCCCGCCATTTTTTTAATAATGGAAACAAATTCCATCCTCGGTATCTTTCGACGTATAGCCCCCATACAAACCAAAGTCACTCACGCTCTCGGCCAGACAACAATTTGGACGAAAGTCAATATTACAAAACAAGATAAAGGTGTTTAAGAGTCGCAAAGCATATTATTAAAATGTCATCTATGGTTTGAGAAGAATGACATCGTCAACTCTTCCAAAGATTGACAAACTCACATGATGACTTGTTTTTTATTCTCTCTTTGAAGTAAGGCCCAGTGGTGCAGCTAGTGGACCCCTATGAAGATAACCTGCATAAGGGAAGAAGCTTTGCTTTTGTTAAACACCACATTATTACAAGACAACCAAATTGCCCAAAATACGGCCGTTGTGCTGACTAAAAGAAGCATTTGCTTTTTTAACCCCATCCCCTAAGCCAGTCTCCTAACACATGGGTGCAACTCCTAGAAGGTATCAACCCTAAAGCAATATGGACAATACCCTGTACTGCTCTAGACATCTGGCAGTCAAAAAAGGTACGTGTTGCATATATAGTTTCATTTTTATTATAGAAACAATATTCAAGACTCCCATTCCAATTTCTTTTTGCAAGATTATCGTTTGTCAGGACTATTCTTCTGTCTAAGTACCTGGAGAAATATTTTGATCTGAAGTGGGACCTTTAGCTTCGAGGAAATTTTAGCGCGCACACATATATATGTACGTATGGTATACGTGCTAAATACGTACACCACAGGATGGTCCATTCATGGTACGTAGCTAGCTAGCTATGGCACACCAGCAGCTAGTATTATATATGCATGCTACAGTACAAGTAGCAGCTGTATATAAGTATTTTTCAGAAAAAAGAAAGAAAATACAAATGTAATTTTATAAGGCAGAACCTTGAACAGGCCTTGGTATTCCTATTGTTTGATGAGAAAAGCCCATCGGCCCGCGTAAACGCCCGCTCCTCACAAATTCAGCTCGAAAGAACAGCCAAGTCAGGGACCCATCTTAGAATTTTTTTATTTAATATTTATTTTAATTTTTTTCAAAAATAATCGTAAAAAAAATTAAAATTACAAAAATAGGCACTGATCGCCCCATTCCTATGCAATTAGTCCTTTGCTGTCACCCCGCTAACGGCCACGTTAACGGGACGTTCCACTCTGTGGGGTTGGCAGCCTATTGTCCGGGATAGGGACGATCGCCCCATACAAAGACGATATGTTGCTTTTAAAATTTTTTCCTCAAAAAAATTATAAATATGGAAATATCCATATTTTTCATCTTTCATGACGGCGCGCAGTGGCAATCCGGTTGTCGCTATACCACGTCGCAGCAAGCTATATATGTATTATTCCTATATATATATATATGTGTGTGTGTGTGTGCGCGCGCGCGCGCTTACCTTTTTTATTTTTTCCATCTGTTAAAAAATTCTAAATAATAACCGTCGCCAAAAATTTTAAATTAAAATATTATGAATTTTATTTTTTGAATGGGGTTATGTGACACCCTAAAAATTAACAAATTAGTTTTCCTAATTTGTTTTTACGAATCTTAAAGAGTTTAGGAGACTAACCCTAATCTCTCGCGGATTGGGCCTAACCCAATTCTAGCCCAACCCATTTTCATCCTCTAATCCTCTATATAAACCCTATTCAACCCTAATCCTTCCACAAAACCAATCTGTTCCATGTCGTGATCGTTGACGCGCTTCCTAGAGCAGCTGCCACCGTCGACATCGTTGAGGTAGCTGCCGCGCGTCGCCTCCCTGCCCTCCACCTCCACCTAAATCGCTTTTGACGTGCATTAGAGGATGAAAATGGGTTGGATTTAGATTAACCAATGATATAATCCTCTAATCTTCTAAATAATACCTATGATGTGCATTTAGATTCGTGATGTTTGGCGTGCATATCTTCACATACTCTCTAAAAAAAATATTTGAGATATCAAACTCCGAAAAAAATTAATTTCAAACTTAGTTTAAACTAGTTTGAAGTATAGTTTGAACTAGTTTGAAGTATATTTTAAAAGTAGTTCAAACTGAAGTTGAACTTAACTTTTTTCGGAGTTTGATGTCTCAAATATTTTGTTTAGTGCATATATGAAAGTACAAATATCAAACAACACGAATCTCAAGGCACATCTAGTGGTAACGAATTATGGAGCCTAGGCTCCATGGAGCCTAGGCTTCATGATTCGTTACGGAGCCTAGGCTTCATGATTCGTTACCACTAGATGTGCCTTGAGATTCGTGTTGTTTGGTTATTATACTTTCATATACCCACTAAAGAAAATATTTGAGACATCAAACTCTGAAAAAAGTTGAGTTGAACTTTAGTTTGAACTATATTTAACTATACTTCAAACTAGTTCAAACTATACTTCAAACTAGTTTAAACTGAGTTCGAATTAAATTTTTTTCGAGTTTCATATCTGAAATACTTTTTTAGTGGATATGTGAAAGATATACACGTCAAACATCACGAATCTCAATGCGCATCATAGGTATTTGAATCATGGAGCCCCAAACAGGCTTCCTATATATATATATATATATATATATATATATCTATGTGTGTGTGTGCTTGTGTATATACTTTTTTTATTTTTTCCATCTGTTAAAAAATTCTAAATAATAATCGTCGCCAAAAATTTTAAATTAAAATATTATGAATTTTATTTTTTGAATGGGGTTATGTGACACCCTAAAAATTAACAAATTAGTTTTCCTAATTTGTTTTTACGAATCTTAAAGAGTTTAGGAGACTAACCCTAATCTCTCGCGGATTGGGCCTAACCCAATTCTAGCCCAACCCATTTTCATCCTCTAATCCTCTATATAAACCCTATTCAACCCTAATCCTTCCACAAAACCAATCTGTTCCATGTCGTGATCGTTGACGCGCTTCCTGGAGCAGCTGCCACCGTCGACATCGTTGAGGTAGCTGCCGCGTGTCGCCTCCCTGCCCTCCACCTCCACCTCGCGAGCTCGCGCCATCCTGTTCGTTTCAGCTGCCGCCGCCACTTACGCCGCGCCGCCCATCGCCGCTTGCCGCTTGCCGCTTCACACCGCGTGCGCACGGCCGCCGTTGCTATCTTGCGCCGTGATGCCGCTGCCTTCAAGATCAGAACTACGATGGTAGCACAGGGAGCCGGATTTATATAGGTTCGGGCCTTCAAGATGAGGTAATACCCTACTCCTATGCTCGTGGATTGTATGGCGGATGTCGATTACAATGTATGTTCTCGTCGGGATGGCGCGAGAACAGACAATGATCTTGGATGCGTATATGATGATAAGATGTAGATTAGATGTTCTAACTAGGGACCCCCGACCCCTTTTATATAGTGCAAGGAGTCGGGTTACAGATAGGTTCCCTAATCCATATAAGGAACATAGAGATATAACCGGGTTGGTCACGTCTATCTCCATGTATTCGAGTAGGAAACGAGTTCGTTCCCTTGTAGAGTACGCCAGGCCGCGCCAGCCTCCAAGCCTGCCTTCTGGAAGATCCGTGCGACTCGGCCCAAAGAGGTGGTACGTCCAACTGGATATCTTGGAATACCCGGGACCCATGTTGTCCACATATTTCATCAGAGCCTTATATGTATTGGAGTCATGTTTGAAGCCAGGTTGCTGGGACTGGTGGTGGGAGGAGGAAGGCGGAGGGGGAACGATAAGGAGAGAGAAAGCAGTAGGAAGCGCCATGGAACACACGCCATGCGAAGCATTTTTGTCAAATAATAGTGATAGGTTTTATAGTTGAGGATGGAAGGACTCAGTCAAGGCATAGCACGATATGGCCCAATATTTGTGGGCCAAACGGGCCTAGCCCGGTTCCTCTACGAGCCCCGCGTCATACTACTGGGTCCTATTTTGCCTAAAGAGGCTTTCTTTACTCTTTTTCCAATGACACTGAAAAATGAAAAATGTTAGAACTAGGTTTGTATAAATGAAGTGTGACATCTAGCCATCTTGCTGATCCACCTGTTCATACTATTAATGAAAGCTCTTTCACACGGCCTGCGGGTAAACCCTTACTGAGCCTACTCAAGCAATCTCCCATTAGCCGCTCTTTACTTTATAGTCAAGCGATTGTAAACTCCTTTTTTAGGCTGCCGTAATGGGCTGCTTTTAAGCGGGCCCTTTCTGTTCGCCGCGTCTTCTTCTTCCCCCGCCGATCTATAATTAAGAAACTGTGACATCCTCATTTTCAAAATAATAAGAATAAAATAAATAAATGATGATAAAATAAAAATATTTCATTTGCATTTTGTATTTTGCATTTGCATAAAACTTCTAACATTTTTACACTTAGATAAAAATGTCACGTGTCGAAATTACTTTTAATGCATGTCAACCAATATATATATATATATATATATATATATATATATATATATATATATATATATATATATATTATTGGCATGTCTTATATTAAAATATTTTATCTTTACATTGCATTTTTAAATGTCATCTCATTTTCCAAATTTCATTTGCATTATTAATTTGTTTTAGCAGAAATGAATTTGATAATTGTCATTTTAAATTATCTACAAATTTCTTTTTCTTTTTCTTTTCTTCCCTCCACCTTCTCTCCTTGCCACATGCTCCCCTAAGCTGTCCCAACTAGCTTCCTTGCATGGCTGCAGCCCCCATGACAAGGACACATGTACCTCTGTGAAATACCCAAAATGCCCCTCCCCTCTCCTTCTCTCTCACACGTCCTCACACTGCCACACCCACTCTCTCTCTCGGCTCCTCTCGGCCAGTCCCCCCTTTGCTCCTTCCCCGCCGACAGTACCACCCCTTTCGTCGTCGTCGCCGCCGACCCCCACGCCCGGTGAACTCCCTACCACCTCCTCCTTCTTTCTTCTTCTTCCTTCTCCTTTCTTCTTCCATCTTCTTCATTTCTTCCTCCCGTCTTTGCCTTCATGTGCGTGCATGCATGCAACATGCATACATTCTTCTTGCCATTTGAAGCCACTCACGCCCGTGCTCGCCTCTGCTAAGCGCCATGCATTGGTTGCGTCTGCCGTCGCTTCTTGCCCATGCCCAGCATGATCGCCGCTCCTCGCTCTTGAGCCACGGTCCCCACCGCCGTGGCCAAGAGCAGAGCTCCCACGGAGGAGCCGCCTCCCATGAAGCCGCCCGCCGCCGCCTCAGACACTGCCGTGGCAGCGCCCGTGCTATGCCTTCACCAAAGCATGCCGCTGCCGAAGCTGCTACCTGCCTGCCGCCGCCGTCTCTCTGCAACGCCGCCCCCCACTCGCCATCTGCGCCGCCTCTCCTTCTCCCCGCCGGCTCTCTTCTTCCTCTCCCCGCCGCGCCTCTCATTTCTCTCTCTCTCCCCTCCTCTGCTTCTCTCCTCCTCCCCGGTCTCCCCTTCCTCCCTTCTCCTCACCGACCACCTTGCTTGCCGCCGCCGTCTTGCCTTGTCCTTGAGCGCCCTGCCCTGCCGCCCTCCTCCTCCTCTCTCCGCCCCTTCCCTTTCTTTCTTTCTTTCTTTCTTTCTTTCTTTCTTCCTCTCTTTCTCCCCTGATTTCTCTCTCTCTCTTCTTTTCTCTCTCTCCCTCTCTCTTATCCAGCGTGGGAATCCGGTTGGGCCTTGGTAGCCCCTCCTTGGGCCGGCCCACAGAGCCCAGTAGCCATTTTCCCCATTTTCTGGATTTTCCAGATAATGGAATTCCTTGTCTAATTCATTACGAATTCATTTGAACTCCGAATCCGGCAATTCCAGTTCCTAAAAATTTGTAAAATTCATACCTATTTCCAGTAATTTTTATGTAATTTTTATATTTATATTTTATTTATGTTATTTACTGTTATTTACTGTTGTTTGTTCCGTTTGCGTGCGCTAGATCGTTCGGGCGCCGAAGTAGGTTTTCTCGACGCCGCCGACGCACCGCCGGAGTCCGACTACCCCGAAGGCAAGTCTTTCCCTAGAAACCCTAAATTTTAAGTTTTGTCAAAATCGCTAATTAATTAAACCGTGCTTACATTACTTAGATATTCCCAGTGCAGGTCTCTACTGTCGGGACGTGCACCCACTGTCCTGCATTTGCCGATTAGGATAATTTATTTAAATAGTATCTTGCTGTTATAAATTTTAATTGGCTTAGCAAAACTCCGTTCAACATCGGGGAGTGAATTCCCGCAGCTGTTATCATATGTTATCAATACTGTGTTCCTCCTGAGAATTGTGTATCTGCGCGTGGATATAGTAAACTTGGGTTATGGTGGGTTGATCATTCTTTAATTAAAAACTTGACCAACTAATAATCGGGATCGGGAGCGGTTGGTTTGCATGGTGGGTGTCGTCGTGCACGAGAATTGGGTTTGTGTGGGTTAGCCGCTCCGAGACTAAGGACCGATGATTGTGACACGCTTAACTGAGAATTTTCCGTGTGACCGCAAGCCCGGTATGGGATGGGCCTGATCTAGAGGGAGAGTAACTTCGATGTTGTTCACCGTTCCTGCACCGTAGATGGGGTCCGTGGGAACCATCGCAGGTGTACTGCCGGAGACTTGTGGACCTATCATTTCTCCGGTACTGTGTGGATATCGAGTGCAACCGTGGCAAACTCGGGGTTAATTTTCGAAGGGTCTTGTTACGGTACTCTTCAACGGAGAAGTCTTGTATCTTGTGGGTAAAGCGTACAACCTCTGCAGAGTGTAAACCCATTCGAATGGCCGAGCTCCCGGTAAAAGGGCGACTCAGTGGTCTTTCACAACGTAGCTTCACCTTAATTAATATGACACGGGTAAGGTTTTCCGGCATGTGTGCCGTTGCTAGATGAGAATGTGATTGGTTTACGAGAATGGAGAACATGTGTCGCGAAACTGAGAACTTTGAGATATGCGAAACTTGAGCTGGAGAATGAGAACCTAGTTATTTCTGGGTTTATTATGAGCATTGATAGTTGTTTATTAATGTTTTCTTAAACGCTTTTATACTTCTAGGTTAAATGCATTTATGCAAAAGAACCCTCAGCTTTCCTAGGATGAGCCTTAGCCCGGCCCTTCCCAGGAAAGACTTGCTAGCAATCGTATGCTAACCCGCATCCGTGCGGGGCTGTTTCTATCGTTAGCAGGTCAGGAGTTCGAGGATGCGCAGGACTTCGTTGCTGTTTTCCCGGAGGTGGATCCGGACTACTAGCGGCTTCCCGGATAAGCGTGTGCCTGTGGCCGTGTTGGGTCGCCACCTTGGGTTTATCTTGTTATTTGTATTAGTTAGGACATGTTACTATGAATAATGTAATATATTGCTCCGCAGCACTCTGATGTACTTTCTAAGTTAATGCAGTGTGGCAATGGTATTGTGTCTCTGTTTACTGTGGGTACGTGCACTGATCCTTGGGACACGTACTGCTAACACAGAGGAGTTCGGTTTAATAAAATCGGGCTCCAACAGAAACTAAATTATGCATCTCATTGTGTTGTATTTTTCTCTACTATATAGAGCAAAAATACAACATTCATTGTGCATTTGTTTTATTTGGGTATTATGGATCCTACGGATTGATATGGATTGGTTTTGAACTAATGTTCCAACAATAGGTTCTCGGATTGAGCTCCCACATCCCTCAGGTCATCCTTTAAGTGCTTAGTCGACCGTTATTTTTTGTTTATTCCTTAGATGGCTGTCGTGCGCACGGATCTTTAATGAGATGGCATCCTCCATCTCTCTCTGAAAAAATCCATTTCAAAATTTTTTCAACTTCAAAATTTTTTGAAAATGTCAACTTCCAAAATTTTGACTTTTGATATCCAAAAGTTGAACTTTGAATCTTTATATTCAAAATTTGAATTTTAAACCTTTTAAAATTAAGTCGTGCTCATTTCTGTCAAAATTCAAAAATTTTCATTTTCAAACTTTCTTTTAAAGAATAATTTAAATTTTTGAAAAAAACTTCAAAGTTTTTTCTCAAAAATTGAATATTTTATAAGTTGAATTTTTCAAAAAAATCGAAGTTGAATTTTTGAAAATTTTTTGAAATTGAATTTTTTTTAGAGAGTGGGTAAGGAAGGTCATGTGGATAACATCTCATTAAAAAAACCACTCGAGAAGGGCTAGCAATCTAGCTCGCAGCTTGATTTTGGCTTGGCTCGGCTCGAGCTCAGCTCATAGGCCAACGAGCCTAAGCTCGAGTTTTTTTTCTAGCTTGGTCAAAAAACGCGTTGGCCAAGCCTAGGGCTAGCTCGCTCGTGGCTTGTGGATTTGTGGGTGTCTGCTGAAGGGGAACGGGTAGGCTACGCTAGTGCAATTTTGAAAATTTTTACCATGAACATACAGGACATCATGCGAGTAGAGGATCACATATCGTTACTCTTGACACGCAGTGGCTGCGGAAGGAGAGTCGGAGTAATCGAGTCCGATGTCACGTGCATCGAGGTATAGGAAGTAGTTGTTCACGTTGAGCCAAACGCTCTCTCTTCGTCGATCACCACTGCAGTAGTACCATAGAGGAAGTAGTCGATCTCATCAACCTTCTTCTCTTTGTCGCCGATTAGCGCCGCAGCAACCGCAACAGCGTCTCTACGGTATTCACACGTCCAGGGGCAGAACATCGTGCACCAGTACGCTAGCACAGCACGTGCACGGCTATGGTTTCTAGAAGTCGGAAGGGGGCACGACGGCTAGGGTTACGTGGTGGCAAACTCGTATATTTACACCGCCCCCACCGTCTCCCCTTATATGGAGCACGCTAATGGGTTTCTACGCTAGAGACTCATTAGGACTCTAATCCCATATGGATCAGTATCTGTAAAACCCACTAATGAATCCAATCGATTAGACATGTTCCAACTCGTTAAATGTATGACCCGTTAGGTTCAAGCGCAAGTGGTCGTGGCTCCGAAAATTCTTTTCCGAACCACATGTCAATAGCAGGTCCTAGCAGGACATATTGACCCTCGAATGCACATAATGATTATATCGGCTGAACCTTGATATACTCACTTATTGATCCCTTTGCCGCACGATACCAGTCAAACTCAAGACGAGATGTGTGCCACTCTTGTGATAGCTCGACCATTCACTCGATTTTGTGATGGATTCTAAACCATAGTTAACTCTTTAATCACATTGGTATGGCCATGCACTTTCCAATCCAATCACATCGAGAGGTCCAGAGAGATCTCTCCTGTTATCAAGGAGAGGAAAATTCTATCTTGATCGCTTACACCCCATGTCATGTTTCATAGTATACCTGAAAGCTATCTTTATAACTATTCAATTACGGTGTGGCGGTTGATAACCCCAAAGTATACAACCATGTATGCTGAGATTTAATGACGATATCAGGTCTAAGAATCATATAGGTATACCACTCTAAACTACAGGCTAATGGCACATGTAAGATAACAATCTCAGCAGTGTCTCGGAGTAGGTCTATCCAACACTATGTTCTCTAACAGGTATTCACATTACTGATTTAATATCTTTATATTTCAATCAATATATATGCTGATCAAATCATTACTATCCCACATAATGATATGAGACCATGAATCATTTAGAATAAAATCATATAAATAATGTGTCTCACAACCAAGTCATATTTGATGAACAATGTGAACGACGTTTATTCATGAAACTAATAACATATTATCAAAAAGTATATAAATATAGACACGATACAATCATCTTACATGATCGCCTCTAAGGCATATCACTAACATCTAGGTACCAGTCTAGCCTATCATCACTAGTAGTCAGCCCACCTGCTCGCCTACGGATATGGTCTACCCCCGACACGGCCCAACAAAGGTTCTTGAGGGTTCAACCTCAAGGCCTTATGTTCGAACATTTCCATTGCAAAGAGAGCACCAATCAGTTTGTCGATTGGGCTCGTGAGCGCCTCAAGGCCTTATGTTCGAACACTTCCATCGCAAAGAGAGCACCAATCAGTTTGTTGATCAGGCTCATGAGCGCTCATGGCAGGACCGAGCTCTAGGGGCGAGCCCAAGCCGGGCTCTTCCTCCAGCTCGTGTGGTCGCTGAGCCGAGCTTTTCATCCAGCTCGTGTGATGACTGCACCGAGTCTGGGCTGGCTCAAGCTCGGCCCGTTTGCCATCCCTGCACACAAATGGTAGCTAGCCGTAGTAAACAATAGGCTTATAGAGAAATAAGCGATCAAAAAATTCGATTACAGGTAGCAAAATGGACAGGTCAGCCGCCCTTGACCTCACATATACATGATATCAATTAGAGGCGATTAGCGTATCTGTATGATCCGTGTGAGTAATGTGCACAGAGAATATATGTAGAAGGAGACTATTATATATATGATATGATACATACATATCAAAGAAGAAGTTTGATCCGGGTGTGTATACTGTATACAGGTAGAAAGTGGCAGAATACAAATGGGAAAACTCTCTAGCTATTTGCACCGTGCAGGCACGGTAATATCGATTGGTAATGTATGCCGAGGCTGCGTTGCAGGGCCAACCCCAAGACGAACAGCCTCTCGATCTAGGCAATTTTTTTAATTACTACAGCAACTTAGGTCATGATATTGATGTGACAGGGCTTATCTTGGATTGTAGATGGAGAGCAGACACCAGAGGGCATTTTTTATCAATGTGTGTTCAGCTCAGCTGTTGTATCTTTGGTTTGGCTGGCAGGGCTTGTGTTTGTGATCATCCAGCCTAGCCTCCATGAGCATGTGGTTGAGTCCATGACGCCCTTTTGGTTGGCGAGTCGTGTGCAGCTTCACCGACCCAGCCGATGAGCTGCACTGCTCTGCAACCGGCCTCGTATCTGAAGGCGGCGTCCAGCCGTGGTGCTCTTTCTTCCTGCTCTCGCTAATGGCTGACTTCCAGAGCCGGCGGATCAATGCAGCGCTCATTCCAGGCCGCCGCCTAGGACGGGGAGTCGTGTCCCAACCGCTGTCGTTTTCCGAGCCATTGTTGGCATCCGTATCATGAGGTTTCTCCAGGAAGATGTCGGTCGCCGGGCTGACGGAGTGAACGTTGGACGCCGGGCTTGCAGTTGCAGGGCTATATCGCCGGCCATTTGCGCTCTCTTTGCGACGGAAGTGTTCGAACACCAAATCCACGTCCTCCACAGAATGAGGATTCTGATGGCTCAGCTCCTTGACATTGATTGAGCTCGCCGCCTCGCTCATCATCCGCGGCGCAGAGTTGATGCCGCCTTTGCGGAGAAAGGACTCCATTTCAGACTGCAATCTGTTGAGCTGCGAGTACTTGCGCTCAAGCGCCACCTTGGCGTCGGAGAGCTTCATCTGAACTCTTTCTTCGCGCCACACCTCGGCCATCTGCAGCATCCTCCTCTCTTCCTCCATCTCTTCCCGCATGCTCACGCACTCCGCCCGCAGCAGCGACACCTCCGCCTGGTCCTCCTCCACCTCCTTGGCCAGCTCGTCGCAGGCCTCCTCCATCAGCTCGCGTGCCTTCCTCTCCATCTCGTAGCTCTGTGCAAGCTGCTTCGCCGACAGCTTCGCCTCGGCTAACTCGCTCATCAGCTTGGTGTTGGCAGCCTCCAGCTGCCGCCGATGCTTCCTCTCCATCTTCACATCCTCCTTCAAGGCTGCGACCACGTACTGAGCCTTCTCCCTCGCCCTGCTCTTCCACGACGCCTTCTCCTCCGCGAGCTTCCTGAGGAACCGTTCAAGCTTCTTCCTCGTCACACGCTTCTCGTCCTCGAGCTCGGTGATTTGAGCCCGCGCCTTCTCCAGCTCGGCCTCCAGAGCCACCATGGCGTGATGAACATGTGGTACCTTGCAGGGGTCATGTGATCCGAAGATGCCATCCAAATTGTTTACATACACGTGGTCCCATTTGGTTGCCTTCTCCATCCAACCATACGGCAACTCCATCTGATGGATGCAGCAGTGTCAAAACAAGCAATGCGGCACACCAAGCTAGTACAGATTGATCAAATTATGAGCACGCCGGCAAAATAAAAATCGTACCTTCTCTAAGATGCCATGGTTCCTACAATGGCTTGGGGCACCAACATCACTCCGAATTTTATTGCCTTTCCGTCCATGTCGAGGGCTAGGCTGCCAATAGATCGAGAAGAAGCACTGTTAGCCACAATAATTTGCAATCAGAGTGACAGATGTTGTAATATCCTATCTGAGGGGGGAAATAGCGAGCGATCACGAGTTGAACATCGCTGTTATTGGGAAGAACCACATCAATGACATGACGTTTCTTCATGTATTAATTTGATAATGCTCCCGGTAACTAAACACTCGTCGCGGTCGAAACCATGAATAATTTGAGGGACTGAACCTTGGGGAGGCGGCAAGTGAAGAAGCAAAAATGGCATCTTGGGCAGTCAAAAGGAACAAACTTTTGGGGAACCAGGTCGAAAAATGCGATCCAATTTGATTTTTGTGTAAGGAGTCTTGAGCGGTCAAAAGGAACAGTAGAATAGAGGCAGAATGCAGAGATAAATCTAAAGTCATCAGTTTTTCTTGTTTCCGGAGATCACAAGAACGTCGATAAGAAACATACCCCAGGAAAAAACCCAAATCGATCAGTCAGCCGATCGATTTCGAAGGATCACAGAAGAGGAAGAAGGCAGGGGAGGACGCTCACCGGACCGTCGTGCCGCCGAGCGGCCGCGTGGCGCAGCCTCCAGAGGCCGGCGGCGAGCGCCCTGGCCGTAGCGGAGCCGCCGACGAGCGGCGTCGTGGCATTGCGGCGACGCCTCCGGCGGGCGGCAGCACGAGTCCCACTTGGGCTCCGGCGAGGAGTGGCGGAGGGGGCCATGGAATCATGGAGAAGTTGGAAGGTGGCGGAGTTATTGGCCATTTTTGGCATCTCTCTCTTCTGTTCATCTGCATCTGCATGCACATGCCATGTCCATGACCATCTCCATCTCCATCTCCATCTCCATCACAGAGACCAGACCAGAGGAAGAGAGACCCCTTTCTCTCTCTTCTCTTTTTTCTTCTCTTGGAGCTGCAACTATTTTAGGGGAGAGAGAGAGAGAGAGGAGAGAGGGTAGGCTAGCTAGATCCATGACCATGGTCATGATGGTGAGCGACTCACTGTGTCTGCCTCGGTGGTTTGCTATTTTAGATTCTCCATTTCTCACCGTGCCATGTCCACCCATTCCTTCCTTCTTCTTCTCGTGCATTTCCATCCTCCTTATCTCAAAAAAAAGAGGAAATTTTCCATCCTGCTTGCTCTAACCTTTTTCCTTGAGTCTTTTTTTCTTTTTCTTAAAAAGAAAAGGGCGCATCTTGTTTTTTCGCAGGTTTTCCCGTGTTAAGTTTCTTGTCACTCTGAATAAAGCAGATATACACAAACATGTGGCCTTACACAAAACATATGTGTTCTAGGTGCCTGATTACTAATTAGGGGCGCCACCCCCTTCCTTATTGATTAGTGCCGGTTTTAGTGACACTTTTGCATTGCGAGAGATATGAAAACAGCTTCAAGAAGATATATCCACTGAAATCTGAATGCTTATGGATGAAAAACGTTGATGAAATGCCCTAGAGTGGAGAGAATGATTTGCCCCTTTTTAAATTTTTGCAATCTCCCAGAGGAGAAAATACCCTTTTACCCCTAACCGGCTTGTACAATTTGGTTGCTTGTGGCCATGGTGGGCGCATTGCACATGCTAGTTGATTGTGCAATCTGATAATTAAGATTAGCAGTGTTCTATTGTTTGGAGAGGAAGAGACGCATTTTGACAATGACATCAGTATTCTTTTAGGTAATCTGTGGAAGGAATCTAGTCCAGCCAAGCGCGGCAAAATTAGTCCAGCCGGGCACATAAAATTTCTCCGGCCGAGCAGAGTGGGTGGACTATGGACAGGGTAAAAGGTTTTTTTTTTCCTTAGAAAGATGGCAGAAATTGCTCAAAAATTTTAAAAGAGGACAAATCATCGAGTGTTCTTCTAACTTTAGAAATTGTTCAAAAATATTTTCCTTTTAACTATAGATCATATCATAAATTTTCTAGAAAAAAGGGGCTAGTATTTTATACTCGTTGACATTGCAGTAATTATTAAGTGTACGTGCTAGCTATGCATGTCCAGCTGCCAAAAAGGAATATCTGCTTGCTTGGTTTAGATCATGCAGTCATCCAATGGAATTTTTAATAAAATATACTAAATAAAAATTATATTTAATATAATATACCACAGTGTATTAGAATTGCCGATTTGACAATGGCGGCCGCCACCTCGCATGGCTGCCGCCGTCCGGCATGGCGGCAGCAACCTGCAGCTGCCACCTAGGCAGCAATGCAGAACACTGCTAGTTGTACATATAACTAACAAATTTTACCAAATTTTTAAAAAATTATGCAACATCGAAGCGCAACAAAACTTGAAAAAGTAGAAACGTAAGTTCACAGGAAGGGTACACAAAAAGTTTTGTTATTTTTAAAAATTTGAAATTTAAAAAAATTTAAAATTTAAAAATCTTGAAGACAAAAACTTTCTGTGAACCCTTTCCGTGAACCTATGGCTCCATTTTTTTTAAGTTTCATTGTATTTTGATGTTACATAATTTTTTATAATTTTTGAAAAAAATTATAAACTAGTCTTCACATACTGCTGCTCTCGTATGTACTAAATAGAAAAGCAAAATCATACATTTCAATAGCCTTTGTTGAATTTTTAAAAATCTATATCAAATCAAAAGGCAATGAATTTTTAGAAAATCATGTAACATAAAAATGCATCGAAACTTGAAAAAAAAATAGAGCAATAGGTTCATTAAACGTGTCCTAAAAAAATATAATTTTTTAGAAATTTTTTGTCTTCACGATTTTTAAATTTAAAACAATAAAAAATTTCTAAAAATAACAAAACTTTTTGTAGACTCTTCCTGTGAACCTTCGGTTCCATTTTTTCAAGTTTTGTTACGCTTCGATGTTGCATAATTTTTTAAAAATTTAGCAAAGTTTGTTAGTTATATGTACAACTAGCAGCTTACATGCTTGCCCAGGTGGTAGCTGCAGGTTGCTCGCCATACCGGACGGCGACAGCCATGCGAGGTGGCGGCCGCCACTGTCAAATTGACAATTCTAATAGACTGTAGTATATTATATTAAATATAATTTTTATTTAATATATTTTATTAAAAATTCCACCATCCAACTGTAGCACGGATGCAGGTGTCGTGCCTGCCAAACCGCCACCATAGCTTTCAGGGCCAAAGAAAACACTTGCAAAAATTAATGGAAGCCAGAAACTTGCTGCAAAAATGTGATGCTTCGTGAATTTGATCTATTCTACACTCTACCGGCAAGATAACCTTGTCTAGTCAAATCACACACTGTTCCTTGTGTGGCATTACTATGCACGACCTTGATTAATAATTTACCCCAAACCCCAAAGGTTCAGCGTGTCATTACCTCTTTGTATCAGAATCTCAGTCCTATCGATGATCATGCCATTAGCAGATGGTTAAGCTCGGTTCTCCTAGGAATTTGCTACAATGTTCGTGTCAAGATTAGAGTTTGAAATTGAATTACGACATACAGATTGAGAACATGAATGCCTCGTAAATGGGGGCAGACATAGGAGATATTTGGCATTGGTCGTCGTATGGATATGTACCTCGTTTCATGCAAACTGTAAGTTTTTGTATTAGTCAATTTATGCGAGGGTTTCCATGCAGATCTAAATTTTTTAAAAAAAACTTTGATTCGTCTATCCATAACAATCGTGTATTTTATCTTTACTGTTTGAAAAGCCCCAATATCTTTTCACACCAAATTTTAGATGTAAATCGATTGGGCTTGAAAAATTCTAGAATGGACTAGGAGAGATTATTTTGGAAGGAGTTATTGTGGGCCGGATCGGATATGGAAGGGGAGAGTTCATATCGGATAAATTAGATAAATTAGGAAGAGTCTTAGGTAAATTAGTCAATTTGTAAGTTAGAGTTTATATTCTATATGAGTTTGAGTCCTATTTGGTTAGGTATGGGTCTATTATAATTATGTAGCCGATAGCAGCATGTAAAGGATCCAACAATTAATTAATCAAATCTACTATTTACTTGTTCTTTACTTTTGATCGCATTTAGCTTAGTTTCAATGTATTTCCTTTTCGATCGACTTGTTACGCATTGCCTTCTCGATCGGCTTCAAGATACATCCTAGATGAGTATTGTATCGGTTAAGTCCGATCTTCTCGCTTGGTTTATCAAAATAATATCTTAGCCGATATTGTTGCACATTGTCGTTTCAACCAGGGGTTAAATTTCACTCTCGTTCTATCGACCAACACATTCGTTGGTGGTAGTCTATTTTTCCTCGTTCTATCGGTTAGTTTGGTTTTACAATATAGTCGATAGTCTGTTTATCTTTGTTTTATTGGTTTGATCAACTTGTTGGTTTAACTGATAGTTTTTTTACCCTTCGCTCTACTATTTAGTCAATCACATCAGCTTTATGGTAGATTGGTTACCCTTGGATTTGTTTTGGTTTAGATCTAATCTAAACCAATAATTTTGTTATCTTCTGGACCTATCAATTCCTTTGATTGCTCTCAAGTTTTTACACAGATTTATTCCATACTTTGATCTAACTGGCTAAATAAGCTGATTAATCGTCTATGTCAGGGATTGGATAAAATACCCTGATGGATGGGCCCTATGCATGATCTACCTTTGAGGTGCGTACCAGGAAGGATAAGACGAATATAGTAAGCTTGGATTAATGACTTGCATCTGTACCTTAGCTTTGGAGCTCGGGAGTGGGTCTCTTTGCATGGGGGCCATTATGCGGGTTATCCTAGGCCCTGAGGGGATGTCTCAAGATGATCAGCCCGGCACCCTTAACCGCCTTTGGAATCCTTCTATATCAAAAGCCCGAGGCCTTCCAAATATGATCCATCTCTTGAAGCACAAGTTAGCATATTTTTAGGATATATCTGTAGATATGGTAGAATTTTGAGTTATCTAGATGGTTCTTCAGGTCGTTTAGGGCTTGGACCGCGTATACCTTGTACTCTCTTCGTAGGAGGGAAAAAGAGAGATCCACATCAAGATCAATTTCATTGCAATAACACAAACGCCCACATGCGACCAGAGTAGGGTTATTATCTCCTTTCGAGAGGCTCAAAACCAAGATAAATCTTTGTGCTTAAACCGTTTTCCATCTCGACGAGTTCATACATCTACGACAAAAACCCTTCGGCAGGAAAGGGCTATTTTCTAAGATAAATCCCTTTGGAGACGAAAACCCTAATCAATAAGTAAGCTTAGCAGAGAATCAGTTTTCCAATTGTTGATAGTCTACCTTGCTGATTTTAGATTGAATCGACTGGCACATCCTAAACCTTTGGATTTGGTGATGACAGGGATACTAAGTCCTAAGCCCACCGATTATCTTTTGGCATGAACGATCAAACAAGCATCACACGGTCGCATTCTCCTACCCCACACCACCTTGCAAGAAGCACCCTTCCCCATCTCGCTTCTCCTTCCGCCACCTTCTCTTTGCAACCTCTACTCCCAAGAAGGATGAAGTCGGGCCGGGTCTAGAGGGAGCTTAGGGACTAGGAAAGAGAGAGCATGTTGTTCATTTTGCCCAGTCCACACGTAAGCCTAATGGGCACACTTGGCCCATGATGTAACAGGCTAAGAGCATGTACAATGCATATATAGCTGCTGTCTATAAGAGTTGTCATGTAATCTATTTGCTAACGTGGATAAAAGAGAAAGAGAAAAGAGAAAGAAGCTGTCTATGCATTTGTAGTCGACTGTAGCATGGGAACAAAGGTGATTGTGTGTAGAGATGAGTTGCCTATAAAGAAAGTGATTGTTTGTACCATTATATAGTTGTCTTTAAAGTTGTCTATAAGTGACATCGCAACTTGCTATAGACAGCAGTTGTCTATAGGATTGTACATGCTTTAAGAGAGTAGCACCTGCTGCCTTAACTTGATGCCCTGATGGATAGAGAAGCAGTCGGCGCTGCCGTTGCTGCTTGCACCTTGTGTACCTTGAGCGCGCTCATGGCGTGTGGCTACTCGACCGGGTCCTTTGCGATCCGTTGATCCCTCTCTCTGTCTGGATACATGGCTCATGTATGGATGGTGAGTTCCCCTCTCGGGCGGATGAACACATGAAGGCAAATCTACAAATCGATTCTTGAGTTTATCTCTTGATTTCTCTTGCCCATACTTCACTGGTCTCTGTATAGTGGACAGCGAGGTGGTGAAATGGTCGTTCTTGCTTTGGTTGGAGGTGGGTGGATTTGTTATGTGGTGTTTGCTTGGCTCGGCTTTAGGCCTCTTCTTTTCAATTTAAAATCAGATTAAAAGCTAAATCTTGTGTTGCATCTTGGGGTCTTGTTGTGTGGTGACCGATGCACTAAGATCGACAACATTGTACATCTTGCTGATGTTCACGTTAGTGTGACGACAATATTATTTTTTAGGACAATGTCTATGAGTCGGATCTGATCACTGGTTTGATTTATGTGATCATTAAGTTGATTAATTTCCCTTCTTTCATGTACTTGTGCATAGAGGCTGTTCAAAGCAATCGTTGGGGACTTTGCTTGCTTTGTTCCAAAGAAGTAGTTTATGGGTACGACACTTTTAGCTCCACGAAGATTGGCTATGACAAATGTGTGAACATCTACATGCTATTTAGTCGTGTGGATCCAATTTACTAGAATCTGTTATTTGTGCTTTAAGTTGTTTCTTGTTGCTTATGCCAGTCCTACATGATCACAATTAAATGTTGCAACTTGTTGCACTGTAAATTTAGTAGCAAATATACTTGTTGGACAATGTGTTCTTTCATGCACTTGTTTGTTGATGTTCATCATCTCTAAGTGTATTGACTTACCGGTAATTAAAAGAGAGCAACATTTTGTGCCTAATTCTTGTTTAGAGTGGACAATTTTTATCTTGCACATAATTATTCACCAAGGTTATCATAGTGCAATATGTGATTTACATGAGGACTGTTTTCTAGCAATCCTGTAGCTAAATCTGGGAGCTATCATTTATTCTTCAAAATGAGCAATGTTGTTGTTTGTGCACCATTTATTTATGCAGATTGGTATGTCATTTTTCTTGCAAAACCTGATTTATGGTCATGTTGTTCTTGCTACTACTGTAGAACCCCATCTTTATAGTTTTAATTCATGGCAATATTTTTATGAACTATGTCGATTGAATTTGAAATTGCATTGTGGGCTGTTTTGCTTATTACCGCATATAATACAACAGAGTCGAGCCTCCAGGTATAGGAGGCCGTTGGATTTGTAGGCGTCGTGAAATTGGGGGAGGTCGCCAGCACCGGTGGAGGTGGAAGGCACCGTGATCTCTACTGCTAGATTTGCCTTTGTGTCTTAGACCGTCCCCAACCGATACCCATCCCGGGCAAAATCTCTTCGCGGCGTCGGACTGCCTGGGACGGGACTCGCGCGGCCGCTCCAATGGCATCCCATCAGCGACGGGATTCGCGTGGGATTGGGGATACGATCCTGGCCGAGCGGGATCGCAGGGGCATTCTCCTCCCATCGCTTTTTCCACGCACGAAGCTCTGAAGGCGGAGAAAGCTCGGGCGAGGCGAGCGCAGGCGACGTCGCCTAAAAGAGCCAGCGACTTTGTTGGTGGAAGGGGCGGAGGCGAGGCGTCGCCGCCGAGCTTCTTCGGCGGAGGCGGCCGGAGGTGGCGTCGGCCGCCGACGGTTCGTCGCCGCAAGGTCGGCGGGCGTGGTGGGAAGCCGTGGCGTGGCCCCAAAGGTCGCCAGATCTGTGGCTGGGAGAAGCCTTTGCGTCGTGAGCACGTGGCGAGGAAGCCTTATGCGTGGGGAGCACCGTGGCGAGCAAGCCTTATGCGTGGGGAGCCGAGGCGGCGCAAGGGAAGGGCGCCCATGGTGGGAAGCGGAGGCAGCGTGGGCGGTGTCGGCATGACGCAGCAGCGGCGAGGAAGCAAGAGCCGAGGGCGGTGGTGAAGGTAAGTGTTCGAATCCGTCGATCTCTCCCATTCCAAGCTGATGTTGCATAGATTTCGGTCCGATTCAGCTCTACATCGGCCGTGGATTAAAACATTACGTTTGGGAAGGGAAGGGAATGGGGGAAGGGATGCTGTTGGAGTGCATGGATGGGAAGGGAATGAAATCTGGGAAGGGATTCCTGTCAGGGGTTGGGAAGGGAATGGAAGTGTGGAAAACGGTTGGAGATAGTCTTAGAGGCAGAGAATTTGCATCCGGCGGCGAGAAGGGGTGTACATAGACAAAGATAGATACTCAAATCTCACTATGTTTTCAATACATAGCATGAGCTAGGTGCGTCGTATCCAATGAATGAAATGGATGAGCAACTGTGATAGTGTTGTTGATGGAAGTGATGAAGGTAGGTGGGGCTAGGGGAGAGGAATATGATGCAGGGCGGAAAAGTACAAGAGAAAGGGGGAGGCCAGATGCGGATTTTGATCCGATTAAACTAACTCATGCTACATCAGCACAGCTTTCAAGTTCCAACTCGGCCTGCGTCCATCGTCTCTGATTCTGTGTCCTCCTTCGTCGGTACGTCTCAGGTCTGGTCCCCCAGCTTCATGGCGTTTTCTGCTCTCAATCGTGGGCGTGGCACACCAATCCATGCCGTCCGCCTTTGGATTTTAAGATGGAATGAAGAAATCTTTGATCCTGTCTTAAAAAAAACATCTGTTAATGGAACCTGTAATCTATACCCTCGTCAGTACCTGTTCACTGCAGAGCAGGAATGCTTGGCGACGAACACAGCAAGTGTCAGGCCTGAAAGGAACAAGAAAAGGACATACATCCCATCTGCTGTGCCAAACATATATCGGAGATCACGGGAAAGGAAAGACTCCTTCCATCTGTCAAACAGGCAAGTTTCCTGCCACATTCACAGAATCACATGAATCTCTCTCTCTGGTTCAAGGACGAGTTGAACAGAGCCATGCCAACTTTTGTACCAACCGAAGATGATTCTAAAACTGATTAACCTTAACCAGCTGCTAAGTTCAGTCAGATACTCTTACCAACATATATCGGAGGAGATGACTCTCAAATACTCGATTCAAACATGATGCAGACCTGTTGCCTGTTGAGGCACCAATAGCAATTAAAAAATATAGATCTTAACCGATGGCAAAATCCATCACAATCTGTAACTCCCATCAGACAACACAAGGTCTCGCCAAATTGTCGTGCACATTTCATCCCCACTTTCTTTCTCGCTATACAAAGGCATAATAAATTATTACTATTGTTATATAGCTTACAAGAAATTACATTAAAAGCTATCACGAGCTACAACATATGTAACCTACAACACTTTTGATGCCATTGCCAAGCATAGACACTCGGCACTTGGCAAATCCAATCAGCTCTCCTGAATCTGAATAATCGGCAAACTAGACTAGGCTTGTAGTAAAAGAGCAACAAGAAGGGCACCAAAAGAAACAAGTAGACTAAGCTTCAGTCTGTTGTGATTGACACCTGCAGAAGAAATTATCGATTTACATGGCCATACCAAACTTTGAACACCTTTGTGATTCAGAGATATCCCAGAGGAAAAAATATTAACATGTATTTGGCTTACCATTTTGTGCCGATGTTGCTGCAGGTCTCTCTGGAATATTAACAGCTGGATACAAAATGATAAAGTTACAAAGAGAACCAAAAATAAATAAAAGCAACAAAAATATGCATTCAAGCACCACAAGAAGCTCTGTGACATAATGTAACTTTACAGGCATAAGTATTCCCATGTCACAACTACTAGGCTGAAGTGCTAGCAAAACAGCACTTTACAGATCAAAATGTACAGGAAATTTAACAATTACAAAAAAAAATTATATATGAAAAAGCAGAAACCTACCTAACATGTCAAAATATATCAACATCAGCTGGCTTCTTCAGGAAAAAAAAAAGAGAGCAACAAATTGAGCTGGAAGTACATGGAGCTATTGTCTAAGTTGATAGTTTTGTAGTTGAATATGCTAAGCAGCGTCGAGAAAACAACCAGAAGGTGGCAAGAGTATATGTTAATAGAACAGCTAAATAGGAATGCATGATTGGCACTGCAGGTAGGTAACATACATTTATTGCATGAAGAAGACGGAGCTTGCAAAGAAGAAGGCCATGGGGCCGCAATGTTATCATTCAGATCACATGTGAAACTAATCCCAGAAGTGGGGTCAAATGATGCATCAGAGGGCATACTTGGGAGAAGGCATCCAGACTCTACAAAAAAAACAGAAAATCTAATCAGCACCAATGAATAATACCATTTTGTTTTACATGTTATTAATGTGAAATCTAATGTAACCAGTAAGGCATGAATATGATATCTTAACCAGTTCAAGCAGTATGACAGAATTAAGTTGCCAACTACGTAAACATTTACACCTACAAATACAGGTTACAGAGTGCTTTGCTGTAAGATAAGGCACTTTAAGAGTTGAATTGGTTTCTTCTTAGGACTATGAGCATATTAAGATTTCAACTTCTACATGCAGTTCCATCTCACCATGGTGGTGCATGGATTCCTAGAACACAGCTGGCTTCTTACGGCTTTAAATTGAATATTCGAGTACTGATTCCCGATATGGATGTGCCATCATATCTTCACACTTAAAAGTTTATATCCTTACTTTTCAAACAGTTGCTACAGGCTTATCAATCAAATAGTTCTTGCTCTGACTTCCGCATCTATGAAAGCTGAATCATGGTTTCATGCCTTTAAAGAAAATTGAATCAAACAGGTCAATATTCAAATTGCTAACACATACTAGTGCTTTTGTTTAGAACCAGTATGTTTGATAGCACAAATTGGGTAAAGCATGTACCATTAATCACAGATTGCAGGGAAACACCATATTCAGTCTAACCTTAATCAAAGTGTTGACTAACATGTACAAATGATCAAAACATTCAGATTTTAACAAAATAATTTTTTTCAAGTAAATTTACCTTGAGATCCAACTGTTTGACAATTCAGTACGGGTGCAATTCGTCAAATGCAAAAGTTGAAAAGAAAGGAACTCCATCAGTACAGTTGCTAAAAATAGAATTAAAATATGATTCTAATGCATATGCAATTCAACATTCTTGGCAAACTTACCTTGAAGTGAAAAATCCTTCAGAGTTATTTGGCACGAGCTATAAACATTCATGCTGACATTCATCTTCTGCAACTTTGAACCAAGGAATGAGGCACAATCTAAAGCTTGCAGATTCGTTATGAAGCTTTGCTTTTGCAAGTGAGCTACGTAACTGCCCATAGCCTTGCAACATGAAGTACTATTTTTTATTGTTCCACCACACTCTTTCGCCACCTTACTTGTGTCTGGAAAGCTTAGCGGACAAACTGGAGGGTTGACACAAAAATAAATTCCTTAGAATTAATGCTACTAGAAGTGAACAATGATAATAAAACTAAAAACATAGTCAAATATTAAAAAACGAGAGCTGAAAAAAGCAAATACAAATATTCACATATTTCACCGGTTTTCATGAAGGCCAAATCTAACAATAAATTTGTAATCTGTCAAATGTACATTCATGACAGTTCCAATGAACCAAAGCTTAGTATTTACATCCAATTCATACATTTGAGATCCATCACACCTAACTCCTTTAGTGGCAATGGGCCACACATATTGAGAACCTGGCATTTGAAGTGAAAAATCGAGTTCCTAGTGAGTACCATGCGACTAACTTCAAACAGTCCCCAAGAAACATTCCCAATTTGATAGGGAACTGGCTTTCAGGGTTACGGCTAAGGCAAAAAGGAAATGTATTAGTTGGTACAACAGCTATTTTCTAGGCTATTTGGCTTTGTCGCAATGATATTGTTTTTGACAAAAAAAGATATCTCCTTTCTTCAGGTTATCTACACAGGAGAATACTGGCTGCGCCGTTGTGCATTGCTACAAAAGGAGGATGAACGGGAAGAGATCGTCCAGGCGTGTCATTTTTTAGAGGTCGTCGTCATGTAGCTCTTCTTCAAACACGGCTGGAGATTCAATAAGAGGATTTCTCATTTCTAATGTTTTTGTTCTCCTTCTGGCATGTATTTCCCTTTTATGTGCCAGCACTTTGCTAAGTTTGTTGAACTTTGTAATGGCTGTGTACGTCTGACGTAGAGGCCGGGATGTTTTCCATTATAAAAAAACTTCAAATAGTAGCAAAGTGCTCCAAAGATCCCAAAGATCCCCACAGTCACAAAAAAAAACTCAAGTGTAAAATATCCAAAATATTTGGTGTCTTGCTTGAAAGTGTGATCATTACTTTTTTGAGCAAATAAAGTATGATGCTTACAGCTAAATGATCTGTCTGCAGCATTTTCTTGCTTTTATAACCCAGAAAGGATTAATCTACAACTGGAACCGTCTTTGGTGCTTGCACAGTGTGCTCTCTAGTGCTAAACAAATGTGATCAATGATGTTCCTATTAGTTTGGTCTTTGGATGTAAACATTGTTTTTGTAGAGGTAAAACAATCTGTTCTTTTTACAGGGAAATGAAACAATGTTAAATCAATACAATATTGCATGGATGTAGTTTTCTATGTTCTGTCCAAGAACTAAGTAAGAGTGATGCTTTACTATTTCACGTACAGAGAGATTAAATGAGAACTAAGCCATGAAATACTTAATGTTTTATTTTGAAAACACATTACATGCTTAACGTTGTGAGCAAAACAGATCAGAAGCAGGGTTACATGCATGTAGTCATTCTAAACGATTAAAAGGTAATAGCTGGTAAAGCTAGCATATTTAAACAAGCTTTTAGTTAGGAAGTACCTCCATTGACATTGCAGTTAGATATCTGCCTCAGCATTTGCTTTGCAGATGATGGGTCCAGCCTGCTGGATAGCCATCTCAGCACAACGTTCCTGCAACTATCAACTTTGGGGTTCCCAGTATAGCTTGTCAACCCATTGTCCTTCAAAGAGATCTTCTGGGCAGCTTCGTTTATAGCGTTCTGACATGTCTGACTGCAGCACTCGTTAACAGCATCCACCTTCCGACAGGCCTCAAGGAGCTTCGACGAGTCGATGACACTCTCAAACGCATCGACGGTACTAACAGGGCACGATCCCTCAGTGACATTGGACAGGTGAACCGAGCAGAGGCTGTGGAGATCATCACTGGCGCCTTGGCTCAAGAGCAGCTGCTGGACATCCGAGAGGCAGTAGTTGGCAACGGTAGCATCCAACGCAAGGGACCCAGTCTGCTTGCTGGACTGTCCTATCAGGATGGTGAGAGTGGCCTGAAGCTGGGGGCAGCAAATCACATTTGCCAGGAACGGAGCAAAGGATGCAAAGCAGTCGACGGCGGTGGTGGTCATCAATTTATCGACAGCGGTGAAGTTGAGTGAGCATTTGCCTATATTGACATTGAGGAATGAATTGACACCAAGAAACTACTACACTTGCATCTTGCTTCTCAATTTTCATAAAATTGTACATACATACAGTGTGCAAGGAATGCCCAGAGCAGGGTACAGACCTGACAACTTTGGCGTGGTGTTGTTGAAGAATGGCGCGAGAGGGGCGGGCGCGAGGAGGGGAACCAAGGGCTTGGGGGAGCCGCTCGGCGACAGCTCCGGCATGAGACCGCCGCCGGTGTCGTCATTTTCCTCTACGCGGTCGATCCGGTGCAGCACCGGGTGGCTCTGAGCAAATGCATGGCCTGAATCGCCCAAGAGACCTGCACATTAACAAATTGAGAGCAGAAGTCAGTCGTCAAAGTCGTTTCTTGGTTGCAAGGGGCCGGAAGGTGAATTAGCCGGTGGCAAGCCAGAAAATTCAGGCCGCGCAGCAGGCAGCGCGGCCTCCATGGCAGATCAAGATCAAGAAACCAGCGGAGAGAATGCAGGAGAATCCGGAGGGTAGAAGCAAGCATCCATGGTCCGGCGGCGGGTACAGTGGTGAATTAATTGTGCTCTATCTCCACGGAGCAGCGAAATGGCCGGCAGAAGCAGGAGGAAGACAGCGGACGAGGAAGAGAAGACTCACAGAGGAAGGAGAGGAGGGCGGCTGCCGCGGTTAGCCGGCCCATCCGGCAGCGGCGGCTGCAGCAGAAGCGGCGGGTCGGCGAGGAAGCAAGGAGGAAGAGAGAAGGCGCCGGTGGCTGGACGCTGGAGGGCAGAGGCGGAGGTGGAGGTGGAGTGAAAAGGGTAGTGGAGAAAGTGGACAGGTAGCTACGGAAGCTCCGCAAATAATTAGGTACACCCAGCCCTCCTTGTCCTCAACTATTTTCCACGCTGTTCTAACTCTCAAGAATGTATCTGTAGTCTCTATTATTATAAATTAGTAACACGTCTTCTATCTTACCGTTTGTCGCTAGTGACATATATATTATAATTAACTAGTTAGGTGCCCATGCGTTGTTATGTCCGACCGTCGCATTTGTACGTGCAAACATATTTATGCAATATAGGGTATAGTAGTATATGAACAGTGTAATATATTCATAATTTGATTTGATGAACAGAAAGTGCAGATAAAGATTGTACACGTGTAAAATGTGTGTGTTGTTCATCTAAATAATAATTATTACAGCACGGTGCAGAGCCTGTCTGCTAGTGATGTCTCCAACACGGTGGAGAGTTACAGTAAGTTCAAAGAAGAACAAGAATTCAAACTGTAAGAGTGGCTTACAGCATCTGAAGAAGCTAAAGATAATAAAGAGTGAGGTGGTTCTAACAGCTTAAGCTTTGTGCCTTTGTTATTATAGAGCATATCGGAGTTCAATTCTTTACATGGTATCTGTTCATGAACCAGAGCTTGCAATCATGATGAATATAGACCCAGAATATAGACCCATGGGGCGAGGCAACTCATCAACATGTCAGATTCTCTTTGCCATTGTTTTATTGATTGATAAGGCAGAGAGATCATCACTGTACTGTAAAACCACCTCAACAAGGAAGCATGTTTCTTTGCACCTATTGTTAAAATACACATCCTTATTAATGTTTTTTATACCAATTATCAATGTTTACCGAGGTGTTATTACCCAATACCTATGTCTGAATACGCATTGAAACACTACTGGAATGGATGCCATGTTCCTGGGCATTAACTTATGCAGCAATGTTCAGAGCACATGTGATGTTGCATCTGCAACGAATCCTTCGGATCAGACACACTTCAACAATATAGATTCCAATGCGATTGAGTGATTAACTACTGCCAGATCAAAACACACATATATTTCCAATGCAAAGGAGCGATTTAACTATTGCAGGTTGATCTCATGGAAGACTGGCTCTACTACTTGCTCTCCGTCGCCTTCTGCCTTGCCCACAGTAGATACACGCCGTCGCCGGCAATGGCGTCCAAGAAGAACACCTGCAGAGGATGCCGTACTTGAAGGCCGTCGTTCTCGAGGGCCTCTGGCGACACCCGCCGGGCCACTTCGTGCTGCCGCATGTGACCATCGAGGACACAGCGCTCGACTTTCCTCGTGCCGAGGCATGCGTCGGTGAACTTCACGGTGGCCGAGATGGCTCTGGACGAGGCGGTGTGGCCTGACGCCAAGCGGTTCCGGCCGGAGCGGTTCCTCCTGGCGGCGGCAGTCGCGGCGTCGACCTCACTGCGGTAGGAGATCAAGATAATGCCTTCGGCCGGCGGCGGCGTGCGGGAGGAAAGCGACGCGGCAACGGTGACGGCGTTCCGGGCTCCGTGTCCACGCCAAAGGAAGGCGATGCGGCGACGGCGACGGGGCTGCGGGCTCCACGGAGGGTTGAGGAGTTAGCGACGTCGCTGCGGGCTCCACCGCAGGCGGCAGTGGGTTGAGGAAGCGGCGACGGCGTCGTGGGCGCTGCGGCGTGGAGGAGATGAGGCTGGTTGAGGGCTCCACAGCTGGTTGAGGAGTCGGCGAGGGCGTTGCGGGCTTCGCCTCGGACGGCGACGGGTTGAGGAAGCGGCGACGGTGTCGCGGGCTCCATGGCGTGGAGGAGATGAGGCCGGGGTGAGGACACGGCGGAGGGGTGACGAAGCAGGAGAGGCGATTGGAGGATGCGGAGGTGAGATTCAAAATTTGAAAGGTGCAGCTGGGTTCACGAGAAGGCTATCGATGGTGGAGCTGATGGTGGAGCAGTGAGATGAGACACAGGATTTGAGCCGTTGGATGGCTGATAGACGGTCTAGATTGCATGTGCGTACCAGTCACCACCATTACCACTACAGATTGCAAGAGCATTTGAGTTGCCCATGTCACTTGTAGCAAGAGCGGCCACCGCTAGTGTCACCTTTGTTTGCTCGCTTGCGTGCAGGAGGGCTTCAAGGTGTTGTGCTCCTAGCTGTTTATGTCATCCATCCGATGTAGCGTGGACAGCTCAGATTAGACGGTTGCTAAAGTTGCATTTACTATAAGCGACTAGACCTGATCTGAGTCCCCATGTTCAATACTCTTTGTACATTTAAATAAATGTTGTTTGGATATAGCAACGATCTCCAAAATTTAGTTTTGACCACTGATCATTATTGATTTTTTAGGAAAAAAACATCCATCATTACTATATTATTATGAAAATATTTTTCGAGGCGAATCTATACATATAATTTTCATTCACCTAAAGCTAAATATTTGAACAAATATTCATATCCAAAGTTTTAAAACTTTCAATTAGGTGTGTCTCAAACAATATAAACTATTTAGTTTGACGACGGGAACATGCCTTGCAGGTAGAAATAGAAAACGGACGGAGAGGAATGAAAAAACAAAAAGGAAAGTAAATTTTGATGGGGGTGCATTTGTGCGAGTGGACGTAGGGAAGGACCATTGCGGGGGCCCGAGGGAATTGAATACCACATTAATACCCCTTTCAATCCTCCCTGCCACCCTGTTCCCCACTCGCTGCCAAGTGGGCCCCCCCCAAAGCCAGGAAGGGCCCGCAGCGATCGAGTTGTCCGACCCCGAGGGAAGCAGGAGGAAGAAGCGGGCGATTCGGGGCTAGGGTTTTGGCCATGGTGGCGCCGCCGCCCGCCGCCGCCGGGGAGGCGAGGTCACTCAGGATCTGCGGCCTGCTGCCCTGGATGGACGAGGACTACCTCCACGCCTGCTTCTCCCGCTCGCCTGAGGTACTGCCGCTACCCATCCATTCCCATTCCCCATTCGATTCCGTTCGCTCGATTGAGTCGATGCGCTCGCAATCCGCGTCGCAGCTCTCTTCGCTGGTGATCAAGCGCGACAGGGAGACGGGCCAAGCAGAGGGTTTTGGCTTCCTCAACTTCATCGACCACCCCGCCGCCGACCAGATCCTCCGCAGCTACAACGGCCAGCACATGCCTAATTCCAGCGCGCATTTCGACCTCCGCTGGGTCGCTCCCCCTCCTCATGGCGACGGCGAGCACACCTTGTACGCCGGGAATCTGGGCTTCGACGTCACAGACTTCATGCTGCACCATGTCTTCAAGGCTCGCTATCCATCGGTCAAGGGTGCCAAGCTCGTCTGGGACCGGAATGCTGGCCGCTCAAAGGGCTTTGGATTCGTTCTCTTTGGGGATTTCCATGAGTACACGCAGGCGCTCACCGAGATGAATGGAGCATTCTGTTCTACTAGGCCTATGCGTGTCGGGCCTGCTCCCAACAAGAAAAGTATCCATCCCATTTCCCCTTCTCTGCCCCCCCGTAGGAATGCACCTGTTCCTTTTAGGGGATTATTTTCGACAACTTGCATTGTTTAGGGGTTCTCTTCATCTCATCTTCTTATCTTGTCTACTTCTCTCTGAATCGAAAAGTTAAATGCTTTGGCTTTTGCACTCCGTTCTTTTTTTGTCTCGAAGGCACATCACAAAGCTTTTAAAAATAAGTCAAATGAAGTGCACTGGACTATCCAAGCTACCTCGAGAAGCTCTCGAAGTTCGGCTATAAGCTGAAGAGAATAACCCCTTAATCATGCACTGCTGCAATATGTCATTCCACTCGCTCGTTTCCCTGCAATCGTATATTCCCATGCCGTCCTTTTGAAATTTTTAAATTTTGCCCCCTAGTGGTATCGTGATCCTGTTCTCTTTTGCTTGCTACCAGGATGTTACTTCTATGTGCCCAGCATAGTTCTTATCTTTAGGCCGAATCCAATATTTTGACAGTATATGGCTTAACTGCTTACCATGCTTAATATCTCTCAAAACATTTGCTAATCATCTTGCTGCTGTATCGATATTCTTGACAGTATATATAGATATCAAATAGCTAGTGCATTGGGTAGACATCCTGTAATGTTGTTGCATTGCATCATATTGATCCATTGCTAGTGGTGGGTGAACTCTCAAATACTTATGGATCAGAAATTATCAAATTAAGCATATAGCTACTAATCACCATATTAGTTATACCATACACTTGATAGCAGTGTCAGCATCAATTGTTTCTAACCACACATTCCATTTTTGCAGTTTTCTCATATGGTAAAGAAGGGATTGAATCTGATTGTGATCCATACAATTCAAGAGTGAGTACATGGTTTTACATTTTAAAAGAAGTCACATGTAAGAAACATTTAACCTCAGGGTGTGTTCATTGCTTGTAGCTATTTGTTGGTGGCCTTGATCCAAGTGTGACTGATGAGGATCTAAAGCAAGCTTTTAGTCCATATGGAGAGGTTGTTAATGTCAAGTTAATAGTGGGGAAGAACTGTGGCTTCATCACATATTCGAGCAGGTACCTGTTTTTCTCATCACAATATTTCTTTGTTCAGTATATTGCTATACCTGCCAACTAGCCAATCAATGGTATGACAAATGTCTCATTGTGATCTCAAGTGATATGATAAAAGAACTTGGGTTTTAAATATTTCACCTGTTATTGAGTCGTCCAGTTGGCCGTGGCCACCGACTGGCGCGTTGACTCGACTTGAGGAGTAAGTTGACCGACTTATGGTTGACTCATCGACTTGGGTCGACTTAGACTAGTCGTCGACTAGCTTAGGCAAGTCGGGCGACTTACAATCAGACTGGTTTGGGTTCGGTTTGAGAGAAAGAAGCAAGGCTAAGACCCATCTAAAGAAACACTTGTTTAGTTATTAAACTTGGATGCCCTGCTGCTTCAGTTCTTCCCCTTTCTACCCGACAGAGCCACCTCCATCTCAGGTCCATACACCATTGGTGCCACCTACAAGGACACCCCTTTCTCTGTCCCTGCCGCTGGCAGCCCCAGCCAGCAGCATGCCATGGCTCCCCTGCCTCTCTGCCGCCTCCTCTCCCTCTCTTATTCTTCACTAGCGTAGCAAGCTGTAGTACTAGTAGCAACTAGAAGTCTAGAAGTAGCAGTGGCCTTAGCAGTAGCAACTAGCAGTAGGCATTAGTAAGTGGCCAACCAACAAGTAACTAGTATACTGAGTACAAAATAGCATGCTAGAAAAAAAAAATCATGTTGGCAAGTTGATGATTGACTTACTGACTAAGTTGGTCCCTTACTGACTCGACTCGACTTACTGACTTAACAACTATGTATTTCAAGGCACCTAAATGGTTTTATTGCATGCTAATTTGTACATGCTAAAAGCCCTTGGGTTTTAAGGATTTTGCCATTTCATGCACCTTTGTCGGTGTCGTCTTTATGTTAACATTGTGTTGGTGGGTTATATTAAATTGCAACCATATAGGTGTGTTTGCAAGAAATGCAATATGGCCGATGCAAATCTTTAGTTGATCTGCCATACCCCTAATGTAGCTATGTTTTTGGCAGGATTAGACTGACTTAGGACTTATTTTGTCTGTGCAGGGCATCTGCTCAGGAGGCCATAAGAATGCTAAATGGAAGTCAGCTGGGAGGCCTTACTTTAAGGGTTTTATGGGGCCACCGTCCTTCTAACAAGCAGGTAACTTGTGTCTCTTGTTTGTCTTGTACTTTCTGGCACATCATTCGAGTTTTATTTGTTGGTATCCATACTCTTCCATCACAAATATGAGCAGGATCAGTGGAATGGTGGCTACAGTGGATAACCCCAATTCTATGGCCCTGGTTATGGTTTGTGTCCTCGGGATTCTAGCAGCCCCTAGTACAGGTAATTCCAAATTTTGATGAACATCCTGGAGAACTTTACGCTTTAGATTTATCTTTTTGCATTTCATTTGCTTCCTTAAGGCCTACACACAATAAATGAATCCTACCTTTGTGCAGTTAGAAAACCAGCTCATGAAATATCTCAGTTGCAAGGCATAACAGGATTTTTTTCTAATGTCGACTCAGGATTCAGGAGGGTTTTTTTGGAAATAGCTGTCTGTATTGCCGTGTGTCTGCTTTTCTTGGCACCCAGCTGTGCCCTGCCGCACAGGTTTCCTGAGATAGCTGTAACATTGAGTTTTGGTGGAGAGACAGAGATAACTCCCATCCGTCACAGAAATTCAATTCCCCGAGACGTCTGGAAGGACAGTTTTGGTTGAAAGACAGACGCCTCCTTAACTTGTTGCTCGAATTTTGTTACCACCTGGAAGCGCATGCTGTGTTGCTGAAGCACTGTGCCTGTGCTATGAATGATTTGTGATACTTGTTGAGATGTTGATGCTGTCTTGTTTGGGGGGGCCGTACAAGTTGCCAAAGGTGGTTGGACAAATCAATGGTTCCTCGTGTGTTTGATGCTCTGTCTAGGCATTAATTACTGGCGTCGTGAAGGATATAAAGTGCTTCCTGCTATCGATGGGCTCTCGGTTAATGCCTCCTTGTCGAGTAACAACAAATTAAGTAGGATCGATGTATGGACAAATTAAATGTTCACTTCGCCAAGTGATATTTTCAAAGGCAACTACGTACAGGATGTTGATTGCCTTGTCCAAAGCTTATTAAAGAACACCTAATGGCCAAGTAATTAATAACGTAAGAAAAACAACTTTTTTTTTAGGCAAAACTCAAAACAACTTGATCAGTGGCTTGTCCTACTGGCTCAGTACTGCTTCCACCATGGTCCAGGGGAGGAGGGCTGGAACTGTAAGTGTTCAGGGAGTAACGGGTAAGGTAAAAGAACGTTTGAATTTTTTTTAAAAAAACCATTAGTACTATTTTAGATTTTTTTTGGTATTTTCTGATTTTGAATTTAAATTTATTTTTTTTTTGAATTTTGGCCCGTGTTTATTGGTTTTCATGTCATACAATAGCTCGCGGGTCGAACTTCACGAAAATTCTACCGAAATTGTGGGCTCTGCTACGGACTATGTACAACATTCAACAGTTGACGGGTTCATAGATGACTATTACCATGCTTTGATGAGCCTAGCAGAAATAGAGGTTGCTCATGGGTGATAAATTGGATGAAGTAGAATTATTAGTGGAAACTCAGTCATCTCAGCTGGTTACACGCTATATATATATTGCCATATGCTTATTGTCCTTACTGTGTGAGGCTGAGATATTATTGTGAATATATAAAGCCGAGCAAACTCAGCTCCCTCGATCGGTTTGGAAGTACTCCAATAATTCATGCCTTTTTTGTGCTCGTTAACAAATTTTATCGACTACGCAGAATGGAGACTTCTATACTCAATCGCCCCTGTTGCATCATCATGATGTATTATATATTGAATAAAAAGATTTTGGAGTGCTCCACACTGCAATAGGCAAAGCTTGATCGAGCCTGAAGACAGGAAGTTGACAATGTTTTTTTTAAGGAAAAAATATCAATCGCAAGCCATGTGTTTTGTTTTTGGCAGAAATGTACCTTCATTTGATTTTTCGCCGGAGATTTTTTTTGACAATAGAAGTAAAACTCCTTACCTCTGGACTAACCAGAGATGCATACGACCATTACATAGTCATTAGTCAAACACTTAATATTATCCTAAAGACAAAAAAAAAACAATACGACAAACAAATTACCACGCTAAGGTTAGCCCAAAAAAATGATATGAAAGTAAATGTCTTTCGGCTTGAAACCCCTAAACTGCCCTAGCACGCGCACCCACATGGCACGAAGCCGATGCTTTGCGCTTGCACCCGTGCACCTAAGCTGCCTCAACGCATATGACCATCGTCGCACTGTGCTCCGCCACCCGGCCACGCATCATGGCTGATCTCACTTGTGCCACACTGTAGAGGGCAGATGTTGTGCTTGGCCGATCTCGCCAGAGATGATCCCCAAGTTCCAACAAATGGAAGCCTAGCTTCACCAGCGTGCTGGTTCAGGTATAATAACCAAAGGTTAATAAGTCCATATTACACCACTTAAATATCAAAAAATCTATTCTAAACCCCGAACTATAAAATTGTCTATTCAACACCTCACCCACATCTATTAATACCAGATCATTTAACATCCTCGATAGTTAACGGTAGCTAGTTTTGCTGGCATGACATCCTGTTTTGTTTGTGTCGTTTAAACAAGTGACATAGTTAACTAATAAGCTATGTTTTTTTGGTCATCTTGTCCTTACTCCGCGGAATCCATGTAAGCATTGATTCCCTCTAGTAATATATGATTCCGACCATGAATTAAACAAGCTAGCTAGCTTAACGTACAATGTGATGTACTCTATTCCATTAATTGTACTCTCTACAGTAATCTTGTAGCTCACCAGGCAGAGACACCATCACAGTAATCGAAGAAATCAATGGATGCCTCCTCCTCCATCTCCATCTTGGCAGCTCTTGCAGTAATCCTTGCTGCGCTTGGGGCGTCGCTCCCGGTGTTGCGCCACCTCAAGCTCAAAGGCCAGCAGCAGCAGCGGCGCCGCCGGCTCCCTCCCGGCTCCTTCGGCCTGCCCGTGGTCGGGCAGACGGTGAGCCTGCTGCGCGCCCTCCGCGCCAACACCGCCGAGGAATGGCTCCGCCGGTGGTCCTCCGCCTACGGCCCCGTGTCCAGGCTCTCCCTCTTCGGCTGCCCCACGGCCTTCCTCGTCGGCCCCTCCTGCAACAAGTTCCTCTTCGGCAGCGCCGCGCTCACCGCCAAGAACACCGCCTCCTTCAACCGGATGGTCGGCGGCCGGACCATCCGGGAGGTGGTCGGCGACGAGCACCGCCGCGTCCGGGCCATGATGGTCCAGTTCCTCAAGCTGGACGCCGTCAAGAGCTACGTCGGCTGCATGGACGCGGAGGTCCGGCACCACCTCCGCACCTGCTGGCGCGGCCGCCGCACCGTCGCTGTGATGCCGTCGATGAAGTCGCTGACGTTCGACATCATGTGCACCGCCATCTTCGGGCTGGAGAGGGGAGCCCACGACGGCGTCAGGCGGGAGCTGTCGGCGGAGTTCCAGCTGCTGGTGAGGGGCATCTGGGCGATCCCGGTGAACCTGCCCTTCACCACCTTCGCCAAGTGCCTCGCCGCGAGCCGGCGCGGGCGGCGGACCGTGGGCAGGATCATCGAGGAGAAGCGGTCGAAGTTGGAGCGCGCGGAGAGCTCGCCGGCCGACGACGTGGTGAGCCACATGCTCGCGGAGGGCCTCCCCGAGGAGGAGATCATCGACAACGTGATGTTCCTGATGGTGGCGGCGCACGACACGACCGCCATCCTCCTCACCTTCCTGATCCGACACCTCGACGGCAGCAAGGAGGCGTACGAGAGGGTGGTGCGGGAGCAGGAGGAGATCGCGAGGCGCAAGGGCGCAGGGGAGGCTCTGTCGTGGGAGGACCTTGGGAGGATGAGGTACACGTGGGCGGCGGCCATGGAGACGCTGCGGATGGTCCCGCCGCTGTTCAGCCCGCTGAGGAGGGCGCTCGACGACGTGGAGGTGGAGGGGTACGTGATACCGAGGGGGTGGCAGGTGATGTACGCGACGAACATGACGCAGTGGGACCCGGCCATCTTCCCGGACCCCGGCAGGTTCGAGCCGGCGCGGTTCGAGAGCCCGGCGGCGGCGGCGGCGATACCGCCCTTCTGCTACGTGCCGTTCGGCGGAGGCGTGCGCGTGTGCCCCGGGAACGAGTTCGCGAGGGCGGAGGCGCTGGTGGCGATGCACTACATCGTCACCGGGTTCACATGGAAGGTCGCCGCCGGCTGCGACGGCAGCTTCTCCAGGTACCCGCTGCCGTTCCCGGCTCAGGGCCTCCCCATCGACATCCACCCAAAGGAAACCACCAGCCTCATCACCTGATGAATCAATGCCAATGTATCATCCAGCCTCCAGGCCTCTTGCGTCCTATGTATGCTTGTAATTAAGCTCCTTGTACGTCTTTGATATAGTGATATACAGCTTGTTTTGGACATGGAGTATAGTCGATGACTACTTTTGGTCTGTAAGAGCATCCACACCAGAAACTCTATCTCTATTTGCTATGCACATTCCTGTTCTCAAATATTTGGTTACACTATCTTTCCTTAAAACTATATGTAAAAGTTTCAAAAAAGTCTTGACTGGTCGAACCATTCGATCCAAACTGGTTATGGGATGCCTGTTTTGAGAAAGAATATGGGCTGACAAGGTTAGACCGGAGAGCATCCAGTTCGCATCTTTTATTTCTGACAAGGTGAGGCATGAGAGAAAATTGGTATGTGGGTTCTTTGGTACTGATTCAATTCCAATATGCCTTGTAGATGAAAAAAGCTTATAGCTAGGATGATGTCACCAAGAGAACCAAGATTGTGTATGATCATGCAAGCAGCCCTCCAACACATATTTTTGAATTGGAATGCTTCTGCCTGTTATATTTGAGATAAGCTAATATTACTTGGCCGGGGATGCTAATTGTTTTCTCCTTTTTAATATGTGGCTGTGTTTTATATTTTTATTTTTTAAGATCCTATGCAAAACTATTTTTGTTATCCGTTTGTTTCCTTCAGATGGTTGGTTTTGTTGGAATTAGGCTTTTATGGTTTCAGACTCACAAAAATGGGGCCTATGTACTATGTCAATGCAAGGAGGTTCATACGTACACTTGTGGGAATGTGTTGTTGTTCTGTAAGTAGTCTGGATATTTCATTATGTTTCTTAATGCTTTGTGAATGGTGTGCTTAGATGCTAATTAGGCAGGCTAAGTTTAGAGAGAATTTACAAGTCTGTTGTAAAATAATAGAAGCTACATTCGCAATATCCAAAAGTAGTATGTGTAGGACTGTTCATGGGAGCTGTGGAAGATAATTAGTGATTATTTGCAATTTCCAGTTTCTAACAAATGTTAATAGCTTTTTTTAGGATCATTGTGTGACCAAATCTTAATATTATGCATAAAGTTTATAAACATTCACTATTTTAAATTTAATTAGCTAATGTGTTGTCTGATTAGTTTTTCCCGTTGCAAAGCATGGGCGCCCAACTAGTATAGTCAAATAGGTGCAGACCCATTACCAGGCATGTGTGCAAGTGGTTCGGTGGTAGCGTCCCTTCTAGAGAATAGAGGTTTTCGAACCTCCTAATCGCCATTATATTATATCTTTTTTTGTGGAGTTCAACATTTTCAATTTTTCCAAAAAAAAATCCGAGATTTCTAGTTAACGTCGAATTTCGCCCAAACCGGACCCCACGGCAAAATTTTCAAAAACAAAAAGAACTTCCCTGCTCTTGACTGAAGTGACACATTATTGGCCTGCATTTTGCATTTTATAAAAAAAAAATCTAAAATTGACGAGCTCATAAAAATTTTCCCGTGCTTTATATAACATTTTTTTGTAAAGCATGTGCCACTTCTATAAAACCCATAGTCGAGTAGTTGACCCAAGGAAAGGACCGGCAGTGAACGCTTTTCAACTAATACGGACTATTTTTGCCTGGTTTTGTACTTTAGTAAAAGGTAAAATGGGTTTTCCCTTTAAAATAAAATTAATAGCTAAAGTTTGAAAACTCTGGGTTATACATATGTCAAACAACAAATATTCGTGAGCATAGGAAGTATTTGGAATTTTCCAACAAGTTTCGAAAATGTCAGACGAAGAGAGATGTCAAACAACAAATATTCGTGAGTGCTAAGATTTGTTGGATACGGGACGAGACATGTCAAGATGGCTGTGGTGGCAGCTGAAGCTCTGTAGTGGTGTTCTCCAGCATCTCGACGACTCGGGTCATGGAAGGCCGATCCCCAGGCGACATCTGAACGCACCACAGCCCGACGACCACCATCTTCCTCACCAGCTCCGTCTCCGTGGCCTCGCCGTCGACCTCGCAAGCGCTTGCGCAGAACTCATCTAACCCTGCGTATAGGCACTGAGGAAAGTACCTGCTGCTGCTGCTTGCCTCCGAGCCCGAGGTAGCAACCTCGACGACGCTTCTCGTCGCCCCGGCCATCTCGAGAACCATCATGCCGTAGCTGTAGACGTCGGCCTTGCTGGTGACCGAGGTCCCTGGCAGCCTGGAGAACACCTCGGGCGCGATGTAGCCGACGGTGCCCCTGGCTCCGGCGATGGGCACGGCGATGCTGCTCTCCCTCTGAGTGCACAGCTTGGCGAGCCCAAAGTCGGCGATCTTCGGCCGGAGGTCCCGGTCCAGCAGGATGTTGTGAGGCTTGATGTCGAAGTGCACGATGTGAGCGTTGCAGCCGCGGTGGAGGTACTCCAGCCCTCGCGCCACGCCGATGGCGATGCCGAACAGCTTCTCCCAGCTCAGCTCGCCATGGCCGCCGAAAGCGTGTCCTTCGAGCGAGCCGTTGGGCATGTACTCGTAGACGAGGCCCCTCCTCGAGCGCTCCAGGCAGAAGCCCAGCAGCGCGACGACGTTGACGTGCGAGGTTCTGCTGATGCTGGCCACCTCGTTCATGAACTCCTCGCCGTCGAGCTTGCTGTCCTTGAGCATCTTCACGGCGACCTCGCGGCCGTCCGGGAGGCTGCCTCTGTACACCACGCCGTTGCCGCCTTGGCCTAGCTTGTGAGCGAACGATTTGGTCATCCGCTTCACCTGCGAGTAGCGGTACCTCCTTGGGTGCTGCTGCTGCAGGAAGGACTCCATCGTCGGCGGCGAGCCATGGCGCTTCTTGTACCACACGAAGCCTCCCGCAAGAAACAAGCACAGCAGCGCCAATGCACCCAGGGTACCAGCTACAATGTCTGCATCCAATATTTTGTCCACAATTGACACGCGGTTACGATAATTAATTATTCTGTGTCGGAATTTGATGCTGTCGCACTTAAACCTCTAAAACTCAACCTTATCTAAATACAAGTCCCTACCTTAGACAATAAGGTTTTGAGCCTATATTTCTATGTCAAACATATTTAAAACCATTGTTGGATTTCAAACCTACAACATGTAAATCTAGATTTCTTTTATTAAACTATCAAATAGAGCCCTTTTGAGTTATATTTAGGATCTTGTGCAAAGTTCATATGTTCAAATAAATAGGAAATTATTTTCTTTCCAAAATTTGAGAGGATGACCTATTATCCAATTTCATTATAAATTTGCAATACATAGTTAGATATATGTCTTGTGCAAAGTTCATATTTCCATATATATGAAAATATATTCAAAATCAACTTTTGTTTGAATGTACCTTTTCAAATTCATTTTTTGCAGTACATGTATATATATCTAATACATGTATTCATGTATGTTTTCAAACCATGAATAGTGTTTTTAGATTATTAATAGTACTTTCCTCGATTTAGAATTCAAATTCCAATTCAATCTCTTTTCTTTTGGCATCAAATTATTTGATCTAGCACCCAATTGTGTAATTCAAATTTGATTTAAAATTTGAATGTCTTAGTGATTTTACCCTTTTTCCCTTGGGCTTAGCCCACTGTGCCTACCTTATCTCTAGGCCTTGCTAGCCTCAACTCCTTATTCCACCGGCGCGCCACCCTAGCATGTCACTCGCGTGCCACCCGCATCTGAACCATGGCACCGTCACGTTGCGCCTTCACGGACGCGCCCCTGTCAAGCAGCGCCCCACCATTCTTGCCCGTGTGCCACCCCTCTGCCCGGCCTTGATCGTCTTGACCGTCACACCACCGCCGCGACATGGGATGCTAATCCGGCTGCCCCTACTTGGCCACGCTGACCCCCCGTCCTTGCTTCCCCCCCCCCCCTTGACTTGCTCCCTTACGGGTCTCCCACATCCTTGCTCGTCTCCGATTGGCTGCTCGCCTTCACCGTCCTGCCCTCTCTTTGATTATCCATCGGCAAGGACACCCCTCCTCCCTCTCCTAAGCGCACACGAAGACACCGAGCTCCCCTCTCCCTCTCCCTCTCTGAACCTTGGCCCCCCCTCCCCTTCCTCCCTGCTACGTGCACACAAGGTGACCTAGTCCCCCTCTCCAAGCATTGTGTCCCCTCTCAGTGCCTATACAAGCGAGCCCGAGTCCCTTTCTCTGCATCCCCTCTATTTCTGCTCTACCATCTCCCTTCGACATCGTATCCCTTCCGCCCTAGTCCACCCAAGCTGCGAACTTGCGGCCACGACAAGTTCTTTCCCTCCTCTACCATGTCTCGGCCTAGATTGGCTAGAGCCACCTCATAGCTTGCTGGCACTGCAACTCTCTCCACGACGACAGAAATCACCCCTTCTCGATTTCTTTCGCCTCGGTGAGTCTCTCGTTGATTCCACTCGTCCACAGCGGCACTAGAACATCACTAACCTCTCCCTCCCCTCTTATTTGGAAGCCAACCATCGGAGCACTCCCGCGACGACACCTCTATATTAGCCTGTGGACCCACCCGGATTTAAGAAATTTAATTAAATTATTTTAAAATGTTTGTGTCGCTGATATGTGAGGCCTATAGGGTTTTAAACAGGATTAACTCCCATGTTTTAGCAGTGAGTCATTGATGTGTGAGCCTAGTAGACCCATCCGTCAAGTTAAGTGGAGGCATTTTCCTAACATTACACTTTCACTTTGTCATGGTGTATTCCTGTTTCAACCACCGTGAGAACGCACTGACAGACAGGCCCATGGACCTACCTATCAGTTGGAGTGGAAACGTATTCCTAGGAATGCGCTTTCCACTGTGTCTTAGCGTCACTTTTCAAAAGGAAGGAGTGAGACTGACTGAATCCATCCGTAAAGCCGTCAAGGAAATGAAGTTTGTTCCCTTTCATCAAACAAAGTCTAGTATCAAAACTTGAAATGATCATCGTTTTACTTTTTCTATTTCTATCTTTATTCTCAATTATTCTGATTGCTTTCTTATCCGTCGAATGAAAAATATAAGTTTGCATGTTGCACTATTTAATATCTATTTAAAAATATTAATAGCCCTTCCTAGCTATTTATTGTATATAAATTAATCAGTAAATAGTTATTGGTTCATTTAAAATAGTTTATGTGGTCTAAAAATTATAGTAAAATTCTCGAAAATACTAGACTCTATATTGGACATGGGAAAAAATATACTTTGTCATGTGCTATTACTATTTTGCCCCTGGAAAAAAGAATAGCTATCTGTTAATAATTTCCTTATATAAAGAAATTCTTGAGATGGTTTTCTGTTTATTAAAAATACTATGTTACCTCTAAAAATCTTGATTATTTTTTCTGTAAATACTAATAGAAATATAAAACCTCTCCTAGGGCTAATATTTAATGCCCAAATGAATATTTTATTGTGTAATTCTGTATATAAAATTATGAGGATATTTCTGTAAATACTATAGAAGGTTTATAACCTAAGAAAAATGCTGGAACTTATATGTTAATAGTCATTAATTTAAGAAAAATATAATACCCCTTCTAGGGCTAATTTGCAATATCTTCAAAATGGTTATTTGGATATTTTAAATACTAATGATGTATTTTATTATTGGAAACTTATCTAAGGGTATTTAGGCACATATACAAGCATGACATACCTAGCATGTTTATCGAGAGACTCATGGAACTTGCTCGATAAGTAGGATTTATATTTTAAGTTAATCATCAATATAGCCCCGACGCGAGGGATTACCCGCATAGTAGACGTTACTTCTCATGCATTATGCCTCAATGCATATTTTTATGATTATTTTTATTGATTGATTCTTTGCGATAGATTTGGCGGATCCTGAGGAACAGCCTGAAGATCGAGACTCGGACTTCAACACACCACGTTAATCCTAAAATACTAGAAATTCACACGTTAATTAGAGAAAAAGAAAGATCTACATCGTTAATCATCGTGGACCCGAATTATAACGGCTTATATTAAAAGCTAAAATACTAGAAATTTCCAGGTTAAACGAAGAAAAAAAAGAAAAGGTCTACACCATCGATTGTAGTGGGATCAAATTATAATGGTGTAGATTAATTGCACAAAATCTATTATATATGTAACAGGGTCTAACATAGCCACCACGTTAATTCTAAAATATTAGGAATTCCCATGTAATTGAAAAAAAATCTACACCGTTAATCATCCCCGAATTATAACTGCTTAGATTAAAAGCTAATATACTAGAAATTTCAATGTTAAACGGAGGAAAAAAGAAAAGGTCTACACCGTTGATTGTAGTGGGATCAGATCATAACAGTATAGATTAATTCTACAAAATTATTTGTATTTGATATGAGTTGTATTCAGGTGTGCAGACGAATATGAATTAGACATGGACATGCACACACAAATCTTAATTAATCAAGGAACGGTAAACAACAAGCATCTGCACGTTGACTCTAATCAAGGATTGTCAGCAAGAGCTCGAGCACCTAATTGACGTATGAAGCCCTTCACCGCATCTACCGCTTGGAACTGCTCGGCCGATGGGCCACGAACGTTGTCCTCCCAATGTCTAGCACCTTCATGCCGATCATCTTTTGGGTCACCTTATATATAGCTTAAACCACCCCCGATGCCGCTGCCGCTGCCGCCGCTGAAGAAGAAGGCCTTCCCTCGGCCCACTGCTGAAACGCACCCTCCAGCGTCTCAAGCGCATAGACAATCCATGTTGCTGCATTGTCCTTCTCACCCGTCTTGTGCATGAACATGATTGTGTACCATGTAGAGTTTATTGTTTGCGTAGTAATCCTTTGTAGGGTTTTAACAAATTGGAGAACCCCAATGGCCATGTCCCTTAGAATTAAGGGAAAAGAACATTACAAGGTAGATGGCCTCGCATTGTTGTAGATAGAAAACCCTAGGAGATGATATCTATGTGCTATTGCATATCAAATCACTCAAAAGATTGGAAGCCAGAAGAGTTAAGGACTCGAAGGCGGAGAGAAGCAATTGAAGAGAGCGGAGAAAGGAGACGTGCCTTTTCTGCTGCTCTACTATGACAAAAGCAATATAAAAGGGAAAAAGATACACAAGTTTCAAAACATATGGGTTAAAGGTAATGCAAAAGATTAATGTATTTCTTTCACATTTTTAATTTCTCGGGACAATAGAGTCACCACGATTTAAAATGCTACAAATTTATATATTAATCGAAGAAAAAAGAAAAAAGTTGCCCCATCAATTATAGTTGGTCCTAATTATAACAGTGTATACATTAAGTATTAAGTATATGTTTTAGTTGAGTCTAATAGGAAATTTATACCATCAATTATCGTCGGTCTAAATTATAACGATGTATGTAGGTATTAAATATATTTTTAGTTGAATGTTGTATATAGATTAACCGAATCTAACTACAAAATAACAATTCTAGCCATGTAAATGCCTATGTCATGGTGATTTAGAAATTAACTAAATGTTTCATTTTGATTAGTCACAGTCATTTGATTCAATGACAATGGATACTTTCCTACCGCTGGTATTTGAATCTAAGTTCTCTTAGATCCTTATCCACGAGATGAGGAAGAGGTTGAGGGTGAGCGTGGTCTATGGTGCGACACTATTGTCATTAATTTGTCTATTTAATTTAAACGAATTAATTTGATGTTTAAAAAGTTGAAATCCGTAAGATTAAAAGAGCGTTTGGATATTAACCCTATATACAGAATTCCAACAAATTAAACTCTACATGTACTATCTACACCGATGAGTTCTATAGAAAGAACTTTGTCTCTTAGAATTAACAGATCAAAATACTAGAAGGGACACGAATAAGCTATGTTGCAGATTGAAAGACCAAGGAGAAAATACCTACGCCCCACTATTGCAGATTGAAAGCTTGAGGAGGTACGTGTTGTTGTAGATTGAAACGCTGAGATTAGAAGTTGCCAAGTAGTTCATATGAGCGTAGTGACTATAAAGTAGACTATGCATCCACCGTTGCTATGCTTTTGTCCAATGAAAAGTAGTACGGAAAGGTGAAAAAGTGCACAAAGTTCGAAAGCATAGCAATCAAAGGTAGAGCCATTGCGCTCCTACAATAATCGGATAAAAAATGAAAATTTCTACTATCAATTATAGTAAGTCTAAGTTATGACTATGTATATTTAAATGTTTTAACTAAATCTACATGTCGTACCAAATCTAACTACAAACTAACGAATCTAACTGTGCAACTGCGTGAGATTATAACAGTATAGATCTTAAAATTTATTTTTAGTTGAGTCTAATAGAAAATCTATGCTATCAATTACATGGGTGCATGTTATAACGATGTATATTTTAAATATATTTTAAGTTAAATCGAACTATAACCTAATAAATCTAACCGCGCAAATGCGTAGGTCACATTAATAGTTGTGTAGTAATTTAATCGCAGATTCATGTTAGTAGCTAATTAGTTAAGTATAGTTCAAGGGAGAAATAATTACTTACATATTCTATTCTTCTTCTTTGAGGAATTCCCTGCAGCATTTGAGGAATCCCCTATAACATGCAAATAGGTTAATGATAGTAATTACTAGACCTAAATGGAAACAATATCATTTTGTCTCTAAACTCTAAAACCAGATTGATTTGTTCCTCGAGATATTAAAACCAAGCATAAATGGTCTTTTGATTGAGTCAACAGTGGTTTGACCGAATTGCTACATGTAATTTTTACGTAAAAATATATTATGAAATTAAATTTAAACAATATTTTTGAGTTTCTTATGATTATGAAATCTCATATAAATATTCACATAGTTTTCTATATTTTACACATTTTTTAGTATTTTTCCTATTTTTAAGAATGCTGCAAAATTTTTAAAATAGGATACAATGCGGAAAATTATAGGAAAATTTTTTATGAGATTGTAAAATAATTATGAACTCAAATATATAATGTAGTTTGGATTTGTGAAATATTCTATGTAAAAATACATGTAATATTTTGGCCAAAACATCTTTTGAGTAGTCAACAGACCAATTGCATTCGATCTTGATATTTGAAAGACTAAATTAATCCGATTTTAAAATTCAAGGACCAAAATGAGTGAATAGCCATAAGTAGCAGCATTGAACTAGTGTACCTGGCACAGAAGGCGGAGGCGACGGTTGGTTGATGGGCGGCGTGGTGGGCACGAAGCCCATGAGTTCGTAGCGCAGGTAGCAGCTTGGGCCGAGCAGACGGACGCCGTCCATGTCCGCGCAGCATCCGGCGAGCCAGGCCATGTGCGATGCCAAGCACCGGCTGCAGGCCTCGCCGGGCAGGTCGTCCGTGCACTGCGCCAGCCCGTGCAGCGTCGTGTTCGCGGTGACCTCCTCGTCGTCGAACACGAACCGGAGAGGCGAGGCCGCCGCCGCGGGGAGCATCCTCCCGGCCAGCCTCTTTCGCGCCGCGTCCAGGCGCATCGGGTCGGAGTAGTTGTTGGGGTTGGGCACGTCGAACCGCCGCGCCGGCGACGTGTCCGCGACGCCGAAGAAGGTTGCGTTGTCGTAGCGCACGAGGCAGCGCGCGTACCAGACTATCATGTCCCTGTGCGTTGCGCACCGGGTCCCGGGCAGCTCGGCCGCCGCGCCGGCGAGGCAGGCGGAGCAGTCGGACTGCTCGGCGTCGGCGAAGCACATGGCCAGGCCGTAGACTGTGTCGGTCACGGGCGCATCGCCGCCGTCGAAGGTGGAGTTCAAGAAACTGTCGTTGGCAGCGGCCATGCGTTGGAGGGAGGCCTGGAACCGGAGGAGGTTGGCCTCAAAGGAGGCGCCACGGTTGGAGGTGGCTGCAGAGGCAGAGCAGTCGGGGCAGACGTACCTGCCATTGGCCTTGGTTCCGCAGAGGTTGGCGGCCGGTTGGGAGAGCCCGCGCGGGAGGAGGTGGACGAGCACGGTGACGGCGAGGAGGGTGAGGTGGTGCCGACGACAGGACGACATGAAGCCAAGATGAAGGCTTGTGCGTGCTGCGACTGCGAGTGGGAGGAGATGGTGACCGCCAACGCCCATGAAGACGAAGCAGTGGCAGTGGGTTGACTCGACGGAGTGAGCCTCCAGCAGCAGGTCACAGAAGGCGGCTGCCAAATGCCAGTCTATTCAATTCCACTCAGACCAAGGCACTGTTCCTGTTTGTTCAGGCAGGTTGGCAAAGAGCGGATACTGTACACTGTACAGAATACAGATGGACGTCCTCTATTTTGGGATCTATTTTTTTCTCCTCGGTGCCAAAAACTATTTGCACCAATCAGGAAAAAAAAAAGCATCATAACCAACACCAGGGACAAACTGGCCAGGAGATTAGTCTTCTCATCAACATCATCAGCCAGTGTCCGACATTCATGTGGCACTGTAAGAATTAGACAAATCATCTCGCTCTGGACATGGAAAAGCAACTATGCAGGCGTAAAATGTAAAAGTAAAATATACAGACGAAACTCATTCACATTGAACGCCTGAAATTCACAGAAGATGATCCATCAAGAGCACTTTGATGCTTCCATAAACACAGCTCATACGCCAGTATTCAACTCTTTGCCAGACAAATGAGTTTTGGGCAGTTTAAGCATATCCAGAATTCAAGCATAACATCATACAAACACTCTAGCTAATAGGATGGTATTGCGCTGATACTCGCTTAGGAGGAAGCTTCCGTAGGATGAAAAGAACAAGAGCTGAAGGCAGTATCTCTGTCAACTGCAAATGGGATTTCAAGTATGAGAGACTGAGTGCTGGCACAGGAAGAGTATATCTGCCATCTAGGAAAGACTACTATTACAGGAAATTCTTTTGAACCGCATGAATTCTTTTTCGGTGGTACATACCATGTAATAGAAGAAATCTAAGATCGGATGATCCAAAACCTCCAAAGATACATCAGGATTGAATGCAGACAATGCCACCTACCATCAGGTACAAGCAAGACACAAGAAGAAAGTGAGAAACATTACAAGTAAGAAAACAGTGCACATCCAAATATACGTGGATATACGAGGGATGATTAGGATATGGATTTGTAGAAGACATAAACATAATGGGTCTTATCACACAACAGTCCACAACAACATCAGGTACAGTAAACATTAGATTGATACGATTGGTGGCTTCACATTCATACGAAACCATCCACACAGGTCTACATCAGAGCCTACTTTTAGAGCAACCAAAAATAATTAAGCGTGATTCTTGAATGGCTATCAATGAGTCACAAAGAACCAAATACTCACCACAACGCATCTTGTCAGGAAACAGGTACAGCATATTGCGCTCACAGTCCCAACCTGAGAAATTTTAAGAAATGTGACATTAGAATCAAATTCTGGAGTCCACAAAAGCAGTTAATGGTTTTTTTTTTTTATGCTGATGACCAAACAGCTCCAGCTTTCTTAGTAAGAACCCAAACCAGATAACGACAGCTAAATACTACAACACAGGAATATCGTAAACTAGAGTCGCTATGCAAAAGGACAAGACAACATAGGATTTTCCTACAGTTGCTGAACTCTGAACACCCAGTTGTGAACATCGCAAAAGAATTGCATGCTAAGTTGATACCATTTTCAAGCATTTCAAGTAAAAAAAAGTATAAACCAGCATTTGGTATAGGTAAACCTCTACCAAATAAGGCTGACAGATCCTAACGGCGTGTTTGTTCTACACAATAGGCTATTCATGTGCACATGAACAGGAAATACTTTTAAATCTATTTATTGAAGGGTCCAGTCACCTCATAAAGCTTCTTTCTTCGCCCCTTTGATTCAATGGGGAAGCGCCTCAGCAAGAAAAACAACCTATATGAAAACAACACCGTAATTTACCAATAGAACATTGAGAGTACAATAACAAACGATTGGACACTGAATTACCTTCCACCATATACTGAAAATCCAAGAAGAGCCACAAAGGAGACAGCTACAATGAAGATTTTGCTGACCAGCTCAACCAGGGGATTATCATTTATTCCAAGGTATACCCAGATACAAACCTGTCCAGATCACCAACGGAAGGTATCATTCATAGTTAAGAAAGACAAGCTATGCACCAGACATTGGATACGTAAAGCTAATCATAAAAGGCTACACATCGACATTGTTTTTTATAGAAAGCGGTCAAGTGATACAAACAAGATACCTGAATTACATATATGATGCTATTAACGGCTATGTATACAACCCTTAGCTTATCTGTTGGGAGACTCCTAGCCTGCGAAATACAAACAGTTTTTTCTGTGTTAATCGGATCATTCATTGGATAAAGATGAGAAATTATGATGGGAAGATGCCGGGTACAAAATCCGTAGTAATCACCTGATGATATATTTCTGCCCAGAAAAGCACAAGCAAGGTGTAGGTCGAGAAAAACAACAGCCCGGGGAAGTCTAGCAACACCAACTTATATACCTGTTGGAACAAAAGGAGGAAGCCCAATTTAATCTTGATGATTAGTACCACAAGAACCCCCAAGCACTGTACTCAAGTAAAGCGCTCTTGAGTGGTACCGTACAAATCTCTTACTTTTGTCCGGAGAAGGAAGACGGAGGCGTGGAATCCAAATACAACAGCACGAACTGCAGTAAAGTGTTCGGTACTACTCGGTTAGTACATACAGACTCCATGGAATGGACTAGTTGCATATCGCAGCTGGAGAAAAGCAAGGAGAGATAAGAATTGGGGGATGGGGACCCAGATGACATTACCCCCATTGACGACGAAGTTCATCATGTGGAACACCTTCTGCGTGGTCCAGCCGAATTCGGGCACTCGCCGCTGGATCCTGATCAGCTGAATCTGCAAGCAGCGACACAGCCAAAGATAAGGGAGGAGCAGTAATGCGCCAGATAGCCTAAAATCTAATGCCGCGGCCTCATCGTCCATGGCAAAAGGGAGGAAAGATTGGATTTTTACAGCTAATCGGCGCGAAGACTAGTTCAGATCAAGTAGCAGCCATTGGGCAGAGAGGAGGCCGACATACATGTATCGGAGAAGGGCGTGAGGGTGAGGCAAGCATTACGGTTTCGGTAAGGGAGTGGGAGAGGAGCTGACCAGCGCTATGGCGGAGACGAGCGCGTAGGCGGCGGAGAGGGAGAAGAAGGCGCTGTCCTGCCACGCCGGTGACTCATTGACGTCCTCCCACCAGCCGCGCAGCGCCGCCACCGCGTTTCCCGCCGGCGAAGAGGAGGAGGAAGACATGAGCTCCCTCACCTGTCTGCCTCTGCTTCCCTGACGCGCTCCTCTCTTTCAGCTTTGGGGGTTTGTGTGTGCGCGAGGAGGAAGAAGAAGCAGAGCGAGAGGAGAGAGAAAAGAAGAAAGGAGGAGAGAGAGAGAGAGATGATTTTCGTGGGTCCCATGTGTCAGTGTGGGGGCGGCGGATTTTGGGCGTGTGCGTCTGGGGCGGGGCGACTGTTCGGGCGGAGGGACGGACAGGTGGGATCCACGTGGCGACTGCTCATACCAGCAACTTCCGTGCCTTCTGTGGGCCCCATATTCAGTGAGAGAGTCGTGACTCTTTATGTGGTAGTAGAATTTTTAGTTGGCTTCACGCTGAAATGGATAATGCATGAGCTAATAAATGACAGGTGAGTGTCATCCAATCCGGAGCTTAGGAGCGACTTCTGTCTATTTCAGACTAATTAATAACAACAATGTTAATAGGAGTTATTATCTTCTTGGGCTCTAACAAAAGCTTAGAAACACTTATGTTAACGGAAAAGAGAGAAAAAAAAATTATCAATAAAGTTTGGTTATCCCATGGTCTTATTTTAGCAGGTTCTAACTTTGCGTGATAAAAATCCTCTTCTCTTCTCTCAGCCTAACCCAGCTTCGCTTAGCAGTTTCTTAAATATATCAAGCTACTCATGGAAGCTCTTAAAATCCACAGCCATCTAAATAGGGCAAAGACAACTCGACTCCATGATTGTATCTACAAATATTAGTTTTAGAGTTGATTGCACTATGACCCCTCAAAATTGTAACGAATCTTACTTTGCACTATCTCCATTTGCATCCAAGCTCCAACGTCATCAAATATGTGTTTAAGTGTCAACATGGTCCATGATTAATTAAAAACAAATTATAAAAAACAAAAAAATACAAATTTAAATATTTATAAGTTTAAAAAAATGAGGATCCTCTATATGCTATGTGAAATTTGGATTCCATAAAACATTTTGAGGGTGTTGTGGCACCACATCTAACATCCTCAATTATTTTTTGCGTAATAGTGTGTGGCCAAACACTTATTTTGATTCTACATTGAGATCCTCGTATTTTCTAAACTAAAAAATATTATATACATTTTCCTGTATTTTCTACAATTTTAAAATATTTATTTGGGTGTTTTACTATCTATAAATCTATTTTTCTAAATTAATTTGGTTTCAACATCAACACTCAAGGAGCATTTGACTGCATCCTTGCCCAAAATCCGTTTAGAGTCAGCCCACCTTGTGAATGGTTTCATCCACATTTCACCTAAAAGGGTTAATCCCTAAATACTACGTTTTAGGCTGACGACGGTTATATGCTAGTGGAACTTAAGGTCAATTAGCAACGTTGTACTAAACAGTGTGGTGTTAAAGGTACGGGGGCTTAGATGCAAACTGGTAGAGGTTAAAGGGACCAAGAAATAGTTTTTAATTGGGATAAATCTTTGTATGACATTGCAGAGTCTCCTAATCCCACCTATGCCAGCACATTCACACTCTAACCTTATATGCAATTACATTAGCAGTTTGATATCTTCTATGCCACTATTGACCGGTCAAGCCGTTATGGATTTGTATAAAGACGCTTATGCCCCTGCCTTTTCAATATATTGGAAAATAAAATACATTCCAAAAAAATATAGAAAATTCGTAAAATTATGAGAAAATTTTATATGGGTTCAAAAAATTATGTGTACTTAAATGTGTGAGTGAAGTTAAAACTTCTTGGGATGTGAAATTTTATATTAAAATTGATACCTAGTGTCATAAAATTCATTTTAATATTATAATTATGTATTACAAAAAGTTTTAATATTAAAATTATAATGATACCTAGTGACATTTGAATCACTCAGTTTGGTGTTAAAATACAGAAGATACAAATTTTCAAATTTCTAAAATGCAAGGATATTTTAGGTATTTAACGGTCTATCATAATGGAGCTAACGTCAATGGTATATAAAGTATTAAGAGTGTGTTTGGTTCGCGACCCTCGCTAGCCCTGCCAATGCATTGGTCATGACCAATTTATTGGCAAAAACATGTTGTTTGGATTGAAGCCAACTGAAAGTTACCAAATGTTGGTAAGATAGGTGGTATGTTTGATTTGTACCCAACTAGATGTGCTAATTCAAATAAGGTACCACAAAAATTAAATAGAAAATTTTAAAACATATTACAAAATAAAAAAACCAAAATTTTCAATTGTAAAATGCAAAATATACCAGATTAATCATAATAATACAAAAAATAATAAATTATAAAAATGGGTAGGTTGGGATTTTATATGAATTACAAAATTTGTTCCATACAATTTGGACAACACATGAAATATATACGAAAATTGAAAAATAAAATAAAAAAACTAATAGAAATGTGAACTTTCCTAGCACTTGCGCAGCATCCTTGTCTGTGCCTGCACGTTGGCGCAGATTTTCCGCACCCGCACCCGCGCCCGCTCACGTTGTAAAAATTTGGCACGCCAATTTTTTCGTTGGCTCGCCAATGATCGGCTATAATCTAAATGGTGGCCAATTCACAAAGGCATGACCATGTTTTGGTAAGACTAGCGATGGTCACAATCCAAACACGCCCTAAGTCACAAAAGTGATGGTATGAAAGGTTAGAGTAGGACTGTGGAATGTGGTGACATGGGAGGGATTGGGACATGAAAGATAGGAGTGCAGTGGATCGACCATGCTCTTATGTAGGAGGAGAGGAGGTCCAGGTCCATGCGTGCGTGGTGTTAGTGCCTAATTGTTGTCGTTTGCAATGGACTAACTCGAGGCTGTGCCTGCCGGCGCCGGCGACCAGCTAGCTAGCCAGCCCGGCTCAATTCCCCATCCTTGCTGATGAGTACTTGAACTTGCTGCGGCCGAGCATGCGCCTTGGCTTCTTTTGCTGCCCTGCCCCATGGCTACTGAGGAGTACTATGGTGACTGAAAGGAAGGAGAAAGGAGACTGCACTGCGCAGGGTTGTAGAGGCCGGTGCCGTGCGTGTTTGTCGCTACGCGGTACCGTTCTGAACGGGAAGTAAACAAGAAATAAACAGCAAGTGAGGGCTGTTAGTGCCTAAATTAATTTACTCCATAAGCGAATCGGTGTGTTACTAGCTAAAACTGAAATTTGACGTTAGAGACAAGTTGGGACAAAGACGAACATGTAACACCTAACACCTTGCTCTAGATTCGTTTAGAGCCCCCATGAAAGGGCTGATTCTGTAACACTATTTTAGGGGTAGTATAGGGATGCCCTAACTCTTAGGGTTGTCAGGCTAGAGGTCGTCGAGACAATCACTAGGATGAGGATAAGTGATGAGTTGTAAAAGTAAGCCTATGAGCTATCCCCTTTTCGTGAATAAGCCAAAATGTTCTTATAAATTGAGAAGATGAGAGCGCAAAATGGAAAATAGATTCCCATCTTGCCCATATATACAGCCCCGAGGACCCTTTGTAGGGGAAAGGGGGGATCAATCCCTAGATCAATCTAAGGCAACTCCAATTGGGCTCGTGGTTTCTCTCTAGCGCTCTCTCCACTGCTCTAATTCCCCTTTCTACTTCTCCAACGTCATCTCCATAGCAGATTGGGAGTGCCTTCCTTTTTTTATCGTCTCCGGCACATTGACAACAAACATCCTGACCCAAATCCGCTTAGTGCCCATCCTACCTAAGGGGCTAGTTCATGCATGCATAGCATCACTTTTTGGTTTTCGGTCTCGCTTTGCCCAAAAGAGTTAACTCAGGGTGTTGTGTTTTGAGTCAATCTGGCATTATATGTTATTGCAACTCTCTCTAGACTAACAATATGCTACTATTCCACCACGATCAATACATAAAGGTTACACAAGACTCACATCACAACGTGTCGGGGCATTACAATGACGCCCTTATCTCTCCCATTAGTATAAGTTTGTGTGTCAGTGCTAGCCCATATATCATGCCGTGTGGCCACTTCGGGTCGACACGGGCTGGCGGGTAGACAGGTCCTAGGTATGGGTATTGTGATACTATACCTGTGAAAATAATACACCTGGATATTAAATCTCACCGTACCCATACCCGCTGGTTTCAAAAAAATCTCATCATATCCATAATCGATGGGTATTTACCCGAACCTACGGCCATGCCTAAATTCTGAGGACCAAATCGCTCAAATCTGTAACGTTGAAAAAAAGCTTAGGAAGGGTTAGATGACTGGAGGGCCATCTGAAACTGAAATACTGTTGTTTGAAGCAAGAAAAAATCTGTATAGCATTGTACACGTACGTATGAAAAATAGCATTGTACATGAATTTGATAAGAGAGGCAGTGAGTCTTATTGGATTGGAAGGAAAATGGAAGTTGCAGAGAAGAGAGGATGTGGAGTCAGAGAAGAGAGGATGTGGAGTCAGACGAGGAGCGGAGCAGGAGGGGGCGCGGGCTTGCCCCTGCCCATGGTGAAGCCGCGCGTGCCGTCGGGCATCCTGGGGCCATGGGGATGCCTGGGGCTGGACGGGCAGCACTTGTGCCTGGGGCTCGACGGGTCCACGCCGGCCGGCGCAGACTGCGGGCTGTTCGGCTGCAGCTTCCCGCGCCCTCTCGCCCACCCTCTCTTGCTCCCACTCCCGTTCTGCTGATCCTCCGCCGTCGGGGAGTCGGCTGACATCGGGGAGTGCGGCGACTGGTCGTCGTCGGAGCCGGCGAAGTGGTCGAAATCAGGCCGCTTCAGCCTCATCACCGACTTGGGCTGTCGCAACCAAGAAACTCATAAGATTTGCAGGGAGGAGAGGAGGCAGAGGCGAGCAAGCTTCTCTTACGGAGCGCCTGAGCACTGTGCGGACACGGAGGCCTTTCCTCCAGTTCCGTTCATCGTTTAGCTTCTCCACCTACACATTTACATTGGCCATGAGCACAAGCGCAACTGCATATACCACAAGTACCTCGAGAGCTACTCACTGCTTTCTCAGCTTGCTGCGAGCTCTCGTACTCCACCAGTGCATGCATCTTTCAGAACAGCCCGACGTGAAGTGGTGTCAAATTTTGATCCATACACAAATCCGATGTAAAATTCTCTTTTTTTCGGAGGGAAAACGGCACAGTTCTGAATCTTATCTAGTATAAAAGAGTGAGCTGCAGAGCATGTCAAACACGCACCTTGTTACTCACAAGCGTATCTGGCTTGGAAGCCCTTGCCGAGCTAGGCTCCTGAGGGTGGCAGATCTTGATGTTCTTCACACTGGATGTCAATGGCATACATGTACGTATACAAAAACACCGTTACATCTGACGACCATACGACATTGCAATCTGCAGAATTGAGGAGTTGTCTTGTCTTGTCTTACCTTCCGACAACACCGAAGATCTTCTCGAGGCCGTTTCTTGATGAGTCCTCCGGCAAATTCTCCACTATGATCATCCGAGCCTGCGTAAACAAGAGAAAAAAAAAAAAAAGTTAGCTGTGGATGGACGCGAAGAACACTGACCAGAAGCAGGGATGAACACTGACCTGAAGTTCCTCCTTGTGTTTCTCAGTGAAGGGCTGCCTGCGCCGGACTTTCTTGCCATCGTCACTGACAGTCTGCAGCGATCAAAAGGGAAATTAAGGAGAGGGTTTCATGATCCTGTAGGAACGATGCTCCATCTACCAGCTTCAACCAGCAATGGTATGAGTGCTAATCAGCTTACAAGCTTTGTCGATGTGCGAAGAGCCTTGACCAGCATTTGGTTGGTTGCCCCAAGAGACTTGATTTTCTTCCAGGATGCAATGACCGATAAGGGAACTGCCCACAAGTTAAAAACAAAAGGTGTTATATTACTACTTCTTTCATATCATTTAATCTTATGACAAAAACATCTTATTTATTTCATAAGTACTCTGCACATTCAAATATGTATTTTTGGCTGAGAATTCCTTGAACGAAAACTCTGAACATTGCTCTGTCACTAGCAGAACCGGAGTGGCAGGTAGGCCATCTGTTGGCACTTACCATAACCTTCAGAATCTTTGTTCATAATCTTGAGCAAGAATTCGTTGGCCACCAGATTAATGTCGCTGAATTGGTACTCGACCTATGAAAAAGAGGAGACCTTTGCTGATCGAGAACGTCGTCATTAAAAGCCTAGGTGATGGAGCTAGCAAGAAGAAGAATATCGAGAGTGGCGTGCGGAGCGAGACCTGCTTGACGATCTTCTGCGCAATGTCGGCGGCCCCGGCCCCCTTGGGCTGAGCGCTGTTGCTGGCGGCGGCGGCGGCGCCGAACTTGGCGTGCGCAAAGTCGGGCATGAAGAAGACGGGCTCGTGGTCGTGGAAGAAGCTCCAGTCGGGGCCGAGGCCGGCCTGCATCTGCAAGAAGGGCGAGTAGTAGCCGGCGGCGGCGGGCGCGGACACGGGGCTGGCGGTGGGCGACATGGGCACGAACTCCGGGGCGTGCACGTTGAACTTGAACGGCGTGGCCGTGGCGGCGCCGCCGTGGTCGACGTCGGCCACCTTGGCGGAGTCGCTGCTGCTCTCCTGCGCCATGACGAGAGGCGATTAACGAAGGAATGGATGGATGGCATTGGTTTTATACATATATAGTAGCCATGGATGGGTTTGTGAGTGGAGAGCGTTTCTCTCCCGCGCGCCTGCGCTTGCATTGCATGACCGCTCGCTTACATGAGGGACTCTGCTTACATCCAGGGGTACCCACACCAATTAACCAGCCTCCTTTCTATATATAAATCCTGCCACTCAGTTGCAAATGACAAGGTTGAATCCTTCATGAACAAAGAAGATTCTTTCAACATCTAACAAGAAATTGCAGCGCTCGCAACTTGCAATTATATAGTATTTCGGTCATATAGTGGTTGCAGTGACATCTGAACATAACAAGGTTTATCTGGAACCAACAAGTGTTAACGGTATTTCCATCACTCACAAACAACCATGCATGAGCAACATGGGAATACCAAAAAAAAATGCAATATTCATGATTAAATATCTTAGTGTTCATGATAAAAAATATCCTGAGGAAGATGGCAGGAGTAAATAAGATCAGGTAAACTGCCAGCTGATTGGAATTTTTCAAGCCATGATCTTGGCCGACCTCATGTAAAGGCTGTCCACAACATTCCCAAAATTGGAAATTGTTTCAAGCGTAGCTGGGAAGATAGCCTCCGCCTTGGGATCCTCAAAGATGATGAGACAACCAGCGCCCTGGTCCAGGGTCCCTGCAAATTTTTTGTCGAGGATCATCTGCGACAGCTTCTTCTCAACATGGTCCATTGGCAACTCCATCATCTCTGCTATATGTACAATCTCTACCCTTGAGTAGGCCTCTATTAACCTGCACAGATTCTGCTCCAGGAGGGTATCATACAGAGACGAGAGATGCCTGTGAACAATAGGGTCCCCTTCTAGCTGGGCTTTGTAATCTCGAAGAGCAGTTTCAAAGTACTTCAGAGATCTTTTGGAGCAAGCATCAGCCACAGCTTTCATAGCATCAACATCAGGGCCCAGATACTTCAGTCCAGCCTTTGACGAGATAATTCCTGCAACATCATCGGCTTGGTTAACCATTATCTTGCACAGAAGCATGTACTGCCGAAGATCGCCTTAGGATCCTCTAGCGCGCTGAAAGCTTCAAGTGCTTCAAAGAAGTAGCTGTAAGCAGTCTTGTAATCCTTTTCTTCGGCATGAAGTATGCCACTCTGCAGATCAATCGTGCCCTGCAGAGCTGGTGGAACATAAATAGCATTAGCTGCAGTCCTTGCAGCAGTCAGAGAAGCTTTGGCCTTTGGCAAGTTTCTTAGTGAGAAATGGAGTTTGCTCTCCAGAAGGTCAATATCCACAAGAAGCAACTTGTCATCCGGCCAGCCTCCTGACTTCCTTGATGAGACCAGAAAGGAGGGTAAGAGCTTCAGTGTACTCCTGATTCTCTAACAGAAGGGCGGCTAGCCTTGCTTCCACACGCTGCCTGAGGAAGGTACGCTTCTCTGCACGGGTCCATTCCACCATCTCCTTGCAGAGTGAGACCTGAAGATGAGAAGTTCCAGGTATCTTGGCAACAGCATCAATGATACCTCGGACAATCTTTGCGGTCTTTGCCTTGGGAATCAACAAGAAAAATGGCCTGAGCTGGGTCAAAAGATTTCGAAGCTCCTCGGCTCTGCTCTCCTTGGTGAGGTAGTTTGTAACGGCAAGTTCTTTTGCTCTCAGTGCATCCGCAGATGAAGATGGGTCTTCAAGCACACGGTACAGGATTGAAATGGACTCTGAGGCACCCTTAGCCTCCTGAGCCTTTGATAGTGAGTCAGTGGTAGCAGGAAGATATGACGATTGCATTGAAAAAGACATGGTGATTCCCTATTGAAACAGCACATGAATTGTGACAATATAAATCAGGGTCAGCCAGAAAGGCGGGGAAATGAAGAATTCATATATAATACAGAAGACTGAAGCTTCTGGAAAAGCAAATACCAGTACAAACTAAATAACTAGTTGCAAAACCTTGTTAGTTAAGGGGGACAAAAAGTGAATGCATGTAAAGAGGATATACTAGTACAGAACCTAAGATCAACCACTAAATCTATCTATACTACTAAAGGGCAGTTCTGCCGTGCCCTCCTCTTATGCTGCCACGTCGCGCCCTCCGGGCCCGCCGCGTGTCCATTTCAGGCCACCGGAAGAGCCGGCACGACGCTGGCCGTCCGATCGTCTCGCGGCGTCAAATCTGACCGTCCATTCGCGTAGTAAGTATAAAAGAATTTCCATGTCCAACCTTTCAACAGCGTGGGCGCTTTGCTCAGCTGGCTAGCACAGCTAGCTCTTAGTTCCACGTCCTGGGTTCAAATCCCCAACTGAGCACCAACTGTGGCTTTAAGCCATTTTTTTCTTCTTTTCTTCTTTTTTTTTTGTAGGCTGTTTAAAAATTCAAAAAAATAGCAAACTTGCAAAAATGAAACCATGGTTGCATGAGGAAGGTCCATAAAAACTTTGGTTGTTTTTAAATTTTTTTTGAAATTTGAAAATTTTCAGCTTTAAAAAAAACTCGCTTTCTTTTTTCCTCTCCTATTCTCTTTTTTTTGTAACCCTTTTAAAGTTTAAATTTTTTTAAAAAGTTGAAAAATTTTCCGCTTTTCTTCTTTCTTTTTTTAGGCCATTTAAAAATTTTAAAAAAATAAAAAATTTGCAAAAATGGAACCATGGCTATATGAAAAAGACACGTAAGAAGTTTACTTTTTTACATTTTAATTTTCTTCTTTATTTTCCCGTTGTTTACAATTTAAAAAAATTAAAAACTTGATAAAAGTACATAAGAAAGACATGTAAGAAGTTTACTTTTTTATTTTTTTTAATTTTCTTCTTTATTTTTCCCACTGTTTAGAATTTCAAAAAATTGAAAACTTGACAAAAGTGGAACCATGCTACACGAGGAAGACCCGTAAAAAATTTGAGATTTTTTAGAAACTTTCCTTTTTTTTATCTTTTCTACTTTCTTTTTTAGCCCATTTTACATGAGAAAGACCCATAAAAAGTTTTCTTTTTTATATTTATAAAAAAATAATTGTCTCCATTGCCTATTGCAACACATTTTTCTTTCTATTTTCTTTTTCCTATGACATTTAAAAATTCTAAAAAAAACTCTTGCAAGGATTACACCATGGCTATACAAAGAGATCACTAAAGAGTTTGGATTTCTCATTTTTTTAAATTACAAAATATTGAATTTTTATTTATTCCTATTTCGTATTGGTTGTCTGTCTGTTTCTTTTGCATTTAACTTTATTTGCAAACCCCAACAAAACGTGCAAAAGCAAGCATAAGAAATAAAACATAAAACCGGGTACAATAGTTAACAATGCGCGAGTTTATAATTTTAAAAAATTGAAAACTTGACAAAAGTACATGAGAAAGACATATAAGAAGTTTACTTTTTATTTTTATTTTTTTATTTTCCCGCTGTTTAGAATTTCAAAAAAATTGAAAACTTGGCAAAAGTGGAACCATGCTACATGAGGAAGACTTTAAAAAAATTGAGATTTTTTAGAAACTTTTTCTTTTTTTGCCTTTTCTACTTTCTTTTTTAGCCCATTTTACATGAGAAAGACACATATTTAGAAAAAAAAAATAATTGTCTCCATTGCCTATTCAAAGACATTTTTCTTTCTATTTCTTTTTTCTATGACATTTAAAAATTCCAAAAAAACTCTTGCAAAGATTACACCATGGCTATACAAAGAGATCACTAAAGAGTTTGGATTTCTCATTTTTTTAAATTACAAAATATTGAATTTGTATTTATTCCTATTTCGTATTGGTTGTCTGTCTGTTTCTTTTGCATTTAACTTTATTTGCAAACCCCAACAAAACGTGCAAAAGCAAGCATAAGAAATAAAACAAAAAACCATGTACAATAGTTACCAATGCGCGCAATCGCACGCTCTCTCCCCTAATGTGTGTATATAGTCCACAAGCTGCGTATCAACATCAAACTTCAATCCTACTATGCACTTTTGTCTACATCGCACTTCCATCTGCGCCTGTTAAAGTGGAGATGACAAACATCGGCCCTACGTATATGTATGACATATATTTGTCTATGGCACACTTCTATCTATCAGCAACAAACTTCAACCCTTTGTATAATGCACTTTTGTCTATGCCATACTTCAATAAGCTTCCATCTGTTCCTTCTTATATATGTATATATAGCATAACACAACTCCGATGTCCATGCATCTCAGTAACATAATTACTGCTATCCACCTATTTATATACATGTATGTATGATACACTTTTATTATTACCACATGTGCAACCTGCCATATCGATGTCCAACTATATTTACGCTCTATCTACTGAATTCATCATGGGCGCGCCATGGGCGCGCCAATTCCTCTAGTATGGTATCTTTAACAGTTAGCCCACAAAAAAGGTTTAGGTGTCATTAGCTTGGTCAGACACTATGCATTCTGGAACAGCAGCACCACACTGCATAGTGTATACTCGATGGTGCCATTAGATTCGTGCATACACCAATATCTTGCACATGGGCATAGCAAGTGTGTGGCGTCAATGGAAAACCTTACCACCACCAAGGGTGACAGCATAGTTATAAGTCCATTGTAATTGCGAGATAACACCTAGTGAACGGAATTGGGTTAAATCACCATATCTCAACAGTATAAAATACTAAACGAGCAAAGTCAGGAAAAATAGCTATATCTCAACAGTTGATCACAGAATACAAATTTCTCCAAGGAAAGCATGAAGGTGCTAAGTTTGCATAAACAGAGACTCGCATCGCAATTTGGTGAGGTTCCATGCATCGTCCTTAATGGTCTTGTATAACAGAGACTCGCATCGCAGTTTGGTGAGGTTCCATGCATCGTCCTTAGACCATCTCCAACCATTTTCCCTTCATTTCATTTCCTTTCCCATTCCCTTTCCAATCCACATTCCCTTTATTTCTCACCATCTGCAACAGCATCCCTTCGAAGGAAATGATATACGGAAAGGAGAGAGAATCCCTTTCTGGAGGGATTGGAGAGAGAAATCCCTTCGTGAAGGGATTGCTGAAGGGAATCCGTTGGAGCGCTGAAGGGAACGGGAATCCCTTTGTGGGAACGGGAGCCGGGACAGGAGACCGTTGGAGTTGGTCTTAATGCGCTAGAAAAAGCAGAGATTGGAAGCGCGAGCCGGATGAATCTGAGCCTAAAAACCGCGCCTTTACTCGTACTCCGTACCAGGATTTTACATCCATTCTAGTCCATAAAGTAGGATTGATTTGAACCCTAAGCTGAGCATATTGGGGGATGCAAGAGAAGAGGGGAGTGGGAGGAGGATTGTAGTACCAATGCTGTGCAGGCGAAGAGATGGAGGGTTTCCAGCGGCGGCGGCTTGGAGGCCGCCAAGATGAAGAGAGGAGAGGAGAGACTAGAGAGCTCAACTTGGAAACCAAGTTGATCTCTGTCTCTGCTACATGGGTCCCGGTTACCAGCCTCTCCAATTTCCTAGTGAGAAAGGACAAACGGGGATGACAACAAAAAGCCAGGAAGCAGCAGTATTTTAGCTTTCTCACTGACCGTAACCTTACAAAATAGAAATTCTTTTATCAAGTTTAAATTGCTAAACTAGAGGTTTCTTTTTTCAATAGGTTAATGGTAAGTATGTGTTAATTTAATATAAAAATCAGCGAAGCATGTGATCAAATGTCGTTGGGAAACTTTGATCAAATATCGTTGGGAAACTTTACCGATCGCAAAGGTATTGAGGAGCTCATCCGAATCCATGAATAAGTATAATTTTCCAAAGTCATTTGAGTTGTTCTAGATGCACACATGCCCAAAAACACAAATTTTTAAATTTGTTTGAATTTTCCAAAGTCAATTGAATTGTCCTAGATGCATACACACCTCACTACTAGAAAACTGACCTTTCATACCGGCACATCAGTACCGGTTGGATTGGTACCGGTTGGATTGGAACCGGTACTGATAGTGGCATCAGTACTGGTTCATTGGGTACATGGCAGTAGTCCCGGTTGGAGCCACGAACCGGTACTGATGCCCTCGCATTAGTCCTGATTCGTGATACGAACCAGTATCGAAGGCATGGGGTAAATTAGTCCCGGTTCGTAACACGAACCGGTATTGATGCCCTCCCATTAGTACCAGTTCGTGTTACGAACCGGTACTGATGCCTCGTTTTAGGAAAGTTCAAAAGGAATGCATATTCTATCTATATCAGTACGCAATGGTGGGTGGGTTGGTTAGAAGGGTGAGGCTAAAGTCACGACTCACGAGGTTGTGAGTTCGAGTCCCGTTTCTCCTATACATCCTCGATATTTTTAAACATTTCTCAAGACTATCAAGACAGGTGAGAACGGGGCGATGCTCAAGGAGCATCATCCCGGATATTTATCTGGGTTCAAAAACCGGTACTAAAATTTTAATTTTTGTTTGCATTTCCAAAGTCATTTGAATATGCCTTTGTAACCTCAAGTTCGTTTTATTTTTTATTCGTCTATATATGATTGTACCCTTGACTCTATTTGTTTTTATTCGTTTATATATGATTTTTGCACAGGATAGGGCGATTTAGTATGTTCTTGTGTGTGGTCCAAACCTTCGTTAGATTATGAACGCACTGGAATAGATAAACAAACCAAAATCAATAGAACAACACTCTTGTTGATTGAAACCTTTTTAAAATAGGAAAACTAAATTAATAGAAAACATCCTTACGAAATCTAGACCATTAATTGGTTGAAGGGAATACATGATTGACATGTGTTAGAAACCGACACGCACCTTCTGGCCTAAGCCTCCCGGCGACGGGCCTCCGCTCTGCTCCATCAGAAGTTGGCCTTCTTTGAATTTGGATCATAACTCAACAAACTCCACCTTGAGACAAATTTCATCTTGTAGCATGAACAATGTGAACTTCTTCCTGAACAACAAAGAAAACAACCTCCGGCACCAAACAGCCACTAGGGCTAAACAGTAATACCAACTAAGCTATATCTCAACAGTAATACCAACTAAGCTATATCTCAACTAGGGCTAAACAGTAATACCAACAGTAATACCAAACAGCCACTAGGCCTAAACAGCCGGCACCAAAAATAGCTATATCTCAACAGTTGATCATAGAATACAAATTTCTCCAAGGAAAGCATGAAGGTGCTAAGTTTGCATAAACAGAGACTCGCTTCGCAATTTGGTGAGGTTCCATGCATCGTCCTTAATGATCTTGTATAACAAAGTCGTCTTGTTGACTAGTGAATAATTAATAGAGGCATGATTTTTCTAGAGATTTTGAGTTTTCCTTGTTTCCAATTCGTTTTACCAAAGCTGATGGGAGAATAGCATGGTGAATTAACAGAGCTGTAGTACATGTTTATCATCGCCAATTTGCACAATTTAAGGTCTGCGTAGAATATCCAAAACGAAAGAAATCAATAGGGTACCAAGGAAAACGGTGATGCCCAATGCACCAAAATTATCGTAAGCATATTTGCACCAAAATTATCGTGGGAATATTACACAGATCCACATCATGTCAAGCAGGCACGCATGGAAGCGAGGAATGGCCAGGAAGGAAAATTGCAACCGGTAAATTGAAAAGTTGCCCTCTTTGGTCTGGGCACGCCCCAAGCCCAGATTTTCCCACCTGTGAGCAAAGCAGAATGTAATGTCCAACCCTAAATGTACATAGCCATGGAAACGATAGATGAAGAACAGAGAGAACAGAGTCAGGGGAGAGGGAGAGATCCAGATTTGTTCATTCACTTTTTCGATAAGGTTTCTTACAGGCACAACGATTACTAATAACACTCCCACTAGGACGCGCTACAGGATGGGCCCAAAGCCCGCTGGCTTCTCCAGCCCACACACACACTAGCCCATCACCGAATCACCTTTCCTTCCTTCACTCTGGGTGATGACATTGCCACCTCCTTGAGAATGAGCTTGTCCCCAAGCGATAGCTGACGGATAACGATCTTTCACCACTTCATAGCCTTCCCAAGTCGCAAACTCCAGAGGAACTGATGTCCACTTGATCAACACCTGCAAGTAAGAAACATTACCTTTTTTGATTAGTCGACGGTCAAGGATTTGTTCAGGTTCCACATCCTTCATGTCCAGAGGCACGATGTCAGGTATTGTCATATAAACTGGAGTATAATTGGGTGTGAATGGTTTCAATTGGGAGACATGAAACACTGGGTGCACTTTACTGTTACTTGGTAACTGTAAACGATAAGCTGTAGTCCCAACTTTCTCCAGAATCTCATATGGTCCGAAATACTTGAAGGACAACTTGGGAAAAGGACGATTTACCACAGAAGATTGAGCGTAAGGTTGTAACTTCAACAATACACGTTCTCCCACTTGAAAATTCCTATCAGATCTCAACTGATCAGCATTTTGTTTGAATTTTGTTTGAGCTCGCTCAAGTTGTGCTTTGAGAACTTCAGTGAACTGCTTCCTCTCTTGTATCATGTCCAGAATGTCCACCTGAGGACTGGATGGCAGATCAGGCATGATTCCATATGGAGGATCATATCCATAGAGAGCTTTGAAAGGTGTAAGCTACAGAGAGGAATGATAATTCGTATTGTACCAAAACTCAGCCATAGACAACCACTTAGACCACAGTGTTGGAGTCTGAGCACAAGAGCAGCGAAGATACATCTCTAAACACTGGTTAACCCGCTCAGTTTGTCCATCGGACTGTGGGTGATAGGCCGTACTCATGCATAATTTGATATTAAACAACTTGAATAATTCTTTCCAAAAGGCACTAGTGAAGATTTTATCACGATCTGATACAATGGACCGAGGTATGCCATGAAGCTTCACCACTTGATTAAAATACACCCTGGCTATCAGTTGAGCAGTGTAAGGATGCTTGATAGCAAAGAAGTGACTATATTTAGTGAACCGATCCACCACTACCAGGATCACTAAATAACCTTCAGACCGTGGTAGTCCTTCTATGAAATCCATTGAAACTTCTTGCCATGCTCCTTTTGGAATAGACAGTGGTTGCAATAACCCCGGTAGCTTGCAATGTTCATGCTTTGCCTGTTGGCAAACTTGGCATTGCTTAACAAAGTTTTCCACATTAGTTTTTAAACCATCCCAAGAAAACAATTTCTTGATTCTGTGATAAGTGGCTTGAATCCCAGAGTGTCCCCCAATTGGTGTGGAATGAAAAGCCTGAATGACTTTGTGCTGCAAACCCACATTAGACCCCAGCCACACTTTCCCTTTCTTATAAAGAAGGCCAACCCTCAAAGAAAATTCCCCTTTTATATCATCTGATACCGCTAACATTTTGAGGAGATGCTGTGCTTTGTTGTCAACTGCATAGGAGTTCAAAATCTCTTGTATCCAAATTGGTTGGCCCCCAGACATAGCTTGCAAGGAAAAGATATGACCCACACGAGATAGAGCATCAGCCACCCCTATTATCACAGCCTTTTTTGTACTGAAATTGGAACTGCATACCAACCAGCTTTGTCATAGCTCTTTTCTGTAAATCAGAGTGAAGTACCTGATCTTCCAAGTGACAAAGGCTTTTGTGGTCTGTTCTTATAATAAATGGTCCTCTTAATAGGTATTGACGCCACTTGTCCACTGCCATCATAATTGCTAGAAATTCTTTTTCATAAATGGATAGCTTCTTGTTGTTTTTACTCAATGCCTTACCAAAATATGCTATAGGATGTCCCTCTTGCAACAGCACAACCCCAATTCCCTCATCACATGCGTCAGTTTCAATCACAAACTGTTTTGCAAAGTCTGGCATAGCCAAAACTGGTGCGCTTACCATGGCACTTTTTAGTTTCTCAAAAGCAACCTGTGCTTCTTCTGTCCATTTAAATTCTTTTCTTTGGAGTAAACAAGTGAGAGGCTTAGCCATCACTCCATAGTGTTGCACGAATTTTCTATAGTATCCTGTGAGCCCCAAGAATCCTCGCAACTCAGAGATGTTAGTGGGTGTTGGCCAGTTGGTCATAACCTTTGTTTTCTCCAAGTCAGTGGCTACACCATCAGAAGAGATAATGTGGCCCAAATAGCTGAGGCGTGATTTGGCAAATTCACATTTACTTTGTTTGGCAAATAACTGATGTTTGTGAAGAGTATCCAGCACTATGGAGAGATGAAAGACATGCTCTTCTATAGACTTGCTATAAACCAATATGTCGTCCATGAACACCAATACAAATTTTCTAATAAATTCAGCAAATATTGAATTCACAACACATTGGAATGTTGCTAGGGCATTAGTAAGCCCGAAGGGCATTACCTTAAATTGAAATAACCCATGATGGGTCTTGAAGGCTGTTTTAGCTTCATCATTTTCTATCATTCGTATCTGATGATAACCAGAACGAAGATCTAGTTTAGAGAATATTTTAGCTCCAGCCAACTCATCTATCACCGGCATAGGAAATTTGCTCTTGACTGTCATGGCATTAAGTTTTCTATAGTCAACACAAAACCTCCAGCTACCATCTTTCTTTTTGACCAACAGGACAGGTGAAGCAAAGGGACTCATGCTCTGGGTAATAATCCTAGATTGTAGCATCTCTTTCACTTGCTTCTCAATTTCATCTTTCTATAAGGGAGAATACCGATAAGGACGAACATTAACTGGAGCTGAATTTGGCAGTAAACATATAGCATGATCATATTGCCTATGCGGTGGAAGTCCTGTAGGCTCTTGAAACACCATTTTGTATTGATCCAGCACTTGTTGAATAACCGGAGGAAGTGTTGTACACTGTGGATTATGTTGCTCAGGGTTTTCTAAGACCACTGCAGCCCATATATCATTTCCTACTAACCCTTTATGAAACTGTTCCACAGTCAGTTCAGCTAACATGGCACCCTGGTTTTCCTTCACTCCTTAAAGTGTTATGTGCTTGCCCTGATATTGGAAGGCTAACCATTTGTCCTGCCAGTTACACTGCATTGTGCCCCATTGACTCAACCAGTCCATTCCCAAAATGGCATCATAACCACCCAACTGCAGCACCTTCATACTATGCTGAAAAGTATGTCCTGAATCCACCATGTCAGATCAGGAATCACCTTATCACATTGCAAGAATTCTCCATTAGCCACTCTGACTTTCATTAGGTTGGTGGGTGTTTGCTTCATTTGTAAGCTCTCAATAAGATCTTGATTAACAAAACTGTGAGAGCTTCCAGAGTCCACAAGAATCAGCATTACCTTGTTACCTAACAATGCTCTAAGTCTGATTGTGGATGGGTGATCAGCTCCAGATATGACATTAATGGATAGTAAGGCTTCCTCCTCTTCCTGCTCTTCGCCTTGCACAATCGAGTCTAGCACTTCATCAAGTAGGATTTCAATTGACTGAACAGAATTTAATTGCCCTATGGAACTGACCTTACACTGATGTTGTGGAGTAAATTGTTCACCATATTTAAAACACAATCCATTAGCTCTTCGATATTCTTTAAGCTGTCTAGCCTTCCATAAATCCCCTTTTTCACTTTTTGCATTACTCACAGGTCTCGTGGTGTTTTCCATGGTTATTCCCCCAGATGGTCCTCCTTTCACATATGACCCTCTAACTGCCTATTTTTTTGAACTAGCTAGGATGTGTTCTTGTACCACTGCTAGAGTTGCCGCCTTCCAAACACTGTCAGGCAGCTGCATCTCCACTGCTGACCGCAATTCATCTTTTAAGCCCATAATGAATTTGGTAACTAACATCATGCCCCCTATTGAAGTGTCATATAGCCTGATCTGATACACCAGCATTTCAAACTTTCTCTTATACTCATCCACTGACCCCGTTTGCTTGAGTTGCAGCAATTCTCTCAACTTATTTCTATAATCGTTGCCTTCAAATTCTAAAACTATGGCTTCTTTGAACTGTTCCCAATTATGCTCTGGCTGATTCAACTTAAAAGACTGGTACCAATGTGCCTCCCCATCCATTAAATAAATTGTAGCAGCAGCCACCTTAAAACCAGATGGAATTTGGTACATAAGTCTCACACTTATCTATCCAGATGCGCACATCAGACCCACTGAATTTCGGAAAGTCCAACTTCGGCATCCACCCCTTTTTTGCATTGCCCTCAACACTATCAACACTAACCGAAGTGAGAGGGGGAAACGTCACCTAAGGTCTCTGGTTTTCTGTAGTTCCATGCAGTCCGTCGCCACCAACTGGTTAACCTGAGGTCTCAACCCCAAAATTCCTGAAACATCTCTTGGTGGAACAGAAATTGGAGGTGGAACATGACCTCTCATCTTTACTGCCTGAGCTTGCTCTGATTGCATCTTACCCACTGTCTCCATGGTCAGATCCACTCTTACCTGCAACTGATCTAACTTAGATTGCTGCATCTCCATTTGGTGCTCCATGGCTCCCAGCTGCACACCCAATCTCTCATCTGCTGTGGTCACTTGCGCCTCCGGCCGCTGATCGGCAAGCATGAGCTGAGATTCCAGTTTAGTTCCCATCGTCTCCAACTCCTTCTTCAAGAACTCCATCACTCGAGTTTCTGACTCCCCCATGGCTGTGACTAACTGCCTCACCTGAACACTTTGCTTTGCCGACGCCGTGATGCCTCACCCTCTTTGCCGATCCAACCCGGTCTGGGATTTACTGCGTCCGCCCGAAAGCAGCCGCAAACCTTCCCGTGGGATTTTACAGATCAAGGCGCCGAGTATAACGGAAGCACCCTCGGCGATCGACTAGCTCTGATACCAAGTTGTAATGTCCAACCCTAGATGTACATAGCCATGGAAACGATAGATGAAGAACAGAGAGAACAGAGTCAGGGGAGAGGGAGAGATCCAGATTTGTTCATTCACTTTTTCGATAAGGTTTCTTACAGGCACAACGATTACTAATAACACTCCCACTAGGACGCACTATAGGATGGGCCCAAAGCCCACTGGCTTCTCCAGCCCACACATACACTAGCCCATCACCGAATCACCTTTCCCTCCTTCACTCTGGGTGATGACACAGAATACGCTAGAAAAAGCAGATATTGGAAGCACGAGCCGGATGAATCTAAGCCTAAAAACCGCGCCTTTACTCGTACTCCATAGCAGGATTTTACATCCATTCCAGTCCATACAATAGGATTGATTTGAACCCTAAGCTGAGCATATAGGGGGATGCAGGAGAAGAGGGGAGTGGGGGGAGGATTGTAGTACAGATGCGGTGTAGGCGAGGAGATGGAGGGTTTCCGGCGGCGGCGGCTCGGAGGCGGCCAAGATGAAGAGAGGAGAGGAGAGAGTTCAACTTGGAAACCAAGTTGATCTCTCTCTGCTACGTGGGTCCCGGTTACCGGCCTCTCCAATTTCCTTGTGAGATAGGAGAAACGAGGATGACAACAGAAAGCAAGGAAGCAACAGTTTTTTAGCTTTCTCACTGACCGTAACCTTACAAAATAGAAATTCTTTTGTCAAGTTTAAATTGCTAAACTAGAGGTTTCTTTTTTTCAATAGGTTAATGGTAAGTATGTGTTAAATTAATATAAAAATCAGCGAAGCATGTGATAAAATATCGTTGGGAAACTTTACCGATCGCAAAGATTGTAGCAAGCTTTATTGAGGAGCTCATCCGAATCCATGAATATTTTCCAAAGTCATTTGAATTGTTCTAGATGCATACATGCCCAAAACACAAATTTTTAATTTTGTTTGAATTTCCAAAGTCATTTGAATTGTTCTAGATGCATACACACCCAAAACTAAAATTTTAAAATTTGTTTGAATTTTCCAAAGTCATTTGAATACGCCTTTGTAACCTCAAGTCCGTTTTATTTTTTATTCATTTATATATGATTGTACCCTCGACTCTATTTGTTTTATTCGTTTATATATGATTTGCATAGGATATGGCGATTTAGTATGTTCTTGTGTGTGGTCCAAACCATCCTTAGATTATGAAGGCACTAGAGTAGATAATCAAACCAAAAATCAATAGAAAAGCACTCTTGTTGATCGAAACTTTTCTAAAATAGGAAAACGAAATCAACAGAAAGCATCCTTACGAAATCTAGACCATTGGTTGAAGGGATTATATGATTCAGATGAAGGATATACCACTAGCCTCTTTTAAATTATTGTAGAGATTGTTTTCCTTTATGCCAACTATTTGGGGCATGTTTTTAAAACAGGGTGTCAATCGCATCCGAATTATCCAACATCTAAAATCCATATCCAATTATCTACATACCGTATCCAATTATCTATATTTGTATATATATTTGTATTCATATCCGCATCCATATCCAATCATGTAACATACAAATATGCATATACTTTGTCAATCAAAATGCTATTTTATCTGCATTATTCGTATTGGTATTCAAAATAATTAAATATTTTACATATTTTATTTTGGTACGACTAATTAATTGTACATATATTTATAAATTTAGCCTGAATTCATATTTCTTTAGGTAAAATGATAGAATGAAATGATTAAATACCCTGTACATGAGTATGAAGTGTCATAAATATTTGAATCATACCTAGCGTACTCCTTAGGTGTGTACTCATGTACTTGAGCATCTTCGTACCCATTTGATCTGAGTGTGTTATTTTACAATGAACCGCCCACCTCCTCGTTGCTTCTTTTATGAAAACCACCTAGGTCTTATTTCGTCTCTACCTAGTTGCACTTATGTTTGCCCGACGGTAAGGCATATCTCACCATTGAGACTCCAAACCCATGGTGGTGCCATGTTCTACATCGGTATGGGCTCCGCTATCTTTCTCTACATCTAGACAGGTGGCTGCATGTCATGAAGTCGCCGGACCCAAATCCGTTGTCTAACGCTTGTCACGGACAAGAGGACGCTTTCCTATGAGAAAGAGAGAGAAGGGGATCTTTATTGTTAGGGAGGGATCGAGGGGTAGAAAAGGAGCGGCTGAGAGGGTGTATAGAAGAAGAAGAAAAAAAAAAGCAAAGAACTGTTTACTCTAAAAGGAAGCCTCTTTTAGAGTATGTTCGGAGTGGTGAGCTAAATAAATAAGCCAGCTGAGCTGAATGGTAAGTTGGATTTAGAGAGGTTCTTGACAAAGGTGGCTGTGTCCACTAATTATCCATAAGATCCAAACTGATGTGCACTAACTATGAAGCCCAAAAGGCCCAATCGTAGCAACGGCACACGCATACGCGCTGCTTCTCTCACGGCGGCGCCGCCTCTTTGCAATGAAGTCGCTGGACGCGCCCGACGGTATCGTTCAACACGAGGAGCTGACTAGATCTTTTTGGACTCTTCTTCCCCGCTCTCTCCAATTGGATTAAAAGGTACGGCTCTCGTGCTTTACTTGTTGAATCGAGCTCTCATCACTACACAGAAAAATTTTAATCCAACCGAAGTGCAATCTATCAGGCGTGATAGCATTAAACCTAGTCTAATTGACCCAGATATGTGAGCAGGACATACGTGTAACTATGATATTTCTTTGTAGCCTGCTTGCCCCGCTACGTCTAAAACCTGGCTCTGCCCGTGGTTTTTAAATATGAGTATGTTTCTCAAAGCTAGCATATTTCGTTTGTTTGTATTATTTTTAAGAGCTTTTAAAAGTGTCTTTATGATTAAAAAAATCTAAACTAAAAAAGCTAATGTATTCAGTTTTTCAATTTAGTTAGGCTTAAACTTTAAACATAAGGCAAGCCACTCCAAATAGTGTCTTAGGCCTTCTTCTCTTCGATTTATCTTCTTATCTTATCTACTTAATTTCGAATCAAAAAGTCAAATGTTTAGCTTTTGTAGTTCGTTTTTTTCTATCTCGAAACCACATCTCAGAGCTATAAGAAAAACAAGCCAAATGAATCTCACTAGACTTTTCAAGCTACTTCGGAAAGCTTTCGAAGTTTAGCTTATAAGCAAATAAGAAGATAAGTAAATAAGATAAGCTGAAGAGAATGGGGCCTTAATATCTATGGATCCTATATGTTAGATTTAGATAAGATAGATAGACTTAGATAGCTAAGGACGTGTTTGGTTTGCATCGCGGGATGGTCCTTTGGACCATCCGACCAAAATCCGAGCCTAACGTGGCTGTTTGGTTTGCATCGTTAGACCGAGTGGTTCCTCGCCGACTTGTCCTTCGTGACCGAGCCCAAAGCCAAAACTCATCACCAACCCATTCCTCAAAAAGCTTCTATCTCTTAGAGCATCTCTAACAGAGCCATCTTCTCTATATTTAGGCCCTGTTTGGATCAGCTAGAGATTATAATAAGCTGCTAAAAAAAGCTCTAGCTGATCCAAACATGTCACTTATTGTCTAACTTTTATTAGCTAGCTATCGATTATTATAATCCAATAAGTGGAGGACCCACTAATAGCACTAATAAATATGAGAATTACCATCTACCCATATATTTTCTCTAGTATTTACCCACCATTGCCATCCCTTCCTTTCCCCATTTCGCACGCAGCGCAGCATGAGGGTTCGCGAGGTGAATCCGCCGCCACCCGCATCACCCGTCGATCACAAGAAGAAGCGCCGCCGCCACCCGCGTCGCCCGTCGATCCGCGCCATGGCAGGGCGTCGCCGTCGTCTTCATCCGCATCCTCGCCGCCAGTCGCCTGCACCAGATGCGCCCACGGGCCATGGATCTGTTCGGGGGGCATGGGGACCACGATACGTCGCCACAAAATGATGCCACCAGGGGATTTTCCTCTCAGCCGAACAACTCCTTTGGCAGTGGTGTTCTTCCTCCTGGACGTGGACCTGAAGAAATGGAGACACTTGATCTCAATGCCCATACTCCCGGCATGATGTCATTTAGTGAAATGTTGCTTTCTCCATCTATGGTCAATATTGGGGAGACAGATGCTACGGTTTGCATCAAGGCGATACATTGGGCGTCTTTATTCTTGGAGGACGTGGTGGCATGGCGAATCGTAACGCATCAAATGTCGATACTGACATGCCTACGGCGAGGCCATTCCGTGCTCCTCGGACGGCCAAATCGGCTAACAAAGGTCGTGGAGGTCCTCGGTCCGCGGTGTCCGCGGGAAACAATGGTGGCTCTTCTCGGTTCACCACTGCTGCAGGTAACAGTGGTGCCTCTTCTCAGTTCGCCACCGCCGTCAGAGATGGCAGTGGTGGCACTCAGCAGTCGACCGATGCACCTATTTTCCGAGAGGATGATGGTGAAGGTTTTGTTCCAGATTCATCGGTAAGGCCTTGCTTCCTCTCATTTTGCCCAATGTCGCATGCTATCACTTCCACTATCAACTTGTTCAGTTATATTACTGTATGCTATGTAGAAAAATAAACTTTATGATTGCATGGTGACATATTGTAATGTATAAGAGGTCAACAGGAACCGTTAGTACAAAATTTGAAGTAGTGTTGGAATGTGTCTATAAAATGTCTGCAGATATAATCAAACCAAGAGATCCAAACTTCAGTACAGTGCATCCTAGACTACAAGTTGATCGATTTTCACCACATTTTGATAATTGCATTGGAGCGATAGATGGGACACATGTACCTGTTATCGTTCCAGCGTCAAAGGTCCTTCAACATGTGGGACGCCATGGATATTCCACTCAAAATGTATTGGCAATATGTGACTTTGACATGAGATTCACCTTTATTGTCGCGGGATGGCCTGGATCCGTGCATGACATGAGAGTGTTCAATGATGCTATACGCAAATATGCCGACAAGTTCCCTCATCCTCCTGCAGGTAATTTGACTTGTAGACATCTTATAGACATCAATGTATGACTCCTATTTTCATTTTATTATCTAATTTGTAGGAAAGTTTTATCTTGTCGACTCTGGGTACCCTAACCGTCCGGGTTATCTAGCACCGTACAAGGGCACGAAGTATCATTTACCAGAGTTTCGACAAAACCCAAGATCGAGTGGAAAAAAGGAGGTATTCAATTTTTTGCATTCATCTCTTCGCAACGTTATCTAGCGTTCATTTGGTGTCTTAAAGATGAAGTGGAGGATTCTCTTAGACTTGCCATCTTATCCAATGTATAAGCAAACTCAAATAATACTAGCATGCATGGCCCTCCATAACTTCATTCGAGAGAGTGCAATGACAGATACAGACTTTGACATGTGTGATCATGATGAAAACTATATGCCAATCCCAGCGGCATCTTCATCTCAACAACACGGTGCTAATAGCCAGTTAGGTGACGAAGATCAAGACATGAATGCATTTCGTGATGGTATTGCTAATGCTTTGTTCGCTAGGCAAGAGTGATTGAGAGAGTCATTACTTGTATGGAGAAATAATTTGTCCTTCTGTATGAACCATAAACAATTTTATTTACTAATCATGGACTCTAATTATTGTTAGTATTTTTTATTTTCCTCATTTATGGCATTATAGAACCGACCATATATGCATTTGGTGCCAACAGAACAGCAGATGGCGCCAAACAGACTTCCACATCCTACGCCAAAAATAATTAAAGAAAACAATAAATGAGAGAAGGGTAGCATGGTCAATATACATTAGCAAATAATTATCCAACTACCTATAAGCTGATGTATCCAAACATCTCCCAGCTTTTTTTTAGCTAGCTTTTTTTTAGCCAGCTTTTTATTAGCTGCAGCTTATTATAATCTCTAGCTGATCCAAACAGGGCCTTAGAGTTCCTCGTCCTCCAGCAGAGTCTCTATTTCAGCATCTAAATTTAGAGTTTCTCTCTTCCAGCCTCTAAATTTGGAGGCCCTCTATATTGATCTCTATAGTTTCTCTGGACGGAGGTTCTGCTGGAGAGGATGAAAATATAGAGAGCAAATAGTAATTTAGAAGGATGTATAGAGACCCGATTTTAGAGTACCTGTTGGAGATGCTCTTATTTACATATTCTGTTGAAAAGAGTAGAAATCAAGGCTGTGAATTTGCTTAGAGATATGTATTATATGTATCCAATTTTAGGTCGGAAATGATTTGTGTGCAGTTGTGCACTAGATACGACAGGTAAGATATGCAATTGTTTATTGGCGTCCATGTCGCATCCTGGGCAAGCATGGATCACGAGGTTGCCCGTCGCTTGTATATGTACGATACGATTATGAATGACTAGACTTTGGATCCTGAGCCGGCTAACTTTGGTGTACGTTTCACACAAACACAACGGCTGCTTTGGCTGGCACGGATTATATGCTAATCGGAAAATCCATTACACTATTACTACTCTAAGTCAATATTTACACACCCATCGTACCAATTTAAAGCTGAAAGTGCTGATTTGTTTTGATCTTGGGAATACTTATGGTCCCTCGGACGGCCCGGCCAAAATGGACGAAAGTTTACGGTCTCAGAGCTTCCGTTATGTAGCTAGGAAGAGACAGAGGCAGATAAATATCCCACTGAATCGGCGGCGACGACGGTGGCTGATGGAGTGGGGCGACGAGTGGCTTGCCCCCGACAAGTTGCAGCATGTCCTCACCTGTCTCCTCATCGCCTCGCCGTCAGTAGCGCCTTCTTCTTCCTCCGCCGTCTTTGTGGCAATCGGCGTATGAGCTCCCTCGCCGCAGGGCCCACGAAGGAGGCCATGTAGGACATGTGATGATGTGGAGGGGACAGAGCATGCATAGATATTTGAGCCGTCTCCAATGCAAGAGTCGACTCTACACGAGAATTAAGAAACTTTGTGTGTGAGAAAACTGTCTATAAAAACGTGCAACCATCTCTATCATTGTATATGTTGTCTCTAGCGCTGTCTCTAAATGACATGGCAATAGTTAGAGACAGCTGCTGTCTCAACCACTGTACATGCTCTTAGCTAAGAGGCAGTCTATAGCGGATTACAAGATAGATGCATACTATTACATGTGGGTCCAAATTAATGTTAGAGACAATGTTATAGCTAGCACCATTAGAGAGATTGGCTATTTGCTATTTTTAGATGACATTGTACTTTCTTATAGCCAACACCATTAGAGGTACTCTAACATATAGATTCTGTCTTGGAAAACTCTTTCATAATATCATAGTCTTAGTAGATTTTATAAATAAATTACAATAGTAATTAGTGATCAAAGTTATATTTGGAAGACCGTGTCAATGTCTAAAACATCAAGTTTTATGACACGGAGAATCCATCAAACAGAGTAGGCCATACCTAACGCTAGCCACATCTTGACCCTATCCCATGCTGGCCTTATTTTATCCCCAACACAACGTTGACACTATCTTGGCCCTATTTTATATCTCTCTTTTTATATTTTACTCTTAATCCTATTTTCACTATTTATAGCACTATTCCTACCGTAATAAGATTAGAAAATAGATTCGCCGTTAAACATGTCTATTGTCTAGGATCTGAAAACGGTCTGCACCGTTCACACGCACTTGACCGTCTTGTACTCTCGGATTGCTATTTGTTGGTTCGTTTCGTAGGAAGGGACATTGGCGAACGAAACGGGCCTCTCGACTTTTAATTACGTGTACCACCAGGCAGTTGGCAGCCACCACCCGTCCAATTAACTATGGCGTGTGTCAGTTTTCTTCATTTCTTCGTTTAAGCTTCGTTTGTAACATGAAAATATTTGCACTTGACGTACAGTACGGGACCATGAGCTAACCAAACACACCACGTGATGATTTAAAAAGGTTAATTGAATATATGCCACTGCAGAGTTGTGAAATTAGAAATTTGTCACTTTATGTATCAATGACATATATAGATTCAGGTCCCACGTATTACTGGCACACGGGTGAAAAATTTCTAAATTTCTAATTCTACGGTGACATCTATCTAAATCACCCCTACCAAAATCCATCGACACTTGCAAGAGTTGTTTTCTATGGGGATTGAATAAAATACTCTGACGGTTAGGCCCTATGCACGATGTACCCCTTGTGGTGCGTACATGGAAAGGATAATGCGAATATGGTGAGCTCGGATTAATAACTCGCATGTGTACCCTGCCTTTGGTGCTTCGAGAGTGGGCCTCTCTGCTCATTGGTCATTGTGTGGGTCATCCAAAGCCCTGAGGAGATGTCTTGAGACGATCAACCCGGTACCCTTAACTGTCTTTGGAGTCCTTTTTATATCCAGAGCCTGAGGCCTTCCGAACCCCTTAAAGCGCAAGTTAGTATAGTTTTAGGATATATCTGTAGATATGGTAGGATTCTAACTTATCTAGATGGTTCGCTAGGTCATATACGACCTGAATCGCGTATACCTTATACTATAAATACCACCCTATAGGGAGAGGGAGATCCACATCAAGATCAATCTCATTGCGATAGCACAAACACCCACATGTGAATGGAGTAGGGTTGTTATCTCTTTCCGAGAGTTTCGAACCAAGATAAATCTCTGTGTCTATTATGTTTTCCATCTCGGTAAATCCACACATCTACGACGACAATCTTTTAGCAGGAAATGGCTATTTGATCTCAATCAATCAGTAAGCTCGGCGAGGAATAAATTTTACGGTCGTCGATATTTTCTTTTTTCAAAACGTAAAAGAAAAAGAAAGAACAAGCAAGTGAAGCAACCTACCCTGTTGGTGGAGAGCAGGGGCGCGAAGGGAACCCAACAAAATCTGAGTACCCAGCTGGCTGACTACTCTGGTAATTAAGTACTCAGTGTATTATTTTGATGTAAAGTATGGGACCATGACCATGAGAGCACACCGCACGTGATGATTAAAAATATTCATCATCAGCACTTGCAATAGTTGTCTCCTATTTATTTTTTAAAAAGTATTAAAGAATAAGCAAGTAGTAGTAACCTTACCCAGTTGATGGAGAGCCCGGGAAGTTTATATTAATTTATATCGGGAAGAAAGCCGCACATATCCAACTGAAAAGATTTTGAGGATAGAAAACACTGCTACGTATACTGTACCCACCAGGGTATTGATTATTGACCCAGACCAGCCCTGACGGTTGACTTCTCCTCTAATTATTGCTAAGTACTGCTCTCTCTTTATTTTATATAGGACGTCTTTTAATTTGAGAAAATTTTAAAGGATACTTTCATCGTTAAAATTTTCTTATTATACATTCTCAAATTATACAAAATAATATTACATCAAAAACAATTTGAAATACAAATCTATTGATACGTCTTTTGTAAAGTAAAGATGCATATAATTTCACTAATTGTTGGTTAAAGTTGACAAAGTTTGATTTTTTTCAAATCAAAATACGTCTTATAAAAATAAACCAAGAGAGTATCATTTGAGTAACACTACACTGGTGCATGATTTGTTTTGCTTTGTTTTTCCTTTGACAAGTAGCACCAACCTAACCTAGGGACAGGATGATAAGATACCAAGGTCTGCTAAAATAACACCCATTATTGCCTACTTCTACGATCAAGCACATCTCCGATACTGTATTTGTTTTGCCCGGTGCTGCAGAGGAGAGAGAGAGTTATAACTCGACTTTTAATACATTGGAGTAGTAGGTTCACTGAAAAATAATTATGGAACTGACGTCTACTTAGAAGTCGACTTCGTCGGTAATGCTACATGTACATCTTAATGCTATTAGTTGTCTTTTTTATTTATTATATGTACATGCTACAAGTGTGAGAAATTGATTCAATATATTGGAGTAGAATACATCTTTCTTTAAACCTGCTTACATGACCTGATATTGAACCTACTACTCCTTTGAACGGGGTTTACAGCTCCCGAGTTCCTCCCAACTCAAAAAAGAAAAGATCCACTTGTTCATGGTATACAAGACAAACGCTTTGATGCTTTGTACCCATTCTTTTAGATCATAGTGTTCCTACTACAATCATAAAATTTTTTTTGTTGTATAAAACAAACGCTTTGATGTTTTGTACTCATTTTTTTTCAGCTCCTAGTGTTTCTTCGGTAAGTTGTCAATACCAATTTCTAAACTTTTTTGATCTGCTGAAGCCGCTAAAAAAAGGCCGCAACTTGTAAGATTAAATGGTATGGCTGAATCAAAGCTGCCGCAAACAAGGCCAGGTAGGGCGTAATACTCCTCTGACCACATATGCACGTTGCTGTGGATATTGATGTGGTCCCAAAATACAAATTTAGTCATTAATTAGTATCAAAATTTATTTAAAAAGCCAAGTGCTTTTCGAAACAAATGTTCTCATATGATTTTCGTGTATTTAGAAAACAGCAATAATCAAAATTCGAAAACTTTTTGACTCCACTTATCCTATTCTATGTGGACGTGTATTCTTGACCGGAGGGCATTTTGTTTGGCTGGATTTCATTGATTTTTTGTGGAGGGAACATCCAGACAGAGTATTTAGCAAAGCACAGCAGGCATCTTTACCCTCGCGACTAAAAACGCCACAAGATCCAAAGTGTCATCAACAAAGTACTATGATAGATGCAGGGAAGGAATGCACTAGTGACTGTTGTTGAAAAGATGAGTTCTTTTCTTCCATCCGAAGCCACACTAGACTAGAGGATGAGATTCTTCATCCTGAGCCACAGACATGGCAGCAACCAATTGCCTGTGGCCTGTGGGATCACAAAAAAGAAAAAAGCTTTCCTGTTTGGCCTCCCAAGCACAAATAAGTTTTATTATCTGCCTCAGCCACACAAAAAATTGCTGTGCAAAGATGACATGCCCAAGTCGGATCAGATTCTCCTGCACTTGCCGTGTAGTTTTACTACAAGTGGTAGAGCACTGGAAACAACCTTTGTTCAGTTATACTAAACATAACACAAATCAACATGTCTTTCTATAAGGCTGTGCTGAAAGCTAAATTTTGAGAGTTTCTAAAAATTGGTCCAGTTATTTAACTTACTTTTAAGAGTATCGAGAAGTTGCTGGAAGATTTTAAAGAAACCTGATCGAAAATGTTTGAGTGAATTACTGATAAATAATGTAGAAAAAGATGCAAGAGGCGAGGCAGGCGGCGGCCACGTTTTAGTCAAGATGAGTAAGAGGAGCAGCAGCATGGAGAGGGAGAGGCGTCTCCATCGAGATTGTAGCATCAAGCAGCATCTGGGCTGCTGAGTCCGCATCCTTCCTCTGCCCCTTGCTTTTCCTCCGAATCTTTACTTTGCTTTGGGCTTCTGAGCTGCTCTCCGCCGCCAATCGGAACCACACCGTCACCGAGCTCTCTCTCTCTTGTGTAGTTGTGTGGTGTCGGTGCCTCCTCCTGCTTCATTGGCATGCCGTAGCAAGCTCGGGGTTGGTTCTTGCGGAGGACAGACATCGATGGAGGCGACCGCCTCGGCTCTGCTCCGCCTCCTCTGCCTCTGCAGCACCCTGGCGCTCGCCCTCCCGGCCAGGCCGCGCAACGTCACCATCGGCGCCCTCTTCACCTTCGACTCCGTCATCGGGAGGTCGGCCGGGCCCGCCATCGACCTCGCCGTCGCCGACGTCAACCGCGACGCCTCCGTCCTCAAGGGCACCTGGCTCAGCGTGGTGGCGCAGGACACCAAGTGCAGCGGCTTCGTCGGCACCATCCAAGGTACTGGACTTGTGCGCCACTCCCATCACCATCGCATGATTCATCCGCCTCACAGTATTTCATCACAGTTGTTGCCGACCGCATGATTCTAGTGTGAACGGAATTGCGTTACGACGATTTTATTTTTCGGATTGCGCTACTCTGCGAAGAAAAAAAATCCCCTTTTTTTTAATCAAGCGAAGCGCCTGCGCGATGATGATCCTCGCCGGCCGGACTCACGTCGTCGGGCTGGGCAGGAGGCTGATGTTGATTAATCTGCGGTGGCGCAGCGCTGCAGCTGATGGAGCGGAACGTGGCAGCCATCGTCGGGCCGCAGTCGTCGGGTATCGCGCATGTCGTCTCCCACGTCGTCAACGAGCTGCACGTCCCGTTGCTCTCCTTCGCCGCCACCGACCCCACGCTCGCCTCCACCCAGTACCCCTACTTCGTCCGCACCACCCCCGACGACTCCTCCCAGATGAGCGCCGTCGCCGACCTTGTCATCTACTACGGCTGGCGGGAGGTCACCGCCATCTACGTCGACGACGACTACGGCCGCGGCGCCGTCGACGCCCTCGGCGACGCGCTCGAAGCCAAGCGCTCCAAGGTCTCCTACAAGGCCGCCTTCCCCCCCAACGCCGACCGGGCCGCCATCACCGAGCGCCTGATGCAGGCCAGCCTCATGGAGTCGCGGGTCTTCGTCGTCCACGTCAGCGCGGACTCCGGCCTCGCCGTCTTCTCCATCGCGCAGTCGCTCGGCATGATGGCCAGCGGCAACGTCTGGATCGCCACCGACTGGCTCGCCGCCGTGGTCGACTCGTCACGGCCGGCCAGCCCCAAGACGATGAGCCTCATACAGGGGGTGCTCACGCTCCGCCAGTACTCACCGGATTCCGACGCCAAGAGGTCGCTCTCGACAAGGTTCGCCACTCAGAATCAGAGCGCGAGCGCGGCCATGAACGCGTACGGGCTCTACGCCTACGACTCCGTGTGGTTGGTGGCGCGCGCCATCGACCAGTTCCTGGACGACGGGTGGAATGTCTCCTTCTCCGCCGACCCGAGGCTGCGCGACGGGAACGGGAGCACACTGCGGCTGAGCACGCTCCAGGTGTTCGACCAGGGCGACCAGCTGCTGAAGAAGGTGATGCTCGCCAACTTCACCGGCGTCACCGGCCGCGTGCGGTTCGGTGACGACAGGAGCCTGGCGGACGCCGCCTACGAGATCCTCAACGTCGGCGGGACGGGCGTCCGGCCGGTCGGCTACTGGACCAACTACTCGCGCCTGTCCGTGGCCGCGCCCGCAGGCTCGCCGCCCAACGGCAGCCAGCCGCAGCGGCTGTACAGCGTGATCTGGCCGGGGGAGACGACGGCGACGCCGCGCGGGTGGGTATTCCCGAACAACGGGCGGCCGCTGAGGATCGGCGTGCCGTACCGGACGACGTACACGCAGTTCGTGTCCAAGGACACCAGCCCGGAGGGCGCCAGCGGGTACTGCATCGACGTGTTCAAAGCCGCCGTGGCGCTGCTGCCGTACCCGGTGCCGGTGTCCTTCGTCCTCTTCGGCGACGGCGTGAAGAACCCCAGCTACAGCGACCTGGTGCAGAAGGTGGCGGACAATGTGAGTGGCTCGCGCGTGCAGAGCGCTATGCTATGCCTTAGTACTGCAGCTTCAGTTTGATGATGCATGTGGTTGGCAGTACTTCGACGCGGCGGTGGGCGACATCTCGATCGTGACGAACCGGACGCGGATCGTGGACTTCACGCAGCCGTACGTGGAGTCGGGGCTGGTGATCGTGTCGCCGGTGAAGGAGAAGAGCTCCAACGCGTGGGCCTTCCTCAAGCCCTTCACGCTGGGGATGTGGGCCGTCACCGGCGCCTTCTTCCTCTTCGTCGGCGCCGTCGTCTGGGTCCTGGAGCACCGCTTCAACCAGGATTTTCGGGGCTCGCCCAGGAACCAGCTTGTCACCATCTTCTGGTTCAGCTTCTCCACCATGTTCTTCGCGCACAGTAAGCATGCGAGCAGCAGCACCAAGAAGCGATGCGAGTAGCCATGGATGGATGGAGCTGAGCTGAATTTGTGAGCGGTTGGTTGCAGGAGAGAACACGGTGAGCACGCTGGGGCGGTTCGTGCTCATCATCTGGCTGTTCGTGGTGCTGATCATCAACTCGAGCTACACGGCGAGCCTGACGTCGATCCTGACGGTGCAGCAGCTGTCGACGGGGATCCAGGGGCTGGACAGCCTCATCTCCAGCTCCGACCCCATCGGCTACCAGGTCGGCTCCTTCGCCAGGAGCTACATGATGCAGGAGCTGGGCGTGCCGGAGTCGCGCCTAAAGGAGCTCAGCATCGGCGAGTACGCCGCCAGCCTCCAGCTCGGCCCGCGAAACGGCGGGGTGGCCGCTATCGTCGACGAGCTGCCCTACGTCGAGCTCTTCCTCTCCACCAACTGCCAGTTCAAGACGGTGGGGCAGGAGTTCACCAAGAGCGGATGGGGATTCGTGAGTTCTTGTGCTCTCGCTCTGCACCCCGCCGTCTGAGCTCCATCTTACTCTGCCGTTGCTACTGCAGGCGTTCCAGCGCGACTCCCCCCTGGCGGTGGACCTGTCGACGGCGATCCTGACGCTGTCGGAGAACGGCGACCTGCAGCGGATCCACGACAAGTGGCTGAACCCGGGGCAGTGCGACGCGCAGAGCAGCGACGTGGGCGGCGACCGCCTCAGCCTGGGCAGCTTCTGGGGCCTCTTCCTCATCTGCGGCGTGGCGTGCTTCGTGGCGCTGCTCATCTTCTTCACGAGGATACTGCTGCAGTACTGCGAGTACCACGGCGAGGGGCCCGAGGCGGCGCTGGCGCCGGAGAGGAGTCTGCGGCGGCCGGCGAGGCTGAAGAGCATCCGGGAGCTGATGACGTTCGTGGACATGAAGGAGGCGGAGGTGAAGAGCGCCATCAGGAGGAAGTCCAGCGACGACAGCCGGGGCAGGTCCGACGGCCCAGCCTCCTGGCGACAGCCCCTCTCGCCGTCGTCGCCGGCGGTGCAGCTGCCCTCCTCTAGTTTTGCCCATTAATTGTGTATATGCAGTGAGTTAATTAGGCCATGGCATTCGCTGCAAGAGCAATAGTCTAGAGCTGTGCTGGATGTATGTTGCAAATATGCCACACTCAAAAATCGACTTCGCTATTTTACCACTCTGGCTCACTATCATAGAGATAGATGGTCCCACGTATCAGTAAGAGAAGAGTGGTAAAATAGTGAGGCCAATCTTAGAGAGTGGTAAAAAAATTTTTTTTTCTGTATATATATACACATGCTCCATCACATAGACATAGCAATCAATTCCTACAAATCACAATAGGATGCAATTGTGCAGTAGTTGAAGAAATCTGATCGATTGAAGGCCCTCTCCAGTCCAGGACAAGATGGTAGCAAGGCGACCTTCTGCCAAACTCGCAAGGTATGGTACGTACTAACTAGCTAGATCAATACAATTAATTAGCTCCGCTTCTGCTTAATTAAACACAAGCTAGGTTACCATATATGTGATGTGAGCTCTGGCTTCTTGCCATATATATGTGTGTGTACAGCAGGAGACGTCGGGACGGGGCAGCACCACCACCATGGAATCCCATGTCAACTACCAATACACTATTTCTATATCAGTGCGTGAATCCAATAATCAATAATAATTACAAGGGAATGACTACTATTGAGACGCCTAATCAAATCAACATTTGTAAAAAATGTCTCAAACACACATAAAAAATGTTTCAACAATGGTTCAACATTTTCCGGAGTAGCCTTCGCCAGCCGGCCTTCCCGCCACCGCCCAGCAGTCTAGGCCACCACGGCTCCGTTGAAGAGGGGTAGCACCTAGGAGGAAAGAGAGAAGGGGACATGGAAGCAGGGTTCATAAAATCGCCGAAAACCGGCGGTTTCTCACTAAATCGCTGTGGTCTGGCTTCTGAAACCGTCGGTTTTTACGCGTCCGAACTCGGAAATTGAAATTTGAATTTATAAATTTGAAAAAATTTAGAAAAAAATTGTAAAAAACTAGGAGTTTTTTAGAACATCTTGTACAAAGCAAAATTTCAAATTAACATCGTTTTCATGCTTAAATTTGAAATCAAAGATGTGGTAAAACTTGTGTTGTGTTTTAAAAATATGGATGGGCCAAAATAGGTTAAGTGGGCCGAATGCTTTGCAGGCTTGCAGCCCAATTTCCTTAACCCTACGAAATTCCAAAAATAGGTCACGACAGCTCAAGCACATCCACACAGGAGTCTTGCCCCTCCTCCTATTACGGAATACCAGTTGCTCCACCACAGTTCCGTTCACAATGGGTGTATGAGTGACAACAACCGGAGTTATTTGCCATGTTTTAGAATGAGTGGAGTGCATCGAGCATCTTCACTGGCTTGACGTGGCATGAATTTAAGGCCCAGTTGGCAAAATAACGGGAATTCATTTTGATGTCAACTGAAGAATACAACAGGTGATGTATTCAAAGTTTGAAACTTTTTTCCCATCTAACACTTTGCACTCTATACTAACTATCATCGCTTCATCAAACATAGGCAAGCTACAATGGGATGGAATTAGTATGGCTACGAGGCTTTCCAATAGGTCATGCAAAATGCAAATGGTCATATTGCTAAAAAGGTATAAATATTTCGATGTAAATATGATGTGTTCATGTATGATATATGTATTTGATAGAAACATTGTCTAATGTCCAAATATTTGTATTGCAATATATGTATGTATAATATGTACTCCATGTTCATGTGTTTCAAACATCAATTTCTAGCATAGGTCATGCCAAAAATTTTTCTGCATTTATACAAATTACCATGACATATATCCTAGGCATATATGATTTTTCCATATTTTTTTAAGATTATTTTGTGCATCTTTTATTTTTTTTATTTTCAGATTTTCTTACTGGTTTCTTGCAAAAACCACCGGGTAACCAGTAAAACCGCTCGGCTGACCGGTAAAATCCGGTAGGAAACCGGCCGGCTGGTCCAGTGAATCCAAATTTCAAATTGTCCGGTTTTCACCGGTTTCTAGCGGTTTTCACCGGTTAGCCGGCCCGGTGGGGTAGTGGTTTCGGGACCGGTTTCGGTTTTTTGAACTCTGCATGGAAGAGAAAGAGGGATGCGAGGGAGAAGAGAAAAGGATATGATGTTTTGCAAAACTTTCAGCACAAATCTTAGAAACAAGGAGGAAGGAAATCCTCGTGCAAGCTTAAAATCTTTAAATCCTTGCTCATCAAACAAGCCACATGCGTACGTAGCTTGCTAGTCAGTCCATATCTTTTGGGGGCTAGCTATATAAGCTCTAGGCATGAATGAGTGGATACAAAGCCGTACATGTCTATATACATACAGTCGGCTCTCTAGCTCGTTGCATGCATTTGAGCCACTGATGCACTTGCATGCCTGCAGGCTTGTCAATGTGGCTGAACAGCCTCCTTCAGGTAAAGGAACAAAACAAGCGAGACATGGTCTAGCTCAGCACATCTGCTGCCTGTTGCCTGGCAATGGCTGCACAAGATTGTTAAAATGCCACCCTGATGCATCTCCTTCTCAACCAATCACACACACACAACAGCCTACTTGTGCAATGGCAATAAGACCCATGCTAGCTATATGCTATGCTATCCACCACCGCCGCTACCTTGCTCTGCCACTGCTACAGCCTAGAAGCCTGACTGCCATAATGTGCCAAATTATTGATCTTTCATTCAGGTCCAGGTCCAACACGACATATGCTGACAACCACTGGCTTACTGCATGCATGTACATATGGACCGCGTATTCTCTTCGGCTTATCCTATTTGCTTATAACTTAGAACTTTAAGAACTTTTCGAGGTAGTTTAGAAAATCCGATCCGCTTTGCTTGACTTATTTCCGAAAGTTTTAAGATGTGGTTTAGACATAAAAAAAAAACAGACTTTAAAAACCAAAATGTTTAAAGTTTCGATTTGGATATAAGTAGATAAGTAAGAGCATGTTCGTTTCAGAGTGGCTTAGGCTTAAAACTTAAGCCTAGGTAAATAGAAAATTTAAATGCTTTCTCTTTTTTAGTACACCATTTTGTTATCATCAAATCAACTCTAAAAACTTTTAAAAATAACATATACGAAGCAACCCAGCTTCAAGAAGCAAATTTAAGAACCCGTTTAAGTCTAGATTAACATTCAGCCCAGTCAATTTATTCATTCATTTAGTTCAGCTAATCCAAACATTCTCTAAATAGGTTGTTCTCTTCAGCTCATCTTATTTCCTTATTTTCTTATAAGCTGAACTTCGAAAGCTTCTCGGGATAGCTTCGAAACTCTGATGCGTTTTGTTCAGTTTGTTTTTGGGAGCTTTAGGACTCACTTTCGAGACAAAAAAAAAAAAGACCGCAAAAACCAAACCTACTGACTTTTCAATTTAAAGATAAGTAGATAAGATAAAAATATAAGCTGAAGAGAACAACCCTCTACTCACATCCCATCCCCATACTAAACGAACGCCCAAGGAACAGAGCTCATGCAGGCTCCTCTAAAAAGCGCAATGAATGGAAATTGCAGGCTCCTCTAAAAAGCGCAATGAATGGAAATTGCTAGTACAAGGGCTGCAAAAACAGGGCCTATAGTCCGCTCTTCGAAGTTCAACCATGTCATCATATATACCATGTGAGCATCAACTCAGAATCTCTCATTTGAGCAGTAATTTGTCAAGTATAAATCACAAGCCCCAAGTAAGGTTAGCACAAATTCAACATCGCTCAAGACATACCTCCTTGCACGGAAAGTAAAGCTACGCTGCTGCCTGGATGGGTTAACAACAGGCAAGTGATTTCTCACAGCTCTGTACCCGCTACAGCGCTTTCATCTTGGTGGCCCTCCTCATCGTACTGGGGCTTTGGCTCCAGATCAATAAATTGGTTGGAGTTGTTTGCCAAATGTGATATGCTGACTCTCCCTTGTTTCCTGATGTATTCTGCAACTGCCTTCATCTCCTCAGTTGATATGTATATAAACTTCCCACGATCATCCATGACACCAGACAATCTATCTGAGGAACCAAAAACTAGCCTATAACTCCAAATCATATTGTATCTGGCAATTCTATGGTTCAAGAAAATATACAAAATTCCAGACAGCATAAGACTTGAGGCAGATGCCCCAGCATAAGACAATAATTCTAAGAAATAAACGAGTCACGTACCCATGCCTTCAAGTGTAATAATTCGGTTGATGCAGTCCTGAAAATAGCAAAACTAATGAGAAGCTAAGCAAACGCAGCACCACTAAAGGGTGAAGAAGAGTGATACAGAACAAAGGAAAAAAAAAGTATGCCCCAAAGATCACAAACTCAAAAAAGAAATTCAACAATAGTTAAGAGGATAAACACTCTAGGTAAAAATATGAACTGTGAATATTTTCGGAGGGCGTTCTAGGCCAAATTCAAGGTCAGTGGATCACATCTTGAAATTCACTACATGCTTTGAATACCAAACATTTATCATCATGTTGAATGTTCAGAACTCTAGGAACAGCAGCGCAGGAAATTTGCTAAAGAAAGTATGCCAATATCATATTCTTGGGATAAAAAGGGATGATAAGAAAATTGAGGATTACCATGTTTTTATAAAATTAACACCCCACGATTTTGATGTACAAATTAACTAGCTACAGAAGCCAATGGGCACACAAAGCAAACAGTGATAAACTACATTTTGCCTTATTGCCTCATTCGATTTATTTTCGTCTTTTTACTTTTTTAAGAAACTGGGAAAGCCAGATCTTACAATTTTTCCTCACCTCAACTGTGCCTCATGAAATAAGATCTCGGTCACTGTTTCGGTGGTATCCTCCAATGCAATAGAGAGCGATTTGACCAAATGAAGTTAGTGTTTGGTTCAATGTCAGAATTATGGCATGACACTCTTTCATAGGCCCCAATGCCCCATTTATTTGCTAATTCTGCTCTGGAATTCTCACCTGGAGCAATCCGAGTAGCGCTGAACAGGCGAGCTCCAGGGAGCGAGCAGAGTGGGGCAAATCCCCTAGGTAGCACAAAATGCAGGAGCCGAAGCTGGGTCACTTGGCATGCAAAGCTGCGCCGCTGGTTTTGAAAACACCCACGAAGTTGGTCATAAATTACCCACAAAATGTCATCATACATAACATAGTTCCCATTCGATTCCCCATTCGAGCCACTCATCCCCCCACAAAACAAACCCAACATCATCAGTTGGTTGTCGCTTTCCCTCCTTCCTTATCCCCATTTATTTAATTAGGATTCAAATATGTTAATTGGGTCTGCTTGATTTGATGTTGGATGGGTCTGCTAATTCGGTTCTGGTAATTGGCTTTGGTAAATACTATGGATTAGCTTAATGGTGTTCTTTACTTGATTGTTTCAGAGCATTGTTCCGATGCGTCCTGCACTTGATAACTTCTTTTGTTATATCTCACTTTATTTTTTATCAGTACATATGTGCAATCTGAGGTTTTGAAGGCAAAATTGGAGAGGAATATCAAGACGGTACTGCAATAAGCTTATAATTGGAGAGAAGCGGACTGTTTTGTAATATGCTTGTAATTGTTGGCTTGACGTAGCACTCAGGGTATTTCCCTCAATTTCATTTGGTTCATTTTAACAGCAGTGATGCATATCTTATAATGGAATAATTACAGTTGTTGAGAGTACAGACTGTGATGTATATATTGGAATAACAGATTATTGGTGGTTATTGTCATGTTATCTTCATGCAAGTGCACTATACTGTGTATGCATGGCCTATGTTGTTTTTTTGTACTGTATTGTATGTATCTATGGCCTATGTTGTATATTTTATTACTTTATTGTATGTATGTTTGCAATATCCATGTAACAGGGATACAGTTGGAAATTCACCCCCTTTTCCTCTGTTTTAGGATTCTCAGAGCTAACAGCCTTCCACTTCATCAGCCTGCTTCAGATTCTCTGGAGAATATAATCCTCTTTGCAGCTGAAAATCAAAGGGCCTTAGCCATCTGGCCAACACATCATACATTCATTTCCATGCCAAAAAGTGCAATGCTTGAGGCCAACAATTTGCTAGCCACAAAAGATGTGGCCTGCAACACTTTAGGCACAAAAATGTGGTAAAATTTAGCAATCAACCAAACATCCCCTGATCCTAGTATTTTGTTGAAGATGTGTTTGCAGGTTTACAGAGAAACTAAAGCATTTTAAAGCAAGGCGGTTTTGAAATGAAGTTGCTCAATGCAACTCAAAACATGTTTCTCAGTGATAGCAACGCAAATCAGTTACCACACAATTCCAAGATGCTACTTTAGCGCTCAAACAAGGTAGTACCATAGTAGGCAACAGAGTGTCGATCGTAAACTATCAGCAATATAATGGATTTTATCATTATTTCACTTTGAAGTTCAAACAATATAGAACCTTAGCATTCTGTCATGGTATCAAATGTTAATCAAGTTAGCAATGGAAGCACCTAAAACTGTGATGTATAAAGGCTCTTTAATTACCTGGGTTCGCATCCTGAACTCTGCAGCAAGGTCCTCTAGCGGAACACACTTCTGCTTCTGAAAAGTTTATGAAAAATTAACGCAATGGCAAATGCTATCAGATTACTAATTCTAGCAGATCATACCAATGCAAAATTTTCAACAAAATGATAAGACAATACCACATCCTTAAATTTTTAGCAAAGTCAACAAGAAGAATATTGATATAACTTCATAAGAAACTTCAGTGTAATCAACAAGTCATTGTAGTTATCTAGTCTAAAGGGAGCAATAGTACAATTTTTTCTTATTATAACAACACAAATTGCTGTACATAAGATAGCTTTCCAACCTATATTGTAGTATACAAAGGAAATAATTTAGTTGGCTGCCAGCTTTGGCAAAGAAAACATGGCAACTATATAATAAGGGTTAAGTTCAACACATTATATCCATGATAGCAAAGGTAAAGACACTTGATTTCTTCAAATAATGAACCGTCCACATAAGCTAGAATGCGACACTCTAACTACATCCACAAAAAGAGCAATGTACCTTGATGTATTCCACAAAATTGTGGAGCAAACCCTGGCCATCATCTTGTGTCTCGCTCTCCGTTGTACCTTCAGCATCAACTGAAAAGGCCCCTTTCCATTTCTCAAATTCCAGAGCAGCAGCCTCCTCCTCCTTGGCTTTCCGTGCCCTAGCTTCTTCTTCCTAAAATATATACACAGCATGTCATAGAATCAATTACACAACATCATCAAAATGAACAATCATCAGTTAAAAAAAGTCTCGAACCATTAATCTCTCTTGCACTTCACGCTCCTCATCCTTCTTTCTCCTCATTTCCGCATAACGATCTTGTTTAGTCCTCCTTGAATCCCTTGCGGTTTCTTCAGCCTTGCATATAGAAAGTTTCTTTTGTGTGAGTTCTTTTTATCCTCTTCAATTGCTACAGGCAGAAAAGTAAATAAAAGAAGGAAAATGCACTTCTAATCCGTGCTCTGTTCTAAGATGAACAATCAAATTGGTAAAAACTCATATACTTTAAGAAACCAAGAATACAAGAGTTCTTGGAATTTGGAATGCCATAAAATCTGCTGGGAGTCATCTCGATTTTAAGAATTTAGTCTAAGATGACAAGGATCATGCTAACTAACTAGTGTTGGGAGCTGAAAGCACATCGTGACATACTGACATTGTAGAGGAACAAATTATAAAGCTCAGGTAGCTAAGGTTGCAGTTAAAGGAATTAGCTGAATATCACTGTCCCAAAATAATGCCATTGTTCATAGGTAGTAAGTATAAGCTCTTGCAGAATTGAAAAACTAATTGTTAACCAACCTGACGCTGCGCGTCTCGCTCTTGCCGTTTCTTCTCCTTCTTCTTGGATGATTTGGGGACATACTGATCCTCCTGTACCTCCTCCTCGTCACTCCCGGCATCGTCCTCTGCAACTGCAAGAATGGAGCAAGCTAGGGTTGATACAAGCACGGCGCAATCGAAGGAAAAGGCAAGGGCTTTTCGCTGTTCTGGTACCGTCACGACTGGTGGAAGCGGCAGACGAACTAGCAGCAGCTGGCCTTCGACGCATGCGGCGCGCCGCCGCGCCGCCACGCACCGCCCGATCCTCCTGGAGTGTAATACACGACGAGATTTGAAAGGGATTAGGCAGCTAGCAACAGGCGGTGGGAGAGATTGGGATGGAGAGATGGGAAACTCGAAGAGCGGAGGTACCTGGAGGGGCTGGGGCGGGAGGCGGTGGTTGTCAGCGGCGACGGCGGTGGCATCGGAGCGGCGGCGCCAGAGGAGGAGGGGGAAGATGGCGAAGACGAGGAGCATGCACACCAGCGCGGTGAGGATGCCGCCGCCGTCCATCTCTCCAACCTCCGATCACCCCGAAATCGACCGCTCGATGGATGGATCGCTTGATCGATTTGTAGTCCGTCCGGTGGAGGTGGAATCAGAATCGAATCGAGCGGAGCTCCGGCGCCGCCGCCGCCTCCTGTAGCACGACACGAATACAGCCAAGGATGGACGGTCCTGATTTTTTATCCGCCCATCATCCACACCGTTCACCACTTCACCACACTTTTCAGACTATTATCACCATTGAATTGCCCGTTGTTTTTTTAAAAAAATTGAAATTACGGTGGAATCAACAACTTTTGATTGAATTGTGCCTACATTTGAAGTTGAATTAAGGGCTATAATATATAGTAGTATTTGCAATTCAAGTTTCAAGCAAGCAAAAATCAAAACTCAAGGCAAATTTTCAAATTTGAATGGCAGTCATCTCAAACTTCCAAAGATACGCCAAAACAAAATTGAAATCCTTAGCAAAAGTATCTCTTTCTCTCTTAAAGGTGGCCTAAAGGGGCCCTTTAGGCCAAATCAGGACGCTTGCACTATTCAACAAATCGGGCCAACCCGGTTTGATCTAGCAAATCGTGTAAGGCTAGGTGCCTTGGCCTATCTGACCGGTCCGGTTCCGTTCGCATAGTGCCAAACCAGGTCCACTCAGTTCGGCCAGCAACTATAGCACTAATAAAAATACAAATATGTATATATATCCATTTCCTTGATATATAAATATTATAGTACAATTATATACTTTTTAATATATTTTATTTGAATTTATATTCATTTTATGAAGGCCTACCTATAACCAGGTTTAGGCTTAAGACTCCGGCCCATTGGCCCCATTCGTTTTGTAACCAGACCAAGTAGCCCCGAACATTGCCGACTCGTTAGCCACCTCTATTGTATCCCCCTCTCTCTTTCCCAGCCACTTGCAAGTCAACTTGGACGGACCTAACACGCCTACATCGAACCTAGACCGACAAGGTTTATTATCAGTGCACCCCATCGCTCTCCCAACCTGCACCAACACTGTAGGACTGCGGCGCTATGTACTGCACCTATACACCCTCTAAGGGGCTATTGCCAGGCCATGTCTGGCTCGTACGAGCTCAACCAGGCTTGTGGGAGCTAGGCTTAGCCCATTCAGTGCCTATGTTTGGTTGTGCTACATCATATGAGCCTGATTCTTTGTAGACAGTGTTTGGTTGCATGTATTCTCAATTGCATCAGGGTTAAGGCATTTCAGCAAATACCTCCGGCGTGTCCATGTGGTTGTCCCCATCATTGATGGCCATGCGTCATCGAGGCCTTCAAGTCGTCGGCCAGGCCTCCCTGATGCCATCGGGTGCTCCGCCACACTACCACGCTTTAGGGTGTGTTTGGTTTGAGGACAAGGGTGGATGTGATCGTCCCATCCATGTGTTTCTAGGATGGGACGATCCAAGCAGCCTGTTGGTTGGTTGGGATGGGATGAGCCAGTTTTTTGTTTGGTAGGCTGGATGAGTGTTGGATGGGATGAGGGTAGAGGGGAAGCACGGGGAGGGGAGCAGCGGCCGGGGAGGGGAAGAGCAGCGGCGGGAGAAGGGAAGAGCGGCGGAGGCGAGAGGAAGAGAAGCGGCGAGGAGAGGAAGAGCGGCGGCGGAGAGGGTAAGGACGGCAAGGAAGAGGAAAGAGCAATGGCAGGGGGGCAAGGGGGAGAGGAAGAGAGCCGGGGAGGGAAGAGCGGGGCGGGGGAGGAGGAGAACGGCGGAGGAAGGGAAGGACGGCCGGAGGAGGAGTGGAGGTAGAGGGGAGGGGAAGGACGGCGGGGAAGAGGAAGAACAGCGGCCGAGGACGGGCGGCGGGACGGGCGACGCGGCAAGACGGGCGGCGGGACGGGAGGCGCGGCAAGACGGACGTGGGTGAGGCGCGCGGGAGAAAGGAGGAGCGGAGTAAAAAGTTGGATGGCTCCGTACGTGAGATTTTGGCGTACCCCTCCATCCAGGATCTGAGAGGAATATTTCCTTTCTGGGATGGTTCCATCCACCCTGCTCCCCAAACCAAACAGCCCAAAAATCTGGATGGGATGGTCCTATCCACCCTCATCCACCCAACCAAACAGACCCTTAGTCGCGCGTTGTTCTTGCCATGGTTGTGCACTGCCATACTCGAGCCACTCAAGTCACGCTCCGGCCGCTTAAGCCCCATACACCACTATTAACTCTCTTTTCGATCGGTCCCAAGTTGAGCTCTAGCCACATCATCTAAATGAAAAAAAAACCCAAATTGAGTTCGGGCCACATTGGTACATGCAAAAAAAAATCCCCAAATCAAGCTCTAGCCACATCATGCTACATGCAAGTCCTCATATCCATGATGCAACCAAGCTCAAGAGGGAGAAATCGAGGAGAGAGCGAGAGAGAGGGGGGCAAAGGGGAGCCATGGCAGGGTGCGCACGATTGCCTTGAGGCTAGTCAGCTACTTCCCGAGCTTCACCCTCGCTTGATGTCACTGTCTCCTGAACTCGACGTACATTGGGGGTCATGCAATAGATGGTGGCGGCGGCATCCCTGGGCTTGGTCGTGATGATTGCAAGCTCCTTTGCCTCTCATGTCACCGCTATCTTGCAGCGAGCTCGGCTCTGACTGCTGCCTCTACCTTCCTAGCTCCGTCCTGACCATTGGTCATCATAGTGGGCAGCCCTAGTAGCCAATAGCACTCCTCCCAACCCAGCCGCGCTTCCATCATCTACTCTCATGCTCGTCCTCCCATCCCTTTTCGAGCACTTAGCTACATCGAGCGAGCCAAGCCTAAAGGAAATGGTCATTCTCCGTATTCCCTAGGGTCAAGCATCATCTGGCCCTGGCTACCATAGTAGAAAAGCATCACCTGGGCCTGGCCGAGGGGACGGGTAGGGCAACCAAACACACATCTGAGGGCTCGCTCGGACCTGGCTGACCTCCGTACAGCCATCCAAACACGCTATAAGTGACTCACACATGCGTGATGAATACACCCTCTAAGTGATCCGTCACACATGTTGGAGTTTTCCCTGTGGATAAACCTCCCCTGTCTGAGCTCTATTGAAACCTACTCTCCCTGTGGATAAACCCCCCCTGTCATGCCCTGCTTTCGGCGAGAGCCCGGCTTGTCGTTGATGTTGCTCGGTGAGTCTCGTCCTCCCCAGCTCCGTCCATCGTTTAGCCTTCCCCTTCCTCCATCACATACTTGAGCTAATTAGATTTTGATCCCGTTAAGCTGAGCGTCCCCTTGACCACTATGAGTCTATGACCTTTTTCCTCAATCATCTCTGGTAATTTTTTGTTTTTGGTTTACGGTTTTCGGTTCGATTGTTATTTGGTTTTTGGTTCCTGTTTCGTTTTTAACTCAAGAAAACCGATAAGCGGAAGGGACCAATGAATCCACGGTTTGGTCGGCCGAGTGAAGGGAAATAGAGAAACGCACACGCACCATCTTTCTCGATCCTTTTCTATTTCCACCGGCTGAGGATAGAATATAAGTATGGTACGAAGAAGATCATAGAACAGATTAAATGTATCACAATATCACAACAATTCATATACCAATAAGAGTATGTGACGCTAAATATAATAAAAATAGTATAATAAAACATAAATTTTGTAAAAAAAAAACAAAAGACGTACTGCTACAGTACTAACTGCATCTAGGGGACCAGGACAACTGCATTTGCATGTGTGCATCTCCGACTAAAATCTCAACATGAGCATCCTCTTAGACCTCTTCTCCTTGTCCGACTACCTCATTGTTTCTATTTGTACAAGCACTATGATTTGAGTTCAACCTGCTAGACACATTGCTAAAATAATTAGTCAAATCTACGAAAAAATAAATTAACAATTAGACAAATAATTTCACAACAAGATGACTAGATTAGATGAGATTAGAACAATATGTTTTTAATTAAATTACCTTTTATTTTAGCCTTCTTCTTGCCCTTCCCGTTTTGGGATTGCATCCCTGCACCGATTAATGTGGCAACTTGCAAGCATGAGGCGACGCGGATTGTATGTGGATCAACGAGGGTGCAACCGCACGAGTAGGGGCAAGTTAGAGTGTGTTTGGTTGGTGACTCTAGGTGGTCCTGCCAATTTTTGGTCATGACTAAACCTTGGCAGGACCAAATCGTAGGCAAAATCAATACATTTGGATTGAAGCCAAATTTTGGTAAGGCATAAATGGCTATCGCTTGGTTGGAAGCCAAATGAGGTGAACAAAATTTGGCAAACAAAATTTGAATTTGTGAAAAATTGAGATCATAAAATTTCTAACTGTAAACAAAAATACAAAAAAATAAATTCAAAAAATTATACAAAAAAATAGAGAGGTTGATTAGGATTTTAGATGAATTAAGAATTTTGTTTCATGCAATTTAGATTTTGGATAAAATAAATAGGAAAATCAGAAAATTAAAATCGGAGGCACAAAAGGGTATGACGTGGCTTGTCCTAGCTAGCAGTCGTAGGCTGACGTCTAGGGTCCACCAGTGCGGTGGCTCCTGGATTGGCTCAGCTGCCAAAACCGAACACAAGAGGCCAAATAGCCCAAATCAAGTAATATCGTGAACAGCCACGCTCAAGCATCACACTGGTTCGCACTCGCAGGCTCGCAGCTGGGCGAGGAAGATCGAGGCGTTGCGACAATTGTTTAGGTACACTGCCACACCGGAAGGTGATGCACTCTAGTAATCTTCTATGCCTAAACGTTAACTAATGACGCCACTATGCATGAAACCTGGTAGGTAGTCAAAATAAATCAATCGGATCATGATTATAATGCATGAAGAGTGATTGACCCACTTGTTGGTTGACACGTAGGTTAGGACCCACCTGTCAGCACTCGCATAGGCCTTCGAGGGCAGCGACTGTAGTTGGGGTGTTTGGTTTTAGCCCAAGTGTTGCGTACGAATTTTTAAATTTAAATAAATCCATAAAAGTGTATTTGAATTATTTAAAAATAATAAATGACCTCCAAGGTTATGGAATTTCTTTTTCTAGAAAATCTTAAGATGGTACTGGACTTATATATACACACATATAAGCTACGAAATTTTGAATACACGTTGCCAATGTCACACATCATCCCATTTACACTTCTCTCCGACGGACTAATGCAATTTGTATAGTTCAAATATTTAAATTCTAAGATTTGAAACAAATTTATCATCCCTTTTTTGTGTGGTAACGTACCCCATACGTTGTATGCATGTACGCATACGCGATGGCATACAAATATGGTATCACGAATAGCAGTTATCAGAAATTAATAAAAAAAATGAGTTCTGGACAGGAAAGGAATGTTGTGAGAACGTATTTCTATAAAGGGAACGAATTTGGGAAGGGAATCCCCTTCAGGATGGGGAAGAGAATGAAAATAAGAGAATATGGTTGGAGAAGATCTAATGACACGACTATGAATGTGTCACATGCATGTGGGACCTGGTAGTCAAAATAAATCAACCGGATTATAATGCATGAACAAGTGATTGGCATGTGGACCTCATGACGCACTTGTTGGTTGACAGTGGGTTGGAACCCAACTATCAACACTCACATGTGCATTGTGTTCACCACCTAAATAGGCCTCCGAGGGTAGCGATGGTAGTTGGGGTGTTTGATTTTAGCCCAAGTGTTGCGCACAAATTTTTAAATTTAAATAAATCTGTCGGGGATTGGTTTACGGCCCATGGGTCTTGGCTAATCCTAACAGCTCCGTAAATCGACAAGTGCCTTGGATGTGGTTCCTAAGACGGCTCAGTTCGGATAGAGCCGTTGCCCGGAGTGGCCTTGCCTGGGATGAGACTAGGTGCTGCCCGGCTGGGGGTTGCTCGGTTCGCCCTGACGTCAGCGTCATGGCATGCTTGGGTTGAGCAACGTCGTAATGCTCGGGGGTTTTACTTGCCCGGGCACCGACTTAACAGAATAGAGCGATAAAACGTGCCACATGGCCACGTTTCCCACGATGTGGAAGCCACTGCCCACGATCTGTGCGGGACGTATAACGGTCTCACATGCAGCGCATCGCCGGTTCCTTCGCCCACATTGCACGCAACCGTTTCCTAAGGATTCGAAGCCGACGATTAGAGATATGCCCTATTTATACTCGTTTTTCGATCATTTTGAGACAACAACGACAATCACACGAGCATACACTGTAATCCAAAACAACAGATTGAAGAGCTTCCTGCGCTCTGAAATACACACACACTGGAGTAGAGCTGTTATCCTTCCTAGGAGGCTCGAACCAGGATAAACCCCTTGTGTCTTGCCCGTTTCCAGTTCGTTTACACCAAGAGTCCTTGACATCTCAGAATGCCACACTTCGGTAGAAAGGGGCTTTCTAATCCCTTAATTGAGAAATAAGCTCGACAGGGAATCCGGTTCCCAATTATCGACAAAATCTGTAAAAGCGTATTTGAATAATTTAAAAATGATAAATGGCCTCCAAGATTGTGGAATTTCTTTTTCTAGAAATTCTTAAGATGGTATTATATATATATATATATAGAGAGAGAGAGAGAGAGAGTTTTGCTATAGTGCTTTGCAAAGCACAGATCCCTCGGTGCTTTGCGCTGTGTTTAAAAAAACCAAGATTTAAACGGCTCTGAACCGTCCATCTTGTTCATCTTATTGAAATCTTATTACCGACCAAATTTTATAATTTTTTGAATTTTTTACTATTTGTTTCATATTTATGAATATCCCCTTGTCCTCCTTCGACTCCTCCTCCTCCTCCTCCGGCGGAGATAACATTGGTGGTGGAGATAGCACCAACATCCACAGCGAATGGTGCGAAGAAGATGTCAACGGCGAAGCTAGTGACCACAGTGAATGGGGAGGAAAAGAGGACGATGACGATGCCGACAACCACAACGAATGTAGTGGAGAGGAGGATGGCGCCGACGTTGGCGAAGACATGATCGACAATGGAATGGACCAAAAGTTAGATTAGTCAACATCAATGGGTTTGTCACGTGAAACTCCTCAAGAGACGAAAAGTTATATATGTTAGTTCTAGTTATTAACCAGCATTATTTGTGTCAGTTTTACCCGGTTCATAATTACAACCGATGCAGATGATGAATTATCTATGTTAGTTAATTATTAGAACCGACACATACATCAACACCGGTTCTATTCACTAACCGACATAAATGACCCTTGGCCCACTTAAGAACCGGCATAGATATCTAGTTATATATAATTCGATATGAATGATCTGGTGTATATGACATGTTTTTGGTGTAGTGTTTATGTAGAATTTTTTGGTATTGTGATCATTTATCTTGGTCGACCGTATCATAGGAAAAACCATACGGTCTATTTTTGACTTATAATATGGCTGACTACCATTATCAATGTATTGTGGATGATCTACCTATGTAATTGTATGCACTGGGCTACATGTCATAGGACTAGTTCAATTATACACATAGGTTCCAATCATCTAAATCGACGGGCAACACCTGGCTCTGCTTATGTTGTGGCTAAGATACCTTGTAATACCTAAGTTTTCTTCCTTGATATGCTAACGGTCCTTTGGTGTTGTCTCTCAAGGAGGACATTTGCAATGGCATAAATAGCAACCATCATTACTTATCCATATCATCTATACGTAGATGTACATATGACTTGTAAATGCCAAAAAAATGTTAGACCTATTGTGATCTAGGCCAATGAGTGATTACCAATTAGTTAAAGGGGCAATATTATTAATTACATAATTAGATTGTCCTTAAGGGCATGATTACATAAAATGCCTATGATTGGGGGGCTAAAACATAAATTGGTTAGGTCCCATATAGGGGTGGAAACAAGTCGAGCTAAAGCGAGCTCGATCCAGCTCGTTGGGCTCGGTCGTGGTAACGAGCCAGCTCGGCTCGGGTCGCTTGGGAACACAAGCTTGCAAGGGAGCTCAACTCGGGCTCGGGTGAAGCTCAAGTTGGCTCATCCTAGCTCGTGAGCCTGAACACCGCAGCAACAATTTAGATTTCAACAAGCCAACAACAGCACAGCTGCACACCAGGTCAGCACAAAGTTTAGCACAGCACAATAGTAACAACAATTTAGCAACAACAATTCAGCAACAACAATTCAGCAACCTACTAGTTGAAATCTGAATTACAATTCAGCAAAAACAAAAAAGCATGCAGTAGCAAACAAAGCATATAGCAGCAGCCAGTAGGTCAGCAGCACAGCAGCAGCAGCCAACACACAGAATGTAGGTACTTGTGGCCTCTCATTTGGATTCTCTAAGTAGCATAGCAAGTCCGACTTAGATGGTACTATCCCGGAAGCATCAAGGAGTGTCTCAAATTCACAAGACACACTAGCGAAGGCCATTGAAGTAGATGCTACGTACTGAGATAAAGATGCTCTCTGTGATGATTCCGTAGAAACCCCTTGTTCATATTCTTTCTCATAGACAAGATACAATTCCTCCAAAGTAGATCGAACCAATGCAACCCTTATGTCAACACTTGAAGGACTACAAATCTTTGCAAAATAATATTGAATGGACTTGAGCTTGTAACGTGGGTCAAGAATAGTAGCAATTGCTAGAAGGACATTACAATGGTTGTAATATTTGTCAAACTTTTCTATCATTGCTTGACCTATGGTCTTCAATTCTGGATAGTTTGAATTGACTACCTCATTTAATTTTACCTTAACATCAATGATGAGAGGAAAGAAAAGGTTGGCAGTAGGATATGATCACCCAGAGAATAGAGTGGCGGCATTGTCTAAAACCCCAAGTACATCCCTTACTTTCTCATAAATAGCCCACTCAAATCTTAATGGTTCCTATTTATAATTCGCATCTATATCCACATAGTGAGTAAAAGCCTCTTTGCAACTTTCTAGCATTTTGAATATAGAGCCCACCTCGTTGGTACATCAAGGCATAATCCCTTTTTGGTTGGCAATGCTAAGGACTTCACTACTTTAGTGAATTTGTACAAACGAGATGGTGATTTCTTAATATACTTCACCGTTTCTTGGACTTTACCAATTAATTCTTCCAATGGTTTCAAATCATCAGCAACTAGCAAGCTAAGTATGTGAGCACAACAACGGACATGAAAAAATCTACCCTCCATGTATAGTGTGCCCCTAGTCATCAATTTAGAGAACAATTGTCTTGCTGCCACATCATTACTACTAGCATTATCGAAGGTGATTGTAGCAATTTTGTCCTCTATTTTCCAAGATGCTAGGCACTCTAATATTGCTTGAGAAATGACAATTCCGCTGTCAGGTGGCTCTAACTCAACAAAATTAATGACACGGCTTTGCATGAACCAATTAACATCAATGTAGTAGGCAACCAATGACATATAACACAATGTCTGATTCGAAGTCCACAAGTCACATGTCAAACTAATCTTGCCAACATTTTTAAAACTCTTCATTAATTTATCCTTCTCTATGTTGTAAACATTCATGCACTCCTTTCTAATTGTCTTTCTACCAATTTTTTCATAAGATGGATCCATAGATTTCATCAAGACATTAAACCAAAAGTGCTGAACCATCCTAAATGGATATTCGTGCACGATAATCATTTTTCCTATGATCTCACGAATTTTAGCATGATCATAAAGGCCAGTAGCATTATAGAGATTGGTTGCATCACCTTCGGTGCTTGCTAACAAGCTCAACATTGCTTGTTTCTTCGCCTTCATTAATTGAACATTATAGGTGTTGCAAGCTGTCATATGCCTTCTCAATATAGTTGTGGCTCTCCCGGGAGTGTATGCAAAGAGTGTATGACATGCTTGACATCTAGCCTTCACTTCAGTCTCTCATTTCTTCTTCTTAGATACCACAGTCACAACCTCAAAAAGAGTCCAAACTTCAGATTTCTTCTGTTTCTTTATGCCATCTACCGCCGATGACTCCTTATCATCGCCACTAGGGGAGTCCACCTCTTCTACTGAATTTGTGTCCTTGGTATCACTTGAATCAGCAGGCAAATGCATCGATTTCTCTGAAAAAATAAACAACATACGAACATTATATGTCAAAAATTCTATTGGTAGAATATGTCAACTAGATGATCCACCAAAAATAAAACTAGATGAGTAGTGTGGTGTGTATGAGGAACTCATCAGTGGTGACTAATGCCCGGGAAGAAGAGGATGGTGGTGGAGATGGCGCTTGACGCTGACGCCTAGTCATTGTCTTCTTAAATCTTCGTGGGGGACACCCACCAGCACCACCACTAGCGGCGATGATGCGTGAAGTCCCTGCGGCTGTCGTGGCAGTGCCAGGTACCATGCTTGTGCTTGATGGCGCCCGCGCGGCTGACGTCCCGATGCTGGCAACGGCGGCAAGGGAACTCGATGACGATGGCGCAACTGCAGATAGGCAAAGCGAGGAGCTCGATGTCGCTGCCGCAGATGACCGGAGGGTGGCCATGCCCATGGAGCTCGATGTAGCAGCCGAATCAGCCGTCTTCTCCTTCGTTGGAGGAAGAGAAAGGGGACTTAGGGTTAGGGGACTAGGAGGAGGAGAGGGAAGGGGAGGCCTTTGACGGCCCTGATTGGTGTTGCCGTTGTCTCCCTTCATAGGCTAGGGTTTCAAACTTTCGACACAATGCGGGTATGGGTCTAGGCCTCCGGGCGACTGCGACTGCGAGTCGGTGAAGCAAGGGCAAGGCGCTAGGCGGCTTGGGGCCACGGGCAGATAGGACGAGGGTCGATGGATAAGGGGCGGGCGGTGGCCTAGCAGGCAGGGCCGGATGGGCGGGTGGCCGGGCGACGGTGGGAGTGGTACCTAGGGTTGGGGACTTGGGAAGGGGACCAGGGTCAGGAGTCAGGACTCGAGAGCGGGGGGACTGACTTGAGTCTGAGACAGCGAGGGTCGGGGCGGCTCTCGATGGTGCTGGATGCTGGGCTGGACCTGGACGCCTGGACTGCAACTTGGCCGAGCCACGAACGAGTCGCGAGCGAGCTTGGCCTGGCTCGTTCGGGCTTAGTCCAGGCTGCGAGCCAGGAAAGAGGCTCGGCTCAAGCTCAGGCTTGTTCAGCCACGAGTCGAGCCCGAGCCGAGCCTGGAACCGAGTCGAGCCCCAGCTACTTGCTAGCTCGAGCTAAAGTTCCACCCCTAGTCCCATATCTGTTTTGTGCCATAAATATGAGGGCAGCCCTACGTAAGTAATAATCATGACCTTAATTACGTCATTAGGCCACTATTAGCAGCTAACCCTAAAACTCCTTAAGATCTAATCAAGAGGGCGCACTTACTAATCTGAAAACCGATCCATGTCGACAGGAGGCTATTTCCTGGACTAATTTGAGGTCTTTGTCACGCTCAAGAACATGGTATCATCAAGTTCAAATTTTAACTCTTAAGCCCTAATTTCTTAATCATAATTAGCAATGTATTTATACAACTAGAGAATATCTGCAATTTAATTCTCAGGTATTAGTTTACATTTGGTATCAGAGCACTTATGTTGTATCTAATTGCATAAATCGTGTGTAATTATGGCTAATTTAAGCTTGTTCATAAAAATCCCCATTTGGCTAAGAACCCTAATTTTGGATTAGCCCGATTTTACTCAAATTCATGGATAATCCAATAAGAATAGGGGTAGAGATGCATGAGTAGAACCTTAATTTCATTCCTAAAGTGGTCACATCAAAACCCCCTAATTTTGCAAAACCCTAAGAATATGATTAGGCGAAATTAGGCTCGGATTAGTCAAATTTCTCTCAAATTGGGCCTCAGTACATCATGACTCAGGCTGAGGATGCATTAGGGAGGCCCTAATTGATCCCAAATCGGCCGCATAAAGAAATCCCCAAATTCTCGAACCCTAAATCCCAAATTGGAGAGAAATTGAGCCAACTTTAGCCGAGTTTTCTACCTTGTTGCCGTCAGGCGTGGGCGCCACGCCACGTGTGCATGGCCGCTGCCCTATGGCTGCCTCCTCCACGCGTGCCACCATAGCCGCTGCAAGTGCGCCTTAGCTCCGCCTCGCGCGCAGCTGCCTTCAGGAACACGCGCCGACACCGTTGCCGGTTTGCCGCTACTACCGTAGCGCCACTACTCTCGTCGCGCACCAACGCCGGCGTTGCCGGTGCCGTCGCCGTTGGAGCCGTCTGGGCTGTGAGGCTGTTAGGATCCATATTTTTAGGACCGTGGCTAACTGTCCGTTTCGATATTCCTTAGACGGGGTCCTTTGACCGACAGATAAGCAGACTCTATTGGGCCGATTAAGTGGGCTTCCGCCGTTGGAGGCGTTTTTTAGGTGAGGCAGTGGATTACTAGGCCGATGCCGCATTAGAGGGCCGGATTGCTTGGGCCGAGCCATGTAATGCTTAAAGGGCTGGTTCAATTCAATTCAGTGGCAGATTAATGTATTAATGTTAATTTGTAGCGGATGAAAATAGAACCAACGGGAAATTTTAATTTGGCACTATATTTAATTCTAGAAATTAAGAATTTAATTTTGATGGTTCATTATTGTAATTCGGCCAAAGCTATTTATTATGATGAGCTATTAAATTTTTTCCACACTTATGAAAATTAATTTTTATTCCTTTTTGTTTCTAGCCAACAGTGATGCGAAATTGGAATACGTCAGTAGCATGTTATTAATCATATCAACGTAGGGTTAATATCATGCCACACATTACTCATTGATTTAAATTTATGACTTTTCCATATAAGTATTAATTCTTGATGTTTTACTTATTTAATGTTTAAATAGAACCACAAGCCCATCAGTTGTAACTAGGTATCTGAACAGAATTTAATAGCTTAATGAGACCAACTTTCTGCTTGGAAAGAACAAATCTTAATTGTCCTTGGGTCATGGACATTGACTTAGAACTCAGAGAAAAAGCTCCCATGGCACCGGTCACTGACGTTGAGAATCTTGTTGAGAAAACCAAGGTTTATGAGGCAACTAAAGATAAATGGAGTGCTCAAATCACATGTCCCTATTGATTATGCAAGTACCATTTTAGTTGGGATTAGGGAAATAATTCTTGACTCTGATAATGCAACTAAGTATCTGGCATTAGTTGAGGAGCAGTTTAGAGCTCCTCAAAGGCTTACGCCAGCAATCTGATTATGAAAAATGCTTATAACTAAATATGATGGTACTAGCGGTGTGAGGGAACATATCATGACTGAAAGATATGGCCGTCAAACTTAGGAGCATGGAGATGACAATCTCTGATGGCTTCTTAGTCCACTTCATCATGATATCCCTTCCTTCTGAGTTTGGTCCTTTCAAGATCAAGTATAATATGCAGGGGAGAAGTGGACAATGGTTGAGCTCACAATGATGTGTGTTAAGGAAGAAGAACGTCTTAAGGCTGAAGGCAAGGATTATGCTCACTTTGCCAATATGATCTCAGGCAAGAGAAAGGCTAAGGGAGAAACTAAGCCTAAGAAGAAACTACGTTTCTCGCCCAAGGCTGAGTCGAGCAAGTCAGGGAATGAAAGGTCCGGCTCCACTACTGATGGAGAATTTGTATGCTGCTTCTGCAAGCAGGTTGGGCACATTCAGAAAACTGCAGTGGCTTCAAGGAATGGCTTACGAAAAAGGGTAATGATAAAATCTTAATAATTAATAAGTCCCTTTACGCTAAGTTTCCCCTAATTTTTGTTGAATTGACTTTGGTGCCATCATGCACATAACTCTTTCCCGTTAGGGATTCCCTATCGTGATGATGCTTGCAAAGGAGAGCAAAATCTTAAAGTAGCTTATGAAAGATAGACTTATGTGTAAGCTATCGAAATGGTTTCATTAGTCTTAAGGGACGGCTTCAACCTCCAATAGAATAATGCAATTCTTTGTTTTGACTATGATGAGGAACTTCATTCTTGTTTCTCTGTTAGATAATGATGTTTTTGGATGTATTTTTGGAACAATTAATGCATTGATTTTGATGGTTGTAATAATATTAGTCTTGCAGTTGGAAAAGACGGATTTCATATGCTCTCTTGAATAAATTCTTTGAATATCTAAATGTGTGTGATAGTATAAATAACTGTAAGAGAAATATTGATAATGAGACTTTGTCGAAATTGTAGCACTGATGTTTAAGCTGTATTTCGAAGGGGAAATGGAGTGTTCCATCAAAGAAGAGATACTTCACCTCTTTGAACTTCTCTTATTTAGATCACTGTATTGATTATATTAAGGGGAAATATATAGATCAGAGCTCAGACCCTTTTAGAATTAATTTATATGTTAGAAAACTAAGCCCTAAGACTGATAGTTGTTATTTTATTGTATATCCCGTAAGATCTAAGGGGCAACAGTTTTATTTCCCAAATTGTACCACTAAGATTGTTGAATCGAGACATGTTGAATTTTTTTTAGAGAATGTTAATATAGTGGGAGCCCTGAGGCAAGAAAGATTATACTTGAGGTGAATCAGACTTATGTGTCAATACTGATAATCGAAGAGAATATTAATTCTTTGCCTCAGATTGTACACCCACTTTACAATTCTGGGATTACTTGTACGGTGGCGAATGATCCTATCTCCTTTAAGGACGCCATGACGAGCGGACATTGACGTCTGGAATCTAGTAGACATGTCGAAAGATTCAAGACAAGATTTGTTGCAAAAGGGTTTTCGCCAAGAGAGATTAATTATTAATTATAATGATAATTTCTCGTCTATCTTAAAGAAATATTCACTTAGAATTGTCATGACACTTGTTACTCATTATGACTTAGAGCTGCATCAAAACTGCATCAAGATGGTGGTACCTAAAGTTTGATGAAGTTATAAGAAAAATTCCATATTAAGGAAAATAAGGTGGACAATTTCATATAAGTTAAGACTAGTGGGAGTAGGGTTATAATTCTTGTTACTGATCTTCTACTTTCGCCCCTATTGTTAAGGGCGATAAGTTTATATTGTTCTAATATCTAAGAAATCAATTAGAAACTAATTAAATGAAGAAATTTTTTCTTATGCTTCAACTGTCGGGAGTATTATGTAGATTCAAGTCATGCCTTATTAGCAAGGAACTGAGAGTTACATATTATGTGCATTCAAGTCATGCCTTATTAGCAAGGAACTAAGGGGTACAACCTTACTTATGTAAAGACTAATAGTATTGAGATTGTGGGACACTTGGACACTAGTTTTGTAGTCTGAATTTGTGACTTGTTATGAGGCTACTAGGAAGACCGTATGGCTTAAGAATTTTATCCTAGACTTAGAGTGGTAGACATCATTAATAAACCACTAAGAATATTCTACGATAATGAAGTCTTAGTTTTCTTTTCGAGTAACAGTAAGTTAAATAGTGCTGTCAAACACATTGACACTAGGTGTTGTGAATGATAAAATCCAGAATCAATCAATTGAAGTCAAGCATATATGCACTAATTTTATGTTTATTGATCTCTTTATTAAAGGCTTGTCTTCAGATCTCTTTCGAGAATTTATTGCCGGCATGAGACTTAAGAAAGCCTATAACTCTGGGACTTATTTTTGTGAGTTAAGTTAATGAGATCTTACAAATTGATTCTATGTATGATGAGGACCATAAAAAGGGAGCATGACTGCATGCTAAAGCTCCTAAAATACCATAAAATAAGATCCCTAATGAGATGGAGTATTATGGTATAGATGATAGGGGTTTCAGTGATGATTAATAGTCGTTGTAAATACATTATCTTGATATGGTGCTCTTGACGGATATAAAGAATAATTGTATTAGCCGTATGATCAAGTAGGAGAATGTTAGACCTATTGTGATCTAGGCAAATGAGTGATTACCAATTAGTTAAAGGGGTAGTATTATTAATTATGTAATTGGACTGTCCTTAAGGGTGATTACATAAAATGCTTGTGATTGGAGGGCTAAAACCTAAATTGGTTAGGTTCTAGATCTGTTTTGCGCTATAAATATAAGGGCAGTCATGCGTCAGTGCTAATCATGACCTTAATCATGTCCTTAGGCCACTGTTAGTAGCTAACCCCAAAACTCCTAAAGATTCAATCAAGAGGGCGCTCTTATTGATCTGAAGACCAATCCATGTCGACCGAAGGCTACTTCCTAGACTAATTTGATGCCTTCATCACGCTCAAGAACATGGCATCATCAAGTTCAGTTTTTAACTTTTAACCCCTAATTTTTTTCATCATAATTAGAACTGTATTTATGCAATTAGAGAAGATCCACAATTTAATTCTTAGTTATTAGTTTACAAAACCCTTGCATTTTAAAAGTATGAAAAATTGTATCTCCTGCATTTTAGCTCCAAATCGAGTGATTCAAATTTCTAAATTTATGTAAAATCATGTTTTATTTGCTGATAAACTTTTATATTTTTGTAATACAAAATTTTAATATAAAAAATAATTTTGTGACACTATGTAACATTAATTTAAATATAAAGATTCAAATCCCAAATTTCATATAATGTTTTAGGAATTTATCTTATTTTCCATTGTATTCAAAAGGCAGGGCCATAAGCATTTTTATGCAACTCCGTAACGGTTTGACTGGTCAACAGTGCATAGAAGGTATCAAGTTGCGAATGTGATGACACATAAGGTTAGAGTACTAATGTAATGGCACGGGAGGGATTAAGAGACTCTGCAGTGGAATACAAAGATTTTCCCCATATTTCTTTTTATATATTGACACCACAATGAGATGACTTGTCTTTAACGGTATCTCCTTACGTTAATGACATAGTTTTATGCAGTATTGTAACAAACTGACCTAAATTCACTTAGAGTCCAACCCACGCATGTATAGCACATCTCTTGAACTAATTGAAGGCCTCACTTCATAAAGAGGATTCAAATCGGAGCTTCTATGTTTAGACCTAGCCAATATTATATGCTAGTACAATTTTTTCTAGACTAGCAAAATGTCACTATTCCCACCACCGGTCGATGTGGGTCACATGAACCTCACTTCGAGAAGCGGCATTAAAAAGTCGGAATGCTTGATTTCTCTTGGTTATGGGAGCTTTGACTAACGGTTTCAAGATTTTTGAGAACCCAAAGAATTTGACTTTTAGAAAGAGTTATACAGCGGCTCATAAGCCGTGGATTGATATGATCCGAGAGAAGAGGCGTCGTACGTGTTGAGTATTGTGTTTCCATCGTCCTAGCTTTTCAGGCAAGTCAGACTTGTATGGTAGCGCTCGATCCAAGTATGCCGATTTGGCCATGTGATTGCTGGAATGCACTTGTAGCCAGAATTTGGAACTTGTTGGCATCTCCGGTAGTAATATAAGGCTGCGATGGCTTTGGAGTCACCCAGAGGTGTGCCGAATGTGTCAAGGTCGATCGTCGTCCCAAGTTTTTCGCATATCCCTGTAACATCAATCTCTAGTGATGCACAGGAGCACATCTATTTCCTCTCTATAAGCACGGAGGCAAATGCATGGTATAGCTAGCTTAACGATGAGAGGACCAAACGGATCGATGTGGTGGCCGGCCATGGGTGGACAAGGGAACTCCAACCATGCATGCACTACCAGAAAGAACAAATATCTCTGACGGCGGAGCGGCATCACTCGTGCGTGCATATGCAGACCGATCATTAGCACACTGCAGTGCTACGATTAATTGAACAGTGGGTTGATTCCTTAAAATGTAGGGACAGCACTGCATTTTGCTGAGCAGAAAACGACATGGCTCCAACAATCAAGTACGTACGTTCATACGGTTTGCATATCTAGCTACTCACCTAGATGATGATCACATGTTATCCCCTGGATGCCAAAGGTCCACCAATGTGTGGTTACTGCTCATGACTTGGATGCTTGCATCCTGTGTTGTTCCGGCCTGCCGCCTACCTTTTCTGTCTGCACCTTTCACCTCCCTGTTCACTGATATTTCGGCTTCTCAAATTTGTGGAACTCGTTTGTCGGTTGAGAAAGTTAGGATTCAGCACACATTCCAAACTTGATGGATAAGTGTTGCAACAGCAACAGCTTATACCTGTCCTTGCAGGTAGTCGGCATCTTATCGTCAAACATATATCACCGGGGCATCGTTACATATATGGATTTTTTCAAGACGAATTAACCTAAACGAAACTGACAGAGGACAAGTATATATTTCGCTCCTGTATATTATAGTGCTCCGTCGACATATAGACTTATCTACACCAAAGATTGTTCGTAGTAAGAGCATCTCCAACAGTCAGACCTTAAAATAGAGCCCTATCTTTAGAAATAGGGCTTGAACTAAAAAAATTAAGGCCCTAAATAACTATTGACTCCAACAATAGACCCTAAAACTCAATTTAATTTGCATTGTCAAATATGACATGTATCTTCTTCAAATCAAAAGCTATGTATCTAGATTCAAGATGCTCAAGTAACCACAAAATTCCCTGTAATCTGACATGTATCTATACAATTTGCATTGTCAAATCTGACATGTATCTTCTTCAAATCAGAAGCTATGGCAGTTTCATCTAACAAAAGCAGTGCAAAATTGCCACAAAATTGCTATGTATCTAGATTCAAGATGCTCAAGTAACCACAAAATTCCCTGTAATCTGCCTCCATAGCACAATCCTTAATTTTGCAGGCATAGCTAGCATCTTCAAAATCCAGCAACATCTCTGAACGCGGAAGCTACCTAAAGCCCATCGACGTGTAGGAGGAAGATAGCACCCCGAGGTCAATGGCGTGCTCCAGGTCCTGCGGGTTGGCGATGTGGCCGTCGGGTCCGATGGAGGGGGGCACAACGGAACTGGCCGCCGCCGAGCCACCAAGACCTGCCGCGACGCCCGCGGCCGTGACGCCGACGGCGCCGCCGAGCCACCAAGACTGCCGCGACGCCGCGCGGCCGGACGCCGACGCCGCCGCCGAGCCACCAAGACCTGCCTGGCGACGCGCGGCCGTGGACGCCGACGGCCGCCACGAGGCGAATGGCCGGACCGACACGGGCGCAAGGGGTCAGCTCGGGACGGTGCCGCACGCGAGGGAGAAGGTGGCCTCGACGCCATCGACGAGCGAGCGGGTGGATGCCCTGTCAGTGTGCACGAGGGAGGCGGCGGGGACTGAGACGGGCGGTGTGCGGCGTTGGAAGCGAAAGCGAGGGACGCGCGAACAGTATAGGGCCGGATTGCATCGTCGCCAAATATAGCGACCGGACTCCAGAGCCCTAAACTTGTTTGACAATTTTTCTCAAAATACAACCACTGTTGGAGCACATTTTTTTCCATCAAAGCCCTATATTTGAAATTAGCAACCCATATAGGGCCCCTCTTGGAGATGCTCTAAAGGATGGGTCCATGAACCTCTCGCTGACCGCCACTTACAATCCGTTTAATAGATTGAAGCTATCGGATAGGATAATGTTACCCTCCTCTCTCTCTCTCTCTACTAACCCCACTAACCTAGCCAAACACATTAGATTAACTAGCTAGATTAGTTGTTAAACACAAAACATAGGTTAAGCTAAATTAAGTTATTGTAGCTAGTTGGGTTAAAGTTATTTAGCTAATTCAATTAATCTAACATTAAATCAAACACACCCTTTAAAGATTAGTTCGAAATCTTGTTTTGTCAAGATTGTTAGGGCCTTGTGTCTACAGTGAGTTAATGAGATCAAGGAAATAGAATAGAGTCCCAGCCGCCTCCTCTCCATATGAGTGCGCCTCCTGCCGATGAATGGTCTAGAAAAGTTTAGATGTGTTTTTAAAAATCCTAATTGCTAAATGTTTTCTAGGAAAGAGCTTTACTAGAGTTTTCTAGGCGGACCTGCCTGCTCTTGGAACCATTGGGACGTATATAATCCCATGCCACCCTATAGCTAGTTTATTTTCTGCTGGCAGTGGCCGGCCTATATATGGTGTCGGCAATCACTGGCTCGAAATGTAGATGAAAGCTACGGGTACGGTATCACATAGCCATTTTCGAGGACCTTGACTTTCCATGAATGACATTGATTCCTCTCACCCCTCACCTCTGCCTTCCCATCATACATAGCTTTTTAATCTCATCACTGCTCCTATAATTAGTTGTGATACAAGAGCATCCACCCCAGAAGCTCTATCTCTATTTTCTCTTTCTTCTACTCTATTTTCCCTCTTCATTACTCTAAAATTCCTTCACATTTTACACTACACCTAAAAGATTCCTTCTCTCCACCAGAAACTTTATCTCTAAAATTCTTTTTCTATACTACTATAGAATTTCTTCTATGGATACTATATATATATATATATATATATATATATATATATATATATATATATATATATATATATATATATATATATATATATATAATTCGTCTAGAAAAAGTGACAGCGATCTCATCGCAGCATCAGTGAGCTAAGCGTTGATGGTCTTATTCAGATGATGTCGAACGAGCTAGGAACATGGCCTGATGGGTTATACCTCACCGTACGTACTTATAATTAGACTATCTACAATAGTATGTACTACAATGGAGCGACTTCGGATGGGACGTTTGATCTGAACCAAAAAATTGAAAGCTACTACGAACATCGTCAAACACTAGTAAAACATCGTTGAAATAGTAATAAAATATTTTTCGTACTATTTGAAACATATGTTTTATTAGAAGTTGTTTCAAACCCATAAGAGCAAATGTTTCACAAAGCAAACAAAATGTTTCAGATTTTTTTACTGATATTGCAGACGTATCATCCCATTCAAACAAATGTTTCACAATATGGACACAAATGTTTCATCAGTTATTCAAAAATGTTTCAGCTCATACGAGCAAATGTTTCATATATAAGAGCAAAGAAAATATTTCAACAATTATTCAAAAATGTTTTAACTCATACGAGCAAATTAATGTTCCACAAAAGCAAAGAAAATATTTCAAATTTCTTTTACCGATGTTTCAAAAATACATGAAAAATGTTTCAGAGGAAAAATCAAGCTGTTTCAACCCATAAGAACAAATGTTTCATAATAGTAAACAAAATGTTTCATACATTTAGTAACAATGTTCATATATACATGGGTGTTCTAGGGGGAATACACCCACCCCTGCCACATGGTGACCAAGGGTTTGGCTAGGTGGAGCAGGAGTGGAGCGAGGCAAGGGAAGCCCCACCGCCACTGCCTCGTAGGAGTCAGACGAGCAAGGCGAAGCAAAGATGATTGCTTAGGAAGACAGAGCGAAGTAATGACCTCTGGTACCACTGCTTTGCCAAGGCCGAAGGAGGGTAGAGTGAAGAAATGACCTCCGGTGTTACTGCTTGGCTGAGGCTAAGCAGATAAGGCGAAGCGAAGAGAGGCATCTAGCATGGTAGGAGAAGCAAGGACCATAGGGCGTATGTGCCTCAGCCAGTGCACAAATCTGGCTGAGAGGGAGGATCAACTTGGGATCCATGAAAGCTCAGGGTACAAATAGTACAGTAGGACCCATCGGGTGTCAGGATAAGCATCATTAGATCCCTCCCCTAGAGGGTAAGTTGTAACTACCTACGTCATGTAAATCCCTCTTGTAACCCTACTTTAGTATGATGGCAGAGGGGCACTTCGGCCCTCCTATCTCACGTTGTAATGGTAAATGAACCTGGTGCCCCAATAAAGAAGAAAAACCAAGGGTGCCGAGGTTATTTACCACTCATTGGACCATTGCGCTCCTAGTATTGCCCTTTTCGGGGGTGTTTTGGTCCCTTACAGACTATATGGCGAGCCCACCTATATAAGGAGGAGGACGAGCCTTTGTAAAACAACACACATCATTTTTCAATACAATTAGCAATTCACACACAGTATCGTGTCCCTTAAGTTCACTCCCTCGTGTGCTCGGCCGCCGCTTTGCCAAGTCCCGAGTGCACATGAGGGTGCCTCTTGGTGTGTTTGTCCGGCTAAGGCCGACAACAATGGGATAATGTTTTAAGCCAAATTTGATGATGCTTTCTTCTCCCACATAGACGCCACTGCGGAGCTCGGCTTGCCAATAGTGGCGACCTTCTCACCACCACCATGGAACGCCTTCAGTCGGCACTACCGAACTCGGCATCAATGTGTTGGTGGTTGGCGCTACACTCGTTGGCCCCGCTAGAAACCGCTGGTCATGGCGCAATGCTCGTTGACTTTGTCGACATGGCCCTGAGTTGCTCTCTCTCGATCTCCCATTACAAAACAGTGAGCGCTAGGCCCGTCAACCTCGCCGTCGTGGGCGTTAGGCCCACAGGGCTCGTCATTGAACAATGCGTCTCTGAGGCGGAGCCTGCATCTACGCTATCTATCCTCCTCATGGAGGAGATAGAGGCAGAGGAGGAGATAAAGAGGGAAGGAGATGAAACCACCGATGAGAGAGAGAGAGAGAGGAGAGGGGGGCTACTTAGAACTGAGAGGAATGTAGCGAGAATGGTAAGAATAGGTGGTTGTCGTTGCCACCTTGGAGAGGAATGAGAACGGGGCTACTCAGATCTTAGAGGAACAGAGGGAGAAGTAGGGAGAATAGGTGGATACTGATGTCACCATGGAGATAGAGGAGATGAATGGAGAGGGAAGGGGAGGGATTTTTTAGGTAGGAGAAGAGCATGAGACGAAACAATTAGAAACCAAAGGAAGAAGTTCCTCAAGAAGGGTCGTCCGATGCATCAAATGTCCTCTTGTTAGTCTTTCCATAGATACAATCATTATCTATATTGAGTTTCATGTTGACAACCCATACAATATTTGCATGCCACTATATATAGACAACTCAATTCTATATACTTTTCTTGGTTTTCACGCTATAGCCAACTATAATATAATAGACTACTCAATTTCTATATTCCATTCTCTTCTCCACATCACCTCGTATACTACATGGTAAAACTTATAAGCGACAGCTAGCATTTGTACATGCTCTTAAAGCATGCATGTATAAGTAATCCATATCAACCGTCTATAAGCCTTGCCATATATGATATAACATGATGTGAGAGAAGGAATTATAGAGAATTGAGCAGTCTTTTGTTATAGTCAATTATGTGTACAGAATGAAAAAACATATAGAACTGAGCTATCTACGGTGGAATGCAAGCACACAACCTGATGTACATTCACCCTTAGATTATTAATAAGATGGTGTACGTGTCACAAAAACCGGAGGAACGATATAACTACAATAGTGGTGGAGCCACCTTTTTTAGCCCTAGCTAGCTAGTCGATTATAAGCAATTGGTCCTGTTAATTGGTCAGGAGTAGCCAAACTTTTACGGTAATTATTGTACTATATATGATTTACAACTACCAATGATATGCTTAGAACGAATGAATGGACATAAGGATTAATAGAGGACAAAACAGAAAAGGAACTAAAAAGCATAGGATGACAATGCAGTCGATGACCATCACTACAGGAAAAGTTGGATATATATCTCCACAGAAAAAGGAACGGTCGACAGTTAGACCAAGGCTGTCGACCAAATAAAATACACTAGGGTCGACAGCTATAGACATAGCCAGCTACCATGAACACCCACCGTGCCAAGTGTATTTTTAAAGTATTGTGCCACGAAATGCAACTCAGGGTTCACGACCTGCTTAAAGTTGTCTACCCTAACATAGGCCTAAACGGACACCTTGATGGCGTCCAAAGCGAGGCCTAGGCTTGATGGCTGTCTAAACCAAACGGTCTGTCACCTATGGGCCACACATATAGGCAACAACAATTAATGAGTGCCACATGGCGCTAGCCAACCACATGCCTCGTGGCGCTCTCTCCAAACAGATCGGTGCCACGTGCCACGTGGCCCATCTAAAGGTCGACGGTCGTGCCACGTGGCCTAACATGAACAGATACAAGGCATATCTATATGCCTTGTACTTATGTGTCGATAAGAGCGGTGTAGCATAATGATTAAGGGGAGTGACTCTATGTTTGAGTGTGGAGTGCCCAGAGGTCCCAAGTTTGAGCCTGCTTGCACCTCCTGTCCCCTAATTTTTAAATAATTAGGGTAGACAACATGGCACATGACCGTCGTCCTTGAAGGTCAACTAACCGTTAACATTTCATGGATAGACCATTAGGAGTAGACGGCCACATATTGTGCCGTCGATCCTAATTAGGGTGTTTTGTCTCTAGGGTTGATGGTGCCATTGACAATTTATTTAGGGTCAACACCACAACCTTGATGGTCTTTGGTCAACGGCCGTTGATCCTAATTAATTAGGGTGTTTTGTCTCTAGGGTAGACGGTGCCAACGGTCAGAATTGGTAATTTTTCACACTGCTAGAGAAATGGCCTTTAGTCCCGGCACATCAGTCCCGGTTGGCCACGAACCGGGACTGATATGGCAATAGTCCCGGTTCGTGGCTACAGGGTTAAAAGCACGATTTGTTGCTCACATTAGTACTAGTACTAAAGGTGGCTTTTACAAGCAAGTACATGCTAGCTCGCACAGGCACACATTAGTCCCGATTTGTGTTATGAACCGGTACTAAAGGTAGACCTTTAGTCCCGGTTAGTAACATGAACCGGTACTAAAGGCTCATTCCAGCATACTTCAAAAGAAATGCATATCCTAGTCTATTAAATACGTGTGGGTGGGTGGGTTGGTTAGAAGAGTGAGTGGAGAGTCACGTGGTGGCATGAGGTCCTAGGTTCGAGTCTTGGGTTTGCCTTATTTTTTAGATATTTTCTACACTTTAGTACCGTTAGGGGGACACTGACCTTTAGTCCCCGATGGCCTGTCCTGGTTCGGGAACCGGGACTAAAACCTGTTCCCAACTGGCACTAAAGGCTGTTTCCCTAGTAGTGTCATGTAGTGAATATGGATGAACTGTATATGTATGGTTGCAAGAGAGGATGGCAATTAAGGAACGAAAATTTGGTTAGAAAGAGGATGAACATGGATGAAAAGTTGTGTTGTATATATTGCATTATCGAATTAATTAGTTATACTACAGGCTTGCATGAAATTGGTCCGGTAAAATTTGATGTTATATATGAAATTTAAATAAATTAATTCAATATTGATTGTTATATATATATCTAGCCAATTCAAAACCCAAAGGTAGAGAGGCATTTAAATAAATACATTCAACTGACTGTTGTGTATAAATCTAGCCAAAACGCAAAGGTAGAAAAACTCTCTACATGAAAACGGAGAATCCCTCGTGGCCTTTAATTTTTGTTACTAACTCATATCAAAAGATATACTTCAAAGATAAAAAAAAAAGTGTGTATATATGATCTAAATTCTGAAGAAGGCCAAGTCTATAGAAGCGGAAGGGCCTCTGGGGATTAGCGTAGCGGGTCTGAGCCCTCTATAGTATGGATCGTTGTGATTAGAGAATTTGTTTCAGTGTTAAACTTAGCCACCATATATATATATATAAGGTCCTCTTATAAGCCGCGGGAAAGATATCTCATTGTAAACCTCTGCATTTGTACACTACTAGAAAAACGAGCATCACAAGCGGTATATCACAATCGGTTCAATGCGCACCGCTTCTAATAGTTGCAGCACAAGCGGTTCAATAGCCCAAGCCAGAAAGCCCCCTTTAGAAGCGGTTCGTAATATGAACCCCTTCTAAAGCCCTCCCTAGAAGCGGTTCGTAATACGAACCCCTTCTAAAGCCCAAGCAACAGAAGGGGTTCGTGTCACGAACCCTTTCTAAAGCCCAGCACCGTTGCTAGAGGTCCATTTTTCGAATTGTTAAAAGGAAAGCTTGCTTTATCTCATTAGAGAGCACGCGTGGGTAGGTTGGCTAGCTGGGTAAGGCGTGGGTCACGAGGAGGGGTGAGGTCCCGAGTTCAAATCCCACATACCCCAATATTCTTTATCCTTATTCTTTACCTTTTTAGACACCACTAGAAGCGGTTCTACGAACCGCTTTTAGTGCTCCCGCGAGCATTAGTCTCGGTTGCTTAGAACCGGTTATATAACCGCTTGTGAAAGCAGTTACGAACCGGTTGTATAGCACAGTTCCCTGGTAGTGGTAACTCTCCCGATAAGTAAAGTTTCGCCGAGTCGGCACTCGTGATTTTTTTCACAGGGGTTTTCCGCGAAATCTACTTCTATTATTTGTCGGTCGATTTCTGAAAAAAATATTAATTGGACTCATTTTGCACCCTCATGTGAATACGTGATAGTTCAGATATTCCCAAAAATATTTGTAAATGTTGAGCACGTTAGGACCTGCAAAATGTTATGCACAAGGATAAACAATTACTCTAATTAACTACGCCCCTGGACAAAATTCCAAAACGGCAATTCTGACGCATCAAAGTCATCCATATCAGGAAAAAAGATACGTACCTTTTCTTTTTAATAGCATAAAGATCTTCATGTTTAATATCTGTTAATGATGTCCTCTTCTTATCTCGCTTTAGTCGGCCAGCTCTCTCATGAAGTAAAGCACCTAATCGCATAGCAATCTGGTGAAAATAGGCCATCCATCTTTTGATCTCTGGCCATCACATCTTCTACATATGTCGGCAAAAAAAGCAGATGAGGCGATGGTTCCGCGTGCAGTAATTAGTGTATATCTTTAATCCAGGCACTTGGATTAGGGTTCTTAATTTCTACACTGCCTTCAAATCGAAGTAAGGCGCATAATATTTTTTTATCCGGTGACTAGTCGAGTGCTCATGCTTCACGATAAGGAAGAACCCAAAAAATCAAGTGCCTCTTTGCAAAATCAGAAAAACTTTGAGGATGAAAATGAAAGAAAACCGGAGATCTATGCATGCATTAAAAAAAGTGGTGGACGGAGACGGAATTAAAATAAGAACCTATGCGGGATGGCATATATATGTTGGATAATTTTAGAAGCGGTGAAGGAAGATTTTATAAGATGGCATATGATGGATAATTTAGCGGCAGTGGAGAAGGATTTTATGAAATGACATATGATAGATAATTTTAGTTAAGTATGACATCACCCACCAGTCATAAACCACCACTAGGCTCTAATAGTAGAGATAGAGAATCATATTAATTTGGATTGAGCTAGCTAAGCTTTATCTAGTATACTAATTAATGGACTAGGGGTGTCAAACTTTTATCTGAATTATCTGTTTTATCTGATGTCCCTACTGGATAGGATACAAATATGATGTGGTTTTTTAGGGCATATATACTGATAATTTCTTTACATAAAATACAAATAAATTCAGACGAAAAAATAATAACACATTTTTATGTCGTACCTAATAAGAATGCAGGAAATATTGAGCCGAATTATCGATTCTGACACCCCTACTAATGGTAGTACAGAACCGTGATGGGTAGAGTTGTATTTACCCAAGTCGATCAGTTTGAAATAACATGCATAGGGTGACTAGTAAATTCTGATGACGCTTACTTTTATTAGGATCACCAGGTCTTTTTTTGGGTGGGAGGGGAGGGAGTACCCTTTTTATGGCATGAACGAATTAATGATCAAATTCTCCTACTACGTAATAGAAGGGCAAGGCAGGGAAAACGATTTCACCAAAATTTGAGCGGTTATTGGCGAGTACAGAGAAAAACCAGCCAAAAGATTTTGGGCGCATTTAAATATTAAAAACTGCAAATTCAGAATATTGAAATTTTTTGATTCATTTCATGTGTTGCAAATTCAAATTTGATTCAAAATTTATTTTAAAAACAGTAACCTACTATTATCAGTTGCATTACTACCTCCGACAAAAATTTTATCCCTGGGGTAATTCTTTAAAAATTTACTCACATTAACCTAACTGTGCATTGGTTAATTGTACTCCACTATATTTGTGTACAGTGTTTTATTTTGGCGACGCACACCAAAAAAATGTAATTAAGCCTTTTCCTTTCTCCTAGAAAACATTAAGTCGAGCTAGACAAATTGAAGGAATCCCACTCTCCTGTACCGTAGCAGCCAACATAACACAGGGTCATTGCGAAAAGTGAAAGGCTTACCCAACTTCAAAACTATCAACCTACATAAAAGAAACTATTAACCTACATATAATATTACATGCAAAAAGTTTTACTATCATACGTTGATATGATTGCATGTATTTAGCATAACCTAGAAGTTTGAGTATTATTTTATGGATAGATACTGTATAGCTTTGTAAATAAATAAATAAATAAATAAATATATATATATATATATATATATATATATATATATATATATATATATATTGCTTTTTTTGCAAGAGTACTATCTGGCTGGTTACAACATTACTTTGGCTTATTGGAAGAAGCGGTTAGGGAGTTTGGAATCATACTTTTTCTGGATAATGGAAAAGTTCCGGTCTTTACAGTGTGAGATGTATATAGCCTTTACAAAATAACAATTTCTCATATTAATCTGATAAAACGACTAACAAGCACGATTCCACAGATAATTGAATTTCAAACATGACAAAACCTATCATTAATCTTCAATCTATTGTTAGCGAAGAAGGACATAGCCACCACCTCCAATGAATGACAGGCTAAAATTATCTCTCATTTATAAAGCATAGCCCAATGACGCAACTAGTAGACCCCCTGAAAATTACCTGAACAATAGAGATATCTTTGTGTTTATCGGAGACAATTCGACACAACTAAATAGGCCAAAGTAATGTTGTAACCCCAACAAAGATCAAATTCTTATAATTAATAGCAATTCCATAAAGCCATTTCCCTGATAAGTGAGCACAACTCCTCGGACAATTTAACCCTAATGCAATCTACACTAGACGCCAAACTGATCTTGAGAAATGGCAACTAAAGAACAGGTATGGATTGTTTCGCTCGCATTAGAAAAGCAACATTTCTGACTCCCCCTCCAATTTCTTTTAGCAAGATTATCTTTAGTCAAAATAATACCTCTCCCTACATACCAATGAAAAAAATTTGATTTTCAGGAAAAGTTTAAGCTTCCACAAAAACTTGTTGGGAGAATTAATATTTTGGTTGACCAATCGAAGGTACATCGATTGGATTGAGAACTGTCCATTTTTGTTCAAATTCCAATTGAATATATCCTGAGTAGTAATAAGTCAAATGTTAACTAATTTTGGTTCACGAAGATTTCATGACTTATCTGACTAATATTGACTCATCTGACTATTTTATTACTTTTTGAATCCGTTTTATTTTTAATTCGTAGGCGAGTCTAAAAGCTCCATAAATCCTAAATTTCATGGCCATCCGACTCTCCAGGCCACCTTAGGAAATTCTCGAAATTGGAGATAAGACAGATAAGTCAGAGCTCATAAGCTCAAAAGAACACCCCCTAAATGATGCCAATCAATAAGCTTTTGACCCACTAAAGCTCGATGGAAAGAAATGTTAAAAGGACTGCAATTATGAACTTGCGCAACAATGTCATGTTTTCTCCGAACAATCGTGAAAAGAGGTGGATATTGCTCTCTAAGGGGGTAGAACCCAACCAATTATCATTCCAGAATCTAATTTGGGTACCATTTTGAATTTGAAGGTTCCCAAAGCGAGGAAGTCATCTTTAACTTTCATCGGACCCTTCCAAAAATGAGAGTCACTTGGTTGAGCCTCAACTTGAGTTAGTGTCTTAAACTTAAGATATTTATTTTGAATTAGTTTCTGCCAATCTCCATCTTCATTTAATAATTTAAAGAGCCATTTACTAAGCAAGCACCTATTTTTTATATCCAAATCCAGGATTCCAAGACCACCTTGTTCTTTAGGTCTGCAAAGAAGATTCCATCGAACCAATCTATACTTCCTATTGTGATTATTACTTTGCCAGAAGAATCTGGATCTAAAATAATCCATTTTCTTTAGAACCGCATGAGAAATTTTAAAGAAAGACATCATAAACATCAGCAAACTACCAAAAATTGAATTAATAAGCACCAATCAACCACCAACGGACATGTGCTTACCTTTCCAACTGGTCAATTTTTTTTCAAACTTCTCTTATACTCCCTTCCAATCCAAATTTCTGAGTTTCCCATGATGCATAGGAATCCCTAGATATTTAAAAGGGGGTAGAAGCAACATCACAACCAAATAAGTGTGCGTACTCCTCTTCAAAAACCTTAGCTTCCCCATAACAATAAATCTCACTTTTTTGAAAATTGATTTTTGACCCAGCAAGTTGTTCGAAAGTAGAGAGGAGAAGCTTCATATTTTTTGCTTGCTCTAAATCATGATTGAAAAAAAGATGGTATCATCTGCATATTGCAAAATAGATAATCATCTTCCACTAAATGAGGCACAATTCCTATAGCCCGAGAAATTAAAATGGCTAACATATCTGTCACAATATTGAAAAGGATTGGAGATAAAGGATCTTTTTTACAGACACCTTTGTAAGTTTGAAAGTAAGGACCAATTTCATCATAGACTTTGACCCCAACACTTCCTCTAGATACAATTTTTTGCACCCAATTACACCATTTAGGTTAAAAACCTTTCATTCGCAAAGCTTGTTGAAGGAAAGTCTAGTTGATTTTATCATAAGCTTTCTAAAAATCAATTTTCAAATAACACCATTCGATTTTCTAGTATGTAGCTTATGAATAGCCTTATGAAGAATAACCACCCTCTCCATAATATTTGGATCCGACATAAAGGCCAAGTTTGGAACCATTTATATATAGGCGTATAATGGAAGAAAAAAGAGTGTGGCGCTGTGTACAACTTACGGTCATGAAGAGGAGGAGAAAGGTGAGGGAGGCAAGAAATATCTGATCTCAGCTTATTAGCTGTCCATGATCAGTATAAAGAAGATGTATGGCTACCAAGAAATGAGCTATATATTCCAAGAATGATTTATTCATGCATGTGAATTATATATACTAGCTATATATAGCTAGCTAGGAAACCGGGCATTGAGAAAATCTTGGGCAGGCCAATGGCAGAAGAAGGTGGGTCAAATCGGGAAGACACTAGATTGTGCCTAGCCACTTATCTATGATCATCTCCGTGGTACTGGATTCACACTTGAGCAGCACACCGTGCCCGACGATGGATGGTGATGAGACGTCTGCTAAAGTGACCAACTAATCAATGCCAGAAAATTGACATATGTTGGTTTTCTCCTTTTTTTTGAGAGGTATATGTTCGTTTTCTTAGGGGACGAAGAAGAGAGAGAAAGACGAGAGGGTGTTCACATACATTTTTCATGGGAGCAAAATGGTTTACTGTATATGTACTTTGAGCGAATTGTCGATTATTTTGTGTTGAGCCTCGTGATCATTTGAGCATTTCTACGGTATGTAATAATAAAAGTTCTCTATACCGTTGAATAAAACATACATTAATTATTTGATGACATATGTATAGTCAATTTTCTCAATTAATATATATCATTGGACGTGTATATATGGCCTCGACGCCTCACTTCCACATAGAGGCAGAGAGTCGTTAGGAGAGAAGGAGAAGGCAGGCGAGAGACTAGGAAGAACGTGAGGAGGAGGGAGAGAGTTACGTGTCCTGGCCACGTACGTAGCTGGTAGCTGCATGAGAGGGAGAGAGAGAGATCTTATTAGGAGAGGGAAATTGGTCTGGTCCAATTAGAAGATGCATATGCAAGGGAGAGGAGGCGCAGGTCTCAACGTTCGCTGGCGACGCTCCACACGTTTGAGCACACGGCTCCGACTCTTCTTACAAAAAGAGACCTCCTTTCTCTGTCGGCCCCAATTACATCCAAATCTACCAACTATTGCTCTTGCACCTACCCACCCCTAGGCTGCAGCTACCTAGCTTGCTTGCTTGTGCATATATACACGACCAGCTGCACCCTTTTACTTGCCAAATCACCATTCCAAGCGATCAGATTCAGAGATGAATATCTCACCAGCATTAGCACACGCCCTGGGCTGAGCTTGCCGGCTAGCTAGCAAGATTAATTATCCATATACATCGACCGACCAGTACACATCTTCCTTCTGATCAGAGGATGTACTCGCCACACTCGATCGATCGAGCCAGGTTTGTCATAGCTGATATCTCAAGTTCATCTCGCTTTTTTCTTTCTTTTTAATTTGCATCTTTTTAAATATTTATTTATGCATGCATGTTCCAAGAGTTGTTATATATGCACGTACCAAGAGTACTCCATGATCCGCTGTACGTCGAGAAGAACTACAATAATATGTGTTTGCACATGCAGTCCATGCATCTGATAAAAGTGTGTCATATATCCATATCAACACCGAGCTAGGGAAACAATTAATTTCTCAAAAATAGACATTTGTTGTCGGCACTATGTGTGGATGGACCGCTTACAATTTTAATCAGATGATCGATCATCTTTAATTATGTGGATAACCGCATGCATGGTTCTTTCTCTCCATATATATATAGCTAGTGCAGATGTTACGTACACTGTCGACGTTGTAGTTACTATGCACACACATATATATCTTGGCAAATTTCTATGACCTACATATATATATGTTGGCGGGCAATCAACCATTAATTGACTACCAATCGATAATCGTCATCACATACGTGCAATTACATTAAAGATGTGGCCGGGTGTCTGCATATATAGCCGCCATTTGTACTACCTTAATTGCATGCCTCTCAATGATGAGCGCACAAGAAAAAACACAGCAGGTAGCTGATAAGATAATTAGGTGTATTATTACTGAAAATTCAGTGACTGATATGGGAGCTAGCTAGCAGTCACAGGAAACAAACATATATATTGCAGTCACAACCTACAGCATGTTTCGAGTCGGTGTGCACCACATTCATAACGTGGTGCAAAGCAACAAGCTCAAGGCATGTTGACTCCGTACTACTAAATGATACAGTAACTGATTTAACTACTCACATATATACATATGGATGCGGATGCATGATTTGATTTCGGTTATTTTCTGTCAAGTTTAATTATCTTGTGTGCTGTTTGTCTTTTACCAGTAGGTGATCTAAGTTCTCAACCGTACTGTTATTCGATGCTTAATTAGTTTTAGTACTTTTAATTCATTCGTCTTTTTTGGTCGTTTCTTCACCGTATATTTGGCGTGGAGGTTAAATAAGTTCACGTGCATATATACAGTTAGTAGATCAATATATAAATATATCCTTCCCCCCATCTATCTTACTAGTTACCCTAGCTACTTTTTTCTTTTTTCTACATGCGTGCTATAATTATATTTTGTTAAAATTTAACTACTTATCTGTTGGAGATGATTACCACAAAATCTACATCTTTCTCGAGTGATACTACCAAATGTTGCAAAAGAGAAGTGTGTAAAAATTGATTTTTTTTTTTTGTAACGAAAACCGGTATATATCTAGCTTCCATGGGATGCTTATGCTCTGCGGCACGTGCGTATCATTTCGTATGCTTAGAAGATGAAATCTACCAAAGATTTGTGTATCCAAGATTTATGGTACCTAGTTAAGTATATATATGCACATTTTGCGTGTTATGTTTCCTTAGGAAAAATATTTACAATAATTTATTGCTAATTGTTAAAGTAATTTTATTAATTTTGTGAGTTAGCAGTATTATATGACAAACTAATCAACATATAAAATATTTTGCGAGGGTATTCAGCGTTTGTAGATTCCAAGATATCTTTTTCCTCTCTCAGCTGATATATATCACACTGTAACCGGCCGTCGCTGCATGCATGTTTGTATTTGAAAACTTTAATTTGGGAACCTTTCGTTTGAAGAAGAGGTTATTCCTAGTTAATCAGTTTTCCACAAATAAATTTCACTTCATGAGCATTGCATTACAACTAACCTATTTCACAAATGCAAGAAGTTCATTGCACCCATGTAGAATATATATTGTTTTGGACGTCAACGCTCCCACTAATAAACACATTTACTTTTATTACTAATGTTTATGCGGCAAAATTGGCTCTAATGCATTGTAAAAGTGTGATATTTTCTGTAGGGCACTGTATCATTAGTTTTTTTTCGTTCAAATTTAGGAGAGAAAAATGCCGTGAAAACTGAAAGTCCTATTTCAAAAGACTCTCTCTCTCTCTCTCTCTCTCTCTCTCTCTCTCTCTCTCTAGTTTAGCAAACAGTTTTCTATATATATATATATATATATATATATATATATATATATATATATATATATATATATAGGAATAATACATAAGGCCTAGGCTCCATGATTCGTTACCATTAGATGTGCCTTGAGATTCGTGTTGTTTGGTTATTATACTTTTATATACCCATTAAAGAAAATATTTGAGACATCAAACTCCGAAAAAAGTTAAGTTGAACTTCAGTTTGAACTACATTTAATTATATTTCAAACTATACTTCAAACTAGTTTAAACTGAGTTTGAATTTAATTTTTTTGGAGTTTCATATCTGAAATATTTTTTTAGTGGATATGTGAAAGATATACACGTCAAACATCACAAATCTCAATGCACATCATAGGTATTTGAATCATGGAGCCTAGGCTCCATATATATATATATATTTATATATATTTATAGGAAGCCTGTTTGGGGCTCCATGGAGCCTAGGCTCCATGATTCAAATACCTATGATGTGCATTGAGATTTGTGATGTTTGACGTGTATATCTTTCACATATCCACTAAAAAAATATTTCAGATATGAAACTCCAAAAAAATTAAATTCAAACTCAGTTTAAACTAGTTTGAAGTATAGTTTGAAATATAATTAAATGTAGTTCAAACTGAAGTTCAACTTAACTTTTTTCGGAGTTTGATGTCTCAAATATTTTCTTTAATGGGTATATAAAAGTATAATAACCAAACAACACGAATCTCAAAGCACATCTAATCAGAATTTAATCATGGAGCCTAGGCTCCATGAGCCTTATATATATTCCTATATTTATATATATATATATATATATATATATATATATATATATATATATATTATGTGGAGGAACATATTTCCAATTAATTAACAATGGTCCTAATTCTTAAAAAGTTTAATCAGTGAACCGCAAATGTGCACGTGTATGTTTGTTAATGAAAGTAATTGTCAGCGCGGTATTTATTTAGCAAAACAAGAATTTGTGCAGGTACGTAGCTGGTACACGTATGAACAATGCGAGTGCTTAGCAGTAACGGAGAAGACAAAAGGGCCCGCGTAGGTTCTGAGAATGTTCGTCTTCTTCCTAGCATTTCTTTGTTTCTATTGCGCATTGGACGCATGCGTACGTGTCATGATCGATGTATGCATTCCAACCATTGACGTATCCGATGATCCAAGGAACGAACTAATTAATACGACAACATGCTTGCGTTACATGTGGTTCGATTAATCATATATTTCTAGCTGATTTGTCATGCATATCGATCGATCTCGTTTCAGCATTCAGATCGCCGCGTAATTCTCCGGCCGCATTAATCTACGTATGATTTTGGAAATTAAGCTATATATATGCTAGCTTAATTGCCTTCCGTACGCGCAAAATCGATCCTTGTCCAGACCGTCGGAATTTAAGCCGCCATTTGCTAAATTTGATGATATATATGCATGCGTTGATTTAGCTTTGAAACATATATACACATTATCGCTGCAGCCTGCAGGGTGATCATCGATCAGTGGTACAAGTAGAGATATAGGAATTAATGGACGAGTCGGCCGAGTCCAACCCGCCGTTGATGGCGACGAACAAGCACCTCTTCGATGGCCACCCGCACCGCCTGGACGCCGACGACGGCCGGACGGACGAGCACGAGTGCGAGCTGACGGTCATCGACCTCGCCCTCCTCGACGGCGGGCCGGCGGAGGCGGAGCGGTGCCGGGCGGACATCGTGCAGGCGGCGTCGGAGTGGGGCTTCTTCCAAGTGACCAACCACGGCGTGCCGCAGGCGCTGCTGGGCAGGCTGCACGACGTGCAGGTGGGCGTGTTCCGGCGGCCTTTCCAGAGCAAGGTGCGCGAGCGGCTGCTGGACTTCTCGTCGGAGAGCTACCGCTGGGGCACGCCCACAGCGACGTGCCTGGAGCAGCTGTCCTGGTCGGAGGCCTACCACATCCCCATCACTCCGGCCGATCACCCCAGCGTCGACGAGACCAGGTAAGGAGTAAACTGCATGCTCACTCCCTCCACTCAGTAGCTACTAGCTACGTAGCTAATTGATGGAGGAAGAGCGGTGCATGCAGGCTAGTGATCGAGGAGGCGTCGACGGCGATGTCGAGGCTGGCGCAGCAGCTGGCGTCGATCCTGATCGGACAGCTGGGAGAGGGAGACGACGACGAGGGCGTGGCGGAGATGATGAGGCGGACGCGGCACACGTGCTTCTTGCGGCTGAACAGGTACCCGCCGTGCGGCATGGCGAGCGGCGCCTTCGGGCTGTGCCCGCACACCGACAGCGACTTCCTAACCATCCTGCACCAGGACGGCATCGGCGGCCTCCAGCTCCTCAAGGCCGGCCGCTGGCTCGCCGTCAACCCCAACCCTAGCGCCCTCATCGTCAACGTCGGCGACCTCCTGCAGGTACGTACGTACGTACTATATATAGCTGTAGATGTAGGTATTAATTACTTGTCCCGTGCCGGAGATGAGATGATGGATGGATGCGTGGTTGATTGATGAGACTGTCTAATCGATCGATCGTGCGTATGCAGGCATGGAGCAACGACTTGTACCGGAGCGTGGAGCACAGAGTGATGGCGAACGCCACGCTCGAGCGATTCTCTGCGGCCTTCTTCCTCTGCCCCTCCTACGACACCTTGATACGCCCGCACAGCCACACCAGCGCCAAGCTGCTGGAGAAGAAGAAGAAGAACGCGGCGGCGGCGAGCCTCTACCGGAGCTTCACCTTCGGCGAGTACAGGAGCCAGATCAGGGAGGACGTCAGGCTGACAGGCCGTAAGCTCGGCCTACAACGTTTTCTCCTGCGTCAGCACCACCTCTCCTCACACTAGTACTTGCATCGATATAAACCATCGATATGCATGCCTATTGCCTACACACTGCACCTGCTTTGCTAGTCTTCTCTAGACCTAATTAATCAACTACTAGCATATTACTCATTTCCTTTTTTGCTCCAATATATCTACATATTGTACACCTCATCATTTTTGTAATCAGGCTGGCTAGAACACAATCACAAAAAAAAGTAAGAAAAACATGTGCAATTTTTTTTACCTTCTGATTGGTGTCATGCACCGTCAAGAGTAACTACATGAAACGAGCTATTTCTCAACGGCTGAAACCATCGAGAAAGGCCACCAAACCGTCGAGAGTATATTCTCTCGACGGCCGGCCGTCGGACCATTGGGCCAGCCCAGTCGAGAGAGATGGCTTCTCTCAATGACCCAGCCATTGATACAACCTCTCTCGATGGCTTGATAAAGTACCGTCGAGAGAATTTGGCGGATAGCCATTTGGCCGTTTGATGGCTACGGCCCACTTCTCTCGATGGCCAGGCCGTCGAGAGAGGTCACGTCCAGCGATCTAGGACACGTGACCGTCCCACCTTGTCTCGACAGCCAACAGACCGTCAAGAGAACCTCTCTCAACGGCTTGATAAAGTGCCGTCGAGAGAATTTGGTGGACGGCCGTTTGGCCGTTTGATGGCTCCGGCCCACTTCTCGTGGCCGTTGAGAGAGGTAATGTCCAGTGATCTGGGACTCATGACCATCTAACCTTGTCTCAATGGCCAACAGACCGTCGAGAGAACCTCTCTGGCCACGTGGTCGTCTTATCCTCCCTCGACGGCTAGATGTCAGCAGTCGAGAGTGCTTGCCTCCATGGGGTTCCTGGAACCCCCCTCTCTCGACGGCTTAGGTCTGGCCGTCGAGAGTACTAGATTTCTAGCAAATAATCAGCTGGGTAAATGGCTTAAAAAAATCCAATTTAGCAGCTGCTACTGTCCACCAGCAGCAGTTGTACTTGCATACCCAAAACACCCCGCATATGTATAATCATCCCCATATTTCACACAAATATGCATGCACGCACGCAATTCCAAAATAGAAATATATAATATATTACATTCACAATTTAAAATCACAAACACAAGTGCAACCAAAAGTATGTAATATAGCACAAGTTCAACCAAAACACAGGTTCACTCTAAGGGAAGGGTGGCGGATCGTAGTGAAACAAACGCGACACCAGGTCCATCGACTGCCTCCTAGACCCGTCGTCTTCGTCCTGGGCATTGTCGCGTCGAGCCGGAGCTGGAGCCGCCGATCCTGAACCAGCAGGCGGAGGAGAGGGAGACGACCCCCATAACCGCTCGATGAGGCCTACACATTTGCGACACATTAGTTAAAGACTTATATATTTGAAAGTAAGGAAATGAGGTGGTGGTAGTGTCTTACCCTGCCAAGTCTCGCCGATGCCTCCAATGCTAGGAGCCTAGCGTTGAACTCCTCGCGCTCCTGCCGCCGGTCCTCCTCCGCAGACTTGAGGCTCGCCTGGAATGCCTCCATCATCTGCCGGCACTCTTTCCGCTCCAGCTCCCTCTCCTCCTTCCTCTGCTTCCTCTCCTGCTCCCTTTCCCTGAGGATGCGGGCCCTGAGCTCGTGCCGACTCTCAGTGGCGCTCTGAGAGGCCCGGACCTCGGGAATGTAAGCCTCCGACCTACAATTAAGGACCGTGGTTAGTTCGTAAAATCAATGTTTTCAAAGAAATGACATGGTACATAGTAAATAGCTCACCTGAGGTGGTCCCCTCCGATCGCTAGCCTCCCGTGCGCCTTGCCCCTATGTGCTGGTGGATCATTACTGGGTCGAGGGGGCGTCCTCCTGGAAGTTGTTCGGGTCGTGCACCTGAGTGTAGGCCTCCCAGTAGCGAACCTGCGTTTTTTTGAGTTAGACTAAATAAAACTACAGATCTGGTAAGACTAAAAGTTTTGGTTAGCACTTACCATCTTCTCTTGCGCGAGGGTCCATCGTGGGCCAGGTGCCGGGCCTGGCCTTCGGTGTTGTGGGCCCGCTTTCACAACTCAAACACGCCGGGGCGGGACCCTGTCTTTAGCGTCTGTAAGAAGGGAAAGACAAGTTAAGCAAAAAATAAAAAGTTAATAAAAAAGAGCTTAACAGCTTCTTGGCTAGCTGAGGAATGGACCACTTCCCCATGCTTTTATTGTAGTCCTTAGAGGCCCGGTTATGCTTGGCCTTCGTAGATTTGTCCTGAAACTCCTGGCTGGACCACTTCTCGCCAAGAGCCCTCCATGCCTCCGGATGGTTCGTGGCCCACTCAGGAAGCACCCCAGCGTAGTCGTCCGCGTCGAGGTAGATCCCATGGGCCTTGGAGGTGGCGATCCGCTCACTATGTTCTCTCCTGAAATGTACAAACAGTTCACAGTTGTACAATTAGTAAATATCACATTTTACAAGCATTATAGGGATGGTTGCTTACCATTGGTACTCCTCGACCACCACGACACGAGCGCCGAACATCAGGTCCTAGACTTTCTGCTTCATGTTTTTGTCCAGGACGGGGTCGAACTCCGCCTCCGTCAACCCAGCTAGGGACGGTACCTGAGCTAAAATTTTACAAACCAAGGAGAATAGCATGATCACAAATGCAAAAAGTAAAGTCAGTTAGACAGACTTACTCAAAACTCCCGAACGCATTGGGCGATGATGATTGAGTCCCCATGGGGGGCAAGCTTGTAGTCCTCCCAGCTATACACTGGCCTAGTGACGTCACCCACGGTCACCATGCCAGGGTAAAACTGGCGGACCAGCCCCCAAGCGTGAAGCTTGGCTGTGTCCTCAATGAGGCATCCACCGTAGACATATTGCTACAAAGATTGAAAAAATGTTAACAATATTATATAGGAAAAATAAAAAATACGAGGTTGATGCAAAGCGATAAACATACTTGTCCACATCGATCTGGATGGGGATCCTCGAGCTGGCGTCCGTGGGTGCCTTGGGGACCTTGTACTGGCCCCTCTTCTTCCTAGGGGCCTGAGACCCACTCGTCTGGTCGGCCCCAGACCCCTGAGTGGGCACTAACTCTTGGCCAGAGTCCTCCTAGGTGCCTCCCTATCCGGAACCCTACGACTCCTCCTCCATCTCGTGGATCTCCTCCTCCTGGCTGGGGTCAACGAAGTGGCGTCGAGTCATCCTGCACATTAATGGAAAGTTAGTAATACATTCAAATAATTCAATCAGATATATAAATAAATTTGAGTACAAATGTACCATCCACTAGAAGTAATTTGAATCGACATCGAGAGGATCGTCGGTTGACGGTTCGACGTCATCAGTTTTAGCCTGACCATTGTGTTCCTCTTTGACATCGTCGTCCATTATGGCTTCTAGTTCATCCAGTCCTAGGCCTATGTCGAACACAAATCCATCGTGCAAGCGCTGTTCTTATCGGCTCGTCGTAGTCGTCGGCCTTTGGTACTAGCAATCTTCCAGGACGTCTAACTTTGTACACGACCTACCATGGCTCCAACTCTTTCTTAGTAGTGCATGGATACGGTAGGTAGTATACTTGCTTGGCTTGGTTAACGAGAATGAATGGATCGTACCCTTTTAGTCTTGAGCTATGTTTTACCTCGACTAAGCCAAGCTCATCCCGACGCCGTACACCGTTGTTAGGGTCAAACCAATCGCAATGGAACAGAACCACCGATAGCTCTTTGCTTCCATTGAATACCAATTTAATTATCTCCTGAATGATGCTATAGTATTCGACCACATCATCCCTACGACACATGACTCAGCTGTTGACTAACCGCAAATCAGTCTTAAGACGCTCGGCTAGTGCGGACCGAAAGCAGAACCCATTGACATCGTAACATCCATACACTTTCACAAAATGCTTATATTCACGTGACATAATCCAAAGATCATTGTGCAGGCTAGCATGGAGAGTGCACTACGTGATAGAGTGGAAAAGGAGTTAGCAAATGAATGCAAGCCATCATCGAACATAAATTCAAGATGGAAGGCACTTATATGTTTCCAGAACCAAGATAAGAAGCCCGGATGGGCAGGTCCTGCACCCTCTTCCATCAGCTTGCGATACTGAGCTACATCGGGCCCGTTCCTACCTCTCCATTCAGTTTGTACAAACTGTTGTTGCATGTCTTCCATTTCTTCCATGCTGCTAAATATGTACAAGAGTGCAACAACCCTTTCCTTCCGTGTTAGCTCACGTCTCGTACTCCGTCCGACCAAAGTGCCTTGGACAACGAACAACTTTAGATCAGATTGGACCGTACGGGCCACGGTGTTATACCTCGGTATGTCTATGTTCACATTATTTTTCCTCGCCAGGTATTTGTTAATGAAATTGGAGATCTCTTGGATATAGCAAGCCTCTACTATTGAACCTTCTACGCGGGCCTTGTTTTCATATTTGTCCGGATGCTTTTGAAACGTCATTCTATGGGGTACATCCATCGATATTGTACGGGGCCTCTGAGCCTTGTTTCGAAAGGCAGATAGACCAGCAGATGCTCCATTGGATTGAAGAAGACAGAGACATATATCTTTTCGAGCTTGCACAGTCGAGTATTAGGGGGTATAGTCGTGTATAGGTTGAGTATCAGGTCGAGTATCAAGGGGTATAGTCGTGTATAGGTTGAGTATCAAGGGGTATTGAGGTGGGGGTATGGGGTTGAGTATCAGGCGGTATCATTGTGTATCAGTTTAAGTATCGAAGTATCAAGTTGGCGGTATCATCGAGTATTGTGGTATCATCGTGTATCGGATGTTTCATCGAGTATCGGGGATATCGAGTCAAATGTATCGGGGTCAGGTGTATCAGGTTGAGTATCAGTGGGTATCGTTGAGTATCAGGGGTTAAAATTGAGTATTGGGGATTATCATTGTATATCAGGTTAAAAATAAGGGGTATCGTCGTGTATCGGTTTGAGCATCGGGGGTTTCAAATCGGGGTATTGGGTTTAGTATTGGGTCGTGGGTATCATCAAGTATCGGGGTATCACCGTGTATCGGAGGTATCGTCGAGTATCAGAGGGATCAGGTCGGGGATATAGGGTTTATTATCAGGGGTATAGTCGAGTCTCAAGGTATCGAATCAATGATTAGGGTATCATCGAGTATCGAGTCGAGTATTGTAGGTATCTTCGAGTATCGGGTTAAGTATAAAAATGAATTAAAAAAGAAAAGAAAACAAAATTAACAAAATTATGAAATTTAAATCTCACTCCCCACGTTCTCAGCTGGAAAACAACACTTGTGAAGTGAATTTAACAAAATAACAAAAAAATCCCCAAAACTCAAGGTATCATTAAGTCTCAAGTATCGTAAAGTATCAGACGTTGCTGAGCATCGGTATCGTTGACAAGTATCATAAGTGTCAGGTATCATCAACATATATCATAAGTCTCAGGTATCATATACAAAAAGTGAATACCTGTAAAAAATGAAATCTAGTAAAAATAGAAAAATAAAATAAATTCATAAATTATGAAAAATATAGAAAGCTAGATCTTGATTTTAGATGAATTATAAATTTTGTTTTGCGTTAAACAAAGTTTGCATGAAATATATTTAAAAATCAAGCGAGAAAATTGAACTTAACCGAGACAGTACTCATCTGAGGTTGTACCTTGAAACCGATTGGAAGGCGATGCACAACAAGTCGATCAAAGACAAAATATGACGAAACTACTCTAATGCGATGAAAAGTAAAAGACAGGTAAAAAGTAGATGTGTTTGATTGTTCTGACGATGATTTACACACCCTAGAGGCTAAGTATTTATACAGACCTTCATACCCTAACTTCAACTAGGACTCTTATTTGTAATAGATGCCGACTCGATTTTATCTTCTAATTTTACCTAATACTAACTAATATACCCGGACTTAGCTGATCTGGACTTTCCTTCGCGCCTCATCAATCCGGTCAAGACTCTTCCTTCTATATCCGTTTTAGCCAACTTGGACTTCTCTTTTGCATCTATTTTCGGTCCGTATTTCCTCAGATCCAATCCAATTTCTAGAAGCTTCCAGAACATTGGCTATTTCCAAAATTAGATGTCAACAACTAGAAAACAATTTAACTGGAGAAAGAGAGAATGAACGATTTGCTAAGATTTGCTTGATGGTTGTCTTTCCACGAATTAGACGGCATCTCGCCGCGATCTGAGTCATGTTCGAAACATGATCTGGTTTGCACGATCGGGATCGGGGTTCGACGCTCTTCCACACGAATCGGGTAACTATGGTTGAGACTTTAGAGAAGACTTGAGGGAGATAGGTTAATCAAATCACTCAAGGATTTTTGGAGATGGGTTTGCTTTGATCCTCGTCAATCATTCTGTTGTAATCATTCCTTCTTAATCATCAAGAAGGCTTAAACTTATGGTTGCCTTCGATTCGTTTCTGCCTTTTCCTTGGGTGTACTTGCCTTGAATCCTAGGAAAATCTTGTTTCTCTCATTTTGATTGAGTTTTCCCTGTGGTTTAGAATTACAAAACGTATAGGAAGCCATCTAGGTTCACCTCATACAAGTTTCTCACGGATATTGGTTATGGATTAAAATTTTGTGTTTTGCCCGATTTGTGACCTAGAATAGGTAAAACTCAAAAAAGGATGAGTCTTTGGCCATTATAGCTACTCTAGAATAGGCTATAAACATCTAGATTAGCTGTGATTCAAATTTGGGTGTGATTCAACATTCCAATCAAGGATGACCTAGATTTTGGGTTTGAAATTGGGCTGTCAGTTTTGTGTTTGTTGTTCTGGGCTGCTGGGGTGTGTACCCACCCTTTGTCGTTTTTACTGTTTCGGTCAGTTGTAAGCACCTTGTTTCCATTATGCTTTAATGGAAATCAAGGCTAGGCCTCTTCTGCAAAAAAAAAAAAAAAAATTGGGCTGTCAGTGGTATAGTGAGTCAGTCCGCTGCAACCTAGGTCACCACGTACCATCGGTCCATCGCCCATCTCCCATCTCCCACGGACCGGCTCCGCTCGGCCACCCGATCTGCACACTCACCGGCTCCCCTCGGACAGATCTGCTGTTCTAGATCCGTCACCTTATTGCTTCTCGTGGACCGCCGGCTGGTTCCCGCAGACCAAGGACTCTTGGCCTCTTGGTTCGGCCCGCTCACGTCTTCCACGGACCAGGTCCATCGCCTTTATGCCTTCGGTTCGCCTCGCCCGTCAAACCTGTCCGCACGCACTGCAAACCCGGTCCACTGCACTCACTCCACCAGTCCACCGTGTGTATGAAAGAGAGAGGAAATTTCATTGCTTGTTTAGATTTTCAATGTACCGAAGTTCTTGGTACCTTCGATAGCTAGCTGAGACAACATTTTAACTTACAATCAAATCTAGGGGTGCGCTATGAAGAAATGATTAAAATTAATTTGGCTCCTATTCATTCCCTTGTAGTCGCTTACTCGGTCCTACAGACCACAGATGGCCTCTAAATCTTACATGCATTTCCCACTGTGCTTAAAGCATCCGTAGTACAGTGGATCCTATGATGTTGCCTATAAATGAAGAAGTGTGCCTAGACACAATATATAACTACTGTGTGCTCCTCAACATAGCCTCTAAAGGTTAGACACAGTCTTCAAGCATAACAAGATTGCATGAACCCACTTATCAGATACGATGAATGCAAATTTCTATTTTTCTTTAACTGTAGCTGTGGATCTCATCATAGAGGCTGCAACAACCTCTATGGATTGTGGATGTCCTTAGTCAGGACCCCTAACTATAATTAAAAAAGGGTTAGAAAATATCATCTATTTGACGTACAAAAGAGACGGTATGACACATTTATGCTTAGAGACTGCCTTGGAAGCACGACTAGTTAAGTCCTCACTACAGTAAAAAAAACATCAAGAGACGGTTTTCAGCTAATGTACCGATGGTTATACCTGCCTCCATATGTGCTAGTGACGGTTCTACTGTCTGTCTCATAGGCGTTGCCTTTGCTCTCGCATCAAAAATTAGAGATGGTTTTGATAATCGTGTCTATATCAAGAGACGGTCTATAGACACGTTTAAAACCATCGCTACCCTGATAGCTCAAATTCTATCAAATTTTAAATTAAATTCTTGCACGGTTTAAAATATAAATAATCAAATCAAAAATGTAGAGACGATTAACACCTCGTAGACATGTATTGTCTCTCCGTCCTACTGGTATCCTAGATAGACCTACCACAGGAGAAAAAATAATATCCGGTTGTCGACGAATTGTGTCGGCAATATATTTTATAGGGCTATGCAAAAGATCACAACTCGATGGTAGCACAGGGGGTAGGATTTATATAGGTTCGGGCCCTCGGAAAGAGGTAATACCCTACTCCTGTGCTCGTGGTTTTTTGAGTGGGGGGTGTCAATTACAACGACCGTATGTTCTCGTCGAGATTGCACGAGAACAGACGATGATGAAGATGTAGATTGGATGTATTGGATGTCCAACTAGGGACCCCTGACCCCTTTATATAGTGCAAGAGGGGTCGGGTTACAGATAGTTTCCATAATCCGTATAAGGGAGATAGAGGATATAACCGAGTCGGTTACGCTTATCTCCACGTATTCGAGTAGAATTAGGATTATCTTCCAAATAGAGCGAACCGGGCCGCGCCGTCCTCCAAGCCTGCCTTCTGAAAGATCCATGCGACTTGGTCCAAGGAGGTGGTACGTCCACTCGCCTGTCTCCGAATACCCGGGACCCGTGTTGTCCACACCGGTAAAGAGCTTACACAGGCCAATAGGGATGGCAAAAATACCTATAGGTCTAGGTACCGGCGAGTACCCGACCCGACGGGTCCAGATCCAGGTCCAATTCTGGATCCATGGGTATTTGGCTTTGGGTCTGTGTCTTAAATTGGACCCATGGGTACCCAGACCTGGACCTGAAAGGTAGTACTGGATCTTACCAGACTCAAGTACGGTGGCAACCGGACCTAGTCTGGTGGAGATCCTCCATATGTGCATTTGGCACTGGACTCCACCAGACTCAGTCCGATGGCGACCAAACCCAGTCTGGTGGAGATTCTCCAGATGTGTGTTCGGTACTGGCCTGCACCAGACTCAGTTTAGTAGAGGCTTGAAATCCTCGTCCGCTTTCTGTATATGCTAGTTTCAGGTCTCGGGTACCTAGTCGGGTCCGGGTCTGCGTCCCTGTTTAGACCCATGACTGACTTCGGGTCCTGATCCGGGTCCATGCATCGGGTCTGGGTCCATGAAGACTAAACCCGGAGAGACCCGACCCGATTGCCACCTCTACGGGCCAAGGCCTAGCTAATCACGCACAGTCTACATAACCCCATAATAAACACATGATCAATCAATCAATCGAATCTCAGTTCACATTACTTTACTTCTGTTGGGGAAGGTCATTCCCGCTAATTGTTTAATTACCGATATGTGCATGACAGCTTAACTTGTAACTGCCCCCTAATACATTATGTGCTTGTAGAAAAACCCGTCAATAATAATAGCAAAGCAAAGAGACTCGAGTTTTCTAGACGAAAGTTGGTAAGGAGATCCATCAAAATTAGTCAGTCTCTCTCACTCTCTCTCTCCCCATTACGTGAAGTCATCTGAGCTAGCTCAAAAGTTTAATTGTAGCTTAATTAGCTGTTACAGAGTCATGCATAGGCGGATATCTATCCAAACATGGATGCATAATCACAACCGTGATGCCATCCTGTCGTAATTAGCATAATGATCCATCCATTCTAGTGCTACCTCTTCTTATCCAGACAGACAGGCGCCCTAATCATTTTCTTAATTTTTACCAGTCCCACAAAGAAGAAGGATAAAGTTGCAATTATACAATGAATATGTTGCAAATAGTCCCATGTCGGAAGTTGGAAGAGATAGAGTATGATTATTGTTATAAATCGACAGATACAAAAACAAGAAGTGGATCAAATCAAAAGGAACAAGAGACAGATTTAATGTGGAAAACCCTTACGGAAAAAAACACGGGCGCCAGCTGGCAAAACTTCACTATTTTCTGAAGAGTTATAAACGCAGAGGATTACAATGTGATATATCTCCCTGTGCGGCTTACAACAGGCATTTATAGATGGTGGCGATCTAGAGTCTAATTCGAAAACAAATCCATAAGGATTGGATCAAATATCAATAATTATAATAATTTTTTTAGAGAGATGGCCAAGGAACCTTAGCCCGCTGCTCTTAATTTGCTGGGCACGCGGGACCTAGGGTTCGGGCCGAGAGAATAATCAGTTTTAGTATCCCACCAGTGATATTTATGCACATTACAGCTACAAAAGGACTTAATTTTGCTGCTACTGCAAGAATGTGATGCTGCATCGAGCCTAGCTGGTGCTGACACTAATTAGTCTGAAATAACCCAAAATCGATTCATCCCGGTTGCCAAATGCATCACTTTGCCAAGCATGCAGAAGGAAGCAAGATGCATTTCCTGATCTGATGGAGTTGGAACAGCCAAGCAAACAGCGACTGGGCAGCTGCAGCATGTCAGTGAGGATCAGCGCAGCATTTCATTTGTTGCCTTGGAAGCAACATGAAGCAGCTGCAAATTTGATCCATGTACAGGGGAATTAAAGGGATTGGAAATGGTATAGGGCCATTTGTTTCCTTCCAAGCTACGGCCGGCTCTTGCCGTGCATGTACATCAACTTCTTCCTCACGTACGACTGAAGAAGCTAGCTTGGTAGGTACCAACCATGAGAGCCTTGCCACACGCATTGCAGCTTCTTGCTCTGCATCATTTCGTTTCTGATCAGTCCCAGCTATACGTGTAACCCTTGTGCCAGCTATCAGCTGCCACTCTTGTGTTTGGCTCAGCATAAAAGTAACTTTCCTCTCCATGCATGTTGCGCTCTGCAACACCCTAATCAATTAACTTAGTTACGATCAGATTGCCCGTATGTATGTATGTAAATGAGACACACACACTGCATTCTGCAATGGCCATCTGTCTACCCCATCCCTTTAATTGAACTAATCGTTCCAAATTACTCCCTCCGTCCACTTCTATAAGACGTATTTTAATTTGAAAAACATCAAACTTTATAAGTTTTTGCCAATAATTAGTGAAATTATATGCATCGTTAGTTGTATCAATATGTTCATATATATTTTAAATTGTTTTTGATACAATGTTATTCTCTAGCAATTGATAACATATAATAGAGAAATTTAATGGCCAAAGTTTGTCTTTAAAGACTTTCTTAAATCAAAATACGCTCTATAAAAATAGATGAAAGGAGTAGGATTGAACAAATGATCCGTGAATCATTCTACTTCTACGTCCTTACATATATGTCACAGTTGAATGAATCATGGATGCTATGCACCCGAGAATGCTATAATGGTTTCTTCGAAAGGTTGTACACATTATCTCAACATATAGACCTGAAACTTTCTTTCCATTATTAAAAAATGGTCTAGGCTCTTTTTTTATCGAAGAAGCAATCTGTAACCATTTTTTTTTTTTGGTGCGAGTGTGAGACAGACAAACACCAACCAAAAACGAAAGCTCGATGAACTAAAGTAAACTGCTGGACGATATAGAAGCAGAACACCGCATTGCATGCGCTACTTAATTACTACCATGCATTAATTGCATTGCACGTTAACAATATCAGCCAGTGATGTGATGACTGATGACTGTCCAATGCAGAATTAAGTCGAAATGTCCAACAGAAAAATGTAGGTCGGCACTATATAAGCAGCAACCACCCGAGAGAGCGAGAGCATCCATGGCGTCGAGGTCGATCTGCCGCAGCACAGTGCTGGCGCTGCTGCCAACCATGGCAGCCGTGCTGCTGCTGTCCATGAGCTCAGCCGCCAGGGCTCAGCTGGAGGTGGGCTTCTACAGCAAGACGTGCCCGCACGTGGAGGCGATGGTCCGGGAGGAGATGGTGGCGATCCTAAGGGAGGCGCCGACGCTGGCCGGGCCGCTCCTCCGCCTCCACTTCCACGACTGCTTCGTCAGGGTGGGTACCTAGCTCGCTACATTGTGCTGCACTGCACTGCTCTGCTCTGCTCATCTATGCGTGCGCAGGGCTGCGACGCCTCGGTGCTCATGGACTCCACCAACGGCCACATGGCCGAGAAGGACGCGCGGCCGAACCTGACCCTCCGCGGCTTCGGCTCCGTGCAGAGGATCAAGGACAAGCTGGAGGCCGCCTGCCCGGGTACCGTCTCCTGCGCCGACGTCCTCACTCTCATGGCCCGCGACGCCGTCGTCCTCGCCAAGGGCCCCTCCTGGCCCGTCGCGCTCGGCCGGAGGGACGGCCGCGTCTCCATCGCCAACGACACCAAGCAGCTCCCCCCGCCCACCTCCAACATCACCCAGCTCGTCCAGATGTTCGCCGCCAAGGGCCTTGGCGTCAAGGACATGGTCGTCCTCTCCGGCGGCCACACGCTCGGCACGGCGCACTGCTCGTTGTTCACGGACCGGCTGTACAACTTCACCGGCGCGGTGAACCCCGCCGACGTGGACCCGGCGCTGGACAGGGCGTACCTGGCAAGGCTGAGGGCCAGGTGCAGGAGCCTCGCCGACAACACCACGCTCGCCGAGATGGACCCCGGCAGCTTCCTCACATTCGACGCCAGCTACTACCGCGTCGTGGCCAAGCGCCGGGGCCTCTTCCACTCCGACTCCTCGCTCCTTGACGACCCCTTCACCCGGGCATACGTCGAGCGGCAGGCCACCGGCCTCTTCGCCGACGAGTTCTTCCGCGACTTCGCCGAGTCCATGGTGAAGATGGGCAGCATCGACGTGCTCACCGGCGACCAGGGGGAGATCAGGAACAAGTGCTACCTCGTCAACTAACTAATGGATCATCAATTGCTGTTGGTTTTGGATACGTTGATTGATTGATTGGTTCGTTCATGCATCGGTGTGCTTCTTTCTTGGTTTGCTCATTTCACCCCTGGATTGGTACATATGTACGTATTGATTTTCTTTTCTTTTTGCGGGTGGGTTCAACTCATGATGTAATAATAACGAGTTAATGGAATAAATATCTTCCATTTATTTATCACCACTTTTTCTTGCTGCTGCTGTGCGTTCACTAAGCACAATTTTTGGATTGGAAAAAGAAATGCCAGAAATTGTTAGGCTTCAGTCCATGATGGTCATACTATTGGGCCTTATTTCGGCTGGAACAATGGGGCCTCGACCCATCAACTGGCCTTATCGTCCACTTCTTTTATTTAGGTGGGCCAGAAATACCACGGCAGCCCAATGGACACACTCAAAATTCATACCTCCTGCTCACCAACATCACACCGCCCATGACGATGCTATTTCTTTCTTTTAAGAAAAGAAAAAAGAAAAGGAAAATAAAAAAATGATAAATAAACTGTACGGGTCCATGGACAACCCAGTAAGGTAGTGTTCTTTTCAGTGTTTGCGTTTGCTTATAAGCTGAAAATTTGTTATTTTCGTACAAGTTAAACTCTTTAACGTTTGGTAGCTAATTTTTGTAGGTCTTACTATTTCTTCTCAAAGCACTGAAAACCATTTTTTCTATAATTTTTTGATCTCTCGGATGTCCTTATCGAGGAGTTACAAATTTTCAGCTTACAAGCAAACGCAAACGCTGAAATGTTCTCTATAAGTAAGGCACTACAGCCTACATATTATGGGCTCAAATTGAAAACGGTGAGCAGGCAATTAACGGGCGTCGGCGGGAGCTGCATGCAGAGGCCGTCAGTGTCTCTCTTGCTATTACAAGCAAAACAGTAGTTGGGTATTATGAATGGAGGTTAATGGTAGATTATCAAAAACCCTAGAATACTTCTAAAAAAAACCCTAGAATAAATTCTTCCTGGGTCCATGTCCGAGCAGTTAAGGGAAACGGACTGTAAATTCAGTGACGATATGTTTACGCTGGTTCAAATCTAACACCTAAAAATTTAGGGCTCGGTGAATATGAACTAAATCCATTTGTTTTTGTTCCATAAAAAGTGTCTGGTCTCTTCAAGGAATCAAGTGATCAGGACTCTTCACTAGACTTGTAAGCGAATCAAGCAATCCAGGCATGCGTCCTAGCCGGAGTTTTGTGATTACGGCCGCCTCACACGTCCTTGTCGTTTCGCCTCGATCGCTTAATTGTTTCCCTTGATTCTTTCGAGCTAGAGACCAGAGCTACTAATTTTCTTCCGGTAGCAAGAGAGAAATTGGCCGCTTTTCTGTAAGATTTGGGACAAGGTGAGAGACCAGATAGATGGGAAAACAATGGTTCAGATTTATTTAGGCAGTGATCTAGGGGGCCTGACGGAACGCCGTAAAAAAATTCCTTTTCTCTAACGTACGGTCCTATTATGATCTCTCAAAATTATTTGTGGGTGTCGTAGCCGTGTACATGTACATACTACATCACCTACCTACTCCATACCTCTCGTGTTAAATACAGAGACCAAATGAGATTTCTTTTGACTTTCATTAATTGATCAATCACCCAATGTTAAGCTGAGGAGTGCGTGGTCGGCAGCATACTGTCAGAACCCATATATTCTCTCCTCTGCAGTTGAAGAAGAAAAAGACGCTACAGTAAAGTTCGACAGCTAAAACCATCTATAAAAAGGTTAAACCGTTGAGAAAGATCATTCTCGATGGCTGTCCATCGAGAAAAGACCGTCCTGACTGCACGGTCGAGGGAAGTAGGTTCTCTCGACGTAGGTACACCGTCGAGAGAACCTTTCTCGAAAGCTCTACGGGCGTGTTTGGTTTGCGTGGCTCGGCTGGCGAACTACACGCAAGCCACCCAACCGTGTTTAGATTGGTCGAGCAGGCGTGGAAGCTCGGCTCCCATGCAAAATCACTATACCGGCCTGGCTCATGGGAAACGTCAGCTGCCGCCGTTTCCAGCTAGCCAGGCCGGCTCAGTGAATCACATAACTGCACTTTCAAACTTTCAAAAAATTTTAAAAATTCAAGCGACATCCAAATTCAATGAGACAAAAAAAATAGAACCGTAGATTCAAGTACAAGGTCTTAAAAAAATTCAGATTTTTTTAATTTTTAATTTATTGATTTTCTAATATTTGTTTTTTAAAATTTTTTTTATTTTTGAATTTATTTTTGTTGTAGTATTTATTTTTGATTTCCCTCTCTTGAATTTGTCCATCCCATTCCCCTCCTAGTCTAGCCAACCAAACGACATCTCTGCACAACCTGTCCAATCTCATACAACCAACCAAACAATATTCCCTTGCATCACCTCAGCCTGGCTGAGTTCATACGGCAACCAAACGCACCCTACATGTGGCGGTCCAAAGAGGTGGTGAACCCGGCCATGAGGCACGTTCATGGCTTCGGCTCGCTTCTCTCGACAGCCTTGTGGTAGTGGCCAAGAAAAATGTGTGCTTACCAGATCAATGATCACCTAATGTTCTAGAGAGACGTTATAGGCACAATGAGGATATCCGTGTGAGTTTCATCTTATTGCCCTACTAAACATGTTTTAATGAGTCCACATCGGGCTAAATGAATAAATATATGTATCACAACATTTTAGGGTTTTTTTTAATCATTTTTGCATTTTTGAAGTGACAAACACACTTTTTAGTGCACCAATTTGATTTTGCTCAACTATGGTAGCATGTGTCGATGGTTGCACACTATTTTATACGTACCACGACGATTTCGGACATTCTTCACAATTTTATGTCAATAAATCATTTATTTACGTTAAAAGATCAATTATACGCTTCTAGAAAATATGTAAACTATAAATATGTCAAAGTAGAAATATGCCATCACATATTTTTCTGAAATTTTAAAATTCAATTTTAGGATGCTTGGTTAATTTATGTGTTATTTTCAAGTTAAAATATCATTTGTAAATATATCATTTCCAATAAGAAGTTGTCCCTCGACGGTCCAACCGTGGGCCGTCGAGAGAGGCCTCTCACCCCGCACTAAGTGGACTGGCCCGGCCTGCTTGGCCTAGCCAGGGTGGACGCTCTCTCTTGACGGCCTTATAGTGGGCTGTCGAGAGAGACCTTAGCCCTTAGCAGCACAAAAAAAGGACGTGCTCTCTTACCCAGTTGGGTCAACAACGAATGATAAGACACCTAGTGGCGTTGGCTCGCAAGTTAGAGCCGACGCCCATGCCTTGTGCATTTTATTTTTTTACTCTCGACAGCCTAGAGCACAGCCGTCGAGAGAGGTTTCTACCCCGTGCTTAGCGTTTCAAATTGTTGGAAGGCTATGCGCACTAACGGAGACCTCTCTCGACTGTTTGAAGACGGCCCTCACGTCGTAGCCGCCCTGTCAGCCAGGGCTAGCCTCGACCATATACTTGATGGCTTGGCTATCGCCGTCGAGCCTATGCTTTGTAGTCGACGATTGACTCTAGCCGTTGAGTCCTAGATGATGGTCGAAATTTTCTTAGTTTTTGTAAGTAGTGAGAAGAAGCAGCAGCAGCTAGGCAGCGCCAGCAGCGGATCGAAGGCCCGGCGACCCTGGGCATGCATGTGCCTAGGCCGACAATGAATCCCTCCCATTGTGTACTGTGGTGAGCGGACGGTAGCCATAGGGTTTCTAGGTGGCAGCGGAGCGATAGGTGCAAGCGTTAGCTAGCATGTCTAAGTATGGGCATTTTATACCAATGGCTCATCCCTTCATAGCAATGTCCGTGGCTCAACTCTTCCTGACACACATCTACAAGCTCCATGGGTTGCCTTCAGTTATCATTTCAGACCGAGATAAGATATTCACTAGTGCATTATGGCAAGAATTGTTTCGGTTGACAGACACTACATTAAATCTAAGTTCATCCTATCACCTTCAAACTGATGGGCAAACTGAGCGGCTAAACCAGTGTTTGGAGACCTATTTGAGGTGTATGATTCAAGCTTGTCCTAATACTTGGGCAAAGTGGATTGCGCAAGCTGAATTTTGCTACAATACGACGTACCATTCTACTCTGGGTAAAACTCCTTTTGAGGTGCTATATGGTTATACTCCAAGGCACTTTGGTATGCTAACACAAAGGACATATCAGTATCTGATCTTTCTACATGGATGCAAGAACGCTTAGCAATGCAAGACTTAATACAGCAGAACCTTCATCGGGGCTTCAGGCTGATAAGCATCGTGTGGAAAGAAACTTTGAGGTGGGTGATTGGGTATATCTAAAATTACAACCATATGCTCAACAATCTTTGGTTAGAAGAGTGTCACACAAGCTTTGTTTCAAGTTTTTTGGGCCATACAAAATTCTACAAAAAGTGGGGTCGGTGGCATACAAACTGCAACTGCCAAGAACAAGCAGTATCCATCCAGTTGTGCATGTCTCTCAACTGAAAAAAGCACTTCCTCCTGGAACAGAAGTTTATGAAGATGCCGCTTTGCATTACATTGAAGATCAGACAGTCATGTACCCAACTGCTATCCTGAAAAGTTGTATGTATCAAGTAGGGAACAAGGCTGTACCAATAGGCAAGATTAGGTGGATGGATTTACCACCAAATTGGAGCACACGGATGCCAATGGAGCAGTTTCATCAGCACTTCACCTAACTTGAGGGCAAGTGGGTTCCTAAGGAGGGGGGAGTGTCAGGTGACTAGTGGTATTGTGTGTTGAGCCTAGTCCCTAGCTTCGTGGGCTACGACCCGTTCCGGGCCATGGCCATGTAATGGTTAAAACCTATCGCTAGGTGGATCAGGGGCAATGAGGATTATCAAACCTATTCCCTGCCATTCTCTCTGTTCTTTCCTCTCGATACTCTCCTTTGCTTGATCTCTTTGTAATACCCCGACCCCAATCCCGGCCCATTCTCGGCCCAAGACCGTGCTAGTTAAGGGGCAACTCCAAGAGGAAGCCACGCCCAGTCATTTTTTTCCCCAGCACCGACCTTGCTCCTGCCCGAGCTCGTGCTCGTCCCGCTTCCCGTCGCCAGCCGCCTAGCCAACCCTAGGCGCCGCCATATTGGCCGTCGATCGTCGTCGCCGTGTCGTCGTCTTGCGCACGCGCTGGCCTCCCGACGCCGTCGCCGTCCCCTCGCGATTCCCCCGTTGGCTCACCGTCAACCCGTCGTCTCGTCGTCGCCCCGCCTCGCCGCCACCCAGGGTTGCCGCCGCCTGGAGCTGCTGTGCGAAGAGAGGAAGAGGAGGGAGGCCGGGAGAAGGGAAAGAGACAAGGGGAAGAGGTAGAAGAAGGTAGGGGAAGGTATGTGACCTAGGGTTTTGGTTTATCTCGGTTTTCTAGCTAATCGAAGTTTATACCCCGCAAGATTAGTAGCTGCTAGTGGTAATTGCTCCTGTGTATGGTTCAATTTTGAGGATTGTTGAGGATTAGCGGTTGAAAGTGAGATTTGAGGCGTTGGACTTGCTATCCAGCGGCTTCAACGTGGGTTTTCATCTATATAGATCGTAAATTAGCTCGTGGTCATATTCTGGGATTGGTACGTGTCGTCGTTAGCTTCATTTTGAGTACAAGAACATAGAAAATGGATGAGTGGTTTGGGAATTGTGACCTTTGTTGTGCCGCTGTCCCATTTATGGTCGCTGAGGGTCTCTATCTTGCTAGTGCTAATTAGACCCGGCTAATGTTTGGGGCAGGAGATAGATAGTTCGAGTATTGTAGGGTAATTTCTTATGGCCTAGAAAGATCAAGTCATACGGTGATTAATGCGATAATTGTAAGGAAAACCTGGATGCCTAGAAAGATTAAGAATAGATGGTTAAGGATTAATATACGGCGATACTAGTTAATGTTTGGTATCATGGTTGTGAATGTGCGATATGTTCCTTGTAGGTGATACTGTCTTGGAGTCGGTGTCCTCGCCGCATCGCTTCACTCGGTAAAAGAGGCAAGTACATAGTGGGATGGTGATCGCGGTGTGACCCCATCCCAAACTGATCCCTTATCCCTAATATGCATTCTTTTGGGTATGTCGTCATGCATATTTCATCTAAGAGAGGGGATTGAAATTTGTTAAGAGATGCATGTGTACTTGGGTAGACAGATTGGACGGAAATCTCCTAAGTTGATGCATATGTTGGGTTGTTACACATTAGTAAGGGCTCACAGATGGTAAGAGGCTAGCAGATAGGCTATGGACGTGGGAATGGTTAAATTGAGTTGTTGATTGGTTAAATTTGGCAGATAAGGGTGCTTTTGAACTTAGGACTTGAATTGTTCCATAGTTCTGCTCTTAATACTGTTTATGTTCCGATTTCAATATGATAAATGTAATGCTTCTAATGGGTATTTGCCTTAGGGCGATGGTTGCTAATGCTTGTTGAGGTCCTTGTTGTATGCGCCAGAATATGGTAAACGTTTACTCGGTTGGATACATGACTAATTGGTTTACTGTCCTGTGACTATGCTTACCGAAGGGATGGATGGTGGTATGCGGTTGTGTGATGGTGAGTATTCTTCCTTTATCTGCTAAAGGATGAAGGTATGTGGTAATTGAATAACTTGATAAGTGGCAAGAGTTGAGTGGTCGTGTTCATCTGCATTCATGTGCACGGGCTGGGTCGAAGAATGATCATATAACTAGTCCGGAGTGCTTTAGGCCAGGTCGGTGAGAAAGCTATATGATCGAACCCATGGGCCCCCAAGTCCTAGGGAGTAGGCACTCCACGGGAGTGGAGCATTGATTGGTCCCCGCCTATAATAGGACGGGCAGGAGTGTTGCACCGACGGGTGGCACTCTGTTGGTCCCCGCCTAGAATAGGACGGGCTAGAGTGTTGCACCGACGGGTGGCACTCGGCTATACCGGTATAAGCTTAACAGAACAGACGCATATTGCATTGCATTGATAAAGAAAGGTGAAAGTTGAGGAGAACAAGTGTTGTGACGGTTGCTCTATGTGCTATGGCAATGAGATTGTGCATAGCTACGCTCGCTTGAGAGTGTGTAATTTGTGATTCAATGGAATAGTATGGATATTGCTGGTGGAATGTGCATAAATGATGGGTCAACTAAGAAATAACTTAATTCATGACGCATTATGTGGTCGAGTCGTACCCACCCTTGCGTGGTGACGTATTATTCGTTGATGGTCAGGTATATATTTATATGTACTGATTGTACTTGTGTTCTGGTCTTGGGTCGTGCATTGTCCAGGATGGAATTAGAGGCTGGTTAGATCATAACCCAGTTCTGACGAGGAGAGGGTTTCGTATATGGAAAGGAATTAGATTGGGTTGTAGCTTGGGCCAAAGCATTCAAGTGCCATGCCTATGGCAATTCTAATCAAAGGGTGAATATGTTGCAATTAACGCTAGTCGAGGTATTGGAGGCTTATCCGGGGAAATTAAGCTAAGGATGTCTATGCTACCATCCTAGCATGTTTAGGTTTGACCGTCTGGGGAAGATTTGCATTGAATTCCACCATATACCGAGGTATTCGGCTTGACAACCAAAAAGGGTGGTGTTATGTTGTGTTTATCATTCTGATATGTACTTGCTGAGTTGTTGAACTCACTCTTGCTCCCTTTATGTTTTTAGGTACATCCTGAGGCCGACATGCATGGGATGGGAGTAGTACTTCACCACGAACACTTGATAAGCTGTCTCTTAAGTAGGTCTAATCTGGTTAATTTAAGTACTTTGTAAAAGGACTCGGTTTGGCAATAGGTTGGATTAGAAGATTTGTTAAATTTTGTACCTAGTACGTTCCTGTGTGGTGGTTTGCCGTCGGTGCTAAAAGTAAACGAGGTAAGAGGTGGTTGTGATGGGGTCTCCACTAAGGTGGAGCTATTGGTTAGCCTGTGGGGGCTTGAATTGTCATAATATTGTGATATAATTGTATTTGTGCTTCTGTCTGCTGAGTGGATGTACAGTTTTTAGGGGAAGTGCTGCCGAAATTTCGTAGAATTTAGAGGATTAGTAGCATCTTGGACTCAGTAGAAGCCGGGGTGTTACACTCTTCTTCCAAAATCTCCAATTCTGCCAATGAACTCTACCATATTGCGTGAGATCGTCACATGAAACCCCTGAATGAGCGACCGGCCAGCGTGCATCGATTCTGCTGCAAATAAAGTCAACCCATGCCGCCGTGTGCGACTATTGAGTGGAAGCACGCGCCACCCTGGCCTACTAGAATACTATACGTACTGGAGTGGATCCCAAGCTAAAGGTTACTTGTACTGAGAAGTGGAGTAGAGCCTGCAGGATCCATCTCAGTACAGTAGGATATCTCACACAGTCACCTGCACAGCACGACGCTCGCTCGCCGTCCGTCAATGGCCGCGGCGGGCACCATGCCTCTTGCTCTAGCGCTGGTGCTGGTGCTCCTGTGTGGGTGTGCGGCCGCAGCGCCGTTGGAGATGGGCTACTACAACAAGACGTGCCCGCGGGTGGAGGAGATCGTCTTCACCGAGACGGCCAGGATCCTCAGGGCCTCGCCGGACCTCGCCGGCTCCCTCCTCAGGTTGCACTACCACGACTGCTTCGTGCAGGGCTGTGACGCCTCGGTGCTGCTCGACTCCACCCAGGGCAACGAGGCGGAGAAGGACTGCAGGCCTAACAAGAGCCTCCGCGGCTTCGACTCCGTCGCCCGCGTCAAGGACAAGCTCGAGAATGCCTGCCCGGGCACCGTCTCCTGCGCCGACCTCCTCGCCCTCATGGCGCGCGACGCCGTCGTCCTCGCCAAGGGCCCCTCCTGGCCCGTCGCCCTCGGCCGCCGGGACGCCCGCACCTCCACCGCCGCCAACTGCGCCGAGCTGCCCCCGCTCTGCGGCAACATCACCGTCATGATCCAGGTCTTCGCCGCCAAGGGCCTGGACGTCAAGGACGTCGTCGTGCTCTCAGGTACGTACCTAGCTACAAGCAAGTGAGCAACCACACTTCAATCTTTCATCGCTAGCTGTTCGCCGACGCTGCAACCATGCATGCTGCAGGCGCGCACACGCTGGGGAAGGCGCACTGCCCGTCCTTCGCCGACCGCCTCTACGCCCCCTCCGGCGCCGGCGCCACCGACCCGGCGCTGGACGGCGCGTACGCCGCAGCCTTGCGGCGGCAGTGCAGGAGGGCCGACGACGACAGCAGCACAGCGCAGATGGACCCCGGGAGCTGCACGACGTTCGACACGAGCTACTACCGGCAGGTGGCCAAGAGGCGCAGCCTGCTCCGGTCGGACGCCTGCCTCATGGACCACCCCTTCACCAGGGCCTACGTCCGCCTCGCCGCCACCGGCAGGCACGACGGCCACTTCTTCCGGGACTTCCGCGACTCCATGGCCAAGATGGGCGCCATCGGCGTGCTCACCGGCGACCAGGGCGAGATCAGGACCAAGTGCAACGTCGTCAACTCAATCAATCACTAGCTAGGATATTCATATCATGCAGCTATCTTAATTAGCTAGCATTCTTCATGGTTGCTTGAATATTATGTACTGAATCTGGAGTTCTGGAGTACGGTGAATGACCTCATTTTTTAAAAAAAATAATTCTGTCTTCAGGGCTAGCAATACCTTACATTATTTTTTCTATTGATTTAATGCATTCGTTGACTCAATTGATTAGGAAGGCCTTTTTTATTTTTTTATTTTTTTTGTCAGCATGGCACATGTAGTCTGGTCTGGCCCAACTGGTGCGGTAACGGGTAACTTTCTAGTAGATAAATGCTACACATTAAATAGGCCTAATTGAGGTCTAATTCCATTCCAAAACTTTGCTGGCCTAGTAGTTAGTGCTCGCGCTCATACAGGCCCAACAACAACTTCTTTACTCTTTAATAAGAATTGACGCTGACATTGTTGTTTTAGAACCTAATAAAAAAATCCGAACGCTACTCGTCAAAGGTAGTAGCGAAACATCGTTAAACTACTGATAAAAACAATTTTTCAAAAGATGTTTTAATCCATACAAGCAACGTTTCACAAAGCAAACAAAATATTCAAATAATTTTTTCAGGTGTTTCACAAGATCAAACAGAATATTTCACAACAACAAACACAATGTTTTCACAGGAGCAAATTAACCAGATGTTTCAGATTTTTTTTTACTTGTGTATAAGGATCAAATAAAATGTTTCAGTAGCTATTCAAAGATGTTTCAAAACAAACGAGGGGTGTTTCACAAGACCAAATAAATATTTAAAAATATTTCAAATCAAACAAGCAAATATTTCACAAGAGCAAAAAAAAGATGTTTCATCAGAGTGAACAAAATGTTTCAGCGATTATTCAAAGATGTTTCGACTTATACGGGCAAATTTTTCACAAGATCAAACAAAATATTTCACAAAAGTAAACAAAATGTTTCAGCAGTTATTTAAAAATATTTCAAACTCATATGAGCAAATTTTTCACAAGAGCAAATAAAATATTTCAGATAGTTTTTAGCGGCACCTCAAAACATACATAGGAAATGTTTTAGAGCAAAATCAAGATGTTTCAACCCATCCAAACAAATATTTCACAATAGCAAAAATGTTTCATATATTTAATAATGATGTTTAAAGCTGAATTCGACGGTGCTTTCTTATCCCTCGTTGATGCCACTGCGGAGCTTGGCCTTGCCAACGACGGCAACCTTCTCGCCACCACTATGAAGCACCTCGTGTTGGGATAAGGTGACGTGGAGTTTGAGGTTGGCGCAACCGCCTGCTCTCAATGTCGAGCTCACCATCGACGAGACTAAGCCCAATGGCCACCACATCCCTTGAGCCGCTGCAACAAGAGGAGATAGGGGGTAGCAGTGAGATGGAGGAGGAGGAGAGGTGCACGTGCTGCACGAGGGAGAGAGATAGAGAGGGGAGAGGGAGGACAGGGAGGAGCCCCGTATGTGGAGGAGCAGGAGGAGAGTAGAGGAGAGGAGAAGCAAGAGGTCGAGGGAGCAAGTAGCCACAATATGTTTTGTGTTGAGGGAGGAGAGGAGAGGTGAGAGAGGAAGAGGATAAAGCTGTTGAGTGGTTGAGAGGAAGGCAGGAAGGGGGAGGTTGCAGTTGCAATGTGATTTACAAAATTATTTTGAAAATACTCTAATCGGTTAAAAATTGTCTTGTCCGATATTGTTTTTGCGTAGCAATCAACAATTTTTTCTAGTTTATTTCATGCACATTCATGGACCCAATTGATTATCAGGTCAAAATTTTATATGCCATTGTATAGCTAGATAACATCTTACGTAACGTCGTTTAGTCACCTCTTCCTTATTTGCCATCACAATTGCTCCAATATTTTTTATATGACATTGTTGAAAATCTTATCATTTTTATTTAAGCTATGTAAATATACCCAAAATTCTCAAAAATATCACTGTGTTATTAAATATGTAATACTTTCAACCTATATTTTTGTATTTTTATGAAAGTTTTATGTTAAATTTACATTACAAAATTTTAAATATAAAGATTTATCTTAAAAATACTAAAAAAATTATGAATTCAAATTGTTTCATACTTAATAATTCTATTTTTTGAGAATTTTTAAAATATTTGCATAGCTTAAACAAAAAAGATAGGTTTTTACCAATAGCATATAGGAAAAAAATCGAGCAATTGCAATGACATAAAAGAGATAAGCCTCGAAGTAATGGCATGTAAGGTATTAGACAGCTTTGCAACGGCACGTAAGATATTTTTCCTTGATTATCTAGGATATTCGAGGTTTAATTGCAACAAACTGTTTGGTTTATTTACGTTCAAAGCAGGATCTGTTTTGCATTTACTAACCAAATGTACATGCTTTGCTATAAATAAATATATTTTTATCATACTTAAATATATTTAAGGTCAGATATCTTAAAAATAACTCTATTCTAGATTTAAAACCCAAGGTGTCAGACTCTCCTTTTTGGGAAAATTTGTTGAAGGTGAAAGAAACAAATTGTGCTATTAGACAATTGGTAGTGGGTAATGGAGAGGAAACAGATTTTTGGAGAGATTGCTGGCTGTATGATAAACCTATCTGTTACAAATATCCTGATATTTTCAATCTTTGTGTGGACACAACTATTACAGTTGCTCAGGGCAAAAATTTGAATTGGAATCTGAATTTTAGAAGATGGTTCTCTCCTGTAATGCAAATTCATTGGGATGAAATTTTGTACCGTTGTGGTTCTTATTCTTTTTCCAGTAATAGGGATGTAGTGATCTGGAGAGGAAAAGAACACAAAAAGTTTACAGTCAACAGAATGTACAAGCATTTAGAACAAAATTTAGGTCATAGCTTGGTTAATAATAATACTATTATGTGGAAATGTAAAATTCCTTTGAAAATTAAGATTTTCCTTTGGCTTATTGATAGAGATGCAATTCTTAGTAACGTCAACCTGAGAAAAAGGAATTGGAATGGGAACCCCTCTTGTGTGTTTTGTGATCAACTGGAAACTAGCAACCATCTTTTTTTCGATTGTAGTGTGAGTAGGGTGATTTGGGGCACGGCGGGAAGCTGTTTTGGAGTGGGATCTAGACCACTTGGTTTTGATCAAGTTCTCCCTTGGTGTGCTCAAATCTGGCCTAATGGCAATGAACTTCATTTAGTATGTGTGGCTGCTGTTATTTGGGCTACTTGGAAATGGAGAAATAACATCTGTTTTGAATAGAAAACATTGAGATCACCTACAGATATATTGCAAATGGCTTGTGTCTTTGTTAAATTCTGGGCAGGTCTTCAACAGGAGAATGCTAGAACAATCTTAGAAGAGGGTGCTTCTATTCTTATTCATGCTTTGGGAGCTGTCAGGGAGATCAGTACTGAAGACATGTGATTTCCCTCCTTCTACCAATTCTGGTGTGCTGGTTTACTCCTTGCTGACTGACTTCTAGTGGCAGATGTTTCTTTTGTTGCTCTGCGAAGGACAGAATTGAAATTTTGATGTACCCTATGTTGACAAGCTTTCCTTTTGATGTTGGTAGCTCTGTTTCTTACTAGCTAACTGTTCGGGGCAGGGGTGATGACCCGTGTCTGTCGTCTGTCTTCGTTTCTTTTGGTTTGATGTCTGTACAGTACTTTGTGTAATTCCGTTTTTTCTCCCAGAAGGAATGGAATTAAGGGGGTATGACACCTCCATTGTTAAAAAAAAGCATCTGGCTTGCAGGCGAACGTGAAAAAGTGCAAAATTTACCCAAAATGCTGTGGGAACCTAAATTTGGATTAGGTTTTTGTAACACTGCAAATGCAAGTCAAAACCTTCCCTCGTACCTATCTTGGGCTGCCATTACGCCAACAAAACTGACCAAAGGTGATTTTCAGCCGCTGATAGACAAGGTAGGCAAAGGATCTTTGCACCGATCTCCGGTCTTATTAGCATCCTATACCATCGCTTAGTCATCTCTTCCTTATTTGTCATCGTAATTGCTCTAATATTTTCTTATATGCCATTATTGAAAACTTATCATTTTTTTAAGCTACGTAAACATACAAAAATTCTTAGAACAAATCACAGTGTTATTAGATATGCAATACTTTCAATCTATACTTTTTAGTATTTTTATGAAAGTTTTTATGTTAAATTTACAGTTAAAAAGTTTTAAACATAAAGATTTATACTAAAAATACTAAAAAAATTGTACATTCAAATTGTTTCTACTTAATAATTTTTTTTAGGATTTTTGAAATGTTTACATAGCTTAAACAAAAAAAAGATAGGTTTTTACCAATGGCATATAAGGCAATAATTTAGCAATTGCGATGACATAAAAGAGATAAGTCTCTAAGTGATGGCATGTAAAGTATTATACAGCTTTGCAATGACACGTAAGATAATTTTTCCTTGATTATCTACGATATTCGAGGTTTAATTGCAATGAGCTGTTTGGTTTATTTACATTCAAAGCAGGATCTCTTTTGCAATTACTAACCAAATAAACATGCTTTGCTATAAATAAATATATTTTCATTGTATCATATTTGATTTATTTGTCTCACGCCCATAGCTCTGCTTTCAACCTTTCACGCTCGTCTGCATGGTGCTTTCACACCCTCAGCTCTGCTTTCGTGCTCAACTGCACCTTGCTTCCGCACCCTCAAATTTGTTATATATGAAGGTAATAGAAAAATTTCTAAAACACAACATGCTAAAATAAGAAAGCTAAATAAATAGAATGATTTGGTATATAATGGGCATTTAAAAAACTTTATAAAATACAAAACACTAAAATAAAAAAGCAAATCAAACAATAGAAAGTACCTTTATGATGTATTGACCGTTAGATAAGTGATGGATAGTGGAGATGATGTCGTAGTGCCATTCACCACTCCTCACTAAAGACTTTAATGACAGAGATAGTATGAATCTATAGAAGTTTTTTTTTGGAGGGGGGGGGGGGCAAGGCACGGTAACTCTCTATCTTGTGAAAAAAATTGCCATATGTTAGATGGGCTCAATTGGTGCCTAGTTCCAATATGCGGCTGGAAATGCGTGCGCTCTTACGTACAGACCCAAGACATGTCTCGCTACTCCTCCTTAATAAGAAACTGGTAGCTATTCAGTCAAATACGCGATATTTGTAGTCAAATTTGAGGATTAAAAAGTTGCTTTCGAGCGTGGGCAGCTTGTGGTTAAACTTTTGCGGCGGATGAAAGATGCTTCCATTCCATCCATCACTAGGCTTTCACTGAAATTAGTGGATGGGAGCTGACCTTTCTTATGATGTATTGAAAGCAAATCAAACAACAGAAAGTACCCTTATGATGTATTGACCATTAGATGAGTGATGGAGGATGGAAATGATGTTTTAGATAGTGCCATTCACCACTCCTTAGTAAAGTCTTTAATATTAGAGATAGTACGGATTTGTAAAAGTTTTTTTTTAGGGGGGGGGGGGGCGGGGCGGGCAAGGCATGGTAACTTTTATCTTGTGAAAAAACTGCCATATGCTAGATGGGCTCACATTACAGGAATCGTTTGCAATCTCGAGTGCCAAAAACCCTCGAAAAAGGCTCCAAAACCCTCGTTAAATATGCGGCTGGTGCCTAATAATTCCTGTAGTGTCAATTGGTGCCTAATCTCTACTCCTAAAAAAGCTGCTGTGGTGATAAGTGATGGCTTATCAAACCAATCTGAACCATTCAATTTAATCTAACGGCTGTCCATACCCTGATTCGCGTCTTCCTCTCCACCAATCCACACGCAAGCCCGTCGACTCCTGCCCGTCTGCGTCCCATCGATCCACGCCTCCCCCCTCCCCCTCCTCTCCACCAATCTACGCGCGAAGCACGGACCCTCAACTAGTAATTCCAATATGCGGCTGAAAGTGCTTGCGCTCGTACGTACAGACCCAAGACATGTCTTGCTACTCCTCCTTAATAAGATACTGGTAGCTAGTCAGTCAAATGCGATATTTGTAGTCAAATTTGAGGAATAAAAAGTCGCTTTCGAGCGTGGGCAGCTTGTAGTTAAACTTTTGCGGCTGATGAAAGATGCTTCCATTCCATCCATCAATTGGCTTTCACTGAAATTAGTGAATGGGAGCTGACCTTTCTTAATCGGGGAGACTCTTAAAACATTTTCTTTAAGCAGGAAATGGTACATATATATAGCTGGATTAAACAAGGTTATCTCCACATCTAATTTCTCTTGAGCAGTTGACATTCTCCTACCCCCGGCCGCAGTAGTAGTACAAGCTAGCTAGCTAGTACAGTACAGGCGCATCCAAGTGAAGAACGTACTGGCTAGTATGTACTAGCAGAGTACGGAGCATGACACTCCAGTCCATGGTTGTGAGATTATGCATATGTATAAGCAATAGTTGGTGTAAATGTAATTAGCTGCCTGTGTGTCTATTTGGTCGCGATTGATCCACATCCAGTGAAGATCGCGGTGAGAAGAGATGGGCTCCGCCACCGCCAGTAGTGCTGCGCTGCTCCTGCTGCTCGCCATGGTGGCGGCGGCGGAGGGCCATGTGGAGTTTGGGGCGTACAACAAGACGTGCCCGCAGGCGGAGGAGCTGGTGTACCGAGAGATGACCGGCGTCCTCGCCAAGTCGCCCGACCTCGCCGGGCCCCTGCTCAGGCTCTTCTCCGTCGACTGCTTCGTCGGGGTAAGCTAGCAATAGCATAGCAGCTAGCTCATCACGGCAACGTGCAGAGCTTGCTCATGTCATGTGTGTATGCCGATCTAGGGCTGCGAGGGCTCCATCCTCCTCAACTCCACGCCCAACAACACGGCGGAGAAGGACTCGCCGCTCAACCTCGGCGTCCGGGGCTACGACGTCATCGACTCCCTCAAGGCCAAGCTCGAGGCCGCCTGCCCCGCCGTCGTCTCCTGCGCCGACATCGTCGCCCTCGCAGCACGGGACGCCGTGCGCCTGGTACCTATCCACAGCTCCAGCCTCGCTCAATCAATCGATCCTACACATGAATGATACATATATATATGCAGACGAAAGGGCCGTACATCCCGGTTCCGACCGGGCGGCGGGACGGGAACAGGTCGGTTGCCGCCGACGTGGCCCCCAACTCTCCTCCTCCGGGCGCGAACATCACCGACCTCATCGCCGTCTTCGCCAGGTTCAACCTCACCGTCAAGGACCTCGTCGTCCTCTCAGGTCCTACACTACGCCGATACTTAAATTGGGCTTTGGGCCGGGCTTAAACGAATGGGCCTCTTCCTGCAACATTCATATGATTAGGCGCTCACACCATCGGCCGCGCGCACTGCTCCACCTTCTCCGACCGCCTCTACAACTTCACCGGCCAGAACGGCGCCTCCGACCCCACGCTCGACGCCAACTACACCGCCACGCTCCGCGGCCAGTGCAAGCCCGGCGACCTCGCCACCCTCGTCGACCTCGACCCCGGCAGCGCCACCGCCTTCGACCTCGACTACTACCGCCTCGTCTCCGCCAGCAGGGGCCTCCTCTCCACCGACGCCGCCCTGCTCCTCGAGGACACCACCAAGGCCTACGTCCAGCGCCAGGCCAACGCCACCGCCGCCGACGAGTTCTTCGCCGACTTCGCCGCGTCCTTCATCACAATGGGCAAGATCGGCGTGCTGACGCACCAGAAGGGTGAGATAAGAAGGCAGTGCTCCGCCGTCAACCCGCCCTCGCCATCGACCTCCTCCTCCCCCTCGGCAGCCACGGGCAGAGGTCAGGCCATGCTCGTGAGTTCTCTCTCTGGGCTGCTCCTCGTCCTCCTCGCTGGGGCTCTGCCGCTCTGACGGCCGGGTTCAGAGAGCTGAAGCTTGCTAGGTTCGTCTGCGCTACTTCATTTGCAGCGGCAGGCTGGGTGGTTTTTAATTGCTGCTCATTCAGGGGGTTTGTTGATTGGCTTGATTTTCCTTTTAATTTGATAATTTGTGCATGTTTCATTAATATCCATGCATGATCATGGAATTTGTTTGTGGAGGATTTCGTTGTAAGTTTGGTTAAGTTCGCGATCCCTGAATAAATGAACCGTCACTTGTTCTTCTGTCTGCACAGGAACAAACTTATTTCAGACTCCTTACCTTGCATTTGCAGATCGATGCTTGTACCAATGCAGAAAGCCGCTTTGAAATAGGCATGTTTGGGAGAACGAATGAAAACTATTTGCTTCATTATCTCTGCAGCGGGAATTTCTTAATTGCAAGAGGTTGTCCGCATGGAAATTAACGGCACCTCCGCTCCTTAAGATGATGATGGTTCTTCTTCTCTCTATCCTCTTTTTTTTTTAGAAAAGGGCAGGAGGACTGCTAATTATATAATATGTACAAGAGGTAATTAAAGGAGACCTAGGCCTTAAGATGGAGCTAGGAAAATGCCCCCTCCCACAACACTAGGTCCTCCTAAATCTTGCTGGACTCAAGAAAACGTTTTAGAATATGCGGCGATTTCACTCCTTCCAAACGTTCTAAACCTCATAAATCATGAGACCTTTGAAGGCATTTTTCTCCGCCTTAGGAACCTTGGAGGATAGGGCATGCCACCACTCCCGGAAAGTACAGCAAGCAAGCGGTGTCGACGTTGGCAGGTGGTGGATACCCAACCTGCCCAGCAATGTGACCCAAGTTCTCTCATGAAAGGGCAGTGTAGGGAAGGTGGTTGTAGTCCTCTGGGGCTTGGTTGCAAAGACTGCAGAGGTGGTTGTGAGGCCAGCCTTTCTTGGCAAGGATGTCAGCAGTGTGCAGTCTATTGAGAGCAAGGGTTCAAGCGAAGAACTTGCACTTGTTCTCCGTTTTGTCCTTCCAAACCAGTCTTGCGTTGTTGCAGGGAATGCTACCTTGAAACTGGAGGAGGTAGGCAGATTTTGGCAGAGTAGGTGCTGTTCGAGGAACTCTTCTAGAGGACGTCGTTGGGCCTCGCAAGAGACAACCAAATGCCTTAGAGCCTGCCCCAACGCAGCACGTATTCGCAAAGCTACTCAACTGTGTGGATGCCACGAACCGAAGAGACCCAGGAGTTGTTGCAGAGCTCTTGGGAGATAGAGCAATGCTTTCGGCTGGCAATTTTATGGAGGCTTGGGGCGATAGTCTTAGGGGTCATATAGTAATTCCATTCTCAACGGCATGAGCTAATCTGTGGCTTCCCTCTTTTTGTTAATTGTAACACCCTTACCCAATGAGGGCCATGCTAAACTGTTCGTGAGCCATGAGCTAAAGTTTGAGCGTGTAGATACAATGACCGACAAGACATGAATAGTGTCGGCACTACCTGAACCGACCCATTTTAAATAAGAAAACTTTAAATTTAAAATATTCCAAAATATCAAAATATTAAATATATGTGCCTAATTTTCTTGTGACATATAATTCTTTTCTTTGATTTCTAATATGTTTTATTTATTCTTTTTTAATTATTTTAGGCCAAATTGGCCTATTCGCTAGTGCTTGTCTAGACATTCGTCCGGCCATGCATGCCTAGGCCGAAGGCCAAGTCCCAGGGTGGTTCACCACGGCATGCATAGTCACAAGACATTTTCCTTTCTTAAACGTGCCTCATTACGGGTTCTCCAACCATCACCAGATGTGACATTCTGTTATTAAAAAACTCTTTGAGCCAACAGAAAACAAGTCTGCAATATTGTCGGGAATGAACCCAAAACTATTTTTTTAAATTAGGAATTTTAGCTCTCTTCTGCCTCCACAAAGCTGGCATTACGCGCCATTCAACGACTTTGCATCGTAGAGAACTCAAAACAATTTTATGGCTGTTAGAGCATCTCCAGCAATAGCCCCTAAAACAGGGTCCCTACTTTTGATTTGGGGGCTGTCCCTATTTTTGGGGGCCTCTGATTTTGTCTTCAACTCCAGCAGTTAGCCCCTAAATCTTAGCCCCTATTTGCTTATGACATGTGGGACCGGCTCGTCAATGACTCTTTGTTTTTCTTTTCAATATCCTTTATTTTCTTTCTTCTTTTTCCTCTTTTCTCCTCCCTCATCTCTTCAAGCGAGACAAAGGGAGGCGGTGTGATGATGGCGACGGCGGCAGCGACAATGGCGTCGGATCTGGCGCGGCGACGAGCGGCGGCGAGGCGCGAGCAGCGGCAGATCGGATCTGGGCGAGGCGACGAGCGGCAGGGTAGAAGAGGGGACGACGGCCGGCGACGGGTGACGGAAAACACTCCAACAGAAAAGTAGGGGGCCCCTAAAGATCCCTGGGAATTGGGGCTGGAGGGGGAGATTTAGGGGCCTCCCTATTTTAGGGGCTTGAGTAGGGGTCCTGTTGGAGTGCATTTTTTGGCCATAACCCTTATTTTTGGGTTTAGGGGCTTGAATAGGGGCTCTGCTGGAGATGCTCTTACACGCATGGATTACGGGAGAGTAAAACACTAGAAACCAAAAAAAAGTAAAATTTGTCTTATATTTATCCGGCCAGAAGTCCGTACAGCTTGCTTTAATCCAGATTAGTCACAACTTTGTTCTTTTTGCATGTCAAACATTTTGACGCTTTGTAGTTGTTTTATAAAAGCATTTTTTTCCTAGAAGCTCCAAAAACCAATTTCAACAATTTGTCAGCCTCTTGAAGCCGCCTAATGAAAGTCACAACTTTTTATATTAGAGCACTCCTATTGACACCACTCGGGGGTAAGAGTTATCTACACCGTTTAATCAAACATACACAATCCAGATGTACTCATTGTCTAGCGCCCTAGGGTAAGAGGTTGCTGCACCATTGGATCGAGAAAAATAAGTAACCCATAATAATTTGGGTACATATAAAAAAAATCCCTTCATACTAAATGCTACTCCCTCCGGTCACAAATATTTGAGGTTTTTGACTTTGCACAGTCTCCAAGATACAACTTTGACCACTAATTACTATTGTAATTTATTTTTAAAATCCACTAAAATTGTAATATTATTGAAGTGCCTTTTGAGACGAATCTACATATATAATTTTTATATGCACAATCTAATTATTTTAAAGGATATTCGTGACTTAAGTTTCAAAACTTTGACTAGCACGTATCTCAAACGTCAATTATTTGTGACCGGAGGGAGTATATTTATCCGGAATAAAGCTATACACAACTAGTCCTTAATTGCAACAACACGACCTGTCATAGGTAGCATAGCAGGGCAACAAATTATCAAGTGGGAATTATCTGCAATTACAGACTTTTCAAGATGCATGATTGGGCATCTTTTAGCTGAATGTTTCATTCCCCCTTGCAAATTGCAATGTGCAGAAGCACGAAGCTGCATGCCTAGATAATGGTCGGCATGTCATGGCGGACATGGCAACCATGAAGTAGCGCACCAAGGTCAACTGCTGCACCCAACATTCCCATATATACACCTACCAAGTCCGAGGTAGCCAAGATCGAGGAGTAGCCATCACCACCATTAATTTGTGCCATCTTCCTCTCGCTAGGGCTAGGGCTGGGGCGCCATGGCTGCGATCACCGGGGTGTTGTTGCGCAACCAGAACCAGTGGCTGCTGGTGTTCGTTGCCGCCGCGGCGAGCCTCATGGCGAGCTCGGCGAGGGCGGAGCTGCAGTACGGGTTCTACAACGCGTCGTGCCCCGGCGTCGAGGAGCTGGTGCGGGCGGCGGTGAACGCCACCTTGGGCAACGACACCACCCTCCGGGGCGCCCTGCTCCGGCTGCACTTCCACGACTGCTTCGTCCGCGGCTGCGACGCCTCCATCATGCTCAACTCCCACAATAGCACCGCCGAGAAGGACGCCGACCCCAACCTCACCGTGCGCGGCTACGAGGCCATCGAGGCCATCAAGGCCATCGTCGAGGCCGCCTGCCCGCTCGTCGTCTCCTGCGCCGACATCATGGCCATGGCCGCGCGGGACGCCGTCTACTTCGTACGTCCCTCCCCCTCGATGCTCCATACATGTATATGTTGCATGCATGCTTGCTTCGTGAATTCTGCATGCTAAACTGCTCATGTGGATCGATGCAGAGCGACGGGCCGCTGTACCAGGTGGAGACCGGGCGGCGCGACGGCAACGTCTCCGTGCTGGACGAAGCCCTCAGTAGCCTGCCGCCGTCCGACGGCAACGTCACCGTGCTCACCAACTACTTCGCCGTCAAGAACCTCACCATGAAGGACATGGTCGTCCTCTCCGGTAATGAATTCATTAGCTCCATCCATCCATCGTGAGCAACCCACTAGCTTTAGCTAACGCACGTCGACGCTTTGATCGATGATGCAGGCGCGCACACGCTCGGCATCGCCCACTGCTCGTCCTTCTCGCGGCGGCTGTACAACTACACCGGCACCGGCGACCAGGACCCATCGCTGGACGCGGCGTACGCGGCGCAGCTGGAGGCGGTGTGCACGCCGGAGAAGCTGGCGAGCGTGGAGCCCATGGACGCGCTCACGCCGGACAAATTCGACCTCGGCTACTACCAGTCCGTGTACAACCACACGACGCTGCTCGCCTCCGACGCGGCGCTGCTCGACGACAGCCTCACGGGCGCCTACGTCCAACTCATGAACAACGCCACCGCGCTCGACACCTTCTTCGCCGACTTCGCCGTCTCCATGATCAACATGGGCCGGGTGGGCGTCCTCACCGGCACCGACGGCGAGATCAGGCAGACCTGCGGCATCTACGTCGACTGATCCACGGTGATCACTCCAATTGGATCGATCGATGCAAATTGTGATCAGCCTCAGATTTAATTAACTCGAGCCATGTCTACATGATCGATTGATGGGCTACATCTCTGCCGGGTTTTCTTTTTTGCCTGCACCTTTTTACATATATATTCACGACATTTTGGAACATTCATTGGTTGGTTTGCGGCAACATTTGTTCTAATCTTGTGTACAACTTACTATTATTCTTCATTTTGGGATATGTTCTGGTTAAAAAAAAAGTCGAGTGTAAAACATGCTTGTGTCGCCATGTATTCTACCACAAATATATAAGTCGGCTTCCTCCGTGAACCAGCCGTAGATAACATTTTGATCATGAAATGCAGCATAGGTGTTCAGAAAGATGGTTAGAAAAAACTTTTTTTTATCACATAGGATAGCACAAATGCTTAGAGAGGTTCTTATAGGAAAGGATGAATGCTTAACTTAGTGTTGGTGCTTACAAGTGTTTAGAGAAGATTGTAGCATTTGAGCACCTACCTAATGTCTACTTAGCAATGTGGCAATGCGTGCGCTCTCCCTCTCTCTTTAAGAGCATGTGCCTACTTAATGGGGGCACCATATCAAGTGCTAAGGCCTTTTGGGTGATAACGTGCTAACTTATGATGTTGGCCTTCCAATCTAGTGCAAATGGTCCAAATCAAGGCAGGTGGTGTCGTCCTTCCCACTTGAACTTGTTTCATAAAACCCCTCGCCCTTCCATCTGTTTCGCAAAAGGGCCCTAGCCTCACCTTCAATCCCACGTCACCTCGCCCCGATCGATCCATGTACCTGATCCTGCCTCCCCTAGCCACCACGGTGCCACCCTTTCCTGACTCCAAGGCTGAACCCTTGCTGGATCTCCACTGCCTCCCTCCCCCTAGTTCGTCCTTGCTGCCCCTCATCCTCTTGTACCTAGCCCTCCCCCCTCCCCCCCACCGTGCCATCCTTCTCAACGGCCCCAGTGTCCTCCCTCAGTCGAGCCAATCTCTCTTCCATGCCCCGTCTCCTTTTGTACCCTAGCCTCCCCTCCACCCAGCCATGCCATCCTCCTCCCTACTGGCACTATCGAGAGAGTCTATGTTGCGCCATCATCATCCTCAAGCCGCGGGGTTTGAACCGCTAGGCCCTCTGTTGTGTCGTCATTGTCCTCAAGCCACTAATTAGAGTGATTTGAACCATTAGGCCCTCCCTCTACTACACCACCTTAGGAGCTGCACCACCAGGATGGTCACCGCTAGCTTAGAACCGTCGCATTTGGGGCACTGCGTCTGTAATTTGGGGCACTGCGTCTTTGATTACAGCAACAATAACATCACCAATACGAGCATATCGCGAATTACTAGCAGTTCCTATGACTCGAATACACATCAATTTTCGAGCTCCACTGTTATCTGCTACATTTAAAAGGGTCTGAGGTTGAATCATATTATTTTGATTTTAATTTGTTATTTCAATGCAAAAGGATGAAAGAAATATTGTCTTTTCAGAAAGAAAAACCAGGTTTTTTTTATCTTCAATACCCTTTTTGGGTTCTATATCTCTAATCGAAGAAATTGACTTTGTATGGGCATTTTACTGGCAGCTATGGAAATAGCTGCTCTAGCTACTGATTTGGATACTCGCCCATTTCATAAACTATTCGACTGGTTTAACAATGGCTACCCAATATTCGGGGATCCTTTCTCATTTATACGTGTTTCCGTGGGTCTTAGTGTAACCAGTTTGTTGGGAAATATACGTACCCAAATTTGTCCACTTTTACGGAAAACCCCCGGTAAGCCCGTACTTGAAGGTTGCCATCCCACCCTATCCCTTTCGCCCTGCCCTAGAGATGGCCAAATGGGCTGCCCGCGGGTCCATATCAGTAGGCATAGCCCAAGCATGGGCGGCCCTACCAGAATCAGGCAAGATTGTGCCGTGCTTGGGCAAGACACCTAAGACAATGGTCAAGATGGCACAGCCATGAAAGTTATTTATGGGCGCAAGACGCTCAAAGACGATTAGGCATGGCACGGCATGGCCCATTTAGCCCGTTTATTTGAAATATAGCCATTTTATAGTCGTTTTTAGCCGTTGGAGGCTAAAAAAATTGAAACAATTCCTAAAATCTTTATTTGTCTTGATCTAGAAGAATAATTGATCAAGAAGAACAATTGTAATATTCACTTTTTTTCTTGTACCACTGAGCTATAGGCTGTACTCTTTTTTCTTTGCCAAGGTTTTCTCGTGTTGAGTTTTTACTTGGCAAAATTTTTAACGAGACAGCCAAACATCAATAAAGATCATTATTTAATTCCAATTATTTGTCTCATTTTAGAATTTATTTCATATTTTTAGCTTTTTCTCAATATATATATTTTTAAAAAGTTTTTCCTACATCCTTTGAATTTTTCTAATTATTTTAACTTTTCCCCTTTTCTGATTTTTTTCAATTTTTCTGTATTTTTTTCATACTTTTTCGATTTCCTAATTTTTCTAACATTTTTTATTTTTCATTTTTTCAAAATTTTTTTTTTGGCACAAACGTCCCAGCCCGGGCCATGAGGCAACGGACCAGCCTAGCACGAACAGTTTGGCCACCAGGCCGTGCTTGGGCTAGCACGGCACGGTCCATTTATTAGCCATGCCTAAACGGCCATGCCGGGCCGCCCATTTGGCCACCTGTAGCCTGCCCAATCCCCACAGTTGTCGCCGCCGCCCACCAAGGCGCTTCTCCATTCCCAATTCCCCACCTCACTCCGCAGCTCCTCGTTCCCTTTCAGTGCTTGAGGTGGCCGATATGGACTATGGACTATGGACTCATCTCTATACCATATTAGCGCCGCCCGATAACTGGATCCCATCACCGTGAGCTTGCTCGCGCTAAATCCGTGCAGATCCATGACAACCGCGCTAGGTCTGGATGCCTTCATCTGGCGTGCTGCATTCTTAATTTTTTTTACTCAGGAACAGAAAGGTATTCTTGTGCTCGTGGCTGGCCTGTACAATCTAAACTGAGTCGACCAGAGCTTGCAAACTATTTATGGAACCTATCCTTGAGTTTCGATTGATTCTCTTCAGGGACGATTTCTTCTGTTAATTGTACTAATTCTCTAATGTTGTGGTTAATGTAGCAAGACATTATTCTCATTTTGGATGGTGATGGCAGACAAGGCTAACCAATTGCCCTTTAAAAGTTAAGGTGGGCAGTTCCACATTGGCTTCAGCCTCTCTGATGGCATACAAGCTCGTACAAGGACGGTGATGACCTTTGGAGAGGCAGTTCAGCATTGGAACAATATTTAGAATGTATCTTGTCCATCAATTCAATGTCTTTGGGCCTGGTACTGATGTATGGCCAGCTAGCCCTGATGTATTTGTGCTGCATGTAATTATGCATTTGTTTGTCAGAATTAAAATATATGATGTAACATTTGTCTCAATGTATGATGGCAATGCTGCCAGCCTGATACTGTTCATGTGTACGTACCAAAATGTTCAAAACAAGTGCCAGCCTCATACTGCTCATGCAAACCTGATAGCAATGTAATGTTGTGAGAGAAGAAACAATAGAGCACACTGGACAATAGTATCACGTAATTTGAAGGTGAATGGCTTCAGGTTCTTGACATTAGCTGGTCCTGCCTCGTGCTGCTTGATATATGCTAAAATGTAAGCATTGAGGTTCAGACATGTCTTTTTTCTCAAATTTGTCTGAATGCACTATTCAATATGATGATAACATGTGAAATAATTTGAAGCTTCTTCTTTTCATACACAGCACATTTATGGATTGTGCCATTCTGATCATATTTATAAATCTCAGACAAAGCACAAATACGTGTGAATACATTCAGGGTAACATATCCCAAGCAATTATATTAGTTGTGATTACGTTCAGAGAAATTGTAGAGAAGATGTGCAACAAATGCATTGCGAATGTCTCACCTCCAAGGCCCAACTGCATACAAAATCATAATTACATACATTCTCATTTATAACAAAAAATCTCTATTGTCAAATACAGTCTAAAATTATCTAGAAGACCATTGGTGCTGCCCAAAGGCTCACTTCCAGGTGCTTTCATCTTGATCAGCTTGATCATGCTGATCGTTAAATATTCATTTTGGGTTCAAAGGCCAATCTTGTTTACTCGCAACTTGCATGTGATAGCCGTTACATACAAAACAGCCTTGAGCTCATAAATATTTATATTTATATTTATATATAAAATATAAAGTGCAGACTTTGACTAACCGAATGGCAAAGGCTATCTCCACATGCCCCCGGCCACAAAAGAAGAAGAAAGCTAGCTCAACAACTCCATATTTATATTATTAAGGTAGGAAGGAATCCTCCTTCCTCAGAAAAGCCAAGGCCTACCATTTCCTTCCCCCACAGTTGACAAATTAAGCCATTACCATCAATCACATGCATGCTTCCATCAACTGTGTATTGAGTCAATTATCCTATGCAGTTTGCGCCACTAATTTTGGAGCTCACACTCCTTGTTAAGCTCATATATGTTATATATCCTGGCTGCCTTTGAGTGAAACCAAAATACATGCTAGTACAAGAAACCAGCATAGAGCCATGTATAAGACCATATATGCAACAATTGTACATGCGTCTGCTGTCTGTACATACGACAAATGAGTGAGATGAACAAGTTTGGTGTTTGTCTGTCTAGCTTCTGATCCTCAGTTGAGAAATGTTTTGGTTGCCCACGAGGTGATTTGTTCGGTCATTTAAAAGAACATATATTACGAGTGAATTTGATTTGTTTTAAGCGGTCGCATACAAATGTAAATCTAAGCATTAGACGTACGTGCTACATCCTCAATTTCCAATTTTGAAATATAAACTGTTAACACTAATTTACTGGATCATTGATCTGAACTTCTACACGTGCACACTCTGTCGACCGAACTTATATTCTCAAAAAAAAACTTATACTACGAAGGCATTATTGCAATGATAACTTTGTTGCTTTGTCTTTGAGGCAACGTATCAATTAAATTCAAAAGAATGCACAGCTTCATCTTTCAAACACCATGATCATGTGATGGTTAAATACAAAATGCACTAAGAAATTAAGACACTAAGACATGCTTGCATTATGTCCAACATTCGACAAAAAAATAAGCAGGCATCATTTACAAATTTAAGCACAACATTCAGCAAAAACTGAAGCAAGCAAATGACGGCCTACCACCACCTTGAGTTGAGCATATATATATGCAGGTGTGGACTGTGCAAGCCACGAGTCAATTAGTCCAAAACCAAACAATTAAGCAACTAATTAGAGTAGTGGAATTACATTACAGATGTACCCAACTAACGAATAGCTGGGTACAGACGAGACGATGGACTGAAAATAAGATGATAATAATTGGAATGCACAGCACGACCACAAATGATCGATGCATGCACATGGCTGTTGAGTTGAGCTCCAGCCTCCAGGTCAACAAGAGCGAGCGTCCGGCCGCCAACCCCTACCCTTCCATATAAGCATGCAGCAGCTGCCTCCATAGTCCATTCCCAGCTCATCGACCACTAGCTACTGCCACTGCATTGCGTGTAGCTAAGCTGCTTCCTCCTTACGTCTTGAGCTCGTGCCTCATGGGATCGATGGCCCTGCTCGCCGTTGCGGCCGTGGCCGCGCTGGCCCAGCTCGCCGCCGCCGCGGTTTATCCGGTGGGGGGCAACGGCGCCTGGGACACCACCGGCAACTACAACGCCTGGTCCGCCGAGCAAAACTTCTCCCAGGGCGACTCACTCGGTATATACATACAATCACCTCCATCGCCATCCGTTCATCCTAGGCTCCTAGCTAGTAGCTACATACTTGATACTTGTGCATTGCATTCTCGATTCCTCTACTTACGCTTCCTCTGCGTCTGCGCGCAGTGTTCACCTACCCGTCCTCTCATGACGTCGTCGAGGTGACCAAGGCCGGCTACGACGCCTGCTCCCCCGCCAGCGCCATCAACACCTACACCGGCGGCAGCACCACCGTCAAGCTCGCCACCGCGGGGAAGCACTACTTCATCTGCGGCATCCCCGGCCACTGCACCGCAGGCATGAAGCTCGAGGTCACCGCCGCCGCCAAGACCAAGCCCAGGGGCCAGAGGAGCGTCGCCCCTGCATTGGCGCCGGAGGCCCCTGCTCCTGCTGTGCCCTCCACCGTCTCGTCGCCCACCGCGGCGCCGGCGCCCAAGTCGTCCGACGCGGCCAGCATTGCCATGGCCGGAGCCAAGGCGGCCGTGGCGCTCGCCGTGGGGATGGCCGCCGCGCTGGCCATGTGAGGGATCGGATCCGGACGTGTCTAGTTTTGCTTAATTATACCATTAATTGAGAAATTTGCGGCGGATTTTAACTTGTTCTTTCTCACGGACCGTCTGTTTATTGATTGATGTACCTAGCTACTCATTTGTTGTACCTCTCCATCCAATAAATCTATTCTTATTCTTCCATGCCATGTGCTTACTCTAATCTCTCTCACTTCCCTCTGTTTCTAACCCTACAAAGCACAGCTAACTCCCTAGTTTATCGCTCCCTGCACCTACACCTGCAAAATCAAATTGGATCCGAAATATACGAATTTTGTAAAAAGGAAAAAAAATATTTTTTTACCGATAAGATTACCGCTGATAAAAAATTTTAACTCCCAAGTTATCAGAAACCCTGGCTGGTAGTACTAATCAATTTGCAATCCTTGCTATTTCTTTTACGGCAGCATATCCAGTGCTAATGGTCATCCAGTGTTAAGGTGCTAACATGCGATGCAGGCCATCAGATCTATCATGTGCGGGTGAGATCCATTGAGGTGGAAACTTCCTTCCTAATTTACACCATTTTTCACAAAACCTCCTAGGATTTCAGATCTATCATGTGCTTCCACCTATGTAGATCTCAGTCATACGTGATGGATCTAAAGGCTCTTGTTCAAAGTTAGCATGTTAGCACTAAATTGGCATTAACACTGGATACGTTGCCTTCTTTTACAGCCTGTAAAGATCCATATGCATAAGAGCTATTTTGAGCATCATGATCAACTAACAAACTAGGCAAACAACTTAATATGAAAGCGCCAAACTTTGGTAGGATTTTATCCTTGTACTTTCAGGTAGTGTATGGATTTTATCCTTGTACTTTCAGGTAGTGTATGGATTTTATCCTCGTACTCCAATTGACCTTCTACCATCGCCTAACTCTAAACGAGTCAATTATGATGCTAAGAAGCGCGCTGAATTTGTTTCAAAATTGCATGAGACAACTAAAGAGAATATAGAGCACATGAATGAAAATTGCTGGAAGTACAGGTAGGAACGAATTAAAATTTGAACCAAGTGATTTAGTATGGTTGCACTTGAGAAAGGATAGGTTTCTAGATTTACGAAAGTCTAAACTAATGCCTTGAGCTGATGGTCCTTTTAAAATACTTGAGAAGATTAACGATAATGCATATAAGCTTGAATTGCCTGCAGATTTTGGGATTAGTCCCACATTTTACATTTAAGATTTGAAACCATATGTGGGAGATGAGGACGAGCTTGAGTCTAGGACGACTCCACTTCAAGAGGGGGAGGATGATGAGGACATTATTCCTTCGGATATACACATCACACACAATCTTATGGTTGTTATACAAGGTCCAATAACTCGCGCACGTGCCCGATTGTTACATTACTAGGTGAGCTCGTTCCTAAGTACGCATACTTGTGCTTTTGAGGATTAATTACTACTTAATGATGATATTATTGTGCCTGCGAATCATGGAGAGGACCAGTGAGGACGTGAGGACCAGCAAGTACCACCAAGTACCACCAAGTCGAGTTGGATTCCAAGATAAATTTGAGATCGAGATGCAGTTCGGCCTCTAGGAAAAGTCTAACTTCAAATGACCATAACTTAGTCATTCGATGTCTATTTGGGGCGTTCCAGGACACCACGGACAAGCTGACAATGTAAACTTTCCATCGGATCTAGTCCCACGCCTTCTTTCCGAGTTAATGAGAATCATCAAAACATGTTACGTCCAGAATCTGTTGTGCAATCTGGTGCTGTGTCATCCTTCCTAAGGCCCATGACCTAGGTATTTGGCCAAGGGCTGTGAGCCAACCCTAGCCGTCATCTTTAAATACTTTGGAGCCGTCATTGTTAGACTCGGGTTTTCTTTAGATTATTCTACTACTGCAATTTCGTCGTCATCGGTTTGTGGAACCCCAATTTCGTGGGCTTAATACAATTCGCAATTTTCAGATTACTTCTTCTTCGTTCTTACTTGTGTTCTCAATTCGCTCGCAGGCATAAGCCTTCTTGGCGAGGTCAACCGTGTTCGTGCATGGTTGATAACTAACGGAGCTGTGGTGTTGCTATTGTAGGGTTCGGTCAATTCTGATCGGAAGTCGGATCATCTACGTCAAGTTCTTCACTAAATCGACTTACTTCTATCTGATGGAAGATCGGACAACCCGTGTCTCATCAGGAAGCCGGTACAAGAATGGTAGTAGCGACGAGCAGGCGACTGGTCCGAACAACGGTGAGATCCGGTGGCACCGTGACAACAAGTGGTCCAGGCGGTAGCAGCGGATTTAGGGTGGCAACGGCGATGGGCGGCAGACTAGGACATCACCGTCGGTAGCGTTGGGAGACGAACCAGGAGGTCACTAGCTATCGACTCAGGTGGTGGCGATAGGTGGACTAAGAGGGCTTTGTTGCGGCGACGTGTCCTCTCCTCTTAGGGAATTAGGGATTACCTTGGGACTTAGGGTAGAAAGCGAGGAAGTGGGTATTTAGGGGGTTGGCACCTAGGCTAAGATGAGGAGGCCTAGCCAAAAGGACAGGAGGAGTCTTAGGATGGTTAGGAAGCTAGGCTGCTGGGGACTAGGGATTGGTTCTTCAGGCCAGGCCAAACTTATTTCATGCTGAAAATAAAAGCTCTGGCCCTGCATGGCCACCAACGCCTCCGCCTCGGTGAAGCTCGTCTATCTTCTATCTATAGTGCGTACATGTTGGAAATCGATAGGCAAATAGCAGAAGCAGATGAAGAACACGAAACAACAATTTTGCATGGAAAATCCTTGTGGAAAAAACCTTCACTATTTCAGGAGGCTTGAAAAACACATAGAAATTGACAAGGTGGCTTATCCTCTTGTATGACTTGGCTTCCTTGAGGATGCATAGGTCATGGGTCCTCAATGATTCATGAGACGATATGGCCATAGGCCCACGGCTCCACCTCGTCGCGGTGAAGAAGAGCAGATCAGCGTTCACTGGGATTGTGAGCAGACCTCGATCCATGAGCTCCCAAGCCCAATTCGAGGCCCACTAGGCCTAGGCCCAATTCAAATGGCCCCACACGCTGGGGCGCGTCCGATGCGAAATTCGAAACATTTCAAATCTCCCCCTCTCTCGCGTCTCGTCTCTCCCCCCGCTCGCCAATTCCCCATTCCCCACACGGATACGCACACGCACCCAAACCCTAGCCATGGCCACGCGACCCGCCCGCTCCGCCTCCGCCTCCGCCTCCGCCACGCCCCGCCTCAAGGAGAACGCACCCGACGCTCAGCCGGGCAAGCGCCAGCGCACCGCCGCCCGCCAGCCCCTCTCTGCTGCCCCAGCCGCCCCGCCGCCGGACCCGCCCATCGAGTTCGCCGGGAGGGACGACGTCGACGCTCTCCTCAATGAGAAGATGAAAGGCAAGAATAAGATGGACTTCAAGGTCAGCGACATACCAACCCCTCCCTCTCTCACTTCCCTCCGGATCTAAGTCTCCGTCTCGGCAACAAAATCTTAGTGACCAAATTGTCTCTCTTGCCCTAATCGACAAGCTTAAGCTTGCTAGTTCCATCATCTGCTGCCCTCCGTGCTTACTGACCTAATGTTGCCCCCCTTCTGTAATGTTCGTTTACCGGGTTATATGCTCTACATTGGGTCGGCAATTTAGCTTCCTCAGCTGCTAGAAAGGCTTGAAAGAGTTCAGGTTGTGGCAGAAGGCTCCAAGGTCAAAAAGATCGTGCTGTTGATGTATCTCATAAGTTTTTGTCAGCTGCTGCGGAGAGTTTGGCTGCGTTAAGTTTGGTTGTTGAAAATCGTGATGGGTGATGATCAGTCCGTTGGGTGGTGCGTACAAGCTGGTTCAGTTTGCTGGATGACGTTGCAAGTTTGCTGTCTTTCCTTTTTGCTGCAGTTGTTGGACAATGTAGGTTTCCGTTGTTCTAGTCAATGGAAACGGGGATCTCTCCCTTTTTAAAGAAAAGGCTGCTAGAACTAGGCTAGACATAGAAATTTAAGTGCTACGGAATTGATTGCAGCATGTGATGCGTTCGTTTGGGCCATTCGGTATATTGCACAAGCCATTTCTCCACATTCATCCCAACATGGGTTTACTTAGAAGCAAAACAAAAGCTGCAAACACTGTCCAAAATCCAAACAGAAAATTTCGATTCACAAAAACAAACAATCCCAAACACCAAGCCTTCACCCTTTGTTGCTGTCATGAGTCAGCACTAGAAGTTCTCATACTTTCAACTTGCAAAAACAAAATAATCCCAAAGCCCAAGCCTTTCACCCTTTGCTGCTGTCATGAATCAGCACTATAAGCTCTAATCCATGGTAATGATGATCTGTCTAGTGACTATATATTATGCAATGCTTATCGGATAATCAGCTGGATCGATAGTAATGATTGTTTCCACAGGGGAAGAGCGAGCAAATGATGGAATACATCAAAAAGCTACGAGCTTGTATTAAATGGCTTCTTCAGAGGGAAGACACAAACCTGGCTGAAATAGGCAAACTCAATGATCTACTCAAGACTGCAGAGAAGAATCATTCTGAAATAGGTACATCCTATTCGTCTCACATCATGAAAAAATGTATGACTGTTGGTTGTGCTAATTGAGTTGCCATTGTTTCATGTAGTGGTTCAGTTGAAGACTGCAATAGAAGAGCTAAAGGCAATAAATGAGGAACTTCAGAAACAATATACTTCTTTAGAAGAGAACCTAAAGAAGGTGGAAGCTGAGAAAGTGGTAGGTGACTTGCGCGTTTGGCTGACTTTCCTCTTATTGCTCCAGGAACATTTATCACTCTCAATTTCTTAATGCGCAGGATGCTATTAGGTCATATGGAGATGAAAAAGAGGCTCGGATTGCTGTAGAGTCTTCACGAAATGAGCTTTTGGAAGATCTAAGAAAGGTTAAGTTGGAAGAAAAACGGCTTGGTGAGCAGGTATTACTGTTGCCTAACATATTCTGTGAATAATGAACAATGATGCATTTTCTAGTCACTGACATTCATGTTTTGCCTACCTTTCGACTTCATTTAGATCAAGATGCTTCAGGACACAAATAAGAGGCTTCAAGAATACAATACTAGCTTGCAGCAGTATAATAGCAACCTACAAGCAGATGCAACAAAGAATGGTGAGACAATAACAAAGCTTCAAAAGGAGAAGAACACTATGGTAGAGACAATGAACGGTTTGAGGGATCATGCTAACTTGGTAAAAATGCAGCTAGATTTGGCGAAGGCAAGATCTTTGTTTCAACCTTGCACTGCATTATTTTCATTGTAATATTTGTTGTTACTTGTGTAGACTATACGGTAAAAATTAATGATGTTATTCCTTGCAGACTTCGCAAAATGAAGCTTTAAAACAGAAAAATGATTTATTAAAGGAGGTCGAAACTCTTAGAGCTGAGCTTCAGCAAGTAAGGGAGGACCGTGACCATAAATTAACTGAAATACATTCTTTGTTGAGTGCAATAAGTACATACAAGGAGGCGACGGGAAAATCTGCAATAGAGTTAGATAATGCAATGACAAGATCTGCAGCCCTTGAGGTATGATTATTCTCTAAACGATTGAAGGTGTAGTTGTTCCAGTTAATTTGGTTAATATATTTTGAATAATGCAGGAAACTTGCTCATCCCAAACAGAGAGGATAAAGACGTTAGAAATTCAGCTTGCTTCAGCCAATGAAAAGTTAAAGGTGCAAATATCTAAATTCCGCAAGCAATTTTAATTTGTACCTACATCTTTATCTAGGTTATTAGATGAACATATTTTTTTGAGCAGTAGATGAACATATGAATTTCCATGTTTTAAGAGGTAACTGATTAATAAAAGGGACAACTAAGCGCTTTTATTATTGCTCCTTCCTGCCTTTAAAATTTTAAGTTACTTGACATGCTCATCTTTAAGCATAGAGTTCGTACAAACATTTCAATGTATCAAATGCATTCATGTGTATTAATTTGTATTTTTTTTCATGATACAGAGATCTGATTTGACAACTATTGAGACTATGACGGAGTTTGAGAAGCAAAAGGAGAAGTTGGATGATCTACAGTTACGCCTTGAAGAAGCTGAGCAACAAATTGTGGATGGGGAGAAATTACGCAAAAAACTGCATAACACTATACTGGTAATGACTATTGTCTGAAACCCTAATTATGTCATAGAGTTTGTACACTTTTTTAGAGAATGTCATGGTGCAGGAACTTAAAGGAAACATTCGAGTGTTTTGTCGCGTACGTCCTTTATTGTCCAGCGAATCAGGAGCTGTCTCTTATCCAAAGAATGGAGAAAACATTGGTCATGGTATTGAGTTGATGCATAACGGTATGAAAGAGTTTGGTGCCAATTTCTTTGTGTATTTACACTTTAAGATTAACAGCTTTTGGAAGAATTATCTTGTACTAATAAGAAATTTTTTAACTTTTTTTAGCACAAGCATATTCATTTACATTTGATAAGGTATTTGATCATTTGGCATCGCAAGAAGACGTGTTCATTGAAATTTCTCAACTGGTCCAAAGTGCTCTTGATGGTTACAAGGTAAATTTACCTGATGCTGTGTACTGTTAGGTTTTGAGAATTGAAAAGAAGTACTGAAACCAACTATAGAAGGGAAGAAAACGTTTAGACCATTAAAAATCTACACTCTACTGTATCTATTGTATCATCTTAAACAAAATTTTCTTTGCTTAATATTTATTGCTGGTTCAGTTATTGTGCTTAACTGTGTCGTATATAAATTCGAACTGCAATCATATCATATTTACTATTGAAACAATGCCTTTTTTATTTTCTCGACTGACTTTGCCTTTCTTTAGTTGTAACTAAATAATATTAAATTATTTAGGTATGTATATTTGCCTATGGCCAAACTGGCTCTGGCAAAACATATACAATGATGGGAAATCCAGAGGTACATGATCAGAAAGGATTAATACCTAGGTCACTTGAGCAAATATTTCAGACTAGTCAGTCTCTTATTTCACAGGGTTGGAAATATAAGATGCAGGTGCGCTTCTATTCATTTTGTCTTATTTTCTTTTTGAACTAGACGAGCATGTTTTCTATAGTCGTCCATGTTGGAAAACTTTTTTCCTAATATTAACTTGCACATTTTTTAGGCATCCATGTTGGAAATCTACAATGAAACCATACGTGACTTGCTAGCTACAAATCGCACAGCTATTCAAGATAGTGGTGCTTCAAAGTACACTATAAAGCATGATGCTAATGGCAATACCCATGTGTCTGACCTCACAGTTGTTGATGTATCGAGTATCAATGAGGTTTCTTCTCTCCTAAAGCGGGCTGCGCAAAGCAGGTTACACCATAGTTCTTTTCAGATATTTCACTGTATAATTAATGTCTTATGAGTAGAAAACAGAAAACAACCATTATTTATTGTTTGTTGTTTGCAGATCTGTTGGAAGAACACAAATGAATGAGGAATCATCTAGAAGTCATTGTGTGTTCACACTTCGAATTTTTGGTGCAAATGAGGTACATACTAATCTTTTGCTGCTAAAGCCGATGAACATGCGATTTTTTTTTACTTGGACTTGTTCCAGGGAACGGATCAGCAAGTGCAAGGAGTGCTGAATCTAATTGATCTTGCTGGCAGTGAGCGCCTTAACAAAAGTGGTGCCACTGGTGATAGGCTGAAGGAGACTCAGGTAACTTGCTACTGCATCCTTAATTTCCTTTGATTTTAAGGTGTGTATGACTAAGCACAGCCATTTGTTATGTTCCAACATCCATAATTCAATTTCAGGCTATTAATAAGAGCTTGTCATGCTTAAGTGATGTTATCTTCTCCATTGCCAAGAAAGAAGAACATGTTCCGTTCAGGAACTCAAAATTAACATATCTGCTTCAGGTAACCCAGTTATGATTTCTGCGGTTCTATTGTGATTTTAGTGTCGTTAACAGTGCGCAACAACTTCAATGGTTTTCTCATCTGCTTACACAGCCATGCCTTGGAGGAGATTCAAAGACCCTCATGTTTGTGAATCTGTCACCGGAGGTGTCTTCTACAGGAGAGTCGATCTGCTCGCTTCGGTTTGCTGCTCGGGTAAATTCATGCGAGATTGGAATCCCGCGTCGTCAGACCCAGCTGCGCAGCTTGGCACAATGATGAAGTGAGGCTAAAGGCTTTCATTGATTTGCCAAGTTCCATCGACGGATGGGTCATGAGTAATGTATGTTTGGGTGTTGTTTCTGTGTTGAAGTGGATTGAGGGACGCAGCCGATCATTTGCATCCCATGGTTGGGCATTTGGAGCTGTGCTGTATATTTCTCATTGTATTTGTGGCCGGTTGATTGTATACGTGACGTGGCGGATTTTTCATTCCAGCAATCCAATTTGTATCGGGTATAAATGTTGTTCTACAGTGTGCAGTGCTTTGAGTTTATGTTTGAGCTTGTGTTGTTGTGTTTACTCACTGTATGTATACATCAAAGTGTCCAAGCCTGGCAATCTTTCTATGGCATGGATTGCATTGCATTGGTGGTTACAGTTGCCCTGTATTGTGACTGTACATTTACATCTAGTGTTGAGATGAAACGTGGAGCGCACTGGGATTGCAGGGAGTAGTTTCAGGCCATGGTGGCCATGACCTCCTGGAGGATGAGCTTGGTGCCGGCGTAGCAGGAGGCGATCTCCGGGTCGTCCTTCCTGGTGAGGGCCTGCTGCAGGGCCTCGAAGCTGTCGAAGAGGCGGGTGGCGAGGGCGAGGAGGGGCGGGCGCTGCTGGTCGTCGGCGGCGGTGAGGAGCATGTCGAAGTCGTAGTACATGAAGGTGGACTTGAGGCGGAGGTACTTGGTGACGTAGTTGGAGGCGTCCTTGCCGAGCAGGTCCTCCAGCGCCAGCAGGTCCAAGGCGGTGCTGCGCAGCCGGTACGCGTGCGCCGCGAAGCTCCCCCCGATGTCCGCCATGAAGATGCCGTTCCGCACGAACGAACGCGTCCCGGTCGCCGCGTTGTCCAGCTCCTCTGCCGGCAGCAACACACGCTTAATTTCCATCTCGCTTCTCAAATCTCAATGCAACACAAACCATAGCGCCTTACTGTTGTGGATCTTGCGCACCGGCAAGGGGAACTCGGTGAGCCACCACCCGTTGTTGGCCGGCTCCTCGTCGCCGGTGGCGAGGGCGCCGGCATGCTGCTGGAACTGGAGCACGACGCCGACGCCGATGCCCAGGCAGGCTGATCTCCGGCTGGCGTTGCAGGTGACGAGCAGCGTGGTTCTTGGGCGGAGCGGGGCGGGGGCGGTGACACAAGTGGTGGCCATGGAGTGTGAATGGATAGCGCGCGCGGAGCAAGGAGAGGACGGCGATGCAACCTATTGGATAGCCCAGAGTGGGCTAAAGAGCAACAATCCAAGGGCTCTGGGCCACAATTCCGGCCCAGCAAATCAATCGGATCGTCCAACATGGGTAAATTTTCAACGCCATAACTTGCCACCTCCTATGCGTCCACTCAGCAATGTTGGATACAGTCAGGTTCAGCTTATGGACCATTATCGCTGGATAACGACAATGATCATCCACCAATTGAGGGTTCCAAATTTTACATAAATTCGAGTCTAAAAAAAATATTTGGTTGAATCTAGATCAGACCCGAGCTTGCAGGACCGAAAATGCAAAAGGACAGGAAATGGGAAAGATGAGGCTGGGGAGGGAGACTTAGGAATAGGAGAGATGGGGCATGGGGATTTGAAGGAGAAGGCAGGGCAGCGGTTCGGTGCCTCGCCGCTGTGAGCGGTGGAAAGCAGGTTAGGGGAACGACAACCCTAGATAGGATTTTCTCTTGTCAGATCGGGAGGTGTTGGGGGCGAGGGGCCGAGGACAATCGTGTGGGCAACGAAGGAGGAGTCACGGCTGCATTGTGCCCATGAAAAAATTCAATATTTGGACAATGAAATTTGATTGATTTTTTTGATTTTCAGGCTATATTTTTTAAATGATAATAGATAGGGATTGGCTAACGGTCAGTCGATTGAAATTACCGTCTGTTTTAGTTGATTCCCCCACCGCACGATTGCATCGCCTAGTTAATCATCGAAACCGTTGGATTCCCTATAACATGGCATGCAAACTAGAACAGGTAAACTTCATGAAGCGGGTCTTGTACTCTTTAATGACCAACGAAAAGCCCAAAAGACAAAAATGGGCTTTGTAAGAAACAATTTTGTATGAAAGATAAAAAAAAGATCTGAAATCAACACTTAGAATAGATCATTATCGGAAGAAAAAAAGGAACATTACCAGTATTGGAAAATAATCATTATGCAACACTCACAGGACTACAAAGTGTTATTACAGAATAATACCATGTCAAAAAATAAGACTTGCACTCCAGTAAAACTATGCTTGCACAGTTTGTTAGACCACAACTTCAATAAAAATTGAGTGCAACTTAATAGTTGTATAACACAAATTCATAAATAGCATGTTAACCATATTATTGCAATCTTCTAATCATCTGTTTGAGAAAAAAAAACAAAATAAAGATATTGTAGAAAATTTTGAAATATATACAAATTAACTTTACTTATAGTGAACCCCCTAATACTAACTAAAACAAAGAAAAATACAACCTGTATAGAAATATGTACCTTTGAACATTATACAAAAAGAAAAAGGAACCCATAGAAAATGACTAGAACGTGTAAGTTGTTTCATAACTTGAAATGAAACAAATGAAGTGCAATCCAAAAAGATGTGTAACACAAGTTTTTTTTTTTTTTTTGAAAATTAGGATCTTGCTACACGGACAACAATTGAACGTTACTTCAGAACATTACCATGTGAGACTCAAATAAACTTGTACTTGCGCAACGTGTTGGATAGCAACTTCAATAGAAATGAAGCGCAACTTTACAATTGTATAACTATTTGAAGTTATATCTTGGTATGAGCATATGTCCCTAGAGACGGGTCCTATAGCCGAGAGCAAATCATAGAACTAATTAAAGTCATGCCTTGATATGGCTCTAGAGATACAACAAATTAATTATAAAGCTCAAAATCCCTAACAAAATTAGAACTAGGCACGACCTCATCAGTTAATCTCAAATCATAGCAAATCAAGCTGCAAATTGATGGACTGATGGACCGATCAAATCTATTCAAACTGAACTAAGTGAAGGACGCAAGAAAAATCATTTGCTCAACCAAGACCTGTAAATCGCACCTATTAACATCAAAGTACAGCAAAACAACCTACAAATAAAACAGATTGCTAAATCAATTCAAACTGAACCAAAGTGAAGCCTGTAAAAAACATTTCCTTAATCAAGAGTTGCAAATTGAAGTCAATGATAAAATTTACACTTTATAAAACACACAACCATATCAAAATCAGATTGTCGTCGCTTACGTTGTTCGGAACCATTTTGCCATCGACAGCTTTATTCGTGCTTTCCGCTGCCTAACAATGGCTCTACAATTGCCAGTGTTGCTATTGCCCCCACTCCCTCAGCTCCAATCACTTCTCCCTTCAGGTGGATTGAGAATAGAAGGAGAGGTATCACCGCTGTGAATGGGGATGGAAAAGTGAGGAGAGAGAGGGTGGGGAGAAGTGAACGGATGGGGAAAGTGAAGGAAGAGAGTAGGTTGGGGGTTGAGGAGTTGGACTAGACCTGATAGCATCCACACGTTTGTTAATCTCATGATCAGAGCAGCAAATCTAAAAGCATATCCAATGACCACGAAATCGACAGAAACAAAAGGAAATTTCAGTTGACTGTTCAATAGCAAATCTGTAATAAATATTGTTCACCCTTAGATACAATAGAAGAAATGCTTACAAGTACATGTTTATGAAGCGATAGGCAAAAGGATACATTAGTTTGTTTCAGAGTATAATTTTGCTGTATTTTCCTAAATATGGTATGGTTTTATGAAATTTTACCAAACATCAAGCCACAGAATAGCTAAGGCCCTCTTCAGCGGTTACCCTATTTAGGGTTGCCCTATCACTTTAGCAGTTAAATTTGGGCACACAACTAGAAAGTGAATAATGATGAGATAGTGAATAGTAAATATAGAGAGTGAGAGTAGGAGTAGGGTTGTTGTTGGGAGATGAATAGTGATAAAATAGTGTTCACGTATATAAATAGTGATAGATAGGGGACAAATAGGACAACCGTGGAGATGCCTCAAATTCGCTTGGAGCATCCACACCAGCTCCTCTAAATTTTCATCTCCAAAACACTATTAGTGTCTCCTTTATTCATCCCTCTAAAATTTCTTTACATTTTACACAACACTCTAAAAGATTCTTTCCCTTCATCAGCTACTCTATGCTAAAAAAGTTAGAGCTACAGTGTTATAGAGTACCTGCTACGAATGCTCTCCACTGCTGCTACATTTTACTGCCTTTGCGGTGTAGGTGCTTCTCCCAAATCAAGAGGGGAGTAGGAGCAGAGTGCGTCTCTGCTGTCTACGACTAATCTGGACCCTTCACTTGCTCGATCCCACGTCTTCCCTTCTCAGCGAATGCTTTACAGGTTGCCGTGGCATGGCGCAACATATAGCCTTGCGGAGCGGTCGCAGTCGCAGTCGCAGCCAGCCACGCCCACCGGAGAGAGAGAGCCGCCATGCCCATGCGCTGGTGCTACGTGGGCAAGGCCACCAAGATCTTCCTCGCCGTCGTTGCCGTCCTCGCCGTCGTTGGCGTCATCCTCACCTTCCGCGCCGTCCTCCACCGCGCTAAGTCCCGCTCCAGCTCCGCCGCCGCCGACGAGTGCCAGCCCGTCCTGCCCGAGCCCGTCCCACAGCCCTCCATTCCAGCAACCGCGGCCACCGCTTCACCTCCACCGCCACAAAATCCCACCTTTCCTTCCACGGAGACAGCCCTGCCGCTGCCACTCCCACCCCCACCGCCGTCCCTGGCGCCTCCCCTGCAGCCGCCGCCAGCAGCAGCGGTTGCGCCACCTCCACCGGCATTGGCTTCAGCACCACCTCCCGCCACGATGTTGCCGCCACCGCCGGCCCCGGAGGCGCCCAGCCCGACGGCGTCCTGATGCATGTCGCCGATTCTTGACTAGCTCGATCTCAGAGCAGTTCGAGGATGCAATAGAGGACAGGTTCAGAGTTAAACTAGTGTAGGGTGATGTGATGTGCTGATTGATTCGGGTTGACCTGAAATTCATTTGCAATTTTGCCTTGCCGAGTCTATCCGTTCTCTCCGTCGGGATCTCACGGATCCATTCAAGCCTCATCTTTCTCTTCTAGCAATTTGCATTGTTGATTACCTCCCTAAGTCTTGTGTTCCTCCATGAAATTCAGTTCTTGATGGAATGGAATCGAATTTCTTGACTCTTGATATGCTTGTGTTTCAATTGAATTGACCTTGGAGACAGGCAACGACTGGTGTATCACCGGCTTTGACCATCTTGTATCTGGACACCCCTGCTCTGCTCTGCTGAACAACATCACATCACTTGCAAAATAAAAAATATTTTTATTTGGGGGAGAAATTAGTGCATTCACCACACATGTAACCACATTAATTCGTGTATGCTCTTCTTTTTCTCTCCTTTCTATGGAAGGAAAAAAGAAGGGAAAGATAATGATAAAGCATTCCCCATTTCCAGCCACCTGAAATGATCTGTTGATAAAGCTAGCAAGTCATCGTAGCACAGGCAGTTCTGAAAAACTCAGCAATATATGTACTCATCATGTTATCTATCCGTATCATTGCCTGCCAGGTTCAGATTTTTTTGTTTCCTCCTATGGCATTAGAATGAACAGCCTGCAACTTTCTTCCTTCAGTAGTAAACTTCCATTCCACTCTGGTAACTGATCACCATGGCTATCCTTGAGGCTTGCAGGAACAGTAGTACACCTGTGATGTAGGAGTATGTATTTTTCTTTTTTCACTCTACCTTCACCCTGTGTATGTTGGAACTGAAACCACACACGCTCACGCGAGCACTTGGAAAAACTATCGAATCTGGCAACACAAGGCAGTAAACTAGCAACGCGAGACGCGAGTTGGTGCTGCCAAAGACTGCGCAGCGTTTTCTGGTTTTTTCCTTCTCCTTTATTCAGCAAAACACACACGCACGCGCGGCACTCACGGCAACAGATTTGCCCGAGTCTCATGGCATGCAACGCAACGCCCTCCAGCCACTAACATCCGCATGCACCGCTCACAACGAGCTGCCATGCACACAACGAAATAAACGGAGAGCCACGATGTGGACTTAGCACGCCTTAGGCTTAACAAGCTACGGAGTAATGCACAAAAACAGGAAGAAAAACACGCTTGTCAGGTTTAAACTAACAGTGTATTCCCCCCTGCAAATGTGAGTAGCTCGGCGACTGCTTCCTGCTTGCACGCGACGCAGCCACTCTTCTCTTTCATCCTCTCAGTCGGCGAGATTCCTCCCTCGTCCCTAGTGGGCGGCTCTTATGCCGGATCCTTCCCCATGTTAGGTTGGTCTTGCGGGAATCTCGGATCCGAGATCCGAGCTCCCTCCCATTTCGCGCCTTGATCGGGGGCGCAACTAACAACCTTTGGTTGTGGCCCCCTGTCACACCACGCGTATATAAATAGGGGGTCGAGGGCCGGCTCGCGAACTAACGTTCGCCGGCTTCGCCTCGCCCCTACAACCCTAAGACGACCCGATCTCTCGCGCGTGGAAGTGACGGGAAGGCCGCCGCCGCCACCGCCGACCTTCACCGACGTGGGAGGTTCATCGAACCCTAGCACCGGAGGAGAAGGTCACCGATCAGGAAGGACGCCGTCAAGACGGAAGGAGCCGCTGCTCTTCACCGAGCTCGTGCACATCTACGGCTCCACACCGACGACGACAATGGCGTCATCCTCAAACACGAACCCCGAAGGTAAACCCTAAGTACTACTCCTAGGTGTTTGTTTAGGCACTAAGATCCTATGTTAGATCCAACAATGGTATCAGAGCGCGGTCGATGTGCCTAACCCTAACCCTAGATGAAGAACACCTTCGGGTTTGTGTCTTCCCGAGCCTAGAACCCTCTACATCTCGGGCTAGAACACGTTCACAGCAAGTAGAAGGAGAGGAAGAACCGGAATTGCTCTCGGATTAAAACCCTAGAAATGAAAATCCCCCAAATCCTCAAATCCAAAGAAACCAAGCCAAGAAAAGGAAAAGAAAGAAGATGGGAGTCCTTACCCGGCTCATCGTGCTCGTCGTCGCCGACGAGGAAGAACCGCCGCCGTTATCATCGCCGCCACGCTGTTCCTCGTCATGGGCGGTGTGCACGCTGACTAAGGCCGCCGCCATGGGCCGCTTCGACGGCGGCGCGTCTACCTTTCGGTGACGGCCAAGACCGGCGAGGGGGCGGCGGCGCGCGCCGCCTCCACCTATCTCTCTCTCTGGCAGCGTTGGAGCATACTGGCGCCGCCTACCGGGAGGAGAAGAGTGAGAGTGAGCTAGGGTTTTCGAGGGCCAGCGGCCACGGTTTTTCGCCACGGAGATCATCCCAAACCGTCGATCTCCATCGAAGCAACCTGAAGCTTATGCCGCCTACGGCCACTTCGCCCAAAGTGAGGCGAATTGCCGGCCCAGCCCAGTTGGCGGTGGGGTGGCGTGGCGCTGAAAAAGGCTTATTCTCGGCGGTTTAAACCATGAACAAAGGCAAATTTTTATTTCTTTTGGCACTGTTTTATGGTATTTTCACATATTTTATATATAATGTGTAAGTTTGTATTTGCTGTGTATAATTAGTTTAAGCACTAAATTAAGTCATTTTTTCCGCTGCTAAGTTTAAGTTTATTTTTCTGATTAAATTGGATCCAACGTGAAAATTTAATTAGAAAAATTGTATTAAGTTCCTATTTAGTGTGGAAATTTTATCTTCTGACCAAAGTTGATGATAAAATTTGCCACAATGATTAAGTTTAAAAATTTTGTTCTGTTCTAATTCTGCCCAACGGTGATTTAGAAGTAGAACAAAATTTTCCTTGTTAAGGCCATGTTTTAATTGAACCAACATTGAATTAATTCATGCAGTTTTATTTCAGTATACTGATTAATTTGTGTTTGCTTTCTGAAGCTCCAAATACTTCAAATGTGCTAAGTCTGATCTCTGCAATTGAGCCCCTGAATGGGGGAAATTATCCCTCGTGGAGGGAGAAGATTGAGATGGCACTTGCTCTCTCAGATATTGATTATGCAATCATGCATGATCGTCCCACAGAGCCCGAAACCATCCCTGATGGTCAACCGGGTGCAGACAATAATGCAACTAGAAGAATGGCATACGACATAGAGCGTGTGAAGTGGGAGAATTCTAATAGAAAATGCATGATGGTGATTAAAAACTCCATCGTGGAAGCCATAAGGGGTGCCATCCCAGAATGTGCTAGTGCTAAGGAATATCTTAGCAAAGTTCAGAGCCAGTTCACTGGCTCTACTAAGATGTACGCAAACTCTCTCATGCAGAAGCTTGCAAATGAGAAGTTTGATGGGCAAAGTAATATTAGAGAGCACATTTTGAAGATGAGCAACATAGCCACTAAGCTTAAGTCCATGGAAATGGAAATATCGAGGGTTATTTAGTGCAATTTATCATAAATTCCTTGCCCAAGGAATATGAGACTTTTGCAAGAAATTACAACTCCATAAATGAAAAATGGAGTATAGAAAAGCTAATGGCTATGTGTGCTCAGAACAGAAAGGCTTAGAGCTAAAGCCCCGACTCGTGAATCATATTAAGTCCCCACGAAGCAAAAGGGCAATTTTCGAACAAGTCTAAGCCTTCCTTTAAGAACAAAGGGAAACCTCAGAATAAGAAATTTCCCCCAGGCCAGAAGCCTCAGGAAGGCAAAGGCAAAGCCCCAGTAGAGGTGGACAAGGACACATGTAGACATTGCCACCAGAAAGGACACTACATGAAGGACTGTGTTCAGTTCCTCAAATGGCTGAACAAGAATGGTAAAGACAAAATTACATTCATAGATGAATCCCTGTACTTAGATTTTCCCACTCATACGTGGTGGATTGACTCAGGTGCAACTGTTCATGTTGCAAATTCATTGCAGGGATTCCATACGAAGAGGATGCTGAGAAGAGGAGAAAGAACCATTAGAGTCGCCAACGGCGTCGAGGTTGAAGTTGAAGCCATTGGAGAACTCCCCTTAGAATTAAATAGTGGCTTCATTCTTCATTTGCATAATGTTTTAGTTGTACCTTCCATGAGGAGGAATTTGATTTCAGTATCTTGTTTAGACGATGATGGATATTCATGTCATTTTGGGAATAAGAGATGTTTAATTCAGTTCAACAATGTTGATGTTGGTCTTGCCATCAGACAAGACAAGCTTTATTTAATTTCCCACACTAATGATGTGAATGTTGTGAATGCCGCATCATCTGTGAATGAATGTAACAAGCGTAAGAGAAATGAAAGTGAGACGTCTTCGAAATTATGGCATTGTCGTTTAGGCCATATTTCGAGGGGGAGGATTGAGAGATTAATCAAAGAAGATATTCTCCACCCATTAGACTTCTCAGATTCAGAACATTGCATTGATTGCATTAAGAGCAAATATACTAAGCAAATTAAGAAGAATGCCAAACGAAGCACAGGAATTTTAGAAATTATTCACACAGACATCTGTGGTCCTTTTCCTGTGAAGACAGTGGATGGTTTTGATTCATTCATAACATTCACTGATGATTTTTCGCGTTATGGCTATATTTATCCAATTAAAGAGCGATCAGAAGCATTGGATAAGTTTAAGATATTTAAGGCTGAAGTTGAAAATCAGCATGATCTAAAGATTAAAGTAGTAAGATCAGACCGTGGAGGGGAGTACTACGGTAGACATACCCTTATGGCCAAGTTCTCGGACCTTTTGCAAGGTACTTACAGGATAATGGCATAGTAGCCCAAGATTCTACACCGGCGAACCTCAAAGCAAAATGGAGTAGCTGAAAGGCGAAACCGCACATTAATGGATATGGTACAGTATGATAAGTTACTCCACTTTACCGATTAGTTTATGGATGGAGGCATTAAAAACCGCGCCCATATTCTTAATCGGGTTCCAAGAAGTCGGTGCCTAAAACACCATATGAGTTATGGATCGGGAGAAAGCCCACTCTAAATTATTTACACGTGGGGCTGTCAAATTGAGGCTAAAGTATTTAATCCAAATATTGGAAAGTTAGATGCTAAGACCGTCAGTTGCCATTTCATTGGCTATCCTGAAAGATCAAAAGGGTACCGTTTCTACTGTCCTGACAGACAGACTAAGTTTGTAGAGACAAGACATGCTGTGTTCTTGGAAGAAGAAATGATCAGGGGGAGCATGGTACCCGAGAAATAAGCCTTGAGGAGAAGCGGGTCTTTGCCCCGACTCCAATGATTCAAGAGCCTATTTTCTCGATACCTGTTGTTGTTGCACCTCCAGTTGTTGCAACACCTGCTGTTAGTTCTCCTAGTGCAGCCATTAATGTACCTGAGGCTCCTCCTGTTGTGGAGTCCCAAGATCCTATTGCAGCTGCACCTGAAGAACCACAGCAGCCTCCTATAATGAGTAACGTACCTGCTCAAGAACCTCTTAGGAGGTCACAACGAAACAGGAGATCAGCTATTTCTGCTGATTATGAAGTTTATATAAGTGAAGAATTAGAAACAGAGGGTGATCCAACCTCTTTTGAGGAAGCTATAAGAAGTCCTCGTTCATCTAAGTGGTTTACAGCCATGGAAGATGAAATAAAGTCCATGAGCACAAATAAGGTATGGGACTTAGAAGAAATTCCTAAAGGAGCCAAAACAGTAGGCTGTAAATGGGTCTACAAAACCAAGCGTGACTCCAGAGGGAATCTTGAAAGATTCAAAGCAAGGCTTGTGGCAAAAGGCTTCACTCAGAGAGAAGGAATAGATTATAATGAAACCTTCTCACCTGTTTCGACAAAGGATTCTTTTAGAATCATCATGGCGCTTGTAGCTCATTATGATTTAGAATTACATCAGATGGATGTTAAGACGGCATTCCTTAACGGGGATCTATACGAAAATGTTTACATGGCTCAACCCAAGGGTTTTGTCGTGGAAGGGAAAGAAAATATGGGATGCCGACTGAAGAAATCCATCTATGGTCTAAAGCAAGCGTCAAGACAGTGGTACCTTAAGTTTGATGAGATTATAAGAAGTTTTGATTTTAAGGAAAATGAGGAGAATAATTGCATTTATGCTAAGTTTAAGAGTGGGAAATTTATTTTCCTAGTCCTGTATGTAGATGATATCCTGCTGGCAAGCAGCGATAAAAATCTACTTCTGGAAACTAAGAACTTCTTGTCCTCAAATTTTGAGATGAAGGATCTTGGTGAGGCATCTTATGTCTTAGGAATTGAGATTCACCGAGATAGAACTAAAGGGGTATTAGGCCTATCACAAAAGGCATACTTAGAAAAGGTTCTAAAGAAATATAGTATGCATCGATGTAAGGCTCACCGCCCCAATAGTCAAGGGTGATAAGTTTGGGAATTTTCAATGTCCCAGGAACCAATATGAGATCGATCAAATGAAATCGGTTCCATATGCTTCAGCTGTCGGAAGCATAATGTATGCTCAAGTGTGTACTCGCCCTGACTTAGCATTTGTAACCGGGATGCTTGGCAGATATCAGTCAAATCCAGGAATAGATCACTAGAAAGCTATTAAGAAAGCCTTGCGGTATTTGCAAGGAACAAAAGACCTCATGTTAACGATAGAAAGTCGAGTGCCCTCGAGATTGTGGGTTACTCGACGCAGATTTTGCGGGTGTGTAGACACTAAGAAATCCACATCAGTTATGTATTCACCCCGCAGGGGAGCTATTTCGTGGAAAAGCTCCAAGCAAACGATCCTTGCATCGTCGACAATGCATGCTGAATTTGTAGCTTGTTATGAGGCAACCGGCAGCACTATGGCTTAAGAAATTTGTACCGGGTTAAGAGTGGTGGACAACATTGAAAGGCCACTCACATTATATCTGCGACAATGAGCGGAAAGATTTTACTCCTATAACAACAAGTCAAGTGGTGCTGCCAAACACATTGACATTAAGTTTTATGTTGTAAAGGAGAAAATCCAGGATCAAACCATAAAGATTGAGCATATTAGTACCAAGCGAATGCTTGCGGATCCGCTAACTAAGGGCTTACCACCATATGTGTTCAGAGAGCACGTAGCCGGCATGGGTTTATTGGAAAGCCTGTGATTCTGGATATAAATGGGTCAAATAAGCAACCATCTCTCATAAGACTAAGTTTCCGTTTTGAGATAGAAAGGTGCATTATAGTCATTGAGTTCAATAGCACGTAACTGGCTATTGTAACCCCTTGGTCTTGGTACACTAATCTATTGAAAAGCGGGATTCAGTTAAGTTGTTTAGTTTCAAGATCAAGGGGGAGAATGTTAGGTTGATCTTGCGGGAATCTCGGATCCGAGATCCGAGCTCCCTCCCATTTCGCGCCCTGATCGGGGGCGCAACTAACAACCTTTGGTTGTGGCCCCCTGTCACACCACGCGTATATAAATAGGGGGTCGAGGGCCGGCTCGCGAACTAACGTTCGCCGGCTTCGCCTCGCCCCTACAACCCTAAGACGACCCGATCTCTCGCGCGTGGAAGTGACGGGAAGGCCGCCGCCGCCACCGCCGACCTTCACCGACGTGGGAGGTTCACCGAACCCTAGCACTCGGAGGGAGAAGGTCACCGACCGGGAAGGACGCCGTCGCACGGGAAGGAGCCGCTGCTCTTCACCGAGCTCGTGCACATCTACGGCTCCACACCGACGACGACAATGGCGTCATCCTCAAACACGAACCCCGAAGGTAAACCCTAAGTACTACTCCTAGGTGTTTGTTTAGGCACTAAGATCCTATGTTAGATCCAACACCCCACTCCCGCTCCCATCCACCTCCTAATGCACGGCCTTCTCGTCACCATTCCACCCTCCAACGCCGCCCACTGTCGTGTGCGACGAGCCCGTAGCCGAGGCGGCACCGCCTCCGCCTCCGCCTCCACTCTCGCACACCACCATGGACCACCGTCGAGCCACCGCCACCATCTGGCGGGAGCGTGAGCATGGCTAACAAGAGTCCCATGGAGTGGATGTTCCTTGCTTGCAGGGCTCCTGCGGTCCTGCCGATGCTTTGCTTGCAATAATCTTTGTCCTCTCCAGTAGAGCATGCAGCTATGCAGGAGAGTGTGAGTGTCCATGCCATGCATGTCGCCCACCTATAAGTTTGCCCCTGTGCCAATGCAGCGTCGTTTTGTAAGTCGTAGCCTGGAGAGTGGAGGCATCAATGGCAGGCTCCTTCAACCCGCCGGTGCCGCAGCAGGACAACAACTGGGAGATCCGCGTGGCCGTGCTGCTCAGCCTCCTTTTCCAGGTCACCCTCGTCTTCGCTGGCCCCATGCGCAAGCACACCGCCTCCACGCTCGCCCGCTTCCTCATCTGGGCCAGCTACCGCCTCGGCGACTGGGTCGCCGACCTTGCCCTCGGCCTCCTCCTCAACAACATCGGGCCCTCCACCACCCCCTACGTCTTCGCCTTCTGGACGCCGTTCCTGCTGCTGCACCTGGGCGGCCCCGACACCATCACCGCCTACTCCCTCGAGGACAACGAGCTCTGGCTCAGCCACCTCATCGGCCTCCTCTTCGAGCTCTTCTCCTCCTCCGTCATCTTCTTCTGCTCCCTCAAAGGCAACCCCACCATCCCGGCCACCCTCCTCATTTTCGTTGTCGGCATCATCAAGTACGGCGAGCGCACCTACTCGCTCTACTCCGCCAGCACCCACGGCTTCCGCAAGAACATCATCGGCGACCCCTATCCAGGCCTGAACTACGCCAGGCTGATGAGCCACCTGGGCTCCAAGGAGAAGGCCGGCGTGGCGGCCGAGATTGTCATCGCCAACGGTGAGGCCACCAAGGCGAAGGATGCCCTGGAGGAATGCGAGTCTGAAGCTTCGTTGGCAGACAAGAGCGTGGAGGCAGTGGCGTACGACTTCTTCCTCGACTTCCGGTGCCTCGTCGCCAACCTCAATCTCAGCCACAAGGCTCGCATGAGGAGCGAGAGATACTTCGACCGCCTGACCGTGGCCAGGGCGTCCGAGGTGATCGAGGTGGAGCTCAGCTTCATCTACGACATAATGTACACCAAGGCGCCCGTCGCCTACACCAAGCCTGGCTGCGTCCTCCGCCTCGTCGGCTCCGGCTGCATCGTCTCCGCGCTCGTCACCTTCTTCGTCCTCGACAAGCGCGGCATCATGCGCGTCGACGTCATCATCACGTACGCGCTGCTCCTCGGCGGCCTGGCGCTCGATGCGGTCGCGCTCGCCATGCTCACCTACTCCGACCGGATGCTGGTCATCCTCGAGGAGGCAAAGCGGCTGGCGTGGCTCGCGCAGGCCACCGCCCGGGCGGTGAGGGTGCTGCGGCCGAAGAAGAGGCGGCGCTGGTCGGAGAGGACGTCGCAGCTGAACCTCATCGACTCCTGCCTGGTGAAGCCCGAGCTGCCCGACTCTTACCAAACGGCACGGCCACACTGGGCGTGGGTGATCCGGCCGCTGGCCAAGTTCGCCGAGAAGCTGTGCGTCAGGCACACCTTCGACGACTTCATCTTCATCCGGCCCGAGCGACTGGTCCGCAGCAAGCAGGGCGAAGAGGAGCAGGGGCCCCTCTTCAAGATTGTCTATGGCTGGCTCCAGGAGGTAGCTCAGACTCAGAGTACCAAGGACGTCGACAAGTACGAGGAAATGAAGAAGATCAGTAGCCGGAAAGGCCAGCGGGTCCTCGAGAAGCACAAGGAGAAGATCAAGGAGAAGCTGGGGGAGCATGCAGAGAGATTCGAGGACGTCCTGGTGGCCAGCGTCAGCAAGGAGTTGGACGAGTCCTTGCTGCTGTGGCACATCGCCACGGACCTGTGCTGCCACCCCTCCGACCAGGGTGCAGAGCGCAGGGAGGAGTAGGGGTGAAAACGGGTCGGATACGAGTGGATATTGCTTGTCCCATATCCTAACCTATATTTTTTTGCCGGATACGAATCCGGATACGGATACTCCGGATCCGGATACAAATTCGGATTTTTCGGCATACGGATATGGGACGGATACGGATCGAGATCGGATCGGGAACGGACAAATACTCGGATATTTCACATACATAAAAAATATCACATGACATAATTATTTACTACTATACTAATGCCAATTAAGCTTCCATGTTTAATACAAAAGCTAACAATATATCTATTGAATAAAACATGAGCTATAGTCATACTTCAAGTTCAATAGTTACTCGACAACTATAAAATATACACAATATTTATGTTTATCGGATATGTTACCGGATATCTATTTTGCTAATTTACATTGACATCTTTCGGATATCTCGGATATGCGGATACGAATCGGATACGGATCGGATATTGCTCTTCCCATATCCTAACCCATATATTTTCCGGATAGGCGGATTCGGATACGGATTCAAATCCGGATATAACCGGATATCATTTTTTCGGATTCGAATCGGGTTCTAAACGAATCCGGGCTCGGATCGGGCGGGAATTTCCTGTCCCATTTTCACCCCTAGGGAGGAGTACATCGCCCGGATCTTGTCGGAGTACATGCTGTACCTGCTCATCAAGAAGCCGGTGATGGTGTCGGCGAGGGCGGGCATCCGGCTGCTCTACCGAGACACGTGCGCGGAGGCGAAGCGCTTCTTCGAGTCCATGGCAGAGTGGGACCCCGACCACACCGACGCCCGGAGGATGTTGCTGAGCGTCAACACCTCCATGGCGCCGTCGGTGGTGAAGGGCGACCGGAGCAAGTCGGTGCTCTTCGACGCCGTCATCCTGGCCAAGGCGCTCAGGGACCTTAAAGACGAGGACCTCATGTGGAAGGTGGTCGCCGGCGTGTGGCTGGAGATGCTCATGTACGCGGCGACTAAGTGTCGCGAGAGCACGCACGTCCGGGAGCTCAGCCGCGGCGGGGAGTTCATCACCCGGGTGTGGATCCTCATGGCGCATATGGGCCTCGGCGACATGTACCAGGTCCGGGAGGGAGACGCCAAGGCCAAGCTCATCATCCATGACCAGTAGAGCAGCAAACATGCATTGTGCCACATATTTTACGCATGATTTTCAATGTGCTGAATTCTATCTGCAACAGAGGGTACGTTGCTTACAACTAATTAGCTGTTACAAAATAATTATGTGGATGTCCATAGCCCCCAGAAGAAACTTCCATGAATTAAAAGGGGACAGTCTCGTAACCTCTCTACCATGAAAACCAAATTTAGTTATCTTCAATTCTTGTAATTCTTGATTTAGTTCAACTCCTCATGAACACCTATAAATAGAGGGTTGTATGCATGAAAGAAAGTGAATAAGAAAGAAAGAAAGAATTATCTCTACTCATTTTTCTTCTAAATTGTTCGTACATACTTTGTGTAATTCGCTATTAGTTATTTTATAACATGTTATTAGCACGACCGCCTCTAAACACTGTTATGAATTACGCGTACTAAATTCTTAAAATACTTTGATCCTCGTGTCCTATTCTAAGGTAAAGTATTCTTTCAATCCCTATTCTTTGTTGTTTAATTTATATACTATAATTCATAGTTTGCATTTCCATGTATTGTAGTTTGTTATGTCAAATCTTGCAAAACTTGAGTTTATGGCCTTGGATATTACGAGCAAAAACTTCTTGTCTTAGGTGCTCGATGCTAAAATCTATCTGGATGCAAATAGCCTCGGTGAAACAATTATGGAGGGAAATAAGGCATCTAACCAAGAAAAAGCTAAAGCTATGATCTTTATTCACCATCACTTCTATGAAGGGTTAAAAGCCGAATACCTGACCGTGAAGGATCCCCTTGTTCTTTGGAACAAGCTAAAAGAAAGGTATGACAATCAGAAAACTGTAATTCTCTCAAAAGTTCGTTATAATTGGTTGCCCCTGAGGTTGCAAGATTATAGAACTGTTTGTGACTATAAGTCAGCCATGTTCAAAATCACTTCACAATGTTTGTTGTGTGGAGAAAAGGTTACTGATGAGGAAATGTTGCAGAAAACATACTCCACATTCCATGCTTCAAATTTGCTCCTGCATCAACGATACCGAGAAAAAGATTTTAAGAAATATTCTAAACTTATTTCTTGTTTACTTGTGGTTGAACAACATAATGAGGTTTTGGTAAAAACCATGGGGCTCGTCCAACTGGTTCGAGTCCATTCCTTGAAGCAAATGTGGCAAGATATAATAATAACAATAGAGGATGCGGCCAAGGACATGGTTGTGGTCGTGGATATGGATGAGGTCGTGGTTGAGAAAATTATAGTGTTTCCTTCAAAATAACAAATGACCCCATAAGAAGCAAGAGAAGGGAGATGCAGGGAAAAATGAAAATTATAAAACTAAAAATGTATGCTATCGTTGTGAAGGCAAGAATCACTAGTCGCATAACTATCGTACACCAAAGAACCTCGTGGAACTCTATCAACAATCAACAATCGCTTGAAAAGAAAGTGAAAAAGTTAGAGACCAACTTTGCCAATAGTAATGGAGATAATGAATATTTTGGCAAAAATTCAAGATGAAGAGAGTGGCCAACATGATGCAACTCATCTAGATGACTGTCTTATCTAAGAATAAATTTTAAGTTTTTCTTTGCAAAAGAATAAATTTTATAAGTTACCTCTCTAATAATGTTAGCATGTTATGTCTTTGTTCAAGAATAAATGTGATAAATTATGCATTGAATCATGGTTGTAACATTTCACTTATTAATGAATTTTATGTTTCATTGCACATTAATCTCATTGAAATGTTTTCTTTCCAAGTGAATGGAAAAGTCACAAGCTCAACAAATAATAAATGGTGGAGATATGTGTCTTGTAGACAACGCAACAACTCACACCATACTCAAGAATAGAATGTACTTTCGTAATCTAGTCATAACATGATGAAAATATTAATACCATATCTAGAAGTATAGAACTCATAGAGGGCTCCGGAAGAGCCACAATATTATTGAGTTTATCGAGAAACATTATATTCCCCGAAGTCTCAAAGAAATTTATTGAGTTTTAAAGATTTCTACTGAAATGGATACACTGAGACAAGAAGTGAAGAGAATATGGAATACCTTAACATTACAAATATGCCATCATGTAAGAAAAATGTGTTAGAAAATTACTATCATTATCATCTGGTTTATACTATACAAAGATTGATAAAATTGAATCATATATAGTGGTAGGCCAGAAGTTCATCAACCATAGCGAATTTATTGTTTGGCATGACCGGTTAGGCCACCCAGATCAACAATGATGCAAAAAATTATACATACTTTGTGTGGACATATGTTGAAGAACCAGAAGACTCTTAAGTCCAATGACTTCTCATGTGTAGGGTGCTCTCAAATAAAATTGATTGTACGACTATCACTGCCAAAAATTGGGGTTGAATCCCTTTATTTTCTGGAGCGCATACAGGGAGATATATGTGGACCTATTCACCCATCAAGTAGTCCATTTAGATATTTTATGATTTTAATGGATGCATTGACTAGATGATCACATGTCTCCTTGTTATCTACTCGCAACATGATGTTTGCGAGATTGTGAGCTAATTAATTAAATTACGAGCATAATTTCTAGATTACCCAATTAAATTGATACATTTGGGTAATGCCGGTGAATTTACCTCAAATAATTTCAACGATTACTGCTTGCCAATCAAAATAAATGTTGAATATCCTGTAACACATGATCATACACAAAATAGTCTTGCATAATCACTTATAAAATGGCCCTAATTAATTGCAAGACCATTACTTATGAAGTCAAAACTCCCAACATTAGCTTGGGGCCATGCTATTTTGCATTCAACATCATTAATTCATATTAGGCCAACAAGTTATCATACTTCTTTCCCATTAAATTAGTTTTTTTGGCAAAGAGACATATATATCCCATCTAAGAATTTTCAGTTGTGCGGCATATGTTCAAATTGCTCCACAAAAACAGAAGATGAGACCACAAAGAAGGTTGGGAATATATGTTGGGTATGAATCCCTTTCTATAATAAAATATCTTGAGCCATCAACGAGAGATGTATTTACAACAAGATTTGCTGATTGCCATTTTGATGAATCAAATTTCTCAACATTAGGGGGTGAAATGAAGCAGCTAAATAAGACAATTGTTTGGAATGAATTATCATTGTCTCATTTTGATCCTCACGCAAAACAATGTGAACATGAAGCTAAAAGGATAACTCATCTACAAAGTTTAGCGAATAATTTGCCAGACGCTTTTTTAGATTTAAAACAAGTGACAAAATGTTCCAGCTACTAATGCTCCTGCAAAAATTGATGTTCTAGGAGGACAACCGACCATTGTAAATGAGATAAAATCTACTGTAAAACGTGGTAGACCATTGGGTTCCAAAGATAAAAATTCTCAAAGAAGAAAAGGAGCAAAGAATCAAGATGGTCAAATCGAGTAGATAATAGCCCCAGAAAACCCTCGTAAAGAGGTGGTAGACATGCTTGATAATATTGTTCCAGAAGAAAATAGCATGTGGATGCTCTAATGGGCTTAAATTAGGCTTGGATCTCTAGCTTCATGCGCCCAAAAATAGCACACATGGGGTAGGTCTGGCCATCCATGGCAGGAAGTAGATGAGCATGTTGGTTTAATGGATGTGTAATGGCCGTATGTATCCCTGGTTAGTGTAGAGGCCAGAAGTTTTTGACAGCCATTATTAAAAAAGGAGGTAGATGGCCCGGATCCAGGGCTAGGTGGTAGGTTTTTATTGGGGTTTCCGGTGAGGCAAAGACCTTCTAGTGAGGTAGGAACCATGACGAGAGGGGAGGTCAGTTGGGAAAAAGTTTTTTCTATACGAATGGTTGTGATTGGTGAGGAGAGAGATTTAGAGATGTCCTAGCATAATGAAGGCCTATAGAAACTGTTTTCCTTTTCCAAAACATCTTACCTCAAACCAAACTGATATTTTCCCAATGGGCAGCGTGAGAAAGGGCTTCTAAGAATTTGAAAATTTTGTTTTTTGAAAAAAAAATCTTGCTCTTTCAAAAAGAGTGTATGGCGCAAAGTACTAGCCGTGCTGCATCAGTGACAACTTGCTGCACCACCAGGGCAAGGTGAGAGGTTAATTAGAAGGTGGAATGCAAATCGTTGTCTCATACCAAAAGAGAAAAAAATGGCATTTCGAAAGGATAATTGCCTATACTTGTTGGAATGTTTACAAAGAGAGGAATAGGAGAATTTTTCAGCTCGGTTACTCGAAGGCCATGCAAATTAAACACGACCTAACCAATAATAGATCACGCGCGGCTGAATTGTTGTCCCAGCAAGCATGGATGTTTTTCTTCCTTTTTCATCTATTTCTGTACTAGCTGAATGCCCGTATTTTATAACGGACCATCAAAAATAATAAATTTCTAAATCATATATTGTAATATTAGATCGTATCTAGAGAAGATGCCTTGCAATAGAATATTAAGATTAAAATAACAAATCGAACATACTATTCAAGTAAAGTGTAAAACAAAGAGTTACTAAAACATGGAGTGTAGAATGGCATAGTGGGTAATTTCTGTGAAATGACCTATTATCAGTGACCACCACAAACCTTTTTTAATAGTAGAAATATATTTACAAGGCCTGCGTGTTGCAATGGAATGCTATTATAGGAATGCCACAAAAATAATACATCATAGAACAGCCAAGGAAGCCAGAAGCACCAAAGACAAGCATGGACCGGGGGGAATAATATCAACTACATTAATTTTCCATAGAGAAGAAAAAAAGCACTTCATCTTTCTTGTACTCATAAACTCTTAATAAGCTAGTACTAATGAGAACACTTTGGCTAGCAAGATTATCACTGAGACTACCCACCTTGAGAAAATTATCCACCTTGCAAAGATATCTCGGCGTAGCTGTAATTTGAGCTATCGGTTGGTAGGCAATTAACTGGACACATTGCATAGTGGATACTGACTGCAGCAGTTAACTTCAAGGTTTGGATACATGGCGGTTAAAATCATCTCACTTGACACAACCGGTCAGTGAGAGAATCCTGATTGTCTGCATGTACTTAAAGTTCAGTAGTTCTTGCACTTGTAGAGAATAAGATGCATTAGATATGTAGAGAATAAGATTCACACAATATGTGTTTGATGCTCATGGATGCAAAACACACTTTTAAAACTGCAACTATGGCAGTATGGCTAAATAAGATTATTGAAGCAACAGTGTATTGAACAACAGAAAGACAAAAAAAGAACTTATCCAGTCTTTCTGTGGCATCTTCCAGGTTTCTGAGCAGCACCAAAATAAAAACTACTGCAGAAAAAGAGCTTCATAAGGCAACTGAAATGCTTTTGTGATGAGAAAAATCTTCACCGAAAATTTCAATCAAAGCTTCTTCCCTTTCCCAGTAAAAATTAATTAGGACCTAATCTAACATATAATAATGCAGAGGTACAGACACTTGGATGAAAATTTCAACCAGTGCTTCATCCCTTCCCCAATAAAAAATAATGGCATGCATCAAGATATTGTTGTGAAGAAACATCAAAACTCCTTGATTTCTTTCTTTTGTTGTTTGCTGCTCTTGTAAATATGTACCTCTATCCTTTATTTTATAAATATACTCACAGTTTGGAGCCTCTCCTTATGTGGTTCTATGTAAAAAAAAACTCCAATCCATATTACCCCCTGAATTATTAGCATTCTGGGTATGTTCAACTGCAAAAAGGACATTTCAGAATGATTATATATGTCACTAATTTTAACTTAGAAGGTGTTTGGCCTTTGTTAATTAGATAGGAGGGACTCAGGGTGCTAAAAGTTTTTACAATTGCTAGCATTAAAAATTGGGTGTAAGAACAAAAATGAAAATGCTATAATCTGCTTGCTGCTGATTGCTGGCAGTAAACTTCCTGCTGATTGCAATAACCATTCCAATAGAACGATCAGCGACTTGCTCCAGCTAAAATTACAGACCTAATTGATGCAATAAAACTACATGTTAGTCCTGAAACCATACAAAAAAATTAGGGAATCCGATGTTGAAGTCACAATCAGATTTGAACACAAACATACCAGAGCTCGATGTTTTAATGTCTGTTGTCCGTATCCTCTGGATTGAAGGTGAGTGACAGTGGTTAGATTATGCCTTCGGTGTGGCGTTGAAGCTGAGAGGAGGGGAGACGCTGGAGGTGGATGTGGTCGAGGCCATTGAGGATCTGGTGACGACGCCCACTTCTTAACAGAGACATGGGTGCCGCGGCAGCACAGGGCAGGCACGGGCGTGGAGGATCACATTGGCATATCCGTTGATTCCGTTGCTAATTTCCCTAGTTCCTTCGTCGCTAGCCCGGTACGGCGCTAATCCCAGAGTCCCAGTCCCAAACCCCCGTCGAACTCGAAGCCGAAGGCGGAAGGCCCTGAGGTTGAGCGTGACGATCGGGCTGCGCGCCGGTGAGTCACACTCCGGCGACGCTTGTCACGCGCACGGGCGGCATGACGCACTTCGTCCATTCGGCGTTCGCCGCCGCTCCCGGCGGCGACCGGTGTTGGGGCAGCAGTGACCAAGCCCGTCTCTAGGGTGGCGGCGAGCCGGTGACCGATGTGGGGACAGCGGCAACCAGGAGTCCAGAGGTAGGTGGGCTGGGAGGAGGCGGAGGGGGGGGAGGAGGCGGGCGGGGAGGAGGCGGCTCGGGAGAGGAGGGAGGAGGCGGGCGGCCGGGAAGAGGCGGCAAGGGGAGAGGGGAGGAGGCGGGCGGCACAGGAGGAGGGAAGAGGCGGGCGTGGGGAGGGAAGGAGGCGGCGGGGAAGTGATCATGGGAGGGAGGAGGGGGCGGGAGGATGTGGATGAGCTGAGAGAGAGGGGGAGGGGAGTGAGGATAGGGGTGGCGGGCTGAGCGCTGCGCGGCAGGTGGTATTGGCGGTTAGGGTGGAGAGAGAGGACAATGGGCGGGGCTGTGGGTGGAAAAGGATTCAAAAAAAATTTGAATATGACGTACCACCACCATAAGCCTCTTTTAAGAGTAAAGAAAGTTGGTAGCTCCACTACTGGTTCTTTTGTTTTGAGACTCTTTGTTTTCACTGAAACTCCTAATTTCAATGAATAAGCAACACATCTGCCAACTGTTAAAAAAAATCATAACAAACGTTTAGTATACATCAGTACTATTGTGAGGATTTTTCTTAACATTTTTTACAGGTTTTGAATTTAAATTGAATTTTCTAATTTGTGGTGGTTTAAAACTGCAGTTATTGGAACCAAGTCGTTGGTTGGTTTGGCGGCTAATGGCTAACCGCAGCTTGGTTTTGTGAAACCCTGATCCCACGCTGATGCCGAACACAAGTAATGAAGCTAGGCCCGGTAGGAACTAGGAACCATGCACCGACAATTTAAAGCTGTACAAATTAACTCAGAGGCTGCAAACTATATACGCATGCATTGCATGGATAGTGGATCGATGCTGCAAACTAGCGTCTTCCTGCCATTCCTACAAGAAAACTTATCTTTTTCGACGGCTAAACGAAGGCTCGACGGCCAACATTGAGCTGTCTATGACATCAGGAGATGGTCGACCGGCCGTCTACCGAACGCTTCCATCTAGCTCGCAGATATCGGACATCAACTTTTCGTCGACGGTTTTCTTCATGTTGTTGACCCTAATGTCATCACAGACGGACATATTAACGGTGGTGTCACTGAGTATTATGATCGACGGCTCTTATCCATGTAACCGATGACACTAAGATCTGAACAATCAGAGAGCCGGGGAGGGCTAGATGGACCGTAACTGTGGCCCTACGCAATCGACATTTGGTTGACGGCTGGCCGTCGTGCCTATTTATGGTCGGCGGTTTTTTGTCTTAGGGTGGACGTACGGACTTAGCTGTCGAAATGTGCGATCTTCCTGTGGTGATACGGCCTAAGAGAAAAGGAAGAAGATCGATCCGTACGTACGCTGCATGCGTCGGCACCGGCATCGGCATCCTCCATTGCTTCCGTTGCAATCAAGGTGCAGATCGACGCTTCGATCTTTTACACTGATGGATCGACTCATATATATATATATATATATATATATAGAATATATATATATATATATATAGAGAATATAGTGTCTTTATCCATAGCGGAGGATCCGTCTTATCCAGATTGAAAATTCGAGACCGAAATAGGCGATCCGAACCGTCCATCTTGTTCATCTCGATGAAATCTCACTACACACTAAATTTCAAATTTTTTTGAATTTTTTTACTATTTGTTTCGTATTTTTGAAAATCGCTGATCTAATTAGCTGTGGACCCTCCAATAAGTTCAGTTTTCAAAAATAAGAAACAAATAGTAAAAAAATTCAAAAAAATTTGAAATTTGGTGTGTAGCAAGATTTCATCGAGATGAACAAGATGGACGGTTCGGATCATCTATTTCAGTCCTAGAATTTCTAAACTCCGTGGATAGCACGGAGAGATCCGTGCTACGGATAGCACACTGGCCATTCTCTCTCTCTCTCTCTCTCTCTCTATATATATATATATATATATATATATGTGTGAAGAAGAAGCAGAAGCAGAGCAGCGTACATCCGTGGCCTTTCTTGAGCAAGACCAAAGCTGCACTGCTGCTGCATTGGCTAATGATCACCGGCTTAGCTGCAATCGCTTGCTGCTTTGCTTTGAATGAATTCTCCTTCTTTCTTGATAACTTGTGCTTCGCGCCACAATTTTCCTTAGTGGAATATAGTTGCTTTCACTTTCTCTTTTTCTTTTGCAAAGGAAAAAAAGGAATTCCATCCATCGTTTAGCTCACGTTTGTAGCTACCTAGGACAAATAAAAGTGGGCATGCATGCATGCTTGCTTGCTAGGTTATACTATACATATGATACGACTAGCAACGAGCTAGAGTGCGAAGCTGCAAGCTAGCCATCACAAGTGAAGTGAGCTCGTCGGCGGCGATGGGTCTCAATCCTCCGGTGCCGCAGCAGGACAGCAACTGGGAGATCCGTGTGGCCGTGCTGCTTAGCCTTCTCCTCCAGATGATTCTCATCTTCGTTGGCCCCGTCCGCAAGCGCTCCTCCTCGCAGAAGCCCCGCTTCTTCGTCTGGTCCTGCTACCTCCTCGCCGACTGGGTCGCCGACCTCGCCCTCGGCCTCCTCCTCAACAACATGGGCAACATCGGCGGCGGCGGCGGCGGCGGCGGCGGTGGAGGCTCTAGCAGCATCTCCCAGCACACCTCCTCCGGCCTCAAGCGCGGGCCCGGCGGCGGTGGCCAAACCGCCGGCAACAGCTCCGGCCAAAACTCCAGTCCCTTCATCTTCGCCTTCTGGACGCCGTTCCTGCTGCTGCACCTGGGCGGCCCCGACACCATCACCGCCTACTCCCTCGAGGACAACGAGCTCTGGCTCCGCCACCTCATCGGCCTCCTCTTCGAGCTCTTCTCCGCCTCCGTCATCTTCTTCTGCTCCCTCAAGGGCAACCCCACCGTCCCGGCCACCGTCCTCATGTTCGTCGTCGGCATCATCAAGTACGGCGAGCGCACCTTCTCGCTCTACTCCGGCAGCGTCAACGGCTTCCGTGAGAACATCATCGACAACCCGGATCCCGGCCCAAACTACGCCAAGCTCATGACGGAGTTCGATGCCAAGGAGAAGGCCGGCCTGGCGGTCGAGATCGTGATCGCCGACGGCGAGGCCAAGAAGGCGCACGAAGCCCTGGAGGAACGCAAGCAAGTGGATGACCAGTCCGTGGAGACGCAGGCGTACGAGTTCTTCAGCATCTTCCGGGTGCTCTTCGTCAACCTCATCCTCAGCTTCAAGGAGCGCAAGATAAGCCAGCAATGCTTCCTTCATGACGAGCGCATGACAGCGAACAGGGCGTTCAAGGTGATCGAGGTGGAGCTCAACTTCATCTACGACATGGTGTACACCAAGGCGACCGTCGCGCACAGCCAGCTCGGCTGGTTCCTCCGCTTCGTCGGCTCCGGCTGCATCATCTCCGCGCTCGTCATCTTCTTCTTCGTCGAGAAGGGCGGGATCCTGCGCGTCGACGTCGGCATCACGTACGCGCTGCTCCTGGGCGGGCTGGCGCTCGACGCGGTGGCGCTCGCCATGCTCCTCTCCTCCGACCGGATGCGGGTTGTCCCCAAGGAGGCCAAGCGGCTGGCGTGGCTCGCGCAGGCCATCGCCTCGGCTGTGAGGAGGCTGCGGCTGAAGAAATGGCGGCGCTGGTCGGAGAGGACGTCGCAGCTGAACCTTATCAGCTACTGCCTGGTGAAGCCCGACGATTACCAAAAGGCACGGGCATTCTGGGCGTGGGTGATCCGGCGGCGGACGATGGCCAAGATCGCCGAGAAGCTGTGCGTCAGGGACATCTTGGACGACGTCATCTTCATCCGGCGCGAGCGACTGGTCCGCAGCAAGAAGGGCAAAGAGGAGCAGGCGTCCCTCCTCCTCGAGATTGTCTTTAAGTGGCTCAAGGGGTTAGCTCAGAGTGCCAAGGACGTCGACAAGTACGAGGATATGAAGAAGATCTGCAGCCGGCGAGGCGAGGGGGTCCTCCAGGCGCACAAGGAGAAGCTGGGGTTGCATGCAATTGAAGAGAGATTCGAGGACGTCTTGGTGGCCAGCGTCAGAAAGGAGTTCGACGAGTCCTTGCTGCTGTGGCACATCGCCACGGACCTGTGCCGTCACCCCTCCGCCCAGGCCCAGGTCCAGGGTGCAGAGAGCAGGGAGGAGTACATCGCCCGGATCTTGTCGGAGTACATGCTGTACCTGCTCGTCAGGCAGCCGGCGATGCTGTCGGCGACGGCCGGCATCGGGCTGCTCCGCTACCGGGACACGTGCGCGGAGGCGAAGCGCTTCTTCGAGTCCATGGCGGAGTGGGACCCCGACCATACCGACGCCCGGAGGATGCTGCTGAGCGTCAACACCTCCAAGAAGCCGTCGGTGGTGAAGGGCGACCGGAGCAAGTCGGTGCTCTTCGACGCCGTCATCCTGGCCAAGGCGCTCAGGGACCTTGAAGACGAGGGCCTCATATGGGAGGTGATTGCCGGCGTGTGGCTGGAGATGCTCACCTACGCGGCGGGCAAGTGCCAGGGGAGCACGCACGTCCGGCAGCTCAGCTGCGGCGGCGAGCTCATCACCATGGTGTGGTTTCTCATGGCGCACATGGGGCTCGGCGACATGTACCAGATCCAGGAGGGAGACGCCAAGGCCAAGCTCATCGTCCATGACCAGTAGCATTACCATTTCCATCCATGCATGCAGCTTCCACTTATTTAGCTTCTCTCATTAATTGTTCGCGTCGTGTAATTTTCTTCCATTTATTTTTGTCTTGATGCGCTGAGTTTCCCATACAATGTAACATGTTTGTTCCTTTTGAATTAATAGAGTTACATATTATTATTATCTAATCAAATAAATCCATTTAAACCTCTGAATCAACTGAACCACCAAACGGTCCATTTAACCCCCTCAACTATGGAAACCGGAGCAAATAACTCCCCAAGTTGTTTTAACTAAGGTTTTGATATTCCTAATTGGAATAGGCCCATTTCACCCCTCAAATTATTCAAAAAGTCAAATTAACTGGAAAAAATATTTGAAAATATCAAAATATTACAATAAAAATGGCAGTTTATGGTTTAGGGTGGTTATTTGCTCTGGTTTTAATTTAATGAGAGCTTTAAATGGATCATTTTACAGGTTTAGGGGTTAAGTGGACTTGCTCGGTAGCTTAAAGATCGTAAAATGGACTTATTCGTTGTTTAACTGTACGACTCTGTGATTGTCAAATGTAGCTGTATTTCCTACACAAACGGAACAACATCATCTTGATTCGGAAATCCAAGAGTTGATTGAAATATTTGAGAACAAACATGGAGCATACATACTTGTCATTTCTCTTAATCACCAAGAAGCTGGCCGGTTGGGCCTTCGTTAATCCGATTGCATAATTTAAACTAAAAACTATGGGCCTTAATTCCTTAGGCGAGCTCAAGGGACCATAAAATTTTCTTCTCCCACCCTCTCTTACCTGCTAGGTACTTTACTTGATAGCGAAGCAGAGATACTATATATCATGTTTCGTTGAAAGAATGAAGCACCATTTCGTCTGTATCTCCACTCCGGTACGTCAAGAGATATCCATCCGCCTTGAATTGAGTAGCCAAATATACATACATTGGCTACCTACGGCCGATCGATCTGGGAAACAAAAACATACATTTTGGCTCTACTTTGTACGTAGTGTGGTTTTAATGTGTTTTTCCAATTGTGCTATGAAAGGTGTAGACCAGATCACTATACCACAGCACATAATTAGCGGCGGACGCAAGTCGGTAATAATACAAAATTCCCGACGCACAAACTATCGGTATAAATGGGCGACGAACTATCAGCCGGAAATGAAGCTATTTGGGTCTGCTAGTCGGTCGGCAATAATAGATACTTCTAGGGACAAACAGTAAGTCGGGAAAAAATACTTTTCCTATCTTGTGATCCGTTGGCAATTCACTGCCAACGCATTGTTCGTCGGTAATTACCAGGCACGTGAATTAAAAAGATTGATCAGAGGCGCGCGCACAGGAGGGAAAAATTGGGGAAGGGAAAATTTTCCCTCAGCCCCCGCTCCTCATTAAAAAAGATTTCATCTCTCCTCTCTCTCTGTGCCGCCCCCATCCCATAGAAGCGCACTGTTCTCCTTCTCCCTCACTGGTCACCACTCTCTAGCGCCTCTCCTTCCCTGTCAAGGGCACTGGTCCAACCAGGCAACCAGCCCCAAGCCGGCCCCTCCCTCCACTCCTCCAGCGCTGGTCTTCCTCTCCTTCTCCCTCACCTCTCTCTCCCCATGGTGCCTCCCCTTCCCTGACAAGGGCACCGGCCCAACCAGCCCCAAGCCTCCCCTCCCTCCACTCTTCCTCTACTGGAGTTTCTTGGCCAGGAAAGGGGAGGAAAAAAGAAGGAGAAGGAAGGAAAGGGGAAAGGAGGAGACCGATCAGCACAAGGAGGAGGGAAGAAGAGATGGAAGAGAAGATGAAGAGGAGGAGAAAGAAGGGGAGGAGCTAGGGTTTCACCTAATCTTTGGGGAAACTGAAAATTAAGGTAATCTCCTGTGATTTGCCCATTTATTTGGTGATTTGGGTGTGTATTTGGGTAGGGGAATTGCAAACCCTAGGTTAGATTTTAGGTTTGGTGTTAGGGGATGTATGCAGTACGTTGTTCCTTAATTTTGAGTGATTTATCTTACGAATTGGAGCTAGGTCCTGTTGAATAAAAGCTGCACCTTGTTTCCAGATTTCCAACGCATCCGAGAACGTGTAAATCGGCCTAACGGTTTGGGAGATATGTTCATTTTTGTACTGCTATCCAGATTGGGTCGCGACGGGTACATTGTTCCTTAATTTCGAGTGGTTTCCCTTAAGAATTGGAGCTAGGTCCTGTTAAACAAAAGCTGCGTCTTGTTTCCAGGTTTCCAACGGATCCAAGAACAAGTAAATCTGACAAACAGTTTGGGAGATATGTTCATTTTCGTACTGCTGTCTAGATTGGGTCGCGATGGGTACGTTGTTCCTTAATTTCGAGTGGTTTCCCTTAAGACGTCGAGCTAGGTCCTGTTGAATAAAAGCTGCGACTTGTTTCCAGCTTTCCAACGCATCTGAGAATGCATAAATCGGACTAATGGTTTGGGAGATATTTTCATTTTCGTACTGGATTCAAAACAAAATGTCTGCTGTGAACGTGAAACCTACTGGATGCTAAAACTTGATCTTTTTAGCCTTCTTGTCAATATACTTTATCAAAACTCAACAGTATTCATAATGTATATGGTGTAGTGATCTTTTGTAGCTAGAAAGATTAGAAAATAAATGATAAAGACTTGCTTTGCCTTATGCGTGGTGGTAACGTCATCATTAGTAAAGGAATACTCCCCCTTCTCATCAAGATGCCATGCCAAGAAGCCATCTATGTTTTCCTTGAAAGGAATACTTTTTATTCACTTAGCCTCTTTCACACTAAATGTGCTATCAATTAACCTGTCATTCCATTTTGCAAATTTTGGCTCAATAAGTTCATAAACTTTAGTAAAGGGAGATTACCCTCTATTAGACGATATGTACTTAGAACCATCCATTGGCAACCAAGGTCCATCCCGAATGTGATTCCTTTGTCTCTAATAAATGCTTCTTCGATTTTCTCGCTTTTCTATTTTAGTCCTTAGTGCATGTTCTCTGTCTAGCCTTGCTTGTGATACTCCTTGAAGTGTACAAATTTCAATATGTCGTCTCACTATTGACTCTTTACCTTTGCTAATAGTGAGGCAATACATAATTATACAGTGTAGGTGATTGTCTACTTAATTTATATAGCTTACGTCATTGTTAGTGAAGGTGCAACATGGATAAAAGATGGATGGATAATCCTAGGTACATAACTATTTTATTTCTTTATTGGGAGTTTACAGTTGCAATTTTTAGCAAACCTAACATGTTGTATTTCTACCCTGTTTAGGCACACCAAGGTCTATATAGATGGGTACACCAATTTATAGACTATGCATTTAAATAATTCAAAGAGACGGAAGCAGAATACTATGCCCTTGTAGAAAGTGTGTCAACTCTTTGTGGAAAGAGGCAAGTGAAGTGCAGGTGCACTTAATATGTGAGGGATTTCAAGAAGGGTATACAAGGTGGACTTATCATGGAGAGGCAGCCTCCTCTTTTGAGAGTACTCATGATTGTGATGAGACGGAGTGTACAGATAATTTGGGTGAAGATGACATTTCAAATTTGCTCAAAGACCTAGCGGGTGGTTTAGATGACGGAGGAGATTTTGAGGTCGATGGTGGTTTGGAGCAGTCCAATGAGGAATTAGAAGCTTTTCAAAAACTAGCAGATGATAATGGTGTAGAGCTATACCCGGGGTGTAAGAACTTCTCTAAGTTGCGTTTCTTAGTTAGACTTCTTCACCTAAAATTGCTTGGAGGATGGACCGATAAAAGTTTTGATCGGTTGCTAGATTTACTTAAAGAAGCTTTTCCTGATGGATCAACATTGCCCAAAAATTACAATGAAGCTAAGAAAACAGTTAAATGCCTAGGATTTGGGTATGTCAAAATTCATGCATGTGAAAATGATTGCATTCTCTTTAGGAAGGACCATGCTAATGACGAGTCATGTCCAACATGTGGGAAGTCAAGGTGGAAATCAGAAAAGAAAAATATAGATGGCAAACGTGTACATAAAGTTCCATGTAAAGTTCTTCGCTATTTTTCAATAAAAACAAGGTTTCAAAGGCTGTTTGCATCCTCTAAAACTGCTATGGACATGAGATGGCACGATGAAGAGCGCAAGAAAGATGGTTTACTTAGGCATCCAGCTGATTCCCCTCTTTGGAAGGATTTTGACCATAAACATCCTGAGTTTGCTTCAGACAGCCGCAACATTAGACTTGGGTTGGCTACGGATGGTTTTAATCCCTTTAGGTCCATGAATGTCAGCTATAGCATTTGGCCTGTTATATTGATTCCATATAACTTTCCACCTTGGGTGTGTATGAAGCAAACAAATTTTATTCTATCATTATTAATTCTTGGCCGAAAAGCTCCCGGTAGTGATTTTGATGTCTATCTTGAGCCACTTATTGATGATATGGTAGATTTGTTTGTTACTGGTGTGAGAACTTATGATGCATCAAAACAAGAGTACTTTCAACTGCGTGCTGCCATATTATGGACCATTTCTGATTACCCAGGTCTAGGCTATGTCGCCGGATGCACTACGTCCGGTAAAATAGCGTGCATTGAATGCCACTCATATACATGCTCTCTACGGTTAAAACAATGTAGAAAGACCTGCTATATGGGACACCGTAGCTTCTTGGAAAAAGACCATAATTTTAGGTATGATGCTGATTTATTTGATGGTAAAATTGAGCTTGGGTCTGCACCTAGACCACTCTCAGGGGAGGAGATTTTGATGCAGACAGAGAATATGAATACATGTTTTGGGAAAGGTGTGTCGGTAAAGAAAGCAGCCAAAAAGCCAAAGCGCAAGGAGGGTGAGCCTGTGGTCATATGGAAAAGGAAGTCTATTTTATTTGAGCTGCCATATTGGAAGGACTTACTGTTGCGACATAATTTATATGCCATGCATATAGAGAAGAATGTGTGTGATAACATCACTAACACACTTTTGGGCATTGATGGGAAGTCTAAGGATAATTTGAATGCTCGTTTGGATCTTCAGTCTCTAGACATTAGAAGAGATCTTCATCTTGTTGAGGCAATAGATGATCTTTTTGTACCTCCTGCACCGTACACCATGGACACATCAGAGAAGAAATTATTTTGTCAAGTACTCGCAGGAGTCAAGTTTCCTGAGGGTTATGCATCTGATATACGTCAGAACGTGCATGTTAATGAGAAAAAGATAGTTGGGCTAAATAGCCATGGCAACCATATTTTTATGCAAGATTTACTTCCACTTTGTGTGAGAAGGATACTACCAGAGAAAGTTAGTGCAGCATTGATTTGTGTAAGCAATTTTTTCAAGAAAATATATTCACCAGTAATTCGTCCAAGCGATATGGATACACTAGAATCAGAAATAGCAGAAACTTTGAGCCTCCTAGAGACTATATTCCTTCCATCTTTTTTTGATCTCATGGTACACTTGATGGTTCATCTTCCTGCCCAATCAAGAGTTGTGGGTCCAATACATTTCCGAAATATGTACCCTGTGGAGAGGTATTTGATGAGGTTGAAGGGCTTTGTCGGCACTAGATGTCACCCGGAGGGATCGATTGCAGAAGGCTATTTATTTGATGAGAAACTTACATTTTGTTCTCGTTATTTACAAGGTGAGACCAGATTTACTCGTCAAATAAGATATGATGATGTTGTTCATACGGATATCAGTAGTACCACTACTTTCTTTTATAACAATATTGGTCGAGGATTGGTTGGGAAGCGCATTGTGACATTAGACCAAAAATCTTGGGTTCAAGCTCATAGATATGTCCTTTTCAACTACGACCACATTGAACCGTACCTAAAGTAAGCTATACTTTATTTTCACATTGCATTATTTTTATATAATTTAGTATTAAGGCGTTATTATTTGCAAGAAGCATCTTGAGTATCTTTCCTCGATCAATCAAAATCAAGACATCAACCGTTTGCATCATGAGACCTTCCATATGTGGTTCAGGTCGAATGTAAGTAGGCATATGAGTTGGCCCAACTTCTGATTACACATTGAATTTCTATCAATTTTAACAAAGATATTCAATATTTGCAGGTTGGAGAAATTGGTGAGGAAATATCGGAAGAGATACAAATTTTGGCTAGGGAGCCAAACATAGTTGCACGAACATATGATGACTATAGTATAAATGGAAAAAAATTCCATGAGAATCATATGACGAGGGTAGGCCAGTTCAATGTAGTGGGGTAGCTCTTGTTGCAAAGACAATAAGTTTTGAAGGAAGAAATAGGGAGAAGAGGCGTAATAAGAGACAAGACATATTATGGTATTGTAAAAGAAATTCTTGAGCTAGATTATCAACATCAAGGGACTATAGTGTTGCTAAAATGTGCTTGGGTAGACAACCACACAAAAGACAAACAACTCAAACAACTAAAATGGGTGAAAACTGATAATTTTGGGATTACCACTGTTAATTTCAAGCATTTATGCAATACTGGCGAGAAGTTGTCAGATGAGCCTTTTATTTTAGCTTCACAAGCAACTCAAGTTTACTATGTCAAAGATCCCATTGATACCGAGTGGTTTGCTGTTGTTAAGTCAAAACGTCGTGACTTCTATGATATGCATGATGTGGAAGATGAAAATATACAACATCATGACGAAGTTGGTGATTTCTTGCCAGACTTGTATACAAATGCACAAGCGATAGTTTCTATGGGAGGTATTGATTGTGTTAGAGCTGATATAGATGGAGTAATGGTTAGGAGAGATGCTAACCAACCTACTAGGTAAGATTTGTCTACATGTATTTGTACAGAACTATGTCCTCTTAGTAATGATTTTTAATGTTTTTTGTAATCCTTGTTTACATGTATAGATTCATCACTATTTTCTATTTACTAATAATTTCTAACTGTTTGTGGCATGTTTCAGGAGAAAAAATGGTAAACGCAAAAAGAAAGGACAATGAAGGAGACGGCAATGCATATGAACTTGAAGGAAAAGAGCATTCAAGAAGGTGATTTATATGCACATGTTCTTAGAGAGAAGGAACCTAGAGGACGTGTTCGAGCGTTAGGCTTAGGACCAACTCCACAAGAAGTGGGCACACCTGGAACACAAAGAAAAATATCTACTAAGCTTCAAATGGCAATGCAAGCTCAACGACAATCTAGCCAAGAGATTACAGCTTTGAGGCAAGAAATGAGTGAAATGAAAGAAGAAATGAAAGACGAACTGAACAAACAATTCCAAAAGTTCATGGAAGTTATTCAAAATCTGCAAAATGTGGAAAGCACATCACATCATGGCTCTACTTCTCGACACATGGTAAAACTTTGCATACCTCTTATCATAGAAAACAATTGCATCAAACACTTTCTTTCCATTGCCTAACTCCACTAATATTTTGTTCTTTTCTTTAGAACTCAAGGAGCTGTGAATCACCTATTGATATGGAGCCAAATGATTACTGCGAAGTGGGTGAGTTTGCATACAGATAAAATGTGGAAGAAGAGAACATGTCTCCTATTCATAGGCGAGTTGTGACCAAAAGGGTAAAATCATGCAATATTTCCTACTGAAGATGAAAACCATGTAATTTCTCATCCTGTCATATAAGTAATTCTATTTTATTTTCTCTTCATTTTTCAAAAATGCAATACGTGATGCAGGTGGAAGATTTGGACATGTCTCCTCTTCATAGGCGAGTTATGAACACAAGGGTACCTCCAATACATCGTGAAACATTTTGTAGTGAAGCTGAGAACCTTGTATTTTCTCATCTTGTCATATAAATAATTCTATTTTATGTTCCATATTCTTCATTTTTCAAAAATGCAATACGTGATACAGGTGAAAGATTTGGACATGTCTCCTCTTCATAGGCGAGTTGTGAACACAAGGGAATCTCCAATACATCATGAAACATCTCGTAGTGAAGATGACAGCCTTGTATTTTCTCATCTTGTCATATAAGCACTTATATTTTATCTTTTATATTCTTCATATATTAAAAAATGAAATATGTGATGTAGGTTGAGAATGAGGTCATATTATATGCTATGGTCAGATCAGACACTCCCGTGGGTAAGGCAACTGTTCTATCAACTAACCCAAACACCAAGGTTGGAGGTGTTTGTCTTGGAAGAGAGTTTTATGAAGTTCGTGTGGATACCGTGTTTAAGAAAGATGTTTATCTACCAAGACCATATGGTGATTTGAAAACATTGGCACATGCTTACAAGAAGCGTATTGCCTGGCCATGCAATAAAGTAATAATCTAGACTATGCATTGTTTGTACTAATATTTAATTCATAACAAGCTACTAACTTATGAATTTTTTATAGATGAATCCTACCAAGAGGCTATCTTGCTCTCGACATACAGGTACATAAATATTTCAAGTGTGAGATGCTACAATTACATGTTAGTTGATGACAAATAGGATATATCCTGTGTAATGTGCTATTGTGGTCCTAGGATATTGGGAATAATCTAGACCGAAACTAGTGGTAATGCAGATGTGGACAGGGGTCCAAGCTAATGCAACTTTCCTCTTGTGGAATTACATATGTGTGTCTCATATCTATATTGTATTTACATTCAGATTGAGACTGCCTTCATCCTATGATTAGGAACTCACCTAGAGCAAGAAATAATTGAATTGTTCCTTCTGTAATTTCAGCAATCCTGTAGTACATGCATGCATGAACACCCTTACTAGCTAGTTGCCAAATTGTTTTTTACTTGCTAACATGCGGACTACAACCTTCTAGCTAGCTAGTGTTAATTTGTATTGATCAACATATCTTTTGATGCCAATAAATGTTCTTTCTACAGGTAAAAATGGAAGGGCATAGCTCAACGATTCTTACACCTTCAATTCATGTGTGGAGACTCCATACTTCTCTCTATTGTATGGATAAAGCTTCGATGGCAGATATATAAATGGTCTTTGTGTTATATACATGCTTCTGCAAACTATTACCTTTTGGGGATCAGTTATACGTGGCTGTTATTGTGAACTAACTTTTGGTGTTACATGTGCATATTATTATGTCTCGGTTGGATGATATGCCAATCTTTTGGACAATTTTAATTATTGTAGTAGAGCAAGGGTGTTATTTTGAATGCTTGAATTGGAGATTTCTTGAATTATTCTATCGATGAATTATCATGTCATATATCACTTGGATGAATTATATATGCGCTCTTAGAGCAAAGGGTGTTACTTTGAATGCCTGAATTGGAGATTTCTTGAATTATTCTGTCGATGAATTATCATGTCATGTATTACTTGGATGAATTATATATATGCTCTTAGAGCAAGGGGTGTTACTTTGAATGCTTGAATTACTCTGTCATATCTCGGTTGGATGAATTATCATGTCATGTATAGATGAATTATATATATGCTCTTAATTCTTTGATTAAGTACTTTGATTATCTTGTGTCATGTCTTATGAATGCTTGAATTGGAGATATCTACTGAACATTTACTATATCATGTCACATGTTATATATGAAATTCTGAGTAGAACAATATTTACTAACAATTTCTTTTAAAACCTATTATTTTTTTTAATCGAGCTTGACAATAGCAACGAACTGTGCGTCGGCAATATTTCACATTACCGACACCATGTCCATCGGGAAAAACATGTCCGTCGGCAAAGATCTAAATCAGGCTGCAAAGAAAAGTCCGTCGGTAAAAATTTGTCCGTCGGCAAAATTACTGCAATGCAGACGGATTGTATGTTGGGAATAAAAAGTCGGTCGGTAAAAACTTTTGCCGACTGGACTTTAGCCGACACTCGTTATCCGTCGGTAGAACTTTTTACCGACGGACTGTATGTCGCTATATGGGGTCTTTACCGACGCACAGTCAGACGCTAATAATATGCCATGGTATAGTGGATGTGCAACTCAAGTGAATGAAACACCCAAGCATTGGAAGATCGATCATGGATATATTTTAGAGATTTTTTACGGTCCTTGAGGAGGTACCATAATTTCTACTGTTAATTTGTGACACCTCCTGGTATCTAACACTGAGGAGGTACCGAGAGGTACCATAATTTACACTAGAAATTGTGGTACCTTCTCAAGAACCGTAAAAAAGCTCTATATTTTATGTTTCCTCACCTTGTTTTTCTTTCTCCAAGGGAAGCCTTGCATTTGTTGGTTTCTTCACCTTGTTTCTTGGAAAGGAAGCATAAACGATGATATATATATATATATATATATATATATATATATATATATATATATGTGAATGAAGCGGAAAGTGTGTGTATAATAAGATCCATACTCCACGTATGTTCGCTGCCATTGGGTCATTCTCGAGATTCTTGCTTGTGGGACCTAGTCAACAGCACGTGGTCCATGGCCCGACTCTGTGCATATTTGCCTCATCTAATACAGAGCTCTCGTGACAAGAATACAGACAGTTGGATCTAGCGGCGATGTTGGCTTTGGTGGGCGTACATCGGAGGTCTATTTTTTTTACTGCGGCCTCTCTGTCGCAGGATTTATCCTGCTTCAGGTCTTTCGGAAAGAGACAATAACCTATTTCAGTCACACATGGTCGTTTGTGTTATTGCAATAAGATTGATCTCGGCGTGGATTTCTCTCCTCCCTCTCCCATGCGGAAAGTATTTATAGTACAAGATATACGTGGTTCAGGTCTTATACGACCTGAAGAACCATCTAGATAACTCAAAATCCTACCATATCTATAGATATATCCTAAAAATACGTTAACTGCTGTTCCAAGGGATGTCTATATTTAGAAGGCCTCGGGCTCTGGATATAGGACTCCAAAGACGGTTAAGAGTGCCAGACAAATCGTCTCGAGACATCCCCAGAGGTCCAAGATAACCCCCCATAATGGCGCACGAGTAAAGAGGCCCCACCCCCGAGTACCAAAGCCAGTGTATAGATGTGAGGTATTAATGCGAGCTTGCCATATTCGCATTATACTTCCTGGGTATTCATCCTGGGGGAAGATCGTGCATGAGATCCAGCCGTCAGTGTATTTTATCTAATCCCTAACAAATCCTTTCCTCAAAAAAATATTGATGGATTAACTATTTTGTTTTAAAATTCATACAAGTTAATTTTTGATAGAGGCACAGTACCCAAGCATAACACTGGAAATATCAATGACAGAACCAAAACATACTACTACTCCACTGTAAATGAAAGACAAGAAGATGCATGCATTGCTGGCATCGAGATGGAGACACTACACGTACGCATATATATGGCGATGGTAATCGGACACTTGACATACTAGTAAACGTACGCACTGATCATGCAGACTGATAATCCTCACGATGAGCCTGAGCATCAGCAGCTGCTTCGGTTTTGCTTGCCATCGCCGGCGGCTGAGCTTTGGGCAGTGTATCATCGTACTTGGCCAAGCCCCTGGCCGCCTCGATGATGGCCACCGGCAGGCCCAGGCACTTGTCCACGATCTGCTTCTTCATCTCCTCGTACAGTTTCTTCATCTCGTCTTCTCCTTCCTTGCCGTCGCCGCCGCCGCCGCCTCGTTTCTTCTTCTCCTCCTCCTTGGCCACATTGTACTCGCGCTCGAACAGCTTCCACCCCTCCTCGACGCCGAGCTCCGGCGGGCGGAAGACGCTGCCGGTGCGCACCATGGCCCTGGCGTCGTCCTCCTTGCGGCAGGTGATGAGCACCGCGCTCTTCCTCGCCTTGGGCAGGCCGTAGGCCAGGCGGTCCGACCACTCGCCGTCCTTGGGCGGCTGCAGCGTCAGGTTGCTGTACCAGTCGTCGTACGGCTTGTCGTCGCGGGCGTGCGACCTGATGTCGTCGAACACGATGAGGTACCCCGTCTTGTACAGCGTCATGTGCAGGATGAACAGCAGCACGCCTGCATCCATCCATCGGTCCATCACGTATTAAGAAGCAAGTGATCGAGCTACTTGGATTAACGAGCTAGCTAGCTGTTACGTACCGATCTTGGATTTGTCCTTGTCGGTGGAGTTCTTGACGGCGTTGGAGTCGTCGACGATCTGCTCGACCTTGGCGGTGTCGAGGCCGAGGTTGTCGAGCATCCGGTAGAGGAGGCCGGGCCTGTCCTCGTGGTCCGGCGGGCCGACGCAGACCCAGAGCCTGAGCGGGAAGGCGTCCTTGATCCTGTCGTGCACGAACACCTTCTGCGCCAGCGCCGTCTTGCCGCTGCCGTGGATCCCCACGATGGCCGCCGTCCTGAACGGCTGCTTGTCGACCTCGTCGGCCTCGCTGCTGTTTGCCTCCTCCACCGGCGGCGCGTCGTCGCCTTTGTTCTCCGCCTGCGCCTGGTCGGCCGGCGGACGGGGGCCGACGAGGGCGTCGACCACCTCAGCCGCCTCCTCGTCCCAGCCGTAGATCCTGCTCTCGTCCACGTAGCTTGTCGTCCACTCGTAGTAAACCACCTCCTCCTTCCCAGCGTTACCCGCATCATCGCCGAAGATGACCTTGGCTTGCCGCCGTAGAATCTCCAGCGAGAACGTCGACGGGGCGCCACCGCCGGCGCCACCTTCCTCTTCCTGCAGCTTGCCCTGCTGGGACCTGGACTTGAAAGGGTTGCAGCCGCTTTTAGCTGGCGGCGGCCTGGCCTTGCACTGCTGCAGCGCCTGGTGGATGTCGGGCAGCAGGGCGGCGAGGGCGGTCTTCTTGTCATCGGGGAGTTTGGACACGGCCTGCTGCTCCTTGCTCCTGCGGAGGATGTCGATGATGGCTCTCAGCTCCTGCCTATGAAGCAAGTTGTTATCGTCCGCCACCTCGTCGAAGCTCAGCAGAAGCCTCTCCATGGCGGCATGCAGGTCGCTGCTGCTTTGCCTCTCCATGTCAGCTAAGCTAGCTAGATTACCCTAGTGCAGTGCAGATCAGCAGACTCATGCATGTTACTTATAGGCTAGCTGCTGAGATGCTTGCTCGCTCCATGAGCAAAGCAAGATGCTTTCGATCGCAAAGGGAAAATGTTTGCAAAGAGTGAGTGGCATCCAAGCAACGAACTAATCCTCTTCTTTCTAGCTTTCAACCTGTACGTACGGATCGATCTCTCCACAGCCGACCATCATGACAGAGAGCTACAGCTAATTACTACTTGTTTAACGAGCAGGGCACAAGCGAACTACTGTTCAGCATTCCCTCCGGAGTCCAGCCTCATATATGTGGACTGAGCAACTGTACATCTTACAATGCTGGTGACAAAATTGGTACATATGGAGAGAGGGAAAGGCCACAAGACATGCAGGTATATTTATATATAGGTAATTGCTAATTAATCATCCTAGGTCAACCCATTAGTACATGACCACAACACTCCGAGAAAGAAACATCTCTTGGTCTGATAAGGTAAAATTCTATACAAGGTGCATGGATCGAGAAGGAACATTTGAAATTGAGATTTTTTACCGTCCTTGAGGAGATACTGAGAGGTACCACAATTTTTAAGGTTAATTTATGGTACCTCCGAGTATCTTAACACTGAGGAGGTACCATAAATTATGGTGCCAGGATTATGGTACCTCCTGGTACCTCCTTAAGGATTGTAAAAAAGCTCTTTGAAATTATATAAACCAACCACAATTGGACATCTAATTTTGAGGTTACATGGTAATTTCTAGGTCATATATACTTCACACACAAAGTTTTCAATGTAGGTGGTAATTAAAGTACAAGTGCAAATCCCATCACTAAAACTGCAACGGTCCCTAGGGAGGTGCCATATACCAATTAAATCTAGATGTTGATCTGCTAGGTGTAGGATTGGAAAAACTGCATGCGGAAGCTTTAGGCCCCGATTGATTGAGTTGAAAAGCTGTGCTAGATTATCATCTGAAATGTTGAAGGCCGTCAAAAAAGGTATGGAGAGGATAAAAAATATTTTTAGGATCTTTAAGAAGAACCACTAAAAGACCTGAAAAAATTACTACAAAGTGCTACAGTGTATGACTTATAAAAATGACAAATTTTAAACTGTAGATTATAATATGATTTTAAGTCATTAATCGCCTTAATTATCCTCTCTCTCACCGGTGGCTAGACACTGATTCCCGGAGGCGGCGTGAGGCAATGCTGGAGCAGGGCCAAACAACGAAAAAAAAAAATTTAACCTTTTTTTAATCAATAATTTAATATTAATCCGCGGGAAAAAATATTTTTATTTCTAACCCTTTTGACTTCGCCAACCCCACTGGCGCGGCAAATAGCCATCGCGCAAGGCCAGTGCAGCGGCGCGGCGAGGTGCCACGTTGGCCGGCGGTCTTGCCGCCGCCGCTGTGGCAAATGGGCACACACTTGCCTTGCCGGCGCAAGATGTGGCGCTGGCAAGATCTTGGCCCGTGGGACGGGGCTAGGCCGGGCTCGTCTGTGGGCCCATTTGCAGCGCCATGCCGCTGGCGGCGGCGATGGCCGATCTAAAGCTACAGAGCTCCTCACCACTAGGCCATTCTTCATTTTCTCCCATCTCTTCATCTCTAACCACTCTTCTCCTCCTCTATTGCCAAATATTTTGAGCCTTAGATCCTAAGATTATTTTGGGGAAAGGTCAGATTTCATCATGGCAGGTGACCCTCTCTCCTTTGGTGTATTTTGGTTGTATTTTTTATAATTTTCAATTGATTTAGGGTTAGGGTTAAGGTTAGGGTTCTTGTTAAACTTAGCGTGGAGATGTATGGATTGCGTAGTGGAAAGCCCTAACTAGATGCTTTTGGAGTGGAATGCAGAGCAAAATACTGAGATGTAAATATGAGACAACCTCCTAATTACCATATGCTAATGACCTCATCCAATGAAGATCATTTAAGTAATTGTAGGGATTTAGACATATACACCCGAAGGACATTCCAGTATTCCACTGCAATGCCTCCTCAGATGCGGTGTCCAGATTAGAGTGATGCAGCAGAACAATACTTAGAGAATCATCATATTTTATTACATAACGATGCCACCCAGGTGTAACATACCCAATTTTTTTTCAATTCAGCATAAAATTTTTTCACAAAAATCATAAATATATTTCTATAACCATACTTAATTTTTAAATAATTTTCTAAACTTAACTCCTATTTCTTCTCTAAAGAGATTACCCTATCTATCTTTTTCTAAAAATAAAAATCCCATAAAAATAATAAATATTATTTCATATTTAGATTCTACTCTTTTTTCTGAATTTTGAGGGATTTATTTCATATTTTTCTGAGCTTCCTATAGCTCTATATGAATTTTCAAAACTCTAAATAAATCCTGGAAAACCTTTTCCCTTTTTAATTTAAAACTTTCCATTTTGGGAAAAGAACAGGAATACGCTTTCCCCTTATGTTAATACGCCTCCACTTATTTCATCTCCAACGCCGGATTTAATCGTGACTGTATCTAGAACATCTAAGGATCGGAATTTAGCCACGTCACCCATCTTCCATACTTCCACACCGGCTCAAACCGACGAATCCAACGGCGCCCAAGGATTTGGAAATTCAATCTGATGGCCGCCCCTTGTCTTCCTCCGCCCGCTCTGCACCATCACCCGCAACCCGCCGGCGCCGTCGTTGCCCACGGAGAAACCCACGCTGCCGCCGTTTCCAACCTCCTCCGCCTTGGTTTCGCCGCCAATAGATGGCTCTCGCCACCGCCGACACCCACAGCTGCGTCACCGTCCTCATCCGCCTCCGGCGACCTCCCAATCGCTCGCCGCCACTTCATAGCGCCGCCACCACCTTGAACTTGACAAAACTTGCTCGCCACTTCATCTCCGACTATAAAAGCCCGTGATTGGAGCCGTCATACCCCAAGAAACTCTCCTCGCCCGCTCTTTCCCCATCAACCACCCCGAGCCGCCCGCTCCGCCACCTTCTTCTCCATCTCCGGCGTCCACCTCCCTCGCCACTCCGATGCTCCACTAGTATAGGTTCCTATAGCAAAAACCTACCACTCCTCGCCGTGAAGCTCTTCCGACTCTTACCTATTCCCGAATCTCACCGGAACCCCTCCATCACCACCGCCCCGTTATGCCGCCGCCGCAACCATGTCGCCCCGCCAACTCTGTCCACTCCAAGCCCCGCCGTCACCACCAAAAGTTACTATATACTCTTAATTCCATTATTACGCCCCCAATTACTCGCCATCGGCTGCCAAACCTTGTCGCCGGTGAACCTCCCCGCCGCCCCATCCATTTTTCTTCTTCTTTCTCTCATCACACTTGGCTCATGGCGTGGGTTGCCAAGAACCCACACCCACCCACCTTTCACTACCATCCTAACCCTACAAGTCAGCCGCACTGCACCACTGTGTTGGGCCGAGCCCAATACCAATAGCCCAGTAAGAATTAAAATCTTTTCTAATTCTATTTATACTGTTTCAATTTTATTTAAAATATCAAATCTCTTTTATAAAATCTACAAAAATTCATACAAATCTAAAATAAAATAAATAATTATATAAAATATCATATTTATCTAATAAAATAACTTAGATAAATCCTTTTTCTCTATTCTTTATATATCAAAGCATTTTAATTAAAAGAACTTAGAAATAAAATTAGTAAAACTTCCAATATAAAAATTACTCAAAATAATGTGTTATATCTAGAAATAATATCTCTATATTTTAAAAACTTACAAAAATTCAAATCTAAATTTAAACCCTTTCTTTAACATAATTAAAACTTTCCTTGAAATATAAAGTTAAATATGAAATTATGTTAATTTTACATATCCCATTCAAATCTATTTAATATAAGGATCTTACTAGTAAATTTCACCCATATAAACATTTCCATCTAAAATTATAATGCCAAAATAAATTCATTTAACCATTATCACTATAAGATCAAATAGAAACATCAATATTCCAAAATTAATAATAATTTCTCCATAAATAAAAATCATCCTAAATTATCCACCCATACCCTAACTCTAGCTTTTTGCCCCTCAAATATTTATTTCTATCTTAAAAACCTACCCTTTTTTCTTTTAGAAAATATTTTCAACCTTTTAGAAAATCGTACAGCCTATCATTTTTTTGACCCAGACCCTTTTTATTTTATTCTGCCATTTATTGAAAGACTTTTCTTATTTGGATATTTATTGGAATTTCTCTTTATTTTTGCAACGTATAGATAACGAATTTCGCCCTCTGGAAGCTTTAGCCCTGAATGTCCACAAGATATTATAAGTGTGATCCAATCTTCAAATAAGGCAGGTTTTCTTATCTTTGATGCATTTTGATATACCTACATTTCCTTTAATTATTAATTATTGCATATATTTTCTAGTTATTTATTTATACATTTCAAATATGATTTTTATCCAAGCCCCAATACCTTAAAAAGCCACCCTAAAATAATCAACCTCTGATAAAACCCTAGTATAGGCAAAAACATTAAAATTTGATTATCTCATGTAAAGAATGGAGAATTGGTCTGTACAAATAAGTTAGATTGGATAACTTATTTGTTATGAAAATGCTGTAATCTAGAAGGTTGATTGAATTTATATAGAGCAATTCGGAAAGATAACTTTGTCGGCTTGGGTAAGGCACCCCGGGAAAAAGGTGCAACACTCAAGGGCACCAGATTGGGTGTTTGGTTGAGTTAAAGTCTGGATTCGTTGCTCTATAAAATATAGAAGCAAATTCGGAAATATCGTTATCTTTGCCGTCTTGGGCTATGGTCACAGCAAGTATGGCTGGTGAAAACACTCAAGGGCAGCAAATGACAAGGTCATTTGTAAATCATTTGCTTCTATAAAAACTTGGGTTTAAAATGAATAAGAATGACATACTTTATCGCCCATCCATGGAAGTCATGAATCTATGGGTAAAGCTGGGCAGGTTCTGCAGAGCTGAAAATAAATACATCGATGGACCTTACTTCAGGTATATGAAGTTGTGTCAATTGGGTGATGCCTCTCTTATTTACCAAAAATCCATGAATTTATGAAAAATCGTTGTCTGGATTGCAAATGAATAAGGATGGAGAAAGATGATAGAATTTGTTCTATTATTATTAATTGTTTTAAAATGATGATAGGACTTTTAAAGTTAAAAATTTGCATATTCACTATAAAGCCTTACTATTCCTTGAATCCTGTTATCATATATTAATAGTGATATTCTTTCAAGAAACCTGCAAGTACGACTAGTACTTACCCACGTTGTGTGGGCAATTTATTTCTTTTTACAGGATCCACTTTATACTCTGATATGGACATTTATGAAGAAAACAAGAATTCACATAAGATCGAATTCTAAGGTCTACCTTATGCTCAGGCTTGCCTGTGGTATATGGGCATGTATTTTTTTTATTATTACCAAGTTAAATTTTCATTTCTGCTGTAAAATATTTTGTAACATGTAATAAATTAAGCAAGCTATACTATTTCTGAATGCAACTGAAATCCTGGACAGTTGGCATTCTGGACATTTTCTGGTAAAGTTTTTACTAGAAATTTAGTCCGTCACACCAGGGCTAGCGGTTTAATATATGATCACTTATTTACATTATTGCCACTGCTTCCTCAAGGGTTGCCATAGCTCATTAGGGAATTCCAACAGACCCTATTCACGGTAACAACTACTTCATAAAGTCCTTCAAGACATCACCGTCCTTAGAATGCTCAACCACTTCGGCATGATGCTCGCCTTCCCTGATATCATAACATACAACAAGTTCATTACCAGGATTAAAATCTAACAAGGAAATAACTAGCAAGAGTGAGTACGAAAGTACTCAGCAAGCGATAATAATCAACGATTACTAGAAACAAGGAAAACAACTCCTCTTAGTCTGCATGAAAGTACTCTCTTCTATACCCCTTAATTAACAAAATACAGTTTTGTAAAGGTTGGTTTATTTTAACTTGAATAAATCTACTACCACTCGTGCATGAGCGCGGACTTAGCCTCCGTAGCCTTCAGTCCAAGAGACAGGTATGAATTCATGATTTTAACTCTGTGCGGGTTTGTACTGCTTTACCCTAAAGCTGTCCCAAACGTACCAGGGCTCAGAGCATTTATTCTATTAGGTTGGTTCCATTTTCAGCCCGGTGATTATCAAGTGGTGGTGTTCACTGTTGGACTCACCTTGCACACAACCCCGTCCCCCATCCACTTGCTAACTCAAACCGTTGTGCTCATTCCCGACGCCATGAGTACCCTGTGGTGTAGTATAGCCGTTTGGTCGGGAAAAACCATGGGCCTGCTCACCCTAGGCCCGCTTGCCCACCCCTCCTAGGTATCTACCTACCTAATGTGGAGGATGGAACCACTACATAGATCCATCGACTCTGATCGGCATGTGAGACCAAGGTTGGTGCACATAATTTATGGCTCAAAATTTTCGAGTGATAGGAAGTGTCCTTATATTATACCGTGTGAAGGGTCTCATCTCCCCCTGCCTCTTTCCAGAGCACCCTTCACCCACCCTAATTACTTCTAACGGTTTGATCGCTCCATTGATCGGATCATCACTTCATTCATCCCTTTCACATTAAATTTAACCTCATTTGAATGTAACATATATAATAAGCTTGCTAATTTGTCCAAAAACAGGGTGTAACCCAAAAATACACTACTCAAGATGGTCAAAGGAATAGCTTGCCTTCAATCAGACAAAAATATCTTGTGCTGTCGTCCGGCTGCTCGCTCTCGATAGCCTGATCGTTCCCTGAAAGACGGGTTGATGGAGTTTTAGGGGTTTTGTTAACTTTTTATTTCTAGTGAACAAGGAATATATCTTGACCTACCCCTTCAGTATATTTGTTTATTATTATTATTATTATTATTATTATTATTATTATTATTATTATTATTATTTCTTTTAATCTCCCTAACCTTCTCTAATTCCCTAGTTTCCCCAAATCTCCTAATTTCCCCAGGCTACAATTTCTCCTAATCCCCTATTCCTTCTAATCTCCTCTTTTATGCTAATCCTCCTATTTCCCCTAATTCCCCCTTCCCTCTTTTCCTTTCCCGGCTCCCTCTCGTCTCTCTCACCTCCCGTGCTCTCTTCTCCTTTGCTCTCTCTGCTTCCTCTTCCCCTTTGCCGACCACACCGCACCTCCCTCCTCCTCGCTCTGGCTCCCTGGCTACCTGGCGCCTCGTCGGTGGCGCCTCTTCTCTCCCTCGGGTTGGCCTCACCTGTAATGCCCCAAGTTAAATTGGAAAAAATAAATTATCGGGGGATAAAATATTTTGATATTTTTTCTCTCTCCAGCATGCCATTTTTTATCTAGCTGATTGTATTTTTTTCTTAGAGAGAGAGAGCTAAGGGCATTCCTAATGGCAGCCCTATTCCTTTGTTGAAGAATAGTATTGTGAATAGTAAAGATAGGGCCAGGTTAAAAATATAAGAGAATGAAATATAGGGAAAAAAATAAGGCCAGCATTGGAGCTAGCCTAAGTCTCTTTAGTAAATTAGTTATAATTACGGGCATGTTTGACTAAGCTTAGGCCAATTGAAAAGTTAAATGTTCTAATCTAGTTTTTAGAAACCACCTATAAAAGCTATTAAAAATAAAATAAACAAAATGGACCAATCTCGAGATATAGATTTAAGAATTTCTCGAGGTCCACCTTATTTATTTAGCTTAGCCACCCAAATATTCTGTTAGTAGTCTAGTAAATATTCACATAGGAATAATCATCTCGATTATATCAATAAGCAATATACTAAGCATATATATACCGATACGATCACGGATTAGAGGTATAACACGACACCAATATTTTGTTAACACCCTCACGTCATCATACATACATGCTGGTCAATTTGCAAGCCTAATCTTAATTTATAGTGGAACAAAAAGAAAGCTAATAATGATCATGTGGCATAGTGAGTACGTGGCTTGAGCATGTGATGTGCTGTCCAAGAGGTGATGTGCTGGCCATGAATCCTTCAGCCACGTAGCTTGTAACATCATTACTTCATTCCTTAGTCACTAAGCTCTCGTGAACAAACCGACTTATGAATGGTATAAATAGTTGTGAGCTCGTGTGGTTCGTCACTGTCCATTGCTCGTTAGAGTTGCTAGGAAGAGGAGTTGGTGCGAGGGTATACTGCTGTTCTAAGTAATAGCAGAGGTTTCGCGATTAACTGTAATAGGTAAGTGACGTTATGTTAGTACTATTTTTATTGCACTATTTTATTCGCTTTGATGTTAATGCATCTTTAATACTGGCATTACGACTGGCAATCGTATTGTGCCGGTCACAGTTTAGGAATGGGACTGTTTGAGTTCTCCACCTAGTACGGCTTTTTCAAAACAGGGCACTTAGTGATGGATCTGTGAGAACCAGAGGTGCTACTAGGTTAAGGGTGCAATATTAGAAGGGCCAAAGCACTCTGCTCTTCTAGAATATAGCATTCTAGTAGAAGCTGTCGATGTCTAGGTACACCACTAAAGAGTGTAAATATGTGGAATTTTACCCCTTGACTCCTGAGTTGGGAAGCATGTGGTCATGTGTGATGCCAGTATATATTGCTTATACTTATGCTTTTGTTTGGCTTGCTAGGGTATGCTCGTTTGCTGAGTGTGACATGTCATACTCAGTCTTGTTTTAATAAATTTTTTGCGGCAGCCAACATAGAAGAGCAGGACGCCAACATGCTGTGAGGGCATAGGGCTAAATAGCAAACTTATGCACAGGTTAGGCGGGAGGGACTTCTGCTTAGCAGGATTCACTGCACAAAAAAATGTAATAGCTGATGTTGGCCTAATATAATAAAATAGGTTGTATAAAAAAATCTATGGTGCAAATTTGTTCGCAAATTAGCCTTACAAGGTTATAGATACTGTTCTGTAACTGTGTGGCCCTGTTACGCCTAAACCTTGTTTGGAGACGTGACATCACCTTCTAGATCTGCCACCCAATGGGGTAGACGGCTCGGCGGCTAGGGTTCTCGGGCGGGGGAGGCTCGGCGGCCGCCTAAGCCCGGCTCGGCGCACTGCCAGAGGTGGCGGCACCACCCCTCCTCTCTTCTGCTTCGTGGATTGGGCACCCTCACCTAGGGCACCGCCCGTCCCAAGCGGCGGACGGCATTGCTTCGTGGTGGCTAGGGAAAGCAACTACCACCGGTGGTGCTTCCATCCCCTGAGTCGCCCGACTTCACCCTTTCCATGGCGATGGTGGCCAGGGGGGTCGCGGTGCTACCCATGACCGGCTACCTCCCCGTGGCTCCGAGCTTCGGCGCCGCTCCACCTGTGTCGGCAACGTCTACTCTACTCTCTACCCTATCCCTCTCTCCTCTACTACTCCCCTGCATGATCTGGATAATTTGTAATTTATTTAGTAGTTGTGTTGCTCAAATCCATTGTTTTAGGCAGTTACCATTGCAATTGATCTGAGGCTTAGAACATGGGGATAGTGTTGTTCTCATGATGCCTAGGCTTCCTGGGGTTTGGGAATGGATTTGGGGTGCTTAGGGTTGGAAACAGTGCTATGTAGGATTGGAGGGCCTTCGCGTCGGTACCTAGGGTTACACGTGCGCCGGGGAGAACGTAGCAAACTCTAGGGGAGCACGACTGCAACCACCCTTCGGCTCATGTGGACATAGCACCTGGCCAGTCCTAGCAGTGCAATGCTACCTTCTGCTAACACCAGGATGGCATGCATGCATGGAGATAGAACTATAGTACAGGGCATTGATTATGCTCCTGCAGTGACATGCCTGTGTAGATGATGCTAAATGAAATGCAGAGTATGGTGCATTGTTGTGTCAAAGGAAATGAAGGTATTGTGATGTAATCGAAAACCTTGAGCTCGTTGTCGGGGTTTGAGGAAGTAGGTGGCGGTTTTATGCTTGCTCCTTGAGACCGGTTGGCTCCCTGCTACTCCTAGTGAGCTCCGCTTCTTCTGAAACCTCTAGAAGTTGGCAGTGGCAGCCTTCCTCTCCTAGCTTGCCACTGCCTCCATTCCTCTCACCCCCGCAGTTTGCTCTCTCTTGGTGCTGGTGGATTGTGAGGTAAGAATGATGGATGGTTGGTGGCTGGTTCCCTGCTCTGGTTTCTTGCTAGAAATGGTAAGATGATGGGGTTTTGTGGCCTAAGAGGTGCACTTCCTAGGGAGGGCTCGGCTGGTGCATGGCTAGGGTAAATATCTCTCAACTAGGGTGGTTTCCTAATTAGGAAACTGTGGGCATGTGGTGCTAGGTTGCTGGTTTACTGGTTTGCTGGATCTTTTGTCCCTTGTGGCAGGGTGTATGGTGCTAATTGTGTGGGAATTGGAACTTTGGGGCAGCCTGTAGCTGTTGTTGCTACCGAAGCTGCTGTTGCAGCTGAGTGCTACTGAAGCTGGGGTCATTTGGCCCTTTGGCTTCGGTAGGTGTGCCTGGCGGGCTTATCGGTAGTGCTTGCTGTCCTATTTTGTCCTTAGTGTTGGGCAAAGTGGCTACTACTGCTGCTGGCATTTAAATCAGGTTTGTATTACTTTGCTGAGTAAGGAAATGTAGCAGCGAGGGAGGCCGGCTGGCCCCGGACGGCTTGGTGTCCCTATAAGCTGAAATGCTACGCAATCTGATGGCAATTCTATCTTCGAACTGTAGTTGTTTCTTGTCGAGTTCTTGGGGTTGGAATATTTAATTTGTCTTTATTATCATTTAAAGTTCTATACTACTGACTTAGATGCATTTGCCTGCAGGTGCATGCGAAGTGAGATGCTAGCTGGAGCAGAACGCAAGAGAAGAAGAATGGGTTGGACGGAAGGAAGATCCGAGCTGCGGCAATCCCTAGGAACATTAGTGAGATGATCCTATGCGAGGGTGAGCAATTTGTGATGTAACTAATGAATGTACACGCAGTGTATGCAATTTATCAATGTCGATAGTTGGTGACTAATTGTGAAATTTTCAAGTATGTATTGTGGTATGTCAGTTGCTTGATCAATGAATTGTATAAGAAGGATAATTGTATACTCTTATTGTTATATTATCAATAAAGTCCTTTATTCCTGTTTTAAGATTTGATTTAAGGTTTGGTCTCTGTTACCTATATCATTATCCGATAATTAATGTTGTTGATTACGCATTGCGATGATGGGGTATTTCAACATACCATCAAAATTTTGTCAAATAAAAACCTAGGATATGTGAATATATCTCTCCATCTGTCCTTTTCAATTTCCTAGGCACTTTATATTAAATTAAATATTCGATTCTACACTCTTGTCCAGTTGGAAACCATAAAGTTAAGGGTTACTTAGATTTTTAACATTTTACCACTCTCGATATTGCAGCTTGCTTATTTGTCACTCCCTCTCATTGACATGTGGGGTCGTCTCTATCGATGACAGTGGGCCAGGGTGACAAAATAGCAAAGCCCACTTTAGAGATTGACAAAATATCATTTTTTTTTTCTTAGATTAGATGTCACTGCAAAGTTGTGAAACCATAAAAATGCCACAGTTAAGCCAGTATTTATAGAATTACCATTATAAAATTAGAGAAATTTGAGGATTGCCACTATCCGAATCTCAAAGCATCTTTTAGTATACCTAGACTGTATTTGTGTATGAAGACGGTTTTGCCTTCATCTCTTCCTCCTCCTCCTGTCCTTCTTCTTCGTCTTCCTCCTCCTCCTCCTCCTCCTCCTTCCATCCTCCTCCTCCTCCTCCTTTTAAACTTCTTTGTCCAACGAGCTTCTCTTGTAGCCCTTCTCACTCCTCCACTGAGTACACACGCAGTCCCACATCAGGGCAGCACACCATGGTGCATGGGACAACCAAGCCGAAGCTCACGGTGGTGCAGATGAGCACAAGGTGTCCTATATAGAGCTCATGGCAGTTGGGTGGACTCGGGAAGGTGCTGCCAGGGCTCTAGGAGGAAGGGCCGAGCTTGGGGAAGAATGACAACAAAAAATTTGGAGATGGCGGCACAAGCGTTAGGGCCTTGCCGAGAATAGAAAACATAGCGGCACAAGAGCTCTAGAGAAGACAGCCATGACGCAGGTAACAAGGCAAGGGATAGAGGACACAAGGGTCAGGGCCTTACCTAGGCATGCGGTGTCAGTGCGCCGCTCGGCGGCTTGAGGTGAGCCATGGCAAAGCTGAGCTAGAGGCCGTGCACCAGAGCAGGGGACGACGCACCATGCGATGCTAGGGCGAGGATACTATAGGTCTACAGCGATGGGGACATGAGGCACATGGGGAAGCTCAGGGGCATGGGAAATGACTGCAATGGCCTGTAGTGAGAGAGGGAGGGAAGAAGAAGAAAGAGGAGGTGGGTGATGGCAGAAATAACGGATGAAGGTGAGGGTAAACTTGTCCAGTTTTGATAATATGGTGCAAAAAGGTGTCACATGACGTATAAAGTGGCAAATTTTCAATTTCACGCTTTTTATAATGGCAGTTCTACAAATACCGATTTAAAGGTGGTATTTCTATGTTTTTGCAACCTTGTAGTGGTATACTATCTATTTAGCCCTAAAGTTAATGTAGCCTAAATTTAAATGGTTGCAAAAGTTTTTTTTAAAAAACATATAATAAGCATGAACATGATTTTTTATCCGTAGTGTTGTGGTGGAACTTGGAAGTACAATATGAGATGGCATACCTGAAGTCGCCCACAAATGATTCCGAATACATATTTCAGTTCCCAACTCCAGTAGCAATATTACCGAATACATATTTCAATGCCCAACTCCAGTAGCAATATTAAGTAGAGCTGCAGTAAGATGAGCCAAAACAAATAGGCCAAGGCGCTATCAATAAAGCTATAGACTACTACTGAAGAGACATATGAGTATTTAAAAATGTAGAGCAAAGCACTCCACATTGTACTTGAGGGGTTTAATTTATGCGTCCTAATTACCACCATGTTTCTTCATCTAAGATATGGACAAGGTATCTAAGATATGGACAAGGTTACGTACATGAACAAACAAATAAAATAGAATCAAGTAGTCAAAATTATATCAAGATTATAAGCAAGATTACATGAAATTATCTTAAACATGTTACATACTCCAGGATGAGAAAATTCTGAAGTCTAATAAAAAAAGAATTCGACAGTCTTTAAAGATAATAAAGTAGAGATAAAAATAATATTGATAGAAAAAAGTGAGGACGTGGTGTGAAAAAGTATAAACCAGGTTTCACTTTGCAAACTATACAAGATAAACTTTAGGTCTCACATTTACTAGGGCAAACAAACATCAATAGTTAAAAGATACTCGAGGGACAAATATTTATTTAGAAAAGAAAGATATGCAAGGGGAAATTGACACCTTATATATGGAATATATATGGCACCAACCTGTGGAAGCATTGAGAATAATAGCATGAAGTAGATAAAAAACCATTAATTATGTCAAACCTACAATGCTTCTTGTGGAACTTTAGTATGTTACGTACCCAATATTGCAACCTGTAAATTTAGTCAACGGGATATTCTTCGTTTCACAATTGATAGTATCCAACACACATGCTCATTAAGACGATCAATATGTAAATATGGTAGATTAGGACCATGTCTTTGTTTCAGTGAGATTCACATGTACTGTGAGTGAGATTAGTATCAGAAGTTCTTCCCTAACTATTGCACATGTGAGATTTTTGTGAAGCTGTTGTCATTTTGGTAATACAGTATGTATTAGCACCATCTATATACCAAAATTTTTCTTGGTCGTGTGTGATATATAGAGACACATCAGTGTCTGTTGCAGTTTGGATTCTACACTGATAACGAATAATATAGGATATCAGTGTTAATCAGTTTCAGTTAAAAAACTGACGCTGAGATTAGTTCCGAATCGACACGAGATTTTCTAGTAGCGCTCGTCTCGTAGTCAGCAATTAGTAGTTTCCATCAAACGTAACCAAACTTTAATTTAGCCCGTTCCAAGGTAGGCAGTAATCGGTAGAGGAGTGCATGTACATAATCCGAAGCATTGGTGTCTGCCGCGAAATCGATGATATTACAACACTATTACCGTCTGCCTACGGCAAGCCGACCAAAATAGGGGTGCAAGGAGTGCCACACGGATTTCAAACATGAGTGTGGATGGTACTTATTTTTGTCAGCTGAGCTGATAAAATAAAAGCATATTTTGTTGACTTGTTGATCAAAACCGACGAAAATAGGGGTTGTGAGGGTATCATTTAGGTTTCAAATTTGAGGGACGAGGTGGCACAATAATTTTGTCAGCTTCATTGACGTAAATAAGTGGACAGATTTTCTTTTTTGGTTTTGACCTGACGTAACCACATAGACTTAGATTTATCTGCAGGGGCGATGAAAATGGGAGGGCTGCTACAGCGGCACTGACCCATGGCAACAGGAATGAGCGGGCTTAGATTTGTTGGTCAGGTTGTCGAAAATGAGCAAGCCGCCACCGTGGCAACATAAATGATCCTGCTTATTTTCGTCGGCCTTGTCGGGACGATAGAAATGAGTGAAGCATTAATTTTAATCAAAATTATTCTGAAAAATTAAATCAAATGAGGAATAATTATTTTGGTCCATAATCGAAATCCGATGGTCTGTAAAATCGATTGAGGATTAAATTTTTTTTATCTCATACGTAACTTATCCTTTCAAATTAGGTCCATTTTCGTCGCATCATTAATAAGAATCATGATAGCGAACGATTGCGACCGGCGACGCCACCACAAGCCCTCCTCGTCCTCCACCAGAAAAAACCTCGTCTTTCCTGGGATTCCTTCCCAGTCCACCCCCACCCCTCAATTCCAGTTCGTACAGCGCACAGATCCCATCCGACTATTATTAATCATCGCCGTCCGCCCGTCCGCCTGGAGGTAGAGGGGAGCGCCGCCGCAGGGAGGGCAAGGTGCGCACGGTTCCTCTCTCTCTCTCTTTCTTTCTTTCTTTCTTTGATCTCTCGTGGGTTACGGTGGCCATTATGATTCTTCTTTCCGAGAATTTGCGCTGTTTTAATCTGCAAAGTTATTGGTTCCTTGGCCTGGAATTAATTTTCCTTGTGGATCTCTGTTTCTTGAATTTTGGCCTCGACGATGCAAGAACACGGCGCTCTGATCTCCACCAGGAACCGATGGAAAGTGGCACGGCTCGATTAGAGTGGACGTAACCGTATGAATCTATTCGCGTTGCGGTGGAAGCCAAGCCGCAGCTTTTGATGGATAGATGAATTGTGATGTAGTTTCGATTCAGTTACCAGTACACATCTCTCTCTTCCTCTCGATTTTTTTAATCCCAGATATTGGGGGGAAAATCGTGCTTTCAACATAGATTTCCAAGATTGCAAAGGTGCTTTATTTGCGCGATAAAGACTATGATTATCGAAAAAGGTGTGTTCTTTACGGATGTACTGTACAATTCAATCACTTGAATGTAAGGTGTCAGCGTCCCTCTCCTGCAAATCGCGAGTTGCGGTCAGGGACGGGGATATGCGGCCCACCGGGTGTGTGGACGATGTCCCCTAGGACTAGCCGGCTAGGAGGCATGGCTTGGCCTATCTGAGTGATGCAGGCAGAGCTGCCTGCCCGTGGGCGCAGCCGCTGCCGCATAGCACAGGCAAAAGTGTCATCAGTCTCACGGGAGGATATGGTGTGGTGGAGCTATGGTTGCAGGACCTCTCAGATCTCAATAATGGTGATTGGGTCCAGCAGTGGGATCAGTGGGAATAAGAGCCTTTCTGGTTTGGATCTTGTCCTTTTCGTTGCAACTTGCATCATAGCATTGGATGGGGTCGATATAATCTGAGTTGTATATGCAAATATGTTCTTTGCTTTTGGTAGTCCTCCTTTCAATCGAACCAAATAAATTTTGTGCTTGTCTGATTTCAGTTTCAGCTGACTGCTTGCTATGGTTCTTGTTGGGTTTCTAGTCAATAGGGAATGCTTTTCCTTGGTAACCGAATGCATTTACAGTGCATGAACATCACTATTTATGGTTTGCCACAAAAGAATCTGCGTATGATTTGGACTTTTTTCTATATATGCTCGCTTAACATTTTAGAACCAAATGTCACAAGGTTTTGGATTCTTTTTTGCCTAATCACCCATATAGTCACCTTCTTTTTGCAGGTTTTTTCAACCATATATGCATCCATTTGGAACTGTCTAGTTCCTAAATCCTTCTTCCAGCCTGGCAGATTTCAAGAGGCCATACACTTCTCGCACCTCTAAGTGGGTGTGGGTTTGCAACAAATCTGCAAACAACTTATTCTTGCCTTTGGGAATAAGCCCATCATATATCTGGAGATTACGCCGAGCATTGGAGGGTCTTTTTGTCGATTACGGCTAATTTCCAATATTAGCTGAGATGTAACATATTTGCTGAGCTGATTTCTGTTCGAAGATTGTTGTCTGATTTACCAATGTGATTGAGCCAACTCTTTCTGTGGTGTGTTCGAGATCACATTACTCTGGTGCAAGCTCGGCTGACACCATAGTCGACTTATGGTTAGGTTTTCCTGCTTTTCAACCTCTGTCAGACAACACAGATCAAAGGTATGGAGAAGGAAAAGTACTTATTGCATTTTGATTAGTTCCACATTTTATTCCCTTGAAAAAAACTGTTGGATTTGACTCTAACTATTCTTTTCTTTTTTTTTTACTTTTAGGAAGGCTTTCTGCTGGCAGAAAAAACCATGCTCACTGCTTCGGAGAAGAATTCTAGAGATCAAACAGTGAAGTCCACAGCTGGATCAGCAAGTCCGAACCACATGACAGATGAAAATAACCGTTCAGCTGTTAGTGGGCAGTATGATACTAGCCCATCATCTCATCAAGAATGCTGGAGATCCGAGGACCTGAATAGATATGCACGCTCTGATGATGGCGAGGAGATTGGTCACCTGAAGAAGAGCCAGTCTCTTGGAAACATGCTTCAAAAGCATTCTGACCATCACTGTAGTGATGGTACTGAATGTGACATTGTTGACCATGATCACAAATGCCACTCAAGTTTAAAGAGTGATACAGCTGTTGGAAAATCTGCTAAGTTGTGCAGTAAGAATAATGAGACTGCCTTTGATGCCTCATCTGATCTGATCGGTCATGATGTTTGTGAACCTTCAGGCCATCATGCTGTTGACTCTGACAGCCATCACTTGTCTCATGCCCAAACCAAATTTCCAAGATCACAATCTGCTGTATTTCAGAATAATTCCGGTAGTGACCAAGAAGGTTCTGTTCATTCTAAGATAAAAGGGCCTCGTTGCAGATCTTTCGAGGATTTGTGTTCATTGGATGATGAGAAGGTTGATTACTTGAGTGGTGATGAAGCACATCACTCTAAATCAAATTTGGATGTTCATTGTGCTGGACCTTCTTCTCCAGATGTTTATGAAGCATTAAACTATGAGGAGAATGCTTCAGTGGGTCGTGCTGATGCTGCTGAAGGGGATCAGCCGTCCAGTGCAAGTGCAGGACAAAGTTTTGTGAAGGATGGGATGTTAAGTCATGAATACTGGGATGTCAAATATATTAGTGGTGACCACTCAGTTGAACGAGTTACCCCTTTCTGTTCTGATTCAAGGGATCATTGTCATCATTCTGGCAATGGTGGTGGTGTCAATGAAGCTATGAATCAAGAGAGAGAACAGGAGTTGTGGAACAGAGAAAGTGCTTGTTACCATAAATCACTTGTCATTGACCTGCCTGATTCAAAGAACGTGTCTGCCTCAAAGGAAATTAGTGAAGAAGCTGAACACAAGGAATATGGAATTAATGGCAACTGGCGTTTTGACGAGGACCCAAATAAACTTACTCCAAGAAGCTATAGCATTAAAAGGATCGAGGATTGGATCAGCCAAATTGATATTAACAATGACATCATTATGGAGGAGCAAGGAGAAAGTTCAGATTCTGCGTTGACAAAACGTAGTGAACCAGTGACTGGTGTTCCTGCTGTGTGGCCAGGTGCTAAAAATCCTCTCGGCATGGAGATAGCCTACACTTATATTTCAAAATTGACTCCTGCTTCTACATCTTCACAATTATCAAACCTTGGTTTGGTTGCGATACCAAGACTGAGCTCATTCTCAGGCCTACGCCTACTGAACTTATCAGGGAACTCAATTGGTGAGATTTTTCTTCCATAATTCTGCAGATTAGTCATCAATGGCATGCTTTTATTTACTAGGAAGATGCCACCATATAATTCTCTAACATTTGTGTCTTTCTGCACAGTGCGGATAACTGCAGGAGCTCTTCCGAAAGGTCTTCACATGTTAAGCTTGTCAAAGAATAATATCTCGATAATCGAAGGCCTTAGAGAATTAACACGCTTGCGCTTGCTGGACATAAGCTACAATAGGATATCTAGAATTGGCCATGGTACTGATATTAGTGTTTATTTACTTTCTCCTTATTTTATGAACTGTGTTAATTTATATCTGAATCATATGATCAATGTCCGTTCCTGCAATGGTAGAGGGGGAGTCTAGCTTGTCTAGATAATGATTTCTGACCTTCTATCCATTATCGTGCTCCGACAAGAGAATTCATTATGCTCCACAGTAGTCAATACGTTGAATGATTTGGAAACATTGAAAACAAAATTCTGCATTGATTTGAAATAAACTTCATTATATTTATGGTTTGTGTATTATTGAAAATTTTGAGAAAGTTTTGCCTTCAATTTGGTTGACTTTATGTTGTATGGCATTTGTTGTTAGGGTTGGCCTCGTGTTCTTCTCTGAAGGAGCTATATTTGGCTGGTAACAAGATTAGCGAGGTAGATGGCCTTCACCGCCTTCTAAAGCTAAAGGTCCTGGACGTGCGCAACAACAAGATTTCTACTTCCAAGGGCCTTGGCCAACTGGCTGCGAACTACAGTTCTCTGGTAGCCATCAACCTAGACGGCAACCCAGCACAGAAGAATGTAGGTGACGAGCACCTGAAGAAGTACCTGCTCGGTCTGTTGCCAAACCTTGCTGCCTACAACAAGCAACCTATAAGAGCAACTGGCTCAAAGGAGGTCTCTGACCGTCATACCCGCAAAATCTCCTCGTCCCATCGTTCTGATCGAGGTGGTAGATCGGATCGCAAATCTTCCAGGTTTGTGGCTGGCTCATCTTCACACAAGTCATAGAGTTCATGGCATGCTCGTTCTGGTTATGCCTCCGGCTCTCAGCTGAAGAATTCAAGGGATTGAAGCATGCCCATGCCATCTCCAGGGTCTAGACCGATAGAATATACTGGTTCCAGGGATCTGCTGAAGCTTACTCAAATGTAGGGAAACACACAGTGAGATCATCCAGGCACAGATGATATCTTGGCGCTGAAGCTCTGCAAAGCAATGGAACAAAGAGTTTCCCACTTTCCCCCCTATTTTTTTTTTGTGAAATAAGCTCTAATATTATTGCTGAGCAACACCTTCATATCATATATTTCTTCATATATTGGGTCCATCAGAAAACACGGTGATTGTACGAATCATCAGTATTTTTTAATAATTCCTTTGCGTTGTTGTTGGAGAGCATAGACTTGTTATGTGGAACAAATGCCTTCAGGGATTAAATTGGTATCACATATGTTGGGTGTGATTTATCCATAGATGAGCTCTGCTTTTTCTTCAGCCAGAGAATGCATCAACTTTTTCTTCAGATTTAGATGTCCATTTAATTACTGTCATTAGTACCATGCCACTCATTATGTACGTCTTAGCAAGTTAGCATGATGAAATGAAGAAATGATCGGCTCTACTATACAAAAAGCTTTCAATCTCAGCCGTCCACGCACGCAACGAGCGACCCAGATCAACTCACCGCCTCCCCTCATGGCCTATCCATCTCCACCCTAACGCAAGCTCTCGCTCCCCCTCCCGCCGGCGCCGCCGTCGCCCTCCTCCTCCGCCGCCTCTCGTCCCCAAGATACGTCGCGCCTCCAGCCGCCTCTCGTCAGCCTCCATCCCCTCCCTCCCTCCACAACAGCCACTGGGAGCTGCCGCTTGGAGGAGCGCTGCCACCAAGAACCTCTGCCGGGAGGAGCACCCTCGATAGATCCGCCACCCAGAGGAGTGCCACCGCCGGGAGCCCTCCCTCTCCCACTTCCACGTCAGGATCTGCCGGCGGCCACCCATGCAGTCACTACCAGGAGGAGCCGCTGCAACACCACTGAGCTGCTCCCCCTCCCTGAAGCTTGCTGTGCTATATGATTTTTCAGATCGCAAAAGTATGAACCTTGTGCTAGAATAGTGCTCATGTATGAGATCAGTTGTATCAAAATTTTATATTTTACTTTTTTGAACTGAAATGTAACAATCGAAGGATGAGTAAAAGGGAATCCATACATGTATGTTCTGGTGCCCAAGGATTTGTGCTCTATTTTGTCAGTTTTCAACTGAATGCATAAGGAGGTGGTTTCAGAGTGCAAAGCATTTTCAGCTGACCAATTAGTCTATGGAAGCAGTAGCATTTTCTGGAAATATAACTTATGAGTTAGGATGATGAGCTTCAGCTGAATTACAAGAGTTGTTGCATACATGCATATTGTACAGATTTGATCATGCCTATCTTAAGTCTTACACTGAAAATGCCTATGAAATAGGGGACTTAAGGAAGCGTCACAGGTGATGATCTGGGCAGAATTGCTCAGCCTGAGAATGAGACCCATTCTTCCACCAGGTCCAATCTGCATGATTCGCAAGGGAGCATAAATATGGCCAAAACCGAGTCTCCACGGCAGTAGCATAAATCTGCATGAGTCTCCAGGGCAGTAGCATGCTGCATTTTTTTAGTTTGACTGGATGTGCAGTTATCTGAAAAACTGAATTGCAACTATCTGAAATTTGAAGCTGAGTACTGTTCAGGACCTACTCTTTTGGGTGCACATTGGTATAGTTATTTGTCTCTTATATAATTCAATGATGTATTGGAATCATACCAGAAAATGCATAAATTTAGCAGCTTTCGAATGCATTACATATTCTCTGTAGTCTGTTTAAGAAAACTGACAGGCTTCAGTTTTCAGTTTATTTCCATTCAATTAAGATTTCCATTGCCGTTTTGATAATACATATTTTAAACTCACTGTTTGCCAACAAATTGCTAAGAATCCATTTTGGCCATTTTTATGCTCTGCTGTGAATCATGCAAATTCGACTTGGCAGAAGAATCAACCCCAGGCTGGCCTTGTTTTAAGTCCCCTCTTTCATCCTACGAGGATTGAGAGCTGAGATTGCGTACCCGCCGTTTGGCCCTTATAAGTGGCTCGCACGACGGAGCCGTCGGATGCGGGCGGAACGGCTTGATCTACAGCTACCACCATCCAACACCAGGCAGTCCAAGGCCCAAATTGGCCCGAACCTAGTGAGAAAAAACTGTGCTTTTGGTTGGGTCACTCACAAAGGATCATGTGAAACATGAATGAATAGCCTCACAGCGGTAAGAGCATCTCCAATGAGGACACCTCAGCTGGCTATAAGAAATCTATCTCAGCTTTTTGCTTATGCGGAGGAGAAAAGGAGATGAGAGATAGAGGCTGCCTCTTAGCTAAGAACCAAGCTATAACAGATTAGGCTATCTCCAATGGTAGAACCAACTACTAGATATAGGGGTGTTATTGAGCTCGTAATTTGTATGTTTATCTGTCTTATCTCGAAACGAGAATTTCGAGGTGGCCTCGAGTCGGATGACCTTGAAATTTAGGATTTAGAGACTTTTAGACTACGCCTCGAGATAAAAATAAAACATATTCAAAAGTAATATAAAAAGTCGGATGAGTCAATATTAGTCGGGATAAGTCACGAAAATTTCGACTTATCTCGACTAATATTGACTCATCCGACTTTTTGTTACTTTTTGAATCTATTTTATTTTTATCTCAGAAGCGTAGTCTAAAAGCTCCCTAAATCCTAAATTTCAAGGCCATCCGACTCGAGGCCACCTCGTGAAATTCTCAAGTCGAGATAAGACAGATAAGTCACAAATTATGGTTCAATAACACCCTTAGATAGCTTAAGACAGATAAGAAGCTCCATGTCACTTATAGATAAATTTTAAAGATAAGTTCTCCAATGAAATTTCATTTATAACATACTTTACAACAATAAATATGGGCCCACATGTAATTGCCTTTTATTTGTCTTGGAAAACACTATAGACTAGCTCTTAATTAAGAGCTAGGTCTTGTCTCTCTCCTCTCATTCTCTCCTCCACGTAAGCAAAAAGATGAGGTGGACTTCTTATAGCCATCTGATTTGGCACTATTAGAGATGGTCTTACAAGATGGATGCACACTATTACATGTGGGTCCAAATTAATGTTAGAGACAATATTATAGCTAGCACCATTGGAGAGGTTAGCTATTTGCTATCTATAGATAATATGGCACTTTCTTATAGCCAACACCATTGAAGATGCTCTAATATGCTAGCCGAAGCATTTTTTGAGGAATGAAACCTTGGGTGATTCTTCCATGAACGATATGATAATTAACAATCTTTTGCAAGAATTGGAGGCAAGCATTCAAAAGTAAATTACACCATCGACTAGGCAAGCTAACAGTAGCATCTAATGGTAATAATAATACTAATTAATGTTAAGCAGCAACAAACGCAGGAGAAGAGACGAAAGGCTCATGTACACATGCAAAGCGCGGCAGTAGCATATGTGGCAATAGACGGTGGTGAGTGATTGGCTACTGGCTAGGCGTCGGCGCCTGGCTTCTTGCCGTTGGAGGCGAGGCCGGCGTGGTTGCCGCCGACGTGGATGTCATCGTCGCCGATGAAGCGGCCCCAGAACCAGTGCGCCTTCCAGACGAGCACCATCTCCTCGATGGGCACGTTCTTGGTCTCCGGGAGGAAGAGCGCGATGAAGATGGTCATGATGACGACCCAGCCGCCGAAGAAGTAGAAGAGGCCGAACTTCATGTGGCAGAGCATGGTGAGGAAGGCCTGCGCGATGACGAAGGTGAAGAGCATGTTGACGGAGACGTTGATGCTCTGCCCCGCCGACCGGATCTCCAGCGGGAAGATCTCGCTGGGCACCAGCCACCCGAGCGGCCCCCACGACCAGGCGAAGCCGGCGACGTAGAGGCAGACGAAGAGCACGACCACGGCGGCGTAGCTCTTGGGGATCTCGCCGATGCCGCTGGTGCCGAACTTGATGGCGATGAGCGTGCCGACGACGACCTGGCACACGATCATCTGCGCGCCGCCCTGGAGGAAGAGCTTGCGGCGGCCGAGGCGGTCGACGGTGAAGATGGAGACGAGGGTGGCGAAGACGTTGACGAGGCCGGTGATGACGGAGGACATGAGGGAGGCGTCGTTCTTGAAGCCGAGGGTGTCGAAGAGGACGGGCGCGTAGAACATGATGACGTTGATGCCGGTGAGCTGCTGGAAGAAGGGGATGAAGACGGCCATGGTGAGCTGCGCGCGGTACTTGCGCTGGAGGATGTTGCGCCAGGGGTGCTGCACCAGCTTCGACTCCTCGCTCGCCGCCACCAGGTCCGCGTACTCCTCGCCGATGTCCTCCGTGCCGCGGATTCGCCGGAGCATTGCCCGCGCCTCCTCCGGGTGCCCGCGGTCGATCAGCGAGTTGGGCGTGTCGGGGAGGAAGAGCGACCCCAGCGTGATGATCGCCGCCGGCACCGCCGCCAGCGCCAGGCTCACGCGCCACCCCCATCCGGCCTTGATCTTGTTCGTCCCGTAGTTGATCAGCTCCGCCGCCAGGATGCCGATCGTGATCATCAGCTGGAACCCGATGTTGAGCATCCCGCGGAGCCGCGCCGGCGCCATCTCCGACAGATACACCGGCACAGACTGCAAATATGCACACATTAATTAAGCACTTTAATTTACCTCTTTTTTTTTTGAATCATGCACTGTTGCAAACTCTAATGAGGAAAAACAGTATTAAGGAGCTTGATTTTAATTCATCATTATCATTCAAAAAATAATTATATCGCAAAACTGAATGAAAGAAAAAACGGTATGAGATCAATAATTAACATGCACGATGGAAACCACCACAGAACTAGTTCATTACTACTCCGTTTGTTTATTTATTTTTATAAGGCGTATTAGTAGTTGCTAAGAAAAGCACTAGTTGGTAGTGATATTTAGTAGCGGTGAGCTGCACTATATAGTTAGTATATAGTGATACTAAGAAGCATGATTTTAAATTATTTTTTAAAAAGGATTATATTGAAAGTTTTAATGAAAGAAAAAACATCATGTTAGTAGTGACATGCATGATTAATCAGAAACAGAACTACCTACTAGTGATTTACTGGTGAGACGTAAACATTGGGCAACAGTGACGCAGGCGACATGTCGCTAATATATGGTTTTTCACCATGGACCGATGCATTGATGAGGATGAATATCAAGTGTGTTAATTACGGTTTCAACGCATGAAAGTGAATCAACAAAGAACCAGAATGAGCTAATTTTCTTGGCTTGGCAATGGCATGCATCTCTCTTTCTCTCTCTCATTTTCTTGGTGGTTGCTTCCTGTGCACATATTGCTCCGAAAACGACGCCTGCTGCTGCATATTTCCAAGTCAAGTCGTCGGAGGAATCAAGAAAGCAACGGCATGTGCTGAATTCCAACTTGCATCATCAACTGTGACTTGCTAGCACGCCGAAATATCGTGAAATTCCTACTACTTTTATTCTCCTTTTTGAAAGTGGGAGAAATTCCCAGTTTATTATTATGTGTATGTGCATATGATCCTCCTTTCATCTGAGCTGGAGTCATACATGCAGACAAATTAGCATATGAATATGATGGTGACAAGAAGCCCAAGGAGGAAGCAAATTAAGCAAGCTGTTCATCTTAATTGGATCAATGGACGGATTAATTAAGCAATACAAGCCGGCGAGTACGTAGGATCGATGAATTTTCATGGATGGTACGTGCCTAGCTAGTAATAACTGGATAGGATTGATGCATGAGGCTCACATGAACACTTAGCTAGCTACTTGCTTTTCAATACAAAGTTGAGGCCGGCTGGCCTCCACGTGAACCTAGCTTGGATTGGACCGACTTGTACTAATCTCGCTTGATCCACCGTTGCCGCCTATATATACACTTGAATCGCTTCCAGAATATTTCATATGTGTACTATATATGTTCTTAATTACATGTGGATGCAGCTGGAAAGAGCAGAGACTAGCAACAGGCGGAGCAAAACATGGCCACTAGTATGCATGAATCTCTTAAATCTTTTTCTGTGTCCATGAGAGATTCCTATCCAAACGTACGTTGGTTCGCACAAGCATCGATGGCTGTCATGTTGGAAGGTATGTATAGATGCTGAAGGAGTCGGAATCAGGGGTCACAGCAAGAGAAGAGACAAAATAACAAGAAGAAATGGCCTAGCAGCTTGGATAAAGAAACAAAGCAGTCCACCTCTTGGGTACAGTACTCTAGCAGGCAGCTTGGACTAAAGAACCTCATCATCCGTTGAAAACCCCAAGCACCCACATCACCGCACGATCCATGGAACAATAAATATATGTATATATATATGGCCTCTTCTCTTATGTTCTTAATTGGGTTGCTAATTACTCCCATAAGCTATGTACATATGCAGTAGCTGTCCAAGCAAGAGACAGGCATTTCATTAGTAACTACGTAAGTAGCAGTTAGTCCAACTCATCTAACGGACAGCCACTACTAATTGAGCTCGGGTGTACGTGCATCACATCGGGCTGGATATATATACATATATATAATATATAATTAATTAGGTATTTCACGTTCGTTACGATCGACGAGGGGAAAAACGATCAGCAACATGTATGGATGAACGATGATGTTCCAATACAGTCAATGGAGTGATTTGTGCATGTATTGACAGGTGCGTTTTGTAATGATTAATTAAGTAATTAATTACCTGGTTGGCGAATCCGACGCCGACGCCGAGGAGGACGCGGCCGACGATGAGCATGGCGACGTTCTCAGCGGCGCCGTTGAGGGCGGCGCCGACGAGGAAGGTGAGGCCGCCGACGAGCATGGACCACTTGCGGCCGAGGACGCGGGTGACGGTGGCGGCGAAGAAGGAGGCGACGAGGGCGGCGAGGTAGAGCGAGGAGGTGAAGGTCTGGAGCAGCTGGCTGTCGTACTTGCAGTACTGGTTGTTCTTGTTCGCCGCCTGCTTCTTCCGGTACACCTCCGGGAAGAACTTGCTCAGGAACGGGTCCATCGACGTCACGCCGCCTGCAACAAGACCCAGCTCGATCACGCATGCCACCTTCATCCATCCACACCGTACGTACCATATGATCGATCGTACCTGAGATACCGATGTCGTATCCGAAGATGAGGCCTCCGGTGGCGGCGACGACGCAGGTCAGGAAGACGAAGAGGGTGAGGTTGCCGGGGTAGTCCTTGCCCCCGCCGGCGTTCACCATCGCGCCGCCGGCCATCTTCTCGTCGACGTACGGATGAATATATGTATGGAAGCTACCAAGATGGAGATGAAGAGTCGATCAAAGGGTGCTCCTCCTTATATAGACGCGCGACGGACGCAATCTCTTCCTTCCTTGTTCTTAATTTGCACGTAATTTAAGCCGCTAACAGCTAGCTCGATCGGCGTCATGGATGGAAAGTCAACGATTGCCATGGTGGTCAGAGCTCGCGAGCGTAGTTAACGTTTGATTCATATATGCTGAGCTGGAGAAATCATCTCATCCGTCATTTGCTTCCATTCCATGTTGCCTTTTCATGATTGATTATTCACAGTTAGTAATATATATTGATATATCAGACGTATGAATACAGCTATCTATATGTACAGTATTATATCCTCGATCAAGATTTTTTTAATAGTAATAAAATAATAACATGCATCGTCAATTAAGTCCAAAGAATCGGCGCCTCGACAGCTAAATAATATCTGAATCACTCACGTAATCAGACGACACATTCATTCACATTCACATGGAGTACTATAAATCTTGTCATTCTATCAGAATATATATATAGAACAACTTGATCATTTACAAAAAAAAGAAGAAGAATTTATACAGTACAAATTAACGCCACTTAACGACGCAGCAAATAGATTATGTATGTAATGTGTTTTCTAGCTCACGACATTTCTCCTAGTGTACGCGGACATCATTTCGCTATGCTACGTTGTCTTACCTTACTCATAGATAGGAATCAAAAGCATCCCAAAATATTGACTCAATAAAATAAGAAATGAAAGATATTCACAGATTTTATTTAGGATTCCAAAAATAAAGGAGATTTACCGTCACAACCACATACATTTTAAGCAGTAAAGATATTTTAGCACGTCAGTAGTATCTGCCGTGGAATGCAACTGTGCAATGCGTAGCTTTCTTGCCAGGATTATACGACAGATTGATCCCAGGAAATACGGCTGTATATATGGACAATGATCTGCAGGATGACAGGGGCAACCGGATTGATCTGCACGTCGTGTCTGTTGTTTGTTCACAGTACGTGATTTTTATAAGTCGCTGTCGTATAGAAATAATTATAGATAAAACCTTCCAATATGTTTTTCTATCTAGTAGTTAATTAATCAATGAATTTTCTTTTTTCTATTTACGAACCATATATAAACACGTAGGGGCTGTTTGGTTGCCTGCATGTATAGAGATTTGCATCTACAAATACATAATCTTGTTTTTTTTTCTTATGTTTGGTTGCCTACATCTAGTTTTAAGTATGGCTCTCTGGATGCAAGATTCTCTACGCAATTTCTGGCTCAGAGATATCGAAGAAAATGGGCGATCTCCTGACGCAACAGATAGAAATTTCGTGTTCACAAGAAGGGCCATCGTCACCACAATAGCAAACCATGCATGCGGTGCCACGTGGTTATGTAAGTTTTCTTTTTTTCTTTTTTGTTTATATCTTTTCATTAACATCTCCGATTACCGAACCGATTTAAAAAATGGGTTCCTGTCATTTTTTTCTGGAACAAAACTAGACCACACTTGCTATATAAATTTCAAAATATTAAAATTTCAAAATACCTGCCTACTAAACACTCAACCAAACACCGTCTCTGCATCTGTGCATCCCGTATTCCATCAGCCTGGCTGAGTTGAACGGGCCAGGCTCGTGAGAGAAGGCAACCAAACAGCCCTGTAATGTTCCTAGTAGCTAGGGATTTCTTCTCTTTCTTTCGCTTGCTTCAGGATTGGAGCTGTTTCTTATGTAAGAAACAACCACTCTCTCCTCGTTAATACCCTCCAGCTGAGCAATCCATCCTACTCGGCAGCTGCTATAAAAGCAGTTCATGTCATTGTATTATGAGTGCCCTATGGTCAACCTGCACTAGGGTACTTTGTATTTATTTGGCTTTTTTTATTTTGGTGTGTTGTATTTCATAAAATTTATAATCTTCTCAATATATACCAAATTAATCATCTTATTTATCTAGTTTTCTTATTTTAGTGTGTTGTGCTTTAGAAAACTTTCAATTAGTGTAACATATATGTAATACCTGCCCTAAAATTGCTTAGAACCTAACCCACGTAAAGGCTGCGCCACGCATGTATAGCACCACTCGCTTTTGACCTTGCTTCTCCTAAAAGGGTTAACTCGGGATGCTATATTTGGTCTGTCTGGCATTATTTACTACTACAACTCTCTGTAGACTAGCAAGGTAGTACGATTCGACCACAACTAATCCATAGGCCACCAAGCCTCACATCAATGGGTCGGGGTATTACGCTCACCCCCACCACCAATCCATATAGGCCACACGGGCCTCGCATCAACAGATCGGGGTATTACACCCACCCTCTTAATGGGATGACGCCCTCGTTAGTACACCACATACACAAACAAACGTCTAGAATCTCCCTAAGTGTTAGCCCATATGCCATGTCGTGTGACCACTCCAGGCCCATAGGCGCCATGCGCCATATGCTTGTGCCATACCGTGTGGCCACTCCAGGCCCTACGCTATATGCCCGTGCCACTAAGCCTAGGGCGAAGGTTAGTTGAGGCCAGCATGGGCCATGGCACCCCCTATATTTTAGTATCTCTCTATGTATATATATATAAGAAGTTAGTGGTTTGTGCTATATATTAGGCTAAAAAATTGCTACTATTATCATTTCTAATACATATATTTTAAAGTTTGAAGTGTTACATGTTTCAAATTTTCTGTTCTGTTTCTATAGATGTCCCCTCTTGATTCTTGTCCAATATTTGCCCACCTGTTAATTCGTTCAAGCTCCTCCACTGACTAAGCCCACATACGTTGATCAGCACAACGAGGGTTGATGATTTGATATCATCTGTGTAACACCCTGGACCAAATTCACTTAAAACATATCCCATCTAAGGTGTTGGCGCATGCATGCATAGCACCGCTCTTAGGCTTTTTACCTCGTTTTGCCAAAAGAGTTAACCTAGGGTGCTATGTTTGGTACGTCTGGTATTATCACTACTAGAATCTGCCATAATCTCGAGGGCCAAAAACCCTCGAGAACATGGATAAAACCCTCGATGATAAGGTTTCTCGAGGGCCAGCGAAACGACCATCGCGACAGCGTGCTCGAGAAAATCAAGCTTTCTCGAGGGTTCGGCCCTCGATACACACTATTCTCGAGGGCTATCCCGAGGCCCTCGAGAAAACTTGTTGAACGGCCGATTTCACGGTGCTTCCACTCTTTCTCGAGGGCCTGTCTGGCCGTCGAGAATGCCCCCCTGCCACCCTTTCTCGAGGGCTGAGTTGGCCCTCGCGAATGCCCCTCTGCCACCCTTTCTCGAGGGCTACGTTGGCCCTCGAGAATTCCTCCCTGCCACACTTTCTCGAGCGCTGATGTGGCCCTCGAGAATGCCCCCCTGCCACACTTTATTGGGGACTATTCGTTGTGTCACCCGTGAATTTAGGACGAAATTTCGGCAGCATAACCCTAAGATTCTCCGTGTGCAATAATGGTTGGAGTGTTATTTTTACCACCCCAACTCTAATTTTATGCACCGGAGAACCATAAGGTCATGCTGCCGAAACCTCGCCCCAAATTCACGGTGACACAACAATAGTCCCCAACCGTTATTCGCAGTCGCCCATCGACGCCTTGATTTACGGGTTGTCCATCGACAATTCGAGAACATGGTTCACAACTCGTAATGGCACAGATTTAATCACCGTCCGGTCACCTTACGTGTTGTGTCGTTCTTAACGGGTGACGATGGCTAGGTTACACGGCCCATCGACACATTTACCGAATAATTAATTAAAAAGAATATTACTTTGCATCGATTATACTCAATTAAAACAAAATTAAAATAAATTCCTAAATTAACATTATACAACCTTCAAATATTAATTAACATTACACTCATAACATACTACCTACTACATAACACTAAATTCTAAATTAATAAATAACAAAATTAGCTACAATTGCTAAAGTATTAGGTCACATGATACTAAACTATTAAAGTATTAATTATACACCAAGAAAATTAGATTCATTATAAACTACAAATTTTTTCATTAAGTTAGTTCTAAACAAATCTCTAAAATGCTAGGTGTAAATCATATGTCATTACCCGTCTCGATTGTCATTAGGTAGCCTAATTAGTAATTTAACACTAACCTAATCTCGAGAGTTTTTGGCCCTCGAGTATGCAATCAATTTAAAAAGCAGCGCATGTTACCTTTACCTTCCCATGGGACACGGCAAGACGCTCTCCTCCGGGACGATGGCGAGCCCTGCGGATAGCGGCGACGCCTCCTCCCAGAGATCAGTAGTTGAGGGCTACCACGGCGACGCGTGGTGTGAGGGCGGGAAACGGCGCGCGCGATGGCGGTGGCGGGAAAGGGCTGCTGGAGAGAGGTAGGCAGCAAGCGTGGGCGGCGAGACAGCGGCGGCGCCGCAGATGGGCGTCGATGGCGGCGGGGGAACGGGAGACAGAGCGGCGGCGGGAAATGACGGCGCGAGATGAGGCGGCAAGACGGCGCGAGGCGGCGAGACAGAACAGCGGCGCGAGATGGCGGCGATGGCGGCGGCGAGGGCCAGGCGCGGCGGGGCGGCGAAGACGGGCGGCGGCGTTATGGCGGGAGACGGCTTGGCGGCGCGAAGCGGGAGACGGGGGCGGCGCGCGGGGCGGGCGGCGCGGGCGGCGCGGCGCGGCGGCGGCATGAAAGAAGGGGCGGCGGAAGCGAAAGAAAATGGCGCATGGCGAGCGAGCGAAAGCGAAGGCGCGGTCTGCGGCGGCAACAACTGCAACGGAGAGTCGAGTGTGGCAAATATTGAAGGCATTCTCGAGGGCTAGATATGGCCCTCGAGAAACTGTCTCATCCAGCTGACATGTGGGCCCAAAACGGCACACCTGCGGACGCAACCATTTCTCGAGGGCTACACATGGCCCTCGAGAAACCAAACAATCCAGATGACATGTGGGCCCAAAACGGCAAACGAGAAAATCCCGCGCAGCGAATCAGTTCTCGAGGGCCACATGCAGCCCTCGAGAAACGAACCCATCCAGATGACATGTGGGCCCAAAAACTGCACACGAGAAAACCGCGCGCAGCGAATCAGTTCTCGAGGGCCACATGCAGCCCTCGAGAAACCTTCTCCTTTAGCTGACATGTGGGCCCCGCTGCATGTTCTCGAGGGCGCGGAAACAACACTCGAGAAACATGCTCATCCTGCCGACATGTGGGCCCGCTGGCTGATTCTGGGCAACGGGTGTCCTCACGGTTTCTCGAGGGCTTATGGTCAGCCCTCGAGAAAAGAGACGCCGTTAGATTCCGTCCGCTTGGTGCTTGTATTCTCGAGGGCCGAGATTAGGCCCTCGAGAAATTCTATTTGTATCGAGTGTTCGGTTTTGACCCTCGAGATTTAGTGATTAATAGCGAGGGCTCATTTTGGACCCTCGAGAAATATTTGGGCCCTCGAGATTCCAGCCGATTCCAGTAGTGTATACACTAGTACAACTCTCTCTAGACTAGCAAGGTGGCACTATTCCACCACAAACAATCCATATGGGGCACATAAGTCTCACATCAACGGGCCGGGGTATTACAATATACTACCTCCGTTTCACAATGGTTGTAGTTTTAGCTAAATGCACACAAAATAAGAAGACATGAAAAATGACTTGTCTACCCTCATTTAATGAAGGGTAGTTGAACAGATTAGCTTAAATAGATGACTGCATTGATGAAGGGTACAAAGGTCATATTGGCTCTAAAGTTGTATTAGAATATGAGAACTACAACCATTTTGATAAAAATTTTGAATGCTAGAACTACAACTATTGTGAAACGGAGGGAGTACAAAATTAGAGGGTGCAGAAACATGACACAGTCAGGCATGAAAGTGGCGTGGAGGGTGTGAAAGACTGAAAGCGGAGCTAGGGTGACATGGCATGGATAATTGTGGTATGGATAATATATGTACCGTATTAGTATTTGACATCATTTTTAAATGATAGCAAATTCTTTTATTCAACGGATACAAATATGAATACGGAAAATTATCTAGAGGAAAGCTATGGATAATAGAGTGGATATGGGATAGGTAGTATCCAATAGAAACAAAGCGGTTACGGATATCTGGTCAAGCAAATAAAACTGATACTAAACGGATAGTGGCCAACAGGCTAGCCCAATTGTTTAAACTAGAAAAGAATTGCGCGCCCCGCGCGCACGTTTCGGCTATTGCGTTGGACGCTAATTGTGTGGGTTCCTTCAGTATCCACCAACAGTTCATACCAAAATTGAAACATCGTAACTTTGTGCTATGTACATATCCATTCCAAGAGCCCATTTAGCCTGTTTGGTGGGAAAGAATCAGATTGATGCATGAATGTGCATGTATGTACCACCAGCTGTGTTGGCGATTTAGGAATTACTGGGACTTAAAAGGCAAGCAAATGAGAATGGAGGGAGTAGACTAAAAATACAGAATACTTCCATATCAATAATTAAGTACATGGTTACATTCGGGGTTACAAATTACTGGGACCTAAGACGGAATATTCCGTTGCGCAAGTGTATGGTTAAATATAATCTCAAAAAGCACCGACATCGAAGAACATCATTAGAGTTTAAATAGACCAAGTAAAAGAAAAGAGCTCATAGGTCCTAATTTCATTAGGAGAAAATACAATAAGGATGTCCGTAATATATGAGACCAAATTCCATTAAACATATTCAAACTCATAAGATTCCTTTATTCATGAATTAAACCGATGCGAGTCATGATCAAGTGAGTTCAATGGACGCCGCCTTCTAGTCAGAAGAAAAACTATGGTAAGCTATATACGCAAAGATAGATAATGAGGTCAAAATTTGAAATGTGGGTTATAGAGAACAACTTTGTGCAAAGAAATTATGAGAGCAAATATGTCTACTCTGATTTAAATTTGCAGGCAAAAATATGGACTGACCCATGAGATGGTTTACTCATTTTTCAGTTATATATTATGCATTTAGGCTTAGTCTCATTTAAATTCCTAGACGCAAGAAGGGACTAGGGCATGAATCATAAATGCAAAGCAGAACGCAAACATCAGGGCATTGTACTTGAAGAAATCATTTTGTGCAAGAGACTCTTGAGGACCGACTATGCTCATCCTATCAGAGGGAGGCCAATTCATTCAATGTCACACAATATAATAATTCTAAAAGTTACTACAACGCAAGTGGACCACTAAGCCCCTTGTAATAGCCCAACACGTTATACCTCAAGTGAATTGAGACATAATAATTGGATATGCTCATGTGTTCCTACAAACAAATAGTACAAATCCTAAAGTAGCTATATTAAGGTGAGGAACCAAGAAAACACCAATCCCAGTTAGTTCTTTTAATAATCTAAACATAACCTCAACAAAATTTGCTAAAGTCTTACATAGAACAGTAGTGGAGCATAATCCAAAAGCGATTTCAACCATAGAAGCTTTGATCCTCTCAGAGAAGGTCATAACATATGTCTATGTTTATTTTATATCGATGCCAATAATCACAATAATGGGCAAGTTGAATGTAACTTGTCAAACCAAATGAGTTAATAAAGAAAAATGTTTATGTAAAACCATTAAAGAATCATTGGTATTTTACCAGACAGATCCATAAGGATTAAGGACCAATGACTTAAACTCAATAGCATAGACAAAATTGAAGGTGAAAATTAAATGATATGGCTTGTTTGGGCTTAAATACATATGCAAAATAATCGAAGGGAAGTAACAAAAATGGAAAAAGAAGTAATGCTAAAATATAATGGCAAAAGAGGCCTTGTCTTTGCCATTTCCATTTTATTCATTCAGAATACAAATCTAACAAATCTTGTGTTAGTTAAAAGTGCACATTCTCTCATGGATTCATTGAGAAAAAAAAAACAATTTGGTACCTCAGATTGAGATTCTGTGAGAAGGGGAACAACTGCTCCAGGAGCTCCTAGTCTACTCATGCTCAACACCTGAAATTAAGAAATCGGGAAGAAGGCATCCATCAGGCAAAGGTACTTATACTTTTCAATTTTCATAGACTTGTTTGTAGACATACCTTGACCAAGTCAAGAAACTTCACATAATGAATCATCTCATGAAGCATTGATACCGTATCTGGCTGTTCACATCAAAAGATGCTTATCAGAAGGACTTTCAAATTCTTGCATTTTTGGGGTAACGCAGAAAAGGAAGGCCCTGCCAGGATTTGGGACAAGGTCTTAGAGACTTTTCATCCTCTCTAAAATTTTTTCTGTGTGAAGCTCTAGCAGTATAATGGAAACTCTGGTTAAGACCATATGCTTCAGATGTGTGTAGTTTAAAAAGGCAACCAATTAAAATGAATTAGGAAACAGTTGGTTTGTTCTAGAACTCACCTGTTCAGCAATACTATGGGGGTCAGTTGCCTATCCACGACGGGCCCTTACTCGTGGCTTCACACTAACAATATTTTCGTGAACTGAATTTGCTTGGGGTTGCACATCAGAAGAATGGCTAATAGCGCACTCACTTTTATTGTCATGGACCAGAGCCAGAGGTGGTATCTGAACATTTGCAAACACATGATCAAAGTTGTCACTTGTCAGATATGAATATAATGAAAGAGAAAGAAAAAAATGCTGCATATGAGAACAAATGTCGAAAAAATAATACCTTTGGGGAATCACGCCTTTGTGCTTCAAAGAATCGCCATCTGGCTACCAAAAATGAAAGTAGGGAGAGGTATATTATGCATTGCATTTTGCTCCTGCAATATGATTATATGAGAGCTGTTTATTGGGACAAATTGAACTGGAAAAACAGTGATTTGCAGCTATAGAAATTGTTATTTAGTTCCAAGTTCCAAAATTAAAACCTGTTTTTGAGCCTTCAAACCACTAGTAGCTATTTGTGCTTGATGAAGAGTAGCAAAAGAGGAGATGCTACCATTGATAAACTCTTGGCTATCCTGTATTACCACAAAAATAAAACGTTAATTGAATTAAATAGATACAGTAGCAGCTATATCTATGTAGTGTGACGCCAAGGTAGCATTATCAAATACTGGAAGACTCCCATTTGAATGATTTGTTTTCCTCAAAACATTGGCGTTTTGTGCCTCTTGAAAACTGAAAGGTTCTAGATTTACTGCTTCCATGAAGGAAGATGCATTTTGGAATGTGGAACACAAAGTCGAGGCCGAAGAAACAGGGTGCACATCATCAAGAAAAGCAGAAATTTCACTACCACTACCATCAATTGAACTGGATAGCATACGTCGCAGTTCTGGGAGGCCAACATAGGTAAACCGTACCTTGCAAAGGGAAGTCGCCAAAGGTGCCTATGGTAATGCCCTTGATGAACTCGTGGAGGTCGTCGGTCGATGATGCCGCATCGCCGAGCTCGGCGTCGAGCTCCAAAGGCAACAATGGAGGGGATGGGCGGGATCGCAGGGATAGGCGGGATGGAGAGGACGGGGAGGTCGGAGGCGAGGTGCTTGATCTGGCCGGCAAGGAGGTACGCCTCTTGGTGGCCTCGACGGCGATCTCGCGCGATTTGGTGGTGGTCTCGGAGAAGATCTCCTTGACTTCTTCGCCGACTCGAAAGGCCGACGACCGCTTGGCGCCCTCCGACAGATTCATACGACCGCTCACGGGCCGACGCGAGGGCGGTGAGGCGGAGACAGCCGGAGAAGAGGCGGAGATGGGGACGGGAGCTAGGGGGAGGCGGAGACGGGGAGGACGGCGGGGAGGCAGAGACGGCGAGGAGGGGTGGAGCACCGCGCGAACCCCCAGGCTGGGCGTGCTAGGGTTGGAGGATGGGGAGGCGGAGACAGGAGCGGAGGGGGGCGGCAGCGGCCGGCGATGGAGAGGGGAGCTTGAGGATGCTGGCCGGCGACGGGCTGAGACGGGAGGAGGAAGCGGACGGCCGCGGCGGCGGTTGACGACGGGGAGAGCACTTGCACGGCGCCATCGGCAACCGGCGGCGGGAGGGAGGAGGCCGACGCGAGGGCGGTGAGGCGGAGACGGCCGGAGAAGAGGCGGAGATGGGGACGGAAGCTAGGGGGAGGCAGAGACGGCGAGGAGGGGTGGAGCACCGCGCGAACCTCCGGGCTGGGCGCGCTAGGGTTGGAGGATGGGGAGGTGGAGACGGGAGCGGAGGGGGGCGGCAACGGGTGGCGACGGAGGGGAGCTGGGAGCTGGGGAGGCGGGCGGAGATGGGGAGGCGGAGACGGGAGCGGAGGGTGGCGGTTGTGGCCGGCGACGGAGAGGGGTGCTGGGAGGAGGCAGGCGGAGATGGGGAGGAGGCGAAGACGAAGAGGAGTAGAAGATGGAAAGAGCGGCGAATCCCTGACTGGGCGCGGTAGGGTTCGGCCAACACGGGAGGACTGCGGGTTGAGAACCAAACAAAGTGAAGGGGCTAAACAAAAAGCCAACACAGCGAGGGCCATTTGATCGATTGATCAAACGGCCGCCAAGAATCGAGGACGCGAATGTAAAACGAAAAGGTAGGAGGGCTTTTTTGCATTGGCAATCCGGGTATGAGGGCTGCGCAGCGAGCCGACCGACGGATCGAGCCGGAGGCGCAGATCGGACGACCGACGTTTTTTAGATGACGTGGACATGCCCAGATCTCAGGGTTGGTTACCCCTATAGGTAATAGATAATGCAAAAGCATAGCATCATATCATCCACACAGCTGGATTTCGGTCAGAGTTCGAGTCTCCAGGCTCCTGAGACTGTGTGACGCCTCCGGGCTCCGGTTTCCCTCCCAGCATTGAGACTTGTATCTGCCTACTATTTGACTAAATATTCGTCTCCATTTTCGGTTACTATCCAATTTTGATTACTGTCCGTTTTATTAATATTCGACTCCGATTTAATATCCGATCTATTTTGATACTATCTGAATCTGTATTCATATCCGAGTGAAAGAAATATAAACGGATATAGGAATATCAGTATCCGTCGGAATCCACTCCGTTTTCATCCCTAAGCAAAGTTAAAGGTGTGAGTCAAACGAATTAAATATGAAGCTGTGGAAAGATATTTATTCATGACCAGTAATTATAAAACCATGCATTCGCGCCTCAACACTAATATGAATCACTCACTCGCGTAATCAGATGGATAAATTCACGATGGATGGAAATGCAAGGTAACGATTGACGACGGTGCTGCGCCGTCAGCGGGTAGCCACTGTACATGTATGTTTGTCAATTTGACCCCGTGTAGCACGGATCAATAATATTATCTTATGTCGTTATTTCAATCCGGAAAATTGTATGGCAAAATTACCTCCCAAAAAAGCGCTGTTTAGATTAATTAAATTAACCACATGACACAGGTATAACGTTCTAAAATGGTATAATTAATATACACATGACTCTTGGTTTAATTAGCAACTTTAATTTGAGCTGTATCATTATACATATATATAATTAAGAAGATCGAGCTTATATATATCCCTGTCGCTGTTATGTTGCTACTTTTTGAGATTTCCTGCACGCATCACGCATAAATTCCGTACGTAAAGGTAGCTAGCTAAGGCGACCGAAGAGGGAATCGATCTCATGACTCATGTGTTCGTTGGAGCTTAAGCTTATCCTCTTGAATTTTCCACCGGTGCTTGCATGCATGGTATATGAACGTTGTTCTTTTCGGTGTATGAACTCGTGACCATCAATCACTAGCTTATATATGAACGAATATAATATAAACATTTTCACTTATAAAATAATATTAGCAACAACCAACCAACCACTTGATGCTATCCTATATAGTATATACATACATACATACATGGCGCTCGCATATATATATACACACACTTGCTTTCAACTCCAATCCATTGACTACAGCTAATCAACGTCGCTAGCTAATCGATCTTGGCATTTAGTAATCATAGAAGAAGCCAGATTGGATGGTTATTAAGAATAATGATCGAGTTAGCCGTCGGCCGCTAACGTTCGATTGTTATGCTGTCAAGGCCTCCTCCATAAAAAAAATACTCCACTGCTGCTTGAAAACCAACGGTTACAGCGGCAGGGCTCTTGGTTGCTGCAGATTGTTGTTAACGTTAGATGCAATAATTCCTTGTTTATTGGCTGTGCACATGCTCTAGAATTCGTTGAATCCATACGAGCTAGAGCTAGCCAGGTACCCAATGTTTAATTTTATTGCATGGTTAAGCTTTTTTTTTTAATGATACTACCTGGGTATCTGTACTTTCCTACGAATTCTAGAAAAGTCAGATGATATCCTACCATGTTTTGATTGATATATTTAGCTTATACGTTTAATGTGCCTATTTGTACCCTCTGCTTTGACTATTTTAATTTATTCCTGGTTGTCATCGAAACCTTACTAAAATACCAAAGCTAGCTAGCACTAAAATAGGGGAACATGCAAAATAAAAAAACATCGTTCCTAGTCAAAAACCTTTCTAACATACACATGTAGTAAAGTAGAAAAGCAAATTAAATCATAGAAAGCATCATTGCGAAATTTAATTAGTCCATTGATTGGAGGATTAAATGGTAAAGATGGACTACCGGCTACCGCTACAAATCTCGTTGTAGGTGAAATCGTGATCGTTCAATTGAATGATCATGCATGTATTAACTAGTAAATTCCGCGGAAATGCATCCTCGGCCCGCTTGATCACTAGTACATTATCTTCCATGCATACCCACAACCATTCGATCATGCATCGAGATTCGTGCACTACTCCCGCGCGTGTGTTGTCCCATTTTGCAACTAAGTCCATTCTCACATAAAGTTCATCCTCTCTTCTCTCTCTAGTTATTTATCTCCATCACCACTTGGTCTAAGCAAAGCCACCGGTTTGCCCTAACACTTGCCCGTGCCCGACCTCCTGCCGGAGTCGCACCACCTCACCAAAGATATCAATAGAAACTCTGCACCTCGTTAGATATTTCATTGAAAACTCAAAACCCGACAGAAACCTCGTCACCATGAGTCCATGACATAGCACCCATGATGGAAACCTACTAAAAACCTCGTCACCATAATAGAAACCCAGTTGTTGTGACAAAAACCCCGCACTCGGACGTTAAGGTTTCATGCATGGGAGGGGCCTTGTTATTTGGCGAAGGTGAGGTAGGACCAAGATGCGTCTAGGCATAGGATGGGATGCGCACATGACATGGGTCAGGGGCAAGGCCGGCAAGCCGTGGCTAGGTAGAAGAAAGAGAAAGAGAGGAATCTTCATGTGAGAACTTTGAATGAATGGGGGATCTTTCTTTGCAAAATTGGATGAGATGGGAGGAAGGAAGCCACATAGATCTCTCAGAGCATAAATGGACGTAATCATGCAGGTGTGCATGGCAGATGATGTACTTGCGCACTCTTAGAATTCGAGGTGGCTAATTATATATGTACATAAGTCAAGGAAGCCTTTAACAAATCATTGAATCAACGGCAAGAATGAACATTTTTTTGGAGACTTACCCTTAAACCTAGCTGAGATGAAAAGCTAAATATTTTGGTTTTTTTAGTGATTTTTTATGCACAGTATACGCTCGATTTCATTTCAGTTCTTCTCGTTGTTTTATCGACTTTTGAGGCTCTCTTGCTGTAGGCTAATATTGTACTTTGCATACTCTATTCTCTATACTATATGATCGATGGAGCTCCTGCCAGTTCTTAAAAAGAACATAAATAAAGTGGACCAGTTTCGAGAAGGAAATTTAAGAACATCTCAAAATCCTGTTAGTCAGTTTCTTCTCTCAGCTTAGGGCCTGTTCTCCACAGCTTATTTGTCCTATTCTTATTTGCTTATTTGACTTATCTCGTATCTTCGAGAATTTCCCGATATGGCTTCGAGAGCAGGATGCCCTTGGTGTTTAGGGTTTAGGAAGCTTTTAGACACGTCTACGAGATTAAAAAAACAAATTTAAAAAGTAATAAAAAATCAAATAAGTCAAAATAAGCCACGTCTTATCTGATTTATTTCGTGTCTTATTTGACTTTTTTATTACTTTTGAATTTATTTTTTTAATCTCGTAGACGTGTATAAAAGCTCTCTAAACCCGAAATACCAAGAGCATCCAGCTCTTGAGGCCACCTCAAAAAATTTTCAAAACTACGAGATAAGTCAAATAAGCAAATAAGAATAAGACAAATAAGCTGTAAAGAACATGCCCTTAGTCAGTACTTCGAGCAGAAGTTTCTACCGGACCGGTTGGGCCTTTTACAATGAAAAAACCAGGAAACATGCATGCATGATAAAGAGGATTGGATAATAAAGAGGATTGGATAGAGCCGGGCGAGAAAGAAGCCAGGATGCGCGCACGTGCTGACAGCGAGGAATGAGCAACGCAGCCAGGGGAGACTATATATTTTGGTGCTGTATCGAGATGAGCATGACACGACATGACTGATCATGGTCATAGGAAACATAAGTATTACTAGAAATGTTAAACGCGCCCAGTCGCGTTGTCTCTTATGTCCGTAAAACTCGTGGCAAAAAATTTGGTCTATTAAAAAAATTGTTCAATTCAATTTCTTAGTTTTTGTGCGGATTATATGATATTGTGAGTTATTACTCTAAAAGAAAACTGAAAAGGTAAAAGGACCATATGGTTAACAAACCATGTAACATACATAGATTTTTTTACTATCCTAGGCAACAAAATAGAAGCTTTGAAGCATAAAAATATAGGTTTGTCTCCTGTAATGTTTAAGATCAGGTAAAACACAAGTTCCGTAATGAACCATTTGTGAGCAAAAAGCATGAAACAGGGGAGGCTAGAAGGAATGCACACCATCACAGCAAGAAAAAAATCTTAGGTAAAGCGCACAGGCAAGGTGCTGTGAGTGTAGCAATCCCTTATCAGTTCTCCTAATCCTCAGCTTCCATCGCAATGCCGAGCCAATTACATCTTTGTAAAGCAATCTACCAAAAAATTGACAAAACAGACTATTCCCATGAGCACTAAAAAGAGACACATAAAAATTAAATCAAAAGGGTTTACATCAGCATCATAGGCAAGATCGACAGAACCTAAAGCAAGTTAGAAAAAGAGGCTAGTGAATATCCACTAAACTCAAACAAAATGACAAAATAAAGTGAAACAGGCACAATTTAGAATTAACAAAAAAACAGGGCTGAACCATGCATATTATTTCCAAACAGTGTACAAATGGAGATATGAAATGGTAATTAATACGACATCTTAAGTGTCAATATTTGTAAATTGACATCAAACCTTCATTACACTAAATATTGTTACAAAACGGATTGTTTGATCACACACACCCGAGGCGTAGCTAAAGGTATCTCCAGAATTACCGAAACCTTGCTACCATGATGGGAAGTTCGTGTAGTGTGCAGCAGGGCATCTTTTGACAAGCAATAGTTGTTGTACAGAAGCTTAGCAAGATATTCACCGGACTTATTGCAAAATAAGGCCTATACCATGCCATGTACATAATAACACAAGGCCTATACCATGCCATGTACATAATAACACAACAAACTCAGCTATAGCACTTCATGAAGAACTGACGCAATAAATCATGGAGGTGTCACATTGTTCTCTCTGAATCTAACACAAACAAGGAGGTGCTCAGCAGTGTTGAAAATCATAAATCATTAAAGCTAGAACTTAGAACTGACATACCTAAAAGAGTACAAATTTCAACCATTAAGTCATTAACCTACATGAACTAAACTGGACAAATATTTTACCTGAAAAGAATTGAGTCTCCGATAGCCTTAACTTGATGAAGACGTACTTTAAATCAATTTGCTTGAGCATCATAACCATCTATATACGATCTTCACTTGCACATGCTATACAATAACCTTGCAGGAAAATTTCTACGGAAATGATACCCACTGCAAGTCTAATCATCAAATTATCTCTACTTAACTCTGTAGAAGGTTCATCCATTGTGTTCAGACAGTGAAAGTACATACACTTTTCTAGCTATGATGTGTGAAATAACACCACACAACACTGGTAGTAAATAAATAACGTGTGTATTAATGATGTAAACATCAAGATTTTTCTCTGTAGAGCAAAAGTTCAGTGAAGAATAGCATTCTACATTTTCCATATTGATGCACTAAATGAGGAAACAGGGGGATCATGCAAGTCTGCAACATTTTATTGGCAGGATACACGACATTTAGATGGCAAGCTAAATATCACCTGTTTACATGTTTGCCTCTAATCCTTAAAAAAAGGCAGAAGTAAATGTACCTTTGTTGTAGTAGTAGTAGCAGCACATGTAGGACTGTTGGTTATTTTCTCCATGAATGGCAAAAAATATGAATACGCATGAAATCTTGAATGATCTGCAGTAAATTCCCAAAATAGTTACAAATGAATAGATAGGAAATCAATAGAATTGTACTCTATCCAGCTATGTACTGGTTGAAAATACCAAGAAACCTATTTTGGGGATCAGTACTGGGATTAGAGTAGTGAACCGCGTCCGGAGCCAACCGGGGCGGAGCTCCAACGGCGAGCCCGCGGATAGCGACGCCGCCATGGGCAGCCGCGTCCCTAGCGGCGGTCCGGGCAGAGCCAAGGCACAGGGAGAGGGACAAAGGGCGGAGGCTGGTGAATAAGGGTGCCGGTAGCCTAGCCGACGCCGAGATGAGGTTGGGGAAGCGGGCAGCGGCAGAGACCGACGGCGTGCTGAAGAAGGAGGAGGGCCGCGACCGCCGGTAGCCTCCTGGGACAGCCGCCAAGGTTGGGGAGGCGCGGGGGAAGGAAGAAGCCTTAGACCTGGTGACGGGGGTGCAAGGGGGAGGTGGCGGCGTGCGGGTAGAGGAGGAGAGGCATCGGCGGCGGCACAGGGAGGAGGAGGAGGTGAAGGGCGGCGTTGGAGCGGAGAAGAAAAGGCATGGGAGGAGCAGCAGCGACGGCAGCGTTGGTAAAGATGAAATTAGCGGCGCCGATGGGGAGGCTACGGTGAGGGCTGGTGAGCGAGTGGTGGAGGAGAAGAGAAAATGACGGATTGCCCTCAAGTAGGCAGGGTGGTATATATGGATGGCATGAGGCACGTAATATATGGCAAGGCAAAGGGTAAATGGAAAGCCTTCAACCGCGGTCTGCGGGTTCAATAACGCATAATATAAGGGCCTTTCTTAAAAAACGTCCGCAGTGAAGACTGGGCTGGAAAGGCCTCAGTCGTGGATTGCGGGTTCAATAACACGTAATATAAGGGCCTTTGTGCAAAAACATACGCAGTGGAGTCTGGGCAGTCGGATCTGGGCAGGCACGCGATCGGACGGCGAAAAAAATTCAGGTGACGTGGACGAATTCGCAATGAAGAGATCTCTTGCTCTTTATATATAGTAGTTATAACTCGATGGGATACTATTCTATATATCATCATGCTTCCCTAATCTTGCTCTACCTCCGTCGGCATACAGATAGATGGTCATATCCCAGTTGCACTGCAACACACACACGGACAGCTAGCCAGCGCCATATTCTACGCAGCCTTTGTTTTTTTTGACTTTTTAACATTGTGTCTTAAAAATCTCGGAGTCATCAGCTCAATAATTAACATTTTCAAATTCGGTTTTGGTTATTAGTTACGCATTTTTTGAGTCACAGTTTAAAATGGTCAAAATTCAGTTTCAACCGATAATCATATAATTTCAGTGCTGCAGAATAGACTCTACGAGTATGTATAATGCTTGAGGTGACTACTGTCCATAATGCAAATCATATCATCTATAGACAACCATATAAATAACTTACACATGGATTGATCACTCTTAATTTGCATTTCATTATAGATGACTCTTTTTCTTTTATTTATTACATATATTATTATCCCTATAAATATAAATATGTAACACTACAAGGCTCCAAGCATGCAGGCGTTGACTGTGACCTGGCAGGCAACCGGACAGCAGGATCCGGCTTGGTTTACTGGGAAATGCATGCCTCCTAGCTACTTGGTTAAATATGCAACGTGCTACTGCTGCTGGTTGATTTCTTAGAGCATGTTCAAAGTGGCTAAGCTGAATGAATAAACTGATTGAGCTAATATGTTAAGCTAAAACTACACCCCGCAAGGATTGTAGTCCAATTGGTTAGAGCACCGTCCTGTCAAGGCGGAAGCTGCCCGTCAATCCCAAACTAGGGTTCAATGAATGGAGAAATTCATTTTTCCTTTTTCTATAAAAATTTCGGGGCAAGATCAAGTACCTATGGGTTTCTAGAGGTTCTTTAATCTACTTCTCGAAGTTATTCCGATTCCGCTTCATTTATGTTATTTTTAAGAGGTTTTAGATGTGGCTTCATGTTTAAAAAAACTAGATTGAAAAACCAAATTAATTTTCTAGCCAAATAAGTCTAAACCACTTCGCATATGTTCTTAGTTAACAAGTTATCTAAGCTCACTACAACAAAACATGTCATCCGTGCCAGCTTAAAACGACAATTAATACCGATTTTTGAACCGGCAAAAAATAACAAGCATTTATGTGTCCGGTAGGTTCCGAAACCGGCCAGAACAAATAGTGGGATCTTGGTGAAAAAAAGCCGGCCCCACTCAAGGACCAGGCCGTCTGACAAGCTCTTTGTCGCTGCATGCCGGGTAATGGTACGTGGAGGAGGACGACGGCGTAGAGACAGACCGTCCCGTCGCCGGACCATCATGGAGGATCACCGTCGTGGTTGCTGAATTCAGTACCCTCATGTCTACTTCTTGAGAGCCACACCTAAAAAGAAAGGGGACCCATGCATGAGTAGAGAGATGGCTGGATGGGGAAGATGTGAAGTTCATTGCTTACCGTCGCCATGGCCGCCGGACACAAGCTCGTTGATGGCTGGATCCAGCTCGCCGAAGTCAACTCGTTGTATGCTTGCTCAAATATACACATAAATTTGATGTCGAACCAATAGCAAACAAAGACAGTGACTCAAATAATCCTAACACATTAATTACGCTATAGAGAATACTGAATAAAAGGTGGACACTAAGATTTATGTAAAGCCCCTTAGGAAAAAAAATGAAGGACAATGGTAAGACGAACAATCCATTATAATGATGAGCCAATATAGATACGGAGGCAGGTTCTCATTGAAACCTAGATCTCTCAAAAGAACAGATTAATTTGTTCTTCCCATTGTTGGGCAAGGTTAGAGGGAGCATTAAAATGGCAGAAGCGCCGAAAAGCTTATAAGGTTCCATAATATTCCAAACAATCCATTTTTCAAGTATATTATACACATATAAGCAATGTGTTGCATGATGTATTAGCTAAAATGGGTTGGGTCCAGACTGTGTAGACAGGACACCACAGCTAGATCAACGGAGAAAAGTCAACCATGTTTTTAACGGCTCACAATGATAAGAGACGGTGTAAAACATGAAATTTTTTTTATAATGCTCACTTGTCTATTTCTACTTCTACTTGGAGGAGAGACTTTGTGCAGGATGTTCATCTTCTCACTTATCAAATTAAGCAACCTATGGCTGATGAGATTGTTTCTTGGATTAGGCCGGACTCCAGATGACTCCTGAGAACGGGGGGTTTGTAATCTTCCATTTGCAACCCTGTACATATTTGTTATATATATATATATATATATATATATATATATATAGACAGTAGGTGTCTCTCCTACTGTTTGTTTGTTAAAAAAACAACAATGACTGAGAGAGAGGCACAGTAATATTTGGGCATGATCCTTGGGCTAAAACTGCCTGTGAGAAAGGAAAAGATGGAGATAGAGACAAGGCAGCAGCCAGAGGAATGGATCATATATATATATGTATCAGCATCAGCCAGGCAGCTAGCTAGGGTCATGTATATATATGGGAGTCAATATATATGATTGATAAGGAAAAGAAAAGTAAGAGCAAAGGCAACGGCGGCCGCCGGATCTAATTCTGTATAGGATCCAGATGATGATCCCAGGCCAGTTGCAATTACCAATCGCATGCAGCTTTGCACGCTTCTTGAGGTACCTACATGCATTGGAGTCGACTATAATTAACTCCCTCACAACCCATTTGCCTGCCACAAAACTTGAGCTAATTTAGCAAAACCTACGTGGCCCAGAGCGCGCGCCCTTAATTAAGCTACATACCTCAAAGCATGCCTTGAGTACCAAAAGCTCGGACCCAAGCTCGAGTCTCATTCGAACTCAACCGAGTTCATATAGCCCTCTCTCCTTTCTACTCCTAGCATTGATCTCTTTATTCGAGCTCAATCGAGCCGAGCTTGATTCTAACTGAGCTTTCATCAAGCCCAATCTCAAGTCTGACCCTAAGCTCAGTACTCATTCGAGCCGAATCCGAGCCGAGCTCGAGCCCAAACAGTCTGACCTCGCTCAGAATCCGCTTAAAATTTGAGATTTTATCTAATTTTTAAAGCATGAAGCCACGTGTAAAAGCTCTTAAAATAACATAAACAAAGCAAACTAGTTTTGAGAAATAGATTCAAAAATCTTTTAAAGTTCAGCTTAACATTCAGCTCACTTCACCTCAGCCAACTTATTCATTCAGTTTAGCCACTCTGAACATACTTTTAGTCTTGAAAATAGTACTAATACTCTACCAAGCTAACAGACTGTTAGACGACATTTTTAATTATTCTCATTATCCACTCATGCATGCAAGTATAGTACTCCCTTCGTCCAAGAATATAATGGACTTGTTCATCAATATAGATAGAGTGCATTTCATATTCCAATGCAAAAATAAATATGTTGTTCCCTTAATACCCCTAATAAATATCTTGTTTTAGCTTGTATTCCCATGTGCATGTATTGAATAATGTTTAAAGATAATAACAAAGAGTAGTATAGTCATTTTTAATGTCTTATTGGTCTATGTGCAAAACTGAAATATGTCCTATATTCTTGGACGGAGGGAGCATAAGCACCATGGTCCGGTCGTGTCGTTAACGTTAGCACAGAGTAGGGCCTGCCTCGCGTAAAAACATTTACATGGTAAGACATCTGCTGTCTGTAAGCTCTCTTAAGTAAGATATATAAAATTGGGTGATGTGGATATGAGAGAGAGAGCGTGCACGCACACACTTAAAGAAGAAAATAATCATCTATAGCATTATATGGATTATCTAAAGTCTATCTATAAATGACACGGCAAAGTATTATAGACCGTTGGTGTCTAAACTATTGTACATACCTACAAATGCAAGGAGATTAGTGTGGCTGGGCGTGAATGCAGGCAGGGATGGCCGGCAATGCCTACCTCACTCTATATCTCTCCCCCTAGCGTGCGACCGAACATATATAGAGCCGGACAACGGGTTCACCTGTGACGGGGATGGCACTCTTTCTCCCTCGCTTTCTTTTCTGTTCCTAATTTTACATTTTCCATTTTTGTAAGCTCCGATTTAGCAAAAAAAAAAAAAAAAGCATGAATAACCGAATTTTCAAATCACGCCAAAAACTTCAAACACATTACTACAATTTTATGAATTTGTATAGTTTTCCCTCAATTCTGAAATTGAATGTGAAACTTTCAAAACAATAAATATGTTTATGTGCTGCATCGTACTCGTACCCAGCGATTACCGTCAATTTCTATCAGCATCCAGCAGTATGCATGTAGGGTAGGAAGGAAGATGGCATCATCATGTGAACCTGAAAATGCATAAAAGTCTAGCTGGAGCCAAACGCACGCTGTGGACGATAGATACAAATACATAGATCGAGATTGCTGCGATGGCTTATGCTCTCTCCGTTCAGGTCTTGCTGCTCTCTCTGGTTCACACCCGCTGCTAGCTGCTGCAGTCAACGGTCGCCGCACCTCCCCCTGTTTCTCTCTATTCCGATTGAAAGCGGGCTGATCGCCTGACATTTCTTCTTATTCAAGTTGTAGAGTTAATGGCAAGATAATCTTCATCTTTCATTATTAGGTAATCGAAAACAAAGGGCATCAACTGCAATTCAAAATTTAGAAGAATTGTGTTGACAGGCCATTGAGCAGCTGGAAAAAGCTCATGGTTCAATTACAAAAGGTCCGACTAGAAGCATATGAGTATCTAATGAATCGATACTATGAGACAGAGCGAGAAAAAGCAAATTTGATATATGCTACTTAATTCTATTATTTTTGAACAATTACAAAAGTCTAAAAAAAACCTGATAAAAGTTGCTAGCCTTGCTCCGCTCATGTCGCTGTTTCGGTCTTTGTTTCTTAGTTCGGTGCTTTTCCATTTTTTTTTCTCTTTTATTCAAAGCTGGCTGGTTTGCTTCTAGTTTCTCTACTATACTATATAAAGCAGCTTATGGTGGTGGTAGTGGTGAGTTCACCAACCAAAAATCCTAGCCGTTCGCGTGCATTCCAGCGGTGGAGATCAATGTGGCAGCGGCGGTGGCGCCTGTGTCTCCCTTCTTCGATGCACGCACAGGACCTAAATGGGCATTAGTGGAGATTCCTCCCAAGACCGCGTACGCGTACCGCTCCGTCGCCGCTAATTACGCCGGCCTTCCCTTTTTTCACGCCGGCTTTTTTTCCACCGCCTCCACCTACAACGGCGCCGGCCTCCACCTCCACCGCCGCCGCCGCTCGATCGCCGCCGCCGCGCCAGGGCGCCGCCTCCACCTCCACCCCACGCCAGCAGAACCGCCGCCGCCGCCGCCGCCCACCCACCCGCAGCGCCACGCCGCCGCCGCCCGGCCTCGGCCGCCGCCAAGACGCCGCCGCCGCCGCGCCCACCGCTTCGCCGCGTTGCCGCTGCCTCGCTCGGCTTCGCCGCCGCCGTCGCTTCTCCACCGCCGCTGCGCGTTGCGCCTCGGCCTCGATTCGCGCGCCATTCTCAAGCGCCATCGCTCCTTCCGCGCGTGGCCGCTGAGCCGTCTTCTCCGGCTCCGCGCATGTCGCGCCTCCGGCCCCCGGCTCCTCGCGTGCCACCTTCAAACCTCACCACCCCGGTCGCCGCTGCCTCGGGCCGCCGCTCCTGAAGACGCCGTCGCCCCGGCTCCGCGCTCCACCACCACCACCATAAACAACGGCGCTGGCCTCCACCTCCACCCCCGCCGGCCTCCAGAACCGCCACCGTGGCCTCCTCAAGACTCGCGGCTCAGAACCGTCGCTGCCGTTGGCCCCGACGGCCCCTTCGAGCCCCCTCCGCTGCCCCGACGGCTCCCTTCGTCCTCGACAACCTCCTCCTCCTCCGACCGCCGCCGCCCGCCGCTTCTCGAAGACGCGCCGCGGGTCCCCGTCTTCCGTCTCGCCCCGACCTCACCTTTCTCCAACCGTCCGAGCAGTATGGAGATCTGGACCTTTCCTTGCTACGAACTCAGAATCGCTAATGTTGTTTGCGGTGTCGTGATCTCGCGAGGAGCGGGATCTGTGTGGGGGCATTGGGCGTGGTGGTTTAGGTAGTTGAATTGAGTGTGGCGCGGCACCAACGAGCAGGTGAAATCGGAGAATTTTGTGTTTTCGAGGTGGTTGATTACTTGTGGTGCTTGCCTTAGCATAATTGCTTCTGTGCTCAAGTGTCTTGTGTTGTTGCTATTGAAATTAAAAGATGTTAAGATATGCTCTTTTGAGCCTAGAAAAACCGTTTCATCATATGTCGGCAGGTTAGATCGATGGTAAGTCGAACCAGAATTCGCTGATTACAGTTTGTATACTTCGTTGATTGAATATGTAGTCCTACCGATACCACTACCACTACCAGTCTGCTGGAGCATATATCTGATGAAACTGAAATGCAGAATGCTAATGTAGTGTAAATGTATGATATGAGGGTCAAACTTAGAAAATAGGCATAGAATGGATTTCTTAGAAATGTAGCCTGATATAAGGGGCAAACCTATGAAGCTTGTGTTGGGATGGATTTCCTGTAAATGTAAGCACAGTAGGCCAATTATAGATCTAAGAAATACAGTCTCGCATGTTTCCGGCTTTCAGTGTTTGGCATTAGTTGAAAAAAGAGTATTCATGAGGTTTGGCCCCTGCTTATATTCTGAAGTTGTTAAGCTAACAAGAACAACTGTGAGAAGCTTCTTAGATAAGCCTATTTTATGTTTCTATTGAGAAAATGAGTCCCTCTACCCAAGTTTTGCTGGGAAGCCCAATTTATAAAGCCTGTGGGTGAAGCGTTACATGGATTTTTACTGCAATGAGGGATTTATTTCCTGCTTGCATACCCCTTACAACATGGTGGCAATTTGTAGAAACCTCTACCTAACTGGTGGTATGGATGCACAGTAATAGGACTATTCAAATCTGACCAATTATGGTCAGTTTACTCAACCCAGTATTCCTTCTCTGATGGGATAGGTTGAATATTGTACTCTTGGGGTCCCTTATATAGGTTATATTTTTAGTGGGTGTAAAGAACTAGATGGGTTATTTAATCTCCTGAGAGTTCACCTAAGATTGTGCAAACCTAGCTTCAATATTTGACACAATTTGGCCATTTTGAGGACTGACAGAGATACCTCGGATAAAAGAATCTTTTCTGCGCACGATAATATGCACTTACAAGTCTATGTGTAAGATATCCAGCATCCACTGTTTGCACTGTAGTATATGCGACCCCTTTGTGGGCTTCGCAGCAGGAAATTATATATTCTGTAAAAAAAAAAGCTCATCATGTAAATTGCTTTGAATATCGCTTTGAATAGGTAAATCAATCATTTTCCATGAAGGTCTTGCCATTAATCCTCTCATACATACTAACCGGTGTTCTTGAGATGCATATCCTCAGTCACTTTAACATGGAGTGAGTTAAATCAACTTGGCTTTTGTAATCTTCACATTCTTATAAGTTAGCTTGCTACAGTTGATGCTTGCCTCCAATATATGGCTTGGTACTTGTGCTGCTACACACTACACGCTTTTGGTGTTTGGTTGGCTTCTCTTTGTCATTCTTGCTTAGCTTTTCTCTTATAGAGATCTCTTTGGGTTACTCACATTGTCTGTAACTTTTTCTTAGTGATGATTGCTGGAAGTTCTATTGATTTAGCATGAGTGATCATTTGATGTTTGTCAAGCTTATGTTTTATATCGACATGTGCTGCTTCGACAATTTGCAAGGAAACCTTAAAGTATATCCTAAATGTTATGGATGCTTTGTTTAGATGGATTTATAAATTACCGATGCGGTTTGTAATGAAAGATTTTTTCCTCCTAGAAGGTAATCGAATACATGTAAAAATAGAATAATCTAGGGTAAAGTACTTCTTGATTATTTGTTATTTGTTTTACTCGATGGGTAAGTGTCGCTCTCTTCGTCTTGTGTTCTTTTAGCCCTTTGCACGGATTTGCATTTTGGTTTGATATTGAGTTTAACGGGCGATTCGCGAAATCCAAGAGGCAAGCAAACCGGTCCTTGGATGGGAACACACAAAATGCTCGCCCAAGCAATAAAAAGAAAAAACCAGATGTTTCTATTGTTTCATCAATCGCACAGAGGATGCACCTACTCCTTGGCAAGAGGTGATTACTTTTGGCAATGCCATATTGGTTTTCCTTGCTTAGGTCCTTATATAGTTAGTCTGAAATTCCTAAAAACTATATTGTTGACATTCATAATAATGATTGTTGATTTTTTTCTTGCAGACTCTGTTGTACTTATTTGAACCTATCGAACTAAAGAAAGACCAGATTATTGAAGGTTACATTACCATATCTCGAGCCAACAACATGCTCGTTTCCTCAATATCTGCATGAAATATTTGTGAGTCTGGTTGCTCTGGTGATATCCAGTTTACCATTTCGTGTTGCTGGCGGGTTTGGTATAACTCTGAATTCCTTGTCTTTGCGATCTTCGAGATCAATGGTATGTTAAAGAATCTGTGATGCGATAACATGGGGAAACTTCAACAGAGTTATGCTTTTCTAAATAGAAGCAAATCTATCATTCCTATGCATGAATGACTGGAGCTGGACATCGTGATGGCAAATAGATCAACGCATATTGCCATTTTATTTCTATTTGGAATAGTGAAACTTTGTAGGAAACCAAGCAATTCCTTGACAATTCCTCTACAATTCCTACAAAATTCCTTTATTCTAAACCAGACCTTAGATTTTCTTTGTTTGTAGTCGGGCTTGAGTAGGTCAGTATCCTAATCATCATGTGTATCCATTTGATGAAGAAGCATTGAGCGACTCAATAGTTACGTCTTGTCGACGGTTAGTATAGGCTTTTTCCTTTTGTAACACAGATGGGTTGCTGATGCTGAGAAATGTGAAAGGCGTGGTTTAATAGAGATGGCCCGTGCGATCTATGCACATGCACTCAGTGTGTTCCTTACCAAGAAGAGTATATGGCTCAAAGCGGCACAGCTTGAGAAGAGCCATGGGACCAGAGAATCTCTTGACGAAGTCTGAGGAAAGCTTTTTATACAAGCCACAATCTGAAGTGTTATGGCTTATGGGTGCAAAGGAGAAATGGCTTCTTTGGAGATGTACTGCAGCCGGGCTATTCTTCAGAAGCTTATGCTTCCTCCCCAATTCTCGAGGCGATCTTGCTAGCTTCCTTCAAGTTAGAGTTTGAAAACAATGAGCTAGAGAGAACAAGGCGCTTTTGGCTAAGGCCAGGAAAGAGGAGGCACCGAGAGGGTTTGGATGATATCAGCCATTATTAAGAGGGAATTAGGCGATGCGACGAGAAAGGAGGTTGTTGGAGGAAGGTCTGATTATTCCCATCGTCCTTCAAATTGTGGTTAATGTTTGGGCAGATGGAGGACCGGCTTGGCCATGGAGCGAAGGCACGGAGATTTACGATAATAGTCTCGAGACATCGCTCGATTATATCCTCTTTGACTCTCTCTAGCTAGCCTAAAGGTGAGGATAAATGGTTTGGGCAAGTCACGTGATGTACTCACTATGGCAAGAGAAAGGAATCCAGCTACACCCGAACTATGGCTTGCTGCAATTCGAGCTGAATTGAGGCATGGAAACAAAAAGGAAGCTGACGTTCTACTAGCTGAAGCACTACAAGAGTGTTTTAGCTGAAGCATAATTACACGACACATGTTTTAGATTATCAATGTGTTGTTTTTTTTGTAACTAAACTATCTTTGTAATCTATTTGAAATACTATCAAGTTTTGTTGCACATGTTATGGTAGACTTAAAGAAACATTTAAATTGGGGATATTTTTTTGTCCCTTTGGATGTTATTGTTATTGCAGTTGATTAGATAATTTTTTTGCCTCCCGTTGCAACGCACGGGCATGTTACTAGTGTATCTTTGTTTTTCCTTCTGGTCATTGGGTGAATTTTTATTTCTTCTTTTTGTTCCAATCTTTTGCTTTGCGTTTCTAGTTTGTCTGTCCTATCTTTTGTTCTTTCTTTTTCGGAATCTTGCTGCTAATCTTCAATCTCTGCTTCGTATATTCATCATAGGGTGAGCTAACGCTGCAAGAATAACACTAACATGGCTTCGAGTGAGGGATGGGCATGCAGTGGTGGAGGAACTAGAGCGGCAAGACAACGAGGCTGATAAGATGAGCACACGAAAGGAAGCCATTGTAGCCAAGGTGTGCAATCAGGGCTTGTGGGCGGCGTACAACCATGGAGTAGTGGTAGACCATATATAGTTGCAACTTTCAAAGTTGACATTCTAGATCAGGCACTGTCTCTAGGGCCAAGACCAAAGCTCAAGATGTATTATTGCCGCCATTGTTCTCCCATCTTACACCTTTCCACATTGGATTCAATTCCAGCTAAATGTGCAAACTAGGGAGCATATTTATTAAACCGGACCGGACCACCGAATGGATAGAAAAAAACCAAAACTGAACACTAAAATGGGTCGACTTGCTTCAAAAACCGTTGATGCAACCGTCGAATCAGGTGGCTATCTGTGAAGCGGTCTTGGCCTCATCTGCAAGCGCAAGGGGAGGCTCCATCCTACACGTCTGTGCGCGTGCAATGGGTTGAGAGAGAGGCAGCACCCAGGCCCGGTCCTGGGATTTCGGTGGCCCGGGGCGAAGCTAAAAATAGGGGCCCTATAATAATAATAATAATAATAATAATAATAATAATAAACACTTCAATGCATTCAAAATCAACATTCAAATCAAATAATTTATACATATTATCTTAAAAATTTCTTCTAACATTTCTAGATGCGAAGTCATTGACGATGGCATCGATATCAATTTGATCCAATAATGTCTTCTCAATGCATAGAGTTGCCAAACCATTTAATCTTTCTTGAGACATTACAGACCTTAAATGATTCTTCAACAATTTCAACTTAGAGAAACTCTGTCGGCGACCGGGAGGTGAACCTCCGCGGACCGATGAGCAAGGAGAAGGTGGGTGCGAGGCCCGAAGGTGGCCTTGCCCCCTGGACCGAAGCCCGGCCGCCTGGCCGGACGTCGCCAAGGGAAAGGACTTGGTCCCAACATGATCGGACGCGTTGAGACCGGAGGGTGTGATGATGACACGGGTGTTTTTATCCTGGTTCAGGCCTCCACTGCCGAATAACAGCTCTACGTCCAGTCTTCGTTTAATGCCAAGCTTAAACGAGTACAGAGGGGGTGAGGCTGGTCTTTAGGAAGCCTGGGCTCGAGTACAATAAGTGCTCAAGGCACTGTGTGTATTCCTACCGTTACCTGTATGGGGAGAACTACCGCCGGAAACTAGAGCTCCTACGTGAGTGCAAGTGCTCTTTGTTCTGCAGTGGCTACCTTCCGAGTGATTGTTGTGCGGGGAAAGAAGAGGATTCGGGGGTGCTCCTTGTTGTGGCCTGTACGCCCCTTTTATAGGCGGCGCCCGGCCACTATAGCTTGCGTTGGTCCATTGAATAGTCGTTCCCTTCTGTCTTGCCATGCCGGGGCGCACAAAATCTACCGGGTAATCGAGTGTATCTCCCGATCGCCGTGCCGTACCGCTACCGGTCAACACGTGTCTTTGCCCATGCAGGCGGTTGACGGGACCTGCCGCCAACCCGTCAGTAGCCTTCGCCAGGCGCTCCTCGGTACAGTGCGCGCATTTAATTCTTGATGACCTTAGGGACTTGAAGCGTATCATGTCCGCGGCGCGGCACAATCTGCCTCGGGTCCTGAGCCCTGAGCTTCGGAAGCCCGGGAGGAGTGAGAGGCACGATCTTTTGAGACGGGGAAGCTCGGGCGCGAGCTTGCTAAGCCCGGGCTTACTTCCTGTGGGCCCGAGGGTAAGTCAGTGGGCCCTATTTTCATGGGCCACGTACTTCCCCCAACAACTTGCCCCCGAGCCTCGAGCGGGACGAGGTCGTGCCGCTCGGAGGTTTATTTGGTAACTGCCCTCGGGCGAAATGATTGGGGTGTGCGCGATTTTCTTGGCTTCGGCGGGAATCCCACAGAACGCGGTTATCTTGCGCTATTGCTTTCCCCTTGGTTTTCCGTCTTCAGCGGACAGTAACGCAGTTCGTCTCCCGCGACGGTTTATATCGAGCGACTTTCCTTATTTGTTCCCCTTTACACTCTCTTGTGCCATTTGCTCTTCTTGTCTTCCTTATTCTTTCGCTCTTCCGCCGTTTTTCTGCCTTCCGACCTCTTTCTTTCCGATAGCGCCCTTCACGTGGAGTCTCCTTTCTGAGGACGACTTGAAGGGGTTGGAAGCCGCCGGCTTCGTCGAGGTCGGCCGGCGAGGAGACGGTTCCCGCGCCCGAGAGCAAGGAGTTCGTTTGCTTCGAGCTTTTTTCCATTCACGGGCTCCGGGTTCGGGAGTCCGATTTCTTTGCCACCGTCTTGGCCCAGTGTGGGATCGAGTTGGTGAATCTCAATCCCAACTCGATCCTATTCCTGACGATCTTCGCAAACCTTTGTGAGGCGTTCGTCGGAGTGGAGCCATCGGTCAGCCTCTTCCTCAACTTCTATGAGCTGACCACGACCGGCGGGAGCAATGTGACGGGGTGTGCCTACTTCAAGCTCCGCCGCGACATGAAGCCCGCGTACCCGGTGTTCAAGGCTAAGGAGAACGTCGGGGGGTGGGCGTCGCGGTGGTACTACGCCAAGGTGCTTAGCGGTGCGAGGGTGGGTTTTGAACACGAGCCCCGTGAAGCCGATGTTGCCCCATCCTTATTGGGCCGAGTGGAGGTAGCCTCATGCCAAAATCCGGATTTGGCCACCGGGCTTAACAGATTCTGACATCGTAGCCGACTTCATCAAGCACCGGGTGAGCCCACTGCGGAAGCGGGTTCGCCCTTTATTCAAAATCCGTGGGTGGGACGATCTCACCCGCGAAGGTACTTTCCGTAAGTTTCTTTCTTCGGCCTTATAGTCCTTTGCCCGAGCTTTCCTTGGGTATGTTTTTGATGTTCCCTCTTTTTCCTTTGCAGCCCTACCCAGGAGACGTGGTCCGGGCTGTGAGGCTTCTCCTGCCCGCAAACCATAACGAGCCATCAGGCTCGGGAATCCGCAACGTCCTAGACGAGGTACGTGTCCTCGTGGGCTTAAGCGCCCCTGGAGACGGTCTCCCGTGGGCGCGGGATGATGCTCCCTAACTTGTCTCGCAGGGGGAAGCGAGCGTGGAAGCTGGGCCCGTCGCACTTGCGTTGGTGGCGGTTCCTAGGGCTGCCAGCTCGACGACCGGCGATGGTGCGGGCTTGGTCCCGGCGCGGAAAGGGCGGGATGCGAGCGCGCGACCGCCCCTAAAGAAGCAGACCGAATGCTCTCGCTGGGACAAAATCGCCAGCGCGGGGCGGTCATCGGCCCAGGCTCCTGCTTCCGACCCAGCCCGGGCTAGAATTTCCCGGAACCAAGACTCGGCCGCCGCGCGGGATACCCAACCGGCGCCAGAGAGGCGTCGGTTGGTGCTGGATGATGACTCGGACGACGGATTGGCCGGGACGGATGTCGCGCTTGCTCGTAAGTAACCGTGCCTTTTAGTTTCTTTCTTCCTTTTCTCCGCCTATCATGGTTCCCAGGCTGATCGGGCGTGCTTCGACCGCTTCTTTCTTTGTTCTCAGTCGCCATGTCTCCCCAAGCGGGGGAGCTCATCCCGGTGCGGTCGGAGGAAGTGGCTTAGGAGAATGACCCCGTTAAGGATGAGCCCGGGCTTCGAGGCTCGGGGCCTTTCTTCCTCCCGTTGATGGCACGCAATGATGTGCGCTCCCAGGCCACGCTTGTGGAGGTGGAGACAGATGACGGGATATCGCTCCTGGCGCCACTCCGTGTCGAGGGGCGGACCTCGACCGGGTGGCGCCCAATTGACTTCGGCGGTTTGTCGGAGCTTTTTGTGGGGAGCAACATACCCGTCCCTCCACTGGACATGGGCGACACCCTCCTCCTTGGTTGGAACTGGCTCGTCCGTGTTATCACAGCCGCCAACATCGTCCCGGTGAAGCTGTGGAGCGTGGCCCCACTAGTCGCCGCAGGGTGGATCGTGGCGACGCCAGCGTGGGTTGAGCACGGGCTCTCACTCGCCGGGATGCGCCAGGAAGAGTCCATCCGGCTTCGACCGGTTCCTGGTCAGTTGCTCGAGGAGTGGCTAGTGAGCCGGAAGGTGGTTAAGCCGAAGGCGGACGTCGGGGTGCAAACCGACTTTGCTCCCGAGCCATGCCTTCAGGCCATTGATGCCGCCGGGCTTATAAGGGAATTAGCCGAGCCGGCGGAGGATGTGGTGCCGGGACCAGCCGACGGGACCCGAGCCGAGCCGGCGGAAGGGCGGTCTTGGACCACCGACGGGACCCGGGCCGAGCCGGCGAATGGGGCGCATGAGGCTGCAGAAGAAGCGGCCGAGCCTGCGAGAGGTTCGGCTGCGCCTATGGAGGGAACGCCCGAGGAACTAAGCAGCTCAAGCGACCTAGTTGTGGTGCCGCTCAGACTCAGAGTGCTCCCTAGGCTCGTCTGAGTCCATGATCTGCGGCGCGCGAAGGCGGTAGTAAGCGCCGAGCTTGGCCTTTGAAGTCTTGTGTCGACCCTGCTTGGGTTCTTTCTTTTCTCTTAGCCTACCCTCTTGGTGCAGTTCTACCGTGAGGTCGTTGGCATCGCTTGCTCGTTTGAAATTTGAGCACGATGTCGGCGGGGAAACCTATGACGTGCACACCGGGCGGCAAGAAGGCGAAACCGCACAAGACCGAGCTGGAAGAAGCTTCGCTCGAGCTCGATCGAGCGATGACTCTGGAAACTCGAGTCGCGGCACGGGATGATGTCGGGGAGGTTTCCCGTCGGTCGCAGGAGGCCCTTAAGGCCGAACGTGACCGTTCCACCGAAGCTTCGAGGCGCCGGTCGGTGGGCGTGCCACGCCACGAAGGTTGCTCGTCTGAGGAGCGCGACCTCCTTCTCGCGAGCTCTCTGGGCGGTTAGCTGCAGCCGCGACGGAGGATTTGCTGAAGACCCACCGGGACACCGTGCCGGACTTGGAGGCATCCAATGAAGTCTTGCGGGCTAATATGCGAACTGCCCGGGATAGGGAAAAAGACTTCCTCGAGCTCCAGAGCCAACACAACGCAATCTTGGCGAGCCAGAAGCTCAGTGCCGCCTAAGTCGTAGGCCCTTGTATTTTTTCTTTTTCTCGGGCGGTGATCCGATTTGCCCCTTTTTGTAAATACTCTTGAAAATTCTATTGACTTGTTTTGACCTTTTCCTTTTTCGCCCCTTCAGTCCACCTTCTCCCTGGAATGCCAATCGTTGATTTGATTGTTGCGCCATGTCCCGAGAGACATTCACGTCAAATCTTAGAAACAGTTCCTCATTGGAGCTGCTTCCCGATGCTGTCATTCCTGGGATCGCTTCGACTTTTTGATCTTGGCTATAAAAAGAGGCCGATGCAGCAGCCACTTTTCATTCCAAACTTCTTTCTTTCGTACCTCCTTCTCCTCTTGCTTCCTCCAGTACCTCCTTCTTCTCTTGCTTCCTTCAGTACCTCCTCCTTTTGCTTCCATGGATCATGAAGAGTTCTTGGAGGTCCTTTGGGCGGAGTACGATCTCGCCCTCGCTGAGGTCGTAGAGGAGGAGGCCCATGCCCGCGACGTCGCTACCGTCGCGGTACTGATCGAGGCCGTCCCGGTGCTTGCCGAGGTGGCCGATGTGATCGTCGAGGCGCTGGTCCGCGCCCGCCGAGGCTTTGTGTAACTAGCTTGCATGCCGTTTTCGAAGTCTTTAATAAGGTTGTTTTGTTGTTGCTTCCTTCTTTTGCCGTTTTTCCTGCGTGCAAACAAACACAAGTAGTCGTATAGGTAAGAAAGGATTCGAAGGTCGTAACATAGTCCTATCGATCCTAGCCCCCGAGCCATGGCCGAGCTTCTGAAAAGAAGCTCGGGCGTGGTTTAGAGAAGATCGAAAGTCCTTGCTTGGGTACTGGACCTTGGAAAATTAACTTTTTAAAAAATCGACCCTTGAAAAATCAACCCTAGCCCCCGAGCCACGACCGAGTTTCTGGTTTGACAGAAGGTTGGTTGTGGTTTAGAGAGATCAATTTTTTGAAAAATCGACCCTAGCCTCGAGCCACTAATCGAGCTCTGGTTTGTGAAGGTCGGTTGTGGTTTAGAGAGATCAATTTTTTGAAAAATCGACCCTAATCCCCGAGCCACGACCGAGCTTTTGGTTTGACAGAAGGTCGGTTGTGGTTTAGAGAGATCAATTTTTTTGAAAAATCGACCCTAGCCCCCAAGCCACGACCGAGCTTCTGAAGAGAAGCTCGGGCGTGGCTTAGAGAGACTGCATCCCTGCAACGGAGCTCGTGGCCCTTCCTCCTTTTCTTTGTAAGAGGCAGAGTGTTGGACTCTAGAGTTATCCCGGGCTTGTGACAATTTTATGTGGGCTTATGATATAGGGCCGGAAAGCGTGTGCCCGCGCGGGATCTTGCGTGGTGCGATGGATATCGGCTTACCCGTGTGCAAGAGAATCCCGGGGGTTAGCTTCTGCGTAGCCACTACTCTGCCGATGTGTACTGAAACAGCCCGGGCTTTCTCCCAAGCCCGATCGTAGGTTTAGGTCGCCGAGGTTAGTTTGAGGGCTTTCTGGTGAGTGAAAAGATTGGTAAAAGAAAAGAAAAAGGGTGGGAAAGGAGACTTACGACCTTGGATCAGGCGTAGAACCTCCGGAGTTGAGCGATGTTCCAAGAGCTGTTGAGCACCCTACCATCCGGCATAGCCAGTCTTACAGCTCCCGGGCGTGTGGCTGATACGACCGTGTACGGACCTTCCCACCTTGGAGTGAGCTTATTGGCGTGGGCTAGGTTCTGAACTCGTCTTAGAACCAGGTCGCCCACTTGCAAGGTCCGGGTCTGTACCTTTTTTGCCGCATGCCGTCGTAGGGATTGCTGGTATGCTGCCATTCGCAGTAGTGCTTGCTCACGACAGGACTCGGATAGGCCGAGATCCAACAGTCGCTCCTCGTCGTTGTCGAGTTGACCTGCAAAATCAACACGAATTGAACCAAGTCTTAGCTCGGAGGGTAAGACCGCTTCCGAGCCGTATACGAGTCTGAATGGGGTTTGGCCAGTAGCCCGATTGGAGGTTGTCCGGGCTGCCCAAAGCACCGAGGATAGCTCTTCTACCCAGTTGTGACGCTGTTCGACGAGAGCGTCGTAAACTTGGCGCTTGACGCCCTGCATGATCTGTCCATTTGCACGTTCGGCTGCGCCGTTGCTCTGTGGGTGAGCCACCGAGGCTAGGGCGACCTTCATGCCGAGCTCTTCACAGTAGTCCTGAAATAGCTCGCTCGTGAACTGTGTCCCATTATCAGCGATCAGCTTGCTCGGGACGCCGAACCTGGTCACGATGTTGTTCCTAAGGAACCTCTTGGCCGTTTGGACTAATATGCTCGACACTGGTTCGGCCTCGATCCACTTAGTGAAAGTGTCGATGGCGATGAACAGGTGCGTGCACCCCTTTAGGCCTCTGGGGAACGGACCAAGTATGTCCATTCCCCACGTCGAGAATGGCCAGGTCAGCGGGATAGTCTGTAGCTCGTATGCTGGCTGGTGGGACACTCGGGCATGATATTGGCAGGATGGGCAACGTTTTACTAGCTCCCTTGTGTCGGTTAACGCAGTGGGCCAGTAGTACCCCATGCGAAAAGCTTCTCCCACTAGGGTTCTGAAAGAGGCATGGGCTCCGCAGATCCCGTCGTGGATGTCTTGGAGGAGAAATTTGCCTTCCTCCTGGGTCACGCACTTGCAAAGTACGCCGTAAGAACCCATTCGGTACAACAAGCCCCCGAGTAATCGGTAAAGTCGGGCTTGTCTTTGGAGCCGGGATTTCTCAGCTATGTCCTGTGGCAGTGTCCCATGCGTCAAGAACTGGACGAATGGCGTCATCCAGGTGTCGTGCTGCTCTAGGAACGAAACGGTACCGGTCGTTTGGGTCGAGGCAACCGTCTTCTCGGGAGCCTCTTCTCCGGAGGGAATAGAGGGCTTTAGTAGGTCTTGACGAGCACCCCAGGGGCGGTTTCTTATGAGGAGCCAAGCTTTATGAGCTTATCGGCCAAAGCTATTAGCGATCTGGGAGCGTAACACACTTCGAAGTTCGTGAAGTGTTTCTCCGGCTTTCTCACTCTTGCCAAGTATCGCGCCATTGAGTCGTCAAACACTTGAAACTCCTTGTTTACTGGCGCAGGGCGACCAGCTGCGAATCCTCTTCATTGTCGGCCGTTTTATGCCGCGCGATGCATGCTCGTAGGCGGATAGAGGCCTTTGTACTCCGCAACATTGTTCGTTATGGAAAATGAAGTCAGATACTATATGCTGAATTTGTTCTCCTTGGGGGGAGATGAGAACAAACCCGCAACCTGATTGCTCGAATTGGCGCGTCCCATCAAAGAATATGGTCCAGTGCACTCTTGGCTTGCGAGCTCGGGCGAGCCTCCCGGAGGGTCGGCTGGCCCAGTCCACTCGGCCAAGAAGTCGGCCACAACTTGGGACTTGATCGCTGTTCGTGGTACGAACTTGATGTCAAATTCACCAAGCTCAACTGCCCACTTTGCGATCCTCCCGTTCGCGTCGGGGTTTCGAATGATATCCTTTAGTGGAAAACTCGTTGGGACCGTAATTGGATGGGCTTGGAAATAGTGACGCAACTTTCGCGAAGCCATAAGCAAGGTGTACAAGAGTTTTTGAACCTCAGGGTACCGCTCCTTAGGTCCATGCAATACCTCGCTTGCATAGTAGACAGGTTGTTGCTTGCCTCGCTCGATTGCTAATCAAAGACTCACGACCTACGGGCAACCGCCAAATAGAGGAGTAAAGCTTCTCCGAGCTTTGGCGTGGCTAAGACGGGATACGTGGACAGGTAACACTTTAGCTCGCTGAAAGCGGCCTCGGCTTCTTCTGTCTATTTGAAACCATCTTGCTTGCGTAGGATCTTACAGAAAGGTGCACTGCGCTCGCTGAGACGAGATATGAATCTGCTGAGAGCCACCATCCGCCCGGTGAGGGCTTGCACCTCCTTGGTGCAGGTTGGCGACCTCATGTTCTCGATGGCCTCGATTTTCTCGGGGTTTGCCCTGATGCTCGCCTTCCCTATCACGTAGCCAAGCAACATCCCGGACCGGACAGCAAAGACACATTTTTTATGATTCAGTTTGACTTGATGTTTCCTAAGATTAGCAAACGTTTCCTAAAGGTCGGTCACATGGTCTCGTGGGACTTTGCTTTTTACAACAACGTCATCTACGTAAACCTCTACAATGCGCCCAATCTGATCAGGGACCGTCTTCTGCATCAATCGCAGGAACGTGGCTCCCGCGTTTTTTAGACCGAATGACATGGTCGTGTAGCAGAAGGTACCAAAAGGTGTCACGAAGGCAGTCTTCTCTTCGTCTTCCCTTGCCAACGCGATCTGGTGATAGCCCGAGTAGGCGTCCAGGAAGCTCATGAGTGCCGAGTCCGCCGTTGCGTCGACCAGTTGATCTATGCGCGGCAGGGGGAAATTGTTTTTGGGGCAGGCGGCGTTGAGGTCGCGATGGTCGACGCACATTCGCCATTTCCCGCCCTTTTTTTGACGACGACTGGGTTAGCGAGCCAGTCGGAATGCTCGACTTCTCGGATGAAGCCGGCTAGAAGGAGCTGGCCGAGTTGCTCCTGAATGATATCGGCTTTCCACTTGGGAAGCGCCGTAGGGCTTTGTCGACAGGTTTTTATCGAGCTAAGCGCCTAGCTTTGTGCTCGATTACCTCCCTTGAGACTCCGGGCATGTCGGACGGTTCCCACGCGAACACGTCTGCGTTAGCTCGGATGAAGGTGACGAGCTCGAGTTCCTATTTGAACTCGAGGTTAGCCCCTATGTGAACGACCTTAGCTGGGTCATCCTAGGAGAGGGGGACTGTCTTGGTGGGCTCCTGCGGCTGCAGGGCCACCTTGGGGCGGACTGGCGGCCAATCGGCCTTGGCTGGACCGCGCTCTGGGAGCTGTCCGACCATGGCCAGGGCGCTCTCATCACAAGCCATAGCGGCCTTATGGCTGCCCTTGATCGTAATGACCCTGTGAGGGGCCAGCATCTTCAGGCAGTGGTACCCGTGGTGGGTGACTGCCATGAACTTGGACAACGCGGGGTGTCCAAGAATGGCGTTGTACGGAAGCTCGGAGTCCACCACCTCGAAGGTGATGTACTCTGTCCGAAAGTTCTTGGGGGTCCCGAACGTTACGGGCAGAACGATCTGCCCGATCGGTTGTAGGGACGATCTCGGGACAATGCCATGAAAATGAATGGCTATGTCCTTGATCTTGGACCGTAGGACCTGCATCTGCTCAAGAACCTGAGCAATGACGAAGTCCAAGGAGCTCCCGCCGTCCACCAGCACGCGATCAACTCGCGTGTTGCTGATGGTCGGACAGAGTACCAGCGGCAAGCGCTGAGGCCTAGTCATCCCGGGGGGACAGTCATCCCTAGAGAAAGTGATCGACTGATGAGACCACCGCAGGGGTGCGTCTCTGGGCTTACCCTTTTTGAGGTGGTAAACCTCTCGGGCAGCAGCCTTAAGCTCGCGTCGCGAGTTATAGGCGGACGCGCCGCCGAAGATCCTAGAAGGCATCGCCGTGGCCGCCCTGGGCACCCGGTCGTCCGGCACTCCGTGGTCGGGGAGTTCAGGCATGGGCCCGCGCCCGGCGTAGAAGTCCTCCAACCGCGCGGCCCACATCCTGCGATTCTGCGAGTCATGGCCGATCGCCGATGGAGAAGGCATGAGCGGTTGTTGGAGGTTAGCCCCCAGGGCGGTCGAGGTCGGGCCGTGAGCTCGCCGCCTCGCCCGCGCCACAGCCATTCCGCCACTGCCGGGGCGGCTGTCATGAGGCGGCCGCCAAGAGGAGCGGGCCTCTCGGGCTCCACCGCCGCGACGTAGTTCGGGACGGCAGGCTCCTTCTTCTTCTTCTTCTTCTTTTTCTTATTCTTCTCGGCGGCACCCTTCTTGGCATCTGTGCCAGTCCGGGCCGCCGCCTTCTTCTCTGTTCTCCCTCTCTTGCGTTCCACCGCCTTGGAGGCGTTGATGTATCCTTCCGCAGCACGAAATAAATCGGCTGCGGTGTGAACCGGATGGAGCTCGAGGCCCTCGGTAAAACGGGTGTTCCGTACTCCCTCCTTGAAGGCCTCAACAATGGCCTCGTCGGAGATCGACGGAATGGTGTTGCGCACTTGGACGAACCTGCGGATATAGTCCTGCAGGCCTTCTCCCACCCTTTGGACCACAAACTTGAGGTCTTGGGGCTTTCCAGGGCGTGCATAGCACCCCTCGAAGTTCGTCCGGAGCGCCTCCTGCAGCTGTTTCCAGCTGCGTATCGAACCTCGGCGCTGGTTGAAGAGCCAGGTTCGGGCCATTCCCTCCAAGATGGTAGGAAAATAGTTGATCATAACGGCCTCATTACCGCCTGCGGCCAAGATGGCGATAGTTTAGACAGCGAGATATTCGTCGACATTCTTGCTCCCGTCGAACTTCTAGATGTTCCCGGGCTTGAACTTACGAGGCCAAGGGGCCTCGCGCAAAACTCGGAAGAAGGCCGGACACCCTGGGGCGGCCCCGTTGTTTCCAATGGAGGCCTTCCGCCTGGAAGCGGCCCGAGGTGGGAAAAAACTCCGCCCGGGGTGCGTTGGGGAGCGCCGTCCGCTGTGGACGTAGATGCCTGTCGGCGCGACTGAACACTCTGGCAACGCCGCCTTGAGGAGCCGCTAGTATGCGACTGGGTCTGGAGGTGCTCACCGACATTCCCGGCAAGTTCCTCTAGGCCGTCAGCAACCGCGGCGCCTAAATCGGCCATGGTGAACCGTCGTGGGTCCTTCTCCAGGTCACGCATGACCTGGGCAATCGCTTTAACCCGTTGCTGACTGCACAGAACTGGGTTGGTGACAGTAGTGGTAGGCGAGTGCGCGTGTACGGCGCAAGTGGCGGGCGTCGGGCCGGTAGGCCTACGACGGATGTCCGCCAAAGTCCGCCCAACTGACCCGGTGAAGAGGTGGCGAGTGGCCTCACGCCGCTGGTGCTCTTCGCTTAGGTCAGTGCGTGGCTGATGCGGGGTTGCTCCGCCTAAGACCGCAAAGACGTGGCGTGAGGCAGGTTCCCGCGAGGGAGACATGTCGGTGTCACCCATGGAGGTGGTGCCGTCGGCATCCTCAACCACCATGGGTACGCGCTAGTCCGTCCCCGCCTCGAGGCCGGGGCGCCCGACGCCAGCTGCGACGCAGTCCTCCTCTTTGGACGCGACCATGAACGGCGCATGATCTGTCCGGTTCTTGACCTTGGTGGCGGTGCCTCCGATCCTCCATGAGGGTTTCACGACGTGAGTCGGCGAAGTCGCGCTTGGGGCAAAGCCGGGAGCGAATAGCTGCTCCCGAGGTGGGTGTTGCTTCCACCTCCATCTTGTCAACCTGAGCTTCGGCGAGGATACCAGCTTGCCACTCCTCGTACGACTCGTCGACGTCGTCGAGATCATCGCGATCGTCGTAGTTGAGGTCTACGGTATCGATGTCATCGTATGACAACGAGACCATCCTCGACTCGATCGAGGGGAGAAGACCGCAGTCGGGCCCCATGGTGGGCGCCAGCTGTCGGCGACCGGGAGGCGAACCTCCGCGGGCCGATGAGCAAGGAGAAGGTAGGTGCGAGGCCCGAATGAGGCCCTGCCCCCTGGACTGAAGCCCGGCCGCCTGGCCGGACGTCGCCGAGGGAAAAGACTTGGTCCCGACGCGGTCGGACGCGTCGAGACCGGAGGGTGTGATGATGACACGGGTGTTTTTATCCTGGTTCGGGCCTCCACTGCCGGATAACAGTCCTACGTCCAGTCTTCGTTTAATGCCAAGTTTAAACGAGTACAGAGGGGGTGCGGCCAGGCATTGGGAAGCCCGGGCTCGAGTACAATTAAGTGCTCAAGGCACTGTGTGTGTTCCTACCGTTACCTGTATGTGGAGAACTATCGCCGGGAACTAGAGCTCCTACGTGAGTGCAAGTGCTCTTTGTTCTGCAGTGGCTACCTTCGGAGTGAGTGTTGTGCGGGGAAAGAAGAGGATTCGGGGGTGCTCCATGTTGTGGCCTGTACGCCCCTTTTATAGGCGGCGCCCGGCCACTGTATCTTGTGTTGGTCCGTTGAATAATCATTCCCTTCTGTCTTGCCATGCCAGGGCGCACAAAATCTACCGGGTAATCGAGTGTATCTCCCGATCGACGCGCCGGACCGCTACCGGTCAACACGTGTCTTCGCCCATGCGGGCGGTTGACGGGACCTGCCGCCAACTCGCCAGTAACCTTCGCCAGGCACTCCTCGGTACAGTGCACGCATTTAATTCTTGATGACCTTAGGGACCCGAAGCGTATCCTCTCCGCGGCGCGGCACAATCTGCCTCGGGTCCTGAGCCCTGAGCTTCGGAAGCCCGGGAGGAGTGAGAGGCTCGATCTTTTGAGACGGGGAAGCTGGGGCGCGAGCTTGCCAAGCTCGAGCCCGAGCTTGCGAAGCCCGGGCTTACTTCCTGTGGGGCCGAGGGTAAGTCAATGGGCCGTATTTCCATGGGCCACGTACTTTTCCCAATAAGCTCCTTTCAGCCGATGCCACGGTCACAGGCATAGTAAATAATATCCGATAAGCAATAGAAATATTAGGATAACAATCCGCTTCTCTGACAAACTCAAAAATCTCCATAGCAGACATCGATCTATCTGGCAAAGGGAACTGTATAACACTTAACTCAGAAATTAGATTATTTATCTCAATATCAGATGAAACATCTAGAGAGAAAGTTTTTGCAAATCTAGTGCAACAGTCTTTTAGTTCAGTACTATCCAATGACTTCAAGTTTGTTGAACTCATTAAAAATTTGAATATACCTTTGAATGATTGGAGTTCCTCGAATCTACTTTTCAATGAACTGATTGCCATATCAACCATAACCAAAAAGTAATTAACTTCAAAGTCCTTCTCATCTTGCAAAATTGCATCATTGTAATCTGTTTCATCAAATTGTTTCTTCCTAAGAGCACGACGCTTTACTAGAAATGATGGTTCTACATCTATTTCATTTGCAATTTCTGTGGCAATGATCACACTAGAAGCAAACCCTTCATTTCTATAGTTGCCAAAGTAATTCACCATACCTTCTTTATGTTGTAAGGTAGAATCAATGCACATGGATAGTGATTGCAACTTCTTGCTCATATTCTTACAAGAAATGAATGTCATGCCAAATAATCATACCAAGTATGAACTCATAACTGCCAAGCATATCAAATATATTTTTTGCATCACTCCTATCCTTAGCTTCGGTATCACTATCTTCACTTAACCATTGCAAAGCTAACCTTAGTTGATGAGCGTGATATCTAATTGCTTTGACACTTTTGATTCGACTCTCCAAACGAGTACTGCTCAATGATTTCACAGTTAAATCTTTGACATGTTCAAGCAATACACTCCATCTTTTGGTAGAACTAGAAAATAATACATATATCCGCTACACAACTCCAAAGAATAAAATAGCTTTACGACATGATTTAGCCATATCACAAAGAGTAAGATTGAGACTATGGCAAGCACATGGCATATACAAAGCTCTTGGATTTATATCAAGCAACCTCCTTTGTACCCCTTTATTTTTTTCTTTCATATTAGAGCCATTATCATAACCTTGATCCCTAATATAATCAATATTAAGACCAAATGACTTGATGGAATCAAGCAATACATTGAAAAGCCCTTCACCAGATGTGTCATCCACCTTCAGAAAACCAAGAAAGTACTCCTCAATTTTAATTTTTCCATCAGACATATCAACACATCGAACCAACAAACTCATCTGTTCTTGGTGACTCACATCTGGGGTACAATAAAGGATAACCGACAAATATTTGGCATCTTTAACAGTCTTTATGATAGAATTTGTAGTGTCAGAAGCCATAAGAGAAATCAACTCATTCTGAATTTTGTGACTAAGATAATGATAATGAATCTCTTTGTTTTGAATACGTCTAAGGTGATCTTACATTACCAAGTCAAATTCTGCGACCATCTCAACACAAGCTAAGAAATTACCATTATGGTCGTTATAAAGTTGCTCACTAGATCCTCTGAAAGCTAAACTGCGTTTTCCAAGAAATTTCACAATGGCAACTATTCGTAACAGAACTTGCCTTAAGCGTTCTTTCTCCTTTGTGATTTGCTGTTGTACCTCCTTGTCAATTGTTTCATTTCTGCTTAGTCTAGATCTCAATTCATTCCAAGAGTTCATGTTGGTAATATGATCAACACTAGATTCATGCTCTTTCAGCCTCTCACTTGTATGCCTCCAATCTCTAAACCCATCAGGCACCAATGAACTCTTGCGGTTGTGAAAACCAAAAATTTTACAGCAAAAGCAAAACACTTTGTCAACGTGTTTTGAATAGACTAACCATTTCCTATCATGTACCTCTCCATTGCTCATTTTTCTAGAGTAATGAGTGTATGAAAAATGTCTTTTGTTAGTATCAAAAGGATATTCAATATTTTCTTCTCTTATAAGCCCCTTCTCCACTAATATGTCTCTTGCTTTGTTATCAAGCTTATCCCAATTTACTGGATCATACATATCCGGAGTAAAAACTGGTTCTTCATCTACACTAGCAGAGTGCTCATGATCACTTACATTGTTATCTTCCGTGTTGATGCCAACATTATCTTCCGTAGGGCCCTCATCTTCTGGAATAGGATTAGTTTGTTCCTCCACAGCAACTATCGCCCACTCATCTGGATTTCTTGAAGTGCTCATGTTACTCTTAAAAAATCTATCAATAGATCCTCTCTGTGATTCTGTCAATTCATCTATACGTTTCCTTTTTTCCTTTTCTGACTGCCGAATGCATACTTTCTAGATGACATATCCGTGCTCCAATTTTTAAAAAGACAATTAGTGATCTACTAAGGGACAAAGGTACTGCCATAATTTAATAATGGATCAACTAACAAAATTAGTAAATTACGAAGTTAAATTTAATAAGTCTTAAGTCTTTTACTTGACTAGTAATGACCCACTTCGTACTGCCTCGATTAATCGATAATGATTTAATCTTAATAGAGAATACTGATGAGCGATGAGGGATACAGGATACTGCCAAGAACAAGAAGCCAAGAATATGTCAAACAAATTAGATATTGAATGAGTAATGACAATTAAATACTCATGAGGCCATGAGGGATGAGGGCATCTCACGTCCTGGACTCCTGGGCGCAGCGTGCAGGGACGCAGGGCAGTAGTGCACTGTGCAGCAGTGCAGCACACACGGAGACGGCGGAGTCACGGTCTCACGGAGTGACGGACTGACGGAGATGCGGACAGGACACGCCCAGGCGACCGGCGGGCGGCGGCGATCGGCGATCGCACTGCGCTGTGCGCTTGTGCGCCGTGCGTGGCTGCGCGCAAGAGCGGATAGGGGCCGGCGAAGCGGGGAAGGGAAAGCCAATCGTCGGCTCATCGCGTGATCAACTGATCACATCGCCAGGGGCCTGCCGCCTGCCGGCCTGCGCATCGCTGATTCGCTTCAGCTTCAGATAATCAGATCATGACATCGTGTCTGGCCCATTAGGCCATTATACGGTTATATCCTATACCAATGTAATATACATATGGGGTGGGGCCCTTCGTTTTGGGGGCCCGGGGCGGGTGCACAGCTGGACCCCCCCCAGGGCCGGGCCTGGCTGCACCGCTGCATGCATCGGCCCCCACACATGCCAATGACGCAGATTAGAGAGGGGAGGCTGCATGAATGAATTAAATCACCTAGTGACTCTAAAAGAGTTGGCCGAAGTGGCATGTAGGGAAAGATATTCACACGACAAGGACAAATCATGAAATAAAAACATGATGCTTGATTGTGGATTTGGCTAAGTTTAAATAGGAAATAAGGAGTTTTCTCTTAAAACATAGCATTTTTTTAAAAAAGAACAACTTGTCATAATCATATCCATAGAAAGATGAATATGTTGGACCTATTTATCTTTCTCACCATCGAGTCCATAACTTGCAACATGTAACAAACACAATTATATTTATATCATAAAATATGGATTTTCTCCAATGATGCGTGGTACCTATAGGGTGGCAACGAGACGAGTTCAAGCGAGCCAGGTGCTGGCTCGGCTCGGCTCGTTCACTACCGAGCCGAGCCGAGTCGAGCTAGGCAAGGTGTCCGAGCTGAAAACTAGGCTCAGCTAGGCTCGTTACCAGCTCGCGAGCTGCTCGCGAGCCAGACCATTATTGATAGAATAAGTAGAATACTGTCCGAGACAAAAGAGAGATCCTAAATATCATTGACTCATTGTCTAGAAGAGATTAAAATTACAACTATTTTATATAAGTATACAAATATACATGCAACACCTATTGATAAAAACCTACTACAACACATATTATACATGCAATATAGAAGATATTTAAAAACTGGACCATATACGAGCCTAAACGAGCGAGCCACGAGCGAGCTACCTGCTGGCTCGGCTCGGCTCGGCTTTCCACCGAGCTAGAAAAAAAGCTCGGCTCATGCTCGTTAGCCAACGAGCCGAGCCCGAGCCGAGCTAAATCCCAAGCTGCTCACGAGCAACTCGCGAGCTACGAGCTAAAGTGCCGGCCCTAGGTACCTACCGAATTAAAGCCGGTACGAACGAGAATGGGAAGAATATCCTGGGCCCCAATCCACTCTGGTTCAATATTTGAGGCCATATAAGATAGGAAGGACAGCCCAAATGCACCATCTCCATCGGCCGCGACCTCTTTAGCCTGCACCCGCGCCGAGCTCGTCCGCCGCCGCCGCGGCTTCGAGTCTTGACTCCGCCGCCAGCGACTCCTCTATTGCGAGCTCCGCCTCGGCGCGCTCCGCGACCTCCGCAGGCGCGCTATGCCGCTCTCATACGTGCCACTGCTACCCCTCCTCAGGACGATGACGTCGAGGCCGCAAACAAGACTAGTAAAAAGCGCAAGAAGAAGAAGCAGAAGGACTAGTCCATCTCCCACGTCGCGGGGCTGCTCCGCGTCCTCGACATATACAGCACGGCCAACGTAAAACGCCACCAGCCGGATGAAGCAGGTACCCGTCACCCCGCTATCCAATCCCATTACGTGCCTGGCCCTTACATACTGCACGCATTGTTGCTTTGAATAGTTGCTTCGGGATCGAAATTATCGGATTTTTTACCTATGTAGTGCTCATGGTGTAGCAATGATGATTTAGTGCAAAAGGCTCCATTTTTGTTTTAGCCATGCGGCATGGGCACAGACAGCGGGGGATATTGCTATTATCAGCACGCGTTATGTTTAATTTTCACATTTCCTGAATTGCTTCTGTATTTGATTGAAGCATTTGGTGCCAACTTGGGCTGTGCTCGATCATTTATGTTCAAGAATCTCTTAAAGTTGACAGCTTTCTGACCTCGGTGTATTTTAGCTACAAATTTAGTGGGAATTTGGGATATGCATTACAATTCTTGATCTGAAGGTAGGGAAAGTAAACTTCCTTTATTTGTCTAATTCCAAATTTACTATGAGTTTCGGACCTAATAACCTTTTATTCTGATAATCACTTTTATGAGTTTATCAGTTAGCTAGCAGAAATCTATTTTTTGCAGGCTAATATCAGATAGACCTGCTAAATGCAATACTACCTTACATAGCTTATGTGGATTCTATCCATTATCGGAAAAAACCCTTACATATCTTATGTATGGTGGCATTACAGCTGTTAAAATCTATAGTATATGGATGGTATAGGCACATTTTGAATGTGATCTTTGCTGGTTTAGAGCGAAAGTGCAGCAGGTAATGGCAACATGAGCTAAAAATGATTAAATTGATGGACGGTGAACCATTGAAGTGGTAAGGTCTCCTTTCAACCTCAGCTGACCGCCAGTCTTTGTCAAAGCCCACGAAGAAATGCATCGAAGGACCCCGCCAGTGTTCCAGTAATATATATTTGGCATGCAGCAATTTATTTTTTTTAAAAAAGAGCACAATTCAGTTTTGAGTAACTAAAAAGAAGCGGAGAAAAGTATGTTTAGAGGCAAAAACTGACGACTGAATCTAGATGGCTAGATGAGCAAGTTACTGTAGAAGTGATCTACTATAGTTTGCATCCTAGTCCAACCTTGTTGCAGACAAAGACTACTTGCAATTTACAAATATTAAGCACTGAAATCTGATGATCAAGATGATATTGGCATGATCGGTGGAGGTAAATGAGCCCTTTTTGGTTGTCATATGAACACTTATAGTGTTGTCCATTATTTCACTATAAAAAGATAGATAGAAATATCACAACACCCTCCTAAACTTACGTCAAGAACAGCTACATGCACCTGCTTAAAAGTTCTCTGTAGGCTTAACATGCATGGGAGGCTGTGAACAACTCCATGGTTCATATCTCAATATAATCTCAGGTTTGAGGTTTCCTAACAACCACAATATTTTTTAAGAACAATATAAGAATCTACCTGAAGAAACGTAAGCATAACATGATCGCAAAACAGGTTCATACTATGCATCATCAAGTGACTGCTACCCAGACAGTCCATCCAAGTAAATGACCATTACACATATACCATCCTAAGTAATAGTCGGTTGCTAACTGACAAACCTGAAAAGGCATTTTAGTAAGAAATGCTATGAGCAACCGAGGAAAATAAATAATGTCTGAAAACAGAATACATAGTTAACTAAAATGGCAAGACTCTATGCTTATCTGCATGATCACAGTTAAATAATTGAAGCATGTGTACTGCTTATTAGAGATCTTGAATCTACACATTGGATTTTTATGAAAATACAAAGAAATGACAAAATATGCTTTTGTTAGCTATAAGAGCCAAATGAATCTTAAGATTAAACTGAAATAGAAATTTTAGATTCGGTACATACGAAATCATCTTAATTGAAAAACAAAACTCTAAGGAGGATCCAACGTGTTTTTTTGTAGATCGCAACATGGAACGTGTCCCAAGCAGAACCCAAATTCTTCATAATTTAAAAATTCAAACCTGCTCAATGTAGCAACCCTAGGAATAATTTTTCAGAGAATGCAGAGCATGCAGACACTACAACACTTTTTGTTCATACATCAACAGTAAAACAGCCGAGGACAACCAACTGGCCAACCAACCTGCATAAGCTAAGAAAAGAAGCACTAATTGAGCAAAGTATCTGCATAAGCTAAGGAGGACAATCTGCAACAAAGTCATCCTTGTATTAATTCTGTTTTTGTTCTAATGTAGGTTTTGTTAGTAATTTTACATGAAATCTGGACCACAAATTCATTGACAGCAAAGCAGAACAAAATAAAACCCCTCCTTGATTTACCTAGCAGCAAACCTTGCATCTAGAAAACTCCTCATAACCAAAAGAGAGAGATGGAACAGCACACAGTGCTCTGTTCTTCATGTTGCACATAAAGATGACATGGCAGGAAAGGGTAATTAGCCTCTAACCTGTACTTGTCCCATCTGCCTATTTTAACCACAAAGGCATTTGCATGCAAACAAAAAAATCACTCCAACACAACCAAGAGTTAATTGGATGAACAAAAACATACATTTCAGGCCAACAACAGTATGCAATCTAGCAATGTCAGCCATCCACATGTTTTATACTATATCAAAAATGATCAATTTATATATGTCTATATGCCGATAAATGGAAAGAATGATACAGATAGTAGGGACAAACAAAGCCACTATGTGCTCCTCTCCTATCTTCTCTGTCTGATTAACAACTGATGCAACCTGAAATCTCTAAACTTTGAACCCTTCGGAGCACTTGCACACCAAATGTCAAATGATAAAGTTTTGGAAGATTTTATCTATTCTTTATCTCTACAGTAAAAAAAAATCTGCATTCCCATTGGCCTAACCTGAGGCAGCCCAGTGATCTCTACAGTGTTGAACACACCCTTAACGATTCACATCGATTCTTCTTTTTCATCATGAAAAAGATTTCATGTTCTAAGATTAAAGATATATGTGATTCTATTGTGGTGTTCTGTTTCTTCATGTGGGTTCTCATGCAATCATTAAGTCATGCTAAACACTAACTTTTCCCATGACTTGATTATTACCAAACTGATGTCGTTCCTAACTATAAAGTAGTGCTGCATGCTTGTTATCGGAAATTTTTTTCTAACGCAGCTCTCAGTTCTAATCTTTAAGCTTGACTTTTCCATATAGTAAATTGTTTACTTTAAAGCTATCCATGTGCAGTAAGTATCTCTTTTATGTCAGTTAAGATCAAAGGTGCTAACAGTCTATGTCTCCGTGTATATATTTTTCTACCAAGATATTGTTGGTTACATTGAACCAAAAAAATACGATTTTGGATTATAGGTGTATGATGAAGGTGTCAGAAGATTGCCTACTTCCAAAATGTATTCGTTGTATGCTAAATTTTTTATGTGTATTCTATTTGCTGACAGAAAAGATTCCATCCCATTATTTCGTGATGCTGAATTTGATGCTTGAGAGTTCATCTGTATTGAAAGTTTATGAAAATGCTGAATCATATGGGTGTCATTCTGATGATCTTGCTTGCCAATACGTCTCACTCTGTTTCAAATTGGGAAGATTGGAGGAAGCTAAGAGTATTGCAGAAAAGCTCTGCAAACGTCCTCTTTCCCGTGCTTCAAATCTATGGGACCTGAGAGCTTCTACAGAGATAAAGTTGCTTGCTACTGCTATCCTTAAGCAAGGAGAACTTAAATTGTCTATTTGATCTGTTTAACGTTGTATTTTTGAAGTTATCATCCATAGCTGAGGCTGATGGTATACGTGTCTCTTTGACTTATGCAGTGATTATAGCAACATAATTTCCAGAGTTTTGTTCCCTGGTGCTATCTCTGAACTAATGTTGATGAAATATGGATTTGCTCCTCTATTTCCAATGTGATTATACTGTCTCTTTTTTCTAAAAAAAAGATATGGCATATGTCCATTGTCTTTCTCCCCCCCTCCCCCTATTGATGTATTTTACTTTCTATTGCAAGGTATTGTTCAACTGCATGGTCTATTATCTGTACAAAGACATAATACATTCTTCCTCGAGTGTTGCTCAAAAGTTTGTCTGTAATGCATTTCAAGCCATGTTTTTTCCCCAACAAGACGATCTATTTTGAACTGGCTAAAGTGTGCATGTTAACGTTAAGGTGGGAGCGATTATGTGTGGAACTTCAGTTTCTTCTGCTATCATAGCATGGGTTTTGCAAAGAGATGGTATTAAGCAAGCTTGGAAGATGCATAAGAGGTATGAAATTTCTGGTCCTTGAATGAGATATTTGTTTGTAATGCTAATTAACTTGTTGATAGCTGGTGGTAAAATATGAGCCATGTGATTCATACCCCACAATGAACATGGATTGGGTACTGTTCATTTGGTTCGTCCTTCCCTGTGTTCTTCCCCCGACTAATGATTGACTCCTCGCACCTGCCACTATAATAATGGCTGCACCCCCACTCCAGCGAGCCACCCACAAAGATGGCCAGCTCCATTGCAAGGCGCCGTCACCTGCTGCTCGTCGCCGTCGCTACTTTCGCCCTCACCGCTCCGGCCTCCGGCGGTCGCCGTCCGGTGCACCTGCGCTTCTACATGCACGACATCGTCGGCGGTCCGGGGCAGACGGCCGTGCGGGTCGTCAAGGGGCCCGGCCCGCTGCCCTCGTCCACGCTGTTGCCGGGCAGCAGGTTCGGCGACACGGCGGTGATCGACGACCTCCTGACGGAAGGCGCCAGCTTGGAGTCGACGGTCCTGGGGCGGGCGCAGGGGACCTACATGCTCGCCTCCATGGCCGACCCCGTGCTGGTGGTCACCATCACGGTGCTCATCACCGACGGGCCGTACAACGGGAGCACCGTCGTCGTGGCTGGGCGCGACGACGTGTCCGAGGAGGTGCGGGAGCTCGCCGTGGTGGGCGGCAGCGGGCAGCTCCGGCGTGCCAGCGGGTACGTGCTGTGGAGGACGGCCAAGTTGGTGTCGGCGTTGTACTCGGTGCTGCAGCTGGACGTGTATGCGGCAGTGCCAACCACTGCTCCTCCATAAATGTTGTCTTCTTGCCGTGTCTTGGTTGATGATAGATCTCTAACGACAGTACGTCATCTCCATGATATTGCCTCCAATTTAAACAGGGTGTTTCGTTGTTTCGTGCCATTGTATTTTTTTAGTCGTATTAGAGCATCCACACCAATTACTCTATCTTTATTTTCTCTCTCTTCTACTCTATTTTCTCTTTCCATCCCTCTAAAATTCCTTCACACTTTACACTATACTCTAAAAGATTTATTCACTCCATCAGAAACTCTATCCTCGCTACGTCAGCGCTACAGTGCATATAGCGCTACTGCTGTGGATGCTCTTATATTTGATTGGTCGGGGGCACAAGACAAAGGCGGGAACCTAAGGATGTGGTGCTTGATGCCCGGGGGATGAGCCATGGACCGAGGAAGGGGAAAGAGAAGAGGGAGGCATAGGGGGAAAGAACTTCATGAAATAATTTGATAAAGCATATTTTTTTTCCTAGATTGGGATGAGAGAAGAGGGAGGGCACCACAGAGATCTTATCCCACAATTCAACGAGGGTTCTTGTGCATGGAAACACATACATGTGACTTTGTATTTCTGCAAATCAATGCATGTGGGTCATACATGTTTAATCCAATTGCTTTGTGATTTATTACCCTCTAGAGGTAATATATATAAATATATCTGGATCATACATATTTGATCCAATTGATCGGTTATTTTATCACCCACTATGGGTTTAGTTGAAGTACATAAATGACAAGATATAGCACGGATAAGGAAACCCTAGAACGACTTAGCTTTCGGGGAATTCGTGAATGTTGTGAACAAATCCTTTTGTCTATGTGTGCCTCTGTATTCTGCACTTCTCTATTTTCACCATCGCCTTTGTCTCCTTACGCCATCATCACTACGCTAGCTTGCACGTCGTGCCGTCTCGCCAAGCTCGTCTTTGACCAGGACGCCATGACACCTCTGCTCTGCTTCCTTGATGCCACCATGGCTTGAGGAGGAGCTGGGATTGTCAGTTTAGACGGCAGTGGGCAAGGAGGAGGAGCTGGCTGCCGGCAAGTGAGGGGATGGAAGCGGCGCTAGATAGGGAGGAGGAGACGACGCTATGTAGAGAGGAGGAAACGACTGGCCTGGCCACATGTCGGGCTAGAGCTTGGGCTGTCGAGGAGAGAGATGAAGGGAGATAGGAAGAAGAAGAGGAAGTGTGGGTGAAGAAAGAGGAGAATATGAGGGGCTTTTTGCAAAAGAGGGTCACGTGTGCGGATGACATGGCAGTTCACGTCGCTATACCATGCTCTATATACCACTTTGTACCTAATCAAAACAAAAACATAACTTTATGCACAGAAATACATGGTATTAGAAATTTTGGACCTAAGCGAAAACATGGTACAATTTCATATACATGTGGTGGAATTTACTTTTAATCCCCAGTAGTGCTGGGATCATAAGCACACAAGGTGATTACGTTGGCTCGTAGTTGCATCATGATTTCTGGCCATTGCCCTTTTTATAAAACAATTAGAATAATGGAAAATCTAGCCATTAACATTGACATTGTTAGTCAAGATCAATGTGACATCCCAAAAATTAAAACATCCGAAATTTTATTTAAATTCAAGTTCAATCACAAATTACATCTCAAACATTCAAAAGGAAAAAAACTTTCCTTTCCTATATTAATTTCTTCTTACCCCTTTTATCTATTTTCTTTCTTTTCCCTTTTTCCTTATTATCCTCCTTGGCGAACCAACCCTAGCCATACCATCTCCTGGCCGAACCATCTCTTGGCCGAGCCAAGCTTCGGCTAGATTACCTTCATCGTATCCTGGCCGGTTTCATCCCCAAACTGACCCCAAGCAATCCTAACTGATTCCAAAACCAATTCGATCTCGTGCCCAATCTGATCTCCAACTCCTCTATATAAACCTGCAGCAAAATTCATCGACAGCCAAAGACCCTAAATCGCTAATTTTCTCCAAACCCAAACCGATTTGTAACCTCGCCGATATCAACGTCAACCACCAACTACCAACCACCAGAGAGGACCTCGTTGGAACTATGCTCGTCATCGGCGTCGCCGAGGTAGCCGTCCATGCCGAGTTCTTTCGCTGATGTATCGCTCGGTGTTGTAGGCATAGCTGCCGACTAGGTCTGTTGCTCCCCACTGCTCGGCCAGGCCACCGTTGGCCGTCTTGCCTGCACGCTTCCGCCGCCGATTCGGCGTGGTCGCCATCGCCGAACCCCGCCGCCGGTGAGCCCCTCGGAGCCCGGCCACCGCCACCGTCTCTCTCTCCCCAGCAGCTCTATCTCTCTCCCTCTCAATCTCTCTCTGTTGTCCTCTCTCTCTCTCTCTCACTCTTTCAATCTCTCTCTTATCCAACACCCTCATCGGTGGACAGCAGTGTTTGGGCTGCACTGTTGCTTTTTCATTTTTTTGGAATTTCCAGGTTTTGCTAATTTGTCTTTTTCGCCACGGTTTCATTCGAACTCCGATTTCGGCAAAACCAGCTCCATTAAATCTAGAAATTTCACATCTTTGCACCATAATTTTTGTATAATTTTTACTATTATTTTATTTGCTGTTATTTATTACTTTTCTCAATTTGCGTGCGATAGATCGCGTGGGTCCCAGAGCGGAGTACGCCGGCGCCGTTGACTACCAGCAGCAGCAGCAGTGGTTAGAAGATCAAGGCAATTCTTTCCCCTAGAATCCTAATTTCTAGATTTTATCAAAATTGCTATTTAATTAAATTATGCGTATTTGCTATAGTGATTTCTAGTGCATGTCGTTTATTTATATGATATGCATCCAATATCATGACAAACCCTAGGATAATATTATTATGTAATTTGCTACTATTTTTAGTTATTAGTTGGCTTAGACTTGCTTAGATAGTCATCGAGAAGTGATTCCTACTTATATGATCATCATTAAATATTTTAATATGAGAATGTGGAGTATCTGAGTATGAGACATGAGAAACTAGGTTTATGGTGGGATTGTTCACTCATTAATTAAAATTTGACCAACTAATAATTTGACTCGGAGCGGGTGACTTGAGTCGACCCTCCGGTCCCTAAGGACCGATGATCATGATAGATTTAACCAAGAATTTCTCATGCGACCGCAAGCCCGGTATGGGACGGGCCTGATCTAGGGGGAGAGTAATATCGGGATTGCCACCATCCTTGCACCGTAGGCGAGGCCCTGAGGGATGTGTCATCGCCGGTGTATTGCTCGAGAGATTGAACTTCGGGGTACTTGTGTGAATATCAAGTATGGTCGAAGCCCTCGGGGTACTTATGTGAATATCAGGTATGATCATGACAAGTTCGGGGTTAGACTTCTAATGGATTTTGTTATGATGCTATCCAACAGGAGAGTATCGTATCTTGCGGGAAAGTATACAATCTTTACAGAGTATAAACCTATTCGAGTGGTCGTGCTCCCGATTATGAGCATCTTGGTGGTTTTTCACATCATAGCTACACCTTAATTAATTTGACTTGGGTAAGATTTGTGACAGACCAAATTTCAGGTAAAAATTTACCAGAAAATGTCCAGAATGCCAACTGTCCAGGATTTCAGTTGTATTCAGAAATAGTACGGCTTGCTTAATTTATTACATCTTAAAATATTTTATAGCGGAAATAGAAATTTAACCTGATAATAAAAAGAAAATTACATGCCCATATACCACAGGCAGAGCCTGAGCATAAGGTAAACCATAGAAATCAATCCTATGCGAATTCCTGTCTTCTTCATAAATGTCCATTTATGAGTATAAAGTGGATCCTGTAAAAAGAATAAATTGCCCACATAATGTGGGTAAGTACTAAACGTACTTGCAGGTTTCTTGAGAGAATAACACTATTATTATATGAAAACATGATTCAAGAAATAGTAAGGCTTTATGGTAAATATGCAAATTTAAGCTTTAAAATCCTATCATTATTTTAAAACAATTAATAAGATTATAAATTCTATCATCTTTCTCCATCCTTACTTATCTGCTAACCAGACAAAAAATTTTATAAAATAAATTCATGAGTTTTGACAAATAAGAGAGGCATCACCCATTTGACATAACTTCATATACCTGAAGTAGGGTCCATCAATGTATTTGTTTTCAGCTCTGCAGAACCTGTCCAGCTTTACCCATGGATTCATGACTTCTATTGATGGGCGGAAAACTATGTCATTCTTAAATATTTTAAACTCAAGTTTTTATAGAAGCAAACGATATCTAGATATTCTCTTACCATAGAGCAAATATCTAGTGCCCTTGAGTGTCAATCAAGGCTCCACCGGCCTGATCCTCTAACCCAAGACGGCAAAACTCTGTTTCCGAATCTGCTTCTATATTTTTATCGAACAATGATTCCAGGGAGTTCACACCCTCGCCCACCTGGTGTCCTTGAGTGTGTACCTTCTAACCCCAAGATATCTGGCCCAAGCCGACAACTGTTTTTTCCAAATTGCTCTATATGAGAAATCATTTTATCTCCCAAACTACAATCTTTTCCACATCAAATAAGTTATCCAACCCAACTTATTCATACGGACCAATTCTTTTATCCTTTCAAGAGATAATCAAAATTTTGTATTTTTGCCTATGCTAGGGTTTTATCAAAGGTTGATTATTTTTAGGTGGCTTTTTAAGGTATTGGGGTTTGGATAAAATTATACTTGGGATGTATAAATAAATAACTAGAAAATAAAAGTAATAAATAGTAAATAAAAAAATTTAGGTATATCAAAATGTATCAAGGATAAGAAAACTTGCCTTAATTGAAGATCGGATCACACTTATTGAATTTTCTGGACATTTACGGCTAAAGTTTCCAGAGAGCAAAGTTCATCATCTATACGTTGTAAAAAGAGAGAAACTCCAATAAATATTTAAATAAGAAAAGTTTTAAATAAATGACAAAATAAAATAAAAAGGGTCTGGAGTAAAAGGGGTGATGGATTGTACGATTTTTCTAAAAGTTTGAAAATATTTTCTAAAATAAAGAAGTACGGTTTTTACGTAAAAATAGGTATTTTGGGCAGCATTATGTTAGGGTTGATATTTAAATAATATGGACATTTTTATTTAAGGATAATTGTTGTAAATTTTGGAATATTTCTATTTGACCTTATAATGATAGTAATTAAAAAGAATTGATTTTGATATTATAATTTTATTTGGAAATGTTTATATAGTTTAAGTGGATTATGTGAAATTTACTAGTAAAATTTTATATTTATGAAAAATTCTAGTTTAATTAAAGAAAGGTTTTTAAAATTAAAATTTGAATTTCTATAGGTTTTAAAGATGTAAAGATATTATTTCTAAATGTAAGATATTATTTTAAATAACTTTATATAGGAAGTTTTTATTAATTTTACTTCTATATTCTTTAATTAAAATGTTTTGATATATAGAGAAGAAAGAGTAAAAGAATTTATTTAGGTTATTTATGAGAAAAATATGATATTTTATATTTTTATATTATTATTTATATTATTTTAGATTTTGTGAAATTTTGTGAAATTTATAAAAGTGATTTGATATATTAAAAAAATTCAGGCATTATGAATGGAAATAGAAAATATTTTAAATTCTTACTAGACTTTAGACAGTATTGGGCTTAGCCCAATACGAGGGTGCGCGCGTGGCTGAGAAGGGGGACCCGTTTGGGTAGTGGAGCTGACGTGCGGGGCCGCTGTGTAGTGAGGTTGACATGTGGGCTAGTGGCGGATCCAATGGGGGTGCCCGGTATGCACGGGCACCCCCAGAATTTTAGAAACAAAAGACACCCTTTTACGTAGTATTAGACTTAATATTCAGACATGACCTAGTTTTGTACTGATTCTTAGCCCAAATCTCAATTTTGTAGATCAACTTTTCTATCCAAATCATTAGCCCGTTACACATCACTATATCCGGCTCAACTAATAACTCCCCCAAAAAGAGATTGGGACTCGAAATTCTCAAACCCTAGTTCTGAACTGCTTCTGAAAACTCGTATATTTTTGTTGCGGCTTTGTGCATCAGTGTATGTACTAACAACCTCACTTTGGTTGTCTAATATATGTCAACTTCATTGCTCTGTGCAATAATGCAATTGCTTGTAAAATGGTCATAACTCATAAAAGCATTAACATGCTATTTCTTTTTATAATTTATGTGCAATTTTTTAAATTTATGTTGTAATTTTAGAAAATGTTACCTTTATGTGCAAATTTTACAATATTTTATGATATCATACTATTTTTATATAACATTGAAAAATTTTCTATGCAAGTATGCACCCCCAGTGTTTAAATCTTGGATCCGCCCCTGATGTGGGCCAATGCGGTCAGTGGGATGAGGGGTAGAATGAGGAAAATAGAGTGAGGGCGGCGATGGCATCGTCGGCGGCGAGCAATTGACAGAAGAATACTGAAATTGGGGGCATGTAGATGTGTTTGGTGGTCACAGCGGGGCTTAGGACGATTTGAGGTGGCCGGGCGGCGAGACTATGGCGGCGGCGAAATGGGGCGACGGTGAGGAGGAGGCTCCGGTGGATGCCGAGGATGATTGATGGTCGGGACAGGTTCGTGGTGGGATTTGGGAGATTTTCTCCATAGGAACCAAGGCCAGTGAGGCATTAAAGCGGCGAGGGAGGAGGTCGCCGGAGATGAAGAAGAAGGTGTTGGTGGCGGCGGCTTAGGGTAGCAGAGAGGGAAGGAAGGGATGGAAGTGGAGCTTGAGGATGAAGTGGTGTCGGAGGGGAGGCTTTTATAGGCTTAGGTGAAGTGGTGGGCACGGCGGGCTAAGCTTATGGCGGCGGTGATGGCGCTAGCTAGGTGGCGGCAGCGGATTGCGTGTCCAAGGCGGAAGGATGAGGACGTTGACGAGGCGACGGGTGTCAACGGCGGCGCGAGCTCATCCATGGTGGCGAAACCGCGGCGAGGCTTGGATGGTTGCGGCGGTGAGGAAGCCTTCCAATGGGCAACGGCGGCGCCGGCGGATTTACAGGGCGGCACATCCAATGAGAGGAAGAAGATGAATGATAGCCATTTGATTGAAAGTGGATTGATGAGCACCGTTAGATCTTAATAGGGTGGCTGACAAGTGGGCCTAGTTTGTAAGTGAGAGAGGACCTTAAGTGGAAACGTATTGCCAAAATAGGAAAGCGTATTTCCAATATATGCCTAATAAGGAATGTTTTGGAATTAAAAGAAAAGGGTTTTCCAGAAATGGTTTGGAGCTTTAAAAATTTATAGAAGGTTATATAAAGCTCAGAAAAATATGAAATAAATCTCTAAAAATCCAGAAAAAGAGAAGAATCCAAATATGAAATAATATTTATTATTTTATGGGATTTATATTTTTGGAAAAAGAAAGATAGGATATTTTCTTTAGGGAATAAATAGGAGCTTTGTTTAGAAAATTTATTTAAAATTTAGAATGATTACAAGAATGTTATTATAACTTTTTGTGAAAAATTTTTATACTAATTTTGAAAATTTTGGGTATGTTACAAGATTTTTCTGGCAGTGTGCCGTTGCTAGTTGATTTATGATGAACGAGAACGAGAACGATATTGTTATGAGGACATGAGACACTGAGTTTGAGGGTTATGCCATTTTATCTTATTGTTGAGATTAATCATGAGAATTGATATTTATTTATTTATGTTTTGTTAAATGCTTTTGTACTCCTAAATTAGATGTTTTTATGCAAATGAGCCCTTATCTTTCTTAGGATGAGCCTAGCCTAGCCCTTCTCAGAAAAGACTTGCTAGCAGTCACATGCTAACCTCGCCTTTTATGCGGGGCTATTCAGATCGTGAGTAGGTCAGGAGTATGAGGACACGCAGGACTACATTGGAGTTTTTTTGGAGAATGCACAGGACTACTAGTTGCTTCCCGTTCAGTGTGTGTCCGTGGCTACGATGGGACGCCGGTTTTATTCTGCTATCTTATTTGTTTTAGCTAGTTTAATGAGACTTCTAAACTTTTGTAATAAAAGGCTTCGCCGTACTCTGATTATGTTTTAGTTAATATATCTTCGTTGGATTTGATGCTTTAATTCTGTTTACTGCGAGTATGAGCACTGCACCTGGGACTTATACTAGAAGCACATAAAGGTCTACGGTTTGGTAGATCCGGGTCCTAACAATGAACCATCCATACTCCTGAAGAAGAAAAATAAAATAAAATAAAAAGTTCAACCACCAATGGCCCATGGGCTATGCAGCAGTTATTTAACAGATAACAGAAATAAATAAGTTGTCGGTACATTGATCCGGCGTCTTCAACAGACACTCCATGTATTGCGTCTGCATTGTTTTGTCTACTGACACGATCATGCTGAAATATCCTAATATTTTCATTGGCCTCACCTACATCAAATAGTATAAAAAAAATAAAGAATTACGAACAAACACTGTAATTTGTATGTATCACCAATTAAGTTATGGACAAATGGATGTCTCAGAACTTCCATATCAGTGACACATGAAGGGTAACATAAAATTTACGGTATTACATCATCAACTTTCCAGTAAATAAATAAGTTTGTATCCGATAAGACTGCAACCACCTTCGCCATGGTTAGGGGCATAGGCAACAAGGGCATGGTGGTCAAGGATGGGGTAGGTGGGTAGTCAGCAGATGAGGGAAGGGGGAGAGAGAGAAGAGGAAGGAATAAAGGGTCGAGAAATTTTCATGGATGAATTTGATAGATCTAAGGATTTTTTTTTTTTTTGCAAAATAGGATGAGAGAATGGAGGGCATCACACATATCACATAGCACAATTCAATTACAAGGGTATGTTAGTAGGTGTGCCTCGAAACACAAATGCATGTGGTTTTCTATTTCACAAATTAATACATCTGGCTTGTATATGTTTGATCCAATAGTTTACCGATTTATTATCCCTATGAATAATAAAGATGAATACATATGGACTGTACATATTTGATTCAATAGACTGATGAATTATTATCCACAATAGAGGGGTTTTTTGACAGAAAACAGTGGGCGATGGCCCACTGTGACTTTATTAAAGATAGAAAAGGTTATGTACAGGAAAAAAAGAAAAAGAAAAAAGACAAGAGGAGAAGAGCAAGGGAAAGCTACAAGGAAACAATTAGTCTATCTCATGAAACCGAAACTGCATGTTGACTAGATATTTCTTGGTTGATCTAAGCAGCGACATAGCGAATTGGTCTTTGAAAAAGCCTCGCCACCTCTGGATAGAAACGTTGGCACCATTGAAAATCCTGTCGTTTCTTAGTCTCCAGATAGTCCACATTTGAATGATAAGGACTTTCATAAAGAATTTATGGTTGAAAATTCTCTTGAAATCAGTAACCCACTGAAGCACATCATCTGTGGTATTGGATTGCAGATCCTCGACCAGCAAGATCTTGCGAAACTGCAGGTAAAGAAGAGATGACCTGTTGTTTCTAGATCCCCTGATGAACAGAGTTGACAACAGTAGGACGGCAGGTGGAAGTTCTTTCTCTGGAGTATTTCTTGGGTATTAAGACGGTCATGTAGAAGAAGCCAAAAGAAGACTTTGGTCTTAAGCAAGCAGCAGGATTTCCAAATCCACTTGAAAGATTTAGGCACATGGCAATGTCCTATAAGATGAGCATACGCTTTGGTGGTTCTGAATACCATCGATCCCTATATGTATGTCCAAGTGTCTTTGTTTTCCAGTGTTCCCTCCAAATTGAGCAAGGAACAAAACTCCTGGAATTGGTGAAAAAGCTTGCTCCGAGAGGGGAAAATGGAACAGATTATGCAGAATTAGTTTAGACATGGCCCTGTCCACCATGAACGAGGTATTTCTAGCATAGGAGAATAGCTGGGGGAACTCAAATTTAAGGAGGTGACCATTCCAAATATCATGCCATAAGAGAGCTATTTTGCCGGTCGCAATTTGGCAAGAGACAAGCCCTTTGAACATTGGGAGGAGATTTAGCAGATTTTTCCACCAGAAGGAGCCTACCTTAGCTTCTGAAGGAATCTTGTTTCTGTCATAGTGAAAATTCCAGATCAATGACACCCATAGAATATTCTTTCTGTTAAAAAACTTGTGCAAATCTTTGAGCAGTAGAGCATCATTTTGGGTTGAAATATTAAGGACTCCTAGTCCACCTAGCCTTTTAGGTTTGCAGACCTTCGACCAAGCTATTAATGGTGGATTTCTCTCAGACATGTTAGATCCTCTCCACAAGCAGTGTCTTCTGATTTTGTCTATGTGGTCTATTACTGTTTTAGGCACTTTGAGACTGCGCATAAAATAAGTTGGGAGATGTGAAAGAATTGCATTTATCATGGTTAGTTGCCCTCCATAAGAAAGGAATTGTGCACTGCCTGCAAGCCTGGCCTCAATTCTGTTGATGATTGGGAGGAAATCCACAACTTTAGGTCTAATGATACCTAGAGGGAGCCCAAGGTAAGTAAACGGGAAAGATTCCACTTTGCAATTAAATGCCAAAGCCAGATGCTGAGCTCTTTCTATGGAAAGGTTGATGGGGACTAGAAAGGATTTGTCGACATTCACTTTTAGTCTAGTGGCCATCGCATAGGAATGAAGGATTGCTTTGAGGAAAAAAAGTTGGTTGCCCAAGTCTTGCATTACTAAAATGGTGTCATCTGCGTACCGAATAATTGGGAAGTCTGGGTGATCAGGAATATTTAAAGGAGCTGAAATGAGGTGAAGGTCTTGCGCTTTGTTTAGGATAAACTCTAGAAGATCAGATGCCAAGACGAAGAGCAAAGGCGAAAGAGGATCGCCTTGCCTAACCTCTCTCCTGCACACAAATTTTCTTCTAGGGACTCCATTGAGCAGAACGGAAGAAGTATTGGTTGATAGCAGTTGTTTGATCCAGTGGACGCATTTAGGTCCAAACCCTTTAACCTGGAGGATGTTGGCAATAGCCTCATGCTCAATTGTGGCAAAAGCTTTCTCAAAATCCAGCTTTAGGATGACAGCCCCTTTTTTTTTTGGAGGAGTGACTTAGATGAAGATATTCATAGGCCCAACCTAGGCAATCTTGAACCGTTCGTTGTTTAATGAAATCATACTGATTCGCATGAATCAGGTCAACCATCCTATGCTGAAGCCTGTTAGCTAGGAGTTTGGAGATGATTTTTTTGCTCGAGTTAAGGAGGGAGATGGTTATGAAGTCTTGAACCTTGGAGGCATCTTCCTTTTTGGGGATTAGTGTGATAAAAGCTTCATTAATACATCGAATATCCGTACTGTCTGAATAAAAGTCTTCAAAGAGCCTGTAAAAATCCTACCCGATAATGTCCCAACATTTCTTGAAAAATTCTCCGTGGAAACCATCGACCCCAGGGAACGGTTGGGGGGAAGATGTCTGATGATGTCATCAATCTCCTGCTTGCCAAAGGGGCCTTCCAGCAGATCAAGGTCTGAAACGTGATGTATAAGTTCACTAAGATTGAAGCACATGTGATAGCCAGCCGGGATCCCCAATCTGGACATAAAAGCATTGTGGAGATGATCTTCTTTCTGTTGGTGATCTGAGATGAGAGAACTATCAGAGGTCTAAAGGGTGGCAATAAAGTTATTCCTATGTCTGATGGAAGCACGGGTGTGAAAGAACTTGGTATTCTCATCTTCAAAATAGGGGGTTTGTTGGTCCAGTACCAATAAAAGGCATGACATATAGAGCGATTCTCTTTGCAAGGAATACCGCTAGTAAGGGAAAATGACTGTCTCCTTGTACATAATTGAGCTGTCGGTAGCTCGATCCTGCATCTTCAACGGCCACTCGATTTATTGCTTCTGCAATATCATATCATAATATTTCCATCGGCCTCACGTACATCGAAACAGAATTGGATAAAAAAATGTAGAAAATTAGCATGAGGATTTCGGCAATAAATAACGGAGTTGTTCTCTATAACTCATCTGAAAATAGGTAAAATCTCAATTGATGTATTTTATACTAGTAAATAACTAAATTTATATATAATTGAATGTGTAAAAAGTGTATAATTAATTGTAAAAAAGTTTGTCTTATTTTGGCACATACCTTTAGTTTTATAAGTAGTCTCTTGTGTACCTTATTTTTTTTATTTTTAATGAACTTTCAACAACTAAAAATATCATCCACTCAATTGATGCACTTTTTCACAATTATCTTGTTATCAAATCATCTCAACACAAAATCTAGAAATGAACAAAAGAAAATCTGGCCATTAACACAAGATCAACAATCCGTGGTCCTGAAGAAAAAAAGAAATGGAAAAGGCTCAGCCACCCATTGGGCATGTAGCAATTGTTTAACGTATAACAAAAAAAAATAATTGAGCTGTCGGTAGCTCGATCCTGCATCTTCAACAGCCACTCGATTTATTGCTTCTGCAATATCATATTATAATATTTCCATCGGCCTCACGTACATCGAAACCGAATCGGATAAAAAAATATAGAAAAATTAGCATGAGGATTTTGGCAATAAATAACGGATCTTAATCGACGTGTTTTACACTAGTAAATAACTAAATTTACATATAATTGGATGTGTAAAAAGTGTATAATTAACTGTAAAAAAGTTTATGTCTTATTTTAACACATACCTTCAGTTTTATAAGTAGCCTCTTGTGTATCTTATTTTTTTATTTTTAATGAACTTACAACAACTAAAAAATATCATTCAGTTAATTGATGTACTTTTTTACAATATCAAACCATATGTAAATTTAGTTATTTACTAGTGTAGAACACATCGACTGATATTTCATCTATTTTCAGGCGAGTGACGAGGAGTTGCGCCCATAAATAAATAAGCTCGCAGCCTAACGATGGATCCACGCGCAACACCAAATGGCTAGCTGCATCGCGAAGCGCCACCGCCTGCTCCTCCTCGCCGTCGCTCTAGCCCTAGCCGTGCCGGCATGGGCCGGCCGGCGGCGTGCAGTGCACCTCCATTTGTACATGCACGACTTCGCCGGTGGGCCGAACCAGTCGGCCATGCTGCTCATCAAGGGCCCCGGTCCGCCGCACCCCTACCCGTACCCGGGGGAGAGGCACTTCGGCGACGTCACCGTGTTCGACGACCTCCTCACGGAGGACCCCGCCCTGGAGTCCGCCGTCGTCGGCCGGGCGCAGGGCACGTACATGCTGGCCTCCCTGCACCACCCCGTGCTGCTGGTCAGCACCACCATGGTGCTCACCGGGGGGCCCTACAACGGGAGCACCGTCGTCATCGCCGGCCACGACAACGTCGCCGAGGAGGTGAGGGAGCTGGCGGTGGTGGGCGGGACGGGCAAGCTCCGGCGGGCCAGCGGGCACGTGGTGTGGAGGACGGCCAAGGAGGTGCGGGAGGGGGGGGGGGGGCGTGGTGCTGGAGCTGGACGTGTACGCGACTGTGCCGGCGGCCACCGCTGCTCCTGCTCCTAGCCATGAACGCAGCGCAAGCATTTCTGCCGATTAAAATCTTACGTGTACGTGTGCAGTAACTAAGCTATGCCCTGTGTTCTAAATGCTCTCTCATCTCACAATTAAATGTCCGTTCCAGAACTTTAACAATAAATATTTTTTTGAGCTAGATTTGTCTACTTTCACAACATAATGATTTTAATAAAGGGATTGTGATAATTATTAGTGGCCAAATATGTATTTTGGAGACGACAAATTGCTGCCAGAGAGAACAATTGCAATTGCAAGTCTAGTCATCTATAAAAAGCACCGGTTCCAATTCCCCCTTGTCGCTCGCGTACTGCTGCGCCGACGCCTGAACAACGGCCATCCTCCTCGCAGTAACGCCGGATAAAGATGCAAGATCTTGTAACATTCTGTTTTTATCGCTAATTTTTAGGTGAAATTAATCATCAGGTTAATAGTTCTGACCTGTACGCATGCATGTTTGCAATCTGTTATTTTCCTTAATTTTGTCCAAGGTCATGTATAAAAGTCAGTACGTGTCACAATAGGTTGACTGAGATTACAGAAAGGGGGCTCTTCTGATAAAAGTGAGGCACGGAACACTGCTTACTACATGTCTGTCAGCACTGTAATTTACTACTCTATCCAACACTGAATTCAGGCAGAATCATTAGCTACAAAATACGAAGACAAGTACAAGCAAGTGTAAGAGCTAGTTAGCTTCCAAAATACAAACGGTTCATTGAACAAGTTGCATCTCTCGTGATGTTCAAGTTCTTCTGCACCACGCCTTAGAAAAACGTTTGTTTGGAGATTCTTAATGTGATCTCATCCTTACATATTTTTACTTACATTCCACCTCCATTTGCTTATATCTCCTATCTCTTGATGAATTCCTGTGTCTGAATTGACGTTAAATGATTTTGTTAGGATAGGAATGTTGAGCTGCATGATGCACAGGTTAGTTAAAATGGTACAAGGTGCAAGTGTTGATGATTTCCTTCAGGCATGCTCTATCTTTGTTAGCCAATTCTTTAGTTCCTCTTGATAACATTGTGCACTGAATTTCTCGGTTCAAGTCAGTCGAATCCAATATCAATTAGAGGAGATGGAGAAAGCTTTTAATGAACGGTGCAATTAGCACTTTGGAGTATTGCAATTCAAGCCATCTGCATCAGTTGAACTCCCTTTTGGTACACAAAATTCCAAGTTTCCAACTTCCAATCCTCTTTGATTACCATGTTTCTATATAGATCGATTTGAATTGCCTTTGTTTCATTTCATTTCCTATTGTCTTTGGATATACTCCCTCCATACTTCAAATAGTAGTCGTTTTAGACATGCCCTAAGTCAAAATTTTGAAACTTTACCTATACAAATCTTTTGAACTACTTGGATTGGATACATAAAAATCATACACATAGATTCATCTCAAAAAACACTTCCATAATATCATATTTTTTATGGATTTTATAAATAAATTGCAATGGTAATTAGTGGTCAAAGTTGCATTTTGAAGACCGTGTCGATATTCAAAACGACTACTATTTGAAGTCTGGAGGGAATAACATGCAGATCTGGCAATCAGTTGCTTGTTAAATCGGGAGTCTGGGTCACAAGAGGGAGCAATTACATGGGATGAAGACTCTCAGACAAATTTGAGGGCGAAGGTTAGATACCTACATCTCATCCGTTTCCTTTTGAAGCTGGTTATCGGCTCACGCACATCATTTTTCTTAATATCCAAGACTTTTCAATGCTTCTGCTTACAAAGTGTCTATGCCTTCACTATGGGCTGGGGCAGTGGTGGAGCTAGAAAATTCTGTAGAGAGGGGCTAAAAAAGAAACATCTAAGACCTAAGGGTCAAGCACTAACAACATCGAATTCCTAAATTATAGTATATTAGTATTATAGTATAGTTTATAGTTATACGGTTATACGACATCGTAGAAGTAAAATACATGTAATGTAAGTTTGTAACTATGTAAGGGATAAAAACATACAATTAATTATTTTACAAAAGTTGATAGTTGATGCTTGCGGGTTTTCATGTTCTGAAAACGGTTGATAGTTGATATTTGCAGGTTTTTTATATTCTGAAAACGCTGTAAAATATCTTTCATGTCTATCTTTGAGAGCACATCTTGCTCAATGTGAGATGTGAGCGAGCGCCGGCGGTTCGAGACAATGAGTACGTTAAGCGTCGCTACCTGACTACGTCGGCTAGGACGCCAAGAATATGGATAGGCTGCCTGTTTGCTTTGTTGCTCATACGAGAGCCATGGGCTAAAAGCCCATCACGGCATTACTTCTTGAGTCCTTGTGTAAGCTGCAGCCTACAGGTATATCCATATATGGACCGATTTACTACATATATGGGGTCTTCTTGTTAGGCCCATGAGGTGGGCTTCAGCCCCACTATGCCCCACTATGGGCTCCGCCTCTGGGCCGGGGGTTAGTATACAGTCAGATGGTGAGTTCATGATTAAGGCTGACTTTTTGTTTAAGATTGCTGGCTAGAGGGTGAGTTGTGACCATGAGGTGTAGATGTTTTTATTTATTTTTTCTTCTTAGCCGTTGATGACAACAAAACATCCAATTTTGTAACCCATATATATGTGCTAATAATTCATACCATATGTCATCGAAATTTGTGTCAGAATAAAACAGGATGATATAATTTTTTTTGGTATGTAATTATATACTCCCACAATATATATTGTGAAAACATGCCTTGCAGGTGCACACTTGCTAGTATAATTAAATGAAGTTGCTAATGATTGCTTGCTTGAATTTGGAGGTAGATTTTGGTCAACGTTGATGATATGTTCTGATTTGGGAATGCTCAAATCAATCCTAAAACCATTCCTTCCCCTCTAGTCCTCTCTCCTCTCACTATTGTTGCTCTCCTCCCCTGTCTCTCTCTCCTTGCCACTTCTCTCCTTCCCATGCTTTCATCATGGGAGCTCTGCTATTGGATTAGGGCTAAGAGTTCACCACGTCGTCGGAGTTTAGAGGGAATTGCCGGGTTGCCGGGAGCACAACGGTGGGTAACGGTGAAGCGAGACGATCGATGATCGTATTGCCACCAATTATGCATCGCTGAAGGATAGTGGGCGGCAACTGCGAGGAGGAGGGTTGTTGCCTCATTGACAACTAGAGTTAGGGTGGCCGACAACAAGAGAAACAAGGGTGTCATTGGCCGCGGGTTTCACGTGTTCCTTTTGCAATTTGAATGCTTTTTAAAAGAGAAGATTTACTTTGCATCACAATCCATGAGCCAAACACCATTTGACACGTGCGTGGCAGTCACCACCTTGAGCGTGCGAATGAGTGTACTACTAGGCCACATCCAATATTGGGTAAGCGTACTGTCAAGGTCTGGTCGATCAATAATTCAACATCAAACCTAACCTTCACAGTTTTGATACACACACAGAGATAACCAAGACAGACGTCCATATATGTAACCACTTAATATCCAATGGGCGCCAGCTTCACTGCCAAGCTGCTCCTCCTCGCCGTCGCTCTTTGCCTCGCCGCCGCGGCCTCGGAGCGCCGGCGGCCGGTGCACCTGTGCTTCTACATGCACGACATCGTCGGCGGGCCGGGGCAGACGTCCATGGTGGTCGTCAAGGGCCCGGGCCCGCCCAACCCGTCCATGTCGCCGGGGAACTACTTCGGCGACATGGTGGCCGTCGACGACATCCTCACGGAGGGCCCCAGCCTGGAGACGAGGGCCGTCGGCCGGGCGCAGGGGACCTACATGCTGAGCTCCATGCAGAGGCCGGTGTTCGTGGTCAGCATCACGGCGGCGCTCACCGAGGGGCCCTACAACGGGAGCACCATCCTCGTGGCCGGCCGCGACGACACGTCGGAGGAGGTGAGGGAGCTGGCCGTGGTCGGCGGGACGGGGCGGCTCCGGCGTGCCAGCGGGCACGTGCTGTGGAGGACGGCGAAGGTAGTGTCCAAGCTGCACGCCGTGCTGGAGCTGGACGTGCACGCATGGGTGCCGACCACCACCAGCGCCGCCGCTCGCCGCAGCCGTACGAACGACGATGATGCATCGGTGAGCTCAGCCTCAGAATAGAGCAAAAGAATCGTAGTCCTCGCGGATCAGTTGCTCGGCTGTCTTGAACTCGTCACCAAGAATAATTCCACAATTGATTAATTTGATCGTGATTATGTACGTACGATGCATTGATGGATTGATGTTTTCTTAAGTACGTATTCGAGTATGTAAGATCCCGAATGAATACCTGATCAATAGATTGATGTTTGCTCCCATGCCCATCCGATGGCTAGAATCGGCTGTACGGTCCAAAAATTCTCTTAACCTATATTAAGATCTCAAAATATAATAGAATGTGCAATACTTTTAATTTATTTTTTGGTATTTTTCTAAGTACAGCATAATCAATTTAGCCTTTTAGAAAAAAATTTGAAAATAAAACGTTAACCAAAAAAGTACCAACAAACTTAAAATTAATATTTTGGTATTTTTATATGTCTTCCAAAAAAAGAAAAAATTGGACCGGATGGAATTCGACAAGTGGGATAGCCCATAGGACCTCCCAGGGCCCCCCAACTTAAGGTCTTGTCTGTACTGTACTAAAATGTGTGGAGTTTTTGTTTATGTTATATTTATTATTTTTAAAATTAAATAACTAGGCTTTTGTTTTCCGAAATTACTTAAATAGATGTTAAATCACTCCATGGATTGGCCCCTTTTCTCCCGTTGCTCGATCAAAGGGTCACAAGATGACATGGCTCAATGCCGCTAGCCATTGGTTGACACCAGGGATTTAAAAATCGGTCAAAAATTGTGATTTACCATAAAATCGCTGGGGAGCGATTTTGGTAAGTCGTTGGTTAAATTTGAAATTTGATTTAAATTTAAAAAAATTCAGAAAAATTTCTAAAAATTGTAGAGACGTGTATGAACAGAATGGCTGAAACGAAATTTCAAAATCACGTCGAATTCGTGAAATATTTTGTGGGAGCCCGGTTTACTAAACCGAACCCCTGTGTTAACAGTATGTGTCTCAAGGATCAGTGCACGTACCCACAGTAAACAGAAGCACAGTACCATTGCCAACACTGCATTAACTAGAAAGTAAATCAGACTGCTGCGGAGCAATAGATTACATTAGTTCATAGTATTAGGTCCTGACTAATGCAAATAACATGGTAAACCAAAAGTGGCGACCCATCATGGCCACAGGCACCCGCTGATCTGGGAAGCAGCTAGAAGTCCGGATCCACCTCCGGGAAAACGGCAACGAAGTCCTGCGCGTCCTCGAACTCGACACGCCGCGATAGAACGACCCAAAGATGAAAGGCGGGGTTAGCATGCGAATGCTAGCAAGTCTTTCCTGGGAAGGGCCAGGCTAAGGCTCATCCTAGGAAAGCTGAGGGTTAATTTGCATAAATGAATTTAACCTAGAAGTATAAAAACATTTAAGAAAACAGTAATAAATAATTAGCCATTCTCATAATAAACAAAAATAACCGGATTCTCATTCTCAAACTCAAGTTTCTCATATCTCACAGTTCTCAAGCCATCATCACATGTTCTCAATTCTCATGTACCAAACTCATTCTCATCTAGCAACGGCATGCATGCCGGAAAACCTTACCCAAGGCATATTAAATTAAGGTGAAGCTACGTTGTAAAAAACCACCAAGTCGCTCTTAACCAGGAGCACGGCCATTCGAATGGATTTACACTCTGCAGAGGTTGTACGCTTTACCCGCAAGATACAGTACCCTTCCGTCGAAGAGTATCGTAACAAGATCCATTTAAAATCTAACCCCAGCTTTGCCACGGTAATACCTGATATCCACACAAGTACCCCGGGGGCTTCGACCATACCTGATGTTCACACAGGTATCCCGAAGTTCCATCCCCCGGGCAATACACCGGCGGTGACGCATCCCTCGGGACCTCACCCACCGCGTACGTACTGTGACAAACACGACGTTATTCTCCCTCTAGATCAGGCTCGTCCCATACCGAGCTTGCGGTCGCACGGGATATCTTGGTTAAACTCATCACAATCGTCGGTCCTTATTCTCGGAGCGGCAGCCAAACACAAACCCAAGTTTCGTGCACGAGGGCACCCACCATACATTCCAACCGCTCCCGATCCCAATTATTAGTTGGTCAAATTTTAATTAAAGGATGATCATGCCCATCATAACCAAGTTCACCAGTATTTCTCCGATACACAATTCTCACAATGAATTTAATAATGATACAGCTGCGGGAGATCACTCCCCGATGTCTAGCTAAGCATTACTAAGCCAATTAATATTTAAAACAGTTGGACGACATTTAGTATAATTTATCCTAAGGATTTTCATGGCAATGGGTGCATAGCATATAAATGAACGACATGCACTGGGAATTTCTAAAATAAATACGCATATTTTAATTAATTAACAGTTTTGGTAAAATCTAGAAATTAGGATTCTAGGGGAAAGACTTGCCTTCTAGAGCTCCTGGGTCTTGCTGGACGTCGGTGGTGTCGGGGTACTCACCTTCGTCACCAGCACGATCTAGCGCACGCAAATGGAATAAACTAAATAACATAAAATAACACAAATAGAATAAATATATGTAAATTACATAAAAATTACAGTAGGAAGCTATGATTTTTATGAATTTATAGAAACTTGAATCGCTGGAATCGGAGTTGAAGGGACCATAACGAAATAATGAAGGGTACTATTCTTTGGAAAATCCAGAAAAAGAAAACGCGACTGCTCATCCAGTGGGGCTGAATAATGCGCAAAAAGGCCACCAAAGGTCCGCCCAAAGGCCCAACTCAGGCTTTTGCCCGTTGAAAAGAAAAAGAGAGAGAGAGAGAAGAGAGAGAAAAGAAAGAAAGAAAAGGAGAGAGAGAGAGAGGAGAGAGAGAGAGAGAGGGGGCTGGGCAGGCATGCCATGACACGGCAACGGCAGCATGATCAGCGGCAAGGAGAAGAGGAAAGACGGGTAGAGGAGAAGAGACATGGCGAGAGAGAGAAGAGAGAGAGAGAGAGGAGGCTTGGTGGCAGTGCGGCACACATGGCATGAGCTCACCTGGCATGGCGACATGACAGCATGCACACATGACATGCATGCAGCATGCATGCAGTTTTCAGGAGAGGAGGAGAGAGAAGGAAGAAGAAGAGAGGAAGAGGAAGAGAAGGAAGGAGTAGCGAGAAGGAAAGGAGGCACGCGACCATGAAATGAAAGGATGGCCATGATGCATGTGGCCGGCATGACAAGACGCTAAAGATGCACAACATAGAGAGGAGTAATAAATTTTAAACTAAATATAATATATTTAGTTTGAATTTATAAATAACAATTAGTTTTCGCTAAAAGCAAATTAAGAATGCCAAGTGGGGGGTTGGCAGCGAGGGGTGGGCAGGTGGCGGGGAGAGAGAAAGGCAGGTGGAGGGGAGAGAAAATAAAAAGAAAGGAAAGAGAAGAAAAGGAAATGGGAAAATGACACGTGGGGCCCTCTCACCATAGAGAGGAGTAAATAAATTTTAAACTAAATATAATATATTTAGTCTGAATTTATAAATAACAATTAGTTTTCGCTAAAAGCAAATTAAGAATGCGAAATTTAATTTAGAAAATAAAATGGTTTTTAAATATGCCATGCAAAATGAACTTTTGAAAATGTGACATGCTCATTTGCAAAGTTTTTAATATTTTATAACTTCAATGCAGAAATGCAAAATGCAGATGAAATATTTTTATTTTATCTTTTTATTTTATTATTTTATTTTATATATATATATATTTGAAAGTGAGGATGTCACATATTTTGAATTTAGTTTGAGCAAAATTCAAAAATTCACTGCTCACTACCAACAGCGATTTCTCGGTTGTTTCCATCGATTTGTGCCGTAATTAGAAACATCGTCAAAACAATATTTCGCAGTTATTTAAAGATGCTTGACCCCATATAAGCAAAATATTTTATGAGAGCTAAGACCATGTTTCATAAGAATAAAATTAATGTTTCGGCACATAGAATCGAATGTTTCACAGGTACAAAATAGGGTAATGTTTTGTAAGAGCAAATCAAATGTTCCATACATTTGCTTGGACGATGTTTCATGCGTATATGGGTATTGTTTCATGGCAAAAACGAGGATGCATCTTCTCAGAATCCAGACGCCAAGCACGTCAAAATCGCTCATCTACTTCTCGTTGGAGAGAGGGGAGGAGACAGAGAATTCCGTTATTGAAAACGAAAGCCTACTTATTTAATTTCGAAAAAACATAAAATGAAAAAACAAAGTGTGCGCGCGCGAAACAAGCTCCCCTGGAGGCCCAGCCCAATACGGCCATTATAGATAGTGTAACTTGACTCACGAGCTACCAGCGCCGTTTCTGATTGGCTCTCGTGTCATGCGCATCCAAGTCCATGTCCATGTCATCCGATTTAGGTGGTAAACAAGTCAACAACTTGTCGTCCAGCACCAGCACCAGCACCAGCACCAGCACATACCAACTAGCAACTAGTACTAGTACTAGTACTAGTACTAGTAGTACATAGTAGCTAGGATTCTCTCCCGCCAACAACTCCACCGGCTACATGACTGACTTGCACCTTCTAGAAATTTTCATGCTAATTCTCCCCATATATGTATTTTGTGTCTGTGTGCCTTAAAAAAACGTTCTGACAAAACAAATTGCTTATCACCCACAAGGCCATGCACACAAAGAGAGTAGGTGAGAGATAAAAGGAAGCAAAACTAGCTAGCTAATTACGCTGTCACTTGTCAGTCTAGCTAGCTTTACATGCATGGAACACGAAAGACAGGCAATGCATCCTCCAGCTTAATTATTAGAGTATTAATTAATTGTTTATGCAAACTGAGATTAAGCCAACGTACAGCAGCAGCAGATTATCAAACTAATCTACTGGATGCAGGGAGATCAGCAAAGCAAAGCCAGAGAATCCGAGGACGTACAGGAAAAGCATCCCCACCAAACACCACGACACCGACCTCTCATCTCCCTTTCCAATAACAATAACAATAACAATAATGCATCGCCTCGCCGTCTTCCAGAACGGGCGGCCTCGGGCTCACCAGGCGCAGCCACCAACCAACGCCACAACGACGGCGACGACGCACGCATTCACCCACCCGTACACCGCCGCTGCTCCCAGCGTGGCGCCCGAGGAGGACGTCGACGACCCCGGCGGGCCGCTGTCCTTCCCGCCGCCGTCCACCGGCGACACCGGCGCGGAGGCGTCGATGGTGCCGTTGGCCGTGGTGACGTAGACGTCGAGCTCAACGGTGACGTCGGCCCCGCTCATGCTGCTCGTCTTCCAGAGCACGTACCCCCTCGCCATCTGGAACGCGCCGGTGCCGCCCACCACGGAGAGCTCGCGCTCCTTGGCCATGGTGTTGTCGCTGCCGATGACGGCGATGGTGCTGCCGTTGTAGGCCCCCGTGGTGAGCACCAGGTTCATGCACACCATCAGCACGGGGCTCGACTGCGACGACATCATGTACAGGCCCTGCCCGCGGCCCACCGACGGCGACGTCGCGGAGGAGGTCTCCGTCAGCGCGTCGTCCACCACGTAGGTGTCCCCGAAGTTGAAGCCCGGGATGGCGCCGCCGGCCGACGCGGCGGGGCCCTTGACGACCTGCACCGCCGTCGGGTTGCTGCCGGACACCACGTCGTGGAGGAACATGTTGAGGTGCGTAGTGTCCGCCGCCCGCAGCAGGGCCGGCGGCGTGACGACGAGGAGCACGACGAGGAGGAGCACGGCGGCGTTGGCCATGACGACGGACGGACGGAAAGGTGGATAGCAATTGGAGTTTGGAGGGCTCAGTGGCAGCTGGCAGTGCAGTGCAAGGTGGTGGTTAAATAGACAAAACGACGAGCTTAGTTAGTTAGGTTCTTAATTAAGTAAACTAAACGGAGGTTGCCGTAGTAGTTGTTGACCTTGCTGGCTAGGCTCCAATCTCCATTGACATGAAAGAGAAGGATGAAAATTAAAAGTATGTTTCCTTCATGCATTGACATGAAAGATTTAACCAAATTGTTAGCTAGCTAGGACGTCATGCATGAATATAATGGTTAATTGGTGATCCTTGCGTGCTGCTGAGATTGATGAATAGTGCAGCCATCAAAGTCCTGTGCTACTCACAATCAGTAGATGTTAGACGAGCTGCAACCGAATCAGTGGGTGCTAACATGGAGTAACAATTAGTCAAATACAAGTGGAGTGCGCGGCTATGCTTGTGTCCGACGTTGCTTGCTTTCTTGCTTTCTCTCATGAGCCAGTAGGGCTTGCCTGCCTGTACAGCATCCAATCCATGTCTACTTTTCGCTTCTACCTCTCTCTTTGCTGTTCAACGACGCACACTTTTCTTTTTCTTTTTGCTACACCAAAAGAGCTCATATATGTATGCGCAGAGCCACCTCTGTGCTTAGAATGGAAGGGGAAAGAGTAGGGGGCATGGAGGAGGAGGGGATGCCTAGGACCGAGAAGGGGGTGCACCGGGAGTGGTTTTTATTAAATCGGTCGGTTTTTAAAAAAGTCAATCGGCTTTTCGATAGAGCTGGTTTAGTTCGTTTTCATATAAAATCGGTTGGCTTTCCATCAAAATTGGATGAAGCTGGCCAATTTTCAATCGTGAAACCAGCACTTTTGTCTGGTTTTTACCGAAATTTGAGCGGCTTTTTTGGACAGCTTTCTTGAAAACCCTACCGCAGAAACCCAGCGGATTTGGTGTTAGCTGTTCTTGTGAGCCCTGGCGACATCACACGCACAGAAAATTAGACTGAACTGGGCCGGTTTGAGCCTCTTGAAGAAGCCCAATTACCATCCATATCTTCTATTTGGAGCAAAAGCAATCACTCTTCCCCTCCGACACTCCAAACCTCCTCTGCTGCATGCATCCACTCCACCAAACAAAGCTCATTCTTTATCTCATCGATCGTCAATCTCATATATTAGAGAGAGATTCATGCTAGTTAACATCATATATATGCAGGATTATGTCATTTAATTACCAGACGATAAGGCGAGCAGCATCAACAACCAGAAGCAAAGCAAGGCCTTGTTGCCTCCCATGATCTCCGGTTTGTTTTGGGCTAATGCAGCTCCCAATCCAATCCAATTTATTTTCATGTGATTATCTTCCTTCTTTTCGTTGATGATGGATAGCGCTTGCTACCTAGCATTTGCTAATTACTTAAAGCATCTTTAGCAGCGTGGATCTCTATATCTCCTTCTCCAAACCACTATTCATTCCCTATATTTCTATCATCTCCAGTAGAGTCTCTATCCTCAAAAAGATTAGAGACAAGAGAGAGAATATCTAAATATAGGGACTCGAAAAGATAATCTCTAAATTTAGAGACTGACATAGAGACTCTGCTGGAGTGATATAGGGACTGAGAATCTCTAAATATAGATAAGGTTCTTTTTTAGAGACCCTGCTAGACATGCTCTTAGTTTCTAGAGATATATGTGTACATTTTATGATCTTGCCTCTAATTTCTCTTCTGCCAACAGAGATATATAGTGTACAATTTATGATCTTGCCTCTAATTTCTCTTCTGGCAATTTCAGTGTTTACTACGTAGTGGATTAGCGGGATGATTCACAACTGAAGCGCTGTATATCTACCGTTGCCGAATTCTCGTCCCCGCTGGCTAAAATACCCCCTACATTGGTAGCAGTGAAACTAATACATTAATCGCCACGTAAAACTGAAAATTCTTCCTTTAAAAAAATAAAAAGTTTCCTCTGATATTTAAGTAGAGGTGTAATCTTGACCACGGAAAACCTCGCTAAAAAAAATTTGGAATGACAGTCAGAAGTATTGCTTTTACAACAACCACGAAACTATTCATCATCTACTCTTTTATTGCTAGTTTACTGGATCAATTTGGCGGTCTGATAGCTCTAGTTTTACCTCCCAGGAGTTTTACTCATATGATTCGAGATTGACTTTTGGGAATGGGATAAAGAATCAAATATTAATCAGGATTGCCACTTTATTTTGGGATATTTGTGTTTGTTGAAATGATATTGTTTTTAGAAAAAAAGGCATTATTTTATATAGATCATATTCGGGGAGCCTACTAGTTGCGACATTAAGCACTGCTCCAAAAGGAAGAGGAAAGGGACGAGACACTCAAGTCATGTCGATGCTTAGTGTTTTTGTGTTGTATCTAATTTGGAGAATATAGAAATGAGTCAATTCTCCCCCATGAAAGTTTGTTGTTAATTTCCTAGCCTCGTTTCAAGCTTAGAAGTCATTTCTTACATAAAAAATGATCATGCCCTCTCTTAATTAATTATCGTCCACGTCAGCAATTCATTCTATATTACAGCCATAGAAACGGTTGACGTTATTGCAGCAGGAGTGTCCTTATATAAAGAGGACTGCCATAATCAATTAATCAATAAAAATCACAATTTTTTTGAGCCGTAAAATAAACTCAAGGTAGTTTGGTACTACCCAGGGTTCATGTTAATGCATGATCCAAATTTTGAAGACGGCCAAACATGTCAGAACCCAGGGCCCATGAAGCAGGGTGGGAGGTTCGGAGCGGATACGATATTGGTAGCACCCTTCAATTATTGGTCCCTATCATGATTAATCCATAATTAACGAGTTCTTTCATGTTATTCCCAGCAAAGTAGCCTCGATCGATCCCTTAGAGCTTGATTACATGAGCGAGCAGCTATATATATATCTGTAGCAGACATGTATGTGAATGTGAATGTATCATTCGCCACAGTTCTTGTTGCAGAAGCAGACGGTGCTCGATGCAGGGCTTGTTGCAGGTGCCATGTCCTGCTCTACACATGGCACAGCCGCTCTGCATCTGCATCCACACCATGCACACGCATGAATATATATGCATATATACTCCATTAATATTCCTACATCAACAAAGAAGATCACAAGAAACAGTACTAGCACAACCCACGACATGAATATGATCGATCAGGTACGCGAACGAATTACCAGCAGGGAGATAGACGGGCCTAGCACAAGCCATGACAGTGAGCAGCAGCAGCACAAGGCACCAGACACAGTGTACTGAGCTCCTCTTGGCTCCCAAATACCAAGAACTAGATTCAGAAGCTTTGCTTTGCTTGGCTACTTTGCTAGTGTATTTGTTCAAGTACTCTACTCCATGTGTTGCGCCTCAAGGCTATACATATGTACCTCTCAGTCTCTCGGATGCTTCATAGGTTCAGGGTTAACCGCGAAACCCTGTTTAAGCAAACATCGATCAATGGTTAACCCTTTGGTTTTCTCGGTTGTTGAGATATTAATTATCAGTGAAAACCGCTCGGTAAACCATGAAAACTTGTTTAAGCAAAAATCGATCAACGGTTAACCGTTTGGTTTTCTCGGTTGTTGAGATATTATCAGCGAAAACAGCTCGGTAAACCATGAGAACCTTGTTTAAGCAAAAATCGATCAATGGTTAACCGTTCGGCTTTCTCGGTTTGTTGAGACGTTTTCAGCGAAAACCACCAAACCGTTGGTAGGGGTTTTTAGGGGCACTTCGGTTTTCTAATCCCTGCTCACACGCAGATATGTAATTTTCGTCGGTTGTAGCTTGCTATGACATGTATGGCCAAACCTTCATATCTTGCCTTACGCCTGCGAGATACATAGATATAGCTAATGGTCAAGCTTCCCAATCTGTCTGTGCTACGCCTGGAAGATATGTATAATTCTTTTTGTTAGTTATATACGTACGAAATCTTGCTAATTTCCATGGTCAGCCTCCCAGCCTTGTCTTTGGTGTCTTTTGGACCATAAGATAAGATGAGATCATGGGAGGTGGGCCGGATTGCTCACAACATCACTACGTCTTCTTATTTACTTATAGTCCGAACTTCTAGAAATTTCTAAAATAGTTTAGAAAGTTTGGTAAGTCTTATATGATTTATATCTAGGAGTTTTGAGACATGCTTTTGAAATAGAAAAATGAACAGTAAAAATTAAAACGTTTGACTTTTTAATTTGGATAATTTAGAGATAAAAAGATAAACTGAATTATGATGTGATGTGCGGCCCATGTAGGGCCAGGCCCCGTGAAATTACGCGGCCCAGATCATTAATTTAAGTAGTGGTCTACTGAGCTCCCACGGCAGGAGTGTTAGGAGCATTGAACAGCGAAATGCTCCCAGTTCGAGACTCCAATCTTCGAGGGATTAAATGATGGTTTTTTTCTTTTTTGAAAAAAAAACTTGCCACGAAACCGATGAATGGCTCGCTGCCTTCTTGGATCGAGTGATCAATACAATCACGTCTTTAGATTTTGCTTTGAGATTTTTGCACCAGTGCAACCGTTTCGATCCCGCCGTCATCTTCTCCATTGCCGTCACCCGCGAGGTTAGGATTCTTCAGATTAGTGTTGAGGTTCCACACCTTCGGCTTAGAGGAAGGCCAAGACGGCAGAGGCCTAACGGTGGATAGTGGCCCAACAGTGGGTAGTGGTTGATGGGCAAGGACAGTGGGTGGAGTTGAGTGGCAGAGTGATGATGAGACCAAGTATCATTGATTCATTAGGAGGCGACGGGGTGGTGGTTAACAGATCTTGCGGCTGGAACTACCAGATATAACAAATAAGAGCGGGGCTGGGGCACCAAAGTTGGGGAAGAAGCAGAGATTAGGAGGAAATGGAGAAGAGGACGAAGGTCGTGGGAGAAGAATGAGGAGCCAGAGTGCATGAGCGGCAGCGCTTGTTTGCATGTTTCTGACAGTGTCGTTCGCACGTGCTCTTGGTGGCGGCTGGTTTAGGGGTGGGTTGGTATGAGTGGGGATTAGGGTTTGGGTTAGGTATTATATTAGGTAGGATAGATCTAAGTTGTTGGATCAAAATCCATTGTGATTTGGGAAAAAAAATCAATCGCTTGTTAGCTAGCCGACCCCTTAAAATAATAAACATCATTTGGAACGACATAATTTTAGTTTGACTTTTTCATACCAAAAGGTAGGGTTGGACCAAAAGCTCGGATTCGACGAGCTATTCATGATCGATTTGAGCTCGAGCCCCATTGCTGACCATGCCCCTCGATCCTCCCATGCTCTTTGTCCCTCCCCTTTCATTTTCCTCATGTGTTTCTCTCGCCCCAAGTGCGGTGGCGAACATTCGACTGTCACGTCACCGGCTGCGGCCACCTTTATTTGATGCTCGCCTTCCTTTCTCTTCCTTCCTCCGGGGGCGGCGGCGCGATGAGGCACAATGGCCACGGTGGGCAGCACAATGTGGTGTCGGTGCCCGACCATCGGATGAGGAGAGAATGGTATGGAGAGTAAGAAGAAGCAGCTAGCATGGGAGTTGAATGTTTTGAAGATTTTTTACAAATCCACAAGAGAGAGATGTAGCTATGCACGTTAAGATCTGATGGCAACAGACGCGCCTTAAACCTTAGAAAAAAAAATCTCATCTTGTTCTAAGAGCATGTCTAGTGGTGGGCCTATTTCTTTACCATAGCAGGTTCTATTACTATAGAAATAATATTATGAATAATAAAAATAGGATTGAGAGTAAAATATAAGGGAGAGATATGTAATGATTGGAAAAATAGATCAGCCATAGAATAAATAGTAAAATAGGACATCACATAGACGCGCTCTAATGGACCAGAATTTGCAAGCAAACGTGCCGGAATGACCGAAGTTTTTGGGTGGGCACCGACCGTAACAGTGCAGTGGTGCCAAGTCTGCCACAGTCCACACCAAAGACACCCTTCCCACTGACGTTGCCCCCAAAAAACCAAAAATCCTACTGACACGCACTCCTCCAGTCTCAGAAGTCTTTCTTTGTGCCACTGGATCACATTCACATGCGCCATACAACCTGACAAATGACAACTACAAATCATAATTGTGATTTTTACGAATCCCATCTGAAGACACTTCAAGACATACGGAGTATTAAGCAAGATCTCGAGACGTAGAAATTTCTGATACCCATCTCTAATATTATGAAAATGAGATCCTCCGCAGTAAATTTTATACGCCGTTATTGTATCCAGCCATCTATTGAAAATTCTATACACACTCTTCTCTCTCTCATGTTTCCTTTACTTCTCACGGATCAGTTCCAGCATTTCAATAGGCCACTCTATAACACTGTTCATCTAACTTCTTAGTAATAGAGTAACTACTGGAGTGAAGAAATCTTTTAGAGTGTAGTATAAAGTGTGAAGAAATTTTAGAGGATGGATAGAATGTATAGAGAATGGTGTTATAAGAGCATCTCTAGTAGAGCCTCAAAAACAGAATCTTCTATATATTTAGAGTCTTTTGTCCTTCAACAGAGTCTCTATCTCAGCCTCTAAATTTAGAGTTTTTCTTTTCCAGCCTCTAAATTTGGAGGCTCTCTATATCAACCTCTATAGTTTTTCTAGATAAAGGCTATGCTGGAGAGGATGAAAATATATAGAGCGAATAGTGATTTAGATGGGGTATATAGAGGTCCGATATTAGATCTTCCGCAAGAGATGCTCTAAAGTATAAATTTGAGATGGCGCTAGAGATGCTCTGACCGCGGAGGACGCGAGTCCGGATTATGAGCCTGAGGGCATGTACAATGGAGAGTCAAGGGTATCTCTTAGCATATTCTTCTAAGTAAAAAAGACAAGTATGTAAGGGCATGTACAAAGCCATTTAATAGGACATCTCTTAGCGATTTAATGCTGCTCCTCTCTAATTCTTCTTAGGAGCTTGTGAAGAGTCGTCTCTTCACCAAGAGTCGACTCTAGCATTTTTTTCACTTTTTCTCTGCCACATTAGCGAAATATATCCACCCCATCACTAAGAGATGTCTTATTAGAGCAAGTATAATAAGGTGATGTAATAGGGCTATAAGAGTTGCCACGTCACATTTTTGCTTTGTTGGAAGAGAGAGAAGAGAAGAGAGAGAAGAAGCGGGATCTTGTTCAATAGCCAGCTCTAAACTGGCTATAACACAGATTCCAAAGGAGATGAGAGGATGGATGGGTGAGCCATTTATTAATGTGTAGATTGTTTCTACAGCTAACTTATTATATGGGTGGGCTTTTAGACGGCTGTATATGACATGGCAACTACATATAGGCCCCGTTCTTTTCAGAGGTTTCTGGCGGTTGGCGGTTTTACTGTAGTAAATTTATAAGTTTTTGAAAAAAAATTGTAATGAACTTAAAAAATAATTAAAATTTTTAAATTTACTGTAGCAAACCGCTGACCGCCGATAGCCGCCGAAAAGAACGGAGCCATAGCCAGCAGCGAGCTATATTATTAGCCTTGCTCTTAAAGCCATGTACATGCCCCTGGTGATTTGCATATTAATGGCAGAGGTACAATGCATTGAATGCACTGGTTTTGGATTTTAATGCACTGCACACTGGGAAATGCAACGGAAACGGACCTCACACTCCAGCTCCGGCCCGTTGGTTGCGTTCTACTCTTCCTCCTCCCAATGCCAAGGCCAAGTGCATTTCAGTGGAGTGGACTCTGGAGTTTGGACTCACTCGAGACGATCGAGACCTCCTCCCATTCCTCTCTCGCTTACATCATTGCTGCTTCCAATACCTCCACCGGCGCCACCCTTTCATCTCAGAGAAGAAAAGGGTCAAGAAACTGCTCGATTCCAGGCCGCACTGCCTGCAATGCTGCCACCGCCTTGATCTCTTCTTCTTCTTCTTCCCATCTTGCAATTGCGCGCCTCAGCTCGCATCCATGGCCAAATGCGTCTTCCTGCTCCCGCTCCTCGCGCTCTCTGCTCTAGTGCACTGCCCAGCGAAGGGCGCCTCCGCGTCGCCTTGCCACCCGGACGACCTCCTCGCTCTCCGGGCCTTCGCCGGGAACCTCTCCCCAGCCGTCCTCTTCGCCGCGTGGTCCGGCGACTCCTGCTGCGACTGGGACGGTGTCGACTGCGAGGCCACGGGCCGCGTCACGGCGCTACGCCTCCCCGGCCGCGGCCTCGCCGGGCCCATCCCGTCCTCCCTCGCCGGCCTCGCGAGGCTGGAGGATCTCGACCTCAGCGGCAACGCGCTCTCCGGCGGCGTATCCGCCCTCGCCGGCGCCGCGGGCCTCCGCACGGTGAACCTGTCCTCGAATCTGCTCAACGGCTCGCTCTTCGACCTCGCCGCGCTGCCGGACTTGGCCGCCTTCAACGCTAGCAACAACTCGCTCTCCGGCGCGCTCGCGCCCGACCTCTGTGCCGGCGCGCCGACCCTGCGGGTTCTCGACCTCTCCGCCAACCGACTCGCCGGGGCGCTCCTCTCCTCCGCCAGCACGCCGCGCTGCGCCGCCACGCTCCAGGAGATCTTCCTCGGCTCCAACTCCTTCAGTGGCCCCCTCCCGTCCTCGCTCTTCAGCCTCACCGCCCTGCAGAAGCTCTCCCTCTCGTCCAACGGGCTCACCGGCCAGCTGAGCTCTCGCCTCCGCGAACTCAAAAACCTCACCTTTCTGGATTTGTCCGTGAACCGCTTCTCCGGCCATCTCCCGGACGTGTTCGGGGACCTCACGTCGTTGCAGAATTTGGCCGCGCACTCCAATGGCTTCTCCGGATTGCTGCCGTCGTCACTATCCTTGCTGTTATCTCTCCGTGAACTTAACCTCCGGAACAATTCCCTGTCCGGTCCAATTGCCCGTGTCAACTTCTCGGGTATGCCATTTCTTTCTTCTGTTGAACTTGCCACGAACCACTTGAATGGATCACTCCCAATCAGCCTCGCAGATTGCGGTGATCTCAAATCACTCAGCCTTGCCAAGAACAGCCTGACCGGCCAAGTGCCCGAGAGCTACAGCCGGTTGGGGTCACTCTCCATGCTCTCTCTGTCGAACAACAGCTTGCACAACATATCAGGGACGCTTGCCGTGCTGCGTGGGTGCAAGAACCTCACCACATTGATTCTCAGCAAGAATTTTGGTGGCGAGGAGCTGCCTGACAATGGCATTGGTGGGTTCCAGAGCCTAGAGGTGCTGGCCCTTGGCGATTGCGCTCTCAGGGGGAAGGTTCCAGAGTGGCTGGCACAGTGCATGAAATTGGAGGTGCTGGATCTGTCCTGGAACCAATTGGTTGGCACCATCCCATCATGGATTGGTGAGCTCGAGTACTTGAGCTACTTGGATCTCTCAAACAACTCCTTGGTTGGCGAGATACCCAAGAGCTTGACGCAGCTGCAGAGCCTTGTAGCCGCCCGGAGTTCACCGACTATGGCTTTTACTAGCATGCCATTGTATGTGAAGCATAACAGAAGTACAAGTGGCCGACAATATAACCGGCTCTCCAACTTCCCTCCATCACTGTTCTTGAATGACAATGGTCTGAACGGGACTATCTGGCCAGAGTTTGGAAACTTGAAGGTACTGCATGTCCTGGATTTGAGCAACAATGTCATATCTGGGAGCATTCCGGATGCACTGTCCAGGATGGAGAATTTGGAGCTTCTTGATCTGTCATTCAATAATCTCAGTGGATCGATTCCGTCATCCCTGACAGAGCTCACTTTCTTATCAAAGTTCAGTGTGGCTCACAATCGCTTGGTGGGGCCGATACCAAATGGTGGGCAGTTCTTCACCTTCACAAACTCAAGTTTTGAGGGCAACCCTGGTTTGTGCAGGTCAAATTCTTGCAGCCTAAATCAGTCTGGGGAAACTCTTGTCAGAGACAAGGAAATACAGGCCGCAACAAGCGTCAGGAACAGGAAAAACAAAATACTTGGAGTGGCAATCTGTATTGGGTTGGCCCTTGCTGTCTTTTTGGCTGTTATTTTGGTTAACATTTCAAGGAGGGAGGTCAACAGTATTGATGATCAAGATATGGATGGCTCCTGTCAGGACTCATATGTTTCTTACTCGAAGCCAGTGCTATTCTTTCAGGATTCTGCCAAGGAGCTAACTGTCAGTGATCTTATCAGGTCAACAAACAACTTTGATCAGGCCAACATAATAGGATGTGGTGGGTTTGGTTTGGTGTATAAGGCGTACCTCCCTGATGGAACGAAGGCGGCAGTGAAGAGGCTCTCTGGTGACTGTGGACAGATGGAGAGGGAGTTCCGCGCTGAGGTGGAAGCTCTTTCACAGGCTCAACACAAAAATCTTGTGTCACTCAGAGGATACTGCTGCTATGGAAACGACAGGTTGCTGATCTACACATACATGGAGAATGACAGCCTGGACTACTGGCTTCATGTGAGGGCAGATGGTGGTTCCATGCTGAAATGGGAGTCAAGGCTCAAAATTGCTCAGGGTTCAGCCAGGGGGTTGGCTTACTTGCACAAGGATTGTGAGCCGAACATCATCCATCGTGATGTGAAGTCAAGCAACATTCTCCTGAATGAAGATTTCGAAGCACACCTGGCTGATTTTGGGCTAGCAAGGTTAATACAGCCCTATGACACCCATGTTACTACTGACCTAGTTGGTACCGTAGGCTACATACCACCAGAGTACAGTCAATCACTGATTGCCACTCCAAAAGGGGATGTCTACAGCTTTGGTGTTGTCTTGCTGGAACTTCTCACCAGTAGGCGACCTGTGGATGTGTCAAAGACCAAGGGATCCAGGGACTTGGTCTCCTGGGTCCTTCAGATGAAATCTGAAAGGAAGGAAGAGAAGATTTTTGACAGCCTGTTATGGAGCAAAGCACATGAGAAACAACTGATGTCTGTCCTCGAGACAGCATGCAGGTGCATCAGCACTGACCCTCGGCAGCGTCCATCGATAGAACAAGTTGTCGTATGGCTTGACAGTGTATGATTATTATATCGTGTTGATTGCTCAGTTCTTCATCTTTGAGCAAAGTCTAGATCTTGACATGAGGAGTAGACATAGTAGAGATGCAACCTGAGTAAACATAGTACTAATAGTAGAGATGCAGTAGTCTTTCCATCTGTTGTGTACTTGTGTATAGCTGTAGTGCTTTTTCAGTATATGGTAAACCCCCCAAAAAAAACTTTAGTCTTGTTTGTTTTCTGGTAGTCTATGCTGCAATAACATAACACTGAAGTATTCATCTCTATGTTCTTGCAGTCTAATCTGACTAGTATGGGATGTAGTATTTCTCAGTGCATATTGTGGCTTCTATGTGAAAACTGAATTGCAGGACAGTCATATTTCTGCTTTTACCAGTACAAATTTCTCTGATAACTTGCATGTTACTGTGCTTTTTTTTTTTCAGAATAAATTTGTGTGCTGCCAGGAAAAATATTGGGTTTTGTTCTCTGTTTTCAGAAACTCAGCGTTCCAGTAAAATGTCATTGAAATATTTTTCTTCTATGTTAGTGCATTCCAATCTACTTGTTAACTGATTAGTAGTATGCAATACAATGTATTGGTTTGATCCCCTGGGAAAGCTGAATTTCAGGACATTTGTGTTTTTCTTTTGCTGTTACAAATTTTCCCGGAAACCTTTATGCTAACAAGATTTTGACATTTGCATTCTGTTCATTACACTCGAATACTGGAAAGAATTCTGTTCATTACCATCAATAGAAAACTTTGTATGGCAATTCATACAAAGTTTTTGGTTTACTATTTTTGCCTGGTTTTCTTTGCTTGATAAGAGTTCTCTTTTGTGCTAAATGAAACGCACGCAAATCTTTTACTTATTCTAGGGAAAAAAGATTCCTTGTGCTGCCTGTGGGATGAATTTTGTTTGACAGATGCTTGTTCAGTTGCCAGGCAAGGCCTAGAGTTGCCATGTAGACTGCTGACTTGACTAAACTACTGTTAGCCAAATCAGTCGTCTGAGCTGGGCTAAGGATAACACATTTGGGTATACACTAACAACAACCCTGTACCAACCTTGTATCTGTAGGTTGCAGCATCTGGTCCACTGGACTAAGGAGAACACATGATTCCACTGGAGTCTGGTTTGGTTTGGAAACTGGAACACATGCAAAGCTTGCTGTATGGGGCTTCCATGAGAGTGAAAGAACACAAGCATCTGTTGTTTGATTATGAAGTCTAGTCTCTGGGACTGGGAGAGGGAAGCACTACTTGACAGACAGATAGTCGTGGTGACAAGAGAGGGGAATCATGTCACGGTGTTATCTAAGGATAGAAGGTGATATAGGCCGCGTTGTCGATTATCAATCGTGAGCTAAAGTAGATGATGCCACAACTTTTCAACTTTTACTAATATAAGGAAATGGTTGAGCAACGCAAGAATAAGCTACGTTAGAGCTGTTTATACACTGTGAACATGCTAATATGTATTAGATTTATATATGGACCGATTTGCTTATGCTAAACTTGCGGAGTTTTTTTAGAGGAGGTTTGGAGGGCGGCCCATTTTGTTAGACTTGTTTTTGAGAGTTTTAAGACATGACTTTAAGATAAAAATATCTCTATAAGATAAATTGTTTGAGCAAATAAATATAAACAAATAAGCCCTATAAAGATCACAAAAGAAAAAGAGAGGAGAATATGCAAAAGAGGGGCTTGCATATCTGCAGGGGTTCCACTTGCACACCAACGCCATCATCAAAAAAAGAAGTGAAGCAGAATCCTATCCCAAGGGGGAATGAAGAGAGGAGTGGCGACAACGCGCATATAGATTCCGAAACACAGAGAGAGAGAGAACCTCCCCGGAGACGGAGAGCCCCTGGCCTCCATTGCCATCCCAAATTCCAGCCCCAGGTAGTGAGGGGGAAGGACCGAATCCAACATCGCCTCCCCGTCTTCCTCCCTCGGGTAACCATCTCCTCTCTCTTCCCCCTCCTCTTTCCTCTGCTGCCTCCTCCTTCCAGGTGCCGCCTCGCCGCCTGATGAAGAGCAAGGCCGCCAAGAAGGCCGCCGACGAGGTAACCTCCCTGTCTTTCTTTCCTTCGATTTCCCGTTAACCTACGGATTGCCGTGATGCAGTCCCTCACGGCTGTTGGATTCCGGATTTTCTGTTCTTGTTTAGGATCTTGTTGTCGTTTAGGTTGCCACCTATTGTTTCTTGGATTGAGAACTGAAGGCGCCGCGCGAATTCCTTATATTTTGGGCTGAAAATTGTGATTTTTTTCGTCAATTCGTGAGCTGAAACCCTACTAACCGAAAGCTTCTTCTTAGGATGAGGCCAAGTCCATGAAGATCCGGTCCTCACGCGATAAGCGCCGGCGTGGCCGCCGCAGCCGCAGCCGCAGCCGCTCCCCCGACTCTGATTCTCCTGCCCGCAAGCGCTCCAAGAAGAAGATTGCCGACAAGAAGAGCAAGAGGAACAAGGGTGCCAGCAGCCGCCACGGCCGCCGCCACCGTAGTCTTAGTCCTAGCCGTAGCCCCAGTAGTAGCCCTTCCTACTCCCACCGCAGCTACTCAACCTGCCATGGCGGCAGCAGCAGCAGCAGTGCCTCTGAGAGATCTGTGAGCCCACCTCCCAAGAGCCGCTCCAGAGATGCTAGGAAGGGGAAAGGGAGGGGCAGGGACAGAGAGAAGGATCGGAAGAGGAGAAGGACACGTAGATCAAGGAGCTATTCTAGCAGCTCTACAGCAAGTAGTGGCAGTAGCCGGAGCAGGAGCAGGAGCAGGAGCAAGAGCAAGAGTAAGAGTAAGAAGAGGAAGCGGAGGGCGGCTGGCATTAGGGATGATGCAAGTAAGGATAAGATTGCGCAAGACTATGACAATTGCCATGCTTCCCGCACCAAGAAGAACTGGATTGAGGATGCTGATAGGGATGAGGAAGCAGTTGCTGTTGCCAAGAAGGGGAAGAATGATGTTGATGGGTTCAAGAAGAATGTGGGATTGGAGACGATGGAGAGCCCACCACCTTCCAAGGATGCTAATGAAACAGAAGAGATCTTACCTGCTGGTAGTGAAAGCCCAGAAGCTGTTGATCTGGAGCTGATTCTTAGGCAGAAAGCTCTTGAGAATTTCAGAAAGTTCAGGGGGGCAGCAGTCATTGCAGGCAAGACAGATAACATTGGTACGGGCAAGGAAGTGGTAACAGATAGCCCCCGGAACACTGTAATGAAAATCACTGAAGCAAGGACTGCTATTACCCCTTTACAGAGACAGGGAAGCAGTCTTGGAGTTGGTCATTCTGCTGGATCACCTAGATTAAATGATTCTCGCAACAGTACGAGTCCTTTGAAGCTGGAAAGCAGTCGTGGGATAAGTCATGGTGCTGGATCACCTGGATTACATGAGGCTGTTGATACTTGCAGTCCAATTGAACAGCAGGGAAGCGGTCTAGAAGTGACTCATCCAACTTCTCAGATTAGGTTACAGGATGGTTGGAATGGTAGTAGTGTAATCCAAAGGTTGGGAAGCCTTCCGGTGACCTCTGCTACTGTAAAGGAAAGGTTAGGAAGCAGTTCAGTGGTGAGTCGTGTGAATGGAACTCCCAAAGTTAGATCAGTTGTGAGCATACCCACTAGGGAAGGGCTTGATGGTGGTACGTTTATCACGGGCCTTACGACTAGCGAGAATTCTGCCCCTGTTGAAATTAGTAGTGAAGTTAGGCACCCTCCTACTGAGACTGAAAAAGCTGAAGGAACTAATGGAGATGATAGAAACAAAAGCGATGCTTCAACTGCTAATGGTGTTATTTCGTCTACTGCTGAGGGCAATAGCCAGGTTAGGATTGAGGGCAAGGATGGTTCCCAATTTGAGAAAAAGACTTTCTCTAGAATGCATGATGGAGAGACGGTGCAGGTGTGCAATAAACCTTCCACTGTTTCTTCAAGTGCTTGAATTATCATGCTTCGACCATATTCATTGTGTTTGGGTCTAATTGGCTTTCTTGCGTTTGTTAGGTCAGCTACAAAGTCTACATACCTAAGAAAAGCCCGGCCCTTGCAAGGAGGAAACTGCAGCGCTGAAGGTGGCAAGATTATCATCAAGTTCTCGTCAATTTTACTGTCTGCGGTTTGGTTATTTAGCTGGGTATACTTATTTTCTTCTACTATGAATCAACATACACGTCTTTTGGAAATCTTGACCACACCGAACTTGCTCCATATTGCAGTTCACTGCTTGATAACCCAGACAGAAGCCCTGCTGGTTAAAACATGATGTAATTGTTTCTCAACTGCAATAAATGGTTGTGCTTTACCAAATCAGCATATTGATCAAGAAGCATTCGCTATAGCAAAGCTATTAATTTCGTGAGATTGAATCTTGTAATGGGCAAACTTGTTCTTGAATTCTGATTTGTTGTGTTGGCTGCTTCGTTTGTTATGGCCTAATGTTTCCATGGGCAATGGGGGTATTGCAAGGAACTATGAGACAAGTATTGGCTTGTGCTATTTGTAGTTCAAAATGATGACTGACTTTGGAAAGATGCCTGCTTGCAGAATAATGTTCGCTTTTGTATAATGCTGAACTTTTAGCTGATTTGTAAATATGTAGGACCAAGAAGGCGACTAGAAGTACAGGAGGTGGCTGGCTCGAATAAATGTCTTAACAATGAGCCCTTAAAATCCTTTCCCTCAGGCAAATCAATGTTCTGTTTACTCTCAAACAGCTGAGGTGGTACGGAGATTAAAACCTAAATGTTCACGATCAAATCCGTACCAAAAAGATTGAGCAAAACAAGCACAACTTCTACGTGGAAGACCAGAATGACTTGAAACTTGGACCAAAGCTAGATGACACACAATCTTAGAAACCTAAAACATCAATAGCTTTCTCTTGCAAGATCATAAGAAGGTTGGGAGCTTTTCGCTCTCCAAGTCGAAGGCCCAGCTGCACAGCAACCGGGTTCAAACCATAAACGAGCAAAACTAATTAACCTCCAAACTACTTGAACCTACTTATTAAACAAGAAATTTCTCTAATTAGAGGCACAGAGAATTCAGTAAACTCTTGGAAAGGAAAACCAAATTCAGCCTTGATACACTCGTAAGCCCATATCATTTTACTGGGCCCGGCCCGCTTGATCATTAACCGTCAGTCTGTCCGGTCGACACCAGAGGTGTCCTCTCGCTTCCCGTCGACAACTCACCCGCCGGCCGCCGCCATCTTCCTCAACCACCACCGCCCCACCGCCTCCCTTCGTCCTCCTCGTTAGCCTCGACTCCAGACGCCGCGCCGGCGACATGCCGCCTGCTCCGCCCAAAGGTTCGACCTTTTCCCTTCTAGGGATCCCCCTCTCCCTCTGCTCGAGTCAAACCTCTCGTTGCGCTGCGCCTGACGTCGAGGCGATTGGTTGCAGAGCTCCCTGGGTTCTACTACGACCCGGACAAGAACCGCTACTTCCCCATCAGGGGCCCCATCCCCGGCGCCGCCACACGCCGCCCTCCCCCGCCGCCGCCCACCACGTCTCCCCAGGTACCTGCCTCCTCTGTTCTGTTCTATCTGCTTCTTCTACCTTGTGTCATCAGCACGGTGACGCCAAAGCCATCGAATTTACTATTCCGATTCACAACCCAAGGATGAAGCACGGGCCGCAGCAGGATGCATGAAGAGGGCAAGGCAGTCGGAGCTGCTCCATGCCAGGGAGATGTACGGCGGCGGGGTCATCTTCTCCAGTAAGAGGAGGTCCACCTTCAAGAAGCAATGTCAGTACACGCAGGCGTCTCAGCCTATGGTACATAATCACAACTTGTTCTAGTTCTTCTTCTTTACTGAACAATCACAGCTTCTTTTTACCATAGACTTCTCCTTGTTTTATGCAATGCAACACTCTTTGGTCATCAGTACGTTGTTCGACAGGTTTGGAAATACCAAGGTACGACCTTAGTGGCTGACAGGGCATTGGAACAATTGAATGTCATGGTTCAAACACCGGGCGGCCTGAGAGAGTCCAAGATACTAGTGACTGGCAGCATGAATGGTTCAATTCGGTGAGGTTCTTGTATACTCATGTTTTGTGTCAAGGTATGGACAAACATTTAGAACATCACAAATCACAATTCCACTGTAAGAAATATGATCATTAGCTTAGGCTATCCTAGTACCATATTTCCATCACACTACTTCCCTCCCTCCCTCAATTGTCCTCAATACATGTTCTGATGTTCTCAATTGTGTAGATGTACCATCACAAGACAGGTTACAGGTTACAATGAATGGGTGTATTGAGTTTAGATGTAGCATCATAAGACAGGTTACACATTCCTTTGACAACCTGGAAATAGTAGATAGATGCTTGATTAACTAGTAAAGTTGCACAGATGATTTGATGTGGGCATGCAAAAACGAATCTGTGATGTTTTTTTCTCAGCTTATCACATGTTTCAGTGTTTTCATTTAGAAAAGTAACATCTAATAGAGTTCACCGAATTCCAAGGTTCAAGAAATCACTAATCGGTAATCGATCAATGAGCTGGGGATTAGGGATTAATCGGATTACTCGGGTTTAATCGGAAATTGATCGGTGGGCATTAATCAGCTGATTTTAGACATTTAGCAATTTAAACCCACCTTTTCTTTTCTCTTCTCTTTTGACTAAACACCCACTCATCTCTCATCCCCTTATGGGCCATCCTACCCAGGCCCAGCCCATTCCTCTCCTCAACCCTATTGCCTAGCCACTTCTGTCACATTCCACATCCAGCTGCCCTAGTCTCCAAAGCAGAACAGGCGAGCAGCAGTCACCCACACCCAGAAGGTGGGAGCAGAGGGAAATGGGGAGCAGAGGCCGACGCCCAGGATTACCTTCGGTGGAGCGAGGAGCAGACGGATGCAGTAGAGGGCTGTAGGGAGGAGAGGGTGGCCGAGAGCAGAGGAAGGTGAGAAGAGGGTGGTGGTTACCTTCAGTTGAGTGAGGAGCAGAGGGAGGCGAAAAGCAAGCCGGAGTTGTCCTCCCTAGCACCCAATCAACGGTGGCGGTGGCGGCACCCAAAACCCTAGCCCAAATACCCTCTGGCCTCTTCACGCGTGGGGCACAAATTGCAGTCTGGGCCGACTCTACACAGCCTAGGTTACTCGGGGCTAATCGGGTTTAAGCGCGATTAATCGGTCGTTTGACTAATTAATTAGGTTGACCGATTAATGGCCGACTAGGGGTGAAATCGCATCAAGTCACCACTGACTTGGGATTAATCGCCGATTAATCGGCATTAATACTGATTTTTAGAACCTTGCCGAATTCTAGATGGAGTGTTGCTTCTGCAGTTTGGGTGCGAAACAGAAAATTGCCAAATATTTACTCATTTCTGATGTTCCCTATAAAAGTATAAACCCAAGGCCATACTGGTGTTTGATGTTCCATGACATTTTTTCCTGAAATTATCTGGCAGATTATATGGAGCAGGGAGTGCTTTAAACAACTTTGCGGATGACATGGAGTTTTTACCTGAGCCTACCTGGGCTCCCTTGGGAAAGCAGCAGGGGGCAGTGAATTCTGCGCTTGCAAGCATATGGTCATCTGAAACAGATTTCTCAAACTTCTCGTCCAGTATAACTTGTGTAAAAAAGTTTGAGCACCATTTCCCTGATGCAGCCAACACCAATTCATCAGTCCAGAGAGCATTGTATCCTAATGTTGTTACTTTTTTTTAATCCTTTTTATTGGAAAAAGCATTTTATTTTCTTTATTGTTACCTAGAAATTTCTCATTAGCTTGGGTTACTTAACATTGTGAAACATGGTGGCTACACTTGGATCTGGAGAATCCGGTGGTTCTATATATATTATGGATCTATCTGATACTATTGATGAGTTGGCAATGAGCTTGCCGAATTCTTATAGAAGAAGTATGCGAGTTGCTTCATTCGATCGTACAGTGTGGACAGCTGATTGCAATTCTGATGGCACACAGGCAGTTATCGGTAAGTAGACTGATTTTGGACTACACTTTAGGCTATACCAAAATTTCCCTGGTACATGGAGTAACTATTTTGCTGTTGCACCTTGATTCTTTGTACCTTTGTGTTAGATAGCACTATCAAGTTGGCTGCATTGAGAGACTAAAGGCAGCAATTGAGTATATTTATAAGAATGTTTGGTTTTTTTATGAAATACATCCTAGATAATTGTTTATTCCGGGCCTTGCAATTGCATTTGTCCATTTTTAAAGGTAGCCCTTGCATTAGTTGGAGGAATTCTTATAATTGTCATAACAACTTCAATTTTTTCTTACAATAGACAATAGTTGCACCTTGCAAGCCATTTTGTTACTAGCAGAATGGAATATCCTTTTTGCTTGGAATTAGGGAAATGGCAGTGGAGGTGGAGGAGCTTCTGCTGGATCAACTGAAGTTGCTTATTATTAAGTTCTTACTCCATCTTGTTTCTAGGTACAAACAATGGTGCTGCTTTGCTTAATTTGGAAACAAGGACAAAATCATGGCTGTATCGCTGTAAAAGTGACATTCTTTCCCAGCAATTTGTGCACTCGGTAATAATTTATCTTAAATGTATATATTAGCTGCACTGTCAGGAGAGTTACTGAAAACTTGCCAATTAGATAGCTCATCTGTACCTGCCTCAACATACCATCTTTTCCTGTTAGGTTCTTTTGCCGTCTTTTTTAATTTTCCCATTAGCTTTTATTCAGTGCGTCTGATGCATAAATTAATGCTTTTCATGATTCTTGAAATAAAAATGCAATTGGCTGCCCATTTATATTGTGTGCAAAAATGAATATTTTTATAAAGGGGAGTAATCTGATTCCATTACTATGAGAAACAGAAATAAGCAAAAATAAATAAATGCTTGTACTTTGTCAGCACATGTGGTAATATGTAGGTATAGATGGTAGTAATAAGTTTTATGGGTTTTCTACTAGCTCCTTGAATTTTATCGTGGATTCTGTGATAAGGCTGCTGAATGATTGCTTTTGCTACCAGAGTCATTAACCCATCCCACTGGTTGTGTTAAAACTGAATTGTAGTTACTATAACATGCCTTCCCTATCTCTAATATGCCCACTTAATTTTGCTCACTTTGTTCAGGGAAATGTTGTGCTATGTGGTCAGCGTAATGGGAGCATAGTTCCTGTTGATGTGCGGCATCGTAATCTCCATACTGGATTAGCCTCTCCTAGCACTGCTAGGACAGTTCCCATGCTGCTCTCTAGGCATAAAAGCAAATGGAGAAACCAGGTGCACACTAATAGCACATAATATCCATTATTATATGTTCATAGTGTCGGATTAAGTTGGTTTTTTGAGTGGTGGTTGCGGGCTGAGGAAAGGAGAAATAGTTTTTGTCTCATTACGTAGGTCATAACATATATATGTTGTACTTTCCTATTTTACGAGCTTACAGGATCAAACAAACCATAACAAAAGGGGACATCTATAGAGAGCAAGCTCTCTCTAGAGCACCACATTTTTATCAACTTATCATGACATTGTAAATGGTCAAAAAGACAGACAAAGCTAGGTAAATTTTGACCTTCTGAACTGTAACGTGTGTTAAATGTAGCCATGAAAATCCACAATATGTGGGACTGATCAAGTTTTAATATTGGTTTTTTGAATAACACTAGAACAAAAATGATTTTTTGACCTGATATGCTAATTCAGCTAATGAAGAATGTAATGTTATGATTGTTGTTTGGGAAAAAAATACATGCAGGTTGATAAGGCTAAATCTTCAGGAGTTGTTTCTATGTCCTCGGCAGTTTGCAGGTAGACAAAAATGTTCTTTCCTTGGTACTACTCTATTTCGGACATTCTCAAGTTTCCTATTGCTAAGATTGACAGTGTTATACAGCTTGGTCGCTCTGTCATCAGATGAGCACTATTTCTTAGGGAGCTCCATGGATGGATCGGTAAGTATATCTTAATATTTTTTTTGTGTTAATGAGTGAGTGTACAAGCAAATATGCTGAAAATGTCTCAGGATTGATTGCAGAACTGGAAATTTTTTTGCTTGCACCTCAGAATGGTTTAACAAGATGTTAACTAAATTTCGGCCTTTGCCCCCCTGCTGCTGTAGTATGTCAGATTTCATGCATCTTTATTACAATTGCACATTATACATATTTCAGTCTTTTTGGGACAACTAAGTTTGATATTATAAATGCATAATGAGATTTGACTGAAATTATTGTTATGGTTACATTAATACATATTTTTATTTGACCTGTTTATGGTTACAAATGGTTCATGCAACAGCTTGACTATTCTGTTTTACAGATCAAGCTATTTGATTTCCGCCTCATTCAGAAAGGGGCTATACAGTCTTATGCGGGGCATGTAAACTCACACACTCATTTACCACTTGTTGTTGATCCATCTGAAACCCTACTTATGTCAGGCAAGTTATTGTTAGCTCTAGACATCACTGCACCAGGCAGGCTGCTAATAATTTTTTTGTTGTTTGTTTTTTTCATATACTGCTAGGAAGAATGCCTTTTGAGATTACTCTTGAAACTTGGAGTAGGTACTTGTATGGAAAAACATCCCCAATGCTTTCTATGCATTTTCGCTTGAGCACCTCACTCCATGGCCTTCACCATTTTGTGACTTGAACCTTGCTAAATATCAGCTATGGTAGCTTTCCTATCATTGCTCATGCATTGTGCTAGTAATAGCTGCATTGTTACTAAGAACACTGCTATTTAAAACTTCACCATTTGATATAGAAGTTGAAGGGCTCTGGCTTAAATGCATTACGAACCCTAAATCCTGTGATCAAATGCTGGATAATAATATCATCAAGGATGTAGATTACTCTTTGGCATTCCTGGAATATTGCAAGGCTGAACCATTAAGTTATCATGATGAAATTTGAGAAAATTATGCTGTTAGCGTCTGGTTCACGTCTTCTTTATTAGGCCAGCCACATAGAATGTGTAACAACAGAGTTGCAAACTGATCTTTTTATGGATGTGCATTACAAGGGCATTTCCTAGCATAAACTTGTCATTTTCAACACATCGTTATTTATTGTCAGGTGGGGAGGACTGCAATGTTCGAATTTGGAGCATCAAAACGGGCGAGCAAATATTTGCACAGCCTGTGGCTGACGCACTCTTTACTGCACTTTGTTGGCCAGAGAGCAGCCTTGACTTGCATGGTTCTTCGCTATTTGATCTAAACCACAGCTGGGGTGCTTGGCTGGGATCACGCGATGGCCTGTTCTATATGCATGGTACTTAGCTGGTTGTGCACTAGTACTGACTTGGAGCCATGAAGGAAATGTTGGTTGTGTTTTGGAAGAAGCTTTAAAGACGATTGAACTCTGTTGTGTGCTCAAGTCGCTGTGGCACGAGGGCTGCAGAGTTATCAACCGGCACTGCCACCGTTTGGAGTTAGTGATTACTAGGTCGCCTGCGTAGTTAGCTGCTAGTTTTCCCATCGGAAAACATAGAAATAGTGTACCATATCCCATTTAAGCATGGTGATGCAATGTGTTCTTTACTGTGCTGATGTTCTCTTGCAAGGGAATTTTTGTGGGACATGAGACATCCCAGCATGTATGTCCATTCGTTTGTGAGGAATGCAGCATCAGAGCTCATTGTGAATTTTACACAACATACATGGTTTCTTAAGCCTTATATTCTAACTCCATAATAGCAAATCCTGTGCTTGAAAGATATTCTTACACTTTTCCAGATTTTTCATCACAAAACTGCAGCAAACATTTATTTAGCTGCTACTTGCTACGCCCAAGCAATGCTCAGGGTAGGCTGCTGTTACATATTAGTGCCCGTCTATAGTTACAGTATGATATTGCTAGCACATCCATCAGACACCAGACTGGTCTGATTAATCTCTCAAGTTCAATGTCCCAGTCAACTACAACACTAGCAAGATAACAAGAAACGATGTTAACAAGCTTTGTCAATTGTTAACGTACAAAACTGTCCTCTTTGCCGTTCATCGTCAGGTCTAATCTTTCCCACTTAGTTCGGAGGGTGATAAACAGGAGAACGGCGTTCTGGCAAAGGAGGCCCCCTATCTGACCCATCCACAAACCCTGAAACAAGCATCAACAATACATGGTTAGTGAGAAAAATTGCAATCAAGAGCATCGGTCTGCGTCGAAAAAGCAAGGGGTAGATGCAAAGTTCATATTTTTTCTGCCTGCCTGTACCTTGGTATGAAAGCCAAGCTTGAATCCAAGGAGGATAGACAGTGGCAACCCTATTACGTAGAAGGCCACCAGGTTGGTCCATGCTTCCAAATGCTGCCAGCCACAGCCTCTTGAAACCCCTACAGTTTTGGATACAAGTTACTGCAAATGTTCACTTTTGAGCAAACAAATGTTCTTCACTTGAACATCAAGGTTGGTTGAGGCATCTGGAGAGAGATCCCCTGAACTAACACTAACCTGACAAGACTCCCTGTGTAGAATCCAGCACCACTGACCCAATGAGCAATGGTGTCATCGAAGCGAATTTACTTATCACCGCCTCGCTGTCGCTGAACAGACCTGCCCACTGATCATGGCCAAGGCCTAGGAGTAGAAGAAATGCCACTCCCAGCAGCAGGGAGAGTGCAAGTGTCACTGTGAGCGCCTTCTTCGCCTTGTCAACGTTACCAGCACCAAGCTCATTTGACACCCTTGTGCTGTTGAAACATCACTTGAGTGAGTGAGCTGAAGCCTGAAGGACAGATGACATGGCTGTTGGCAGTTGTCATAGTATCTATTACCTGATAGCGGCTGCGAAACCGTAGGTGATCATGTATGATATTGCTTCAGTGTTTTCACTGTCAAGTAGGCATCTAACTGCGGTCAGAACTATAAAGACAAGAAAAAGAAAGAAATTGAGTCCTCGAAGATGAGTGAGGAGAAAGATAATTACCACATTGCAATGATAGATGTGCTGATATGAGAATCTGGCATCAGCCCGGCCAGTAAAACCAGCACCTCAAACGCCCAGTACTCGAAGCTGTAATTCATGTTTGGCAAAGCATCAACAATGCATTCCATTCAGTGCTAACCATCATGTGATCAAGATTAAAGAGCAGGCAATCGTAAATGCATTTCGATTATCATTTCATTGTGTGTACTAACCACACCATGACAGCAGAGGGAATGGCCAGCTTGAGGCCAGGCAGAACGTGCCGAAACGCCTCTGCCGAAAAGCCCTCCCAGGTGTGCCTGAATCTCTCCGAGAGCATCACGTAGGCTGCGAGCATGAGGAAGGACAGCCACAGCGACACCGACGCCGCCATGGCGGCGCCGGCAACGCCGAGCCCCATATAGTGCACGAAGGCATGGATGATCCCCACATGGAACAACAGAGGCAGGAGCGAGAACACCACCAGCGGCATGACCACGGACTGCGTCTGCAAGAACCTGAGGGTGCACTGGATGAAGCCGTAGGCGAACTGCGCTGGGATCGAGTACCGGAGGAAGAGCGCCGCTATTCTTGAGACCTCGGGGTCTTGGCGCAGGAGGACGAGGAGTGGCTCCGAGTAGAGCCACAGGAGGGAGACGAGGACGGAGAAGAGGCCCGACGTGATGATGGACGCTTGGAGGTACACGCCCAGCATGCGGTACGTCTTTGCGCCATAGCCTTGGCCGCACAGCGTCTCCAGAGACCCGCTTAGTCCAGTCTGCATCATAACAAGGTACAACAGTGATCAGTGTAGCTGCATAGGAATGACAAATAGTTCCTATTGGTTCTTGTTATTGCAAAGTTTTGGGCATATGAACTTTGACCAATGTGTAACATTGATCATTATGAAACTCCCTATTGAAATCCTATCATTCGCAAGTTCTGCCAGTTTCTTTGATCTTTTCTCCTCTACCTTTATTATACCACTTCTACACTCTGATTATTACTATTGTGCAGATGTTCCTTCCCAAGCTCCCACTTCTAATTTCCAGGACACTCCAAACTTCAGGTAACATTTGGTAGTAGACCAAATCATACGCACAGGCTCTCTGATATTAGAGCTGAAGGAATTAGAACAACACACTACAATATAGTAGTATATAAGAGTTCATAATTCACTTTTTTTAGCAAAAGTTCACAATTCACTTGATCTATAACAACCCACAGCTGTGAAGAAGGGTCTTGAGTTGGTCTTAAAACTGTAGCCATGTTCTGCAGGGGAGGATTGAATCAGGGTATGTGCACATCTGTGTATACGGGAAAGATGCATGATAATTTTAAACAAAAGTCCCAACAAATTTCACATATTCTAATCTTTAAGCAGAATATTGTAAAGCTGAATTGATGCTTTACAGCCAATTTTCGCAATCACAGCATATTCCTATATGACCATGCGTGTTGCCTATAAGTTGACTTCATACAATCTTCTTATTAATGCTATCTTTCATAGCTGATGTATTGGTTGACTTGAAATAAAATAAATAAAAGATAACAGCATTGCATTGATTCCATCTGAAAAGATAAAAATTCACACTTTAAACATTTTACTCGAATTTTATACCTTTTATGTCATTATTATTTATATCATTAACCTAGATTATAAAAAGATATTTTTGTGTGTCAATGAGAGGATGCATGATGAATACAGATTTCTATTGGAACATATTGTGCATGTTGTACTTTCTTTGAAGCCATGGAAAAGTTCTAATTTTGACCCCAAATGGAACGTTGAAGTTGTTTGTGTTTTTCCTTTCACCCATTTAACATTAGCAAGTAGGTCAAGCTGTAGTCAGGCAAAGGCGTAAGGACTAAAGCGACATCTTTTAGGTATCAACATAGAAAGGGATTTATAATTTATCTGGTCTAAGTCTTCTTTAAATTTTCATATAAAATGTTCTAAAACTTCCTGTTTCACTGTAAAATGTTAAAGATTATCAGGTTTTCAGCGGTAGGTAAACATTGTCGATTTTACTCATGGTGAAAGTTTTACATTTACGTTAGAGCTGCTTGAATGTTTTGCTAACAAATGTTTTCCCACCTACACATTTGTCTATTAGGATATTACATAGGTCATTATCATCTCTTCATTCTTATGCGATGCATGGCAGAAATATATATATTTTTTACTTACAATAAAGATTCGCAGCCAAGTTGGAAAAAGGCAAAGGAAAATACTACTGACCCAAATGCTTAGTACTAAATTAAGATTTAAGAAAGCATAAATGAAAATGCAGCGTTTTTATTAAAGGTACATCTTCTGCTTTAAAGGTCTAGAAAATCCCATAATAATTCTTAGATCAGGAAGAAAAGAAATTATCTCATTAATCAATGGAGAAAAAAAGAAGATATACACCACTGATTTTGTTTCTAAAAGATTATAAATTTATAATGGTGCAGATTAGTAATATATCTCTACTATAAAAGGCAATAAGGGGACCATGAACAGTGAATGGTGAAGCACTTCATTCAAATTACATGTATGCTATCCATTGTGGTTTTTTGTTCTTTGAACCCTTAAGTTGCCATATTTTGCACATAGGTCCCTGCCTTTATGCATTTTGGTCCTAGCAGTTTTATAATTTAGCATGTAGGCCCTTGGTTTTCAACGTTTCACCCCCTCGAGTTTCTATATATCACATGTAGATCCCTGCATTTCACATTGTAGTCCCTCAATTTTTGATATTTCACACATAGGCCCCTTGCTTTATGCGTTTTGGTCCACATAGTTTTCCTATTTAGCTCACAGGCCCTTGGTTCTTAACGTTTTGGCTCCTGAAGTTTCTATATCTCGCACATAGGCTTTGGCCTTACAGCGCTTCAACCCCTCTATTTACCCAAATTCGCACAAAGAACCCTTGCGAAGCAACAAGCATGGGCCACTAACTAGTAGATACAAAAATTCTCATTAACAAGTGAAGATCTACACCGCTTATTTTTCTGTTTAAACTAGATTAGTTTGGTGCCGATTAATCACATATATATATGTATATCGTACAACTTCTACAATTGTATAATAAATGCAATTATATATTCCGAAGGCAATAAAGTTTTATTACAAACACAATATGTTGTAGCATCTAGTCGCACTATTGCGCACGAAATTCCACTATCTATTTTTTAATCAGCAACATGTAATTTTTTTTACAGAAGTACCATTTTGTTCATAAAACAGTGCATATGTGTGTTCTCTTGGTCCTCAACTTGTTTTATCGGTGTGTTATGCCTATGGCAGTTCTTATTAGACTCCACGTGATCAGTTTTGCAATTTCCAATAATGTCACCTCGTTTTGGTCCATGCTAGATCTTGGTGAGCCCACTTGTGCTGTGATGCTTCATGCTAGATTTTGGACAAGAAAGGACAAACAAAACTGAAGAAACAGGACAGAGTGCTTGATACGGTGGGTGGGGGCAGCAAGCAATTAAGCAACTTGTTCACCTTTTTTGTTTCTTTCCACCAATTTGTTTAACAAATCACTCCACTTATTGTGCAAAATAATCGCTGTAGCAGTAGCATGATTCTCCACCGGAGATGGATCGGAGGAGATGCTTCAATTGTTAGTTAATGGCTGCTAATCAGCCCAATCATGCAGATTAATATATGCCAAGAAAGGAGGAAAGAATCAGGCTGTGGTGGAGGAAATGGTGGAGGCATGGAGGCAATATACCATGAGGGCGATCCCGGTGACGGTGCCCCAGGAGTTGCCGAGCGTGGCGCCGGCGAGCTCCAGCTCGCCGAGGCGGCCGGCGTACATGACGGAGACGAGCGGGACGGCGTAGTAGGCCAGCATGGTGACCACCATGGGCGCCGCGAAGGCCACCTGCCCCGCCGCCTCCTCCGCGTCCCACCACCCCGGCCTCCCATTCCTGCCTCCACGCAGCCGCTCGACCTCCTCCGCCTCCTCCTGCTTCCCTCCCTCATCTCCATTATCACTCACCCTCAGCCTCTGATCAAGCAGCAACGGAGCTGCTGCGCCGTCCTCGCCCATTTTTGCACCCCCTCTTGCTTGCTTTCTTTCCTACTGCTCCAGACACCAGTGCCTGCAGCTTGGCTTCTGCTCTCGTCTGAACTTGCTAATTAAGTTCTGCACTCACTCTGCAGGCGTGGCGTTGTGGACACGTTCTTGTGTGGACTGATACTGCCATCTGCTAATGCTAATCAACCCTGTATATAAAGGCAGCCAGGACACGTCCACACCACCTGTTCACTGTTTGGTTGCTTCCTTTTCTCTCTCTAGGAGGTGTAGCAAGAAGAAGAGTAGTTTGCATGCATTGTGATGGGCAGGGCAGGGCAGCCTCCATTTGTTTTTGGGCTCCAATCTTGACATGCCCGGCCAGCAGAGAACAAGTCTGGTCAGAAGTCAGGAGTATATATCTATATGGGTAATTAGCATTCTCTTGGCCCTCTCCCTGACCTGAATCAAGTTCACTTGTGGCGTGGACTGCCTCTCGCCGTGCTTAATTACGTTGAGAATTCTTTCAGTCAGACCTGATTGACTCACCAAACAGGCTGCTTACCTACAAATGTTTGCATAAACCGGGTAGTGTAAACAGAAGAGGATGGGTAATGTAGTTGTCCTAGCCAGATTACATCTTCTCTTGAGCTGAAACATCATCCTAGACTTACGGAAGCAGACATGCCGCCCGGGGCAAAGTCAGAAGTCGCAAGTAGGAATTTCTGTGTGCAAACAACTTGACCGATTCATAATAATATACTGTTTATGCCTGCCACTCTGACTGTGAGCATATATGCAAAAATGCAATGCACCTGCTGTTTTTGCCGCCCACTGGCACTGCACTTGTATGGCATCGCTTGTGAGATTTGAACAAGTATAGCTAACTGCAGTTGTATGGTTCTTTACTATGTGCAAGCTTGCGTATACATATAAACTGACCATAGGTTGCGCTGATATAGAGTAAAGGATGTATGCTAATGGAGTAGCATAACAAAAGGGCGTTTATCAATGGGGCCAACATATCTTGGAGAGTTACAATATGAAGATGGCGATGGATTGAATTTTCCCTATACATATCAACGACATACAGCAGCAGCAGTTTCAATTTTTCTTCAAGAAGGTTACATCTTACAGCTAATTAACTTTTTTTTTTGCGAGGAATAAAGCTTTAATCCATATATGGTCTTGAGGATTACTCGACCAAGCATGGCGCCCTGGCCATCATGTTTCTTCTCAGATCCTGGAGTATCCCCCACCGTAGCCCTCATATTGCTCCATGAACGAGTCGTTGAACTTCTTGAAGCTCGACATTATGGCCGGGAAGTCTTCCTCCGCAGGCAGGATGGTCGTCCTCAGGTGGAACACCCTGCATATATATGCCCACAACACCACACTATCCATCAGCTTACTTAGAGGTATGCAATGAGGACAACAATAAATCCCTTACAATGATTTGATTTAACATGACAATCCCTATGATAATGCACATTATTATTTGTTCAAAAGAAGATATTGCACATTATTCACAGTGTGGTGGCGTTTAGTTTTCAAGCCTCATTTTCCCTGGTAGTCATGCATCCTGTCTGGTTGGCATCTGACAGTTATAGAAATTCAAAACCACAGGAAATTCATAAAAAGAAAAGCACTTACCCTTCTTTTTGACCAAAGCCTGAGCCTGGAACAGTAGATATTCCTGTTGCTTCTAGGAGCTTCAGGCAGTAGAAAACATCAGGTGCTTTGCCAGCCCTTTTGGCTCCATCAATAGCTCTTTGTGGCAGACGTATTTGGGGAAATGAGTACATAGCTCCTGCGACAACACAGTTGCGAGAGTATTAGAGAATCTGCTTTGTCATCCTATCGCTGAAAAAAAAGACACATGTTGGAAATCCTTATGTCACCTTCTGTGAAATTGCAGACAACATTTCGGCAACTATTGAAACCATCTGTCATTAGGCGTGCTCTCCTCCTCAAAGACTCAAGGATAGCCTTACTGAAATGTTATACATAGAATTCAATAAAGTATGATATTGGAAATAAATACTTGTTTAGGTTTTTTTCACGTGGAAATGCAGAGAAAGTAAAAACTGTAAAGGACAGTATGTTTAACCTTTCGGCAGCATATTTCAGATATGAGATATCTCCAGGTTTAGGAGGGTTAACCATTAGCCCCATCTGTAAATGATAGGATAGACTCAGTACCATTGTATAACATGGAAAAACAAAGCAATGAAACTTCAATCAAGTTAGTTTAGCTGAAACTAACTTAATTTCAAGAACCAATCTCTGTGTTGAGTGGAAAAAAAACACTAATGCATATTTGCATATGTGCAGTTCATTGCAAGGACTACAATCCAAAGAGGACATGCATAGCTTTCCAGAGTATAACATTGTAGGTTAACGTTGACTAGTCTGCACTCATCAGCACAATTATGAAACGCAAAATGAGGAGATTAAGATGTTTTGATTTATCCCTTGCTCTTATCACTGCCGCAATCCATAGAAAAAATTCTAGGCATGTTTTAGATCAAAGGGGTGTCAAGTCATTGACAATCTGAACAATGCTCCACGGATTGAAATCAAGGATAAAATATTTCCAGATTTTTTTTTAGCAAAAAAAACATTTCCGGTTTGAAAGCTTCTAGTTTGACCACAGCTAGGAAGAATGCGAATCTATGTCATGCCAGAATAGAGATGGATACCCGGTACCAGTTCAAATAAGTACAAGAGAAAGAACAGAGTAGTGGGCATTGTTTCACTTACAAAGATCTGGCCAGGAACATTTGGACTTAGTGCAATAGATGCAACTTTGTAGATCTCCTCTACTGTCTGTCAGATCAAATCAGTTCAGAGTAAATTTTATATCGTAGATTATAGAATCTAGCACCAACCTTATTTAAGTGCCTAAATGCCTAATCTTCAACTGGAAAAGCTTTTCAGAATCAATTAAAACATCACTCCACAGTTTTGAGATTGGACGAAGCTAGCAGCTCTAAATTAACGTCATGGTGGCAACATACGTTTTACATTACTCTACAGTCCTGATAGATCGATAAAGATCACTATAGTAAAAGGAATATCTTGAAGTAACAAATGCAATTACAACAAACTAGTTACTGGGCTATATTGTATGCTGCAACATATACGCAACTGGACTGTTGACTAAATAAAGTCAAAGTCAGCAACAAGGCCAAGGAATTCTGTTGTAGTTTTTCTTAACGTTTCTGAAGCAGTCAGCAGTTCATGAAGAATGTAACATCTTCTTATATTTGCATTAACAGTTTTGTATAGCTTCATTCCTTAACATTTAACAATAAATAGTAAGGGACTTGTTCACAACCTTATCAGATAAATCACAAATTCTATAGTGTTGTTATTACCTTGGGAGGAAGATTTGTCATTTCAAAGTATCCGCCACGCTGTCCACACTCACCCCAATATCCCTTGGACACAGTATGGAAAGAAACCAGCTGGACTTCCCTGCTTATTGGAGGACCCATGTCGAATAAAACCTGAGATAAGTGAAGAAAGGACATGTCAGCCTAGTTGCTATTTGTAGAAAGTGCATGTGAATCTTCCAGTGCAGCACGGCATGTTCTAGTGTATTAGTTCTTCACAACTGACAAAATTAGTACTTGTTTATCTGTGGTACTCAAACTTACTGTGCTCTTTGGTTTTTCATGCTTGTCACAGGAAAACTATTAGCTTAGGTGAAGTGTAATCATGAAAAAGCATCAAAACTACCTTTCTTGCACTAATAAATGGCCGTTCATCTTGATAAATGTTCTGCTGATAAACTTCATCTGCAAGCAGAACTAAGTTTTCCTGACAGCAAAACTTCAAAAGTTCCCTTATATTTGCTTCACTAAGGCATTGACCAGTAGGGTTTCCTGGATTTATAATCACCATCGCTCGAACCTAAGTAGAAAAAAAAATCAGAGTATAATGGCACACTTTTATGTAATCAGCTTGACCACATTGATCTCAAAAAGGAAACATGGACTACCAGACACTGAAACAAAATATACTGATCAACATAAATCATCAAGTGGAACATTTTTCTACATGTCAGCTGATGCATAGCAAAGTTGTCCTTCACACTGTCGGTGTTTGTCCAAGAGTTAGAAGGGGTTTTGAGTAAGCCAACAAGGATATGTCTAGGATATGAGAGCAGGGAAGACAAGGTTAGCTTTGTAACTGGTCCAAAAACAATATGTATCCCCCTTTACATATTCTAATGAGCATGATCACTCGTTTTCTAGAATTTGAACAATGTTTTTCTATTTTGATGAGTCCTCCTTTTGCTAGGTATCATGATGCGTTATTGAGCCAACACAGTGCTGGAAATAGCTCAACAAAATCTGGATTCATAAGCACTATGTTGTCATTGTACTTGGCACTGTTTTCCTGTGTGTATCTGTACAGATAGGCACAGGCTAGTCAAGCCATATACTCGAATTGTGGAAACTACTTAATTGGATAAATGCAACCCAAATGATAAGACAACGAAGGACCCCTAAATTATTGTAGAACACTTACAGTGATTCCCCTTGACCGTGCTTGTGTCACTGATTGCCTGACATTGACAAAATCCAGTCCCCAGTTAGCCTCTTCTTCTAAGTAATATGGGACAAGAGAACCACCGAACAGGGAAATGGCAGCAGAATAAAGTGGGTATTGTGGAACAGGGACCAAAATCTGCCAAGAAAGATACAGGTCCCAATGAATTATTAGTCAGGAAAATTAGTCTTCAGTAAAAATAGCACAAATTTTTTTTGAGTAATAAATAGCATGAAATCTGGAGAAAAGATTCGATCTTTTCCAAGAATAATCATACCCCATCCCTGTCATTTCTGATGATGGTATTCAGCATTTGCATCACACCTTTGCTGGCACCATCTGTCAGGTAAATAAGCTCTGGATCACTGCAATAAAATAGAACATCGCGGTATGAGGATCACCAGAAAAACCATGTTATACGACATAGAACCCTTTTTTCAGTGCTATTATTCAATCTAACCTCGGATACCCGTCACGCCTCTGTATGAACTCGGCGACTTCCTTCCTAACACCAGGGATACCTCGGGAATCACTGTAAGCACCTGATTAGATAAAACTTGTATCAAAACACTCATATGGCTATCAGACTAACAACACATTCAACTAAAAGTGGATACTTTTGTGTGTTTTATCCACTGTAGGATGTCAACCAATTCACTTGAGAGATAAAACATAGAAAAGAAGCATTTTTTTACAAGGATGCAATATGTTCACTTGAGAGATAAAACATAGAAAAGAAGCATTTTTTTTACAAGGCTGCAATATGTTACCTAAACCGCCGGGTGCCATGGCGAGGTAGTGCTTGGCCCGTGCGATGGCATCGGCAGGGAAAATAAGGCCGACGTTGGGGTCATCGAGCAGAAATGGAGCCTGACACAGCGCCACGACCTGCACGGGCGCGGATAAACAATCAGCCACTAATCAAGATTAAACAGTCAGACTAGTAGAAGAGAAATAGGATCACTGGGGCAAGAAGAAGGAGAGAGCGTTGGGGGGTGACCTGGCGGGGGAAGGTGAGCGGCTTCTGGCCGAGGGCGTGGGGGTTGCCGACGTTGGTGAAGATGATCTTCTTGCCCTCCTTCTGGAGCTCGGAGGCGCGGAGGTAGAGCTCGCCGCGCACGGCGTACTGCACCTTCTTGACGTTCTCGTTCAGCTCCTCGTAGTCGAGCGGCTTCCTCCCGCCGCCGCCCAACATCTTGCTGGCTTGCTGCTACTTACCGCCGCCGCCGCCGCCGCCGCCACTAGACTCCTTGGTGCAGGCGGGCTCGATCGATCGCCTGCTCGTGCGCGGCAGAGGAGGGATTGAGAGGGAGGGAGGAGGGCTGCGTGAAGAAGAGAAGGGGAACCAGGAAACAGGGGAGCAGGTGGAAATTTGTACTGTAATGGCGAGTGGAATATCGAGTGTCGTGTTGTGACCGCGCGCAGATTAATCAACTGCAGATAATGCGGAGACGAGATGGCATCCTCTCGTTTCTCGATCTCTTGCAGAATTTGGGTGGGGGAAACATAACTGAGTCTGAAATGAAGAAAGAATTCCGCGAGGATAAGAGGAGGCGCGGATGAATGGCCACCGGTTGGGTTATCACCACGCCTGCGGTGGAGAAGCCTCTCCGGCTCCCCCTCCTCCCTCTCGCGCCTCGGCGACCCAACGCTTGGCAGCCGGACGGAGGAGGGCAATGCACAACACAATAATGCACACTAAAAACAACGCACTTTCTTTGTCTCCTTTTGTCTTCTTCGCTCGTCACACTGCTCTCTGCTCTGCTCTCCCACAATTAGCAACAATCATGAGATTGAGCTCCATAGTTGAGACTTGAGAGTAAAGACTGCATCTTTTGCCAATAAGCACAGATTGCCCTGCTTCCTTTTCATGTAATTCTATGACTGTATCTGCCACAGAATTTTTTCTGTACAAACTTTTTTTTTTTCAAAGTTGAGAGTAAATAAAGATCGTATCATCGTCAATAAGCACAAAGTTTTTTTTTTTGCAGACTATAAGTTTGTATGAAAACTAACATTTTTTCCCCAACAAAGTTCATACATGATATAGGTTTTGACAAAGAGGTTTTTTTTAATGGATGATTGTGATCAATTGTCTCAAACTTTATAGATCATGTCCTGGATACACCTCGGCAGCAGCATTTTACACTTGTTTTTTTTCTTGACAATGTGTCGACTACTCTGATCCTTCACTGATTACAAATTTACAACCCGACGGCTACAGCAGGTGAGCAATGCGACGGAAGCATCTCATGAGCGAAGTTGGCACGAGCTAAGGACTCCCAAGATCCCTGAATCACTTGGCCCCTGGAAATTTCATCCATGTTAGCTGCAGCTGCACCTCGCCGCTCTCGACGTTCTTCAGCCGGAGGATCATGTCCTGGACGAACTTGCCGTTCCTCCAGCACACGTGGCTCTCCTCGGCGAGGCAGTTGTGGCTGCTTGGCTGCACTGATCTCAACACCGCGCCATTACGAATGCTCTCCGGATCCGTGTTCAGAACTTCGATCAGGTGCTCCAGCTCGATCTCTGCCTCCCCCATTGGGTCGTCCCTACTGAAAGTGTCTTTGTCAAACACCTCCTGCACATCACATGGATGGAGTATTATTTCAAGAGATCAAGAAATAAGATAAAAAGGTTTGGCATGACAATCACATAGCAGATCATAACTTAATTGGCAAAATTTTGATGGTACACTAAAATGGATATAAGCTATCCATTTCTCTCGATCTGATGGCTCAGGCTGATTTCGAAATTTTATACTATTAAGGTAGTATTTATACTATATGTTAGTGAAGTCGTATGCCCTCAAAAGGAATGGTTAGTCGGTTAGATCTAAATTATACTATCACCATAATATATTTGTCGTTGTTGTGTACAGCAAATGAAAGAGCTCAGTTAATTAGCATCCCTATTTATTGTAAAGCAGCATTAACAGAAAAGTTACTCAAACTCACAAGTTTGATTGGTGCATTAACATTCGTGACTGACAGAGTAAGCTCTTCGTGCCAAATAGGGTTCACAGATCTCTTTTTCACACTTGTCTTCAGTTTCTGCAGGAGAATTAAAAACATAAAATGTATAGATGAGAACAATACATATAGTCAGATAAGAACAAGGAGCATGATGAGAATTTTCCTGAACGAAAGAAAGAAAAACCAGACGCACCTGCTTGCCGAGGCGAAGAACAACATATGGATCGCTGCCTCTTGCATCACGGTAGGCGAGGTTGATCCCACGCACCACCCGTACTTTCAAGAGCCCTACCAATCCATCCATGCCTGGACTGATGATCGTTTGTTTGGTTCCTGAGATTGATGTGAGAACGTGGGACGAAGAAGCGCCTAATTCCCAGTCCCAGAATTAGGCGCCTTCTTGCGTCCCGTCTAGAGTCTCTGTCTCTGTCCCCCTCGTCTTCATCAGCGCCTAAATAGTTTCAGTTTCATGCAGGAGGCTAAAAAGGGGAGCTTTTGCCTCCACCGTCGGAGCCGACTTGACCACTTCTTCTGTGGCCTGCATTCGAGCCAAACCAATTGCTTCCATTATTGGACATGCTGGGTTTCTTTTCTCTTCTTCTTTTTATTTTTTGTTATGCCTCTCGACTAGTACTATTTCTGTTGCATGGATTTTCAAAAGTTCAACTCGACTGTGTCATATATGCACAGCATTGGCATGGAACAAGAGTTTCTTCCAATTATATACTGAGAGGGAGGTGGATTTTGAGTAGTGAATGCAAACAAATTAGTGAGTTTCAGCATCAAGATGCAAATGCACCTAGTTAAAGTGAAACGAATGTGGAGGAGAGATTGCAGTGGAGAAGAACCGGAGAGGTGGTAGGGAAGTGGTGGTATTGTAGGCCCGAAATGCAATCCCCCTGGTATATGAGGCTCTAGGCATGCTCGCGAACATCGCATCTCATTTCAATATCCGTGCACCACTCCCACTCTCTCTCACATGCTTTTCTTTTGCAAAAAACCCCTAGATTTTTGAAGAAAAAATAATCAGGCCCTTCTTCCTCCTCTATCCTCTAGCCTGGCCGAGCCGGCTCCCCCTCGCACAAGTCGGCTACCGGTGACCACTGTCCTCCTCGACCACCGACGCTTGGCTCGGCGCAGCATCGGCGTGGACGGACAATGCGGCACAGTGGCCCGTGCGGGTGCTGGCGTGGTTGCTAGTGGCAGCACGTGTGAAGGGGAGCCAGCTCGGCCGAGCCGAAGGAGAAAGGAGAGGAGGAAGAAGAAGGTCCCAATTGCTTTTCTTAAAAAAATCTAGGAGCTTTTCACCAAAAAAATATGTGAGGGGAGTAGGGCAGCACACGAATCTTGGAGCGAGATCTAATGGTCAATGCAAACATGCCTGAAGCCGCATGTACATGGGAAATCCGTTCTTATAATAGGCGGCTGCACAAAAGGAAACCAGTGCCTTTGATCCCATAGAAGTAATGTTAAGATGGGGCAACTTGTAGGGATATAAGTTCAATATCCTTCCCAGCTAGAAATTTAGACATCTTTTATTTTAAAAAAGACTATAGTTGGTATATACATGCAAATTAATGTTTTGAAACTTGAACTATTAATATCTTTTAAATAATTAAATTGTCCATATAAAAAACATATGTGTAGGTTTGTCTTTAAAAAATACATTTATAATAATACAGCTTTGTTGTGATTTTTAAATAAATTATAATATTACTTAGTACTCAAAGTTGTGTTTTAGAGACTGTCAATGTCCAGACCAAGTTATTTGTGACGGAGGGGGGCTATATTAATTGTTGATTTTCTAACGAACTCTAGCATATCCACACACCTGTGCAAGGGAAAAAAAAAAATACTTATTCCAAAATTCTACGAGTGGGAAACAATACGAGATTAGCTTTTTTACACAAATTTTAATCAAAATTGAATTTTCAAATTTGTATTGTCAAAAAGTTGGTCTTTTTACCAAAAAAATTCTTAAAAAAATAAATGTACTAGAACTTTAACTATTGAATTTGGGTTAAATTATTTTCCGTGCACCCATAGTCGGTTCTTGCACATTTGTCGAATGATGACATAAAACTCCGATACATGCATTTACCATTTTAGGATCGACTAGTATCTGTTTCGACCTTAATCTAAAAAGGAAAAGAGTCGAGATCAACCAGTTCTTGCAAACAATACTTGCATTTAAAATTCTCGCTGTCGCCATAGGATCGAATTATACAAATGTCAGGAGTACATGCCCGAAGAACACAAGAAAAGTACGCATGGTGAAATGCGGAATGCCTGTAGGAAATTTAACTACATCTCGTGGATCATATGAGAAGGACGCTGTTAATTAATCCTGTGCTGGTGTCCATCAGTGTGTGCTTCCTTCCCAATGCTGACATGCTACCACACCAGCTCGATTGGTTTCATCCCTGGACAGTGCACCCAACACCTACATCATCAAATCAAGTTCATCATTTTTCTTGTCCCCAATCCCAAACAACACACACACGCGCGCACACATATACCTGGAATGTTGATCCATTTGAGCTGGAGGTGGAGGAGGCCGGTGGCGACGTTCCTGAGCCTGAGGAGGAGGTCCTGCACGACCTGCCCGTCCTCCCACACGATGCGGCTCTCGTCGGCGAGGCAGCACTGCGGCTGCCGGCTCGGCCGCACCGTTCGCACCACCGTGCCGCTGCGGATGTCCTCCAGGTCCATGCGCGCCATCTGCAGCAGCGCCTCGATCTCGAACTCGGCGTCGCCCATCCTGTCGTCCTTGCTGAACGTGTCCTTGTCGAACACCTCCTGTTTTTTTTTGTGGGGAAATTAGTTTTGCGTCTTTCAGACCTGATCAGACCTTCACGCACTTACTAGCTTGATGGGTGTTGCCGGGTTCTTGATAGCCAAGCTCAGATCTTCATTCCAAACCGGGTTCACTGTCTTCTTGATCACGCTTGTCTTCACTCTCTGTGCAGGTAAAGCGAATGATGAGAGCAACAAATCGGAGTAAAACTTTTTTTGGGCATGATTTAGAACACTGAACATGATAGAGTAAAATACAGTGACTGATGATCGATATTGAAAAGGGACCATTACCTGATTGTCCAAGTGGAGCACGACATAGGGGTCACTACCAGTAGCATCACGATTCACGAGGTTTACTCCTCGCAGCACTCGCACGCTCAGGAAGCCCGGCAGCTCAGACATCTCTCCTCCTCCTCCTCAGCCTCGTTGAAATTCTGAGCAAAACTCCTTGAAATTCCAGCTACACTAGGCAAAAATGAAATGTCAAGTCACCAACGGAGGAGGACCTCTGTCCATTCAGTTGGCATGCAAGGTTTCGTCTACGGGCATCAGAGCTGCCCAAGTTCTGGCCTCAAGCCACATTCATGGTTCCGCCGTGTCTTTTGGGCATTCACCTTATTTTGCTACGGTTCAGATTTCGGTGGCTGGGTGTTTATATTTAGAATAGTCCGTCTGTCAGAAATTAGAATGGATGACAATTTTCATTTTTTAAATCACGGTTGTACGCTTCGTCTTAGAGGTAGTACCGGCCTCTATAAACTACGGGGAAATAACCACTACTAGAGAACTCACCTTTAGTACCGGTTGGAAACTGGATTTAGTACCGGTTTTTGAATCGGTACAAGCCATCTGGGACTGATGCTTCTTGAGCATCAGTCCCGGTTCTCTCACCCAGTACTGATTGTACTGGGAAATATTTAAAAATATCGAGGATATATGGGAGAAGCGGGACTCAAATCCACAACCTCGTGAGTCGTGACTCTAGCCTCACCCTTCTAACCAACCTACCCACCATCGCGTACTAATATAGATAGAATATGCATTCTTTTTAAACTTCCCTAAAACAAGGCATCAGTATACAAACCGGTACTAATGAGAGGGCATCAATACCGGTTCGTGTTACGAACCGGGACTAATTTACCCCGTGCCTTCGGTATTGGTTCGTATCACGAACCGGGACTGATGCGAGGGTATCAATACCGGTTCGTGGCTCCAACCAAGACTACTGCCCTGCACCCAATAAACCGGTACTGATGCCACTATCAGTACCATGTGCCGGTATAAAAGGTCAATTTTCTAGTAGTAAACGCTAAATTTTAGCGATTGTGTTTGACTCCAAGCTTACAGACGAAATCGTCTCCGACCACTGCTGATGCTCTTAAACATCTAATAGAATCCAAAAGATAAAGTCAACGAGGACCATGCTCCATCCTCCATTTGTTGTGAGGTCTCTATGTTCCAAATGAAACCTTAACTAGTCAAGCGCCTAGCGCCCAAGCTGGATTCGCTTCCAAATAAATAATATAAACCCTAATTTTATAATCACATATGCATGTCGTGTGATTCTCTAATCGACAAAATTTCAAATACATACAGTTTAAATTGTTAATGTTGTATAAGGTAAATCTACGAATATATTTTATATTTAGAATAAAAAAAATTCTTTAGCATTCGCTATCTGCAAAAGCTAATTCTAGTCCATTTTTATCCGGCACTTTAGCTCACTTGCCCACCAAAAACATAACCCCAATCCCCCATACCTAGCTGTGGACGATTGTGAAATAGATTCCCCGCCGAGCTTATTTATTGATTGAGGGACTAAATAGCCCCTTCCTGCCAAAGGACTTTCGTCATAGAAGTGCCGAGTCGCCAAGATGTAAAACGAAATAGGGACAGCGATTATCCTGGTTTGGGACTTTCGGAATGAGATAATAACCTACTCTAGTCACACGGGTGCGTTTGTGTTATTACGGCTATTGATGTTATTACGACCTCCCCTTAGCAGCTTTGTAATTTCTTTTGTAACCTTGTTAAGCAAAAAATAAAGCTCAGTTTTATGATAGGATATGTATTACCTAAGTTTACCTTGGTAGCTTCTGGGTTCGATGATGTCTTCCTCATTTCTGCAAAAGGAGCAAATAGAACGTACTGCGATAGAAGTAGGTACAAAGCAAAGAGAGAATCCGAATTGAAATGACATGATTCTAACCCTAGCCCACTGTGAATAAGTTTTGTGCACCTAATTTATGAGCACGGACTTAGTCACAGGATAGACAACAACAACTATGCCCTTCAAATGCCCGACAGTTGTGCCCCTAAGTTGCGAGGATGGGCGAGGACATTCAAAGAGAAAAGAAAAAACAGATCAAGTTTGGCCCTATCTCTCCTAGTGTCCCAGCCCATGCACTTGAGTTGCAAGCATAGGCTTGGCAGGTAGGGGAGGTAACTCATGACCATTAGGCTCTCGTGTTCCTCAGATTGAAAGACATGGTTATGTAGCAGAAAATACCGAACGGGGTGATGAAGGCCATTTTCTCCTCATCTTCTGGCGACAAGCTAATCTGGTAATATCATGAGTAGGCATCTAGAAAACTCATCAACGGGGCTTCCGCCGTTGTGTCGACGAACTAATTGATGTGTGGCAGCGGGAAGTTGTTTTTGGGCATGCAGTGTTTAGGCCCGTGTGGTCCATGCTCATGCGCCACTTTCCCCCTTTATTTTGAACGATGACTGGGTTGGCCAACCATTCTGAGTGGTGGACCTTACGTATGAATGCCATCTTTAGGAGCATGTCGAGCTATTCTTCTATTATTGCTTGCTTTTCAAGGGAGAATCGTCTGATTTTCTTTCTTACCGGCTTCTTGTTAGGCTGAACTGCCAGCCTGTGCTCGATCACCTCTCTTGGGACACCACGCATATCGAACGGTTCCCAGGTAAACACGTCCATATTTGCCCGAAGGAAGGTGACGAGGTTGAGATCCTATTTGGGATCTAAAGGGGCCCCCAGACGCATGACCTTGGTCAGGTCTTAGTTTGAGAGAGGAATCGCTTTGGTCTCATTGCCGGGCTGGAGGGAGATCCTCTTTTGAGACATCCTGGGTTCTTGGTCAGGTCCACGCTAGGGGAGCTGTCCGACCATACTTAGGGCCTTTTGGCCACAGCTTAGGGTGGCTTGGTGTTTTTCCTGACGGTGATCACTTCGTTTGGATCGGGAATCTTGAGGCTCTGAAAGCGTGATGTGTTACGGCCATGAATTTCCCTAGGGCAGGCCTGCCTAGGATAACATTGTAAGGGGTCTCAAAGTTGACCACCTCGAAGGTGATCAACTCTATCCGGAAGTTGCTTAGACTCCCAAATGTTACGAGCAAGGCGATTTGGCCGAGGGGATTGGCTGAATCTCTTGGCACGATTCCATGAAAAGGGACGACAATGTTTTTGATCTTTGATCTAGGGATCTGCATTTGTCCTAGTACCTAGGCCGTCATGAGATCGAGAGAGCTGCCTCTATGAAGAAGTACACGCCCCACCGTCGTATTGTTGATGGTTGGGCTTACAACCAGTGGGAGCTTCTGGGGCTTCGTTCCCAGGAGGACAATCCTCCTTTGAGAAAGTGATTGGTAGCTCGGTCCACTGTTGGATCTGGCGGTATCCTTGGTCAGCGTGGTACACTTCCTGCACCGCTTCCTTAAGGTCTCATCTAGACTTATAAGCGGAGGACCCCCAAAGATCATATGAATGTGGTTCTGGGGCTCCTGGAATTCTATGTCGTCCTTGCCATTGGTGGTTCTTTTCCCCTTCCTATCGTCTTTTACTATGGGCACGGTGGGCATCTTACCCCTGCCCTTATAGAATGCCTCTAAGTAGGCCAACCAAATGCGACAGTTGCGCAAATAATATCCGTAGGTCTCATGGATCAGGCAAAACCTGCCGCTCTGGTAATCGCCTAGTGACCCTTCGTCGCGACGCGGGTAAGGACGAACCCCCCGTGCCTCTCCCCATGTTATGAGGTCGGGGCTTCCACTCCTACTACCGTTGACGTGCTAGAGATTGTTGGGCCTGTATGACGGATTGGTGTTCGAAGGGTTGTTTGATCACAGCAATGACACCTGACGAAGTTAGCTTCTTCTTCTTCTTCTTCTTCTTCTGCTTGATCTTCCTCTTGAGCGAGGAGGCCCTCACCTTCTTGGAGATCTCTAGGCCTGGCTGCGGTGGCAGTTTTCACTCATCGATCATCTTTTTCCATTTGTCTGTCTCGTTGGCGTTGGCATATCGGTCCGCCATGCGAAAAAGTTCACTAACCGTCAGGTCCAGATGGATTTCTAGATCCTGAGTGAACCGAACATCCCTGACTCCGAACTTGAAGGCTCGTATAACTGACTCATCCGACATGTTTAGGACAGAATTGCGGACCTTGATGAACTTTTGGACAAAGTCACAGAGAGACTCCCCTTCGGTCTGAATCACACGTTCAAGGTCTCTTTCTTTGTCCGGTTGAGCGTAGGTTCAAGCAGCCCCATGTAGCGCGGTGGACAGGTAATTGGCTATTATGCCCTCGTCTCCTCCATCTGCCAAAATGGCAGTCATATAGAGTGAGAGGAACTCGTCGGGGTTTTGGGTCCTATTAAACCTTTTGATATGTTCAGGCTTAAACTTGGTCAGCTAGATGACATCGCGAAGAGCGCGAGAAAAGCCCGACATCTGTAAGCCGCAGAACCATGACGTTTAGATCGATTGATGCAATCTCGACCATCACGAGGTTGTCGGTCATTTGGTGAGGACCGAGGCGCGAGAACACTTCCCGATCACGCGCGCGGGGAGCGCACAGTGCTAAAGCTACGTCCGCCTCGGCCGTGGCTCTCCGAGCTCTCTTCATGTCCTCCTGCTTGGTCGTGTCACCGTCGACGACGATCACGGCTCTCTGATTGGGAAACAGATTCCCAGCGAGTTTACTTATTGATTGAAGGACCAAACAACCCCTTCCTATCAAATTGAAGGACCAAACAACCCCTTCCCGTCAAAGGGCTTTTGTCGTAAATACGTCGAGTTAAAGAGATGGAAAATGAAATAGAGACAAAGATCATATCTTGGTTCGGGCCTCTCCGAAAGAGATAATAACTCTATTTCAATCACACGAGTGCGTTTGTCTTATTACGGCTATTGATGTTCATGCCAATGCTCTCCCCTTCCCATGGGCGAGATATTTATAGTATAAGGTATGCGCAATCCCAGTCCTAGATGACCTGGAAAAACCTATTCAGATAACCTTACAGATATATTCCATAAACATACTAACTTGAGCACCAAGAAACATCCATATCCAAAAAACTTCGTGCTCTGATATGGAGAATTCCCAAGTCAGTGAGAACGTCGAGCCAATTATCCTGATGTACCTCCTTACGGCGCATGATGGCACGTACATCGAGATAAGTCAAACGCACTAATAAACATTATCTACATACTCCAATTATCGAGATAAATCAATAAATATTTTTAAAATATAATAATTCAAAATTTTAAAACAGCAAACACACTAATAAACATGAAATTATTTTGGCATTACCTAACCATTACATTCATGGTTTTTAGAGTTAGTTTGCTATTTATATTATTTGCATTCTAGTTATTCGATTTATTTGTTGATTTTATAAATAAGTCTGTACTACATAATATATGAAAATAATTTGTTTTGAACCACGGTCACCCTACAAAAAATTTCATAATATTATGCATGTAAACCCTAGGCAATTCCAAACTGAGCCAAGCTTGAACAGGCTAGGCCTGGCTCATGAGCTCAGGCACGTTTAGGAAACGAGTTGTCTTGGCTCGGCCTACCTGGATGACCAAGCTAGGAACCTAGCTCAGGTCGAGCACGGATGAAGCTCGCGAGGGCTTGTGGGCTCGGTGCCACCCCGTCGTCGTCCCGTAAGCAATGCAGCCATAGCTAGTTTCTTGTTGTCCTGCGAGAGCACACTGGACTCCAATCCCATGATCGCCCATGCTGGAAGGAGGCAGCCGTCTGGAGAGGTGGGGAGGAGAAAGTCACTGGGATGGTGGAGGGAGGCAGCCGACCGAGGAGAAGGAGAGAAGTGGGAGGTGGCGGCAAACGGAAGGAGGAGGAGATGGCCGATCGAGATAGGGGAATGAGGAGGAAGACGGCCGACTGATGTGGGAGGAGGAGCAGTGGTGATATGTAGATTGCTTGAGAGGAGAAGGATGCGAGAGGAGGTCGAAATGGGAAAGGGGAGCGGCGAGTGTGGGATTTGGGGGATTTGGGAGGAGGGATTTAGAGTTTGTGGTTGGGCTAGGCCCATGTGAGAGTGAGAGAGGCTAGATTTTTTGCATGGCCTTTATAACAAACTACCTCTCATGAGCCTAGATGAGTGAGCTGGGCTAAAGCTCGGCTCAGACTTATTTTAGTCATGAGTTGAAATCACTCGTTTGCAAAAGAGCTGAGCCGAGCTACTCACAACACATGAGTTAAAGCTGACGGCCCTACCTACAGTACCATCCTGCATGCTCAGAGTACAGGAGAGGGCCCTAGCTATTCTGTGCATATATATGCCAGGCATGGTGAGAATGATGCAAGTGTGTATGCTTGCGCTTTCCAGGAAACATCAGGGCATCTCCAGCAGAAGCTCTAAAATCGGATCTCTATACATCTCCTCTAAATCACTATTCGCTCTCTATATTTCCATCCTCTCCAGCAGAGCCTCTATCCAGAAAAACTATAGAGGTTGATATAGAGAGCCTCTAAATTTAGAGGCTGGGAGAGAGAAACTCTAAATTTATAGGCTGAGATAGAGGCTCTGCTGGAGAACGAGAGACTCTAAATATAGAGAAGATTCCATTTTAGAGTCTCTCCTGAAGATGCTCTCAAGGAATTAAATCCACGCGCTTAATTCATTCATTGCATGCCAACATGGATCGATCGATGCAAAGCAGTAATGTCTGCCACTTGCATTCATTCATCTCTTGCTGCCTTCACCAACACATAGTAGTGGAGTTAGCACAGCACTGCATTCAATCAAGGTGGCACACCTTAATTTGCTAGTTTCAGTAGACAATACTCCACCAATCAGCTAGGTAGCTGCCATGGCCTCCTCCTACCGCAAGAACATCCACCCGACGCCGGCGTTGCTGCTCCCCGCAGTCGCGCTGATCATAGCAGCCATCAGCTGTGCCTCCCACCACCGCGTTCTCGCGGCGGATGACATGCAGGCGAGGTTCCAGCGCTGGATGGCGGAGAACGGCCGCACCTACAGGGACGCGGCGGAGAAGGCGCGGCGCTTCCGGGCGTTCACGACCAACGCCGGCCTCGTCGACAGCTCCAACAGTGCCGGCCTCAAGTACCGCTTGGCCACCAACGAGTTCGCCGACCTCACCGCCGACGAGTTCATCGCCACCTACACCGGCTACAGGCCCATGCCGTCGTCCGGAGGCAAGCTGCCGGGGTTCAGGTACGAGAATGCTAGCCTCCCGCGCGGTGTCGGCGTGGACTGGAGGAAGAAGGGCGCCGTCACTGCTGTCAAGAACCAAGCTCATTGCGGTAATTAACCAATTATCAAGAACATTTCATATATATGTGGAGTAAAAAAAGATTAAATTTTAGTCGTCTCCGGTGGATTTCAGGGTCGTGCTGGGCGTTCTCTGCGGTGGCGGCCGTGGAGGGCATCCACCAGATCAGGAACGGCGAGCTGGTGTCCCTCTCCGAGCAGCAGGTGCTCGACTGCTCCGGGAACAGCGACGGGTGCGGCGGCGGCGACATGGCCGAGGCCTTCCGGTACATCGCCGACGGCGGCGGCCTCACCACCGAGTCGGCGTACCCCTACCAAGGCGCCCAAGGGGCGGGGTGCCGTTTTGACGGCGCGGCGGCCGCCACCATTAGAGGGTACCAGGACGTGCCCAAGAACAACGAGGCCGCGCTGACGCTGGCCGTGGTGAACCAGCCGGTGGCGGTGGCGGTGGACGCGAGCAGGTTCCAGCTGTACGGGAGCGGCGTGATGACCGGCGACTGGTGCGGGACGAGCCTGAACCACGCGGTGACGGTGGTCGGGTACGAGGAGGATGTGAGCAGCAAGTACTGGGTGATCAAGAACTCGTGGGGCACCGGGTGGGGGGAGGGAGGGTACATGAGGCTGGAGAAGGACGCGGCGGCGACGGCGGCGTCGGGGCGAGGCGCCTGCGGCGTCGCCATGAACCCTTCCTTCCCGGTTGCGTGAATGCAACTGCTGCAAGGAGCAAATTTAATCCATCTCTAGCTCGTGTTCCTCCGGCTCTCCCTTCTTCTCTTATTTTTAGAACCATGACCTCTGTCTTTGTATCGTTTAATCCATCGATCCATCTGATAATCCATGGTCCCATGAGAAATCTCACTTGTTCTCTCTCTCCTTGGAACATGCGCGAACAAATATCTAACCTCAGCTTAGTTTACTAAGTTACAACATTAGTAAGCACCAAAAACTACTCAAAACTGATTTAAAGATATATGGACTGGATGATCCAAAGGCAAAGTTTTCTACCTAATATATCATCCAAAGGCAAAGTTTTCTACCTAATATTTGTGGGCCCTATGTTTTTGTAGTTGATAGAACAAAATTCTGGTATTTATGACTTTAGAAACCCTAAACCCTGGCCGTTAGCTAAGGACTTTATGTTTTTTTATGAATACTTCCTATATGCCCAAACTCTTGTATATATATCTTGTCTACTGATTCTTAGATTTTGTACTCACTCTTTGTCCTATTCAAAATTTGGTTTTGTAGATAAAGGACGAGGTCTCCCACAACATTTCCCTAGAGCGTGCCATCTATGGGTATGATGACCCTTTGCACGCAAGCCAGCTGGTGCACGTCCTCCGCCAGCTCACAGACTTCCTGTGCTTTGACGGCCGCCCCTGCTACCTTTGGAGGCTCGTCCGTACCCTACCTCGCTTAGGGTACATTGTTGAGGTCCAGATCTACTACCACCACTTGGAGATGGAGGCTCACAGCTACAGGACTGAGACGCCCAGAGACCACCTGCAGCCCGCCATCAATGATGCTGCAGCCTTGGCGATACAGCAGTTGCGAGAGGAGTACCACGACGACCTGGAAGGCACCTCGTTCGCTTGCCCTTCTTTACAGCACTTTGCACTGCTTCCAGGCTTCACCAGTGCTACGCCCTCGGCGAGGACCAGTTGGAGAGGGTTGCACACCTTCATAGAGGTGCGGAGGCAGACTGCGACGCGCCCTAGAGGAGATCAGCTTCCTCCGCTACTTTCTCCGCGAGTCAGATAACCGCCTATGGGTGGTTGGTTGGCGCCTTCACCACTATGTCAACAGCTTGGCGATGTGCGAGCGTCAGAGGGACTCTGCGCTTGCACAGTTGGCAAGTTAGCAGGCGAGGGGCCCTTCCCTTTCTCCCCCGGGTCCTCAGTTTCCTTCACCTGAGTACCCTAACCGCCGCACTACCATGCAGAAGCGTGTTCTTCCTCCTAGTGCCCTGGTAGGGATTCCCCTTCATGACTCTTCCCCACTGACTTCCTTCTCGTTGCAGGAGTACACTTCAAACTCGAAGTCCTCTTTGGTCTTCTCTGTTGCTCCGACAGTACCTCCTGTTGCACCGTTTGCTCCTGCTGCTGCTTCACTCCCTCAGCGGTCATGGGAGGACTTTGTCGTTGCTCCTACCAGATACTCGGCAAGGAGGCCGGTGGTAGTTTTCACACGTCGTTCCTGTCAGTGAGTAGCTAGTGTTAGATGGCAGACCTAGATCGATGAATGTACCTTTTGCATCGTCATAGTAGATGATTGGCGATTGTATCTTTTGTTGTTCGTATTGTACTCTTTTGTTATATGGTTGTAAGACTTGATGAATGACCTATCTTTTGTTATCATGAATGTTATGTGTTTTCCCTATGTTGCATTATTTGGTTTCCTTTGGAATTAGCCTCATGCATGCATTATTAGGTATAATTGTAAGGATCATCGACCTGCAGATGATGCGTGGTCGAGGAGCTGGACGTGGTCGTGGAGCTACCCGAGGCCAAGGGGCAGATCTTGGCCGCGGTGCCGCTTGTGGCTGAGGAGCTGGCCAAGCCCGTGGTGCCGATGCAGCTAGAGGTCATGGCCGCGGTCGAGGCCGAGGTGATCTTCCTCCTCCTCCGGCAGGAGACCCAACCATGGCACAAGTATTGGTGTATCAGGCTCAGATGTTGGGCCAAGTTTTGCTCAACCAACAAGCGGATAGGAATCACAATGATGGGTCTAAGCATGCAGCCTTTATGAGGACAAATCCGTCTACTTTCTCGCAAGCTACCGAACTCATGGAAGCAGAAGATTGGCTGCATATTGTGACTAAAAATTTGAACTTGATTAGGTGCCCGGAAGAGGAAAAAGCCGTGTTGGCTTCTCACCTCTTAGTTGGTCCCTCTAGGTTTGGTGGGACAATTATGTGACCACCCGAGCAGATGACGAAGAAGAATAGGACGAGGAGATTGAACCTGCTGAAGAAGACAATGTTGAAGATGCACAAGAAGCTGATGATGCGGAGGTGCTCTGGCACCGCCCTGGCTGTCCTATCCTCGTTGCTGCGCTACACTCGATTTCGTTGAGTCGCCGTGCCATTGACCAGAGCATTACACACAACCTGCGCGTTGTTTAGCCGCTTGGCCTGTTCAAGCCGAATCGGGAATCAAGCCACCGCCCGAGTTCGCCAATCGACGACAATGCTCCCTAGTGACCATCTCAAGAGTCAAGCCCCCCGCGTGATCGCTAGTCCAATAGCTCTACTGACCCGAGCTCAAAACGGCCGCGCCGGGCCTGTCCATTCTCTCTCTCACTCACTCCTTCGTCGCTAGCCTGATCCAGAGTTTCCCACTTCTAGCTCTTGTGCGCACCAGCTTCGCCATACTTCCGCATTGCTCCTGCCCGAGGGAATCGGCCCGGGAAGCCTCGAGCTCGCCAGAACGCTCCTGTCGCCGTCATTTGCTAGTTTTTCCCCTTTCCTGATTTCTTCCTGTCTAGTGAGCTTCGCGGTGATTCCTCGCACCTTGAGCTTTGCTTGGTTTTGCCTCACACTATGCACCTCTCTTTCTGCTCAGGGTTTCACCGGTTTTCGCCTGCACCGTGAACACGCCGCCTCCCCTGTTCGGCCTTGTGACGTCCTCTTTATTTTTACAGATTAATACATTGTTAATCAGCGTTAAAAAAATAAAAAAATAAAAAAAAAACAACCTAATTGATCCTAATGCCAAGCCGTAACCCAGCTAAACCCACCGTTTGGAACTCTGCCATGCCAGCTAAACTAATTCCTAACCAAAACCCAAATCCTAGGGGCTTATCCCATCGGATGACACCAATATAATCTAACAAACCACCCCGATGACACCAATATAATCTAACAAACCACCCCAGATCGATCTGCTACGATCTGCCACAACTCAGAGCACGAGGAAGGAAGAAGAGAAGCTGCCGTTCACCGTCATTTTCGTCAACGGGGTGAGGTCCCATTGCCACCATTGCCTTCCACCGTCTTGGAACACCGAAACCGCCGCCGTTGCCCTGCTGCTGGCCGCCGCATAGCCGACGTGCATGGGAGCCGCCACTGCCACCGGAAGCAGTCGCCCTGCCGCCGTGCCCGAGGAAGCCACCGTGCCGCCGCCAGTAGCTGTAGCCGCCGCTGCTTGCGCATCGTTGTTACCGCTGCATGACGCCGCCGCCGCCGCCGAGAGGTTCACCACACCGCCTTGCTAGCCATCGGCGCCGCCGCCGAGTCCATAAAGGCCCACGCCGCTTATTATTGCCGCCGCCGTCCGTAGCCGCCGTCGTGCCGCAATGCCGCCGCACCGTCGCCGCCGCCAGAGCCATAGGAGCCGCAGCCGCGGCGACGCCGCTATCGTCGCCGCCACGCTAGCTATGGCCGTCGTCGGACCGCCGCCGCCGAAGCCGCCACGTCGCCGATCATTGCCGCCGCCGTCGGGCGCGCCGCCTTGCTCTCTGTCCTTTTCTCTCTCTCTCTCTCTCTGTTATCTGGTTTGTGTGTTGCATAGTGGGGTTTCCTCCCCTTTTAGTAACTAGGCAATACAGTAACCAGCAGCCCACCATTAGTTTCTTTTCAATTTTTAGAAAACCACAAACTTTCCCAAATTATAATCAGAAAACCGCAGCTCCGTTTCACAGGAAATAAATTTTATAAAGTTTCTAAAATCAAATGCTACCTACTGTTATTTTCCTATAATTTTTTTATTATTACTATTTTCTGGTTGTTTATTTGTAGTATTGTTTTGCGTGCGTAGACGGTGCGGGAAACGGTGAAGACGCCGACGTTGTCGCTGAATTGCAAGACGATCCGCAGTATCTCGACCAAGGCAAGTTAGAAGCATGTCACTCCTAACTTTGAAAATATTTTTATTAGATGTTTGAATTTGCATGCTATCTTTATAATTATTTTATGATGTTTACCTGTGTAGCTAGTTCCTACTTACGTGTTAATCATTAATTAGCATGTATTGCTATCCATTGCTGCCCTAGGTTGAATATTATGTCTTATTTATGCCAAGTTGCTAGATTGCTTAGCGCAAGTAGAGGTATCATAGCTGGTGTTATATTTCATCTGGGTTATGGTGCAATATGAGACAGTGGGAGACTGTCGGGTTTTTAAAATCAATTAATCCACTAAAATCAACATAGCGTGAGTTGACTTGGGGTGGATTGCAAGTTTGGCTGGTTGCGTGAGGCACTTTTTGGGGTGTGGAAGTCGCCTCGGTTATTTAAGGACCGTTCCATTCGGTGCAATGCCAATTCCCGTATAACAGTACAGCCATGGGCGCTAACATGGTAACTCCTTAACTGATTAACTTGGGAAGCTTAGACTTGGGTGTGTCACTTGGAGGTGTGGGTGTGGCTAGCTACCACTGCAGACCTGCAAGGCGCACGAGGGGGCCACTGGTTTAGTGGGAGGCTGCCAGGGGGTGAATCCTTAGTGGGCGGGCTCAAGTCTAGGTGTACCTTGCCAAAGGCTTCGTTAGAGTCTCCGAAAGGTGAATCCATCCCATGGGTAAAGTGTACCCTCTCTACAGAGATTAAACTATCATGATAGCTGTGCTCACGGTCAAGAGCGGGCGCGAAACAGATCCACTGGTGTAGTCTCATTGTTTTAATAATTTAATTAATGTAGTGGTTTGGCAGTGAGTGCCGGGCAGTGAGTGCCTTTCGGTTTATGCCGCGAGGGCTATTCTGGTGTTAAACTGATAAACAATGGTTCGTTAATTAGCTTAAAATTTCAAACTATAGTTTTCCAACTCATAGGGAAAGATTATGAAATTAGCTTTATGCAAACAACCATACCCTGTCTTTATATCCTGCTTCATCATTTATAAGGACCTTGCTTGCTGAGTATTCGCGTACTCATCCTCGCATATCATGTGGGGCTGGTCATTCCAACAAACATGTGAAGGAACTGAAGAAGCAGTCTACAACGACGAGTTTGACGTGGGTGGCCAGGATTTCTAGTTGCGATCCCCGGTCAGATGCCTGTGGCGTTTGGATGGGTCGCATTGACGCAATTTATTGATTTCTGCTATTCTTTTATCATTTATTTATTGTAATAAATGGCGCACTCTGCTCCTTTTGAATTGATGTTATTTCCAATGTAATAAGCGTATGGTGCTGTTTATCAATCTATATGACTGTGGTACTAGCTTGATCCTTGGGACTGGTATAGTGGCACATAAGGGTTCGGTCTGTTTGGCCGGGTCCCGACAGGCCTCATCGTCGACAAGCCAACCCGAACCATCCCGACCACGGATAAACGTTTGGTAAGCATCCACTAGCCCCCTAGTAGCTCATGCGCGCGCTATTTCCCCTTGAACGTTCCTCTAGCTCTTCTACCCATGCTCGCCGGTGTTAGGCTCTGCCGCCGCACATGGCACTGTCGCGTCCGGCTGTCTCCAGCCTCGACGTCGGCATCAGTAGATGCACACTGACCCACTGATTGTAGCACATCCATGAACTCCCCAATTGGAGCACAGTAGCTCCGGCTAGCTATCGGTGAAGCCTTGGCCGTGCGCGCGCTAGCTGGAGGAAGAAGATGACGACGAGCCATCCGATTTGTGTCAAGATTCGTGCCTACCGTCACCGTAGCCTTCAAACGAGTCACTGACATGTTGGGCCACCCTCGGTGGGCCGCTCCGGTTTAAAAAACTCCTGCGGTGTCTCGGTGTGCCATTGACATATATGCCCCAGTCCCACATGTCAGGTTTAGTGGAAGCGCCCCACCCCGCTGGCACTTTCCCTCGCGCGTTGCGCCTTTTGGATTTACGCCTTTAGCGTGGCTAGCTCGGCTGCTGAGTTAGCGGGCTGGCTCATTACTGTTCATCCATGTATTTACCGGATTTAGCGAATATAATAAATACAGTAAATAGAAATCATTTATTAAAAATAGCTAGACTTCTCCGATAATTCTAGAAAATTCGTCATAAATACTAGAGATCATTTTGAGCTTTATGAAAATATTAATATGAACAGTAACCAGGTATTAGTCTCGGATTAATTTGATTGGGCTATTTTAGAGTATTAATCCATATAGAAAATAGACAGAAATGGTTTCCTGATAATTAAAAATAGTATAATACTTACAAAAAATCTGAGATAATTAAGGAAAATTTGTAATACCTCTCTGGACCTAGGAAAAATATTAAATCTATAAGACTACACCTAACCACATATTATCTTCCAATTAGCTTAATTTACAACTATGATTAAAAAGGTAAATTTGAAGCCTAGTTAGTATAAACTAGTATATCTGGCTTTACAGTACCATCCTAACATATACTTCTACTTTAGCAAATCTTATAATATAAATATCTTTGATCATATACACACACATGTGTGTAATTTTCCACACCCACACTTAACCTTTTATCATGGTAGGATAAAATGATAAGTTTAATTGATGATGGAAATACTCCAAACAAAACTATTTACTAAAATCACTCTCGCACTTGTTGAATACCTTTAAAGAAATAAAATCCTATTTTCTCCTATACGGGCTATTTAGGGTAGAAAATATACTTATATATATATATATATATATATATATATATATAATAGTACTTAAGAATATATATTCATGTGCATCATGTCATGAGCATCCCTGCTCTAAGTTAAGATAGAAATTAGCCTATCATAGAAGGTTCATGGGACTTCCTTGATACGATAATTAGTTCTTATCAACATTACCCAAACGCTAGAATAAGCACGTTGCATCACATGCATCATTCTTTCTCGCTGCATCTTGGTTATTTATTGTCGGTTACATTCCATTATTAGATGTTGAGGAACACGTGGAACATTTCGAAGATCAGCAAGAAGACCCCCTCTACTCTCAGGACCCAGGCGAGTTAACATTCATTAGATCATATTGATACCCAATCTTGAAAGTATTTCATTTAAAGTATTAAATTGCATGTCTTTTAAGTAATTATGCCTACTTGCTTAATCATGATATATCATGCCATATTAATTACTTGTTATTGATTTACCATGATGATCTTGCTTTGATGAAATCATCTGTCATTTGACTTTATTAATGATTGCCTTGATGATCAACCTTGATAGCCTGGTTAGGTTAAATAAAATGATTTAGACTCTTATGTCTTGGTTAAAATCTTGCTTAGACATTACTCAAGTCCAATTATTAATTTTAGGCTTAGTCGCCTCGGAACGGTGAACCGACATTTACCGGACATGATGACAATATAAACATGGTTAACTGAATATTGGGCCTGGTATGCCAGTGTGTGTGAGGTTGGATATGGTTGTGTTTCAATGCGGACTGGGTCTGACATTAGGTAAGAGATGAAGTAGCTAGGCTACGAGAATTGAGGAGCTAATAGCCCACATACGCGGTGCAGAGAAGAGGAGCGCGGCGAGATCGGCGTAATGCCGTGCGCTGCCCAAAGGGTTTCTGCCATTCACACGGAGGGTGCGATTTAGCCGAAGAAAGAAGTGCATAAGGGTGAGACCCTTTGTGGACAGGCTGGGCTGAAACAAGGTTTCCCCTAGACGGTATTGGGGATGCACAGTGTGACGCCACTGACTATCGAGGATGGTTCCTAACACCACAACACGCCGGCCATCGCACGGTAGTGCAAGTATTGGGGATTCAGGGGTAGTTACGACCTGCGGGTGTACCCTATCTACTGCCATGCTTGAGGTGAAGACAGTTTCATGTCATCATCTGAGGGATGATCTAGGTCCATTCTTACAGGGAGCCGTGAGTCTAGCGTGGGTTGGCAACCTAGCTAGGACAAGATCAGGCACTTCGCTGGGGGATGTGATCAACAACGGGTGCGCCACATCCGGAAGATGATGGCAGAAGTGGAGGAGAACGTTTGGCAGAGTGAGTATAACTGGCCATGGGATTGGGAATGAGTTTTGAAATGGAATTATGATGAACAATCAAGTTGATATAGAAATTTAGTTAAAACTGCTAAGTCATGGGATTTGGTTTCCAAAACTGGCTTTCCGCAAACGAACAAACCCAACCTTTCCTTTGAAGCCTTTATCACTAAATGTATTAGGTTGGGTGTTAACTCGCCAGTGTTTGGATGACACTGACCTCGCACACATATATACTTTTAGACATGGAAGACCCTGGAGAAGAAGACCCCTACGATTGTCATGATGATGGAGATCCTCATTTCCAGGACCAGGAGTAGAAGAAATATAGGGTTTAGTACGTTCCGCCAGCCGTGTGTTGTTACATAGCTGCTGGTGTGATTTTGATGTTTCCGCATAAAAATTCTGATGGTTGTATCCTTAAAGACTTCCGCTTCACTCTGATCGAGACTTGGTTGTAACTAAGGCTTAAATATCGTTTGCTACTATTGCGATCTGGCAATCGTCGTTATGTAATAAATGAATGGTCGATGTATGAGATGATCTAGCTATGTAACTGTTGCACTAGCCTACTGATCCAGGGCCTAGTGCAGGTCAGGCCGTTCCTCAGAAGGTAAGCCGAGGAGGGCAGCGACAAAGAGGGAAATTTTGATGACATATGCTACCTAGTTAGCACCACATATCATCCCAAATTCCATTAAAAATGAATTCAAATTGAAAAATTGTAAAAAATAATAAAATTCATTCAAAACCATAAAAAGGTTTAAAACCTAACTTCAAAGAAAATCTAAAAAATTCTAGAATTAGTAATAAAATAAAAATAAAAAATTCATAAAAATATTAAAAATCGTAATCGTAAAAAAAAAACCCCGTCCTTCGTGGTGGTGCCTTGGACATCTTTTGTGGAAAATATAAGAATTCATCAACGAATATAAAAAACCTAAAATTTTTCAAAAAAATTACCCAATCAGGGGGAAGTGTCGGTGATGACCTCATCCTTTGTGGCAGTGCCATGGGCGTCTAGTGGTTGGTGATGGTAGAAAGGGTGTCACCGCCAAAAGTTAAAATGGGATTAAGTTGATTGGATAGAGAGGGGGGGGGGAGAGTGCGATGGATGTGTTTTGAGAATTTTTGGTTTTTTATTTTTTTACAAATTTTTGTTTTTAGATTTTTTTTACTAACTTTAGGATTTTTAAAGATTTTTTAATGAATTTTAGGTTCTTTTTTTATTATGAATTTTAGGATTTTTTAAAGATTTTTCCTTAAAATTTTTAGATTTATTTTACAAATCTTAGGTTTTAGTTTTTCGACAAAATTTAGAATTTTAGAATTTTTATGATTTTGTATGAATTTTAGGAATTTTCTAGTTCTTTTATTGTTTTTGAATTTAGATTCAATTTTTTTAATGGATTTAGGGATGTGGCCATGTGTGGAGCTGGCTAGATAGCCCATGTCATCAAACAATCCTCTTCGTACTACTTTTGACCTAATCGAAATGGTAACGTAATTTCGTGTATCTAAATATCTGATTTTGAAAGTTTCGGATCTAAGCGGAAACATGGGACAACTTTAAGGACCAACGGTTTAATTACTTTTTCTTTTATAATCCTATACCACAGAGCCATCCTCCTCTTATCTAGGACAAAATTCTAGGCAAATTTAAATCTAAGATTGAATAACCCGCCACATATATCTAGTAAGATGACAATCTAAGAATAAGTGGTGAATGGTTTCTGTGTAATTGGAAAAAGAAAAAAACAATGTATGTGCTATATAATTTGTTTAATTTTACAACTTGAATTGCGCACCAATGAGTGATCACACGTAACATTTGAAGTTGTGCTTGTTCAACCAGGTCCATATGGACGAATAATATGAATATATGATATATTATTAGGGTATGACGCAAACGATTGCGCTTATGTGCGCTTGTGCATTCCCCTCATTTTGGGCCTTGCAGTGGAGACGAGTTAACTTATGTCACAACTCACAAGGCACTAGGTCCAAGAATTTTTTACCCATGTATCAAGACTCTTGGCCCATCTGTTTTTAGCTAGCCCAAGAGACGATAACTTGGAAGCCAACGAAAGAGGCATTGGTTCATTAGGGGAAATTACATTACTCCCTCCGTTTCACAATAGTTGTAGTTCTAACTAAATGCACACAAAATAAGGAGACGTGAAAAATGACTTGTCTACCCTCATTTAATAAAGGGTAGTTGAACAGATTAGCTAAATAGATGGCTGCATTGATGAATGATACAAAGGTCATATTGGCTCTAAAGTTGCATTGGAATGTAAGAACTACAACCATTTTGATAAAAATTTTGAATGCTAGAATTACAACCATTGTGAAACGGGGGGAGTATAACTTAGGAGAATTACATCTCCAAATTACAGATGGATTGTTTAGGAGTTGCATAATACAACACACACCACTAAGAACACACAGAGTTCTTCTCCATCAATGGTTGCCTCAGCAATGAAAGAAGCTCACCGCTGAAGTAGGGAGCCAGTTGCCTCCTACCCAATCCATTGAAGGACTTAGTTGAACGGTGCACCACATCATCTGACACCCCGATCGAACCGGCAAAATGCATCTAGAACATCGAAGGAGCATCAACATATACATCTTCGAGAACGGTAGAGGTACCTAGAACCACCACAGAAGCCATCGATGCTAGCAGTTAAGAAAACCTCCATCGTAGCCAACATTGAAGTCGTCGATGTGGAATCCAAATGTTAACCCAAGAAAAGTCATAAGAATGTCTCCTTTCACAAAAGGGATAAGCATAACTAACCTCAAAACGCTACCCTATAGATCTCGTTGACATCATCAATGTTGCCAAAGTAGACACGGAGAATCAAAACCTTGACGACTACCATGGTGTTTTCAACAAGGAACCATCAACAGTGCATGAAATACCCTATCATCTTAATGCTTAATCAATAACATTAATTGATCAAATAATGATATAGAGCGACACAGATCAGGCCTTAAATCAAATCTTAAACCAAGAATAAAGGGCTTTATTGATAAAATAATAATCACGAAACACAATTGTCATTATGATACAAATCATTGATCATTTTTAGCTTGAGAATTAAGTTGAGCATTTTTTAGGTCATTAGGATTCAGAGCGTTGGGATCCACGTGAGGAGTGATCAGACTCTCAACGACCTTCCACACATCAAAGTTTTTAGCTTCCAAATAACATTGCATTCTAATTTTCCAATAAGCATAATTAGAGCCATCAAAAGATGGAGTCCTACCAACATTAACACTAGTCCCCTCTTCGGCCATCTACTCTCTAGTGGTTAAGCTCAAATATGGAGACCTACGCTCTAATACCACTTGAAAGGATCCTAAGGCCTAGAGGGGAGTGAATAGGCCTAATAATTTTTTTTGGTTTTTTCTTGATTTAATGCAAACAAGATTAAATCCTAGACGATAGATTAATAGGAACAATTACAATCAAGCAAGAACAACAATGAAGTGTGGAATTTATATACAGAAATGTAAAGGGACAAGAGATGCTCAAGAATTTTTTTTGTGGTTCGAAGCTGAACTCCTACGTCTACGTCTCCTCGGAAGTATTGCTCCAACTCAAGCGACCGTCTCGCTTAAGCCATCCACTAGCACTGGCTCTTCACTGCTCCGGTGAGGCGAACCCCAAGCCTCTCATACCTCTGGTGGCCTCCCACAAATCACCGCCTTGGAAGGTCACACCGGCACCGCCTCCAAGCTGTCTAGGAGTTGTAGAGACCCCAAGAGTAACAACTCGAGACGAATTGATCACTCAGGATAATGAACACCTTGATGCACTCAAGAATTTGGTTGCTAGGGTTTAGACTAATCTCTCTCTAGGCCACTCTCTCAGCTCTCTCTCTAAACCCTAGGGGACTTTAGGTTTCTAAAAATGAAAGTCTCAACCTGAAAGAAGCCTACCTAAAACACTTAAATACGAGCCCCCCCAAATTCAAGCCGTTAGAAGGGGAGCGAGCCTCTTGGATGAGTCCGGCTCCTTGGTCTAGCACTCACACCCTTAGCTCACAAAGACTGCACCTAGGGACCGAACCCCCTCGGTCCGCCCACTCTCCCTCTCTATAGCACGGTCCAGTGAGGCCGGACCACCTCGGTCCGGTCACCCCTCCTCCTACTGTGCCACTCTGTCTAATAGGGGCTGGACCACCCGAGTCCAGTGACCCCTTCTCCTCTGCCACGTGGTCCAGTGGGACCTGACCATCCCGGTCTGGTCACCCCTCCTCCTCTGCCACGCAGTCCGGTGGGGGCTGGGCCACCCCAGTCTAGTCGCCCCCTCCCTCCTTGGCACACGCCTCTACCTCCTGGTCTGGTAGGGGCCGGACCACCTCGGTCCGGTCGCCCCTCCTCCACCCGCCTCTGCCTCCTAGTTCGGCTGGGGCTGGACTGCCCCGGTTCGGCCAGGGCACCCTGCACACCAATATGCCTTGTGGTCCGCCCGAGGCTGGACTGCCTTCGTCCGGCCACACTACCCTCTGCAAAAAAACTGGAACTCGGTCTGACCAGTCCGGACCCCTTTGGTTCGACCAGCAACAATCGGAGGGCAAACAAGAGAGAACTTGGAGCTTGGTTTCTAAGAAGTAGATGAGAAATATAGAGAAGATAGGAAAAATTAATGCATCACGGTTAACTTGATTTAGAGCTATCAAAAACACTATGGACGCCCTTAATAAAATGTCAAAAATAAATAAAACAGCCTATCGCTAAATATAGCCCAACTCGACGCCTAGGTTATACTAGAAGCAGAGTCTCCATGTTGCGCTCGATGGCGTCCAACTGTCCAAGAGTCTTCTAGGGTTCCAAGAACTCTGTGAAATACCCCATTAATTAACACAAAACATTGCCACCATAAAAATGAAATCCGTAAAGCTTTTTGGTAGCCTAGATGCTTCACACATCATAAGTTTTGGGTAAACTTTTTCTATGCCATTGCGAAGTCGAAAACCTATGTGCCATTGCATAATCATCTTCACTCTACGTGCCATTGCAATTACTTTTTATTCCTTTCCATGCCATCGCTGACTAAATTCTGCTAGTCAAACTTATTTTGGCCTGTAAAAAGACACTTTTGCCCTTAGTTTTGTATTTCCATATATGCAAAGTTTTAATAAAATTTTGGTGATATCTGAATTTGGTAAAATTCCAAAATTTTAAAATTCAATCAAGTTATCAAATTTTGAACTCTGTCAAATTTTAAAATTGACCAAAATTTTGAAATATGACCAAATTCTAAAATTTAAAATCTAAATCTGACCAAAATTTAAAAGTTGATATTTGAAATCGACTTGAATTTTGAAATTGAAAATCTGACCAAAGTTTTAAATTCATGTTGAAAATTTGGCTAAATTTTATAAATTCAAAATTTGACCAAATATAAACAGAAAATGAAAGAGGAGAGGCTGCCAGGTAGGGCCTGATTGTCATATACACATTCAAAGGCGTGATTTGGGCATTATGGTTAGTTCTAAAGGTGGAATTGACAGTATGGCATGGTAAGGAATAAAAGACAAGTGCAATGGCATACACACTCACAACGATTATGTGATGGCACAAATAGCACTATAGTTAAACCCAGTGGCATAAAAGGATTTTTTTCCTAATTATTTTAGATTTTTTATGTTTGTTTTATATCTTATTTGAATTTTTATATTGGTGGCAACATAGAAAAGTGTCCTATAACCATAGACCCCACATGTTTTTGTGTCATATAGATAATTTTCGATTTAATCATGTAATATAGTATAGCCACCATTTTTTAGTGTCCTGTGGTCAAATTTCGCTAAGGTCATTCTAACCGTCGAACCTTTTTTTTTCTGAACCCATTTTACTATTTACACATTTTTGGTCTTGACCCTTTTTTCAATCCTACTTCACCTTGAACCTATTTTACTTTTTGTCTCTTATATTTTGTTCCCTGGACCTATTTTACTATTTACAGACTCATTTCCACCGTACGACAATATTGGTCCCAACCCATTTAGATTTACCAATAAGGATGGCCTAAGTAGAATGTCTCCACTCTATCTACTTACTATGGTCAAATTTCCCTAAATAGAATGTGCTTATAACACTCTCCACTGTACCTACCGTTGCACTCTTGGTTCCCTCCCATGTCACCCTAGAAACAATCTTCACCACTCCTCATATGGAGTTAGGTTTAGGATGCCTTATAAATTCTATCATCCAGTTTGACTAACAACAGGGCTCAGGACGCTTACCCTCCGCCCAATCATCCCCCATCCTGGCTTTAGAATCATGCCAGGGCTTGGATTGCTATAGATATTCCATCTCTCTTTTAAGCCGCTTAGGGTAGAGATTTGAAACACATGGAAGGGGAAGCCCCAAATGGCATAAAAAAAATACCTTACAAACCATTTCATTTTGACTTAGTCGCATATATGTCATCACCTATGTCTATAATAGACGGATACAAGTCTCATGTGTCATATACATAAAAATGGCATATAAGAGATTCAAGATTTTTAGAGAGTGATAGGTAAGAAATCGCCCAAAAAAAACCCTCCAGGATTGCTTATGCCTGTTAAGATGACATTACTTTAAATACTCAAAATCACAAAAACAAACAAACAATACAGGAATGCGTACAATGATACACCAATTGCACATTCTTCCTTAGAATTTAAGCACCTTCTTTCTCGGAATTTAAGTAGGCGAACATTACATAGTAAGTAAAGTATCAAAAGATATATCATCTAACAACAATAAGTGGGAGTACCAAAAGGGACATGATCAAGCAGTAACAAGTACGAAGATCAAGTACACCAGCAGCGGTAAGTATGTAAGTTAAAATATTCACCACATCCAACCAAGTCATCTTCTTTAGAAAATAACACAAAAAAAGATCGAAGTCATATTACACAAAAAAAAGATACAGGTGTCTACATAGTATAATTAACTAAGATTAAACTAGCCAAATTTATTTCAACTAGATGTGTCACATCTTGCCGTAGAATCAGCCAATACATTACCAAACCTGCATTAAACAGCAAAAACTTTAAATAAATTATATTACATTTTAACAAAGTGTGACAAGAACACTAACAAAGTAACTAATTTATAGAAATTTTATATCTGTCTTCTCCGGGAATCGAAAACCATCGATAATTTTTAACAAAAGATTAGGTAAATTATCTTTAAAATATAACGACCTCGCAGCTTTATCTTGCGTATCTGCATACCCTACAGGAACATTTGATTTTCTCCCACTGTTGCCCCTTTTCTACATGACGGTTGATAATAAATAAATAAGACATTTACCAAAATCTGGAACAATATTATTAAAGATAGACTTGGTTTCATGTTAATATGGCTTACCTTCCCGTTAGGATGAGATATAAAATTTCTTTCAGAAGCAAGCCAATCAATTCCTCTTTCAACATAGTTGGAACAATTCTAACCCCGACAATTATGCCAATATGTGTCTTTAATAGGTCCCACATCTTGTATCACTGATGCCCAATTGATAAAAGTTCCAATAGCTTGATCAAATTCAGTCTTAGCAATAGGTTTCAGAAAATAAAGAAATACATCATCCAGTTCAAACATCTTATTGATCCTTTCTCTAATTAATAACAAGCCAGGATGATTATGAAGAAAAGACTTATAAACCTCAGAATTATGCTTGTCGAGAGGAAAGTTTTTCAGCTGTTCAACTAAATGATCAATATAAGCAAGCATACTACCAAAACCATATGCAAACAACCCAACTCTCTTAAATATTTGATCAATCTGTTCGCCTATCTTCTTATAGTCTTTTTGACATTCGACCTTAGTCGATGTAATTTTTTTAACATCACCATGAATTATCGCATTGACATTCCAGAATACAAAATCAGTGATATTGAAATTTCCATTCAAGCATAAATTTTTTGAATGAAGCTTTCCTAGACAAACCAATAGCTGGTGCACAAATACCCTAGCATCTTGTGACCGGAAAATTATATAGACATCAACTTCCACAGGGACACTCTTTTTCTTTAAAATATGTGGAATATTCACCCTATAAAAAGGCTTCATACACCTAAGAACTTCATCAAAAGATTTAGTTGTGATCAACATTTGATCCCTGCAAAAAACATGACTATTAGAAAGATGCAATATTGAATGACAAATATTTAAAGGGATTTGCTTTAGTGACTCCTCTCAATAGAATAATTTTAATAGTATTCAGTAGGAGTACTTTTCACACATAAGTAAAACAAGGTTGATAGCTAACTATGTATTTACTTTTACATAGATATCTCTTGACAAAAGGAAAAGAGAAGAGACCTACGTTTTATCCAAATTCAAATCAGTGGACAAATAATAAGTGAAACATTAACCTCTTTTTCAAACTCTTCTTCAAACCGTGTAAGAGAATATCATATCCAAATTTCTAGAAAGAAAACTTACAAGCCTGCCCTCAGGCTAGGAATAGCTACAAAAGACGCATCTCTGGGAATTGAAAGCACCGAAAGTGTGTCAGCATCGTCTAATATTTTTCCAACAAAGAGAAGATATACATCGCAAGATTTCATTCCTCTCTTCTTCATTGCAGAAACTATTAGTTTCCTCACAGTAGTGGTTTCCAGGTTGACTTGAATTGAGATGCAATTACCACAACAATGAATGAATACGTATAAAAAGGACAAAATGAATATCGCACTACAACTCAAAAATAATTATTTCACGAAATAGGAAGCCACCTGTGATAATTGTTCAAAGTCATCGGTTGAACTACTATGTGCCTTTGGCAGGCCTCTCTCTTGGATGTATTTGTTTCTCGGGTGCCTCCAAATCAAGAAATTTGCCTGGCAAATGTCCCGAGATAGATTTGCAAACTTCAGTACAGTTCCTTGCCGTAGAATTAGATATGTCATTTGCATTGTCATTTAACAATGCTAATGAGAGCCCACAATCTGAAAGCAGCCTATTCTTTTTAATCTCTCGCTCCTCTGAGCTTTTGGCTGGTTCCACCCTTGCCTGTACATGCCATAGGGCAAATCTCATTTAAGTACAGAAATATACATAAGACAGAGATGTCAAACCTTAGGGTGCACGGGAAAGCACATGAGCCAATCATGCATGCACAAGAAAAAGATCCAAGTGTCTACATAGTTTAATTAACTAAGATTAAACAAACCAAATTCAGTTTAACTAGATGTGCCACATCTTGCGTATGATCAGCCAATACATTACCAAACCTGCATTAAACAGTAAAAACTTTAAGTAAATCATATTACATTTTAACAAAGTGTGACGAGAACACTAACAAAGTAACTAACTTAGAGAAGTTTTATATTTGTCTTCTCCGGGAATCGAAAACCATCGAAAATTTTTAAAAAAAGATCAGGTAAATTACCTTTAAAATATAACGACATCGCAGCTTCACCTTGCTCATCTGTAAACCCTACAGGCACATTTTATTTTCTACCACGGCTGCCCTTTTTCTACATGACGGTTCAGAGTAATATATAAGACATTTACCAAAACCTAGAACAACATTATCAAAGATAGACTTGGTTTCATGTAAATATGGTTTAACTTCTCGTTAGGATGAGATATAAAATTTCTTCCGGAAGCAAGCCAATCAATTCCTTTTTCACCATAGTTAGAACGATTCCAACCCTGATAATTATACCAATACGTGTCTTTAATAAGTTCCACATCTTGTATCTCTGATGCCCAATTAATAAAAGTTACATAGCTTGATCAAATTCGGTCTTATCAATAGATTTCAGGAAGTCAAGAAATACATCCAGTTCAAGCATCTTATTGATCCTTTCTCTAAATAATAATAAGCCGGGATGATTATGAAGAAAAACCTTATAAACCTCATAATTATGCTTGTCGAAAGAAAAGTTTTCAGCTGTTCAACTAAATGATCAATATAAGCATGCATACTACCAAAACCATATGCAAACAACTTGGCTCTCTTAAATATTTGATCAATCTGTTCGCTTATCTTCTTATAGTCTTTTTAACATCCGACCTCAGTCAATGTAATTTTTTTAACATCACCATGAATTACTGCATTGTCATTCCAGAATACAAGATCAGTCATATAACACAACAAAAAGATCCAGGTGTATACATATTATAATTAACTAAGATTGAACAAACCAAATTCAGTTCAACTAGATGTGCTATATCTTACCGTAGGATTAGCTAATACATTACCAAACACGCATTAAACAACAAAAACTTTAAATAAGTCATATTATATTTTAACAAAATGTGACGAGAACAGTAACAAAGTAACTAACTTACAGAAGTTTTATATCTGTCTTTTCCGGGAATCGAAAACCATCAAAAAATTTTAACAAAAGATTAGGTAAATTAGCATTAAAATATAACAACATCACAGCTTCAGTTAGCTTATCTGTAAACCCTACAGAAACATTTGATTTTCTCCCACTGTTGCTTCTTTTCTACATGACAGTTGACAATAAATGTATAAGAAATTTACCAAACCATAAAACAACATTATCAAATATAGACTTGGTTTCATGTAAATATGGTTTACCTTCTCGTTAGGATGAGATATAAAATTTTTCCTCAAACAAGCCAATCATTTCATCTTTCACCATATTTAGAACGATTCCAACCCCGACAATTATGCCAATACGTGTCATTAATAGGTTTCACATCTTGTATCTCTGATGTCCAATTGGTAAAAGTTCCAATAGTTTGAACAAAATCGGTCTAAGCAATAGGTTTCAGGAAATCAAGAAATACATCCAGTTCAAACATCTTATTGATCTTTTCTCTAAATAATAATAAACCGGGATGATTATGAAGAAAAAAATTAAAAACCTCAGAGTTATGCCTGTCGAGAGGAATGTTTTTCAGCAGTTCAACTAAATGATTAATATAAGCAGGCATACTACCAAAACCATATGCAAACAACCCGGCGCTATTAAATATTTGATCAAACTGTTCGCCTATCTTTCTTATAGTCTTTTTGACATCTGACCTCAGCCAATGTAATTTTTTTAACATCACCATGAATTATCGCATTGTCATTCCAGAATACAAATTTAGTTATATTACACAAGAAAAAGATCCAGGTGTCGACATAGTTTAATTTACTAAAATTGAACAAACAAAATTTAGTTCAACTAGATGTGCCACATCTTGCCGTAGGATCAGCCAATACATTACCAAAGCTAAATTAAACAACAAAAACATTAAGTAAATCATATTACATTTTAACAAAGTGTGACGAGAACACTAACAAAGTAACTAACTTAGAGAAGATTTATATCTGTCTTCTCCGAGAATCGAAAATCATAAAAAAATTTTAACAAAAGATTAGGTAAATTATCTTGAAAATATAACTACATCGCAGCTTCAGCTTGCTCATCTATAAACCCTACAGGAACATTTGATTTTCTCCCACAGTTGCCCATTTTCTACATGACGGTTGACAATAAATGTATAAGACATTTACCAAAACCTAAGACAACATTATCAGAGATAGACCTAGTTTCATGTAAATATGGTTTACCTTGTCGTTAGGATGAGATATTAAATTTCTTTCAGAAGGAAGCCAATCATTTTCTCTTTTACCATATTTAGAACGATTCCAACCCCGACAATTATGCTAATACGTGTCATTAATAGATTCCACATCTTGTATCTCTGATACCCAATTGGTAAAAGTTCCAATAGCTTGATCAAAATCGGTCTTAGCAATAGGTTTTAGGAAATCAAGAAATACAACCAATTCAAATATCTTATTGATCCTTTCTCTAAAAGATAATAAGCCGGAATGATTATGAAGAAAAGAATTAAAAACCACTGAATTATGCTTGTCGAGAGGAATGTTTTTCAGCTGTTCAACTAAATGATCAATATAAGCATGGATACTATCAAAACCATATGCAGGCAACCTGGCTCTCTTAAATATTTGATCAATCTGTTTGTCTATCTTCTTATAGTCTTTTTGATATCTGACCTCAGTAATTTTTTTAACATCACCATGAATTATCGCATTGTCATTCCAGAATACAAATTCAGTCATATTACACAAGAAAAAGATCTAGGTGTCTATATAGTTTAATTAACTAAAATTGAATAAACAAAATTTAGTTCAACTAGATGTGCCACATCTTGCCGTAGGATCAGCCAATACATTACCAAACCTGAATTAAACAACAAAAACATTAAGTAAATCATATTACATTTTAACAAAGTGTGATGAGAACACTAACAAAGTAACTAACTTAGAGAAGATTTATATCTGTCTTCTCCGAGAATCGAAAAACATCGAAAATTTTTAACAAAAGATTAGATAAATTATCTTGAAAATATAACTACATCGCAGCTTCAGCTTGCTCATCTATAAACCCTACAGGAACATTTGATTTTCTCCCACAATTGCCCATTTTTTACATGACGGTTGACAATAAATGTATAAGACATTTACCAGAACCTAGGACAACATTATCAAAGAGAGACCTAGTTTCATGTAAATATGGTTTACCTTGTCGTTAGGATGAGATAATAAATTTCTTTCAGAAGGAAGCCAATCATTTTCTCTTTTACCATATTTAGAACGATTCCAACCCCGATAATTATGCTAATACATGTCATTAATAGATTCCACATATTGTATCTCTGATACCCAATTGGTAAAAGTTCCAATAGCTTGATCAAAATCGGTCTTAGCAATAGGTTTCAGGAAATCAAGAAATACAACTAGTTCAAATATCTTATTGATCCTTTCTCTAAATGATAATAACCCGGGATGATTATGAAGAAAAGAATTAAAAACCACTGAATTATGCTTGTCGAGAGGAATGTTTTTCAGCTGTTCAACTAAATGATCAATATAAGCATGCATACTATCAAAACCATATGCAGGCAACCTGGCTCTCTTAAATATTTGATCAATCTGTTCGTCTATCTTTTTATAGTCTTTTTGACATCTGACCTCAGTAATTTTTTTTACATCACCATGAATTATCGCATTGTCATTCCAGAATACAAATTCAGTCATATTACATAAGAAAAAGATCTAGGTGTCTACATAGTTTAATTAACTAAAATTGAACAAACAAAATTTAGTTCAACTAGATGTGCCACATCTTGCCGTAGAATCAGCCAATACATTACCAAACTTGCATTAAACAGTAAAAAACTTTTAGTAAATCATACTACATTTTAACAAAGTGTGACGAAAACACTAACAAAGCAACTAACTTAGAGAAGATTTATATCTGTCTTCTCCGGGAATTGAAAACCATCAAAAAATTTTAACAAAACATTTGATAAATTATCTTTATAAGATAATGACATCCCAGTTTCAGTTTGCTCATCTGTAAACCCTATAGGAACATTTGATTTTCTCCCAGTGTTGCCCCTTTTCTACATGACGGTTGACAATAAATATGTAAGACATTTAGCAAAACCTAGAACAACATTATCAAAGATAGACTTAGTTTCATGTAAATATGGGTTACCTTCTCGTTAGGATGAGATATAAAATTTTCTCCAGAAACAAGCCAATGAATTCCTCTTTCACCATAGTTCGAACGATTCCGACCCCGACAATTATGCCAATACATGTCTTTAATAGATTCCACATCTTGTATCTCTAATGCCCAATTGATAAAAGTTTCAATAGTTTGATCAAAATCGGTCTTAGCAATTGGTTTCAGGAAATCAAGAAATACATGCAATTTAAGCATCTTATTGATCATTTCTCTAAATGATAATAAGCAGGATGATTATGAAGAAACGAATTACAAACCTCAGAATTATGCTTGTCGAAAGAAAACTTTTTCAACTGTTCAACTAAATGATCAATATAAACATGCATACTACCAAAACCATATACAAACAACCCGGCTGTCTTAAATATTTGATCAATCTGTTCGCCTATCTTCGTATACTATTTTTGGTATTCGACCTCAGTCAATGTAATTTTTTTAACATCACCATAAATTATCGCATTGTCATTCCAGAATACAAAATCAGTCATATTACACAAGAAAAAGATCCACGTGTCTACATAGCTTAATTAACTAAGATTGAACAAACCAAATTCAGTTCAACTAGATGTGCCACATCTTGCCGTTGGATCAGCCAATACATTACCAAACCTGCATTAAACAATAAAAACTTTAAGTAAATCATACTACATTATAACAAAGTGTGACGAGAACACTAACAAAGTAACTAACTTAGAGAAGTTTTATATTTGTCTTCTCCGGGAATCGAAAACCATCAAAAAATTTTAACAAAAGATTAGGTAAATTATCTTTAAAATATAACGACATCGTAGCTTCAGTTTGGTCATCTGTAAACCATACAGGAACATTTGATTTTCTTCCACTGTCGCCCTTTTTCTACATGACGGTTCACAATAAATATATATGACAATAACCAAAACCTAGAATAACATTATCAAAGAAAGACTTGGTTTCATTTAAATATGGTTTACCTTCTCGTTAGGATGAGATATAAAATTTCTTCCAGAAGCAAGCTAATCAATTCCGCTTTCACCATAGTTAGAACGATTCCAACCCTGACAATTATGCCAATACATGTCTTTAATAGATTCCACATCTTGTATCTCTGATGCCCAATTAGTAAAAGTTTCAGTAACTTGATCAAAATCGGTCTTAGCAATAGGTTTCAGGAAATCAGGAAATACATCCAGTTAAAGCATCTTATTGACCCTTTCTCTAAATGATAATAAGCCGGGATGATTATAAAGAAAAGAATTACAAACTTCAGAATTATGCTTGTCGAGGGAATGCTTTTCAGCTGTTCAACTAAATGATCAATATAAGCAGGCATACAACCAAAACCATTTGCAAACAACCCGGCTGTCTTAAATATTTGATCAATCTGTTCGCCTATCTTCTTATAGTCTTTTTAACATTCGACCTCAATCAATGTAATTTTTTTAACATCACCATGAATTATCACATTGTCATTCATGAATACAAAATCAGTCATATAACAGAAGAAAAAGATCCAGGTGTCTACATAGTTTAATTAACTAAGATTGCACAAACCAAATTCAGTTCAACTAGATGTGCCACATCTTACCGTAGGATCAGCCAATACATTGCCAAATCTGTATTAAACAGCAAAAACATTAAGAAATCATATTACATTTTAACAAAATGTGACAACAACACTAACAAAGTTACTAACTTATAGACGTTTTATATCTGTCTTCTCTAGGAATCGAAAACCATCGAAAATTTTTAAAAAAAGATTAGGTAAATTACCTTAAAAATATAACGACATCGCAGCTTCAGCTTGCTCATCTGTAAACCCTACAAGAACATTTCATTTTCTCCCACTGTTGCCCCTTTTCTACATGACGGTTCACAATAAATATATAAGACATTACCAAAACCTAAAACAACATTATCAAAGATAGACTTGGTTTCATGTAAACATGGTTTATCTTCTCGTTAGGATGAGATATAAAATTTCTTCTAGAAGCAAGCCAATCAATTCATTTTTCACCATAGTTAGAACAATTTCCACCCCGACAATTATGCCAATACGTGTCTTTAATAGGTTCCACATCTTGTATCTTTGATGCCCAATTGGTAAAAGTTCCATAGCTTGATCAAATTTGGTCTTAGCAATAGGTTTCAAGAAATTAAGAAATACATCTAGTTCAAACATCTTATTGATCCTTTCTCTAAATGATAATAAGCCGGGATGATTATGAAGAAAAGAATTACAAACCTCAGAATTATGCTTGTCGAGAGGAAAGTTTTTCAGCTTTTCAACTAAATGATCAATATAAGTAGGCATACTACCAAAACCATATGCAGACAACCTAGCTCTCTTAAATATTTGATCAATCTGTTCGTCTATCTTCTTATAGTCTTTTCGACATTCGACCTCAGTATTTGTAATTATTTTTAACATCATCATGAATTATCGCGTTGTCATTTCAGAATACAAAATCAGTCATATTACACAAGAAAAAGATCCAAGTGTCTACATAGTTTAATTAACTAAGAATGAACAAACCAAATTCAGTTCAGCTAGATGGGCCACATCTTGCCGTAGGATCAGCCAATACATTACTAAACTTGCATTAAACTGCAAAACTTTAAGTAAATCATATTACATTTTAACAAACTGTGACGAGAACTCTAACAAAGCAACTAACTTAGAGAAGTTTTCAATCTGTCTTCTCCGGGAATCGAATACCATCAAAAATTTTCAACAAAAGATTTGGTAAATTATCTTTAAAAGATAACGAAATCCCAGCTTCAGTTTGGTCATCTATAAACCCTACAGGAACATTTGATTTTCTTCCACTATTGCCCCTTTTCTACCTTCTTTACTGGCTTCTTTCTATAACCAATGAGATCTGATTCTCACGACAAGGAAGAAGAAAGGAATCCCAACGATGATACTAGCGAAATCGGAATGCCCCCCGAAAGGGGCATCGCCGATTTGGATTAAAAATCAAACCCTCAAGACAGAAAAAGACTCCTGCGCAAATTAATCCTTCCTTCTGCTTTTTCAAACCTTAGCTATTTGTTGGATCCTTGGAGCAGCTTTCAAACGCCCTTATGCGGGAGTAGAGAAAATAGCCCTCAGGGGGAATAGGATGAAGACGAACTTATTGTTCGAGTAGGAAGAGGAAGGTTTTTCTCCTTCCCTCTTTTCAACGGTTGACAATAAATATGTAAAACACTTATCAAAACCTAGAACAACATTATCAAAGATAGACTTGGTTTCATATAAATATGGGTTACCTTCTCGTTAGGATGAGATATAAAATTTCTTCCAGAAGCACGCCAATCAATTACTTTTTCACCATAGTTAGAACGATTCCAACCCCGACAATTATGCCAATGCGTGTCTTTAATAGATTCCACATCTTGTATCTATGAAGCCTAATTGGTAAAAGTTACATAGCTTGATCCAATTCGGTCATAGCAATAGGATTCAGGAAATCAAAAAATACATCCAGTTCAAGCATCTTATTGATCCTTTCTCTAAATGATAATAAGCCAGTATGATTATGAAGAGAAGATTTACACACCTCAGAATTATGCTTGTCGAGAGGAAAGTTTTTTAACTGTTCAACTAAATGATCAATATAAGCAGGCATGCTACCAAAACCATGTGCAAACAACCCAGCACTCTTAAATATTTAATCAATTTGTTCGCCTATCTTCTTAGTCTTTTTGACATATGACCTCGGTGAATGTAATTTTTTTAACATCATCATGAATTATCGCATTCTCATGCAGACTACAAAATCAGTCATATTACACAAGAAAAAGATCCAGGTGTCTACATAGTTTAATTTACTAAGATTGAACAAACCAAATTCCGTTCAACTAGATGTGCCGCATCTTGCTGTATGATCAGCCAATACTTTACAAAACCTGCATTAAACAGCAAAAAATTTTTGTAAATCATATTATATTTTAACAAAGTGTGAAGAGAACACTAACAAAGTAACTAATATACAGAAGTTTATATCTGTCTTCTCTGGGAATCGAAAACCATCGAAAATTTTTAACAAAAGATTACGTAAATTATCTTTAAAATATAACAAAATCGCAGGTTCAGGTTGCTCTTCTGTAAACCCTACAAGAACATTTGATTTTTCCCTACTGTTGCCCCTTTTCTACATGACGGTCGACAATAAATATATAAGACATTTACCAAAACCTAGAACAATATTATCAAAAATAGACTTGGTTTCATGTAAATATTGTTTACCTTCTTGTTAGGATGAGATATAAAATTTCTTCCAGAAGCAAGCCAATCAATTCCTCTTTCACCATAGTTAGAACCATTCTAACCCCGACAATTATGCCAATACGTGTCTTTAATAGGTTCAACATCTTGTATCCCTGATATCCAATTCGTAAAAGTTCCAATAGCTTGATCAAAATCGGTCTTAACAATAGGTTTCAGGAAATTAAGAAATACATCTAGTTCAAGCATCTTATTGATACTTTCTCTAAATGATAATAAGCCGGGATGATTATGCAGAAAAGAATTACAAACCTCAGAATTATGCTTGTCGAGAGTAAAGTTTTTCAGCTGTTCAACTAAATGATTAATATAAGCGGGCAAGCTACCAAAACCATATGCAAACAACCCGGCTCTCTTAAATATTTGATCAATCTGTTCGTCTATCTTCGTATAGTCTTTTTGACATTCGACCTCAGTCAATATAATTTTTTAACATCTCCATGAATTATCGCATTGTCATTCCAGAATACAAAATCAGTCATATTACACAAGAAAAAGATTCAGGTGTCTACATAGTTTAATTAACTAATATTGAACAAACCAAATTCAATTCAACTAGATGTGCCACATCTTGCCGTAGAATCAGCCAATACATTACCAAACCTGCATTAAACAGTAAAAATTTTAAGTAAATGATATTACATTTTAAAAAAGTGTGACGAGAACACTGACAAAGTAACTAACATAAGTTTTATACCTGTCTTTTCCAGGAATCGAAAGCCATCGAAATTTTTTAACAAAAGATTAGGTAAATTATCTTTAAAATATAATGACATCGTAGCTACAACTTGCTCATCTGTAAATCCTACAAAAACAATTGATCTTTCTCCCGCTGTTGCCCCTTTCCTACATGACGGTTGATAATAAATATATAAGACATTTACCAAAATCTACAACAACATTATCAAAGATAGACTTGGTTTCATGTAAATATAGTTTACCTTCTCGTTAGGATGAGATATAAAATTTTTTCCAGAAGCACGCCAATCAATTCCTTTTTCACCATAGTTACAACGATTCCAACCCGACAATTATGCCAATACGTGTCATTAATAAGTTCCATATCTTGTATCTCTGATGCCCAATTGGTAAAAGTTCCATAACATGATCCAATTCGGTCATAGCAATAAGTTTCAGGAAATCAAGAAATATATCAAGTTTAAGCATCTTATTTATCCTTTCTCTAAATGATAATAAGCCGGGATGATTATGAAGAAAAGACTTACACACCTCAGAATTATGCTTGTTGAGAGCAATGTTTTTCAGTTGTTCAACTAAACGATCAATATAAGCAGGCATGCTACCAAAACTATATGCAAACAACTCGGCTTTTTTAAATATTTGATCAATCGGTTCGCCTATCTTCTTATAGTCTTTTTGACAACCGACCTCAGTCAATGTAATTTTTTTAACATCACCATGGATTATCGCATTGTCATTCCAGTATAGAAAATCAATCATATTACACAAGAAAAAGATCCAGGTGTCTACATAGTTTAATTAACTAAGATTGAACAAATCAAACTCAGTTCAACTAAATGTGCCACATCTTGCCATAGGATCAGCCAATATATTACCAAACTTGCATTAAACAGCAAATACTTTAAGTAAATCATATTATATTTTAACAACGTGTGAAGAGAACACTAACAAAGCAACTAACTTACAGAAGTTTTATATATGTCTTCTCCGGGAATCGAAAACCATCAAAAATTTTTAACAAAAGATTAGGTAAATTGTCTTTAAAATATAACAACATCGCAGCATAGCTTGCTCATCTGTAAACCCTACAAGAATATTTGATTTTCCTCCACTGTTGCCCCTTTTTTACATGACGGTTGATAATAAATATATAAGACATTTACCAAAACCTAGAACAACATTATCAAAGATAGACTTGGTATCATATAAATATGGTTTACATTCTCGTTAGGACGAGATATAAAATTTCTTCCAGAAGCACGCCAATCAATTCATCTTTCACCATAGTTAGAACGATTCCAACCCCGTCAATTATGCCAATACGTGTCTTTAATAGGTTCTACATCTTGTATCTCTAATGCCTAATTGGTAAAAGTTCCATAGCTTGATCCAATTCGGTCTTAGCAATAGGTTTGAGGAAATCAAGAAAAACATCCAGTTCAGCAACTTATTGATCCTTTCTCTAAATGATAATAAGCCGGGATGATTATGAAGAAAAGACTAACATACCTCAGAATTATGCTTGTTGAGAGCAAAGTTTTTAGCTGTTCAACTAAATGATCAATATAAGCAGGCATGCTACCAAAACCATATGCAAATAACCCGGCTCTCTTAAATATTTGATCAATCTGTTCGCCTATCTTCTTATAGACTTTTTGACATCCGACCTCAATCAATGTAATTTTTTTAACATCACCATGAATTATCGAATTGTCATTCCAGAATACAAAATCAGTTATATTACACAAGAAAAAGATTTAGGTGTCTACATAGTTTAACAAACTAATATTGAACAAACCAAATTCAGTTCAACTAGATGTGCCACATCTTGCCGTAGAATCAGCCAATACATTACCAAACCTGTTTTAAACAATAAAAACTTTTAGTAAATCATATTACACTTTAACAAAGTGTGACGAGAACACTGACAAAGCAACTAACTTACAGAAGTTTTATATCTGTCTTCTCCGGGAATCGAAAAACATCGAACATTTTTAACAAAAGATTAGGTAAATTACCTTTAAAATATTACGACATCGCAGCCTCAGCTTGCTCATCTGTAAATTCTACAGGAACATTTGATTTTCTCCCACTGTTGCCCTTTTTCTACAGGACGGTTCACAATAAATATATAAGACATTTATCAAAACCTAGAATAACATTAATAAAGAAAGACTTGGTTTCATGTAAATATGGTTTACCTTCTCGTTAATATGATATATAAAATTTCTTCTAGAGCAAGCCAATCAAATCCTCTTTCACCATAGTTAGAACGATTCCAACTCCGACAATTATGCCAATACGTGTCTTTAATAGGTTCCTCATCTTGTATCTCTGATGCCCAATTGGTAAAAGTTCCAATAGCTTGATCAAAATCGGTCTTAGCAGTAGGTTTCAGAAAATCAAGAAATACATCTAGTTCAAGCATCTTATTGATCCTTTCTCTAAATGATTATAAGCCGGGATGATTATGGAGAAAAGAATTACAAACCTCAGAATTATGATTGTCGAGAGGAAAGTTTTTCTACTGTTCAATTAAATGATCAATATATACAGGCATACTACCAAAACCATATGCAAACAACCCGGCTCTCTTAAATATTTGATCAATCTGTTCGCCTATTTTCTTATAGTCTTTTTGACATTCGACCTCAGTCAATGTAATTTTTTTAACATCACCATGAATTATTGCATTGTCATTCTACAATGCAAAATCAGTCATATTACACAAGAAAAAGACCAGATGTCTACATTGTTTAATTATCTAAGATTGAACAAACAAAATTCAGTTCAACTAGATGTGCCACATCTTGCCATAGGATCAGCCAATACATTACCATACCTGCATTAAACAGCAAAAACATTAAGTAAATCATATTACAGTTTAATTAAGTGTGAGGAGAACACTAACAAAGTAACTAACTTACAGAAGTTTTATATCTGTCTTCTCTGGGAATCGAAAACCATCGAAAATTTTTAACAAAAGATTAGGTAAATTATCTTTAAAACATAACAACATTGCAGCTTCAGCTTGCTCATCTGCAAACCCTATAGAAACATTTGATATTCTCCCACTGTTGTCCCTTTTCTACATGACGGTTGACAATAAAAATATATGACATTTACCAAAACCTAGAACAATATTATCAAAAATAGAATTGGTTTCATGTAAATATGGTTTACCTTCTCGTTAGGATGAGATATAATATTTTTTCCAGAAGCAAGGCAATCAATTCCTTTTTTACCATAGTTAGAACGATTCCAACCCCGATAATTATGCCAATACGTGTCTTTAATAGGTTCCACATCTTGTATCTCTAATGCCCAATTGGTAAAAGTTCTAATAGCTTGATCAAAATCGGTCTTAGCAATAGGTTTTGCTAAAATCAAGAAATACATCTAGTTCAAGCATCTAATTGATCCTTTCTCTAAATGATAATAAGGCGGGATGATTATGAAGAAAAGAATTACAAACCTCAAAATTATGCTTGTCGAGAGGAAAGTTTTTAGCTGTTTAACTAATTGATCAATATAGACAGGCATACTACCAAAACCATATGCAAACAACCCAGCTCTTTTAAATATTTGATCAATCTGTTTGCCTATCTTCTTATAGTTCTTTTGACATTCGACCTCAGTCAATGTAATTTTTTTAACATCACCATGAATTATCGGATTGTCATTCCAGAATGCAAAATCGGTCATATTACACAAAAAAAGATCCAGGTGTCTACATAGTTTAATTAACTAAGATTGAACAGACAAAATTCAGTTCAACTAGATGTGCCACATCTTGCCGTAGGATCAGCCAATACATTATCATACCTGCATTAAACAGCAAAAACATTAAGTAAATTATATTATAGTTTAACTAAGTGTGAGGAGAACACTAACAAAGTAATTAACTTATAGAAGTTTTATATCTGTCTTCTCCGAGAATCAAAACCATAGAAAATTTTTAACAAAAGATTAAGTAAATTACCTTTAAAATATATCGACATCGCAGCTTCAGCTTGCTCATCTGTAAACCCTACAGGAACATTTGATTTTCTCCCACTGCTGCCCTTTTTCTACATGACGATTCACAGTAAAAATATAAGACATTTACCAAAACCTAGAACAACATTATCAAAGATATACTTGGTTTCATGTAAATATGGCTTACCTTCTCGTTAGGATGAAATATAAAATTTCTTCCAGAAGCAAGCTAATCAATTCATCTTTCACCATAGTTAGAACGATTTCAACCCCGACAATTATGCCAATACGTGTCTATAATAGATTTCACATCTTGTATCACGGATGCCCAGTTAGTAAAAGTTCCAATAGCTTGATCAAATTCGGTCTTAGCATTAGGTTTCAGAAAATCAAGAAATACATCCAGTTCAAGCATCTTATTGATCCTTTCTCTAAGTGATAAAAAACCAAGATGATTATGATGATAAAACATACAAAACTCAGAATTATGCTTGTGGAGAGTAAAATTTTCTAAGGTTTAAAAAAAAGATCATTATAAGCAGGCATACTACCAAAACCATATGCAAACAACCTTGCTCTCTTAAATATTTAATCAATCTGTTTTCTTATCTTCTTGTTAGCATGACATAATAAACATAAGACAGACGGACCGCAGGGTGCACGGGAAAGCACATGAACGAAGCATACATGCACAAATGACCATTGTAAACATGTGTGCACAAATAACATGGGTTTTCCACTTATACATGGAGGGAAAGCCTCAAATTGCATAAAAAAAATACTTTATAGACCATTGTATTTTAACTTAGTCCCATATATGTCATCACCAATGTATATAATAGATGGATTCAAGTCCCACATGTCATATACATAACGATGGCATATAAGAGATTCAAGATTTTTAGAGAGTGATAGGTAGGAATTCGTCTAAAAAAACACCCTCCAGCATTGCTTATGCCGGTTCAGATGACATTACTTCAATTACTCAAAATCACAAAAACAAACAAACAATACAGGAATGCGTACAATGATACACCAATTGCACATTCTTCCTTAGAATTTAAGCACCTTCTTTCTAGGAATTTAAGTAGGTGAACATTACATAGTAAGTGGAGTATCAAAAGATATATGATCTAACAATAGTAAGTGGGAGTAACAAAAGGTACATGATCGAGCAGTAACAAGTACGAAGTTCAAGTACACCAGCAGCGACAAGTATATAAGTTAAAATATTCTCCACGTCCAACCAAGTCATCTTCTTCAGAAAATAACATAGAAAAATATTGAAGTCATAGTACACAAAAAAAGATCCAGGTGTCTACGTAGTTTAATTAACTAAGATTGAACAAACCAAATTCAATTCAACTAGATGTGCCACATCATGCTGTAGGATAAACCAATACATTACCAAACCTGCATTAAACAACAAAAACTTTAAGTAAAACATATTACATTTTAACAAAGTGTGACGAGAACAGTAACAAAGTAACTAACTTATAGAAGTTTTATATCTGTCTTCTCCGGGAATCGAAACCATCGAAAATTTTAAACGAAAGATTAGGTAAATCACCTTTAAAATATAACAACATTGCAGCTTCAGCTTGCTCATCTGTAAACTCTACAGGAACATTTTATTTTCTCCCACTGTTGCCCCTTTTCTACATGATGGTTGACAATAAATATATAAAACATTTACCAAAACCTAAAACAACATTATCAGAGATAGATTTGGTTTCATGTTAATATGGCTTACCTTCTCGTTAGCATGAGATAATAAATTTTTTCTAGAAGTAAGCCAATTAATTCCTCTTTCACCATTGTTGGAACGATTCAAAGCCCGACAATTATGCCAATACGTGTCTTTAATAGGTTCCACATTTTGTATCACTGATGCCCAATTGGTAAAAGTTTCAATAACTTGATCAAATTCGGTCTTACCAATAAGTTACATGAAATCAAGAAATACATCCAGTTCAAACATCTTATTGATCCTTTCTCTAAACGATAATAAACCGGGATGATTATGAAGAAAAGACTTACAAACCTCAGAATTATGCTTGTCGAGAGGAAAGTTTTCAGTTGTTCAACTAAATGATCAATATAAGCAGACATACTACCAAAACCATATGCAAACCTGGCTCTCTTAAATATTTGATCAATCTGTTCGCCTATCTTCTTATATTTGATCAATCTATTCACCTATCTTCTTATAATAATTTTGACACCCATGGCGGACTAGGCCCATCACCTCTATCTCGACGGCCTGTGGACGACCGTCGGGAGTAAGCCGTCAAGGCTCCTACGCTCACTCTCTCGACTGCCTCTCCTGTAGCCATCGAGAGTACTATTCTCTACAGCTGGGCCGGTTAGAATAGAGTACTACTCTCGACTACTCGAACCCAACGGCCTTGTCTCGATGACCGGCTGTCGAGAATAGCCTCTCTCGACGGTTTTTATAGTTTTCCCAATGGTTTTGGCCATCAGGTCTTTTGTCATTTCCTGTAGTGACTGTAATATATGCACCCGTCTAAGTTAAATTCTGGTAACCCTCCACTACATAGCCATGTCTAGATCCTTGGAACCCTATTGCTAGCCACCAACGATAACTTTGGCCATCGTTCGACTATGCCCTGCCACTTCCGTACTATTCTCGACATTTCTCTATAAAAACCTTGCCAAACCAGATGTCTTGTCACCATTGAGCTAACTGGAGCTCGGTTCACATGGTTCAACCAAGTTTTGAACTAGAAAATCTAGTTTAATCCTATACTTCCCGATTCACCCAAACAGGACCATGACCATGGGGTGCCAAGGTCTCAGAGGGTCACTAGGTCGGGCAAAGGTACCCAAAGAAGACATTCAATTTTAGTGGATACCTGACAGCAAGCTCTCCCACGTGGATCTTATCCCTCTTACTCTGACCTCTTAGAAGCATCATCACACCCAATTGCATAATCGTTATACAAGTGGTAATATCCTGAATTTTATGCCTTAACTTCTTGTTCACCTAATTGCACAAGTCTAATTTACTGATTGACTCTCCCATAATCCATGCGTGTAAAAGCCAGGTTTTCACCTTTCGTCGTTTTGCAATACAAATTCGTTCGATCGCTAGTAGCGGATTTTCATGAAATTCACTCAAAAGCCCATGAAAATAGAGCAAAATTTGTACTACAAAATTTGTGGAGACAACAAATTCAGTTGGTTTACGCAACAGTTATAGGGAAACAAGTATTTACCACTAAAGCAGGGCTGCGGAGGTAATCTAACTCGACCCTGTGAGCCATAGGACCTAAATGCACTTCCACCGTCATACAAGAGTGGGCGATAAGAGGTATTTACATCACTGAGGTGGTTACAACATGTTTCCTTGAATCTACATGCTTATCCTCACACTTGGTGAGCCCTATTGTACTGCTTGTCTTCCGAGCTTTTTGTACCCTCCAAATTGATGGCCTCACCTTTGCTTCTCTTCGCAGGGCAACCGCTTCGCTTCGCCTTATGCCTCTGTCATGTTGATCACCATATCACAAGGGATGTGTATCACCCCTACAACAATAGGTTTGACATGAAAGTCGAGCGGTTTTAACCAAGGAAGATTTAGCTCGGTTTTTACATGCTCACTTTTGCAAGAAGCTACACTCGGTTTTAGCGTGAAAGCTTAATTTTTGCGAGAAGCCACTTGGTGCCTACAAGGTGTTCGACAAATTACTCATTCGGGAGTGGAGCAAGTAAGGTAAAAAAAAGATAAATCCATTCTAGAAAAATTCATGTCAAAAACAATAATCCTACTTCTAGGATTTTTTGGTTTTTTTCTAATTTTGAATTTGGATTGGTTTTTCTGAGTGGTTTCTCATACCATACCCATTGGTACAATTGAATTAGCAAACTTCGAGTTGTTCATAAAAACATAGTAACAACCAGCGAAGAAAAGTCTGTGCTGCAAAAGGAAAATGGAATCAGCTATGCCTCCACTCTGAGCCCCACCGGCTCGCTGCTCGGGCCCTTAACAGGCGCTCTCCGCTCCAACAGACTTGGCCGTGCTCATAATTCGAATCATATATCAACAGTGTGCATCTCTCTCCTCCATTCATTAATTATGCGTACAAGACCCCTTGTTTTGTCATTCACACCCTCTTCCTCTCTTAGCATGCTGCCCTCTCATTTTTTCCACAAAGGATCGTCCAAGTTACAAAATTCTAAAGCCAATTCAATTATGATTATGCGAGTGTTTGGGGGCATAGAATCCAAAACTTTAGATTAGCGGATTGGGCATGATAGGATGATCTCATCCGCTCTTTACAAAGTAGTGGACATCAACTTATTAATTCAACTTGGAGTGACTAGTTCCCCTTATTTTGGTCGATGTGCTATTGAACTCAACCGAGCCTTTCTTTCTCCTAAAGTCAATAGTGCATCAGTTGCCATCGTTGCCAATGCACCAGACCTTTGGCTTTGCCGCCATGGTCAAGCCTTCCACCGCTGCGCTTAGCCCTTCTCTCCAAAGGTGGGGTTTCCAAAGAGCCATCAAGATTTCCAATGAACATTGTAACATTTATGGAAAGGTGGTGAGATTACTGATGAGCCTTCAAGGTTTCCCAAGGTATCCAGTGATGCACACGGCCGCTATGCCCCGAGGAAGGAGAATGCCAATCTCAGAGGAGAGAGTGGGTTGAGGTGAAGGAAGAGAAATAAAGGAGTTTATCCTGCAAAATGGAGGTGGTTTGATGGGGAGAGATCTTAAAGTGAACCAATCACAACCATAATGCCTTAAACTAAATGTGGGATTTTTGGTCTGATTTTGTTGAATTCAAATTTGAATTTTTAAATGAAATTGCCAGAACATCATCGTCGCCTTGCCAGAACATTATCATCGCTGTTTCAGGCCATGACATGATCAGTAAAGGAGAAAAATAACACATGACCTAATAACCTATCCATCCAATTCTCACCAAGGTCACGCGATGTCTAAGTAGCCACCTACTGCTCGCTACTTGTCACCACTTGACCTCACTGCTATTGTCCTTCGCCCCAGCTGCCACGTTGATGGGCTATCACTAACACTCCAGTCTCTACCACCTTATTCACCAACTCACCACCCTCACCCGGTTGCCACAGCCACTGAATCCTAGCCATGAACCTTGCTGCCCTTGTTTTTCATCGACGAGCCTAGCCACCCAAAACTCTTCCATCTTTCTCTATAAATACCCTAGCAATATGTGTTCCCTAACATCACAACACCTATTGAAGCCACCCTTTTCCATTGCCAGCTCCTTGCGCCATCAGGTCATCGTCACCGAGCTCTCCTAAAATAGCTCTGTTGAATGGCCAACTCCCTCTACCATCCCCATCATACCTTAATTCATATAGTAGATACCTCATACTAAATCCCTTGAACCCAATTAAATCTTTGACCAAAGCTCTTGATCATCATAGTACCGCCACCGAGAAAAAATGATGCTGCCCACGATACCATGCCGTTATAGACTTCCTCGAGCTCAAATGATTGCACCAAGAACATCACCATAACCCCTAAAGCTCCCAAGACCCTCAAGTTCTCAACTGCCATGCCCCAACACGAATGCCTAATTTCTACTCCTCCACCATACTTCGACAAGCAATCACCGCCAATCTAGAGCCACCCGAGCCAATCCATATATGGCCTTAACACCGCCATGCCCCAAGCTATTCCACGGTAACATATGCACCCGTCTAAGTTAAATTCTGGCAACCCTCCTCCACACGGCCATTGTCTACATCCTTGGAACCCTATCGCCGGCCACCAACGACACCTTTGGCCATGGTTCGATTATGCCCTGCCACTTCCATACTATTCTCAACATTTCTCCATAGGAACCTTGCCAAACCAATTGCCTTGCCACCATAGAGCTAACAGAAGCTCGGTTCACATGGTTCAACCAAGTTTTAAACTAGAAAACCTGGTTTAATCCTGTACTACCCAATTCACCCATGCAGGACCAAGACCATGGGGTGCCAAGGTCTTAGTTAGAGGGTCACTAGGTCAGGGAAGCGTACCCAAAGAAGACATTCCATTTTACTGGATATCTGATAGCGAGCTCTCCCACGCAGATCTTATCCCTCTTACTCTGACCTCCTAGAAGCATCATCACACCCAAAGCTTTAGATTAGCGGATTGGGCACGATAGGGCGATCTAATCCGCTCTTTACAAAGTAGTGGACATCAACTTATTAATTGAGCTTGGAGTGACTAGTTCCCCTTATTTCGGTCGATGTGCTATCGAACTTGACCGGGCCTCTCTCTCCTAAAATCAATAGTTCATCTGTAGTGGATATGTGAGACATATATATGCTATATTTGTTGGTTGATTTGTCTTGCCAATGACAAAATATAGAAAAGCTCGAGCCAATTTCTACTTTCTAGACAATAATCCTAAATGTTCAAGAATTTTATTGATTTTCCCTACATTTTTATGTTCTTTAGATATTTTCTAGGTATATTTTATTTTTTAATCAAATGTTTTGTTTAACCGTTCCATCTTTAAAGCTTGTTGTAAGAAAGACCGTTTTACTTTATCATACGCTTTCTGAAAATCCAATCTTATGATTACTCGACTTAAGTTTTTTTATATGCAATTCATGTAAAATGAGGACACCTCCATGATATTACATCTGGGCATAAAAGCTGTTTGAGTTGGATGCACAACATTGTCAGCCACTTTCTTGATACGATTTGTACCGACTTCAGTAAAAATTTTGAAGCTGACATTAAGAAGGAAAATAGACCTATATTGTTGGATTTTTTTTATCAACCAATTTCGCTAACCTGATAACCCCGTAATTGAGACGATCCAAAAAAGGCTCCCGTTGAAAAGCTTCAGATAGAGATTGAAGATATCCTTTCCCAAGAAACCGGCAAAAATTCAGCGGAAAACCATCTGGGCCTAGGTCTTCATTATGTTCCATCTAAAAGATGGCATCTATCACTTCTTGTTCAGTGAAAGGTTTTGTTAACAACTCATTTTCCTCCAAACTTACTTCAGGGATATCATCTCGATAAGACTCGATCATTGAAAATGTGTTAGCCTCAGGTGGTCAAAAAGACGTTTGTAATATTGAGTAATATAACTCTTAAGACGAGAGTCACCTTAAGTAATATACCTTGTTTACGATGCTAGCTTACCGCTCGCCACCAGATCAAATGTTTTGTTTAACCACCAAAACCGATTGGAAACCAATAAAAGACCGCTACAAACGCTTCGGGCTAGTTCGGTTTTTTGAATTTAAATTTTCTGAAACAGGTGGGTAGCGATTTTTAATGGCAAATGCAAAATGGTTTTCAAGACCTAGGGTGGTGGTTCATGGTGCACCTGATCCACGCACCATCCACCATTGGACGGTTCCCCGATCCGCGCCTCCAAAATCAATCAATCGCCGATCGTGGACGCCTCAAGGAAAAGGGCTTCTTTTTCCTTCGTTCCCTTTCCTCGAATCCTCACCTCAAGGAGCCGCGGCGAAACCCTAGATCTTCTTCTTCCATGGCTCCTCCCGCCTGGGGCTGGGACTGGGTCGTGCTTGACCGCCGGGTGCGCCTCGTCGCCAGCACCGGCGAGAAGACAGCTGGAGGCCAGAGCATGTCGGATTTTTTCTTCGATCCATACAACATGGGCGGCTGGGGGAGGCAGCCGATGCTGCTGGGGGAGTGGGTGCGGGAGGGCAGGGTCCGGCTCCACGCTGAGCTCGCCAAACCCCCGGAGATCTCCAACATATCCCTTCATCTGCCGGCGACGCCCCGCGAGATCGACTTTCAGGTGCAGGGCGTGACCGTGAGTTGCGCCGACAAGAACCTGCTCGTCCTCTGGACCGGCCCCGAGTTTGGCCACTACGCTTCGTCTGGGCTCTACCTGGTCTACGACGCCCACGCCCACGCCCTCTTCGCCGCCCCTCCCATCGACTGGACCCAATTCAGAGACACATTCGGCAACGCCCCCGTCATCCTACGCAGCAGCGGCGGCGGCGGTTTCATCCTCGCCGTCCTGGTACCCTCCACCTCTACCGAACGCTACTCGCTGTTACTGTGGTCTGGCCAAGAGCAGGAGCGGTGGGTGCAGAAGGAGGTGAGCCTCCCCACCGAGTTGCCCCACCGCTCCTTCGTGATACATGCGTCCTTTGCGTTCCTCGACTCTTGGGCTTGCTTGGTCGACCCCTCCGCCGGATTGCTGGCAATCAATGTGCTCGAGGATGATAGCTGGTTTGTGCCCTTGCCGGAGGATTATGAGATACATTATCCCCCAGTCCCAGCGGGTGAGCCAGGTGTGCACTGCACCATGGGCTGTGTCGATGGTGCTATCAAGTTCCTCGCCATGGAAGGCTACAACGACGAAGACCGCCCCCCGGAAGAGGTCAGCATCACCACTTGGACCCTGCGGCTGCAGCCGCATAGCCCGTGCAAGTGGAGGAGAGATAACAACCTTCTCAATAGAGACCTCTGGGCCGACGAGGCGTTCCTCGCCATTGCGGCGCAGCCACTACCTAGCCGCGTGCCCATGTGTCCTTTGCTCAGCCCCAAGGAGCCTGACGTGGTGTCCTTCTTCTTGAGCGACATTGACTACGTGGATGGGCACATCGCAACCAGAGGCGAGATTGTGTTTGCCGTGAACACCAGGAGCAACAAGGTCGAGTCATGGATCGAGCTGTGCCCTCCCAGGAGGAGCCTAGACCTCATTCCATCTCTCCTTCATACCGAGTTCTCCGCTTACCTACAACGATCGTCTGATCTGGATGATGATCAGGTAACCTCACAGCTACTATATATATTGCCCTTAATTGATGATCGTAGCTAGTGGATGGAATTGCACTTTTTTTTACTGATTCATATGGTATGAACAGTGATATATAGTATAGAAAATATCCATATGCCGATGGGTGAACAGTGATATATTGTTGTAAAAACCCTAATATTGAACAAAACAACAATTGAAGCTAGGCCCAGCTGAAATTTGGGAAAAATTGCAGCATCTGACAGCCAACACATATTTGCAACTTTGGCAACTTGCTTACTGTATCTGTATTCTCTACTGTTACTGTCTGCGAATTTTTATTGCTTTGCACAAATGAAATGGTAAATATTTCTCATGTGAATTGTCATGATTGAAAACCTTTTTTTCTCTGATTTAGGGAAATGTAACACGTCACAAGCGTGAAGGAGGACGCCACAGCAGTGGAAGAGCACACCAGAAGCAGAAGAAGTATGATCGATATCTACCCTCGATAATGCTTTTCATCTTATATGTCTTTAGTCTTGTGTTGGGATTTAACACTTATCACTATATATATATGTAGTAAAGTGTTATATAAAAAGTAGTAAAGAATAAATTTATATATCGAGACTGGTCTAATTTTGTTTGTAAAAATGTCAAGAACACGGAAATAGTAAAGAATAAATTTTCTTGCTTTCTTCACCCTGAAACAACGTGCTCTATGTTGCATGAGCTTCTTTAATTGTAGGGTTTCCCCCACCTGAATCCCGAGAAACTCCTGTGCTCAAGGCATGGCCTTCATCAATACTCCCTCCGTTCTCATATGTAAGGCGTATAAAAGTTTTTGCAAAGACCGAGGAAAGTGAGTTGGTGAATTAGTTTTTCAGGTTTACCCCTAGTTACTCCTCAATTAATAGGTGTTTTAACTGTGGCTAATTAATGTTTGCAGCCCCGATTCACGCTTGAACTTGGCCGCGCCTCGCTGCATGCGAAAACTTGCCCACGCTTAATTCGCTGCATGCAAAGTTCACCCACGCCAAGTATATGAAAAGTTCACCCGCCAAGTCAATTAAATCTTGCAGGGAGAGCAAACGCCGCGCCACGCCGCGCATGCAAGCAGCGGATGCAAGCCGACGCTCGCATGCAAGCTAGACTAATTAGACCCGTTTCATTGCCTTTGCTGTTGTGGTCTCCAAAGCAGATGGGAGTAAATAAGGGTATAAGAGGAACTTGGATGCATACGCCTCATAAAGGGGAACAGCAGCCAAAAAATTATATGCCTTACATATGAGAACGGAGGGAGTATTTCTTTGTAGGCTATCAACCTGCAGGAAGCTTGTCAAACTACTGAAATATTTTGAACTTTCTGAGTTAATTTTTTTATTTGGATCGGACATGATCTATCCAGAACTGACAATTCCGGTTTCCTTGCTTTCTCTACTTTGCATGCAACTTATCTGTTTGTGCTGAAAAGTACTCAGTTAGGAGCTGCATAATTGCATTCTCGTTGTACACAAATAAGACTTTCTGTTCCCATTCAAAAAGACTTGGTTTCTTTGAATTGTTGGTGATTCTCTGCAACGATCCCATCGAAGATGCCATCTCTTACCATCTTCTGCCATTGAATTATTTTTCTTTATATTCTTGTTTGAAGAGGTTACATGCGAAGACTTTTCAAGGCAATTGATTGTCTAGCTTTCTTATTAAGAGTGTGCACACAGATTGCTGTTCTTTTTGGAAATGAGAATGCTGTGGTGACTAGCAGGGTGAGGGAAGCAACTTTTTTGTTTCACGAGAGTAGAGACTGCTTAATCAGCTGCAATTTTTCGAAAACCTACCTTAAAGGGTGCAATATTTGAAGCATTTTGATGATTCCAAGTGAGAAGAGGTTTATTATTTTGCTTTGCTTTCAAAAGGTGCTTGCTTTCATCTCAGCCCAGTATTTTTTTTTTGTTGGACGACAAACAGGATTTGCATCATGTCCTATATATGGTATAGGACAAAAGGAGTGAAGTTTGGTGCTTTGGCTTTGCTTGTTTCCTGTTTCACTTTGAAGTACGCACCTTGCAGGCTATTATTTCCCTTATATTTTCTTTTCGGTTGCAAACTAATTAGTGCTGTCAAAGATGGATTGCCTTTTATTTATTTTGGATATTTGTTATGTTAGCACTGGTGTTAAAAACAAAAACAGAACGATAAACTCCAAGTTTTACATAGCAAAGAAGCGCACACAAGAAAAATCTAGAAGATGCATGTCAAGGGTTCTAGCATGCAGTACGTACCTGGGGCACAGGGTGTTACGCGAATTTAGGCCAGGACGTTACATATGGTATCAGAGCATCAATCCTTGTTGTGCAGGCGTGTGTGGGTTTAGTTGCGTGGGCATATGAAGCATGGCGCATGTGGACCTAGAGTAGTCACATGGCATGGCATATGGGCCGACACTGGACACACGGTCGTATACCAAGGAGAGATTCTGAACATTTGCCTTGTATGCGGTGTGTTGATTAGGGCGTCAGCCCATTAAGGGTAAGGGAGGTGAGTGTAATACCTCGTTCCATTGATTGTGAGGTTTATATGGTTCATGTGAATTGGTTGTGGTGGAATAGTATCACTTTGCTAGTATTGAGAGAGTTAATTATACCAATATATAATGTCTTATTGACCTGAACATAGTATCCCGGATTAACCCTTTTGAGTAAAACGAGGCCGAAAGCTCAAGAGCGGTGCTATGCATGTTGGACTCTAAGCAAATTTGGTTAGTGTGTTACATCTTAGGACGCCGAATCTGAGTTGAGCTGATCTATGCAGGTCAAATGAGCCAAGCCTGGACACCCTTAGGGTGGGTTCTTTTTAGCTTTTTTTATCTACTTATTTGCCTTATCTCATCACTTCGAGAATTTTTCGAGATAGCCTCGAGAGCCGGTTGGCCTCCAATTTTGGAGTTTAGAGAGCTTATCCTATTTATCTCGAGATAAAAAACTTAACTCATATTTAATAAAAATATGAGATAAGTCAAATAAGATCTCGAGATAAGTAGAATAAAATCAAACTCCAAAATTGAGGCTAACCTGCTTTCTTAATACTTTATCTCGTAAAAAATTTCAAAATGACGAGATAAGCTAAAAAAAGAGATAAAGAAAACTGAAAAGAACCCACTCTTAGTTTGGCTGAAGCTCGATTCGTTTCCACCTAGCACTATCACAGAAAGAGAGAGATCTTGACTTTGCGTGCGTGTGTCTAAAATACGCATCGATCAGTACCTCTAAGAGAGAGAGAGATGGAGAGGACACAATCATCGGATCTTGATTAATGGACATCTCTGGTTTCAGAGGTGCAAAGGATCTTGAAGAAAAAACTCTCTTTAATTAGTTGTGCTGGTGCAGCCTACAAGACATAGAGATGCAGATGAAAAAATATCAAATATATCCTTATGCATTAGTGCCTCTAAGACATGGGAGATGAAGTTTACGATGAAGAGGTGGTACATATACCAGTTAGGTTTAGTCCCACACCAGATATCGATTGTGGGGAGCATGACTTAAAAGGTGGGGTACATATGAGAGCTGCTCATTACATACGCATGAATACACCGACATCGTGTATGATATCTACTTTCGATGTGTCAGATCGATTCTGAGCTAACAAGTGATATCAAAAGCTTTCAGATCTAAAACCCGTAACATCTCCTTAACTTCACGGTGTTGGGTTGCGTCACCTGATATGTGATAGGATATATTGTTGAGTTTAATCTCACATCAAATATTGATTATAGGGGAGCACAACTTTTTAAAAAAAAAGGAGAAAAAATTTTGTACACCATCGGAGATTTTGTTAATCCCTTTCGTGTCATCACATTGCCACTTTAACCTTGCAAGCCATTGTTTCTAACTTCTTCCCTTCTATGACATTGACGTTAATTAGCTTAATTTGTTAGGTGCAACCGTTAGAAAGTGCCTCTTAATGTCCAAAATGCTCCTTTCACAATTTACAGATTTAAAATTTTGCATTGTATCTCCTATATTTTAACTCCAAAATGCGTAATTTAAATCTATAAATTTATGTAAAATCATGTTTTAATTAGTGTCAATTTTTAATAACCTTTTGTTTTCTTTCATTTTCATGAGACATGGCACCATTAATTTATAATGGAGGGAAAAGTCGGCCACCATGAGAGGAGTCGAGTTCGTCACCACCAGCCTTGATCACCATTGAAATCGACGTAGAGGGTGGAGGGGAATGGTGCTTGGGTTCAGTGGAGTGATTGGGTGAGGCGCAGGGTTCAACGCACTTGTATGACCTGACATGGAGGTAGGGGTAAAATTGTTGAAAATATTGTCATGTCCACGCTCACATTGAAAGTGAGATCTTTTTACTGGCACAAATACGATTTCCATAAGCGAGCAGTGGCATTATCGACTTACGAGGGACATGTATCTAGGAAAAAATGTCCCATTTAATTGTGTTTGTTCAACCAGCTGGGCCTCAAAGCATTTGAAGGGGATGGGCCGGAAAAGATAACGTGGCCAGCAATGGGTGAATTTTTATTTTTAAATTATTTTATTCTTTTTTAAAAAATATATCTTAGTCTAGATTTTTTGCAAAAGTATGTTCCCGTCGGGAAACAGAATAAGGAATTGTTTGGAAGCCCAATTCCCGGTTGGGATCCCAGCCCATCCCCAGGGTTGGAAGCCTGTGGCCGTGGGACATATTTCTCTAGGCCAGGTAGCGGATCCATTTGAAAGCCCACAGGGGAGAGAATTCCCAGCCAAATCCACGGCACTTCCCCATGGAAAAAATAATTGCCTCCTCAATAGTGAGTTGTTTTCCCCGTCTCGCTCACTCGCCGATATCGTCGTCTCCTCGATTGTCACAAATATCCTTGTAGGCATAACTCCCTTCAACCGTCTTCGTCGTCCCTACGCTGAGGAAGAAGAGAGCTGAGAGCCGGGATCGAGCTCGAGACCAGCCCCACCACCGCGGCCACCGTGTTGCTGAAGCCACGCAACTCGTCGACACCGACGCAGCGGACGAAAAGGACCAACGCCGCTGCCGCAAATCCACCTTGCGCTTCCGCCGCTGGCCGCGCGTGCACCACTCACGTGGTTGCCCATCACTGTGAACGGCTAGATATGAAGCCGCGGTGGCAGCCAGCTGGCTTGCTGACGTGGCTCCTCCTAGCAATGGTGGGCTCCAAGACACAGCCTTGGACGATGCCGGCGAGGCTCCCTTCGGTGGCAACGGGCTCCAAGACGCGGCCTGCGGACACCGACGAGGCTGCTCCTAGCGGCGATGAAAGGCTCCAAGACGCTGCCTGTGACAACGCCAACAAGGCCCCTCCCGGCGGTGTAATGAGAGGAAGACATGGAGGCAATCAGTGCTAGAGACACCGCCCAGCTTTGCTGCTCCAGAGGCATGGAAGGTCTGTTGACTTGTTTGGCTGCCATATCTCAAGAAAGATAAAGCAACGGTTGTGGTGTTTTTCCCTGGGTTATAATTGAACCATCAAAATACTCTTCAAGGAATAATGGCCCATTACTAGCGGAGTACCATTACTCTGTTCCACGCCGCAATGGCGAACCACGGCGTGGAGCGCCCACTGCTGCACCGATTCCGCCGCTGCAGGACGGCGCCTTCCTTCGACCAGCCTCCCCCGGCGACAGCCAACCACGCCCACGACGAGGCCGCCCCCAAGAAGCTCTTCGACCATAACGCCCGCCCCAGCTTCCGCCTCGTCGGCCTCCTCCTCCTCGCCTACCTCCTCGCCGGCTCCACCGCCTTCTACCTCGCCATGGACCATATGTCCGGCCGCCGCACCAGCCGCGCCCTCGACGCCCTCTACTTCTGCGTCGTCACCATGACCACCGTCGGCTACGGCGACCTCGTCCCCGCCAGCGACGCCGCCAAGCTGCTCGCCTGCGCCTTCGTCTTCGCTGGCGTTGCCATCGTTGGCACCTTCCTCAGCAAGGCCGCCGACTACCTCGTCGAGAAGCAGGAGGCGCTCTTCTTCCGCGCCGTCGTCCACGCCAACCAGATCGGCAGGCGGGCCCAGGGCGGCGTTGGCGGGGAGGCATGGGTGCTGCGCGCCATGGAGACGAACAAGATCCGGTACAAGCTGTACACCTCGGGCGTGCTGCTGGCGGCGGCGGTGGGCGTGGGGACGGCGTTCCTGTGGAGGGTGGAGGGGATGCGTCCCGTGGACGCCTTCTACTGCGTGTGCGCGACGGTGACGACGCTGGGGTACGGCGACCAGAGCTTCTCGTCGGAGGCCGGGCGCGCGTTCGCGGTGGCGTGGATCACGGTGAGCACGGTGGTGGTGGCGCTCTTCTTCCTGTACCTGGCGGAGCTGTACGCGGAGCGGCGGCAGAGGGCGCTGACGCGGTGGGTGCTGAGGCGGCGGATCACGAGCATGGACCTGGAGGCGGCGGACCTGGACGGCGACCGGAGGGTGGGCGCGGCGGACTTCGTGTTGTACAAGCTGAAGGAGCTGGGCAAGATCAGCCAGGAAGACATCTCCGAGTTCCTGGAGGAGTTCGACAACCTCGACGCCGACCACTCCGGCACGCTCTCCCCTTACGACCTCGCCGTCACGCAGCCTCCGGAGGCGGAGGCGGAGACCACCGCGCCCCAGTGATCGAGTTTACTTGCGTCTACAGCTAGATTAGATACCTAGGGATCGAATTACAATTACTGCCACTGTGTTCATCAGTGTTAATAGTCCATGGTGTAATTGTAATGTCAGTCGGGTCGAAGTAAGTAAGATAGTAATTAAGAGCAGTAGAAATCCTATAATAGTCCATTAGAGTTTTAGAGATAGAGTTTTAGATGGAGGGAAGAAATCTTTTTAGGGTGTAGCTTAAAATGTGAAAAAGTTTTAGAGTAATAGAGAGAAAAAATAGAGTAGAAGAGAGAGAAAAATAGGAATAGAGCTTCGGTGTGGGTGTGGATAAGAGCTTGATTTCTGAGATAATGGAGATGATGCGATTGAGATGTGGTGACGTGGCAGTCAAGACGACAGACAGGCAAGCACCGTCTGGAAATCTCTGGAGACAGGCACAGCAGAGCAGACTCCTAGTAGTATGCATAAATAATTTGGGATCATTAATTTGTTTTCCCACCGACACAAAATATTTTTAGATATATGAGGGCCATGTAGTACAAATTATGCCCCAAAATCGACTGATTGGAGCACACAATGCCTTTGTGGGCCTTTAATTTGTTACGGATTAGCACTGCCTGGTCTTGTCCTAGAACTTAGGACGTCGTTGATCGCGCATTAAGATTCGTGCTCAGCAATTCGTAAAAAATAATATTTTTTAGATAATAGAGATATTCCGGTCTCTATATCTAGAGGTATATATGGTCTCTAAATCTAACTGATACATCTACCACCTCTTCATCTTAATCCACGATCTCTAGAGGTTCTTCCTGCAGTCTAAGATGAGACCCTACAACTACAGTTATAAAAATTATAAACTATCACCTAAATACACTTAGGAGCTAGGGCCTTGCAAGAATGAAATGCATAGAGGGGCTACCTCCGCCTCCAAGCTCAGAGGCAACACTAAGGGGGAGAGAGAGTGTGTGTTAGATATAGTATTATCGCGCATTAAGATTCGTGCTCAGCAATTCGTAAAAAATAATATTTTTTAGATAATAGAAATATTCCGGTCTCTATATCTGGAGGTATATATGGTCTCTAAACCTAACTGATACATCTACCACCTCTTCATCTTAATCCACGATCTCTAGAGGTTCTTCCTGCAGTCTAAGATGAGACCCTACAACTACAGTTATAAAAATTATAAACTATCACCTAAATACACTTAGGAGCTAGGGCCTTGCAAGAATGAAATGCATAGAGGGGCTACCTCTGCCTCCAAGCTCAGAGGCAACACTAAGGGGGAGAGAGAGTGTGTGTTAGATATAGTATTAGAGGCTGCTCTGTGGTTGCTTTAATGTTTTTTAGATAATGGAATCAAAAGTTTTGGTCTCTACATCTGGGATGTGCATATAGCCAATTACTTTACACAAGAAGCTAAAGAAGCAAACATAAGACCACATAAATAAAAACAAACTAAATCTCAAATTAACTAAGCCAATCTGAAACCGGTTTTTCCATCCATGATTGACGAATAAAGACATATTGATTGCGTCTAATAGACAAGAAGATTATCCGTTTCCATATTCAAGAGATTATCCGTTTGCATGGACCTAGCCAAAAAAAACACCGTATTACACATGGACAATGAATATGCGAACTTATTAATTAACCAATCAGATAGCAACAAACTAACCCTGTTAGATATGGATTACAAGAAAGATGAAAATGTCCTTTAAAAAAAGAAAGATAAAAAGATCTAGCTATACATAAGTGTAGACCCAAGTTACAATGGTTTAGATTAACGAAAAAAGTCCATACTTGAGATTAAAAGGAAGAATTCATGTCAAACACAATAGATGGCATACCAAGTTGTAATTATTTAGATTAAAAGAAAGAGACCATATGAAATATAACAGCAAAATAGTTAAAATTTGAAATAAAAATAACAATTTAATTTCATAAAAATTTAAATGTAAATGTAAAATTCAAAATATAATTTAAATATTATATTATTTAAAATAGGAGCCAAAGGAGCTACATATTCACTCTAAAATAATTAAAATTCCCAAGTTAATGGTACATAAAATAGAAAATGTGCACCATCAATTATAGCGGATACACATTATAATGGTGCATATTTATTCAATAATAAGAATATTGTTTCGAACAATATATTAATGCATGTATCTAATTAATTTAAACGAAGTATTCTGGTGTAGTTTGAAATAGTTAGATACTAAAAAAATTATAAGTTTATTTGATACTAACGAGATGCTAATTGAGAAGTTGTCACCTAATTCTTATCCTAATCATGTGTTCAACCATGCCGATTAAAACAGGGCCCAATAGAGGAACCACGTCCAAATATTAGAAATTTTCACGCTAGTTGGTGAAAAAAAGATCAACATCGTCGAAGAATGATCAGAAAATAGGCTATATTAAAACTTACTAGGTCGAATACAACAGGACATATCTATTAGAATTCAACATGAATATATCAAGTGTATCATCCTACTGGCCACCTCAGAACCCGAACATCTTTCACCGAGATCTTTGGTTGCGGTGACGTTGGTTCCTTGCACGCCTTCAGGTCATAGTGTGCAAGTACCTCAAAACTTTCTCCTCCCACTTTATGAACAGGAGAACCTTGAGTGGTGCTTCTCGCGAAGACGACGAAACGAATGTCACGGCATGACAGCATCTGTGGGGTCTGTACTTTGCTCACCTCTTGTTCCGCACTAGTCCCTAGATCAGTATACTAGTGCACACCATTTACATAGCCGGATTATTTCATACAAGCGGAAGACTTATATTACATTAAGTACTAAAATTAAGCCTGAAGGCTATTAAGTATTACAACATGGCACATTGGCCGAAAATAGTTTAAGAACATCAAAAGATCATAGCGCTATAAAAGATTCAAAAGAGTCTTTTACTGGCTATACCTAAGCAATCGACTGAAGAGACGTCCTAAGCCTCGACTTGATCGTCAGCGAACTCCTAAGCACCATCTTCATGGCAGGCGTAGTGGTCTTGCTCATACTCAACATTTAAAAGAGTATATGTATGCGAGGTCAGTATCATTCTGCATTCAGTGATAGAGGCTTCAAAGGAAAGGCTGGGTTTGTTTATTTGCAGAAAACTAGTTTTGAAAATCAAAGCATATGACTTAGCAGTTTTCACTAAATTTCTATATCAAGTTGAATATTCATCATAATTCCATTTCAATACTCATTCCCAATCCCATGGCCAGTTATACGCACTCTGCCAAACATTCTCCTCCACTCTGCCATCATATTTCGTGTGTAGCGCACCCGTTGTGGATCACATCCCCAACGAAGTGCCCGGTCTTGTCCTAGTTGGGTTGCCGGCCTACGCTAGGCTCACGGCTCCCTGTAAAAACGGATCTAGATTATCCCTCGGATAACGACATAAGACTGTCTTCACCTCAAGCATGGCAGCAGACAGGGTACGCCCGCAGGTCGTACTACCCCTGAATCCCAATACTTGCACTACCGCGTGATGGCCGGCGCGTTATGGTGTTAGGAACCATCCACGATGGTCAGTGACGTCACACTGTACTTCCCCGATGCACCCGTCTAGGGAAATCCTTGATTCAGCCCAACCTGTCCACAAAGGGCCTCACCCTTATGCACTTCCTTCTTGGCTAATCGCACCCTCCGTGTGAATCACACACGATGTGGCGGAACCCCTTTGGGCAGCGCACGGCATTACGCGGATCTTGCCGCGCTCCTCTTCTCTACACTACGTATGTGGGCGATCAGCTCCTCAATTCACGTAGCCTAGCTACATATCTCTTACCCAATGCCAGACCTAGTCCACATTGAAACACATCATAACCATACATACACTGGCATGCCAGGCCCAATATTCAGTTAACCATGTTCATATTGTCATCATATTCGGTGAATATCGATTCACCGTTCTGAGGAGACTAAGCCTAAAATTAATAATTAGACCTGAACAATATCTAAGCAGGATTTTAACTAAGGCTTAAGAGTTTAAATCACTTTATTTAACCTAACCAGGATATCAAGGATGATCATCAAAGCAATCATTAATAAAGTCAAATGATAGATGATTTTATCAAAGCAAAATCATCATGGTAAATCAATTAACAAGTAATTAACATGGCATGATATATCATGATTAAGCAAGTAGGCATAATTACTTAAAAAGCATGCAATTTAATATTGTAAATAAAATACTTTAGAAATCTAGGATTCAATATGATCTATTGAATATTAACTCGCCTGAACCATGAAGGTGTGAGTCTTAGTCTTGTTCTTGAGTGTAGAGCTGATCCTCTTGATCCCTTATGCCTAATCGAAGGATAATCTCAATAAACAACCAAATGTGATAAAAATGATGCATGAATGCATGAAATGCAACGCACAGTTGCAAACATTGACGATGGGGTTATGCAATAAATAAATTCCTACTTATCTATGAAGTTCCATGAGCGTTCCTAAGTAATATGACTTACAGGTACGAGTAGATGTATGCATGCAATATAAGACATCCTTAATATACTTATATTTTTCCAAAATAGTTTATTAAAGGTAATTTAGGTTTTCAGATAGCGACAGCCATCGCTGGTGGGTTTGCCCAATTAGTAGTACCTTAAACCAATAGGCGGTTAGGTTCGGCTATATCGGTCTAACTACATGGGAATAATTTTTAATGTTAGGAAATTCAACAACGGTCTATTCTATGGATTATTTAGTAATTAAGTATTGTTCATGATAAATTAGATGGTCCACATAATTCCTAAGGTTGTTTTAGAGTCATCACTTAATTAATTAAATCTTTAATATATTTGAGGAAATTTAGAAAATTCTAGCAAAAAGGGAATTATTCTAAGGTGACATGCTCAAATTATAATTTTTCTTAGTTCTAGAATGTTATTCTATATTTTCTAGAATTTTCTGGTGTGTTTCGGTCTTACTTTTTTATCTAACTCCTAATTATTTTAATAGAAATAGAAAATTACTAAAAGAGGGTTTTAATTACCCTAATTAGGAAATTATACATAAATACCATGCTACACTAAGTCTCAATATTTTAATAATTACCTTAATGATTAACTATGTCCTTGCAAAAAGGTTGAGATATAAAAGGTTGAGATATAATTGAAGTCGTTTGATATCTAAAATAAATCCAAATCAGTTTATGTTTCATTAATATTTAAGGAAAATGGTTACACTGCATAATCTAATTATCTAGAGAGCAATATTGAACCTAAAATTGTGCAATAAATTTATTACATTTCTAAATTATATTTATGCTCCACTGGAACTTTATCATCTTATCAGAAAATTAATAACTAATTAAATAAGGAGGAAACCAATTCTTAATTACTATTAAGAGGGTTTTCTTTTAAATAAATAACTCTGAAAATAAACTAATTATACTAGAAATGTATAAACATTATTTCACTGTTACCTACTTAATTTCAGATATTTTTAACCCCTTTTAACGAGATATAAACAATTAAGTCGCTGTTTATAAACATTTTCTATAGCTAGAATATTGCAAAAAATAAAATATGCTCAGAAAATTATGAAAAATTGACAGGAGCTAGAATACGTCCCGATATATCCATTTTAACTTGTTTCACCTTAACCGGATGAACGACGAATATTTCGCGGCCTTGCAAAGGCTGACATTTTCCTGCACTTTAGCTGTTAGCAGGAGGCAACAGCACGCTATAGTGTCTATCCTCTTCAACCTCTGGCTGCTTCTTCAGCGCGCAGCAGCTGTAGCAACAAGCAACAAGCAGGGACAGTGAACAGAGAAGAAGAAGAAGAAGAAGAAGAAGAAGAAGAAGAAGAGGAGGGAGAGGGAGCTCACCCGGGGACAGCAGGCCACAGCAGCCGGAGCAGCTCGGCTGCAGCTTGGCAAGAAGAAGCAGTAGCATCAGGAAGCAAACAGCAGCAATCAGCAAGGTAGCAGCAACCTTTAGCAGCAGAACAAGCTGCTGGGCGCAGCACGCAGGAGCAGCAGCAGGGCGCAGCAATCCTGCTGCAAGAAGAAGCAAGCAGCAGCAGCAACTGCCTGCTACAGCAGCAAGAACACAACGGCTGCACCGGAGCGGAAGATCTGAAGCATCCATCCATCCAGAGCAAGGACATGGGGGAGAGGAAAAAGAGGAGGAAAGGCTCACCACCTGCTCACCTAGGAGAAGGCTGAGATAGAGGAGGAGGTGGTCAGCTTCAGCTGGTGGCGGGCGTCGGCTGCTACAGCAAGGAGACGGATGGGAGCTGAGGAAGGCAGAGGCAGAGCGCCGTGGCTGGTGGAGGTGGTGGTTGGCAGGGAGCAGTGGGGCGGCGCCGGCAGGAAGGAGGCAGGTCTAGGAGCGGCGTTGGTAGGGGAAGCAGAGGGGAGGAAGAGGCTGTGGGACGGAGGTCAGGAGGAGGAAGCCTGGGCGGTGCTCGCCCTTTTGACAGAGGGCAGAGCCGGCAGTGAGGCGCACGTGGCAAGCCTTGGTGGCGCGCGAGCAGAGGAATGCAGCCACGGGGAGCTTGGAGCAGGGCGATGGCGCCACGGGACGAGAGAGAGAGAGTGCACCGGGAGAGAGAGGGAGATGAGTGAAGAGAGAGGCTGACCGGTCAAGGGCAGTTTCGTAATTATGAATTTCTAGTGAATTTGTCTTAATTAGATTCCTAATAGCTCCATAAGGTTCAATTAGGTTTTGGAGTTCAAAATTGCATTTGAATACTTTATTTGGTTTTATAATAAACATGTAGTTCCTATATTATGATATATAATTATATCCATGCCTATGGATATTTAAAATAAACGAGTAAATACAAGTTCAAAACCTAAAAAGGATTTTAAAATTATTTCCTAAATATATGCATGCTTTATGATTTCCTAGATGTACAAAATGGGGCTCTTACAGCCTCGCCTCATGGATCGGGCAATCAACGTTGAGCTTCAAGAAGGACTCTCCTCTATAAGATCGTTTACATCCGTTCGCTGATGTTGCATGCATTAATTCATAACCCGATGATCTTTCAGGAGGACTAATCGGCTATATATGACACGTCCAAATCCCTGGAGAATTTGAGGAAGAATCCAGTCTGATATCGTTGCTGGTGAACATTCTCAGCATAGCCTACATGAATGCAAGGAGGTACGCCAAATTTCCATAAAAATATTTATCTTCAACTACAACAACTATGTAGATCTGTTTGGCGAGAAAAAAAAGCTTTTAATCGATGATAAAAATAGCCACCATGTTCTCAGGACTGAAAAATTAGGAATCCATCGAAGGAAAAAAATAGAAAAATCTACATCATCAATTATAGTGAGATTATACTACAACATTGTAAATATTAAATATATTAGAACACGGAAAGGAGAGAAGACAATTGGGAGGTGACGAGAAGCAGACTACATGAGCGTAGGGAGGATAAGAGACAGTGAGAAGCAGTCAAGAGAAGCGCAGGGAGGAGACATGAATCTTGTCGTTGCTCTACATCTAACAAAGAAAAAGCAATACGAAAGGGAAAAAAATACACCAGTTCTCAAGCATGACAGTGAAAGGCAATAGAAAATATTAGTCTATTTCTTTCCCATATCGATTCCTCCTATATTCGAGTGTGACAGAGCCACCAAACTATAAAATCTAATAATTATCACATTAATGGGAGAAAAAAATAAAAAACTACATCATCAATTGTAGTTGGTCTAGGTTACAACGGTGTAGGTCTTAAATAGATTGGAACAACAAAGACAGGATGACTAAATGATGCTACAAATTGTAATGCTTGGAAGATTAGAAACTCACAGAATAGATGATCAGGAAGCATAAAAAAGCAGGGAGTGGAGATGTGTGCCGCTGTTTCTCTGCACCTGACCAAGGAAAAGCAATGCAAAAAATAAAAAAAAGATGCATAAGTTCTAGAGCACGATAGTTAAAGGTAATATAAAAAAATTAATCTCTTTTTTTTTTATTGGATGCCTCCCATTGTAAGGAATCTGATGCCCAAGGGGGTGAATTGGGCTTTTCGGAATTTTACTTTCTAATCAATTTTATACTTGTGTTCAAAACTTAAACAAATAACGAAAACTAAAGGTATATTCTTTAAACACAAGTGATATATCAATGATAGTAATCCTAGAGTGAGGTAAGCTAAACATAACTAGGTAATCAAGATATACAATTAAACACACAAGATAAAAACTATGATGTCTAAGCACTAGCTCCAAAATATGGCGATGAATGTAAAAACACAAGATATGAACCACAAGTGACACGAAGATTTTTTTTCCCCGTGGTTCGGAGCCGAACTCCTACATCCACGTTGAGACAAATCCTTACTCCTCAAAAGGACTGGCTCCCGCTCGAGCCTACCGCCTTGTCTCTACTCGTGGTTGCTAGTTTCTCCCCTCCAAAGGTGGCAAGCACCAACGCCACGCACAAGCTTTGCCTGGGCCTTCTCACAACCTTCGCTTGAGAAGATCACCAGCGCACGATGCCTTCCACGCCGTTTAGGTGCTCTCACGCACCAAGAGTAACAAGCCTAAACCCTTTGATCACACCGGATCAAAACTCAAAAGTGATGCACTAAGACACACTTAGGCACTCACTAATACCCTAAGACTCACTCAATCTCTCCCAAGATGATAATCTCCTAATCTCACACTCCTTGACACCCTTCACACCTAAGAACTCATCCAAGGTCCAAAAGGCTTTAAAACTCGACCTAAAACCCTCTATTTATACACCCCAACCCAAGAACTAGCTGTTAGGCACGAAAACTAGCCGTTACGGGCTCACCGGACTCAGTCCGATGGCTACAAATTACTTTAGGTCACTCCTGGACTCTAACGGACTTAGTCCGATACCCACCGGACGCAGTCCGGTCCCCACCGGACTCGGTTTGCTTAAAAACACACAAAATACAGCCCCACTGGACTCAGTTCGATCACCACCGGGCTCAGTCCAATGGAGTACAGAGATTGTACCATCTCGCAGAAAAACGGCCATATCTCCTAGCTTGAGTGTCGAAATTAGGTGATCTTGGACTCTACGAAAAAATAAGAACGAGGGCTATCCAACCTATAAGGTCTCACCACCTCACACCCAAAGGATAGGTGCAGAAAATATAAGAAAGTTGAACCAACCCTAAAACTCCCCTTTTCCAACACCATCGATGCTTATCTCTCTCACTACACACCTCCTACACCCTTGCCATCTCACTTAGGCTCAACCTAGGGTTAAGAAGACCTAAATTGCATCACTTGAGAGCTAGAAACCAATCCTATAAAAATGATCCAGACCCCTCTTGATAGTACGGCGGCTATCCTACCAACCCGGTCTTCCAACGAATCATTGAGACCGGTAAAAGATTAGAAAACATACTTAGCCCTACACTAGCCATATCTTGGCCTTGAACACCATTTTGAAGCTTGTTGTCCCGCATCAACGCCTTCAAGTCCACTTTAACGCTTCATGCATCACTCCTTGATGCACTATGCATAATGACTTTCATCACACTATTGATAACGTCTTTGTCTTATCAATCTCGACTTGATCACCTCATGAGACTTTTCCATCTTATTGTCTTTGACTTGATCATCCTCCCTGATGATCATCCCGTCAAATCGATCTTGACTAAGTACTCAACCCTTGGTGACACCCTTGTCTTGTCGACCTTGACTTAACCATCATCCTCTGATTCCTTCTCCTTCACTTGACGACTTTCTCCTATTTGCGATGACGCCCTTGGCAATTCTATTCCCGTCCTATTGGTCTTAACCTTATCATCAACTCTTGGCAATTCTCTCGTCTTGTTGATTTCAGCTTGGCCATCATCTCATCACACCCCTTTATCGTCATTCAACTCAACGGGACCTAATCTTCTTCACATCACCTCATAAAAGGCATTAGTCTCAAAAGCTCAATAGATATGAATAAGTTTGATATTCATAAGCAATTAAGCACCACAAGTGTTTTATGATAAATATCACAAAGCATAGAAATACTTGTCACATGATAACTCTCAAATATGCATCTTGAGATAAACAAGAGATCTATATGCACATGAGAGATAGATGCTAAAATATATTTAAATTATTCTCCAAGGCATAACAATTAATCAATTCAATTAATCTCCAATCTTCACATATTGTGCACATGAATAAATATATATGAAGGACACATGTGCATTTAATAATAAAATCAGATGCGAAGTAATTGATTCAATAAATGAGAGATAAATGTAATCATGAATCAATAAAGGAGACACCATAACATAAATGATATACTTCACTTATGAAGTGCATATGATAATATACAAGAAGAGCATGTATGCAGATAGCTATTCAAGCATGGTGAAGTCTATCAAGTGAATTAACTAAAGGATCACTAATACATGGCATATAAGAATAAGGATCCCAAAGATCAAGCAAACAATATGTACATGGCATGTACCAAATATATATGTGCTCAAATAGATATTTCATGAAGCTAATGAGCACAAATTCAATCAAACTATACCATGTGCTTGCAAAAGAAGAATGCGCTAATGGATAGGAGTGGAATACCAAAATACATACCTCGCAACGGATTAAATAGCTTATCCATATATGATTCCCTCTAAATAGGATAAGACTATAACAATCTTGACAATAAACACATTAGTCTTATAGCAATAAGCATGTTAAAGGTTTGTAATTAAATAAACACTAAATCAAGCATGGTCATTAAATATGTTTATCATTAATCACTAAAATCACATAAGGGCTACCTTGAACTTACACCCATGCTTGGGTATAGCAGAGCCACTAAACTCTAAAAGGCTAGAAATTCCCGCATTAACAAAAAAGATTAAAAAAAACATGCATCATTATAGTGGATCTAGATTATATTGGTGTAGATCTTAAATATTTTTATGTTCAAATATAGCAAAGAATATACACCGTCAATCGTAACAGGTCTATATTATAACGGTCTAGATCTTGAATATATTTTTACTTAAATCTAATATATTGTATCGAATCTAACTATAAACTAATAAATCTAGCTGCCTAAATGATGGAGTGCTTAAGGTAATAATGATACAGATGAGTCATGTGTGATGCAGTGAGGTGGCAGTGGACTGAGAAAGAAAGAAATTTGGTATCTAGGGACAGAGAGGCAAGAGAGACAGGGACCATCTGGAATTCTCTAGAGAGAACCGAAAGCTTTGGGATCATTTTTCAATGACACAGACAAGAGGCCCATGTAGCACAAATCATGCCCAAATTTTGACTGGACCACAGAATCCTTGTGGGCCTTTGCTACGTACAGATCAGATACCTACTCTTGTCCCGGATCTTGGCGCCTTCAGGACGCTGCTCATACGTTGAGATCCGTACTAAGGCATCATGAGGATAAAGCAAGGCCCAATTCTCCGTAGCTTTTTTCTTAGAATATTTCATTATCTTTTTGAATGTTTTGACTTTTTGGCGTGGTTTTTTCAAAATATAGAAATTCATGAGTGAAATATTCTCAAATCTAGCGTTGATTATCAGTTCTCCCTTTTTGAAGCCATTGTTCGAAATGACCAAAGTTCAGTTTTAGTAAATAATCAAATAACTTTTGTAGTGCCAAACATCTTAGAGATCCATGAATGTCAATGCAATTGTACATGTGTGACTGTCCTCTTTATTTTTACAAGAAAAACACATCGATATTCAGCGTATAAAAAAATGAAATAAAATAAATAAATAAATAAATAAAAACCACCTACTTAATCCTAATACCAAGCCATAACCTAACCAAACCTGTACCCCAGCCGTAACCCAAGCAAACTTCGCCGTCGTCAGCCAAACCCAAGCCTAACCGAACTCCAAATTTCAGGCCATATACTTAGCTGAGTCAACCCCGTATTAAACCCCCTCATCAGCTAAACCCCATCTCCAACCACCATCCAAAAACCAGCAGATCGATCTGCTACAATCGACATCAACACAGAGCAAGGGGGGGAGGAGGAGATTACAAGCCACCATCGTCGTCGTCAACAGGGTGAGGCCTCATCCCCACCGTGGACCTCCACTCGCCATAGGACACCGTAGTCGCTGCTGCAGCCGGTGTCGCCGCCATGCAGCCGCCACTGCCAGGGGACACAGTCGTAGATTGCACGCCGATGCAGCCGCGAGCCACGCCAGCCGTCGTCGCCCGTAGACGCAGTCGCCACCGCCGCAACTTCGCGCGCCATCACCGCAGCCCGGATGGCCGCCCGGCCGCCGCCGTGTGCGCCGCCGCCGCCGCCACGCTGTTGTTGCCGCCGCTTCGCGACAACGCCGCTGAAGCCGCTTATCGCCGCAGCTTCGCGCGCCGTTATCGCCGCCCAGCCGCCACCGGCGTGAAGCTCGCCGCCACCACTTATTTGTTGCCGCGCCGCACACAACGCCGTTGAAGCCGCCACCGCCGCAGCTTCGCGCGCCATCGCCGCCGCCGGACCGCTGCCCTAGCCGCCGCTGTGCTCGAAGCTTCGCCATCGACACGCGCTGTTGCCACACTCGCAAGAACGCCGCTGAAGCCGCCATCGCCGCAACTTCGTGCGCCGCCGCCGCCGCCGACCACAGCGACGCCGCCGCTACTACAGCTTCGCGCCGCTGCCACCGCCGCTGGCGTAGTCACGTGGGAGCCGCGCGACACCGCTGTCGCCGCCGAGTCACCGCCGAGAGCGCGCCGCCTAGCTTCGCCTCCGCCGACGAGCCGCCGCCGCTGCCGCCGAGAGCACCACGCCGCCACACTCTTTCTCTCTCTCTTTCTCTCTCTGTCTCACTCATTTGGTCTATGCGTGTTGCACAGTGGGGTTCCTCCCCTTTTAGTCACTAGACAATACAGTAACCAGCAGGCACTATTAGTTGCTTTTTGATTTTTTAAAACAATAAACTTTCACAAATTATAGCTAGTAAACCGCAACTCTATTTCACACGAAATAATTTTCATAAAGTTCCTAAAATCAAACGCTACCTACTGATATTTTTACTATAAATTTTTGTAATTACTATTATTTTATGGTTGTTTATTTTTGCTATTGTTTTGCGTGCGTAGACGGTGCGGGAAACGGTGAAGACGCCGACGTTGTTGCTGAATTGCAGGACAAACCGCAGTATTTTGACCAAGGCAAGTTAGAAGCATGTCACTCCTAACTTAAAAAATATTTTTATTAGATGTTTGAATGTGCATGCTATCTTTATAATTATTTCCTGATGTTACCTGTGTAGCTAGTTCCTAATTACGTGTTAATCATTTGTTAGCATGTATGGCTGTCCATTGCTGCCCTAGGTTGAATATTATGTCTTATTTATGCCAAGTTGATGTTTGCTATACTGCTTAGCACGAGTAGAGATATCATAGCTGGTGTTAGATTCCATCTGGATCATGGTACAAAATGAGACAGTGGGAGGCTGTCGGGGTTTTAAAATTAATTAATCCACTAAAATCAACGTGGCGTGAGTTGACCTGGGGTGGATTGCAAGTTTGGCTTGTTGCGTGAGGCACTTTTTGGGGTGCGAAAGCCGTCCCGGGTTATTTAAGGGTTGTTTCATTTGGTGGAATGCATATTCCCGCATAACAGTACAGCCATGGGCGCTAACATGGTAAAGCCTTAGCTGATTAACTTGGGAAGCTTAGACTTGGGTGTGTCACCTGGAGGTGTGGGTGTGGCTAGCTACCACTGCAGACCTGCAAGGCGCATGAGGGGGCCACTGCCTTGGTGGGAGGCTGCCAGAGGGTGAATCCTTAGCGGGGAAGTCTAGGTGTACCTCGCCAAAGGCTTCGTTGGAGTCTCCGAAAGGTGAGTCCATCCCATAGGTAAAGTGTACTCTCTCTGCAGAGATTAAACTATCATGATAGCCGTGCTCACGGTTAAGAGCGGGCACGGAACAGATCTACTGGTTTAGTCTCATTGTTTTAATAATTTAATTGATGTAGTGGGTTGGCAGTGAGTGCCTTCGGTTTATGCCGCGAGGGCAATTCTTGTGTTAAACTGATAAACAACGGTTCTTTAATTTAACTAAAAGTTCAAACTGCAGATTTCCAACTCCTAGGAAAAGATTATGAAATTAGCTTTATGCAAACAACCCTACCCTGTCTTTGTATCCTGCATCATCATTTATAAGGACCTTGCTTGCTGAGTATTCGCGTACTCACCCTCGCATATCACGCGGGCTGCTCATTCCAATGAACAGGTGAAGGAACTGAAGAAGCAGTCTACAACGACGAGTTTGACGTGGGTGGCCAGGACTTCTAGTTGCAATCCCCGGTCAGATGCCTGTGGCATTTGGAAGGGTTGCATCGACGCAATTTATTAATTTCCGCTATTCTTTTATCATTTATTTATTGTAATAAATGACGCACTCTGCTCCTTCTGAATTGATGTTATTTCAAATGTAACAAGCGTACAGTGCTGTTTATTAATCTGTATGACTGTGGTACCAGCTTGATCCTTAGGACTAGTACAGTAGGCACAGAGGGGTTCGGTCTGTATGGCCGGGTCCCGAAAATGTGGTTCATGACCCTCCTTCAGCGGCGGGTGGTAATCTCATAGCCAAATGATTGTCATGCACCCACCATGGATCCATTAGAATCGGGTAAAAGTCTACTTTACACTCTCAAGGATAACGTTTCTCTAGATACTGACAAAAAAAAAGGTGTTCTGCGTCCCCTAAAGTGTGTAGAATCATCTAAATAACCCCTAAGACAGTTTTAAATGTATTTTGACAGAAAGTAACTATAGCAATCCTGTACTTAAACCTTGACTTTGCAATACTAATGCATTGTGTTATTTGACCTAAAAATGCGTGAGATACCTATACATTCACTTTTATTCCACCTATTCACATCGAAACTACAGTATTAATATTATTATACTATAGATCAAGGGTTAAATGCACAGATTGCTATAGTTTAGGGCTACATATATTGACCTGTTTTGTCAAAACCACATTCAAAACTGCCTTAAGTGTTATTTAAATGGTTTCATAGGGACAATACCTAGTACGGTGCAATACTTAATTTCTTAGAACAACATATAGAGCAGTACTTTTACCCTCTCATTCAGCTAATGGCTAAGAGCATCCACACAGTAAGCAGCGGGACCTATGGCTGGCTTATAAGGTTTGATGGTCTTTTCGACGGTCTAAGATAGTACTCTCAACTATAATTATTAAATATATAAATCATCACTTAATTCCACTTGCAAGTAGGACCTTGCAAAGAATGAAACTCATAGAGGCTAGCTACCATATGCCTCTAAGATTAGAGGCAACACTGAGCAACCTATAGTGCTTAGAGAGTAGAGACTAACTCTACGCATGAGAAAGTGCCTCTAAGCAATAGAGAGTACTTAGAGGCAATCTTAGAGGGTATACTTAGGACCAAGGCAGATGGCCCATTATGGCATGGTGTGGCCCATGCCACACCAAGCTAGCTGCCTGCTAATACTCATCGCGGGCCAAATGCCCAATCCACCAGGAGCTAGGAGTAGACAAGGCTGATGAGCAGTTGCTACCAGCCTAGCACCGAACGGACTCAATGTGAGTACATGACCACGCCACACGAGTCGCTTGTTCATCTCCCGTACCGGTGACGACGCGTCCTGACGGCAGAGGGTTGAGTCGGTGACACCTCCACTAGCTCCAGCTCCACGTGATGACACAATGCCTCCAAGTGACGAGCCGACAACGCGTCGATGCCAGGTTGCCTGTCCACACTGTGCCCGGTGGCCGATGCCCCTGTCAGACTCAGTAATTTTTTTTCTCTAATCTAGTGATCTGAATAGGCTGTTAGACTTAGTAATTTTTTCTCTAATCTCGTGATCCGAATAGAATATCCTCGTGTGATCGTGTCCAGTGTGCTTGTAAACCGCCTAAAGCCATAAACCTAATTTGCTTATTTTGTTAGTTGCACTTGTAGATTGGCAACTTGCGATTGGCTCGGCCCACCTCGGCCTCACAATGGTACCTAAAAAAGGCAAGGGGAAATCTAAAATAAAAGGTAATTGATCGAGTCATGAATAATTTTTTAATTGTTAATTATTAATTCTTTAATGATTTTGTTTGTAGATTTGACAAACTATTTTAGCAAGGTGCCTAGCGGATCAAATTCGAATAGAAGTACTTGTGCAAGTGAAAATGATGAGGTAGACGGACAAAGAGAAGAGCCCCAAGGCCAAGAGGATGTTGGTGTCGATATTAGAGTCGAAGATGCACACGTACAACCAACAATGGCCAAGCCAAATTGCGAAGGTATTAAGGAATTTAATCTAGATCACATTGTCGTTGATCTAGGACTTCGTGTTCCAATTGAAAATTTTCATCCCAACATTAGAGATGATATTAGAAAGGCTTATGTGGTGAATGGTCCGAGTCAGCCAATTGACCATAATTATCCTCGCGATTCAAATGGAAGGTCCTTTTGTGAAGCATGGTATAAATCATATCCTTGGTTAGAATACAGTGTAGAGAAGGATGCGGCTTATTGTTTCTATTGCTTTCTCTTTAAACATGATCCCTTGAATGCAAATTTTGGTCATGATGCATTTACGAAAAAGGGGTTTAGCACTTGGAAGGATGCATGCAGAATACTTCCACTTCATGTTGGTGATGCTAGTAGTGTGCATAATCAATCAAGGACAGCATTTGAAGATTTTAATAATCAAAGGGCATGTGTGAAACATAAGGTTACAAATTATAGTAAAGAGTCACTTATCAAGTATGACACTGGTTTAGAGACATCTATAGGTATTGCAAGCTATCTTCTAATGCAAGGTGAACCGTTTCGTGGGCATGATGAATCTTCTTCCTCCTTAAACAAGGATAATTTTCTAGAGTTGCTTGATTGTTATAAAGAAAGAAATGAGAAAGTGAAATGTGCATTTCATAAGCTATGTTCTAAAAATGCCCGTATGACTTCCCCAACAATTCAAAAAGAAATTACAAAATGTTGTGCGGAGGAGGTCACCAAAGCAATAAAGGAAGAAATTGCAAAATCTTCAGAGTTGCTTACATGCTTTTCTTGTCTTGACCCAAGAGACAATTTCTCTAAGTTCAATGTGGATAAGCTCGCTCGACTTACAGAAATAGATGATAAAGATTTCTCCTTTGCCGATTGTACAGTTATAAAGGATCAACTTGACCTCTTCATTTGTCATGTTCGAAGATTTGATGATTTTATGGATTGTCATGATCTTGCAAGTCTAGCCATAAAGATGATCGAGCTTGAAAGGCATATTGTATTTTCATTGGTCTAACGTTTTATTGAGTTGGCATTGCTACTACCGATAGCTACGGCATCTGTTGAAAAAGTTTTCTTAGCCATGAAGATTATCAAGACCGATTTGCGCAACAAAATATCCGATGATTGACTAAATGATATAATGGTGTGTTATATCAAACGAGACATATTCAAATGAATTCGTATTGATGAGATCAAGAAGCATTTTCAAAAAATGAAAACTCGGCAAATGCAATTGCCTTGGTCTCCTAGACATAATTAGTACTTTAATGGTATGTCTTTTACCTTTTTCTTGTATCTTTTATACACTACTAGAGAACTGGGCATTCCTACCGGCCCATCACTACCGGTTGGATATCAACCCGTAGTGATGGTTGCATCACTACCGGTTCAACGGCTACAAGGGCATCCAAGGCCAGGCCGGGGTTGGAAGGGTTGTTTTACTACCGATTGTAACCGCAAACCGGTAGTGAATCTTCCACTACCGGTTTGTGATACCAACCGGTAGCAGATGATTGGTTCCTAACCGGTTGGTGATACCAACTACCACCAACCTGTAGTAGATCACTGCTCCCGCCCCGCCATTTAAACAGTCGTCTTCCTCCCAGAACTGTCGCCCATGAACAGAGAAGGGAGGGAGGTGCTGCCCGTGGCGATTTTTGAAATTTGAGGGGAGGTGCTGCCCGTGGCATTTTTGAAATTTGAGGGGAGGTGCTGTCCAAATTTTTAAAAATTTGGTGATTTTACTCCAATCCAAGTGCTTGAAGGTTAGTAACATCAACCTCACTTTATTTGTAGTTAGATGTATACCTCTTTGCTTTAGATTTAGAGAAAATGTGGTTTTTTCCATGATTCATGAAAGCTTTTGAATCTAGATCCAATCCAAGTGCTGGCCGTGGCGATTTTTGAAATTTGAGGGGAGGTGCTGCCCAAATTTTTTAAAATTTGGTGATTTTACTCCAATCCAAGTGCTTAAAGCTTAGTAACATCATCCTCACTTCATATAGCTAGCTCACCTCATTTTTTAAGTAGATTGCTAAAACTTGTTATGTATGTTTAGAGTTTACTTAGATTAAGATATAGCTCCAATTGAAGGTGGGATGTAGCTCAAATTTGGAATTGGAGTTCACATGATCGATGAAGGATTTTGAATCTTGAGCTAGCTCGATCATTTTTGCAAGTAAATTGCAGATAATTAAAAATTTGGTGATTTTACTCCAATCTAGAGCTAGCTCGATCATAATTTAATTAATTAATTTATGTGCATGGTGAATAGCCTAGGAAAGGGCTAGAGTCCAATTTAGCTCTAATTTATGTACATGGTAAATTAATGTAGGTTTTGAGATTCTAAAATTGATAAATCATCATGTGAAAATTAGTTAAAAATTAGCTTGCTACATCCTATTGTAGATGGATCGGCAATGGATGTACAACACGGACCGACGCTCGAAGGAGTACATTGAGGGTGTGCAAGTTTTTATCAGTACGGCCGTTGCGTATAAGCCGTTATGCTTTATATGTTGTCCATGACTGGACTGCAAGAATGAGAAGGAGTATTCAAACTCAAGGCCCCTTCACAGCCATTTGTTCCAAAGAGGCTTCATGCCTAACTGTATCTATTAGACCAAGCACGGTGAAGAAGGGATTATACAGGAAGACGATGAAGAAGAGGAGGGAGACAGCATAAACCTGGACGCAGCCCAATACAGTTCAATGGCAGATACATTAGGGGAGTTTGATGGGGATGATTTAGATCAGATGCTGCGTGATGGTGAGGGAGATTACACCGATGAAAGACAATTCTAAAAGTTCCAACGCTTGTTAGAGGACCACAGAACACTCTTGTACCCAGACTGCGAACAGGGCCACAAAAAGTTGTGTACCACACTTGACTTGATGCAATGGAAAGCGACAAATTGTTTATCCGATAAGGGATTCGACGAGTTGTTATGTCTCATTAAGAGGTTGCTTCCAAAGGATAACACGCTGCCTGAAAATACTTACGAAGCCAAGCAAGTTATTTGTCCTTTGGGATTGGAAGTACAGAAAATACATGCATGCCCTAATGACTGTATCCTTTATCGCAAGGAGTACGAGGATTTGGATGCTTATCCAGTGTGCCAAGCATCACGGTATAAGATCAAGCATGATGACCCAGGGGCGGTAGAGGGGGAGCCCAAGAAGAAGAGACCCCCAGCTAAGGTGGTGTGATATTTTCCTATAATCCCTCGGTTGAAACGTTTGTGTGCGAACAAAGCGCATGCTTAAATGTTGCGTTGGTACAAAGAAGCGCGTAAGGATGACGGAATGCTAAGACACCCCGCTGATGAATCCCAATGGAGGAAGGTCGATAGAACATTCCCTGATTTTGCAGAGGAGGTGAGGAACATAAGGTTTGGCTTGAGTACGGATGGGATGAATCCTTTTGGCGAGATAAGCAGCAGTCATAGCACTTGGCCTGTGACTCTATGTATCTACAACATTCCTCCATGGCTGTGCATGAAGCGAAAGTACATTATGATATCGTTGCTTATCCAAGACCCCAAGCAACCTAGAAACAACATTGATGTGTACTTTAAACCATTGGTGGAAGATCTACTAACAATGTGGAACGATGGTGTACGGGTATGGGATGAGTACAAATGAGAACACTTCACCCTACGCGCCATGTTATTTGTAACCATCAATGACTGGTCTACACTTGGCAATCTAGCGGGCCTGACTACCAAAGGATATAAAGCCTACATCCAGTGCTTAGATGATACTGACAGTATATACCTAAAAAACTGTCGAAAGGTTGTGTACATGGGGCCACCGTAGGTTTCTTCTTACAAATCACCCGTTACGGAAGAAAGATAAGAATTTTAACGGGAAACTAGACCATCATACTAAGCCTGCGCATCATAATGGGACATGGATATTCGCTATGGTAAAGGATCTGAAAGTAGTTTTTGGAAAGGGTGCTGGTAGCAAACCTGTCCTGAGTGAAGAAGGCAAGGCACCCATATGGAAGAGGAAGTCAATTTTTTGGGAATTACCTTATTGGAAACTCTTAGAGGTCTGTCACTCAATTGACGTCATGCACCTAGTGAAGAATGTTTGCATCAACCTTCTAGGCTTCCTTGATATGTATGGCAAATTGAAAGATACACTTCAAGCACGAAAAGACCTAAAACAATTGGAACTAAGGAACTACTTACATGAAGAAAAGAGAGGGAATGGAAGACATTACCTACATCCTGCCAGCTACACTCTAAGCAAGACAGAAAAAAGCATGATCCAATGTTTAAACAGTATTAAGGTCCCGTCCGGATACTCCTCGAATATAAAGAGACTCATCAACACGAAAGTGAAAAAAATCGTACACCTGAAATCCCATGATTGCCACGTGTTGATGACACAGTTGCTTTCAGCTGCAGTGAAAGGTGTTCTACCAGAAAGGGTACGAGGGACAATAATCAAGTTGTGTTCACTCTTCAATGAGGTGTCACAGAAGGTCATCGATCCAGATAAACTAGCTAAGCTGTAGGATGATGTCATCCAAAGCGTAGTGAGCCTTGAGATGATCTTCCCTCCATCCTTCTTTGATATTATGGTCCATCTCATGGTTCACATTGTCAAAGAGATAGATATTCTCGGACCCGTGTTCCTGCACAATATGTTTCCTTTTGAGAGGTACATAGGTATCCTAAAAAAGTATGTTCATAACCGATCTCGTCCAGAAGGCTGCATTACCCAGGGTGTTGGGACAGAGGAGGTGGTTGAGTTTTGTGTAGATTACATCGACGATCTGAATCCGATTGGCATTCCTATATCACGCCATGAGGGGAGACTACGGGAAAAGGGACACTAGGGAGAAAAGCAATCATCAGCAATAATCTTGTTTCATTTAAACAAGCACATTACACGGTGTTGTTACAATCAACTGTAGTGGCTTCATATGTCGATGAGCACAAGAGGATTCTACGCTCTCGATATGCTGGCAGGTCAGAGGATTGGATCACACGGTAGCACATGGATCTTTTTGGCGGTTGGTTACAAAAGCACATGATGGGTAAGGAGACCAATGATGAACAGTTAAAACGCTTGGCTCAAGGACCATCCAGTACAATATTGACATTCCAAGGGTATGATATAAATGGGTACACATTTTATACTAGAGCCCAGGATAACAAGAGCACCAACCAAAACAGCGGTGTCCGTATAGATGCCATAGACAACAATGGAAATAAGGGCGCCTATTATGGTTACATAAAGGAGATCTGGGAGCTTGACTATGGACCTTTGAAGGTTCCTCTATTTTCGGTGCCAATGGGTTAAATTAATAGCAAACGGCGTGATGATCGATAAGTACGGTATGACAACCGTGGACCTTACACAAATCGGATATAGGGACGAGCCATTTGTGCTCGCCAATGATGTGACACGGGTCTTCTATGTAATAGACATGTATAGCAAACCGAAGAAATGGAAGGACAAGTCTACCGATCAGCCAAAGCGTCACATGGTTCTTCCAGGGAAAAGAAGGATTGTCGGAGTTGAGGACGTCACAGATGAAGAAGAATATAATCAATTCGAGGAGCTGCCTCCTTTCGCGGTGCCGGTCGACATAAGTGTCCTAGATGATATTGAGGAAGCTCCTTATGTACGCCACGATCATAATGAGGGAAAAGTATGTAAACAGTTAAGACGTACCGTGTTGTTAGTACATGTGTGTGACCTATGAATATTTTTTTATATTTTTATTTCATTTGTATGGGCTCACAACATTACAAATCCCTCGGCAAAATATTTTTTTCATATTTGTATTTCATTTTTATGGGCTCCCAAAAATAAATAACCCAGAAAGACAAATTTAATCAATAAAAAACCCACTAAAATAATTTGAAGTCTAGAAGTTTCTAAAAAGATCATATTTTCTTATATATGTCAATTTTTCATATTTTTATAAATTTTGTGATATTTTTATTTAATTTGTATGGTTTCCCAATAATTTTCTATAATTTTTGAGTACTGTATGGAAAATTACTACCACTGACATGTGGGACCCAACAGAGATGGGCCCACTTGTCAGTGACGAGGCCCTTTCTCCTCTCCTTTCCTAGTTATGGTACAATAGCGTTACGCGCCCGAGAACATTGAACAAACTCCCTCCTCTCCCCTGGCTAGCAGCGTGCGTTTGAGCGCGGGCTCCCCGTGCGGTCACGGGTTCGAGCCCCCCTCGCGCCGCTGCATTCTTTTGTTTTCAAGGCTCTACTACTGGTTGTTTAGTCAAACTGATAGTAGAGCCGTCTTTAGTACGGGTTTGTTTAACCAACCGGTTGTGGCATGTGAATTGCCCCACCAGGGATTTTTTTTGTTGAGACCACGACCGATTGGTTAAATAAACCGGTAGTAGAGAGGAAGTTCTACTACCGGTTGTTTATTCAAACCGGTCGTAGAGCTGGCTCTACTACCGGTTGTTTATGTGTGACACCTATCAATATGTTTTCATATTTTTATTTCTTTTGTATGGGCTCACAACATTACAAAACACTCGGCAAAATATTTCTAACTCTCGAAGTTTCTAAAAAGATCAAATTAATTGATAGCATATTTGAATTTTACACAATTTTTAAATTTGGTCATATTTTATTTCATTTTTATGGGCTCCCAAAAATAAATAACCCTCCAAGACAAATTTAATCATAAAAAACCCTCTAAAATAATTTGAAGTCTACCACTGACATATGGACCAACCAGAGATAGGCCCACATGTGAGTCACCATGCCCTTTCCTCTCACCTCTCCCAGTTATGGTACAAAAGAAATACGCGCCCGATTGTCAAACAAACTCCCTCCCCTGGCTAACAGCGTGCGCTTGAGCACGGGCTCCCCGTGCGGTCGCGGGTTCGAGCCCCACTCGCACCGCTGCATTCTTTTATTTTCAAGACTCTACAACCGGTTGTTTAGTCAAACCGATAGTAGAGCTGTCTCTAGTACGGGTTTGTTTAGCCAACCGGTAGTGGCATGCGAATTGCCCCGCCATGGGATTTTTTTGTTGAGACCACGACCGGTTGGTTAAACAAACCAGTAGTGGCTCTACTACTGGTTTGTTTAACCAACCGGTCGAGCCACTACCGGTTTGTTTAACCAACCGGTCGTGGCCTGTGAATTGCCTCTCAAAAACGTGTGCGCAAGGGGACATAACCATATTCTCACCCAATCTTCCAACTTCCCCAAGCCCTTAGCGCCGCCACCGTCACCGCCTCTGACGACCCCCCGCACCAACACCTCCGACGACGCCGCCCTCGTCGCCGGTGTCCCCGTTGCCAACCCCGTCCCCGAGCACCGCTGCGGTCTCCGCCTCCGACAACCCTGCGCGTTGATGCCTCCGACAACCCCCCGCGTCGACGCCTCTGGGGACCCAGCCCTTGTTGCCGGTGTCCTCGTTGCCGACCCTGTCCCTGCCCCTGTCGCTGTCACAGCTGTTTCCGCCCTACCGGCGTCCTCGTCCCCGTCGTCGACCCCGTCCGTGTCTCCGTCACCGGCGTCCCCGCCCCCATCGTTGACCCCGACTGGTCAGTATTGCACGACATGTTCGTGTGAGTGTGTGTGTGTATATGGAATGTACTTGAAAAGTACATACGCCATCATGCATCGCACCCCAATGGATTGATGTACATTTCTGAATTCCTACGGCCGACCGTGAGTTTAATTTCTGAAAAGTGCTTGCAGCTGCTTCATTTACAGTAAACATATGGGTACGCAACGGAGGAAAAGTACTATAACCAACAAATGTAGAGGGATAGTGTGACATGATCATAAAAATTGATCTATAAGATTTCAAATTCTAAAGCAATTAGTGTTCGACTCCTAAAACTCTAGGCCGCGGGTTGGCTCAGCCCAACTCGACTCCTTCTCTGTTATGTTTTGCCCAATTGGAGCCCATCTCCAACTCACCACTATATAAACCTGCAAACGTCCCCAATTCCCCAAAACCAATCTATTATTCCCCAATTTTAATCTCGCCAATAGCATGGGGTCGTCGTCACCCTCATCACTCGCCCCTGTCCCTACCATCGCCTTGCCGAAGGTCGTCAAAGCCAGGGAGGAACTGGAGCCACCGGGAGCTGACGACAACGCCAGTGGGAACGTCGGAGACAAGGAAGGAGTCACGCCCCTACTGCTACCATGGTAACTCTCAACTGGCCGCATCCTACCGCAACATCCTCGCCCTGCTGCCCACTGGCACCACCCCTCTCCTTCCCTATCATCCCCACCGCGACATTGTGCCGTGGCCAAGCACCGCCGATACTGTTCCTCCCCAATTCTCCTCCGGAGCCCTAGGCCAAACCTGCCATAGCCACACTGTCCTCCACCTCACAGCCGTGCCTAGCCACATAACTGAGTATGAGGATGGATCATCAGTTGCCAATCAAGCTTTAGTATGTCTTTGTTATGCTTTAGTATGCCACTTTTATAGCAAGCATATTCTAGCTAAATAAGTTTGTCACTTGAAAAGTCTGGTGAACTATTAGTATTCAATATATGTTGCTTTGATTTAAGTTTCTCATCCTCTCTTAACATTCCATTGCATCGCACGGGCATCCAACTAGTATAAGAAAAAGCAAATAGATTCTTGGTTATCCCATCGTTGGTTGGTAGGTTACCTTTAGCATATAGTTTTCCTTATTAATCACCTACATCATTCTATTTTTTGTGCATATGTCAGGATTAGCACTTAGCACTATTACCACAAGGTAAACTCGGTTATTTCTTTCTAAACTAAATAGGATCATGTTACAGTTATAAGAGATGGCACGTGATAGCACCTTCGAGGAGGAGGAATAATTTCTATTCGAGCAGATCGCGCAAGGTAGCGCTGAGCCTGGTGTGGCCGCTCAGGCCATTCACACTAAGGCCGGTGAGGCCGCTCAAGCCGTTAACACTGAGCCCAGTGAGGCCATCGAAGCTGTTAGCACTGAGGTAATTCATATGAAAGCATATGTTGGCAACCCTTTGATGATTACCAAACATCCTGACCTGTTTCTTCTTTGTCGTATTTTTAAGCCTGCTAGTTCGAGCAGCCAAGTGAAAAGTTGAAGGCCTAACAAGAAGCTGACAGTAAAACATGTAATCACTGAAGTTAACACTGATGGCATGCCTGTTGCACCGGAGTCAGCGTCGGGTCCTTACAACAACGTCTATGGCTACCATGTCATGGATCACGTGCTTATTAGCCTAAGGAAATGGAGTGGCAAACAAGATGACAACGACGCAGTCTCTGACGCTATCAAGAACATGCTCTGGGCTGATATGAAAGAGACGTTCACCTTCCCACCAGGGTCTGAAGAGCTGGTGAAGAAATACACTTTGAAGAAAATGGCCATCCATTTCTAGACTTGGAAGAAGTACGTGCAGAAGGGTCGAACGCCCGACTTTAATACTTTGCCAAAATTAGCGGATCACTGGGATGCTTTTGTGGAGTACAAGCAATCGGAACAAGGTCAATCTTTGAGTGCAAAGAACAAGGTTAATGCAGCGAAGAAGCGATACCACCACCACCTTGGCACTAGTGGTTACGTCAAAAAGATATCACAATGGCAGAAGAGGGAACAAGAACTGATGGACAGAGGTATAACACCCATAACGCACGACTGGCCTGAACGATCGAAGAATTGGTACTTTGCCCACGGGGGAAGCCTTACAGATGACGGTAGCTTGGTATATTCAGAGGAAGTGTAGGAGTGGCCACAAGACTAGTAGACGCCCTCGAACAGTCTTCCCAAGGCTCATTCAGGCCAGATAGGGAGAATGACGAGCTAACCATGGCCCTGCAAAACCCCGAGAACCCTAGACGAACACGCGGTGTTGGCGTGGTTCCATGGAAATACGGCTTCGCTGAATACAGCGACAGTTATAGGAGTAGGCAGAGAAGCAAAGCCCAAGAAGAACAAAGGTACCGTGCATTGGAAGAACGGCTAAATGCAACACAGGCAAGTATAAACGAAGAAGTTAAACGACAAGTGCAGCTAGCCATTAGCCAGCTGCAGGAACCGTCTAGTAATCCTGACACTGTCATCAGCCCCTCTTTGAGGCGGAGCAGCTGCGCTTCCACCGAGCTCCCTGAAGCAGACTTGGGCCATTATCCTGTGGATGATATCACGACGCGCCGTCCGTGTGAGCTGCATATTGAAGCGCATAACCTATCCCTCAATTCGGCTTATGCCATGGCATTCCCCGTGGAGCCGGGCCAGCTCTTTCATTGCAACGAGATACCGTCGGGCTACTCTAAGGTCAGTGTGGAGCAGGTCTGTGAAGGATATGAGGACCTTGACCTCGACATTCCTGGAGGTGACGGGATTACCAAGCTTGGAGAGGTCCTACACAGTATCATCTTGTGGCGCAAGCGCTATATTATATTTCAAGGTAACCAGAGGTGTCCACTCACCGAGGACCTCTCGCACCCAGATCCTATGCTTCTTAGAAGTCCAACTCCACCACCACCTCCACGCAAGAAGATGGCGGTGACAAGAAGCCCGACTCCTTTACCACCCCAGCGCCTAAACATAAGCCGGCTTCACCAAAGAAATTGGGCCCACAATAGGAGACGACTAGCGAAAGCAAGAAGTCGGCCCCAGTTAAGAAGCTAGCCCTAGCGAAGAAGATGGCTCCACAAAAGGAGGCCTACCCGAGCTAAGAAGCCATATGACCTAACTCCCGAGGAGACGAGAAAGGAAGTTCAAGAAAGTGTAACTGCACACTTCAAACGTCCGGAGCCTAAGAAGACGGTTCCAATGGACGATGCAGTGAAAAAATTTTCACAACATCATGGGCGGAGCAGAAAAAGTTGACGTCAGACTACGAGCGCACACTAAGTAAGGCTAAAAAGAAGAAGTCGTAGTCCCTAGCGGATTTGCAGATGCAACAGTTCATGGCAGAAACTGGACTGACGGAATCTCATATTCGTGGAGAAGGTAGGTTGAAGCGGCACCTGTTCGATGGCCATTTAAGTTGGGTGAGCCATTAGTTCGGCCTGATGAGGTGCCATTCTTATCAACGAAAATGCGGCAATTTCACGAATGGTACTTGCGGGAGTCAAAGAATGGCAAAACAATGTTTGCCGCCCAATTTAAACAAGAGGATTTCTTTCGCGGCGACGGCCTCGCATGGATTGAATTCGACAATATTTACCAAATATACCAGCGAGACGCCCTCGACGTGGCCTTGTTGGGTTGCCGGACTCTGTAAGTGTCTTATTTGTAAAATTCACCGTGTGCATCTTTAATTAAATTGCAAGTGTAACTAATTTCTTTTTATGCAGAATGGAGATACAAAATTACAGAAACATGTCTATTTACAATATAGCTTACATCGATCCAATAGTTGTAAATGAATCAACCATTAAGGACAAGGCAAAAGAAACCGAGAACAATATCCTCAATGCTCTCCTGGGACAATACTACAAAAACTTTATACTTCTGCCTTACAACTTTGGGCACGTGTTTTCGTATCTTCTCGTTCTATTTTTTTTTCACGTGACATGAAGTTAGGACTAATTACCTATGTTGACATATGCACAGGTTTTACTGGGTCCTTCTTGCTATCTAATTAGATCACAGCCAGATCATTGTTTTCGACTCACAAAAGAGACCCGTAGAAAATTTGGAAAAAATCATACGCTTGCTTAACAGGTAATATTGTTCCTTTTATTATTATTCTAGTAATATTTATTTCGAGTGAGTCGAACTCTAATAACTACTATCCGTAATCACGCGCAGTGCATTCGTAAGTTTCCGTGCACAGAAGGGTGGTCAATTCAAGAAGGTACTTCATGTTATAACCGACTTTCCAGTACGTAGCAAATATTCATGTATCGTACCACTTTTTCATGCCAATAATGATTTTAACATTTCCATGCCAATAATGTTTTTCAACTCTTCTCACCGCAGTGTATGAGGCAGGAGTCGGGAACTAACTTATGTGGCTACTATGTATGTGAGTTCATGCGGTATTTCACTATCAACCACAATCAGATGCAAAGTACCGAATGGGTATGTAGATACTTATCAATTCGTAATTCTCACTTCCTACGCATCAAAGTTCACGGATTGATTAATTTTTTCAGTTCACCTAATGACAGCTCACCAATTCTGAGAAAGGCATACTCTCGCCGCACCGAGTCAACGCAATTCAAGAACAACTCACCGGCTTCCTTGTTGATGAGGTCATATCTTCAAAGGGCGAGTTCCACGAACATGCGTTTAGACCGTGCCCTTCGATAAGGACTAGCGAACTCACGGGCTCAACCTCGGTTTCAAAAAGCGATGGACAAAAAAAATGAACTATTGTATTTTAAATTGTAAACTTGAGTTCCCTCGTGTACTTGATGTGAATATGTGTTAAATTAATTTGATGTGAATATTATTTGAATGTGAATATATACTTTGTTGAATTAATTAATGTTGTGAATGAATTTGTTGTGTTGTGAATGAATTATGTGTGCATTTTGAAAACTGATATGCAAATCTGTGAATTAAGAATCCGATTGAAATGTGGATTGCAATTAAACCTGAATTGAAGGTAATTTGTGGCCTGTTGTCGGATGGGTAATAGGGTCTCTACTACCGGTTTGTAATACAACCTGGTAGTGAATCCCTGGATCTACTACAAACCGGTAGTGAATCCGCTGTTGGCGCCAAAGAAGCCTCCTTTTCTAGCAAGGTATACTACCAGTTGGTAATACAAACCGATAGTAGATACCCTGCAGCGCCATACGTGCTCCCTCTTTTCTGGCAAGCTCTACCGGGTAAATCAACCGGTAGTGGAACCCTGTGGGCATCACTCCCGAATGCCTACAGCCAGTTCCAAAACTGGTACTAGAGCCGGTTTGAAACCGGTAGTGTAGATCCCTTGCCCAGTAGTGATATTTGATACTATTTTTGTTCTTTTTTAGCATCATATTCTCTTACTAGTATATGAATTGCTTTGCTTTGATATTTGTGATATTATTTAATCTACCTATAAACTTCACCACACCAAATTTTTTTCCCGTCCTCAGCCACTGCTTAGGACATCCTAATGGCAGTGATTAAAAACATATATAGCTAGACATCATCAGCTACGCACCCTTGTCCTTAATTTCCAGCGCGCGCACGTATGAAACAAGCACTAAATTAAGCCCTTGCCATCCATGCTAAGGTAATTGATTGATGATTTATACATAGCATGCATGCATGCATCACGTACATGCTGGTAACGTGCTCGACCAACATGATTATACAACCACACAGCATCTTAGCTCTTTCTTGCAAATCACATATAGGGTAGGGGCAAACATAACAATAGCTTAATTGCTAGAGTAGTGATTAATTAACGATCGATCCATGAATGGCAATCGTACGTGCGTGCATGGTGGCTGGGTTGGCAGGCATCCTTAAGCGTTGAGGTGGCTCAGCATCCATGGCGGCAGGCCTCCAATGCGGATTTGAGCCTGCCCCTGCGCCGCCGCCGCCGCCTCCCCCATTGTCACCGGCGGGTAGCTACTGCATGCATAACATCGATTACTAAACGTAACCAACTAAAGGTTCACACTGAGTTTAATGTGCTGTAAAGCGCTGAACTAGCTATATATGTTCATAGTACATACCAAATGTTCTGTGCAGATGGGGGAAGTGCAAGTGCCTGCTGGTCCCTCATCATGAAGGAGGAAGAGGAGGAGCTTGTCTGGGCCTGGGGTGGCTGAGTTTGGGTCTGGGTTTGGTCCCACTGCAGTTGCTGCTGCTGCTGCTGCTGCCTCACCACCTTCTGCCTCTCCACCAGCTGCAGCAAATTAAAGGATCAGATCCAGCACAAGGGCTTCTTTGTCAGCAACTAGCCATGCATGAGTACATGCATGACTTAGGAGATGGATCATCAACCAACTGTAATTGAGTAGCTAGGAGTAGCTTACTTCCTTCTGTAGAGCCTTGTTCTCGTCCTGGAGTGATCTCTCCTGCATGCACCAACAGTAACATTCATTGAACATTTTGTGCGTGAACAATCACTAGCTAGAGCAGAAATAATGTTTGCACGTCAAAGTTGGGATGGGCTCTAAAAGAATTTGGGAGTGCGTGTTACAACATACAACACCAGCGCAAGCTAGTCACCTTTTTCTGTAGCTCTGAAATGGACTCCAGCATAAGGTGGCTCTGCAAATACAAGCACGTTACACTTGGTCATCAATTGGAAATTACACTCCAAATATTATGCCCAAAATACTTTTTTTTTCAACAGAAGGACAGCATTTGCAGATCTAATGCAGAGATGGCCTGCCTATCATTTCAGTCCAACTAGAAACAAAAAGAAGAGATTAATTTTAGGTGCACCATGCACTAAGCTAAAATTACTACCTTTCTTGATCTGATGTGCTTCAATGAACTCTCCAGCTGCTGCTCGAGTTGTTGGAGTTCTTTGAGATTGAGAGACTCCAGATCCTCTCCCATGAGGTGCCTGCAGGATATATGAGTTGGTTTGCATTATCGTCAGCTAGCAGTCCACCTCATAATGATATATACTATTCTTTTTTGAAAATGATTTATACTACTCCCACAAGTATTTTAAATCCAATGCACTGTTAATTAAATGCTGATTACTTGTGACATTTTTGTATGGTCTCGATCTTCGCCTTCAGTTTCCTATATTCGTGACACCAATTACCCTGTATAAGAAACGGACATCTGTCAGAAAGAAACAAATATATAAATGGTTTATCTTTCGTATGAACTAAATACATGATTTACTCCTGCATGCAATTGCCACTGTAATGAAAATGCAGACGACTAAAATTAGTGCTGGGAATTGGGCCGTGCCGGGCTGGCCCGGCACGGGCCCGTCGTGCCTTGGGCCGAACCAAAACGGGCCGGCATGGCCCGACCAACACTTCGGGCCATGCTAGGCCAGCCCAGACCGCCAAAACCAAGGCCCAGCAAGGCCCAAAGGCATGCCGGGCCGCCTTCGGGCCGGGCCGGCCCGAGCACGGCCCAAACAACAAAACAGTAGGTAAAAAATATTTGTATAAATTCGTATGTTGATCAAATGAAAATATTGTCAACACGAAAAAGATTCATCTCGAAATTTTCTACAACTTTTGTGTTCAACGAAAATTCATCCGAGCAATGAAAGACCTCGAAAAATAGGAATTATCAGGTATGCTACCGCCGGCCCTACAGCAGGCAGCACACTAAATATTTTTTTATAAATTCATAATTTGCTCAAATGAAAAGTTGTCAACACGAAAAAGATGCGTCTCGAAATTCTATACAACTTTCATGTTGAAACGAAATTCATACGAGCAAAGAAAAACCTTGAAAACAATTATTTACTGATCGTGCCTCGGTTCGGGCCGGGCCCGGCAGCCCGACATGCCTGATTTCTAGGCCCGGCCCGGCCTGGCAAGCCATTCGGGCCGTGCCGGCCCGGCCCATTCTGCTTCGTGCCATGCCATGCTTTGGGCCTGAAAAATAGGGCCGTGCCCGTGCCGGCCCGGTCCAAACTCCTAGCACTAACTAAAATATATAGATAGTGGCATATATACAACCTAGCTAGCTATGTGCTTATTTTTTTAGATAATAGAAAGAAAGTTCCAGCCTCTATATCAGCATTTGCAGTGCTTATGTTGGTAAGAAAAAAGGACAAAAGATTGTTCATGGGAAGTGCATAGCTTTCCATTAATTTTATAATGTTCTTATCGTAATACTAGTTCACCCATCTACACCCAGTCACTCACACGACGGCATTTGCATTGCCTTTAACATCATGGGAATTGGCATTGTTATGTCCGATAATAAAGCTACAGGAACTAATGTAGGAAATGCATGAGGACTCTTAATTGCTGTAATAGGTTTACGTGGCTGAAGTGCAGGAACCCCTCAATTAAAATTCTTCTAAATATTCGATAAGCAGGGTTATCTACAAAACTAATCCTATTATTTTTATACAAAAAGCTCATCGCATTATATCGTCTAATACTATCTTTACAAATTGAAGGCCCAATGAACGGGAATAAAAGTTTTAAGTAAATAAAGGCAGATGGGTAATTAGGAAGTAGGTCTTAGATGGCAGCTCAATACTAGATAGACTTGACGAAGAATTTTGATGAAAGGGACACACTCACATTACAAACGAGAAAATTAAGAATAGGACACTGTTTTTAAATTCTTCTGTATCACGGGCTAATTTTGGAGATTTTTTTGTGAGACCTGAGAAAATTAATTCAGCGTCAGACTTGCCGAGGGAATACAGATATGAATGCTCAACTTTCTTCAAGGTATAGGTAAAGAATATGGGGGGATACATGGGTATGTATGTATGCGTGTACTCTTAGCAACAGTTAAGTCGATCAACTAAAAGGTCACATATGCCTACATATGATTTCAACCAAATTATATGATTTTTATGCACTCATATAATTGATAGTAAGAGTATTGCAAGAGAATTAAGTAGTTTGTGGCATTTTAATTTGGCTATCTATCACAAAATATAGAAGAACTGACTTTTTTTACGAGCACAGAGTTTTTTAGAAGTGTGTGCCCACAAAGGGATTGTAGCTCTTTTGAATTGAGATGAAAATCCTCTCTTGCCTTGATGGTTTAGGAGTATGAACTATTATAGAAATTCAGCAACCAATAACCCAAGAGAACATAATTATAGATACATCTTCGAGGTGTGTCGCTGGTTAATAACAGTGATGTAGTATATGTTGATTCCAGTGGAATTAAATTTTCCAAGAAAATCACAATGTCACATTCACGCGATCTTGCTAGTTACAGGGTAAAGACCAAATAAAGTGTGCATTCTGAGAAAATTAGTTCATATAATGTAAAGAATTGAAGTATGGGCTAAAGCATCATATTTGTTTGCATTTACATCAGGTTTTCCCGTAAAATAATAGAAAAATGTATTCACAAAAACAATGATAAAAAGCAGACTCCACAAACATTAATTTGTTTGGACACTTAGCGAACGTATTGAGAAATTTAAGTGAAAAAATCCCACTATATTCCATATCATATTTACTAATGTATGTTTGTACAAACCAGGTTGTAAGAGGATGAATATGCGATGATGGATTGTAGACACAATGGATGACTTGTATAATGCAGTGGATGATTTGTATTGTGCCTCGTGGGTGTTTATATAAATACATGGTGATTTGGATCACAAGCAATCCAAGAAATAAATATGGAATGATATTGAAGAGAATACAATCAATCAATCCTAATATATCTGATCCTATCATAATAGACCGATCCTTCCAGATCATATCATACTCTAACATCCTCCTAAAATCATAGCGGGAAATTGCACATGCCCATATTGGAGAGAAAATCGATTGAGAAAGCTAACAACCCTCCACAATCGTAGCGGGAGCATCGTGCACACTCAAATTGGAGAGAAAACCAACGAGTTTGTTCCAATGATAGTCTATTCGGTGCTGATGGTAGCCGACAACGAGGTGTCCATGGTTGTAGCTAATGACGGCAGGTAGACGGGTACTCAAACTGGCCATGGAGGAGGCGGCCATCAATGAGCACATCTGGTCACCGCACATCATTGACAAAGACGCCTGTGGACGTAGCGGCAACCTTATTCTTTGTGGTGTGATGGCTTGGGCTCATAGACGATGGGGCCAGCGACGATGATCTAGTGTGACGACAATGGGTAGACGAGCGCTTAGATTGACCGCAAAGGGCGCGGGCCATCAATGAGCATGCCTGGCCATCAGACGTCATCGTCGGAGGGGAGCAGGCACCGAAGAGGTCGTCGTCAAGCGGGTGCTGTCCAGAGCTAAGGAGTGTGATCTATGGGTCAGCAGGGCAACGCAAACCAATTTATGATCGAAAAAATTGATCTTGCGATAGTAGAGAAAAACATATCTAAAGATGACCGGTAAAAACTCTAATTGACAAACCGATCTAGTGACCGATGATATGAACCCTAACTACAGATTGCGCAACCAACGGGAGAGATCATGGAGATGGGCTCATCTCCTAGGGGCGGTGTGGCAGATGCTTTGTGGGCGGCAGCTCAAGAACAGCATCGCTTTGATACCATGTAAGTGGATGACTATACGATGATGGATTGTAGACACAATGGATGAATTGTATAATACGGTGGATGATTTGTATTGATCCTCATGGTCGTTTATATAGGTACATGGTGGTTTGGATCACAAGCAATTCTAAGATAAAGATGGAACAATATCGAAGAGATTACAATCAATCAATCCTAATATATCATATCCTACCATAATAGTCAGATCTTTCGGATCATACTATATACTCAAACATGCTCAATATTTAATCCCCACCAAGCCAACTGCTTCTATGTGGCCAGAAAGTAGTAGTATGTTGTCTCAACGAGAAGCAAAAACTAGAATAAAAAAATATAAAATAATAAAAAGAAAATAGATAAATTTAAATAAACTCCAAAATGAATAAATTTCTTTGAGGGGATATATTTAGTAGATGCATATCATAACTTTAGTTGGATCATGCATGCTAAAATGTTAGCTTCCAATGGACGTGAAACCACTTAGATTGAGGAAATATGTACCCTCATGATGTACCAATCTGTGAAATTTCCAAAATATTCATCCATGCATATGGTCCTCAAAACCACCTAAATCTTGTCGAACCAAGCCACATCATATGTTTTACATGATCATGTTAGCAGCAAAATATGGCTTTGTATTAAATATGAATCCTCGGCTAAAAATTCTAGAAGAATGAATTTACATCTACTTTTAAACCAGCTCAATGATTCAAAAATAATAAAAGAACTACTTCCGATTTTTTTTAATAAAAGGGAAAAAAACACATATATTGGAATGCTTGTATAGTTAACTACAATGGAGCAATCTACTTCCATTTTAAACGCAACTCAATAGCACAAAGAATATTCATAGTAGGAAAACAGATGGTAGATTCGCAACACATTATTTGTACCTCGCTTTCAGATTCAGCTGAAATAAGAGCCTTTTCAGAATAGGAATAGCGCTCATAACGTTCAAGAATTCTGTCCATGCTGCAAGAAAAAAAAAAATCACATCATGTCAGTGTTCAGAGAATGATTGACTGATTAAACATTTTATGCACCAAACCCACCAATAGCAAGGAATATGTACAGTGTTTGGCATCCTTCTATTTCACAGAGAGAAAAAAAACCACTGAGAAACAGCAGGCATGCAAGATTATCTTTCCCATATACTGAAACGGAGAATCCTGACCAGAATTGAAGATTTGCTTCAAGTGGCAACATACACTCTAGTTTCTACGATAACATATATCCAGCGTTATATTTTACCAAAAAAACATACATTGCATCAATTCATCATAACAATGCTGCTATTATATATCCCAAGTGAAAAAAATTGGAAATTTCACAAAGCGCTACTGTTCATATATATGGAATTAATTGAATTTCTTATTCGAAGTTACTATTTGAAATGTCGAGATCACTTTTACTGTTTACATTCTATCTGAATTGTCAAAACCAATTTTACTGTTTAAAATGCACTAGCATCAATGAGATTACTTTGGAAGCAGCGTGCCTCCTCCAATTCATAGTAGTGCAGACCCACTTTTATTCTTTTTGAACAAGCTATCTCGGAAAATTGTCGAAGTTACAAGATAAGGCAAATAAGTAGGATAAGATAAGCTGAAAAAAACCCACCCATATGTATAAGCATACGTTAAGAAGAATACTCAATAATATCCCAGTGCATGATCTGTCCTCAAGAAAGCAGTGATTCAGTATTGAACCATGGTCAAAGGAATACGAAACACATGTGATATCAGGGTGTAGACATGCATAACAACTCAGCAAATTTGGAATTTCAAGTGACATGAATGAGGTTTAGCAAAAAGAACGAGCAAGCAAAGAATTGAGTTGTTGAATGCAAGACTATGGGGGGTTGCGATCTGAAACCGAACAATATGCTGAGGGAACTAATTGAGCTGGACTACGTACATTAAACTACCAAGGTGCATGAATGATATAAATTTCTTTCCAGTTTCATAAACAAAGAGTAGGCTACAAAGTACAAACCCTTTGTAAGTACAAAAAATAATTTAAAGTCCCACCCTGGAGATGTGTCGATCTAGCACAGAAAATTAATTAAAACCATCTTGAACTTCACCCTTAATCTAAACCAATAGATCGAGGTTTACATAACAGTAATATGAGTAGCACTCGTTTCCAAAGCATCCTATATATAGACATATGTCCATGGCTCCATGCAGCCTAGGTATATTATATATGTTTGCTACTACAGTACAGAAAGCGAAGCTCCTGAAGCCTGAAAAACTTTTCTTTCCTATTGAGAAGCTCTTGTGTAGCACTTCAACTCTCCAAGCCTTACAGCTCATCTCAGAGACAGATCGCGCGGAAAGGAGGAGATAGGAAAGCAGTGAACAAGTTTTTGGAACCAATTAAGCACCTCTAATTAACTTTAATGTAACACCACATAATTAACCGGGCAGACGCCCTGACATCTGTATAGTTTTGCAGTACAACACACATACTGTTGTACATGGAAGTTCGAAACGCATTAGGATGGGTGATTTATATGCGTCGTTGTCTTACAGCAAAGTTCATCACTAGTTTAGTACACCTTGATTTAATTATGGAAAACCCTCATATTGACTGCTCCATCAGTGGACGCAAGTAAACATCATTTAGTGGTCTTTTTTTAGGATCAAATATAACCGAGCTAGCTGGATGAAAGAAGCATGAACGGTAGCCAAGATTGTTCAGGAGAGGGGAGAGGGAAGCTAGCATCAAAGAGAAGAAGAGGGAAGCAGAAGAGACGCAAGCGCACGCCAGATCCGTCTCCTTACGTACGCGCTCTGTGGTGTTAATTCAGAGGTTTAATTTCTGTCTGGCTTGAGCAAGACCATGCACACCGCATAGGTACTTGTAACAAGAGAGAGAGAGAGAGAGGAGAATCAATTATTACTAAGAAGAGATCAGTAGATTACATGCATCGTATCCAAGCGAGAGAGAGAGAGGATGAGTGCATGTCACTGGTGAAGGACTCCTCGGAACCTGTGTTTTTTCTTTCTTATTTCTTCCGTCGGAGTGGAAGACAGGCACGCATGTGATTTGGGTACAGCAAAGGAAAACCATTTAAACAGTCGCCACAAGCTAGGAAGCCTTGGAAAATTAAGGAGTAAAAAAAAACTCCTTTAAGTACGATTGAGCTAGCCGAGAAGAAGCTAGGGAAGAGAGCAAGAACGGATGATGAGCTGATGTCGCTAGTGACACCATCTGATCTGATCTAATTATGTAACCTAAGCACCCAGTAATCAAAGAAAGAAGCTGGGAGGCCAGTCAGCACAGCACAGCAATCCCCAAAAAGGCAAGAAGGGATCAAATTAAGCAAAAGGGGAAGGGGGGAGGGAGCACAAGAAAGGAAAGAGAGGAGAGATGGATTTGCCATCCAAAAATATGGAGGCAGAGCATAAAATCATCAGGTGGCTTGGCAGCAGAAAAGGGAATGGAGCAAAGCCGGAAACGAAGGCGCATGCCGACCAACCGAATTGCTAAGAGAGGCAGGAGCCAGAAATGGCAAGGCCGAGCAGAGGCTTTCGGCGGCACGGCCGGCCGTCGCTGCCAAAAACGGCAAGCAGCTAGCAGATGTCAACAGCGAGCACAGGAGGCGGTGGTCGATCGTACCATGAGTCGGTGGCGTACTCGTAGAGCTTGCCCTTGGGGGAGAAGACGATGGCGGCGACCTCGGCGTCGCAGAGCACCGAGATCTCGTGCGCCTTCTTCAGCAGCCCGTTGCGGCGCTTGGAGAAGGTCACCTGCCGGTTTATCTTGTTCTCTATCCGCTTCAGCTGCACCTTCCCGCGCCCCATCTTGCTCTACCTTCTCCTGCTCCTCGCGCGTGCGGCCGCCGCCGGCGAGGGATCAAGGGTTGCTAGATCGGGGTCGGAGGAGAAGGAGGCGAGAGGCCGCCGGCGAGATGGATGGAGGGTGCCTATAAAGACGACGACGAGGGAAGCCTGCAGATCGAGAGGGCTGTCTGCTGTCGAGCTCTGATTGGACGAGCCTGCATGGGCCCACCGCTCAGCCTCTCTTACAGCACGCACTCTCCCCCTCTTTTTCTTTTTCGTTTTCGTTTTCTTTTTCTTTCTGGAAATCTCCTGTGCTGCTAGTTGCTACTGCTACTAGGATTAATTAGCCAATAATTGATTAATTAATCAAAATGAGATTGCTGGGTGACGTGAGACTCGACGGAACGGTTTCTAGCTCCTCGTACGGTCGAAGTCCGACCCCATGGATATGGGTCCACTTTTTACTTTTTACTTTTTTTTTCCTTTTTACCTCCTTTTCCAAACTTAAAAAAAAAACCACGTTTCGCCCGCCATTCCTTCTCGTTAATAAAAGGCGTGTTTAGAATATACGATAAAAAGAACACAGGAACAGAAGAGGTGATAAAGATGTACCTCTAAAACAAAAGATTCTAGGAAAAAAATTGTTTGGAACATATGAATTGTAGCAAAGGAATAATTGAGGATTTGCAATTCCAAATATGAAAAAAAAAAGATGATTTTAGAAGAAAAAAGTTAGAACATAGGAAGTCTAAATAATGAATGATTGAGAATTTGCAACTCTAAATATCGGTATTTAGCGATTTGTAACGCATAAGTGTGTTAATGACATGTGGGCATCTCATAGGTCCACAGTAGCCCAATCCATTGGAACCAGGATTCCTTTGGTTTTCGGGCGAATTTTAACCAAATTGGTTAATCGATTGCGTGAAAAAAGGGTACAAAAGCTGACTGCTCGGTGACACCATCTAATCTGCCACCAAACTGTATTCAATTAATTTCCATTAGTCGACTGGTGTCTAGGTTGAATGCAAAATTTTTAATTGGACCTCCGAATGGTCAATCTAAAAATTTAACGATTTCCTCGCGCTAATAAATCTAAAAATAAGCCGATAAATATATAAATGGTAAAAGAACACCCCCCTCGTGTGCTGCACTTATTTGCTGCAAAGTTAAACTTCGAGAGTTACTAAAAGAGGCTTCGTCAACCGGTCCACTTTGTTAGACTTGTTATTGAGAGCTTTGACAAACAGTTTTAAAAAAAATCTTGCTCGATAAACCAAAACATTTGGATTTCCGAAATGGAGATAAGCAAATAAGCCCTCAAAAATATGCTTGACCAAAACATTTGGACCCTCTCCAACAACATCTCCAAAATCTCACTCCAATAGAAAATATACGGGGGAGTAGAGGATTGCTAAATATAGGGAATGAGATCAGGAATCCGTAAATTTAATGATTGAGATAGCAATTCAGTTGGAGCGATATTGAGAACAAGGTAGAGAGAATATGATTCTGTAAATTTTGGGTAAATATGTTTTTTAGGATAAATTTTTTATATAGCACTTAGAGTCGGATAGACCCCTATGTGCCATTGCTTAGTCGTCTCTTCCTTATGTGCCATTGCAATCACTTTTAATTGTCTTGTATGCTATTGTTGACTAGATTCCAGCAGTCAAATCCGTTATGCGACTATGAGAAAGACTAAGTTGCCCCTAGCTATTGTAATCCCCCTCATACCATTGCGTCTGGTCATAGACATGTACACATAGAGAGGAAAAACATACAAAGAGAGCAACAGAGTAAAGGAAACCTGCATAATTAACCCATACAACCGGCCACCCCACTGCTTGGGTGCCCTGCTCGCTACTGGCAGCCTCCGTCGCCGCGCCGGCCGCATTGGCTCGGTGGGTGATAGATCAGGGAAAGGAGAGGAGAGCGGAGGAGAGAAGAGAGGAAGAATGAGAGAGGATAGCGACCTTTACTGAGGGATTATGACTTGTGGAACCCAACGGCCGGAGGGGTAGCATAGGCATTTACAAGCCTTTTGGACCCTGAGAGTTGGCACTGTTGACGACAGTGGTAGGGAGGGAAATAAATCACGAATGCAATGGCATACAGATTCACCATGATTAAACGATGACACAAATAATTCACAATTCAAACCAGTGACATAGAGACTATGGCAGTGTTCTTTTCAGCGTTTACGTTTGCGTTTGTTTATAAGCTAAAAATTTGTTATTTTCGTACAAGTCAAACGCTTTAACGTTTGGTAGCCAATTTTTGTAGGTCTTACTATTTCTTCTCGAAGCTCTCAAAACCATTTTTTTATAATTTTTTGATCCCTCGGATATCCTTATCGAACAGTTACAAATTTCTAGTTTATAAGCAAACGTAAACACAAACGCTAAAAAGAACCCTGCCTATTTTCTTTTTTTGAAGTCTCTTAGGGTTGGTCTATGCATCTGCCGTATGAGTGACAGTGAGGCAGCGTGGTGGTGGTGGTCTGCGTACTGCAGCTGATGGATACTCCTTCGGGTGCATGCAGTCGCAGCTCGACAGCTCCGCACGCAGCATCCTTTATTCCGTCACTCACAGCCTCCCTCGAAACACACACCCTCCTTGTCTAGTTTATTTTTGCTATATTTTTTTTAAAAAAAAGATCATTTTGAGTATTAACAAATTAAACATCTTGTTATTAAAGGGAAAACAAAACAGAACACATATATGCAGGTCGAAATCTCGCCTCGCCATCACACGTACACGATATTCTATACCCAATTGTCGACTGCTACAATTTTGCTGTGCTGGGTACCCATCAGGAAAACTGGCTATTTTGGCAGTGCAAACTACGTACCACAGTACTGCTTGATTATCCAGAATATTGTAGTTCCTTTACGGTTCCTTCAGGCTATCATAAAAAAGCTAGATCCGTATTCTGTGTTGTGTCTACCTATAATTGGCTGTTATACAACAGTTTTTCTGGCCTATGCCAAATTTTACTCCTCACTGATTACTCCTGGTCTGTCCTTGTTTAGTTTAAGGCGTATACTTGCGCTGTATTTAGAGCTGATCTTATTTATTAATTTGTCTTATTTATTGATAAGTTGAGCTTCGAGAGTTTTATGAAAAGGCTTGGAGAGTGTCGCCGGCTTCGTTTGATTTTCAGCACTCGATCCTTCGAGATAAAAAAAATACGGATTGGAAATACCAATACGTTTGTGTTTTTGAAATAGGAGATAAACAAATAAGTAGATAAGTTTAAGGAAATCAGCTGTAAATAATAAACGTATAGATGACTATTGCCAATAATGCATTCCATGTCATATATAGTTAGCATTAAAGACATCTTCCTAAGCAAATTAATTTCATGAACTTGATTACTGCAAGAAAGACGACAATTGATGATCCTATTCTCTTCGAGCATATACAATGCTCCACGTCAGCTATCTATAATCCTTCACATGTGGGGATAGAAATTTAAGTCATCTCTTGTGTCGTAGTCTATGTAGCACGACAACCAAGAAAATTGTATAGAGTTAAGCTGGCTATAGTGGCATGCAAGTAGACAACCTATTACATGAGTTATCTGTAGTGTCGTCTACAGGTTATATAAAACTCCTAGACAAGGTTGTCTATACCACTATACATCCCCTTACAAAGAAATCTTATAGACAATAAGGCAATTGACATCATATCATCCTCCATAATCTTAGACATAAACATGGCCTACAATACAATTAATTTTTCTTATTACTTATCTCGACTATTAAAACGTGTCTAGTGGTTGTGAGTGGTCATAGTCATGGTCACCTTTCACTAAAATTACCCACCATATGTCATCTCATAACCCGCCCCCCTAAAATTACCATTATATGTCATCCCATAAAATTCCTACCTATCTCTCGCCCCTTCGTCGCTTTCTCCTCATGTCGATGCCACACTACCCCCCCTCCTTTCCTGCATGGGTGTCGCTTTCTCCCTTCTTGTCACTAGGTCAGCGGTCCACTCTAGTCAACGTTGTGCGCCTGTAGCCTCAACATCATGGCAGTTGTTGAGCTTTCTTTTAGAATTTTTTAGCTTAATTATGTGATTGGGTGGAGAGACGATTGATTGTATTTTAGGCATCAAATTTATATGATTTAGGAATGAAGATTTACATAAAATTGTGGTATTTATACATGCTTGTATATCATCTACAGGTATGTCGCACTTGTAATGAATTTCGTTGCAACGCACAGGCACCTAGCTAGTCTGAATAAAAATTGTTAGAAAACACTACTATGGAAATGGTCATCAATGCCAGATCTAAACCGACATTAGTCTCGGTTTTTGAACCGGCACAGATAACAAGAAATATTAGTGTTGATTTAAAAATCAGCACCAATGATAATAAAAAAATAAAAAGCATTGGGCTTTGAGCCTGTCCTGCACGCTGCCAATCTGGCATTGGGCCTCGAGCCGTGACCGTATTGCCCGTGTCCACGCCGCGCACCGTGCCCAGAGAGCAGAGGGGGAGGGGGAGGTGCCGGTGATGAGCTGAGGCGCGGGCCACGTTACGCCGCCCCGTACCCACGCATGGTCATGCTGCCAGTGCCACGCTAGGCATCGCCGGCCACGCCGCGTCGGCCAAGCGCCGTGCTCGGAGAGCAAAGGGGAGAGGAGGAGGAGGAGGAGGTGTCGGTGATGAGCTGCGATGCGGGCAATGTCATGCCATCTCGCGCCCGTGTTGCGCTGTTGGCCCTACCCGCACCACCCTCCCGCTCGCCCACCCGCACCTTGGCTATGTAGAAGAGAAGGGAAATGAGAGGAGAAAGAGATGTGCGGCTGGTGGAGAAGTGGGAAGAGATAGCGGGGGGAGAGAAAGAGAAGGGAAGGAAGAGATATGGGAGAATAATAAATGTGAGAGAGAGGGGGGCAGAGATAGTATTTTTTTGACACTGTAGAATTTTTTTGTGTCATCTAATTACTTCCGAAGATTTACTGTTAGGATTTGGTGAATCTTCTACTTTTCAACAATATATTAAAACTGCTCATAATCCTAGATTTACTAGTGTTTCCTGCCAGATAACAACTAGAGATTTGAAAAAAAATGTATAACACCAACAAGTCAAAATAAAAAAATAGTTTAAAACTCACACATTTTCTATTTCGTTAACCTCAGACAATTGGGCTGGTAGGGCTTGGAAGATTATTTAAGTGTTGTTACTCATTATGTTAACCAAAATTGGCAAATAGAGAAAAAATTTGCCCTAAGACTTATAGATGTTAATCACACAGGTGAGAATATAGCTGATAGCATTATGAATGTTATTTAGGAATTTGAAATAACAGATAAAATTTTTTCCATTACCTTAGATAATACATCAGTTAATACTAGTGCTATGAACATTTTGACACCTTGCTAGCTACATCTGCTGATTCTTTCTTAATGCATCAACGTTGTGCATATCATATTATTAATCTAATTGTTAAAAGTGGCTTAAAAAATTGCAATCTTACCTTCAAACTATTCGGGATGCCATCTCATTTTTAAATAGTTCTAATGTAAGAATTGTTGCATGAAAGAACTATTGACGTGCCTCACAGGTATAACCTAGAAAATTTGGTTTAGAGATGCTTGTTAGGTGGAATTCCACCCACCTTATGCTTCAACATGTATTACCATATAGGTAAGTTTTTGAAGTGTTTATTAACACACATTATCAAACTCCCGATGGCACGTCACTTTTGACTCCACAAATTTGGCAAGTACTTACCTATTTACATTTATTTTTAGAGTTTTTTCATGAAGCCACCCTCACCGCTTTTCCTGTGTATGAACCTACATCTTGTTTTATTATTCAATACATTTATCATATTGCTAATCATTTCAAGAGATTTGAAAATAACGTTATTTTATTTGATGCAATTAGCCATATGCAAGCCAAATATCTAAGATATTAAAGAGAACTTCCATTTTTATATTGTTTTACTTTTTTGTTAGACCTTAGGGCCAAACTTCCAGGACTAACTAATGTTCTAACACAACTTAGTGCCGCTACTGGCATAGATTACTCTAATTATTTTTATGACGTTAGAAGTAAACTAAATAATTTGTATAAAAAATATGAATAAAAGTATGCGGGAGTTCGTCTACAATGGCCGCCATCGGTTCAAGAGACAAGCAGGAATATGTCTTTTTGTAAATCTGTCATGGACAAGGACAGTTTAAGTTCTTTGAGCACGACACCTTAGACCACACATACACCATCACGCGGATCTATTGATGAGCTTGCCTCGTACCTAACGAAAGACACCGTCGACTTTTAGAAAGAGGGGTTCAATATTCTCACATAGTGACAGCAGCATAGTGAAACATATCTAGTGCTATCCATCCTAGCACGAGGTGTGTTAACTGTTTCGGTTTCCACGGTTTCTTCAGAGTCTGCTTTTAGTCTCGCAGGTAGAATACTTGAGGATAGACAAACTTCCCTCCATAATATATGGTTAAAATACTACTGACCACGAAGGATTGGATGCTAGCAGAAAGACGACTCCAGAGCCTCACTACCAAGAGGCACAATCAAGAGTTGGCAGCTGCATTCGAAAGTCTAGAGCTTAATGAAGAAAGCTCTTGAAACATTTGTATTTGTATTGTAGAGCTTTAGGGTGCACTCTTTTTTCTTTGCTAAGGTTTTCTTAACTTTGAGTTTTTACTTGGAATAGTTTTTAACGAGGCAATCCTATACTACATCCATAATAATGAAGCTCTCCAGTGTATTCCAAATTTTTTCTATTTCTTAGAATTTTTTTAGTCATTTTCATGATTTTTCATTGCCATTTTCAATTCCCTTCATTTTTCTAATTTTTTAAGTATTTTTTCTCTAAGTGGGCCAACTAGCATCAAAGGATGGATAACACTGGATATGTTGTACTATGCTACTATCACTATGTGAGAATATTGAAACAGCACATGTGCTGCCATGCCATATGCCACACGTAATGGCATATCACCCGAAATCAACACTTGAACTGCCGTCTAAACGGTTGGAACGAGATATATCTGTGCATGGTTTTTCCAAATAAAGGACCAAATTTATTCGTTACTGGTTTTCAGGGGCAAAAATCATTGACGACCATACTTTTGTGACTAAAAAAAGACCTTTCTCCCTTTATTAAATAACAGTTGTAAATGCTGGTATTAGTAACGTCTCCGAGCAAAATCGGAGGCACATGCGTAACCATATATGCATCTATGTGACAGTAACCATCTAACAGGTTATATATGCTGAAAAGAAGTCCCCTAGAGACCACACACCTTACTGTTCAAAAAAGAAAAGAAAAAGAAACCACACACGAAAACGGTACGTATTGGACTACTTCATCAACCATAAACTACTACCATGCATCCATTCGACGATCAAACACTTAATCGTGCTTTTTATCATTAAGCACTTCTCTCCTTTCAGTTCAATCAGAGCCATCCAATTCCATTCCGTGTGTGTAGCATGCATGCATCCGGTTGAATTCACCCTAGTTAATTAATTACTCTGTTCTATCACAAGAACATGTTGTCTTAAGACTCGGATGCGGACCCTGAAATGAAACTTTGATCACTATTATCATTGTAACTTATCTGTAAACCCAATAAAATTAGGGAAAATTGATTATGTGCCACTATGAATTTCAAAGGTTGCTCTCCGATTAGGGCCACATATCAGTAACACATGGAGTAGGTCTCTAGCAAAGTCACGAAGTTTAAAGTGGCACAGTGCCAAATTTTCCATTAGATTATAATGCATCAAAGGACTTTTTAAGATGAATATACACGTATGATTTTCATGTATTGATTTTAAATATTTATGGAGATACAGACAACCTGCAACTTCTAAAAAATTAAACTGCATTTTTTGTTTGTCATGTATTGATTCTAAGTATCTGTGGAGATACATACAACCAATAGCTTTTTTTTTTTGGTGTGGATCCTTCGTGTTTTCCATGGTTGAGTTGTGCGACCAGTGGATTGCGAGGCTTAAGGTTACACATCCGCGACTACAAAAAACATGTATGACGAATGCAGAGGATACAAATCCATGCAACATATATGGTGTAATCTTGCCATTAATAAATTAAGCTCCCCCCAGGACAAAAGGAACATGTAGTAATGAATCCGGAATATGATAGATTTTTCTATTGGTTAAGGCCTTTTCTCCAAGCCACTTCCTAATTAAATCTCTGGAAATTCACCTTTTCAGCAAATTTGGCTCCACGCTGGCTTACGAGGGTCTACCATAACGAGCTCGCTCAATCGGACAAGATAAAGTTCTCCATTATTAAAAAGTTTCTAGAGGTGGTAGGCTTTAACTTTTCATCTCCACCGTTTTATCGTTACTTCATGTATCCAACAGTCTTATCATAAGAGCATGCACCATGGTATAAGTCAGCTATCTCTAAGCCATCTTCAAGATGTGCAATGTTGCCTTGTAGTTGATGTGAAAAAGAGATAGAGATATGAGAGAGAGAAGCAATCCATCTCTACATGAAGAGTCGACTATATCATGAAAACCAATAACCCAGTTATAAAGAGAAAAAGGATTATTGTACAGTTCATAGAGAGCTATAGCGACAACATACCCATTATGCGTGTTGTCTACTGTCTTAAGATCACATGGCATATTGCTGGAGACGGCAAGTGGCAGGCAGGTTGTACATGTCCTAATTGATGATACTTCCTGTTTATGTACGTTGCTTTCTTATTTTCATTCTTTGTGTTTATGAAACCCTTCAATTAGCAATAATGTTTTCTATTGATTTGAGTTGTTTTCCTATTTTACGGTATATGTATTATATGAAGGTTTCAATGGTAGTTATGAAAAAAGTCGGATCCGAGTGTATGTAGACGTGACACAGTCAAACATATAAGCACGTTGAATGCATGAGACGAACAAATTGATTACAAGTCACTATAATACATGAGGTATAGACAACTTAGAGATGACAAAAATACCAATCGGGTCGAGTACCCACTATCCGTGGATTCCCGACCTGATGGATCTCATTTCACACCCATGGGTCATTTTAGGTTTGGGGTAGAGATACCAATCTTTATTCGTGGTAGCCATTGGGTACCCAAAATAATTATAAAAAAACCTAACCACCCATTGCCCATTGTAGATCACAGCTCAGCTCACCAAGCCGTAGCCTAGCCCAACGGTCTAGCAACCCCACCAAATAACCTTAACAGCCACCTTCTCCCATCCTTACTCCTCACCCTCTCATCCTCTTCCACATCAACCCTCCTAGACTGCTACTGCCCCTCTCCGGCTCTCCCTTTCCCCTCCCCTCATGACCCTCCTGTGCCCTCCACCCACTCCATCCACAGCTATCCCATCCACCACCTCTCCTACAATGCCGCCTCTTTGGACCCTTGATGCAACGATACCTCCTAGACTCCCACTCTCCTAGCATCGACGACACTTGGATCTAGCAGCGGCGAGGAGCTCAAGCAACGGCAGTAGCAACATATCTGGCGGCGGCGGCTTCCAATGGCAAGGAGCTCCAACAATAGTGGCAGCGATGACGGGGAGCTCCAGTAGTGCTGACGACGAGGATACCATCGGGAGTACCCATTTGGGTTCAGGTACTATTAGGTTCGGGTATAGGCATGAGTCTGTACCCGTGAATGAGGTCAAGTTTGGGTTTGGGTTTGGGTAAGAGTTGGGTTTCAAGTTCGGGTATGAGGTAGTTGCACCCGAAGACACCCATCTGATTGTCGTCCCTAAGAGAATTGCCTTTATGGCAGGTGGTAAGATGTTTTGATTGTGAAGCCTACCACCTAGGTTCAAACCCGCACCAAACAATAAAATCCTAGATATCATTCTTGAGGATGTGTTATAGTTATGGGACTGAATCACCAGATCTCTGCTGTAAATCCTAAAAAAAAACATGAGGTGTACTGTAACATCCTAATTTTCAAAAAACAAGAAAAGAAAAATAATAAAGATAATATAAAAAGGAATAAATATAAAGTAATATTAGAAATGTGAAAATAACTGCTAAATTATAAATAAAGAAACAAAAATGTGGCACTTAGGTGGAGAAAGAATTTAAACAAAGATAATAAATTAATGAAGAAGGGGTAAGAGTTTAAAATCTCTAAAATAAATATATAGGAAAAACAATGTTAAAACAAATTTTTAGCAAAAAGAAAGCTTACTCTAATAAGGTTTTAACAGAAAACTTAGTGACTCAAAATTTGGCATATTCTCAAATTTTGAATTTTGGAGTAATTTATTTGAATTTCTCCTTTGGGCCTAGTCTCCCATTTATTTTTCTTCTCTTTTCATTTTTCTCTCCTTCTAGGCCGAGCTGGGCCAGCCTTGGCCAGCCCAGGCCGGACTGGCCCAGCCAGGCCTATTCGGCGCCCTCCACCTTTCTTCCTCCTTCGGCTCCGTTCCCCTCACCAGTGCGCCCGACCTACCGCCCGAGCCAGCCGGCGCCGCCCTATCTGGTCCGACCCATGCTGATGAGTCAGCATAGGGGAGTCGCCACGCCGCGCCACCTTACCTCTCTCGCCATCATCACCAGAGCTCGTGTTGGCAAGCTCTGTCTCGCCGCTGTAACTATGGCACATCGGGGGTTACCCAGGCCAAATCCGCCCCCGTCCGGTGAATTTCCAACATCGCCCTTGCCGCGCGAAGGTCAGGAATGCCCCTAGCCGCGTCGACGACCCTATAAAAGGGAGCACGATGCTCAATTTCACCGTTTCTCCATTTCGGCCTGTTTCACCCCTTTCCAAATTTCGGCCAACCGAAGCTGCCCGAGCTCCCTCCTTCGGCCTGAAGCAGCTCCAGATCATCACCAAGCTCCTCCCGGGGAAGGTTCGAGCTATAGACCGCCAAGGAAGGCTAGCACCGACGTCCCACTTGCCCTGTTCACGGCTTCACCGCCGCTAGCCCAACCAGACTATTTCGACCCCAACCAACCCTCGGGTAAGCTTCCCCAAAGCTCCCCGATGCTTTACCATTCAAAATCTAAAGTTAAGCATGCCTAAAATTGCCTTAGTACCATCTTACCGAAGCAAATGGCCCCTCTGGCCATGCCGCCGCCGTCCCGGCTCGCCATCGGCCAAATCCCTGGTGGGACGACCTGTGCCTAGATACCCTAAACCCATAGGTGACATAAAACAGCTAAAACCGGCCCTCTAGCGTCCTAGAATCGACGCCGGAGACCTTGCTGGAGTTCAACCAGGGGAAAACGATGAGCTGACGTCGGCACGACGTCGCCATTTCCCTCACTGCCAGGCGGGGCCCAGCGCCACTGTGTGGGGGATTTAAAAATCCCTGCAACCCTCTCTCACCCGAGACCGACAGGTGGGCCCGAGGACCCACCCGTCAGCATAAGTGACCACGCCCTCTCGCCAGAACCGCCTCCCAGCACAGAACATGCACTGGCGAAATACGCCTTCACCCGGGCTGCGTTCGGTCTCCGACCCATGGGACCTTATGGCCCACGCGTCAGTCTCCGCTCCGTCGCCGACCAGTTGAGCCCACTGGTCAGCCGGCTCGCGCGCGAGAGCGCTCGTCCACATGGGCTGTCCGGCCTTGGGCCATTTTCGTAGTGTGGATCGAGATCGAACGAGAAAATTGAGCAGATTATTATTCGATAATTTTAACCCATTTAGTAATTAAAGAATACCATATAATGACTCATAATTCCTAAAAATATTAAATGCCCTCCAAAATTATTCAAAAATTCTATAAAATACTACAAAGTTTAAGGAACTTAATAAAAATAAATTTAAGGGATCTACAGTAGAATTAATATCTATAAAAATTAAAATAGGTAAACTAAGTATAAACTAAATAAGAAATACCTAAAAGTAATATATATACTAAAAAGAAATTGATCAAAAAGGGTGAAAATATACATACTTATAAAGTTAATTAAAATTGAAATTTATTTAAAATTTATACGTTTCTCACCTCCAAAACCTATATAATAAGAAAAATAAATTGATAAATAATCGGGTAGGAAAAATCTGTGTAAGATTACAAATAACCCTTTCCCTAGCAACCCTCATCCATCTATTACAAAATATTTATTTTGGATTGTTTAATACTTTAGAGAACGAGACGACCGACGACCGGTTGGACGACGATCAAGTACAAGATCCGGACTACGAAAAAACAGGCGAGCTAAAATCTCTTGATCATCATTTTGCCCAATGTTTTTTTGATATATGTTGATTTCCAATGATAGTTTGCATGTAAAATGAACTTCCAAATACCTTATGATAATTTCAAAAGTGCTAATAGAGCCAGTCTAGCTATTCCTTTCTATAAGCTGTGCTAGTAAGCACGAACCTCTCCTTGACTTTTCATATCCTATCCTTTGATAACCTAAGGTTTAGCAAACTAAACTTTATGGCTAATAAGCCTTTGAACATGGCTTAGACCTGCTTAAGTCTAGAGTCCATGGATCAATTTCTCAGCTTTCAATGGTACGGTCTTAGGATGACGGGTCAATCTAAGTAACGGTATAGCCCGCTATCAACGGTGCAGGTGCAACGGTATAGCGCGCTATCAACGGTACAATTTGATTCCGACAAATACCGTACGCGGAGCAGGTACCTCTATGGTACAGTCCCATCATTTTTATGACGTGTATCACGACAGAGTTACATTTCCTCTGATTAAGATTACAACAATGAAGCATCTGAATGGCTTCATGTTGGGCAGTCTAATCTTAGTGAATATCTCGAGTACATGGTTATGGAAATGTGTCGAGCCCCGTTCCGGAGTATTCCTTGCACTCGACAGACCATAGAAACTATTCATACACTCAGGTATCTGCAAAACCTGAGTGTCAACAAAGTCACAATCTTCTGAGATCTTACTGATTGGATCTGAGGATCCAGGCCATAGTTGAGCTCAAAGGGATCACGCCTCTTGGCGAAGAGGGTGAGTCTAGCGCCACAGCCTGGGAACCGTGCGCCAGTTATTGTATGGGCACGGGTTCGCCAGAATATGGGAATCGTGCGCCAGTTGTAGTATGGGCACGGATTCGCCATATTGTCGGGGATAGCTCGCCATGACGATGGGAGCTAGTCTGCCGACTGTGGAGACCATAACCATGGCTCTGCCACGTGTAACACGTGTTCCTTGGTTTAGGATACGTGGTTGCCATTTTGACAATATCTGAAGAATTTGGCATACATATATAGCCCGATACATCTTTAATTTTGGAAATGCCATATGTTAGACTTTTTAACTTTAAAGTTTTATGGCATGATTTAGAGCAAAGAAAAGATATCCAACCTCTACCAAAAATGGCTTTGCATATCTAACTTGCATTTGGCAAGATTTTGGTTCGCGAGCGCGGTTGAATGAGCGCTCACACTCGCATCCACTCACATTTTAGGTGAGGAGGATGATGGCGAGGACCCATACGATTGCTTTAGTGGAGAAGATGGGTTAGAAGAAGAAGACCCAGGCGACGACTAAAGGTTAACTCCAGCCACATGCCTGCTGCCATCCCACTACTTCCGCTTAGCTGTCCATAGGTAGTTTAGATTTCGGTTTGTAATAACATGTCCTACTTGGCCTTACACTTTGAACTTTTAAGAATACTCTTGGACTTTATATGTAATATAACTGTAAAGAATGGCTAGTTTGATTCCAGCTCAATGTATTATTTATGTGCGGTATTAGCATGATCCTGGTCTAGCACTATGTGCACAAATATGGGTTCCGGATTTTATTCTTCGGAGCCAGGGCCCACATGTACAATGAGGAATTTTATTTTTTGCCCAAAAAAATCATAAATAGAGAAGTGCCCAGGATTTCAACGCAAATGCATAAATGCCCATCCGCCGCGTCGTGGTGTGGCGGCACGTAGATTTGCCGCGATGCCGTGCTGCGGCAGCTACTGCTATGCCATGTATCGGTATGTCGCACGACATGGAAATGGAATGCACATGCTTGCTGCCATGCCGCATGGTTCCATGCATGCGTACAAATGCACATCCGTAAGTAACTAGTTAGTACTAGTTAGTTAGTAAACTAACAAACTTTGCCAAATTTTTAAAAAATTATGCAACATCGAAACGCAACAAAACCTGAAAAAATGGAACTGTAGGTTCACTGGAAGGGTCCACAAAAAGTTTGTTATTTTTAGAAATTTTGAATTTTTTTTGAAATTTAACAATCGTGAAGACAAATAAATTTTAAAAATCATTTTTTTTTACCCTTTTCATAAACCTATTGTTCCGTTTTTTAAGTTTCTCTGATTTTTTTATATTTCTAAAAAAATCATATTTTTGTGAATTCATGATTTTTAAATTCAAAAATTTTAAAAATCAAAGTTTTCAAAAAAAAATTAAACTTTTGTGAACCCTTTCCGTGAACCTACCGCTCCATTTTTTTTAAGTTTCATTGTATTTTGAAGCTACATAATTTTTTATTTTTAAAAATTTTTGAATTTAAAAATCATGAATTCATAAAAATATGATTTTTTTAGAAACATAAAAATGCAGAGAAACTTAAAAAATGGAACAATAGGTTTATGAAAAGGGTAAACAAATAATTTTTAAGAAATGTTTTGTCTTCACGATTTTTAAATTTCAAATTTTCAAAAAAATTTAAAATTTCTAAAAATAACAAAACTTTTTGTGAACCCTTCCGATGAACCTACGGTTCTATTTTTTTTAAAGTTTTGTTGCGTTTCGATGTTGCATAATTTTAAAAAATTCGGTAAAATTTGTTAGTTTACTAACCAGTTACTGGTACTAACTGGTTAGATATGTGCATTTGTATGCATGCATAGAACCATGCCGCAGCACGGCATGGCGGCAAGCATGTGCATTCCATATCCATGCTGCTGACTTGCCGTTACACGGCATAGCAGCAGCTGCCGCAGCACGGCATCGCGGCAAATCTATTGCCGCTATACGGCAACACGGCAACAAATCTATTGTCGCTACACGGCAATGCGGCAACTCCATAGCCGCTATACGGCATTGCGGCACGGAACGTGCCGCCACACCACGACGCGGCGGATGGGCATTTATGCATTTGCATCGAAATCCTGGGCATTTCTCTATTTATGATTTTTTTGGGCAAAAAAAAAATTTCTACAATGAGAAGCTATCTTCTTCATGAGAGAAGGGTAGAGTGTAGAAATGAATGATATGTATAAAAAAATAGATGAGGTGTACGATGAGAAGTTATCCTGTGAATAATAAACAGGTAACGCAAGGAAAGATACTAGTAATTAATATTCCTTGTAGCAGCATTTCTACGAAATTTCTGGCGGGAGGCTAGGCTTCTTCACAAGAGGGAGAGGAGTGTAGTAAAAGATGACAAGACGGCATGACAAATGTTAATAAGTGGGCTGAGCTAGCTCTAGCTGTTGGCACTTGACGATGTGGGAGTGGAGGATTGTACGAGACCTTTTCCTTCGCTTGTCTTTTTTAAGGACAAGATGGTGTTGGTGTGATGTCGCAAGCAACAAAAAAAAAAGTGGTACAACTTAGACATGGACGTGAGGTTTGATGAAGACAAGACTTGTTGCAGCAGAATGGAGTATCAAAGCACACAATATTTGTCAAAATTTAGGTACCAACTACCAAGTGAGATGCATTTTAATTCGGAAAAAAACATGAAAAGATGCATGACTTGTTGGAGCTTAACAAAAAAAAAAAGGAGGATCCCAAAAATTGGGACCGAACTGCAGGGGCAAAAAGAAGATAAAACCGCCGGATAGTGAGCCAGCTAGAGTGGGCCTTACAGCTTCCCTACCCTTTTTATTCCCCATTTGCCATAGACTCGATCTCCCGGAATTCCATATACCATGCTCCCTTTTATTTCGTAGCTGGTTCATCCGTGAAACCAAATAGCATCAACAACTTGTTTTTATTGATCACCTGTTTTGACTTTGTTTAATGTTTATAGAGAAAATTACAATATTACCTCTGGAACTTGGAGCAAATCTCACTTAGCCACTAGCCATCCAAACATAAAAACTCTAGTTTTTTGCCTGTTTAACTTGTATCCGTTTGCATCCTAACCTGAAAGCCATTATGACTTCCGTTAAATGCTGAAGTGGTGCTTATGTGTGTTTCACATCACTGTTAAGTGCCTACTAGACTATTCATATGTACAAGGGATAGTGATGTGACATCCATGTTGATACCATGTCATCTTCTCTAACATCTCTCTAGAAAAAAGTACTTCGTAGCCCCTAAACTTACAACGACTCTCAGTTACCCCTCCGAACTTGAAATTTACCATTTCAACCTCTTAAACTTGTATACGCTTGCACCCTAGCTCCAAAATTGTTAGGGTTTCCGTTAAACATTGAGGTGGATGTCCATGTGTATGTTAAACATGGTCAAGATGGAGCATGAGAGGGACTCCGGTTAGAAGGGAGAAGGAGGGTCGACAACTAGGAGGGAGGAGGAGGGGGCTCATGGTCAATCACCTCAATGTTTCGGAGAGATGGTCAATCACCTCAATGTTTAACTGAAACCCCAACGGTTTTGGTGCTGGGTTGCAAACGATGATAAGTTTCAGGGGTTGAAAAAGTAAACCTCAAGGTCGAGGGGCTAAGTGAGATTCACTGCTAGTTCAGGGTCAACAATGTACTTTTTTATAGAGAGAGGTTAGAGAAGATGATGTGGCATCCATGTGGATGCCATGTCACTGTCCCTTGTACAGATGAATAGCCTAGTCAACACTTAATATTAAAGACAGCAGGTGGAAACTACCCACCAGAATGGTCGTCGCTAAACAAGCATTTAATAATCCCTCTCATCTCCTAGAAACAGTTATAATGACAATATATTGGAAGTGCCCTTGAAACAATCTCACTGCTCGTCGGTGCCGGTATCATGGATGGAGCTAGAAACTTTATTTGAGCAGTGCTGTTTGAAACAAAACATCATGTTTTAAAAAGAATTTCTAAACGCTAAATGTAGCGACACGTTATTTGATATTTATTATTTCTAGCTTATCTGACTTGTCTATCTATTTAGTTATTTTCGTTTAAAATAAAAACAATTTAACCATTCACCATCGATGGAAGACCTCTTCGGTCGCACACCCCCAAAGATTTACAAGATGATCATCACCATGCTCTTCGGTTGGCTTGCAGCGGCTGCACAATGTAAGTATATTTATATTCCTATATTCCATGCATGTCATTGAATTTGTGATATATGTATATTTTAAGCGTGTGTGTGCTATGTACTTATGCACATCGAAAATATTGCAATAGGCCGTCCTCCTGCAAGTACAAGGGGCCACCTAGATGTGACGGCCAACACGTCAATAGCACTAGAAGAGAACGAGTGAACGGTAATACTTTGCAGAAGGATGATTTGCACCTTGGATTATCAAGTGAACCCATTGCTTTATTCTGCCAGACACACCCATGTGTCAGCACAGCGGAGGAGGAGTACGTGCAACCCCACCAAGTGCTTGCCGCAGTGAGCTCCTCAATCAGCGATAGTGTCGTCACCAAAATCCTTATGTGTCAAAGCAAGGTGAGAAATTGGACCTAGCTTGTTTGTCGGTGTTCTCGCGCGACTTGACATGTATAAGCAATCGCACCTGTCGCCCTTTGCCTTCATGCCGCTGCATAATGTACCTAACGAACTACCGGTTATACGTGCTATACTATATATATATATGTGCAGGTACATAGCTAGCTACAGCTAGTGCATGCATATACGTGTGTTCTTGGGAAGATGCCAACTCTCTCTATATATATATACTAGTTGAGGACCCGTGCGTTGCGACGGAATCTCAAAGGGTTGACGAGAAAATTCTAAATCATTTCCACCCATTCAAGCAAACAACAATGTTAACTGGTAGAGGTACAATATAATAATGTTAAATATTATCTCTACTATTAAACATCGAATCATTGAGATACAATGCTTACCCGTGATAGTCAAAGATTAATAACAGTATTGATGTTTATTTTCTGGATAGAACTGGACTTCATACATTTTCAACAAAATGAAACCTCCTAATTGGATTAGAATTAATGTACTGAAAAGGATTTAGTACCCTTAAAACAAATTTCATGCTCACAAAAGGCCATATTAAATACAGCATAGAAATCAGAATAGATTCATTCCATTAGTGCATGACTTGTGCAATAATTAAGGAGCAACACAATCAGAATTTTCACTTGATGGATCTGAATGCAATAAGGCATCCATATTTATGGCAGATATATAATAAAAAGTCACAAGTTGTATAATCAGTATGGTAGAAATGATACAAAGAATAACAATGTGCAAAAAAAAGAAGGCATAAGGATCAGTGTGTGAAATGTTGCAATTTTAGCACAACAACTAAAGGCACCAGAAATTTCAATATGGAAGATACCAGAAGAGCTTTCGATACTTCTTGCTTGCTCGGTTTCTGTGACATGGCTAGTTTCAAGCGTGCAGCACGCCGTGCTCTGGCAATAGCTTCTGCAGAAATTTTCTCATCTAATTTAGCAACAGTTTTCCAATGATCTCTAATGTTTCTCCAGAGTTTTCTGTTTCTTGACAACCTACCGCGATTCTTTTTTATAACCTTGTCGGAGAGATATCTGACTAAGTATAGCAACAATACATAAGCATGTACATAGCACCGCCAGAAAGCAGCACAACTTAAGGCCTTGCTTAAAGAAAATCTACTGTGCAATATTGAGTTGCCAAGCTTTTGTGCAGCAATTTCCCAAAGCTCTCTACCACTCCTAACCCCATAATCTTCCTTCTGGCTTGTGATATCCAATATCACCATCAATGAAGGAATAACTTTTCGTGAAATTACCCAGTATGCATTTGGAACATCAATGCCAAAAGCAGCAATTTGGAGATTATCTAATCGAACAGAGGCACATATGCCAGTTAATGATGCAGTGTAACCTACATGATCATTCTCTTTCAGCAAAAACTCAAAATCAGCACATTTAACAAACAGGTGATTCTTCTTTCTAGATGACATAGAAGACCCAACTAATCCTTTGAACAGAGAGCTGTGAGAAACAAGCTCAGGGCCAAACTGTATGTCAGTTGTCCTCAATATCAAAACATGGGAATCATCAAGATATTGAACTTGTATAGTGACATCATCAAGCCGCACCTGACTACAGTTTAGAAGTAAACTGGAAAATGCTAGGGTAAACTTATCTTCCAGGGAACTAATTACACCTTCAATCATCCCATGCAACATAACACCCTAACAAATAGTACAAGCAGCTTTTAATCAGTTTTTAAGCAGGAATAACAGCAAAAAAAATAGCAATGCAAGTGTCAGCGGACAGAAGGGATGCAGCAGTGCAGCTGGCCTATCTGAATAACCAATTTATTGTAGCCTACGTTAGTAGCAATGCACAAGTACACAAAGAGGGGATGGCATCACCACAAGAGTATATGTGTTAACTTTCTTGCTTCAGCAGTTACATTTTATTCCACCATAATGCTAGTGAGTACACATTCTCATCATCAAGGCACTTTGTATTCCCACATCCATCAAAGATAATTGTTTGGGAATATGAAAATACATGGAGGAGAAGTTGGAAAGGTTCCAGAGAAAATGGGGGAGTTGAGTCGCTAATCTAGAGACACATAGAGTAACAGACAAAAAATAAGCTCCCCTACACAACATCCTGGAAGAACTATACATAATACCAGCATAGTACCATTCAGATTTGCACATAATACAAAGTTAGATTTGATTTGGATTGCAACATTAGTCAACAGAAAGATTTCATGTATCTTTATATTAGGCTCAGATGGTGTCAACAGAAAGATTTCATGGGACATGGCAATGGTTAATTTATTTTTCAAATATTGAGCACCAACTAAACCATGTATCTTCACATGCAAATTAAACTATCAATACTACGAAATGATTGCACAGTGATAGCATTGCATTTGCACATAACCTTCAAAGAGTTTAAGAAGCATGGTGTGCAACATGCTTCATAGATAGGTTGCATCATGAGAGAGAACAAATAGGATCAACTACACCTGATTGCGCTAGAGAAGAAATAATCCAGGATGTTCTCAAAATAAAAACAGATGATCTAGTTGTAAGCCCTTGATCAGTTCAGCTTGAGAAAAAAAAGTAAAAACATTCAACCACAATACCATATGCAAGACACATGTGTTCTCCGAAGAGAGAAATCATAGTTTATAGGGTGGGATTGAAGTGCACTAACCAAGCTGCATAAGAAGAATGCAGTGTGCTGCTTCACGGACCATCACTCCAAAAGTGAGAATATTTCACTGGCACTTGTAACTGTTTCTTCCTTTTGTTTTCTCACAAGTGAGCCCTATTGAAAATTATAAGAGCAAGTATAAATCATGAGTTCTCCAAAGTTCTCCAAATTTGTAATTAACGTCCAGTGCAGTCACTGTAAAAGAAGTTTGTACTAACCCTCACAAGTGGTACTCTTTATTGGTTGAGGTTTACACTATCTTAAAACATGGTTAAGGGCTTAAGGCTACTATGAAAAAAAAAGGTTGAGCACCACATAATTTCAAAACTGAAGCCAGTCAAGGTAAACATGCCATAGTAACACGTCTTCATAGTAGCATCAAACCATGACATTCATACAATGATTGAATTCATTCTCTCAAAAAAGATTGAATTCAAGATAATAATATGGAGAAGCTTTATTACACAAGCAGCTGCATTACAAAACGCCACCACCCAACATCAACAATACCAATTAGGACAATAAATTTCCTTAGGGAGATCCATGTAAGAGCCTCTTTTGATTGGTAAATAGAATAGTCCACGAGAATACTTACGCATTGCATTGGATAACTTATCTTTGATAAGATGCATCAGGGTCACTAAGATGTTGATATCTCCTTTATGACTTGCTCTTTATCTGCCTCAAACTGGTCATCCTCTGATAAAACCATGATGAACACTATCAATTCACATTGCATTGTGATGACGACAAATTCATCCCAATACACACATAAGGACTATAGTCGAAAAACTCAATTGATATATTTCGAAGTAAATATGGTGATTAATTAGCTAAAGTTCCTAGCAATAGGGGTACACCGAACAAGGGAATGCACGCAAGAAAGTCGGCGCGTACCGCATCAGAAAGGCGAGACGAACTTGGAGGCAGCGGCGTTGTCTTCGCCACGGCGGCGGTCGGGAGGACCTTGGCGCCCACCCGGTGGGTGGCGGGGTCGGGAGCCCACGTGGAGCCTATGAGGTAGGGCGACACCGAGGTGGAGGGTGCGCGCCGAGGTCGGAGAGGCGGCTCGGGAGGCCGAAGCGCCACTCGTCGGCGTCTTGCTGCAGCTTCTCCTCTTGGTCGAGTAGGATGCAGGAGGAGAGGAGGCTGGCGCGGGGAGGGGGGGAGGAGGGCGGGCGGAGGAGGAGGGCGGCGGGGAGAAGGCGGAGGGGAGGGGAGGGAGGCGGGGGGAGGAGGGCGGGAGGGGAGGAGGAGGGGAGGGCGGCGGGCGGGGGGGGGAGGTGGGCGTGGGAGGGAGGAGGCGGTGGGGTGAGGGCGATGGGGAGGAGCTGACAGGGGGAGGGGGAGGGGAGTGAGGACGAGGGTGGAGGCACAGTGGAGGTGGCGGGGGAAGGAGGCGGGTGGGCGAGGAGATGGGGATGGTGAGAGAGAGGGAGGGTGTGTGGTGGGCGGCGTGGAGGAGATGAGGCCGAGGTGAGGACACGGCGGAGGCATGACGAAGCGGACGAGATGATTGGAGGATGCGGAGGCCAGATTCAAAATTTGAAAGGGACACAGGATTTGAGCCGTTGGATGACTGATAGACGATTCAGATTGCATGTGCGTACCAGTCACCACCATTACCACTACAGCCTTTTAAGTAGTAGAGATATATAGGATGGCTAGTGTATTCTCGAGAGTACAGATTCCTCTGTATTATCGAGAGTACGACGGATTTACGAAATTCAAAATTTTTAACGATCGGCCCGAACCATTGATCTTGTTCATCTCATTGAAATGCAGCTACCGACCAAGTTTCGTATTTTTTTAATTTATTTACTATTTGTTTAGTATGTTCTAAAATCAGTTTTTTTTTACGCTCCACGACTAATTAGAATGCTGATTTTTAAAAATACGAAACAAATAGTAAACAAATTCAAAAAATACAAAACTTGGTCGGTATCTACATTATATATATATGAAAACAATTCAAGGCTCCATGGAGCCTAGGCTGCATGATCGAACACCCTATGTTATGCTTTAAGATTCGTGTTGTTTGACATATATATCTTTACATACCTACTAAATAAAATATTTGAGATGCCAAACTCCGAAAAAAATTCATCTTCAGTTTGAACTAGTTTAAATTAGTTTAAACTATATTTATATTAAATTTAAAAGTAGTTTGAACTAGTTTAAATTAGTTTAAACTATATTTATATTAAATTTAAAAGTAGTTTAAACTAGAGTTATATATATATCACTACTACAGAATGGCTCATCCCCGACCCCTCATCACTGGCAGCTATTTTTGTCACCGCCAATGATGAGGGTCACAGGACCCCCGCGCAGCTTGGGACAAACACCGACCGCTAGTGATGAGGTTGTACGGCTAACCGCCAGTGACGGTTACATATTACTGGCGGTTCACTTTAAAACCGCCAGTGACGGTTACATATCACTGGTAATTCACTTTAACACCACCAGAGATAGTTGTGCAGGACAAACTGGCTGGAGTTGGCAGGAAACAGAAACTTTCACTGGCGGTTAGTGTTAGAACCGCCAGTGAAAGGAAAATATCACTGGCGGTTATAAAGAGAACCGCCAGAGATAGTTAGCATATCACTGGCGGTTACAGAGATAACCGCCAGTGATAGTTTCCACTACATAGTGTCAACCCTACCTCCATTATTGGTGCTCTGCTCACTCTGTCTTCTTCCTGTTCGACTGTATCGACGGATGCAACGGAGGCTGTAGCTAGAATTGGTTGAATTCCAACTGTTTTTTTGAAGATCCAAGTGGTTTTTGAAGATCCAAGTGGTTTTTTGAAGATCCAAGTGCTAGAGGTTAGTGATGCTTTTTATTTTTCTTTGTATATCTTGTTTTTGAAGATCAAAGAACCTACTCTAGATTAAGTGCTTTGAGATCTAGATATATTAATATTTGTAGGTTTGTGATGTACATGGAGAGTAGGATAATTAATATCTTTGGCTTGTGATATGTTTGCATGTGTAGAATGCGAGAAAAGTAATTGATGGGATAAGCAACAATATATTAGTATGTTCGTGAGTTTGTAGTCACAATTAATGGGATAAGTAACAATTAATTTATAGTCATATATAGGAGGAAGTAATTATTTTAGCTAGTTTTGAGTATATGCAAACTATTTGTCATACTAGCTTTGTCGTCCTAAGGCAAATTTTATTCATAAAGTCTTTTATTTCAAAAGAAGTGTAACCATGTAAGAATTAAAAAAACCGTGGATATATTTTTGCAGATAATGGACAGATCATGGATGTACATGAGAAATCGCACGACGAAAGAGTACGTGAATGGGGTGCAAGGGTTTATGAGAGCCGCGCTGGCGGATATGCAGGAGCGAGGGGTTAACTTGATATATTGTCCTTGTGTTGATTACGATAACTTGAAATTGTATAGAAACTCATCTCAAATCGAGTTTCATCTCATTAAGTGGGGTTTCAAAAAAGGTTATTCTTTTTTGACGTGTCGCGGTGAGACACAGAGTACAACTAAGGGTGAAGATGACGTCTTTGAAGTAGTGGATAGTGATGATGCAGGTGCCGAGTGTGATGATGTCGGTGAAACATTAGATGAGGAAGTTTACGAGTTCGATAGAATGATGCGTGATGTCGAAACAGACTATGGCACTACGGAAGAGTTCATTAAATTCAGGAAATGGTCAGAGAAGTCCGAGAGGCCAATCTTTCCTGGTTGCAAGGTGAAACACACTTTATTGGCGACTGTGCTTGAACTCCTACAATTGAAGGCTAGGAACCGTTCGTCTGATAAGAGTTTCACGGAGCTCTTACGACTACTAAAGGAACTTCTTCCCCAGGAAAATTTGATGCCAGAAAAAACATATGGTGCCAAAAAAAGTTATTTGTCCCTTAGGATTGAACGTGCAGAAAATCCACGCATACCCCAATGACTGTATCCTATACCGCCACAAGTATAGCAACCTACACTCATGCTCAGAGTGTAAAGCATCCCGCTATAAGAGAAATGTCAAAGCCCATAACGACGACGAGGATGAGGATGCCGACCTTAATCGAGAAACCCCAGCAAAGGTTTTGTGGTATCTGCCAGTCACTCCTCATTTGACACGATGGTTTGGAAATGAGAAAAGGTCTAGACTTCTCAGGTGGTACTCAGAGCATTGTAAAAAGATGAAAAGCTTAGGCACCCTGCAGATGCTCCGCGGTGGAGAAACATTAACTACAAGTTCCCGGATTTTGGTGCAGACCCTAGAAATTTAAGTTTGGGTTGAGCACAGACGGCATGAATCTATTTGGAAACTGGAGCAGCAAGCATAGCACATGGCCTGTGAACCTATGCATATATAATCCATCAGAAAGTCATCGATCCTGATACTCTTGATTCGCTACATAACGAGACAGTAAGAATTATATGTGATCTCGAGATGTATTTTTCCCATCCTTCTTTGATATTATGGTACATCTCATGGTTCACCTTCTTCGAAAAATAAAGTTATGTGGTCCAGTGTTTCTACGTTACATGTATCTGTTCGAGAGGTACATGGGGATTCTAAAGTCATATGTATGCAACCGATATCGCCCTGAGGCTAGCATTGTCGAAGGGTATGCAACAGAGGAGGTGATCGAATTCTGCATTGATTACATGTCGCAAGTTGACCCCATAGGTGTGCCTGTATCCCATCATGAGGGTAGACTACATGGTACGGGCACACTTGGCAGAAAACAGATCACACCCAACAGAGACATGTACCGTAAAGCGCACTTCATTGTTCTGAATCATATAACAAAAGTGGCCCCTTACATAGAAGAGCACAAGGATTTCATATGCCGCCAGTACCCAAACAAGACGGAGGCTTGGATAAAAAAGGAGCATAACCGTTGTCTCAATGATTGGTTCAAGACACGATTCACCGGAACACAGTGTTCTGATCTACTCTTATGGCTAGCAAAGGAACCAAGATACACGGTGGCGACGTGGCAAGGATATGACATAAATGGGTACACAATCTACGTCCACTAGCGGTTATAACATGAGCCGCCAGTGATAGCTACCGCTATACATATACCCTAGCCGCGCGATATCCCCAAATTTTCACAAGTCTCGTGCGCACTCTCTCATTCCCGAGCCCTCATCGCCGAGCCCTAGCCGCCGCCCTCTCATCTGCGTCTTCGTCGCCGAGCCCTCGTCACCGCCTCCCTCATCGCCGAGCCCTTGTCGCCGCCCTCGTCGTCGCCGCCCTTGTCGCCGAGTGGCTGGCTTCCTCGACAGCTGGAAGCGCGCGTTCAAGTCAGCCCTCGACGTCTGCGTCCGCCGGCTCCGGCGCCACGCCCTCTACCGGCCAGCCCTCAAGGTCAGCCCTTCTCTATAATGCTAGCGCAATGAGTTTTCCCCTCTCCTTCTTCTTCCTCCTTGCCCGGCCTGCTGAGTCGCGCCGTTCTCTGGCCGGCTGAGCCCGGGGTGGTGGAGGTGCTGCTGCCCTCTACATTGGATTTGGTACTCGGTGGCCTTGAGTTGGGCACCGCGGTGTCTCAATTTGGTTTTTGGGACAGTGAGAGGTACTCGCGCTTTGCCACTTCTCACCAGCTCGGTTTCGGTGCACTGTAAGACCTGCTGCTCCCTAATTTTACTTATGTTGTACTGTGCCAATTGAACTGGATCTAGGGACCTTGTAATCTCTACAAGAGGTTAATCTTTCAATCTGGGTAACAGTACTTCTGTGGGCTCGGAATATATATGCTCGATGGTGATTGCGTTGGATGACTAATATTGGAATTGCAATTAGAGGCTAATTGTGTACTCGTTCAACACATACTTGTACTTGTGAGTGTGCAATTCAGTTCAAATACTATTGTGGCTATACTGGTTATATGCATTTGTGAAAGATTGTTTGATATTTGAGTAGATATATTGTTGATTTCTACTCTCATACTGCTGCTGCCATATATGTGATTTGATGGAGTAGTTTAATTTGTGATACTAACCGATCTGGCTACTGGCAGTGATGCGGCCTGACCTTGTTTACGCTGTTATCTATAGCCATTTCGATTTGGTTGTGGCAGCAGTGTTGCAGTTGGATTAATCTGTTAAAGTGCATAGTTGAGTATATCTGATTTACACCTCTTGTGAACTTAGTAGGTTGTGCTGAACTTGTTAGACTAGCCTTTGGATTCAATCTCTCTAAATATGTGATTTTAATCTTATAGAAGTTGGACAGCTGATTAAATTAGCAACCCTTCTATAGCAATATGAGTGCAATTCATCCAATATAAAACCTGAGTTTATTTACTGGTTTATTCAGTTTTAACTGTTGTTTAGTCATGAAATTATGTTAGATAATCACTATTCTAGTTGCTTTAATGTTGCATTTGAAGGAATTTGTGATTATGTTATTTTTCCATGACTATATGTTGCTGTTAATTATTTCTGAAATTATTTATGCTATTATTTTGCTCATTATACAATATTTACACAACCAAATGAAGATCTGAACATTGAAGATACAAACATCGATTTCCATTCTCTTGCAGACATTAGAGATAGTTTGGCTACGTTTATTAATACCCAAGTTATTGACCCAAATGGTTTTGTAAACAGTGGACGCCTATAGTTAACTATAACAGATGTATTGCATGAAGTGCATGCATGTCCTGTAATAACTTTGTTATATTAATATATGATATGTTCCTTTGAATTTGATGTTGTTCTTATTTAAATGAAATCTAGATTTATATGGATGAAATCTAAATATTTATTGATGAATCTGTTTATGGATGAATATGGATGAAATCTGTTTATTTGAATTCTGGATGTATATGTATATGGATGAATCTCTTTATTTGAATTCTGGATGTATATGTACATGTATATGTAGATGAATTCTGGATGAAATATGGATGTTTATTGATGTATATGTATATGGATGAATTATGGATATGTATGGATGAAATTATTTTTTGACCCTGGAAAAGATATCACTGGCGGTTCATACAAAAACCGCCAGTGATATGAACCGTCACTGGTGGTTCCAGATAAAAACCGCCGGTGAAGGTCTACATATCACCGATGGTTTTGATTAAAACCGCCAGTGAAAATCTGTTATCACCGGCGGTTCTCACGACAACCGCCAGTGATATGCACCGTCACTGGTGGTTCCAGATAAAAACCGCCGGTGAAGGTCTACATATCACCGACGGTTTTGGTTAAAACCGCCAGTGAAAATCTGTTATCACCGGCGGTTCTCACGACAACCGCCAGTGATATTATTAATATCACGTGCGGTTCTGTTACAAACCGTCAGTGATAATGCATATCACTGGCGGTTCGACAACCGCCAGTGAAAATCCCCGATTATCACTGTCGGTTCGAAAACCGCTAGTGATGTGAGTTTAGAACTGCCAGTGATGACGTATTCCGCACTAGTGTATATATATAAATGTATGTGTGCGCGCGCGCGCGTGCGTGTGTGAAGTTTAGTGATTAGCTAGGTAGCTGCACCTTGCATCTATGGTTAAGGTAGGAAGGTGGCACAAGAAAGGGAAAGGGTCTTGATAAGTTGCTACACACGAAGAAATTCAGACGGGAGAGAGATGGATGCATGAACCATCTCCATCTCCAACAAAAGGGGCTTTGAAAATTAAGTTGCTCTACATGTACGTACTGGACTGCGACGTCCAACACCCAGCGCCGTCAAGTAATTTAAAACAAACGGTGTGGGCAAAAAAAGAGAAATTGCTAGGGATCTCAAAAAATCATTTAGTTTCACTAGAAAATTGTTTAGTTTCACCGATAAATCATTCAGTTTGAACAAGAAATTGAGATGAAAAAATCGTTTGATTTGGTTTTGGGAAATCGGTAGCTTTTATGGGAAATCGTTCGGTTTTAGCAGAAAATCGTTTGGGATTTTTTATTTTTTCCTAAATTTTAAATTTAAATGTTGGCTTCAATTTCAGACTAAGATTTCAATCCCATTCTAGGTGATTTAACAATTTCTCGCGGGATCTATAACTGAGGTCGTCCTACCCACTCCCGCATGTTACCATTACCCAAAAAATTCCCCATTCTCCATCCTACCCGCTGCCCATCCCCTGCTCAGTTGCTCCCCTCCTCAACCAAGCCCTTGGCTTGTCTCTCTCCGATACTTCCTCCCCATTGTCTCGAGCCATCGACCACACCCACCCCTCGTTGGCGCCACTGCTCCTGCATTGCCCTTGTTCCCTAGCTAGCCTCCCTCCACTTCCTCGATGCCTATCGTCCTGACAGCCTCCCGCACGTTGGCCTCTTGTGACAACATTGTGGCACCCTCCTCCCTAGCCGGATCTAACCTTGCCTTGTTGGATCTCTTCACCATGATCCTCGAGGTGGTGGCACAGGACCAAGGCGGTGACGAGGGTGTCGAAGCCTCAGTGCAGTGCAAGGTCATGTGTGGTTCTCAGAAGCATTGATCCAGCGGGAACAATAGAGTTTTGATAGGATTGTGGTCGAGCTTTCACCAGATCTATATAAGAAGATGGCCATGAAGTCAACGAGTGTGATTGTTTGAATTGTACATTTTTTGTTGTAAGAGAACAAATTTGTTGTTGCAACCAGCATGTTAAAAAGTTGCAAAATTAGGCTTGTAACACTTTTGTGTTTTAAGTTGTTGCAGAAAGTAACTCGTTGTTTCAGTAAACCTATGCAAATATTTCACAGGAGCAATCTTTTCTTCCTTCAGTGCGTCTAGTTGCCCCTCTGTCCATGCTGTGGAGCGGGCGTGGTCCGGTAGCCGAGGAGGGTTAGATGTTGCAAGCCTAGGCCTCATGGTGGCTGATCTGGCCCAAAGGCACGAATCCAACTCGAAGTTGGTTTGGGTGTCAAGCTTGGTGGCTGGAGCCTAAGGTGTTGCTTCGCAAGTACGAGGATAGGCAGTGGAGCCAAGGCGATGTAGTTGCTGCTCCTAGTGGCTCATAAGTGACCTGAACCCGATGAACCAACACTAAGATTGGTGGTTTCCCACTAGGAGTGGCGAGTGCTGATGAGGATGAAAGCAGGGTAGGTAGCAGTAGAGGCCGAGATCGGCTGAGCATCGCACACGACGGTGGCGGCCAGCGCCTCAACGGAGCATCCCATGCGGCGCTAGCGGTTGGCTATTGCCCGTGCATCCCGCACTGCAGTGATGGCTAACACTCAGTCGTGCATCCCATGTGGTGGTGGTGGTCGGTATCTCGGCCGTGCATCCCGTGTGGCGGCAATAACTACGTATAGGCCGGGCATCCTGCACGACGATGACAGCTAACATCTTTGTCGAGCATTGCTTGCCTTGCAGCGGTCAGTAGCAGTGGTAGCCAACGTCTTGGTCGTAGCATCCCATACGGAGGTGACTGCTGACACCCTTCTAGCACCTTTGCCGAGCATCCCATGTAGTGGTGGCAGCTAATGACTATGTCGAGCATCGCTTGCCCCCAACGCAGTCGGCAGTGCGTTTCGGCTGAGCATCCCTTATGGCGACGGCGGCGGCTGAAGTCTCAACTGCATGCTCAATGACGTGGTCGACAGTGGTGGCGCATCTCGCACGGCGATGATGCCTTACACCCTCTTCTGGTGTCTTGGTCGAGCATCCCGAGAGGTGTGGTGACTGTCAACTACGTTGTGCTTAGCATGCCCAGGGCATCTCGGGCGGCAGTACAACGCGGTCGAATGTGGCGGTGGCCAAGAGGATTGGAGTTCTAGGCTTCAGTCGGGTTGTATATTGGTGTTCTGTTGGGACCTACCGCTTGGTGGAGCCGTGGAGTCGTTTTCGCCCCTGCTCTCTCTTTCTCTCTAAGTGTATCCTCCTTTCCTTTTCCTCATTTATCTCTTCCTGTGTTTTTTTGTATTGTTCTCTCCTTAAATGGAATGACAAAGCTCATGTCCTTTGCGTTAAAAAAAAGAGTCGGATGCAATATATATATATATATATATATATATATATATATATATATATATATATATATATATATATATATATATATATATATATATATATATATATATAAGATATTGATACCATATTTTTGGAATGATATAACTTCGTCAACCGAAGTGTTTTAGATTGCACTATCTATTATAGAATTATTATCATACTTAACAACATATAAGTAGTCAAATGTTAATTCACATTATATATATTAGTCAACTGCTAAAAAATAAAGAATATTAATGCTTATTGTATATCCTTTTTTTATTATGTGATATCTTTTGGATATCCTACTAAAGATGGATACAGATCGGATATGTTCTTTCTATATTCTAGCCCATATTTTTTTTATACGGATACAGATAGTATCCATATGGATTGGGAATAAAAAATTATATTCATAACATATTTTTCAGTTATGGTATCAGACCGAACCAATAATTTTCGCTCGCACTGCTCCCACGTTTTGTCTTCAAAAGTACGTAGAAATTTCATACAAGTTTCAAGTTAATTATTTTATCTTAGTTCATCTCCATTCAAAAAGGTAATTTAGACAGATGGCACCGTAGAATTTCAAGTTTAGAAATTTAAACTAACGTGTCAATGATATGTGAGACTTAGACCTATGCCATCGACATATAAAGTGAGAAATCTCTAATTTCATAAATCTATAGTGGCATATATAAATTAACCCTTTGAAAAAATGGCCCTGATTGCAATTCTGGTTTAGCACTTGATTTAGTATACTATTGGATGCTCCATGGATAAATTCCACGGGCACATGATTTAAGAGAGAACTGATTGCAGCGCAATGCAATGCAATTTCATTTCATTGCTCATATGTCACGTAAATGTTGGACCGGTCACTGAAGTGACACATTGAGCAATATATATGAAATTGTAGTGTTTCATAGCTAATTTTCACTTGATTTTCCCGATGGCGACCATGGAGGATTTACGTCCGAGGTAAGACGTCCAGCACTGAATCAAATAATAAAAAGGAAATATATAATCAGAGCATCATGTATTATCTAAAAAAAATAGAGCATCGTGTACGGAACCATATATGTCTCAACAAAAAAGATGTTCCTAGCTTAATCGATTTATATGTATGTGTGCAAGAAAAAGATGAAAAGAAGATATGAAGATTTGCAGGCCGATTTAGCTTTTAGCTTTGTCTTTCCGTGAGCAATGATGTGCAAACAAAATTAACAAAATATAATTATGGTGAGACAGTACGTTAGCATGCCTTCTCCATGTGCACCACTGCTACAGTACGTTAGACGTTGCTCAAGGTCAGGGATGACTGAGGTGCCTTGGGGTTGACGAATCTGGCTATATGCACGAGAATAAAGTATCAGCATCAATTAGTGTTCATTTTGATACCATTAGATAAGTATTTATAGGTCAGCATCAATTACTGTTCCTTTAGATAAAATAATTGATTAGAATAATTAGTTCTGCTATGTACGAGAATAAAGTATCATAAATCTACAAATCATACAAGTTACAAGGATATTCATATTCATTTCAAATTGTGTAGATATTTAATTCAAATTCGTAATCACTACAATATCCGATATGTATTTGTATTTGAAAATATCCTAATTCATATCTGTATTCATTTAAGAGAAAATTATACCGTTGCCCCCTAAACTTATCGTGAATCTCACTAATTAGCCCCCTAGTTTTAGCTTTACTTTCTCCCCTCAAACATGCATCCGTTAGCACCGTTGCCCCTAAAACCCTTAGGATTCCATTACATGCTGAGCTAGCTGTTAATTTTCTATTAGTTGCTTAGGTAGTTGCCACGTGTGCGGTTTTCTTAATGAGATGGCATTATGTTACCTCTCTCCCCCCCTCTCTCTTTCTAATAAAATTCAACTTCAAAAAATAGTGAGAAATTCAACTTGTGAAAAACTAATTATTTTGAAAAAATTTTGACAGTTTAAAAATTGAAAAAAAACCAAAACTTCGGTTTTGAATTTTGAATTTCAAAACATATGAAAGTTTGAATTTTAAAACTAATGAACTTTTGAAATTTCAAAAAAATCAAATTCAAAGGTATCAAAAAATAAAAAATGAATTTTAAAATTGGGAAAATTCAAAATTTTGAAACTTTGATTTTTTTTTTGAAAATTAAAATTTGTTTTAAAAATAGTTTTCAAATTCGAAATTTCACGTGTTTAGAAATTCAAAAATAAAGTTTTAAATTTTTAAAAAATTTTGAAGTTGAATTTCTTTTAGAGAGATAGAGAGGGGGAGGTGATGTGGATGCCATCTCATTAACAAAACAGGACACATGGCAACAATCTAAGCAACGACAGAAACTAATGGTCAGCTCAACATTTAATGAAATCCTAATGGTTTTAGGGGCAATGGTTCTATCGGATGTATGTTTAAGGGGTTAATAAAGTAAAGTTAAAGTTTGGGGATCAAGTGATATTCGCTATAAGTTGGGAACGTTTAATTTTCTCTTTATTTATAAACGAATATGAATATGATTGATTGGGCCTCTTCTTACACGTCAAAGAAGCCCTAATGGGAATATACAATGATCGCTTAGGTGGGCCTACCAACAATCGGCCGAGATGAAGGCACCGCGACGGCGAGAGGCTATGACGCGCCGACGCCTAAGCACGTCGGCGTAGTCCATAGAGACGGCGACGGCGATGGGCAAGAGCTTCGCCACCACCACCATGGAGATGGCCAACCGGGAGGCCGCCGCCACCGCCGCTCCAGGTACGCACGCACATGCACCTCGCTCTAAGTCGCCACAGTGGGGGAGGGGTGGGGGTTTTGTTGTGGCGGGGGCTAGGATTTAAAACTAATGAACTTTGAAATTTTAAAAAATCAAATTCAAAAGTTTCAAAAAATAAAAAATTGAATTTTAAAATTTGGAAAATTCAAATTGAAATTTTTGAAACTTTGAAATTTTTTAAAATTTTAATTTGTTGTTTTTAAAATAGTTTTTCAAATTCAAAATTTCACGTGTTTAGAAATTCGAAAAAATCAAAACAAAGTTTTAAATAATTTTGAAGTTGAATTTCTTTTAGAGAGAAAGAGGAGGGGAGGTGACGTGAATGCCATCTCATTAACAAAAACATGACACATGGCAATCACCTAAGCAACTGATGGAAACTAACAGTCAGCTCAACATTTAATAGAATTCTAACTGTTTTGGAGGCAACAGTGCTATCGGATGCAAGTTTAAGGTGTTAATAAAGTAAAGTTAAAGTTTGGGGATCTAGTTAGATTCGCTATAAGTTGGGAACGTTTAATTTTCTCTTTATTTATAAACGAATATGATATGATTTATTGGGCCTCTTCTTACACGTCGAAGAAGCCCTAACGGGAATATACAACGACTGCCTAGGCCGGCCCAGCCCAACAATCCGGCCGAGACGAAGGCACCGCACGAAGCAGTAGCTGCGACACCGCCGCCGAATCAGCGCGTCGCCCGGCGCCTCCATCCATTCTCCGTAGTCTCCGTACTCCATAGAGACGGCGACGGCGATGGGCAAGAGCTTCGCCACCACCACCATGGAGATGGCCAACCAGGAGGCCACTGCCACCGCCACCGCCGCTCCAGGTACGCACGCACCTGCACCTCGCTCTAAGTCGCCACAATGTTGTGTTTTTTTTTTTTTGGGGGGTGGTGTGTAGGGGCGAGGGCTAGGGTTTATCCATGAGCGAGCCTGATGCTCTCAGCTACTGCCTTTCATGATCCCTTTGCTCCTCGAGCACTTCGCCAACCGCGGTTGCCTTCACACGCGCCATGCCGATGCTTTTTCTTTTTGCCGCATCTGCAGCGGAGGGGACGCCGCAGAGGAAGGCGGCCAAGCTCAAGAAACGGAGGAAGAACAAGGAGGGACAGCGCGCTTCTGCGGCGGATACAGACATGGCAGATAAATCTGGAGATGGCTGCACAGGTGGGGAAGGTGCGCCAGGAGATGCAGATGTTATCACGAGCCCCGCGAATGGACACGATCCAAACTGTCCCGAGGTAAACGGTGCCCAAGATTCGGTGGATGCAGAGAAAGGGAACAAGGATAGTTCTCTGAATTGCGGCCCGGTGAAGGGCAGCTCTGTAGAAAGAAAGAGACGCCGTAAAAGAGGAGGACAGAGGCGAAGGAAGAATGGCACCAACGGAACAGGCAGTGCGCACAACTCTTCTTTGCAACCTAGCGTTGATCAGGTTGGCTTGTTGACAACGGCCGATGAGAATAATACTCCAGACTCTGAATGCAAGAAATCAAAGAAGAAGAGGAAGAGGAATCGAGTGGGTGTTACTGAGGCATCCTTACGGAATAATGTCAGCTCGGCAGAAAGGAAGGATGTGGGTGTGATTGGAAGTACCACTGGAAACATGGGTGGTGAAATTCAACGTGGCTTATCTGAGGAGGAATGCAGAGGCAGTTTATTGAGCCATAGCAATTCCAAGAGAAATGGACTGCATGAGAAACAAATAGCTTGCTCATCAACAGATTATGACCATACCTGCGCAGGCCCTTTGAGTTTAGGCAAGGCACATAAAGAGAAGGTTTGGCACATCTACTCACCAAAAGGATCACTAATAAGGTTTCAAAGAAAAAAACTTCTTATTCTGGACCTTAATGGCTTGCTTGCGGATATCAATCAGGACCACCACAACGCTCACATGTCACATGCAAGGGTTCGAGGCAAATTAGGTAATGTTACCTGTTTGATATGCTCTTTCTGGCTGTTCTTGTTCCTAAAAACTAGGATCTTAACATCTAACTCAAGATGCTAATTTACAATGATTTATTATTGTACCAGTCTTTAAAAGACCCTACTACGACGATTTTCTGAGATTTTGCTTCCAGAACTTTGAAATAGGGATATGGTCATCGAGGATGAAGTACTATTTCAACCAATCCCCACCCCTACATTTTCTTTTATTTGCTGCAGTTTCTTCGTATGGTGCTAATTGCAAAATTCTAATCTCCAGAGCAAATGTGGATTCGGTTGTCGATATCCTTATGAAAGATCTGAAACAGTATTTGTTATTCTGCTGGGTAAGTAATGGAAAAAGTATGTGTACTCGCTACAAGTTATCTCAGGCCCATTTGTTTCATTCGTGGTTTCCACTTAGAAATTATTGGAAAGAAAGCCAGGTGATGTGCATATGTAGGCCAAGATATGTTTTGGAAGATGTCATTTACATTGCTATATTTGTTGTAGTGCACTTATTGGTTTCTTTCTCTTTCTGTTGTTTTTTTTTTTGAACCTTTTAGCAGGAGCACTGCTTATGCATTAAGATAGAGCGAAAGTCAATAAATACAAGCTAAAAAGTAAACAAAGAAAAAGGATAAGAGAAAACAAGAGAAACGAAGACCTAAAAACTGAGATTCACTGTTGTTTTGGTTACAAGTTCACTCAGGTCCTAATGGATTCACTGCTTTAATCTGGCCAGGACTTATCTAAATGCACTGCTACTGGGTGTAAAACTCTTGAAAACAATCACAAACCGTTAGTATTGAAGGAGCTAAAGAAACTTTGGAACAATGAGGAAGGTGATCTTCCATTGAAACAAGGGGAATTTTCACCTTCAAATACATTACTTGTGGATGATTCACCTTACAAGGCTGTGAGCAATCCGGTATTGAGTTCTCTCCTGTTCTTATGTGTGTTATATCTGTTAATGCTAAGATCTACTTGTTGTAGTTCACACATTCTTTTTCTTGATATCTGTATTTTGCAGCCTCACACTGCCATTTTCCCCCACCCCTACAGCTATCGTAACAAGAAGGATTATTCCTTGGGTAAGATTTACCATTTTATTTTACGATGTTATCAGTTTTAGATGATGCATTCATGCATCAAAATGACTAATGTTGATTCTAATGTTCCATAAACAGGACCAGGTGGAGATCTTCGGGTGTATCTGGAGAACCTTGCTGCTGCTGATGATGTTCAGTGTTATGTTCGAGATCACCCATTTGGTCAACCTTCCATTACAGATAGTGATCCACGTTGGGATTTCTATGTGCAAATACTTGATAAATTGAACAAACCTTTCACTTGAGGTCCTGAGCTTTCCTAGGTTCAGCGTTCTGAAACATTTTGGTGGTGTGGGCGCTGGGCGCAAGAAGTATTGAGTTTTGTCTGTTCACTTGACATGACTACTTGTAGACTACTTTAGTGCTAGCATCACAGAGACTTAGACAATGTGGCAATTGTTGATTCCAACAATTTGGTAGTTCTCAGTTGTTTTTGTTCCTGCATATCCAGAACTAGAGAAGCTAGGCAGTGTTTGCAAAGAAGCACCTAATACTTGTTCATCTGTCCTTTATTTCCCTGTGCCATGGATAACAGGGTTGTTGTAATTGTTAGTTCCCATTGACAAATTTTGGTGAACTTTGTTGTAAAAATGTTCCAATTTTGCAAGCTGTAATCCCTCCTTTTCACATTTATTTAACTCTTTGGGTAACTCCATTTTTTACACGTCAGTGACAGAATCATCCATTGTTTAATGGTTTACATGCGAGAAATATATAATCTCTCTCTCTTTTTCCTCTCCATTCTTTCGAAGATTTTTCTTCACCATTGTGTTCTGAACCGTCCAATTCTGAAAGGCCTTGCATTAAACTAAGAGTGGCCTTTTGTGCAAGGCACTTCCAAAGGCTGCCATTTTCTGAACTTATTGCTCATGATGATGGTAATTTGTATGAATATATGATTAGATAATGATGCCTTAGGTTCTGCATGCAAGTGCAAAACCTGATCTCGGTTCTTGAGACATGTAAACGTATATTATCAATTATTGCCAAGATGCTGTATGGACCAGCAGCCAACTCATCGCACCGTGATGAACATGTCTCTGTTCATGTTCCTGAAATCGTTCTCCACACTGTTTGATAGTGCATGTTGAACTCCTCAGATTGGATGGAGCAGCAAGCCATGATTGGATGTCCAATGGAAAGTAGTTTACATTTTACATGTAAGATTTCTTGTGCTGGCACTGATTAATTCAGCAGCAATTGTCTGATGGGAGTCTCTGTTTTGGTGTCGAGTTGAGCTGCAGCAGAGTCACGAGTTGCTTGCGCAAGTGCAGTGTGGTCACAGGATTCGCAGGCAGCTCAGCCATTCTGGACAAGCTTCCACCTGATCCAGCTGAAATCTTCAATTGTTGCACTGACTATTCTGATAATAGCCAAAGGCTTGTCAGATGTCACGGAGTGATTGATTAAGATAAAGTGATTAGTTCCTTTTGTTTACCACGCTGACAGGTAGGGGTGTAAATGGATATCCGAATTATTCGAATAGATAGAGAATAAATATGGTGTACATTTTTATGTGTTTTAACAATCTTCTTACCAAAAATAAGAATCTGAATTTGAATAAAAAAATCTAAGCCCTATTTCTATCCAATCGAGTAAGAAAGTACAAAAAATGATCCGAAATATGATTCGAATATCTGACTTTTTTTTTATCAAAGGGGTAGAAACGCTGCCATTTCATTAAAAGCGAGAGGAAAAGTACAAGTTACATGAGAGAAAGAAGAGTAGCTAGGGGGGACTAGACTCGAGTCGGCTTCCACTAAGAATAAGACTGATAGTACTCGTTGTCGACGGCGACGTCACAGTGGAATTGGAGAAGATCCTCTTTAATCTGCTCGACAACTTGCAGGGCCGGGGCACCGCACTATTGGAAAAGCCTCTGATTTCTTTCTTTCCGGAGGTTCTAAACTGTGTAGATGAATTCGAATATCTGACTTGACACCTCTACTAACAAGTTATGCTTAGTGCATTCTAAATTTTATGATAGGTGCATATTAGGCTTTGCTAAATGAAACTACTTTTCAAGAATCACACGTCTGCTTGAGATGCCAAGAAGATGTATGTGATTTTCACCTTTGGTTCAGAGAGCTCGGTTAAACACCCAACGTAGCTCCAAGTTATACCAATACGCTGGCTGATGGTTTTGTATGCTATGGTTAGGGTAGCTCAGTTCTCTTGACAATTCTCCACTTCAATCAACACGGATGGGATAATTGTGGAATGTATATTGCTTATCCCAAATGCCATATCCAGTGGGAAATTTGGAAAATGTAAAAGCATGTGTGCCCTGTTTACAATTATACTTCACTATCCACATCATACCATAGCAACGCAATGATCGTAAAAGAGAATAAGAAGGGAAACATGCTAGGGAGACTTGTCATCTTAGCAAGATTTTGCCGGACCCTAGCTAGCAGTCCACCAATAAACATGTTGCCATACCAGTAGGTCTACTGTGCTAGTATCCTCAGGCCGATGCCCAAACTGGAGCTGCTTTGCAATGCCTTAAACCAAACATCAACCAATTGCTGTGCATGCACGGATATGAATTGTAGCCGTAGGCATGACAAAACGAAGCATGGACCACCGTCATGAAAGTTGTGATTCAACTTTCTTTCTGGAGAGGTAACAACAAGCATATCACTTTCAGAGATTAGACTTTGCAGTGTGCTCTTCCTTGCTCAGGAGGTTAATTGTACACACCATCTCGTGCAGCATGTGAGAGCCTGCCTTGCCTTTTCTTTTCCCTTTTGTGATGCAAAAACGTTGCCTTTTATCTTGTGTTGGGGCTCCATAACCCCTAGTACTAGTATTGGCTCCTCCTTTTCTGTTGAAAGGATTTTTTGTTTAGTACTTAGAAGTCAGCACAGAAAATTGTTTTATAGGCTGCATTTTACCAATGATCCAGCGGCCAAGCAAAGAGGAAGACATACGGCCAAATGCATGGATTGCTGCATCGACAAGGGAAACCATCCAAGTATCACAAAACAAGGAAGTGATTAACGTCAATTATTAAACTGCATATCCTATCATCTCGATACCATTAACAAATCTCAGGATGTCAAGTGTCCACCTCTTGCTCTAACGGTATTGCTGCAATCTCCATGCATCTTCTCATCTCAATGCTAATTTAGAGATGATGTTATCTAGTCAATGCCATGGCTTCCATTCCATGTGCGCTGGTGATGCAAGATTGCACCAGCACCCTTGATGCATTACATATTAAACACCTACATATATGATGTATTGATATGCCTGGACGATACTGTTTTTGACTGTCCTCACACCTCAAGAACTGCTTGCTTGTTAGTTAGTTTGTTCATGGAATCAAGACTAGGAGGCCTGACCTGACCTACCATGCACAATACTGATCTGGCTTTCATAGGGCTCACATGGGTGTGGGTGCATGTGGGTGGGGAAGCTTCTGATGCAGAGAAAGAAAGAAAGAAAGGAAGAAGAAAGAAAACTATGCAGCATCATGTGCCAGCCTAGCTGGTGCAGATAGGTCTTTTTGTTTCTTTGAACATGCTTGGGGATGGATTATTGGTGGGGGCAGAGATGTGTGCACCCTCCTCCTCCTGTGTCCTGTCCTCTACCACTTTGCTACTAAGCACTAATTGCAATTGCCATTGCCACTGCATACCAGCCTTTTCCCATGTGGTGGTCTTGGTGCATCTTCATCCCTCTTTCATTCATTAGTTCTGTCCAAATACAATTATTAATCACCATCTTCACTCCTATGATCATATCTCTAGGCATTCTGCATAATTCTCACCCCCTCTGATTAGTGGTCACTCGCCATTACCTTACACATGTTCCTGTTTGATAATAACTGTCAAGCCGTGGTGAATAAGCAAAAGATTAGGGAGATCCATCTACATTTTAATAGAGCACAAGTTCAAGGCAGTGTGCATCTGACCTTGACAAATGTTACACTAAACCGAAGAATAACGTACCAGCTGGAGTGAAGCTCTTTTAGCTTTATGTGAAACAAAACATTCAGATGAATGCTTGCCACATCATGATTCCTGACCAGAAAAGCACTGGAGGGTAAAGAAACAGACAAAGATCAGATCTTGCCCACTGCTAGAGAATTCCTTAAGTCATTATTTTACTTGATGCCTGGCTAAGCTTGTACCATCTCTTTCACAATCACAAATTGCCTTACTGTACCAGCTGTTACAGGTCTCTAAACAATTGCAGGTTGGTGGATGAATGTGTCTGATCAGGACGGTCATGTGTTTGGTGCAAGGGAAAGCTACATAAAGGTGTCTTCTTCTATTTCAATTTAGGATATTACCCACCATCACTTGCAAGCCCTTTTTTCTTGTGCTATTGCTGAACAGCACTACGGTAATTCTGTCTGCAAACCATATTACGACTTTTATCAATTAGCAGTTCAAGAGGTCCTGTTTGGAATTGATGAAGATGGATGTGGTATCTCCTTCAACCCTCAATGCTCATCAATGATTTAGATGATTGGAAGATTTTAGTCTCTTCGACTGAAAAATACTAGTAGTATCAATGACAAGCTATTATCATTGCACAGAACACATCAGGAAAAGTAGTCTGCCTCTTTCAGCTCAGTCGTATACACTGTCAAATATACTCATCACTCGTCAACTATTATATATGTGCGTTACGCTGCTTTCGCCCCTCCCACCTAACAGCTTAAACAGTGCCCTATGTAATCCCCATCAAAATCCAGATAAATATTGTAATGCCATATGCAATGCTAGTCTCATCCTAGCTTTATTCTATCCTGACTCTATTTTATCTCTAACACAACGTTGACTCTATCTTACTCCTATTTCATATCTCTTTTTTATATTTTACTCCCAACTCTATTTTCGCTATTCACGCCTCTCTACACTCGGATCCTGTATATGCATATATAATTTGTAATGCTGCTGTTACCTTTTTTTCACTGATAAATAATAGTTCATGGTCTAAAAAAATACTAATTGGAATTCCCACCCTTATTTCTGTTAGGTCAACCCTCAAGTCTCACATCAGAAATATGGAACAAATGCTACTAGTCATCCACAGTTCAAACAGTTGTACAACTGAAAGGTAAATAGTCATATTTCTTGCAAGTTATGTGGGTTCTCAGGCCATTTCATTCAGCCAAGAATCCATATAACCCAACCCTTTATCATTTCAGCTTGTTGCCACTTGCACAATATTGTCTGAAATCTGAATAGGAAAAGGAAAAGTTGAAGATTAATTAAAAGAAGAAACATGGTGTACAGAGGTGAGATCACTAGATCATATGCATATACGTGTACGTGACTCATGTAGGATTTGGATTCCTCTGTACTGCAGATGCAGTTGGCACCAGTGTTGTACTGCACATAGCATGGCCATGGCATGCACCAATGCTTCAACGCCAAGAATCGCTGCTGGTCTTCTTCACCTCACGGATCCACACCATCAATGCACTGTTTGTTAGTTGGCCCTGCCTTCTCTCCCCATCCCATTGAATTCCTCCTAGACGAGTAAAGATGCAGAGCAGTTACGCATACAGATAGATCATTTGCAGCACTAATAACACACAGCTAATGTCTGCAAGGCCACTCTGTCAGATCATCTAGCAGCAGCAGCAGCATCTCAACTAACCCTTCAGAAGGCTTCCTTGCCTTCACATTTTCCACAGTGTTGTTACACTTCTGCCAAATGCCCAAAACCCATCACTCTCTCTTCTCTCTCTTAACACACAGGAGGCACCATCTCTCATGGTGGGTAGGGTCAGGACTCAGGAGGGCTTTGGAGCAGCACATGGGGTGCTGAGAAGAGAACAAAGCACCCCTATGCGGCTATGCCCACCATTAATTAGCACATATATAATCTTCTTGGAATTCTTGGTCCCAGTAGGCAGGGCGGCAGCTGCCCATTGAAACCCAAGTATATACACATTCTTTAACTACATCTAGCAGGAGTATTAATGTACTCACATTATGGCAAAATGAATTAAGAAAGGCAGAAAGTCCAAGGGTATACAATGGCATGCCATGCCATCCCAGGTCTCCCCTTCTCATCCTTTATTTTTCTGAGCTTCACAAGTCTTCCTTCCTTCTACTAAGAACTCCTCCCAGAGTCCCAGCCATAGAGAAGCAGCAAGAGTTTGGAGGAGGAGAAAGGAGGCCATACTATTCCTTGGAGCTTGTGCAGCAGCTTCTTGCACAAACACCTCCTCAATCAGGCCATTCAGCAGCTGGAGCTGCAGAGAGTGAGGAGGGTGGTGATGTTCCTCATGGTAGCAGTGTCACAAGGTTTCCTCCCTCTGGGCTGGTCCCCTCAAAGAAAAGGGCCTGTGCTAGGACAGTGCTGAGATGTTCTTGTTCTTGCTCTTGCCCTTGCGCTGGTAGCAAGGACGCTGGTTGGTACTTCTCCCTGCATTTGGGGAACCCTTGCTGAGGTGCTTGGTCGACGGAGGAGGAGAAGATGCCGACTAAGTACCTACAGGCGCTGGGGGAGGAGAGGCGGCCGGAGCTGCACCGGCAGATGGGATGCGTCACCGGGATCCTCCAGGCGTTCGACCGCCGGTACCCCCTCGCCGCTCACCATTCCCACAAGAGGCTTCTGCCGCCAGGTGTGTGCTTCACTGATTCTCTTCTCCTTTTCCTCCCTAGCGCTATCGCTTCCTTCAAAGATGAAATTTTCTTCCTTTCTTGGCTATTTCATTTCTGGAGCATCAAAAAATTTCTTGTGTCGGTGGATCCCATCGATGCATTTGCATTTCTTTGCGAGGCTAAGTTACTGCGACATGTAATGTCTAATGTCAATTTGGATTATATGCATATGTAGCGTTTATCTGTGCCTTTGATGCCTATCTCCCTCCAATCGTGCCCTATTTTTCCTGCTGCCTCTTCTACTTATAGCCCTGAGTCCAGAATTGGTGCAAGAATTGAGTGAGCTTGCTCGATGCAGAAGCTAGTACCTTTCGACCAGGGTTCTCTTTTCTAGAAGATAGATCAGGGTTTGATTTTAGCATGATCTTAAAATTGAATGCTTCTGACTCGCTCCAGATTTTTGGTGTTCTTTCATCCTGCACTGAACTGCTAGGTGCTGAGGTCAATTACTAAGATCTATTTTTTTTTCTCCTCTTTGAGCGAGGTTTTCAGATTAAACCAGTGCATTCAATTTTTGTGGGTTGGAGGCAGATGGAAGTTTATTTCTGAAATCATTAGCCAAGAACCTTCTTTAATGTGTACCCCTGCTAATTAGCAGGAAAATGGTCCCAGGCAACCGACAAAAATAAGTCCTTATGGGTTTTATGTAATGTAGATAAGAAATCCTTTTCCAAATGTTGACAACACTGCTTATTAAATAAAAAGAGGACTCTTTCTGAGAAATCTGATTGTTTAGATGAGCAGTGACACTGACATTTTGTTTCTTTATTTTATAATGCTCAAAAATCATTTAAGATTTTCTCTAGCTTTCATTTTGTATTCTTGGTATAAGAATGTTTCAGGCTGGCTGCCTGGCTCGGCGTTGAAATATTTCACTGTTCTGAACAGGCCATGCACTGTCAAGCAGCCCGAGTGTAGGGGAAGAGCGCACAAGATACTCTCCTCAGATTGTTTTTGTAAGTTTCTTTTTTTTAGATGAGCAGTGGACTTGCATGTTTTTTTTGTTGGCTTTCACAATCTGATGGATTTGTTGCGCTGAGTTCAGGACAAGAACTTGAGTAAAAGCTGGATTGATAATCAAAGAGCGTCATCAACAGTAGAGTTGTCACAAACCTCTTATTCATCATCATCCGGTTCGTCGTTCTCCTCCCTTGATGGCAACAGGTCAGCACAACAAGACCTATCCTCCACTGATCGAATGCTATTTCCAGAGAAGCCATTCAAGTGCTCACCGAAGCTCAAGAGCTCTTTTGACAATGACAATGGATTGGATTACTGTCCTGATGATACCCACACCAAGCCCCCCAACATGCTCTTAGCTCAATCCAGCCACCCAACTCTTGGAATAAGGAATCTCGTAAAGGATTCGATCTATAGAGATACTCGTGATATATCAGTCAGAACTGTCACCAAGGAAGCTGTAAAAGATCTCTCATTCAGCTGTGAAGACCCACCTACTGCATCCATAGATGAGCCTCCTAGCAGTGGTATCCAAGAAAAAAGCAAGGGAACAATGGACATCAATGAATCACTCCGAGTGTTGGCCAAGCTCAGGGAAGCCTCTTGGAATTCATCTGAATCTGGTCAGCAACCAAGGTTGCCATACGATGCTCCTCGGTTCTCGTATGATGGGAGGGAATCGGTATTGAAACTTAGGGAGGTTCCTAGACTCTCACTGGACATCAAGGAAGGCCCTCTTAGGAATCGTGAAACAGACTTGAGGTCAAAGCCAATCATGAACACTGAAGACAGGAGCAGCAGCACTGATAAAGAATTCAATGCAGCCTTGGAGATCCAGCAAGAACAACCTGCCTGTAAGCGTCTTCCTAGTGTCGTTGCAAAACTCATGGGACTGGAGGAGTTACCTGAGCCTAACGACACGACGTCCTCACAGGTATCCAAATCAGTTCAAGAGAGGAAGCAAGAGCCTATGTTGAGCCCTTTAAGCCTCACCTCTCATGATGAGCCTACTCCTAGGCAGCGAAGGAATCTGGATGCAACAGTCAGGAATGTTCCTAAGTTCCCGGTCGAAACTGCACCATGGAAACAAGAAAGGATTGTGCTACCTAGGAAATTACCAAAGGGATCAAAGGGATCTCTTGGAAAAGAGCAACCTGCTGCATCAGTTTACAGTGAGATAGAGAAACGTCTCAAGGAACTTGATTTTCAGCAATCAAATAAGGACCTCAGGGCACTTAAACAGATCCTGGACTCGATGCAAACAAAAGGACTGTTGCAGAAGAAGAAACGTGAGGAAGCATCTATGGTAAAGTTATATGATGGCAACCACAGTACCAAAGAGGAAACTGATGCAAACCTGAGGATGAACTATAACACCAACCCCAATCAGATGCCGGAAGGAGCCCCATCATCTTCAAGGGAAGAAGAAACAAATGCAGAAAGATCCTTCAAATCACCTATTGTAATAATGAAGCCTACAAAATCTTCCGACTTGTTGGGTGATGTGGATTCCAATGTTATTCCATTAGGAGGTTTATCAGATCTACCGCAGCTGCGGACAGGCATTAGCACTGATAAAAAGAAAAGCTCACAGATCAATAGAGCAGCTGTGGAGCAACATACAAAATCTAGTGCAAGGGTGCCTGCTCCTCAACCCCTTGCTTCTGACAGGAGAGCGAATGGAAGGAATGAAGAGACTAACAGTAAACAAAAGTCTGGTTCACAGCTGATGACTGAGAGTTCATCCAGAAGACAGCAGTTGCCAAGAGAAAATAAAGGAAACTTGCTAAAGCATAAAAATTCCACTAGTCCCAGATTACAACAGAAAAAGCTCGATGCGGAGCGGAGGGCTAGGCCACCAATTCCTTCTCTTGAGTCAAACAGGAACCAGAGGCAATCTGCAGATAGGAGTCATTTGGATACCGTATCACCCAGAAGCAAAGTTAGAACAAAACCTTCTCAAGCTCAAGAAGCTGAAGATTGCCATCAAAATGGTGTAGGTAGCAGGACAAGGAGCCTGAACCAGCAAGGCAATGATATGTCCACAAGGTCTGAGGGAAGTATGAGTGTTGCGTCAGAGCTGGACATAGAAGTAACAAGTGCTGACAGATCTTCAGAAGTTAACATTTCAAGCATCCAGCAAGGCAATCAAACTCCGCCAGGAAGGAATCCTCAAAAAGTGGTAAAACATTTCTTCTTCCAGTTAGTGGTTTCATTTTATACAGGAAGTTGTCTTGCTAAAGCTTTATTCGTGTAAAGATAATATTATAATTCCTTTTTTTACTTTCCTAAAACTATTACGGTGTAAAAAGGAACTACGTAGTGAAGACAACATTTGGTCGGCTCTTCCGTAAAACTGTGTCCAACACTAATTGGTGTTAATACTGCAGACTTGAAATCTGACAATATGCCAAGGAACTTTTTCTAATTATAATGGTATTCATCTTTTGTTCAGAAAACCTCTTATGATGCAAACAAGGAGCTACCATCTACTGATCCTGCAGCAACTATCCCTGAGAGGCCAAGTCCAGTTTCTGTATTGGACTCTTCATTTGATCAAGAGGACTTTTTCTGTACCAGCAAGGCGTCAAATTCACCCAATGTTGGTAAGATCGTCCGCTTCACCAGCTTTCCTAACTTCTTTTTATTGATGATTTGAGCTGGAAATTGCGTTCCTTTTAAAAATGGAAACTTGAATAGAATTTTCTTAGTGGAAAGAACTTACAAGTCCTTCACTTAACTTGCTGCTTTGATAACCTGATTTCCTGGGTTGAAGAAATCGCCTACACTCCCCATTAAATAGAGCTTTCCAAAATTGTTACTTCGCACAGCAAAAGTCAACAGGAGGAAGTTCATGCTTGCATAGTAAGCAAGTAGAAATGTCCGTAGTGTTCCTCATACAGAGTGGCGCATACCATCAGTACGGCTTTCTATTTGTCCTCAAGGAGCAAAAAGACATTACTGGCAATAGAAGGAAAAGTAGTGTTGTGGTCATTCAATCGCACCTACCGCTACCAGCTCAAATAATCTTCTGTATACATAGCTCCTTGCTAACGACACATCCACATGGCTTGCTGGATATACCGAAACATGCTACTGAATTCCCCAAGTACCGTGTGCAGTACAGTTTCAATGATACCACTCTCATCTTTTTCTAGATTATCACATGTACAACCTTGATTCCATTAATATTGCACGATCATCGTGCAGCATTTCCTCGCTATTGATTAGCATGAGCCAATATGCAAAACCAATCGCTGAAATTTGTGACATTGATGTGCAATTTGCAGATGATGAGCACCATCCATCAGAAGAGTCCTGGAAGCCCAAGAACAGCAAGCTTGCAAACGTGGCGAGCCTTCTTCAGAAGCTCCAGCAGTTGAGCGTGAACAAAGATGAGGAGGCCCCTCGTGGTGATCACATCGCCTTCCTGTGCGAGACACAGAGCCCAGACCATCGCTACGCCTCCGAGATCCTACTGGCGTCAGGCCTTGTGATGAAAGGCCTAGGAGGTTCAGGGCATACAGGCCTGTCGCAGATCCAACTCCACAGCTCTGGCTACCCCATCAACCCCGACCTCTTCTTCCTGCTGGAGCAACGGAAGTCGGGATGGGTCTCCAAACCCGAGGGCGGCGCCCATCAGAGCAGGAGCACGGCAAGACCAGATGATCCCAAGAGAGCGCACCGGAAGCTGATCTTCGACGCGGTGAATGAGCTTCTCCTGGAGAGGTTCGAGAAAGAGAGCGCGGTTCACCCGCTGGGCCGGCCGAGGGACGCGCCGAGCGGGCAGCAGCTGGTGAAGACGATATGCTCGCAGATGGAAGAGATGAAGACGGCGGGGCGGTGCCAGGAAGAGAGCAGCGTCATCCCTGACGCGGAGATCCTGCACCGGCTGCAGGGGTGGGCGAGCCTCGGCGGCTGGGAGCTCCCCGGGATGGTGCTGGAGATCGAGAGGTCCATATTCAAGGAGCTCGTCGACGAGGTGGTGCGCGGCGAGTCCGCCGACGGCCTGCAGGCGAAGGCCGGCGGCAGGCGCAGGAGGCGGCTCTTCGCCTAGCGAGTGTGTTGAGCTCGAGTCGTAGTAGTGAGTAGCGAGTGACTTCTTGTTTGTTGCTTACCTTGTTTGGTTTGTCGGAACTCGGAATAGAGGAGAAGGAATGGTGGGTATATAGGATTAATGCATCACCTTATTATTGTGTTATTATTCCACATAGTAACTTATATAATCATAAATTCAGACAACGTTTTGCATATACATCATTAACCTCTCCGTTTTCATTGTTTCCCCCCTACATTTTTATTTGTAGTGCTTATGAGCTCAGGCACCGTTTGGAACGGTTTAATTTCAGTTTCTGGCTTTTACACGGTAAATAAACTGCACAACCCAACTAAACACACTGCCACAGTTTGGAATGATTTAGGGTCTGCATGGTTGTTTATCATACTTGATTACACTTTTTATCACATGTATGGCATGCCACGTAGCATCACACTTCTGACAAAACTTAGCTAGAAAATAGCTCTATGACATGTGGGGTAGAAGACTAAGTTTTTGTGGCAAGTCTAAATCTTAGGAGTAAAACAAATAGTAGGTTAATTAGGTGTGGCTGGCTAACCTGAGGTGTGATAAGTTGCGGCTTCAGACCAAAACAGGCCTTTAATTCTAGCTGTTTCTTTTGCTTTTGCTAAGCAAAAAAAAAAAGCAAAACTGAACTAAACACCCTGGATTGAAGCTCTTGAAGCAGCTTGGACTGCAACAAAACCCTAGCATGAATTTTTCGTAAGTGTGTGGTGAATGTGAGTCAGATCATGCTGTCGAGTCCTGAGCAGACTATGTAGACTCAGCATAAAAATTAAGCCCACTACTTCCAAAGCCCGTCCTAGGCCCAGTATCACGACGCACTATAAAGTGTAAACCGTAACGCCTCCCGACTCCAGCAGAGGCACAGGATGCAGCGGGCGGCGGCGGCCATGGTGTCGGGGTCCGGCGTGTGCACGCGGCGGGTGGTGGTGGACGCGCGGCAGCACATGCTGGGGCGGCTGGCGTCGGTAGTGGCGAAGGAGCTCCTGAACGGGCAGCGCGTGGTGGTGGTGCGGTGCGAGGAGCTGTGCCTCTCCGGCGGGCTGGTGCGGCAGAAGATGAAGTACCTCCGCTTCCTGCGCAAGCGCATGAACACCAAACCCTCGCACGGCCCCATCCACTCCCGCGCCCCCGCCCGCATCTTCTGGCGCACCGTCGGCGGCATGATCCCCCACAAGACCCCCCGCGGCGAGGCCGCGCTCACCAGGCTCCAGGCCTTCGACGGCGTCCCGCCGCCCTACGACCGCACCAAGCGTATGGTCATCCCCGACGCCCTCAAGTGCGCGCCTTTCCTTCCCTTCTCCCCTTATTTGGCTTCTTTCTTCTCTCTCTCTCTCTGTGCTGCTGCTGCTGATCTTGTCTGTTGGTGCTTGCTGCTCTGGTCAGGGTTCTGAGGCTGCAGCCGGGGCACAGGTACTGCCTGCTCGGCCAGCTCTCCAAGGAGGTCGGATGGAACTACCAGGACACCATCAGGGTGCGTTTCCTTGTCGCTCTTGCCATTTCATTTCATTTCAGTTAACTCATCCTTGTGAATTGTGATCGTCATACGCATATGTTGGTGCTTACATGTGTTGCGTCCATTCGATGCTAGCTGCAGTGAATGCTGTACTGTCTTAACTGTGCTTATGATTGTGTCTATGGACTATCCGTTTGGGTGTACATTTCCCCATATTTTTCTTGCGATAATAGCCGCTACATCGTGGATTTGTACTGGATGCTGACGAATGCAATCTTGATTGCTGCTGAGCTCAAATGTGAGTTGGATTATTGTTAGGGTCCCTCTACGGGCTCTACTCGTGACAGTGTGAAATGTTGAACTGTGTACTTGTAACCTATTAGTATCAATCGGCACATTTTGCTGATTTGTCCAAGTTGTGCCTCTTGTCTTTTCCCATGTACACGTGTTGCTTCGATTCGATGCTAGCTGCGATGAATGCTGCACTATCTTAAATGTGCTTGTGATTGTGTCGATGGGGGTGAAAATAAAATGGCTGTTTCGGTATACGTAATTACATATCCCTGGATTTTCTTGCGATAGTAGCCACTTCATTGTGCTATTGTACTAGATATCGATTCAAATTCAATTGTTGCTGAGTTGAAATGTGAGTTCAATTATTGTTACTCGTGACCGCGTGAAATGTTGAACTGTGTACTAGTAACCTAGTATGTGTAGTATTAAATAGCACATTTAACTGATTTGTCCAAGTTGTGCCTCTTGTCTTTTCCCATGTTTTCTTTTCTGCATTGCGTGGCCTTCCAATTGTTTGTTTCTTTTTGGCAAGCGCAGCAAGGAATCTAGAATTAGGGGTTCTCTTCAGCTTATCTTCTGATCTTATTTGCAAGATGAAATTCGAGATCTTCTTAAGGTAGCTTGGAAAGGCCGGTGTACTTCGTTTGACTTGTTTCTAAAAGCTTTGGGACGCACCTTTAAGACAAAAAAAAAAGAACGGATTGCAAAAGGCAAATTGTTTGACTTTTCGATTCGGAGATAAGTAGGTAAGATAAAAAGATAATTTGAAGAGAACAACTCCTTAGCCAAATAGATTTGTTTATCTTTTGATTTAGTTGATACATAAACATTCTTTATTTGTTGTACTCTTTGAGCTGTGTGCAATATGAGCATAGCCTGGATGATGCAGGAAATCAGATATATATTCCCATGATTTTTCTTGTTGGCTTAGCCCTGGATTAGTCTAATTTGTATGTAGGAAATTTACATAACTATAAAACGTGTGCTACACATTATCTTTAGATTATGATCGCCCAACTAGATTTGATTCAGCAGCATTGGCTGACAGCCTAGTGTTTTGACTCTCAGGAACTGGAAGAGAAGAGGAAGCAGAAGGCTAAGGTGGCATATGACAGGAGGAAGGAGCTGGCCAAGCTGCGTGCCAAAGCCGAGAAGGCTGCCGAGGAGAAGCTGGGGTCTGATATAGATATACTGGCTCCAATCCAATACTAGTATCGCCATATGTTTTCCGCTGGAGAATATGTGCTGTTTATCCCTTGTGTTTAGCCTGATGATGATTATGAATTCATGATGTTTCAAGCTTCTGACATGTTATACCATTCTTGATTCAACGATTTTGATTTCTATGATTTTTTGCCATGAATCCAGCCGCAACGCTTGATTAGGATGGTGATCAGATGCTGTCCAGTTTATTGTCATTGATGTGCTGTATTCTGCCTGCGAATTTGTTAAGCATCATGACATGCAAGCTTTGAGCTTCCTGAAGCCTAAATTCTGAACTTTGTGTTGTTTCTGCTGGCAGCTCGAAACCTGGCCCCAGAAACAACCGTCTATGATCTTACCATGCAAGGGATGTCACCGGCAACAGTAGCAAGAGAGTACCAGAGCTATATGAAGGAACGAAATAGGCAGAACAACGTCTATTTACACCTAGATTGCTCCTAAGCCAAACCAAATGCATCAACTCTTTTGAAGTCATTTCTCAAAACCCCTGGACCATTTCTCAAAGCTCTCAGAGTGCAGTTGAAGTGTTGAACCGGCTTCTTGAAACTCCCGAAGCCCAACTGCAGCCGTGAACCACAGTCGTCCCAAATAGGGCTTTAGCTGGTGTTTTCATTTCACCACTGGCTTATTGTTAATTAACCTCTGGGCATTCACCATTTCATCCTCAAACACCGCAACAAACTCAAGCTCCACCAGAATAAAAAAAAGGGAGAAAACGAAAAGGCAGTAACTCAATCTTCCTAAATAGAATCTAGATGAAGGGTAGATGCATCAAGCATGGAGTTCCTACTTCCTAGAACTACTTCCTAGAACTGAAGGCACATGTACATCTTGTCCTCAAGTCTGCTGACGACCAACAGGAGCCACTACCACCACAAGCCACGGTAACCTACATGCAGGAAATGGCACATATCAGTAATGACGGCTTTGCATTCTCAAACAAACGATTACCATGAACCCTAAGTAATGGTTAAATATGATATATGCCACCCAAAGATGTGCAGCTTGCATAAATACCAACACGAAAGGAAGAGAGGCTTTGCTAGATGACAGTATAAAAGAGGTTTGTTTTCAAACATGCCACCACTGATAGTCACTTTGTTTGACGAAAGCAATAATTTTCAAAATATAATTTTTGCGTACCCAAATTAACCTCCCATAAAAAATTACAGAAGGGCGTTCTGCAGCAAGCAGTGCCATTAATTCCAATTCTCTCTTTTTAACCCATATTTGGGCAATTAGGTAGGTAATCCCCCATATCAAAGTAATTATCCAAGAGGCTAATTATGATTTCCCAAGGTTACTATATAAATTAGGCCTTAGTGATTATTAACACCTTTGCTAAAACACATTGCCACGGCAATGGAAAAGTAAGGATGCTCTATTTATTATTATGCATTGACCAGTTAGCCCTACGACACTCCCATCCTGTCACAGGAACGAGGAACTGTCTGATGGTATGAGAAGGGTAAGTAGCAACGTCAAGAATAATCAGCATAGAATTTTCCTTTAAATACTATCACAACAATATAGAACCCATGATTCTTACCTCCTTTCAGTATGCAGCTGCTCAGGTTTGGTTGCTTTTCCTAGTAAGGAGGTTGGAGCTCCCTCAAACGGCGAACGACATGCTTCATCGTGGGCCTAGAAGCAGGAGACTGCCGTGTACACTTGACTCCCAGGTCCAGCGTCTCAACCAGGTCATCATGTGGGGCCTCATCCCACAAACCCTCGATGAAGAACTCGCGAACTCTGCCTTTTTTGATAAGCATAGAAGCCCAATTGACAATACCAAAACCATTTCCATATGGGGAAAATGATGGATCCAGTACTTTCTTATCTGAAATCAGTTCAAAGAGCATAACTCCGTAGCTATAAACATCCGCCTTATCAGATACGCGGCATGTCATAGCATACTCGGGTGCCACGTAACCAAAAGTGCCAGCAACACCTGTGGTTGCATGAGTTTCTGAGTTCCGAAGAAGTCTTGCTAATCCAAAATCTGAAAGATATGCATTGTGTTCGCTGTCGAGCAATATGTTGCTTGGCTTAACATCTCGGTGCAGAATCCGGGGCACACACTCATCATGCATGTATGCAAGAGCACGAGCAATATCCAGAGCAATCTTGTGAAGCATTCTCCAACTAATTTGCCTCCTAGTTCTCTCTTGTATGAATCTTTCCAAGTTGCCGCCTGCCAGATAGTTGTATATTAGAAATGTCTCTTTGTCACCAATATGGAACCCTATGAGAGTGACAAGATTAGGATGACGGCACTGTGGCCCAAGGGCTTCTACTTCTGCTTTCAACTGCTTGTCACCGTGTTGCTTCCCAACTGCAAGCCTCTTTATTGCCACCAAAACTCCAGGTGCAATCTCAGCTCTATATGTCGAGCCAAAGCCGCCAGTACCAATGCAGTTGCTGGCACTAAAATTTCCAGTGGCACGGGTAACTGCCTCGTAAGTTATGGGGACTCCAACATCAATACCCTCAAAAACCTTCACTTGCCTTGTAATGCAAGCACGCCTTGACGGCCTCGGTGTCCATTTCCTTGTGCACACGTACAGGATGACCACAACTAACAGAACCAAGATAATGACTGAAGCTAAAGTTATAGAAGCAATCTCTACGCTGCTTCCAACAGACGGTGTGCCCTGATTCGCCTCAGTCAGCACCCGCGTTCTTGCAAACTGCGAGGAGACTGTAAACAAGCCACTGGGCTGGGGAGACGGATTTACGGCGGAACTATCACCTGTCACTGAGGACACATTAACTAGCAGAACTGATGACACAGGAGCAGTAGCAGGGACATGTATCTCCCCAGAGAGCACATTGTTATCAAGCAGTAGAACAGTATGATTTCTTAATGCCACAAGATCAATGGGAACCACTCCTGATAGATAATTGGATGATAAATCTAGGACCTTTAGTGACCTCAGCTGGCCCAGGTCGGAAGGTATCTCACCACTGAAGTTGTTGCCGGCTAATGAGAGAAACCTCAATTTCTTGAGCTCCTTGAGACTGGAAGGCACCTGGCCATGAAGCAAATTTCTGCTGAGGTCCACCTTGACAAGGGACTTGCAATGCACGAGCTCCGGCGGGACGCCGCCGGTGAGCTTGTTCTCGGACAATTCCAAGACCCGCAGCCCCGCAAGTGTCCCAATCTGCCGTGGAATGGAACCGTCCAACGAATTGGAGGACAGCCGCAGCCTTCGGAGTCCCACGCAGCTCCCCAGCACCGGTGGGATTCTCCCGGACAGCTGGTTGCCGGAAAGGTCCAAGCTTCGCAGCCCCTCGGGGAAGGTGGCCGGCAGGGAGCCACGGAGGGAGTTGCCCGCGAGGTTGAGCACCTCGAGATGCTGCAGCCGCCAGACTTCACCAGGTATCTCCCCGCGGAGCCCGTGGGAAGGCAAGGAGAGCACTTTGAGCTCGGTGAGGCGACCCGCCGCAGGCGGCAACTCCCCGGAACTCCGCCGGCCTAGTCGCGACGGGAGGGAGATGGACACGACGCGATGCCGCACATCGCATCTCACCCCCAGCCATGAGCAGTGGCGTCCGCTGGGCTCCGGTGACCAGCGGTCGGGTAGCTCACCGGACTCGGAGGAGAGAGCGTCCTTGAGCTGGAGCAGTGCCGACCTGTCCTGTTCTCGGGGTGGCGGAGAGGAGGGCGAGGAGGCGGAGGCCATGAGGAGGTGAAGGACGAAGAGGGCGGCGATGGCGGCGGAGTAGGCAGTGCTCCGGCGATGGGCGGCCATCTCCGGCTGGCTCGGGAGTCGGGAGTCGAGCCCGGCCGTCGAGTGTGGAGTCTGCAGATGGAATGGGTAGACGGTGCCACGGTGGGGACAAAGGTAAAGGCATTACATGGAAAAGGTCGAGGACTGGACGGTAATTACATGAAATCCAAGGCGGTAGACTGCAAGGCATGGATGGTTTTGTTTTCGTTAGTTTGTGATATGTTGCTTTCTGTTCATCGCCGGTCCTTTACAAACCATGTTCACGTTTTACTTTTCATTGGTTTCATTTTTGGAAGATTCATGTTTAATTAGATGGTATACTGGCTTTAGTCGATGAATTTAATTAGTTAATACCTATGCTTGCCATTTAATTCATATACTATTTATTTTTTTAATTATAATCGCAAACATATCACAGATCTATATCTTTCGACGTCAAACCATATTTAACTAGAAATTGCATGGTCCTGGTCAGTGAGCAGAAAATGTCACGTTAATAAAACATGTTTGCTCATCTTGGTCATTTTCTATATATATAGGTGTGATCGTGTAGGCCGTCGGGCTATTGGTTTTTTTTCTTTAGAGGATTAATTCTCGCGTTGATTATTGATCAAGGTTTCGAAATTTGCTCCTTTTAACCAATCAATATATTAGAATCGTGCACTCATTTTTTTTTCCAGTGTTCGTTAGTTATTGTCTTCGTTCCAAAAAACAAGGTAAAAAATGAAGAAAGAAATAACTAGAAGGTTGGCTTCGATGGTCACTGCGTATGTGTACATGACACATCTAGACATGGAGGCAGCACAATGCAAGATGCTTATAGACGGGTACTTATACAAGCAGAAATAATATATACATCCAATTCAGGCAAAACTATTTCCCTCCGTACAATTTTATAAGTGCTAAGAGCAAGTCCAAAGAGTCTTTCTATCTCATGCTTTATCATTTGTTTCTACTCTGATCGCCTCTATATCCATCCAAATAGAGTCTCTATGTCAGTCTCTAAATTTAGATACTCTCTCTCCGAGTCTCTATATTTAGATATTCTGTCTCTTGTCTCTATATTGTTTCGAGGATAGAGACTCTGCTGGATAGAATGAAAATATAGGGAATGCATAGTGATTTAGAGAAGAGATATAGAGATCCGAATTTAGGAAAACTGCTGGTGATGCTCTAAGTTGTATTATCTAGTAATTAGGGTATGTGGACCTCACAAGCTCCGATCATCATATGAAAGGGCATGCATAATAAAAAAAAATGATGATTATCGACAAGCACATGCGTAAAAATAAAAAACTCTTATCTCCAATATAAATAAGTATATATAGATGTTATTACTCTGCCAGCACTTAGTATGTAATTAAGTATCTGCAATATCAGTACAAGGTAATTTTTTTGCTTGTAACCTTTTATTATCATGCCAGCGCTGAATGAAACAGTAGTAAAATGCCTAAGCACCAAGCAATTAAAGTCTTTTCTTCGTGAAGATACCTCAGACAGCCAGAGTCAAACCACCCAACGCCGAATAGATCATTTCATATTGCTCTCTTAGAGCATTTGTAGCAGAAATCTATATAGTATAGAAATGAAGTTTCAGAGATAGAGTTTCTGATGGAGGAAAGAAATCTTTTAGGGTGTAGTGTAAAGTACGAAGGGATTTTAGAGTAATAGAGAGAGAAAATAGAGTAGAAGAGAGAAAAAATAGGGATAGAGCTTGGGGTTGTGGATGTTCTTAAATGTATAAAAAATATAGTATTTTTTTTGTTGCAATTCAAGTATTTTTGTTGCAGTACTGCAGTGGTCAGTACGTGTACTGAACGGTGAGGCGAGCGAGTCGGCATGAATTTGACAGGTGGTACGGGACGGGTCAAGCCGCGTGTCCGCCACCTTCATAGACCGAGCCTCACCGTTCACCGCGCCTCGAGATTCGGTTCCGAGAGGGTGACGTGGACGTGTCGGCGACGACGCAGTCTTCGGTCTTCTCCCAGTTGAACGGAATATTTCGGTCACTCCTTTCTTTCTATCCACCGTGAAACGCCTCCATTTTCCAAATAAAATTTCAAAACAAAAAAGAAATGAATTTTCAACTTGCAAGATTGATGCAGCAGCGACCAAAGCTTGGCAGTTATATTACATTATATGTCAGGGTAAAACCGGTAGCACGTTGACAAGGTCCTTTTTTTAACAATAAAAAATCATGGAACGAATAATTGACAGCCTACATATTTCCAAATAAAACTTCAAAAACGAATTTGCTTGGAAAAAAGAGCTGAATTTGCAACATGGACACAGCAGCGACGAATGCATACCAGTTATATTAATTATATATGAGGGTAAATCTGGTAGCACATTGACATGGTCCCTTTTTTAAAAAAAAAAATTGGATCGAATAATTGACAGCCTCTTTGTTTCTAAACAATACTCGGAACTAATAATGCAACGTTACATGTCAACACTGGTGGGAACGAAGTGAGGAATGTCTACAATCTTATTTCTTCCTCACTCGTCGTCACTGTCATCAAAAACCACAGCCTTCCTACGGTGGACAGACTGCTGTTTCCTGGGTGGAGAATCGTCGTCGGAGTCTATCTCCTTGCGCCTTTGGCTCCCACCCCCTGATTCCCTCTTCCGCTTTGGTTCCTGCAGCAGCAGTTCCAAATTCATTGTAGAGTGTAGCTAAAGCATGGTTTCTCTCAAGTTTGCAGTGATGTACAACAATGAAAATTCCTTTTCAGCCACGGATACAAAGAGCAGTCAAATAGAAGTTGCAGTAACAAGTCTTCCCTGCATACCTACGGTATGTATACCATTTAATTCCGGGTCAGCAAGACCATGGCAGCACCGTGAAGCCTACTGACCAGCTCAAGAATGAAGCAAAACTGCTGACAAAAAACTGTCTACATAGCCTGCCTTTTTAAAAAGTTTGATTCAAATAGGCCATACTTCTAGTATCAAAATTTACTGGACATCTTTTTCTCGTCTGCAGCAAAGTTGTTGGTTCTTTACCAGGCACGTCCAATGGAAAACCCAACTCTTTGCAAAATTCAGAGGGTTGCCACAGAGCACCACATTGCTTACTCTGAAAAAGAAACAAGAATGGAGTTTGAGGCCATGATATCTCACCTCGATTTCTTCGTCTGACACAGCAGCTTCTTCTTCCACGTCTTCCTCATATTCATCCTCCTCGTCCAGCTCATCTCCCCTTCCATTGGTTGGTGAGTGTTCAATATCCTCCCCTTCAGTTTCATACTCTGACTCCTCCCTTTCACTCTCAGAGTATTCATTGGCCTGATGTCTTGGTGGACGAGCTGGAGGAAAAGATGGTTTGCGAGGAACACTTCTGCTCATATTTGACTGAAAATCGTGCACAGCATATAGATAAGTATGAGCAGTAAATGTCTGTTCAAATGAGAGTGTGTTTGCTAGGTTGCTCACCTTCTTTGCATTAATTATACGCCTCTCAGCTAGTGCTTCGGCCTCCAATTCATCCTCAAAACGACCGCGATAAGGCATTCGGCGAGAATTATAGTGATTGTCAGGCTCCTCATCCTGCCAAAAATTATTATATTGAATAAATTCTTGGCACATTTGGCTTCTACAAAAACAACGGAGCTGGTAACAGATAGACACAGCATACTATTGATGTCTAATAGATACATATCTTGTATATGTGCATGTGGCATGTGCATATGGTAGCTAGCTAAAATGGTTGGTTAGAAAAGGAAAAAAAAATGATATTATTGAACCTGGTGACTCACAGAATTGAATGGTAGCAATGAGAGGTATTATTCTCAGTATGCTTCCTTTCATCGACACACAAATTTTTGCACGATAATTACATACAACTATCTGGAACCATGGATCTAAATTCTAAAAAGCATTTTTTTATTTGTGGCTAGAATAAATATCATGTATCACTAATATTAGCACTTTACATGCAGCAATAGCTAATTGTAACATGCAGCAATAGCTAATTGTAACATGATCTTCATGATTGCCAAAAGAGAAATGACAAGAAACCCACCTCATCCAGCGCATCTTCCAAAAACCCTGGAGAAAGCTGTCGTCTTTGCCTGACAGGTTGTTTGTACTTGTGGTTCACCTTTTCTCTTTTGCGTTGAAGAACTGAGTGGGCTCGAATATTTTGGCCCTCAGCCTGCATAATTACTATGTCAGTGAAAAGGACAAAATTCACTCAAAATGCGTATGAAATTAGTTTTGAACAAAAAGAAAAATAGATTGGCAAGAAATAAAATTTGTATGCCTTTACCAAAAGGGCATGGCAATTTGGCAAACACATCATTGTTGTAGTTTCATAAATGGCAATTTCTTGACGTGATTGTTTTTAGAAAGTTCACTGGAGCATGTCACTCTGAATGCCATGCACCATAATTAACACATTGCCAACCAAATCACAACTAAAGAACTTTTAACCTCTACCTAAGCTTAACTATCCGAATTAATAAAAAAAGGTGAGTTGAATTTCCAGGTTTATTAACAATGGCATATGCATTGGAAGAAACAGGTTGATAAGGCACATACATGTTGAAATAAGTAAGAGCTACTGAAGTCGTATGGATATCTATCGGGATGACAATATAAATTTCTGATCTTAGGATTCATCCTCCTATATGAAAAAATGGAGAAAGCAACAGAAACACAGGACCCATCCAAATATTCAGAGTAGAAAAGGCCTTATTTGTAGGATGAATATGAATATATGATAAAAAACACGCTCTTTATCCTTCATGATGTTTATAATGGTCTAACGGATATCCCAACGTCGCATGTAAAGTTCGCACAGCCCTTGAGAATTGCCCATCACCAACTATAGTTATGGTTCCGTTTGGAACACAGGAATTTCAGAGGAAACAGTTCAATTCCTACATGAATTGGGAAAAAATTCCCATGTTCCAAACAGGTCTAAAAATATTCGATGTTTTCATTCCCAAGAAAAGCACCTTGCTAGTTGATTGCTCTACTCAGAGAAACTATATGTCCTTTCACTCAAATTTACATCTAGTGAAACTAAGTATTGAAGTTTTAGTTACCCTTTCTTTTTCCTGCTTCACTTTCTCTGGATCCTTAGGATCAAACCATTTTTGCATCTTAACCGTTTTCTTATTCTGAGAATCAACAAGAGCCGTTAATAAGCGATGTGACTTGGAAGACAAGGAAGATGGCATGAATCTCATTTTTCGTAAAAGCCTTCCTTGTGATTGTAGAATCCCCTGCATTGCAATTCAAAACTAATCAGGTTGAAGAAACTTAATCGCACATGATGGCGGGAGCATGAACAAAGAGGCACTAGGAAATGCTGTTGTGACACGCAGATAAGAAATTGTTTACCTTTCCATTCCTCAAGAACAGATGGGACTGATCATGATGTGCTTCATGTACAGATATATCAAGAACTTCATTGCCAATCAGCAGCTGCATGCTTCCATCTTTCCATTTTACAAAGCGTGCATTACTTTCACACTGCAAGAAATAGGGGGAAAACAAAATCAAACACCTATGATGACTCACAATACTCACAAGCTTATACTTAAGACAGGGACAAAAAGAGAAATTTCGGAAGGCATCAAATGTTAAACATAACAACAAGTGGCTAAACAGGGCTTCAAAATTATTTTGTTTCCAACACGATGTGCCCCTAAAAAAAGCTGAAGGCAGTAATAACTAATAAGAAAACAAGAGCACTATCAAATCAAAACATAGAGCAGAATCGATGCAAGAACCATCTATAGGAGTGCACAAACTAGATATCATAAGCAAATGTGGCATTTTCAAGGAGAGAAGATTTAAAAGATATTGATGTAATAAAACTGAGTGTAACATTTTGAAAAATATTCCACTTACAGATGTAGTTCCATCAGCATTCTTAACAGTTCTCCAACGCACAATATTGTCCTCCAGTCGTATCCTTTTCTTGGTCCCAGATTCATCTGTAACAAAAACATCTTCTTCTACATATGTTTTTGGATCAAAAGGTTTTGGGTCAATCCCCATAATGTTTGACACCTTGATAACATTCATCTACATGATAAGAAATCAATCAGCAACACATCACTGTATGAATTATGAATAATTGCAAAAACACAAAGCTTTTAACCATGGGTCATAACATTCCTAGTAAAGTCTATAGAACATTCCTAACATATTCTCCAATCACTAATGTCAGCTTAAAATAAAGTAAATCACTAATATATTCTCCAATCACTAATGTCAGCTTAAAATAAAGTAAATCAATAAGCACAGTATTGATCGTGGCAAAAGAACTTCACCCATTAAACTGTTAGACGATGATTTCAAACATGAACTAGTAATCAAATGATAAAAACTATACGGGTAAATAATGTTTAATCATCTCATCAGAAAAGAGTCAATGATGATGCTTGGCTAAACACTCAATGATGTGGTTTAAATGTGTGGTGAACTCACTCTGTCAGGTTGAGCTGGTGGTTGCTTAAGTGAAACCACCAAGTCCAATGGTGGACCAACAGGTTTCTCTTTTGGTTTCAGTTCACGATTTTCATCTGATTCATAGCGCATATCTTCATCACCCATTACATCCTCTGTCTGCAAGTCCTTCTCATAGTGCCTTTCATCCTCCATCGGTGATCTCTAAGAAAAAGAAAAGGAAATTCTATTGAGCACATCAGGCATTCGCAAGGGCTAAAGAAAAAGGTAACAGGTAATATATGTGAGCATTCATAAAAGATGATTAGAGGCACAGTACTCATGTAGAACATATGCAACAAATGAAGAAAAAATAAGGCTTCAATTGGGACAAATAAAGTAAAAGAAAAGATGTTCACATAAACTACAAGTTAGTAATTCTCACATCTATTTGGGTAAGCATGAAATAATAATACTGAAGGTAGAGGATGGCAATATGCCACCTTCTTCTCTACATGTTGAATTACATGAATGCCTATAAGAGACATAACTCAGTGCAAAAGGTCTAAAAAGTGCCACTTCTAGTACTTATGATTAACACCCCTGCTGAAGTTCTGAAATTCCTACTTTTTACCTAGAATGCAAAGTAAAAACTTAAGCATTGAATCTTACATGGGAATCTTCATCAATTTCATGATGGGCACGATAAGGAGCCGGTTCATCTTCATCACTATCTCCAAACACATCACGAACAACTTCCTGATCTCTTTCCTCCTCCATTGGCGAGCTGCATAATAAGATTATGATTTTTATGAGTTCCTATATTATTAGATAGGGTCTACATAAGCAAAGCATGCAGATAATAAGTCACTCCCAAAACAATGAAACATTTAGTGAATCAATGAATTGACTGCTTGGTAATGCCAGATTTAGCAAGCATATAATGCATAATCTAATAAGCATCATTCTGGTTTTTCCTGACCTCGGTTTCCTTGTCGGATGAGCTTCCTCATCTTCATGAGCTTGATTAGCATAGTAATTATCTTCAGACCCCTCGGATTCAGAGGCAACAACTGCTCTTCTTCTGCTAGCTACGACCCGCTGTTCGTATCCTTCGTCTTCACTATCCATGCCTCTTGCATCATTTTGCATCATCCTATCACTAAATTCTCTTTCTGGGGAGCTCTGAACTTTTTCCCCATCACTTTCTCCTTGCTCAAGATCAGCATGATGAGCTTCGGCTTCACTTTCCTCTTCCATTCCAACTTGCCCCTCACTTTCACCTTCTCCTTCAGCTTCGTCTTCCCCTCCATTCTCTGCCTCACCTTCCCCTTCTTCCTGGATAAACAGATCAATAAGTAATGTCACATCAGATAGGTCCACTGAAAGCAAACAAGATTAGAACGACATATATCCATGAAGAATTAGAGCATAAGGAAACCTACAAGAGCTAATCTTTAACTCTGTAGCAAAACCAGCAGAGCTTAGTGGTTCAACTTTTACAGTAACATAGTTCCATCGCTGTTCTAGATTACTTGCTACACCACTCAAAATTCCCTTGACACACTGGTGCGCTAAGTGTAAAAAAAAACAACCATAGATTTCTCAGGTCCCCGTAATATTATGGAGGCATGCGACACCCCCCTAATGCTCCATCTCACCTAAAATTATTTTTTTTTACTAGAATTAACTAGATGGTTCAGTTAGATTTTCTGTACAGTTCACTGGGACTACTGAAGCACAGATCGGCACGATTTTCTCCAACTACTACGGCCCCAATCGCGAGGTTCCCAACCTGAAAACCCTCAAAAGACCTAAGCCCTAGCCCAGGACGGGAATAACAAGCAGGCCAGAACAATCATGGATTCACGGGGGGCGTCTGAGATGTGGCTTACGGAGTGGTAGCCGGAGCGGCCGTGGCCGTCGCCTCCCTCCTCTTCCTCCTCTTCGTCGGCCTCGTGGTGGCGCTGCTGCTGGAGCTGCTGATGCGGGTGGTCGTCGTCGACGACGACCTCGACGTCGTCGTCCTCCTCCTCGTCCTCCGACTGGTCGCCGAAGAGGTTCTGCATCATCTGGTTCCGCGTCTCCTCCTCGACGTCCCTCTCCCTGTCGCCGCCCGCCATCGCCGCCTCCCGCCGTCGGCGCTTCACCTCCCGTCTCGTCCCCCTATTCAGCGCAGCGGTCACCGCTGGTCGGTAGACTCGTTCAAGCCTCGGGCCAGGCCGGGCCTGGGTTGAACATGAACTGGCCAGCCCAAAATACACAAGAAATTTCCTCTTTTTTTGGTGTGTGTGTTGGGGGATAAAATATTGCAATTTTATTCTATTTATGATCAAAACATTACTGTTATCTATGTCATTATTTTTATCTTGCAGCGTTGGAAACAAAGAAAAAACAACGGGGACTAAAAAAACAAGACCCAGGTATGTAAATGGTGATGAGCCATGAGGGTCACGTTGTGTGCGATAGTGTTTTAGGATTTTTTTTAGCTTATTTACCTATCTTATTTATTTATTTTTAATCGAAAAGTCAAATGCTTTGTTTTTTGAAGTCCGATTTTTTTCTATCTCAAAACCATATCTTAGAGCTCGCAGAAACAAGTGAAACGAAATGCACTCAACTTTTCAAACTACTTCGAAAAGCTCTTAGAATTCTGCTTAAAAAGATAAGTAAATAAGATAAATGGAAGAGAACAGTCCCTAAGCTGAAACTAACTTGTAAACATAGTATGAGCTTACTTGCAACACAAATGATCTAAACCGATTTTTACACGCAGTAAACTCACAAAAATTGATTCTCAATCAGTTCGGACTATCAGCGTACACAGGAGAAACGCATACACAACAACACAGTGAGCACATAATTAGCCTTTGTAGTAGTACATATGTCGTCTGTAACATGCATCCCTACCAACCTGACCTGCATATAATATGATGTGTACACTATGTCCTTACAGTAATCCTAGTAAATCGTATGCATAATAGCCATAGCAAGTCAGGCAGCAACTACACACTATCATCACTAGCGTCGCTAATCTCCTTTTCCCATCAGCGCAGGTCACGCTTGGCGCAGAACCGCCCAACTGCTCCAGCCGTGAGAAATATTCCACTGAGGAAACAGCGTCAGATTAACTTATCCCGGAATTCCAGAAAATTGTCCAAATGCCACTCCCCCAATAAGTGGCTTCGCTAAAATGCCACTCCGTCTCACTGACATGTGGGATCACATGTGTTTATGACAGTGGGCTAGAGTGGCATTTTAACGAAGCCATTTGTTGAGAGTGGCATTTGGACAATTGCCCCCCGAATTCCCCATTGGCACGCCACAGCGGTCTCACAACCTGCGAGCACAGAGCCGGGTGCATGTTTAAAGGTAGAGTAAAATGGGTAATAATAGCGAAACATAGACCTAGGGATATATATACACACCAAGTAGATATCATAAGAAAATGCGGCATTTTCCAAGGAGAAAATATTTAGAAGATATTGATTCAACATAACTGAGTGCAACACTTTGAAAAACATTCCACTTACAGATTTAGTGCCACCAGCATTCTTAACAGTCTCCAATACACAATATTCACTACAAGAATCAGGTTTTTTTTCGTCGGCCAAAAACCGACGAAAATAAGGAAAAAACCGACGAGAAAACCTTTTTTCGTCGACTCTCGACGAAAAATGGATGGCGACTAAAAGAGAGCGAAAAAAGGTCATTTTAAATGGGTTGTCGATTTAAAATAACTTTTTTGTCGGCTTTATTCGGCCGACGAAAGTAGTTCGAACCCGACAGGCACCATGCCAAAACCGACGCCACGTTATCGCCAGCTATTTTCGTCGGCCAAATAAGCCGACGAATATGCATGCCACATCAGCACTACGTGGGATGCCATTTATTTTCGTCGGCCAAAATTGGTAACAAAAATACAAATTTTAAAAAATAAAAAATCACATAAAATCCCACAATTTGTAGAAAATTCACATAAATTACAAAAAATTCAAAAAAATCACAGAAAGTTCTACATCACCATATCTTCACACAGAAATAAAGTGGCAAGAATAAAAATACAAGGAATTAACTTATGGAAATGAAGAGACTTGACATAGAATGAAAATTTTCAGTTCAGGTAAGAGATATTGACAGGAGCTATATATGTGTAAGTTCTAGGCTGTAACTAAAATTAGTATTCACCTCTTTGTTTATGATTCTGCTATATGAAAATGAATATACTCATATCAAAACAAAACTATACACTTATCCAAACAATATACTCATATCCCAGCAGAGAAGCTATTAAAATAAACTATGTGATAGAGTGAGTCTGGCAAAATAAAAAACTGAGTAAACATCGGTTCCTTTTTTTTGGGAGAAACTATCATGTTAGGACAACCATCTCTGCGATCTTCGATTTATGCCAAATCTAGTTACCATGAAATCAAGTTCTTAGATCAAATCTCACTTGAGTAAAATATGTTCAACAAAGAATTGAAATAAATGCATTTACAGTCAATGATAGGTATGAACGAAAATAAGCATCAAATTAGTTAAAAAAAAGTGTTACTGCGTTATAGAAGTGGGGGCAAACCCTATCTCCAAGGAGGTGGAAGACACTGGCGTCGTCGTCGAGTGGTCGGACGGCCGCGCTCCATCCATGACTCTGGCGGCGATCGGGCGACGAGCGGCAGCGATGGCGGCGGTTGGGACGGCATTGCGAGGACGGATAGGACGGGGCGATGGGGACGATCGGACCGGTGGCGAGTGGCAAGGCCGCATTGGGAAGGTCGATTAGGCGGCGTTGCAGCGGGTGGCCGGCGGGGACAATGGCGCGAGGCTAGCAAGTCGGCGAGGCTGTGGAATGAGCAGCAAGGAGGCAACCCTAGGAGAGATTGGGTGGTCTGCGCGTGAAGAGTTATGTTAGAAGTTGTTTCGCCGGCCTTTGAAACCGACGATAATACCGCCGTCCACTCACGACTAAACACGTGGAAAGCACTTCAGCTCAGACCACTCACAGTTAGAAACGTGGAAAGCATTGTCGGTCGGACTATTTTCGTCGGCTTAAAAAGCCGACGAAAATAACTGCTGCCTACTCACGCTTAGATACGTGTCTAAGCTCTGACAGGCCTATGTTTTCGTCGGCTAGTTAGGCCGACGAAAGCGCGAGAAAATCCGCCCAAAAATTCAAATTTCAAGACCCGCGTCAGGTTTTGGTGTGTTTTCGTCGGCTTTTTTTCACTGGCCGAAGAAAAAATTTCTTCAAATTTCAATTTCCTGGAGCGCATGGCGGATGTGCATTCGCTTTCGTCGGCTTTCTCTTTGGCCGATGAAAACACCTATTTTTTCGTCGGTTTTCGCTCTGCCGACGAAAATACCCATGTTTTTTCATCTGCTAGCTTTCAGCCGACGAAAGTACATTTGGCCGATGAAAAAAAGGTCGATTCCTATAGTGATTGTCCTCCAGACGTATCCTTTTCTTGGTCCCAGATTCATCTGTAACGAAAACATCTACATATGTTTTGGGATCAAAAGGTTTTGGATCGATCCCCATAATGTTTGACACCTTGATAACATTCATCTACATGATAAGAAATCGTTCAGCAACATATCACTGTATGAATCATGAATAGTAGCAAAGGCACAAAACATTCCTAGTAATGTCTATAGAACATCACTAGCATATTCTCCAATCATTAAATAAAGTAAATCGCACGGTATTGATCGTGGCAATAGAACATCACCTATTAAACTGTTAGATGATGATTTCAAACAGGAACCGGTAATCAAATGATAAAAATTATACGGGTAACTAATCATCTCATCAGAAAAGACAACATTGCTGCATGGTTAAAGACCCAATGATATGTTTTAAAAAGTGGCACTTCTACTAATTATGATTAACACCCCTACTGAAGATCTCACATTCCTATTTTTACCCTGAATTGAATCTTACATGGGAATCTTCATCAATTTTATGATGGGCACGATAAGGAGCCGGTTCATCTTCATCGCTATCACCAAGCACAACACAAACAACTTCTTGATCTCTTTCCTCCTCCATTGGCGAGCTGCATACAAAGATTATGATTTTTATGAGTTGCTATATTATTATGATCAGCACCAATATAGGAAAATTGGATGGCTGGGGCTAGAGCGAGTAGTGGGAAGGAAGATTGCCCTATATTCATTTTTGTTCTTACAAAGAAATTAAATAAAGAGGGACGGTCAAGCACTGGCATTAATTCACTTAGAACAGATTGCCCTATATGCATATTTGTCTTTACAAATAAAGAGGGAGAATCAAGCACTGCTATTAATTCACCCAGAACAGATTACCCTGGCAACGCAATGACTATGCCAGCTGAGGCAAACCAAGTTGGCAGCATGCTGCATCCTCCAAGTCTACCATGGCAAACTCTTGCAAGTAGGCCTAGGGTGCAGATCACCCTAGAGAGGGAGGGGGAGAGAGAGAGAGAGAGATCACGACTAGGCAATGCGCATCGAATCTGCAGGCCTCCATGTCTGCTGTGCTCGTCTTGTTCTGCCCTTAGACGCACGACGCAGCGAGGAAGGGTTGAGGAGCCGAAAGAAAGAAAAGATTCAAGATACGACGGATACGTCTTCTGTCATTGACAACGGCTGCCGGAAGCTACTGAAGGCGCGGCGAGCCAGCTCCCTGGCCACAATCGGCCGTGGTGGCAGCTGCATGCTGAGCTCGACCTTGGGTCGGATCCTATTCCTGTCGTAGTCATCTAGGGTTGGACCCCTTTGGGAATTTGAGGCCGTGCTCCAAGAATAGCGCGTGGCAGCCCGTTAATGAGGTGGCATAAAAATAATGATAAGATAAGAGACGAGGAGGTAAATAATGATGGGTAGTCTTATTAATAGGATGGCATATAAATAGTGGAACAAATGATTGGAGATGGCCTACCCTGTCACTCATTCAATAAACAAGAGATACAAATTAAATATGACCAAAATTTTCACAAGGGTGAAGGATATATGTTGTTTTTCCCAGATTAAATATCTCTACTACTTAAAAGTATCTAATGGTGAGTGATGTTGAGTGGTAGTCTATTTTTACCATGACTATTTTGCCCTTGCATCCACCGTTCTCCGTTACGCCATCCGGCTCCGCCGCCCACAGCCCCCAATTCGCCGCGCTTCCTTTGGAAAGTGCCTGCCACAAGCACGTGGACCAAGCCTCCACCAGTTCCTCTGACCACCCCTCCTCTCTCTCTCTCGGTTCTTCTCACCACTCCCCTTGAAAGTGCATCTAGGCACTTAACTAATTTTGGTGATTAATGAACAATGTGTGTATGGACTAATGTGTTTTAGTCAAAAATAACTCAGCTCTAAGGTAAAAATAAAAGGAAGATAAAGATTGGTGATGGCTTGATGACCTAAGCGAAGAGATGATCAAGATTAACTAGATCATAGGTTTTTATAATTTATTTGAGTCCTAAGGATGACCGTACTATTAAGGGGGAGCGACGAAATGAGGGTGTTTAGAAGAAGTAGTGCTCAAAGTATGAATTATAGTGCGTAAGTGAATACTCACATCCATAGCATCTCATTTCAAGCTGTTTTACCTATTTTAGTATCGGACTGTCCGATCATTTTCTATTGGACTGTCCGATACCCCTTCGGACATTGTCCGACTTTTCGATCCATGGGTCTTTCTGTCCAGCAACGTTTAATTATATCGGACTGTCCGATACTCGACTATCGTACTGTCCGATACTCCTCGGACAGACAGCCTTGGATTGTCCGATTTTTCGATCTCTAGGCGTTTCTGTCTAGCAATGCCAAATTCTATCGGACTGTCCGATAGTTGACTATCGGACTGTCCGATACATCTCGAACAGATACCTTCGGACTGTCCGATTTTTGCAACCTTGGGCTTTTCTGTCCAGAGTGCTTAATTCTATCGGACTGTCCGATAGTTTACTATCGGACTGTCCGATACTTCTCGGACAGTGATCCAAGTTTGTCCGATTTTCACGACTTTGGCATTTTCTGTTTCATGCTGAACATTACTATCGGACTGTCCGATCCTCGACTATCGGACTGTCCGATATTATACAGAATTGACTGTAACGGTCAGATTGTAAGGGCTTTATATTTATACCCACCAACCCGTTCGGACAAAGGTTGGCCACCATTTACTCCTGCATTCAAAGCCCTAGCTTCCTCTCTTGCTCCCAAGCTCACTCCTCCAACTCTCCCCTCCATTCCTTGATTCAAATCAAATGTGAGGGTTGAGGGGAAGAAAAGAAGAAGATTCAAGTGCACCGACGTTCTAGGGTTCATCTTTGAGCATTCGTTCATCTTCTCCCCACATTTTGCCACTCTATTCTCTTGGAGTTTAAGGGCTCCTAGACGGTCTAGGAGTTGCCCTTGAGCCACCGAGGTGTGTGGTGGTCGAGGGAAGGATTGTGCAGGCCTGGACTTCGCCTCCGCAAGGGAAGAAGCCGATTAGTGAAACCAAGGGAGCTTTGTGCGGACCTTGGAGAGGATTAGGGTCAAGAGTGACCCGGGCTTAAGTGTGACCGAGACTCCCTCAACGGAGACGTAGGATTCCCTCAAGAATCCTAACTTCGGGATAAATTAGTTTGTCTCTCTAAACTTGAGTTCTTGCAAACCCTAGTTTACAATTCTTGTTCAATCTACTTGTGCTTTAGGGTTTGTGGTAGATTGTGACTTTACTTGAGTTCCTCTAGTGTCTTTACAGCTATTTACTGCAAAGGAACTAACCAATTTGCTCCAATTAGGTTCTAGATTGGTTTTTGTACTCACAGGTAAAATTGACCTTCGGACTGTCCAAGCCTCACCATCGGACTGTCCGAACATCATCGGACTGTCCGAGCTCTGACTACCGGACTGTCTGATACTGTTAAAAGTCTTTCGCAGGTTTTATCTCTGAAATTTTAAATTTCGCCTATTCACCCCCTCTAGGCGACATATTGATCCTCTCACCCCTCCACTCTCTCTCATTTTGCCCGCCGGTGCCTGCGCCACGCGTCAGATTTGGCCTCCCCTGCGCTAGATCTGACAAGAGCCGCCTTCAATATAGCTGCCCCGAGCCAGGTCCGGCCGTCCCCGTACCCACGTCGGCAGTGGCACCACGTGTTGGATCCAGTCGCTCCCACGCTGGTGGCAGCCCCATGCGCCGGCGACACACCTAGGCCCTGCAACGCCACCCTCATCTGGCCACCCCGCGCTGACGGCTGCGCCACGCGCTAGGTCTAGCCGCCCCCGCGCCGGTGGTGGCACCACATGCTGGATCCTGTTGCCTCCTCACCGGCGGCAGCCCCACGCGCCGGCGATGCACCTAGGCCCTGCAACGCCGCCTCTCTCCTCCCTCCTTCTCTGTCTCTTTCCTCTCTTTTGTGAGCGTTGCAGTTTGGCTATTTAGATCTGAGATTCAACATTTGGATATGTAATTCTTTTTCTTTTGCTTTATAACATGAATGTGACATGTAAATTCGGTTTTTTTGCATGTTAATGATGGCTTGGTTCTAGAGGTTTGCTCATGGTCGAAGTAGATTTCGAGGTCTAAACATTTGGTTAAGGAATGGTGAAAAGATGGAGGTGAAGGTCTTTGTTGGCTGCCTTCTTATTCAGTCAGGGAAACAGGTTAGCTTTGACACTTTAACTAAATACATTTTTAATTGATCTATACTCATCGCTAAGTGAAACACATGTATTTATTCATAGGGGTCAACTATCTCAGTTTGATGATATCATCCTTAGTGTTTTGTTCTGACTTTTGATTACTATATGTCATGTAATTAATGTTATTGTCATCATAGAAATAAAGCTGGTTGTCATATGTTAGTTTCCTAATATACCAAACACTTAAGTGATCTTTAAGAAGAAACATACTTATGTGGAAGTGGTATATTAGTAAAAATTAGAGCTTAGATAATTGGTATCATCTATTACTGTAATAAGTATCATCAAATTTTCATCCATTTTTAAACTGATTTAGATAATTGGTATTTGCCTTGTGCCGTTATAGAAATCTCATTGGCAGCTCAGATTCCATATTATAAATCACAATTTAGTGAACGCATAGGAAATGTATAGTTTCTCAAAATCAGTTGTGTTTAAATCGATAGAAGCTATAACAAAATCATAGGCTGTCATTTCTGTTTTCATGTCCATAGAAATGAGTTGTGCTGCAATATAGACTCTTAGAGCTTGTCCTATTGTTATATAAACCTTATATAGGAAATGTATAGTTTCTCAAAATCAGTTGTGTTTTAATCGATAGAAGCTATAACAAAATCATAGGCTGTCATTTCTGTTTTCATGTCCATAGAAATGAGTTGTGCTGCAATATAGACTCTTAGAGCTTGTCCTATTGTTATATAAACCTTTTTTCTTCTTTTTTTTATGATGTAGCTTGTGGACTATTTTGTCACTAATATTTCAAATTCCAGATTATGTTTTAGCTACTGTTGTGTTCTTATTTCTGTTCTTCAATCATAGTGAGCCATCTGAATGGTTCAAGATTTTGCAAAGTGAAGCTAGGCCACCTAGGCGCAGCTGGAGCAAGTGTTTTTCTATAAGCAGAGAGAGCAAAGAAGGCCTAGCCGTCTAGGAGTCCTCAACCTCCCAGAGTAACAAATGCCCGCGAAGAATGAACTTGGAGATGACTACAAGTACTCAAAGATCAACTCTTACTCAATTCACACTCACGTCTCCTCCTAACTCTTCCCAATCCTTCTTCCTAAGGGGATCTCATAGATCAAAAAGTGGAGGGGTCACTAGGACTCAAGAACACACTAATTCCACAAAGGAATCACCTCCCAACCTTTCTCCCAAATCTCACTCGATCACTCCTTCCAACTCTTTCAAACCCTTCTCCAAAGGGGATCACAAAGATCTAAGAATAGAGGGGTTCTAAGGAGCTCAAGAACACATGGATAGCTTAAGGAATGGTGGTACAATGGCTATTTGCAAGTGGGGAGAGAGGGGTTTAAATAGAGGCTTCCACGGATCTGACCGTTACACACAATTCTGTGTAAGTTCGGATAGACCGAGTAAATGTTCGGATAGTCCGAGTAGTACAAGTCGAGGTAGAGATCTAGAAAAATATCAAAGACAGAGAGACCCAGTTCGGATAGTCCGAACAAAATCTTCGAATAGTCCGAGTCATTCAGATACTCTGAGTGAAACCTCGGACAGTCCGAGGGCTGAAAACAGCCATTGCACAGCCCGACGAAAACGGGCATAACTTTTGACTCCGGACTCCGTTTTAAGTGATATTAGACTCTACCGAAAGCTAAGAACGAGAGCTACACAACCAAAAAGGTCTCACTTCTTAAATCCCAAAGGATAAATATAGAATTCACAAAGAAGATAAAGGAGACCTATAACTCTCACTTTCCAACACCACCAACACCACTCTCTAACTAAGTTTCACAAGAATGGATCACTTGAGCACTTGACACATTTAGAAGTCATTTTCCATCGCATCCCTCTTAATAGTACGGCAATCCTTAGATTCAAATTAAATCAAAGATAATACAAGTCTAGGATAATCACTTGCCCTCTTTTTCTTCATTATGCATAATGACCTTCACCGAAAGATTGATGACGTCTTCACCTTGTCCAATTTGACTCGATGCACTTCATGAGACTCTCGTCCTATCAACTTTGACTTGATCATCCTCCCGATGATCTTCACGCCAAATTGATCTTGACTTAGTCTTCAACTCTTGGTGACACCGCCGTCTTGTTGACCTTGGCTTAACCGTCATCTTTTAATATACCTTAGCCATCACACATACCCACAGGACCTAATTCTTTCCAAACCACTCATAAAAGATATTAGTCCAAAAGCTTAATAGATATAAATAGATTGATGTTTATAAGCAATTAAGTACAACAAGTGTTTCATATAAATAAGCACAATATTAAACGGAAACATTTGACTTGGAAAAGATCTTTACTAAGTGCATCATGATAAATATGTAAGGGAGCTAGATGCACTAGGAAGATAATTGCCAATATGATAAATCAACTAAATCATGGCAAGTACCACAATCTTTACTAAAATAGAGCACATGATAGAATATATAAGAATTACACATGTGCAAATAATATTCAAACTAGAGTGAGGTTGTGAAACAATTTAGATTAAACTCCACTAAGTGATGTGCATAAGAAGATATACAAACAAATCATGCATGCACCAAGTCAAATCATAGCAATGTGAAGTTTAACTCTAGTTAAGACATATATACTAGAAGCAAGACACATATTGAACTCGAGTGGATATATTTGCACAAATAGATATGACATCAATCAATGTGCATATATATAATCAATATGTTACTTGGAGCTCACTATGTACTTGCACAAGAGAAATGCAATAATAAATCTATATATAGAAGGTTACCGAGGTTGCATACCTCGTCTTTGTTTACCCATCTCATTTGTATGTGTGAGACTTACCTTACTAGGATGGATAGATTGTCCACTCAACATATATGATTTCCTCTAAATAGATAAGATTAATATTCAACTTAGCAATAAACATGTTAGTCTTATAGCAACACAATCATATTAGAGGTTTGTCACTAAGCAATTACTTAGCCAAGCATTTATACAAATTTATCATTTACAAATAGTTATCATTATATGTGTCTGTCATTAATCACTAAAATCACTTAAGTGCCTAGATGCACTTTCAGACCTATATACTCCCTCTATTCCAAAATATAGGGCGGATTTCGACTTAAAAAAAGTCTTCCAAAACAAACGTTGACCATTAATTTCTTTTATTATATATTGGTGATTTCTATAATATCACATTGTATTCAAAGCAATTTGGAAGGCCAACATATTGATATAACTTTTATCTACTAAAGATGCATATAATTTGATTAAATGTTGGTCAAAATTTATAAAGTTTGACTTTTCTCAAGTCAAAATATGCCTTATAAAATGGAATGGAGGGAGTATAGAGATGGAATCCGTTGCAACACGTGGGCACCCAACTAGTAACCTAATATAAGTCCCCAACGCCAGACCAACCAGTTGGTGTCCCAAGATTTTTGGTCAAGCATGACATTTTATGTTAAATTATAATTGTCGACCAAAGTTTTCATGTCGTCATGTTCTTCACGTCTTAGAGTGCATTGTAGATTGGGACAAACGTGGAGACATTCTAAAATTATCTGGTTATTTGACTAGTAGAATTGAACCCGTTGCCCTGATCCTTGTTAAAAGCTCCACGTGCAGACAGCAAACCAACTGTGTAGGGTGAGCGAATTAGGGATGCTACATGATGGCAGTTCAACGAGAACACAACTTTGGGATATGCTCTTTTAAAGCACTGTAATTTGTTTCAATCGCGTGCTTAGAGTAATTGGTGAGAGGGCAGAAACTGTCTTAACAAAATTTTGTTTTGATCTGTTAGATTGAAAAAAAGAACTGATGAACACATTTGTATGTATTGCAAATTACTCTTCCAACAAACAAGGATGAAACTGTGATTAGTCTCTCGTTTTTTTCTAAGAAAAACACACGTTTGAATATTTGGCATAGGTTTTTATTATACATGGCAAACTGAATAAATTCTCCATGATATGCTTTCTAGTTTTCTTTGTTTCAGGAGTTTCAGATAATGGTGCTTTGATGCAGGTTGTTGCTTGATAAAATCCATGATACAACAATAAAATTTAGAAAAAAATCATATAACAACTCTTGTTCATGAGAATGGGTTGGCCTACAGTGATCATCAATCTGAATCTGATATTCTCCTGAATGCTTTCAACATAAGAATGGGGAGTACAAATTTTTCTTATATGTGTTTTTGATCTGTCAAGTCTCATCCATAGACATAACGACCCGTCTGAGATTGAGCTCCCTATTCTAAAGGAAGAAATTGGTAATATTATCCAATGCTTACCTTCTGACAAAGCTCCTGGGCCTAATGGCTTCAATGGTGATTTTTTAAAAAAGTGCTGGTCAGTTATAAACGAGGATTTCTACCAATTATGTGACTATTTCTACGATGATAGGCTGAATCTGGAATGTATCAATGATTTCTATATTACTCTAGTGCCAAAAAAAGAGCGAGCCAATTCGGTGAAGTATTTCAGACCCATTTCACTTTTGAACTCGAGTTTTAAACTTTTGACAAAAATTCTAGCTGATAAGACTCCAAAAGTTCATTCTTGAGCTCGTTCATGCTAATCAATATAGCTTTATAAAGAGTAGAACTATTCAAGATTGCTTAGCTTGGGCTTTTGAATGCCTACATCTTTTCCACAATTCAAAAAAGGAAATTGTCTTACTGAAGTTGGATTTTGAAAAGGCCTTTGATACCATTGAACATGAGGCAATTTTAGCAATTATTAAAGCTAAAGGCTTTGGCAATAGGTGGATTTCTTGCTCAGATAATCCAGGAGTAGCAACACAACCATATCTAATATCATTGCATCTTGTTGCCTCATATACTCTATCCTAGGTGACATACTAATGAGTGAAGATGAGATTGTTGGTGGTAGTGTACACTCTAAAGAAATCTCTGTGCAACTGACACCGGAACTTGTCACCAGGGTTGTCTTTTGCCCTAGGAAACCAATTCTTGAGAGATATTCTCCTAATCCTCCTTAGCTGCCCAATCTTGATATTTGTAAGATCCCGAGACATATAAACCAGTCCACCAAAAAGTTCCTCCATCTCAGCTGTCTCTTACTATGAATGATCTTATTTTGATGATATCATTCTTCATTTGATTCTAATAATGATTGCCTTGATAATTATCTTTGCTAGCCTGGTTAGGTTAAACTAAAATGATTTAGACTCTTAAGTCTTGGATAAAACTTGCTTAGATACTGCTTAGGTCTAATTAATAATTTTTAGGCTTAGTCGTATCGGAACGGTGAACCGAAATTCACCGAACATGACACACCCGAATGATAACATTCGAAATTGGGTCTGGCATGCCAGTGTGTGGTGGTTATGGAATGCGGACGTGGTCCGGCATATTGAGAAGGTTGAAGTAGCTAAGGCTGCTTGGTGTTGAGAGGGGGGCTATCGGCTCATATACGGTGCGAAGAGGAACGCGGAGTAACACGCGTAGTGCTGCCATTTGCCTAAGGGAGGTGGTTCTGACACATCGTGTGCGTGATACACGGAGGGATGATAGCAGAAGAAGGATGAGTTCATGGTTAAATGTGTGGAATGGTTGGTCCAAGGCTCTGAGAGCAGACCGAACGGGTGTGCAAGGAGGCATACAACGGGAAGTTGCTGACCAATTACCTGCGGGGGTTGGTTCTTAGCACTACAACGATTTGCCATCGCACGGTAGTGCGGATGTGGGGCCCATGAGCAGCAGGAGTACCTTGGCAAACCCCAGTCCGAGGGGAAGACGGGCTCATATCATCATCCGCGGGATGATCTAGGTCATATGTTGCTAGGAGCCGTGACTCTAGGGTGGGCTTGGCAACCCAACTAGGGAAGACCGGCCACTTCATGGAAGTATGACCCACAATGGGTGTGCCTCACCTGGAATGGTGATGACGGGAGTTTTGGTGGAAGACTAGTTTGGGAATGGAATATGGATTTAGATGAACAACTCATTTACTGGAGAATGATTAGTAGAATTTTGGAATAAAACTACTAAGTCATTGGTTTTGATTATAAAACTTGATTTCTGCAAACAAACAAACCCCAACCCTTCCCTTTGGAGCCATCTATCATTAAATACATTAGGTTTGTTAGGTCTTAACTCGTCAATGTGGTTTGATTGCGCACTAACCTCACACACACTCACTCTTTAAATGAAGACCAAGAAGAAGACCTCTACGAATGCCACGAGGATGGAGACCCTGTGTATGTTGGACAAGAGGAGATTTAGGGTGTCGCTCCAGTCGTGACAGGAGTTGCGTAGTCATGGATGTTCTTTTGGTTTATTTCGCCCTATGTTTTCTTCCGCACTCTGATTTCTGATGAACCTTGTTGGTATTTGGCCGGTCGGCCATGATGTAAAAACTTAAGTCCCATCTGGGCACTCTATGTTGTATTAAAATTTTTAAATTCCCGCAATATGTGATGTACCAGCTACGTAACTATGAGCACTAGTGTACTGGTCCAGAGACTAGTGCTGTGCATGAGACCCTTAGAGATGCGAAACTTGGGAGCACCACACATTGCCCTGGCCCAGACTATGTGAGGCCTAGCCCCGGTCCTATATCCTGAAGGTCGTGTGAGGCATTGCCCTAGCCCAGATTGTGCGAGGCCTAGGCTCAGTCCTACATCCTGAGGGTCGTGCGAGGCATTGCCCTATCCTGGACAGTGAGGCCTGACCCCAGTCCTACATCCCAAAGGTCATGCGAGGCATTGCCCTAGCCCGGACAGTGCAAGGCCTAGCCCTAGTCCTACATCCTGAGGAACCTAGGAGGCATTGCCTTGCCCTGGACAGTCCGAGGCCTAGCCTCGGTCCTACATCTCGAGGGTCATGCGAGGCATTGCCCCGGCCTGGACTGTGTGAGGCCTAGCCTCGGTCCTACTTCTCGAGGGTCGTGCGAGGCATTGCCCCGGTCCGAATTGTGCAAGGCCTAGCCCCTGTCCTACATTCCGAGGGTCTTGTGAGGCATTGCCTTGGCCCGGGCTATGCGAGGCCTAGCCTCGGTCCAACATCCTGAGAGTCATGTGAGGCACTGCCCTGCCAGGACTATGAGAGGCCTATCCCCCGGTCCTACATCCTAAGGGTTGTGTGAGGCATTGCCCCGCCCTGGACTATCCGAGGCCTAGCACCGGTCCTACAACCTGAGGGTTGTGTGAGGCATTGCCCTAGCCCATACTATGCAAGCCCTAGCCCTAGTCCTACATCCTAAGGGTCGTGTGAGGCATTGTCTCGGCCTCGACTCTACAAGGCCTAGTCTCAGTCACACAAGTAAGGGCCGAGCAAGGCATTGCACACAAATATAGCGACTAAAGTGAGGGCTTCTACCTTGGCCGCTCCTGGGAGTTCGGTCCTAAGAGGCTCCACCTCGGCTGCTCCCCCACCACGGGCTAGGGAGTCTGTCCTCGATGGGCTCCACCTTGACTGCTCCCCGTGACGGTCTAGGGAGTCCTTGTCCCGAGGGCCTTCACCTCGGTGTCTCCCCGCCACCAGCTAGGGAGTCCCTCACTTCGAGAGCCTCTACCTCGACCACCTCCACCACCGGCTAGGGAGTCTCCACCTAAAGGCCTGGTGTAACATCCCAAACTTTCAATAATGTAATTTGGCATGTTAAGTATGTTTTAAAATTTTTGTAAAGATAATTTGGAGCAAAATTTTAAATTAATAGTTCTAGTAGATTCTAGTATTCTTTTTCCGTGCGAGTTGATGAACTCCGGCTGAACTTTAAATCTCTAAAATCCTCTAATCTCTCCCTGCACTGTCTTGCATCTTTGTTAATCTCTCCCTAATCTCCCTCTCTAACCTCTCTAATCTCTCTAATCTCTCTCACTCACGTACTGCATGCTTGCATGCATGCATATCTATTTCTCTCTCTCTCTCTAATCCTGCACGCTGCAGTCTTGCATGCATGCATATGTATCTCTCTCTCTCTCTCTCTCTCTTTCCCATACTGCATGTCTTGCATGTTGCAGAATTTTAATTGTACTCTCTCCTCTTCTTGTGTGTCCATGCATGCATCTCTCTTGGCAAAAAGGGGCAGCATGCATGTACTGCACGCAGCAGCAGCTTGAGCATAGCCAAGACGCATAGCAAGGCGGCTTGCACTGCACGCATGCATGCCTAGCCTTGCACGCAAAGATCTCGCCTTCTTGTACTACTACTCTCTGCTGCACTATTCGATCTTGTTGCACTTTTTCTCACTACGGTTCTTTGCACCTAGGCGACCCTTGCCAATTCTTGCACGCATCTCGCATGCATGCCGCCGCGAGCTGAAAAATAGCATTGCCGTGCATTCTTCTGCCTGACGCAAACTTCGCTTCCATGTCCCGTGCTCAAGTCCGATCGACGCTCGCCGTCGCGCGTTATATTAGAACCACCGAGGTTCTATTTTTCGCCACCCCTTTTGGCCGCGCCTTCTCATCGCCATCGGCTTCGGTTAGTACTGTCAGTTCTTTTCGCGCCCGCATACAGCTTCTCCACTCATGTTCGGGTTTGGCGCGGAGACTTTGGGATCGCTCGCCGCCGCGTTGCGTCGGTCTTCCGGTGCTTGACCCGTTCGGGGCTGTGCGAAAACCCCTGAACCCCGGTGAGCACCTTGCCCTTTTCAGGTAGCTCACATCCTTTTAGCTGAGCTATCCTCTCTTAAGTTAAACCCGGGTTATTTATTAAAGATTCAGTTAGCTTGTAGTTTTAGGGCCAGTCTGTTAGTTCATCTTCGCATCGGGGTTTTTCTTTTTTAAAAAAAATAAAAAATAAAATAATACAGCAAAAACCATTTTAAAATAATAATAAAATTATTATTATTTGTACTGGTAGCCTGATTGTACTGTGCTTGGCTTGTTTGGCATATTCAGCGTCTTGTGTCGTTCCGTCGAAGGAGGACGCACTGCGGAGGGCACCACCGCCGAGGAGTACCGCTACCAGGCTCCCGAAACTCAAGGCAGGTCCTTTGACGCATATTGTCTATAGCCTGTTTTCACTAAAATGTTTTATTAGGAATTTATGAATGTGCATGCTAGTTTTAAAATATTAAAACTAGTTGAATAGTGACTAGCTAGACCTACTTAATAGTATTGCTATAACAATCAATTAATATAAACTGGGTATAGCTAGATTAATTGTTATCTACTTTCCATTGGACTTAGGTTGTTTAAAAATAAAATGACTGCAAAAATAAATCGAGTTACAGTTCATGTTTACTGGAAATGTCTTTATGAACTTGTTTGGAAAATAGGCATCAGAGGGACACGATGCCGGGTATGGGTATTCTTATTCCTCTCCCCCTCAAATATTCCGACTAGGAAGAACTTTCAGCCAGTGGGTGCTTGCATGCACCGTGTTGGTGTTTTCTAACACCGCGGATTTTGTAAATCGGGGCTTAAAAACTGTTCCCTTCTAGTCTAAGGACTGTTCATCATATGAACCTACGAGCCTAGCCTTTTAGTACAACCTCGGGTCCTAGAATGGGACAGGCCTGTTTCCCGGTCCTCTGGCTCTGTTGCGACCCCCTGGCGGGAAGCAATCGAGCCGAACCCGGGATGTGTGTGGTCAACGCTTGGCGGGAAGCCTCCGAGGGTAAAGTGTACCCTCTCGCAGAGTTAAAACTGTCATGATGACCATGCTCACGGTCATGGCCTTGCAGCGAGTGTTCATATGGTAGCCATTTCTTTTATAAAAATTGGCGTTTCTTCTAAAATAATTTGGCAAAGGACCGCTATTTCAGATTTTTCCATTGGGACCACTCGTGAGGCGATTGTGGTTCCGAACTTAGTACGACGACGGATGGCTAGAACAGTTCCATTGGCCGAATGACCGAGCCAGGGAGCATAGTTCACCAGGGGTCGATCGGAATAGTTCCGTCTGGCCGAATGACTGAGCTAGACAAGATTGGAGCCCCTGAAAAATGATGTTATTAAAACCGTATTTTAAACTCACTAGGAAAAATTGTTCAGGGCTTTTCTGCAAAATACCAAAGCCACCTTTGTACAAAGCTATCATATTGTTTCACATCCTTTCTCCTGCTGAGTATTAGTACTCATCCCTGTTTTCTCCCCCTCTTTTAAAATTTCAAAAGGTGAAGAGACGGGATTCGACTCCAAGACGGATGATGGGGACTACGACGAGTCAGACTACAAGGAGTCTTCGGAGGAGTGAAGCTTACGGTCCGTCCCTACAGTCAAGATGTCTGTGGGATTCTGTATCGAAGAGTAGCTGTATTGTGGGTTTAGCCTGTGTTTTCCGCTGTGTACTCTGTGGTTCAGCCTACGTGCTGACTTATATGTAAAATAATCGGGACGAGTTCCCCGACCATGTACCTTTTATAATTATGGCAATGTATCACTCTGTTGGCAACTGTGTGTACTAGCGATGATTCTTGGGACTAGTACAGGATGCACAGGAAGGGTCCGGACTTTTATGGCCGGGTCCCGACAGAAGTGGTATCAAAGCCACCTTGCTCTAGGGTGAACCCTTAGAAGACCTCCTTAAGGCCTCCGTCTCTATATAAACCTATGTTCTGTAAAAATTCCCTTACCCCTTTTTACTCGACTCTTCTCTAACTCTCCTTCTTGGCTGTGTAGATGCCGACGTTCGCTTTAGGTTTAGGTGTGAGCTATGGCGGTTTTGTTCGCCAGCTGCTTCTCATGCTCAATGCCCTGGGGATCCAGGACCCCATTTTTCACGGCGCCACCACCACTCGTGGAGGACGCCATTCTTTGGATGGTTGGCGTGACCATCTTTGCGCGAGGACTTTGCCCTTCGCAGGACCCACAGCAACCGGTGCCACGCGCACCCAGTGCTCGGACGCCATCCAGGATGCCGCCCGGCTTGCCCTCCTGCGTCTCCGTAGCATCTTCACCAGGCAGTTGAGTCGCACGGCGTTTCGCTATTTCCCTGCTCGAGTGCCTCATGAGCGGTACAACCATGCTCGTTCGGCTGAAAGCGAGGTTGACCCTACCATCTATCACCTCGCCGAGATGGTCCAAGCACTCGACGACGCCTACGTCAACTCACTGAAGGAGATCGACACCGCCTACCAGATCGTCGCTCTCCTAAAAGGCCACGCCTCGGTGGAGCGATACACCGGCCTCACATCGAAGGCCATACCTCAATGCAACATGTTGGCCTCGGCATCTTACACTCCGGTCGCTGCTCGCCTTGAGGGCCACGCCTTGGTTGAGCGGCACATAGGCCTCATCATCAGCTGCTACCGCTCTCCATGAAGGCCATGCCTTAGTAGAGCAGCATGTTGGCCTCATCGTCGTCTACTATGACTCGCCGCTGGCCTTGAAAGCCACACCTTAGCGGAGTGGCACGCTGGCCTCATCGTCGTCTACTCTGGCCCGCCGCTTGCCTCAGCCGGAGGGCTAGAGGTTGCTACTCGGGAGGTGCGCCGTGGAGAGGAAGGGAGAGGGATGGTGTCGATGATTGGGAAATCGGTTCCACGTTGAGTTTATTTCTAAATTAGGGGATTAGAAAACCCTCTTTTGTTTGGATGTGGCTTTTGCAATGCTTGGAACGTAGAGCTGAGCGAAACAATCAAGACACCAGGATGTATACTGTTCAGGCATCTCGGAGGATAACAATCCTACTCTAGTGTGTACTATCTATGTTTCGTGTGTAAAAGTCTCCTTTACAAAGAAAATGATGGGGTATTAATAGGCCGATCAACAAGCAATGGCCAGACAAATTAATCACCCACTAATGCCACTAAAAACCGAATTTAACGTGGTACAAAACGTGTGCTACAGTTAGCGCCACATTCGGAACGTGGTTAACGGCTCCAAGGACGTGGGAAAGATGGCCACGTGTCACCGCCACGGGTAATCCCTTCCTCGGCCCGGGCGTCCTAGTTCTCAGAGTCCAACTTTTCGCCCAGGCAGGGCAGGACCAAAGGTGGCGTCAGACCTTCCCAATCAAGTATTCTCTAGGCAAACCAAGCGTCTGGCTTCTCCGGGCTACAGGGTGCCTAGGCAGCATCTGATCAAGACTCACTAGGGACCTCATCCAAGAGCTTATATTTTATTAGGGAGTTGCCAGGGGTACACTTAGCTATTAAGCTTTGCCCAATCCTCGACAGATGGACACTATGGAGGGATGTCGCTGAAGTGGGACGAGTCGTAGGGAGGGATGGGCACCGTGGAGGGATGTCGCCATAGTTGGTTGGGTCATGGTTGTTGGAGTTGGAGTGACAAGGAGAAGAAGATGGCTAGAGGAAGAAGAGAGTAATGGCAATTTGGTATTAAAATGACCTGAAATTTTCTTAATGGCATATCTGTGAGAATGATAACTTTATAATGGCATGGGCGAACTTTATGATGGCATATCTTTTTTTTTTTGCATGAAGGGTAGACTCAGGATGGAACTAACATGATGTTTAAGGTGGCTGGCCTGATTGATTAAGTTGACTGAGCTGATTTTTAAGAAATTTTGGAATCCGTTCTTTAAAGTTGGTCCGTTTTGTTTATGTTATTTTTAAGAGTTTTAAGATATGTCTTCATAACTAAAATAAACTAGAATCAAATACCAAAACATTTACGCATCCATTGCCGTGGCCAATCCTGAAGCACGCGACCTGATCGATCGGACAATGGTCGGCTCGAGGGGGTGTTCTTTTAGGCTTATCTAAGTCTAATCCGACTTATCTCGTAACTTCGAGAATTTCCCGAGGTGGCCTCGAGAGTCGGATGGTCTTGATTTTTAAGATTTAAGGAGCTTTTAGACACATCCACGAGATAAAAAAAGGATTCAAAAGTAATAAAAAAATCAGATAAGTCAATATTAGTCAGATAAGTCACGAAATAAGTCAGATAAGACGTGGCTAATATTTACTTATCTGACTTTTTTATTACTTTTTAAATTTTTTTTATCTCGTAGACGTGTCTAAAGCTCCCTAAATCCTAAAAATCAAGAACATCCGATTCTCGAGTCCACCTCGAAAAATTGTCCAAGTCACGGGATGCTGTAGGTCTAAAAGTAACCCATAAGAACACCCCCGAATAGTAACCAATGCTGTATGTCTAAAAGTAGGGCTTCCGAGTTCCGACGGGCGGCTAGCGAGTTCCACCCGCAGCACACGAGGCGAGGCCAAACCCTAGGCTAAGCAAATCGAGGTGCGTGCGAATCACCGGATGGCGTGGAGGTTGCTGCGATCGGCGGTGGCGACCGGGAGGGCCGTCCGGCATGGCGTGTCGTCGTCAGGTGCGGCACCTGCGCAGCCGAGTCGGTGTTATTTCCACGGTGACCGAGCCGTCGACGACTCCCACCCGAGCAGCAGCCGCCACTACCTCTATGGGTGCAACTGCCAGGTGCGGACGCGGTGCCCTTAGTTCTCACATCCCCTCGTCTTTCTTTACTCACCAAGTCTTGAGGCATCGCGCGCATCATTGTGTCATCTGCATCTTGATTGTGTTTTTTTTTGGGTTGGGTGTGTGTGTGGGTGTGTGGGGTGGGTGGGTGGGTGGGGGGGGGGGGTGTGGTTTGTTGTTAGAACAAAAAAGTCACGGTTTTGAGTCGAATTTGTTTTGTAATGAACATAAATAAATTCTTTTGAACGCTGAATATGAAGAAATTTGATTCATGTCTATAGCCACTCTGTCGGCCTTGTTACACCTACAATTAGTTCAACACAATGAAGGGATCGTTTTTTTTGTGGTCGTCTGTAGGTGCAGGGTTATGCGCTAAACCAAATCTCTGTACGTTAAGAAGTCCTCACCTAAAGAGAAGGGGAAAATGGTTATACATGCTGCATATATACAGGTTAGCTGCTCACGAGCTGTAAAAAGTTAAGAAACCAACAAAAAACATGTAGCGCTTGATTTATGACAAATCACTTTAAATTCAGTTTAGTGAGCTCTAGGTGACTGTTGTGAGCACGCTCGCAAGGATGGATAAAGGTTGTGCAGAGCCACCAGCCAGTTACTGATGACAACGCCATAGATCAATTGAGCTACTAAAAACTTGGTTTACTCATTATTTTTCCTCATAATGGATATGTGAGTTGTGACGCCCCTTTTATAGGGACGACTGACTAAAACCCTAAGAAAATAATCTTAACTAATCTTATCACTTATAGGAACTAATCTAATCCCAAATAGCAACAATGAATCCAAGTGCTACAGCACCAGATCCATTTGGGCCACCCTGGGCCTGCTGCGCACAACAGACTACACAGGTTTAAGTTTTGACTTTTGATACACATTGCCCATGGTCTCATGTCATCGTGTTTGTATTCCATTTTTATTTTATTTTCTCACCCCTCCATGCATCCCCACCCCAAAATGACTTTGTACCCTTGCCCATCTACATTTATGACTCATTTTGCTAATTGCAATGTGTGATACTTGGGCATGTAGGCAGCCTAAATAAGTGCCTCCAAGAAATATGCGAGCCCATAATTCTTAATTGTTTTTGCATTTATCTCTATCTTCTTTTAATGTTCAATGAGACCAGTAGTCACTATATTACCAGACTGGTAGACCGTGAAAGTTGTGAATTGCTTAACTTTTGTGGATCTGTCTCAGCTTCTACTTTGCTAGTTTAATTCAGCCTAATCAGGGTATAAAGTAAGTAAATCTGAAGAGTATTTCTTTTTTGTACAAGAGGATTACCCCATTTCCATTTCATTGAAACAGAAATACTGAATTGTTCAGATTCCGTCAATCAGTTTGCTCGACAAAACACAGTAGTTCAATCTATAAATTGTATGTAACCTGAAGAGAAATACATGCATTAAGTCCCCAATCAACAAAGCCATCAAACCAACCAGTTGGCGTCCTGATTTTTTTTCACTTGAGCTTGACATTGTATGTTAAAATATTATTATTATTATTTAAAACAATGGTAGGAGCTCTGCGTAAACACAAAGATAGAAGCAAAAGAGGTTTACAATGTTCAATAGCTATCATAAAGATATAAGGGATTGCATCCAACAACAACTAGCGGGACTAAGCCAGACCATCGTGCGGGAAAATTAAGGGACCATGCCCTTCTAGTATTAACACCGGGCACAACCTGATTAAACACCTCACTTGGATCTCTGTAAAGTTGTCGGAAAATTCTATAATCATGTTCCTTCCATAGATTCCTAATGCAGTAGATGAACAATTCATCCACCTCCCTTTGCCCTTGTGCATCGAGTCCTTCTCGTACTAACGTCTACTATAGAGAGGCCTGGACGACGGGGATTTGATGAAGCAGATGCAGCGTCTGGCCTGGAGTGATTTTGGTAGCTGAAGGATTTCCTCCAGATTTTCCTTGCAAATGGGCAAGAGCAGGTTATTTGAACCCCTGTTTCATTGCTAGAGCCACAAAGAATGCGAGTGGGGTTATTTGTCCAGCCTCCTCTTATGAGTCTATCTGCAGTTGAATTCTGTTGTGGAAAAGAAGCCAAGCAAAAAAATTGCACCGGCTTTCAACCTTGCAGTTCCAAATGAGCGTGTAGTCCTGATCAATCATGGATCCTAGAATTTGAGTCTTATAAGCAGATTTTGCGCCCTATATTCCTCTTGAATTATAATTACCGGTGCTGGGTATCCTCCAGATCAGGACTCGTTACTTGTTGCACCGAATTCCATAGGCGACATAGCACTTCAAGCCACTGGATACTAGAAATCCTGTGAAACACACACCTGAACCCAGCTGCTAATGTGTAGGCCTTGTTGCACCATTTTGTTCTTTCTTGCCGCTGGCCTGTAACATAATGGTGCTAAATCCATTGGTGCAGTTCCGTTGATCCATCTGTCAGTTCAAAAACTGGCTCTTGCTTCATTACCCATGATTATCATTGTGCTTGCTTTGAAGAATTGGAATTGCCGAATTGCCGATCTGAGTTGTCACCTGGCAACTCCATGTCGGTCCATGCTCTGTGCTGATCCATTCATTTTACCGGCTGGTACCGGTGCTGTGTACAGCGAAGGGTCTTGCTGAAGAATTTTAAATCGAGGGCACCAAGGCCCCATAGACTGTTTGGTCTGCAAAACTTGTTTCCAGCATACAAGGCACTTTCCGGCACCACCTTGAGCATTGCCGGCCCAAAGAAATCAGCGACGGATCTTATCTAATTGCTTTGTTAACCAGTTGCTTGCTGGAAAGATAGCCAAGTGATAGAATGCACAAGAGGTTATCACTGAATCAATAAAAACAAGCCGAGCAGCTTTGGACAAGAAGCACATTTCCATCCAGCTAGCTTAGAGGTGGTTTTGTCTAGCAGTGGTTGGTGGTGTCAGTGCAAAGGAAGTCTGAGGTATTTGCAAGGGAAGGCCTTCACCTGTGCATGAAAATTGTTGAGCAGAGACGGTAGATCAATGTGTTCGCAGTGTATTGGATAGAGTTCACTCTTGTTGATGTTTGTTTGGAGACCGGTAGCTTCCCCGAACAAATCCAAAATTGCTTGTATAGCTTGTAACTCAGGATTAACAGGGTTCACAAAGAGAGCCACATTGTTGATGTAAAGCGAAATGCTATGCTTAGCGGGCTTGCTTTTGATTGGCAGGAGATTTTGTTGGTGAGCCTTGGTGATGAGGTTTTGGAGAGGGTCCATTGCCAGAATGAGTAAGACGTGAAAACGGGTCTCCCTGCCTCAAGCCTCTGTGATGGACGAAAGTTTCCCCTTGGACACCATTTACCAAGATCCTCGAAGAAGATGGTGCTAGAACCATGACAACCCTCTCCTTCCAGCGACTGATTGTCCATTTGTCCCAAAAGCTCAATCAAATACTCCCAACTCACAGAGTCGAAGGCTTTTTCAGCTCATGGTAGCACACTAGAGTGCTAGACACTAGAAAGTAATATTAGTAATTAGTAAGAATTCATTAATTTCTGCATATTTGTGCGTGTATATATATATATATTAATATGAATAGATAAAATTATATATATACACGTATCGAGGTTTTTGAGAAATTGGCATGTCGCAGTATCGCTGTGTCACGTATCCGTATCCCCGTATCCGGGCAACCTAGATTTTGAATCCAACCAACACTAGCTCTGTCAGCCGGCAGTGTTTTAGCTTAGCACTTTTTCAATAAACCAGGAATAGAAATCAAGTATAACCAATTTATTTGCAAGAGTATGTTTCTCCTAGATTAACCTACATGCATGAGTGATAAGTCCCCAAACCCAGTCAACGTAGGTTGTGTAGCCGCCAGCTCAACCAGTTGGCCTCCCAACTTTTCTTCTTCTCTCTCTTTCTTCCTTCCTTTCTTTCTTTTTCCTCTTTTTTTTTTTTGCTCAAGCATGACATTACTTGTTAAATTATAATTGTTGGCCAAAATTTTATTGTCTTCGTGTTCTTGATGTCTTATATTCCATTGTAGCATGCATGGAGTTGTTCTAAAATTATCCGGTTACTTGAACAATAGAATCAAACCTGTTGCCTTGATCCTTGTAAGCCCCACCTGGAGGCAGCGAATCAGCTGTTCAGGGTCAACCAATTAGGGCTGCTACATGATGACAGTTCGACAAGAAGACAGCTTTGGGATATGCTATGCGATCTTCTAAAGAACTGTGATTTGTTTCAACCGTGCGCTTAGAGAATTGTATGTCGCAGTAATTGGTGAGGGAGCAGAAACTAATCTTACCAAATTTGTTTTGATCTGTTAGATTAAAAAAAGAACTGATGATAAACATCTCTTCAAACAAACAAGGATGAAAGTAATTCTCTCTTTTTTCCCCTATGACAAACATGATTGTTTGAATATTTTGCATTGAGGAATTTATTGTACATGACATACTGAATAAATTCTCCATTATATACTTAATGATTCTCTTGGCTATAGGAGTTTCAGATTACTGTGTTTTTATGCAGGTTTATGTATTGCTTGACAAAATCCATGATACAAAGATGAACATGGCAAAAGGGGACTTGCTCTTAGAAAGCCTGGAGCGGTATGGCCATCTAGCTAGATTGTTTGTGAGCTCTTGTTGCTTGTATTCTCTCTCTCTCTATGTAGCATCCTAACGATCATATTATGTTACTTCTCTCTCCGTTTACATGTGCAGGCTCATTGAGGACCGTCAGAAGAAGACTGCGATATGGAATTCTGCGGATCTATGGGTAGTTGTTGCATCCTGTTTTGCCGCTTACTGGGGTGGAAGCTTTGGGAATTCTAAAGCAAGGTCTGAAAGAAGCCTGCAGCGTGAAAATGGGGCTCAAAGTTCGCAGGTGGCATGAAGAAATGTGTTGCGCTTGGATCTGAAGTACATTATCTGAGATAAAATTACTTAGTTATTTCTCAATAGAGTCACCATCCTGTTTTTGGACAGATTATCGAACTATGTAACTGTGACTTTGTGTGCAATGTTGAAAGGATTCTAGGCCCAAGAATGGGGTTGAATTGGCCTAAGTCAATTTTTTAATATTTTTTTATTTATGCAGCAAAATTAAAACTTTTTACACAAACAAAGATAAAGCTAGAACATCAAGGATAAGCAAGATAATCATAATTGTAAGAGTATAGTGCGGAAATGTAAATGCAATAAGTAAAAAAGATAAGAGAATAGATTTTTTCTGATGTTTGGAAAAGGTTTTGTTTTTCCTACTCCTTGTGGAGCATTTTTAACAAAGAGAAGTATTGCTGTAGCTCTTCATTCTATGCAAGAGATCAAGTCTCTTCACTAGAGGTAGCTTTTTACCATCTACGGTAAGATTGTTTCTAAAGATCTTGTACACCTTGTTGGCTCTCATAAACTCCTCGAAAGCTCATTAAGATCACCTCCTTCAAGCCGTCTAGGAGAAATAGGCTCCAAGAGTAACAAACCCAAACAATCTCTTAATCAAATCAACTCTCAAACTCACAAAGATATACCAAGAAATCTAGCCTTCATGAGGACGCACTAAACTGAGCTAGAACTCTAGGTGATGCACTATGAACACTCTCTGCTGACAGCACACGAAAGGATCCTAGAGCCAAGAAGGAGGGTTGAATTGGCCTAAGTTAAATATTTTTTTTATTTTCTTGATTTATGCAGCAAAATTAAAACTTTCTACTCAAGTGAACTAAGATAGAGCTAGAACATCAAGGATCTTGATAAGCAAGATAATCATAATTGTAAGAGTAAAGTGCGGAAACGCAAATGCAAAAAGTAAAGGAGACAAGGGACAAGAGATTTGAGGGATCGTGATGTCGTCTAGAGGGATGTGAATAGGCGTTTAAAAATAAATTAGAATTTAATGTGGAAGCTATGTATCGGATATTCCGATATTAAGACTGGATATTCCGATGGGTATCGGACTATTCGATGCAAATATCGGATTATTCGACCTGCACAGAAAACAGGGGATTTCAAATTAGAAATCAAATCTCACAATCTCAAGGATACCACATACACCAAAGATAGATCACAAGCTATTATAGATGCAGTAGGAGCTAACAAAGCTAATCAATTAAGACAATAGCTCAATCACAAAAGAAATCAAACAAGTGAGAGGAAAGGAAAAACCGAAACAGAGAGGGAGACACGGTGATGTTTGTTTCCGAAATTCGGATCCTTGAGGGGATCCTACGTCTCCGTTGAAACTGCTCAGTCACACTTGAGCCGGGGTCTCTTTCAACCCTAGTCCTCCTAAGTTTGCACCAAGCACTCCTCAGCTTCACTCTTGATTTCTTCCCTTACGAAGGCAAAATTGGGCCTTCACAAACTTCCCACGGCCCACCACAAGTAAATCGGTGGCTCGTGAGCAACTCCTAACCGTTTGGAAGTCCTCAACCTCCAAGAGTAACAAATCCACCGAAAAACGATCTTGGAGATGATTTCAAGTGCTCAAAGATACGATTTAGTTCATTAGCACTCTAAATCCTCTTCCCAACTCTTCTCACAAAGGTGGATCACATAAATCTAGAGTGGGGAGGTGCTTAGGGCTTAAGAAGATGAAGATTTGCTCAAAAGATCTGAGATGGAACAGCCGTTCCGTAAGGTGGAAGTGAGGGGGCATTATATAGAGGTTCTCAAAATCTAGCCGTTGGAGCACTCTTCAGCTCACATCGGAACTTTCGCTCTCTAGGGTCGAAACTTCTGATTAGGTTTAAACTCCATAAACGAATTCTCTCAACTCAACTCAACACTGGGATAAAACATAGATCGGAACTTCCGATCCAGGGCATCGGAACTTCTGATTAGCAACCCTCACCAGATAGAGAATTTAGTGTATGAAAATATTGCATACTCTGACTGGATTGGAACTTCCGATTAATTAGGGACAGCGAACCTGAAAACCTAGACTTAGCAAAAACCGGACAGTCTGATGGATCGGAACTTCCAATATTATCATCGGAACTTCCGATATTATCATCGGAACTTCAGACTCTACTTAGGGTAGACAGAGAATTGAGATTTCCAAAAATACTAAGTTTAATCATTTGAGCACTCGAGACATTCTAAGCCATTTTTCATCGTATCCCTCTTAATAGTACGACAATCCTTAGACTCAAATTCAAAAGTAAATTTATATAAATTTGGAAGTAATCACTTGCCGTCTTCTTTCTTTATTTGAGGGGTCAATGATGCCTTTATACCATCATCTTTGGGACTTTCACCTATTCATATACTCATTGACCGCATTAGTCCCCTAATCGTTTGTCATTAATTATCAAAATCCACTTTAGGGGCCTAGATGCACTTTCAAGATTTTTTCTTAAGGTTTAGGAAAGGCTCTCCCTTTTCCTACTCCTCGTTGTAGCACACTTCACAAAGAGGAGTATTTCTCCGGCTCTTCACTCCACGCAAGAAATCAAGCCTCTCCACTAGAGGTAGCCCTTCGCCATCTCCGGTAAGGTCGGCTCCAAAGACCTTGTACACCTTCTTGGTGGCTTCCACAAGCTTTTCCTTGAAAGCTCACCAAGAACACCTCCTTCAATCCGTCTAGGAGCAATAGGCTCCAAAAGTAACAAACCCAAGCAATCTCTTGATTAAACCAACTCTCAAACTCACAAAGATGCACCAAGAATTCTAGCCTTCATGAGGACAAACAAAATTGAGCTAGAACTCTAGGTGAGGCACTATGAACACTCTCTGGTCTGTAGGATACAAATTGGAGACCTTCTCTCACAAAAATCATTCCTAAAGACCAGTTTAAATACCTCCAAAAAGAAAAAACTAGCCTTTGGAAGACCAACAAATTATAACAGAAAGGTATGGACATATCCGCCTCCCCACGGATATGTCCGTGCCACACAACGGACACAATCTGCTAGGACATGAACACAGTCCGCAGCCTCGGACCAGAACCATATGGACACGTCTGTGGCCCCTACGAATATGTCCATCTCCCACCAACCTAAAAACTCATAGAAAACACTCCTTTCTGCCTGATTTGTCCACAACCCCACAGATACGGGGCCGAACAAGTTCGTACACACACATGGATATGTGCGTCTCCTACATGGAGATGTCCGTGTCCCACAATGGACTGACAGGGCCTAAAACCCCAATCTCTATTGAACTTGTCCGTGACCCCACGGATGGTCTGCCTCACACACATAGACATGTCTGTCACCTCATGGACATGTCCATGACACACAAATGAAACTAAAGACCGAAAAACACACCTCTCTAGGGAACTAATCCATGACTCCACGAACAGGACTACGGACAAGTCCGCTACCACTACACGGACATGTCCGTGGCGGACTGAAAAACTCTGAAACCTCTACAAACTCTGCAAACCCATCTAAGACACCTACACAAGGCTCACACCTAGGGCATTGCGGTCTCATTGTATCAAAATGAGTATAAGTATGGTTTAAAATAATTTTTCCTTGGATTCCCCTTGATAGTACAACCAACAAAAAAATAAAGATCTAAACTATGAGTTGGCTCAATTCAACTCCTGAGCCAACATCTAAGAATTGATGTCCTTAGCCTTTTTGTCTTCATGCCTCTCCAAAAAAAATCCAGGTTTCAAGATAATCCATGAACACCCCAATATAAAAGTATATGCAATGAGTCCAATGATCATCATTACTTGTGTCATCATTACCAAAACATATAATTCACCATGGATAGGTGGTCATTGCCTCTACAAATGTCATTTGGCTGCAGTTATATAGTAATAATGTAGGGTGGATATTGTGATATCAGCTAGGTCCACTGGCAAAGCAAGATATATAGAGACAAACCCCCTGACTGTACAATTCCATCGGCTATTTATCTTGAATGAATCAGATTAGGGTGCGGCTAAATCTTTTACATCACTCATATACATGTACGGCCCCTTAAAAAAATCATATTTGGGTGTGCCTCCTAAATTAAACTTTGTTTTTTGACAGATTAGTTGTTGAACTCCCTTGTGTTCGTTGTCATGCATGCATCTAGGGAGGTGAACATAGATTGCTGCTACCGATAATAGTCTGTTCAAAACATGTAAATAGGTTTTATGTATCTCTTTGGTATGTTCACGTTGGAGGCTGTGGGTTTCTATTCTCATCTTACGGGTGTTCGCATGCTTATTTACAAGGCCACATCTATATTTGTTACTTTATGGTGCATGGATGCCTATTATTTATGGTGGCAGTCAATATATTAAGCATTTGTACCATCCTTCGTACCTCTCGCTACCTCTTAGTACCTTGAATCAAAGCTGTTTATCAAACTCAATCTAACGGTTGTTAAGGATTATTACCTCATGCATGGTACCTCCTAGTACCTCTTGATACCTCTAATCAAAATCAGTTCATTAGATTAGATGAATGACTATAAAAACTTAGTACATCTTGGTACCTTGTACCTCTCGGTATCTCTCGAAGGATGGCTAAATCTTCCAAATATATTAGTACTTGCAAAATTGTCAATAACCTCATCTACCAGGAGCAGTTCCTCCTAGGCAGCCTACTTATTGTTTCCTTGTTCGCGTTGAGCCAGTCAAGCCAATCCGGCGCATTGAAGGGTTTTGGTTTCAGCTGCCATGCCTACGCTCAAAGCGTTTTGGTAGCGTCCACAAAAAGTGAAGTTTATTATGTTATTATGGGGGTGGATCCAGGAAGAAGCAAGAAGAGATGCTCACATGTTAGATTATAAAGTTAGGGTGCTTCCAATGACATGTCCAGTTACCAAATAGTGATTTATGTTTTAGTGAGGTCAGCTTTGGCTGAAAAAATGACTAGCTTTCAAGTGCCAAGCCCCTTGCCTCCATGGCTAAAAAAGCATATACTCATTGTGACATGCTGTCTCATGTCCTCTGTTTTTTTACCACCCTTTTAGCAAACGGTTGAGTAACCGTGATGGACCCAGACAAGAACCCAACAACAGTTCCAAAAATCTTACACGATCGAAAAATGTTTTCCCAGATAATCTCCAGACAATCCTTAACAACACTATACATGTACAGAAGAATGATGGCAATTAGGTTGTCAGCAATGACCCGAAAGAAAAAAAAAAAGCAATGTCGTCCATAGGGCTTATTTAAATAAAATACAACAGTGAATTCAATATTCAGATTATATGCAACACATCACGATATTTCAAAAAATAACATCCGTGTCCACCACTCTAGCCGGCATCCGCCACGTCGTGTGTTTTTCTCAATTTTGATACACCGTTATATAGAATCTAAATTTGAATTTTGCTGCTGTATTATATTTAAATTGAGTTGTGATCCATATGCCTATGCACATATTTATATAAGTATCCATGGTTTGGGCCACCGTATCATCTGTCAATGAGCTAATGTATGTTTCTTTGATTTCATCTAGCAGCATGTCCACCTGCACATCAAATGAGATGTTTTTGGCTTAATATATCCATTACAACATTTAAACATGAATTTTGTGAAACCAACCGCACGAATAATAGAATTTACTGTATCCATTGTTCTTTTTAGTTACACACAAACACAATATAAGAAAGAAATAGAAGAACATAGTGGCCAAGACCCAAGATTCCAAGAACATATATCTTGTTGCATTTCCTGTTTGATCCAGCTCACCAGCAATGGCGATGGTGGTGTTGCATGTTCTCCCACCCCAGGCTGTTGGATCATCTATATATCCAGACCTCAGATCAGATGGCACATAGCTGTTTTGCTCCACCGCTCTTTGCCTACGAGGTCATGACATTTCACATCCAACACTTGTTCAGCAATTGCTGCAACCAGAAGTCATTGCAACTCCAATTGCTCTCCCATAGGATCCATCTCCACACAAGGGCTTTGGAACTTCACAAGTTCCAGATCGACGTGAGAATACTTCTTGCTTCCCTGTCGTTTGATCCTTGGTTTGGCATTCTGTTGTAAAGTCGTTGATCCTTTGCTCTTCACATGCATGTTGTATACCAAGCAAGTTTGTGGCACTTCTCTACCTGGTAGGACTAGGCCAACAATTTATCTTATATAATAGAGTAGCCATCTATCCCTTATATTCATATATTACTTAAGCCAGACAAACACCTTATAATATGCCTAAGCTGACTGGTTGATTGTCTTCCTGTTATGTATTTAACTCATGTAGGTACATTTTGTTGGACCTAGCAATACTCTTCTGATAACACTACTACAGAAATGACCTTTCATACCGGCACATCAGTACCGGTTATACATGAACCGGGACTGTCAGTTACATCAGTCCCGGTTCAACGGTCTACTGGTCCGAGGAGAACATCAGTACGGGCTGAAGAAACCACCCGGTACTAATGTTCTAACATCCATGCCGGTTGGTGTAGCCAACCGGTACTAAGATGTCTAGCTCGCGGGAAGTGCGCTTAGTACGGTTGCTTACACCAACCTGTCATCGATGCTCTAAACATCAATGCAGGTTGGTGTAACCAACCGTACTAAGTTCCGAGAATTCTTAATACCGATTGGTTACACAAACCTGCATCGATGCTCTAGCATCGAGACAAGTTGGTGCAACCAACCGTATTAATTTGAACCCCTTCACGGCTAGTGGCTAGCCCCACACTTCTTCTTCTTCCTAGCTCCCACAGTCCCACCTCGGCTTCGGTTCATCCTGGTTTTCTTGGTTCCTAAACTTTTGCGTTCCTTGGTTTTTATTCGGTTCATTATAACTTGTTTTTATTGATTTCGCATTGGATTTTCTGATTCGCATTGGAATTTGCTTTGTGTTTAATCACATTTGACTGCATTGGAATTTGCCGTGTGTTTAATGGATCCGACCTTCTATCTTCCCTCCCTATATTTTCCCCTCCATCAACATGGAGAACGAGACCGCACCATTTCGATCCCCTTCTCTCTCTGCCACCGCCACCACCGCACCGCATTCCTCCGCCATGGTTCGCCGCCTCAAGACCTGCAGGCGACTTGTAATCCCCATCCTCATTGCAACATCCGCCGCCAACAAGAGCCCATCCACCTCCACCGTCCGTGCCGCCCCACCCACATCCTCCGCCGCACCGCCGTGCCGCTCCACCCACATCCTCCGCGGCAACCGCGCGCCGCCCGCCACCTCCGCCGCAACCTCCGTGGCGCCAAGACCAACTGGAGGAGGCATGGAGGGACTTCGCCACGGCGCCTGCTCTCGCCGCCACCATATCAACCTCACATTGGGAGGAGGCTGGGGCTGCTGCCGCCGCTGTTGCCACCGCCAAGCTTCGAGATCGGATGCACATGGAGGTGGGGATCCCACCGCGCGCGCCGTCTCAAATCCTCCCTGCGCCTCGTCCTCTGCCCGACGATGACGAAATCGACTGGGAGGCGCTGATGGCGGAGGAGGATGAGTAGAATATAGTTGATGTTTAGTTTAATTATGTATATAGTTTAGTTATTATGTATGTATGTAGTTTAATTATGTAGTATGTGATGAACTATTTTGTGATCGAATCAATGAGATCAGTGTTTAATTATGTATGTATGTGATGAACTATTTTGTGATGGAATCAATGAGATCAGTGTTTAATTATGTATGTATGTGATGAACTGTTTTGTGATGGAATTAATGGGATCTGTGCAATGAAATGAGTTATGGTGAAATAGTGATCTGTGCAATAAATTGTTGATATGTGCAAAAATGTTCATCGACAAATGAGTACAAGTATGAATCGTGAAATGGGATCATGCAATGAAATGAGTTATGGTGAAATGGTGATATGTGCAATGAATTGTTGATATGTGCAAAAATGTTCATCAACAAATGAGTACAAGTATGAATCTGTGAAATGGTGATCTGTGTAAATGCCAATTTGCATTGAAATGGACCGGCTGAAGAAACTAACCGGTATTGATTCGCTAACATCGAGATCGGTTGGTCTAACCAACCGAACTCGGCACGCTTAATACCGGTTAGTTACAAGAACCGAGACCGATGTTAGAGCATCGGGCCTTCCATAACATGGACCGGTGAAGAAACCAACGATCATTGATTCTCTAACATCAGAGACGTTGGTTACACCAACCGAACTCGCCCTGCTAATACCGGTTGGTTACAAGAACCGGGACCGATGTTACAAAGATCGAGACAGTTTGGTATCTTAAACCGTACTAATGACCTTATTTGAACGATCCTCTTCCCCTCCTCCCCCTTTGCCGGATCAAGAACATCGCCGCCAAGAGCTTAGCTAGGCCAAGAGAAAGGGACGGAGTCTTGCCAAAATTTTGGTCATCTTACTCCCACCAAGTTAACCAAGGTTAGTAACATCGTTCCTCACTACATTTGGTGTAAAATGCAGCTTCTTCTTTGCTTGAAATGTGAAGAAAATTTGATCTTTGTCATGATCGATCAAGAACGAAGGCAATACGACCAAAACACCAAAAAAGGGGGAGGTGCTGCCAAAATTTGGTCATTTTACTCCTAGCCAAGTTAACCAAGGTTAGTAACATAGTTCCTCACTACATTTGGTGTAAAATGCAGCTTCTTCTTTGCTTGAAATGTGAAGAAAATTTGATCTTTTGTCATGATCGATCAAGAACGGTCTGTGTACGCCAAGAGCTTCAAGAAAGGGGGAGGTGCTACGAAAATTTGGTCATTTTTTACTCCCAGCCAAGTTAACCAAGGTTAGTAATATAGTTCCTCACTACATTTGGTGTAAAATGGAGCTTCTTCTTTGCTTGAAATGTGAAGAAAATTTGAGCTTTTCTCATGATTGATGAAATAACTAGTTGTGTAAGTTTGGAATTTGCTTGGATTAGATGTAGCTCGCGTTGAATGTGTGGATCTAGCTCAAATTTAGGTTTTGGTTCCATCGATCGATAAAGAATTTTCAAATAAATTTAATACTCCCTCCATTCCATTTTATAAGGCATATTTTGACTTGAGAAAAGTCAAACTTTATAAATTTTGACTAACATTTAATCAAATTATATGCATCTTTAATGGATAAAAGTTATATCAACATGCAGCTTTGAATACGATGTGATATTATAAAAATCACCAATATATAATAAGAGAAATTAATGGTCAACGTTTGTTTAATTTGAAATTTACGAAATGTTAAAAAATTCATTATTGGAAAATGAGCTAATAGCTGCCTTGATGTAACATAATGTAGATGGACCGGCGATGGATGTACATGGACCGACGCACCCCGGAGTTCTTGCAGGGTTTGCAAGCTTTTCTTCGTGCTGCCGATGCATACATGAAGTCAGGCTACATATGTTGTCCATGCATAGACTGCAAGAATGAGAAGGAGTGGCCAAAATCCAGCCACCTTCACTTCCATTTGCTCTCAAGAGGTTTCATGCCAAACTATACCTATTGGACCAAGCATGGTGAAGAAGAGACTATACGAGAAAATATTGAAGAAGAAGAAGATCAGGGGGACAACAATATCCCCGATGCCGCCAACACGGTTCTTCGAAGATACATTGGGGGAGTTTGGCGATGATGACCTAGAACAGATCTTTGCTTGATGGAGAGGGAGAATACACCAATGAAAGACATTACGAAAAGTTCCAGCACCTATGGGAGGACCACAGAACACTATTGTACCCAAACTGCCGACAGGGCTACAAAAAATTGTGTACCACGCTAGAACTCATGCAGTGGAAGGCGACCAATGGATTGTCTGATAAGGGATTCAACGAGTTGTTATGCCTCATAAAGAAGTTGCTTCCAGAGGGTAACACGCTGCCTGAAACTACGTACGACGCCAAGCAAGTTGTCTGTCCTTTGGGGTTGAAGGTACAAAAGATACATGCATCGAACGATTGTATCCTATATCGCAATGAGTATGAGGATTTGGAAGCTTGTCCGTGTGCGTAACTTCGAGGTATAAAACTAGGCGTGATGACCGAGGCGAGGAAGAGGGGCAGCGTCAGAAGAAGAGACCCCCCATTAAGGTGGTCTGGTATTTCCCTATAATCCCCCGGTTGAAGCGTTTATTTGCGAGCAAAGCGCATGCCTAGATGATGCGTTAGCACAAAGAAGATCGTAAGGACGACGGAAGGCTAAGGCACCCCGCTGATGGCTCCCAGTGGAGGAAAGTCGATAGAAAATACCCGGACTTTGCTGAGGATGCAAGGAACATAAGGTTTGGGTTGAGTACGGATGGGATGAACCCGTTCGGCGATATGAGTAGCAGTCACAGCATTTGGCCCGTGACTCTATGTATCTACAACCTTCCTCCTTGGCTGTGTATGAAGCGAAAGTACATTATGATGCCGTTGCTTATCCAAGGGCCAAAGCAACCTGGAAACGACATCGACGTGTACCTCAAACCGTTGGTGGAAGATCTGCTAACGCTGTGGACCGATGGTGTACGTGTATGGGATGAGTACAAAGAGAGCACTTCACCCTCGTGCATTGCTATTCGTAACCATCAACGATCGGCCTCGCACTTGGTAACTGTCAGCCTATCTATCAAAGGATATAAAGCACGCATCCGATTAGCTTAGAGGATACGGACAGCAAGTATCTGAAAAACTCCCGAAAGGTCGTGTACATGGGCCACCGTAGGTTCCTCCATTTGAAGCACCGTTCTGACGGAAGGATGAGAATTTCGATGGGACGGAAGAGAACGTAGAAGCCCCGCATCGCGATGGGACACTTGTATTTTCTCCGGTAAAGGATCTGAAAGTAGTATTTGGAAAGGGTCACGTAGTAAATCCGTCCCTACTGAACAAGGTCATACGAAGCCCATTTGGAAGAAGAAGTCAATATTTTGGGATTTACCTTACTGGAAAGACTTAAAGGTCCGCCACTCACTGGACTTCATGCATATCACGAAGAATGTCTGCGTGAACCTGTTAGGCTTCCTAGATATGTGCGGTAAATCAAAAGATACACTTCAAGCACGAAAGGACTCAGATCTCATGGGACTCAGAACGACCTACATCCGTAAAAAGAGAGCGAAAGGACAACATTACCTCCACCCTGCGAGCTACACTCTGAGCAAAGAAGAGAAAAAAAACATGATTAAGTTCTTTAACAGTGTGAAGGTCCCTTCTGGGTACTCCTCGAATATAAGGAGACTCATCAACACGAAAGAGAATAAGATAGTACACCTGAAATCACATGAGTGTCACATGTTGATGACACAGTTGCTCCCAAAGGGGCCGAGAGGTATTCTCACGGATCGGGTACGAGGACAATCGTAAAAAGGTGTTTCGTTCTTCAACGCGTGTCGCGAAGGTCATCGAACCACGGAACTTATCTAAGCTGCAGGATGACGCGGTTGATAGTCTGGTCAGCCTTGAGATGATCTTCCCTCCGTCCTTTTTTGATATTATGGTCCATCTCATGGTCCATATTGTCAAAGAGATAGAAATTCTCGGACTCGTGTTCCTGCATAGTATGTTCCCTTCGAGAGGTACATGGGTGTCCTAAAAAATATGTTCGAACCGGTCTCGCCCGAAGGTCTGCATGCACGTGGTGTTGGCACAGAGGAGGTGATTGAGTTACGGTCGACTACATTGATGAGCTAAATCTGATTGGCGTCCTGTTTCACGCCATGAGGGCAAAGCTACGAGGAAAAGGAACTCTAGGAGAAGAGAATTCTTTAGCGACGATCTACTTTCATTTAAACAAGCACATTTCACAGTCTTGAAACAAGCAACTGTAGTGGCTGAGTTTATCCATGAACATGAGATGATTCTACGCGACCAGTACCCAGAGAAGTCAGAAAAGTGGATCGCACTAGAGCAAATGGATCGTTTCGGTGGTTGGTTACAAAAGAAACTGATAGGCTCCCGAACAGACAATGAACAGTTGAAACTCTTGGCTCGGGGACCATCCATGACAATCGTATCATTCCATGGGTATGAGATAAATGGGTACACATTTTACACAACTGCCCAGGATAGCAAGAGCACCAACCAAAACAGCGGGGTCCGTATAGATGTCTTGGACAAAAATGGAAAGATGGACACCTACTATGGTTACATAGAAGATATCTGGGAACTCGAGTATGGACCTTTAAAAATCCCTCTGTTTCGGTGCCAATGGGTCAAATTGATGTACCGTTGAGATCGATTTAGTGCGGTATGACAACCGTGGACCTCAAGCAAGTGGCCTATAGGGACGTACCGTTCGTGCTAGCAAATGATGTGACACAGGTATTCTACGTGATGGACATAAACTGCAAACCGAAAAAAATGAATGACAGCCTACTAAAAGCAAGAAGCGTATGACAAGCCTACCAAGATAACAAGCGAAGCGAAGACTAGCGATCGACCAAGGCGCCACGTGGTTCTCCTGTAAAAGAAGGATCGTCGGAGTTGAGGCGCCACAGATGAAGAAGGGTACAATCAGTTCGACGAGCTACCTCCTTTTATGGTGGACGTAGACATTACTATCTTGAATGATATTGAGGAATCCCCCTATGTACGACACGATCATAATGAAGGATCACTTGTAAAAATAAAGTATGTTAGCAAATAAGTCGAACCGTGTTATATAAACCCGTGTATGAATTATGATTTTTTATTAAGCAAGGAAGTAACAATTGAATTTATATAACAAGGTGAAAATCTGTATTAATAAGTATGCTTTGTTGGAAAATAATAATGTAAAGAATATATGAATTTTTAATTTATTTTATTTTTTGAAAATCATTTTAGTGTGGAATAGGTATGAGTTATTATTTTTTAGTAAGAAATGAATCAATAATTGAATTTATATAAAAGGTGAAAATTTATAATAAATTTTGAAAAATTAAAGAGATTTCAAGGCTCCCAACAGTTTTCTATAAATTTCGAGAAATTAATGGCAAATTAGTACCAATGACATGTGGGACCCACCAGATATGGGCCCACATGCCAGTGAGCTGATCCCTATTTCCTAAGAAGGGTACAAAAAAGGTTTGTGCCGTGAAGGCCGATCAAAACCCCATCCTCTCCCCTGGCTTGCAGCGTGCGCTTGAGCACGGGCTCCCCGGTGCGATCACGGGTTTGAGCCGCTTCTTGCGTTGTATTCTTTTATTTTGGTGTAATCTGTCGGGACTAAGTGAGCATTGGTCGGTTTGTTACACCAACCGACCGATATGACTAATCGGTCCCCTGTAATACACCAACCGGATCGAAGTGATGTTAGTCCTGTATGACACTTAACCGATGATTCCTCATCATATAAATTGAAGGAGAAGTCCCGGTTTTCCAATATGATTTTCTTTAGTATCAGAATTTATAGTTTATACAAAATGTTTTATACTTTTGATTTTTAATTTATGTTTATACTTTTGACTTTTAATTTATGGTACATGAGTGTATTTGTGAGGACAAATCTTATGGGTCCAAAAACAACATATATTATAGGAAATGTACATATATTATACCATTATAATAATTTACAAATAATATTGGTACCCTGTACAATGTCCCACGGGTTACCACAAAAGATGCTAAAAGCTAATTTCTAATAATATTCTAAATAACTAATAATTAATTTCTAGCATCTGTCGGGACTAGTCGTCGTCTTCATCGTCGTCCTCCTCCTCGTCGTCGGCGTCGGCGCCATCGTCGGAGGCGTCGTTGTCGTCGTCGTCGTCCTCCTCCTCCTCCTCCTCCGACTCCGGATCGTCGTCATCCTCCTCCTCGTCCTCGTCCTCCTCCGCGACGACGTCCTCGTCGTCGTCGGACAACTCGTCCGACATGGACAACTCCGCCGGGTAGAAGACGGACTCCTTCCTCGGCCGGTTGCGACGAATGCGCTTCCGAGGGGGGCACTCATCCTCGGAAGACGGCGGCGGCGGCGGAGGCAGACCCGCAGGCATCGGTGATGGTGGTGGGGTGGAGTTAGAGGAACAGGAAGAGGCAGAGGAGGAAGACGCCATTGATCGAAGAGGAAGACGGTTAAATTAGGCAGAGGAAGATCGTCGGTTTTATAGAAGAGGCCTCTTGTCAGAGGCAGAGGAAGAGGCAGAGGCGGCTCCTCGGTTCGCGCCAACATTCGTCGTTTAATTTCAGATAGTCCCGGTTAGATACACCAACCGGGATTTAGGTAGTCCCGGTTGGAGACACCAACCGGGATTACTTCCCCCAAAATGGACATCACGGACTTGTGGTTCCCACATGGCAATGGTAGTAATTTGCCATAAATTACAAAGTATGTTACCAATTAAAACCGTGTATGAATTATGATTTTTTATGAAGGAAGGAAGCAATAATTGAATTTATATAAAAAGGTGAAAATCAGATTAAGATGGTTGGAAAATTAAATTGTAAAGAATATATGAATTTTTAATTTATTTTATTTTTGAAATCAGTTTAGTGTGGAATAAGTATGATTTATTATTTTTAGTAAGCCATGAAGCAATAATTGAATTTATATAAAAGGTAAAAATTTATACTAAAATTTGAAAAATTAAAGAGAAATTTCAAGGCTTCCAACAGTTTTCTATAATTTTCGAGATATTAATAGCAAATTAGCGGCGCTTGGAGTGGCTCCCGGCTCGCGCCTTTTTTTGGCAAATCAGTCGGTTGGTGTAATTAAGCGGGACTAAGGAGAGTCCGTCGGTTGGTGTCCTCAACCAGACTAAGTGAGATTCCATCCCGGTTTGTGATACCAACCGGACCGATGGTTCCTAGCGACTACCCATCGCGGCGTTGGTCGGTTGGTGTAACCAACAGGGGATCGATGTTTGGTTAGTCCGGTGGATGATACCAACCGACCGATGCCACCATCATATAAATTCTAAAGCGAGTGAGGTTGGAGGCATAAGCTGTTTTATCGTCTCCAACCTCTCTCGCCGACGCCGCTTTCATTTCGCCGTCCTCCTCTCCTCCGACGACCCAGCAGCCGCCGTCCTCCCGACCCAGCAGCGCCGTCGTCCTCCTCGTCACCGACGACCCACATGGCCGCCGTCCTCCTCGTCACCGACGACCCACTGTAGCTGCCGTCTTCCTCGCCTCCGACGACCCATGAGCAAGGTGCTCCTTGTGCTCTCTCTCCTTCCTTCCCTCGCTCCTCGGAAGGTGCAGCCGCAGAGCATGGGGACGATGAGTGCGGGCTCGGGCAAGCATGACGAGGCGTGACACAGTGGGCACGAGCGGCAGGAGGCGGCGCGCCAACAGAGCACAATCACGGTGCGCCCAGAGTGTTCGATTTAAATGCCCAAACCTACGCGATGGTGGAGCCAGATTTTAGCATCGGGAGTAAAGTAGTTAAATTGCTCAATAATTGGTCCAAGATATAAATTTTACATGAAAAAAATAAAACATAGCATGTATTTAATGGAAGACAATCTGACCTTTGTATCTTATTTATATGAATTTTGAGATGTATATGTATATGCCAATTTTATAGCAAATTTGAATTCTAAGATGTATGTCAATTAATTGTGAAATGTAAATGTATATACCGTCCTCGTCACTGTCGCCCGTCCTCGATCATCTACGTCATCTTCCCCACCGCCCTCCTCGTTGTCACCCGTTTATGTATAAGTATATGTGAAATGTGCAAGTATACTATTGTTAATCTTTTTTCGTTAATTTTCAATGCCTTCTTATAGACTACAAAACTACGATGGCGGGAGAAGGGTTTGATGGAGATGAGTTTATGAGAAGTTTGATTTCGGGAGAAGATGGTTACGAGCTCGATGATTCCATCGAGGCCGCAAGGCCTGTCGTGGACTTAAGGCTCGTTGAGATCGATGAGACTCATGCCGAGGCCGCTGAGACGACCATGATAATTAGATCGAACTTGTATATGCCGGTTCCACCATCATGCTAAGCCAACATTCTAACACGTAGACATTATTGTACCATATTTTCATATCACTCAATCGAGTAGCCAATCACGTCAGCGAGGTTCAAACAAGAAGTCGAAGGCAAGACATGTTATCACCGAAGTCGGCTATAACGACCAACCTCTTGCACCTCTAGGGCGATTGGGCCGTTCAATTCGCATGCGGCGCCCACGTCCGGGACCATGTGCCGCTTAGCATCGTGAGATGGGATAATGTCCTCGAAGATACGAAGGACATGCTCGACCGACTGAAGGAGACATTCACCTTCCCCAAGGGACCGAAGAGAAGGTGAAGAGTTACACGCTCAAGAAGATGGCCATCGATTCCAAACATATAAAAAGAAGTTGAACACGAGTACGCCAAGAAGAACCGAATTCTCGACTTCAACAAGTACCCAAAGTTGCGAATCAGCGGGATGCGTTCGTGAACTACAAGAATTGAATGAAGGTCAAAGTCCGACGAAAGGAACAGCCGTAATGCTCGAAGAAGCAATACCACCACCACCTCGCCCTAGTGGTTACCGCCAGCGATGCACAAATGGGAGAAGAGGGAACAAGAACTGGCTGGCGAGGGTGTCACACCCGTGACAATGGAATGGCCAGACAGAGCGAAGAGCTGGTTCTATGCTCACGGCGGCGGCCTTGACGATGATGGAAACACGGTGTTCGGGAATGTGCTGACAGATGTGGCCAGAAGACTTGTAAAGTCGATCGAGGAATCTTCCCAGGGTACCTTCGTGCCAAACAGGGAGAACGACGAGCTTACAAGGGCCCTACAAAACCCGGAGCACCCTAGACGTACACGAGGCGTTGGCGTCGTTCCGTGGAAGATTGGGTTCGCTAAGGACGCCGCTACCTATAGGAGTCGGGTGAGAAGCTAGTCCCAACAGGCACAACAGCTCCTAATGCTTGAAGAACGCCTGAATCAAATACAACAGAGCATGAAAGAAGAGATCCAAAGACAGATACAGTTAGCCTTGAGCCAACGGCTAGATGCGGGCTAGGAACCTCCTGCTAATCCGGACCTCATTAGTCCCTCAAGGCGGCGAAGCTGCTGTGCTTCCGGTGGGTTGCCCGAACCGGACTTGGGCCACTGGCCTGTGGACGACATCACGCAGCGGACACCTTGTGAGCTGCACGTCCAAGTGGGGAACATCTCTTTCAAGGCGGCTCACGGCATGGTCGACCGGTGGAGCTGTGGCTGGTCATCCATGGCCAACAGATAATGCCGGGCTACCTGTGGTCTCGACGAGGAGGTATGCCTAGGGTGCGTGACCTAGACCTCAATATTCCCGGAGGTGACGGGACTACGGGTTAGGAGAGGCATCCATAATTTCATCCAATGGCGAAGAAGTACAATATTTTTCGAGATCACATGGACGTGTCCTCTCCAACACCTTCATCACCTCCGGCACACATAAGCGGTCCGTCATCACCTCCATCGCCACCGAAGGAGATGCCTCCTGAAGAAGCCCGCCTCCTGCACCAAGCTCGCGACGCTAAACTCCAACTCCAACATCGCCGCCCAAGACAAGAAAGCCGGCTCGCCAAAGAACTCAAGAAGAGGACGAGGTCCACCCAACCCAAGAAGCTAGCTGCACTTGCAAAGCGGGCGTACGATATGACGGAGGAGGAGACCGAGAAAGTAGTCAGAGCCGAGGTCACTAAATTTTTTAAACCCAAGTCACCAGAGATGAAGGTTCAGCCTGGTACGAAAGAATTTCTAAAAGGCTTGAGGACAAAGTGAAAAATTTGAAGGACAAAAGGAAAACCTCGTATCGGACTCACGAGCGCACATTGGTCAAGGAAAGGTCCAAGAAGAAGACGCCAAAGAAGACGACGCCATCACCGATCGAAGGCCAAGGAGATGCAAAATTCATCGAAGAAACCGGTCTTCACCCGAGCAAATATTAGGCGACATGCGATTGAAGCCGCAGGTCGATAACAATATACACCGGGCGCTTCCTTGGTCAGGCGTGAGGAGATTGGCCAGCTACCAACTAGGATGCGCCAATTCTATGAATGGTACCTGGATGCGTTCAAGCATGGCCTAATGTCATTTGCCATGAAGTACAAGGAAGAACAATTTTTTCACTACGACAAGTGAATTTTATGTCCAATGGCCAAGAATGTACGAGCTATACCAATGACGCCATCGACGTGGCCATGTTGAGTTCTTTGGACTCGTAAGTGTCTTATTTAATTGCAAAAATCCACCGTGCGGGCCCTTACAAGATACTAACTTGCAAGCCTAACTAATTTCTTCTTATGTAAAATGGAGATAGAAAGATGCAAAAGTGCTTCTACTCTCAACACAAAGCTTCCTTGACCCTTTAGTTATCAATGAGACAAATGTTAAAATATCCCCGCCGATACAGAGACCAACATATACAACGGGCTAATAGGTCAAAAATATCATTCAAAGATACTTTTACCCTACAACTTTGAGTAAGTGTTTTCGCATCACTCGTTCTAATCTTTTTTCCACAACACGATGTTAGAACTAATTAGTTACCTATGTTCCATATATATGTACAGCTTTCATCGGATTCTTCTCATTATCGAGCTAGATCGTAGCATGATCACGCTTATAGACTCGCCGAGGAGACCAGGTTGAAAAGTACAAAACTTGATCGACATTCTCAACCGGTATTCTTGTTCTTTCCATTATTGTGCTCGTTCTACTCCATTTTAAACAAATTCTAATCATGTTCAATTTGCAATCACGTGTGTAGTGCATTCGCATCGTTCCGTATTAAACCGTGGGCTTAATTCAACGAGGAATTCGATATTACACTTGCCTCTCGAGTATGTATGCCATCAGGGTAGCTTTTGAGTTAGTTAACTTCATTTCCATGCATCCATTTCACGCTGTTAGCTTTTTTCACCACAGGTCTGGCGTCAGCCGTCAGGCACCAATATATGCGGCTACTATGTGTGCCATATTATGCACATCCTGGCCGAAGGTGCTACCGAGTTGAAATGTGCGTCCGATTTCTCGCCGGCGACCGTGAGAGCGATACAAGAACAACTTCGTCTTTGGATTTTCGATAAGGTCAGAATCCAAGAGGCGAAGTTTCACGCTCCGGTGGCAAATAGGTGGGGCCCTTCGATAAAGACCGTGAACTGCTCGGGTCAACATCTACGGCTACCAAGAGCGATGCACATAAAAGATCACGATGAACGCTCAGTAATTAAAGTTGTAATGAATGTCATTGTGATACCTAATAGTTGTAATTAAAGTTGTTAATAAAAGTTCGTGATTTAATTATCGTTATGCATGATTGATTATATGTGCTTTAATTAATTGTGACTTAGCACACAAATATATATATATATATAATAATAATAATAATAATAATAATAATATTAGACTTAACACACACGTACACATATATAATATAAATTACTCCGACACGCATATATATATATATATATATATATATATTATTTATAGCTCAGCGGTGCGCAGCAAGATCGGTTGGAGGAACCAACCGATCGAACAAAGCAACTTATCAAGACCAGCTTGGTGCCTCCAACCGCATCGACCGGGCTTCGCGAGGCACGGGTAAAGTTACGTGTGCTCGCTCAAGATCGGTCGAGGAATCAACCGATCGAACAATAGACTTATCACTACCGCTTGGTGCTTCCAACCAGATCGAGTGGGGTTTGGCGAGGCACGGCTAAAGCCACGTGTGGCCTCCAACCGACATCGATACTATATCGGCACCGGGTGAGGGAACCGGATCGATGCTATGGGGCATCGGTTCGAATGGCTATCTCGGTTTAAAACCGCATCGATGGCCGTTAGAACCGGACCGATGGCCAGATCTGTAGTAGTGTAAACTGACTTTATACCCACAATTAAGCTGAATCAAACTTCTAAAGAAGGAAGTTTTTGAACCACATGCTTCTCGCATCCAATATTTTTGGTAAGGAGTAAAAATTCATCATTACCCTCATTGCTTGTTTCCACATGGAAACAATGATGCGAATGTCTTTGAAGCTTAATAAAGTCTGCTTAGAATAAGGATATAAGAGGCATCCCCAATTACTAAGTTGCTTTGAATGCCATGCGGTGGTTGCAACCAAGGGGCGGCGTGGTGGACAAATTTTGTGTGAAAAATTCAATCTTTTTTGCCAGAAGAACACAACACGAATCATTGAGCGCAACCAACGACGAGTATCAGACAAGGAGCTCCTTGCACAAGCATAGATATATTTGCGTGACGGGAAAAATAATGCCGTATGTATTCCTTACATGCAACTATAGAAAAATCTCAATCATATATATATATATATACACACACATACAGACTATTGTATTCTTAAGAGTACGGAGTCCTTTCGTACTCATACTTTTTAACCACATGATTTTAGATTAGATCTAATCCTCATAGCTCCACGTGCAAAAAAATTAATGCCACACCTCTCTCAATACGTGGGCAAAATACATGCAGGATGACATCACCTCTCTCTCTCCCGATCCAAGCATACATGTAATTATTTCTTTTATTTTTTTTACCATATCTTCTGATTAAAAGCTCCGATTGATAAACGGTTTTCGAAAATGGGTTTCTGACATTTTTGTGAACAAAACTAGACCACGCTTGCTATATAAAATTTTTTAAAAATATTTTCATACTATGTACGGTATACGTATAGTAGCTTTACTATTTTCTTAAACACAACTTTACTACATTTATAATACAACTTTATTACATGTATATAGTAAAATAGTAAATATATGTAGCAAAGTGTTATATATAAAGTAGTAAAGAAAATTTTGTACATTGAGACTAGCCACACATTGGCTTTACTATTTTAATAAACATAACTTTATTATTTTTATGAATACAACGTCACTATATGTATGTAGTAAAGTGTTATATAAGAAGTAGTAAAGAATAAATTTATATATCGAGACCGGTCTAGTTTTGTTCGTAAAAATGTCAGGAACACGTAGGTGAAAACCACTCGTCAATCAGATGCGCAATTAAAAGATATAGTAAAAAACAGAAGAAATATATGTCACCTTCGCTGACAACAGTGCTGACTTCATTCCATACATGCATGCAGAGCCACCGGTGGGCTTATCGCGGAGATTTGCTCCATGTGTGTTTATTGATTAATCTAATTGCTAAAAAATTATATATACGGAAGCCTTCTGTACTCTTAAGAATACGTTAGTGCTACTATATATATATAAGGCCTATAGAACACCTAGGTGTTCTTTAACTAAAGAACACCCACGTATATAGACTGCCACGTGTCCACCCTAGCCTCCCTCCACTACTTTCCCGTGCACAGGTTCCGGCAGACGCGGTTATAGTAAAGATGCGTATTAGATATAGTAAACTTTCTAAAAAATTATAGTAAACACGAAATAAATCTGAATCAGCTTGCTCCCCAAGCCTATCCACTTGCCATGTGGTGGAGGATGACGTGAGTATTTTTACCAAATTTTATTTGGTATTTTCGCAATAACTTTTGACTGAAAAATCCAATTTATAAATCGTTTTCATATTTATGTTCGTTACATTTTTTCGAACAAAACTAGACCGGTCTTGCCATATATATTTTTATAGTAAAGTGGTTTACTATATTTTATAACAACATTTACTAGAGTCCGAACATTGTAAAATTGCAATATTAGTTACGTTCCAAATTCTAGTAAGCTTCTTATTAAGATATAGTGTATGCTATAGTAAATTTGTCATGAGAAAATAGTAAACCACTTTACTATTAGAATATACATGCATGATCGGTCCTGTTTTATTGGAAAAAATATCAAGAATACATATGTCAAAACGGTGCATCAATCGGAGCTCCTAATCAACGACAAATTGGAAAAAAAAAAGGAAAAACAATCACGTCATTAATGCACCAGTGCCATTACATTTTTTCATATTTATGTTCGTTACATTTTTTCAACAAAATAGAACGGTCTTGCCATATTTTTTTATAGTAAATTAGTTTACTATACTTTATAGGAAATTTTACTAGGACCCGAACATGATTAGAATGTAACATTATATGTGTTTTCAGATTATAGCAAAGCTCCTTGTAAGGCATAGTAAACCACTTTACTAAAAATATATATATGCATGATCGGTCTAGTTTTGTTGAAAAAAAATGTTGAAAACATGTATGTGAAAACGGTTTGTTAATCGGAGCTCTCAGTTAGTGGCAAAAGTGAAAAAAAAAGAAAAATAATTACGTCATTAATGCACCTGTGCATGCACATGAATTAGTTTTGCCCAGTTTTTGTTCGTTAATATTTTACTATTTCTGTGTGCAACTTTAATACAACGGATACACAGATTTACTGTATCGGCCCTGCTCGAGGCTGCACACATAGGAGAGGTGGGGAAGGGTGAGGGACACGTGGCGCAATATAAAAGTGGGTGTCCTTTAACTAAATAACACCTAGGTGTCCGTTAGCTTCACTTTCTATATATATAGAGTGGAGCTATAGAACACCTAGGTGTTCTTTAACTAAAGGACTCCCTAGTTTTCAACCGTCTGATCATCGCCGATCAAGCACCATGATCTAATCACCCTTTTCGTCCCCTCGACCAGCATCATCCCGCGACCGCGATCGACGGGCCCAACGACCGCGAGCCAAGGCGCTAATAGCCCACCCACGCGACCACGATCTGGCTCCCTTCGTTCCCACCCCGACACCGCTATCGCCGGGCGTCCGCTGCATGGCGTGCTAACGAAAGAACTTCGCCGGCGTCCGCCACCACGGCGACAAGCCGACGCCTCTCCACTCATCCTTGACTCCTGTTGCTGCAAAATTGCACAGCCGACGCCTCCCCACCGCCCCCACGTATGGTCACAAATCAATAAATTGAGATCGAAAATTGTGGTAAATCCCCAACTTCTCCGATTTACTATAGTGAATCCTCATATTCTCATCTCTCCTCTGCTTCGAATTTGTGGTTAAGAAGTTTGAATTTCCCTTTCCGTGTCCAATTGCAGTAAAATCAAGTTGGTACTCTCTGTTCGTGGTTCACCTATCAACAGTGTTGTGAAGGTTTTTGATCTAATTGTAGCAAAGCGATAACATCATCTGAAGCCTTGGTCTATATGGATATCCTGACACCTAATTGTCCCAAATACTTCATGCCTTCCATGGAACAAACGGTGTGTAACGAGGTTTACTGCAATATGGTTTTATCTTTACAATAGTTGCACTAGTGCTACTACTAAATTCATATTTCTTTTAATTACGAAATTTCAGTTAACGGCACCTCCAAGTAACACATGCTCTGCTTCATTTGTACAAAACATTGTACTGCCAATATGTCGAGATACAACTACTCGAGATGAGGCTTTTAGTACTACAGCTGCACCAACCCCTCAACTAGACTTGCCAAAGAATGGATCAGAAGAGGTTTGTCTCCTATTTACTATAATATCGCGTAGTATTTACTGTAAAAACTCACCATAAGTTCAATAAAATGTGCTTTACAGGAATCCAATGTGTGCAATGTGCCGCACATAGGTATGGCGTTCACTTCTCAAGACGATGCTTATGACTTCTACAATGAGTACTCCTTCAGAGTTGGTTTTGGAGTCAGAAAGGACAAGGCCTACATGTCAAAGAAAAAAGATGAGCCTACCATGAAGCGCTTCCTATGCTGTAGTGCTGGAAAATTCAAGTCAAAAAGGGAAGGCACACCAAAACGAAATAGGGTCAGTAAAAAGACAGATTGCAAGGCATTGATGAAGGTGGAGTTGTCCTCGAATAATCTGTGGGTAATCAAAGAATTAAACCTTGACCACAATCATATGCTATTCCCCTCGCCATCAAAAGGGAAATTTTTCAAGTCCCACAAAAAAATTGGGGATGAGGTCTGTCGTGCACCCCGGTATTTCTATCGGCTTGAGTGACCGAATACTAGTCCCAGAAGACCATAGCTAGTATTGCACTCAAGGACATTTGGAATATCATAGCAGGCATTGCATTTAACTAGAATTTAACAGTTTACATAAATATTATCCCAGTCGACATAGACAAATACATAGTCTTGCACAGGGTTTAATTCAAGCACATAAAAATAACGCAGCGGAAAACTGAAGCGATGATATCCCGAGGTTGACTCGGAACGCGCGACTAATCACCTTGACCCTCCTGGTCACAGCTGGCACCGTTGCTGAAATCTTGACCTGAACAAATATCCGTGGTCCATATAATGAGTACACGGCTACTCAGCAAGCGGTCCTTAATAAATAAATACAAGGTTAATGGATGGGTATGGTTATTTTGCTAAAATATCACCTATCTACTTGTTTATTTGTTCTTGATTCATTGAACACATGATAACACACGAACGTAGCCAAAAGAACGCTAACCAGCTCCAAGAGAGCAATCCCTGCCTACACTACATCAAGTTAATTAATTTAAACACATTGTACTACCTTGTGTCAAACTCCTTTCCCCCGCCCATAACCGCGGGCACAGCTACCATGATAGTTTTAACTCTGCAGAGTGTGTACACGTTCCCCACAAGCCCTATCTCATCCCGAGAGAGAAACAGTACAAAACCGTTCCCTGTTTCCACCTGCCCCAATACTGTACCCTTTCTTTTGGTTTCGCGCCCCATACGGTACACTTCGACCAGGCCGACAGTCATGCGCACTCCTTTAGCCGGATTTGATAGCGCACCGCATGAGGTTAGCCCCCATTTAAGCCATTCGGAGCCGGTGATCGCGAATCACGTCCGTCCACTATGAGTACAGCGGAAACAAGCTTCCACAGCTAACGGTCAGGGCCAGCAGGCACAAGTGGCCGTACGGTTTAGGTTCGGTATGGTAGTCACAAGTATACGGTTCTTATATGATAGAGGAGACCTGCACGTCTCAACCACAAGCCCAAAATCTGCCTCTTCTGGGTCTCCTCAAGTCAACACACACCACGTTGATTTTAGTTGATTAGGTTTACCAAAAACAGCACCACGAAGCCAAGACTCCACGGGTACCAGTTAATAATATGTGAAACCTATCAACTACCAACCCCAGAAGCTAGGCTAAGCATCTACACAAGGATAGGCTAGAAAAACAGTACCAAAATAGGCTAACAATGGAAGGCTACGTCATATCAGTAGAGTACTAATATGGACTCGGAGCAACGGACACATGTGATGATAATTAAAGCATGCAGAGTTAAGTAAACAGGAAATAATTAAAATTTAGCAAACTAAGGTTTCAACATGAAACTAGCTTGCCTTCGAAGAAGCTAGGTTCTGGATCACCTCCTTCGAACGGCTCCGGAACGTCTCCCGGACAGCAGGTACATGTCGGTTCTACGCGAAAGAGTAAATAAATAACAATAAATATCAAACATATAGAAAACAGTATGGTAAAAATATATAAAATTCTTGGGATTATTTGTCATTTTTAGGCTCTGGAATCATCTAATTTGGAGTTCGGGAACTCCCTAAACAATTCGGGGAAGTTTTGGGCTAAATAGAAAAGGCTGAAAAGAATAAACCCGGTTAACCGTGGGTTAACCACGCAAAAACCGAGAGAATCCAGGTTAAACTGGCTCGGGCGGGCGGCCGACGCGAGGCGGCGCGACGGGACACGCTGGGCGGCGATTGGCGCGGGCGGTGCGGCGAGAGACCGCGGGACACGTGGCGCGACGGTCGGCCGGGCGAGGAGCAGCGTCGGTGAAGCACGTCTTGGTCTTGGCGCGGCGAGTGGCGGGCGACGATGGCGGCGGCGGCGGCGGCGGGGCGAAACGTCGGGACGGGACACGCGGTGGCGGGCAATGGACGACAGCGTGTCTTGGCGAGGTACAATGCTGGCGGGAGGCAGCGGTGACACGGCGGCTTCGCGGTTGGGCGTAGCGTCGCGAAGTTTCTCGCCGGCGCGGATGGCGGGGACGGCGACGGGCTCGCCGGTGGCGATGAATTCCGGCCAAATTTCGGCGCTCCATAACTTGGTCAATTCTCCACCAAAATTTGCGATCCATATATCCAAATTGATCAGCGCGACGAGCTCTACTACGTGATTGTCTTGGATTTGGTGATTGGGCACTGGGATAGGAGAATTACCTCGATTTGCTTCGGGTTTTGCACGAAAACCGAGGCGGCGGCTAGGGTTTCGAGGGTTGGAGTGATGTGGCCGACCAGGGAACCCTAGGGGGGTTTATATAGTGCTTAGGTCGACTTGGGTCAGCCCTAATATGGATAGAATTGAATTGGGCTAGAATTAGGTCTTAATTGGTCAAATTAAAGTCCTAGGGGGTTTAGGACTAGGTGGATTGGGTTTTGGGCCTAGTTAGGGCCTAAATAGGCTATCCAAGCCTGTTAGGACCTTTTTCCTATTATTATTTTATGTTTTTGGCTTTTATTTTCTTTATTGCTAATATGTGACATTATAATTTTATTAGGATGTCACAAGGTCATGGAGGTGGTCAGGAAGCTACACTACAACAATGTCGGCGATGGGCCCATCATGGACGTACTATGCAAAATGTTTGAAGGGGCACAAAACATGTCGTTCACTAGTAAGGACATCAGCAATAGGTGTGTCCCTCAACTTTACTATACTGTATACCAAGTTGGAACTGTAATTACAACATATACTTTATTGTTTTTGTGCATATGATATAAATCTGAACCATCAGAATTTTTTTTTCTATCCTCGATGTTAGTTTACAGTAATCATCAGAAAAGTTTACTTTCATTGTGCGGTTATCTTTACTATATTGTATATTGGCGCGAAACTATATCTGAATATATGCTTTACTATTTATGTGCATTGACACCAGACAATATTTGCAGAAAAGCTAAACTAACAAAAGAGGACATTGCAAGAGACGTCGAAAAAACAGTGGACTAGCTTTGTGAGATGAAGGCCAACAATTCAAATTTCTTCTATGAGATAGATGTAGATGATCAGGGGAGACTAAAAAACATTTTCTGGTGTAATGCAAATTGTAGAGCTGCATACCAACACTTTGGGGATGTCATCATATTTGACACAACGTACAAAACAAACAGATTCAACATGCCACTTGCACCATTTTTAGGTGTAAGCCACCACATGCAGACAATCTTCTTTGGATGCGCTCTGCTGCATGATGAGAAGGCAGAAACATTTGCTTGGCTCTTGAAAACTTTTCTAAGATGCATGGACAATAAGCATCCAGTTGGCATATTGACAGGTAACTTTACAAATAGGTTTACTATACATGTTGCCAGCATTTTACTATAGGAAGATTGTATTTTTACACCCTGTTTCCTTGCATACGCACCAAGATCCAAATGATGGAGAAAGCAATTGCAGATATCCTTCCCAATCTGCCCACCGCTTTTGCAAGTGGCACATGCTCAAAAGGTCCGGAGCAACTATTAAGGATGTATAATGGAAACAAGAAGCTGAAGTATGAGCTCCACGAGGTCATCAATAATCCGTTCACACCGATTGAGTTTGAGGACCAGTGGGCAGAATTTATCAAAAGGAATGGCTTGCAAGATGTCCCGGTGATGGACACTTTATGGAGAGAGAAAAAGATGGGTCCCATGCTATTTCAAAAATGTCTTCTTTGGGAACATGACATCTACACAAAGAAGTGAGAGTATGAATGCAGTGGTGAAGAAATTCTTCGTGAACCATAGAACTTCTCTACACAATTTTGCACTGGAAATGAATAGGGGCATCACATCAATAAGAATTAAAGAAGACAAAGAAACATTTGATCAAGAGGTATAGTTTACTATACTTGTATGATTGTTTTTACTATGAAATGGTCTTCAATTTACTATTTATTTATAATCAGTGGCTGTAGAAATGAATTTATCATGGCAGTTTCATGAACTTTACAACTCATCAATGGTGTATTTTACTATGTTTGTTCACCAAAAACTGCAGGGGCATACAAGTTTGCCGTTGAGATACAAGTTTGATGAGCAGGTGAGTGCGTTGTACACACGGAGGGTGTATGAAAAGTTCAAAAACGACATGTTTGAGAGCACTGCTTATGTGGTCGAATCAATAGAGAATGTTGGTGGCGGTGAGAAGTTGTTTACTGTCAAGCACCAAGATTACGAGGAGAAGCCAAGTTGGGCACGTCATATTTTCCGCGTGTCAGCAAATGTTCAAAAAGGAGCTTTCAGCTGTGATTGCAGATCATGCGAGCACAGGGGATTGTTTTGTGCACACTTGCTAAAGGTGCGTATCATAAGTGGTTTCCCACTTTTGTATGTTTTGTACTACAATCATGTTCTGCCATTGTTTCTGTAAGAAAATGTTAGTCTTTTTTACTATAGTCTGAAATAAACATTTTCTGTAAGTTTGACTAGTTATTTACTGTACTGTAGGTTTTTTCCCAAATAAGCTTAAAACACATCCCTGAGAAATATATACTAAGGAGGTGGTGTAGGAATGGTAAAGAAGGATCAACATTTGATGGAACTGATGTGAGAAGCATACTCGGCGCTGCAGATCGGACTTCCATGCAGTATCGCCACGATGTTCTCCTTGAATGTGCATTGAGAATCGTTAAGAAAGGAGTTGGAACAAATTATCATTTTGATGTTGCCAAACATGCCTTGTGTCAGCTAGATGAAGCACTGGATAAGCTAACATACCAAAATGAGGCAGGAAAAATTGATCAAGACAACACAAACAACATCAACTTGTCACGGATGGATGCACCGGCCAACTACACCCAACTAAAAGAACCTGATCATGTCAAAAACAAAGGGAGAACGAGACAGAAAAGTTTCCTAGAAGTTTTTGAAATCCTCACAGCAAAAAGAAAGCAGGTTGCAAAGCAGAGGCAGTGCCATAAGTGCATGCAATATGGGCACAACTCCAGGACATGCACAGGCAACCGGGCTATGTGATACCTTTTTATGTGTGAAACTTTACTATATAAACATGTGAAAATTATAGGGGGTTTAATTATTTTACTAAATTTTCTGTTAAGATTAACTATAATTAGATACCAACTGTTACTGATGATACATATATATAGAAAAGTACACAACACCTTTGCCCCCGTGCTGCTTCGTTTGGTGCAAAAGGCCAGTTTTAGTTGTATACTTTACTACAAATCCTCGCCATATATTACTGCGTATATGTGTGAAACTTTAGTATATAAACATGTGAAACTCTATATATGGATGTGTGACACATTACTATATAAACATGTGAAAACTCATTGAACTTTACTATATAATATATGTGGAACTTTGCAGTTTCTTTAAAATTAGGGGGTTTAATTCTTTTACTAGATTTTCTGTTAAAATTTACTATATATAGATACCAACACTATATATAGATACCAACTGTTACTGATGGCACATATATTTATAAAAGTACACAACAGCTTTACCCCTGTGCTGCTTCGCTTGGTGCAGGACAGTTTCAGGTGTTATTTGCATGCACGGTAAAAACACTTGGAAAAGAAAATGAAACAGGCACATTGCAGTCCATCACAAGGCATTAGATGTAATGGTGGGGGGCAGTAGCCACTAGCCACATATAAAGACTTTGCAGTCCATCACATATGCATTTAGGTATAGGGGTGGGGGCAGTAGCCACTAGCCACATACAAAAGACATCGACACAAACAAAAATGTTTTGACATGCAGGTCATCGGAAAGACAATACAGAAAAGCAACAACGTGATTCCTCCTGCGTACAACACTGCATTTCTTAACTAGCAAATGGGCTTCCTTGTGCTTACTTCCCTATACTTCTTGTCTACTTCACAAAAATCTTTGCGCACTAGAGATGGGATGCCATAGAATCCTTTGTTGATGGGATGGAGCACCAACATGTGTAAAAAGTGCTGCCTGTAGGATAGTGTCTCACTCTGCACACATTAAACGAGAATCAGAAAAAAAGCATTTATGTCAGCGTATAGTAAAAATTGCTTATTTTACTATATGCTAGTATTATATTTACTATAAATGAATTGCTTACAATTGGCAAATCTGAATTCAATTTCTGTCCATCCCATAACTCCATATATTGCATCACATGAATGCCACAATCATTGTCCCTCATTTTGTCAACCATTTGTTTATATTTAAACCTCCAGCGGAAGAACTCTGGTAAACACTTGGACTTGTCGCACACACGAGCAATAGATAGGTAAAGCCTTTGCACCTATTTTTCACACAAAAACAGTGAGACATGCATGAACTGAATAGAAAAATGAGACTACTTAACAGAGCAATAGGGCATAGAAAAGATAAACATACTAGTAGGTCTCTAATGCTCTTATGGTATTTGTGAGGTTTATGCGAGCGAGGATCAAATATGTCAACAGTTTCAGTGCTGCAATTAACCACATAGAGGCTCCAATGGTCTTCACAACTAACAGGCATGAATAACTGGGACAAAAAAAAAAGTAAAGCTTCAATGTATACATTCGTAAAAAATAACAATAACATACTGCAGTAATTAAAAAAGCGTGACACTAACAAGATCCCATTCATTCAATTCATATCCAAGGCTTCGTTTGCTGAGCGTTTCATCTAGGCATCCTTCTTGCCATTGAGAGATTGGATGGATTTGATCTTCAAGAATCGCAGTCTTGTACAGCGTGTAGTAAAAAGAGATGCAGTGAAAAGAATCAAAAGGAATGGCATACAAAAAAGAAGAATTATTGCAGTAAAAAGGTGTCTACATAAATCAAAGGAGTCAAAGAAAATCAGGAATACCACAACAACTGAAGGCAGCATCCTGCGAAACCCGCGACAGCCATCCCTCCGTGCATCATCAAATGTAATGGATCGTGCTAAAGCATCAATGAAAATAGGTTCCACTTTACCACCCGTGGTGAAGGAATTCTTCAAATGCAATCCGGTAGCAGCCCGCTCATCGCTAAGACAGAGAAATTTGAAGCTTGCAAAGAAAAATAAAAGATTACATATAGGATATCGAACTTGTGCAGCACAAGGAGTACACAAAAAAATGCATGCGAAAAAAAAGGAATTTACAGTTTACCATAAGATGTCATCATCGTATTTAGCTGTTAGATTAAGGTGGAATAATGCTTCAGCAGGCTGATGAATGCTCTTCGGTGGCAAAGCAGACTTGAATGGGGAATTGAACTTGGGGTTTTTTAATTTCTTCCTAAAACCATGGCCAAGATTTTCAGTGCTTTGCAATGCTTCTTTGCCTTCCTGAATGTTGACACCACCTAACCCAGTAATGATTTTGTCAACAACATCATCGGCCTTTTCCATTGCATCAAGTGCAGCGGCATCAACATCCCCACCTTGCACTTCCCCCCTTCCGCATCATCATTTCCAACTATGCAAAACACAAAAAAAATAGGGTTTGTGTGATAACTTTTTTTTTACTACATCAACACACAAATCTTTGCTACAATAAACTCACAAATTTTACTACAAAACAAGAAGGTACTAGTCTTCAGTGTGCATAACCAGAACATCTATTTACCACAATGGAACACATTGATTTACTGTGGTTTGAAAAAATTCATTTTATACAAATGAGGGTGAATTACCTTGGTTTCCTTGGTTCTCTACAATTGTGTCCATTGCATCTGTTGCACATTGATCAGCGTCATGTCCTTGCACTTTCTCGTTTGGCACTACAGAAAAAAAATAGACATAAAAAATGCATGTTAGAAAATTATTAGATACCTGAACAGACAAATCTTTTCTACAATGAACAAATAACTTTTATTAGAAAAAATAATAAGGTATTCATGTATGTTCTGTAGCATCAGAGCATCTCTTTACTATGATGAAACAAATGGCTTTACTGTAGAATGAATCATTCGTTTATTCATAAATATGTATTACCTAGGTTTCCTTGGTTCCCTACAATTGTGTCCATTGCATCTGTTGCACATTGATCCACGCCATGTCTTTGCATATTCTCATTTGGCGCTACAGAAGTAGATATAAAAAAATTGTGTGAGTAAACTCTTTTACTACACGAACTGACAAGTCTTTTCTACAATGAAAAACAAACTCTACTAGAAAAACAAAGAAGGTATTCTTTATGTAATGTAGAACCAGAGCATCTCTTTACTATGATGAAACATATAGATTTACTTTAAAATGAAGCACTCCTTTACTACCAAAATTAAAAATGCATTACCTGGTTTGACTTGGATATCTGCAAATTTGTCCATTGCTTTTATGTCACACTGATCATCGTTATATTCTTGCACATTCTCATTAGGCGCTGACCCAAAAAAAAAACAGGGTGCACTAACATTACTAATTTTTACCATATTAATATGTACATCTTTACCATAGTGACATATACAGCTTTGCAAGAAAGTTATATTTTCTATATACCTGGACTTTTCTCAAATGCATCTCTCCTAGAAGCCCGTGAGATTGATGATTCACTTGTCGTGACAACACTGAAGAACTTCTCGAGCATCTTATCCTGACACTCTTCAATGATTCTAGTAATTTGGCTCTCTAACTCAATATCATAAGTAGCAATACATTTAGAAAGCTCCAGGTAAACTTCTTTGCTGACTTTGCCCTCAAATTTCGACAGGCGATCTAGAAGCTTTGGGAAAACAACAGTAGGGCCAGGTTGAGCACGGGATTCCCACTTTGCCCTTGCATAGCAAGACGATACCCTTTTTCTCAACTACACAAAATATAGAAAATCAAATAAAAGAGAAATGATCAGCTAACAAAAATAGGGTGCACTAACAACAAAAAAGAATCTAAAGGGGAAAAGGTGCATGGTACGAACCGGCAATCATCCGTACATAGCTTTGCCAAGACAACGTGGCATCTTGTCCGCATTAGAAAGCTCAACAAGCATATTATGCGAAAAATGAGCAATTCTTGGCATAGGCCAACTGCTGGGAGCTTCTTTACACACAAGATTGTCCAAATAATAAATCTGCATGGCATACATTTAAATCATATAATTTACTACTTCAGCACATATATATTTACTATAACCTCGAAACATACCAATAGAAATGCAGGGGAGCCCTGGATACCACGTGAGTCAACATTCTTCTTTGCTGCAAACCACTCCCGAGAACATGTTCTCAAATGATTTATCACAGCCAAACACCAGTCCATGTCAGGAATAGCACAAACATCCTCAACTGCTTTTATGAACTTCTTTGGTACATAGGCGCTGGTTGTAGTCATAAGTAACCTTGTGATCATCATAAGCATGAAACATTTCACAAACAAGTTGTCGTTGCGACCAGTTTTGATGACTTCCTCAAGCCTATTATAAAATACAAAAAAATGCCACTGTCAGCAAAAAAAAAACAATGAATATTCCTACATTTGTAAAATTGAATTTGCCTACAGACCAACAAGTTTATTGTAAAAAAAGAACTTTCCTATAGTCTGGTCTAAAACTTTACTATAATCTGTATATAACTTGACAATACCAATAGCAATTGCGATATAAGCACAAAATTTAATATGCAGTTACTAATATATATAGATAAATTTGCAATGAAGAGGCAATACTTCTCTATTTTTATATCTCTATGGATTGCTTTGTTTTCTATGCCCAAGTCACGCCTAAACGCCGAGTCATCATAGCGATCTTCATTTGGAACATGCTGTCTTCCCTGTGGCAAGCCAAAAACACAACTCACAGCATGGGAATCTAATGGCAGCTGTCTATCATGGTCAATCTATAGAGTCATTGTCTCTGGGCAAATTCGATCCATTAACCATACTAGCAGCTCTCTTTTACCCAAACGACCAATCTTCATATCCAACACAGCACCAAAACCCAGATCCCTAATAACCTGTCTCTGGTTATCATTCAGGTTGGTGGAGAAGAATTGCTCCAGATATTCAGGGACACACCGCATTGAAGGTGGAATTGGGTACTGAGAAAAAAAAAAGATGTTTAACATTCAAGATAAAAGAAACAAAAAATACCCAATCAATTGCATCTACATAACAGCAAGACAAAAAAAAACCTGTTTGGCATTAACGCCCGCCCCCACATCATCTTTTTTTGTCCCCACACAAGCCTAGGCAAATGTGGAAACAAGAATATGATTACATGTATGTTACAAAAACATCTTTACTATAGCAGCCAAGCTATGTTTACAATGATGATGACAACAGGTTTAAAAAAATATAACAAAAAATTCACATCTACTCTTAATGATAAACAAATTTGACAAATAAAAGACATTTACATTATTTTTTTGAAAAAGCAAAGATATGTACATAACCTTTATAATAAAACTACTGACTTACCATAACAAACAAGCAATATTTATGATGATCATTACAACAATTTACAATAGTAAAAAAAGGTTCAACCGCTGTATTGCTTACTTTTCTTTTTGCCTTCTTTGTTGGATGCAAAGATGCATTGACATCTTCATTGTCATTAGGGACAAAATCATCATCTTCATCTATTTCATCAGGGACAAAATCATTATCTTCATCTACAGTTTTTCTATTGCCCTTTGGTGCCTTTCTTTTACCCAATGCTGACTCAGCTTTTCCATTACCCTTTGCTGCCTTCCTTTTACCCAATGGTGACTGTGGAGACACTGCTTTTCTTTTGCCCTTTGATTCAGGGTTGGGTCTTGCACTAGAAGGAACTAACGGCGTACAAACAACGTGAGATGGTCTAGGAACTGAAGGTACACTAGTAGGGGCTGCAGCTGGAGCAGGGGTAGCAGTTGCACTATTAGGAGATACAACTGGAGTGGTTGCTTTAGTTGCACTGGTACATAAAAGTGGAGCAGGAGCTGCAGCGGTGAGGAGATCTGATGGTGCACAAGGATCTGACAGCCTTACCTGGAGTGGCACAATATCAATTATAGTTGGTTGGCTTTCCACTATTTGGAACCCTGAATCATTGGGTAAATTACAACTGAATGTGACATGATTCTTCTTCCCTCTAGCTGTATCATCCTTTTTGTCACATACATTTTTACTCTTTTTCCTGGTGTAGATCTGTTGTCCACCCATCTGTTTTTCAAAAAAACAATAATAAGAACAACACAAACAATAAAATGTTTTACTATATCAGCCTGATGTGATTTACTAATTTTAACTAGCAACTTCATCCAAGTTCAGCTAATGAAATTTGACCTAGAAAAAGGTGCCACAACCGTACGAATGATGAATGTTCAGCTAATGAAAATATTTTTACTAATTGATACTTGAAACTTCATTCAAGATCAGCTAATGTTCTACTACCATTAGCTAAAACAATCAGTAATAATCACAAAAAGGCAAAAGGAGCGCACATACCACAAAAAATACCACGGTTTAACAAAAAATCTAGAGTGTTTTTTCGATGGGCTTAGTGCCATACCACTACGAATCATGAAAGGAACTCCGTCGGAAGTAGGATTGGTGCTGAAGATGAAACAAGCGCGGATCAACCTCTACTACATTGCAAAAAAAGAGCACACATTAAAAACAGATTCTAGGGCTTAAAAATCCCCCCCACTATAGGAGAAAAAAAAAGTAGCAGGTCGAGAAGCTACCGAGGGGGAATAGAATGGAATCTAACCTGCGATTTGAAGCTTGTAGAAGCGGCGCCGGCTCCAGGTGACAAATCGGCGGTTGCGGGATGGGAAGTGAGGCATTCTTCTGCGGCGGTAGGGACGGTGGGGCTTCTTCGTCGGCGGTAGGGATGGAGGCAAGAGGATAACGCGGTGGCGGACGGCGCAAATCCGGTGGACTGACCGAGCTGCGGAAAGGCGACGGGGGTTGGCGCAGTGGGGAGACAGAACAACGCCGGTTTCCTCAACGACGGCAACGAGGTAGCATGTTAGGGAGGCGGAGCATCGCCGATGGCCATCACGACGAGGAACGACGGCGTGCACCGTTGATGAAGAGGCGGCGATTGGGGGACGCGGTCGAGACTCGAGGCGAGGGTGGGGGAAGGGATGTACCAGCGTGGGGAATGCAGGGCGGATGGGTCGGGCCGTGGTCGAGACTCGAGGCGAGGGTGGGGGATTGCAGACGGATGTATCAGCGTGATAAATGCAGGGCAGACGGGTCGGGCCGTTTTGGTGGAAAAATCAACGGTGATGTGGCCTTGATCCTACGGATACAAACGTGGGTGTTCTTTAGTTAAAGAACACCTAGGTGTTCTATAGTCTTTATGTATGTGTGTGTGTGTGTGATATATATATATATATATAGTGCTAATGATGGTTGGATGTGCTAACACGCTAACATGTAATCTAGACCTTTGGATTAAGATTTAAAGGATGAGATGAAGCTAATTATTAGCTGTGTGTGAAAGCATTTATGGCAATGAGTTGTCTTGCACCTAAATGTGTAAGTATTTATGTGAGTTGGCTATAGAACACCTAGGTGTTCTTTAACTAAAGAACACCCACGTTTATATCCGTAGGATCAAGGCCACATCACCGTTGATTTTTCTACCAAAACAGCCCGACCCATCCGCCCTGCAGTCCTCACGCTGATACATCCGTCTGCATTCCCCCACCCTCGCCTCGAGTCTCGACCACGGCCCGACCCATCCGCCCTGCATTCCCCACGCTGATAAATCTGTTCCCCCCACCCTCGCCTCGAATCTCGACCGCGTCCCCCAATCGCCGCCTCTTTATCAACGGCGGCGTGCAGCCACCGTTCCTCGTCGTGATGGCCACCGGCGATGCTTTGCCTCCCTAACATGCTACCTCATCGCCGTCGTTGAGGAAACCGCCGTTGTTCTGTCTCCCCAACGCGCCACCCCCCGTCGCCTTTCCGCAGCTCGGTCAGTCCACCGGCTTCGCGCCGTCCGCCACCGCGTTATCCTCTTGCCTCCAACCCTACCGCCGACGAAGAAGCCCCACCGTCCCTACCGCCGCAGAAGAACGCCTCACTTCCCATACCGCCACCGCCGATTTGTCACCTGGAGCCGCCGCCGTTTCTACAAGCTTCAAATCGCAGGTCAGATTCCATTCTATTCCCCCTCGGTTTCTTCTCGACCTGCTACCTTTTTTCTCCTGTAGTGGGGGGATTTTTTTAAGCCCTAGAATCTATTTTTAATGTGTGCTCTTTTTTGCAATGCAGTATAGGTTGATCCACGTTGTTTCATCTTGAGCACCAATCCTACTTCTGACGGAGTTCCATTCATCATTCGTACTGGTATGGCACTGAGCCCATCGAAAAAACACTCTAGATTTTTTGTTAAACCATGGTGTTTTTTGTGGTATGTGGACTCCTTTGCCTTTTTGTGATTATTACTGATTGTTTATTGTCCATGCAAGGCAACAGGGTGTAAAAATACAATCTTCCTATAGTAAAATACTGGCAACATGTATATTAAACCTATTTGTAAAGTTACCTGTCAATATGCCAACTGGATGCTTATTGTCCATGCATATTAGAAAAGTTTTCAAGAGCCAAGCAAATGTTTCTGCCTTCTCATCATGCAGCAGAGCACATCCAAAGAAGATTGTCTGCATGTGGTGGTTTACACCTAAAAATGGGGCTAGTGGCATGTTGAATCTGTTTGTTTTGTACATTGTGTCAAATATGATGACATCCCCAAAGTGTTGGTATGCAGCTCTACAACTTGCATTACACCAGAAAATGTTTTTTAGTCTCCCCTGATCATCTACATCTATCTCATAGAAGAAACTTGAATTATTGGCCTTCATCTCACAAAGCCGGTCCACTGTTTTTTTGATGTCTTTTGCAATGTCCTCTTTTGTTAGTTTAGCTTTTCTGCAAATATTTTCTCGTGTCAATGCACATAAACAGTAAAGCATATATTCAGATATAGTTTCGCGCCAATATACAATATAGTAAAGATAAGCGCACAATGAAAGTAAACTTTTTCTAATGATTACTGTAAACTAACATCGAGGATAGAAAAAAAAAATCTGATGGTTCAGATTTATATCATATGCACAAAAACAATAAAGTATATGTTGTAATTACAGTTCCAACTTGGTATACAGTACAGTAAAGTTGAGGGACACACCTATTGCTGATGTCCTTACTAGTGAACGGCATGTTTTGTGCCCCTTCAAACATTTTGCATAGCACGTCCATGATGGGTCCATGGTCGACATTGTTGTAGTGTAGCTTCCTGACCACCTCCATGACCTCATCCCCAATTTTTTTGTGGGACTTGAAGAACTTCCCTTTTGACGGCAAGGGGAATAGCATATGATTATGGTCAAGGTTTAATTCTTTGATTACCCACAGATTATTCGAGGACAACTTCACCTTCATCAATGCCTTGCAATCTATCTTTTTACTGACCCTATTTCATTTTGGTGTGCCTTCCCTTTTTGACTTGAATTTTCCAGCACTACAGCATAGGAAGCGCTTCATGGTAGACTCATCTTTTTTCTTTGACGTGTAGACCTTGTCCTTTCTGACTCCAAAACCAACTCTGAAGGAGTACTCATTGTAGAAGTCATAAGCATTGTCTTGAGAAGTGAATGCCATACCTATGTGCGGCACATTGCACACATTGGATTCCTGTAAAGCACATTTTATTAAACTTAGGGTGAGTTTTTACAGTAAATACTACACGATATTATAGTAAATAGGAGACAAACCTCTTCTGATCCATTCTTTGGCAAGCCTAGTTGAGGGATTGGTGCAGCTGTAGTACTAAAAGCTTGATCTCGAGTAGTTGTATCTCGACATATTGGCAGTACAATGTTTTGTACAAACGAAGCAGAGCATGTTTTACTTGGTGGTGCTCTTAACTGAAATTTCGCAATTAAAAGTAATATGAATTTAGTAGTAACACTAGTGTAACTATTGTAAAGATAAAACCATATTGTAGTAAACCTCGTTACACACCGTTTGTTCCATGGATGCCATGAAGTATTTGGGACAATCAGGTGTCAGGATATCCATATAGATCAAGGCTTCAGATGATGTTATCGCTTTGCTACAATTAGATCAAAAACCTTCACAACACTGTTGATAGGTGAACCACGAACAGAGAGTATCAACTTGATTTTACTGCAATTGGACACAGAAAGGAAAATTCAAACTTCTTCACCACAAATTCGAAGCAGAGAAGAGATGAGAATATGGGGATTCACTACAGTAAATCGGAGAAGATGGGGATTTACCACAATTTGCAATCTCAGTTTATTGATTTGTCACGATACGCGGAGGGGGAGGCGTCGGCTGTGCAATTTTGCAGCAACAGGAGTCGAGGATGGGTGGAGAGGCGTCGGCTTTCCGCCATGGTGGCGGGAGCACACAGGAGTTTCAGCTCGTCAGCACGCCGCGGCAGCGAGACGCCGGCGACGACGGTGTCGGGGTAGGAACGAAGGGAGCCAGATCGTGGTCTCGGGGGTGGGCTATTAGCGCCTTGGCTCGCGATCGTTGGGCTCGTGGATCGCGGTCGCGGGATGATGCTGGTCGAGGGGACGAAAAGGGTGATTAGATCGTGGTGCTTGATCGGTGATGATCGGATGGTTAAAAACTAGGGAGTCCTTTAGTTAAAGAACACCTAGGTGTTCTATAGCTCCACTATATATATATATATATATATATATATATATATATATATATATATATATATATATATATATATAGCTAAAAGACACCTAGGTGTTCTTTAGTTAAAGGACACCCATATTTATAATGCGCCATGTGTCCCCCACCCTCCCTCACCTCTTCCATGCGTGCAACCTCGAGCAGGGCTGATACAGTGAATCTGTGTATCAGTTGTAGTAAAGTTGCACACAAAAAATAGTAAAATATTAACGAACAAAAACTGGGCAAAACTAATTCATGCACAAGTGCATTAATGACGCAATTATTTTTTTTCACTTTTGCCGCTGCCTGAGAGCTCCGATTAACAAACCGTTTTCACATACATATTTTTAACATTTTTTTCAACAAAACTAGACCGATCATGCATATATGTTTTTTTAGTAAAGTGGTTTACTATACCTTACGAGGAGCTTTGTTATAATCTGAAAACACATCTAATGTTACATTTTAATCATGTTCGGATCCTAGTAAAATTTTCTATAAAGTATGGTAAACTGCTTTACTATAAAAAAATATGGCAAGACCGGTCTATTTTGTTGAAAAAATGTAACGAACACAAATATGAAAAAAATGTAATGGCACAGGTGCATTAATGATGTGATTGTTTTTCTTTTTTTTTTCCAATTTGCCGCTGATTAGGAGCTCCGATTGATGCATCATTTTCACATATGTATTCTTCACATTTTTTCCAATAAAACTAGGCCGATCATGCATGTATATTCTAATAGTAAAGTGATTTACTATTTTCTCAGGACAAATTTACTATAGCGTATACTATATCTTAATAAGAAGCTTACTAGAATTTGGAACACAACTAATATTGCAATTTTACAATATTCGGACTCTAGTAAATGTTGTTATAAAGTATAGTAAATCACTTTACTATAAAAAATATATATGGCAAGACCGGTCTAGTTTTGTTCGAAAAAATGTAACGAACACAAATATGAAAACCATTTGTAAATCGGATTTTCAGTCAAAAGTTATTGCGGAAATACCAAACGAAATTTGGTGAAAATTCTCACGTCATCCTCCACCACGTGGCAAGTGGATAGAATTGGGGAGAAGCTGATTCAGATTTATTTTGTGTTTACTATAGTTTTTTAGAAAGTTTACTATATCTAATACGCATCTTTACTATAATCGCGTCTGCCGGAACCTGTGCACGAAAAATTAGTGGAGAGAGGCTAGGGTGGACACGTGGCAGCCTATAAACGTGGATGTTCTTTAGTTAAAGAGCACCTAGGTGTTCTATATATATATATGATTGTGTCTATGATATGCAGTCCTGAGAACCCATCTGTTATAGATACAAACAATGGCATTTATAGGATTGAGGCAATTTATAGTGGCATCTCAAGATTAATTTATCCCCCGTAAACCGTACGTATACATACTTGAAAGAGAATACCATGTTCAACGGATAAACATTAGCGACTATTGAAATGAACTTCTCCCGGTTCTCCTTTCTTGCGCACGCGCGTGCGAGTGATGGGGGTTGGGCTATAGCATGGTTGGTACATGCATGTCATTTGAGGCTTGATCCTTGTTTACAACATCTTGTTTCATCTACGTAAAGCATGGATCCTTTCACGAAAAAAGTTACAGAAAAAGGGTTAGTGAGGTTAAATTGCTATAGCGCACTATGCTTTTATAGTTTGTAAATTTCAAATGTGTAAATCACATTTTTTTTTAGCATGCTTCGTTCCTATTCTCTCGTTTACCGGCAAAGACGAACATCCCAAGAAGTTTCAAGACTCCAGCATGCGATTCATGCAAAGGGTGTGCTTATTGCACAGTCAATTGAATTCTATAAAAAAGAATGAAAAATCACCGGCGTGCAATCCAGGTTTTCTGGTTGTAAAAGCATCCACACCAGAAGCTCTATCCCTATTTTCTCTCTCTTCTACTCTATTTTCTCTCCATTACTCTAAAATTCTTTCATATTTGTAAGAGGCCGACAATGAAGCTAGCCAGAGCACGAATCGCAGCGCAAGATCCAAAAGCTCAGAATGAAATATGATAACTTCAAATTTCAGGCGCATGTGCACTAGCAAAATCGTTATGCAAATAGGGTTGAGAGCCTTGAGTTGAACATGCACAGCAAACCAACAATAATTGGCAGTCAACTGACCACCAAGCTACTGTAAACAATCTTTATTTGCTAGGTTATGCATGTCTCATGGATAATGTGCAAATATGGGCACAGTGCAAATAATTGGCAGTCAAGTGACCACCAAGTTACTGTAAACAATCTTTATTTGCAGTCAACTGACAATGAAGCTAGCCGGAGCACGAATCGCAGCGCAAGATCCAAAAGCTATGTAGTCGCTGGCAGTCGAAGCACAGTGGCATGTGCCCAGGCTCCTAGCCCATAAGGTATGTATATATACCCTATATTTATTAGTATATGTAAGATAAAGTTCAGACATCAATAGTCTAATATGTAGTCTAAAGCTATTATGTCTAGGCTCCCAAAAATCCTGACTCTGCCACTGCTGACATATGCAGAACAGATAGCTAGATTAAAGAGCATTACAGGGAGAGATTACAACGAAATTTTATTTATAATAGTTGCAGCTAAGAATTAACTGCTTACCATGAGTAAAGCGAAACCGTTTCTACTTGGCAATGATATCCTAGTTCTACGAACATTATGAAACCTGAAAGTTAAATGACATGCAAAAATCATCTAGAAGCTGATTATCAGGGACCTTTGCATGGGGATTCACTTAATCATCCTGGGCAAATTCTTGTCAGGCCTCTAGTGTATAAAGGCCAAGCAATGGAGCATGCTCTTGCAGGGTTTCACACCAAACTAAACAGCACAAATACGAAAAAGAATCTTCCCAGAAACACCAAACTAAACCCTGGTCGGAAGAATAGACAAGCACCATCTTACACTTACGCTCAATTCGACACAGTTTAATTAACACCAGAACCAAGGATTCAAAAACCGTTCGACTACCTGCAGTTTTCGAGCAGTTAACCATTTGATCTAAACCGGCCAAACAGTTAGCCATTTGATTTTCTCAGTTAGCCAGTTCTGCCGGACATCGGTTTTCAAGGCTTAAACAGTTTGGTAAACCCTAACCAGTATGTCGCGGTGGACCACAATCCACAATACACTAGCATAGAAGCCAACAAGATTCAACCTTTCTGCTCTGGCAGTGCGTCCGGTGGCATGGCATCCCAGAACCCTTCGTCCTGCTGGTAGTCGAAGCACAGCGGCACCCAAGAGGCTGACAATGAAGCTAGCCGGAGCACGAATCGCAGCTCAAGATCCACAAGCTCAGAATAAAATATGATAACTTCAAATTTCAGGCGCATGTGCACTAGCAAAATCGTTATGCAAATAGGGTTCTGAGAGCCTTGAGTTGAACATGCACAACAAACCAACAATAATTGGCAGTCAACTGACCACCAAGCTACTGTAAACAATCTTTATTTGCTAGGTTATGCATGTCTCATGGATAATGTGCAAATATAGGGCAGCAGGTGAAGGCGATGCGGAGAGAGCGAGGAAGAGAGAAAACAGAGGATTTTAGGTAAGTGATTTCTTATTCCAGTGCTAACACGAGCAGAGCAGAGCAGACAGTTAAAATCAGCAGGTTTGTCGGCTACAATCAGCCAACCGATCCGATGGACTAACAAACTGGATAAGAAACTAAGCAATAAACAAACTGCAGAATAGATTATGCATCAGCTAGGTCTCGATCGGATATTATTATGCTAGCTGAAGCAGCACGGTTGCGTCTGCTTCGTTCTAGCTTCCCGAATGATTCGCTAAAGCAGATAAGAGCATAAATGTTGCAGGCCCAACCCGCACATTGAACGATCCTCAGCGTCCTGCAGGAATGATCAGATCATTCGTACTTACAAAATGGAGAGTGCCAAGATGAGATGCATGAGGATCTAGCGTACCTGTGACGGAGAATGCTGGCATTCAGATCGCGACTATACATGAAGATTTCCGTGGACACCTTCCCCTCCTTACGCAGCATCGCAGTGTCCAACTTTTTGAGAACTTTGGCAAGTCTGGGTCTTTCCACTCCATCAATGTTGGCAAGCTGAGAAAGAAAAAGGAGGAATTGATTTCAGGGATGGAGGAGCAGAAAAGGGGGATTCAACAAGAGATGCATGTGGAGCGGAACTGGTGGAGATGAGTATACCTCTTCCGCGATCGGCGACGGGCGGGAGTGGAAGGCGCGGCGAGCCACCTCCCTAGCCGTCCTGGCGAAAACCGGCGGCATGCTGATCTCGATCTCCTCTCTCGTCGACGGTGGTCTAGGGTTTCGCGATTTGGGAATTGGTGTCGAGTCGAGATCGACCGGTGCTGTCCTAGCAATATAACTTGTACGACAGACCGGACCGGGGCGTGCCTCGCAAGTTCTGGATTCAGTCCGAGTCTGATCCGATCGATCGACCGCGTGCGCTTACAAACGTCCTGTTCTTTATGCCTTAAAATTTGGGAATTGCTACAAGTAAGACATCCAATGCGTATCGAACGCTCCACGGCCCGCGCGCGTTTCGAACGCTATATGGTCCATGGGTATGGAGCGTGGTTCCGGCCAAGTCTTAGCACAGGAACAATTCATGAGAGCCGAAGCCTTTTATTCTGACATATTTTGACCATCTTCTAGTGTCGAATTCCAACATTATGTTTCTTTTCATAAACCATCTCATTTACTCTTGCGGGAACACCCGATCTTGAATATTTTGATGCTTAATTTTCAATGTTTCAGTACTTTAATTCAAATGTTTCAGTATTCTAATTTAAATGTTTTCACAGCTACTTTTCAATGTTTCAGTGTTTTAATTCAAATGTTTTAGTAGTTTAGCTTTAAAGTTTCAGTGCTTCAATTCAAATGTTTCAGTAGCTTAAATATCATGTTTCAATACTATCTAAGTCATGTTTCAGCGATTTAATTCAAAATGTTTCAGCCTTTTAATGTTTTAACACTGTCTAAGTCATGTTTCAGTGCTTTACTTTAAATGTTTTAGTAATTTACTTTCAATGTTTTAACATCTTTCAGTGCTTTAATTCAAATATTTCAGCAATTTACTTTCAATGTTTCAACACTGTCTAAGTCATGTTTCAGTGCTTTAATTCAAATGTTTTAGCAATTCACTTTCAATGTTTCAGTGTTTTTAATCCAAATGTTTCAGTTGTTTAATTCAAATATTTCAGTAGATTTGTTTCAAATCTTTCTACAGCCACAGACATTATTTTTTAAATATTCCAGTGCTTTTATTTCCGATGTGTTGGGAGGAGTTTTTGAGTGCTATGCACTTTGTTTCAGTACGCTCAGCTTATTGTTTCAGTAGGCACAGAAGCATTTTCAGTAGGAACAAGGCGGGGAGAGAACGAGATCGACGCGTCGCGAATCGGATGGTCGTATAAGCGTCCGTGATGAATGTCTCATGTCAAACATCTGACATGTAGCCGCGTCCTTATTTCTACGCGCTTTCTCGGTTGCCTATTTAACTAATCGTAGCTAATCTTGTCCCTGCAAAAAATGAGAAAAATGATTTGTACGATCTTAAGCTGAAGACGCATGCATGCTCCCAGTGTGTACGTGTAGCTTTATTTGATTTCTGCCGACTGCCAGGACAAGTCCACATGGGATTTTGATTGTACGTGCGTACTTCTTCCACCATTTATATAAGTACAAATACACCGAGGCGTCTGTATCTAGATGATCTTCGTCACAGCAGGAAAAACATGCGGTGGGAACTTCTTGCTACCAGATATAGCCTAAAATATTCTTAGGAACATCTCTAGATCTCACAAATAATTACATATATAGAGACACAGAGATGTGTGGGACTGTTCCTACCTTTCTTTCTGTATTCTACCAATCATGGATACAACTGGTGAAAGATCCATCAATATATAGACAAGATTTATAGGCTAGGGTTTAGGTAGTGGGTTCAATTTATGGGATGGGCTGCCAGGCCCATACTGGTTTCTCAACACTCCTTAGGCGTCTACCACGAGATGCACATGCTTAATCAGTTCATTGAAACTCCTAAAAACCCAGGGAAAAAATATTGGAGAAAAAGTACATGGCTTATGCCTTATGTTGCACGAATTGTCTCGTTAAAAACCTTTGAATGAGAAACTTCAAGAAAACTCATATAAGAAAAAAAGTACAATTCATCCAATTTCACAATTCAATCTTCAAGATCATTGGGTACTCGATTTTTATTATCGAGCTTTAATCAATGAGTCAATGAGTTCGTGAGGGTTCTCCCCCTGAACTATGCACTTCTCTAAATCTGATTATTCCAATTTCGGTACGCATCTTTCAAAGGAGGATGCGGAGAGCAACTTGGTGAACAAACCTATAAGATTCTCACATGACTTAGTGTGCATTGTTTTAATCTTGTTCGTTCTTTGCGATAGAAGAACTTGGGATTGATATGCTTCTTAAGACTATTCTTCACATAGTTCATATTCATTTGTGCAACATATTCGACATTACCTTCATGGTAAATAATGGGGCCTTCATTATATTCAAATCACACATCTGCTAGGTGTGACGTTCAACGTGTTGAAAATGTACTCATTCACAATAGGCTTCGTATAGCGTGATGAATTCTGAGTGGTTCGTCAAAGTTAATATAGGACCTTGCTTAGACGATTTTTAGGAAGTTGCATTTCCACCACATAAGAAAACATTTCCATTCTGGGACTTAGTTGTATGTGTGTCCAACACAGGCATATTCTGTCATAGTCAGATTATTTCCAAAGAATAGACCGAGATTCTTGCTTCATTTGAGGATAGTGGAGAATGACCATGCAAGGTAATTCTTGTCCCTAAGACTTCCTCGCCCTCATCTCGAGGTTTGTACAGTTCTTGGTCTACATGTAATGACCTCCTGACTATTAGAGTTCTCAAAAGGAAACCTTCCAAATTCAATTCTTTAATTTCGAATTCAGACTTTAAGTACAAATTCACTTCTTTTATTTCTTCCTTTGTCCGATGATGTCTAGATCATCTACATTGGTTAAGATTACGAACAATCCATTCGAGAATCACGATACAAATTTAGGGACAATATTCAACATTCCTTGCATACAAGGTCGCTTTGAGCGATTACTTCAAATTCTTCTTGGTTACTTTCATTCATATAATACCTTCAAGGTTTAAGCTATACTAACTTCTATTTGCTTTGTCTTATTTTCAGATAGTGACACATTTATGTATCCAAACCCAATTTCATATTCTTATGACAACATCCATCCACTTCATTCTCAAATTCAATTTAGCTGCCATTGAGATCAGGTTCTTAAAGCTAATTCTTCCCATGATCGAAGCCTTATCGCGACTTGCCCTTATCGCGACTAGCCGTGCTTTGTACCTTACCACTTCACATTCTTTCTATTTCCTCTTCAAACAAAATCCATTTATGTCTTATCGAACATATATGGTCAGGCATGTAGCATAGAAGCTCGAACACTCCTCTTTATTTAGAGATACATGCTCAGCTGATATTGCCTTCTATAAAGATCTCAGATACCCAAGAGGGGGGTGAATTGGGCTTTTTAAAATTTTAATTTCTAATTAAATTTTACACTTGTGTCCAAAGTGTAAATGAATGCGGAAGCTAAAGATAAATTCTTTGAATACAAGTAATTTGTCAAGATGATAGCAATCCTAGGGAGAAGTGAGCCAAATACAACTAGGTAAATAAGATATACAATCAAGTACAAGATAAAGCTAAGGAGCAATTTCACTAGCACAAGGATAAACGAGATCAATTTCAGTCTATGAGCTAATAGCAATCAACACATGATAGGAGGGATAAATAGCACAATAATTATCTCAAGATATGGTAGAAAATGAGAACACAAGAGGCAAAGCACAAGTGACATGAAGACTTTTTTCCTGGTTCGGAGCTGAACTCCCACGTCCACGTTGAGACTTGGTCCATACCCAAACTGGCTCCCACTCGAGCCAATCGCCGTCATTCCACTAGTGGCTGCTAGTCTCTCCCCTCCAGAGACGGTAAGCACCAACACCGCTCACACGAACCGCCCATGCCTCCTCACAAGCTCCTTGAGGAGATCACTGGCACACGATCCTCCAAGCCGTCTAGGTGCTGGTAAGCACTAAGAGTAACAAGCACAAACCCTTTGATCGCACCGGATCAAAGTTTAAGAGTAATGCACGCAAGACACACTTGGTCACTCACTCTTCTCACTACAAATCTAGCTCCTAATCTCTCCCAAGATGGAGATCTATTTGTTTCACACCCTAGGACACTCACTTGCCTCCTTCTAACACATAGAAGAGGTTTTGGACCGAATTGGGTGCCTACATAGTCCCCCATGGGGTTTAAATAGGCGCACACCCAAAAACTAACTGTTGAAAAAGCCGACAGCACCCGACAAGAGGAGGTGTACCGTCAGCTTCCTTAAGCAAACACAGTGGAACCCTAAGCTGGTGGACCAGTCTGCCAGACCCGGACCAAGCGCACCCATAGAGGACTCAGATTGTCTGCCAACTAGCGGAAGGTCCGCTTCCTTAAGCAACCGAACACCCCTCAAAACACAACACACTAGACAAGCGGTCCGTGTGTGATGGACTATCACCCGGACCATCCGCTTCCTACAGGGCTCAGGGGACCTCTCAAAACTGACTCTCTGCCAAAGTGGTCCATCTCTAGTGGACCGTGACCCGGTGTCGACGAATTGTGTCGGCAATATATTTTATAGGGCTATGCGAAAGATCAAAACTACGATGGTAGCACAGGGAGCCGAATTTATACAGGTTTGGGCCTTCAGGGGAGGTAATACCCTACTCCTGTGCTCATGGATTGTATTATGGTGGATCTCAAGGATGAGATGTAAGATGATGACTAGAGGCTAGATGAGATGTCGAATTAGGGGCCCCTGACCCCTTTTATATAGTCCAAGGGGCCGGGTTACAGATAGATTCCCTAATTCGTATATGGAAGATACAGATATAACCGAGTTGGTTACGCCTATATCTATGTATTTGAGTAGGAAACGAGTTCGTTTCCTTGTAGAGCAAGTCGGGCCGCGCCAGCCTCCAAGCCCGTCTTCTGGAAGGTCCAATCGACTCGGCCTAAAGAGGTGGTACGTCCAACAGTATATCTCCGGATACCTAGGGCACATATTATCCACAGTAGCCCCCGAGTGCTTCGGGACTGGGTTGTCTTGATTCGAGGTTCAGCTTGCAGCCCTTCAGATATAACCCGAGTGACGTCACTCTTTGTCCGGTTGATGAAGTTCCGCTCGCCAAGTAACCTGCTGATCAAACAACACAGTTACAAAGGACTCAAGAGAAAATCTCAAGTCTTAAAGATGCCTGGTACCTAGTCCGACTGGTCAGTATGCTGGCTATTGGCCCCACGGAGAAGCATACCAGAAAGGTGGATGCTGCCGAGTGATCAGTGTCACCCCGTGTTATCCTCCCTGTTACAAATTATGACATTCAAGTCTGACTGGCAGAGCTCAACATTCGGTCCAACAGGGGACATGTCACAACTTGCGTAGGGTATTCAGGCGCCCTGACCCGACTAGTGCGAAGTCAAGCTAGTGATTCCCGGAAGAATACGCCCGCCTCCAACTTAAGGCCCTCCAAGTGGTGCTCGTCTTGATAATGAACGATCCAGAGATGTGCCACTGAGACCCAACTGAAGAGGTAACTCTTGACGCCCAATCTGATTAAGAAATAAAACCAGCCATTGACCCCAGGGAGTACGCCAAGAGCTGAGTTAATTGTCTAGGAAGCGCCCAGTCCTCTAGAGATTAAGGACTAGCCATGGCCTATCCAGAAGCGCGCCCTTTTACCCGACTAGGTTCGACCCAAATAAAACCTGTACCCGAGCAATGTCGTGCACAGCTCACGGCCCACACGGAGCATGTTCTCTGGGACCTAAGTCCGGGTCTGAACCTCAAAGTATTGATTTTTAAGGCTTCATTATTTTCCGCCCATTGTGGAAATGAAACGTCGCCCATTTTCCTTTAATGAGAGCGCGTCGTGCTCCCCTCGCCACGGGCATCCCAGCGCCGCTTCTTTGGAGCATAAGCGTTGCTTTGAATGTTGCACCATGTTCCCAGAGACCTCCGCATCAAATCTCGGGAACAGTTCTTATCGGGGTTGCTCCCCAATGCCATCACTCCCCGGAATCGGTTCAGAAGCAATAAGAAGCAAGGGTTCAAAAACGTAGAAGTGATAGCTGCATGGTCAGGCCGATGCAAGCCATCTCAAACTCAACAAGAAGATCACAAATGCCTACTGCGATTACAGATTTTAGGGTTCCTGCAGACTTTAAGCGTTAACCTTACTTTCTTGAAGCCATATGGTTCCTCCATACTTCTTTGCTCTTGAATGCTTCTCGCGGGCTTGTTCCAGGTGTCGACAGCTTGCGGCTTCAGGTATCCTAATACGGCAGAGCTGTCAATTAACTTTTTGAATCAGGAGAGAATTTAGAAACGACCTTTTGCTTTGAAAGAACAAATTATTCAGAGGGTGGTAAGAGGGAACAAGGTAAGACTAGATGGAAGCGAAAATTTTAGGTAAGAAAAACAAGGGAGAGTGAGTTTCGAAAACTGTTGAAAGTAGTTTTATTATTTAAATAGGTCCTTAGAGCTATACCATTCTACCTAGGTTGCGGCCTACAGCCTAGGCTCTGATACCAACCCTGTCGGGACCCCCCTGTCGGAGGTGAGGTCCCACCTGTGCCTTACCTGTGCTAGTCCCTGGATCAGTAGCTAGCACACACAGATACAGAACTTGGATCACAACCATGACGATTAATTTACATACATTTACATCAGAGTACGCCACATAGCGTGGTTACATTAGTTTGGCTCGAAGGCCTTACAAAAGGGGAAGTCTTTATATTACAACTGAAATTCCAAAAGTAGAAAACCAAAACAATCCCCACAGGCAGGGCTGAAGGAACGCAATCCTAGGCGTCGAAGAAAGCTTCGTCTTGGATCCCGGCGGCGAAACCTTCATCGTGATACATCTCCTCGGGGTTCCACTGCTGTTCGCATCCTGCTCGTTGGAATGAGCAGCCCCGTATAAAAGGCGAGGGTGAGTATACTTTATACTCAACAAGCAAGGCTGACTATTATGCATCTAGGGCTCGACAAAGGGAAGTTAGGGGTTCTTTTTGCATAAAGCCAGTTTTACAAAATTTTACCTAAGGTTTTATAAAATGATTTAAGGCGTGTTGAGAAAAACAAATGTTGAATCAATTTCTTTGAAGTTCGGCACCCACGGTTTTGCCCAACACGGCTACTCATGGCACCCACGTGCGAGATACCATCATCGCCACGGCACCTTGTGAGGAGAAAAACAAAACACACGACCGCAATCGTGGTTTTCCTTAGAAACACCATTTTGAAAACAAATAGATAAGAAGTACCATGAGGCAGCTCCCCGTCGTCCGTCCTTGACCGTGGACACGGCTATCATGATAGTTTTACACTCTGCAGAGGTCGCACGCTTTACCCATCAGCGGTGGTTTCTCCTAGGAATCACCCAAAGGAAAATGATCACCACAAGGTCTTTCACCACAACCTTCCCTTAGCTCGGCATTCCCACTAAGGTTTCCACACCAATGCCCCTCTTGTGCCGATAGGTTCAGTTCTATGGACACACCTGGATACCCACGTTCTATGGACGTATCCAGATGCCCACTCCCTATTCCACCTGGAATGTCTGACTAAGAGTCCGAAGGGTACTCAACCAGGGCACCCCATCTGAGCACTCAATGGTCGCACTGTTGTACTTAGCTCGTCTACCTCAAGGAATCGGTCCTTAGGGACCAGGGTGGTTCCCATACTGGGCCCACATCACGTGCTTACTGCACCCACCTTGCAACCATCCACCCCGATCAGGTTTTGCAAAACATTTTTACCCAATAGCACCCACTATCTCAACTATACCCATTTACAAACATGACAACACCCACTGTCCTTTTTAAATCCATTATTTAAGCAAGCATATCATTGTAACCATTAAGGGTGAACAAAAATTCAGTACTAAGCATTGTGCAAAACCTAATTCAAGGGTGATGTCCAGTATTAGCAATTTTAATAACCTAGGGTAGCAAGGAATATTTTAACAGAGTAATTATTGATTGGGTGGTATCTAAGCAACTAAGTGATTAGCATTTTTAGTTTTAAATGTAACATGTATTTTGTAAACTTCTAGAAATTGAGTTTCAAAATCATAGGGGCACAAGGTTCATCACTTGCCTTGCCCAACAAAATCTTGGTGATCCTCTGGAGGATTTATCGTGAAACTATCGTCGTTAGAACCTAATAACAAAATAACTCAAATAAACATAATGCCAAAAATTAAATATGAAATGGTATGTATGCGAATGGTTATGCATAAACTTGATGGAGGTGTTTTAATTTGAAAATTGTGTAAATTTTATTTAACTTCTTTTTATAAATTTTGGAAATCCTATTTTACATGGAATTGAACTAATATACATATGTAATAAAAGTATTTCTTTTTAATTGAGAATTGTAGAAATAAACTAATTTACTAAATAAATGTTTATTTTATCTTATTTAATAATTTTAGATATTTTTAATGTATTTTTACTTATCATAATTAATTAAGGTTAATTAATATATGTTTTCACATTTACAAAACTAAATCATGTATTAAAATGCATTAAATTATTTCAATAATATTTTTAAATTAAAGTTCACCTTTTGTGAGTTTTAGAAATTTATTTCACAATTTTTGGATTTATATTTTTAAAGGTGTGGATTTTACAATTTTTACGCCTAAATTTTAAATGGGAAAAGAGAAAAAAGAGGCGGGTTGGTCGGGTCGGCTCGGCCCGACCGACCCTAGAGGCGGCGGCAGCACACGTCGCTTGACCCGGCTCGCGTCTTGACCTGTGACGCTGCAGGGTCTAACCCAAACGCAGGCGGGCGATGGCGGCCGTGGCGTGGCGTGGGCGGCGGTGTCTGGCGTCTTGACCCATGCCATGAGGAGGCGTAGTCTTGGCGGTCGCGACGGTTCGGGTCGACGGCAATGGCTAAGGGGGCTAACAAGCGGGCCCGACCAGAGCAGGAAGCAGCGGGGCGGCTCGGCGGCAACCAATCCGGCGGCGGCTCGCCCGGCGGCGGAAGGTGGGGAAAGGAGGAGGAGATGGAGGAAGACACAGGGTGGGGTCGGCGAGGGGGAGCACCGTGGCGAGCTTAGCGACGACAGGCGGCGGCGAAGCGGCGGCGCTCCGTCGGGCCGTTTAGCGGAGAGGGGATAGCGGTGGGGTCGGCGAGGAAGAGGAGGCGGAGGGGGGTGGGGCGGCGCCAAAGGCGAGGCCGACCGAGGCGGGCGGCGTCCTACTGGGCTAAGCGGGAAAGCGCTCGGTGCTAGCGAGCTCGGTGAGGAGGTCTTGAGCGGTGCGGTGGGGAAGCGTTAAGAGGGTCCTAGGGAGGGAGAAGGGAGCAGCGGAGGGGAAGATTACCCGACGAGGAGACCCGGCAGCGTCTTGGCAATGTCGGCTGGCGTGGCAAGGCTCGCTTCTCGTGGCGACCAGTGAAGCGAGTCGAGGGGGTGAAGAGAGGAGGGTGATGGAAGGAATCGGGCTAGGGAACTCCGCTGGTAGGGAATGGAGAGAGAGGCAGTGAGTGGAGTGGGGAGGGGACTGCGTGAGAATGAAGCAGGGAGGGGGGCAAAAGAGGGAAATTGCCATTTCGGGTAAGTCCCAACAATGGAAAGGGCAAAAGAGAAAATGTCCCAAAAGGGAAAGGCCATTTTGGGAAAGTCCCAAATGGGGAAAGAGAGGATGACAGGTGGGGCCTACCTGTCATAGGGAGGGAAAAGGGGAGAGATGGAGAAAAATGGGTACGGAATAAATAGGGAAGACCAATGATTAATTTAATTAATCACTTATTTTGCAATGCAAATTTTACTTTGGATTTAGTTTCTAAATTGTTGCTTCAATAGTCTAATTTGAAATCACAACTTTTACAAATTATCATATTAGGTTTTTATCGAATAATTTGTAATTAAACGATGTGAAAGCAAAACTTTAATTATGGCTTTTATTTGAAATGATGAACTTGAAATTATTTTATTTATGGGAAATAAAGTATTTCTAAAACTCAAATAGATTCTTTAATCTTAATTAATTGTTTATTAAAGGTTTTTACTTTTGAAAGTTTATTAAAATCACATTTTCGAAACAAACATCCTTTTAAGGAAATCTTTTAAAAAAAATTCGGGTTAAACCCTTAACAAATCTCATTTAAAATTCTTCTTTTGCTGAGGAAACCAAATTATTTGATTTATAAGCTCAAAAGTTGTTGTAACATACTTATTTTCAAAAAGTTTTAAATTCTAATGAAATTCATTAAAATGCAATTGCATGATGCATGATGATTTTCAGTTTTTGAAAATAGGGATGTTACACGCGGCGCTGATCGTAGTCGCCCCAACCCTTGCCGAGGTGGCCGACGTGATCATCGAGGCGCAGGCCCGCGCTCGCCGCCATCCCCTGTAATTGGTTTGCGAACCATTATGAATTTTACTAAAATTGTTCATTTTGCCTCCCTCTCTTCTTTTTTATCTAGCACGAGCTAATCGGTTTTTCGCAATTCGAGTCATACATTATGCCCAAGCAAGTTATGTCCTTTTTACTAAGCACACTGCCAAGCGCATCAAGTTCCCTAGCGTTTGGAGTTGGCGCGGAGCTCTGTCTCCAAAAAACGCAGTCGGGAAGCGTGAGTGTTGCTAGAAGACAAGAGTTTCGTTACTCGCGATGACTAACACTTAGGCTCGTCATAGACTTGAAAAGAGAAAGATCGATTAGTTATCGAATAGGTGTAATGGTGCAGACTGCACCTAATTAGGCACAATCCCCAACTTACTAGCTAGTCGGGATCCGACCAAGGAGTAAGTCAATCTCAACAGAAGAGAAAGGGTGCGCGGTTGCGCACCTAATTAGGTGTAGCCCCCAGCTTACTAGCTAGCCGGGACCCAACTAGGGAGCAAGTCAGGTTATTTTCAATAAAGGGTTAGGTGCACGATTGTGCACCTAATTATATGTAGCCCCCGACTTACTACTTAATTGAAACATAAATAAGTAGCAAGTCAGAAACTGAATTGCATAAGCGTAAAGACAATGTGAACGAGAACTTATCTTTATTTAATTGTAAACGTGTGTACAATGGTCGTCAGGTATAGAACCGACGTAACTGCTCGATATTCCACGAGTTGTCCATGAAGGCATCGTCTATTCGCCTCAGCCGGTAAGCCCCCGAGCGTGTCACCGAGTCGACAATGTACGGACCTTCCCAGCGCGGAGAGAGTTTGTGGCCACTCGATTGATTAACTCGAAGGACCAAATCTCCGACCGAGAAAGCACGATCCCGCACATTACGATCATGGTAGCGACGCAAACCCTGGAGGTACTTGGCCAACCGAATTGTAGCAGCGTCCCGAGCTTCCTCCAGTCGGTTGAGATCATCAATCCGACTGGCCTCTGACTCGTCCTTGTTGAACTTTTGAACTCGAGGCGACCCGAACTGAAGTTCCGTTGGAAGGACCGCCTCAGACCCATACACGAGGAAAAAAAGGAGACTACCCCGTAGCTCGGCTGGGGCTTGTACGAAGCTCCTAGAGTACGGCAGGCAATTCCTTCATCCATTTTACCACATATGGTCTGAGCCGATCGAAGATGCGCGCCTTGACACCTTATAGAAACATGCCATTTGCGCGCTCGACCTGCCCATTGCTCCGAGGATGTGCCACCGAAGCAAAGCAGATCTTTATGTCCACATCTTCGCACCAGTTTTGAAACTCGTCACTTCTGAACTGAGAGCCGTTGTCCGTAATGATCCGAGATGGTACGCCAAACCGGCCGATGATCTCTTGGAAGAACTCGGTGGCTTTGGCCCCCATAATCTTGGTCACGGGCTGGGCTTCAATCCATTTAGTGAACTTGTCAATGGCGACGAAGATGTGTTCAAAACCACCTGGGGCCTTCTTGAAGGGTCCGACAATGTCGAGCCCCCAGACTGCAAACGGCCAGGTGATGGGGATCGTTTGGAGTTCCTGGGCCGGCACATGGATCTGCCGGGCGAAGAATTGACATCCCTCGCACTTGCGGACGATCTCCTTTGAGTCGGAGACCGCGGTTGGCCAGTAAAATCCTTGCCGGAAGGCTTTTCCGACCAATGCAGCGTGATGGATGCACATGCAGCGAGTTAATTTCGCGCAACAGGGCGCGTCCTTCAGACTCGGATATGCACTTTTCAAGTATGCCGGAGACGCTTCTGCGATACAGAATCCCTTCGTGCACCACGTATGCACGACTCAGACGTTGAATTTGCTAGGCAGCCCCCCGATCGTCGGGAAGCTTTTCTTCTTGCAGATACTCCAAATATGGCCGCGTCCAATCCGAGTCGAGGGCAAGTACCTCTGACTCGGGTTGTTGCTCGTCTGGTTGGGGTAGTTGCTCCTGTGGTGTGATGGAAGGGGCGTGAAGCTCTTGGACGAAGATCCTAGCCGGGACTGGTGCCCGACTGGAGCCCATGTTCGTGAGCTCATCTGCTGTCTCGTTGTCTCATCGCAGAATGTGTATAAGCTCCCACCCATCGAACTTGTCCTCCAACTTTCTGACCTCCTGATAGTAGGCGGTCATGTTGTTGTTGACACAAGTCGAATCCTTCTGTACTTGCCTCTCTGTGAACCACCAATCGCCGGATGCCGAGCGATATGGCAATACGGAGACCGTGGATGAGTGCCTCGTACTCGGCTGCGTTGTTTGAAGCTGAAAAATGAATCTGGAGGACATACTTGAGTCGTTCGCCTCCAGGTGATACAAGAACGATACCAGCCCCCGCGCCCTGCCGTCGGAGAGAGTCGTCGAAGTACATGTTCAAGTACTCAGCCTCTTCGGCGGCTGGGGGAGCCTACATCTCGGTCCACTCGACGACAAAGTCGGCGAGTGTTTGTGACTTGATGGCGCTGCGTGGCTTGAACGAGAGCTCAAAAGCCCCAAGTTCCACCGACCACTTAGCAATCCCCCAGTGGCTTCCCGATTATGGAGAATTTATCCAATAGGGAAAGAAGTGACCACCAAAATTGGATGTTCTTGAAAGTAGTGTTTCAGCTTCTGAGAGGCGATCAAGACCGCATATAGAAGCTTCTGCATCTGCGGATAGCATACCTTGGACTCGCCCAATACTTCGCTAACGAAGTAGACCGGGCGTTGAGCCTTGTAGATGCGTCCTTGTTCTTCCCGTTCCACTACCACCGCGGCACTCACTACGTGAGTGCTGGCCGCAATGTATAGCAGAAGCGGTTCCTATGGCATAGGAGAAGCCAAGACAGGTGGCGAGGTGAGGAACGATTTGAGATCCTCACAAGCCTTCTGTGCCTCGGATGTCCAGGCGAACTTATCGTGTTGCTTGTTCAATAGCTTGAAGAAGGGCAACCCACGCTCGCCGAGTCGCGAGATGAATCGGCCAAGTGCAACCACGCACCCATTAAGACGTTGGACGTCCCTTTGGCACATTGGTGGTGCCATCTCCATGATGGCCTTGATCTTTTCCGGGTTAGCTTCAATTCCGCGGTGAGATACCACGAAACCAAGAAGCTTCCCCAAGGGGACCCCGAAGACACACTTCTCCGGATTCAACTTCATGTGGTACACCGACAGGCTCTCGAATGTCTCCGATAGGTCAGTGACAAAATCGGAGGTTACCCGAGACTTGACGACAACGTCATCAACGTATGCCTCCACGTTGCGCCCAAGCTGGTTGTGGAAGCACCGTTGAATGCAACGCTGGTATGTTGCTCCGGCGTTCTTCTACCTGAAGGGCATCGTGACGTAGCAGAAAGCCCCGAACGGAGTGATGAACGAAGTCTTGATGCAATCTTCTTCCTTTAAACTAATCTGATGATACCCTGAGTAGGCATCCAGAAAGCTCAAAAGCTCGCAACCGGCAGTGGAGTCAACCACCTGGTTGATGCGAGGGAGTCCGAACGGATCCTTGGGACATGCTTTATTTAGGTCGGTGTAATCGACACACATCCGCCATGTACCGTTCTTCTTTTGTACAAGTACCGGATTTGCCAACCAATCGGGGTGAAGCACCTACCTTATAAAGCCGACGGCTAAAAGTTTGGTGATCTCCGTCTTGATGCCTTCTTTCCGATCTTGTGCGAACCGACGCAGCCGCTGCTTGAGCGGCTTGGCTTTGTCGTATACATTCAAAGAGTGCTCGATCACCTCCCTCGGGACACCTGGCATGTCCGATGGTTTCCAAGCGAAGATGCTTCGGTTGGCTTGGAGGAAGGTAACGAGCGCGTCTTCCTATTTTGGATCGAGTCCTGTCCCGATCAGAGCCGTTTTGGATGAATCGGACGGGTCGAGCGAAATACGCTTGACATCTTCGTCAGGCTTAATTCCTGATTTAGATGGCTTCTTGTTCGGTAGATCGCCCTCGTCGTGAAGAGTGGCGGCTGCCTGTCGGATCTTGTCCAACTCGGCGGCCGCTTCAGCTGACTGGGCAAAGTCGCAGTTTTCCTTGTCGAGAAGATGGGAAAACATGACGTCTCCGCGGACCGTGATTACGCCCCGCGGACCCAGCATCTTCATAGCCAAATAGGCGTAGTGTGGGACGGCCATGAGTTTGGCCAAGCCCGGCCTTCCCAAGATTGCGTGGCATGCAGTCTCGAAATCAGCCACCTCAAAGCTGAGGTTCTCAGTCTGGTAGTTATCCCAAGTGCCAAAAGTGACTGGAAAAGTGATTTTCCCGATTAGCACTGATGATGTTCCCAAAATTATGCCATGAAACGGCGCGTCTGTCTTCTGGAGCGCCGTCCTTGGGATCTGCATCTCTTCCAAAGTCTTGGCGAAAAGGATATTCAATCCGCTCCGGCCGTCAACCAGGACCTTGCGAAGTCGGACGCCCCATATCACAGGATCTACGATAAGCAGATATCTTCCAGGACAAGGGACGTGGTCAGGATGATCTGAGCGGTCAAACTTGATCGGAACCTCGAACCATCGAAGGTACTCGGGGTTCACCGGAACAGCTGCATTGACTTCCCGAAGGGTAAGCTTTTGCTTACGCTTGGACTCATATGCATCCGATCCCCTAAATATGTAGTTGAGCTCACACTCGGTTTCTTGGTAAACGTCACCCTGAGGAGGGTCACGCTTGTCGTCTTACTTGACATCCTTCGGAGCGTCATTGTTGTGCTCCTAAGCGAACTTACTCAAGATGTTGCAGTTTTTTGCCGCATGCTTTCCATTCGGATGGAAAGGACACGGCGCCTCCATAACTTTGTTGTAGTCGTTGAACCGGGGCGGATTTTGCCGATCTTGATCCGCAACCGCTACCAGCTCTTCATCCTTGCCCTTCTTGTCCTTCTTGGAGGACGATTCGAGCTTGTCCTTCTTGCCTTCGTTCTTACTCGGGTGATCCTCCTGACGCTCTGCGAGAGCGTCTGAGGCGGTAGCATATCGATCCGCCAAGGTGAACACCTCCTTGACGGAAGTCGGGGGCTTCCGAGACATTTTCTTGATTAGATCGAGGTCGCGAACTCCCTTCTGGAAGGCTGCGACAACGACTGCCTCCGATACCTCCCGGATTGTGTTCTTCTTCTTGGTAAAACGTCGAATGAAATCTCTTAACGACTCATCTTTTTTCTGATGAATCTGATAAAGGTCCCACTGGATTCCAGACTTCTCGTAAGTGCCCTGGAAGTTGGCGACGAATTGGTCGCAAAGCTCTCCCCAGGAACTAATTCAGTTCTCTAGAAGGCCCGCGAGCCAACCCTGAGCCGGAGGGGTTAACATGACGGGCAGATAGTTTGCCATCACGTCGTATCCTCCACCCGCGGCCTTGATTGCCAAAGAGTAGATCTGCAATCAAGCCTCGGGGTCCCGCTCTCCATCAAATTTCACTATCCCGTTGGGGTTGAACACTTCGGGCCAGTTTACCAGACGGAGTCGGGGTGTGAATGCCTTGATCCCGTCAATCAATCCGTCCCCAGGAGGAGGAGACTGGCGGGGAAGAATCCGACGCGGTGGAGTACGGTGCCGGTCTTCATCTCGCTCCCTCCGCCGGGCTTCGATGTCGAGGCAGAGGTCGCGACTTGTACTTCGGCGGGCGTCTTGCCCACGACTTCGTGTGTGCCAACTGCTGCCGAGTACTACTCGTGGCGATCGGCTCTGGCCGAGTTGGCTCTTGATCCCGAAGTGCCTTGGACGGCCGCTGCCGTCACCATGGCTTTGATTTGTTCCATGATCGGCGTTGCGGGGCTGTTCTCCCCAAGCAAAGAACCAACATTATCCAGGAGGGTCTTACATGCGAGGATGTTCTGCTGTGGCATACAGAACACCGAGTGATCTCCCATGCGGACTTGAAATTGTTCTTCCTAGACTTCTTGTACATGACCGCGTAATTTGTCGCACAGATCTTCACCATCTCCGCGGTTTTGTTCGGCTCCTGCCTCTTCCATAAGACGCCGAACCGATCCGGAGGCTTGCCCATCCAGCACATAGACGCCGCGAAAGTCGGGGAACACGTTGACGCTCTCCTCTGACTCGGATTCCGAGAAAGAGAGGCTCAACCGATCCTGATTCATTGGCTCGTTGATGGGAGTGATTATAACTCCCACTTCTCGTGCTGTATCATTTGTGAGAAGAGAGTCCGACTGAGATTCGGCAGATCTGATCTGCTGAAACCTTGCAGCCGAATTGACCAATCTGAGTGGTATGACCACTCGGAAAGTCGATCTGGTTAGACTCGTCCCTGAGCCAAGACTCAGAAAACTCGTCCCAGCGTGTGCTTGCTGTGCTCCACTCCTTAGCCCGGATTGAAAAAGTTGGCATGTTATCCAATGGAAAACAGTGGCCGAGTTTTCTAAACCGAACGGGGCAAACCACAGATGAGGAATTGAGATTCCTGACTAGATCTGAGTGCGATCCAGACCGAGAACAAGACCGACACTTGGTGCTTCACCAACAAGAGGAGCTGGTAAAGCAAGAGGCAGTAGATCCCGACCGAAACCGAAGGGGAGTCCAGCAGTAGGCCAGTCGGAGTCGTCATCATCAAATGGGATCTCTTCCGGATCGGAATCCAGAGGAGAGATCCTGAGGCGGTGAGGCTCGGCCGGAGTTGCGTACCACCTCTCCCGGTAATGCGTGGACTGAATGAGGTTCGGCTCACACAACCGAAGTTCCCCGAACTCACCGGCGAGGAAGCCGAGATCTCCGAAGATGAAGCCTTGGCCGGGGGCGTAGGTGAAGACGAACCCGCCAATGGAAGTCATCGGAGTCGATGAAGTTGATCGTGACGCTAGCCCCTACCTGGCGCTCCAACTGTCGACGAATTATGTCGGCAATATATTTTATAGGGCTATGCGAAAGATCACAACTACGATGGTAGCACAGGGAGCCGAATTTATACAGCTTCGGGCCCTCAGGGGGAGGTAATACCCTACTCCTGTGCTCGTGGATTGTATTATGGTGGATCTCAAGGATGAGATATAAGATGATGACTAGAGGCTAGATGAGATGTCGAACAAAGGGCCCCTGACCCCTTTTATACAGTTCAAGGGGCCGGGTTACAGATAGATTCGCTACTCCGTATATGGAAGATACAGATATAACCGAGTTGGTTACGCCTATATCTATGTATTCGAGTAGGAAACGAGGAAACGGAAACGAGTTCGTTTCCTTGTAGAGCAAGTCGGGCCGCGCCAGCCTCCAAGCCCGTCTTCTGGAAGGTCCAATCGACTCAGCCCAAAGAGGTGGTATGTCCAACAGTATATCTCCGGTACCCGAGGCCCATGTTATCCACACCCGGACCACCCACCTCCTACATAACTTGGACCAACTCGACTGGAGACCCTCTTTGGAGAAGTGGTCCGCCTCTGGTGGACCCCCAGGCGGACCATTCGCCTCCAACACAACCCAAACCTCAATTTAAACACTAAAACCCTAAAACCTCCTAGAACCTATCATAAGGCTTCTAGGGCTTGGAAAACTAGGTTCTAGGCGCATCACTCGAGAGCTAAAACCTAATCCGATCAAAACTGATCCGGACCTCTCTTGGTAGTACGACGACTATCCTACCAACCCGGTCTTCCAAACAATCACCAAGACCAGTAAAAGACTAGAAAATAACCTTAGCCCTACACTAGCCATACCTTGGCCTTGAGCACCCTCTTGAGGTTTCGTGTCCTCCATCAACCACTTCATGATGCACTCACACTTGATATAATATCTTTATCTTGTCAACTTTGACTCAACCCTAAATTTTGGTGATTTCTCCGTCCCATCTACCTTGATTTGATCATCCTTCTTGATGATCATCCCATCCCGTCGGTCTTGACCTTATCATCAATCTTTGGCGATCCTCTCATCTTGTTGACTTTGATTTGACCATCATCTATTGATTCTTTCTTCTTCACTTGATGACTCTTCTCCCAATTGCGATGACGTTCTTGTTTCATCGACCTTGACTTAATCCCAAAGCTCAAAATATAATCTTCACTTAAGATGTGCATATGAAAATGTATAAGACAATCATATATGCACAAATATAATCAAGACAAGGTGAAGTCCATCATATAAAGCAACTAAAGGGATCACAAATACATAACAATTATAGCATGAATTCACTCAAATATCATATGGTGCTCAACATATGCTTGCACACAAGGAATGCAATAAAAGATATGAGTGAGATGCCAAATTGCATACCTCGACTTCACTTATTCATCCCATTGCTATATGTGAGACTAAAAGGATCATTCAATCAAATTATTAGTCTCATAAGATAAGTACAAAACGACATATGACATACCTTACAAGGATAAATAGCTTTTCCATTTGACGCAAAGAATTTCTCTCCTATAATGAGACTATGATAAATTTAGCAAAGAACATATTAGTCTCATAGCAATAAACATCATATTAGATGATTGTCATTTGTCAAGCACTAAATCAATATCAAATAGCGTTTGTCATTAATCACTAAAATCACACAAGGGCTACCTTGAACTTACAATCTTTCCTTTTTTGGTGATTTATAGCAAACCTCACATCAATTGCAACAAATGACAATAATTTCAAAATAATCTAAACTTTCTCCCTCTTAGTCAACAAGCAACCAACAAATAATATGATATGGAGGCAATTGATAGAACACAAACTTTTTCCTCTTTTGGCCTTAATCATCCAAAAAGGACTATCATCCCACAAAGAGTACCATGCATGTAATATTTCATCAACAAGACATGTGGGGAGACAAGCATAACAAAAAGAAGCAATGAATAGATCATGAATGAAAGCTTTCCCTAAATCTAGGCAAGATATAAACACAAAAAAAATCCAAGATTTAGGCATGAAGATAAACAAGAATCATTAAGCATCTATATCATATCTCAAGAATATAAGGGAGGTACAAACACGACATAGCAACATGAGTATCTAGAACAACATGATCATGAGAAGAATGATATAAGTGAAATACAATCTCATGATCCAATGGTGTAAGTAATGAACAAGGGCATACCTTCTCACAATGTGTCATCCATATAAATCATTGAAGCTTGATTACTTGTAAGTGAGCTAGCAAGATACCACTTGAAGATAAATTTGAAAGATATCAAGTGGATACTACATGAAATGGACTAGAAAAATTGCTCACAAAACATGTTAGATTACATATGAATAAAGTATATGTTATTTGACAGATAGGTGATGCCACTCGAAATAAATAGATACCACTTGTAAGGGAAAAAGATATCATAAGTAATCAAGTCTCCTTACAAGCACATGGAAAGACATTTAAAATACACCCCTTTATCGATTATTATCCACCACATGCTTTGACGAACCCGATCAATTCACATGACCTTAGATCCCTCGGACTATAGAAAGCCCACCTACATCCTTCATCTTACCAAAGACATTGATCCTCCTTCAATTCCTGCACCTGAGTAGACAACCAAACGATTTTTGAAAACAAATATCTTCCAACTTGACCCAAGTTAGTTCATGGATGTCTTATTGCAATTATACCACATGAAAATGATACATCAAAGATGATACCACTTATAGGAGGAGAAGGTGATAGCTCAAATATGATACCACTTTGCAAGTATTAAAGGAATGCATAATGCTCTTTAAACATGTTGCATGATACCACTTGTGACATTATTACTTGATGCCACTTAAAATAATTAAATTTCTTGAAGAATCATATAAGGCATCACTTGTAAGAAAAGTCAAAGTTTGAAAATCATTCAAACAAACTCTTGAACTTACAATGAAACTTTCCTCCTCTATTGAATAAAATCAATAGGATCAAAAGAGGAAACACGTGGAAACTAAAAATAAGACACGAAATCAATTCCAAGGAAAATATACAAATGACCACATTCAATCGAATGTGATTCTCGGGTATAGATGCTTCCAATTTTGTTAAATAAATTATGGAGCTATGCCTTATATATAAAATCATTTTCATCTTCAAAGGCTCACCAAAATTGCAACCAACTCAAGAATATGAAAAATGCTAAAGTTCCAACAAGCTGAAAAATTCAGAGTTTGACAATCAACTTAAGCTTTAAAACAAGGCTGAAACAAAGCTTTAACGTGATTTAAAAATTTTAAAAAAATTAGTCAATGAAGAAAAACTTTTGGGCATCAAAACTCATTATAATGACTTCTTCAGATTATGAACCCATATGGAGATCAAAAATCACAAATCAGCCCTAAATCTGTCCAAAACTAAAAAATTTCAGTAAGCTGGCCAAAACGAAAAATGGCCAAAATTTGGTCAAATGAAGTCCATATGTTATAAAATTTTGCAGAAATAATACATGGATCTCCAAGAAACTTTTCCAAAAGGAATTTTGTAAAAAGAAGTTTCCAAAAAAAATTTTGCCAAATTGATTTTTGTATGTAAGAGTATTGATTCAATGTCAACAAGGTCAAGAATTTGCAAATAAATTAAATATCAATTAAAAACTTCCAGATTTGAACTATAGGATTATAAGAAAGTTTTACAAAAAGAATTTTTAATTTTGTATATTTTCATTCAAAAGATAGCACAAGATGAGTTTTGCAATCATATAGAAAATGACTTATGTCCAAAACCTTAAAACACATCCAAAGCAAGATCTCAAGAAAGATTTGTAGTTTTATGGCTTTATATGAATTAGACAAACACTTTAAAGCCATTATGCAAGAAGAAATTAAATCAAAACTTTAAATTCAACTCTATGCAAGAACATATCAAATTGAGGTCAATAAAGTTATTTGACAAAATTTGATATGGCCATAACTTTTGAATGATTAGGATTTTTAAAAAAAACTTTGAATTAGAGAAATGTTTGAAATAGCCAACCCTAAAAGTTTGATACTGATCATTTACTCAAAAACTTAGTAGATCTTGTTTTAGAAAAATATGCAATTTAATTCAAAACAAGATCATACAAGATCCTTAGTGTGATAATACCACATAGTGCTGTTGGGAATCCTTTGCCCCCGAGATTTGTTGTTAAGGTTTTGGTGATGATGACAATGAAGATAATTTAGGGTGTTCATGGACATTCATGGAACCCCAGGATTTCTCGAGGCAGCATCAAGTGTCGAAGGCTAAGGATCGTGCCTAGAGGATGGCCGGAGAGATGATGGCATCCTTAGGTGTAGGCTCTTTGGTTTTTGATTTTGCCGTAGTATTAAGGGGGGGTCTGGAACGGTGTTTGGATCACAAAGTTTAACGGTGTTTGGATCACAAAGTTTTAATCCTCTTGTGATGCACCTAGGACTTGTTTTTCAAGCCCTAGAAGCCGTAGGATGGATTCTAGGCGGTCCGGTAATCCTTAGTGCTTAGGTTGCTTTCTGGCGCGTGAGAGGCAGATGGTCTGCCCGTGGCAAACCGCTTGTCCAGTGCGGGGGGTTTTAAGTCTCTGTTTTTGAGTGCTTGAGGAGACAGACGGTCCGCATTCTTTTGCGGGTGCGTGGTCCGAGTTGCTGGCAAACCAATCCGCCAGCAGTGGCTCTCTTGGTTGCGCTTGAGGACGCGGACGGTCTACCTCCTCTTGCGACTTTCTGCCTGCCTTTTTCGACGGCTAGTTTTGAACACGGGCTATAAATAGAGGGTGTGTGACCTTCCTAGGAAGCTTTTCATGCAGATATTGATACCATTGAGCCATTGTGTGGCATCCTAAAAATTAGGTAAAAATTTATTTTCTAAATTTTCCTTACGAATCTTAAAGCAATTAGGTTTAGCCAAATCCTTCGCGGATTGGGCCCAACCCAATCCCAGCCCAACCCAAGCTCATCCCTAACCCTCCCTATATAAACCTCCAATCAACCGTAATCCCCTCCCCACAACCAATCTACTGTCACGCCATCGCCCTATCGTCGTCATCGTTGCGCCACTAGTGCTGCTGCCGTCATCGCCGTTGAGGTAGCGTCGCCTCCCTGTCCTCGTGCCACGCGAGCCGCTCCTCCGGTCAACGTCGCCGCTGCCGCGCCGCCGGGCCTAGCCTATGCGCGCCGCTACCATGCATCGCCTATGAGCTGCCCTTGCGCCCACGCAAGCCGCGCCGTCTGCGTGCTGAACCGCAGTGCCGCACCGCGCACCTAGCTGCCGTGTCTCCCTGGCCACCAGTCAAGCCGTCGTTGCCGCATGCCGCTGCAGCTTGCTCGCTCGCTACCGCCGCTGTGCGTGGCTGCATCGGGCCGCCACCGTCTCAGTGTCGCTACTGTCGTTGCCACATCGCCGCCACCGTGCGCCGTCGCCTCGTCCTTGCCTCACTGCTGCGTTGCAGCCCGCTCTGGCAGCTGCCGCCTTGCTGCACCATTGCCGCCGCCGCCATTGTCGCCGCCGGTCGCTCTCTCTCCTCCTTTCTCTCTCTCCTCTTCTCTTCTTTCTCTCTAGCTCCCTCACTCTCTCTCTGTTTTTCCAGCCACACCAAGTGCAACTAGCCTTATCCTCTCGCGCGTGGGCTGATCTGCTTTCTGATCTTGGAGCTGATGCTCTGATAGTTTTCTTTTTCTTGAATTCCAGTCAATAGTGTTCCTTCATTATTTTGCTATGAATTCATCCAAGCTCCAAATTTGGCGATTCCAATTTCTAAAAATCCATAAAATTCATATCTACTTAATGTAATTTTTATATAATTTTTCAATTTATTTACTGTTTATGTTATTTATTGTTGTTTTCTCATTTTCGTGCGTTAGATCGCGTGGGTGATGAAGGAGAGTTCGTCGACGCCATCGACGTTCCGCAGGTTCAAGACGAGTAGGAAGGCAAGTCTTTCCCCTACAATCCCAATTTTCTAGATTTTGCCAAAATTTCTATTTAATTAAATCATGTGTATTTGCCATAGTGATTCCTAGTGCATATAGTTTATTTACATGGTATGTCCCCATTATCATGACAAACCCTAGGATGAGAATATTGTGTAATTTGCTATTGTTTTAATTATTAGTTAGCTTAGCATTGCTTAGATAGTCACCGGGGGAGTGATTCCCACTTATACGATCATTATTAAACACTTTAATATGTGAATGTGGAAAATCTTAGTATGAGATATGAGAAACTAGGTTTATGGTGGGATTGTTCACTCATTAATTAAAATTTGACCAACTAATAATTTGACTCGGAGTGGGTGACTTGAGTCAATGCTCCGGTCCCTAAGGATCGATAATCATGATGGATTTAACTGAGAATTTTTCGTACAATCACAAGCCCGGTATAGGACAAGCCTGATCTAGAGGAAGAGTAATGTCGGGTTTGTCAACGTACTTGTGCCGTAGGTGAGGTCCTGAGGGATGCGTCAACACCAGTGTACAATCTGGGGGATGGAACTTCGGGGTATTTGTGTGTATATAAGGTATGGTCGAAGCCCCGAGGTACCTGTGTGTAATATCAGGTATGACCATGACAAGTCCGGGGTTGATCTTTTGATGGATTATGTTATGATGCCTTCTGACAGGAGAGTATCATATCTTGTGGGGAAAGTGTACAACCTCTGCAAAGTATAAACCCATTCGAATAGCCGTGCTCCCGGTTATGAGTATCTTGGTGGTTTTTCACATCGTAACTTCACCATTAAATTAATTTGACCTGGATAAGGTTTTTTCGGCCGCGTGTCGTTGCTAGATGATTCATGGTGAACGAGAACGAACATGAGAACTATATTGAGATGATGACTTGAGACAATGAGAACCTGAGATATGAGATACTGAGTTTGAGGATTATGCCATGTTTATCTTGTAATTGAGATTAATCATGAGAACTGCTATTTATTTTTAGTTTTGTTAAATGATTTTGTACTTCTAAGCTAAATGCTTTTATGCAAATGAGCCATTATCCTTCCTACGTTAAGCCTAGCCTGGCCTTTCCCGAAAAGACTTGCTAGCATTCATGTGCTAACCCCAGCTTTTATTCGGGACTACTTATTCCACAAGCAGGTCAGGAGTACGACCAGGAGTACGTTGCGGAGTATCCGGAGAGCGCTCAGGATTACTAACGGCTCCCATTCAGTGCGTGCCTATGGCCGTGATGGGACACCTTTATTAATTTTTATTTTCTTGGTAGTTGCATTCAGTGAAGTTTTATGATCGTTATAAACTATTGTAATAAGTGGAGCTGTTGCACTCTGATGATTTTATTTAGTTATGTAGTGTGGCATTGATAATTCATCTTTGTTTACTGTGGGTATGAGCTCGGATCCTTGGGACTCATACCGTTAACACAAAGGGTTCGGTTTGGTAAAACCGGGTTGGACACATTAGAAGGGGGAGAGAGCATATTTTGAGCGATTTCTATCTATTCCCTTGTGTTTTCAAGCCTAGGTGTGTGCATCACTTGGAGGATAGATCGTGCGATCAATTCTACTCTCTAGGCTTATTTCTCTTGGAGCGGTTTGTCTTCTAGACGGTTGTGGAGGTGCTGATCGTGAACTTTCAAGGAGTTCTTGTGAAAGCCTCGCTCTTCTTGGTGTATGAGGATTTGGGAGTCTTCCTCGCCGGAGTGGCAAAGCGACTACCCCGAGTCAAAGGCCTAGGCTCATGCAACGAGCTATAGGTCGGAGCTAGACTAGTGTGGAGTGCTCCAACATGGAGTAGAGAGAAATCTCGAACCATGAGGAAAAAAATCATGAGCATTTTTTGAGCCCTCCTTTACTTTATCGCAATTTTCGCCTGCGCTTGAGATTATATTGTTTTTGGGAGTTGCTTGTGGTGAACCATCATATTACTTGTTGTCTTTGCTTGTGCAACTCATCTAGAGTAGAAAAGGTTTACTTTTTTGGCTAATTTATCTGAATCAAAAATTTAAAAATTATGTTTTTTAGCCAATTCAGGCCCCCCCCTTCTTGGCCTTAGGATCATTTCAAATGCTCACAAACAAAAACAATCCAAATGAAAAATCAAATGAGTAAATATCCTCATGTGGCCTAGGAGAAAAGAATTGAAGCCAAGGCCACAATAGAATTGAATCAGGTGTTTGAAAGCAATTTCAGTGTCCTTTACATATAGGGCCTAATATAAAAATGAGCTCCCCATTACACAAAGAGTCCTCTAAAAGATAGCTCAACAAATCTATCCCTAATTGCCCTATTCTTGGTACTTCTTGTTTGAAAGCTCTCTCCATAGTACATCTTCTTCTTGAAGCATTTTGAGACAAGAATAGAAGAAAGAAGATGCTATTTGAATCAACAAGAGGCATAAGAGGTGTTAAGATTAAGCTGAGATAAGATCGGCAAGAAAGAATAGATAAGTGAGACTAAAAGCCAAAATCGAGAGTAAAGATACCATTGGGAAGAATCGAATGGCATTTGAGATGTGAATGAAGGTAGTTGGCTAGAAATCACTTTGAAAAAAAATACCACTTGAAGATAATGGTATTTAGTAAAGAGAGGAGAGTGATATCTAGAGACGTTGTCCATTGCTTCAAATCTTAAATAACTCCAACAAAAGTGTTATTTGGATCATTTCCAACAAGGAGAGGTCATCAAAAAGCTTTGAAAATAGTTTTTAGCAAAATAGGTTGTTTGGTTGAAAGATAAATGTATTTTTCATAAAACTCTCCAATTTTGCCCAAAGAGCAAGGAAAGGGTACATTAAGTTCCAAATGGTTCATATGAGCTTCAAGTACCCTTTAAGCCAATTCGTATCAAGAAATTTAACCCAAATGGCAAAACTCACTTAAGTGCTATAAACAGACATTTTGGTCATAATAAGTTTTTTGGTAAGTTTTAAAACCTCATAGCTCGAGATACACGTTGGTCATTTAAAAATTGTTTGAATACAAAAAAAATGTTTATAATGACCAACTCTAGGTTTGTTGTATTGAAACTTCTCAAATTCAGTTTATAATTAATTCTATGAAAAGTACTAAAAATGCAAAAACAAGATACTGGTAACTAGTTTTTGGCAAAAAGCTTGTTTTTGTTTTTCTTTGCCCAAAACCTTTTGAAAACAGTTTAGAAAAATTTTGGAACATTTTTTAAACATATTTTAGATGTTTTACTTGAAATTCACCTTTTGGTCAAAAAGGCTAATTTTGGAAAACAACACTAGCACTTAATACATATAGCACACTTAGGAAATGTGATACACATGAATGAATTAGCACTATCTTTAAGTGTGCCGCACCACTCATTAAACTCATAAAGAAACAATGAAGGTTTGAACAACAACACTAAATAGAATAAAACAATTTTTCATGCAATGCAATTATCTACACAAGGCAAAATACTTGAATTTTAATTGTTACCGAAGTGGTATTGGTTTATAATGGTGACTGCAATATCCTCATGATTTGCCTCAAATGATTAGTGGTGAAATCCACATCTTCACGCACATGCCAAGCCTCCAATGCCCCATCTAAACCTATTAAACATTTTAAGCAAATTTTGCTACCCAACACTTGTTGGGTCCACGGTGGTCATTCGTAAGGCATTTTGATGCCCATACACAATTTTTGATATTAAGAGAGTCATGAGCACAAATAATCTTGTTTGGATTAGATTTGACACTAGAGCAATTAGCAAGTGGATAAACCATTGGTTTGGAATTAGTTGCAATGAAACAAAATATTCCCTTTTGATAAATTTTACTTTGGGGCTTATTTTTCCACCATCCTTGGGCAAATCCCGAGGATTGTCTCCTTCTCTCTTCTTGCCCAAGGTATTCCTTTGCTCCCCAAGCAATTTATCAAAAATGATAGATTTTGCAACCCAAATGGCCTTTTCATTAGTTTTAGTTGAGCTAATATTTCTAGCAATCAATTTTTCATTTTTATCTCTCCTGAACAAATAATGATCATTAACAGGAATGGGTTTATGAGTTTTATGATAGGGATAATCCTTACCAATATATCCCTTTTCCCGGCAATTGTTACATGTGAGCTTTAAGGCATCCTTGATCTTCTTCTTGACTTGCTCTTTGCCGGTTTGCCTCTTCAAAGATAAAGTCTTGGTCTCAGCCTTGTTAGGACACACCGAGCCAATGTGTCCTAACTTGTTGCATCCAAAACACGGAATATTCTGTCAAAAAAAACACGGAATATTCTTGATCTTCTCAGCTTAGTGCTTTGAGTGGCCTTATTGATTCATGGTGGACTTGGAATGCCTTGGTTTGTGTCTCTTCTTACATTTGTTCTTCTCGGGGATGAAGCCAAGACCTTTTCTTATCCTTCACGGATTTTTGATTGTCTAAGATAGCATTTAGATTGGCCTTCCCTTTGTAGCACTTCTCTAGATCTTTGCTCAGTTTTTTCACTTGAGCCTTAAGCTCTTTGTTTTCCTCTACAAGAATGTTGTAACACCCTCATTTTCAAAACTAAAATCATGATCATTGCATTGCATTCAATTTCAAAATTCAATAATATTGAAAATGAGTGTGTTCCTTATTAAATTTCTTTGTAAAATAAAAATTTCCCAAAATATATGTTCCTATTTTCTTCGTCCATTTTTTCCACAGGGTTTTTGGAAGGAGTTTTTAAAAGAAATTTTAAAAAAATAATAATTTGCCTAAGGGGAATGTTGTGATATTAATCACATTCAACATGTGGGCAAATTAATGTGTCTATGACAATAACTGCTTGGTAGTTATTAGGAAGTAATGAGTGTTGGTGGTTACTAAACACAGTAATTTATCCTTTGTAACTTTCCCTTTGTACTCTCTATATATAAGGGGGTCACCCCATTGTAAAGTGATTGATGAAGTTCATTCAATAAAGACTACAATTTGCTGTCTCTATTCTCTTTGCCATTTTCCTACCATTACATTCATCAAACAAGAAGTTGTAATTCAACACTATCATGTCAGCTGGCTCCACCGGCAAAGCAAGATATAGATAGACAAATCTCATGCCTGCACAATTCCATCGCCTATTTCTCATGCATGGCTCTGTTTAGGTTGCACCTGGATCTTTTAACACTTTACATGGACGGTTCCTTTAAATTTTTTGTGCATGGAGGGCCCCTAGCTTCGTTTGACAGGTTGAACTCACTTTGGAGACTATGGATTTCTATGTTTTTCTGCATGCCCACAAGTCACAAACTCTTATTTGTGGATGGCAGTAAATTGAACAGGTTAAACGTTTTGTTAGTGTAAAGATTGCATCTAAGTTAAACTTTTCTAATCGTAGAATCGAATAGTCAGTATTTTTCATTCAAAATTTTCGTGCGCTCATATGTTAAACAGTAAGCACTTAGGGTGTTTCCATTGGTATATCTGGGTTACCAAATAGGGATCATGTTTTAGTGAGGTCAGCTTTGGAGGACATGGCTAACAAAATGACCAACTGTCAACTGTCAAGCCACTTGTAGACAACCATGGATGAACTTTTCAGGTAATTTGCAGCTGGAATGTTGCCAAATGTGGTTCATTCGTACATTCTGTAGAGAAAGCATACAAATGGGACTAAGAATCCAATAATTCTCCGTAGGTTTTTAGCACCACTAGCATAATTTAATTATAGATCAAAACTTCCAAAGACTGGTCAGTATAGGTATACATGCATACATAAGTTGGACAGGCATGCACAATCTACAGCAAGCTAATAAGCAACCATGAAAAACAATGCTCAGAGATCAATTAACATCACATTTAGCTTGAAAATGAGCCAATTTTCTTGGCACCACAAAATAATTTCAGCATTACTACTATATATACCGATCTCGTAAAGGACAGGGGCACAGGGCCATTTTTGGAGAGCTAGTTAATACTACAGTACTACTCAGGATAATATGTAAGAACCATAAACGTCACTCTTCACCAAATGCCATAATAATTATACAAGTTATTGGTAAGACATGACTAATCCCAAGAGGCCAATTGCAAAAACATAAACCCGTTCTGACATGCTTTCTCATGTGCTCTTTATTTTTTCACCTTCCTTCCTAGTAGACGGTTCAGTAACTGTGAAGGACCCAAAAAAGAACCCAGCAACAATTGCTCCACCAATCTTCCATGATCGCCAAATTTTCTCCCGCATAATCTCCTGACGAGCCTTGACAGCACTGTACATGTACAGTAGAAGAACGATGGTAATTAGGTTTTCAGCACTGACCCAAATGAAAAAATCAATGAGGTGCATATGCTCGTGCACTTATTTACATACGAATCCATGGTTTTTGCCACCATATCAACTGTCAATGAGCTAATATCTGTTTCTTTGATCTCATCTAGCAAGATGTCCACCTGCACATCATAAGATATGTTTTTAGCTCTATGTATCCATTATACAACATATAAACAGGAATTGTGCAATCAAAACCAACCACATAAACATTAGCATTTATAGTGTCTTTTCTTTTAACGCACAAACACAATATAAGAAAGGAATCGAAGAATACAGTGGCCAACACCCAAGATTCCAAAAAACTTGTGGTTATCGTGTTGTTAGTCCTACTACGACTGCTTGTCACTATCACTTGTTAATTTTTTTTCTACCATTACAGTACTCCATGGTGATCAGCCATAGGTTCAAGCCAACCCACCTTCATGCATGTTGTATTTCCTGTTTGATCCATCTCACCAGAGATGGTGATGGTGGTGTTGCGACTTCTACCACCCAGGCTGTTGGATCTACTATCCAGACCTCAAATGGCACATAGCTGTTTTGTTCCCTCACTCTTTGCCTTATAGGATCCCACAAACAGGTAGGCATCTATCTCCCCTCGCTCTTTGTCTATTAGTTGTAATGGGGGGCATGGGGCTTGCTTTGTATTTTTGGAGGTCTGATACCTGTTGGGGTTTATGGGTGCTGAAGGGTGGATCCCTTGATATAGATTGAACTAATGTGTTTTGTCGAGCAAACTGGTTGATGAAATCTGAACAATTCGGTATTTCCGTTTCAATGAAATGGAAATGGGGTAATCCCCTTGTACTAAAAAGCAATGCTCTTCAGATTTACTTACTTTATACCCTGATTAAGCTGAATTAAACTAGTAAAGCAGAAGCCACAACAGATCCACGAGTTATAGACAGAGGGCCGACAGAATAGCTATAGAAAAACAAATTGTTAAAACAAAAAACTCAGCGTTCAAAAAATTTTCTTTATGTTCGTTACAAAACAAATTGTTTTCCCAGTTGACAATCATACAAGAGAGGAAATCTGAGTTTTTTATTCTTCTTTTTTTGCCCTAATACACAGATACACAACACAATTAATTCTTCTTTTTTGCCCTAATACCCAAAGACTCCCAAAAAAATTCCTTTTTTGCCCTAACACCCAAAGATAAAACATAATCCAGAAGCAGATGACACGGTGATGCGCGCGGTGCCTCGGTAGCAAAGAAAGATGAGGGGATGCGAGAACTAAGGGCACACCGGCATAGCATCCGCACCTGGGAGTTGTACCCATACTTGTCGAGGAGGTAGTGGCGGCTGCTGTTCGTTTGGGAGTCGTCGACGGCGCGGTCACCGTGGAAGTAACACCGCCTCGGCTGCGCGGGTGCCGCACTCCACGACGACAGGCCGCGCCGGACGGCCCTACCAGTCGCCACCGCCGATCGCAGCAGTGTGCACGCCATCCGGTGATTCGCACTCACCTCGATTTGCTTAGCCTATCCTAGGGTTTGGGTCTTTGGGTTCGCCTCTTGTGTCGCGGGTCGAACTCGCCACTTGGACGCGTTATATTACAAAGGGAAAATACCTGAAAATCCCTCTAGTTACACCCGATTATACTAGGACCTCCTGTAACTTGATTTACATCTAAAGACTTCCTACAACTATTAATAGTGGATGAATAACCCCCTCAGCCCATAAGTCCCTGAACATGGAGAGAAAAACTAGATAAGGGGTTGACATGTGGCCAGGAAACTGATTAAAAGAGTTATTGGTTCATCGTAATCGAGTTGTAGGAGGTTTTGGCTGAAATTAAAGGGGTTTTTAGATATTTACCCTATTTAAAACTCAGCAGCCCGTTATGGTGTTATTTCTAGCCATTTTTTTAAAAAAGATAATTTCATTAACTTAAGAATATTGCAGCACATGGATCCCCGAGGCATTCCTATGATCACACAGAGTTATTGTAATCTCAAAAAATTGAGGGTCCTCTAAAAATAGCTTGGAAATGCTAAAAAAACATTAAAATATTACAACGTACGGTTTGTAAAAAAATGATAAATAAAGCAACGGTAGATTATAATCTAATTTAACAGTGTTTGAACAGCAATCAGGTAATTAAGCGACTAAGTACTATTAGCAGGCTAAGCATGATTGATTAAAGCTAATCAAGGTAAATAGTAATAATAAGGAGTAATTAATCCTAGGGTTAACAAGGATCAGGACAATAATTAACAACAATAGATTAATTAGGCTTTAGCTAAACACCCTAATTGAATTAACAGTTTTAGTTAAACATAGCAATGCAATTTAATTAAACCAAATAAAACATTTATAAAACTAGGTGCGAGATGGTCAATAATGACTACCGTGAGAGAGGTGTTTCGGACGTCCAGCGGGATCCTCGGGTTCCGACGCATAGATGACCGAGTCTAGCGATAGCAAGCAAGCACACATTCAATACATCGTGCAAAATTATGCATGCAACAGTGCAAATGATATTTTCAGATCAAATGTTGCATTTTTGTGAATTTATAGAAATTTACGACGCTCGGAACAGAGCCCTAGTTCAAAAGATATTAAATCAATAAGAATCCCTAAACCCTGTTAATGGGAAAACCAGCTTGGGTCGGTCCAACACTAATGCCGCTCAGCTCAGCCCAAGGGGGCCCAAGAGAAGAGAGGTGGGGGCGGCCAGCTCGGTACGGCGCAAGGCCAGGGAGCGCGCGCAGGCCGGCCCGAGGGGAAGGACGGGTGGAATAGGCCCAGCTTCGGCCCGTCGCACGGACAACACAGGGGTCAACACGGGTATCCACCGCACAAGGGAGGCCCTCGAGAGAGGACCGGCTCGGCGGGGCTCGCCGGGGGCTAGTGGATCTGGCCGCCGGTGGGTATACGGGGTCACCGGCGGGATCGACGGTGAAGAGGCATGACCTACTGATGGGGTGGCTCGGAGCGGCAGGGCGGCAGCGTTGCCACCGGGTGGAGCAAGGATGACGCAGGCGCCCCGCAGCGGAGCAATGTCAAGGGAAGCTGCCAATGAAAGATTCAGAAAACACAACACTGCCAATGAAAAGTTCAGAAAACAATATAAGAGGAACTCATTTATTTACAAATGTCTGTCACATTGTAATGTTACAGGCTCTCCTCAAAACTGACCTAACAGTAACAGTAGCTCTAGCATCTGCTCAACATGAGGCTCTCCTCAAAACTGACCTAACACTAACAGTAGCTCTAGCATAAGCTCAACATGAGTCTCATCCATGGAATCAACTAACCTAACCAGTGGGCCAACTATCCTCTCCATGTCTTCAAGTGTAACACCCAACCTCTTAGGAACAACAACAGAAATAGCAATCACAAGACCTAACATGGTGCTAGGGCTGAAGCCAAAGGTAAAAGCAGCAATGTCACTCATATTTTTCTCAAAAGTACTTGGTTTGTTCTCACTAATTGCAACCTTCAAACCTTGTATGCAGATGTCTTGTTTATCGAGCTGCTTCTTGATTTCTGATATGGTCCACGAGAGGGGCACAATCACACCTGATCCGGTCTTCACATATGCCTGCAAGATAGACAGCTCTAAGATTCACACTCAAAAATTTCTAGAAACAATCCAGTGCAAGGATGATGGTATCAGCCAAACAGTCATTCAGATACAGATGCAATCAGCTTACCCACACAGCAGCAGCAGGGTATTGCTGTCCAAACGTCGCAGGGACATCCGTGCACACCCAATCCCTAGTCTGGTAAGTGGTGCTTGACTGGGAGTGAATAGAACATGAAAAAGGAAGTCACAAATAAGATTAGACAAACAAGAGGGGTACATCTCAATGGTCAATACCTCAGTACTCCTATCCAATATTGTAGGATGGTAGGACTAGTGGTGTACACTCGACTAACCCAATCAACCAAGTACCAAATACGCATTACTAACATCTATCTCGGGAGAATTGGAAAGTAAGGAAAAAAAAACTGTACAGATGGTTGTTTGCTTTACTGTTCGCTCAATGCCTTTTAAACTTTTAGATATGGACCAACACATTCTAGGTTCGCTTTAAATTAAAATATGAAAAAATAGTAACTTGTAAAAAAAAACTAACTAGCTTTAAAGGAAGATGGGAAATCACTATATGATAAATTAAAATATGAAAAGAAATAGTAACTAGTCAAAGAAAAAACTAACTAGCTTGAAAGGAAAGGGGAAAACCACTATATGATGGGAGGGGACTGATTCTTATTAATTCCAATTTGAGTAATTTAGCCCTTACATGTTATACTCTTCCCAGGAGACATGAAAAGAATTGATTTTCATACAAAAATCACTTGGCAATTTTTTATAAAATAAAACAATTTACTTGGCAATTTTTTTATAAAATATTTCTTTGATAGAAAGAAGAGGGGAAGGGAAGGTTACCATTTAGACTCAAAAAATCGTTTTGAACATGTAAATCAGTCAGTTATTCTTTAGGATCCATGATTAATAATCTCCTGAACAAACCTACTCACTAGTGTACTCTTAGTTGAATTTCCTCTGGTTCCTAAAGAAGATCGCATTAGATAGACTAGATTAGTAGTTTGTGTAATCGCAAAATTGAATTCAATCTTTTTGTTTCAAATATTTATCCACACCATACCATATCTTGACGAAATGGCGAATCTTATCTGCCAGTGTACAACCCCATAATAATAGTGTTTGTCCAAAGAAGCTTTTTTTTTAGGTCTAGAAAATTCTTTGTAATATTTAGACTTATCTCAAAATCTTTGGTGTAAATCAAATGGTCCACCTAGGTCATACCATCAATCAGATTTTTAGTATAGAGTGGTTACACTTGGAATATATGTATATGTATTTCTCAAAGGGAAGGTCATCTGTTGTATACTGGTGTTGAAAAGGAAATATTCAACTGAACAATTCAGTCAAAAGCTTAGTGAGTAATAGATACTACAATCCACTAGAAGACGGCCACAATTATATTATTAATTATGTGTCAATTAGGTCTCCAACCCAAGAACTTCTGGCTCTAATACCATATAAATTGCATGCACCAATTAATCACCCAAAAGCTTAAGCCGGTGGGGAAAAGTGAACATCATATTTGAACAAAAGGGCATACTTGAACAGAATACCAGCACAAATAATAATTACTGCAAGAAAGGTGGGGTACAATCACAAACTTATGTGATTCCGATGTCCCTATGTCTTAGTCGACTTTGTTCTTGTTCCCCTTTTCCCTTGCTACAAGAGGCAAGCCCAAGGCAACCTAGGTTCCGACGCACCTCTGGTCATCCCCCTCATCGCCGATGAGGGAGGGAGCGAGGTAGAGGTGCACTCGGTTTTGTAAAGCAGTAGGCCTCGTTTTTGTAAAGTGGTATGCCTGCAGGTGTAGATCTAATTGGTAGGGTTTCGGCGTCAACTCGGTTCTCTGAGATGGTGGTGATTTTGCTCCTCCACGGTTGTTTTACGGTGGTCGGCGATATCAATGCGTCCTAATCATTCAGGCGTAAGAGGTTTTAGCCTTCCGCGGCGACGCTTCCTCAACAACAGATCAGTGTGCTACTAAGGGATAGAGACACTTCCCTATTACTGTTGCTCTTTTCAGCTTTGTTTGTTTGTCTTTTTGGCGGAGGGCAGTGGCTGTGCGGCTCTCGGAGCCACCGTCCATGGCATCCACGGAGGCAGTGGCGAAGGCCTCATTCTACTTCAAGCTACATCGAGGCAGACCCAAAGCTACAAATCCATTAGGGCTTATCACTCTCCACTTTGGTCGGGGTACAAGTATTCAGCTTGACTCCATGGTGGGGGTCACAGCTGGTGGAGCCTGTGTCGGCGACGGGCCTCTTCTCCAATGAGGGGCAGCAATCCAAACTTGGGCAGTTCAGGTGCTTTCGTTGCAGACTAGTCCAATAGAGTAGTTTGTAATTTCTTTTTGTTTGGGTCTTGTTTGTAAAAGTTCTAGTGTCTCCTTGTTTAATATAAAAGCCCTTTCCAATCAAAAAAAAAAAGAGGTGCTTGCTGTGCAAACTTGTTTGCTTTGTGCTTAACATTAATCCGCTGAGGACGGGCTATGCGTACACAGATTTGATGTTTCTTGCATATGGGGGTGAATGGGACATGGGTCCTCCCTAGCCTTCCGAGCGTGGTAATACCCATAGCAAGACAACAGCATATCACACGGTTCATGGATGCGGGACAGATGGGAGCAACCGAGCCATGAGCAGCTGCCACTGCCTCCTCTCCACTGAAATGAAGTGAGGGAGTGAGAGAAAAGTCGGCATGGACTCCGGTTTAAAAGGTGTACTAGAAAAGAAAAAAGAGCATAGCCATGCTACGGTAGTGCACCCATATTAACGTCACATCCTCTGTTGCATTTATCGAAACGCTCGCTCATTTCATTTTGACGCGACTTCCTATTATTTTATCATCTATTCCTATATACAGTACAGATGGTAAAGCATCCATACGTGCGCCTTATTGTGTGGTCAATTTTTCTTGCTAAAAGCGCCAGTATATTGTACAAAGGGCTTGAAGCGGACCAACCTTGCATGGAGATGCATGCACGCCATCTTGGTAAATAAGATAAGTTGAAGGTACCATCCATTGGCAGCCAAAAAAATCTTCCCCTGGCTTCAACACCTTAATCAGTTCACGCCCAACCTGAAATCACAACATATACCGATTACAAACTCTAGTTTTCAAATCCCCATATTTTGTTGATTAAAAAACAAATCCAGAGCAGAAATTTGGTCTTGGGAGTTCCTATTGGATCGAGTAAAGACCATTTCCACTAAAACTTAAGTAGGTGAGTAAGAAATTAAGTTTCAACAGTTGAAAATGGTAGACATCATACCAGAGGTAACCTGCTCAGGTTTTCTTCCTCATTCTTCACATTAACTGCAGACTGGCCCCGAAAATGCCCCTGATCAGTTAAGCAAGCTATGTATGTAAGCACATCCCCTTCGATAGTTTTGTCTTTGTAATAGACATTTCAACAAGAGGAGAGCGTATAAATCTCTTCAACTCTAATATGACTCGTACACATGCAAGGGATTGACAAATTTTTTTGGTATTTTGTATGGTTACAAAACATATTCTGTCAAGCAGTAAATACACTCTTTTTATTGTTAGACCATCTCATGGCAACCATTTGTCAAAAATGATCAGTAAGTGATCTGTACTACCTCAATTATCAAATCATGATGCCATTGAAACCAGACCAAATTCCGTAATCTTCCATTTTCCTTTATAAAAACAGACTGCCTTTGCTGGGGCAGATTGCCAAATTATGTAATCTTCCATTCTTCTCATACAACAGAATTGTTTCTCGAAAGGGTTTCCTGATGATCATAGTATACGAAGCCGTCACGCTTATGATGGCAACAACGCTCGCCGAGGGGAATGATAACAGCGAGATGGTGGATCGAGCCGGTGGGAAGGACGATAAGGATTTCGCTGTGGCATGGGTAAGCTCAGGTGAGGTTATTCATGGTGGGAACACAGAGAATTTGGCTGATTCAAGATGGTTGTGAGATTCATGCACATCATATTATTATTTTAGTACTGTCCATTGCATTTGAATTGTTTTGACAGATAAATACTTCTAACTAACACTACACTACTACAGTGTCCAAATGCTTTGAGAAGCTAGCTAGCATACTATGGGATCCGATTCAACTAGGTCACTTTCCTCAAGCCAGTACAACAACATTTCTGCAGCAAGAGATTACATGCAGGAGGAGCGCTTCTTGGTGCTAGGCAAAGTTTAGGTTTTGGTCATTTTTTCCTGCAAGATTTCTCAGGAATAACAGAAAAAAGGGTATCATGCTTAGTTGTAAAATATGTCATGCTTTCTTGCAGTAATAAGTTTCAACAGTTAGAAATGGTAGACATCATACCAGAGGAACCCTGCTTGAGTTTTCTTGCCCATTCTTCTTGTTAACTGCAGACCCGCCCTGAAAATGCACCTGATCAGTTAAGCAAGCTATGTATGTAAGCACATCACCTCCGATAGTTTTGTCTTTCCAACAGACATTTCAACAAGAGGAAAGCTAATAAGTAACTCTAATATGACTCGTACAAATGCAAGGGATAGATAATTTTTTTTGTACTTCGGGGGGAGGGGTTGGGGGGGCGGCGGTGGCGTTATGTTATGTATTTGGTAACGGGAGAAATTTTACATTGTATAGCAATAAGAATCCGGATAAAGGGATTTCATATCATCATCTTCTGGAACAAAATAGGGGTGGGGGTGATTGGGGGTCAAAAGCTTCCAGGTGGACACAGAACAAATTCTACAAATGAGGACCAAATATTGCAAATGGGAGCAAAGAGTAAAATGATCCAACGGCTAATAGCGCCACAAATAGTAGAGACTCCATTTTTAGTTTTTTTTTCAAGCATGCTGTCATACCATACAATCCACAGTAATCACCCAACTAATTTTTCCCTTTTATCTCACTATCTCTCCTAGCAAAGCCCGTAAGGTCATCTCTATAGCTATTTCCTCAAATGAAAGGACTCTCCTCCCTCTCCCAATCGAGAAAGAGAAAAATTACCTCCAGATCGTAGGTTTCGACACCAGACTTGGGGCATTTGGCGCAGCAAAACTTGGTAAGAAGGTCACATATCGGCTGCAGGACACACCGGCCGCGAGCGCACAAGATCTTCGACCTCATCGTCGCCGCGTCTTCGAGAGGCAGATCTGAGAAATAGGGTTAGGGGGAAGGGGAAGGGAGAGAGGAAAAGGAGACTTGCTTTTGGGCTCGGAGCGAATGGACTCTGCTGTTGGGGCTTAGGCCTTGTTATTTAACGTTTAACGGTTGAACGTAGCGGTAGATTATTATATCTAAAAAAGTTGTCTCAAAGAGTGGCTTAAAACGGTTAAAAAATTATTAAAAATAGTTTTGATAACATTAAGAAGAACCTTTAAAAGCTCAGAAAAAATGGTTATAAAGTACTACAGCGTATGACTTATATAAAAATGACAAATAAAACAACGATAGATTATAAGCTAGTTTAAGCTGTAAAGAACAAGGCCTTAGGATGTGTTTTCTTCGGGCAGAAGTGCTGCTTTTGTTTATTATTATCCGAATATTTATAGTCCCTTAATAAGGAGCTTTGAGTGGTCAAAATAATTATAAAAAATTAGTTTTGAGAACTTTGAGAAAAAACACTAAGATCTTCAAAAATTGGCTACAAAACGTCAAAGTGTTTGACTTATACAAAAATAATTAGGAAGCTCTCGAGTTTAGTTTATAAGTAAATAAGAAGATAAGTAAATGAGATAAGCTAAAAAGAACATGGCTTAAATATACAGCTTAATAAGCTGCAAACCAGAAGAGTGAGCCAGTGCATGTTTGGTACTGTTGCCCGCATGGTCCGAGACCTACCTCTGGAGCTCCGTCTCGTGTCCCGCTCTCACAAACAGCTAACTTGAAATGCAGCTGCTTTACTCTAATAAGCTGTCTTTTCAAATAAATGAGAGAAACAGACTGATGATACGTGCCATTGCCACAGACAAATGTTTCAGCAAGGGCATGACCGACTACTTTAGTTCTGGTTTGCTAGGATTCACTAGTTTTGTTTAGCACAAAATAAAGGGATCAATGCAGATCCTTGTTTATCCAATGCAATTCTTACCATCATATAAGGAAAATCGGTGGAAAGAATAATTAAGAGTCAAGATAATGTATCAACTTTACTTGCTTCTTCCTCGCCGGCTCATTCCACATCTCAACTCAGGCACAGCAGCATGGGTTGCTATTATGTACGAGATCTATTTTGTGGCTAATGCCTCCGCTATATATGCCAATCAACATCGTTGTGACATGCAGGCACTTAGGCGACATGGCATTAAGGCAGGACACAGTCGTCTACGGTGGCGCCCGATGAGGAGCGGCGTGCGGCTAGGGGTTGGTGGTCACAGCGGCATGAGGGAATGATGCGGTTGATGCACGGAGAAGAGCGGCGCCGTTATGATTAACGAGCACTAGCAATGAGCAGCCCGGCAGCTTCGCTAAACGGGTTTGGATGGATTAAGTGGGTTTGATGGCCTAAACAGGTTTGACACTTTTTGCAGTGGGCTAATATGCGGGAGCCCGTTAAACGATTTATACGGGCTAAATAAGTGGATATGCGGGATGCCCGGGACCACTTTTATCCCTACTTGAGATCCCAGAGGACCCAGACAATGTGGTACCCCATTAAGGGCCCTACAAGTAAGAATTTAAGGTGAGAAGGGGGGACTCCATGCACTACAAGTTTCCATCTAGTGGAGACGCACCTTTTTTCTGAAGAGGAAATAAAAAAGGACTTATGCTTGCTGTTGAAAATCCACTGCTTATTTAAATGTTGGCACACCTTATTGTGTAGCAAAATTTTTTTCCTAAGCATCTGCATTGTACAGTACAAAGAGATAGGTACCAACCAACCTTGTATTAAGATGGATTGCTCTTGTATGTGCTCCCTATTGATGTTGCCAGCCATCAGCCAATCCATCGATGATAGACAGTCCAAACCACCAGCACTGTGAAACAACTATCTCCTTGTGAAAAATGCAATAATAATAGAATATGAGATACAATGAGTACATTAAATTTATCGTTTCAAACAGAAGAAAATCTGGCATTGTGCCTTGAATTCATTGCTTATAGTTAGCCCACACGATGAGCCAGTGTCTGTATAGAAGAGGTACATCACATATTCTCAATGCACGACTGTAAAACTAGTGAGTACTATACTCGATTAAACTGCCACTTGCTAGCACGAAACAAGGTCACATCAAGGGAGCATTCGAAAGTCAAAACAAGTACGCAGCTGTTTTGCTTTACTGTTGGCCTGTTTGGTACGTACCAATGCATTCCGAAGTCACTTTAAATTAAAAAACAGTGAACTGCCTAGGGTTGAGAAGAACTGTATGTTGCCCTCAGAAAACCATATTTGCTGGGAGGAGAGTGGTTCTTATTGTATTAGGTACACCTTTCAGTAATTTCACCTTTGCATGTACTACTATTTCTTGACCCCCAGGATTCATGAATAAATTTGTTTTTTTTTAAATAAGAAAAAGAGGAAAGGAGCGAAAGGATTCCATTTTGATATTAGAAAACTTCTAAGAAATGATCTAGGCGCAAGGAGGATGGTATCGGCCGTACATTCATTCAGATACAGATGCTATCAAATTGCCCACACGGCAGCAGCAGCAGCAGGATATTGCTGTGCAGACATCGGAGGCAGATCCGTCCGTGGTGAGCTGCCGGTACATATCAATGGTCAATATCTCATTTCATGCTACTAGTAATGCGTAGTTGGTACTTGGTTGATTGGGTCTAGTCGAGTATACACCGCTAGTCGCATTGCAAAGAAAAAAAGCAGTACAACCGGCGTTTTGCTTTACTGTTCACCCAAAGCCTTTTAGCTTTTTAGGTACGTACAAAGATATTCCAGGTTCGCTTTAAAATAAAAAACAGTAACTTGTCTAATTAAAAAAAAAACAACCTTCAAAGAAAAGGGGGGTTGGGAGGAGAGTGATTCTTATTAGCACCGATTTGAGTAATTTGACCCTTACATGTTATACTCTTTCATAGCCCCCAAGAGACATGAAAAGAATTTATTTTTAAAAAAAATAGTTACTTGGCAATTTTTTTTATAAAGTTATTTCTTTGATAGAAATAAGAGGGAAAGGGCAAAGGTTACTCAAAAATTGTTTTGAACAAGTAAATCAGTCATTTGTTCTTTAGGATCCACGATTAATAATCTCTCGAACAAACCTACTGACTAGTGTGCTTTGAGATGAATTTCCTCCGGTTCATGAAGAACACGTTAGATAGACTAGATTAGTAGGTTGTGCATTCTCGGTGGATCTTATCTGCCAGTGTACAACCCCATAATAATAGTGCTTGTCCAAAAGAAACTTTGTAATTTCAGGCCTTAAAGATCCTTTGTAATATTTAGACTTAGCTGAAAATCTTTGGTGTAGATCAGATGGTCCAACTAGGTCAGACCATCAATCAGATTTTTAGTCTAGATTGGTTACGCATGGAATATATTTATAAATATTTCTCGAGGGAAAGGTCAGACGTAGTATATTGGTATTGAAAAGGAAATGTTCCAATGTCAGCGACGGTTCCAGTGTGCATCAGCCTCTTCTCCGACGAGGGGCAGAGGTCCAAACTTGAGCAGATCAGGTGCTTTTGTTGCAGACTAGTCCAATAGAGGTGTAATTTTTAATTTCTTTTGGTTGGGGTCTTTTTTGTAGAAATTCTGTATAGTGTCTCCTTGTTTAGTATAAATGCCCTTTCCTATCCACAGAAAAAAAAAGAGGTGCTTGCTATGCAAACTTACACAATGTTCAAAGTGGTTGAGCTGAATGAATAAGCTATAAGCTGACTAAGCTGGATTTTAAGCTAAACTTTAAGATGTTAAATCTGCTTCTTAAAACTGGTCCACCTCATTTACATTATCTTTAAGAGTTTCTAGATATGTCTTAATGATTAAAAATTAGAATAAACATACCAAAGCATTTAGCTTTTCAATTGGCTTAGCTGAATTGAACATTGTGTTTAGCATTTAGCATTTGTTTTGTGCTTAACATTAATCCGGGCTATGCGTACAGATATGATGTTTCTTGCATATGTAGGTGGTAAATGGGTCCTACCCACCCTTCGAGCGCACCATAGCAGGACATCAGCAAGTCTCACACGGTTCACGGATGCGGGGCAGACAGATGGGGGCAGCAGAGGCGTGGGGGTGAGAGAGAAAAGTAGACATGGACTCTAGTTCAGAAGGTATTAAAAAAATAGCGCAGCCATACCACGGTGAACCCATGTCAACGTCACATCCTCGATTGTAATTATCGAAATGCCCACTCATTTCATTTTAACGCGACTTCCTATGTTTTATCATCTACTCCTATATATCAATCCGTACGTGCACCTTATTCTGTGGCCAATTTTTCTTGCTTGTACAAAGGGCTTGAAGCTGACCAACCTTGCGTGGAGATAGATTCTGCTCTTGTGCAAGCGCGCGCGCAGTTGAAGTTGCCACGATTCCATTGGTGATTGACAGTCCAAGCCACCACCGGCACTGTGAAACAACAAATACATCGTGTTGAGCGTCACACAAAAATCTTATCCCCACTACTCTAAAATACTATTCATCATAGCTCTATCGATCTCTCTAAAATTCCTTCACACTTTACACTACACCCTAAAAGATTTCTCACTCTGCCAGAAACTCTATTATTGCCTAGTAAGCGCTACCGTGTTTATAGGGTTTCTGCTACGAATGCTCTTAAAGATATATATATAGTAAAACTGGATGCATACGTATGAGCCTATGAGATGTATCGAGCATATTAATTCGTAGCTTCTCGTTTCAAACCGGAGGAACCCTAGCTAGCTAGTCTCGTGCATGGAATATTAATTCATTGTCAGTAGTGTAGATCTAAGACATCGATGTACTAACATACTCTTTACACACCCACTGTCCCTAGACATTCTAGATTCACACTTCTTTTATTACAAGAAAAAGAAAAATGGTGACTATAGGGTTGAAAAATTCTTGGGGCCTGTTTCTTTTGAAACGTGGTAATAGAAAATGTATGGATTAAAAAACACGCGTGCAGGAATATGATAGCTATGTATACGCAAAGGTAAAGCTGATTATTGAAGAACACGAATCAAGATCAAGGGATCTTCCTTTTTTAAAAAAAGAAGTGCTATGAAACACAGAAACAGGAAGCTTAAAAAAACCATATCACGTATGTGACTGTCAGTGTAAGGTGAACCATACCTGTGTGCGAGCGAGAGACAGGATGGGGAAGATTGCATTATACCCTTGAAAATAGATTTTGCCATGAGCACCCACCTCTTTTTTATTTGCATTGCATACACATCTTTCAAACTTTCCTCTTAAGCCCCAAAGGAAAAAGAACGGATTAAATCCTTCATCCCACACACATTTCCTTCAAATAAATGCTTCATTCGTCCAAAATTCTCGCTTTGATGCGTCCTCAATCCGAGCAGAGGCCCTTTGATGTTGCTTGTAAGCTCCGAATCTCCGATCTGAGTTATTTGACCATGCCATCGTCATCTATTTATCTATTGAATCTCCAAAAGAAAGGGTAGTTTTTTCGGGTCTGGAAAAAACGACATGCCATCATCGATTTTCCTGGTGAAATTGTTCCTCAGGGATCAAGGAGGCTCGGGGATCCCAGATCTGAGAGAGAGGGAGAGAGAGAGAGAGAGAGAGAGAAATCATCTTTTTAAGAAGAACGAGCGCCCCTTTTCCTAGAGAAGAAAATGCGCCGCCTACCGGAAGGGTTGTTTGCTTGGATCCCATGCATGGATCTGGGCGGTGAAAAGCAGGCCGTACTCTCCCATGCTGATAGATCTGCTTGGCCAAAATCGGAGGCAGATCCATGCATCCCCGTTCCCTGCGCGCAGGTAACGCGAGTCAAAGGAGTGAGATTTCGAGAAACGAGAGAGAGATTACCAGGAGACGGGACAGGAGGCACGGGGGAGGGAGAAAGGGATGAGATCATCAGCCAGCGCCGCCCAGGAGAGAGAGGAAAAGAATTAAGAGGAGAGAGAGTTGCGGAGTAGTATTTGATTGGGGCGGCGGCCAGGCTACCAGATCTGACAGCCGGGGCGCATGGCATGCGAATTCCCGTTCCTATCCCTCCCCACTGCGAATTCTCGATCCTATCCCTCAGCTCAAGCTGTGGCCTGGGGGTGGGTCCCACAGCGTCACGGGTGCGCAGTGCGCTCCCCCAGCTGACAGCTTTGCCTTTTCTCTTTATTTATTTATTACTATTGTTAGAGCATCTCCAATGGCACTAGATATAAGAAATGACCATTGCTCTGTTTCTTTTGGCGGTTAGCGGTTTTACTGTAGTAAATTTAAAAGTTTTAAAAAAATTTTAAATAATTCAAAAAATTAATCTAAAAATAAAAAATTTTACTGTAGCAAACCGCTGGCCGCCGACTGCCGGCGGTTTGCAAAAAAGAACGGTACCCATGTCATCTATAGATAGCATGTAGACAACCTCTCCAATAGATTAGCTATAACATTGTCTATAATATTAAATACTGGCCCACATGTTATAAATAATAAGTGCTTTGAAATCAGTTATAGCCTAGCTGTAAGTTAGTAGTCAGTCTATATCTCTCTCATCTTTTTCTCTCTTCCACCTAAGCAAAATGCTGAGTTGGCACCCTTATAACTAGCTGAAATGGCACCATTGGAGATGCTCTTATACCTGCACGCCTACCGCCCGCTTTTACTCTACCTGTCGCATCACATCAAGAACCGGCTCAGGCCCTGTTGGATAAGGGACTGTTTAGTTGTCTTCTCAACTTAGCCAAACGGTATGAACTCAGCCAGGCTAGTAGAAGTCAGGCTGAAGTGATACAAAGAAAAATACTGTTTGGTTGATTATATGAGATTAAACAAACTGCGTAGAGATGTTTAGTTGGCTATACTAGTAGAGGAATTGGATGGACAAATTTAAAAGAGGGAAATTCAAAATAAAGAAAATAAATTCAAAAACAAAAATTAAAAATTTTGAAAAATTCTGGAACAAAAATAAATTCAAAAACAAAAATCGAAAATAAATACTAAAAAATCAATAAATTTGAAAACAAAAATAAAAATTCTGAAATTTTTTCAATACCTTATACTTAAACCTTCGGTTCCATTTTTTATCTTATTGAATTTAGATGTTGTTTGAATTTTGAAAATTATTTTGAACGGATGAAACCAACTGCTTGTAGTGCACCGTCGGTTGCTAGTCGATCTCATGCCCTCGCGTCTCGTGTTGCTCACTCTGGCCTGGCCCGCCGAATATGGCCGAGCTAGGCGTTCCTCGTGAGCCAGGCCAGCACAATATTTTTCACCAGGCTGGCTTGGCTCTGGAGCCCACACAGCCAACCAAACAGGCATCAGTTGCACGAGGCGAGTCTGGCTCAGTCAAATACAGGGAACCAAACACACCCTAAGGCAAGGCTGCGATAATTTTTAAGTTAAAAAAGTTGGTGGTAGTTAAAAAGAGATTTAAAGAGTCAAAAAAATTAAAAATAGTTTTGAGAGTTTTTAAAAGAATTACTAAAAATCCTAAAAAATGTTACAAAATGCTGTACCATATAGCTTATACAAAAAATGATAAATTTTTTATAGCTTATAAGCTACCGTAGTTTTAAACCCAAAAGATCGGGGCCTCAACCGGTGGAACGGAAAATGGGGAGCTCTTTTAGGTTGAAATTTTTAAAATGGAGTATTGATCTGCAAAGATTGTTTGAAATATATGCCAAAATTTAGGATGCCAACTCCTCGAGGCGACGCGAATTCCGACTCCCCTCGTTGCTCGGTGCTTGCTGGCTGCTGAGCTGCACTGTCGCATCACGTCTCTTGTGCGGTGCGATCCGCTTGTCCACCGCTTTGCCAAGAGGATGGCACACAAAAAAACACAGATGGCACCAACTCATGACAAGAGCATCTTCAGCTAACCCTCGGTATCTATCCTCTCTTCCCTACTTTATTTTCTCCTCCTAGTTTCCTTCCCACTTTATACTACACTTTAAAAGATTTCTTTCTTCTAATAAACACTTTATCTCTAAAATACTAATTCTACAATGTTTTGCAGTGACTATCGAAGATGCTCTAAAAGATTCATTCTCTTCAGCAGACACACTATCTCAAAACAGTATTCCCTATTATGTTTTGCAGTTACTGTTGAAGATACTCTTGATGCTATGATTTTTCCTGTAAACCCGAATGGCAAACAAGAGTTGACCAGAAAAATTGAAGATGGATTATTTTTATGAACTCAAGGGTGGATTTACCATGTATATGTACTCACCCGTGTCCATCCCAACTAGAATCGTTCGCCGTGCTTCGAGATCCATGTGGTCACCCACTTGTTCTCTCATGGTATTTTGGAGAAAAGCCTCTTGGAAACTTCAAAAGCTCTCTTGGAGAGACGATGGAGACCACGCCAACCTCCAAGGCCATCTCCAATGGATTCTCATCGTGACTCCCGTTCCCTTCGTGAAAGGATTCTCGTTTCTTTTAGCGCTTTAATAGATTTCCTTTATCATTTTTTACGCGACAGAATTCTCTCTCCATTTTCTTCAGAAAGGGATTGTCTCTTTTTTCCTATCATTCTCTTTAAAGAGATACTGTTAGAGATGGTGTGAAATAAAAACAATAAGAATAGAAAAGAGAGTAAAATGAAGGAAAAATGGTTGAAGATGGTCCAACACCGGTGGGCATAGGAGGACCTAAGAGCCAAACAGTCACGAGAGGATGAAGAAGGCAGACGTGCGGACGCACGGCACGGCTAGAGACGCCAGTGGCTCGCCGGCTCGCCGCTTCGTTGACCCAGACATGCAGGGGAGAGGAATAGAGAAAAGGGACATACATGCGAAATTTCAATAAAACATGAGGGTTTTGCATAAAAAAACTAGGGTGGAAGGTGCTCTCCCGGATGTCGAAGCACATTAGACGACCATGGGAATGCACGGAAAATACATGCACTTACGCACGTGTGGTATTGAGTTGCCGAATAAACTCAACTAAGAGGCTGTTAACTAAGAGGCTGTTCTTTTTTATTTATTTACTCTTGTGCTTATTTGCTTATCTATGTTTTTGACTCTCAAACACTTTGTTTTTTAGCAAATGACCCATTTCATTTAACTTGTTTTTAGGTCTTTACATCCATCTTTGAGACTAAAGAAAAATCGATCCAAAAAACTAAAGCGTTTGTCTTTTTCAAATGGATAAGTAAATGAGCAAATAAGTCGAAAAGAGTAGCCTCTAAGCCTTGTGATTCGCCACAAGCTCACCACGAGAAACAAGGTTATAATAGCAATGTATGATTAGCGTAAAAAAATGTAAGCAAACCGGAAAATTTTGCATACGTGGAGAATTAGCTCCATTCGATTAACATAGGGCATATTTGTTTGCTTAGGCTTAGGGCCTTTTTTCTGTCTTATTTCTTATTTACTTATTTGTCTGGCTTATTTTGACTTATTTGACTTTTTATTACCTTTTGAATCCGTTTTTTTATCTCGTAGGTGTGTCTAAAAGCTCCATAAATCCTAAAAACTAAGGGCATCCGACTCTCAAGGCCACCTCGTGAAATTCTCGAAGTTACGAGATAAGTTAAATAAGCAAATAAGAAATAAGACAGATAAGCTGAAAAGAACAAGCCGTTAGGCTACCTTGTACAGGCATTCAGGATGGTGGAGCTAACCGGGGTGGAGCCGCAGGCCACTGCTTCACTGCTATGTGTCGCCGGTCACCACCAAGTCAAACCCGATGACGGCAACACTTGGGACCGTGCCGGAGCAGCGTACGGGTAAGGAGAAGGCTAGAGACGTCGAGGTAGTGCGACGGACGTGCGCTGGGCGTGAGGCCCTAGCGGCGTCGGTGAGGTCATGGGAGGGGTTATAGTGGCGATGCCACTAGTGACGTCCGAGCGAGAGAGAGAGAGAGATAGGAAGGCAACTGAGAGAAGGCTAGGGTAGAGGAAAGGAGGAGGAGACTCGAGGAGGCGGATCGCAAGGAGGGGTCGCCGACGGGAGGTGGCACGGTGGCACACGCCTAGGGTCGCTGTCCCTAGAGCACGAGAGAGAGGGTGGAGGGAGTAGGAAGTAGAGATTTGGAGATTGTGCATTCTCTGACGTACGTCAGAGTGACTTTGGGTCACTGACATGTGGGCCCGTGACGATGTGAGGCCCACATTTGGAAAGTGTGAGGGATTTGGGGGAAGAGGATGGCCGGTTCTGCTAGGGGCAAAGGGGGCCGGGTCGGCCAGGAATACGGAGGGAGTGGCTGTGCTAGATTGAGCCGATTTCGGCCCACACATATTTAGCCAAGAAAAATGTAGTTCACATTTATTAAAAACAATAAGGATTAAAATAATATTATTCCTGATAATATAAATTTTTGATAAACCCAAGAATATATTTCACCCAATTCATGGTAAGTCCTGGATACTACAGTAAACAATTTATAAACTGTATGTATAATAATTTAACCGGATCAAAGAATTGGGAATCACTATATAGACAATTGTGTATCTACATGTACACACACAAACACACATATGCCTAGGATGCACTAAAATAAGCAAATTCGAATACCATAACATTAAAACTTGACCTTATCCAGTATGTAGCTAGTCTAAATATAGAATTCATCGATATAATTTCAGGAGGCGAAATAGTTCCCACACCTGAGAACGTGCAACCGGACTTTGGTGCCAAGTATTTTTATCAAGTTGAAGGCAAGCATATCCTTTGATCGGATGGTTTGAATTATTTTGAAATATACCCTATGTTGCAATGTTACACATCGAACTACTGCTTTTACGGTTTTTCATCTGCATTTAAAACACTTGAGGATAGGAGGGTGATGACCAGACCGATAGAGCGATCGAGTCATAGAAGTAATATATGGTGGGTGAAGGGTGCCCTAGGAAGAGAGAATGATGGGATGGGTCGGGCCCTTCATATAAGTATCGTATAAGATTAATTACCTTTCATCGAGTCACTATGAGCCGTAAATATACCATATCAGCCATAGTCTCGCGATGCGGTCAGAGAAGGTTGATATACGAGGCGGTTACCGTCTCTACATTGGTAAGTAGATAACTAGGAGGGACGGGTGAGCGGACCCAAGGCATGCGGGCCTAGGTTGTCCCGACCCGGCGATGTATTACATCAGGTGATACTCATGGCATCGGGAATGAGTATAACGGTTAAGTTGGCAGACTGGTATAGATGGGGGAGTGAGGGTTGTGCATCTTGCCAAAGCACCATACCTGTCAATTAACAAGGTTAGAGAGGTAACCTACCGAGTAGAGTCAAGCTCTGAGTCCCGACGTGGTTCAGGGGCGGCTATGGGTAAAGTGGTACCAACTTGCTCAAGGTTAAATCATGAATTCATGCATGTCTTCTGAATTGGAGGCTGCGAAGGCTAAGTCCGTCTTATGTGTGGGTGTTAGTAGCTTTTCTCAAATTTTAAAATCCATCAACTCTTGCCAAAATTTGTATTTTGTAGATAATAGGTACAGTGAAGAGGTTGGGTTTTATATGGTGGAGTGGAGAAGGATCTCAAAAAGAATTTGTCCTATTAATGCTTGCTAAGTACCTTGTACCGCTCTTGCTATATTTACCTACTAGTTGGATGCTCGTGCGTTGCAACGGAATACATACATCAATTTGTGTGAATGACTATAAAATGACCATATCTAATTCATGTGCTTTGGTCAATGGCCAGCAAGAGATGCCTTGCCAATATTCTAAAACTTTGTTCAGGTGTTCCCATTTTGAATTTCAGTTGTACAGGTACCATACAACCACCACGGTGCCACATTAAATTCATAGAAAATGTTGTTCCACTACATATAACACTGCCCTATCACCATGGTGCCACATCAAAGTCATACCAAATTTTGTTGGATTAATTAGATATATACCACCGGTAAGTTGCAATTTTATGGATATGCCATTAGTAGTAGAGATATTCATCTGAACTATGTAAAAGCTCCACACATGGAAAACATAGTCAAAATCGTGTTTATACATAGTGAAATTTAGTTTTAAGAGTTTTGAGAAGAAACACTGAGATCTTTATAGAATTGCTTTGAAAGGATATAACGTTTGGCTTTGTAGAATAGAACAAATTTGCAGATATAGGATTTAATCTGAATGGATGCTATGTGGTACAATATGTTACGAGAAGTTTTATCATCTTTGGTACCTCCAATTACAGCCGTTGATGAAACAAGATCTAAGATAGAGAAAACATCCAGAGTTGGCACCAGAGAAGGAGAAAAATAGGAGACACACACGAAACATAGGACGCATTTACCGAGACGGAAAGAAAAAATCAGATCGGAGAGGAGACCCGGAGGCTAATTGAGGAGGACAACGAAACCAAAGCTAGGCACACAGACCGAGAGAGGAAAAGGAAAGGTATTGTGTGTTCCATGGGGCTGCCGTAGCAGCTTTTCCATCCCATCCACGTTCTCTCCCTCTCTCTCTCTCTCTCTAATCCCCTGCTCCCTGCCTCTCTTTCTTCTTTGCCTTTTCTTCTTCTCTGGCCACTCCCATGCGGCCTCGAGCCTCACGGCCGGCCGTAGCTAAGACGCCGCCGCCGCTGCCGCCGATCGCGATCGCTGCCGCTTTGCTAACCTCGCCGCCGCCGTGCCGCTTGCCCATCTCGCGCCAGCGTCGGCTCGCCGCTTCGGCCCCACGCTTAGCAACAGACACCGCTCGCCGGCCGCTGTCGCAACCGCCAGCCGATCGTCGCCGTCCTGGTCGCTATCAGGACGCTTGACCTCCACGCTGCGGCCGCTTTGGGCCGCCACCGTCGTGCCTCGGTCTCCACGCACCGCGCCGCCCTCGAGCCGTTGCCGCCTGCACGGCCCCACGCCGCCACTCAGCCGGCCTACCTGCCAGCTCACTGTTCTTCCATCGCCACGATCGGCGGCAGATGGAGTGCAGTGCAATGCAGTGCCACTGTTGCGTGTTAGACTGTTGATTGGGGTAGTCGTGCTTGCACGTGGATTGGCTGGAGTGACAGTCACGCGGATTGGTTGGGGAAGGTACGCGGGGGTAGACGCGTGGGGCAGTCGCTGCCGTTAGATTTAATTGCATGGTCAGGATTGATTTGAGGAGCCACCACTCATCACCATAAGAGGCTTTTTAGGAGTAGAGATATAGATCTAGAAACCGGTAATGATCCTGTCGAGCATTTTGATGCTGAAGTAGCGGTGGAATATCTGGAAAGCTCAGAGCTCCCAGAAGGCTACTAAACTATAGAGGACTTCGTAAAAGGGTCCATGATCAGAGCAAGTGATATGATTAAGTAAACAAATATCACTGGACGATGAGTGTGTAAAGACACTGTAACTAAGTTGATGACTCTGTTAACTATATTACCTTCAGCCCTGCGTGGCAATCAATGTAATAATCCCGAGTACTCTTGAATTATTGTTCTGCTGCTTATTCTGATCGGGCTCCGCACCGGACATGGCATCGGAGGAGGGGTGCTTGTCGGGTGTATAAGTCTAAACCCACACAATTATCTCATGGTCTAGCCATTCAAGTGCTATTAGCATGTGGTAATTGGGAGAGTCGTCTCATCTAGTATATCCAGGTCTAGGCTATTTTTGTGGGAAAGGGATAGAGGTTTCGTCTATATATCCATGCTACATCATCTCTGTTGGGTGAATTGCAATCATTCAGGTACTACATGTAATTTATTTCAGTAAGAAGGTATTTGTCAATGATCACTCCAATAGGCATACTTCTTTTATTTATTTTTCTCTTTTAAGCTACAGTGTCTACTATGTTGCTGTGATATGCAAGCATTGATACATCGTTCGATCCAACCATGCACTTTGCGTCCACCGGAACAACCGAGACGCACGCGCTTGCGCACGCTATCATTTCTAGTAATCTTATTTCGCATGACAATATTAGATTTTGATAATGCCTACGTCAGACATATGGTAATGCAAATTGCATATTTTTGATACACCTGTTTTAAACATATAGAAAAATCTTTGGTGAATGGTGATGCAAATTTCTTTCTCCTCCCCTCCACCATGTCTTCCCGCTCGTGTGCAGTGCTGCTCTTCTTCTTACTCTCAATGAGGTCACCCCACCCCAATGGCCCACCCTCCTTTTTTTCTGTAGCCTCTCTATGTAAGGCCTCAAACTTTGTTAATCATTCAAACAAGAGAATAGGAATAGACAGGGGATATAAAACCAAGCTTAAATGGTAATAGTGACATAAGGGGAATGAATGGGGAGAGTGGAGTTGGTGGAAGGGGCAGCTAAATTATGCAGATATGGGTCTCACTTTTCTTTGAACTCAAATATTTATTTATAGGGCTATGGGGTAAAGAATAAAATACAAAGGGAAAAAGATGCAAAAAGAGGATTAATAGGATTTAATCAAAAGAGAGGAAATAGAAGGAAAATGTAAAGGGTGAGAACATCAAGAAAAACCATAAAAATGAAAAAAAATTTCTGAGCCCAAATATATTTTTGTCATAAATTTTGGTGAAGGAAAAAGAATTTGGAAAATAAAAGGGTAAAGAAAAGAGGATTAGGGAATTTCAGAAAATAAATAATCATCAAATGCTAAACAAGTCACATATTTGAAATCCTCATGATTTTCTGAATTTACTGATATTTTAGATTATTTTTCTGAGCTACCAATGCTTTTCTACCTAATAAACCGAATTACTAATCAATAGGAAATCAATTTCTGAATTAAAACCGGGATAATCCGACCTGAATGGAAAATACGCTTTCCCCGCATAGAGTACGCCATCGATGTCGGCAGATAAGCCGAGCCACGACCGATCCGGCCACTGCTACGTGCGCGCACGCCGCGCGTCCCCACGCCAAGCAGCTATGGGGCTATTTGATTGCCTTCTCTCACGAGTCTGGCCCGTTCGACTCAGCCAGGCTGATGGGATACGGGATGCACAGATACAAAAACGGTGTTTGGTTAAGTGTTTAATAGGCATGTATTTTAAAATTTAAATATTTTGACATTTATATAGCAAGTGTGGTCTAGTTTTGTTTGAAAAAATGTCAAGAACCCATTTTTGAAATCGATTCGGTAATCGGAGATGATAATCAAAAGATATAAATAAAAAGAAAAAAGAAAACTTGCGCAGAACACGAGACTGCCATGCATGGTTTGCTATTGTGGCTGACAGTGCCCGTTGAGCAGAACACGAGGCTGTCATGCGCTGCATCCAGAGATACGCCCATTTTCTCCGTATCTCTAGAGTCAGGCTGCATGGAGAATCTTCCATCTAGAGAGTCAGGCTCAAAACTAGATTCAGACAAGAAAACATAAGAAAAAACAAGATTCTGCATTTGTAAATACAAATCTCTGTGTATGCAAGCAACCAAACAGCCCCTATATGCTCTGGAGCCTATCCGTGTGCCGGATGCCGCCAATCTTCATAGCATGCGCACTGACTTCCTCTCACAGCACCGGCGCTCGGGTAAAAATGATGCAAGGATAATTCGTCCGCTCCGAACGCGATCTTTCACCCCCGTAAATTTCGCCAGAGTGCCGGAGGCCCCTCGAGCCTTCGCCGCAGCAGCACCGGTGAGCTCCCGAGCCATTTTTCCCAATTTTTGCCACTGAGATTGAAGTTAGCAATTACTCGCGTAGAGCTCGATTGGGTCCGGATCGAAGCATCTCTAGAGTTTCTAGAAGTGCTCCATCGCAGCCTAGAACGGTGTCAATCGCCGAAACCGAGCTCGCCACGTCGAATTCATGCCCGAACACAATGACAGCCTGAACCATCTTTCCCAAGCTCAAAATAGGACTTAGATATGCTCAGGATCGTCCCTAGGAGCTCCCTGAACCAAGAAACCAAGAAGAAATCCACCGAGTCCCACGGTCAGGTCCAAATTTTGCTATAAACTCCAGTGCGAGCATGCCAACGTTCTGGACCACCACTACCTCCAACTCAAATCCCCAGAGATTCCCCGTAGCATAAGGAAGGTCGTCATAGCTTTGAAATTGGAAGCCAAGCCCATGGTCAAAACTAGGGATGTAAACGGATCGGATATGGTCGGATATCACTAATATTGTATCCATATCCATATTTTTTTTTCAAATACGAATCGGATACGGATAGTGCCGGATATGGATACGGACACGGATAGTATCGGATACGAATACGGATAATATAAGATTGGATATTGGTCGGAACGGATATTTCCTCGGATAATACGCTTATTCGAAAACACATGCTAGAGAAAGAATCAATATGTCTTGGAGTAAACAATTTCACCAATAAAAAGATATAACAGTATAGCGCTACCCACTGCATACTGCAAATTAAGTTAAAGAAAATAATTTTGAAAGCATATAAAAATATCATATTAACATGGCAGAACAAGGATCACACACATCAGTCTTGCTTCTTGAGTTTTGTTCATGTTCTTGGTGTTGGTGGGCTGGTGATTGGTGCGGTGGCCTCGGGCTGGAGAGTATCGTGGTTTGCTGGACTCTTGTGGGCTGCTCGGTAGGTTGGTAGGTGCCATAGCCCTTAGAATGGATTCGGATAATATCCATCGGATATTATCCATATTTTTCTTCGGATATTATCCGTCGGATAATATCCGCATTATCCGTATTTGTATCCGTATCAAGCACCCAGTATCCATATCCGTATCCATATCCGCAAAAAACAACTGGATATCCGTATAATTATCCAAATCACTATCCAAACTGATTCGGTCGGTCGGTCGGTCGGTCGGTCGGTCGGAAATTATCCGCTCCGTTTACACCCTAGTCGAAACCCTCGGTCACCATGCAATCGAGGTTTACACTATGTTCAAAATGACTGAGCTGATTAAATAATCTGGCTGAGCTAATTTTTTTTTAAAATCCCCTTTTTAATTTTTTTTGATTTTTTCTATCTTGAAGGCGTGTCTAAAAGCACTTTAACACAAGTCGAACGAAGCGGATCCGACTCTTGAGGCCACATCGGGAAGCAAATAAGCAAATAAGATAAGCTGAAAAGAACCATACGGCACCCTCTAACATCGAGAGTATAGTATTATAGTTTCTCCCGCTTTTCTTTCGCAGGCTTAAGTAGCCTAAGCCTAAGCCAAGTTGAACGTCTAGTTAGCTCCGCCTCTAGCTTTCCGCCGAACGATTCAAGGCCGCCCGGTCACGGGTCGGCGGTGACTGGTGTAACCCTCAGACCCAGGAACCCATTCCTGCAAGGATTAGCCCTCGAGGTGCACCAGATCAACCGCTAACCGACGCTGAAGTCCTCGACGGAGCAGTAACGGTGCGAGGGGGAATTGGGGAAGAAGACCAGTTTACTGTGTAAACCGGCCAGAACACCAGTTTTCTTGTTTTTGACCAGTTTGAAGGGGTTCTTGACCGGTTTTGGGGTTGATTTTAAAAGATAAATTGCTCAAAATGATGAAATACAACTAGAAGTATAATTCAATTATATAAGGAAATCTCAATATTACCTATACCAGAATAAATCACTTAGGGCTTAAAGGAAAGTAATTAAGTGAAATATAATAAAAGGAGCAAGGTAAATATGATATTTTAAGAGTAGAATTTACAAGGGTTTTGGCCTAAAACACTTGACCCTTTTGATATAAGTTTCCTTTAGAGGTCAAGGAATTTAAATTAAATAAAGTTCGAGGATATAACCAAAAACATTAGGAAAGCATATTCACATAAAATGTAATCTGGAGAGAAAAGATTATTAGATACATAATAAGAAATTCCCAAAACTAGTATATAAAAAAAATTGGAGTAAATTATGGCATGCTGGAATTTATTTGCATTTTGTTTGAATTTTTATATTAAAATCCGGAGAGGCAAGCGGCAAGGACCGGACCAGCGAAGGAGAAGGAGAAGAAGAGTGCACCTAGAGGATCAAAGGCTTCAGAAGGGAAGAGGAAAATCCTGAAATAGAAGGCAAGTCATTTGCCATTGATCATATTGATAATTCCTTTACTATTATAACATTATGCATCTGGGCTATATGACATATTTTCTGGTGATGCATGCGAGGGTAAAAATGTATTGGAATGACTGATGTAAATTGGATAAATTCCTATTTGAATTAAGGCCACTCCTTGAGCTTGAATTAAACCTTTCCTTGGTGAACTTAAGAAAGTCAGGTCAGTGTTCATAAATAAATCTAGGCATTCACACCAAATGATTTCAGGGTAAAATGGGGGAGGAAAATGAATTAAAAACTCTAAGGTTCTCAACTCTTCTTGCTGAGATGAAAAGACATAGTTGCACCTGGCCATAGAACTGAGAAATCGAACATGGAAATGTCCTGGACTTTTGGATGAGGTATTCCGTGGTTACAACAAGTCGCTGGCACTAGACATGAGACCTTATCCTGACAATCGGGTCCCTATAACAATGAGGACCACACTTCTATGAGGTGACAAAACCTGTAGGTCCCTGGGTTCTCATGGTCAGAGGGTGGATGGGGTCTCGCTGGGTGGAAACTAGTCCAAAAGGATTATTTAGATATATAGTGCTTCGATTCTAGCTAAGTAGTTGCATTGTATGGGTAAAAATAGGCAGATTTTGCAGGTCTAACACTCTAATAATTGATGTACCGTGCTTCCGGTATATGAGGTTGTGTCTTGAGTGATTCCAATTATCAAAGCAACAATAGTTGTAGGGATTGTTTACAAATTAAAACCTGAGATTGGTCATGAGACCGTTCAACTTATGAAACTTTAAAAACAACTGGGCATAAATGGGACGATGATTTAAATGTGTAAAATGGGGAGAAGATGCCAGGTTATTATTGTCGAGTCCATGAAATAAAAGCCAAGCATAACCCTTGGATGTAAATCCTACATGTTGTTAATAGAGATTCAATCACATGATTTGCTGAGAATTTTCGAGGATTCTCATACTTGCAATATACGGTAGGTTGCTTAATCCAACGAGCAAGATAGGATTTTTCTGGGAACCAATACTTCGAGGCTGAAGATCCAGACGAGTGGTGCCATGATGATGTAGGCTACTAGGACCAACCTTACGCTCAGGGCAACCTGTGGCGTAGAGGGACTGAGTTTCTATAATGTAAATAAAGTTATGTAATAAAGGAGCCCATGAACCATTGGTTAGTGGACCGCTAACTTTTAATGTAAAAATTGCTATGTGAATATAGCATTTGCATGTTGTATTATGTTTGAACACAACTGAAATCCTGGACAACTGTGTAGTATCGCAGGACCTAAAAGGAACTGCTCTGGAAAAAAAATAGGTCCCCACAATTACATAACTGAGTGCCAGCTTTATAGCTATTGATTACATTCTCGGATGGTCAGTCCTTAATGTCTAGGACATCACACAAAATTAAGACATCAGAGTTTTTTGCAGTAAAATGAAAACATGTGGCTCAAAATAATCTGCAGTCTATGCATCCATGCAAGCAACTAGAGGAGCTCCCTAAACTTCATCATGACCGTCAAATCCTTGTTCGTCATCCTCGTGGCAGTCGTATGGATCCTCCTCGAATTCTCCATCTAAAAGAGTAAGTGTGTGTGCGAGAGTAATTATGCAATAAACCGCACTTATGAGTTAACAAACACCTAATGCAAGTAGTGATAAAGACTCCAAGAAAATGGTAAAGTTCCTTTATTTTCAAAAAGCCATTTTCTGAAGGTTTTCTAGAAAGAACTATGACCTAGCTTTTATCAACAGAATTTTTCAGATAAGTAGAGGATATATGAACTTCAAGATTCTGAATCAAGGTTCTTTGCCCTATCCAAGACTCTTACAAATTTTTATTTAGCCACCTCGACCAACCTAGACATGACTGACCAATTCCCAACCCAGTCTTCCTCCTTACACCCACCATCCTTTTCGGGACGACATCTCCCGTTGTGGATCACACACCCTTGAGTACTATGCCAGGTAGTGCATACCACCCCAATGGGTTGTCGGTCCATTCCCAACCCAGTCTTCCTCCTTACACCCACCATCCTTTCCGGGACGACATCTCCCGTTGTGGATCACACACCCTTGACTACTATGCCAGGTAGTGCATACCACCCTATTGGGTTGTTGGTCCGGGTAGTGCGTACCACCCCACTGGTCCAGCCCAAGCATTGTGAGACCTAGATCACACCAGGTGACGACCATTCCTCCTTCGCCTCAGGATGGGTTACTGTCCAGAGGTGCGTCCTCAGACCAAGTTGCTAGACCCTAAACCAGCACTACCATGAGATGGCCATGCGTTGTGTTGGAACCATCATCCAAGATGGCAGCATCCCTCCGCAATGCGTGTTTCTTCCGCGCTCCTTCTGGGTAAGGCTCCTCTTCACCTAGCACTCTCTTTTCCAAGGCCCTATGGCTTGCTTTCTTCTCCCTTTCATTTACCCTAAGCGAGACCCTGTCTCCGCTTAGGTCCCCAAACATAACCACAACCTCGGACCATGCCCGACCTATCCCATTCAAGACCATGACCCACAATACTATTTTGACTTCCCAAGTCACATTCACACCAACTTATATACATTCCACCATGATCATGTCATAAATCGATTCATACTAGTTTTCCAGTATTCCGACCAGCCACCCAAACTGTTTATGTGCCGCAATTTAAGTAAGATGTGTTCAGTGATTAGGATCAACGTTCCAAGGCATTTAAGCCTAAAAATATTTTTGACCTAAGCAAGTCTAAGCATGTGTATTTACCCAAGTTTATGTTGAAGTTGATTACCAAAACCTAACTAGGATATCCCATGCTATGATAATCAAGGCAATTGTAAGAGATAAACAAAGATACAGGGCATGGATATAACATTATTAACAACTTAGGCAAATGTCACCATAAGCATGCATTTTCATAGATAGAATCAAAGTAAATTTTCACAAAACTAGGTTGCAACATGAGCTATGGATGTTAACTCGCCTGGATCTGGTGAGTGATGCTCTTCTTCGGGGTCCTCGAATCTGCCTTCTGGATCTTCAAGGTCTAAGCGCGAAATACCTACAATAAACATTCATATGCCAAAATCATGATGCATGAATGCATATCTCACTATACGTTCTCGTCTCGTGTCAATAGCTGGCTTAATCGTTATAGGTTAATGTCATGATATGTGCCATGCATGTTTATACCCTATCATACCCTTAGTTTACATATATATAAATTCCAAAGTTGGAAATTACTTTAGAATAATTCACAAATAACAAATATGGCTATTTTATTATCTCCTAGGGTTTTTTTCAAAATTTTTATAGTTATATTCCAGCTAATAATGAGGTTTACAAATTTTTCCATGCTCTATTAAAAGTGAAAGAATTGTTGGACAAGTTTCATAATTTCCAGAGGTCATTTACTATTTTTAATAAATCCCTAACCCTTTTTAGGATTTGCTAGAATTAAGGAATTACACTAAATTGGCCTTTATGAATTTCTAATGAATGAAAACTAAGGAAAAGCATCTCATAATATTTATCTTAGGTCTAGGAGAGCATCTAGCATTTTTTAGAATTTTTTCATAATTTTTGGAAACCTATAACTTTTTTTAATAAATTGGAATCTAATTCTGTAAATTTTAAATAGGAAACTGAATTTAATTCGAATGAGCAAGGCTAGGCTCAGCCTACTACTGTGCTGGCCTAGCCTGTTGCGAAATGGCCTGTCGCACGCGACATGGCCCGCGATCACAAGTGGCGCTGAGCTGACAGATGGGCCAGCGCGGAGCAGAGACTGGCAAGTGGGCCGTGATGGTCACGTAACTGGCAGGTGGGCTAGGCAGGGCCCGCTTGTCAGTGCACGACTCGGCATGTTTGAGGAGGCGCTTTCCCGTGGGGAAAGCGCATTTTCGTGAATGCACCTTCACTAATGCAGTGTTTCTTTGAGCGTTTGCTTATAATCTGAAAATTTGTAGCATCTCGATAAGAACATCTAAGGGATCAAAAAATTATAAAAAAATAGTTTTGGGAGCTTTGAGAAGAAATAGTAAGACCTACAAAAATTGGCCATCAAACGTCAAATCGTTTGGCTTGTATGAAAATAACAAATTTTCAGCTTATAAGCAAATGCAAACTCAAACGCTCAAAGAAACACTGCCTAACTAACAGGTGGGTCTAAGGGACCCACACGTGAGTGACACATAACTATTCCGGCAGCGTTAATCAAACGGTTTAACTGCTTAGGTGGGACCCACGCATCGGGGAATGATGACGCCAAGCTGACGCCATCAATTCCCCAATTAGGATTGCGACGGCCGCGCGCAATCCCGGCGATTACTGGTGACGAGGTGGTGCACGGCTGTGTGATGAGACTCGAAGGAGCCAGTGGGGTGTCACACACCAAGTAGAGCCAATGGCGAGGTGTAGGGTGACCGGGGCGGTGGTGCGACGAGTGGAGGCGGCGACGCGATCGGAAACTAGCGGCTACGGCGATGGAACGGCGACGACGACAAGCTAGCGAGCACGTGAGGTACTAGGAGAGTATAGGGTGCTCACCGCAAAGTCGCACAGGCCGGGTGTAGGTCGGAGCAGCTTGGCGACGAGCGTGGTGGCGGTGGACCAGGGGCACGACAATGACGGCTTCGGCGGGACCTGCGAGCTGACAGGGTCGGCGGCGGAGGGCTCCAGTAAGCTCGGGGAGGTCGAGGTCGAGGGCGAGGGCGAGGCTCGCGGATCACCGGACATTGGGGATGACGACAGAGCCGAGTGGTGGGGCTGTGTGGCATGGTGAACAGAAAGAGAGAGAGAGATAGAGAAAGATGAGGTCGAGAGGGAAGGGAGTGAGCCGGCCGTGGCAGGTGCTTTATGCACATGAGGTGCATGGCCGTGGTGTGGGCTAAGGGCCGGGCTCGAGGTGCCGAGCTGAGCAGCGGCAGTGTCACGCGAGGTGCGGCGACGCGACGCAAGGGGCAGTGGCAGCCACAAGTGGTAGGGCATAGGGCGCATGGGGGTGCGGCCAAGCGGGCGGCGACGGGATGCGGGCACGGAGCGCGAGGTCGCAGTGGTTGCAATGGTTGGCGCAGCGGCTCTGCCAGCGGTGCACGCGTAGGGCGCGGCCGCTGAGGACGGAGAACAGAGGAGGGAGAGAGATGGGCCGGGGTCCCGGCCTGCTGGGCCTAGACTTTACGAGCCTAGCCCATCTACTTGAATTCACATTTTAAATTTGACAAAATTTTGAATTTCTAATTTAAAAGTGGCTGTTACACACTGTCCACCTCCGCCTCCTTAATGATCGTTTTGGTCATGAAATATGCCATGTTTTACTCGTTTTCCAAAGCATAAAAAGGCACACTGCCAATCATATAACTATATATATTTAGATAGATAGATATTTCAATGGTACACTAGACTCCATGAAACTCGACTCGGCATACTCCTCCCTTGTTTTCTCGAAGAACAGTTGCATCGTGCAGGTAGCCATCCCTGCTGTGCGCATAATAGTCACCATGGTCAATAGAGTCTGTAAAGCACATTTCTCCTTAGAGGCAGAACCTCTGATCGATGGAACCACCTCTTGGACATGTGCACCCGTCAAACCAGGCATGGCGTGAAAAGGTCACTGGTGGTTTGATAATGTCCATGCCAAGGATGTGCCTGCCTATTCAATTGTTATATTCAATTAAAGAAATAAGTCCATCTTACATACCTAAGCCATTGAAAAAGTTCATTTAACCCTGAATTATGATACAGTCTCTTTTACATGCCTCAGCCATGAAAACCAGAATAAATAACCCCGTAGAGAGGTTTTACAGGTGGGTTGGCCCTTTCTAATATGAACAAGTCTAATTTTACACCCTCAAATTATCGCAAAATTTCAATATACCCCAAAACTGCAAAATAAGATTTTTTTTAATATCCGAATTCTTTAAAAACTTAAAAAAACATAGTTGTTTCAAAATTTTACCATCATTAGTACAATGAACCTTTCACAAAATTATAATTTTTAAAAATATCAAATTTATGGATTTTTTAAGACGCGCTCAAACTACCGTAGACCATTCATCTTGTTTCATCCAATACTATAACCCCATAGGGATAAGATGATGAGTACATCTAAATCGTGTGTAGTGTTTAATCTAACGGTGTAAATAACTCTTATCCCTAATGTATCGTAAAAGTGCTATAAATTATTTAATAAAATTCAGAAAAAATATGTCTGCTTTAAAAATATTCAGATTCTAAAAAACACAAACATATAATCATTTTCAAACTTTACATTATTTTTTTATCCAATAAATCCATAATTTTGGAATGGCTATATTTTTTAATGATTTAAACAAATTAGTTTTATAATTTATTTTGTAGTTTTGGAGGTTTATTGGACTTTTCAAAAAAGTTCGAATGCGTAAAATGAACTTACTAAAATTATAATTAGCAAAACCACTTTAGTGGGATATTGCTCCGGTTTTCATAGTTAAGATATATAAAATGGGCCATGTCATAATTTGTGCGGTTAAGTATACTGTTTCAATAGTTTATTTACCTAAAGTGGAGTTATTCCTCCGATTAAACACACGCATGAACTTTCCTAAAAAACGTGTGCGCACATGAACTTCTTGCTAATTGTTCATGCCGCATCGATGAGCCTGTATGCCTTTTCGATTCGCAGTTGCTACAAGAAAATCGCAAGTGCTCCAAACGGCTTGCTTGGTGCAGTTGCACGCGAGGGTCCTAATCTCACTCTGTCTACTTTATTTCCTCTACTAATTTCTCTATAATGTGATATACTAACCACTAAAGAAAAGAATCAGGCACTATATTCTTCTCTCTGATACACATAACACATGTAGGCCCCGTTTCTTTTTGCAAACCGCCGGCGGTCAGTAAAAATTATTTTTTTATATTTTTTTGAATTATTTAAAAAAATTTTCCAAAAACTTATAAATTTGCTACAGTAAAACCGCCAACCGCCAAAAGAAACAGAGCCGTAGTCTCCAATGTTCTCTCCCACATGATATACAGTAGCACTAAAAAAGAAGAATCAAACACTATATTCTCTCTCTGATACACATGTAATCCCCTAATTTCTCTCTTATGTGATATACAGTAGCACTAGAAAAGAATCCGACACTATTTAATCCCATAATTTATCTCTCATATGACATACAGTAGCACTAAAAAATACACTCCATTCCTCTCATCCGCCCCGTCATGCAGTGGTTTACAACATCTGTTGGGTTTGCTCTCACCAAACATGTCATTAGTTAAGCTCAAGAAGCCCATACCAGGCCCCACGGCCCTACAACCTGACCTGATAGGGGAAATTCAGGGACGGCTCTCAACTTATCTTCTTGTCCGCTTATAATAAGCTTCTAAATAATCTGCTATAGCTCCGTGATAGCACCGCTGTAGCATTTTTAGATGTAAAACGCTACGCTAAGGGCTAAAATTCCCCGAACTCAGCTACGGCCGCTATAGCCGTTAAATTGACCGATATTTCCGCTATGCTTATAGCCGCTATAGCACCGCTATCCTACTTTTGTCAAATGCTTTTCTTTTAAAATCCAACCACCAATTATGTTTTCATTATTCTCTGCTTCATTTTTGCATCATCCAACCTCTAAAGATAATACCACTATTATATAACTACTAAAAGATTACTTAGAGAAGTTTCTTTATAATGAATTTGAAGAAGAATAGATTGCAGTTACTTATTATTGACATTAATTATGGTCATATATGAACATACAGTTGACTAAAAGTACTTCTAAAGTAACATGTATATTTATAATTTAGTTGGATGTGATTAATATTATGAAAATATTTCACATTTCATATATTTTAAATATTAAAATGCTATATAGGATAGCTTCCGCGATAGCTTTTATAGCTTTTTTTTCAGACTTTGCTGTGAAGGTGTAAAAACCGCGATTTATACACTTGGCTTATAAAATAAATTTTGAGAGCTTTATGAGGTAGTTTGGAAAGTTCTGTGCACTTCATTTGACTTGTTTATGAGAGTTCTGAGACATGTTTTTTGAGATAAAAAAAGGATTTTAAAAGACAAAGCGTTTGACTTTTTAATTTAGAGATTATAAGTAAATAAGCTGAAGAGGACACCCCAACTTACCAACTTAATCTGTAAAGAGCAAGGCCTGAGATGGGAAGGGCATGGCACATGTCAATGAGGCTACGTTGACCTCGGAGCAGCTGCGACGGAGGTTGATGGTGCATAGGGCAACGCTCGACGAGCTCCATACGGCTCGCGGCAGCGTATGACATTGACATCACGACTCCCAACGAAGGTCGATCATGCATGGGGCGACGACCGATGACCTTGACATGCCTCCAACAAAGCTCCATGGTATTGGCCTCATCCATAGGAGGTACGACTAGCCGGAGTGGGGACGATGAATGCGTACAATAACCGTACGTCATGTGTTTGACAAAAATGTCAAACCGAGAGAGCTCCAAAGCATTGGCCCCCACTGGGTGGGCTCGAGTGATGCAGGTAGCCAGACACAAGGGTTGTATGAGCCATCCGAGCAACCAAAGAAGCCGGAGTGGAGTTGTCCCAAACAACTTGGCCTTTCATCGTAGGGTTATTTAAATGTTAAGAGGTAAGACCATACACATGTATTATCTTGACAGGGTGCGAGTTTGTAGTACAAAATGTGTAGTTCTTTTACACACAAACAAAACAGAAGGTAAATCCTAAGCAGCCATTGCATGTAGCACAATGAACTACTGCCTGCCTGCCGCACCGCACCCTCGTCCTTTCTCCTCAAGCACTACTAGAGAACAGGGCATCACAAGCGGTACATCACAAGCGGTTCGATGTGCACCGCTTCTAATAGTTGCAGCACAAGCGGTTCAATAGCTCAAGCCACGAAGCCCTTCTACAAGCTGCTCAGAATATCTGAACCCTTCTAAAACCCCTCTAGAAGCGGTTCATGAATACTGAACCCCTTCTAAAGCCCAAGCAATGTAGGGGTTCGTGTCACGAACCCTTTCTAAAGCCCAGCACCTCTAACAGCGGTTGGGGACATGAACCCCTTCTAAAGCCTAAGCAACAAAAGGGGTTCGTATTACGAACCGCTGCTAGAGGTCCATTTTTCGAATTGTTAAAAGGAAAGCTTGCTTTATCTCATTAGAGAGCATGCGTGGGTAGGTTGGCTAGCTGGGTAAGCCGTGAGTCACGAGGAGGGGTGAGGTCCTGAGTTCAAATCCCACATACCCCAGTATTCTTTACCTTATTCTTTACCTTTTTAGACACCACTAGAAACGGTTCGTAGAACCGCTTCTGATGCTCCTGCGAGCATTAGTCGTGGTTGCTTAGAAGCGGTTATATAACCGCTTGTGAAAGCGGTTACGAATCGTTTGTGTTGCACTGTTCCCTGGTAGCGAAGGTTTCCGTAATTTCAATCCTCCCATAAAATCTAGGTTATGTCACAGGAGTAAAAGAACACAGATTTAAAAAAAAATCGCAGGAATTTGCCTATATACACCTCATCACATAGCGTGTAGTCCATAAGCTCAACAAACTAAACATCCGTTAGCTGAAGAGGGTAGGTTTCTGTTTGGTTCGTGACTAGAGGGATGTTCTTTTCATCTGATCTTATTTGTTGATAGACCAAACTTTGAAGGCTTTCTGAAGCATCTTGAAGAGTTCGATAGACTTCTTTTGATTTGCCTTTTAGAGCTTTGGGACACATCATTGAGGAAAAAAAGAATGAACCAAAAATAGCAAAGCAATTGCATTTTTGAAACTGTTGATAAGCAAACAAGTAGATAAGTATATGCAAATAAGCTATACAAAAATGCCCTAAGTAGTCTACCACAGCAAAATTAGCTTAAGTGCTTGGCATTGTTAGGCATAGAACCAGCCAGGCCCTAGCTTCACCCCTATTTAAAGTGGACACATAACCTACCCTGTTCACGCAACTATGTGGATAACACTTGAAAGTAATAATCTATGAGCTCCTATTCACATGATTTCCTGAGTGATCATGATAGAATTTTGAGAATGTGTGCTAGGGTAGCCTACTCGGTAGCCAACCCCTCCTCCTCCCTCTAGCTCGCAGTAGCAGCGGCAGTGCCCAGCAACAACACTATCAAACATTAGTAGTGTTGTCCTCCCCCTCCTTCTATCCGGCCATCCTCTTTGCCTACACCTCCTCTCTATCCCACATTAGCAACAACTAGCTCAGATGTGCCTAGGTTGATGAAGATGGTGTAGTGGAGGAGGATAGGACAATGCCAGAGTTTGTGAAGAAAAAGAATAGACAAGAGAGGAGATAGCCTGTCGGACATGTGGCCCAACCTACCAATGAAAGAAAACGAGGAGGAAAACCAAGTGACATGTAGGAGATTACAAAACTAGGGAAAATGGATTTTGCAGCACCGCCACGGCTTGATTGCCAAAAAGTTACAAAAGACCATACTGAACTGGTTGCAATTGCAAACGAGAGTCGACTGACTTTGTACTGGGCTATTCGACTTTGCAATGTCACACAAAAAAATTTCCAAAATAAGAAAGATATAATATGCCTGCCAATATTTCTTATGAGATACTAGCTAAGTGCTCATGCACCGCGATGGAATTCATAACAAGTGAGACATACAAGTAGATGATAATTTGGTATTTTTATGGATATCGCTAAGTGATTTTAGTGATAATGGAGTATATTTTATAGGATGACATATGATGGATAATTTAGTAGTGGTAAATAAAAATTTCATGTTATGATATATATATATTGGGTAATTTTAACGATCATGGGGATGATTTAATGCAATACATAGGTGGGTAGTGATGGTGGAGGGGGATTTCGTAGGCAACGATCATGGGGACATTTGTAGGTAATTTTAGTGAAATGGCGTACCACCATCACTCAGGACAATTTTTTTTATTGTAGAGATTTCTGTGGTATGAATATTTTATTATGCAAATAAAAAATATTCGCAAAATTTTTGCCCCGCTGTAACAAGCCGAAAAATTAGAATATTCAGGCTCAATTATTTTACACCAAAAAGGCTAACAACCCAATGGGAAAACAGCGCACTATAGTGGCCCCGTGTGGTATTGTAAAATTTCGCCGCCTAAGAGTATGTACAATGTAACAGACAGCCGCTGTCTATAACAAGTTGTCATGTCACCTATAGACAACCTTAAAGACAACTATACAATGGTACAAATAATCGCTTTCTTTATAGACAACTCATCTCTACGCACAACTACCTTAGTTTCCGTACTACAGTCGACTACAAATATATAGACAGCTTCTTTCTCTTTTCTCTTTCTCTTTCATCCACATCAGCAAATAGGTGACATGACAACTCTTATAGACAGCGGTTGTCTATGCATTGTACATGCTCTAAGACGGCATCCTACCGCACGTTGCAAATTGCGGTTTCCAATTCCATCCATCTGTTAATCTCTAGCTTTCTTAAATATTTTTAATGAGGAGAAATTACCACCAAATCATACTTATATAATAGTAGACAGAATTGTTTTCTTTGATTAATATCATATATTTTTTAATTCTATGCTTTTTCTAATTCATAATTTTTTTGCCAAAATAGGCTAACAGGCCGATCGTATCAAACTGGCCCAGCCTGGTCTCACCCAACATGCCAACTAGAGGTGCCATATGGGCTAGTACCACCGAACTAAAATGGGTCGGCCCACACTATTCAGCGAAATGGACTTGCTTAGTTTGGTAGACCGAACCAAATCTAGGCTGGCCCGGTTTGGTTCACATAGTAGCGGCTCGGTTTGGTTCGATACTGTAGCAATTTTTTTTATTTAATTAAATATATTTATTTCTATATATTTTCTTATGATATATAATATATTTATTCAATTTATAATGTATATTTATGAAATAGAATGTTTTTAAATTTATATAAATATTTTTAACTAAAATAAACCAGCACCATTTAAAACCGGGCTGGCCTGGTCCGGTTCAGTTACTGTGCGAACCGAACCTAGGCCGAGACCCGGCTAGTGGGTCCGGTTGGCATAGTGAACCGGGCCAGCACGATTCGCCTGTTAGCCACCTCTAACACCAATGGACCATACATTGGAGCTACCGCATAAGGAAATTTCAGTTTATAACACTAAATAGGGAGGCCTAACAGGATTTAACATTAAATTGGTTTGTCTTTCAGTATTTAACCCGTGCACACGAATATCTTCGGTTCATGACATTCTGACTTATTGTCCTATTTCCCTATTTCTTTTCCGTACGAATTGACCAAAATGCCCCAAAGTCATTCTCGAATTTTCATCCCTTCTCTCACCCTTTTTCTTTCTCTCATACTATTTGAAATTTGAAAATTTGAAACTTCATTGAACTTTTTTATTTTTGAAATTTCAAAATCTTGAAATATGAAATTATATTACATTAAATTTGAAAATTGAATGTTTAAATTATAAAATTTTGAAATCCTAATATTTCAAATTTGAAATTCCGAAGTTCAATTAAAATTTTTAGTTTTGGAATTTGAAATTCCAAAATTTTAAAATATCAAATTTCATAACTTTGAATTTGAAATTTCAAAATTTGGAAATCTAAAATTTTGAAATCCCGTAATTTGATTAAACTTTTTAGTTTTGAAATTTAAAATTCTAAAATTTCATAATTGAAGTTTTGAATTTTGAAATTCTAATATTTTTAAATTGAAACCCCAAAAATTTGGATTTGAAAATTTGAAATTTGACTGAACTTTTTTAGTTTTGAAATGTGATATTATGAAATTAAAATTCCAAAATGTCAAATTTGAAATTCTCCTTTTGTTTTAAAATTTGAAATGTTCATTAAGTTTGAAGTCACTTCCACGCGAGCAGCACCCCCGTCAACCAGCGCGGGAGCAGGGGTAAATTGGTCAACCAAATTGGAAAAGAGGGGAAAAGAATAGGAAAAACAAGGTCATAAACTAAGGAAATTCACGTGCACAAGGCTAAATCTTGAAGGACAAGCCAATTTAAGGTTAAATTAGCTGAGTGCCCGTGCTTTACTAAGAATTAAAATCAAATCAAATAATGTCTTAACACATTATGATCAATATATGCAGCTCGTGCATTCAATTGCGCTTTAACACTTACATGCTTGACTGCGTCGTACCTACATTGAGAGTGCATCTAGGCCCCTACTGGTTTTGGTGATTGATGATAAACAATTAAGGGACTAACATGGTAAATTAAGCTATTGAGCAGGTCGTAGTCCCATGAAAATTGAATGGAGATCTTCGTGGACCCCTCTAAAGCAAAAAGGAGAAAAAGGCTTAGTCCCTAGGTTTATCTTATTTGTTTTACAATTTGAGTCTAAGGATAAAGCCGTACTATTAAGAGGGATGAGACGGAAAATAAATTTCTAGATGATCTAGGTGCTCATATGGATGATCCTTGACTTTATCTTCTTCCAAAAACTGCCATATACAGCTTTCTGCTCTGTTTTGTATCGGAATGTCCGATGTTGGATCGGACTGTCCGATAGATCGGAGTATCCGATACAGGTTCCGATCGGACCCTCTCTGTCCCTTGATGTCGAATTCCAATTTATATCGGAATGTCCGATGTTGAATCGGACTATCCGATATATATCGGAATATCCGATCCAAGTTCCGATCGAACCCCCTCTGTCCTTTGAAGCTGAATTCTAATTTATATCGGAACGTCCGATGTTGAATCGGACTATCCGATATGAATTGGAATGTCCGATCCATATTCCGATCGGACCCTCTCTGTCAATTTTTCTAGCTTCTGCTTGTGCCTCGGGATTTTTGCATATCGGATAGTCCGATGTTATATCGGATAGTCCGATACCTGTCAGTGCACAACGGCTAGATCTGAGTGTGGGGTATATATTGCGCCCTTTCCCTCTGCTACAGAGGTGGCTACTTCACTTTGCTGAGCTGAGCTTTCAAACAAAAACCCTTGAGCCTCTTTGCTTCTCCTCTCCATAGATCTAAGCGATTTCATCCTTGTGAGAGTTCAAAAGCAAGATTTGAGTGTTAATCTTCAAGCCAAGTTCATCCCTTGAGCACTCACTTCATCTTCAAGTCAATCTTCCGCCGAATTTGTTACTCTTGGAGTTTGAGGGCTTTAGACGGCTAGAGTCGCCTTGAGCCACCGAGTCTGCGTGTGGTGGTCAAGGAAGGTTTGTGAAGACCCGGTGTCGCCTCCGCAAGGAAAGGAACCAAGGAGTGAAGCCGGAGTGCATAGGTGCAACCCGGGAGGATTTGGGTCAAGTGGGACCCGGCTTGGGTGTGGTCGAGCCGCCAACAGAGACGAGGATCTCTCAAAGATCCGAACGGGAACAACATCGATCGCGTCTTCTTCACCCTTTTGGTTCTTGTGCTCTTTCTCTATTTTGGAATCCAGTTGAATTTAGGGTTTCTAGCTGCAGAAAAATCGGATAGTCCGATCCTCATGAGACTGTCTGATATAAAATCTGAACATCCGATATTTCTGCCATCCGCTGTGCTTTATTAGTTTAAATTTGTAAACGTCTATTCACCCCCCTCTAGGCGACATCTCGATCCTTCATACATACATTTTGTTTTGAATATTTTTTTCATGAGTGTTACTAAAATCATCCTGATATGAGCAGAAATTTTGTAACTTATCCATTTTTTTAAAAAAACTACCAATCTAAGTAAAATCTTTGCTGTATACATATTCTCATAAACGTTAGTTGATTGATTGATAAAATCATGATCATACAAGATTTATATGTGGCAGTACCATGTCTAGTATTGATGGGCAATCTTGGAATAAAGGGGATAACTGCAAATGGAAAGGTTATAAGAATAGAAGGAAATGAATGCGAAGGGAGCAATAATACCACAAAAATAAGATCATGCCATATGTGTATCCGTGATTTTGAAATTTCAAAATTTAAAGAGAAGGGACTGATACTTACCACTAAAGACTTTTAATGGTAGAAATAACTTTTTAGTTTTGAAATTTGAAAATTTGAAAATTAAAATTTCAAAACCTTAAATTTGAAATTCTCTTTTAGTTTTAAAATTTGAAATTTTCACTAAGATTGGAGTCACCATCACGCGGGCCCCACTTGTCAGCCTCCATGGGAGCAGGGGCAAATCGGTTAGCCAAATAGGAAAAGAGAGAAAAAGAAAAATAAAAATAAAAAAAGAAAATGGCCAGAGTGTTACAAACTGAAAAAAATCTGTGTATGGGATTAAATCCCGAAGGACAAGTCAATTTAATATGAAATCCTATTGGGTCTTTCTGTTTGTTTTTTTTTTTGACCATTTTTAACGGTTTTCCTCGTGGCTCTCCTTCCATTGGCGATTCGGCACTTCAATAGATTTTCTTTAGTAATCCCTTCGTGAAGAGATTTTTCTCTCTATTTTCTTTAGAAAGGGATTCTCTCTTATTTCTCTGTATTATTTTTTAGAAAGGATACTGCTGAAGACGGTGTGAAATAAAGGAAGGTAGGAAGGGAATAAAATGAACGAAAAATGGCTGTGAATGGTCTTATAAACTGAAATTTCCCAACCGCGAACTCCCCTCCTTCCCCCACAAGATTCGTCTCTCGTCTCGTCTCGTCTCCGGCCACGACGACCTGCCAAATTGAAATCAGCAGCGGCGAGGCGAGTGAATCTTCTCGCTTGCCCGCGTTCAGCGAATATAATCCCCCCACCCCCATTCAGAACAACCAGGCCTCCGCGAGAAGTAATTTCGCAATTCGAATCGTCCCCCACCCCACGAAATCTAGGGTTTCGCTCGCCGGAGCCCCATGGACCCCCCCGGCGGCGGCGGCTCCGGGGAGCCCGGGAGGGCCGGCTTCGAGCGCGCTTGCCGCCTGCCCAACACCGTCCACTCCGAGATCGCCTCCGCGCTGCCGCTCCCCACCCTGCCCGCCACGCTCGGCGCCGGCCTCGACGATGACGACGAGCCCCTCGTCGCCCCCGACCGCCCCGACATGATCATGCAGGCCGCCAACATCGCCCGCATACTCGCCAACACCGACGTCTCCCACCTGTGAGCCAGCCTGCCCTTCCCTCTCGCTGCTCCCGAGCGACATTTTTGGCGCTCATTCCCCCATTTTGCTGCCGTTCGCTCGATGCAGGGGCTTCACGGAGGCTGACCACGTCGAGGTGGATCCCAGCCAGTGTTCATGGCTCTGGATGGAAGTGCTCAAGCATAACCCCGACGCCTTCAAGTTCACAAGACCCCAACCTCCTCCCCCGCCCCCTCATCAAGGTAAACGCTCCGCAAATTGAGAGCCTCACTACCAGCTAGCTAGCTAACAATCACAGAGAGCTGTCTGGACTTCCTTAGCGCAGTTTTCTGGTCTTCAAGTTGCTTGACAGCTTAAATTTTGGAATGCCCGTATGAACACTACTTTACAATGACTTTCCTTGGACTAAGCATTTCTTATGCTGCTGTACCGTGCATTTGTGCTACTGTTTTACGACTGTACTATGTTGCTGTGAGTTTCTAGGGTACCATCTCATTTGCTGATGTTGTGGCATATCTTGGAGTTGCTGCTCTCGTATTCAATTGCTCGGAACAAATACCATGTGATTTGGTAGAATGACCTTCTATGGCATGCCATTATTTGGTAAAAAAACACGGTGTAGTGTATCATCTTGTTTTTGACGCAAAATGCAGTTCCAGTATGCTCCTCGGCTTTTAATGCCTTACTGCATGGGGATGCCTATCTGGGCACAGGATTTAGTTTGATGACTTTTAGCATAATGTTAGCATTTTGATTACCTTCCTCGATTGTAATTTCCATTGTGGACTGGATTTTCCTATGGCACTGTGCTTTGTGCTAAACTTTGGTTTAGCCCCTCAATGTTGTATGGCTGTATGTGAGGTGATGCATTTAAGATTTACTGTTTCCGTGCCTTTTGGTTTGTGTGTGTCTGTGCCCTGTGTACTAGTGCCTCAAATGCTTCTAGTTCCATTAAGTAAAGCACTGATTTGATGTGTACTAGTGCCTCAAACCGATTCTAGTTCCATGAAGGATGACACCACATTGAGCTTTTGAACAAACATGACATGCAGCTCAACACATATGTACGGGTTTGTGCACATGGTACATTTACGGGTAATCCATTAAAAAGTTCACCGACTACTTACCTAGACATGGCACAGATGCTCGATTCTGACATGTACTCTGATGTCTAAATTGGTCTTCTTGGAAACTTAGGATTCAGTAGCTGATGGACCCATCTGATATAAATAGTGGCAGCAAGCAAAATTATTGGAAGAGACAAGAAGAAGCTTTTTCAAATATTTAATCAGTCTTGGATGCTGGCATGCTTGGTTGCAGAGGAACCATTGTATCTTTGACAGGGTGCCCCAAAATAAGCTTTGATGAAGGAGGTCCATTCTTGTTCATATTGATCTGCTCAGAGTTATAGTTTTTAAGAAAGTTAATCTTATTATTTCCTAGTGGCCGGGATAGATTTTCCTTCCCTTATGTAACTATATATGTACAATATTCTTTTTCAATGTATTATAAGTTTATAACACTTGGGTTCCCCTACAAAAAGGAGAAAGTTCTGGTGTTATAATTCAAGTTGCTCATAAATAATCGCTGATTAAGAAGAATAGTTAATTCTTGGACAACCATGTAGATTTATAGGATCACTTCTCTTTTTTGTTTTGCCTCTCAGTTTAAAACTTTAAATGCTGGTTGTAGGCTCATAGGTTCACCTACTCCACTATGCTACTCAACCGCCAATGACTGCCCACGCATTGGCCTTGTTCAGGATAAAGTGGTTATATTTTCTCAAACATAACTGACCAAATGCTATTGCTTAATAGTCCATTTCTGTTACTTGGTGCATATGTAGGTAAAGCGTATTGCTTAGAACCCTATTTCTTTGTGCATGAACATATCCTTTTCTTTGTGATGGTAAAATCACATAGAAGGCCACATACTGAAAACAAGCACCTACAGGTCAACCCTCGTTTACACCTTACTGCTCTATGGAGCACTGGATAATTGCACTTTTTATGAACTGAAACGTATTTATTTAAGGTCTCTTTACTTTTGGCAAAGTTCCATTTTTGTTTTGTGACTTTTGTCCACTAGAAAATAGCTAAAGTTGGTCCCTTACTTACAAGCTGTTTTGGACTTACTAACTGCTGTTTGATGTTGTTTCATGGCTTGGACAGTGGCACAGTCTCAGATTAGGGCTCAATATGTTGAGTTAACATTAGTGAAAAAGTCAATTTTAAGCACAAGGATTATGTTAGAAGCGCTTTCCCAATCATCTTGATCCCATCATAAATTCCTGCACAAATCTTGCTCTTCCTAAATTCCGTCTTTTTGTCACCTCACGGCTCCATTGTTGGCGCCGTTTCTATCCCCTCTCTGAGCCCCCCTCCCCAAAATACCCATCTTTTGATCTATATGTTTGCTATGTTCTCTTGTTGTTTGGTCATGGAACAAATTGCTTGATAAAATCCTGGTTTTTCTGCTTTACTTAATCTAAATCAATTTGGGCTGTCAAGATGCAACTTTTGATGGTACCTTTTTAGGAACAAAAAGTATTCTCTCTTTGAGCTTTACCTGATCAGTTTGCAATCCTCATTATGTGTTTTGGCATGCTTGTAATCGATCAGATTGGGAATGCGTCATCAGCATTTTGACATACCATTTCAATGCTCTATGAGGGCCAGATCCTGAACAGTCAATAAACTGCAATATAGGGACCACACCATCAACATTTCAACATGCTGCGTTAATGCCCTATCAACCAAGACCAAACCGACTTGAGCTTCGCCTAAGTAGCTGGACCAACCGAGCCTTTGGCTAAAGTAGAGGGACTTAATGTGCGATTTACCCTTTAGCTAATAGATCCTATTTTGAAACAGCTCCATTCCTTCTATAAATGCAGACAGACGTAAAGTATGCCATACCAAGGATCATCTACATTTGTTAGTTTGCCTTTGAGACTTGAGTGTTGGCTGTAGTGCATCAGATAAATGCTCTTTACGGGAACATGGCAAGCACCTCTTGGGTAACAGTAGGATGTTCATACTTCATACAGAACCATTTCATTATAGTCTTGCAGGTTGTCGGTGCAAATATTACTTATCTGCACTGCCCAAAATGCTTGTAGGAAACAATAAAAGGTAACCTAAATACCTAATTAATCTTCCGATGTGTTGAACACTAGAGTTACAGTGGTGGGAGTGCGCCAGAATACGTAGCTCCTGGCCTGGATTCGATCCCCACTCCCCAGCAGTAGGGTTGAATAATACCTGTCTTAGGATTTAGGAAAACATGATTCTTTTTGAATTTTTTTAGTAATACCGACGTCACATGGCTCTATGGAAGTTGTTAGATTGGATTGTGTGTTACTATTATAGTACTGTAACCCTTTTTTGGCACTTTTGTGCATATGTAATGCTATTAATAGCTTCTCACCGTTCCTGTTATATCATATGTGAACTATTAAGATAGATTTTTTTTTCATTTTTGTTATGCTTATCCTGGCAATACCATGCTAGCTTGCTACCTTTTTTTTGTTCAGTTCCATCATGTCAACCTGAAAGCATTTTGGCACGGCGCCAATTTATAGCACATGGGCATTCTATCTTCGAAGTTTGAATGAAGAGTTCAAATCATACCACTTCTATTCAATAATAACAATGATGCTTGGATGCTTATGTGGTTCCATGTGCCTCACATATTGTTACATAGTTGAGCTTTCCTTTTTCATTGCATATAATTTTTTGCTACATTGGTCAAGTTTTTCAGGTCCCCTTGAAGGTCAGGAATATCAAAATCAAGAACATGAGAAGCATTTTGAACATCTTTCTCTCAATAAAAAAAAAGCACGAAAGGAGCATGTGTTTCCTCCGGATGACATCAACTCACTGAGAGAGCATCTTCATGTATGTTATATACCATTGATTTCTTCTTATTAATGTTTAGCTCCACGCGATCAGGCTTTGTGCTAAGCTGCTTTCTCTTGTAGAATGAACTAACACCAGAAACCGTTGCTTCAAAGAAGCCAAAAGTAAGGAAGAGAGACATTGATAATTCTGCATCAAGTTCTGGTCCCAGCATTCCTAATAATCAAGGTTGATTCTTCCTCATCTGCATATGACCCATCTTCCTTTTCCTTTATTTTAAAACATTCAGCTGATTTTGGTGTGTATGATGTACTGTAGAAGTCATCACCAACTTCTGTGAAATAGTGGAGGATTTCTGTGGAAGAGCAGAGAGCCCTGACGATGCAGATGGTGACGACTGGTTATCAATTCCATTGAATGATGTTAAGGTTCTTGTAAATGAAATCACATCTGTTCGTTCAAAGAAGATACTGCATGAGATTCCTCTGGATACTCTTACGAGGCTATTATATGTGATAGACCGTCAGATCCGGTGTTCTCAAGGTTTATCAATAGACTTGAAGGAAAACGTGAGTAATTTATAAGATCATTATTATTTCTGCATAAAATATTTACCTCAAATTTGCATATTGTTTTCTTTCTTTCTGTTCTGTTTTAGAAACTTTTGAATAAAAAAAATGCTGCATATTATAGTCTAAAAAGTGTTTGGGTGCCTTCAGCCTGATGCTGCAGATGCGGAACCCCTGGTTTTCTCTGCTTTGGAGTCCATTCATGCGGCTTTAGCAATAATGACCCACCATGATATGCCAAAACAGCTGTATCGAGAAGAGGTATGCACATTCTAAGTTGCTTACCCATTTTGCTTTGAAATGGCATTGTTTAGGTTGCTGACTTTTTTCTTTTTTAAAAATTATTTTGGTCGCACCAGCTTATTGAGCGAATTCTTGATTTCTCAAGGCATCAGATAATGGATTGTATGGCTGCAAGTAACCCAACCTTCCGAGCTCTGTACAAGCCAGCTGAAAATGTCACAAATGATGGTAGTCTTAAAATACTTATTTCAACACGCTGTTTTTACTTCTTTAACTTCTCATGATTGTTCAGTTACATTGTCTTGTGTGACTAAAGTTGATTATTCCCTGCTGAGATGTGAGCACTAATTTAGTGCTCTAGCCATGATGACCATGTAATGCTAATTAAATTTATCTATCACAATTGACTTATGCATACGTCACACAAATTGGCATTTATATCTTGTTTTCTTGGTCCAATATAGGAGATGAAGATGAAGAGGACATGGAAAACGGACCAGCTAGCAAAAAGAGGCGTACTGCTTCTAATTTAAGCACGAGAAAATCTTCTACAAACAAGTATGTGATCAATTTATGCTTTTTTTCCTTTTCTAGTTTCTGATGAGAGTATTCCTGGGGTACTAATAGAATTTATTTTTTCTTTTTCTATGTCAGAGTTTCTGCTTCTATATATTCTGCTGTACAGAAACTATGTTTGATATTGGGCTTTCTTAAGGAACTCCTTACAACAGTCCGCTTGTCAGATAGTTGTATTCTGCAGTTAGCAAAAACTTGCTTTACCACATTCTTGGTGGACAACATGCAGCTTTTACAATTGAAGGCGATTGGTGTTATTTGCACGGTAGATTTTGTTTATTGGCCTACCATTTACTGCCCTTTATTTTTTTAAAAAATTGTTTCCTTACTTTTCAAATTCTTACACAGGTTTTTTCATCATATGCACAACACAGGAGTTACTTGGTTGATGAAACACTTCAACTTTTTCGTAAGTTACAGTTTTCAAAAAATGCTATTAGAACGTACCATCTAGCAGATGAAGAGCAAAAGCAAATCCAGATGATAACAGCCCTGTTAGTTCACTTGGTTCAATTTAGTGCAAATGTACCTGACAGCTTAAAGGGAACAGTAAATTGGAGCAATATCATTGATGCCTCAGTTGATGCTAATTATCCAATTGAATGCCATGAAGCAGCAACTGAGGCTTGTTGCCATTTTTGGACCAATGTTCTTCAACGTTTCACTGCTGCGAAATCTCAAGATATGTCAGAGGCTAAAGGGATTATTGAAAATCTTGTTCAGGACCTGCTGACGATACTAAACTTGCCTGAGTACCCAGCTGCTGCTCCTATACTCGAGGTAAATATTTGCACTCAGCAGTGCTGCTGCTAAATTTGAGATCCTAAATGTTGGCAGGACCACATGAGCCACTGTTTGCATTAATACATCATTTCTTATGTTGCATTTCAGAACTCATGTAATTAATTTAATAACACCCTCAGCATTAATACATCATTTCTTTTGTTGCATTTCAGAACTCATGTAATCAATTTAGTAATGCCCTCATGTACCTTGAATTTATACAGGTTCTCTGTGTGTTGCTGCTTCAAAATGCTGGATTGAAATCAAAGGACACTTCGGCTCGCTGCTTTGCTATTGATCTTCTTGGTGGTATTGCATCAAGATTGAAGCGTGATTCTGTCATATGTAGCAAGGAGAAGCTTTGGATAGTGCAAGAGCTAACTAATGCTGATAATGATAGCTCAAAAATAATGAAAAATAAATGCTGTGTTTGTCTTGGTGGAAGGGGTATAAATATGGCTTGTGATGTCTGTGGGAGACATTTCCATTCAGACTGCATGGGGGCTGGTAGTCAGGAAAACTTACAGCGTGATTGTGCTTGCCCCTTATGCTTTTGCAAACAACAGCTCAGTGTGTTGCAGTCGTACTACGAGTTACAAAATAAAGAAAATGGTAAAAGAACTGCTGCCTTGCATAAGAAGAAAACTGCTACACCTGATGAGGTGACAGCGGTGGATACCGTTCAACAAATACTTTTGAATTATCTTCAGGAAGCTGGGCCACAAGATGATGGGAACCAGTTCACTCGATGGTATGTTAGTCTTGTTTGTCCAAAATCCAAATAGCGCTTGAAATTTATTACCATTCTGTGCGCAGGTTCTATCTCTGCATGTGGTGCAAAGATGATCCACATTCTGAGGAGAAGATTATCTATTATCTCGCCAGATTGAAATCTAAGGAGATTCTGCGAGATACTGGCAATGGTTTGGTATTATCCAGAGATTGGACTAAGAAAATTTGCTTGGCACTTGGCCAGAAGAATTCATTTTCTCGGGGGTTTGATAAAATTCTTGCCCTCCTTTTGGTATGTGGTTGATTTCTGATGTTTATTTTAGTTTCATTTATATTCTGCTGAGTTAATACTCAATGTTTTATCAGGCTAGCTTGAGAGAAAATTCTCCTGTAATAAGAGCAAAGGCCTTACGGGCGGTGAGTATTATGTGAACTTTTGAATCTATATGTTGTGCATCATTCATTCGTTCTTATTTGGACACTAGGCATCACTACCTAGCACCTAACTCCTGTATAGGTCAGCAGTATAGTTGAAGCTGATCCTGAGGTCTTGGGTGACAAACGTGTCCAATCTGCTGTTGAAGGAAGGTTTTGTGACTCAGCCATTTCTGTTCGTGAAGCTGCCCTTGAGCTTGTTGGAAGGCATATTGCTTCGCACCCTGATGTGGGCCTTAAGGTCAGTAGACATATGAAGTTATCTTGTGGTATATCCTCTGGTGGTAGTGCTGTAACTTTATATCTTTTAATCGCAGTATATTGAAAAAGTTGCTGAACGAATAAAGGATACTGGAGTGAGTGTTCGCAAGCGTGCGATCAAAATTATCCGTGATCTTTGTGCTTCAAATCCAAACACTGATACTACTCACGCCTTTGTGGAGATTATTTCGCGTGTTAATGATGAGGAGTCAAGCGTACAGGTGAGTTTATATAAAAAACTATTGTCTGGTGCTCGGGACATCACATCGTTGTAGTGAATTTGGTATTGCAGAATAACTATCTGTATCAAAGGTCCAAAGCAATTGTTAACTTGTTATTGCACATAAATGTAAGCAGTGGTAGTTAACTAGTTACTGTTACATGTGAAATTCCCTTGCATTTTGCAAAATCAAAATCATTATCTGCAGAAAAATTTTGTTGACATAAAAGTAGATAGGGGAAGTACTTAATAGAAGAAAAATCCTTTTTATTTTCATTTCATTTGCAAATTTAGAGCATCCTCTACTGCATGATTTTTGCCCCTTATTTATTTAGAATTTTAAATGTCAAACTTAAAATTTATTGTTATCCAGATTTTGACGCATTAAAAAGTAAAGCTGAGTAATAGAGGTTTAAGATACCACAGAAGAATGCTGTGCATCTTCTTTGGAACTGCAAGGTTTTTATTCCTTTTGTAATACATGTTAATTCATTTAAATAAATTTTCACTTTTTTCCTGTAGGATCTCGTCTGCAAAACATTTCATGAGCTATGGTTCGAAGAACCAACTGGAAGTCATAAACACTTAGTTGCTGATGGTAGTTCAGTTCCTATGGAGATTGCAAAAAAGACTGAGCAAATTGTTGACATGCTGAGAAAGATGCCCAATCACCAACCCCTTATTACCATTATAAAACGAAATTTGACTCTTGATTTCCTCCCACAGTCAACTAAGGCTTCAGGCATTAACTCATCCATTTTGTCATCACTTCGGAAGCGTTGTGAATTGATATGTAAACGCTTGTTAGAAAGAATATTGCAGGTACTTTCTGACCGCTGTTAAAAATTAACTAATATTGCATAGTTGATATTTATTCTTACATGTGTTTGCAATGAAGGTTGAGGAGGGAGCTGCTGATGAGACAGAAGTCCATGCGCTTCCTTACGTTCTTGCCTTGCAGGCATTTTGTGTTGTTGATCCCACCCTATGCACACCAGTAACTGATCCTTCTCAGTTTGTTGTGACGCTTCAACCATACCTTAAGAATCAGGTGAACATGGGTTTCCTTCAGTTAGCTTTTAGATTTCCATGTCCTTTCGGAATAACTTTGGGCCCATGACATGAACTTCTTCACTTTATTGGTCATTACAGAAGCAAAGAGAACTAGTATTCAGCTAGCATTAGGAAAAATGTTTGGTTGGCATTTCTTGATTTCTTCTGTACTTTGGTTATGCATGTCATGTCCATGAGATTATATGGTATATGATTTCCTGCCTCCTCTCCTAGACTCCTGTTTGTTCTCTAGAATTGTATATTGAGGGGGTGTTCTTTTGGGCTTATGAGCTCTGACTTATCTGTCTTATCTCCAACTTCGAGAATTTTCCGAGGTGACCTCGAGAGTTGGATGGCCATGAAATTTAGGATTTAGGGAGCTTTTAGACTCACCTACGAGATAAAAATAAAACGGATTTAAAAAGTAATAAAAAAAGTCAGATGAGTCAATATTAGTCAGATGAGTCACGAAAATTTTGTGGCTTATCTGACTAATATTGACTCATCTGACTTTTTTTATTACTTTTTGAATCCATTTTATTTTTATCTCGTAGACGAGTCTAAAAGCTCCCTAAATCCTAAATTTCATGGCCATCCGACTCTCGAGGCCACCTCGGGAAATTCTCGAAGTTAGAGATAAGTCAGATTAGATAAGCCCAAAAGAACAGGGCCTGAAAGCGATATTATTTTAGCTTCAGTATTTTAGACCATAGTTTTCTAACTTATAGGCAAGTTACAATTATAAATCATTTAGTAAGACTTCTTCCTGGTGGGTGATGATAAGTATCAGCTCCTCACCTGCTAGTGTTATTTATGGGTAATTCCCTACTTTCTGACAGCTCACTGTTGTCCTGTGGCTTCAAGCATGTGCCTTGTTGCTGCATTTTCCTTCCACATTGTGTATTTTGTCATGCTCCTCTCCTAATTGTACTGCAGACATGAGCATATATATGTTTATGTTGGAAAAATCTGATATCATGTGTAATACTCCTTCGCCCATAAATATAAGGCGTATTTTTTGAATGGGCTTGTCCATTAATATAGGGCATATTTCATATTTCAATGCAAAATAAATGTACTGTTCACTCAATACCCCCAATAAATACTTTGTTTTAGCTTGTATTCCTTATGTGCATGTATTGAATAGAGTGCTTAGAGATAATAACTAAGGGTAGCATAGTCATTGTCAATGCTTTCTTGGTCTATGTGTAAAACAGAAATATGCCTTAGAGAGTGTTCTTTTCAGCTGGATCTTATTTGCTTATAAGCTGAACTTCGGGAGCTTCCCGAGGTAGCTTGGAAAGTCCGGTGAGCTTCATTTGACTTATTTCTTAGAGCTATGAGATGTGGTTTCGAGATAGAAAAAACATGTACTACAAAAGGAAAGCGTTTGACTTTTCAATTTGGAGATAAGTGGATAAGATAAGAAGATAAGCTGAAGAGAATAGATCCTTATATTTATGGATGGAGTATGTGCCAGGCTATGAATAAACAACAGAGCTCGTGCTTTTATTTTACTTCTTAAAAAGCTGATGCTTTTGTTGCAAGCAAGTAAACTTTTGTGCGTCGCAATCTTGCAACATCTCTTCCTGCTATAAATTAATTTAGCTGTCTGTGCAAGTACAATGGCATTTCTGAGATATATCTTTTGTAGAATTTAATGTAATGGTGTTTATGGCTATGCAAATAAATTATATTGTGCCCCATTTATTTATTTTTCATTACTACCTTTTGCACACATACACTCCTTATATTCTATATCTACAGATTGACAATAAATCAACTGCCCAGTTGCTTGAAAGTATAATTTTTGTGATTGATGCTGTTCTCCCACTCCTGCGGAAGCCACCACAAACTGTGGTAGTAGAACTTGAGCAAGATCTGAAGCAGATGATAGTTCGTCACTCTTTTTTGACAGTAGTACACGCCTGCATCAAGTAATTATATTCCTTACCCTCAATTTTCTCTGATGAGCAGTATTGAAACGTACTTGACTTTCAAATATGGCTTCTTAAGAAATTCATTTTTCACAGGCTCCTGTATTTTTTACCCTCAATTTGGCATGGGTGGATTGCTTTATTTGTAGTTTTCTGATTATTGGGTGCTCCTTTTATCAGCAACTTGTGTAGCATCACTCTTATATTGTTTCTACTGGCAATTTTCTTTTAGCAACTTTCATGGTATTACTTTCATGTTTTATCTAAATAGGATGAAAATGGATTTTGTATTGAGTGGATCCTAGCAAAACCATACCTGAATCCATTTTTTAAAATAAATGTGGATTATAATTTGGATAGGAATGGGATCACACGAGGATTTAGGCTAAACTGGTACAGATTTTATCTAAAGCGAATAAGGATGCTGATTGAGTTCAAAGATAAATATCCTATAATTTGGATAGGAATGGGATCACACGAGGATTTAGGCTAAACTGGTACAGATTTTATCTAAAGCGAATAAGGATGCTGATTGAGTTCAAAGATAAATATCCTCACAACGTTAAATAGGTTAATAACATGTATTTATCCGTTATGGCATGAGCATTTATAATATTTTAAAAAATGCATTTAGCTAAAACATTCTTTTTTCATATAATAATCATCACCAATTTGTATGTCAGGGGGTTGGGGCTTATCTAGTGCAAATAAAAAAATTACATGCAATAATGCAAACTTCATCTGGTTCAAGCATGAATAATCTAGCTTGCTTGGTTGTATGAGGATTTTCTTGCCTTAAAGCATTCTTGTTTATTTATCTCCATTTACCCATTTTCATGAACAGATGCCTTTGCGCCCTTAGCATTGCAGCAGGTAGAGGTCCGAGGTTATTGGAGTACCTTGTTAACATTTTTTTCAAGCATCTGTCTGGTTCTAATTCTGATAGTCAGGTATTATACTTTTACTTGATTAATTGAATGAGCTGTCAGTGTATCTAAATTTGCAACACCCAAATCTTATTTGCACAACATAGTGTTTTCTCTTAATATACACCCTATTTAATGGTCCATGCTTTAGTTGTGTGTCTTAAAACCGATATGGCACCAACGCCATAACAAACAGCAGTATATGAAGTATGACTTTTAATGAGTTTCTCTTCATGTGGAACTGTACTTGATTTTATTTCCATTGTTGTTTGTGAAATTGTTTATATTAAAATATTTAATGCTTAATCGGGCTATATGGGATCACCAGGCATAAAATTTGTTGAACATGTGCTATCGAGAACAGTTTGACAAGTGCATTCATCTTGCATGGGAGATGGGGCATTTCTCTTTTCCCTTAGTTTTCTGATCATTTGTCTTTTTGATGCTCAGTTATTGGGTCGCTCGTTGTTTTGTCTGGGGCTGCTCCTTAGGTATGGCTATCAACTGATGGCAACATCTGAAAATCAACTTGACTTCCCAAAGATTCTTGACTTGCTCAAGAGAAGGTATCTTCTCAAAGAAGATTTCAGCTTGAAGGTTCGAGCTTTGCAGGTGTGTATTGAGCATTAATGCACTTAATGATCCACTTACTGACACTGAAGTAGAAACATAATGTGACTCTTAACATGTGTACGTGAGTGTGTTGCTTTAGCTGCTTGGGGGTGCTTTCATTTTTCTACATATGCATTTTCTGTTTTAGAACTTATTGGATGACAATTTCTGTTTGTGCATGCAGGCTTTGGGATACATACTTATTGCAAAACCTGAATTTATGCTACAGAAAGATATCCTTAATCTAATAGAGGCCTCGCTGTCTTGTGATGTCGATTATAGATTAAAGGTATAGACATTATTCTTGTAATGTCATCTCTGTGCATATAACTTTTTTCACTATTTGACCTTTTTGTACAGATTCAAGGATTGCAAAACCTTTATGAGTATCTCCGTGATGCGGAAAGCCAACTTACTGCAGAGAGTACCGGCAAGCCTGCTCAACACTATGCAACTAATGGTGGAAGTGAAGTGCCTGTTGCTGCTGGTGCTGGAGACACCAACATATGCGGTGGTATCATTCAATTGTATTGGAATTCTATTCTAGAAAGATGCTTGGATACAAACGATCAAGTTCGCCAGAGTGCCTTGAAGGTGAATTAGGTTGATGTCACTTTTTTACACACCCCCTGTTTTATTTTACAATAGAAACAATGATTGTTGTTTTTCTTTTGTAGATTGTTGAGATAGTTCTTCGCCAGGGTTTAGTTCACCCCATCACCTGTGTTCCACACCTTATTGCACTTGAAACTGACCCGATGGAGGGGAGCTCAAAGTTGGCTCATCATCTGCTGATGAATATGAATGAAAAGTAAGTTGATCCAATTTCTCAGGTTTATGTTTCCTTTTTGAATAAACTCATTTGATCAGTTGGAGTTGTTTGCAGGTATCCTTCGTTTTTTGAAAGTCGCTTAGGTGATGGCCTACAAATGTCATTTAGATTCTTTGAGTCCACTGTCAGCAACCATAACATGGTGGCAACAAACATAAAGTCCAATCCGATTGCATTTGTTAAACCGGGCATATCTAGAATATACCGTCTTATCCGTGCAAATCGAAATTCAAGAAACAAATTTGTGCACTCAATAGTCCGCAAATTTGTGTCTGATGGCCGGAGTTACCCCACCATCAGCTTTCTTGTGTAAGTAATTGGAGTAAATTATGCTTGGTGACCCTTTATCTGTGAATGGGTATTCGGCTCTCAAGTTGAGTAAACCTTGCAGGTACTGTGCTGAAGTTCTTGCGTCTCTCCCGTTCACATGCCCTGATGAACCACTTTACTTGATATATGATATAAATCGAGTTATTCAAATAAAAGCTGGAGCAATCGAGGCAAATTTGAAAAATTGGACTTCCTTTTATCAGCAGCAAGATATGGCGGGTATACCAAGAGTTACTGGTGATATTATGCAAGAGCCTGGGGGATATTCTGACCAGATGGCAGATGTTTCTCAAAGGGTCCTTAATAACCCATGCAGCACATCAGATGTAAACATGGTGAAACTTCAGGTGAGTAAGAAAAGTTCTGGGTGCCATGATTTGAAATAAAGTATGTCAATCTACTGATGCAGAGACAGGTGCAATTCTTACATGCTTGCATTTCATCATTTTTTTCAGGAAGATTGCCATGATGCAGTGGCTCTGCAGCTCCTTCTCAAGCTGAAGAGACATTTGAAAATTGTATATAGTTTAACAGATGCCCGCTGTCAGGTATGCATTGCCCCTTGTTGGAGATCAGTCTTCTTAAGTCGCAATTACATGACACAAGATTTATTTGAAATGTCGATACAGGCATTTTCTCTAAAGGATCCACCCAAATCTGGTGAAGCAATCTCCAAACAGAATATCCCTTTTAACATTAACAACACTAACATCAGTTTGCCAAGCTGCTTGCAGGATGTAGTGCGTGTATACCAGGTAGTAATGCTGAACCTTAGCTTTCCTGGCAAAATTAAGTTTTATGGTCTAGGATTTGGATGACACTTCTTAACATTTGATATGACTTGTGATGCACAGGATTTCAAGACATTGCTCCGAGAAGATACCATGGACTATGGAATGTATACTGCTACTGTCCAGAAAAAGCGTCCAACTCCGAGAAGTTCATCAAGAGTTAGGAGGCCAGCGGTTGTTACCAGAGCCCGTGGTGGTGGTGGAGGTGGTGGTGACGACGATGACGACACTGACGATGAAGACTGGAGTCATGGGCCGAGAGTGCTCGACTTCAGCGCTCAGGCAAGCAACGGTGGGCGAGTAACAAGGCAAAGGGTCCAAGTATGACTGGTGCTGGTGCTTTTGCTTTGTACATTGTAGGAGATTTATAGGTGACAGGGGACTTAGGGGGGTTAATCAATGCCGTCTAGGGCTCATTAGTAGGAGTACATAGAAGCAGAAAGGAAAGGATGATAGCTTTTACTTAGATGGCATTAATTTGGAGCACTCCTTTTCCTGCTGTGCCCATCTACCTTTTGTAAGTTGTGTCGGGCGTTGGGAATACTAAAAAACAACGGGACAGGTTGTGCTCCGTTTCTGATTCAATGGAATAGAAAGGGCTTCTTTTGTTTGCATCCATTGGTGCACTTTTGTTGGATGTACATGTAGGGTGGCATTCCTGTGCATTTCAGTTGAAATTGAAGCAAGCATATTCATGAGCTGCACGAGTTCAGCCTGGACAGCAGGAGCGACCGAGAAACCACCAACGCTGCCTCCCCCCCTCCCCTGTGGCTGTTAGCTGAAGCATTGCGATTTCCCTTTACCTTTTGCTTTGCCTCAACAGGACTTGTATTCTCTGGCTTTGCTCTTCTCTGCGTGCCCTTGACGTTCATCTCACACATTACTGTAGCTACAGTGATCTACAGTAACTTCGCATAGCAGAAACCGTACTGTTTGGTGCTACTGTTGCTACGGTACCGATACTACAGTGTCGATGCTACAGTTCTCTGACTTTATAGACATAGATTGCTGTGCTTCTCTGACTTAAGTCAGAGGATGCGCGTCCGCCTCGCCTCAACAAGGACTTGCATGCCTCTCAGAGCTCCCCTGTTACCACAAGCCAATGTTGTGATCATCCATCCCATCATAAATAAAATTAAAAAAAACCTTTGGATTGCACAGGCATGGCAGCAAATTTCTTAGCTTTTCTCCGTCCGATGCTCGCTTTATACAAGTGCATTGCTGTGGCATGGCATGAGCTCGAGGAGAGGAGCCTAATGCTCGAATCTTGCAGTTTTTGACGCGTCATTTACACACCTAAATTTCTTGCTGTCTCGTCTTTGCCTTCCATCTGTACTGCGAATCGAATCTAATGTCCAGAGCTCTCGCATTGAAGCTGCCATGTATCCTGCAAGGATGCCTTGCCTTTCAGATTAAACCTTTATTCCATCTCTCGGATTGAAGCTGCCATGTATCCATCTGTGATTACTCCATGCTTCAGCTTGCCAAAGGGAGAGCAATGCGGTAGCAGTTGGGTACATGACTCTGCATTCTTGCCATGCACTATTTAAAGAGCTCAGGCACACCTCTCGCTCACTGCGTACCAGAAATCTCCCTCCCACACAAGACTATTGCTGTGGAGAGATCAAACTTCTTAAGTGGTAATTGTCAAACTTCTCAGATCTGTGTCACTAATCACTATGCCCTAGTTAATTGAATAATTGATTCACAGACTTGAAGCTGTTGTTGTCAGATACTCATTGCTTCAGCTCATCTTTTAAGGTGCAGACAGGAGGTGTTCACAGACCATGGTGAAGCTCTGCTGCATCGGCGCCGGCTACGTCGGCGGCCCGACGATGGCCGTCGTCGCGCTCAAGTGCCCAGCCGTCGAGGTCGCCGTCGTCGACGTCTCCAGGTCGCGCATCGACGCGTGGAACAGCGACCAGCTGCCCATCTTCGAGCCGGGCCTGGACGAGGTGGTCAGGGCCTGCCGCGGCCGGAACCTCCTCTTCAGCACCGACGTCGAGCGCCACGTCGCCGACGCCGACATCGTCTTCGTGTCCGTCAACACGCCTACCAAGACCCGCGGCCTCGGCGCAGGCAAGGCCGCCGACCTCACCTACTGGGAGAGCGCCGCGCGCGTGATCGCCGACGTGTCGAGGGCCGACAAGATCGTCGTCGAGAAGTCCACCGTCCCCGTCAAGACCGCCGAGGCCATCGAGAGGATCCTCGCGCACAACGGCAATGGCGTCCGCTTCCACGTTCTCTCCAACCCGGAATTCTTGGCCGAGGGCACGGCCGTCAGGGACCTCCTCTGCCCCGACCGGGTGCTCATCGGCGGCCGTCAGACCCCCGGCGGCAGGGACGCCGTGCAGAAGCTCAGGGACGTGTACGCGCACTGGGTCCCTGACGACCGGATCATCACGACCAACCTCTGGTCGGCGGAGCTGTCCAAGCTCGCGGCGAACGCGTTCTTGGCGCAGAGGATCTCGTCCGTGAACGCCATCTCGGCGCTCTGCGAGGCCACGGGCGCCGACGTGTCGGACGTGGCGCTCGCCGTCGGCAAGGACCCCCGCGTCGGCGGCCGGTTCCTGAACGCCGGCGTGGGGTTCGGGGGCTTGTGCTTCCAGAAGGACGTCCTGAGCCTGGCGTACGCCTGCGAGTGCAACGGCCTCCCCGAGGCAGCCGGCTACTGGCAGCAGGTGGTCGCCATGAACGACTACCAGAAGGGCCGGTTCGTGCGCCGCGTGGTAACGTCCATGTTCAACACGGTGGCCGGCAAGAAGGTGGCCGTGCTGGGGTTCGCGTTCAAGAAGGGCACCGGCGACACGAGGGAGTCGCCGGCGATCGACGTGTGCAGGGGCCTGCTCGGCGACAGGGCCCGGGTCAGCGTGTACGACCCGCGGGTGAGCGAGGAGCAGATACGGAGGGACCTGGCGCCGGCGAGCCCGACGGCGGTGAAGGCAAAGGCACAGGTACGCGTGGCGCGGGATGCTTACGAGGCCGCGCGGGGCGCACACGGAGTGTGCATCCTGACCGAGTGGGACGAGTTCAGGAAGCTCGACTACCGGAGAATCTTCGACGGAATGGAGAAGCCGGCCTTCGCCTTCGACGGACGCAACGTCGTCGACGCCGACAGGCTCAGGGAGATGGGGTTCATCGTCTACTCCGTCGGCAAGCCGCTTGACGCCTGGCTCAAGGCCACGCCGGCGGCGGCCTAGCCTAGAGCAAAAATAGAGGATTATACCATACGTACGCGAGGAAGGCTAGCTGCAGCTGTACTGTACGCCCGCAAAGGCAGAGATAATATGACCATATGCCACTTGCAAATATCAACCTTTTATCTCTAAAGTTGAATATTGTTAGAGTTTATGTCGAATATGTGAACGAATTGAGTTACGTGGACTCTGAGTTATAAATTAGATGGATAGGATTAAAAGTTGGAGTCAGACTTGTAGTCATTGGTCCTACATAAATGGGACACCACCTGTGTAGCCTGTAACGACAAACAGTAGCAGCATAGGCCCACAAGGGGTTTTGGCCGGGCTGTGGCCGGGACCTAGGCGGCCGGTATGCTGCGTTGATGGGGAGGAGAGCCCATAGTCATGCCCCGCAGATGTAGACGAAAGCCGAACTGCGTAACCAAATATCGTGCCTCATGTGTCGTACCTAGATCGCATTACATCCGGTTTTATAACAGATATGCTGGTTGCTTGGACTGTTGGACATGAAATGGTTCATCGAACGCGAATCAAATATTCATAAGAAAAGTGATTATCAGCCACTGCTTGATAGAATCGGCAAAAGATTAGCAGGGTGGAAGGGGGACCTACTGTCCAAAGCGGCTAGACTCATCCTTATCAACTCTTATCAGTGTTTACCTCTTATCAGGTTAGCAAATGGGCTTTGAAGAAGCTCCAAGCATTAAGACGCAATTTCTTATGGAAAGGAAGCGACTGTAACAATGGAGGTGCATGCTTGGTGGATTGGGCGTGAAAAATCTTTCTTTCTTCGGAAGGGCTTTGCGGTTGTGATGGTTATGGATGTCAGCCCAAAAAACCTCGGGAGGTGTTGTGTTTACCTTGCGACGACACATATCTCCACCTCTTCGGCACTACTACTGCTATCGATGTCGGTAACGGGATCGAAATCCAAGAGGCTTAGGAGGAACTTATGCAATACATGGGATTAGAGCATAGCCAATAGGTGTGACATAGGGTTCCCCATCACTGTTGTGATAGAGAATGGTGATAACGAACCTGATGGAGCGTGAATAGTGTAAATTTTAAAGAATGGAGGAAATCATAAAGGGGGATTGCTGGATGGCTTGAAGAAGGCTTTGTCGGGATTGGGAGTAGTAGGCTTAGCTTGCTGTGTTGGATTGCTTCTAGTTGACCTGTATTTCGTGCTAGTTGTTCTCCTTAGTTACTGATGGGGGAGAGTTGATCTTTTGCTGCAGTTTGTGCTGGTAGTCAATTTTGCTGGAAACACTATTCATCCTTGTTGCGTATTCGGTTTTAGAAGATGGGCCGAACTTGACTTTTACTTTCTCTTTTGGTTGCTGGTTGTAAAGACTACTTTGTCATTTTGTTTTTTCATATTGAAAAAATGGAATTAGGGGGTGTGACACCTCCGTTGCCAAAAAAAAAAGGAGGGTATCTTTTGGAGAATGAATGAATAGTATTTTAGAGAATGGGATGATAAAGAATCTGGTGGGGATGACTAAGCTGCAGGCGGTAATGCTAAGTCCTCTTGAGACCGACACTTCCACCTGAAGAAGGACCGCCAATGCGATATACAGCGTTAAAAGCACCTACGAGATGCAGTTCGTTGGAACAATCAAGGATCCAAATCATGCTTGCATATGGAAGGCGCATGGCCAACCTAAAGGGAAGTTCTTCATGTGGACTGCCTTGCAGAATAAAATTCTAATTGCTGATTCATTGCAAAGGAGAGGTATGCAAAATTCTCTGTACTACCCATTGTGTGGAATAGAACCTGATGGCACCACATTTATTGGCACAATGCAGTTTCTCTAAAGTGGTCTGGCGTCTAGTGTTCAAACTAGACAACCAAACAAATCTTGCTGAATGGTGGGGTGCCACTAGAAAGGCGGTTCAGAAAGCACAATATTTAATTTCGATGGTTTGGTTATTTACATTTGTTAGAACATTTGGAAGGAAAGAAACAAAAGATTATTTGATCAAAAGTACAACTCGGTCACATAGGCTATCGAGATGATCAAGCAGGATATTGTCACTCACATGTTGGCCTTTGGGGTGGATGATCATGGGTAGCCAGCCGATGAGATGCAGAGCTGTTTATCATCGCCCCTCTTTTTCCTGTTTCCTTTTCTTTTCGGTTCCCTTTGGAGGGGGTTTTTGCTGTTTAGGCTACAGTAGGCATCATCAATAACCCCTCTATAATTACTGAACAGAACTAGCATTTTGGACCTGTATTTCTCTCTTAATGAATGGGTAGAGCAACTGCCAAAATTTCGAAAAAAAAATATTCATGGAATCAAATACTTCTTTGTGCTGAAACACGGAGAGCCTGGCAGCCTAAAGCAACAGAAACAATGGTTCTCATGATAATCCACGTCGCAAACCATCCTTCGACGAGCTGGACTGAGCCTTCGACGAGCCCGAGCCAAGCCTCCTCCCTGGCTCGATACCCTCCCCGAGCCCAAGCCAAGCCAGGCCAAGCTCGCTCGGGTTCGGCTCATTTCCACCCCTATCCAAGGTCAATGAACTAGAAAATATGCAAGTTTTAAACTGTTCTTTCAATTTTAAATTGTTGGTACTATACATTTCTTTTCAAATCTATAGTTGTCTTATGGGAAACACTAATAAATCTAGAATTATAAACATTTTTAATATATTCTTGAAAAGCAGGAGATTCACCTAATCCTGACGACAAATATTCAGAAGCAATTAGACGACACAAAACCTCTCTAGCTACTTCGAGATTGTACTCCTAATTAGTTACTGTATGATCAAGGTTGTAGCTCAATTGTTGTTGCCTCATTTGAATGCCCTTCCTTGTCTTACACGCTGAGGCATACCTCCTCAGGTGTCTTGTGCCCGGGCCTTCCACCGCCGATAACAACTATCGATAAATTTTACATATAGCTGCATACCTCACTTGCTTACTGTTTTCAAGGTGTTTCAACTCGTCGAAGTCATCCCACACCTCTAATCTGTTTACTCGAGTTCACTTCAATCGTACGGTATCGAAGCCCGAAGCACATATTGTTGAACAGGAAGATCCACATGGGATTTCCCTGGTTCCTTATGTTCCTTGAGTTCTAGTTTCGGCATCCGGATCCAGCACACTATAACCAATCGGTTCATAGTCCTTTAGTCTTAAACCGAACTGGCTAAGATAAATTTCATTGAAAGGAGAATTTCCATCAACCATTTCAATAGCTGCAAAACAAGTAAATAACAAATAAAACAAATATTAATATAATTGAACAAATAAACTAGAGAATGATACATAGCACAAAAAATTGTTGTGATATAATCATACAAACCTCACTACCGAATTTGGAAATTCAAAATATTTTTTCAAAATATTTTGAACTATATCCAAACTCACAAATAATTTTAGCTCGCAATCTAGGGAAGAAATGGGTTGAAAGTGTGGCTGGATAGGGAGGGGCATGCCTATTTATAAGAAAAAATTAAGATTTTTTAATTTTTTCTATTTTTATGAAGTTTAAAGTTCAAACGATAAAAAGGCTATTTTTATTAACGGTTATAAAAAGCGAATGGGACGAACCGGTCGACCTGCCCCTTTTACACGTGCCCACCACTACCGGCGAGCCATGTGGCGGCCATCGAGCCTAGTCCAACCTGCCACGTGCCGCATGGCTAGTGGTTAGCAGAGCTGCATGTGGCTCGGTGCGGTCACTGCCATGAGACAACACCCGTTGGTCCGCCTGCCCCTCGACCCATGCTCCGTGGCGGCCCCACTGAGACATGCGCTGGCCAACCATTTGCGCGGACGCATGGTGCGGCGTGCGCTGTGTGCAAGCAATCACGCGACACGTGGAAGCGGTAGGCACCGTGGGCCCATGGTGACTAAAAGAAATGGCTCCAAAACAAGTGTGACACTAGGAAACATTAAAATTCTCCGAGGTTTTTGCACCTAAAATTGAACCGTGGTACTCAACAAACATCATGTCAGACAACCAAGCAACGATGCTAGCCTACGCCACAAAGTGATTCTTTGATTTTGCTAATATCAAGGACCTGTTTAGTAGAGCTTTATCTCTACCAAAATTGGTGGAGTTGGTGGAGCAGGGCATTCCTACCTCCAGAATTTTATGGAGCTGGAGTTAGGGGTGGAAACGAGTCGAGCCCAAGCGAGCTTGGCCTGGCTCGGCTCGGGCTCGAGGAGGGTACCGAGCCAAGGAGGAGGCTTGGCTCGGGCTCGTCGAAGGCTCGGTCCAGCTCACGAGCACTCATGAGCTGGACAGAGAAGGGGAAGGGAAGTAGGCAGGGGCCGTGTGCGATGGCCGGAGCTCGGAGAAAGAGAGGAAAGCGAGGTCGTCACGCCGTCGAAGTCGTCGCACCACTGCCATCGAAGTCACCGTGCCACCGCCGCCATCGAAGTTGCCGCGCTGCCGTCGCCGTTGTCCAGATCTAGATCCAGAGGAGGCGAGGCGAAGTTGCCGCCGCCGTCGAAGTTGCCGTGGCCGTCACCGTCGCCATCGAATTTGCTACACCACCATCGCCATCGAAGTTACAGCGCCGCCGTTGCCATCGCCAGATATAGATCCAGAGGAGGCGAGGCAAAGTTGCCGTTGCTGTCGAAGTTGTCGCGGAGGAGGTGGAGGAGGCTACGGAGGGCTCGTCGGAGGAGGGGCCCTACAGGGGTGGAGGTCTGGAGGAGGCGCGACGAAGGGATGGAGGAGGCGTCACTAGTGCCGCCCAAGGAGGACCGGAGCGCGAGGTGAGGCAAGGCGAAGGGCGCAAGGCGAGGCGAGGTGGAGAGCGTGACTATGCGAGAAGAGGTGGGGAAATTTCAGGTGGGGCGAGTAGGAGCGGGGATTTAGGGTTAGGGACGGGGACGCCTGGTAGTGGTAGTCGGGGACTTGGGTCGGGCCGGGCGCAGGGTAACTCGCTCGGTCAATCGAGCCACGAGCGAGCCGCGAGCGAGCCACCCTTAGCTGGGCTCGGGCTCGCCAAATTGACCGAGCTGAGGAGGAGGCTCGGCTCAGGCTCGTGGGCGGCTCGAGCCCGAGCCAGCTCGCGAGCTCGAGCCAGAGTTCTAGCCCTAGCTAGAGTTATGGGTACATTGATGATGTTTAGGTAAGTCATCTTATTTACATTTTAAACTAAAAATATAAACTTAAGTAACTTTATTTTAACCTACAAACTCTATATCTGAGGTGGAACTAGGAGTTAGAGCTCTGCCAAACAGGGCCTAAGTGGTGCAAGATGGTCGAGACAATAGAAGGAGAATTCTTCTTCATCTTCATGATGGAACCAACCAATTCGACTCGTAATCGTGACTAGTCCTTCACCCTGTTCGTTACAGCCTAAAATTCGATTAAAATCTATAGCTTGAAATTTGTCATTTTTGTATAGGCCATATGATGAAGTATTTTGTAGTCATTTTTCGAGAATTTTAATGGTTTTTCTCAGAGCTTCTAAAACTAATTTTTAATATATATATTTGTCTCTTCGAGACCCTTTTTAAGGTCCATCAACTTTTTACATTTTAATCTACCGCAGATTAAAAGTTGTACCGAACAGGGCCCTTGTTGCCCTAAATCCATCCTTAGAGATACATAGGGCCCGTTCGTTTTGGCGGACCGCCGGCGGTCGGCGGCCGCTACAGTAAAAAAAAATTTTCATTATTTTTTTTAGATTATTTAAATTTTTTCTAAAAACTTTTAAATTTGCTACAGTGAAACCGCCAAAAGAAACAGAGCCATACAGCAACGTATATACTCGAGCGAGAAGAATAGTCATCTGATAGCAAATGAGAAGGACACCGCACCTGTCAGGGCCGCCGAAATAATGTCACCTGGGTGCTGCTCACGACGATGAGGCACCGCGCTGGACAACCCGTCCAGCCACTGCTGCCGTCGATCATAGTATCGTCCACGCCATGGCATCCAATTCGCTGCTCCAGCTAGGGTTTGGTTGGGGTGGGGGACAGGGGTGATTTGCTCCTTACACCATTTTTGACCATTTTCCTTTCATTTCATTTCCTTTTCTATTTCCTTTATTTCACACCATCTTCAACAACATCCATTCGAAGAGAATGATATAAGACCATCTCCAACGGTTTTTCTCGTGGCTCTCATTCCCTTCGCGAAGGGATTACCGCTCTCTTCACCGTTTCAACAGATTCCCTTCAGTAATTTCTTTCTCTATTTCCTCCAGAAAAGGATTCTATCTCTTTTCTTTGTATCATTCTTTTTGAGGAGATACTATTAGAGATAATGTGAAATAAAGGGAATATGAATGTGGAAGGGAATGAAATAAAGAAAAAAATGGTTGGAGATGATTTTAGGAAAGAAGAGAGAATCTTCTCGAAGGAAATGGAGAAAGAATTCCGTCATAAAGAAAAGGTGGACGCCATGCGTCGGACGTCCGATCCGTGGTGGTCGATCGGACGCCCGCGCGAGTTATAACATGCGATCGGCCCACACGCAACCACGCGCAATGACTAGCTAAAAATGGTAGGCTCCACCTGCATGCGATGGGAATAGCAGGCGCGCGGCTGGATTTTGCTCCGCGCGCAGCAAAAAGCGGGCCCCATGCTGCATGCCCGTGGCGCAGCGCGCCTCCCCATCTTTCCGCATGACACGGCAGTATGGCGGGGCCCACATTAATGCAGTCTCATGCATGTTGACCGCACGCCAGCTGCATGCATGCATGGGTCCAGACATGGCGTCCACCATATTTTTCAAAGGACGTGTGGCAATCCCGTCGGCATGGAACCTTAGAAAAATAATTGCGGGAACTTGGAAACCTACTGTTGAAACTTGACAATATACATATGAAACTTGGCCAAAAAACTGAGAAACTTGAATAATTTCTGTTGAAACTTAGGAAAAGTACCGATGAAACTTCACAATACATGGCTAACCTACTGATGAAACATGGCTAACCTACTGATAAAACTTGAAGAGTTGTCGATGAAACTTGGCTAACCTAGTGATGGAACTTAGGTACATACCGATAAAACTTGAAAAGCTATGGATGAAACTTGGTTAACTATTGATGAAACCTAAAGAAGTATCGATGAAACTTGAAGATGTACTGATAAAACTTGGCTAACATGATGAAATTTGGCTAAACTAATGAAACTTGACTACCCTACTGATGAAATTTGAAGAGGTACGAAAGAAACTTGGCTAAGAGCATCTCCAGCAGAGCCCCTATTCAAGCCCCTAAACCAAAAAATAAGGGTTATGATCAAAAAATACACTCCAGCAGAGCCCTTACTCAAGCCCCTAAAATAAGGAGGCCCCTAAATCTCTCCCTCCAGCCCCAATTCCCATGGATCTTTAGGGCCCCCCTACTTTTCTGTTAGGAGTGTTTTCCCTCTCGCGCAGCTCCTGCGTCCGCCATCGCCGCCGGGCCGCCGCCTGCCGCTCCGTCGCGCCCGCCTCCTCTCTTCCCATTTGTTCTCGCCTCCTCGTCGCGCCTCCTCCTCGCCAGATCTGGGCCGTCATTGGCCGTCACCCGTCGCCGCCGTCGTCTCCTCCTCTACCCTTGCCGTCGTCTCATTTCGCCGCCGACGCCGCTGCCGTCTTCGCCGCTCGTCGCCTCACCAGATCCGCCTTGCTGTCACCGCCGCCGTCGCTCGTCACCTCGCCGCCGCTGCCGCCGCCGTCGCTCGTCGCCGTCGCCGTCGCCGCTCCTCCTTTGTCTCGCTTGTGAAAAGATGAGGGAGGAGAAAAGGGGAAAAAGAAGAAAGAAAATAAAAGGATATTGAAAAGAAAAACAAAGTGTCATTGACGAGCCGGTCCCGCATGTCATAAGCAAATATGGGCTGAGATTTAGGGGCTAACTGCTGGAGTTGAAGATAAAATGAGAGACCCAAAAATAGGGGCAGCCCCCAAATCAAAAGTAGGGACCCTGTTTTAGGGGCTATTGCTGGAGATGCTCTAACTACTAATAAAACATCATGTTTTATTGGAGAAACATATAAAAAGCACATGTTTTTTAGAAAAAAAGAGGGCAGGGGCCGTAGGGTGGGTCCACCCCCACAACACATGCGTGCACAACAGCGCGCGGGACCTCATCCACCTGTCCTCTGCTCGGTGGCACATGAAAAGCATCCACAGTGCTGCGTGCAGACCAATGCTCATGGGATCTTTGAAAAAGTCGACATAAAAATTAGTCTTTGTGGCCTATGGGTGGCAGGCGCATTCTTTGGGCAGGGCATTTGTGGTAGGACCAAGCGTCCGGACGCTCCGGCCGTGCCAGTGTGTTTCCGTAAAGAAAATTCTTTGGAGCGTTAGTACCATGTAATCCTTGGAATTTTATTTTTTTTATATTTAATTATTTTCAGAAATAAATAAATGATATTCAGTTTTTAAAAAATAAATAAATAGACTCCTGTCGCCATCCCGGCGGGTGGGAAGTTTGAACCGCCCTCTGGTCGGGCGAGATATAAAAAATCGCCCAACGGAAGGGCGACCTTTGGCCTCGCCGGCCCAAGCATCCGGGTGGTGCAAATTCCGCCCGACGGAAGGGCGAGATAAATTAACCGCCGGCTCAACGGGCGGGCTTTGTTCCCACCAAGCCGGCGTGATCTTTGTCATTAAAATCGCTTGGATTGGTGGGCGATAAGTATAGTCCGCCCGCCAATAGGGCGAGATTTTGCAATTTTTTGCAATTTTCAGAAAAAAATAAATTATGTGACTTTAGAATAAAATAAGTGATGTATCATAAAAAATAAAACTAAATAAATGGAGTCCCGGCATCGTTTCAAAATGTAAGTCATAATAAGTGGGCCGTATCGAACCGAAAATTTTATTTGCTTACCCAAAAAAAAATTGCAAATATAAAAATGCCCATTGTTGTAACCCAAAGACAATAATACCTCCATGCGGTTTGGTAGCTTAAGATCGCATATATAACTATATAATATATTATATATTATATATGCCATATATAACATGTATATATTATATTATATATAAAAGTATATATATTATCAATTATATATGACCCGTTATTTGGTCTATGTAATCTTTAAAAATAATAATATGGAAATAATGAATAAGTTTCAGAGACTTTTTATATTAATAATTATTCAGAAAATTAAATAAATAGATAGAACAATAAACCGATTATGCGGTTGGGCGAGATTTAATCATAAACCCTCACATGCCGCGTTGAAGAAAGAGCACTGTCTCGAAATTTTTATTCTCGGGATTACAAGGATGTTCCTCTCGAGTACAACGGGATATTTCCCTTCTTGATAGCATCAGTCCGGCCTCCCTTGCACGACGCGTGCCTCTCGCTTTCTCTCCCTTTCGGCCTCTCGTGCCTCAAAGAACTGACGTTCGGCGTCCTCTTGTCGCTTCGGTACTCCTCCTGCGAAGCGCCGCTTCTCCTCATGCTCCTCCTCATATTGGCGTTGCCTGAACCACTGCCTCTTCCAACGGACCTCACGCTCGATGTGTTTCTTGTCTTCCTCCGATTGCTCGTGTCTAGCCTTGCCGAAATCGCAGAGAGGTGGGGAGACTATATGTTAAAGAAGAACATAAGTCAGTACAGATCACATGTGCCATGTAGATAGATATAATCATGCAGGATAGGGTGAGTAAGTACCTTTGGACGTTCGCCAAAGGCAACCTTGGGTGGATCGTACTCGTAGTTCGCACACATGAAGAACCTCCTTCCGTAAGTATATGAGAAACCTTCGTCGGATTGAACAAACTTGCAAAGGTCACCGCAGAAGCACATTGGAAAAATGACCCCTTCTGGCACGGTGGTGTTAAACTTGCTTCGCGGACGGGGCTCAGAGCCGGAGGTTGCCATTGCTCGTTACAATGAGATTTGTGGAGTGTAAGGGCCGGAGTAATATGTGAGTTTGAGAGGAAAGTTGCAGCGCAGAGGACTCGGAGGCAGGAGGGAAATATATAGCGAAGTTTGTTCGGTGCATGGACCGAGTTCATGGAACCGCACGAATCCCTCTGAGTCTTTGGTCTTTGCATTTGATGTGACCGGCGGTGTCGGCGGGGATGTTGGTCGGCATGCCGCGCAATTATTGGATGGGCGGTGTCAACCGCATCAGAGGTCAACAAAGGCCGCACAATTATTGATGTTACGGTGTCGGTAGTCTTGAGGTCGGCGATCTTTGCGCAATTATTGATGTGACCCGTGTCAGGCGGGTACTGTTGGTCAGCAGTGTCCCGCAATTATTGATGTAACCGTGTCGGCAGTCTTGTTGGTCGCCATGCCCGCAATTATTGATGTGTATAGCGGCGGCGGCATTGTTGGTCGTGATGCCCACAATTATTGATGTGAACGGGCGGTGGAAAGCGATCAGCTGGCATGCCTTGTTAACAGTGAATGCACCGACAAAATGAACGAGCCGCATTGATATAGGCAAATGTAGGGCACTGGTAGCATGTGTTTATTTAGTAAACGATGTCAGTAAGCATAATGAACAACTTATTAATCCAATTCGTTAAGTACTCCTCGGCCTATATAATGGGAGGCAGAGTTGGCGTCCCTCTCACTCCCACCCTCACTCTCACTCTTACTCTGTGTGTAAACTCCCTACTAGGATTGGCTTCATAGGAGGGAGGTGAGTAGAGATAGATATACCATATTGCACAAATGGATTCACGACCCACACCGAACGGCTGGATCCGACAAGCCTGGTAGACGTCAAATGGTCCTGGATCTCAAGCCCGTCTACCAAGCGACGACCTGGCTATTCGGACGAGAGCTAGCTATAACACAGAGCCAACAATGATAAGAAACCCAAACTTCTACAGGGGATGGCCACGTTGTGCGCATGGAGTGGACACAGTTGTACAAACTTTTGACCAGGTTGTCGAAGGATGGATTGGCCGACGTTTCTACCGCTGCGCGTACTTCACTGTGAGTAACCAGCCCGACAACGGCCAAGGGTTGAATACATTTTTCATCTCACCTTTTTCTCATTTCGAAATGTAGACGGATGACTGCGGCTTCACCAAATGGATGGACGACCCCTTTCCAATGGCCGCGTTTAGTTACATCGAATATCTTCACGCAAGAATCTCTCGGCTTGAGGAGCGAGTTGACTTTGCTACTCGGGCCTACAACGTGTATACCCGTGTGGAACCGTTCCATGGATGGCACTAAACCTAGCGTCCCTACTACAGTAGGGGTTTATTTCATGTAATTTGCATCAAGTTTCGGTCTACGTGGATTACTACCATGTAATGCATTTCATATTTTTAATTGGGTTCACGGCGTTGAGCGGATGCCCTCACGGATACATCCCTAATTATAGTCTGTATGTCATCGCACCTTGTATGTCATGGTAGCTTTCGATAAATGATAAATCAGAAGAGCTATAAAGCTGAAAATGATAAATGGCGAAAATGTTTATGCAACTACTGAATGTATACAACAGAAGGTACAAAGATACATGCAAAGAACAAAAACTACTGCCGTCCCCGCTTGGGCTTGACCCATGGTGATCCTCTGGCGTGGTTTTGCGCCACGCCCTAGCTGTGTGGTAGGGAAGGTGAAGCGGTCCGGTGGGTGAACGTCCCGGTGAGGACGAGCCTGTGGTGCAGGCGTCGCTAAGTCGACTGTGGCGGTGTGTGTGTCGACTGAGGCGCCCCTGACAACTGTGAGCCTCCAACCTCGTCGTGCCGGACGAAGTACTGGTCCACGTCGAGGTCGTCCAAGCCCTGGTCGTCCACTGCTTGACCGACCGGACTGTGCCACTCTGTGAAGATAGGACCTAATCCATGCAATGTCTACGTTACTAAACGACAAATCATAAATATATGAAATTGAAGTGCTCGACCACAAAAGTGAGTCGCACCTGTAACAGGAGGGCGCGGTGGCTGTGGTGCGGGCTGCGACCCTGGTGGTGGTGCCCTGGAAGCACCGTAGGGTGTGGACGGCGCGACGGTCTGGACAGACGACGCGGCGGCAGAGGAAGACGTCCCGGCCTCGGCGAATCGCCGCCTCCACCTCCTCTGGGCGGCATCTGCGAGGGCGGCAAGAAGGCCTCCTGACGGTACCATCAAGAAGGACAGTGGTGGCCCCTGGGCCGACGTGCCAGCCTCGCCAAACTGCGTCGTCACTCCGTACAAGCCTACATATTAAGGTAGTGTCATATTATAAATTTTAATGAATGTAGGGTGGAGAAGGGCAATAAAGTTCATACCCCTCGGTGCAGGCTGTAGGGCGTCCGGAAGGCTGCAGCACGTGAGGCGTATAGCTCGCGTTGTCTTCTCGTAGAGCCTCTGGAAGGTCGCGAGTATTTCTCCTCCGGTCATCTGAATGCCGTGGGGCAGACGCTCGACAGCCGTGCATACATCGACGTTGCACTCACGAAGAATGTCGATCTGTATATAGGCCCATAGCAATCAAGCGGTGTATCGATAAAAATAGAAATTAAGCGAGGGTAAAGATCTCTGCTTTGGTAGGCGGCTTCTTGGCGTGGTGCGTGAGTGCGTGTCGGTGGCTTTCGCGCGGCGTGGGCGATCTCGGTGGAAGGGGTGTGACCCACCCGCGTCCTCGTAGACGCACTGTACCACCGTACGTACGCCGGATACGACGTGGCGTCGTACGGCCGGTCCTCCTCGACCCGCTCATCTAGAGCGTCCTCCCACTGTGCTACCCAAGGCTCCATCACAGGAGCCCACAAATAGCCAGCGGTGTGGCCACGTCTAGTGGATCTGCAGCAAACATCGTGTATGACACTTATAAGGCGGATGATCGAAATGAAAATTAGAGCTTAATGGAAAAGTTCGTACTGGTGAGCCTGACGCGGGACGGTGTGGACAACTGGTACAGGGAACTCCTGGTGGAGGCCGAACTGCCGCATCACCCGCTGCGGTGAGTACTCCTTAACGAAGATGTCGAAGAGCAACGGTCGGGTCGTAAGCTAGTACAACTCGTCCCGGTCGCAAAGCGAGGACAACCCGTGAGGTCGCGAGAAGCACTTTCGGTCTGTTGTAGGGTGTCCAAACGACATCCCCTCCGTACCTCGTCCAAGCGCCTCACGTACATGGGTAGTCCTTGCGCTGAATGTGGGCCCACGAGGTCGCAAAAGGAGAAAACAAGCGTAGTTAGTCCTATGTTACGTAAATAATGCATAAATCATGATTTAACGAGACGTACCCTCGTGAAACCAAAGTAAGCCCATGGTGGGCCTATCCTCGGTGTGTCGTGGTAGTACGCCGCCTCGAAGGATCGTGATCCATGAGTGGACGCCCAATGGCGATCCGCTCATACGACCATTTATAGTGAAGGGCGACCACCGAGATCGGTGTGCATCCGTCTTCAGACGGCGTCGCACAAACCTCAGACGCCCCGCAAGGACGGCGGAAGCCCAACTGCATCTTGGGGACCTCGTAGGGAGGCGTCGGCGATCTCCTGGCGTGCAGGAGGTGCTTGTCGGCGCAATGGCCGTCGTCTTGGTGAACATCACCCCACCAACGACCAAAGCAGTACGCCTCAAGGTGTCGGGACACGATAGCCTCATCGGCCGAGGGTGGATGTGCTCCTTTGTCAATGTTTGCAAGTAACAATGTTAGTAGGTAATTTAAGAAGGACAAGTCGCTCGTTAGTTCTTCCGTGAGCTGAAGCCACCTCTTCGGCGGACCACGTGTCTCCTTTGAGGAAAGGCGGTACACTCCTGCGCTGGTGCACGCACTACCCGGCGAACCGGCCTAGCAGTCGTCGCGCCAGCGGTGAGGCGCCCACCGCCACGGCCGGTGCACCGGCGCCACGGAAGCCCGGAAGAGCGAGGCGTCTGGAGAGTCGGCGCCATCTCCCGCGCGGGAGGTGAAAAGTGTGTGTCTCGGGCCTCCATCGATCGACAAGTCTTTGCAGGAGGACTGTCAAAACCGAACGCCTCGACGATCTGCCGAGGCGGGTCTCCAACGAACGCTGGTAGTAGCCTCGAGCATCCGACACAGCGGGAGGAGGCTAGAGAGGCGCAGCCTGCAGAAAAATGAAGCATTGAGTACGTAAGTAAAGCTAAATTATAAAAAACGAAAGTAGGGAATGTTCGCTTTATACGATGTACCTCTCAACCCAACGTGCGTCCAGAGTGAGCAACTCGGCAGGTGTCCTAGTCCTAAAGACACCTAGCAGTCTGCCCTCCACTGCACTGAGGTAGGCCCGATGCCTACGGTCAAGGGAGGGGTCGAGCAGGGCCCTCTGCTGCTGCTGCTGCTGTGGCGCCGGCTCCGGCTGGCCCATCTCGTCGGCCATCGTCACGTCACCCTGCGAGATAAGCAAGTATGGGTTATTTATTTCGATTCAAGCAGTACTAATTAATAAAGAAAAATGCGTATGTACAAAAAGATAATGTCATCAACAAACACTACATATGAAGCAAATATAACATATTACATCAACATAAATAAGTTATCATATTACATTGCCACCAGTAAGTTAGCATATTACATTGACGCGAATATTACAAATCTAAATTACACATATCAAGTAGTTCGATTAAGGTTTCATAAATACATTTTCAACCGAACGGTCGTCGTCCATCCGCCCCCGACCCGGACGGCCCAGCATCCAAATCGTAGGACCCAAATGCACTTGGCTTGTCACAGTTCACATAAGTGTGACCGTCCTTATTGCACCTGCTGCATCTCTTCTCAACGCTTCCAGCCTCCAACTGATCCATGTCATTCCGAATGCGACGGTGTCGGCGACGACCAAGATCACACTTCAGCAATTCCCTAGCCGATGCGTGGCAATTTGTTCGGACCAGTGGATCGATAAATGTACCAAAATTGCATACCCATATATCTCTCCATGCCATGTATTTTGGATTGTTTCCTTCCTGAAATATTCGGACACAAATGAAAAAGTAGGGTGATTTGTCATTGAAGCTGCCGCAAGTACATGAGAGCATGGCTTGTGAAGAAGCTTCGGCTTGCGGCATGAGCATGTGCATGTATGATCACGCGGTATGCACTCTGCGTAACCGCTCACGTTTCGCCACGACGCCTCTATCCTGCAGATTATGTGGTACCGAGATGATCTGTCCCCATCGCCATCGCGCGATGTCTTTCGACCTTACCTATCTTCTCGACCATATACTTTGTAACAAAGAATGAGTATAGCAAGTTTAATCGTCACCATAGCGGCGACGCGGCACGATAACGATCCATGAAGTACTTGCATGTACCGTGAAGAATTCCCTCCACAATTGCAACCAGAGGCAATGCCCTCATCCCCCGCATGACCCAATTGTACACCTCTGCCAAATTTGTCGTCATTATTCCGTATCTAGCCCCTTCAGTATCATACAGGAGAGCCCACTTTTCTTTTGGATCATACTTAATCCAATCTGAGAAGCATGTCACGGCCGAAGCTCGTGTCGCCCTGCCCAGTCTTGTCTGTAGTTCACAGCTCTGCTTTGTGGTCATCTCATCGAGTGTTTTCCATAATTTGTTGAATTTTCTTTGCTGATTCTGCTTGCACAACCTCTTGAATAGGTTCATGCAGTGTTTATTCTTAAAGTGACTAAAAACATTTGCTCCCATATGTCTCATGCACCACCTGCTTTGCATATCACTCCATTGGGCACTCCCTCGGTTGTCGGAGCCATTTGTAATCTCATCAATCGCACTTGAGAAGCTTTGCATGTCTATCATGAATAACACACACATTTGGCCTCCTGTGACAACAAAGATGTTTGACACGCTCTAGGAACCAAGATACCGGCTATCTGTATTCTCTCCTCCACAAATGCAAATGCCCTTGGTAAAATCGATTGTTGCCATCCACGGCAATTTTTGTCAATATTTGCCCTTATACTTGCCGGTGAGGAAGGTTCCATCTACACGAGCAAGTGGACAATATGTGAAGGCTCTTATGCACGGACCCAATGCAAAGAATACCCGTTGCAGAACCCACTTGCCGGTGTCGACGCCGGAAGCAGGATACTCCTTCATGTCATAGTACGTTCTAGGATTTCTTCTACTAATCGTCTGCAGAAGTTGGGACATATTTGCATACGATGCTTCATATGTCCCGAACCGCAATTCTAAAGCCTTTTGTTTAGCTCTCCAGGCAGTGGGATACTTGATGGTGTACTGAAATTGTTCCTTAATGGCCCGTATAATGGACCGAGGCTCATATCTTAAGTTCTGAACAATTTGTGAGTATATTACAACTGCAACAAATGTTGATGTCAGATTTCTGTGCCTTTGTTGTACATTTTCTAACTGACAGTCGTGCTCCGTTACAATTGAACACACCCAGTAATCCACCCACTTGCCTTTAAATGCATGTACACGTCACGGGCAACCAGGAACAACACACATCACATCGTAGACGCTTTTACTCGACTTCACTACCCTGAACTCCCTCCTCAGAGATAATGACCAATACTTCATGGCATCCAATACAGCTTCCTTAGTCGGGTACATGGCTCCCTGAGACACCTCATTCTCATGGTAATCCCATGGTGTGTGTGTGTCTTCATGTACAGATAAATTTTGAAAGTTGTAAGTATTCCACTCTACAGGCACCGGTCGATCACAAATACTTCTCTCATCATCTGACGTATTTTCATCAGGGACTTCCTCATGCTCTGCATCCTCAGCTGCCATTTCAGCAACTATTGATTCGATTCGTTCCCCTTCATCGGCCGTCCTGGTCGCCTCTTCAATTGTTTCATTGCCTTCTTCCCCTATATCTGTCTCCGCATACGTTTCTCCCACGTCCTCTGTCATCTCCGTGTTCCCTATAGCTTCCACCTCCTCTTCCACTCTAGCACCACTAGTCTCCCCTGGCTCTTCACCGTATTCGTCACCTCTGCCAAAATCTTGCTTGTACTCCGCCTGGACTAAGAGAACTAGAGGAAGGCACCGTTCGATTGCAATCTCAACGTAGCGTCTCCAATTTCGAGTACTCGATATAGCTATCAACTCCCCAAAAAAACCTTCGGCAGCACGGCTCACCAATGCCTGAACTCTCATGACATGTTCTTCTTCGTTGAGTTGAAACGTCCGTAATAACCAATGTTGTAGCCCACTAAATGACCTTTCGGTGGGTCTTGATATCCCTAATGTACATGATTGGAACATTGATAAATCTACCCCGTAAGGACCTTGCACAATCTCTCCTTTCCCATAATGGATCTGAAAATTGACCTTGTCTGTCATATACCTTGCCCAACAAATTTCGCACATTGATTATTATACGTCAATCTCCTTTTTCTACATCTATTTTTTAACAATATTACTACAGCCAAAATGTCGGCCAACATCTTGTTCATTATCTCTACAAATAAAATATTGTTCAACATCTAATAAATTAGTAAAGTACTATACTATTTTCAATGTAAACACTACATATTACCCTTCTATTCCTTATCTAAATCCTAACCCTACCATGTTCGACACATACCATAGAATCGTACAATTTATTGACTATACTATTTAAATCTAAACTCTAAATATTACCGTGCTATTTGTAACCAAAACCCTAATCCTAACCTAAATATTAGACGCCTTTATTTTTAGTGTAATACCCTAACACAGGTATAAATATAACTGTGCTATTTGCCTAAACCCTAATCCTAGCCTAAATATTACACGACTATTTTTAGCCTAAACCCTAGTCTAAATATTACCCTGCTCTACACACAATGTAAATTCATATGACTATCCTACCAAGTTTTATCAAATAAATTTTTTACTACATAATAAAAATACCTGCGAAATCGAAGAACTGCTCTGCGCTTCTCTTCTCTTCTCACTTCCTCTCTAGCTCTCGTCCTGTGTGAACAAATGGGAACAGTCTTGTAGCGCCATGCCATGCGGGAGTTAAAAACAAAATTTCGCTTGGATTACAAGCGGGTTTCACCGTGGCAAAACTCGCCTGATTAGGCAGGCGGATTTTTTCATGATCATATCTCGCCCTTTCAATGGGCGGATTTTTTCCCGCATTAAAATCTCGCCCTTTCAATGGGCGGATTTTTTCCCGCGTCCAAAGTTCGCCCCTCCGTCGGGCGGAATTTGCTCTCGTGGCGTGGTAGCGCGATTAAAGGTCGCCTCCTAAGATGGCGGATTTTTATATCTCGTCCGTGGGAGGCGGTTCAAACTTCCCGCCCAACGGGCTGGCGACGGGAGTCTATTTATTTATTTTTTTAAAACTGAATATTATTTATTTATTTCCGAAAATAATTAAATATAAAAAAAATAAAATTCTAATCCTTGAGTCGTAAAGAAACCGGATGCTGTCCCGCGCGGGCCCTGCCTTGTGACCGACCGAGCCCTGGGCTTTTCTCGGAGTCGGAGCGCGGGCCTGGAGTGGATGAGACCACTTGTAGAGTTGTGTTGTATCGTAAATTCCCAGGGCGACCCTAGAACCCTATCCGACCCAAGGACGAGCTCAGCATGCCGCCGCCGCCGATCGTGGCCAGGACGGCCAGGGAGGTGGCTCGCCGCGCCTTCAGCAGCGTCCGGCCGCCGTCGTCGATGGCGGAAGAGGTATCCGTCTTATCATGCATCATCTGAATCTTTTCTTTCTTTCGGCCCCTCAATCCTTCCTCACTGCGTGCGTCTAAGGGCAAGACGAGCACAGCAGACATGGAGGCCAGATTCGATGCGCATTGCCCAGCCATGATCTCTCGTTCTCTCTCTCCCCTCCCTCTCTAGGGTGATCTGCACCCTAGGCCTACTTGCAAGAGTTTGCCATGGAAGACTTGGCGGATGCAGCATGCCGCTAACTTGGTTTGCCTCAGCTGGCATAGCCATTGCGTTGCCAGGGTAATCTATTCTAGGTGAATTAATAGCAGTGCTTGATTCTCCCTCTTTATTTGTAAAGACAAATATGCATATAGGGCAATCTGTTCTAAGTGAATTAATGCCAGTGCTTGACTGTCCCTCTTTATTTAATTTCTTTGTAAAAACAAAAATGAATATAGGCAATCTTCCTTCCCATCACTCGCTCTAGCCCCAGCCATCCAATTCTCCTATATCGGTGCTGATCACAAACATCATGCATTTGTGCAATTACCATTCCTATGAGGACATAACTTGGTTTCTGCTTCTAAACAGATTACAGATTGGGGAGAGGGGAGAGGGCAGACCGCAACTGTCAAGCTAAGGGATTTGTTTTAATTGGGAAAAAGATGGACATGGGTGTTCTTTTGGGCTTATTTGTAGCAACTTATCTGCTTATATGCTTATCTCCTAAAATTCGAGAGCTTCCCGAGGTGCCCTTGAGAGTCGGTTCCAGTTTGTTTTGTTTTAGAGCTTTGAGACACGCCATCTGGATAAAAAAATGACTCAACAAATCAAAGCGTTTGTATTTTAAAAAATAGAGATAAGCAAATAATTAGATAAGTAGATAAGACCAAAAGAACACGGTGGACAAGGTGGTGAAGGATATCTTTGTTTTATTTGTAAATTCTTTTATAGATATTAATGTCCTGTGCCTACTTGGAATGACTCACTTTTTGTGTGTACTTCTAGATCCACTTACAGTCCAATTTGTTCTGCTAAAACTTATATCTTGACATGCTACCAACAGAGAACCTATACTTCCCAAAAGGCAAATCTTGTGTGTGTGTGGCTGACCATGTGGTGCTATGTTTACAAAACTATAACATCGCCTTGCAGGGGGAGGGGGCATTGGTTCTCAAACCATGCATGTGGTAGAAATACTAGGTAGATAATACTACTAAATTGTTGAAATGGCCTTGAATTCTTGTTGAGTTCTTTCATACCATGTTGATGATAAAAACACAATACTTGCATGGGGAGAATCAGAATATTTCTTTGTGCATCAAAATGAGCATTTTCATGCTTCTTTGCATTACTACCTTAGTAGTTGAGTATTCCTTAACATGTGGACACGACTAATTGATGGTAGAGGACAACTTAAAGTTGTCTAAAAATTTTGGGAACCTCATTTCTAGTAATTCACTGGAGGTGGGTATCCACAGGTCATGCATGCATCCTGTCACTGATTTCATCTTTCTATTACAGTGGGTGTTTCTTCAAAGTAGTAGTTTTTACAAATGCTTTTCGTGGAAGGTTACATTTTCGGTGTTTCTTCAAAGTAGTTTTTACAAATGCTTTTTGTGGAAGGTTACATTTTATTAACATATCCTCTTCAAAGTAGTAGTGTTTACAAATGCTTTTCATGGAAGGTTACATTTTGTTAACATATCCTGTTCTATTTATTTGTGTGAAGCTCTTCATGCTTGATGAGGTGGAAAGGGCTCATGTCATGAAGGTACTTCACAAGGTGGATGCGGAAATGAAAATGAAGATTGATAAACAAGTGGAATTGGCCAAGGAAGCGCGGAGTTATGGTGATCACATCGGCTTTACAAATTGGTGTGTATATATATCCCCAGGTCTATTTTTCGCTATTATTACCCATTTTACTCTACCTTTAAACACCCGGCTCTGTGCTTGCAGGTTGTGTGACCGCTGTGGCGTGCCAATGGGGGAATTCCGGGATATGTTAATCTGGCGCTGTTTCCTCGGTGGAATATTTCTCACGGCTGGAGCAGTTGGGAGGTTCTGTGCCAAGCGTGACCTGCGCCGATGGGAAAAGGAGATTAGCGACGCTAGTGATGATAATGTGTAGTTGCTGCCTTACTTGCTATGGCTATTATGCATACGATTTACCAGGATTATTGTAATGACGCAGTGTGCACATCATCTTGAGACGACATATTATATGCAGGTCAGGTTGGAAGGGATGCATGTTACAAACGACATATTATTTGTTGTTACTACAAAGGTTAATTATGTGCTCACTGTGTTGTCAGTCTCTGCGTTTCTCCTGTTTACGCTGATAGTCCGAACTGATTTGAGAATCAATTTTTGTGGTTAGCTCAGTGAGTTTACTGCGAGTAAAATTCGGTTTAGATCATTTATGTTGCAAGTAAGCTCATACTCTGTTTACAGGTTATCTTCAGCGATTGGAATAATTGAAGACAGAGCTATTGGAATCGTTTCATACATGGGTCTTGTTTTTTTAGCTATTGGAATCGTTTCATACATGGGTCTTGTTTTTTTAGTCCCCTTTTTTTTTTTGTCTCCAAGGCTAAAAGATAAAAATAATGAAATAGATACCAGTAATGTTTTGTTCATAAAAAGAATTAAATTGCAATATTTTATCCCCCCTCTAAAAAAAAGAGGAAATTTCTTGTGTATTTTGGGCTCTGAGTCGGCCCGGCCTTGGGCCGGCCGGCCAGCTCATGTTCAACCCAGGCCCGGCCTGGCCCGAGGCTTGAACAACTCTTCCAAGTGAGCACAGCACAGGGAGACGCTCATCGAGAGAGAGCGGCGGGAGGCGGCGATGGCGGGCGGCGACAGGGAGAGGGACGTCGAGGAGGAGACATGGAACCAGATGATGCAGAATCTCTTCGGGGATCAGTCGGAGGACGAGGAGGAGGAGGAGGACGACGAGGCCGTCGAGGTTGTCGACGTTGACGAGGACGACCACTCGCATCAGCAGCTCCAGCCGCAGGACGAAGATGAGGACGAGGAGGGAGGCGACAGCCGCAGCCACGGCCGCTCCGGCTACCACTCCGTAAGCCACATCTCAGCACCCCCGTGATTAATCTGGCCTGTCCGCTATTTCCCGTCCTGGGGTAGGGCTTAGGATTTTTTGGGAGGGCTTCAGCTTGGAAACCTCGATGTTGGGGCCGTAGTACCTTGAGGAATCGTGCCGATCTGTGTTTCAGGAATCCCAATGGCTGTACAGAAAATCTAACTGAAGCATCTCATCAAGCTGATCTTGAGCAAGGCGAAGGTGAGGGGAAAAAGTTAAGAGCTCCCCAGAAAGAAAACTTGGTGATAGAATGATGCAAACTGATGCAAGAGACATGGATAGTGAAGATGAAGTATATGAGCAGCGGGTTGTAGCTAGCTGAAGAAGGGCAGTTGTTGCCTCTGAATCTGACGGGTCTGAAGATAATTACTTTGCTGATCAAGCTCATGAAGATGAGGGAGTTCATCCGACAAGGAGACCGAGGTCAGGGAAAACCAGAATGATGCTTATTAGATTGTACGTTATGTGCTTGATAAACCTGGAATTACCAAGCAGTCAATTTTCTAGGTAAAAATAGGAATGTGAGATCTTCAATAGGGGTGTTAATCATAATTAGTAGAAGTGCCACTTTTTAAAACATATCATTGAGTCTTTAACCATGCAGCAATGTTGTCTTTTCTGATGAGATGATTAAACATTAGTTACCCATATAATTTTTATCATTTGATTACTAGTTCCTGTTTGAAATCATCATCTAACAGTTTAATGGGTGATGTTCTATTGCCATGATCAATACCATGCTTATTGATTTACTTTATTTAATGATTGGAGAATATGCTAGTGATGTTCTATAGACTTTACTAGGAATGTTTTGTGCCTTTGCTACTATTCATGATTCATACAGTGATATGTTGCTAAACGATTTCTTATCATGTAGATGAATGTTATCAAGGTGTCAAACATTATGGGGATCGACCCAAAAACTTTTGATCCCAAAACATATGTAGAAGATGTTTTTGTTACAGATGAATCTGGGACCAAGAAAAGGATACGTCTAGAGGACAATATTGTGTGTTGGAGAACTGTTAAGAATGCTGATGGCACTAGATCTGTAAGTGGAATGTTTTTCAAAGTGTTGCACTCAGTTATGTTGCATCAATATCTTCTAGATCTTCTCTCCTTGGAAAATGCCGCATTTTCTTGTGATATCTAATTTGTGCACTCCTATAGATGATTCTTGCATTGAGTCTGCTCTTTGTTTTGAGTTGATAGTGCTCTTGTTTTCCTATAACTGCCTTCAATCTTTTTTTTTTGGTGGTGGTGGGGGTGGGGTGGGGGGGTTGGGGTTGGGGCCACATTGTGTTGGAAACAAAATAATGTTAATGCCCTGCTTATCTACTCGTTATGTTTAACATATGATGTCTTCCGAAATCTCTTTTTGCCCATCTTAAGGCCATGTCTAATGTTGGGCCTATATTTGGACTATCCCATCACTATTCATGTCCTATTCACAACCCATTACTATTCACCTAACCAACACTAGACCTATTCTCCCAATCCCTCCATTTTTCTTTACTATATTTTACTCTCAACCCTATTTTCACTATTCACAACAGGCCCAGCTACAGTTTGGGATAGGCCTACCATTAGACTTGCCCTAAGTATAAGCTTGTGAGTATTGTGAGCCATCATGGGTGTTTGATTTTGTTTTTTCCCCTATTTCTTGCAGTGTGAATGTAATGCAGGCTTTGTAAAATGGAAAGATGCAAGCATGCAGCTGCTGATTGGCAATGAAGTTTTAGATATATCTGCACATGAAGCACATCATGATCAGTCCCATCTGTTCTTGAGGAATGGAAAGGTAAACAATTTCTTATCTGCATGTCACAACAGCATTTCTGATATGGCCCATGGGCCAAGCCATGTGAACAGTACCCACGGTACTGTAGCGCGTGAACAGTACCCGAGTACTGTAGCACGGGATTAGGTTAGGTAGTTGGATTAGATAAGATTAGTTACGATTTCTTAGAGTTCAAGTTAATCCTTCCTATAAAAGGGAACGCCATGTATCTTTCTTAATCATCTAAGCAATGAATTAGTTCAAGATCAGATCTCATAGGCGGTGGCTCCGATTAACAGCCTAGGCGCTAGCTTCGATAACAGCTCGATTCGCCCACGTCAAGGGCCATATCTATCCTCGTTGCGTGCTCAGATCGTGCACGTAACAATTTCATAATGCCTCTTTGTTCATTCATGCTCTTGCCATCATCCGCGATTAAGTTTCTTCCACCTTATTAGTTTTGAATTGCAATGCAGGGAGTTCTACAATCACAAGGTAGGCTTTTGTGGAAAATGAGATTCATGCCATCTTCCTTGTCTTCCAAGTCGCATTGCTTATTAACGGCTCTTGTTGATTCTCAGAATAAGAAAACGGTTAAGATGCAAAAATGGTTTGATCTGAAGGATCCAGAGAGAGCAAAGCAGGAAAAAGAAAGGGTAACTAAAACTTCAATACTTAGTTCACTAGGTGTAAATTTGAGCGGAAGGACACAGTTTTTCTAAGTAGAGCAATCAACTAGCAAGGTGTTTGTCTTGTAAATGAAAACATCAAATACTTTTAGACCTGTTTGGAACATGGGAATTCCTGTGTTCCAAACGGAGCCATAACTATAGTTGGTAATGTGTCATTCTCAAGGGTCCTGCGAACATTACATGCAATAGGATATCTGTTATATATATCATGAAGGATAAAGAGCATGGTTTTATCTTCTATTCATATTCATCCTACAAATAAAGCCTTTTCCACTCCAAAAATATTTGGATGAGTCCTGCGATTGTATTGCTTTTCTCCATTGTTTACATGTTAAGAGGATGAATCCTAATATCAGAAATTTATAGTCATTCCTATATATATCCATGTTGATTGAATAGCTCTTACTGATTTCAACATGCATGCAATTTGTATTCAGTAATTCTCTTTGTGGACATTTAATTTATTAACCTGTTTCTTCCAATGCATATGCCATTGTTACCAAACCTATTGTTTTGTATAATTTGAGCTTAATTGCTTCTGAAATTCAACCCTTTATTAATTTGGATAGTTTAGGCTTACGTAAAGTCTAGAAGTTCTTTAGTTGTGTTTTGGTTGGTAATGTGTTAATTATGGTACATGGCATTTGGAGTGACATGCTCCAGTGAACTTTCTAAAAACAATCATGTAATTACCGTTTATGAAACTGCAACAATAATGTGTTTGCCAAATTACCATGTCCTTTTGGTAAAGGCATACAAATTCTATTTCTTGCCGATCTATTTTTCTTTTTATTCAAAACTGATTTCATTCACATTTTGAGTGAAGTTTATCCTTTTCACTGACATAGTAATTATGCAGGCTGAGGGCCAAAATATTCAAGCTCACCTGATTCTTCAACGCAGAAGAGAAAAGGTGAACCAGCAGTGCAAACAACCTGCCAGGCAAAGATGACAGCTTTCTCCAGTGTTCTTGGAAGATGCGCTGGATGAGGTGGGTTTCTTTATCATTTATCTTTTGGCAATCATGAAAGTCATGTTACAATTAACTATTGCCTAATGTACAGTGCTAGTATTAATGATACATGATATTTAGTCTAGCCACAAATAAAAAATTGGTACTTGAACCTGGTGAATATCTCTTTTTGATCTTGTTCAGGCTGTTTGAGACTTTTTAGATCCATGATTTCAGATAGTTGTATATTATTATCGTAATAGCATGCAAAAATTGTGTCCATGTAAGGAAGCATACTGCGAAAAATGTCTCATGTCAAGTCACTGGGTTCAATAATATCAGTTATTTTTATTTTACCTTTTTGTAACCAACCATTTCAGCTAGCTACCATGTGCACATGCCACATGCACATATACAAGATATGTATCTATTAGACGTCAATATTATGCTGTGTCTATCTGTTACCAGATCCATTATTTTTGTAAAAGCCAAATTTGCCAAGAATTTATTAAATATAGTAATTTTTGGCAGGATGAGCCTGACAATCACTACAATTCTCGCCAAATTCCATATCATGGTTGTTTTGAGGATGAATTAGAGGCTGAAGCACTATCTGAGAGGCGTATAATTAATGCAAAGAAGGTGAGCAACCGAGCAAACACGTTTTCTCATTTTAACAGGCATATTACTGCTTATACTTATCTATATGCTGTGCACAATTTTCAGTCGAATATGAGCAGAAGTCTTCCTTGCAAATCATCCTTTCCTCCTGCTCGCCCACCTAGGCATCAGGCAAATGTATACTCAGTGTGAAAGGGAGGAGTCAAGAGTATGAAACTGAGGGGGAGGATATTGAACAATCGCCAACCAATGAAAGGGGAGATGAGGTAGACGAGGAGGAGGATGAATATGAGGAAGAAGCGGCCGTGTCAGGCGAAGAGATCGAGGTGAAATACCATGGCCTCAAACTCCATTCTTGTCTCTTTTTTCAGAGTAGGCAGTGTGGTGCTCTGTGGCGGCAATCCTCTGAATTTTGCAAAGAGTTGGGTTTTCCATTGGATGTGCTTGGTAAAGGATCAACAACTTTGCAGCAGACAAGAAAAAGACGTCCAGTAAATTTTGACACTAGAAATATGAACTATTTGAATCGAACTTTTAAAAACGCAGGCTATGTAGACAGATTTTTGTTCAGTAGTTTTGCTTCATTCTGCCATGCTAATCCGAAATTAAATGGTATATATAACGTAGACTTGTTACCGCAACTTCCATTTGACTGTTCTTTGTACTCATGTCTGAAAAGGAATTGTTATTGTTATACATCGCTGCAAAATTGAGAGAAACCATGCTGTAGCTACATTATATAACGAATTTGGAAATGCTGCTGCGGCAGGAACCAAAGCGGAAGAGAGAGGGAGGGGATGGTGGGAGCCAAAGGCGCAAGGAGATCTCAAATTAAATTTTGAGATGGATATATTTTCTTATAATATTTTTTGACGAAATTGAATATTTTTAAAACATTCTTCTGTAGATTAGGGGGTTTATTTAACTTTTTCAATAATTTGCCGGGGGGGGGGTGTGAAATGGATTTATTTGAATTATAAATAACAAAATCATTGTTAAAACCACCTTAGGGGTCTATTTGCTCTAGTATTCATAGTTGAGGGGGTTAAATGAACGGTTTTATAGTTTAGAGGGTTGTGGACTTTCGCGATAGTTTAGGGGGTGTAAAATGGACTTATTCCCCTGCATATATAATTGGGTTCATTGGATATATGCCACTGCAAAACTTGTGATTCCGAAAAATGCCACTATGTATTTGCAAATTTGTCATTATGAAACCAGCGAAATTAGAAAAATGCCATTGAAGACGCTACGTGCCATTGTCAAATAGTTTTAGCCTCATCTTTATCACTAAATACATAACAAAAAGACAAATCAACCAATCAGCTTAGGCATATTATAAGGTGTGTATGGCTTAAGGGAGACAGATGGCTACTCTATTATCTCTACTACTTAAAAGTGGCTTGCGGTGAGTGATGTTGAATGGTGGTCTATTTTTAACTAGACCATTTTGTCCTTGTCTACTTTGACCAATTACCCATATATGCCATGTCCTAGACTCTACCGTATGGCTTAATTGGATTCAAATTTTAAACCCATCGAACAACACTCCAGTACTCTAGGGCCCAGCGCCGCTCATCCTCTGTCTCCTCCCCAATCCCTGCCTCCTCGCCGCCTCAGCCTTCTCTGTGCCCAGCTTCGCTCCGCCCTCTGCGTGGCCCTGGCCGCCTCGCTGCCCTTCGCACGGCCTCGGCCTCCTAGCCGACCAGCGCCTCCTCCCTCCGCACCTTGGATCCCCATCCACCAGCCCCCTACACGGTCACGCCGAGTCACCGTCCCCGCCCCTCCCTGTACTGCCCATTCCCGCATTGCCATGCTCCGCCGCCATGCGTCCGCCGATCCCCGCCTATTCCCATCGCTAGAACGCCTTGTCGTCGGCATCTCCACGCATCCTCTCCACCTGACCCCATGGCTTCTATGTCTGTCGCCTCCCTTTTATGCTAGCCGCTCCGTTCCACCATTGCCGCCAAAAACCACATCCGCTGGCTCACCATCCTCCCGTCGCCGGAGCAAATCCCGTCCACCCTCCCCATGGCTTCCACATCCTCTTCCTCCCTTCCGCCATCGCTGCTCCCTTCCGCCATCGCTGCCTTGTGCGCCGTTGAGCCCTGATTCGACTGCCTCGGTGCCATTGAGCCCTGATCTGGCCGTCCCCTACGCCGTTCAGCCCTGATCTGGCCGTCCCCCACATCATCAAGCCCTGATCTGACCGTCCTTCACGTCGTCGAGCCCGGATCCGGTCGCCCTATGCACCGCTGAGCTCGGATTCGGCCGTTCCCCACGCCGTCGAGCCAGGATCCGGCCGTTCCCCATGTCGTCAAGCCCGAATCCGGCCGCCCAGTGCGTTGCCGAGAGGCTATGGTTCTAATGAGTGACGACGGGTTTGTCAGATGAGGGTGGAAGAAGCAGGTGAGGCTGCTGCTCCACGGCAACTTCAGCAGCACGGGTGCGTTCGGCGTGAGTGCTTGACACTGTTGACATCACCATGTTCTAATATCTAAATACTGCAGACGTTGATGCGTTCGAAGGTCAAGTGGCGGCGGTGCCGGGTGCTTATTTGCGTTTGGCCGGCGTGGACGTCGGGTGCCAGCTACTGATTGACTGACATGGTCCGCCCATGCTAATCACTTGGATTTTGCTGCTGTTTCCACTGTAATGTTGGCGCTGAGTATTTGCCACTTTGAACCAGCGCCATGAAACCAAGTGCCTTTCGAATTTTCACTTGATATTAATTGTTCAAATTTTTTTAGCCAGCGAATGCAATGCATAGTTGTTTTCACTTTCTGACTTATTCGAAAGTTTTCAGTGGGAGGTCCTAAAAACTTGCGGTCTGCTCAATGTTCTAAATGCAGTACAACCACTCCCAACCAGCCTAAGTATTACCTGTATACAGAGTGACAATTTTTGGTTTATGTTGCATATGTCGCTAGCGTTAGTACGACGTCAAGAAGGTGTGATTGGTCCGGTGCAGATTGATCTTGGTTGTTGCTTCTCCCTCGCACTTGAAGTATGTCGCCAGCATTTTACTAATGTTAGAAACCGTAAGATGTGCTAGACTTCAGTTCCTACTATTCTGTACTGTCAGTAAATTTCATTTAGATCAAGGTTATCTTGAGCGGCTAATTATTTTGTTCTTGTTGTATCAAGCTTCAAGCTTGTCAAAATCTATGATGTTATGTTCTCCTATAGGCTTTAACTACAACGGATCATACTCCAAAGAAGCATGGAGGATCTTCCTCAAGGAAATAGAAAAGCACGGAGGAAGGGCATAAATGCTGCTATTCTGTAAATTATAGTGTATCTCGTTCAGTGCTCAATCATATTTTGCCCCTCAAAAGTATAGATCCTTATACCACTTAGTGCATAAAATTGTATTATATATTTTTAACCTACCCAACATGTATGATGCTTATGATATGCTTGAAAAGTGATCTACAGTAAACTGATAGACCTTTTGAGGGGATCATATGTTGTTTGTTCCAAGTGATATGCAGGATCAGATGAGGGTGTGGTGTGGCTTTCATTGATCATGCTAATCCTGAACTTTCAACTGATCCCTGATGCTTGTGATCTTGCAGAAGATTCTGGTGTGAGGATCTTTATAACAGATATAATATTCCACTTATTTTTAACCAAATTTACAGCATACATTAATACCTTGAGGGAAGAAATCAGGTAGGAAAGTGCCGCCAAAGGCGTGTTCCCTATGGTTAATTATAAAAATGTCAGTGGGTATCATTTGCATGGCACATGGTTGTACAAGATATTTACTAGAGAAGTAATCACATTTTTATCACTGAAGATGCATACTATGGAATGGTTAAGATGGTGCACACTTTCAAGGGAAAACGTGTATGCTATGAAATGCTCCGATGCAACGCACACGTGCATTGTACTAGTATACAGTATAAGATAAATTGCTGGCCTGGTCCTACCAGCTAGAGAAGTGCCACAAACTTGCTTGGTATACAACATGCATGTGAAGAGCAAAGGATCAACGACTTACAACCAGGGTTTGCAAAACCGACGAGAAACCGCAAAAACCGGCGGTTTTTTGCCGAACCGCTGGCCGGCGGTTTGAAAAAACTGCCGGTTTTTGCCCGGGCAAATTCAAAAATTTGATTTTGAATTTGATTTTTAAAAAAATTAAAAAAAAAACCTTATAAAAAACTAGATGGTCTGTAGAACAATTTGTATGAAGCCAAATTTTAAATTGAGATCGGTAATTATGTTTAGGAGAGTGATTAGGTGGTATGTTTATTATTTTATGTACAGTACTCACTAGACTCATATATTTATCAATGGTTGTTCCAAAATTTTTTCAAAATTAAACAAATTACAAACACATATATCTCACCCATCAATGATTTTTCCCAATTTTTAAAAAATTTTCAAACCTATTTTTCTTCTTTTTTTTTTTCCATTTTCCACGGTTTTCTATTTTTCCTGGCGGCCAAAAACCGCCGAGAAACCACCAAAACCGGCGGTTTCTCGGCTAAAAACCGCCGGAAAACCGCCTCGTCCATTTGCCCGTTTGATTTTGAATTTGCACGATTTTTGCCGGTTTTGGGAGGTTTTTGGCGAAAAACCGTCCCGCCAAGAGCAGTTTCGGGGCGCGGATCGGTTTTTGAAACCCTGCTTACAACAGAATGGCAAACCAAGGATCAAACGACAGGGAAGCAAGAAGTACATACTCTCATGTCTGGAACTTGTGAAGTTCCAAAGCCCTTTGAGAAGATGGATGCCTACTCGCTTGTACGATCCTATAGGAGAGCAATTGCTGAACAAATGTTGGATCTGAAATGTCATGACCTCGTAGGCAAAACAGCTATGTGCCATCTGAGGTCTGGATAGATGATCCAAACATGCAGCCTGGAGTGGTCGAACATGCAACACCACCATCGCCATTGCTGGTGAGCTACGTTGCACGGATACCTGACAGAGCTGCTGCACCCATATTCGGATACGTATCGGATACAGATACGTATCTAGACGCGTATCGGATACGGGGCGGTATGTATCAGCAGGGTTTTGAATTTCCAAACAATTTGATAAATCGCCGATACTTGTCCGATATTACCCGTGCTTGCAGCTTGAGCCAGCCCGAGCAGAGGGCAGAAACCCCAGCGCCGCCGCCAGTGTCACTCCGGCTCGCCGCTGCCGGTGCCGCCCCTGCCTCGCCGCCGTCGGTTGCCGCCTCCACCCCTGCCCCCTCCTCCACCCGCAGGTCCGCCGCACGCCGCCGCCCCCTCCAACTCCCTAGACCACCGTCGACGAGAGAGGAGATTGAGATCAGCATGCCGCCAACGCCGGCCCCGGTTTTCGCCAGGACGGCTAGGGGGGTGGCTCGCCGCGCCTTCTGCTCCCGCCCGTCGCCGATCGCGGAAGAGGTATACTCATCTCCACCAGTTCCGCTCCACATGCATCTCTTGTTGAATCCCCCTTTTCTGCTCCTCCATCCCTGAAATCAATTCCTCCTTTTTCTTTCTCAGCTTGCCAACATTGATGGAGTGGAAAGACCCAGACTTGCCAAAGTTCTCAAAAAGTTGGACACTGCGATGCTGCGTAAGGAGGGGAAGGTGCCCACGGAAATCTTCATGTATAGTCGCGATCTGAATGCCAGCATTCTCCGTCACAGGTACGCTAGATCCTCATGCATCTCATCTTGGCACTCTCCATTTTGTAAGTACGAATGATCTGATCAGTCCTGCAGGACGCTGAGGATCGTGCAATGTGCGGGTTGGGCCTGCAACATTTATGCTCTTATCTGCTTTAGCGAATCATTCGGGAAGCTAGAACGAAGCAGACGCAACCGTGCTGCTTCAGCTAGCATAATAATATCCGATCGAGACCTAGCTGATGCATAATCTATTCTGCAGTTTGTTTGTTGCTTAGTTTCTTATCCAGTTTGTTAGTCCATCGGATCGGTTGGTTGATTGTAGCCGACCAAACCTGCTGATTTTAACTATCTGCTCTGCTCTGCTCGTGTTAGAACTGTAATAAGAAACACTTACCTAAAATCCTCTGTTCTCTCTCTTCCTCGCTCTCTCCGCGTCGCCTTCACCTGCTGCCCCATATTTGCACATTATCCATGAGACATGCATAACCTAGCAAATAAAGATTGTTTACAGTAACTTGGTGGTCAGTTGACTGCCAATTATTGTTGGTTTGCTGTGCATGTTCAACTCAAGGCTTTCAGAACCCTATTTGCATAACGATTTTGCTAGTGCACATGCGCCTGAAATTTGAAGTTATCATATTTTATTCTGAGCTTTTGGATCTTGCTCTGCGATTCGTGCTCTGGCTAGCTTCATTGTCGGCCTCTTGGGTGCCGCTGTGCTTCGACTACCAGCAGGACGAAGGGTTCTGGGCTGCCGTATCACCGGGTGCACTGCCGGAGCAGAAAGGTTGAATCTTTTTGGCTTCTGTGCTAGTATATTGTGGATTGTGGTCCACCGCGACACACTGGTTAGGGTTTACCAAACTGTTTAAGCCTTGAAAACCGATGTCCGGCAGAACTGGCTAACCGAAAAAATCGAACAGCTAACTGTTTGGCCGGTTTAGATCAAATGGTTAACCGCTCAAAAACTGCAGGTAGTCGAACGGTTTTTGAATCCTTGGTGCTGGTGTTAATTAAACTGTGTCAAATTGAGCGTAAGTGTAAGATGGTGCTTGTCTATTCTTCCGACCAGGGTTTAGTTTGGTGTTTCTGGGAAGATTCTTTTTTGTATTTGTGCTGTTTAGTTTGGTGTGAAACCCTGCAAGAGCATGCTCCATTGCTTGGCCTTTATACACTAGAGGCCTGACAAGAATTTGCCCAGGATGATTAAGTGAATCCCCATGCAAAGATCCCTGATAATCAGCTTCTAGATGATTTTTGCATGTCATTTAACTTTCAGGTTTCATAATGTTCGTAGTACTAGGATGTCATTGCCAAGTAGAAACGGTTTCGCTTTACTCATGGTAAGCAGTTAATTCTAAGCTGCAACTATTATAAATAGAATTTCGTTGTAATCTCTCCCTGTAATGCTCTTTAATCTCGCTATCGGTTCTGCATATGTCAGCAGTGGCAGACTCAGGATTTTACTGATGCTATTGCTGCTTCATCTTGCTATTGCTGCTGCTGATGCTATTGCTGGTTCATCTTGCTATGGGGCTACAGGTAGAGGCATAGTTTACAAAATCATCGAAACGAAATCGAACTTATCGCTGCACAAACCGGTCGATTTTCCTATTTGATACCAGTTTAAATTCAAAATTTTCAAATTCAAATTTGGTCAAAATTAATCCGTCGATATTTCGATATAGGTCGTTTTTAAACAAGATATAGATCATATTTTTGGATCGACAAACCAACTAGTTCGACTGTGTATTCAAAATTTGATCGGTTTTCACGGATTTTCGAATTTCGAGCGTGGCCTAAAATCGTTGCCGAGCCACTTCCAGTTGGGTGGAGGTAATCTTCTTCTGTTGGAGCTTGCTCTCTTGTTCATGAAGATTTAAGTGAAACCAAAGATAAGCAAGTAGATGATGTTTGAATGTTATTTTGAACCTGAATAATCCACGTGGAAATTTAGTGTGTACAATCAGCAGTAGTATGGATTCGTCTCTAGAGGTGGAGCCGGCCTGGCATGGCACAGCGAACTCGCGGTCAGCCCAGGACCATTTTATGGCCCATCCCAGCCTTCGCTTGCCAAAGTCCATTTAGGCCTTTTTCAACTTATTAAGCGAATATGGTTTTTCTTTCTTAACTCCAAAACCGGGTAGCCAAGCTCCTCCAACCAGACAAATGTCCTCCTCAAGCTGTGGTTTCAGACAAACATCATGTTTTCATTCCACACATTTTTTATATTTTGTTTTATTTTTTCTAAGCTTCTTATGATTTTCTAGAATCTATTAGATTCTAGAACCATCAATTAATTGGAATTAATAATGCAAACCAGAGTTACACACATCATAAATTGGAATTTGCATAAAACATATAAAAATGTTTATTGTTTTGACCTATAATACACTATGCCACATGTTTAATCGCAATATTGATCAGTAGAGATCTAATATATATATCTATATACCACAACATCTTCAGGTCTGCCCATGTCCTTAACAATTAATTACCCTATTAATCCCTCTCTCTCTCTCTCTGCCCAGTCATCTGAAGCATGCTTGCAGCAGCTTGCTTCTGATCGATGGAAGTAATTAACTAGCTAATTACGGATTAAGCTATATATAACCACCTAGCCAGCCACATCATCCCACGGAATGCATGTCATTTACACAGCTTATCTATCCATGCCTCATCGCCTCATCGCCGGCGGCACCATGTCATCGAGAAGCCCCTTGTCGACGGGGACACTGGACATCGCCGTCATGATCAACGACGACTGCGTCGAGGTCGCCACCGCGGTCGGCAACGGGTAGCTGCCCGTGGCCTGCAGCTCCTGGTTGCAGTGCAGTGGCTGCAGGAGCGACGACGGCGACATTGCCGGCGGCCTGCAGACGAGGGGATCTAGCTGCGCCGGAGGTAGAAGGGTTTGAACACCGTGCATGGCCGACTCCGGCAGGCTGCTGTAGAGGTGGTGGTGCGCGGAGAAGGCCATCTGGCCGGCGAGCGCGGCGGCGGCGTGGACGTGCGCGAGGGCGCCGGCGCCGGAGCGCGGGAAGGTGACGGTGTGGTGGCAGTGCTGGCCCTCGTAGGTGGTGATGACGACGGAGGGATCGTCGGAGGATCGCTCCACGCGCTTCTTCACCGTGCACTTGCTGTTGGTGCATCTGTAGTAGCTCCTGCACGTATAGCATCTTAGCATTCATCAACAAATCCAATGTAAAATATTATGTTACGTTCAACAGTTCACTAAATTACTAATTCTGCGCATTTTTTGTCAGCTAGCTAGTATCTGATCGACTGCATTTCCTTCGTTGAGAAATTAATTATGAAGGAATTCATCAACTGGTATTAACATGTAGTTATAGTTTCCACCTCTAATTCTTTCTTTTCGTTATTGAAATTAATTAGAAGTAAGGAAGCAAAATCCTGTGAAAATAACATGAGATGCATACAATTAAAGTACTTGTACTAGGTACACGCGCTCACTAATTATGCATACTTAATTAATTAGGATTCGACCGACAACGTCATAGGATTCTCTTTCTTATTTATACTAGTACATAGTAGCTAGCTAAGAGTAAGTCTAGAGTTCAAATGTGCATCATATGCATGAATGATATTTTTCTTTTCTTTTCGGATAAGACCCATCTGCATAGTTGTTTAATCACTAATCAGAGGCAAACTAAAGTAGTAATTTGTGTCATTCCAATCACTTGCATGAAGCCACCACATGCATCCATATGCATCAAGGTAATTAAGGAACTCAATTAAGATCGATCAAGGTACAGGCAGGAATAGATATCCTTATGTTTTGTATGCGATGTCCATATATGCATGCATGTTTAGAAGCTAAGAGAAAAGCATGCATGCATCCGACAGGAGTTCGTACTGATCATATCCTTTATTTTCTTTGGTAGAAGAAAACTAATAGTAGCTGGAGAAGTACAGAGATACTAGCAGAGTATGCACTGGACACTAGTAATTTATGAAGTACCAGGGTGTTCATTATGAAACGATATTGGAGTAGATACAGTACTAGCAGTTAACTAATTGCAAGTACGTACTTCTTTAATCCCATTCACATATTCAAATAATTCATATTTAATGTGCACCGAATTCATCAATTGTATGGTATTGTACTCAACTGCGCGTACGTATTATTCGAGCTACACTCTCTTATATCTTAAATGTACTGAAATAATTAAGCAGGTGGTTTCTGTTAAAACACTGTGGAGAGGGGAAATGGGAGCAAGCTGCTAATTAATTAGGATAACGAGTATGCAAAGCATGCGACACGCATGTTCAATTGGTAAAATATATGATTTTTTAAGATTAAACCTAAACTATTCTGCACTATTTTTTTTATTCTACTTGATCCGATGGCCGATTTGCTGGTCTTTTACTCTGATCCCTATGATAAGGCAATGAGTATATCAGAAGTGTATATTTTTTATTGACGATCTAGTGATCACTTACTCTAGTGTACCATAAAAATGCTCTTAAATATATAGATTTAGTGTAACAATTTTCTGACGGCCGGGTGGATTTTGCAAGATACCTTGGGAAAGGGCTGTTCTTGACGGCCTTCTGGCCATACTTCCTCCAGCGGTAGCCATCCTCGAGGTGGTCGATCTCGCTCTTCGTCATGAACGCGAACCGCGGCTGCCGAGCGCGCTTCTGCCCCTTCTTCCCCGACGCCGGCTTGCTCCTGCGCGCATGCATGCGTAATTTAGATTTTTTGTGTGTGTGTATGTATAAAGTTTAGCCAAAGTTTGCACAGAACATGCAGCAAATAAAGTTTAGCCAATATCTAATTATCCACATCAAAGCAGGGCATGAACGTGCGTAGCTAGATGCATGGGCGCAGTATGTGACGTGGCTGGAATATTCCTTAATTTAATTTCGATGTGAATTATTGCTTGTCAAAATTCTATGAATCTTCGTGAATATGTTTTGTCCAGTCCACGATCGAGCTAATATATATAGACATGTGAACCTAGTGTGATTTGGAGAAATATATGCTGGAGATGAAATTATGAAAGTTGCAAGTTAATTAAGTGTGAGAGAAAAATTACAAGACTAAAAAAGGATTTCAATGGAGATCAAAGCGAGTGGCGAGAAAAGCGCGCGCGTGGTAATTACACGTTGAGTGTTTAATTACCACGCAAATCCCCCTACGTGAGTGTGTTTTTTTACCGAACTGCCCCCACGAAAGAACAACACAGGTTCTTTTTACCGAATTGCCCCTCGAATAGTGAGATCGAACACGTACACACGCATATAATTCGAAATGAAACTAACACAAAACCAAGAACCAACAAAACAAACGATAATTAACGGACTAAAGAATTTACTCCACTTCTTGAAAATTTTGCAAATTACGTTAAGTAGCCGTACATATGGCAATTATTCCACCTTACAAAGCTCTATGGCGCAATTATTCTATTTCTATACTTACGCAGCCTCCGTCGACGCGGCGGCCTCCGGCGTGGCGCCGTCGTCGGTGGAGCTCGACGAGGCGGCGCCGCCGTCCGCGGACCCCGCAGGCGTCGGCGGCGTGGCCTCGGGCGGATCCAGCGGCGGCAGCTCCCCCGCGGCGTCGAGCTCGGCCACCCACCCGAGCTCCGCGAATATGGCCGAGGAGTCGCCGGAGAACGGCCAGTCGCCACCCCCGTCGCCGGCCATGGCCACTGCCCACTGCACAGCTTCAGCTCGAGCTGCTTCCTTCCACTTCCAGTAGGTTGCTTCCTCTTTGCGCTTGTCCCCGTGGCCTTTTTATCATCTACTCCGTCGTGTACCTCTCCCATTGCATTTATTTCACTTCACTCCTCCGGCCTTCCCTAATTGGGTTGGCTTGGGAATAAAAGGTAATTTTTTATTTCTATCTAGGTCCTCCAAATTTTTTACTAGTAGCTGCAGTGTGGTTGCGTGTTCGGGGAGCCCACGTCAACTCAAATCATCGTCGCTGTCATCACCTTAACCTCCACCCATATCTCCTTTAATTTTACTACTCCTTATGTAATTTGTCACGGTGGTAAAGGTTAAAACATTTTCAGAATTATTACCGCAGCTTCTCGTCATGCTTACCTGTACATATATATGTCCATATTTTTGCTTCTTTCCCGGAAGCAATGTATTTGCTGGTTTTGCATGTTAATTTCCCTGAGGGTCTACACCTCATATTAGAATATGAAAATTCTCTGTTAATTTAAAAGAAAAAAAACCTCTATACAGCTTATTTCGATAAAACTAGCTAGGTTATAACTGTACAAATTAATTGTAATACATAGTGTGCTTATTATAGTACATAGTGTGCTTATTATAGTACTTTAATAAAAAGCAATTAAGTATATAACTAAAAAATATGTATTGCAGTACAGATCTAGATATATACACAACTGCGCATAATTTTTTAGCTAGAAAATTCGGCGCATTATCTAGGTTAATGGATTCTAATTGCAATCGACTGGGATACCCTTATAATAATATTGACTACCTTTAATGTATTTGATAGGCCCCCTTATCCGGAATCTCAGATTTCTGGACGTCGATATTCGTTTTGTCCGTATCCAACGCGTGCATAATTATAAGCAATTTGAACCTAGCTCCCACACTACCCAAAGTTTTGCACGTTATTATAATTAAGAAGGTAGTTAATTAAGCCTTTTATCTACCATTAAATGTCTCATATGGTGAGTCACGAGTGATGCCATACTTTACTAAAATTACTTATCTTACCATCCGTCGTAATAAATCCATCTATTTCAATAAAATTACCCATCATGTTATCCATTATAACAAACTTGTCTTATCTGATTTAACCTCTTAAAATTTTCAGCGTGAGTACAACAAAGTTTAGCGTGTGTCTGTCTCTAGGGGTGTAAACGGAGCGGATAATTTCCGACCGACCGACCGACCGAATCAGTTTGGATAGTGATTTGGATAATTATATGGATATCCGTTTGTTTTTTGCGGATATGGATACAGATATGGATACTGGGTGCTGAATACGGATACGGATACGGATAATGCGGATATTATCCGACGGATAATATCCGAAGAAAAATATGGATAATATCCGATGGATATTATCCGAATCCATTCTAGGGGCTATAGTGCTCGCTAGCCTCACCGAAGGCCCCACAAGAGTCCAAAGAAACCACGATACTCTCCAGCCCAGACCACCACACCAATCACCAGCCCACCAACACTAAGAACATGAACAAAACTCAAGAAGCAAGATTGATGTGTGTGATCCTTGTTCTGCCATGTTAATCTGATATTACTACATGCTTTCAATATTATTTTCTTAAACTTAATTAGCAGTACGCAGTAGGTAGCGCTATACTGCTATATCTCTTCATTGATGAAATTGTTCACTCCAAGACATATATTGATTCTTTTTTCTAGCATGTGTTTTCGAATAAGCGTATTATCCGAGGAAATATCCGTTCTGACCAATATCCGAACTTATATTATCCGTATTCGTATCCGACACTATCCGTATTCGTATCCGACATTATCCGTGTCCGTATCCGTATCCGATCCGTATCCGGAAAAAATATGGATACGGATACAATATTAGTGATATCCGACCGTATCTGATCCGTTTACATCCCCTATCTGTCTCTACTGTCATCTGCATGATTGCTTGTGATGCGTTGCAGTGTGTAGCACCAATCGCCTATGGAAAAAACGAAAGTGCATGAACCACAGTGTGTAGCACCAATCGTTTAAAGGCATATGACCGATTCGCTCATAGTCTCGATGATGAAATTTGTATTTTCGTATAGCAAAGCATGATCGCTTGGCTAGTTATTTTTAAAGGCAACTGATTACAAGCAATTTCTTTCTTAAAAAGTACAAGAAGAGAATACTCACTACCGGTGAAGATTTAAATGCTTCTCGATGGGAAAAACAAAGCCGTCGAGCCAAAATCCTCTCTCATTTTTTAACTACACACATGCCCCTAATAAGTACTCATCTTTTTAATTATGTCGTATTGATGGCTATATATATTGGGATAAGGATATGTGCTGCCAATTTAACTACAATATTCAAGTTTGGGGTTAAGTTAGTGTAATGGATTAAAGTGTACATACATGCTCACGAATCTAAATTAGTGTTGTCTTCAATTGACACATGGTTGGGTTGCAATATCAAATTAGTAGTGTAACAGGGAGAGTAATTGGCTTATGTCTCTTTCATGAGCTAGCCTCCTACGAGCATATTATTACTCTTTATACTAGTACCTGTCCATAAATATATTGTGGGCAATCGAATTAATTCAAAGATTCATTCGGATGCACTGCTACCTACTACCTTAGTTGGTGTGTATATATATATAACGATACATAGCGATAAATATACTAGATGATAGTATAATTTAGATCTAACCGTTCATTCAAAGGATCACCTCATAAAAATATATTATTATCATTATAGTACAAACACTACATTGGTAGCATAAAAAAATCGAAAGCAATCTAAGATGTTGGACTAAGAGGAATAAAAAGGTTGTATTTATTTTAGTGTACCATAAAATTTCACTATAAATATCACGGTAACTAAAACATAGGAGCAGTACAGTATTTTGGTCGATGGTTGTTTGATGGTTTTTTCTCTTGTCCTGGCGGTTTTGGCCCTCGACAAATCTGTTGTTTCCAGTAGTGACTCTGCTATTAAGCCGTATGCATTAGAAAGCACGAGTTTTGCGGGAGTTTCATGAAGAAATCGTTCAATTCCCACAATAACTTTCCATTTCTAAAAAAAATCCGCAAGAATCATCAAAATAAAATCCCATGTTCCACACGGGGCTAGCCTAACTCTTCAACATAAATTAATTATTTATTAAATCGCCTTCCAGTACTCGTAGGTAGCGCGGCGCATTTAAACAAATCGATCAATCAATTACTTTCGTAGCTGTTGATCAGTAGGAATTAAATCCAATAATTTGACTGGAGAGTACAACGACTTATTAACTAATCAAAGGGGAATCTCTAGATGAAAGATATTATATATGCTCCCGATTGATCGGTGATCAAATCAAAACCCACACTCCAGTGGAATATTGCCGTCAGGTTGTACACACGCATATATATATTTCTGGTGAAAAGTGCTGCATGAAAGTTAACACATTGTTTTTAAAAAGAAAGTTAATATTGTTGCTGAATCTCAGCAAAGAAAGCTAAAACACAAGTAAGGCCCTGTTTGGAAGCAATGTTTTTTAATACCATTGTTTTTACAATGCATAGGCTTGCCAATTATTTTAGTATAAATATCATGGTTTTACCTAACTCCATTGAAACCATGGTATTTCTTGGAACTACAAACTGTTTAGCTACAAAGCTTTTTGGATGACATACCATGGTTTTACCAACACGCGATGAAAACTTTAACTCAGACTGGAGTTTATAATACTCCAACAATACCATAGTATTGACAAAATCATGGTTTTCAATGCAGAGTTTTTTTGGGAGTAACCAAACATCTCATGGTATAAAATACCATAGTATTCTCTTAAACCATGGTATTACCTAGAAATCATAAAAATACCATGCTTCCAAACAGAGTCTAAACTTTATATTTTGCTTGCTAATAAGTACATACCTCCCTTCTACCGAGAAAAGCAAACCATTAAAACTTTAGCTTATCTCTATGTTTTAAACATTTAGATGCATGAGCTACGCATGAAAAATCATAGTACGTATAATTCTATTGAATGTTATGTAAAATTACAATAGCAATTAGCAAACAAATTTATGTTTCAAGAAAAGTTTCGATGCCGGAATTAATTAATAGTTTTTGGTAACAGGAGGATCAGGAGTAGCACATCGATCGTCGGTTGATCAATGTATGTGATGGAACGCGTGCTAGCTAGAGACTAGAGATGAGGCATATATGCACGCACATGGCGATCCCTCCGGGCGCGGTGATTAGATTAATTAATCTCTTTTTTGTTTGCTAATAATTATTAGTTGATTGATTAGCTCAGTAATTGTTTGTTTGCGAGTATGTGTTAGATTCGATGATGATTTGACGGAAAGGGACGGTGTGATGAGGCGGGGCCCAGCACGAATCTTTTAGCGACCTAACTTGCCCATCACGAAACCACCGCCCCTTGTCCCCACCATCACCCGCCCCGCTCCCTACTAGCTTACCCAAATTCCTGTTTAATTAATTGTCCTTTTCTTTTATTCACTACTACTACTCGTCTTCTTTTATTAATCTTCTCTATTTTCTTCGTGAAAATATATATATACTTTTGATCTTAACCGTGGTTAACTAGATAGAGTAAAGAACGTCCTTGTCCAGAGCTAGCTCTTCCATGCGGTTGTTGTCTAACAACATCTTCCACTATAGACATATATATTTCCCCGACGGCTAATGAGGGGCCGTCACAAAAAATTGTTTAAGCTCACGGTATGTCATTGCAGGACTCTGAGAGATGCGTATTAAGTTGCATGCACCAACCAGTTCATCCAAAAGCCTAAGCTGATGGAGAAAGGTTGGCAATTCACTTATACTTTCAACACTCCCTCTCACGTGGAGGCTCCCTCAAGCCTCAGACGTGGAATAGGAGCGAACGACAATTTTTTATTTAAATTGCGTCTACCATGACTCGAACTCGAGATCTCTGGCTTTGATACCATATTAAGTTGCATGCACCGACCAATTCATCCAAAAAGCCTAAGCTGATGGAAAAAGGTTGGCAATTCACTTATACTTCCAACAATGCGCATGTACATAGCTTAATTCGAGCAGTCATAGGTAACTTAATTATGAGATTAATTATTTTTCTTAATTAAAAATATACAGTTGAAAATGTTGTAATCATCATTTCTAAAACAGAGAAAATTAGTGCTTTTCCAATGCATGAATTTCCATGAACCTTATTTGTAATTGGATCAGCTGTGCCGAGATTTGTGCATATTTCTCTCCACCCATGCACCCAGCCACCCACACATTCCTTTTAATTTAAATAAGAGATGCATAAATCTTGAGGCAGATCTAATGGCAAAGAAAGTGCATGGATACATGGGTGGGCTTGCTTATTTTTCCGTGAAAATCTGTAGAAACATCAAAGTACATACGTATGCATGCATGTATATATATATGCAAGTGAAAATCATGGCAAGACAAAATAGTTGATTAAAGAACCATCACTGCGTAATTATGATTAGCGACAAGAGTGGCATGGGCATGCATATGATTCTAGCTTGGGCAGTACCAGCAGGCAGCAGCTGCATTAAATTTACAGGCAGCCAGAGCCATTCTTAAACGTACACCGGCCTAGAGCTTAGCTAGCAACTCGTGCATGCTTCTATGGGGAATTTGCAAAGGTATTCTTGTCCTTATGCAAATGTTAATTTCCAAAGGACGCCATGTTGCGTACGTTCCCAAGGTTTATTATCGGTTCACGTAATAGTTAAGGAGTTAACTAGCTAGGTTAACGCTCAAGCATATGAATTTTCACTTCCCACAATAATACTACACTATCTACTAGCTAGAAAATATTATAAACTGTTTCTACTATATCTACTAGCTAGAGATACTTACTGGAGTGGCTAGCTAGCTAGGTTTTATTTGTAGCACGTACTTTAAATAATAGATATTTATGACTAGGCGGAATATCGGCATCGATCAGTACAAAATTGCACTGATAATTACTATATCTACTAGCCACAGAGAGAGGGTGTGTGAGAGAGATCAAAGTAGTACTTACTAGGATTTGATTGTGTTGGATGCAGGATCTCCGGCCTCTCCTAGCTAGCTAGCATCTTCAATTCACTGCAGGGTACATCGATTAATTAGGAAATTATAAATGCGCCGTTTCTTGTTCTTGGTTCTCTTAGGCTATTTATCATTATCTTTTTATGATATAAACCTATGTTGTGCTTTGAGATTCGTGTTGTTTGACGTGTACATCTTTACATACCTACTAAATAAAATATTTAAGATGCCAAATTCTGAAAAAAAATTAAATTCATCTTTAGTTTGAACTAGTTTAAATTAGTTTGAACTATATTTATCTTAAATTTAAAAGTAGTTTAAACAGGAGTTAAATTTAATTTTTTTGGAGTTTGACGTCTCAAATATTTTTTTAGTGGGTATATAAATATTCAAATACCAAACATCACGAATCTCAAAGCGCATCTAGTGGTAACATGATCCTAGGCTGGCTAGTGTACTCTACGGATTCCTCCATACTCTCGACGGGTTTACGAAATTTGAGATTTTTAACGATCGATCCGAACTGTTGATCTTATTCATCTCATTGAAACGTAGCTACCAACCAAGTTTCGTATTTTTTAATTTGTTTACTATTTGTTTTGTATTTTTTAAAATCAGTTTTTTTGACGCTCCACGACTAATTAGAAGGCTGATTTTTAAAAATAGAAACAAATAGTAAACAAATTCAAAAAATACAAACTTGGTCGGTAGCTACATTTCAATGAGATGAACAAGATCAACGTTTGGATCGGTCGTTAAAAATCTCAAATTTCATAAACCCGTCGAGAGTATGGAGGAATCCGTACTCTCGAGAGGACACTAGCCAGCCTAGGATCATGTTCACTACAATATATAAGCATGCTTATTGATCTCGATCGCCTACGCGCGTGAATGCATGTACAGTACCATCAATGTATGTAATAGCAGTGTACTGCCGAAAATTAACATTTCGCAACAAGTACATGCACGTACTGGCTGCAGCCTCGTTGTTACTCATGGCCGAATTGGTGGCTAATAATATGGGGTGATAATATGTGGCCCGTGTCAATTGTCCATAAGTTTTGTCATGTATTGGAGAGATTGTGTAGTTGCTTATTTGTAAATAGATAGCCCATGCCTTCGAATTTAGGGTATATATAGAAAATAGAAATAAAACACATTAATCAATTGGAGTATATGAGTTTTTTTAAGTAACTATATGAGTCATTTGGTCCTGTTCATTAGAGCTGAAAAGCGGTAGAAGTTGAGGGCGGCAGAAGTTGAGGGCGCTAGAAAAGAGTCTTAGAGAGGCCAAAAATTATTAAAAATTGTTTTTAAGAGTTTTGAAAAGAACCACTAAAAGCCTTAAAAATGACTATAAAGTGTCAAAACGTTTGACTTGTACAAAAATAACAAAATTCAAGTTATAGATTATAATATGATTTTAAGATGTAAATGACAGTGTTTGTCTATAATAACCACTTTCCGTGACAACTAAAAAATTGTGATGTCCCATAGATACCACGCAACACAGCCAGATTATCTTTAGCATGTTCTAAAAGACTGGGCTGGATAACTCATGCCGAGCTTTGGAAGCTTAATTCAAAAGCAGCTTCGAAACAATGGTCCACTTAATTAGTTCGACTTGTTTTCAAAAGCACTGAGAAGCTGAGCGATTGTGATTATACTTGTACTGTAGGAATGGGAAAACTCATAATTCATTTATTTTATTTTCTATAATAAGATTACGAAGGAGAGATGGCCGAGCGGTTCAAGGCGCAGCACTGAAACTACTATGTAGACTTTTGTTTACCTAGGTTCGAATCCCTCTCTTTTAGTTTCTCTTAATTCATCAACATTAACAATCACAATATATCAAATCAAATAATAGTTTATTCCAGCAATAATACTTATTTAATAGAAACTTCGAGATTTTTGAAAAAGATCGAGAAGTTAAAATATTTGGCTTTTAAAAAGCCCAACCAAGCGAACAAAAGATAATATATGGAGAAATTAATACAATAATTGTCTCTAAGTACAAGCCGTGTCAGTAAATGTCCAGAATGTACGTACGTACTGCAGTATAAATTGTAATGTCGTGGAGGCCATAGCTAGGCCAGGTTGTCCTAAATGTGCATCCAAACAAAATGTATATGTCCCGCTTTGCTATTTTTGTCTAGCTTCGGTGCCAATCAACCGTCTATATCCATTTGGTTCCAAGACTTTGGAGAACACCTTGGAGAGAGGGAGAGAGGATATATATCAAATTAATACTACAAGCTCAAATAAATAGTGATATGTCTAAGAGTCCATTCTTCGTAAATGCCTTTTCACTTAAGATTATAATCTTTATCTATCTGCAAAACGGAAACGTTTTGATTTATTGATTCCGTTTTTCAAACTCGAAACCGCTAACGTGAGAGCTACTAACTAGCTAGAAATCATAGTGATGCACAGATAATGCAAATCGATCCCCGGTTAAATTACTGGAGAATTTTTAATCAGTTAACTACTAACTAGCTAGTGATGATATAAGTTAATATATATACTTGTATATATAGTCTTGTAAAACCAAGTGTGATATTTGACACGACACACACACATATTAGGGTTAATATTTTATTATGGTTTTGTAATCTTTTGGTTGGAGAGAGATGCGATGGAGTGGGAGAGGTAGCCGGCGGTGGAAGTAAGCTCTGTGATTGGAGGAGGAAGGAAAGCCGATCTAGTTAATTAATTAGTTAGCTTCCATGATATTGACTCGTCTAAGGAAAAAAAGAAAGATTCGCCGAATAAAGTTCTTACGACCCAGCGAGCTAATATTAATCAACCCCTGTCCTAGCTCCCTCCACTGGTGCATATAGTGAAAGTGATGTTGTTCATTCGTATCTATTTAGGTTCGATCTATAAGATTGGCGTGGTGTGCTGTATATTTAAGGTTGCCTACATCTCACGACATAGAGGCTCCATTTCCAAAAAAAATGTAATTTTTTGTGATTCAGGTTACTAGGTGTAATTAAAAAATATCAGGGAATTCATATATAACAATGGTATTTGCCTAAAGATATAATAACGTTCTTGCAAAAAATAGTACTAATAGAGTAATACCAAAGCTCTTTTATGGAACATATTGACAAATATAATAAGGTGATAATATAATGCAGCGCCAGCAGCAGCACAAGCCAGCACAACACCCCTACTGTACAGTGCCTCAACATATATAGACGGTTTCGAAATCTTATCACATGGTTTTTTTGAGCCGTCTATGAATAAGTACATGTGTTGAGACAGGTTTCATCATCGTAGATGGTTTTTAACAAATCGAGTACGAATACGTTATCTCAAACGGTTTGAATAGAGGACCATGATCAGTTATATAGTACTTTTGTTAAGTATGATACTACTGATATGTCTGTAGATTGTGATCAGCTCTTCATTTAAGGCTAGGTATGCATAGCCATGTGGAATCGATGGCCCAGATGCACACCATGTTCTTGTCCATGTACATGCAAGCAACATTATTGCGCGATTCCGGTGCATGATTTCATAATAAAGCATAGTATCATTCACGATGCGCAAATGGCATTTATGTGCCATGTGTGAGAGAGGAGGATGGATTTGTTTCGATAGGGGCTAGTTAGCTAGCTAGTAGGGCTGTTGTATATATATCTATCGGAGATTGAATAAGATATCTCAACGGCTAGATTTTATGTAAAATATGTTCTTGGAGCACTTACTCAAGCCGAATATTGTAGGTTCGGACTGATACACCGATGGTTAGTGATCGGGAATAGAGATTTTTGATTATAGGCGGTTGCACGTATCATCATGAGCTTTGAAGAGATATGTCAAGATGGTTGGTCTGGCCCTTCCATCGTCTCGAGAATTCTCTTATATCCAGGGCCCGAATTAAGCCTTCCGGATATGGATGTTTCTTGCGTATTTTTAAGATATATTTGTGATCATGATAGAATTCTGAGTTATCTACATAGTTCTCTGGGTCGTATAGAACATGGACCACATGTACGTTGTACTATAAATACCTCTCCCCAAGGGAGGGGAGGGCATCGAGATCGAGATCAAGATCAAGATATCCACAGTCTCATTGCAATAATACAAACGCTCACTTGCGACTAGAGTAGGGTTATTATCTCTTTCCGAGAGGCTCGAACCAGGATAAATCTCTGCTTTGTTTTCCATCTCGACAACTCGACGCATCTACGATGAAAGCCCTTTGACAAGAAGGGACTATTTGATTTTTCAATCAACAAATAAGCTCGGCGGGGAATCAATTTCTCAATCCTGACAATATCTAATCCTCTATGTCGTGCGTGAGGGAAAATCTTTGCTTTTTTGTTCAAATTGTTGAGTGATGGATAGATATCGAGATCATCAAAGATATATAGAAGAACTTGGTCTGCAGGGTGCGAGCTGTTGATCATTCTAGGGCTAATTAGATCCATGCCATCGTAAAGTAGGGCGAGTTTAGATAGATACCATTATAAAATCAGAAATATACCATCGCAAAGTTGGAAAAATTATAAATATGCCATTTTTGACATTTTTGCCTGTTCACCTTCATCAAATTTACTCCTCCACCCTCTCCCTCATCCCTTCCTCTCCCCTGGCCCCTCCCCTCTCTCCTCTCCTCTCTCCTAAGGTCACCAGAGTCTTTGATCCAGAGCTCCTCCCGATCACCTTGCTAGCTCCCTGCTCCTTACAAGGCTAGCTCCTCTCTTTCAAGGTCACCAATGACCACACTAGAGCTTCTCCTTGTTGGCCTAGATCTGATATCCCTTCACCACACCAGCCACTTTCGAGGCGTGGCCACCACCAGAGCTAGAGAAGAGAGGCATGGCACCACAAGAGTGAGAGAGGGAGCTACATGGGGAGGTGGCACCGACGAGCTAGGGAACTGGTTGGAGAGGGAGCTGCACGGGAAGGTGGCACTGCGCGACAGAGAAGACCGAAGAGGGAGCTGCATGGGGTGATGGTGCTAGTGAGGAAGCAGGCCGGAGCAGGCTGCGATAGACTGGGATCGAGTTGCATGGGGTGGTGGCTCCAACGTGGGAGCAAGTCGAAGAGTGAGTTGCATGAGAAGCTACACGAGGAGGAAGCAGGAAGGCTATGTTGGGGGAGCTAGCCCTACACCCAAAAAAAAATCATATCTACTGATCCATCTATGTCGGTTCTTATAGAACTGGCATAGATAAGATTATATGTGCTGGTTTGTCGGGGGGCTGCTCGGGAGGAGCTTACCCGTGCTGGTTTTTGAGAAAAACGGCACATATAAGGCTATTATCTGTGTTGTTTCTTTTAAAAAAACTATATGTGCCCTTTTTCTTAAAAACCAGAATATATACATCTGTGCTGGTTCTAAATAAAAACGGGCACATATGAGATTTTTATCAATGCTGGTTTTAAATAAAAACCACCATATATAATATTTTGAATAATTTTTAGATTTTTAGAATTTCATAACCTATCCATACGAGCTTAGAGAAAAATAAACTTTGTATGAAAAATTGTAGGTCTCGACGAGATCTACAACTTTGTAGTTGACAATTTGTCCATCTAAAGCTATCTAGATGCCTATAAAATGGTCTCAAGTATAAAACATTTATTACTTATTTATACTACGTCATATAGAGATAATCTTTATATGAAAATTGTAGCTCTTAACGATATCTACAACTTTGTAGTTGAGAACCTTTTCATTTAAAACCATTTACATGCTCAAATACTTATTGAAAAGTCAAAAGGTATGCATATTCTACCTAAGACAATAAGTGACTTGAGCTAGCCTGGTTAGGTGGAGTGACTTGGATAAAAGAGGTTGTGGGTTTGAATCCTATAAAATAAAATGCATATGCTTGTATTTCATGAGAAAAAAAGTGTGACATGTTAATAGAGTTGTATATATGCCTATGGTATAGGATTCTGGTTAAAAAAGAATTTTGCTCATTTTTTACACAAAAAACTGTAGTTAAAAAAACACTTGTTTGTACTAGTTCGTGGCTAGAACCGATAATGATGAGGTTATCTATGCCAGTTAGAGAACCGACACATGTGACCCGGGTACATCAGTGCATATTATTTTGTGCTAGTTCAAAAACCGGTACTAATAACGGTTACAATCCTTTTTTGTGCTAGTGTAGGAGGCTAGCATTGGGGAACAAGGGGGTGAGGATGAGCTACAACTGCCATGACTCCGGCGAGCTCTGCCATGAACAAGGAGGAAGTAGGAGATATGGAGAGGGCCAAATTAAGGAAGAAGAAAGGAGGGGTATTTTGGTCTAAAAAAATCTGTAATGACATTTATTAAAAAAATCTAACTCTAGAATGACATATGATCAATTTTTGACTTTTTATTGATATTTATCCAAAGTCACCATTTTGCAGCCTATCATCCTACTTAGGGCATGCCCAATGGGAGCCTTATTTTGGGTGTACCATCACAGTGATGAGTGGAATTTGAGAATTATTGTTGGGAGGTAAATAGTGATAGGGTGAGGAATAGTGAATATAGGGAATGGTGGTTGAGATATAGGAAGTGAATAGTGAATATAGAGAGTGAGATTTGGAGAGTAAAAATAGAGTTGTTGAGGAGGTGAATTAATAGTGATAGGGAGGAAAAATAGGGAGGTGAATAATGTTAGAAAAGTGCGATGTGAATAGTGATAGGTTGGAGAAAAATAGGAACAGTATTGGGCATACCCTTATGTCTTATACTATCCTTTGTCTCAATCTACTTACGCCTGCAACTTGCAGTACATCACATCGATTGATTGGATGGATGCCAACCCATAGGTAGTTAGGGTCCAGAGATGTTATATATATATATTAGTATATTGATATTGATGGTTGTAAAAAAACATTGTTTAATTTGGTTTCTTATTATGACTTTCCAACTGTAAAATCAGGTAAGCTTGATCATCAAAATATTAAAACAAGGCATAAATAGACCCCTATGGGTAAAGGGTGGTTTTAACCGGTCAAATATGGTTCGAAAAACAAATTAATTTTTTTTTCAAAGTTTAGACTAACATTCAGCTCAGTCCTCACAATTTATATTTTTCTGTCACCTTACATATATACTAATTCTTCGTGATGTTACACCGTACACGGTTAAATCGGCGCGGGCAACTGTACGGAATAGACTGAACTGACCGTGATTGACATGGCCCCTCCTCCATTCATGGATCATGCACATATATATCGCTCTCCACACTCACCAGCGGCTGCTGCTCGCTTTACGCAACCCGGCCACTCCCCCTCGCTGCCGGCTTTACACGCGGTAGAAATAGGGCTGAATGGAATTGGTTTCGTTCAATAATTGGTTACGTCTCAGTTATTAATTAGATTCTCCACTTAGTATACTCCATATGCATGCATGATCTACGTACCGAACGTTTTAGATGTGGGGCTTAGCTCTACGTTCTACGCTAATTACGTCTCCTAACGGGAACAAACTGCGAGACTGTCGGTGTCATGATAGTTTAAGTAATCGACCGACGGCCGGGTGTCCTTGAGATGCCTGGACATGCTCCCCATTTCTAGGGGATTAATTGATTGATTGGTGGGGCATTAATTACTTTGGCGAACGGCACTCCCTCACTCCTATTTTGATTTGGCACAAAAATTAAGATGGTGATAAGTTTGAGAAAGGAGTAAAAAAAAATAACTTACACAACCCTATAAAATGGCAACATATCTTATATACACAGTCTTTTTCGTGTACACATCCTGTACACCAACTAACAAAAGTTATGAAAAATTCTAAAAAAATTTGAATGTACTCCTAAACTTACTCTACCTCTGTATAAATTGTAGGTTCAAATTCATTCTATATTAAGAGTTATAAAAAGAAAAAATTATATCAATTTTAAACTCTTCAAATTTGTTAGAATATTCTTTTTTTTATAACTCTTAATATAGAATGAATTTGATCTTAAAACTTCATACATAGGTAGAGTAAGTTTAGAAGTACATCTACAAATTTTTTCAGAATTTTTTATGACTTTTGTTAGTTGGTGTACACGGTGTATACATGAAAAGTCTATGTACATAGGATATGTTGCTCTATATGATTGTCTTGAAAAGATGAGAAAAAACACTTTGTGTGTGTGCTAATCAATAAATGTACATGGTTGAAGAGAATAAATAAGGGTATATAAGAAAACAACTCATTAAAATAGTATACATGCCTTATATTTCTATACAACATCATTCAAACTACATGCCTTACATTTTCCAACAGAAGGTGTGTGTACACACACACACATATAGGGAAATTACATAAGGCTCCATGCTCTATTACCACTAGATGCACTTTGAGATTTGTGATGTTTGGTATTTGTATATTTATATACCACTAAAAAAATTATTTGAGACGTCAAACTAACTCCAAAAAAATTAAATTTAACTCCAGTTTAAACTACTTTTAAATTTAAGATAAATATAGTTCGAACTGAAGATGAATTCAATTTTTTACAGAGTTTGGCATCTCAAATATTTTTTTAGCAGGTATGTAAAGATGTACACATCAAACAACACGAATCTCAAAGCACAACATAGGGTATTCTATCATAGAGCCTAGGCTCCATGGAACCTTGAAGTCTTGAATTGCTTTCCCATATATATGTATATATATGTATATATATGTATGTATGTATGTATGTATAGATATGTATGTGTGTGTGTATATATATATATATAAATATAGGAATAATACATAAGCCATGATTCATTACCACTAGATGTGCTTTGAGATTAGTGTTGTTTGGTTATTATACTTTCATATACCCACTAAAGAAAATATTTGAGACATCAAACTTCGAAAAAAGTTGAATTGAACTTCAGTTTGAACTACATTTAACTATACTTCACACTAGTTCAAACTATACTTCAAACTAGTTTAAACTGAGTTTGAATTTAATTTTTTTGGAGTTTCATATATGAAATACTTTTTTTAGTAGATATGTGAAGATATACACGTCGAACATCACGAATCTCAATGCACATCATAGGTTTTTGAATACGAGCCCCAAACTGGCTTCCTATAAATATATATATATATATATATATATAGAGTTGAGCTCCGGTGCTTTGCAAAGCACTAGAGACGCCGTGCTTTGCATCTAATTTATAAAATCCGAGACTCAAAATGGACGATCCGAATCGTCCATATTGATCTTCTCGTCAAAATCTCTTACATGACCAAATTTCGTATTTTTTTGAATTTTTTTGCTATTTGTTTTGTATTTTTGAAAACCAGCAAATTTGGACGCTCCATAACTAATTAGATCGGTGGTTTTCAAAAATACAAAACAAATAGCAAAAAAATTCAAAAAAATAGAAAATTTGGTCATGTAAGAGATTTCAACGAGAAGATCGAGATGGACGGTTCAGATCGTCCATTTGAATCTCGGATTTTATAAACTAGACGCAAAGTACGGCGTCTCCGGTGCTTTGCAAAGCACCGGAGCTCAACTCTATATATATATATATATATATATATATAAGGAGCAGTTCAAAAGGTAGGAGATCCAACTAGAAGGAGCCAAGCAGTCTGATACAATATTCATATGGTATCTTTCATCTCTCTTTTTTGATTTGACATGGGAAACATCTCCCATCCTTTTTTGACTTTTTTCTTTCTTTATATGGGAAATGATCCCAAATGACAAATGAATAGGTGTGAAACCAAATGACAAATGAATAGGTGTGGAAGTTATAATTATAAATAAACCGCGATCGAATCTATGGAAGCATTGGTTTATACGTTCCTTTTAGTTTCGACTTTAGGAATAATTTTTTTCACTATCTTCTTCCGAGAACTACCTAAGGTTCTGACTAAAAAAATGAAATAATTTCATTGAAGTAAGAAGTCTTCCCATTTGAGAGACTTCTTACTTTAATTAGTCATCATGTTCTTCAAATGGATCTCTTAATTGTTGAGAGGTGGCCCAAACGCGGTGTACAAGGCATACCCAGTAAAGCTTACAAGTAAACCAGATATGGAGATGGCGACTAAAGTTGTTGTTTCTATTTTTATAGAATTTCAAGATTACAATGGATCTACAAAAAGATCGTGTATTTACAACTACAACAGAATAGTAGTATGTATGTATGCTAGTGAAATGCATTAGAGACAATCATGTAAGATGATTGTATTATGTCTATGTTTATATACTTTTGAATAATATGTTATCAATTCTATAAATAAACGCTATTCACATCGTTCATCAAGCGCGACTTGGTTGTGAGACACATTGTTTATATGATCTTATTCTAAATGATCCCTAGTCTCATATCATTATGTGGGACAGTAATGATTTGATCAGCACATGTATTAATTGATGGTAATGTTCCACATACTATACATAGAGAGATTTCAAATGAATAATGTGGACACATATTAGAAAACATGGTGTTGGATAAACCTACTCTGAGATATTGCTGAGATTGTTATCTTACATGTGCTATCAGGCTATAGTTTCGACTGATACATCTATATGATTCTTAGATTTAAGATCGTCATTGAATCACAACATGTGTAGTTTTATACTTTAGGGTTATCTGTAACAACCCCATTTTCAAAAATTTAAAAATTTGCATTATCATTACATAAGCATGAGCATGGCAAAAAGAAAATTTTCAAATCAAAAATAATTTTTGAAAATGCGCATGTTACCATATATGGTTTTCTAGAAACTAATTAAAAGTTAGCTTTTGCAATATTCCAAATGTTTAATTATCAAAAACCTTATAGGATAAGCTTGTAAGAAATCGTGATTTTGAAATTTTACTTTTGAAACTCTAAATTAAAAATAAACTAAATAAAAAGTTAAATTATAAATGAAATAGTTGATTAGAAGAATTATTAATATACCTATTTTTATCTCTAATTCATTTTACCCTCTCTTTTCCTCACTCTATGACCAAATGGGCCCCATAGGTCACCTCTCCTTCCCAATTGGGATTTTCCCAAATTGGCCCCGCCCTTTGGCATTTTCCTTTTAGCCCTCCCCTTGCTTACCTCCCACGCAGCCCCACCCTCCCTCACTCTCGGTTTCTCCCCATTCCCTCACTCCCTCTCTCTCACACGCCTCACTCCCCCGCCGATCCCCGTCACACCTTCTTCCCTTCACTCGGGCCCCATTTCGCCTGATCGCTGCCGTCACACGAGCAGAGAGCCATGGCCGCTGGCCGACACCGCCGCACGCCTGCCGAAATCCTCCTCCCTAGAAGCTCCTCCTCCTGCTCCTCTCCTCCCTAGACCCCTTACCCTTCCCGTCGTCGGCGCCACACTCGTCGCCGAGATCGGCCGGCAGCATGTTCCTCGCCGCTTTACCCGCCACGCCGCGCCGCCTCGGTGGGTCCCGCCTCGCGTCACCTCCCTAGCTTCCTCACCTTCTCTCCTCGCCGACCCGTCGCTTCCCTCTCGCCGCCGATCGGCCGACGAGCGCTGCCCTTCTTCCGCTTCACACACCGACCTCACCGCCGACCCCATCCCGAGCTTCCACTTCTCCTCTTCCTTTTCCCCACTCTCGCCGAGCACCGCCCGCCGCCGGATTCGCTGTCGCCGAGCCGCCCGCCATGGCGTCCTCGCTCTGAAGTCGCTGATGGCGGGTCCCTTTGTCACCGGCCACATGGGTGACAGCCGACCTCACGTCGATCCCTCCTCACTGCGTCTCATTGCCGCTGTTTATCATACACACGCCACGTGTACAAGCGGTTCATGGGCAGGCCGCTCCGCTGGCCTCTCTGCAAGACGCTGCATGCATGCAGACGCCAAAGTCACAAGACTGGGTCACACAAGCTCAGCAGGTCGCCATGGCTGCGCGCCACGCGCCACGTCGCGCCGACGCCATCCCTGCCGCCACCTCACTGGCCGAGCCGAGCCGAGTAGCTCACCCGGCTCGGTTTGTTTTTTCCAATTAAATATTAAGCAACAAACTTGTAAATTTTATATCTTTAAAAATATATATCCAAAATTAGTAAGGTAAATTTCTAAAACTCATAAAAATGTGAAGATTAAATTAAAAATATCATTTATATCATTTCATGATTATTAATATGATTTCTATAGTAGTGTTTTTAGAAATGTAAAATCATGCATTTAAATGCTTTATTAATTATTCATATCTAGTTAAAAAGAAAATTGAATTTTTGGAATATGTTAATTAGATAAGAACAAGTATTGAATTATTTATCTAATATTTAAATTAATTTCTAAAATTCCTAAATCTATAGAAACTAATTTGTCTAAACATCTTTAATAAAGAATGTCATTTTTAAATTTAAATCAATTTCTAAAAATCTTAAAATAAATAAAAACATGATTTTATTATCCTCTTGCATCCCATTTATTTTTGCATGCATAATTTTATTTTATTCGTTGCTTTTAAATGTGTGTTATTTGCCATCGTTAGATCCGACCGGATTCGTGTCTTGAAATAAACGCACGAAGGCGGGAGTTCGACCACGATCAAGGCAAGTCATCATTGACATCTCCCTAATTTCCTTTGACCATATCAATGCCCGCTTTACAAATGATTTGTTAGAGGTTTATTAAACATGCATGGCTATGTTGATTAATCACTATCATATTGGTAGGGAATTTAGTTAAGAACCTAGCACACTTTAAATTATGTCATTAATCCTGATTTTGATAACCTTAGGTTAATTAATCCATAATTACTGGTCACCCCTGGTTAGCCTAATTAACCATGCTTAGTCATGCTACTAGTTGCACTAGGTGATTACCACATGATGAACAACTTACTCTCGATTTAATATCTGTTTTAATTCAAAGTATCTCCCTGTTTGTAAAGTGCTTGTTTTATTAGCAGTAGCAGGGTGCTACTGTGCGTAAAATATTAGTGCCAGGTGGCGGGTATGTCACCTGGGGGTTTCTGGAAATGTTTATAAAACTTGATTGGGGTGGACGGATTGATTGGCTGGTGCAGTAAGCACGAGAATCGGGTCCAGTGTGGGAACCACCCCAGTCCTTAAGGACCGATACCTTGTGGTTGTCAAAACTAAGTACAACAGTGCGACCATGAGTGCTTGTATGGGCAAGCCCTGGCTGAGTACATTTCGAACTCTTGGTTTGGACATCCCGTGTGGTGGAGTAGGCGCGACGCATTCGCCAACCTACCAGGCTCAAGAGGGGGCTTCAGCCAACTGGAGATACCAGTGCTGCGGTGGAAACCTTAGAGGGGATGCTAGCCAAGAGCTAGACTGTTAAAGGCTTTGTCGTGATGACCTCCGATGGGAGGGAGTCATGTCTCATGAGGAAAGCGTGCGACCTCTGCAGAGCGTAAAACTTTCTAGAAAGCCGTGCCTACGGTCAAGGGCGGACGACGGTGGCGCTGCCACAATGGTAGTTTTCTTCCCTCTCTTTCTCAGTGGTTTTAAAGAAGAAAACCGGCAGGTGCCGTGTTTTAGTTTTGGGAGCCTACGGTGGTTAGCCGTGAGAAGATGACTTCGGTGGTCTAGCCGACGTGTGGTATTATGCATACGGTGGTTAGCCGTCGAGAGTTGTTGGTCCTTCGGTGGATTAGCCGTAAGGAAAATGTTTTCAATAAAAACCACGATTTGTATCGTGAGCCAGCCTTTGGGCATGAGCCGGCTGGGGCCGGATGATTTAACAGTTTTATCAATTGATTCGATTACTCCACTTCTTCCCCAAACTGCTTTGAAAATCTTAGGCAAACTATTTCAAAATTTGCTTTCCGCAAATGAGCTCTACCTATCCCTTGTATAGACCATGCATGTGCAAATGTCAATTGGCTTACGAGTATTTTCACCAATACTCACCCTCGCGCTTTTGCGCGGGTTAAGATTCCGACGCCAAGAGTTCGAGTACCATGCGACCTCGAAGACGGAGACCCCGAAGCCTACGCCTTCACCGACGAAGTCCAGGACGGGGAGTATGCCGATGCCTAGGATTGCGTTCCTCCAGCTCTGCCTGTGGGGAGTGTTTTGGTTTTTCCTCTTTTGGAAATTTCAGTTGTAAATAAGAAGACTTTCGCTGTTGTAAGGCCTTCGAGCCGAACTTATGTAATGACGCCACGAGGCGCACTTTGATGTAAATTCATGTAAATTAATCGACTTGGTTGTGATCCAAAATCTGTTGTCTGTGTGTGCTAGCTACTGATCCAGAGACTAGCACAGGTAAAGCATAGGTGGGACCTCACCTCCGCCAGGGGGTGGTCCCAACATTATCAACCGCTACATCGCAATTGGATAGTTATAAAGATAGCTTTCGAGTATGCTATAAAACATGACATGGGGTGTGAGCAATTAAGATAGAATTTGCTCCTCCTTGATAACATAAGAGATATCTCTGGGCCCCTCGATGTGATTGGATTAGAAAGAGCATGGCCATATCAATATGATTAAAGAGTTAATCATGCTTTGTAATCCATCACAAGATCGAGTGAATGGTCGAGCTATCACAAGGATGGCACGTGTGGGGACCAAATTCCAATAAATCTTTATCAAAAATGTTCCCTCAAAAGCACGATTACCCAGGATGCAACAATGCCAGTCTCAATATAAAAGTCCAAAATACTCATGGGGGAAATACCATTATTTTACAAAGGGAATTATTACAAACCATTATTTTCAAGTATTTATTACACCACCACTGTTGCAAAAAGTTGCGAGTGCAAGAAAACTTAGAAACGGGTAAACTAGAAATCTCTGCCATAACTTTCCAGTTCCTCAGCAGTAAACTCCTCGCACTCACCATAGAATTGAGGAGTACCTGAAAATATTATAGTTTTTTCCACATAGTGGGTAAGTACCAACAGTACTTGCAGGTTCCCATTAAGAAGACTTACTTACTATATGCAAGAATTCAAAAGAATTAAGGCCCTTACAGGAACGTAAATGCAATAATATATAATAGATTTAAGAGACTTAAGATTTGAGAGAACTTTAATAAATTGGTTGAAACATTTCCATCTTTCCATAACACTATCACCATTCTCCACTTCCTACCTGTCTCAAGCAGCGTCATACACCGTAAACTTTTGAAAGCATGAGTTTATTGAATAAGAGAGGCATCACCCAATTTGACACAACTTCATATACCCGAAGTAGGGTCCATCGATGATTTTGTTATCAGCCCTGTAGGACCTACCCAGCTTTACCCACATAATGATTAGTTACATGGATAGGTGATATCTGTGTCATTCTTACTCATTATACCCAAGTTTTTATATGAGTATAACCTAGTTGTATACTCCCGACAACTAGTACCATTGTAGGTCTTGCATGGGATGTGCCCACTTGAGCCTTACCGGGCTTGGATCCTCGAAAGATGTTCCCAGCTCCAAGTGTTACCAGCTGGATCCATCATACTCACTACACCTGGCGACTCATATAAAATTATTTTCTCACAACATCCCTATGTCCAGATAAGCATCCCATACTACTTATCCACATAGCAAATGATTGACTTATCCTACTCAATTAAATATTTCAAAAACCTATTTTAGGCTTCAAAGGATAGGGCTAATCAATGATAGGTAGGCTTTCTGGTTCTTGTATTTTGGCATAATCATTTTATAACACATGAAATAATAATTTGGCAATAGATAATAGCTAAAAAGTAATACATACATAAGTAAATAAATGGGAATTCAATGTGCATCAAGAAATAGAAACCTGCCTTGATTATCGCTGTAAGTATTTCCTTCCTCGCAATTCTCCTCTGCAGGTGGTTCAACCCAGTATACAGCTCCTTGCTCTTCTTCTATTTATTAGATAAGGAAAGCAATAATTAAATTATATTTGAGAAGACCATGAGGCTTTTGGTCTTCGGTGTGTAAGCAATGATTTGCCTCCGGAATTGGGGCTCGGGATGGCCGGAGTTGGTCGGACGACGAGGTCCAGCGGCCGCTTGGTCCAGGGGAATTGGGGATTTTTCTGGGGAGTATTTAATCGATCAAATTTTGGAGTGCATATGCTATTAGGAAATAGGTGGAGCGTTTTGGGATGGAAATTGGACTATGAAAGGCCTTGGGATAGCCCGGCAACGTGAGCAGTGGGTGTTGAGCGCCAGCGAGGGTGGGATCGGAGTTGTGTGGCCTTGAGTGGAAATTGAAAGTAGTTCAGGTTTTAGGAGGCTTCTAGGAAGGTTTTTGCTTTTGGGGGCATAGGTAGGAGATCATCAGAGCGCCCTGGTGGCGAGCTCCGGCGAGAATGGCGGCGGTGGAGCGGAGCAGAGGGAATGCGGCTCACCTGGTGGCGCGTTGCTTGCCGCGTGAGCTAAAGGTGAACCTCAAGAAGCTGGGCAAAGTCCGTATTTATAGGGGGAGGCAATTTGTCGCGGTTTTGCCCGGGCGGATGAGCTCGTCGGGATTTTTCTCCCGCGGCGGATTCCCTCTCATTGCGGCCATTTATGGGTCATGCGCGAGGCCATGGGGGACGAAGACGTGGCCTTGGTGCGATCAAGCGTCCAGGCTGGGCGCCGATAGGGCCGAATAAAGCGGGCGGCAATGGCACGCCGGCGGCATTCGGGACAGGGGTCGCGGCGGCAGCAGATTGGGCCAGCAGGGGGTTTTCTGACCGTGCCATGGGAGTACTCGAGTAGTACGAGTCCCTAGGATCAATTTGGTCGAGTCGGTATGGACCAATAAGCTTGGAGTCGCACGGTAATGATTACTCCGGCTATTCTTCACGGCGGAGACGGCGGCGCCGTGGAACAGAGCGGGGCGGCGACGACAGGCGGGTAGAACATGTCGCGGCCGTCCGATTAGAGACGTGGCGCACTGGGAGCCAACGGATTTCATTTAAGTTTAAGCGGCGCGGCGGGGTAAAGGAACACGACGATCAAATCGGGATCGTCGGATGAGGCAATGTGGGGCATGGGTAGCCGTCGGATCTCCTTAAACCAAGCACGCGCGCGAGCAGCTTCTCTGGGAGTGGGTCCCAGTTGTCAGTGAGGGGAGAGCACGCGCGTGAATGGGAGAGCGACGCGTGGCTCTGAGGGGATTTCCTCCGGTGGGGTTTTCGGAAAAGGTTTTCCAGTATGTTTTTAATTCTAAAAAGCTTATAAAAATTATAGAAAATTGTAGGAAAATCAGAAAAATGTGAGGAAAATTTCTACGGATTTAGAAAAATACCAAGAATTTTATAAAAGCATAAAATTGCCTTTGTTCTATAAAACTTTTTAAGGCTCTTTTGGAAGTCCTTTTTCTTTCTTATTTTAAGAAATTCAAAAAAGGTATTCTAGAGATTTTAGGCATGTATAGGAGTAAAGGTGTAAATCTAGGAGATGCTCATGCAATTTGTGCGAAAAAATTTTTATGCAAAAATTTCAGGTTCGTCACAGCACGCATCTCGCCTTGAGTTTGACTGGTATCGTGTGGCAAAGGGATCGGTACGTGAGTATATTAAGGTTCAGCCGATATGATCATTTTGTGCATTTAGGGTCAATATGTCCTGTTAGGAACCGCTATTGACTTGTGGTTCGGAAAAGAATTTCTGAGGCCACGACCACTTGCGCATGAACCTAACGGGTTACACACTTGCCGGGAACCCTGGTTTTTACCAAACCAGACCCCTCTGTGTTACCGGTATGAGTCCCAAGGATCAGTGCTCATACCCACAGTGAAACAGAATCATGATACCAAAATAAAGCTACATTAGCTATTAAAATAATTCAGAGTGCGGCGGAGCTATATATTACATTAGCGGAGAAATATAACACATATTAAAAAAAAGAAGCAAGTAGTTACAATCAAAAGTAGTGTCCCATCACGGCCACAGACACACGCTGAGTAGGGAAACGGCTAGTAGTCCGGAGCATCATCCGGGAAGATCCCAACGTTCTCCTGCGTATCCTCGTATTCTTGACCTATTCAAGTATTGAACAGCCCCGCATAACATGCAGGGTTAGCATTTGACTGCTAGCAAGTGCTTTCTAGGAAGGGCCAGGTTAAGGTTTACCTTAATAAAGCTGATGGTTAATTTGCATAAAAGCATTTTACTTAGAATTGTAAAAGCATTTGAGAAACATGTATTAACAAATAGAAATTCTCAAAAGAAACAAAATTGAAACAATTATCCTCTCAGGTCTCAAGTTCTCAACTCATAATTCTCAGCTCATTATCTCATCTCTCATTTCTTATTTCTCAATACTCAAATCTCGATTCTCATATCTCAAACTCATGATTCTCATCTAGCAACGGCACACATGCCGGAATAACCTTACCCATGTCATATTATGTTCAGTGATGCTACAATGTGAAACCCACCTTGTCCGCCCTTAACCGTGGGCACGGCCATTCAAATGGTTTTACTCTGCAGAGGTTGTACGCTTTACCCACAAGATACGCTACCCTCCCGTCGAAGGATAGTATAACATAATCCTCCAGAAAATTAATCTTGGGCTTAAACAACGCTGCATTCGCTTCACACAGTACCAGAGAAATGCTTCAAAGACAAGTCCCCGCAATACCCCTGATGTTTCTCAATTCTTCAAATCTCAATTCTCAACTCTGCACTTCTCCATTCATCCACCGTGCATGGACAGTGAGAAATCTCAACATTTCTTTTCCTTTAGATTAGGCCCGTCCCATACCGGGCTTGCGGTCGCACGGTAAATACTCAATAAAGTAGTCACATGGTTCGGTCCTTATTCTCGGAGCAGCAACCAACACAAACCCAACCCTCGTGCTCAAATGCACCCACCTTACAATCCATCCGCTCCCTAGCCCATTTATTAGTTGGTCAAATTTTAATTAAGATGAATGAATCGAATCCCAGATCCCAACACAAGCGATTCCACCAAATCTCTTGATTTTGTTCCTAGCTACATCGAATGTTTGGGATTTAATCCCCGAATATCTAACTAAGCAATACAAAGCATCTATTATTTAAAAATCGTGGGTAATATTCACATAATTTATACTAGGGTTGAATGTTTATCGGTAGATACATATATCGGATGGACATATGCACTAGGCAGCACTATAGGACTTTACGGTATTTTTATTAACATAGCAATTTTGGTAAAGCTATAAAATTGGGATTCTAGGGAAAGACTTGCCTTCGGAGTAGTCGTACTCTTGCGGTGCATCGGCGGCGTCTAGGAATTCTCCTTCGGCGTCCGATCGTTCTATCGCACGCAAAACGAAGAAAACAACCAATAAATCACATATATAATAAAATAATTTTAGAAATTATACAAAAATTACAGAAGATAGGTGTGATTTTTATGAATTTTTAGAAACTTGAATCACCGGATTCGGAGATCGGATGAGTTCGATACTAAAGGTTGAAGTTTGTAGTTAATAGAAATCCTAGGAAAAGAAAAATAAAATAAAATAAAGACTACTGTAGCTTGGCCCATTATACGGCCCAGCTGACCATCCTGGTCTCCACCGGATAAGATGTGAGGGGATGAGGGAGTTAGAGAGAGAGAGCAAAAGAGAGAGAGAAAAAGAGAAAGGAGAGAGGAGGGAGGAGGAAGGAGAGGGGCGGCCGGGTGGGTCGGCCGGCATCCGGGCGGGCTGCGCCGGCGGTGAGGCGGCGGCGGTGGAGCTGCAGCATGGCGCGGCTGGGCGGCGACCGGTGGCGTGGTTGGGGCGGCGACGAGCTGTGAGGGCGGCGTGGGTCTTCGGCGGTGGACAGCAGCGGGGTGGAGCCGAGAAGGAGGCGGCGCGGCTGGAGATGCTAGGCCGGCGGCGCGACGTGCTGGCCGGGCGGCGGTGGCGTCGTGCACCACGAAACGGTGGCCTGCACAGGAGCACAGCGGTAGTGGTCAGCTGCAGCCGGCGACAAGGCGGCTACCTCGGGCAACACGGCGACGACGTCGTCCTTGGCTCCGGCAATTGCTCCACGATGCAAATGCTTTTGGTTGCTGCTGGGATTTAGGCTTTGGGGTCGGCTTCGGACTGGGTTTTTGCAGGGGTACACGTACGTATACGTGTACGTATACGTGGCTGCGAAGCTGCGCGTCGGCATGCATGCAAGCCACGCAGGGGCGGGGTGGCCGCGTCGGGTAGGCCACGGATGAGTAAGAAGAAAAGAATGGGAAGAAAGACCGAGATTTTTCTTGTATTAGTGGTTTTAGGAGAAATTAATGAAATAAACAAAGGTAATTTTAGATGTAAATAGTGTAATTTCTTTGCACTATGTGTGAATATGTATATTTATTTATTATTATTATTTTTGGAAGAGAGATTAGGAATGTAAATTAATAAAATGGTAATTGTGATTGAATTTTCTTGTCCATGAAATACTACCGTTCTTTCTTTAATAAGATTTAAAAAATTCAAATTGTTTGTTGCGATGTTCAAACAAAGTAGTATTTTAGTTATTTATTTATTCATTTATTTACTTGGGTGTCACAACACTTAACGGGTTGGAACATGTCTAATGTGTTGGATTCATTAGTGGGTTTCACGAATACTAATACGTACAGGATTAGAGTCCTAATAGGTCTCTAGCGTAGACGATTGTTGTTGTATGGAAGGGAGAAGATCAAGAGGATGATTTGGGTATTCTGAGAAGAGGAAGATGGGGGCTGCTCGGAGTGGGAGGAGGAAGGGAAGGGTCTGGCCAGATGGGAGCCGCTCCTATTGCTGGCCGGGAGGGAGAAGAAGATGATTTGGGGATTTTGAGAAAAGGAGGATATGGGGGTTGGCCTGAGCAGGAGGAGGATGGGAAGGGGGCTGGGCTAGTATTGATCGGCGCCACCATTACTACCATATCTGCTGCTAACCGGCGCTGCTACATGCCGCTGTTGCCGACCGGGAGGGAGAAGAAGAAGAGGACATGGGGATTTTGAGAAGGGGATGGGGCTGACAGGCCAGAGTGGGAGGAGGGAGATGGGGTTGGCTGGAGGGCGTAGAACAGAGACCTTGTTAAGTGATGACACAAAAAGATTAAGCTCATATGTGCACTATCACATCCCTAATTATTAAGCGGTTCTATCCAAATTAGCTGGCACTAGGCCGTGAGATATATGTGTTCCAACATAGACTTGTGCTCACAAGATATTAGACCAGCACACGACTCACACGAGGGGCCTCGCCGGAGGTGAAATTTACATAGCAGCCCTAGGTACATCAACAATGCTTTAGATGCCCACAAACGAATTAAACATTGTGTTCACTTATATAATTAAGAATGCGCGCGCGCTTTACATGCATGCAATGTATGCTTTAGATGCAATTAATCAATAATCATGCATCAATTCTTTCTGGCTCTCCAATAATCTTACTACGTACTGTTACATCGAATCGATCGGTTCAATTCTAGACAATATATTAGGGTACTCCTAATACAGGTTTCTTGATGGCTTCTACATATGCCATGTAGGATGAAAGGTTTAGGTGCATGGCAACAAATTAATACAGAGAGAGAGGGTTAGAGTTTCTTAAACTAGAGACAGTTTCTTCATTGAATGTTTTATCTTAAGAAACGGTAGAACTTAGCATTGGGGGCACTGATGGCTTCTAGATATGAAGAAAGAAGGATAGGATGCTTTGGGTAATGAGAAGGTAGTAGATGGATATTTAATGATGAAACCATGTCAAGAAACGATGCATTGTATCTATTGTATTAATTGATATAATGTTTCTCGGTGACGTGACTTCATTTGAAACGAGTCGAAAAAACACTCCTTTGTGTCTGCCCTGATCCAGTTGGTGTCTTGCTCATGCATGCAGGCATGCCCGTGTACGTACGGCGCCGCATTTCTTACACTGTGAGTGATTCATTGCTGATGCGTACGGCGTACGTATATAGAAAGGATAGCGCGCATTCACGTCGTACGTACAATTACTATGCCGTACTGGTGCCTGCAATTGCACACGATGCCACGCTGGCTCTGTCTGGTTGGCTGGCCGTGCCAGCTTTGGCCCGGCCCCCACGCTGGTAATAATTGTACAACTCTGCAGTTCAGACAACGATTATTTAATTCTGGTATGAATTTAGAAACCAAATTAAGAGACGTTTACGAATTTAGCAACACAAGAAATATTAGTACGAAAACTAAGCACGCGACAACAACAGAACCACGACAATAGCTTCATGAAATGAGACCAAACTAAAGTCTTCTTCTGAGCTCTCATAATATATAGCTAATGCAGATCCACCCAGAAATATTAGTAACAAATAAAATACTGAGGGCTTTGCTATTTCAATTTTCGAGAGATTCATTGACCGCATGCATGCAGCATCTGCCAGAGGCACTTTCGTCCATCGAATTAATTTCTGCAATGTTTGGTTGACGATCAAATGATCCAAGTTGCAGAAAGTACCTCTATGAAGTCACTGGCAAAATTCAATTGGACGTCATGCACACGAATCGGCTCAGAAGAATGTCGGCAACCATAAAACCCAGCAGTTTGGTCATGGTCTTGCAGATGATCGATCATAGAATTATCCTCGTAGTCCCATCCATGTATTTCTGTCTTCTCCAAATTAAAACACCAGCAAAATTAGTCCACATGAAAGAAGTCCATCATTCCAAAATTAAAGTGCTCTGTGCTGAAGTAATTCCAGCTGTTCCTGAAGGTGAAGGAAGATAAAACTACTTCAGATGTCTAAGCATACTGCATATATATCCTAGAAATGAAACCAGCATACTGAATGTCTAAGCGTAAATATCCTAGTAATTAACATGCATGCTATTAGACGGATAAGACCCCATGCATGTACGTATAAAACCATATATGCATGCTACGTACATATATAACAGTAATTAACATACGGAAATTAATCACGTACTGACAGTGAGAGTATCAGTATCACTATACATTTCGAGTTAGCACATGACGTACGGACTGCGTATGTATGTGCTGACAGTGAGAGTACGTATCAGTGTGCATGCATGCATGTAAGTATAATACTAACACTAACAGCTAGTACGTATACGTACGTAGCATGCATGGTCCAATACCACCCCAGTACGTACGCACGGATATAATGGATACGTACGTATCCAATTTGCACGTTTCGACTTAATTAATTCGCCGGCGCAGGACGACTGATGAGCAAATATAGCTTTGCTAGGCTGTATAAATCTACTAATTACAATTGAAATTAGTGGTCGATCAATGTTGCGTTTCGGAACCGTGTCAATGCCTAGCACGAGCGTATGTACTTTCCTGTTTTCAAATAGTATTTGACATCAATTATTACTCAAAATTTTCTACCAGGCACAAATATATACCAGCCACTTTGCTATTCGCAATGCAATTCTTTTTTTCCCCCATTTTGCGTCTATCATGCATAAACATACTTCCTCTTTGCTACTTGTGCCACCCACTATTATCTCATCCACACAATTATTAATTGTGAAGGGCATTTTTGTCATATTTTACTGTCAAAGAATTGTTTCCTAAATATGAGTGCATTGGTCAACGATGCCAAGTATATCAAAATGGAGGGATTAATTATAATTTAGATTATCTTGACAGAGCACCGGAAAAGGATCTGTCTATGGACATAGCAAGAATTGTCATGCCCTGCGTGCCAACGTACGGGATGTGTATGAATTTTCTTGCCGGATTATTAGGATGCCATGACTGCATGCTAAGCATATACTAAAGACACTGTACGTCTCTGTTTGGAGGAAGAAGAATTACATCAAGGGTAGCAATTAAACTTCTGTCAAAATTATCAAAAAGTGTAGCAATTAGGCAATAATAACTTGCCCTGACTTAAGAAGGCATTGAGAGCTCACTGGGCTGAGGTACGTAATTTGGCCCATGTTGGGAATAGGCCTCATCAGCTCTTCAGCTTCGGCCTTTGAACGAGGCTAGTGGGCCTGATTGCTATACCATACTGAGCTTCTCGATCATGGGCAAGCACACCGCGGCGCTCACAGGAGATAACGGACGGTGCACCTATCGCCCGGCGTCTGGGCGATCGCCCGATCTACGGGCTACAAACACCTATTTTTAAAAAATTACTAGTCTAACGTACATTTTTAAAAAAATGAATAAAAAATAATTTAAAAATAAAAAATTCGAGCTTCTCTATCTCAAAATAAAACGAAAGGGATAAAAATCTGTTGCATTTGTCCCTGCTCTATGTCTACAGTCTATACATTCGAAAAGGCTAACCAATGCATTTGTACAAGATAGCATAAATGATCTACGAGTTGGGGGGCTGTAAAAACAACATTACATGTTATGCAAGCAACTCCTGAACAAATGGTAAAAAGGTAAACATTGATGCAACAAAGAGAATTGCATTTGTGGGTTATGAGCAGTCACCTAGTACACTTCCAGTACAATCACGTCAGCCATTTTTATATCTGCCACTTACAATGGATCGTTGATGTGTAGTAAGAAATTGTTTCTAAGTTTGAAACATGGATTAGAAACAGAGCAATATCTTATTTGCATGTCCTCTTGATTGGATACATCATACAGAAAAGAACATTAGGATGATTCTAAACAACTACATGAAACCGTATAACAGGAGTGTCCTGACGTTAATAACAAACCTGGTTCGCAGAGTTCTATTAAATACTAATCTTGAGCAGAATATTCCACGATAAGGTCGATACCGATTCGCTCCACTGACAGATGGGGCCACACGCGTCGGGTGCTGCCTCTCCGCCTAACCAAGCAACCATATGCTTTTTCCATGCGATTACGTGCTAATCACAGTCTTTTAGTCATCTAATAAAGATAATTAACGTCATAAATAATGGCTAACGCTGATTGCCATCTCCTCTCAAAAAAAAAAAAAAAAAGGTTAGGAACCAACCTGTCCACTCTCGCTCGGCGTCCCCGGCAAAATGCACCCAAAAACCCCTCACTTCGTCCTCATCCTCTTCCTCGCCGCCGGCGAGGCCGCCGCGACTACCCTCACTGCCACCCCGGCGAAGCTCACCCAGGCCGATCGCGAGATCACGATCCGATGGTCCGACCTCCCCGCACCGGACGCCCTCGACTACGTCGCCATCTACTCGCCACCGTCCTCCCGCGACCGCGACTTCCTCGGGTACCTCTTCCTCAACGGCTCCGCCTCCTGGCAAAGCGGCCGCGGGGAGCTCACCCTTCCGCGCCTCCCGAACCTGCGCGCGCCCTACCAGTTCCGCCTCTTCCGCTGGCCCGCCAAGGAGTACTCCTACCACCACGTCGACCACGACGGGAACCCGCTCCCCCATGGCCGCCACAGCGTCGCCGTCTCCGGTGAGGTCTCGTTCGCTGACCCGGCCCGTCCCGAGCAGCTGCACCTCGCGTTCGCCGATAGGGTCGACGAGATGCGGGTGCTGTTCGTGTGCGGGGACGGCGGGAAGAGGTCGGTGAGGTACGGGTTGGACAAGGAGGAGGAGAAGGGCTGGAGGGAGGTGGAGACGGAGGTGAGGACGTACGAGAAGAAGCACATGTGCGATTCGCCGGCCAACGACAGCGTCGGGTGGAGGGATCCGGGCTTCGTCTTCGACGGCCTCATGAAGGGGTTGGAGCCAGCAAGGAGGTACTTTTACAAGGTAAATTGCATGGATTCGACTTGGAAACAATTTACAGGATAAAATTGTATCTGGGTAGCAATTCAGCTTCTGTCAATCAGATCATGTAGCAGCCTGCAGTTGTAATTGAATTATGGTAGGCTTCTGGGTTTAGGATCTCATTCTAGTAGTGAGATGGAGCATTAATGGTCTCAGAGATTGAATAGCAAATTAGTTCATATCAATCGTATGTGCTGTAGCCTGCATTGGGATTAGGTTATTACTATCTCTATGTTGCTTGGATGCGCCGATACTACACCATTTTCAAATACCGCGATATTTGTATATATCTATACCAAAAATGAAGAAATCACAGATTTCTTATTTAGTGAATAGAAATGTTCAGGACTTCAAGTTGAGCAGACCATAAATATTGCATAATAAGATAGCTAGGATGTGCTTTTCTGCAAAGAAAGAAGGCAAAGGAGGCGTAGAGAGGTGATGGGGAGCAGCAGTGAGACGAGCTTGAGGTGGTGGGGACATGAGGGAGGGGATGGAATGAACTGGAGTGGAAAGTTGAGGAAGTAGGCGTCCTGGTTAGGGATTTAGAGTTGCATTTGTGGTGTTTTGGCCAGTGCCTGGGTGGCTGTTCATGGTTTTCAATGGGAGGGATGCTCAGCTGGGAAGTACCGAGATAGTATGGGACAAGTATAACTTATTTTTTATGTATTTTAAAACATGATTTTTTTTTTCCTTGTATGTATTGGCGAGTACCCACTATCCAATGCCAATTTTTAGAAGTATCCACATAATGTAGAATACTGTAGGCACATGGGAGTCTAGAATTTGAGTATAGGAGTGAGCTGGATCATTGTGCCTTTGAAGTTTGTTTTTCCTTTTGATTCAGCTTGTGCGAACTAGTCAAGTTTTGGTTCATAAGTTCAATTTGTGATGGAGTTAGCTGAAATGTGTACAGTGTGCATAGGAAAGATTTAGAATTTCATATTAGGAGGAAGCTGGAACATTTTTGGTTTTAGAGATTTGAGTTTTCTTTGATTCAACAACACGATGAAGTAAGGTTTCGATTTAGGGGTTCACATTTTGAAGGAGATAGCTGAAATATTTACAATATAATACATTGGAAGGGCTCACCAAACAAAACCTATCAATTTATTTCATTTTGCTCTGGATCTTGTATTTAGATTAGTCTTGTGTGCTCTTTGTTTCACATGATTAGCATTCACCTATTATCAGTTATTCCATTGCCTTCACAAATTTCTACTGGATTGATTAAAAAGTCCTCAGTATTGACTTGTATTAGATATTATCAAGTCCTAATTCAATGTATCCAACTGTAGTCAGCAGCCACAATAAGCATCATCTATGAATGTTACCTTTAAGAAATGAAGTTAATGTACTGAAATATACGTCTGAATGTATGATTGATCATTAGAAGACTCAGTAAGCAGTACTTTTTGTAAAGGAGAATTTTCAAGATCAGATTTTTTTTAAAAAAAATCTGGAAATCATAATTGTTGCTGACGAGTTTTATTATGAATAATAATGTTTGTAGTGCAGTTCTTCATTCACATATATATGGAGTTATGATGGGAAATTGTGTATGAAGTACTAGTGATTGACAAATAATTGGACTGGCTCTTTTAATTCATAAGATTGTAAAGGATCTGCTGGTGAGGCATAGAAGTAGCCGCCCTTATACTTGTGGTAAACATTATGTTTCAGTTTTGATGTGTATATTTTGTTTCTTGTAAGTAGTATAGATGGAGAGCTATGTTAAATTATGTTTAAAATTGTCTAACCATTGATCAGAGTCATCTTGGCTTTATTCTAGCTAAAATGGTGGAACTGTTTAGTTTGGTTGTATGTATTTAATTGCTTTGCAATTATCTGACTGTTTTGACCAAGAAAAACATGTGAAACAATTAAGGTTATTAGTATCATGTGTAGCACTTTTATCATTTGTTTCATATTGTTGACACTGATGAAATATCACTCTTTTTTCATAGTTGGCACAAATAGAACGATTTTCTCTTGTTTCTGTGAGCTAAGCATTGACTTGAGTCTTCCTTTTTGTTTTATTAAGCTTAACATGTAGGTTTCTCAGGTTCAGCTAGGACAAGTTGTTCCACTTTTTTTCCTTATTAAGTCTATGATCAAAACCCCTTAAAAAAGTTTAGGCTTGTGGAAGACAAACTATGCTTGGGTACAGGATAGTTTGTGGTTCATATTTTCCAACAGTAGTGAAGACCTGTTGTCAGCATATTTTACATATTTGTTCTCTTCAGCTCTAGAATTTGATGAACTAAACTACTTTTGATAGGTTGGTAGTGACTCAAGAGGATGGAGTAAGACATACAGCTTTATTTCACGGGACAGTGAGGCCAATGAGACCATTGCTTTTCTCTTTGGTGATATGGGCACTTATGTACCTTATAACACCTACATCCACACACAAGAGGAGAGCTTGTCAACTGTAAAGTGGATCCTCCGTGATATTCAAGCCCTTGGAGATAAACCTGCATTTATTTCGCATATTGGGGACATCAGCTATGCTAGAGGTTATGCTTGGGTATGGGATCATTTCTTCAGCCAGATTGAGCCTATTGCGGCCAATACTCCATACCATGTCTGCATAGGGAATCATGAGTATGATTGGCCATTGCAGCCTTGGAAACCATGGTGGGCTGATGGTATATATAGAAAGGATGGTGGAGGTGAATGTGGAATACCATACAGCGTCAAGTTCAGAATGCCTGGAAATTCTATCCTACCTACTGGCACTGGCGCTCCAGACACTCGGAATCTTTATTACTCCTTTGATTCAGGTGTCGTGCATTTCGTCTACATGTCAACTGAAACTAATTTCGTTCAGGGCAGCGACCAATACAATTTCCTAAAAGCTGACCTTGAGAAGGTCAACCGAAGTAGAACTCCATTCGTTGTGTTTCAGGGTCACCGGCCCATGTATACATCAAGCAATGAAGCCAGGGATTTTGCTTTGAAACAGCAGATGCTCCAGCATCTGGAACCAGTCTTGGTGTCGTACAATGTGACCCTTGCACTATGGGGACATGTCCACAGGTACGAGAGGTTCTGCCCCATCAAGAACTTCCAGTGTCTCAACATGTCATCAAGCTTTGTATACCCTGGTGCTCCTGTTCATGCTGTGATTGGGATGGCCGGTGCAGATTGGCAACCGATGTGGCAACCAAGGCATGATCACCCAGATGTTCCCATTTATCCACAGCCTGAGAGGTCCATGTACCGTGGTGGCGAGTTTGGATACGCAAAACTTGTTGCTACAAGGGAGAAACTAACGCTGATGTACATCGGGAACCATGATGGCCAAGTCCATGATGTGCTGGAGATATTCTCTGGGCAAGTATCCAGTAACAGTACCGTTGCTGAGGTGGTTGATGACACAAAGCTTAGCACAGGGGTCAGCATGAAGTGGAAGATTTCTCCGTTATACTTGGAAATCGGAGGTAGCGTGATGTTTGCGCTGCTGCTGGGTTTTGCATTTGGATTTCTTGTCAGAAGGAAGAGAGAAGCTGCACACTGGACTCCTGTGAAGAACGAGGAATCATAAAAATCATAGATATTATCAGGCTGATGCTGATCGTTTTCTGAACCGTCACCTATTTATCGCCCTGAGCCCCAACACGGTGTTGTAGTGTTGTAAAGTAGTACACATGAGTGTAGTCTCCAATATATAATATCATTCGATAAGCGACGTAATCTTCACATTTATTTGTTATAGTAGGAGAAATTTTCTATGGGACACTGCAGTTTGTATTGTCCCACTGGGAATTCTCCCTTGTTAGCACGAGTGGTTAACATGTACCATAATGTAACATGGTCACCGTTTCATTACTGTGATTATGGATGTTCAATGGGACACTGCAATTTGTATTGTCCTACGGAGAATTTTCCCTTGTTAGCACGAGTGGTTAACCTGTACCATAATGTAACATGGTCACTGTCTCATTACTGTGATTATGGGTGTTCTTTATGCCATGTATTTTGACAGTCTTGCTTCTTTGAGGGACTGATGTGCAAGCAGCATAGTTGATGACTTTGAGAGATGCTGATATGGAGATGCTTGTGAAATGGCTTTTGCTAGCTATTATTAGTATGTGACGCGTTGTTGTAATATGCCATATAAATTAGAAAAAAGGTACCAATTTGACCTTGACCCATTTTGGTCTTGGAACTTCAAAACTAGGCTAAACTGATCCTCATGTTATCAAAACTGTGCAAGTTTAATTTTTTGACCGGTCAACATGATGATTTTGGGGCTATTTTTTACTGATATAGTTGTCCACGTAGGTGGTTTTAAGTCACGTGGCATCCACATGTGTCCGCCTCCACTCTCCATCCTCTCTCTAATCTCTCACTCTCCCTTCCTCTCTCAATCTCTCTCCTCTCCTATGGATCTCGACGGTGTTCCGATGAGCTCATCGGTGGTGGTGACGGCAGCGGAACCACGGCACAACGGTACTCTAGCTACTGTTGTGCATAGACGAGGGGCGGAGGAGAAAGAGGAGGTGGATAGAGAACAAGGAAAAGGGCGGTGTTGGCCCGTGCCACCGGCTATGGGCCAACCACTACCATCGTTGTCCTTGACTCCTCTTTGCCTTCCTGGATCCGTCTCCGGGCCAGAGTGCTGCCCACACAATGCCTTGGCAATAGGGTGGCCATGAGCGCCACTAGGTGTTGGGGAGGAGACGTCACATTAGGTGCTAGGAAGTAGGGCGGCCTAGGCGATGCTGGGTGTTTGAGAGGAGGGCGACGCTGAGTGTTGGAGAGGAAAAGCGATGCTAGGTGTTGGGTAGGAGGAGCGGGTGGCACGGTGCTAGGTGTTGGGGAGAAAGGCAATGCCGGGTATTAGGGAGGAGGGCGCTGCCTCGGTGGGGCCGGCAAGAGATAGAGAGGAGGGAGAAAGAGATTGAGAGAGGCAGAGATAAAGAGAGGAAGGAGAGAGGAAGTGACTACCACGTCAGCCCAGGTTTTTGCCACATCAGCCAACACTACTAACTTGGACACGACGTCACCCTCAAAGCACCATTTTGACAGGTCAAAGGACCTTTTTGGCCTGGTTTTGAGAACTCAGAGACCGACTTCACCAGTTTTAGAGTTTAGGGATCAAAATGGGTTAAGGACAATAGTTGAGGAACCAAATAGATACTTTTTCCTATAAATTATGCAAGTTGTCTACATGTATAAAAGTAGAAACTTGGTAGTTTATACTTATTCAGCTTCACATAACGATTGTACTAGTTTACGCTCCATCCTATGAAATGGTTACAAAATGCATTTTGTATCGTCTTGATGTGCACAAGGGGCTACCCGATCTTACGGTGAGTTGGTAAGTTCAATTTGGTAGAGTAGTGACTTTGACTAACTAGCTTCCATCCATACAAGGATAGGGTTCGACAATCGCTAAATCACTAATCCTACTCATTATCGACTAGGCCAAGAACACGAATAACCTTACCACAAAGACCTATTCATGCCAGTAGGGATGGCAAAAATACCCATGAGGTCTGGGTACCCATGGGTACCTGACTTGACGGGTCTAGGTCCTATTTTATACATGTGGGTATTTAGTTTTGAGTCTAGATCTGGACCTAGGTCTCATTTTGGATCAATGGGTACCCATGAGTACCGTCGACAATTGTAAAATCGATCCTCCGCCGAGCTTACTTGTTGATTGAGGGACCAAACAATCCCTTCCTGTCGAAAGGTTTTCGTCATGGATACACGGATTCGCCGAGATGAAGAGTAGATCAAACACAAAGGTTTATCCTGGTTTAGGCCTCTCGGAAGGAGATAATAACCTACTCCAGTCGCACGTGTGCGTTTGTGTTATTGCGATGAGGTTGAGAGACGCCCTCTCCATCCCATGGGTTGGTATTTAAAGTACGAGGTATATGTAGTTCTAGTCCTATACTATACGATCCGAAAAACCTATTTGGATAAGTTAGAATCCTACTAGATTTATAAGTATATCTTAAAAATATGCTAACTTGCTCCCAAAAAACATTCATATCTGGAAGGCTTCGGAGTCTGGCCGCAAAAGAATTCCCGAGACAGCAGGAGCATTAGGCCAACCATTCAGATGCACTTCTTAGGGGCCCATGATGACACGTTCAACAGACCATAAGTAAAGAGGCCTACTCCAAGCATCAATTACGGGGTATCAGTCTGAGTTTACCATGCTTGGTTCATTCTCTCTAGGTATGCGCTCTAAAGGCATATTTCATATGGAACCTAGCCGTCGGGATATCTTATCCAATTCCTGACAAGTACCTAAAAAATTAAGAATCCATTCCAAATAGGCCCACCCACCTATTTGGCCCACCATTTTTAACCTACTCGGACCTAATCCTAAACCAATCCCCTCTCTTCCCCTCCCAATCCCACTATCCCTCACACCCTCGGACACCACTGCCCTCTTGAATCGCTCATTCTTTCATGGCCCACCTCTTTCCTTCTTGGTCCCACCAAGCCGCCTCCCTCTCACTTCCCTCCTCTCTCTCCTAAACGCCCTGCTCCCGTTCCCTAGGCAGCGGCGGTAGGACTGAGCCAGCAGCATGGCGGTGCCTCCTTCTTCTCCTACACTTCTTGCTCCCCTCCTCCATAAGCGCCAAGCAGCGACGATGGTGACCCCTCCCCCTCCTAGTCGGCGGCGGCAGCAACAAGACCGATGATGTCCCTACGAGCACAACGTCCCCAAAAGTTCGGTGGCCCCACGACTTCATCTCCACGAGTGCAACATCCCTACGAGTTTGGCATCCCAATCATCCCCGTGAGCATGGCATGGTCCCCTTCTACACAGTGTCCCCGCAAGCAGCCGAGCACACTCTCTAGATCTCCCGTGAGGTCAAACCCGATGGGTACCCAACACCAGTTCTGGTTTAGGTACCCGCCGAGTCCAGGTATGGGTCTGTGTTTAGACTCGTGAATGGTTTTCGGTCTTGGGCCAGGTAGAGGTTTTGGGTCTTGGTTCAAGTTCAAGTCGGTTGGACCCAGAGAGGTACACGACCTGATCCCTACCTGCTAACAATCAAGAAACAAGCAAGAACAAGTAAAGGACAATATAAATTTGCAAATAAGATAAAGTTCACAGTAGTAGTGTTGAGGTTTTGTAGCTCGAATTGATTGGTTAGCCAACATAAGTGATTCAAGTGTGTTTCTCCAAGTGGAATACTACAAAATGAACAAAAACTAGCTAGAATGGACTGGAGGCTGGCCAATATACCTAGGATGGTGGGCCAGCTATATTAGCAAGGAAACCCTAGCAAAGTAAAAGGTGGAGAATATATGTGTCATGGCCCAACTCACCTTCAAGGCCTAGGCAATTCTATCCATGACTTGTTTCAGTTATTTCATACAACTCAGGATGAATTTTTTGTGTGAGGCCGGATGGAAAGAGGGCATAATAAACTTTCCATCAAGTGCTAATATACCTTAAATGGACTTTGTATGCAAAAGTTATACTTGTTTAAATGTGGACTGCTCCTAGGTGACCGAACTTGTTTCCATCTTGGGATTATCTTGTCTTGGTAAGAAAATGAGTCATTAGTGGTCCATTCCAAAATTCCTAAGCATAAGAGCATCATTAGGTATACATCTATTCTCCTAAGTATAATGATGCATTCCTAAGAGGAAAAGTGTCGACTTGTCCCTAAACTATCGCATTCGAGCCATTTTGGTCCCTAGGGTACAAAACCGGGTGAGATTGATCCCTGAGTTTTCAAAACCATGAAGATTTGGTCCCATGACAGGTCAAACCTGCCTTTCGAGTGGTTTTCGCTGATGTGGCGGTCCACAACCATTTTGGGTGACATGGATACACGTGATAGTTGATATGGTGGAGCAAGTGAGATGATGCTTGTGTGGCATAGAAGAGGATGGCCCACATGTCACTCTCTTGCACTCTCTCCCCCCTAACCTAGGAGCCCCACATGTCATTCTTTCTACCCCTTCTCTCTCCCCCTCCCACTCTCTCTCTCCTCTCATTTTCGATGGTGCGGACTCCTTTTCTCTCTCACACACCTTCCCTCCTCCTTAGTCCTTACCAGCAGCCTAGCCACCTCCTCGTCATGGCGTCGTAGACTCAGGGCTGACTCGGGCAATGGCGGTGGCTCACAACAGAAGGGCCGCCCCACTGCTGCTCGTCCACCCAACACTGTCAGTATATCCCAATACCTCAGATCCGACCCATCCCTAGACCTCCTCCCTCCACCAATTCCTTTGCTTGACCCTGTTGTTCTTACCTATCTCCGACCGCTAGCTTCACCAACCCGAGCACAGAGTGAGGACAAGGAGAGCTTGACGGTGCGGGGAGAGGTGGAGGAGGTGGCTCACCATCACGGGGGAGGAGGATTAGATGATTCACCACAAGAAAAGTAGATCAGAAGGGAGGCGGCATGGATCCAACTCATCGCACTCTTCTCCAATGCTAGTTATGTTCTAGCGAGCCAGACTAGAGCCCTTGTACCAAAGTATCGGCGTCTCCTCCCTCCTTTGCCCATCACCGTCGGCCAAAGTTTGCCATGGGGCTCCATTGCGTTGCCCCTGCACTAGAGCCATGGTGCGTTATTGTCACCCCTGCTGTTGGTCGGTTACGGGGGAGAGAGAGAAAGGGAGAATCGAGAGAGAGGGAGAGAGTGATTAAAAGGGAATTGAACATTAATTAAAATAAATGTTAGTGATATCACATTGTTTCCATGTGAATCGCCATGTCATTTGCCACATGTGATGCCATGTTGTTGAAAATTGCCATGTGGATGCCACATAAGCATAAACCACTTACAAAATTGGGTTTGACTAGGGGACCAAATTAGCATGGTTTTGATAATTCAGGGACTAGTCTCACCCGGTTTTGCATCCTAGGGACCAAAATGGCTCGAACACGGTAGTTTAGGGACCAAGTCGATACTTTTTCCTTTTTAAGAACGAGCTCACCGATTTGATTATTGTGCACATGCCCTTTTAATTGGACCTTGCATAAGTGATGAATCGTGGTGAGGTCGTATGTGTATTCGATGCAGTGATGTCCTCATCAAGTCTAGAACAAAAGATATATAATTTGTGAAACAAAAATACAAGCCTCGTAAGCACAAATTAGCTAAAAAATTATGAATTAAGGTTAGATTCACGATGTTAGCGCTTGGTTCAAGCAACCCGAATGCTTTTCAGGTCGTTATATATTATCTTCACAGTATATAAACATATATCTATTATTTCAAGCTAAAAGTTTGGTATTATGAATGTAGAAAAAGTGTCGATTTGGTTCCTGAATTATTGTGTTTGAGCCAAATTGATCTATGTGGTATAAAACTAGGTAAGACCAGTCCCTGAATTATCCATACCAGGTCATTTTAGTCCTTTGATCAGTCAAACCCGCTTTGAGGGTAGTTCTAAGTTATGTGGACATATAGGTGGCCGGGTTTGCACGCGTGGACGCCAGGCTGACTCACATGTAGACGCTGACATGCACGACACATGTCACACACTCTCTTCTCTCTGGCTATCTCCCATTCATCTCCCTCCCTCTCCCTCTTTCTTTCTTCTTCCTCCTCTCTTACATGAGACAATAAGGGCACAAGTGGCTCCGCCGCCAGTGTGGTCGGCCGCTTGGCCTCTCCAGCTTGCCGCGGGCAGATCTTCCTCCTCCGGTCCCTATCTCTTCCTGCGTCCCATCCTCTGGTCCTCTTCCTCCTCTAACTCTCCCTTATCGCCCTCTATCTCGTTTCTCTTCACCGAGCGGATCTTCACCCGGCGAATCACTTGACTAAACCTCCGACGCCACTAGCTCGACATTGAAGCTCCATATCTCCTCTTCGCCCTCTGCTTCTGCCTCTTGCTGCAGTCTGCCTTCTACTTTCTACCTCTCGTCATCGTCACCTAGATCCGCCCTACCACCTCATGCCGTCCTAGTCCTCGTCGCCCCACAACTCGGGTTGCCCATAGCTCCGAGCTTGCCTTCTGCCTCTTGCCGCAGTCTCCTAGATCCGCCCCACCGCCTCGTGTCGCCCCCTCCCCTCGCTAATCGTTGCCCTGCAGCTCGGGTTGCTGTAGCTCCGAGCTGGCTCCACCTCCGTCGGTGCGCCGACCAATCCAATGCCGCCCAGATCTGGCGCGTCGCCGTTGGCTGCCATCCGCCTGGTGCCGTCTTGCCTTGAACCTTTGTGTCTCCCCTCTTTTTGTATATGTAGGGCTCCGCACCACCATTGAATGACGAGCTCTCCAGTGGCACACGACCACGATGTCACTGTCCACAGAGAAAGGAGAGAGATAAAGGGAGATGCCCATGCAAGCGGTGAGGTGGCCGTCGACTGGACATCCATGCCAATAAAGCAGGCCACGCTGGTGTCCACTTCACCTAAAACGACAAGGTTTGGATAATTCAGGGACGGGTTTCACTCAGTTTTGTCACACAAGAACTAATTTGGCTCAAATATGATAGTTCAAGGAACCAAACCAGCACTAGCACTTTTTTCCTATGAATGTATAGTGACACTAAAGACCGATTGAGATGCTTGTTCTTTTTAGCTAAATCTAGCTATAGATTATAATATAAAAAAAGTTGTGGACCATCGATAACGGGCTTAAAGAGCCCAAAAAATTGTTTTAAAAATGGTTTTAGAAGATTTGAGAAGAACCACTAAATACCTTAGAAAATGGCTACAAAGTGCTACAACATTCAGCTTATACAAAAATAATAAATTTTTAGCCATAGTTTTAAATATTAATTTAAGCTGCACATGACATGAATGAGGCAACCCTCAAAATATACGAGCCCAGCTGAATCAGTGAAACAATGATGCTTAGGTTCGAAGGCTACACCTAATCTAAGAGCATCTTTCAACAGATGCTCTAAAATCGAGTCTCTGTATATCTCCTCTAAATCACTATTCGCCCTCTATATTTTTATCCTCTCCAGCAAAACCTCTATCCAGAGAAACTATAGAGGTTGATAACTTGATATAGAGAGACTCTAAATTTAGAGGTTAAGATAGAGACGCTGATGGAGAATGAAAGACTCTAAATATAGAGAAGATTATGTTTTAGATGCTTTACTGGAGATGCTCTAAACCCTTCGTTTTCACTTTACACTTATCTCGGTGCATTCCTTTCTATATACTTTTTTTAATATAATATTCCACGACGAGTTGGATTCCACTTCGCTCAATTGGCAAGTAGAGCCACACGCATCGCCTATTGCCTCTTTGCCTAAGAGCATCCACACTAGCTTCTCTAAATTTCTCCTTCAAAACACTATTAGCATCCCCTCTATCCATCCCTCTAAAATTCCTTCAAATTTTACACTACACTTTAAAAATTTTTTTTCCTCCATCAGCTACTCTATCATAAAAAGTCAGAGTTCTAGTGTTACAGAGTGTCCGCTAAGGGTGCTCTAAGGCCATGCATATATAATGGTATGGATGACTGCTTTTATAGCAAGCTTTATATTATTTATTTATAGACAATATTAAAGATACTCGTACAATAGGTTATTTTTATGCATGTATATAAATAGTTCATTTGTATATAAATTTTCTTATTCATCGACTACAACACAAGAAGAGATGACTCAATTCTAGATATCTCATTCATATAAATGTTTCTTTTTTCTTCTTGTTCTATAGTTGACTACAAGGAAAGAGAAGCTCAATTCTCTGTTCTCTTCGTATTATCTTTCATCATGTCGTTACTTATGGATGACTGAGGTGGATTCGCTGCTTATGCTCTATCCATTTAACCAAGTAACTCTCTCCATTTTGTTTTTACAGTAAAGAAAGAAGGAAAAAGTGGCAATTTTAGAAAAAAAAGAAGAGGGTGGCGACTCAGTAGCGACCAAGGCGTCCACCGGCCAAAGCTCTTCGGCCCTCTCGTTCCCTAACTTTGATGACCTCACTGGAGTTTTGGAAGTGATGGGAACCCTTTTCTTGTCTTATAGTTTCATATTTTAACGGATCTATTTTTTCGGTTAGGGCTGTGTTCGTCCCGTTCTCCATGGTGATATCGATGGCGGAGCAGTTTGACATGGTAATAACCTTTCTTCTAAGAATTCTCGACGTGATGTTTGTTTTCGGCAACCTCTTCAACGGCGTCTTCTAGTAGGTAGTGGTTTTTATAAGTGGTGTTGTGTTGTACTCTCTCCGTCCAATGATATAAGACGTATTTTTATGGTGGTAACCCTTTGGTCAATGGTTCAATGAAAATTATATTTGTCAAAAAAACTCTCCCTTTTCTTGGGATGAGATGCTAACCGCATTTTAGTCATGTACTTCCTCCATTTATTTTTATAAAGCGTATTTTAATTTGAAAAAGTCAGACTTTATAAATTTTGATAAAAAATTAGTCAATTATATGCATCTTTAGTGTACAAAAGATGTATCAATAGATTTGTATTTTAAATTATTTTTGATATAATATTATTTTATATAAATTGATAATATATAATAAGAAAATTTTAAGATCAAAATATTGCTTCAAAGACATTGTCAAATCAACCTACGCCCTGAATAAACATATGAAAAACGGAGGGAGTAGTAATCTAGATGAGTGATCATTAACGTCTTAATTACTGATTACCATGCAGCGCACCGGTTAGAAACCAACTTGTCCACGTTCGCTCGGTGTCCCCGGCAAAATGCACCACAAAACCCCTAACCTCCTACTCTTGCTCGCGGCCCTCGCCGCCGGCGAGGCCGCCGCGACTACCCTCACCGCCACACCGGAGAAGCTCACCCAATCAGACAGCGAGATCAAGATCCGATGGTCCGACCTCCCCGCCCCGGACGCTCTCGACTACGTCGCCATCTACTCGCCGCCGTCCTCCCGCGACAGCGACTTCCTCGGCTACCTCTTCCTCAACGGCTCCGCCTCCTGGCAAAGCGGCCGCGGGGAGATCACCGTCCCTCGCCTCCCCAACCTGCGTGCGCCCTACCAGTTCCGCCTCTTCCGCTGGCCCGCCAATGAGTACTCCTACAACCACGTCGACCAAGACGGGAACCCGCTCCCCCACGGCCTCCACCGCGTCGGCGTCTCTGGCGAGGTCGCATTCGCCAGCCCGGCGCGGCCCGAGCAGCTGCACCTCGCGTTCACGGATAGGGTCGACGAGATGCGGGTGCTGTTCGTGTGCGGTGACGGCGGGAGGAGGACGGTGAGGTACGGGCTGGAGAAGGAGGAGGAGAAGGGCTGGAGGGAGGTGCAGACGGAGGTGAGGACGTACGAGCAGAAGCACATGTGCGACTCGCCGGCCAACGACAGCGTCGGGTGGAGGGATCCGGGTTTCGTCTTCGATGGCCTCATGAAGGGGTTGGAGACCGGAAGAAGGTACTTTTACAAGGTAAATTGTGCATTGATTTCAGCTTGTAAACAGTATCTTTTTTTTGTTTGTGTTTCTGAGTACAATTTAGCTTCTGTCAATCAAGAACACTGCTTTGTATTTCCTTTCTTTTCCCCTTTGATACAAGAACACTGCTTTGTATTTCCGTTGTTCGCTAATGGAAATCGGGGTTGACCCCTTGATATAAAAAGAAGCTTCTGTCAATCAGATCATATGCAGCCTGCAGTTGCGATTAGATTACTGAAGGCATCTGGGTGTAGGATATCATTCTAGCAGTGATCAGGGGCATTTATGGTTTCAGAGATTGAATAGCAATTTTACTCCTATCAATCATATGTGCTGTAGCCTGCATTCGCGATTAGAACTGTATAGGTTGTCCAGATACACTGCGATACAATAATACTGCAACACGCCATTCCCCCAAAAACACTGATTATCAAAAATGTAGAAAGTAATGGCTGCTTTTTTACTACATAGAAATGTTCAATCCTTCAAGCTTAACAGTCCATAAAATATTACATGATAAGATAGGTAGGTTGTATTTGGCAGCAAAGAAAGAAGTCAAAGGAGGCGTTGAGAGGTGAGGGCAGGAATAGCAGGGATGATCTTGAGGTGGCAGCAAGATGAGGGAGAGGACGGAAGGGGCAGGAGTGGAGAGAGAGGGAGTAGGCGTCCGGATTAGGGATTTTGGGTTGCATTGATGGTGGATTGGTGGGTGGTTCGTACTGGGCTGTCCATGGGCTTCCAACAGTGGAATGTTGGGCTGGAAAGTATCAGGGGACTAGCGAGAGTATCGGCCAAGTATTGAAATTATTTTATTTAGTTTAAAATGGTTTTCTCTGATACGTAATTGGGAGTATCTGATTCGAATCGGTATCCAATACCAGTGTACCGATTTATAAGCACCTGCATAACGTAGATCACCTCAGGCACATGGGAATTTTAGGATTTTAGTCTAGAAGTGAGCTGGATCATTGTGCCTTCAAAGTTTGTTTTCCTTTTGATCACCTTATGCGATCTAGTCAGGTTTTGATTCATAGGTTCAATTTGTATTGAAGGTAGTAGAAATGTCTACAATGTGCATATGAACGATTTAGAATTTCATGTTAGCAGGAAGCTGCAGCATCGTGGTTTCAATAATTGGGTTTTCTTTGATTTGGTAATATACAATGAAGTAAAGTTTTGATTCAGAGGTTCACTTTTTGAAGGAGATAGCTGAAATATCTATGACAGGCTTAGGAAGGACTCACCAAACAAAAACTTATGGATTGATTTCACTTTGATCTTAATCTTGTGTGTAAAGCAGTCTTGTTTGCTCTTTGTTTCATATGATTAGCCTGCCCTATCAGTTATTTCATTACCTTTGCAAATTTCTATTGGATTGATTATGAAGTCCACAGCATTGACTTGTATTGGATTTTATCAAGTCCTAGTTCGGATCCAACTGTAGTCAGCAACCACAATAAGAATTATATATGACCGTTCCCTTTAAGAAATGAAGTTGATGTACTGAAGTATACATCTGAATGTTTGATTGGTCATTAGAAGATTCAGTAGTACTTTTTATGTAAAGCAGAATTTTCAAGATTAGTTTTTTTATAAAAAAAAATATAATTATAATTATTGATGACAAGTTTTTATTCTGAATAATAATGTTGTACTGCTGTTTTTCTTTCACATATGTATGGTGTTATGATTGGAAACTGTGTATGCCAAACTAATGATTGACAAATAACTGGACTGGCTCTTTTAGTTCATAAAATGGTTGTAAAGGATCCATTGGTTAGGCATAGAGTATGCGGCCCTTATACTTGTGTTAAACCTTATGCTCATTTCTAATGTGGATTGTTTGTGTTGTACTGTAACTAGTATAGATGGAGAAGTATGCTAAATTATTTCTAGAGTAGTAGAGTTGTTGTGGATCAGAGTCTCTTGGTTTTGTTTATCTGAAATGGTGGACCTGTTTAGCTTCATTGCATGTATTTCATTATTTTGCAATTGTGTAACTATTTTGACCAAGAAAAGCATGTGAAGCAATTAAAACTAGATAGTAGCATGCATAGCACTTTTGTCATTTTCTTCATATCGTTAACATTAGTGAAATGGGTCAAATGAAGATAGTAGCATGCATAGCACTTTTGTCATTTTCTTCATATCGTTGACATTAGTGAAATGAGTCAAATGACACTTTTCCTGTTGTTGGCACAAGTCAAATGTTTTTTCTTGTTTCAGTGAGTTCAGCATTGATTTGCCAGGTTAAGCTACAGCAAGTTGTTGCACTTCTTTTGTGGCTTAAAGTATATGCACAGTCCCCTCTTAAAAAGGTTTAAGCTTGTGGAACACACCTTCATGAGCGAAATAAGCTGGCCTGCAAAACAAACTATGCTACTACAGGTGTACAGCACAGTTTGGGGTTCATATTTTTCAACAGTAGTGTGGACTTATTGTCAGCATGTTTTGCATACATGTTCTCAATTTGATGAACTGAACGTTTTTAATAGGTTGGTAGTGATTCGGGAGGATGGAGTGAGACACACAGCTTTATTTCACAGGACAGTGAGGCCAATGAGACCATTGCTTTTCTATTTGGTGATATGGGCACGTATGTACCTTATAACACCTACGTCCGTACACAAGAGGAGAGTTTGTCAACTGTAAAGTGGATCCTCCGTGATATCCAAGCCCTTGGAGATAAACCTGCATTTATTTCACACATTGGGGACATCAGCTATGCTAGAGGTTATGCTTGGGTATGGGATCATTTCTTCAGCCAGATTGAGCCTATTGCTGCCAGTATTCCATACCATGTCTGCATAGGAAATCATGAGTATGATTGGCCATCACAACCTTGGAAACCGGAGTGGGCTACATATGGGACGGATGGTGGAGGTGAATGTGGAATACCGTACAGCGTCAAGTTCAGGATGCCTGGAAATTCTATTCTACCTACTGGTACTGGCGCTCCAGACACCCAGAATCTCTATTACTCATTTGATTCAGGTGTCGTGCATTTCGTCTACATGTCAACTGAAACTAATTTCCTTCAGGGAAGCGACCAATACAATTTCCTAAAAGCTGACCTCGAGAAGGTCAACCGGAGCAGAACTCCATTTGTTGTGTTTCAGGGCCACCGGCCCATGTATACATCAAGCAATGAAGCCAGGGATTTTGCTCTGAGACAGCAGATGCTCCAGCATCTGGAACCACTCTTGGTGACATACAGTGTGACCCTTGCACTATGGGGACATGTCCACAGGTACGAGAGGTTCTGCCCCATCAAGAACTTCCAATGTCTCAATCTGTCATCAAGCTTTGTATACGCCGGTGCTCCTGTTCATGTTGTAATTGGGATGGGTGGTCAAGATTGGCAACCGATCTGGCAACCAAGGCAAGATCACCCAGATGTTCCGATCTATCCACAGCCTGAGAATTCCATGTACCGTGGCGGCGAGTTTGGATACACAAAACTTGTAGCCACAAGGGAGAAGCTAACGCTGCTTTACGTTGGGAACCATGATGGCCAAGTCCATGATATGCTGGAGATATTCTCTGGGCAAATATCCAGTGACAGTAGTGTTGCTGAGGTGGTTGATGGCATAAAGCTTGGCACAGGGGTTAGCACGATACGGAACGTTTCTCCCTTGTACTTGGAAATCGGATGTAGCGTTATGTTTGCGCTGCTGCTGGGTTTCACGTTTGGGTATCTTGTCAGAAGGAAGAGAGAAGCTTCACAGTGGACTCCAGTGAAGTTCGAGGGATCGTAGAAATCGCAGGATATTATCAGGCTGATGCAAATCATTTTTTTCAACTGTGGCCAATTTATCACACTGAACCCCAACACTGTATAATCTGTATTGTACCTTTGTACCCTAGTATAGTGTGTATATAGCTGTCTAAGATGGCTCCTTTCTAAGAGCCGGTCTTGGCATATGTATTGTCGTGATTTTCCAATGTATAATATCATTAAATAAGTGGCATAATCCTCAAATGTGTTGGTTAACCTGTACCGTAATGTAACTGATCTCAAAAAAAAAAAACCTGTACCGTAATGTAACAAGATCTTTGCGTCATTACTGTGACTCTGGATGTTCTTTATGCCATGCATTGTCAGTCTTTCTTTGACGGGCTGAATCTAGTCATAGAGAAATTGTATTCGCTGGCAAGCGTAGTTGATTCTGATATACAGATACTTGTGCAATGGCTTTTCCTATGCTGGCCTCACTCTTTATTCAATAAGACTCAGGTAGTGTTTCTTTTAACGGTTGCGGTTGTGTTTAAACTGAAAATTTGTATCTTCTTGATAAGGACATCCGAGGAATCAAAAAATTATAGAAAAATGGTTTTGAGAGCTTTGAGAAGAAATAATAAGACCTACAAAAATTGGCTATCAAACGTCAAAACGTTTGACTTGTACAAAAATAATAAATTTTCAACTTATAAGCAAACGCCGAAAGAAACACTACCTCAGCACGGACCTCAAGTATGGTTGTACATAGTTACTCCAACCACCATGTATGAATACTTTAGGAAGAACCAAAGATATATATACTGGGTGAACTGAAGATTTGAGTAAATTCTAAGCAATCCCTCTTTTTCTTTGTAAATTTGAGAGGAAAGAAAATGACTTCAGTTATAGTTAACCACAACCACTATGTGATAGTATGGTTGTATATGTCATCATTTGTTTCCTGTCGCAATTGAGCCGTCAATGAAAAACTTAAATCCCCGAGGGCCTCCAGTCGCCGACAGGACCCTGCCCGAAAGGTTTTACTTACTATGCAGCAACAGAAGGCCTGCGCCGGCGAGATGCGGTCCAAGAAGAAGGTTGCGTCGTCGGCGCCGGCATCTCGGGGCCAATGGCAGGCGCAGGATTTTAAAATTGGGTATACGTAAACAAAAAAAGTTATGATCATGCCAAATTCTCGATGAGAAGAGCAAAATATAAATTGTTTAGAGCATAACACCAATAACATTATCTCAAGTAATATAAAGGAATTACAAAACGAAAATTGAAATTACAATAGAATTCTACGGTCTTTCATATTTTACAGAGGTTTATTGATTTCCCAACTCCTAAGTATCAACTATGATCTATGAAGTAATAGTATTCAAGTCATTAGGTATTGATTATAAAAACTCTTTAGATAATATGTAATTACTAATTAGGTTTAGAGTAACTTGATTACTTGAGACGTCTTGGAGCAGGCGCTTGTCGCTTAGCCGCAGAGGCAGAGGGCGAGGCGACCGCCGCACTAGAGTCTGGAGGCTGGAGCACTGGCACTGGCTTGGGAGCAGGCTCGCAGGCGGCGGGCGGCAAGACTCAGCAGATCGACAGCGCCGGCGCCATCGCCGCCAGTGCCAGTGCCAGCCGAGCCGAGTCGGACGCGGGTGCATGCCATGCATGACCACCGTGGGCTGGGCCGGGATTCGAGGCGACAATGACGGGCCTCGGGGACCGAGCGGGCCGGCGGTGGGGTTGGGTCGTTGGGGTGGGGCGGGCGCATGGGCTGGGCGGGGCAGGGCACTGTCAAGGCGCGTGGGCCGAGGCACCGCCCGTCGATCGCCGGAAGCCGAGTCGAGGAAGACCAGAGGCGGATCACAGGCCTGAGCCGGGCGCCCAGAGACAGAGGCCGCCGCGGCGCGGCGCATGCCAGCAGATGCTCCAGATCCAGGTGAGGTCGCGAGCACCGAGGAGGGAGTCAGGGGGAGGGGAGGCGACGAAGACCGGCCGACTGGGAGGCGGGAGCTGGCAGGAGGTGGCTGGCGCGCGCGCTGCGCGGTGCTCCAGCTCTAGATCCAAGAGGACCAGGCGAGCGCCCAAGTCCCAACCGGGAGGGAGACAAGGGACGGTGCTCTCCGATTTTTTTCCCAAAAAAATTGGGTGTACAGTTGTACACCCTTGACCCCACGTGGGCCCGTCCCTGCTCGGGGCTGGTCTCTACCCGCGAGTTGCGCCGGGAGGGCCACGCCGTGACGGTGCTAGAGCAGAACGCCGACATGGGCGGGCAGTGGCTGTACGACCCGAGAACCGACGGCGGTGACGCCGGTGAAGGTGCACAACAGTGTCTACGCCTCTCTCCGGCTCCTCTTCCTGAGAGAGCTCTTGAGCTTCTCCGACTTCCCCTTCTACCCCTCGAAGCATGGCGGCGACGCTCGCCGGTACCCGGGCTACGCCGAGGTGCACCGCTACCTCCGAGACTTCTGTGACGAGTTTGCCCTCATGAACGCCGTCAGGCTCAACACCAGGGTCCTGCACGCACTACAGGAAAAGGCTTTATTCTCCACGTCCAAATATATGGTAGACGGCCAAAAAACCCTGTCGACCAAAAAGAGCTTAAGGTCGATAACCTAAATATGAGCCGTCTACTCTAAACGTGAAAAGAGGCCCGCCATCCATCCCGCGCTGCAGCGGAACCTATTTAAACTTAGGGTCGACCGCCTAAACAAACCGTCCACCATAGTTGACGCGCGGGGCCAAGGAATGAGCTAGGGTCGGCGGCCCGCTTGGCCGTCCACCCTAAGCTGCGCGCCCGTGACCCCTTCGGGCCCAGCTGGCAGTGACAAATGCTAGGGTCGGCGGCCTGTTTGGCCTGTTTGGCAGTGACAAATGTTCTAATTCATTTTCTTTAATTGCTAGGCTTCTGGATCAGGGGGTTCTAGCTCAGCCACCGCAGGTCCAACATCCGTTCCAGTACTCGATCCGGTTTCCAACTCAAAACACTTCGGACATGGTACTTCTATCGCCACAAATTGTAATTTGGGAAGTCATTGAAATATGATTTAAGTTATACATTGTTTTCTTGCTTTGCAGGAGGCTTCAAGATCAGCTAGTGCAGCTCAACATGGGGGAAGTGGCGCCGAGCCCACTAGCAGTGCTTCGGCGGACTTTGTCGACGAGATGCTTGATACGCCTTCGGTGTTTCCTCCATCTAGTTAGAATGACTAAGGTGATGTGCTATATCTCTTTATCTCTTGTTTCATGAGGATTTGTGAACTTGTCACTTATGTTGAATCTTTGTTGGAAACCTCTATATCAAACTTTTGTTGCATGTAAACTATATGTTGATTTGTGGATGTGATTTATGATGAGTTCGTAATTTGTGAATGTGTATGGATATGAATTGTGATGAGTATGGATGTGAATTGTGATTGTGTATGAATTGTGATTGTGTATGGATATGAATTGTGAATATGTATGGATATGGATTGTGATGAGTATGGATATGAATTGTGAATGTGTATGGGGGTGTATAAACGGGGTGGGATGACTTTTGTTGCAGGTGCGGCAGAAACAATTGCCAATTGAATTTTAAAATTTTTGGGCAAATGGGATTTTTTTTACCATGGATTAATTAGGGTGGACGGTCTTCTCCACGCGACCGTCCACCCTAATGTGTGTCAGCCGGCCCTCCCAGGCTTAAGGTGGACGGCCAGGTAGCAAACACCGTCCACTCTAACTTTGGGTGGACGGCCACGTGGAAAAGGCCGTCCACCCTAAGCCTGGATGGGCTGACATTAGGGTGGACGGCCACGTGGAAAATTAGGGTGGATGGCCACGTGGAAAAGACCGTCCACCCTAAGTTAGAGTAGACAGCTGACTTTATCGTCGACCGTAGTGTTTCGTGCCCGCGCGCTGGATCCAGTTATGGTGGACGGCCGTTATTTGGCCGTCGACCCTAATAGGGTGGATGGCCCTGCCGTCGAATTAAATATGATGGTCGACCACTTATTTTCGGCGGCTTAAGGTGGACGGCCAGCTGTCGACCCTAGTTATGGTGGACGGTTTTAACTCTATGGTGGACGGTTTTGGTTGTCGAGATTACTTTTTTTTTCTGTAGTAGCGTCGCCATGGCGCCGCCGCCGCGTGACCACACGGTGGCGACGTCGGCTGCCTCAAGTTGGTGGTGCAAGGCGAGCAGGCCGAGGCCGTGACGGAGGAGGTGTTCGACGCCGTCGTCGTCGCCACCGGCCACTACTCCCAGCCAAGGCTCCCGACCATCACTGGTACAGTGGTACAGCGACAGATTTACCATTTCGATCTGTATCTTGTGATGATGCGCTGAATGCTTGCCCAATTAGGGATGGAGGAGTGGAACCGGAGGCAGCTGCACAGCCACTCTTACTGGGTGCCCGACTCTGTCCAAGACGAGGTGATCGACGTTCAATCGACGAACTGCAAGCGTGATGAATCAGATCAGTGACGTGAGCGCATCTGCAGATCGTGGTGATCGTGGGCTGCCATGAGAGCGGCAAGGACATCGCTGTGCATGGTGGCGAGGGAGGTGCACCTCAGCGTCAAGTCCATGGAGGACGACGAGGTGGTCGCCGGCATGGCCAAGGCGCTGTCCAACCACGGCAACCTGCACATGCATCTCCAGGTACAATGCATTTCTTCCTGCATATGGTCAGTGGCTCAGTGCTGTGGTGTGAGTGTGACGTGATTCTTGCAGGTTGACTGCCTGCGCGAGGACGGGCGAGTGGTGCTCGTCGACGGCTCGAGCGTCGTCGCCGACAGCGTCATCTACTGCACCGGGTACTGGTACTCCTTCCCGTTCCTGGAGACGGAGGGGAGGGTCACCGTCGACGACAACCGCGTGGGGCTGCTGTTCGAGCACGTCTTCCCGCCGTCGCTCGCCTTCGTCGTACAAGTCATCTCTTCTCCCACTCCACCAATGGCCGGCTGTCTCGAGTTGACCTCTCATCTACCAGTTTCCATTGATACCCAGTTGATCATTCCGCTGTTCTACGAGGCGCAGGCGCTGTCCGGGCGGCGGAGGGCGCTGCCGCCGGAAGAGGAGATGCTGCGCTCCGCCGAGGAGTACCACCGCGCCAGGGAGGCGGCCGGCGTGGCGAAGCGCACACGCATCACCTCCTGGACCTGGAGTACTGCGACGAGTATACGCGGAGAAGCACTGCGGTTTCCCGCGCATCGAGGCGTGGAAGAAGGAGCTCCTGTGGTCGTCGCTGCTGGACATGCGCGACAACCTCGAGACCTTCCGCGACAGCGACCTCGTCCGGTAGGGCTTGCGGTACGTCCCAGGGATGGCTGCCCCTCTCGCCGCAGGATCAGGAAGAAGAAGCCGTGCGATTCATGGGCGCTACTGCTGCATCCTATATCTGTTCTCAAGTGAACAACTCTTTATTTTTTTCGACAAAAAAAGAAAAAAATCTTCTGGCAACATATATGAAGGTTGAATATTGCTTGGCTGAACAAATAATCACGAGCCCGGGAACAAATGAATGCTACCAAGATTGCTCGTTTACTACCCGATGAAGTAATGGCAATGGGGTCTGCCAATTAGCTCTTCCCTATTTTCTTCTAGGGACGGACTGCCCGATTTCAGTCGCCGCCTCCCCTACCTCGCTGCCCCACTCCACCGTCACCCGTTCCCCTCCCCGATCTTCTTTCTCTCCGAATGGAGCAGCTCTGCGTGCTTTTACCGCCACACTTGCCTCCGGTGGCCGTGTGAGCCCTCAATTCTGTTTTTGAGGACCATTGTGGTTCCTACACTAGTCTCATGATTGGTAGGCTAGTGCACACATTTACATAGCTGGATTATTATATACAAGCGATACAAAAGTTTCAACGCTACATAATTGAATTAGATGATTAGTTTATAGCAAGGCCGGTTAGGCCAACCTCTATAGTACAACCAAAAAAAAAGATCAGAGTTCAACGACATTGCAGAAAGCTTAAAGACAACAAAAGATTATCTAGCGGCTATGCAATCTTACAAACAACTGGAGTGTCTCCCTAGATTTCATCATGACCGTCGTAGCCCAAATCCTCATTCTCATGACACTCATAAGGATCCTCAGTTTGATCTCCATCTAAAAGAGTGAGTGGGTGCGAGAGTAAGTGCACAATCAAACCGCACTTGCGAGTTAACATCCTCCTAATGTAAGTAATGATAAAGGCTCTAAGGAAAGGCAAACGGTTCTTTTATTTGCATAAAGCCAGATGATGATGATGATAATGATGATGATGATGATGATAATAATAATAATAATAATAATAATAATAATAATAATAATAATAATAATAATACAAGTCTATGACTTAGCCACTTAAAAAGAATGTTGTTAAGTGGTCATGTATTTGTTGAGTGAGTTATGGGTCCCATTGTGAGCATTTACCCAACCTGTATACCATCCTCTGGACCTAACCTCGGACACAACCAAACCTAATCTCAAACTTAATTGCTCCCAACATACTGGTCTTCCTCCTTTCTCTCACCATCTTATTCTAGGATTTAGGTTCTCCTGTTGTGGATCACCACTCTACTGGATTACCGGTCCAACAAGTGCATGACCTAAATCATCATCGCTGACGGCATCCTTCCGCCTTCGCCTCGGGCTAGAGTTTGTTCCAAGGTGTCTCCTCGGACCACGCAACTGGACTCCAACACCCGCACTATCGCGATGACCATGTGTTATGTCGAATCACATCCAACACTATTCAAAGGACCACTTTGCTTCTCAATAACCATAGTCCAGGAGTCGGAGAACCACACTACGCTCCCTGCCTCAAATGTAGTTACGTTCTTGACCTCTAAGCTTAGATCCCACTCTAGACATAACACCACAGGTAGCAAATCCTCCATTGACCCACAAATACAATGATAGACCCTTAACACCACCTTATCCGCACATTTACCCAAGACTAGACTCAGCATCCCGTAATCCCCTAACTTTGGACCTCATTTCCCTACCAACTTCAACTTAGACTATTTTATATTAAGATGTCAGCAGATGTGGTGGTGAACTATCATCCACCATTATGGGGCAAATCCACCTCAAAAATAATAGATTAGACCTGAGCATGGCTAAGCAAATTTTACCCAAGGACTATGAGTCCAAATTATCTAGTAATTATCCTAGGGTTCCAAACGATGTGATAATCAAGACAATCAGGGAATGGTAATCAAAACATAGCAAGGATCACGGCATGTGTACAACATGACTAAGGAATAGGCATAACTACTCTAGCAGCTCAATTATTTGCAACATAATAGAGCATGCAATTTCTTAGTTGAAACAAAATAACTTATTTAAAACTGGGTAAGATATAAACTATGGATGTTAAATTGCTTGATCCTGAAGATTGATAGTCCTCCTTGGCATCTTCAAATCTACCATCAGGATCCTCGACGTCTATGTGTACAAACAACGGCAATAAATATCCATATACACAAGGATGATGCATGTATCCACGGTTTATCTACGGTTGACTGTAATTAGTGTATTATTTCTAATTAACGTAGCAAGACTACTACATGTAGTAATATTCAATGCATGAGTATGCACCTAATTACCCTCGCTAGGGATACCATGCTGGAAAAATAATTTTAGAGTAAATTAGAATAACTCATTTATTAGTTCTTCATAGCCATTATGGGTTTTCTTGATTTTTATAATTTCTTAGTACTAGGGTGTAATATTTTTTTCTAGGTTCTTCTTAAGTTGGAGTAATTTCCAGAAAACTTTAGGAATTTTCAGAGTTAAATTGCTATTTTTAATAAAGCTAATAGGGTTTCTGATAATTTTCTTAATAAAGAAAATGGCTTATTAATTTCTTAAAAATTTTCCAAAGGGTGAGGATTAATTTGATCCAAACAATTATATTTTTTCTAGGTCTGGTACAACACCTAGTATTTTCTAAAATTTTCCTAGAATTTTTGGAAGTCTTACACTATTTATAATAATTCAATTTGTACTTCTAGATTTGTTGAAATCGATAATTACTGGAAAATCCTAATGAACGGTAATGGGCTCGGCCTAATAATATTCAAACTGGGCCCACTACTGTGCGGCCCAACTACATGTGAGCGGCCCGGGGTTGGCTGACCTGTATTGGCGTTGATACATGGGTCCTGGGTCCACACGTTAGTAGCACGTGTTAGATTGAGCGGTGGGTCTGTTGGGTCCACCGGTCAGCGCCAGTGAGGGCTTAGGATACATTACATGTCTTTGGCTCGAAAGCGTATTCTAGTCCAATACGTTTCCACTTACACTAACACTGAGACCACAAGACCTGCATGTTAGTGACTCTACGCAGAGGCAGGGTTTTCCCATGTTTAATTTGTGATGGGCCCTAACCATCAGCGACTCATAATCTAAAATCGGGTTTATTTAGATTTTTACAAATCTTGGGAGCCCCACCTGTCAGTGGTTGGTTAACGCACAATATTCTCTCAGGATAACGTCACGTTGACATCCCTTCTTCTTTCTTCCAACCAAGCGGGCAGAAGAAATCTTCGCCGCGCACTGGCGCTCTGGTCCATGGTGACTTGCGAGATCCTAAAGGCGGTGGTTTCATTCCACTAGGTCTCGCCGTCGGCGGCCCATGGCGGTGGTGTGATGCGCTATGGCACATGGTGGGGGCTAAGGCCGAATTGATGAGGGAGAAAGTTCTAGGGACTACTAGGAGACTACCTGAGGCGGCGACGAGCTCAGGGATGGCATAGCTCAAGCTAGCACCATGGGCAGTGGCGGTGCCGAAATAGAGATCACCTCGCCCGGGTGCTTCGGTGATCCCTAAGCAAAATTGGGGGCAAGAGCATAAAGAACAGACCTCAGGGGTGCTAGGAGCGTAATGAATTGATCGAAGGCTTACTGAGGCATGAGAGAGGCGAAAGGGGGTAGTTTGGAGATTGGGGGTGGCGAAAATAGGAAGAAGAAGAATTAGGGCTGGGTTGCGAGCTATAAGGGGGTGGGAAAGGATCATGGGTGAGAGGACAGTGTCCCGCAGGCGTGGGGCTCGAGGAAAAATGGGCGATGGCATGGGACGGCGCAGAGCAGCGCTGGCGGTGATAGTGATCAATGCGGTGATGGGACGTGGAGGGGCAGGGATAAGTAGGGGCATGAGGCAGGCGCCATGTGGTGACGAGACAGCATGGCGGAGTAGTCTGGCATGACACCGCCCCGCATGACGACGTGACAGCAAGCGGCGCGTGCGGCGCTGTCAGGCACGCATGGCGCGACCACCCTGTGCGAGGTGCAGAGAGAGAGAGAGAGAGAGAGAGAGAGAGAGATGGGCCAGAGTGGGCTGAGGTCTAGTAGGCCTAGTCCAAAAGTGGATTTGAATTTAAATTTATATTGATTTGGTGAAGGATGAGTTCAAAATGGCTTTGAATTTTTTAATTCAATTTGCATTTTCGGTTGGTGAATAGTGTTTAATAGATTGAATTTTTGAATTTTTGCAAAAGTCCCAATTTTGGGTTGTTGCAAGCCACCACCCATGGCCAGCGGCGCTCTCGCCACCTCGCTGATCCTCCTGCTTTCTCCAACTAGCACATTTGTCTCGTCTACCCTAACTCTAACCATTGCACACTGATCCGCCCGTGGATTCTACCCACGCCCTCCGATGAACCTGCAGCTGAAGGGGCGCCACCACTGTCTCACTACACCACCGCCACCATCTCCTACCATCGGGTTGCCACCAACCTGACTTCCCTAGTGAACCCCTCTCCTAAATCTTAACCCTAACCGTAGCGGGCGTTAGAGGAGAAACTGGGGGAGAATAAAGGGGAGTATGAGATGAGGCGGATGGCGTCAACTAAAATCACGAATGATTTCAGGCGATTGCCAATTTGCAATTCCCTTCCTTTCGTGAAATCACGAATGATATCAGGAGACTGCCAATTTGCAGTTCCCTTTCTTTTGTGGTTGTTAATTGATAGAGACTCCCAGATAGTGTTTTCAAGTCATCAGCTAATCGCCGATTAGCTGTCTGGTTAGTTGCTAGGCTCCGACTTGGTGCCTTGACGTGACTAGGAGGTGTAGTCGGGCAACTGGACAGTTAATCATCGTCGAATCATGATTATCTATCCATTATTAGTTGTCCTAATCGGTTGGAGGGGGAGAGAAGAAGAGAAGAGGGGGGATGAAAGAGAAGCGAGGGAAGCACCTCTCCTGGCAGCTACGAGGCTCTTCTCTCTGGTAGAGTACCTTCCATCTCCTGGCGGCTGGGAGAAGGAAGAGAAGGGGAAGAGAGGTAGAAGAGAGAACCATAGTTTATATGGGCCATCAACCAAGCATAGCCTATTAGCCCTGTCCACCCAACATAACACTCGTATTGTCTAGAATGCTGCCTCATTACACTATAACCCTAACTGTCGATGCCTTGTAGGAAGTAGCAAACACGAGCAAAGAAGTAGCAAGCAGCGGTGTGGCTGCCGTGTAATAGCCAACGACGATGGTGAGTAGGTGGGGGAGGATAGGAGGCTTACCTCGTCGGTAACCCTAGCTTCTTCCTCTCCTTCTTCTTCCTCTTTTCCTCCTCTTCCTCTTCTTTTCCCTCCCTATCTTCCTTTCTTTTTCCCTCCTTCCCTCCCATGTACGACCGAGTAGTCATGGCTAGTCGGCCTCTAACCGTTCTAATCGGCTAGTCGGTTCCTAAGTGACTCCACTATACGACTTGAAAACATTGCTCCCGAAATCCTTATTCGCTCCCTTGGATGAGTTAGCAATTAGTAGCGAGTGCATACTGCAACGGGCTATATGGCCCTATTTGGCATAGCTCTAGCTCCACCTAATTTATGGAGTTGGTGGAGCACCCTATTCCTAACTCCAGAAATTCATAGAGCTGGAGTCATGGGTACATTGAGGATGTTTAGGTGAGTCATCTTATTTATATTTTAAACTAAAAATATAAATTTAAGTCACTTTATTTTAACCTACAAACTTGCAGTTTGAATACTCAGCAAGAAAAGTCCTTATAAATGATGATGCAGGATACAAAGACAGGGAGGGGTTATTTGCATAAAGCTAATTTCATAATCTTTCCCTATGAGTTAGAAAACTGCAGTTTGAAATTTTAAGCTAAATTAACGAACCATTGTTTATCAGTTTAACACCAGAATATCCCTCGTGGCATAAACCGAAAGGCGCTCACTGCCCGGCACTCGCTGCCAAACCACTACATCAATTAGATTATTAAAACAATGAGACTACACCAATGGATCTGTTCCGCGCCCGCTCTTGACCGTGAACACGGCTATCATGATAGTTTAATCTCTGCAGAGAGGGTACACTTTACTCATGGGATGGACTCACCTTTCGGAGACTCCAACGAAGCCTTTGGCGAGGTACACCTAGACTTGAGCCCGCCCGCTAAGGATTCACCCCCTGGCGGCCTCCCACCAAGCCAGTGGTCTCCTCGTGTGCTTTGCAGGTCTGCAGTGGTAGTTAGCCACACCCACACCTCCAAGTGACACACCCAAGTTTAAGCTTCCTAAGTTAATCAGCTAAGACGTTACCATGTTAGCGCCCATGGTTGTACTGTTATGCGGGAATAGGCATTCGACCGAATGGAACGGTCTTTAAATAACCGGGGCGGCTTCCGCACCTCAAACAGTGCCTCACGCAACCAGCCAAACTTGCAATCCACCCTAGGTTAACTCACACCACGTTGATTTTAGTGGATTAATTAATTTTAAAACCCCGACAGTCTCCCACTGTCTCATTTTGCAGCATGACCCAGATGGAATCTAACACCAGCTATGATACATCTACTCGCGCTAAGCAATATAGCAAACATCAACTTAGCATAAATAAAACATAATATTCAACCTAGGGCAGCAATGGACAGCTATACATGTTAATTAATGATTAACACATAATTGAGATCTAGCTATACAGTACCATGAAATAAATATAAAGATAGCATGCACATTCAAACATCTAATAAAAATTATTTTCAAAGTTAGGAGTGACATGCTTCTAACTTGTCTTGGCCAAAATACTGTGGTTCGTCCTGCAATTCAGCGACAACGTCGGCGTCTTCACCGTTTCCCGGTCCGTCTACGCACGCAAAACGATAGCACAAATAAACAACCAAGAAATAATATTATTTGCAAAAATTACAGGAAAATAACAGTAGGTAGATTAGATTAAAAGAAGACTAACAAAATTGATTTGACGTGAATCGGAGTTACGGTTTAGGGGATACGAAATTGTGAAGGTGCACTGTTCACATAAACAGTACATTGCGAGGGTTGATTGGTTTTTGACCAGAGAGATTGAAGAGATAAAGAGCAGCTGCTCTGTCTCTGCTTCATACGCGCACAAAAAAAAGGAAAAATAGAGTGAGGAAGAAAGAGACAGAGACAGAGAGATGGGGATGGCGGCGGCAGCGGGTTCTCCGGTAGCGGCGGCCGGCGGCGGGTCCAACGACGACGACCGGCGGCAGAGAGCGGCGTATGGCGGCGAGCCGACGGCGGCGACTCCAGCGGCTTCTTCAGCGGCGGCGGCGAGTGGCGTCATGCGCGGCGGCGGCGGCGGCTAGCGGCGGTTAATGGCGACACGGGCGGCGGTGGGCGATGGTGCGGAGCAGCGGCGATGGTGGAGCAGCGGCGATGGTGGCGGCGGCTCGACGGCGATGGCTGTGCACCGGCTAGCGGCGGCGCGGCACCTGTGGCGGCTCCACGGCAGCTCTGCGCAGATTTGCGTCAGCCTTGATGTGGCGGCGGCGGCGTCGTTGGGTTCCGGTGACGGTAGCTGTGGCTACGGTGGCTTGGCTTGCACGCAGTGGCGGCGCGTGGAGGTGTGTCCTCACCCCGTTGGCGAAGACGACAGCGAACGGCAGCGTCTTGCGACCTCCTCCTCTTCCCCTTGCTCTGCGTTGATGTCACTTGTAGTAGATCGATCTGCTGGTTTTTGGCTAGTGGTTGGATATGGGGTTTAGTTGATGACGGTGGGCTTAATATGGGGTTGATTTGGCTAAGCATATATATAGCCTCAGTGATTTGGAGTTCGGTTAGGCCTTGGTTCGGTTGACGGCGGCGAATCTTGCTGGGATACGGCTATGTATTAGGATTGGTCAGGGAGTCCTTGTTTTGTTTTTATTTGTTTATATATATATATATATATGGACATGAGATAGATGTACAATGAGAGCCGTTAAAGCCAAGAATATCTTGACGATGTGTTTACTTTTCGAGGAATCACGAACAAGGACAAGTTGAATTAAAATAAAATATATACATTGTTCATGCATTGATTGCAAGAATGAAAAGTTTTTAGGAATAGAGCATATCCATTTGCACTTGATGGGAAGAAGTTTTGTATCTAGCTATACATGTCGCGCAATGAAGAGGAGATTATACAGGAAGGTGATAACTTTGTCGTTGATGGAGCCAACAATATGGCAGTTGATGTCAGTATGGATCCAATGAGGATAGGTTGGTTGTCGGTGATGACCATTATCTGGCTCAAATGTTGCTTGATGCCGGAGAAACTATGTTAGTGAGAGAGAGAGTTAAATCATTCAGGATTTAATTGATAGAGGATTCGGAGAAACCTTTATTTCTATGCTAGAAGGAGGAATACATAAAGTTGCACATGGTGCTTTGACTGCTAAAATTAAGGGCAAACAATGGTTTGCCCAACAAGAGTTTACGATATTGTTATGTCTGTTAGCTAACACACTTTTTATAAGGAAATGGTTTGCCGGAAGCGACGTTGATACCCTTAATTTGAGATAGTGCATCTTCTGCCGTTACCGCACAGAGACGGTTGTAGGGATGTGTGGAGGCTAGGAGAGAGAAAGAAAAAGAGAGGAGAGAGAGAGAGATGAGATGCATGACAACGACTCGATGGAGCAACTATCTCTCTGCCATAAGGCCGAGGATCATGATCCACATTCTGAAGAACATAAGGTGACAGTTGAGTATTGCATAGGAAACAAATATTTTGAAGAATGACCTACTCTCACCAACCAATGATCATATATACAAAGGATTTTACCATCCTTCGTACCTCTCGGTGCCTCTAGGTACTAGGAAGCACAACCATTGATCAAGTAATTAGATGTAATGGTTGATAAGAGGTGGTACCCACCACAAGAAAAGGACGCTCCTGGTTTTTTTTTTTCTCCGCCACTCTCCCCTCATCTCTAGCTCTTACCTCACCACGGCTGTGTCGTCGCCCGTTCCTCGTCATCGGCTGCCACACGCCCTGCTGGTCTACTTGTACCTCGCAACGCCGGAGCAGCACCTACATGTGACATACAGGCCCCGCGTGTCGGAGCACCATCACCTCACGAGCACGCCGGACAGACCCGTACTGCGTCCTACGCTGCCTGGCTTTTAGCGACACCGTCGCGCCCCACAACCCCAACGCCACTCTATCTAATACTAACCGACGTCGTCCATGTTCGCTACCCACATGCCACTGCTGAGTGCTGGCTCGTCGCACTCCACACGCGCCAACCGGTTAGAGCACCGGCACTGTGGCGAGGTGTCCGGCAGCAATAGAGGCAGAGGAGAGACGAAAGGGTAATTTAAACATGTCAAAACTATTCCTTACGTAGCACTTCTCAGTACCATGTACCTCTTGGTATCTTTTAAAGAACCATAAAAAGGCTCTATATATAAAGTTAAGAGCTAAAGTTAGGCATCAGAGGTATTCTCTGAAGCTCTAACCATCAACATATATAGAAATATAAATATATGGGTTAACCGAGAAAACAAATAGCTCTCACATTTGTTGGGAGAAACTTTGATAATATAGAGCTTAGATATAGGACATGTATATGTAGCTACATGCATGCATGTGACCATCCGATCTGCTCTAATATTCGTGCTCAGCCTCTACTCTCCCTCACATTCTCTTTTGCAAAAAGATCATCTAAAAAATTTGAAGAAAACATAATTAGTCCCTTCTTCCTTCCCTCTCGAACCCTCCCTCCTCTACCCTCCTGCTCGACTGAGCCGACTCCACTCCAAGAATGGTGCTGCCAGCCACCATCGCTTCTCTAGCTCGGTGACTAGAGATGGCAACGGGGCTATCCCCGCCGGGGATCATCTCCCCATCCCCGTCCCCGCGAAGGTAAAAATCCTCCACGGTTATCCCCATTTCCGCATACCGGGGGGGGGGGGAAATTTCCCCGTCCCCGTCTCCGTTTAGGTATACGGGGACCCCGCAGGGAAATATACCCGTTTAGTCTTCATTACATTACACTGTTCTAAATTGATGTTAGCAAATAAATGGGTTAAAAAAATAATTCTCCAAATTCTAAGCTAAAAACATATGAATATTCTTACATACAACATATGAAATAGTTTAACACATCACCAATGAATATACAAAAATAGTTTCAACACATTATATTTGTGACAAATATACATTTCGGGTCCATATACGGATCCCCGCGGGGAAAACCCCATCACCATCCCCGTCCCCGCATCCCCGACAGGGAATGGATTTTCCCCATATCCATCCCCGCGGGGAACAAAACCTCCCCATCCCCGTCCCGTAATGGGTGAATTCCCCACAGGGAAACGGGGAACGGGTCCCCATTGCCATCTCTATCAGTGACCATGCCAGCCTCGCTCGACCCGCTGCATCGCCACGGTCGCTCAGCTCAGCATGGCGGGTCGAGCAGGGTCAGCGTGGTCGCCGGGCCAGAGGGGCGGGTGGTCGTCGGTGGTGCCGCCCCCAAAGGGAAGCTAGCTCAGTTGTGCCAGAGGAGAGAGAGGAGAAAGAAAGACCCGATTGCTTTTGTTTAACAATTCAGGGTCTTTTTTGCAAAAGAGCATGTGAGGGAGAGTGGGGCTGAGCACGAATCTTCGAACACATTGGATGCTGGTGGCATGATGCATGTAGTTACATGTATATGCCAGTTTGGCTTTTCCCAGTAATATATTATCAAAAAGGTTAAAAATAAAGTAGCTATGTGTAGGGACGGAGGATAATATTTATTTGGGTTAATTGATTATATGCCCCAAAGTACTTGGTTAATTGATAATTTGCCCTCCATTACATACCCTTCTACTATATGCCCCAAAGTTCTTTGTCCAATTGATAAAATACCCCATTTTGAAACTTTGAACAAAATTTGCTATACAACAAGTGCAAAAGGTCATTTCTATCCCCTCTAAAAAAACACACCGAACTGAAATACTTTAATGTTTGGACAAATTTCAGACCATTCATTTCTGTGTGGGTTGATCAAGTTCTTTTCTTTTCTGTTGCAATGTTAGTTGAAATGATTTTTTTTGGCATCCTTTAAAAATAGAACAATATATTCAGCCTTTTTTATATTTAGGTTTGGAGGTTCCAAAACTGAGCTCAAAGAGCAAGCATGCAGTGGAACCGTAGGCTGCATCATCATTCTCCACAATGTTTTCTTGCAGCCAGCTCTATTGCATGCAGCCCAGCATGATTGACACAAAACAACAAATCCCATGTTCAAGAAGCATTTTACTACAACAACATGGAGTTGACTCTCGCACTCAGTTAACCCTTTATTAACATCTGTGTTAGAAATGTTTTTTCTCAAGAATTTATGACTATGAACATTCTGACAACATAGGTCTTTAATACGATGAACGATACTTACTTGAGAAATATAGAACTACACTCTTCATCCTCTCTATGCGGGCTATTGCGTTATTAGCATCTTGACAGAGAATGGGAGGTTTCCTTAAGCACCGGACTAAAAAAAAAAATAATTTTAATGTTTGGACATTTCACTGCTACTTTTTTCCTTTTTACCTTGATGCATAACGCAAGTTCCACGGTCTGATCTTTATTTATGGTCATAGGAAAAGCAAGGCAAGGAGGAGCCAAGTCAAGTCTTGATTTTTATATATGGTCTGCAAAAAAAGGTATTTTAGTTCGGTGTGTATTTTATGAGGGGTAGAAATGACCTTTTACTCTTATTATATGGTAAATTTTGCTCAAAGTTTTAAAATAGGACATTTTATCAATTAGGCAAAGAACTTTGGGACATATGGTAGAGAGGCATATAATAGAGAGCAAATCATTAATTAACCAAGTACTTTAGGGCATATCATTAATTATCCCTATTTATTTGTAGCATCATGCCCTTCTGTGGTCAGAGCATCAGGTTCTGTCATGAATCATGATGCGGTTCCTGATGAGCATAAGTCGTGGTAGCCACTAGCCAGTGATCAATCCAAGCATACACCGACATGGCCTGCGACCGCCAGCTTCAGTCGAGGAAGGTGTGCGTCCTCGGGGCGGGCATGGCCGGGCTCGCGGCGGCGCTAGAGCTGCGCCGGGAGGGCCACGCCGTGACGGTGCTGGAGCAGAACGCCGACGTGGGCGGGCAGTGGCTGTACGAGCCCACAACCGACGCCGCCGACCCGCTCGGTAAGGTGACGCCGGTGAGGGTGCATAGTGGCATATACACCAACCTCCGGCTGATCAGCCCCCGGGAGTGCATGGGCTTCTCCGACTTCCCGTTCCTGCCCAGGCCAGGCCGCGACCGTGACCCGCGCCGCCTGCCAGGCCACCGCGAGGTCTACCTCTACCTCAAGGACTTCTGCGACGAGTTCAAGCTCATGGACGTCGTCAGGCTCAACACCAGGGCCCTGCGCGTCGCCATGGAGCAAGGCGCCGCCGACGTGCCGAAATGGGTGGTGAGATCCATCGACCTCAGGGAGCGGGACACTGAGGAGGAGGAGGAGGCGTTCGACGCCGTCGTGGTGGCCACCGGCCACTACTCGCAGCCAAGTTTGCCAAGCATCAAAGGTAAGATCTGTTTGCTCGCCACAAAGTGATCCGGAGTTCATCAATGTGTTCATTCCGGAGCTCGATTTTGATCAGGAATGGAGGAATGGGGGCGGCGGCAGCTGCACAGCCATTCGTACCGTGTCCCGGATCCATTTCGCGGCGAGGTGGTGGTGATGGTCGGCCTCGGCGACAGCGGCAAGGACATCGCGCTGGACCTCTGCCGCTTCGCCAAGGAGGTGCACCTCTCCGCCAAGTCCTCGGAGGAGGCCATGACGCCGGCGATGTCCAAGATGCTCGCCAACCACGCTAACATTAGCCTGCATTCGATGATTGAGTGTCTGTGGGAGGACGGCCGGGTGGTGTTCGCCGACGGCGCCTGCGTCGTCGCCGACACCGTCATGTACTGCACAGGGTACACCTACTCCTTCCCGTTCCTGGACACGGGCGGGGTCGTCACCGTCGACGACAACCGGGTCGGGCCGCTGTTCGAGCACGTCTTCCCGCCGTCGCTTGCGCCGTCGCTCTCCTTCGTCGGCATCCCGAAGAAGGTGTTTGTGCCGTGGTTCTTCCAGGCGCAGGGGCAATGGGTGGCGCAGGTGCTGTCCGGCAGGCGGTCACTGCCGCCGGAGGAGGAGATGCTGCGGTCCGTGGAGGAGCTGTACCGCGCCCGGGACCTCGCCGGCGTGCCGAAGAAGTACACCCACGAATTCGGCGGCAAGGAACTTCCGGTGCGTGCGTTCATGGACCGACTAGAAAATCTAGATCTGCTTTTAGTTTAGTTCTTATCGATCTCCGCTCGTCTCTCTAAATTGCATCGGCGACTAGAAAATCAACGAGTTTGTGGAGAAGAACTGCGACATGCCGCCTATGGAGGGTTGGAAGACCGAGCTGGCCCTTTCCACCTACCGGAACATGAAGGAGGACATGGAGACATTCCGCGACCTCGACCGCGACGACGACGACAACGACGACGTTCGCAGGGGCATTCAGAGATGGTACAGCCTATCACTATCAGCTGAAGCTCGAGATGGAGCTGCTGCTGCTGTAGCCATGGCTGGTAAGGTTCAGCTTGCTTCCAACTGAAGTGAACCGATTGAAAGGAGAGAGAGCTTCACGTGCATAACAAAATAAAAAGAAAGGAGCCCTTTTATGGTCATTTACTTTACGCCATTCGTTAGGGCCATGATGGTCAACAACCATATCTGTGTCCATGATTTGGTGTCGCCAAAAAATTGAACTAATCGATTGGCCCATTTGGAATAAAGATGTTTTGATATGTAAGAAGATGGAATAGTTTGCTTCTCCATTTCATAGCTGTTGTGAATAAAAAGCATGCAATATTTAGACCTTTGGATACATGATCAAGATACATAACTACTAGTCTACTACCATCGAACATCACTCACCACTATTCACTTTTAACCGTAGAGATGATGCTATAAAAGCAGCATATGTGTGGCTAGCTATTTGTGTGGCATAGCTACTTCTCGATGCTAACTATACTCTCAAGACTTTTACGGGTCAATGTTTTTAGGAAGGGAATGCTTGTATTTTGATAAAGTGTGATAACTCAATGGAGTACTTGAGTTGTTTTGAGTTTGCTTCGGTGCCTAACCACTAACCAGTGCATGGGCACACCTTCTTAATTTTTACTTTAGTTGGTGATCGTGTAAAAGGAAAAAAATAAAAAGACAATATAATTTGCATTAGATGCAACAAATGATTATATTATTGGGATAGTTAGACCATTGTTTTCAAAGGGGAATTGTGTGCTTAGTGATGTTACACTACTCTAAAGACTTGTGGATAACCATTTTATACTGTACATAACTCTAACAAACTAGCCATATGCGCTTCTTATATCTACTATATACCACTTCAATTAGTTTACAGGGAATATACATAGGGCTATTTGTTTGCCTCCATGTGCAATGAGATTGTTGACACCAAAATTTGAAAAAGCCGATCAGTATAGAACGTTTTAGAATCGGTTAGAATTAGGTCAGGCTTGATATGGGCCGGATCAGATATGGCAAGATTCGGGTAGGTTATGGTAGATAGAGTTTATATCGGATTGTATGGATATTAGATAGAATAGCTGATAAAATAGGAGGATAATAAAGTCGAGACCGTACCATGTACGAAGTTAAAGTCCTAGTCCATGTCTATCAGAGTCTGTATAAATATATAGTCGCTGGGGCGTGTAAAGGGACCAACACCAATCAATCAAATCTACTATTTACATGTCCTTTACTTTTTGTCGGCTTTAGTTTAGTTTAGCATAGTTTCGTCGTATTTTATCTTCGATCGACTTGTTGCGCATGGCCTTCTCAATCGGCTTTAAGATACATCCCAGAAGTTGCTTGCAGGTAGGTACTGTCTCGATTCCGTTCGATCTGCGGGCTTGCATCGGCTTTTGGTTTTATCAAATACTATCTTAGTCAATATTATTGTGCATCGCCTTTTCGACTAAGGGTTAGATTTCACCCTCGTTCTGTCGACCAACACATTTATTGGCAGTAGTCTGTTTATCCTCATTCTATCGAATAGTTTGGCTTTACAATCTAGTCGATAGTCTATTTACCCTCATTCTATCGATTTATAGCTTGCTATTCGTCAATAGTTTGTTTATATTTATTCTGTTGGTCAGATCAATTTGGTGGTTTAGCTGATAGTTCATTTACCTCTCACTCTACTATTTACCTCATATTATTGGCTTTATAGTTGTATGGTTATTCTTTGAATCTATTGGTTTAGATGTAATCTAAGCCAATAGTTTCGTTATCTTTCACTCCTGTTTGGACTTGTTTTCTAATATTGCAAGACTCCTACAAATACAGATCTAATCAGCAAGTTAAAGTTGGTTACGTCTTTTCTTGCTGATTGCCGGATCAAATTGGATAGCATGCTTTGAACCCTGCTTCCAGTGCTGACGGGGATCCTAATCCCTAAGCCCACATGTGTTTTGCCGATAGTTAACTTTCAGTGTGAACACACTTTTTCGCACACTCGGTGGGACTGTATGGTGTACGATCAGCAAGATCGGACTAGTGTTACTGAAGATGACATCCTTAGTATGACCGACATTGATCTTACTAAAGAGCAGTGTCACGACATGGTTGCACGTTTGGAGGGAGCGAGGCACATATATCTCAGAGCTTTTCGGAAAAGCCGATATGGTAATACTATTCAAAAGGAGGAACTTCCGAAGGTGATCGACCCTATGAAGGCCTGATATAAAGTAAACCCTCAAAAGGTGTCAGAGATGGTGCAATCATCCGTCCACCATGCTATGGCACATCAATCATCGGCTTTCATTGCTACCATCAGCCCGGTGATTATCAATGGCATTAAGGAGGTGGCTCATGAGATGAGTGCTAACGGTAATCTATTCACTCCTGGGCCTACCTTATCAACTTATCCGCGATTCACTATCGGCCAGCAGCAACAGATTCATGCTACGATGGCCACCAGGACTGCTACATCTGCTTCGGCACCCCCTTAGCCGATGCAATATTCAAATCCTATGGGACAGAGGTCTGCACTTACACCTTTGTGTATTGATTTCCAGACTTCCTACCCAATAGGGCTTGGCCTATCAATACCCCCCACCAGTTTCCAGAACCAGACACCGTCAGTATCTTTCCAGCAGGCATATCTGGCTCCCCAACCGACGCTCGTCAGGCAAGCATACCAGACAGCCTATGCCAAACCAAGCATGCTATGCCCCAATGACTAGTCAGACTAAGTATCAGGCTACTCCTCAGCTGATGCCAGTTCCTGGTTCACAGCCGACTCAGACTTAGTATGCCCCTAGTATTCATACACATTGGCTAAACCTGCGGCTCCCGAGCCTTGGACGAGGAACACCACTGCTAATGTGGAGACGTTTTGGGGGTATAATCCTGCGGAAACAAAGTCGGGACCTACTCGTCCCACTATTTTTACTCTACATCGGGATCAGACAATTCCCCCAATAGACATATCCCCTCGGCGTTACACCTCAAAGGGACAACTAGGCGATAATGGAAGATCGTCTCACCAATCGGCTAATATCATTGATCAGATAGCTACGATCCTTAGGGATCAATTTGGGATACAGCCAAAAAGGAAAACAATGGGGTATAGGAAACCGTACCCAGACTGGATGGATCAATATGATTTTCCTATTGGTTTTAGAGTCCCTGACTTTACAAAGTTTTCTAATGATGAATTTGGCTTCGACTATGAAGCATACCGGCCGATTCCTAACTCAATGTGGAGAAGGAGGCCGATACAACCATCATCGAATTGGAAAGCTTCAAGATACATGGCCTTCTCAATCGGCTTGAAAATACATCCTAGGAATTGTTTGCAGGTAACTACTGTCTCGATTCTGTTCGATCTACGGGCTTGCATCGGCTTTTGGTTTCATCAAATACTATCTTAGTCGATATTGCTGTGCATTGTAGTTCCGACTAAGAACTAGATTTCACCCTCGTTCTACCAACAAACACATTCATTGGCGGTAGCCTGTTTATCCTCATTCTATCCGATAGTTTGGCTTTACAACCTAGTCGATAGTCTATTTACCCTCATACTATCGATTTATAGTTTGTTATTCGTCAATAGTCTGATTATACTTATTCTGATTTAGCAGATAGTTCATTTACCTCTCACTCTACTATTTAGCTCATATCATTGGCTTTATAGTAGATTGGTTATCATCTAAATCTATTGGTTTAGATTTAATCTAAGCCGATAGTTTTATTATTTCTCACTCCTATTTGGACTTGTTTTCTAATATTGCAGGTCTCCTACAATACAGATCTAATCAGCTAGTTAAAATTGGTTACATCTTTTCTTACCGATTGTAGGTCAAATTGGCTGTCACACTCTGAACCATCCTTTCAGTGCTAACGGGGATCCTAAGCCTTGAGACGGAGATTCTGGTGCCGAATCTCCACGTGCATTAAAGCCACAGTGAAGGGGAGGGTGGATAGGTTGCTCATTATCCATTTGTTGACCTGGTTCAGAGAGAAGAAAAAATGGTCAATAGGACAATTGTAAGCCATCAACAGGTTAGTGATTAAAGGTTCTTATAGTTTTGCTGTGTTTCTCCAACCTAGCTCCTAGCTCGGCGATGAAGGACCCAGGGTCCACCGACCCCAGCGCCTCGGAATCCTTGTCGGAGGATGCCGCTCCTTCTTTTGCTCGGGAGGGGGGTTCCCTCGAGCTGATGAACACTGTCTCCCGGTTAGATTTGTCGTCTGCCCGAGAAACATCTTTGGCTGAGGCCCCGAGCTCATCGTCCCGGGCATCCTCTATGTCCAGGGGCATGGTCTTTTCCCTAGCCTTTTGCTCAGCTGGGGAACGGTGGTGCTTTCCTAAGGAGTGTTTGCCCTTGGAAGCGTCAGGGATTGACCCTGAGCACCTTCAATGTCGGGGGCTGCTTTTCCACTTCGGTGGCGGAAGGGCTTGTTTCCCTTAAGGCAGCATAAAATGATCTCCTTCTTCAAGATCCTCGTCCGTCCCATTGTAGTCAGAGATGAGCCGACACCGAGAATAAGGGGAGAGAGCTGCCTCCCACTCCTTTTGCATCTCCTGAGCAAGCTTTTTGCTAGCGGTGTCCTTCGGTGGGTCTTTTTGTGCCATGATCCGGTCAATCAACTAATGGATGAACTTGTCAGTCTTGTCCCGGAGCAAACAATCTTCATGCAAATCCCAACCTGGCCATGTGATTCGACTAAGATTGGGAACGAGAAAAGAAAGGGAATACGGGTTGTATACTCACTTTGTTCATTGTCAGGCCAAGCTTCCTCGGAGTCCTTCCCTGCAAGTGAAGTGTCGGTAGCCTCCCAGTTACTGAGTGGGGCCCCTTTAGCCGGAGTGGTGGCGGTGAGCTCTTCCGTCTCCCACTAGCCGGGCTTCAGTGTGCCTAGGCTCAACCATTGCGTTCCGTCCAACGGTTAGTAAAAATCAATCCGATTGTTGGTAAAAACCACGTCCCAGGCATCCGCTGCCCAGACGTGAGGTTGTATTCACACAACACGAATGAGCAGGTCGCACCCTAGCATATTTAGCCTGGATGTGGCAGTACAACAAAGATGCCAGAACCAATTCCTCCTTTGAGTTAGAAGGCTCAAGGGGAAGGCCCGACCAGGTAGTTTTCCACTTGAGCCTCGAGGGCTAGTTGTCGGGGATTGAATAACACCTACGGATTGGGTGTGCCCTTGGCAGCTCGAAGTCTTGAGACGTGCCCTTGAATGTCATTTTGAAAGGGCTTGTCCGGTCGTTCTTGTTGACCAGGCAGGATCTCTGCCCGTTCGTTCTTCTTGACCAGGTAAGATCTCTGCCCGGGTGCCGAGCACGACACTTGTTTGGGACCATTATGCCTAGGGCTGGTACCACAGGGCTCCAATCTAGTCAAGGTCATTACACTTGGAGGCTGGATGCTCGGCGAGGCGCCACGTGGCCACGATCCCCACTTCCTTAGAGTCGTTACCCATGATCCCAGCGTGATGGTAACTTTTTAGCGCATTAAGGGCCACATTTATTGTAACTAATGGTGATTAATTAGGACTGTTAATAGTCTCGTACATTAGCTTCCCTGGACATATATACCCATTTTTTGTAATGAGAGGGAGGGGATCAGAGAGACAGGCTCACATACATGGAAGCATACATAATACATAAACACTGAAGTAGGGTTGTTATCTCATCACTGAGAGGCCCGAACCAGGATAAAACACTGTCTCTCGCATGCTTTATCACCTTGTAAGTCCGCCGCATCCCAAAAGCAACACCTTAGTAGAAAGGGGTTGTTTTGATCCCTCAATCAAGAACTAAGCTTGGCGGGGAAGCCATTTCCTAATTGTTGATAGAAATGCAGAACTGGTTCTAGGTATGTCCGTTGACATTGGATTTCTTCGAGATTCATGAAGCTGTCTTCACCCTTCTCTCTCGTACACTTTTCTTAAAAAGCCCTATAAATCTTTAAAAGTTTTGTGTATTTTTCCTCCTTCCCTTCCCTTCTCTATCTCTCTCCCTCCTTCTTAACCCCATACTCCTCCTGGCTAGCTCCACCCGGTGTCGCTGGCTCCACCCCAACGACCACACACCTACCGTCTTGACCATCCTCCGTTGCCCTTACTCTCCCTCTCTCTCTCCCCCTCCCTCTTGTGCTTCTCCTGGCTCGAGCTGGTGGATGAACCTCTGACCGCAACACCATCGGCTCCAACCACCTTCCTCTGGTGCTCGTCTTCCTCTCTCTTCCTTTCTATGAGACAGTGAGGCACAGGGAGGGGAGTGGCGATTGGAGGTGGCATTGGCTCCTGGCCACCGGAGGGTAGAGGAGAGAGGGGGAAGAGGAAGAAGAAGGAGCTTGCGCTAGAATTGAATGTTTTTTAATGTTCTTGTACAAGGAGGTCCCAGGTCTATCTCAGCCTTTGGTCACGCGTCGAGATGCATGCACAACCCTTACTATCTCTCACATGATCTTTTGCAAAAAAAGGGAGAAATTTCAAAGAAAAAAATCATAAAGTTCTTCTTTCTTCTCTCTCCTCTTCCTTCCACCCCAGCCAAGTTGGATCCTCGCAGACATGACCATCGGAGCCCTCACAAACTGCCAAGATAGCCGTCCACGCTACGCCAAGGCCGGAACGAGCCGAGCCGAGCCGAGCAGCCGTGGCAACAACCCCTGGGCCCCTGGCGCGCATGTGAATCCACATCCTCTCACGTAGTGAAGCAACAATAGTATTAGTGTACCCACGCACATTGTAATCGTACTCAAGTAAACCACCGTGGAGACCCTATGCGTCTTTTAACACCTGATAATGACAAAAGCAATAGCATCTTAGGTCCTGTTTGGATACATAGTTTTGGGAAACCATGGTTTGCAATACTAGAGTTTACAATTGTGTACATATGAAAACCATAGTTTCACCAAACTCCACTAAACTCTGGTATTCATTAGAACTATCACCTGTTTGGATACTAGTTTTTAGAATGGTAAAATTGATCAAACACAAGATCTAGTGAGTGCCAAACCATGAAAACTTTAGATAGGAGTGGAGTTTCAAATAGTCTAAAAATACCATAGTTTCTACTAAACCATGGTTTTAAAATGGAATATATTTTGGTCATTCAAACATCTCATGGTTTTGAAAACCATGGTATTTTTAGAAACCATGGTTTTGTCTCGAAACTATGAAAATACTTTGTTGCCAAACAAGGCCTTAGTGAAAACGCATGCTCGGCAAATCACGCACATCCGGATTCATGAGTGTAAGGTTGGAAACGAGCCGAGCCCGAGCGGCTCGGGCTCGTGGAGCTCACCGAGCCAACACAACTCGGTTCGTTCGGTGCAACGAGCTGGGGTGGCATCTCGGCTCGGGCTCGCTGTTGGCTCAGTCCAGCTCGCGAGGGATTGCGAGCTTTTGCAGCAGTGACATCAATTCAGCATTCAACCTTAATTTCTGCCATCATATATTCATATATATCAAACAACCAGTATCAGACATTAGTTCATCACTAGTTCACTACCACATCATATTCATATATCAAGCAATCATCATATATCATAATATATCAAGCAACCATCTCGGGGACTCGGGGACGACGGGAAGACGGGGACGAGGGTCGGGGGGTTGGCCTAGTGGAGTAGTGGGTCGTGGGCTCGTGGCCGTGGGGTGGGCTCGCTCGGATCGGGGAGTCGGGGACTAGGTCGAGGGCTTGGGGACTCATGTTGGGTTGATGGGCCGCGCGGCATGAGCCACGAGCGAGCCAACTCTGGCTCGGCTCGGGCTCGCAAAACATATCGAGCTGAGGAGGCAGCTCGGCTTGGGCTCGTTCGCAGGCGAGCCGAGCCCAAGCTGCTCGTGAGCCCGAGCCCAAAGTTTCAGCCCTAACGAGCGGCAGTGCACCTCCCACATGAGGATCTAAATCTAAGATATTAGGGGATGGACCGTTTTTCGTAATAAAGATACATGCGTAGTTATCCTAGGCATTGTTTTTGCCTGTACAAAAAATTTACCGGGAGGAAATGGCAAGGCCGAAATTTGTGAAATAGGAAATTTTGGTGATATAAAGATACTCTCTATAAGGCGTATTTTTTAATGGACTTATTCATTAATATAAGACGTATTTTATTTCATATTACAATGCCAAAAAAAATAAGTTGTTCCCTCAATACCCTTGATAAATGTTTTGCTTTAGCTTGTATTCTCTATATACATGTATTGAATAGAGCGTTATAGATAATAACTAGAGGTAATATAGTCATTTTCAATGACTTCTTGCCCTATGTGCAAAATAAAAATAGACCTTATAAAATTAAACGGAGAAAGTACATGGGTGGTTAGCCTGGAATATTTTTCCGGTAGAAAAATTAACCGAGGGGGGCAGCAAGACCAACATTTGCAAAAAAAATAAAAATTAACCAGAATTTCAACTGAAAATTTGAAAAAGAATAAATTTTTTTAACTTAAAACAGAAAATTTGAGGAAAAAATTGCGGTCGAAGGGACTTGAGCAGATGATATTTTTTATTGACGTATTTTTTTTTATCGGGGACTGGTAATCCTATAATGGCCAAAATTAAGGAAAATATTTTTTTATCGTATGTGTCAAAATTCAGCAAAATAGTTTTCGCCTCCGCGATTGCCGGAGAGACAGCAAGAAGTATAGAAGAAGATGGCAGTGAAGGGCATGTTGAGGGCCTTTTCACTCTCATGGCGCCCTTCCTTGCTCAGATACGTCTAATTAGTCATCTCTACTGCTAGCTGCTCGGTTCGGTTGTGTGTCTCGTAGAAAGAATGGAAATTATTTGGGGTGGAAGAGCTTCAAACTGCTCATTGCATCTGCAGCCAGCAGTCTGCATAACCCCTTGTTTCCCTCAAATTGGAAGGGTGGAAGAGCTTCAGTTTGAGTCTATTAGGGCTTGTATTTACATCATTTTTTATTTACCAAAACTCTCTAAAAATTTGAAATGCTTGTTTTTAATGGTTATTTTGCTCTCTAATATTGTGCTTTAATTTGCTCATGATATCATATGGCTTTAATTTGAGCAAAAATAGTTTTATGCATGCTGTTTGTTGAAACAATTAGGCAATATAGATATGGTGTGTACAAGTCAGCTTATAAAACAACCCATGAGCTATTTGGGACCGTGATATAATCCTAATAGTGCGTTCTATACATTAAGCCCTTGTTCTCTACGGCTTATCTGTTTATTTTTATTTACTTACTTGCTTATCTCTGATTTCAAAAACGCAAATGCTTTAATATTTTCAATCCACTTTTTTTGTCTTAAAGGTACATCTCAAAGCTTTAAAAAGCAAGTCAAACAAAATGTGTCGAACTCTCGAAGACGCTTCGAAAAGCTCTCTAAAGTTTAGATTATTAGTAAATAAGAAGATCAGCAAAATAAGATAAAAAAAAAGTCTCCACTTTGTTTTTCAAGCGAGCTGTCGTTTCTCACCTAGATCACCACCAGCGTCTACCGCTTTAATTAGCTGCATCCTAATCTTTAGCCAATCCAAGAAGTCTCCATGCGAAGATGATGGTGTATATATGTGCTAATTATGTTGATCACAGCGTATATATGGGCTAATTATGTTGGTTCATATGTGCATAGCATCTCACTTCGGTTTTCGGTCTTGCTTCGTTCAAAAGGGTTAACCGTTAACACATAATGTTATGTCTGGTGAAATCTAATATTATATACTAGTACAATTCTCTCTAACTAACAAGGTGTATTATTTCCACCATAACCAATTTATATATAAACCACACGGCCACCTTGCCAAGAAAAGAAGTCGTGGCAGGGCGTATCCATGGCCAGCATGGATCGACAGTCATGCGGGTAGAATGTGCACCAACCACTATCTATTGGCGATGTCCATCCAATGTATATGTGTGTATTGGCATGATAAACTCTTGTATAGTCAATCTCTAAATTTGTTACATCTACTCTCGCATAACGGTATAGATCTTTTTTGTCCCGATTAATGTGAGAATTTTTAGTATTTTAGAGCGAACGTGGTGACTCCGATGGCTTCTCTTTTTCAATAGTATAATAGATACACCTCAGCGGTAACGGTCTAAAAAAAGTGTAGTTTTTTACCAACCACAAGTTAACAATGCCAAGTTGCCAATATACTAGAGACATTTTTTGTTGGAAAAAAGTACTCGACCCATTTTGGTCTCTAAACTCCAAAATCGGTTTAAATTAGTCCTCAAAGTATCAAAACCGAACATAAATGTTCATTTGATAAGTCAAAGGGTATTATTGACGAGCGAAAGGTGGTTTGACCAAAGTGTTGCATATATTTTTATATTAAATATTTCATAAATTTCAAACTAAATAGCATATTTCTAATTATTTTACAAGCTCATAATTTTTTCTTTTTTTACCATACTGTATAAATTTTTCAAAAAAATTAGAGGTCTTAAAAATAGGGCAACATAATAAACAATTGTGTAAACTTTGGAAAATTGTGAGAAAATTTTCTATGAGACTAGGTAATCTAAAAAAACTGAAATATCTCTACTACTAAAAAATCTCTTATGATGAGTGATGATGGTGTTACCTTCACTAAGATTACCCACCGATGTCATATGTCGTAACAAACTCATCTACTTCACTAAAATTAACCCTTATGCCTTCTATTGTAATAAACTCATTCTATTTAACCCTACCCCAAAATTCCCACAAGGGGTAACCAAAGGATATCGTGCTTCGGTCTCTACTATCATTCACGTGGTAGTTCCTGGTGCATAGCACCGATCACTGATGGCCCGATTGCAAATGACCTCCGAGCAGTCAATTACGACATGTGGTGCCACATGGTGTGTAGCACCAAATGTCCACCATGAAGTTGAAGGTGTGTGGAATTTGGATTGTGTATTAGTAAAGCATGGTTTGGCTAGTATAGTTTAATTTAAATTTCATAAAATATTTTGTCAAACCACCTTTAACCATCATCCATTGACTTGATCATGAAACCAATTATGTCGGGTTTTAATATTTTGAGAATCAACTTAACCTGTAACCCTGTTTTGAAGTCTATGGACCAAGATGCGTCGAGGGATAGTCCAGGGCCAAAACGGTGCTTCTTCCTTTCATAAATTTCACATTGCATCTCCCAATACAAAAAAGGGGGCCAGTCAGGCCCAATTGGCCCAACCGGCCACTGCCCCAAGTAGCCACCGAAGGGGAGGCTTCTAGAGGCACAGGTTGCTACCTCTCTCTTGTTTCTTGGTCTCTCTTGCATCCTCTAGGTCTCTCTTCCTCTCTCTAGAGCTCTCTATCTCTCTTTAAACCCTAGCCCGCAGCCTCTTCTCCTTGCTCCTAGACGTCACTATCATCACCTTCAAACCGTTGTCGCCCTCCACTTTAGGCCGCTGCCCCAGCTACAGCACGCCGTCGCCCCCAACCTCTGCAGCCGCCGGCGCCCCATTGTCCAAGCCGCAGCCCTGCCCTCTAATCAGCCATAGCCCCTAGTAGCTGCGCCGGCCTAGGTAGAGGAAGGAGAAGGGCTGGCCTAAGATGGAGGAGGAGGAGGAGAAGAAGAAGAAGAAGAAAGAGAGATATAGGGTTGGCTATGATTTCTTCTAATAGGTAACAAATTGATGCTTCCCTCTGCAAATTGATGTTCTAATTGAGGATTAGGATGGGATTTGAGGGGGGATTAGGAAACCTAGCCCGAAATTCTTTGATTTGGGGATCGAATCACATATACAGGGGCTTACGACCTAATTTCGGGGTATTTAGATCGAGATTCTGAAGAATGTGATATTGTAAGAATCGTAGCTTATATTTTTATATTTCTGTAGAGTGCTAGAACGGGGGAATCGGCCAAGTGGTTTAGGAGATACGGCCTTCACAAGCCAGCTGTCCGGATTTGGTCGGGTCACAGTTTTGGACTGTCATAGCAGCAGCTTGGGAGCATGATTAGGGGCAGTTTGGTCAAGGTTCAGAGTGAATTCATATTTTAGAAATCATAGTTTGTGTCTTTATCTTTTCATAGAGTCCTAGAATTCGTTGGTTGGCTAAGCGGTTTGGAAATTACGGCCGTTGCAAGTCGGCTGTTCGGAAATTCCAGCTTTCCAGGCAAATAACTTGGTATTGGGCGATCCTAGAGTTGGGGATTGAGGATTAGACTCGATTAATATTCTTTTGTTGTCGTAACCATGTGGTAAGCAATGCTACTGGCCTTTATGGAATTTCGGAGGTGCAGCCGCCTCGAGATTGGGAACCGTAGTGTTGAAATTGAGCTAGGTGATGGAATCGTATATGCAGCAGGTTGAGACTTATATACGAGATGCCTATAGCAAGAATCAGAGCTCGACCATGTTGTAAGAAAGGTAGGTTATATTTCTAACTTTTCATAGGATCCTAGAACCCGTGTTTTGGATATACGGTTTGGCAGATATGGCTTTAGAACGCTACTGTCCAGTTTAGTTTGCGATGGAATTTTTGGATATGCTAATGACAATTTGGTCTAGATAATGGTTAATTAAGATGATATATGAGATGAGAATAAAAAGGGGGTTAATCTTAACTGACTTAGAAAGATTTAAGGGATAATTGGTTATGGCTTAAGGTTGCTTGATACGAAGTTGATCTAACTAATGACTAATCTTAATAAATAATATGGCGATCGAATGGTTAACCTTATATGGCCTAGAAAGGTAAGGATTAAATGGTGATTGTTATGAATGTGTTAGGTAATACCGAAGGATTTGGGAAATTAAGAAAGACTAGATTGCTTGATGCTTGGTATTGCTATTATATGGTTGTGAATATGGAATGCTTGACGTGTAGGCGGTATCACTGTTGGGGCCGGAGCCTTCTTCGCATCTCTTGGCTTCATTCGGTAAAGAGACAAGTGCATATTTATTCAAAGTGACTTATCTTGTTTTATCTTTTCACTGTGAAGTTTCTTTAAGACCCATTGATATATATCCATGCATATAACTCAAGTGGATGAATGAAACTTGCTAAAGCTCGATGCTAACATGGCATGTTTGTGGGCTTGCATCATTTTGCATTCATGTGCATGGCCCAAGTCGGTGGATGGTCATATAACTAGTCCGAAGTGCTTTGGGCGAGGTTGGTGAAAAAGCCATATGACCATGACTTGGGCCCTAAGTCCTACGGGAGTAGGCACTTCAAGGAAGTGGAGGTTATGTTTAGACCCCGTATGAAACAGGACAAGGTAATAAGGGTGTCATCGACGGGTGAACCCTTACTATACCGGTATATGCTATAGAGAAGAGACACATCCTGCATTGCATTGCATTCATGGATCTTTGTTCGTATATGGATAATATGTTTGGTTCGGATATGGATGATATGTTTGCATGGAATTTATGGAACTATGTTTGGATATAGTTGACCTGTATTAATGATTGTGCATCAATGCTATTGATATGATGTTTTCATTTCCATATGCTCATTTGATTAGTTATGTATTTATGCTCCTTTGATTAAATATGTGCTTGCTGAGTCTTTGGACTCACTCTTGCTCTCTTATGTTTTTAGGTGATTCATGAAGTTGTACCGAGCGCGGGTAGGAGTAGAGACACCACTAAGCACCTCACTAAATTACTACCTAACTACCTAAGCAATAATTTTAGCAATAGTAAAAGAAGTGAGAACCTTGGGTTAAATGCTAACTAGATGAAAACTTGTCTTGAGCAATATGTAATAATGTTAACTTATGCTTCGGTGGTCTCCTAGCAAAGCCTAAAGGCTAAGGTAAGCTTGTAAGGCTTGTGATCGTCCTGAAGTCTAAGATATGTTGTCATGTTGGTCTAGGGATGAACACTTGATAGGCTGTTGTATCATATTTTGTTATTATGGACTTGCTATTATGGAACTACTCCTTTTGTCTACCGAGTGGATGTCCATATTTTAGGAGATGTGTTGTCAAAAGTTTTAAAAAATTAGGAAGTTAGTAGCATCTTGGGCTCAATAGGAGTCAGGGTGCTGCATGCGCCGTCGGGACGGGCATGGCTGAGCTCGCTGCGGCGGGAGGGCCACGCCGTGACGGTTCTGGAGCAAAGCGCCGACGTGAGCGGGCAGTGGCTGTACGACCCCACAACAGACGTAGCCGAGTCGCTGATCCGCTCGGCGCAACCACGACGGTGAGGGTGCACAGCGGCATATACGCCTCCCTCCGCCTGCTCAGCGCCCGCGAGGTCATGGGTTTCTCCGACTTCCAGTTCCGGCCCATGCAAGGCCGCAGCCGCAGCCCTCGCCGCTTCCAGGGCCACCGCGAAGTCTAGCTCCACCTCAAGGACTTCGACGACGAGTTCAAGCTCATGGATGTCGTCAGGCTCAACACTAGGCCAGGTCTTGCGCGTCGCCATGGAGCAAGGCACCGCCGACGTGCCGAAGTGGGTGGTGACATCTACACCTCGGGGAGCGGGACATCGACAAGTAGGAGGAGGCGTTCGACGCAGTTATGGTGGCCACCGGCCACTACTCGCAGCCATGCCTGCCAAGCGTCGAAGGTAGGTACTATACCGCACTCTATTTGTCCGGGCGGCGCTGTGGTTGTGCTCCAATGTCAACATCTTTTGGAGCTCGATCTTGATTAGGAATGGAGGGATGGAGGCGGAGGCAGCTGCGCAGCCATTCGTACCAGGTCCCGGATCCCTTCCTCGACGAGGTGGTGGTGATGGTCAGCTGCAGCGACAGCGGCAAGGACATCGCGCTGAACCTCTGCGGTGTCGCCAAGGAGGTGCACCTCCCCGCCATGTCCACGGAAGAGGCACTGACGCCAGCGATGTCGAAGACGTTGTTCGACTACAAATTTCAGCCTTTTAGTGAAACGAAAATTCGTAGGCGTGCCAGTGTATATAAATACATAAAAGAAAAAGAATAGAAAATCTAATATTTTATTATTACAATAAAATATAGATTTTCATTGATTTTGCACGCTGTAGACATCTGTCTTTGACAATGTGGAGATTCTGAATCCTGGGGTCTTAGAAGGACTCCCAGTTAATTACATCCGTGAGTTGACCAGCGGAACATCTCCGATTAAGCTGTTGAGTCGTTTTCTTCTCATCTTCACCTCATAGATTGCCGTGCTTATTGGTGTACATCGATGTGGTGATGGCAGAACATATGGGGTAGATTTGGGTCCATGCGATGCCTAGTGTAGCCGTTGATTGTTTGGCTCTGCTTGCCTATGTCGCTTGATCTTGTTTCGTCAAACGTCACGTTGAATTTATAGTTGGATAAGATGCATAACTCTGTACTTGGTTTGGATTTGAAGTTGACGACTTGCTGGGGTCATCGAAAATGTCCTCGCATGTTCAGTTTTGGATGTATACGTTGACGTGGTCTTGATCACCGAAGTTGGATATCGATTATCGATGTAGAGGCTTAGGGGGTGTTCTATTGGGCTCATGAGCTGTGACTTATCTGTCTTATCTCCAACTTCGAGAATTTTTCGAGGTGGCCTCGAGAGTCGGATGGCCTTGAAATTTAGGATTTAGAGAGCTTTTAGACTGCTTCGCCTATGAGATAAAATTAAAAGCAGTTCAAAAAGTAATGACTTAAGTCGACTAATATTGACTCATCCGACTTTTTTATTAGTTGAACCGCTTTATTTTTATCTCGAAAAGTCTTCCTAAATCTTAAATTTCAAGGCCATCCGACTCTCGAGACTAAATCGAAATTCTCGTCAAGATAAGACAGATGTTTACGGATATTATGGTTTCAATAACACCCCTAATAGTAACCGCTCGCCCGAAGACTTGGCCGATGTAGTGGTTTGGAGTTCGAGCGGAATAACCATTCAGTTGGGACTTAGCACTCAAGGAGCCGCTAATAAAATTGTTGTTTCTGAAAGAGACGAGGCTCGCTTAAGGAATTTTAGTAGAAACGATAAATAGCGCTCATGGAGTAGCTAACAAAATAGTTAATTTCTTAGGGGCTTAATTCACCCTAACGAGATGAAGCTCGCTCAGGGAATTTTACACAGGAACGATTATTAGCGCTCGTGGAGCCGCTAATAGAATCGTTTCACTGCTTTCTTTGCGTGCTCATGGGCCACGGGCCAATTAGCATCTCCACGTACTGTAGTTTATACAGTGCATGTACATGCATGCAGCGGCTAGAACCCATGCATGCAGTGGCTCATCATCGTGGAGCGTGGATTCACGTCCTCGGCGACTCAACCGGGGCAACACCATCGCGGATTCCTTGGCATCGCCTCGTCAGCTCGGTTGTGGCAAGGGGCGGCGCGGTCAGGGGTGGCCTGGAGGCGGCACGGCCAGGGGCGGCCCGGAGGCGGCCGCGCGGCGCGGGCGAGGCGCGGTGGCGCGGCCCAGAGGCGGCATGGCCGTGGCAGGGCCCGAAGGCGGCGCGGAGCCGAGGGCACGGCGGCGAGGACCGAGGCCGCGGCGGCGACGGCACGGCCGGAGGGTGCCGAGGGCGCGACGGCGCGGGGCCGAGGCGCCACACATGGTGGCGGGTAGCAGGAACAGCTCAGTAGCCGGCAAGGAGGAGCGGCGCGGGACAAAGGCAGGGAAGCGCGTGGTGGAGATGGAAGCGGCGGGCAGCAGGAACGGCAGCGCCGGGGCAGAGCGGCGGCGGCGGCTGTGGTGGCTAGGCAGCAGGACGACCCGGAGAGGAGTGGCGGCCTGGCGCGGTAGATGAGCGCAACCAGGCGAAGCTTCATCTCCTGGTGGTCTTGCTGCTGCCGTAGATGAAGAAGGAAACACTAGAGAGCAGGGAGATGGCTAGACAGGAGGTGGAGATGGGAAACGTGATAGGTGCCCATCCTCTGCAGCAGAAGAGGCAGAAAAGAGTACTAGGGGCAATAAATAGAAGAGGGAAGAAGAGACATCACGGGAGCTGTGCCAAGGAAAGGAAACTTTTTTTTCTTTTGACCTGCGCAAATGGAACCAGACAGATTGACTGCATCTGCTTCCTCGGGCTGCGTGCGTTGGCTCTAGTTCCTGCTGCTCCTTTCTCACGTCTGCTGCTCCTTTCTCCTGCCGGACTGCTGGCGCCGTGGCTCTCCTCCGCCGGCATCCTGATCAAGACGATTGTCCTGTTTCTTTCGGCGTAGACCGCACGGCGGTCGGCGTTTTACCTGGTATCTCTCGATATTTTTATATAATTTTTTTTGTTATAATTTTTATAGATTTTTTTTGAGGTTTTGATTAGTTCTTCTTAAAGATTCTTAGAAAAATTGTAATTATCTTTTTAAGCTCATTAAACTTTTTTCGAAGACTTATAAATTTACTACAGTAAACTACCGACCGCCAGTTTTCGCTAAAAAAAAACAGACCCGATATGTCGTGGTTCTTCGAGGCGCAGGTGCTGTCCGGCCGGAGGAGGAGAGGCTGTGGTCCGTGGAGGAGCTGTACCGTGCCTGGGAGCTGGCCGACATCCCAAAGAAGTACACCCACGACATGCACGGCATCGAACTTCTAGGGCGTGTTTGGTTGGGTGGCTCCGGCCTGGTCAGGCTCGCGCGAGCCACCCAACCGGTGTTTGGTTGGCCGAATGAGCACGCGAGCCAGGCTCAACACATGCAAAATCATTGTCTTGGCTGGCTCATGGAAACACCAGTAGCCGGCCGCTTCCGCGCCAAAGCCAAGACAAGATGATTGACATGACGCACGCAAGATGCACCGTGAGTCAACGACTAACTAGTCATCAGTGAACTACACAAACTTCACATTCTTTAAAAAAATTTTAAAAATTCAAACGACATCCAAATTCAATGAAACACAAAAAAATAGAACCGTAGATTCAAATATAAGGTATTGAAAAAAATTCAGATTTTTTTAAATTTTTATTTTTGTTTTCGAATTTATTGATTTTGAATTTATTTTCACTTTTGGATTTATTTTCTTTGTTTTTAATTTTTCTCTTTTGAATTTGTCCATCCCGCTTCCCTCCTAGTGCAGCCAACCAAACAACATCTCTGCGCAGTCTGTTCAATCTCATACAACCAACCAAACAACATCCCCTTGCATCACCTCAGTCTGTCTCCCACCAACCTGGCTAAGCTCATACAGCCTAGCTGAGCTCATACGGCAACCAAACAGCCCCTGGTGCGTGCGTATGTACATCGACATGATCTGATCTAGATTTAGTCGTGGGCTGTTTGGTTGCCTTCTCATGTGAGCCTGACTCGTACCAACTAGGTGTCTGGCTGAGTAGATGTAAGAGATAGTGTTTGCTTGTTTGTACAATCAAAAACAGGCTGAGAAGAGAAGATGCTTGGTTGGCTGCATTAGGATTTAGGAGTGCATGGGATGGTTTGATCCAGGGATAATATGTTTGGTTGTTTGCATAAGGGGTTAGAAAAATCACCTCTTACATAATGGTAAAGTGGCCTTTTTTTTTGGCAAGTAGATATTTTTTTCAAATTCTCTAAAAATTAATTAGTTAGCTCATGCCACGGTAATGGCAATGTGGCATTTTTTTTTTTGCAAATTCACTAAAAAATAACCAAGGATAGTTTGTTGCTACCAAGTAATGAAGATAACAGTATTTCCAAATTGCTGCAAAGCTCATCTCTACAGCATCTCTATAGTTATGACATAATTGCACATCTACACCACCCAGTTCATAGCAACATCACAAACGGTATGTAGAAGGCCATCCAAAATTCTCAATAAAAGTTCATAGCAATATCACAAACGGTATGCAGAAGGCCATCCAAAATTTTCAGTAAAATTTTTTTGTTTCCGTGGGGTCTGGCTGTGGGAGCCTCGTTGCATCTAGAGGCCAGCCTATCTTTGTCGAGAAGACAGCTAAACACTATCTTTGAGAGTCTAGTTGCATTGCAGAACTAAATTTCTTTGCATGAAGCCAACCAATCAGTCTATTGATGGCTGACTCTGATGGTGACTTTGAGCTGTATCCACCATGACAGTATGAGTTCGGGGAGAAGTACTGTGACTTCCCGCGCATCGAGGATTGGAAGTGACAGCTGCTCGTCTCCATCATCGGGAACATAATGGAGGACATGGAGATCTTCCGCGACAGCGACGACAGCCTCGGCTCCCAACAGACCAAGGGAGGTTGATATGCGGAATAAAGAAAAAAAAAAAGGCCCTTTGTGTGGCCTTTTAGAGCATTCGTAGCAGAAATTCTATAGTAGTATAGAAATAGAGTTTTAAATATAGAGTTTCTGGTGGAGGGAAGAAATCTTTTAAGGTGTAGTGTAAAGTGTGAAGAAATTTTAGAGTAATGAGAGAGAAAATAGAGTAGAAGAGAGAGAAAATAGAGATAGAGTTTCTGGTGTGATGCTCTTACTTGATGCATCTTTCTTTAGGGAAGATATGTAATCGGCTTCAATGAACTGGAGGCAGCTCCTACCTTTTGTTTAAAAAAAACTAGCATGCTATGATGATCAATAAACATATCTCATCTATCAATAAACATATCAATACACGTGTACAATGATCGTCCTTGTACTTGTCTTCACTGTCCAATGTTTGATCTAAGATCTGTGCAAAAATGCAAATCTTGGAGCACATCGGGCGAACGATGGAGACATGGTCGAGGAAATCATGGTGCAAGGTGGAGTATTTCCCCTGGATTTTTGTTGCAAACATGCGATGGCAACAAACTCACAGGACTAACCCTTTGACCTCGGTGTCAAAAAAAAACCCTTTGACCTCGTGACCTACAAGCTACAGATGAAGCATGGCAAGTGCTCAAATTAAGGTACGAGCTACATATCAAGATGGCATGTGCTCAAAGAACAAACTTAGCTCTCTTTGGATTTGCCAGAGACCATCTGATGATCATGCCTCTTTTACGTAAGAGATTGCGAAATTAAAAGACACCAATCCAACTGAGAGAAATCGAGCCAAGTTCATCATGACAACTTCATTCATACATAGCAGACGGCTAATGCCAAATTTAACATCAACCAAACCATGCACAAAATGCATTCACGTCTACCGATCGATATCTTGATGGGTACTACACCATCCAACAGAAGTTTGATATCAAGCATTGCAAGATGAAAAGTAATTAACTTGATCACTGAAAATCACCTAAAACTTAGTCTTGACACTGCAAATTGCAAGCAGGCTCTGCATCACAAACGTAGAGAACACAGGTTCCTAGAAGAATTCCTCGTCGTCCTCACGGAGAACTTCGACCTCGGTGCACTCGTCGTAGCCATCCTCCTCTGAATCACCGTCACCAAGAGTCCTGTGCCCGACGGCGTAGTCGGCATAGCTATCCTCCGAGTCCTCGTCGTCGGTGACCGCTCCATATCCAATGCGCTCCAACTTGTCCCAAGAAGAGCCATCGTCGTCTGAACCGTAGCTCGGGTGGGCCACGGAGAGGTTGCCAGTCTCGCCGTCGTACTCCGTCTCCGTCTCCATGTACGATGATCCAGTGACGGCGCCTGGGACCGCCGAGACCAAGAAAACATAGCGATGCTGCGAAGGGTGCTGAGCGGGAGGCGGCGCGCGAGCACCGAGGAGGATGGGGGCGCGCTGGGGCTCGCGACCGCCGGGGCAGAGGTGGACTCCGAGGCGGAAGGCGAGGTAGGCGTCGACGCACGCGTACTCCACCTGCTCCGGCGAGAGCTGGGGTGCATGCCACGCACTCATGGCCACGTTCGCGGTCTTCTTGATCCCGGAGTACCCGAGGAAGCGATCTGCCATGCTCTCCATGGAGGCGTTGCCCATGCCAGCCGCCGCGCGCAGCTCGCGCCCGGACGCGACCTGGAGGCCGTAATGGGCGCTCAGCATGACGCGATCATAGCGGGAGCCGGAGCCGACAAAGGTGATCCTGGGGTGGGCGAGGAAGCGGCGGAGCGCACTGGGCACGGCGTCGGCCCGGGCGAGGTGGAACACGAGGCAGCGGTGGCCGACGCAGAGCTGCAGTGTGGCCGGGCGCGGGGGAGCGCCGTGGAGGGGGCGGCGGGTCGGGGTCCACTGGACACCGAGGCCCACGACGAGGCGGCCGGAGCGGATGTGTCTGCGGTTGAGCCAGCGGGTGGTGCTGACCCAGCGGCGCGCGTAGCCGCGGTGGGCGGTGACGAGGGCGGCGACCCGGCGGTTGGCGACGCGGACGGTGTAGGCCTGGTGCGTGCGCATGGAGCGGCGGAGGCGGGTGGTGACGACGGTGGCGGCCATGGCGGCAGCGGAGGCGGAGGCGGCGGCGGCGGCAGTTTTGGGGTTTCTTGTTGTCTAGATGGTGGATGATATGGGAGACGAGGGAGGACCGTGGGGAAAAAAACTGCCTTTTTGCAGAGTGGGTTTGCTATTTGGTCCCTCTGTCTCGGCGGCATATCCGGTGCACACGGCACCCTCCGTGCACACCCGTGTACACCATAGGAAAAAAGTTTCAAAAATTCTAAAAAAAATTATGGATGTACATCTCAACTTACCCCATCCAGATATAAAATTTCATGATCAAATTCGTCCTATGTTAAGAGTAATAAAAAAGACAAATTTCTAACAAACTTAAATAGTTTAAATGCACTCCAAATTTGTCTTTTTTGTAACTTCTAGTATAGGACGAATTTGATCATGAAATTTTATACGTAGATGGGGTAAGTTGAGATGTACATCCATGATTTTTTTTGGAATTTTTAAAACTTTTTCCCCATGATGTACACGGCGTTTTTATGGAGGCAGCCATATGCACCGGATATGCTGCTATCTATCTCCCTAAATAGACATAAATAGATCTATATATCCGTGAGCGGGTGGGTTTCGTATTTGAGACGGTTACGAACAAGAATTCAATATCAACGTATTTTTTACTACTTTTTATGTACAGATTTATCGAGCAATTTATGAGCTTATCCACGTAAGCCATACCAACTTTTACTTCGATTGTGCCATTGAACGGTGAGAAAAAAATGAATGTCATATCTACTGTAATTGACGTGACTAATCTGTCCAATTTTATTGAAAAAAATCGATACTTCGGTGATGAGGACATTACTTGCATGCCTCCTACTACGTCGACTACGTCCACAGCCGACGAGAATATCATCAACACGGACGTGCACACAATGCCTCTCGCTCCTTCGACTCCAACCCAGTCGACATCGACGCCACGTCGACATGCTCAACAACAGCGTCAACATACTCAAGAGAAACATCATGTGGACTTGAATCCTTTGGCCAAGTCGTTCAAGCCATCAATGAGAGAGGTCCAGCAAGCCACAACCAAGATCCAAGAACCTCCACCACGGCCAATCAAGCTCAAGTGCAAGCCCAGCTCTCCGGAAGGCCAGGTTCAGCCGTCTACGACTAGTCTGACTTCAAACGGACACCCAAGCTGCATACGACGTCCGATTGAGACAAATAACCAATTTCTAGAAAGTTTAGGAGATAAGCTTTCTAACGGATGCAGCCCCACATCAAAACTCCTTCTGGATCATCCGAAATCGTCGAAATACTACAGTGGGCCAAATCTGTCGAGTGCTGTGCCACCTCTGTTTTGGGCCCAAGGTCCATATACACCTAGGTTGTGTGGGGGTGCGCGCCTCTATGGCCAGCACGCCTCCTCTGGCCGTCATACCTCTATATATGGCCGCCACCCCTTTCTTCATCTTCAGGTTTTAATTAGATTGAGTTTTCCCCCATGTACGTGAAACCACCTCGAGTTACTTGTGTCGGCTAGACCAACTAAATCGAGTTTCAGGACCTCAAACATATCATGAGCTTCATCCATATTTGCAATTCGGATTGCTTTTACCTTGTTCTAGCTTTGTTCTTCTGTTGCATCGCAAAAACAAATCTTCGTGATCAGGTCGATCGTGTTTTGTCATGGTTGATAACACTTATCGTGGTGGTTTAGCGATCGCCGGGTTTCAATCCTTCGTGGTTTTAGCCGGATCGTCAAGGTCACCGTAATACCAAACCGTAATTATCCTTCTCACCAGAAGATCGGGTACCCCCATATGCGCATCATTTGGTATCAGAGCGTCAGTTGACTGGTGAGATTCATCTCTTAGTTTTAGTAGATTGATTTCACACCTAGAGTCCAAAAAATTGCCCCACAAAAAATATTTGCATCTATGATCCGAGCCCTTTGAGCCTTTGCATTGTTCTTTACTGTTTTTGCATAATTGAATTTTCGCCCATTGTCGTCATCGTTGCTATCCACGTCTAGGTTCTAGTTCTAGTCTTGAGTTTGCAGCCACTGTTCAAGCCGCTGCTTAGGGTTTATGTTCTTATCCAAAAAAATCCACAAAAAATAGTAGATTGGTTTTGCTGACTTCCCACACGTCCCCCACACCCGCTAGCCAAGTCCCACTACTTCCCCAACTCGGCCAAGCTCAAAAAGCCCACTCCAAAACCGAGTCCAATTCGAATTCGCGTCCAATCTGTGACCCCTTCAGTAAAACAGCCATAACTTTCGCACACAAACTCAGATTTGGACGTTCTTTGACTTTTTCGAAAGCTTACGAAATTTCCCATAAGATTAGACATTGGATTTGCCAATTGTAGAATCCCAAAATTTGGCTTATTTTGGCTGTACCAGCCTATAAACTTTCGGAGGTCAGTTTGCTTCACCGGGTCGGTATCCAGTTTTGGTTTTTCCTCTCGCCGCTTTGTGTAAATCTTTGTGAGAAATTCCTTGTGGTGTCTTCGTGCTCAGTTTGTTAAAAGAAAAGTGAAAAAAAAGAAAAGAAAAAAAGGCTAGCACAACAAAAGAGCCGCGCTATTTAAAAAAAAGAAAAGAGAACAAATCAGTGAGCAAAAGAAAGAAAAAAATGTTTCATCGCTGGTGCTGTATATTGAGGATCCTAGCCTATCTTCATCTTGTTTGCTTGAGACTTGCTAGGTCTAGGCCGGTCTAGCACGTTGATACTTTGGGCCAATCTTCAATTTTGATTTACTTGTATTGAACAATTGTTTTCCTTTGCTACATATTTTCCCTGTCCAAGCTCCACATACTACTAACTATACAGAACAGAACCTTGCTATCGCTTTGTCACCACTTGAGCTCAAGTTATCACAAACCAGCCGCCGATCACACCACCTGCTTGTGTGGTAAGAAATTGTAAGAGCAAAGTAAAGTTTTGAGTGAGAGAGATTTATCTAATTCCAGCATCTATTAGTAGATAGGATTATACATCTCTTTGTGTGTTTTCTTGTCTACTACTAACAATGGCAGGTCCACATGGAAAGAAAGATGACCTACACTTTGAGGATGATCCGTGTTTAACAACTAGAGGAAAGAAACTCATGCAGAAACTTAATCGTCAGTTCGAGGTGGATCTGCTTGATTCTAGGAAAAAGCATCGTGAGGCTATGGCAAAATTAAAAGAGGTTGTCGAGTATGTGACTCTCCCTTTCACCAAGAATGAGAAAACACAATTGAAAGAAGTAAAGGCCGCACAAGAGACTGCTCAGAAGGTTGTTCCCCTATGACTTCTGCTCCTGGTAGAGCGAAGTTTATGTGCACCTTCTGTCAGAAGGATGGACACCTGTTTGAGTTTTGCTTCAGGAGAGCTAGAGTTGCTAGGCGTGAGCGTGCTTTTGCTCCTAGGGGTTTTCAGGGTCATGCTCAGACCTTGAGAGCTTCTAAGGCACCCATAGCTCCTAGGCAGACAGCTAGGCAATTGGCTCCTATAGTTGTGCGTAGGCCAGGTCTTGGTGTACAGGTTGTTGGTCCTGTTGCTGGACCAAGTGCTTTCCGTAGTTTTGGTTCCCGTCGTCCTCAAGGTGTGCCTTCTTTGCCCTGTGGAGGTAGACACCCGCGACGTGGTCTTCCTCCTACTTTGGATGGTAGGAGACCTGAGCGGCACACTTAGGGAGGACCAGCCTTTGCACCACAGCGGTCCAACCCAAATGTGGCGCCTAGACGTCCTGCTAGGGTTCCTTCAAGGTTTGTGAGAGTTGAGAGGCGTCAGGGTGCTAGCTCAGGGGAAATTTCTACTGTTTTATGGTGTGACTCAGTATTGGGTTCCTAAATCTGCTTTGATTTGTCCCAATACTGAGTCACTCACTTCTCTGTTTCGTTGAGCAGATGTGTCGTGCGGGGAAGGAAGAGGTTTGGATTGTTGACTCCAAGTGTAGCCGACACATGACCGGAGATTCGTTGGTTCTCTTCCCTTGTCCATGTCCCAAATGGTGAATCCATCATCTTTGGGAATGCTTCTTTGGGTAGGGTGCTTGCTAAAGGGTCAATTCAGGTTAGTGACCACTTTGTGCTTAAGGACGTTGTCTTAGTTAGTAAGCGGAGATACAATTTGCTCTCTGTGTCTTAGCTTACCGATGATGGCTTTGATGTTCATTTCAGAAATAATTGTTCACAGATTCTTGATTCTTCTGGGGAGTTTGTTTGCCGGATTTCTCGTGTTGGGAGAGTTTTTCGTGCGAATTTTGATGCTTCTTCTATTGGCCCCTCCACATTGCTTAATTGTTTCAGAATCTCGTGATCTCTCCTTTTGGCATAGAAGACTTGGTCACATTGGTTTTGATCACCTGACTAGAGTTAGCAGCCGTGATCTTATTCGTGGTTTGCCCAACTCAAAATGGTCAATGATTTGGTTTGTGCTCCTTGCCGCCATGGGAAGATGGTCGCTGTCGTTCACCCATCTGTCATCCTTGTGATGATAGATGCACCAAGACAGCTTTTGCATATGGACACTGCTGGTCCTGCTCGAGTGCAATCTGTGGGTGGAAAATGGTACGTGCTTGTTGTGATTGATGACTTCTCGAGGTACTCTTGGGTTTTCTTCATGGTTACCAAGGAAGAAATTTTTAGTCATTTTCGAAGTCTTCAACGCAAGCTTTCTGTTGAGTTTCCAGGTGCCCTTAAAGCTACCCTAGACTTTGAGATTTGGTACTCTTCCTCTTCTTATCTGTCCCTTAAAGCCTTTTTAGATGCAGATTTTGCTAGAAATAGGATAGATAGGAAGAGTAGTAATATACTAACTCTAATAGCATTTTAGGTTTACTTATCAATTTATCTCTCAATCTTGTTACAGTCACCTTGGACCCCAATTTACAAACTATATGTTGTTTTAAAGTAAAGTTTGTCGTCTACTTTTTTTTTACTTTGAGAAAAAGCTCAGTGTGCTGCTTTACGCTTTTGCTGGCCCGTCGTACATTTAATAGAATTCTAGTTTTAATCATTTTTCAAAATAATTGAATTTTATTAGATCTGTGAGATCATGTGGAGGTCTTCATATTGTGATGAGTATATACGACTTGAATTGATTTGGTTGAGGAGTTTGTTTTGGAGACTAATTTGAGCCGGTTCGGCCATTTATGCTAGCATAGAGTATTTTGTACTTTTGAGGATCTTCTTGAGCTTTGGTGGAAAAATGTTATATACAGATTTTGTAGAGAATTTCGAGATGCATCTTTTTTGTATTATGACCTTTTTCATTTGAGTAAGGGAAGTATTTTTAAAATTTTTATCTTTATTCTGTTGTGCTAGGGGAAGCACCGGTTTGAAAGGTTTCGGTTTTAGTTCGAGTAGGAACTTATGCATATAGTCATATATATTTGAATTCATGATGAAATTGGACTAAAATGCAGAAAAAAAAGGTAAGAAAATATTTTTTTGTGGAAAATGGTTTTATCCTTGTGGGCGCAAGCTTGGAGGCAACTGTGGTGGACAACGGTATCGGGACTGGATCGAGATTCAGAACGGTGATGATGTCGCTGGACGGATGGGCTCAAGCTTGAGCCTCATGAGGATGCCATGGAGAAGGTGTAAGGAATCAGATGCCCAAGAGGGGGTGAATTGGGCTAATTAAATTCTTTTTACTAATCCAATTTTACACTTGTGTCCAAAACTAAATGTAATACGAAAGCTAAAAACTGATTCTTGAACACAAGGTATTATCCTAGTTGATGGCAAGCAAGATAAGCACCTTAGAACAAGAATTGACTAAATCTCGATTTGCAATCCTAGGGTGACAAGCAAGCAATTTAATTCCAGGAATGTAAATCTGTCACAAAACTACTCAGGATAAGTTAGCTAGCACAAACAAGTCAACACATGACAAGGGCATAGCTAGCACGGTGCTCAAATCGCATACAAGGCACAAGATGCATAAAGGATGAATATAAGGTAGAACAATGCATAAGAGAGACAAGAGATACCACAAGTGACATAGGGATTTTTATCTCGTGGTTCAGAGCAACTCTCCTACATCCACGTTGAGACAAGCCCTTGCTCCTCACAAGGACCGGCTCCCGCTCGAGCCCCTCGCCTCGTCTTCACTGTGTGACTCTTCCACCACAACGGTTAGGTGAGTCCCAACCTCTCACAACAAACTAGCTCCAAGAGTAAATAGGCTGTCCTCAAGCCATGTCTCTTGTCTTGCTAGCACACGATTCACCCGAGCCTTCTCACAACCTTCGTCGAGAAGATCACCAGCACACGACGCCTTCAACGCCGTCTAGGTGCTCTCAAGCACCAAGAGTAACAAGCCTGAAGCTCCTCTGATCGCACCGGATCAAGCTCAAGAGAGATGCACACAAGACTCACATGATCACATACTAATCTCATTAGGATTCTCTTAATCACTCACAAAGATTAGTGCTCTTGGACACTCCTAACATATAGGAGCTCCGCTCACACACTTTCAGCTCAAAGATGATGAATGGGTTTCCAAAAATTGCTTCCCAACCGTTTGGAGGGGGTATAAATACCTAAGCCACCAAAAACTAGCCGTTGGGGGCAGCACCAGAGAGATTCCCATGTACCACGGACCGAGTTGTGTCGGTCTATCGCTGAAACACGTTCACGTCGGACTGACTGAGTAGCCCGCATGAAAACGGCGATTTCTCCCTCGTCCGAACTCGGAATTGGGTGATCCTGGGCTCTAAAGCTAAGAACAAGGGCTATCCATCTACCAAGGTCTCAGCACCCAAATCTTAAAGTATGAGTGCATAATTTACAAGGAATCAAAGGACACCAGAATCCTCACACTTTCGGGCACCACCAACTCTTCTCTTTTGCCAAACACCTCCAACACCCCAAGACACCTCACAAGGCTCACTTAGGAAAAGAAGACTCAATGTGCATCACTCAAGAGCTTGGAAACGGTCTGATCAATATTGATTCGGACCCCTCTTGATAGTACGGCAACTATCCTAACAATCCGGTCTTTCCACCAACACCAAGACCGGTAGAAGATTATGAAATATCCTTAGTCCTATGCTGACCATACCTTGGCCTTGAGCATCTTTAGGTTCACTTCTAAGTTCCATGCTTTTTACTTGATGTGTTGTGCATGATGACCGTCACAACATAATTGTTGAAACCTTCATCTTATCAACCTTGACTTGATCACCTCATGAGACTCTTCCGTCCTATCTACTTTGACTTAATCATCCGCTCGATGATCCTCTCATCAAATCGATCTTGACTCATCCTCAACTCTTGGTGAATCCCCGTCTAGTTGAACTTGACTTGACAATCAACCTTTAACACACTTGGTCATCACACGTACCCTTGGGACCTAATTCTCTTCAAAGTAACTCAAGAAAGACATTAGTCCCAAAAGCTCGATAGATATGTATGGATATACTTGATATAATCAATCTCAACAAGTGTTTTGACAATGAAGGTCAATTTTTATAAAACACTTGACAAAAGGATGCTCTCTACTAAGTGCAACAAGATGGATATGCATTTGATTCATACACTTGATGCCAAAAGATATTTAAATTTAATTGCAAGGCAGATCAATTTAAATTACTCAATTAATATACACCTCCTTAAGAATGTGCACATGAACGATTATGAATGAAGAACACATGTGCATTGCAAAATATTTGCAATTCCAACACCAAAGCACATAAAAACTCTTCTCTTCACGGCAGCCAACTTCATGAATTTTTATGAATTTTTTCGTTGCTCAAATGAGAAAGTTGTCAGCATAAAAAAGATGCGTCTCAAAATTCTGTACAACTTATATATATATATAATTATTTATTTCGAGCAAGGAAAAATATTCGAAAATGCAAAATACCAAGACCCTATCAAAAGCCTGTGCACCCTGGACCGAAAAAAGTCAGTCCGGCGCAAACATAAAAATTCAGTGCACTTCTCGAATTTTTATGATTTTTTTCGTTGCTCAAATGAAAAGGTTATCAACACAAAAAAGATGCGTCTCAGAATTCTCTACAACTTTCGTATATAACTTTATTTATTTCGAGAACGGGAAGGCCTCAAAATGTGTACAATACTGAGACACTGTCCGGAGGGAAAGAGCAGTCCGACGTGAATGGAATTTGATAAGAGCTCGGTCCGCAGCAAATGGGCAACTCACTGTTTGTTTGAGTATCCCAGTGCACTCCCAAAGCACTATATCCGGTCCAATACCCATGAAAAGACCTCCGAAAATGTGTCAAACTTGTAAAACCAAATCGATATATGAAGTCTTGAGGTTGCACGTATGGTTTGAAACCTTTCTTACAACCTAAGAGAGGCTAGAGATCAAGTTTTTCAACTAGTTGCAATCCTGTCCAAAAATTTTTTCTCGCGCAATCTATAGTCTAGGAATTTTAGAAAAATAAAGAAAATTTTTTTTAAGTTATTCTAGTGGGAGAAGGTCCATGACTTCCATATATACCTGTGAAAAAATTTTGAAGTCATCTAGATTCTTCGTTTGGGAGCCATGATGTGAATACTAAGCCCCAAACTTTCTGTGCACGAGTTCCAGACAATTCTTGTTTCATGATGTTTTCTGATTTTTCCACAAGGAGTTTTGAACTGATTTTTGGGGTGTTGCTACACAACTCATCAAAGCATATGGAGAAAAATCGTCATAATTATTTGAGTCTCAGAATGGCAGCAACAACCTCTTGACTTAAGGACAACTTTCTGTTGAAATCTTTCTTCCTTTTCCTAAAGCATCTTTATTAGTTGGGATGTTTTGTCTTGAGTGCATCCACTTTGGACTGAGATTTCTTTTGTTTGAGCACTAAACAACCAGAAATATGGTTTGAAATTCCTCTCATTCTAGCACGGTTTCTCACCTGTGCAACTAGGGATACGTATAGCTGTTGAGTGTTCTTGTTTTTGGAGGAATGGGTGGGTTCGAGGAGCACCGGTCCGAAGAAATTCTTTAAGACTCCCATTCACCCCTCTGGTCGTCTGGTTCGGTATTTCAAGATCATTACTAAAAAGTTACAACCATAGAAAAAACTATTACAACAGAACTATCTATATATCCAACACCTAATGGAAACAGTACTGAGATTAATTTGCATTTCTCTTGCGTGGATCAAGTATTTGTAACATACGTCTAACCATCCATTTATATGCTGAAAAGATTGATATTTCTGCCTGTTTTAAGCTTGGATATTAAACTATTTAATATTAATATACTGCATTTGAAAGGATTTTAGTTTGGAAAAATATTTTGTGCAAAAACTCTATTTGATACACAAGTAAAAAAAAAACTAATCCTAGCCGGCTAGCTATTAGCCCACTGCCCATGTCGGTATGCCCTCAAAACAAAATGACGGAAGAACCCCGCATCGGCTGCTCCGGCGTCGGCGTTTGTAATTTGTAATGATGATTGAAAGTTCAGTTCAACGCTGATTCAATACTTTTTATTGATCTATAGTAGTACTCGCTCCGTTCTAATTTATAGGGCGTATTTCTCTTATGCACAGAGATCAACAAATTTTACAGTTGACTAAAATACCCCTATTTACTACCACGCCACACCGCTGGCCTGCTGCACTTCATGCATCGATGCGCATGAAAAAATAACTCCACACCGCTGCATTTACTACTACTGCACCGTGCTGCATGCCGCTAATGCCATGCATGCACTATGCAAATTTTGCTTTTCGGCTGCCTATAGCTAATCAACTAAGCAAAGTTAAAATTTGAGATTAGCGGGATTTTTACAAATTTGAGCACATTGGCGCCTATTGCAAATTGAAACAAAAAAACAGATTGCCGCCTAATTATACAAACTAGAATTAGAACAGAATGCCCCGCCTAAAGCATGAGATGATGAGAGATTAGTATAAATAGGTGTGCTCCCATATGCTAAGGGGCCACGGTAGTTGGTAGAAACAATCCAAGGAAATGGAAGCAGTTAAGATCAACGCATGCGTGTAGTTATTAAGCCAGCATTGAGTATGAAGAAGAACTAACACATCAACCAAAGAGTCTTGCATGCATGCAGTTATTAGGGGCAAATGAGAGAAAAAGCCGCGCCCTATAAACTGTAACAAGAGCCAGCAAAATGTGCGCCTTATATACCGGAACGGAGGGAGTATGTTTTATGTATTACTCTATGGTTGTTCAATTCGTGGTAACTACTCCCTCCGTTGGGATTTATAAGACGTATTAGAGATAGGCTCTAAGACCAAGGACAATAATCAAGTTACAAATTTACCCCTAAACTTAATTAGTGGAGAAGACAATTAATGTTTCAAATGAACTTAATCACATGCATGCATGCAATGCTTTAAATGAGGGTACTATAGGAAAGATCTCACTAAAATAAAGTTAAAAATTATGTGCGTCATATATTAAACAACAAATCCAAATCTGTAATACGACCTATAAATTCCAACGGAGGAAGTAATAGTTATACAAAAGATATTAATCAGTATTTTAAAAATTTCAATGTGATTTAGTTGTTGGACCAACCGGCAATAGCCACGCATGAAGAGGTAGAAATCAATTGATACGTTTTTCAAGAAAATTTATTGAAACTCTCAAACTTGTAGAGAAAATATAAGCCAATCGAGGTGCAAGGTATTGGATGTAATGACATTAAATCCTAATAAAGTGATTTGCAATTTTTATTACTATTTATTGCTATGATATTTCTTACTCCCTCTGTCCCTAAAAGCTTGTCATTCTGTGATTCAAAATTTATCTCTAAAGAATGTCATTTTAGGGCAATAATTGTTAGATTCCCTTCTCACCCCTATAAAGTATCTATAGATTTTCCTCTCACCACTATAAAGTACTTATATATTCTCCTCCCAACACTATAATGTACTCTAGATTCCTATCTATATATACCCTCCTTAATCTACTCAAAATTTTTCATAATGACATTCTTTTAAGGACGGATGGAGTATTTGTCTACTTGCCCCTCTCTCCCTCTCAAATCATGGCTCGCTGTGACTCCCAACGTACCCTACTCTTTCTATAGCCTAGAGGAGCCCATGCCACCGGTAGCCGCCTGGTGGTGTCCAGACCTCACCGTTGGTAGCGAAGGTCAAGAGGGCCGCTGGATGGGGGGAGGGGGTGCGGCTCCGCAATGATGAGGAGGAGGATGGTGCGAGGACAGTAGACTGGTGGCGCTGTAAAGGAGGACGGCGCGACACGTGAAGAGGGCTGCTTGGCATCATGGGTCAAGGATGGTGGAGGACGATGGTAACCTAGCTCTAAGACAACGGTGGAGGGAGCGCATAGAGGAGAGAGTGACAAGATCTAGCTCTTGTTTGCAAATCCAATGCTAGGATTGTTTATTTGCACTTGTGCTCCAAGGAGCTTTTGCACGGAATATTTTTCCCTTGTGTTAATCATCGATTTATTTTCAAAGGAGCTCATTTGAACCATGTCATGCGTACGCTAGCCTCACAATAATTTTCTCACATGGGCACCCTTTCATTTTTGTACGACACACTTCACTGGCTATAATCATTGTCAACACAGATCATGCATGTTATTGTTAGTTCATGATATCTCTGTTCAGAGTATATATCGGCTAAGATATGGGACAAGCCCCAATCTCCCATGAGCAAGCTTTCAAGCTAAAATTGATTCTTTTACTTTGAGCAAAGGAACTGGTCCTCTTTCCTGGCCTGTTGGGCTCTTAGTGGGCCGAATTTCGGATGATGGGCCGTCCGGATTTCGCTGGCCCGTTGCACATTGGCAGGTAGTGGATGTTGGTGGAGTAGCAGAGAAGCAAAAAAAAAAAGATGCAACCAAACCACATGGCCGCATGTTGCCTTTGCAATTAAACAAACAATCCAACTACTTGCACTTTAATTACCTGATATAATTAAACCAATGTTCTAGCAGCAAAAACCCTTCTTAATTCACACTTGGATCAATCTCTGCAAACCCAACTGCAGTAGCAACACCACCGACAAATTAACACCGTTTCAAAGCAAACCAAATTACCGGGAAAAAGAAAAGAGGAGCAAGAACCAATGAAGAAGAAGAAGCAACAGAGAAGGATGACACAGTAATTAATTTAACCGCAGATCTGAGCCGAGTAGAATGGAGATCAGAGCATCCTGAAGAGCACGGCGGCGGCGGCGGCGAGGGAGGCGGCGTAGGGCGCGGCTCGGGTGGCGGAGGAGGCGGCCTTGTCGGACGACGACGAGGACTTGGAGCCCGGCGAGGCTCCGGCTCCGGCTCCGGCTCCGGCGGGGCCCTTCTTGGCGGTGACGGCGAGCTTCATGCCTTCGTAGCAGTAGCCGTAGCTGCAGATGAAGTAGTAGTCCTTGGCCTCCTTGAGCTGGAAGGCGTAGCTGTGGCCCTTGCTGTAGCTGCTGATGGCGTTGGCCTTGTCGCAGTTGTCGTACCCGACCTCGTCCACCTGCACCACGTCCGACCGCCCGTTCTGGTACTCGAACACTTCAATTCATGTCGAATCAATCAATGGCGGGCGGCGAAATCAAGCTGAATCGATGAGAGTGGGATCGTGGAGACGCTTACGGAGCCAGTCGCCCTTGTAGAAGGGGCGGTGCTTCTTCACCCAGGCGGTGTAGTCCACGTTGGGGTTCCACCCCTTCTCGTCGCCCACCGTGTAGTTGGCCGCCGCCGTCGGCGCCGGCAGCGACGCCAGCACTAGCAACACGGCGGCGCACGCCGGCAGCAGCGTCGGCATCCTTCCTCTCATCTCCCGATCCCGATCTCTCTCGGGTAGTCTGCGACCGGTGCTTCTTGGGGATGAGCTGGAGTAACTGCTCGCTAGCTCGTAGCAGTGAGGCTGAGAGAGTGAGACAGTGAGACGACGTGGGTTGGTGGGTGCTGCCTGCCTTAAGAGGGGGACCCTCTCGTCTCCTCTCGATGATTGCGCCAAGAAATCAAGAATGATCTAGATGCAGAGCTACATGCATGTACTGGGATCGCGCTGCGTGAAACCGGTAGTAATTTCGGGCGGTAGAGTACAGAGGACGCGTGCTTTTTCAGCGAGGGTGAGACACGGAGGGCTCTACTACGACTAATTAATCATCAGGTGATTACTGGACCAAGAGCATTTATAACCGCTCATATCATCTAGCTGTGGCCTTAAGAGCAGGTGCAATAGTACACATGCGTGCCATATCAGATCTATGCTAAGGTGGAGGAAAGAGAAAAAGGTGAGAAGGTGAGAAAAAAGTTATCTCTTTAGAGATCGAGATGAGTCGGGTTGGGGCCCGGTTACGCCTCCACCCGATCTGTCCTGGCTCAGCACGACACGGCGTCGGGAATCGTATCTGGCTACCCGACCCGGCTAGCTCCGACCCTCCCTGGTGACCTCGCCAAGGGACTCGAGTCGAGAGCAGATACCCTAGAGGAGAGACTACCATTGATAGAAGCCTCGCGCCCAGGGGACCGGCAACCACATAGATCCACGCAGCGACACAGGTCCGCACGACCATTTATGAGTAAAGGAAGAGGGGGCGACGTGACAGAGGTCGAAGGGGCGACATGCTATGATAAGGAAACATGGAAGGATGTGACATCGGCATTGCTCCGAGGGGCAACGAGGAGGATCCCAATGGTAGCGATTGGCATGAGAACTGAGAAGGAGAGAAGACAGCATGGACTGATGGCCTAGGTTCCTAGGTGGTGGCTGGGAACGAGTAAGAGAGGGATGCGCATCCTCTTCCTTAGCTACGGCAAAAGCAGAGGTGCATAGTGATATGCAAGTGCAACGGCAGAGCACCATAATGGTGGTACTGTAGCAAAACACTGTAGCATGGGTGCTGTAGCAAATAGTGCCCCTTAAATAACACCGTTTATGCTGTTTAAAGTTATTGTAGATATTGTAGCTACAGTAATCTGTGAGGTGGGTGGCGGAGGCACGGCAGAGAGAGGCAAAGGATACAAATCCGTAAGAGAGGGAGTTGAGGTGGGAGAGTGCTAGGGTTTGCAATCAAGAGTCGATAATATCAACCGGTGGATGCTAGATCTGTACATGCTTCATTTCGAACCCAACCCGACTATATTGGTGTCTCAACCTGGATCTGACCTACCTGTTTCTTTTTTTTAAAAAAAACGACTCGACCCGATAGGTTGGGTCCAAATCTAGAACTCTATGTTTCTTCGTGAAGAGTCCGTTCTATATCCCGGAAACCAAGACAACTATAGAGACAATTAATATGTGGCTTTGTTAGAGACAATCATTTGTACATAACACATTGCTAGAAATAGGAACCATTGTTAGAGACAACCAATCAACCATTGTACATGTCTAGCGATGCCATGTCGCCTAGAGGCTAGAGATAGCAGTTACCTCAACGATTTTATATGCTCTTACACAAGATTTTAGCGGATGTAGATAAGAGAGAGTGAAGAAAGACAAACATGTCATTTATAATGCTGCAATCTGTTGTAGACACAAGAATTAAGGAAATGAGATTGATTAATGAAACTTCTTTTTAAAAGAACTTGACTGTTTATTACGACTAAGGGATGTTGAAGGCCGAGGAACTATTTTCGGTGAAATCGTACATTTCGGACATGCTTCGACTGATATCAATCATCGACGTCGTGACTGAGAATACTTCCTGAATACGCGACTAATTTCTCTAATCACTGTGTGATTAATTGATTATGATAGAGGATTTAGGACGAGGAGGTGGGGTTACCGGTAGCCCAGTGGTTTGGATGTAGGAGTAGTCTGTAGTCCACATGCATGGGGGTGGGTGCATCATCCATCAATATTCAATTTAGGTTTGAGTTGTTATTGAAGCAAGCCTTTAATTTCTCCTCATAAATTTATGATCATGCAAGAGACCTTTAAGTGGCTGTTTTCATAATTCTCCACATTGATATCATCAGAAAGTAAGTGTTGAACATGAAGGAGTCCTTCAGAAGGACCAGCTAGATAGAGACAAAACAGGAGATAAAAGAATCCATAATGCTTTCTACCTAAGCTCATTTGAAAATTATTACGAGTGCTTTAGAAGCAAGCCTTTTACCATACAAATATTTATTGGCAAATGATTATTCAAGTTGTTGTCATTTGCGAAAATTTCTTCTCCAGACTGGCATAACAAAAGTAAGTACTCCCTCCGTCTAAGAATATAAGATGTATTTTTCAGATGTGTCTGTCTATTAATATAAGGCTTATTTCATATACCAATGCAAAATAAATATATTTTTTCTTAATACCTCTAATAAATACCTTGCTTTAGCTTGTACCGCATTTGCTATATGCATGGCATTAAATAGAGTGCTTACAGATAATAACTAGAGATAGTATAGTCATTTTCAATGCTTCTTTGGTCTATGTGCAAAACAGAAATAAGCCTTAGAGCATGTACAATGGTCCACGTCAACTATCTATAAGCAATCTCTAAGGGTTGCCATGTAGGACATGTGATGATGTGGAGAAGAGAGAGCATGCATAAATATTTGAGCTATCTCCAATGCAAGAGTCGACTCTACATGAGAATTAAGAAACTTTGTGTGTGAGAAAACTATCTATAAAAGCGTGGAACCATCTCCACCATTGTATATGTTGTCTTTAGCACTGTCTCTAGGTGACATATTAATAGTTAGAGACAGTTGTTGTCTCAACCATTGTATATGCTCTAAACTTGGACGAAGGAAGTATCATGTACCAAGAAATGCTTCTGTTATGCCCCCGATGTATTAGTGTGGAGGCCCATTTGAGCCATTTTTGGAGCGGTAATGTGATTAGTCTACCGTATAACAATTTTCACTCTCGCTTTACAAACCAACAAACAACAAAAGGAAGACGCATCAAGTTAGCGCAGAATTAATCTGAAAGAAGATATGGACGATGATATTTGTGTGAGGCCATGCATGTGAGGAGATGCCCCTCCATCTCCGACAACGCCACTGAAGGTGAGCAGTTGCGCCATGGGTGTGCACTTGAGCTTCTTTTTCTTGGCTGCTCATGCATGTTCTACTCCTACTGACCAGCCACTTGACTCGCCTTCTACCTTTGTCCTTTACGACCACACATCTCATTGTCTCTGCATGCACGCGATGCTCTACTCTCCATCCAATCGCTGATGCGTCTTTCCAGCCAACCTTGCCACGAGCATCATTCAACCTCCTTTTCGGTTTATCAGCTTAATTAAGATCATGTTTGATGGGGCAGTCACCTGCTTAATTAGCACTTCTATCAAGCTTCAGCCACCTGGAGAGCTTGGATTTCAAAAAGATATGATGAAAATACTTTGTGATTCAGTGTTTCTGTGGTTCTCTTTATTTCGATTATCCTAATTTTGCTTATATCAAGAGATGGCATTGTCCTTTGAAATATGTCATGCTCAGCTGCATTCAGATTTCAACTCTTGTATAGAACGATCAATTACAGTTAATACATGCACTAGGCATAACACAAAATTTTATGTGTTACAGGTGGGTCTGTCGTGTATGTGAGATGTTTAAGGCCGCGTGACTTCAAATGTAGCAAATTATTAGCTTCCTCCAAGCTTTCAAATGCACATATAATTTTGAGACAAGGTGCTTTAATATTGAATGCTGCCTAGTAGCTAAATATGGCGATTACTCTATAATTTATTCCCCAAAGCTAGAAGTGTGTTACTGAATTATCAAATATTAAAGATGCATTGTAAAAATCAAATCTGCGTATCAGTTTATATTATATGGGTCATGTATTCTGAGAAAATCCGTGCATTTGTCAATGTTTGTGTCCCTTGCAATGAGATTTCTTGTGTCACATTGTGTACTGGCTACTTACAAGTTACAATGCATGTTGGCATAGCTAGGTTGACAGTTGTTCAAGCTGAGCCTTTAAAGAAAGTTATTTCAAAGGCAATCAGGCATCTCACAAAGAAAGTGCAGAATGCCAAAGCTCTAAATGATAGAGATCTGGTAAGTTACCACGGTACGTTTACCCTTTATTTCAGTTGGAGATGTGCAGAAATGCTACGAATTGGGATAATATGTATTTACTTAAAATAATACTGGCAGCAAATCCCAGTTATTTTGAAGTTTTACAATCTTGTTTGCCTCTGGCGCCTACTTGCCTATATATCTTTTGATCGAAACTTGCCTATATATCTTTTGCACTAGTTTTCGGAGATATGAAAATCACTTCAGAGGGCCCACACAAAGTCGACTTTCTTGTACCCTTCAAGAACGGTTTGCCTGCTGAAGGTGCTTCAGCTAGTGCTATCTCCTATTATATTTAATGATTAATTTCCCTTGATGTCATTATGAGAGCCTAATAGGAAGTACTTGCACAAAAGAATGCAGCTTGGAGGCAGTTGCCGGGCTGCTTCTCTTTGCTGGAACTGTCAGTGCCTTGGCATAATTAGGCCCAAAAGAATCTATTTCAGAAGGCACATCTGATCTAAAGGTAATCATGAGATATTAATTTCCATTGTTTATCACCGAATCTTGTATTGTTTCCATGTTGGGGCTTTAATTGTCTATGGAGTCACCAATTCTGTGACTGAATTTCAATGCCAACAGAAGTGATCATGTATTAGTGGTGAAAATATGTGCAGCCGTTTTGGTTTGCGTTTTGGCACTGGATTAGGATGTCAAGAATCTGATTCTGCATAAGGTTACTGAAGTTCATGAGAAGCATCCTTTTGTTTAACTATGTATAGTACATAATTATCTTGGTTCTGTTCGTGTCTGTAGTTTAGAACTTTAGGTACTTATTTTGAGTGATGGAGCTTTGGTGGATACTGAGAATTTATTTCGGAGTTACTTGCCACTGTGGTAGTATTTTTGCCCCCTTTTTGAATCTCCAAAGAGTTAGCATGATAAATCTAACCAGCATTGGTTTATTTTTATTTCTAGTTTCAACCATCATTTCACGTTAGCTGTTAGAATTATTCGATTGTTTTTTAAATAGTCATCAAACTAATACAGTTTTTGTGCTACCACTCTACCTGTCCTACACGCTGTTAAGGCGGACATAATCACAAGCCCAAGAAGCAGACCGGATACCATCCTTGATGAGGCAGATAGTGAATCTACAATTAATGACCAGGAGAATTCACTAGCTCAGAAAGGCCACCCAAGTTATTTTTCATGAGTTGAGGTACTTCATATCTTGTAGGGTAAATTTATATGGGAGTGACTAAGAGCAAGTTGCCTGATAATAAAATAAGTGTCAGTCGATTATTAACAAAATTGCACTGTAACTATACTAAAATTGCATATTCTAAATAAGTGCAAATTTAGTTTTACTAGTGTACAATTTTAGATTGACTGAAACAAACATGATGGTTTAAAACATAGGAAAATAAAAGTATGTAAGCACGTGTATTCGAAGATTTATACATCAACAAAGCATAGAAATCAACGAATAAAACTGATGATTGATAAGTAGCAATTTTCATACTAAAATTGTACCTTTGTAAGTTGTGCAATTTTAGTCTTACTAGAGTGTAATTTTAGATTGACTGATAGTTAAGAAAATTTCAGTCGCATGAGAATTAGCAATTCTGAATTTATATTTTGAAGAGAATTAAAAGTACACCCACCGTATTCTACATTTTCCAAGAAGTCGGGTCTGTTATCTGGTGTCATGGAACAGATTGACATTAGTGCATCCATAATCATATTAAACTTGCCCGTTCATTGTTTTCTATGATTATGACAGAGCAGCAAATATGTCAATGACTTGGTTTGTTATTTCTTCACATGATTCATGCTATATATGTTTTATAAGCAACTGATTACATCCTCTTCTTTTTGCAGACAGGGAACCATATGGTTTCTCTTTCTGTAGAAGTATTCTGATTCCTTGGCTATCTGGCTCCTATGTTTGTGGCTTTTTTTTTTTTTGACAATATGTTTGTGGCTATTTGAGACAACAGAGTTACCCATGTTTTCATTCTGGTACCCATCTTTTTGCAGACTGGAATTATTTTGGGAGCTTTGTCTCATTCGCCTGCCGGACCCACCCTGAAAGATAATAAATCTGGACAGTCCAATAATTCGACGAGAACACAAGGCAGCAGTTTATTCTAGCTGCTTTGTTTGTGCTACCGGTTGCTCTATTAGTTGGATTTATATTCACATTCTCTAGCAATTTGAAGACCTGGTTATGTCATATCAATTTGAAGAATCTACTCTCACTCTGAACTGAACTTTGTGTATACGTTCTACTCTCAGGGCAGCCTAAGCTTGGTTGGTTGTTGGACTTGGGATCTATATATATCTCTTCTAGTGATCAGTTTGATATAACCTGAGCTTAGCTTCAAGAATGCCTCGAAACTTAGCTCCCTGCTGATTTTATGTGTTGTGAATAAAATTATTCTGTCAGTAGAAACTTGCCTACAGCACAGCACCATTGATTCATCTTCACCAAATAATGTGGTGTTTAAGGTCACTACAATTCATCTCTTATGCTGTCAAGGAACAATCTTAGCTCTCTCGCTTTCCTCGCGTGATCAGGAGACATATCACCACCGTCGTCATCTCCACAAATGTCTAGTACATCACCACTGTCATGCTTATTATTCCTTCTCCTTTCATCGCACTTTGTGAGTGCAAGTCTTCCATCACCTCTAACGATCGGTGACGGAGAAGACAGGTCGATGATGGCAGCTTCTGCTGCTACTGCCTTGTTCTGCACATCGCTTCTCCAAGAACCACCAGCTATGCTGGACATCTGGGTTCCATGACCCACTTGTGGAGATGCTTCAAGCGGCACACCACCGCCACTTGTTCCAGTTTCATGCTTGTCAGGTGAAATGCTGCCCTTCCCTGCGAAATTGCTTATATCGGAGAGCGCTCTTCTTTCTGCTTCATGACAGGGTGGCAAGTCTTGGAAACTGCCGGGTCTATCAGCAACAGGAGGCTGGTGTAAAGACAGATCAATGGGGCTGTCGTCGTCTGGGGTGCAATTCTGAGCACTATCGGATCGGCTGCTACTTTGTGACTCCATCATATCAGCCAGCATACTCTGGCACTGCAGATCAATCCCAGCTGCTGTGGTTGATAAGGCGAACTTTTGGGATTTGGCAAGCTTACAAGCCCGGAGAGGGGGAGATGGAGAAGACAGGTCAACTACATCCTTGCCAGGTGCAAGACTGGGTGCATCTGCTGCTTGAGGGTGATTGGTTGTCGGCTGAAATATCCCACTTTCCAATTCAATACCAACCAGCAATTCTTGAAGCTGCGCATCAACGTCTCTTACTGCAGCTTGACCTGATTTCTTTGGCCTTGCTCTCCTCTTTTGCTTCTTCTCTTCAGCCTTCTTTTCCAAAAATTCAGTTATTTTTTCTGGGCAAGCACTGTGAATGCACAAGCTGGGCACTTTCAGAAGGTTAAACATTTCCCTAAGAGTCTATAAAAAATCGGAAAGAAAAATATATGATAGAGAAAACAACGCATCAAGCAAGACAATTTATGTCTTAAATATTAGCATGAAATTGGACTCGAAAATTAAACCCTCATTCTAGTACAATCCCCCGTAAGGATACTTTTCGCTATCTAGGGTCGATGCTACAAAAAAATGGTGATATTGATGAAGACGTTAGTCATAGAATCAAAGCGGGGTGGATGAAATGGTGCTTAGCATCTGGCATCCTTTGTGACAAGAAAGTGCCACATAGGCTAAAAGGTAAGTTCTACAGAACAGCGATTAAGCCTGCAATGTTGTATGGTGCGAAATGTTGGCCTACCAAAAGACGGCATATTCAGCCGTTAAGTGTAGCAGAGATGCGCATAATACGATGGATCTGTGGTCATACGAGGAAGGACCGAGTTCGTAATGAAGTTATTTGTGATAGGGTTGGGGTGGCACCAATTGAAGAGAAGATCGTCCAACATCGGTTGAGATGGTTTGGACATATCCAACGAAGGCCCCCAGAAGCACCAGTGCATAGTGCAATTCTTAGAAGCACTGATAATGTTAGGAGAGGTAGAGGTCAACCTAACCTAACATGGGAGGAGTCAGTAAGGAGAGATTTAAAAGATTAGAATATACCCAAAAACTTAGCCTTAGACAGAGGCGCATGGAAATTAGTAATCCACGTGCCCGAACTATGATCTAGATTTTGTCACTGTTTGGCTCTTTTAATTATAAGATGATGGCTCTTATTGGATTTCATTTCTAGCCTCGTTGTTGTATTCCAGTACAATCCCTGCACTAAGATACCTGTAATACCATAGAACTTCAGTATCAACTGTAGATACAATGTACTTGACTCATGTTTGCTCTCCCTCGTTAGTAGTTATACACATCATGTTCACAAAGAACACTCTGCAGTCCTCGCCCGCAACAAAATCTGTGAATAATGTAGGCGTATGTGTCTACCTCTTACTGATTTTAACTTCAGCAGCGAGTCCAATGAGTGAAGCACAATATCTTACATGGTATGGATATAAACTAGTGGTACTAATTGCAGGATAGGAGAGGAGGGAAGAATTCATTAGTACCTTCTAACAAGATCCCCTGGAACAACTGAAACTTGGAGGCCATCTATGTTTCTCCATGAAACCTCATAATACTCACTTCCATGAACTTTTCGTTGCTTCACAATTGCTGATACAGGGCATGGTACTGGAATCTGCAAAGTAGATACTTAGCTTTGGCAAGTAGAAGCAAAATGTTTACTTCCAATATGCAGTAAGCATGCAAAACTACTACCTCACTCAACGAAGGTTTTAATCCTACAGCTGAAGACGTCGAGCGAAGATTTGAAAACCTTCGAAGTTCTCTCTCAGCTATCTTTGGAAGGATATATTGATCTACAAGCATATTCAAGGGAATAAATAAATCATGACAGTACCTTTCTATCACATATATCTGCTCAAGCCAACCATAATAGTTAAGGATTTCAAGAATACCGGTCTTCTCTGGTGTCCAATCAAAATATTTCTCACATATCTGTTGGAGCTGTGACCGAAAAAATGGGTGCTGGCAGCATACCCTATTGATACACACCAAAAATTAACCATCAAGAGCAAACCATAAACCAACTTCTTATCTTCTACACCCTGAGACCTGGGTCATTTCCTCCCCACAGGCAACAAAATAAAAGGAGAAACAAAGAGGAGAGATAAACTGGAAGCAAATCACTACATTTTGTGTGAACTCAAAACTAATAAACCACAAAAGGAAGTAGATTTATCCACAGATTATCTACCTCTGGACATCTTCGGAATCAGGTGCATGGCATTTTGGTACCAGATAAGCATTTATTATGTCATGAAATTGACCATCAGAATCTTGGCTTATCCCAACCTCTGCAAGAAAAGATAGTACGTGGGCTATAATTTCCTACTCTATGTTCATGATGTGTCTTACATTGAAACACAATGTACAATATAACTACATAGCTAGAGAAAGACAGAGAAGAAAATTTCTTACCAAAGATAGTTGTTTGGGAGCATATGTCACCAACCTTGTCTCCATTAGTACCAATATTTTTACCTTTACATTTTCTTGTAGCTTTAACTCCACCAGACAAGATATGATCAAGAATGGTTTCATCTCCCACAGACTTAACAAGACGGCATGCTGTTTCCTGAGCACTTAAAGAGAGCCATTACAAATATATATCATAAAAGCAATGGTAAGCTTCATACTCCCATTTTGTGATTGGCAAAATAATTTCTGACAGTAAATTAACGAAGTACTACAGAGTCAGCAGTCTAAAAACAGATGACACTGTGCCTTTTCTGTACTTACCGGGCCAAAGCCATGAACTCCATTAGAATAATCACCACCAAGAAGCACTGCAAGCGATATCTGGAAAGGTTGGAAATTGGACCCAGTTCAAATAAACAGATAAAAATTGATGCACTCTTGGACTAGAAATTAGGAAGCACTTTAAAACTACCAATGAATCAGAAGTAAGCAAATTACAAAAAAGGGCTTCTCGTTAGTTATTGGAGGCAGGTAGAATCATGCTATTGCTATTGCATATTCACCTTAAGACAGAACATAATGGAATAAGGCATCAGCCATTAAATATGCAAATTCAGTGCTCTCCAGACAAAACCAAGCAACTAGTGCAAGCTTGTTCCTCCAACCAATATCTAAGAGCTTACTGGAAAATCCTTGTGATATCAAAGGTCTCTACTTTATTTGATACCACCTCTAAAAAATCATTGATACCTATCACCTACTTTGACTATGATCATTGGAATAATAATAATAATTTGCTGCATCTCACCAATTCAAGTGATCTTTCTGGCAACATAAGGATATTCAATTGAGTTTTTTTTTGTTCTTTACGATATGGTACTGGGTGGAACAACCAGTCAATTGTTTAGAACATGTCCTATTGAGTTCAACTCAAGCAGGATAAATCATGCAACATACCAGTGAGTTCCTGCCAAAACCAAGCCTTTTTTCTATGTCTTCCATTTCGTAACAAATAGCATAGCCTCCCTCCCCTAATTTGAGAGAGAATATGAGAGATCACTAGATTTCAGCTACATAAATAAGACCACTTTGTAATTAAAAAAGGGATGAATAAGACTTGTTATCATGGTAATGAAAATCAACAGACCAACAATTGTCAGCAATCAACTATACCTATGAAAACATCTCTGTAAACTGTCCTTGCACCAAAAAGAAATGTATCTGAATCTGATGTAAAACAGCCATCCTGAAATAATATAAAAAATAAATAAAAATGAGGTATATACCGTTCATCTGGTTAGGAAATACTTTACTTACACACAAGGAGGCTATATTTAGCAATGCACATTGTGCTTCGGCTTCCTCCACTCTGTTAAAGAACGCAAGGGTGAAACAAAGGGTCAAAGGCATACGGTCATTACTGAAAATTCCAGCTTATATTATCAAAAATATTTCTTATATGCAGTCCGGGGGGGGGGGGGCGGCATAAACTGGACAAAGGCATGCAGTTTTACAAATCAAAACCCGAAAACCACATTGAACAATACTATTTAACTCAGGACACATGGTTAGCATTTCGTGGAAGTATTATACAGGCGGAAAGCCGACGTCATTTTTTTTGTTTGGTATGACAAAACGATGGTAACATCTCAGAGTTAAATAGAGATGGATTGGAGCAGAGACAAATGTACCCATCCAAGGAAGGGATGCCAAGGGCCATCCCGATTTGTTTGGCCTCTTTAATCATGCGCGAGAATTCTGAACCCTTGTTCCGCCGCAGTGAAGTGAGCGGTTGTGAATTCACCTCCTCTTGAGGAGCCTAAAGCGAACTAGGCAAGTGAGTTTCGGGAGTGGCTTATCATATATTCATATTTGAGAGAGAAGGTGTGGAGCTGAGAGAATGGAGCAGTGACCTGAGAATTGGAGCCCAGCCGACGCCTGTAAGTGGCCAACTTAAGTGAAGGTATTGCCCCATCTGAAATAAGCAATTAAGCAGCAAATTAAAGCATCGAAAAAAGAAATCAGTTTTTGTAGAACTCCATTCATCCGTCCCGTTCCAGTAAATTGCTAGGAGAGGGTAAAGCGAGATAAGGTTAGAAATGTTCAAGTTGAAAGAAAAGGGGGAGGAAGAACCTGTGACGAAGATGAGGGTGCAGTTGAGGGCGATGAGGGCGCGGATGCGGTGGAAGAGGTTCTTGAGGTAGACCTTGTCCGGGGAGCGATGGGCGGTGTGGAGCTGGACGAGCCAGCAGGAGAGGTCCACGCACAGCTTCTTGTTCCTGGTGCAAATCCAAATCCAAATCCAAATCCAAATCCATGGAAGGGATTAGTACGGCCTAGCGGGGTGGGGGCAGGGTGGAGGAGAGGGTTTGGTTTTGGGACTGACTGGAGGTGGTGGAGCGGGAGCTTCTTCTTGCAGGAGTCGAGGATGTCCCAGAGGTTCTTGACCCCCATCGCCGCCGGCCAATGCCAGCCCGCCGGAGTAGTTGTGACGGTGGAACCGAGCCAAGCCGCACAGGCAGGCAGGGGGGCTAGGGAGGACGGCAAGAGAAGAGGGCCGCCCCGGACGGTGGAGGCGGGGCGCACGCCCAGATTTGGAGGTGGGCTGGAGGAGCAGAGGAGGCAGGCGGCGCTCCCGCTCGGGTGGAGTTGGGAGGAACGCGTCGAGGCGAGGGAGGTAGGCGGCGCTCCGCGGATTTGGGAAGACAACGACGACGAGGGAAGTGATGGTCGGGATTTCAAATTCTCACTTCTTCACACCGGTTACTCGTGCAAACAAAACAAAATGGGAAAATTGAGTCCATGCCAAGTTGTTTTATCCTAGAAATATCATCATAAAGTATATATTTACTCAGACGATAATATAAGGTTACAATCCTTTCAAATATATCACTGCGATCATTTTTATCTCTCTACCCCATTCAATTTTACCTCTAATATGCTATTGGTCTCTTCTTTTCTCCTCTTTCCCCTTTCTTCCTCAACTTCTATGACCTAGAGGCGAACGGGCAGACGACGGCACCGCCTAGGTGGATGGCAAGAGGTGTGGCCCAGACGACGGCCATTGGTGTCGATCCCTCAGCCAGTTCCCGCAACTCCAGTGTCGCGGCCTCGCAGCCCTACCACAATCTGCCTTCCACCATCGAGTCGCGGCCTTCCCGGCCTCCCTCTAAACCCATGGCGTAGGAAACCCCAAAGTCCCAAACCCCAACCTAACTTGGCAGCCGAAGTGGAGGAAGACGTCAGAGGGAGCCCACACCGCAGTAGATGTCGCTAGAGAGCTACAACAAGATGGATTGTAGATTTTTTATGAGTCAATGGAGGGGAGGAGATGAGACGAAAGGAAGATATCGAATGATGGAGAGGACGTGGAAACTATTCATTGCATGGCTAAAAGCTATTGCGTTGAGAGGGTGCGAAGCATTTCCCTAAATTAAGTTCGTTGGGTTAACTCCAAACGTGCAAGAATTTGGACGCATCGTGAAAATGTATGTGGATGGTACAGGGAGATGAGAGGCACAAGGGGCTTGTTTAGTTGGGTGGATTTGCCTCAGCCTGGGACCATCGGATGCTATGTTTGTGTGTTTGGTTGGGTGTTTCCATTGTAGCGGCCAGGTCTCTAGCATGCAAATTCACTGTAGCGGCTAGGCTGAGCAGAAACGCGGAAATCAACCATATCAGTGAAGATAGGCACGCACGCATGCGACCGAGGCCCGCTGCACAACCACCGTTGCTTGCTATGCATCTCCTTTTCCACCCTTTCAAAAATGTTTTAAAATTCAAACGATATTTAAATTTAATAAGACAAAAAAAATAGAACCATAGGCTCAAATACAAGGTCTTGAAAAAAAAAATCAGGTTTATTGGAATTTTTATTACCGTTTTTGAATTTATTGATTTCCAATATTTGTTTTTAAAATTTTTAAGTTGAAAATTTTAGTTTTTTTATTTTTGATTTTTTTTTTTGAATTTATTGATTTTCCAGTATTTGTTTTTAACAATTTTAAGTTGAAAATTTCTGTTTTTTTGAATTTATTTTTGTTCTATTATTTTTTCAAAATTTTTTATTTTTGCTTTTGAATTTATTTTCTTTGTTTTGGATTTCCCTCTTTTGAATATGTTCATCCCATTCCTCTCCTAGAGTAGCCAACCAAACAACAACTCTACGCAGCCTGTTCAATCTCGTATAATCAACCAAACAACATCTCATTGCATAACATTAGCCTAGCTGAACTCATATGCCCGGTTTGAGTTAAAAAGGCAACTAAACAGCCCTAAGGTTTTGTGTCATCTGCAGGTTGCAGCCCCCATTTGAGAAGAGAGCTCCCATGGCCAACGCCGATGGCTAGCTGGGCAGCGCCATCAAGTGAAATCCATGTACAAAATTTTAAATTTAAATTTAATGCAAACCAACCCGGTTTTCAAAGTAAATGGAAAACAGTCTAAACAACTAGTTTTTGGGTGGAAACTAAGGGTTCGTTTGGTTGACTGGTTCCGCGCGGCCAAACTCGTGGGGGCTAGAGAACCGGCATTTAGTTGCTCATTGCACCGTGTGAACCTGCACCCACGCATGCGAGGCATGCATTTGGTTGCCTGCACGCGGTGCGGAGCTAGGCTAGCACGATGCACAAAGCACTCGAAGCCAGGCTCGTGAAAAATGAGCTCCATGGCTGTTTCCCTGGAGCCAGGCTCTGGAGCAACGGGACGGTGCAGGCTCCCGCAGCCAGACTCGTGCGAGACGGCAACCAAACAGATGGTAAGTGATTTTCGGTCAAACTGACCAAATTTACCTGAAAATCAATTTTTTTTTGTCGCCAATTCAAAATTTGAAGACAAATTTTGCACAGTTTTTGGCGGCCGAAAACTTGCGTTGCTGACAGCGTGCTTGGAAGACACTCCTTGCGGTGTCTCGCAGCTGTTTTGATACCTCGCTACCCTAAGAGTGGTCCGGCAGAATCATGCCAAACAATTCATAAACCAACCTGCAACTTTCTACACTTAGCCAAACAATGCCACCATACAAGATTCCTAAGTGTCACCATCCAAAATTGTTGCTGCTCTTCACCCCTAGAGCCCATCATCCAACTTCATTCCTTTGATAACGTTTGCAAGAACCATGTAAGCATCCCAGAAATATATCTCATATGTAAACATTCCGAAAATATGTTCCGCTTCCCTGTAAAATAGGTGAGAATGGATTTAAGGTATTCCTAACCATCTCCATAACGAATGGGTGAGGGCAGGATACATACCACTGTGTGTATTGATGAATAGCCTCAACTTAATTCATCCATAATTTCAGGGCCCTATCCTTCCCACCAGATGCAACCTTTTCACCATCTGGGCTCCAATCCACAGCGTAGACCTTACAACATTCACATATATCATGCTAATTCCTCTCACTTATTTGCTTATGAGCCCAACTGGATAAAAGAAACAAAAATACCTCATCTGAATGGCCTGGTAAGTCTTGTTTCAACTTGCGTGTCCGAATATCCCAAACCTGAAACATAGAATTAAAATGCATCAGCAGGTAACAGATATTCACTGGGAGAAGGGCTATGTGATTCAGCATTCTAGCAGGTCAGGAATCCAAGATCAACTAGTTTATCATCTATGCAAGCAACAAAGTGCACTTCCTAGTTTTCAGAAAGCAACAAATGTAATTGAGGAGGCATGCATAAAAAACTCTCACTTGGCAGTTCCAACCAATATGCATGGGCAAGTTAAATTTACATATCAAACGAACGCCAATGCCATATCAAGATAAGGTATTAAAACATTTCAAGTTATAGGTCTACATATTAACAACATGATTGAATGGATAGTTAGTGCCATATCAAACCAATATTATGCCAGTGTCAAGTGGACACTGGACACTCATATACATACCTTTAGGGTGGAGTCCTTGCTTCCACTTAGTAGAAGCCTACTGTCGGCAGACCAGCTAAAGAGAAATAACAATATTAGGCATCAAGCATGGAATGATGGAAAACCAGGAAAATAGAGAAAAACTGACCTGATCTGGTAGACATCTGCAACATGCCCTCTGAAAGCTGCAACAAATTTGCCTGTAATGCCATTCCATAATTTAACAGATTTGTCAAAGGAGGCACTTGCCAACCACTGTCCATCAGGAGAGAAGTAGACATGGTTTACGAGCTGCACATGGCAAAACAAGCAGCAAAATTATTTCTAAGCATAGCTTAAACTAAAGAAATTACCATGACTTACGTGAATACAAGCCGTATGACCAATCATTTGATTAATTGTTGGTGTCAAGTAGAGGATACTATACCTTCTGATGACCAGTCATGCGAGCTTTGGGGTGTTTACTAACTGTTGGTTCCCAAAGAAACATCGTAAAATCATCAGAACCAGAAACTAGTCTCTCAGGAGCGTTACCCCTCGTCTTCTTGTATCTCGCAAGGGCAGCCTAAACATGCAAAGTTCTCAGGTGAAAAAAAGTTACTTCCAAAGCTTATCTTTGTCATAAGAATGCTGCCATAATTTAAACAAAACCTAGTTTGTCATTTTGGCAAGCAAAAATAAGATAAATAAACAAAATTAGCGTTAAGTTTATGCCATACAGGAAAATACCTCCTTCATTTCCTCTGCAGTTGAATATGTCCTGCCAGTATGGTCATATGCCCCTGTGCGGAGAACATATTCTGCGCTCAAGGCAAGTGAGTTTACCCAGTGACCATGACCCTGAATATGTAAATAATAATTACGTCCAAGAATAAACAGCAATATATAACATGGGATAGCTGATTTGTTATTGTGGTAACAATTCACAAGACAATAAGTCAAGTGCATGCTAAAATCACAATGAAAGCATATGAAAAACATTCCACAGACTTGGTCCCTGTGACACCGCACGGTTCACAACCGAAGGATATCTGCTTGGTATTTGGTAGTCTACTGATCACATTTTTATAGTCAACATTAGATGCAAATAAAAAACACAGAGTTTATAGACCAGAGAAGATCTACTGATAGTATATATCCTTTTATAGGATAAATGCATCTTAGAAATGCAAATAAAACAAACAAGAAACCAGATTAGTCAGATATGTTTCCCAGATAGCATACAGATCCTAAACATATGAGCCTATTCTGTTGATGACAAGGATGACTAGAATCTGGTATTCTGGTGTTCTATAGCCAGTATCCTGAATTGTTTTGCTCCAGGCTTAGTAAACTCGTCAGTTTGGCAAGATAGATCTAGCAGATGTTTTTGTTGAAATTCGATACCTTGAGAAGGAAATAAATGGGAATACAATGGCTGGAGATGTCGTAAAATCACTTTGATATATCCCTCTTTAAACAGTGTTGACATCCTATTAAACAAGTAAATGTATGCAGTAACCTATATACCTACAAAATAGTTACTTGTAAAACACAAGACATTTGTACAGGCTGTTCACTGTTCTGACTTTGTCATGTCTCTTTGTGTCAAAATACCATTAACTTTATTTTAACACTTTTTACATTGTTGCAACAAGTTGGGTGGGAGAATGGTTAAACAGATTCAGCCAGTGCTACTGTGCTACTAGTTAAGCCAGTACATCATCTAAACTTCTTTAGTATCTATGCATCTATGAAACAACCTACAAAGTAGAAGTTCAGAAATGAGTATAAAGCGCTGTTGCATAACTCTCTGTCAAACATTCATACATGTTGTAAAGGTGAGCTTAAACAATTTCAATCTAAGTTATAAGGCAACATCACCAGCAACATAATTACATTAAATTAGAATATGACGAGTAATTAGATAACAGAACAAACATGAAGGGAATCTCTGAACAAATTCAATATTGAGCTTAATACGCAGAGCCATAGCCAATCATCGGTGGTTTGGCATTGATTAGTCAGGACTCAAGCAGTTGACCAGGCAGTGTTGCTCATTTTGGAGAATGTAGGTTTGAAAGTGACATGTTCAATGTTTTTTGGGAAAAAAGGGAAGAGAGATATTCTATGTTCACCAACGAATAGTGAATCTCAATTAATTTGCATGGCTTCTTGTTCAAAAAAAAATAATTTACATGACTTAAGAGGCCATATAGACAACGGGATACTGAAAAAATAAATTCCATATGGGAACACAAACATTTTCAAAAGTTTGTAGGTGTTGCAAATAAATTACCTGCAGTGTTTTGACCAACTTTCCCTGCGAAGTTTCCCATACTTTGATTAAACAATCTTCAGAACTGCAGTAGAAAGGCATTGTTTTCAGAATTATATCTGTAAAATATGGCCTGGTGTGAAGAAGTTCACAGAGCATAGGATCAAATATCATTTGCGATGACACTAGAAGAACTTATGGTCAATGAGATAAGTGATTATGCATATGCTTTCAGCTGCTTGACTTTAGCCATCTAAGGTGTCTTGGCATGTTGCCTAAACTTGCAGCTATTAGGAATGAATAAAATTACAAGGAGTGTAGAGTAAAAGAAAACAACCAGAAGCCTTAGCCAGATCAAGACCTACCTGGAAAAGAATCTTTTTCTAGTTACCTGAACTTCAACATGTTACCCATTGGCATTGGCAGCAATAACAAAAGGTCAATAATAATAAAGTTTGTCTGACTGACAATGAGAAAGGCCTGTGGTTTGTGTGAATGGTATCTTAAATGCTTTGCGCTCAATTGTTTTACAGCTAGACCTCCACCTCAAACACAGATAAAAAATGATATAAAATTGTTCAGGGTTCCAATAACAAATGAGAGTTATCTATCATGTTCTGATGAGTCGATGACAAATATAAATTTTTGTTTTGATTGGTTTTCCCCAATTAATATATTAAAGTAGCAGACTAAACAAAAACACATTTTTCACACATTGCATATCAGTAAGTCCAATACTGATTTAACTAAATTAGCATTGGCATGTAATACATTCGTGAACCATGATGGCATTTTTTATTTTGTTAGAATTTTTTTAACAAGTTTATTATATTTTATCAATGTAATAAGTGAGCAAGAACGAATATTGGAGGACTAATTCATAATATTTTCCCAAAGAGAAGGATTGAACTACTTATGTACGTAATAATCTTACCCTGTATAAATTAAACCATCTCCACCCCACTTGACACAGGTCACAGAATTAGTGTGACCTGTAAGGGAAATTACACACTTCCTTGTGGTAATGTCCCAAATACGCGCATCACCGTCTTTACTTGCACTTACAAAACGGCAGGAAGGAGCTTGCAAATGAACTGGCTCCCAAGATACAGCAGTGATCCATTTTCTGTGTCCCTGTTGTAAAAGGCCACAATACATACCTACTACTGGATAGTGGATAGCAAGAAGAATGATACATCTGCAAGATCTAAAGTACAACATGCATATATTCTTTCTAACAATATACAGATTCAAGATACTACGAAAGAAACAAATGTGTAAAAGTTCTCTTCAAATAGCATCCATTTTCAATAATGAATCATGGAAAATTCACACTAGACAAATGACACACGATGCAGTGTGTTTTAACAATACACAAATGAATAGCTAGTATAACTTCTCATTCCTAGATGTTAACAAATAAAGAGTGCATACCGTAAGTGGAGTGCCCAATTGATTGCCCGTTTTTGGGTCCCATACAATAAGTTCACCTGATTTGCTTCCACTAACAAGATACATCCCATCAGGTGACCACGCAATGCAGAGGACCCAATTTTTGTGGCCTGGAAGATGCAGGACTATTTTTATAACTTTCAAGTACAGACAATATCGCCCCAAAAAAAAAATGCACAAATGTAACTAAGGGTCCAGAAGTTATACTCAGAATCAGTGGAAGATATGTAAAAAAACACATAAATTTCATCATAATGTATTCTACGCATTCACCTTTGCATGTGAACAATGGAGTCTGTGTGTTCAGGTCCCAAAAGCGAACAGTGGTGTCACCTGAACCGCTAGCCAAACACCTCCCATCAGGGCTGAAAGAAACAGCTAGTACAGCTTCTGTATGGCCTGAAGATGGATAAGGTTATGTACAGACCATACCATGGCAGTATAAAAATCTGAAAGTCAACATAAATGAAAGTCTGATAAAAGAGAAGATCTTGACTTCCCAATATTGGGTTATCAAATTATTGTGTATTGATCAACTGATATACATTTACTTAAGCCGCACTTGTGTTCATGAGCTGCCCACCCTAGAAGTATCCTTTTATATGTTCTCATGTCCATCATTCAAAAATAGTTTGACAATGGGCTGCTAAATTAAGTTCATTATATATGATGTACCCATTTGCATGTGATATAAGCAAAACAAGGATACAAAGGCTGTTACAGATAAAACTGTTGTGGTAATTACTGTGTTATGGGAACTCCTTAAAACAAAGAGTTGTAAGCTTGTAATGGTAGACATGAACATGGTAACTGTTCAACAAGGGTAATAAGGAGAATCTGAGATAGACATACCAGCGATTGTTGCAGAGCATCGGTTAACTGGCCTGATACGAAAAACTGCCTGTGGTTGATATACTACACGCAGAGTGACCTCAACATTGGCTTCACTTACGAAAAAAGAAAAAGGAAAGGTTAGCAAGCACAAATGTGAAAAAGCACAAAGGCGCAGATGAACTGCCGAGTGTATCTCACCATTCTTTTCCTGCATGTAAGTGCCAAGCTGAACAGAGAGCTCTTCATCTGCGATGTAGAACGCATAAGGCATCTTGTCCTCCTGAAGTAAAAGTTTGCGGACATTAGCTCACCTATAAGTTTGCAAGACAATGGAGAGAAGTAGATTATGTAGCTGATAGGAAATTTAACACGATACGTTCATGAATCGTCCATTGGCAATGCAGATATTTGCTCTTTTGGGAAAAAACTAAACTTTTTCTTATCTTCCTACGTTACAGAACCCTCGTTCTGGCATTGCTAATCAGGCCTTCAACAACAGTTCAAAGCTTGTCCTTTTCATGAACTTCAAACAGCTAAATTCATGGAGATCAAATCATGGAGCGGGTAGAGGCGAAAGCATTACATTGTGGAGAAGATGATTGACAATCTCCTGGAGCTGGGGCGGGCCGACGTTCTGCGGCAGATAGAGCGGCGCGCCGAGATGCTCCCCCTCGGGGCTGACCAACTGGCACATGACGCTGCTGTCGCCGGTAGACTCAGCCGCCGCCGCCGCCGCCTGTTGATTTTGGCTGTCCATCTGAAACGCCGAGCGGCTTGCCGTCGCTCCGCCTACGCAGTTGGTGCCGCCCTGCGCTCGCTGCCTTGAAGAGGGCCTGAGAGGGAGTGACTCATGAAGGGTCGGCCACGGGCTGTAGTCAGAGCACCGTCGCGGGGACGAACTCGAGGTCGGCGGCGGGCGGGGACGAGCTCGACTCGAGCTTCCTCAGCCCGGCGGCGGCGGCGGCGGGAGGGCGGGGCTGCGGGGGCGTCGGTCTCTGCGTGCGACTGTGATGCTCTGTGGCATTTGTTTCCGCCCCTATTGGGCCGCCTTCGGCCCAGCTGCAATGGGCCCACGCACAAGCCAGATGCCCTCGCCGTACGGATTACGGACATAGGCCCAGTTATTTCCATTCCACCCAGCTAGCTGAGCTAGGTTCCATCTCTAGATCGGCTCGGTGTATGACTGTATGAGAGCATCTTCAGCAGCATAACCTATAATATCGGACCTCTATATACTTTCTCTAAATCACTATTCGCTCTCTATATTTTTATCTTTTTCAGCAGAGCCTCTATCAAAAAAACTGTAGAGGTTGATATAGAGAGCCTCCAAATTTAGAGGCTGGGAGACAGAGACTCTAAATTTAAAGGCTAAGATAGAGACTCTGTTAGAGGACGAGAGACTCTAAATATAGAGAAGATTCTGTTTTAGAGGCTCTGCTGGAGATGCTCTGAGGTACCACTCTCCATGTCTTTTACCATAGATTTTTTTGTTAGATAATGGAGGTCTCTGCACCAATCAGAAACATATATAGCCATGATACAACTAAAAGTTAAACGCCTATTACAATCTTCGGTTGCATATTCGTCATGTTCGAAAAGATCATAGGAAGCAAGAGGCCAATGTTAGCGATCGCATGACAGGATTGATGAACATGAGACACGGGATTTTACCTGAAAAATCCTCACAAAAAAAAACAAAAACCACATGCACATGAAGACGAAATATCAGTATAAAAAGAGAAATTATAAACACAAGCCAATTTATGTGATTCGGCACGCCGACACATCTTAAGCCATGCTACATGTATTTATAGGTTAAGAAGAACAAGAGTGCTGGCAGAATAAGAAACGGTAAAGACTGTCATGGCATGTATAACTCCAACATGGGAAAGGATCCTAATTGGGATCAATACCTCACAGCCAAGAAAATGAATTTGTGTAGCTCTCGCTTGGAACGTCTCGTCGACGTCAACATTATTAGCAAAACAGCAGCCGGTACGTGGTGAGCAACCAGCTAGGAGACTCTAAAGAAAAATGTAATCAATATGTATGAAAGATTAATTAATCGATCTAGACTAATTGCATGCATGCGCCGGCCTAGTAGTTTAGCTTATTCCTCTATGAGGTGAGCAGGTAAGTATCGTATACACATACATACATGCATGTAGGTACACCACCCATTAACCTTTCTTCTCCAACCGACACCTCTGCCCAAACAAAATTAAGCCAGTACTCTGTTCTCAAAATTAAGGTTAGTTTCACATACTCTGTTCTCAACCAAGTTTGAAACTGGTAGTAATATAACTATATAAGCTAAATATTACAATCTTCCAAATAAAATAGAATATTTAACTATATGGGATGCAATTCAGGATATGACTGTTGGGGCATAATTGAAATAGGTGCTCCTAAAACTTATAGAGAGATAATGCAAATTTGGCTTTATGGGATGGAATTTTATAGAGAGATAAGCGATCGGTTTCGTGGAGAACTGGAGACGGGGCCACGAATGTTTGTTGATGCTGGGCCAAAGTAAACGGGCAGTTTAAGCTTGAGAATCAGAAATTGTCTAGGTTACTTGCACTAAGCATCATCAGTCATGAATCCAACACAAGTAACCAACTGGTGTGACATATATTGTCCTCCCCCAATTCAATTCGTACAATAGAAAATCAATGCTATGCTAGCTCATGTTCAGACTTAATGAATAAACTGAATGAGTTAAATGATAAGCTAAACTTTGAGAGATTTTTAAATCTGTATTTTAAAACTGATTTGTTTCGTTTAAGTTAATTTTAGGAGTTTTTAGAGGTGGATTCATAATTTTTTTTAAAAAATTATACTGAAAAACAAAATGTTAATTTTTTTTCAATTTAGATAGATTTAAGATTTAACCCTAACCCAAGCCACCCGAACAACTCCCAGCAAAGCGCATTAATTGGTGTAGATATCTCATCAGATTAGAGAGAAGCTGCATGCATGCATGGTCTCCGTTGACGTCTCACACTTGCTGTACGTACGCTTGGCGGTTGACATGCACGAGACACTTGCCAATGTCCATGTCCAGATGCAACGCAGCCGTGGTCTCGCGCCGTCACATGAGTGACTTGCATTCTTATCTCATCTTTAGGTAAAAAAAAAAACGATGACTTTTTACTCTACTTGCCCGTGTAAAGTCATGTTTAGGAGGGTATTAGGCAGGTTCTAACTTTAATTTTTCAGCTTTGCTCTATAACTTTACTGTAAAGAGCAGATCTACAACTCCGCAGAGCACCTTTGAAGCTGCTCCACAAAAATAAACTACGAGGGAGACTGCTCTATAGAGTTGCCTGGTTCAGAGTTATGTGAAATTAGATCGTTTGTCACTGTTCCGTCCAAATCCGAGACAGAGTTGAGAGTTAGAACTCTGCCAAACACCCTCTTAATCAATTGAACATTCTTAAAAAGCTTCTTAAGGTTCTACTTTTCTGTAGAGAAAGATGGTGATGCTTTCTTGTCCACAATTGAAGATTAACATGTAGACAGATCGACATGTTCCTTGTTGGGCACCACAAAAGTGTGACTGTCTGAGACTCTTGAGTGTAGTTGTCTAGTTGACACATCACCCCCTTTATTCCTTCTGTATTTTTTTCTCTTCTAATGTGCACATGATATGGTACATATGTTGCAATTCTGCTGTAACTAGTAGTGACGAAATGTCAGTAACCTACTCACAGTGCAAAAAGTTTCAGATGCCATCAACGGCATCACCAGTAATCCTCACAAGTGCAGGATCCATCCACAAAATGGTGAAATCTACTCCTGTCTCTGAACACAATCTTCCTGCCAGTAATCTTTGATATCAGTTTCAACACCGCATGGCAGTCAGAGCATGCCCGGAGGTTCTTGACAATCTTGATCGTTGTTCCAGGTGGTGTGCTTATGAGTCCAAATGCAACAGCAAGCTTCTCACTGTGGACTGCAAGCGCCTTCTCCTTCATTGCATTGTCCAGGTCGTGCAGAACCAACTCAGTCTGTGGAACATGCCCATGCTCCTTCACAAGGCCATTCATCTTGTCTAACATGGCATTTATTTCGTCAGTGCGGGGGTGGCTCATATCCCCAGCAACAAACTCATACACCTTGCGCCCGATCTCAATGGCACTGCACCCAGGTTCCTTCTGGATGCCGCTAGCCTTCATCATTGACCGCACCCTTGCCACTTCTACCCAGTTACCAACAGCCGCATAGATGTTCGATAGGAGGATATACATCCCAGAGTTGGCAAGCCCATTGGCAACAAGATAATCAGCAATTTGCTGGCCCAACTCCATGTTCTTGTGGAGCCGGCATGCAGCAAGTAGTGACACCCACATGACAGCATCAGGTGTGATAGGCATGCTCTGGACAAGATGGAATGCTTCTTCTATGAGCCCGGCACGACCAAGAAGGTCAACCATGCAACCATAGTGCTCAATCTTGGGCTCAATTCCATACTCCTGCTTCATTGACTGGAAGAACTCACGGCCCTCATCAACTAGCCCAGAATGACTGCAGGCATTTAGCAACCCAATGAAGGTGATATCAGTTGGCTGGAGACCCTGCGCCCGCAACTGCATAAACATCTCCAGTGCCTTTCTACTCTGGCCGTGCATCGCATAACCATTGATCATAGCGTTCCACAGAACAATATCTTTGTCACTGATGCCATTGAACACAGAGACAGCATCTTCCAAGTTTCCACACTTGCAGTACATGTCGACGAGTGCCGTGCCAAGTCTGACATTGAGTTGGACTCGGGAACTATTCTTGACGTACGAATGAAGCCACTTCCCTGACTCCACCGTGCCAAGCTGCGCAACCGCGGACAGCACCAGCACGACGGTCACCTCATCAGGCTCAACACCCGACCTCAGCATCTGCCGGAACAACCGGAGCGCCTCGTTTGGCCTCCCGTGCTGCGTGTACCCGTCAAGCATCGCGTTCCAGCAAATGAAGTCCTTGTTGGGTAGCCCGTCGAACAGGCTGCGCGCGTCGTCCAACGTCCCCATCTTGGCGTAGCAGGTGAGCATCGCCGTGACGGACACGACATGCGGGTCGGGCATTTCGTCGAACAGCGCGCGCGCGGAGGCGGCGTCCCCCGCTCGCGCGTACGTGCCGAGAAGCGCGGTGGCAACGTAGGAGTCGGCGGAGAGGGCCAGCTTGACGGCGTAGGCGTGCAGGGCGCGTCCGAGGGCGAGGCCATGGCAGGCCGGGAGAGAGGCGGAGAGGGTGTGCGCGGTGGGGAGGAGGCCGTTGGAGAGCATGTCGGAGAGGAGCGCGAGGGCGGCGAGGTGGAGGCCGCGGGAGGAGTGGGCGTGGATGGCGGAGGTGTAGAAGACGGCGGTGGGGTCGGGGGTGAGGCGGAGGAGGGCGAGGGAGAGGTCGAGGCGGCCGGACGCGGCGTATGCGCGCTGGAGGCGGAAGTCGACGGCCCTGTCGCGGTCGACACAGGCGCGGAGCGCGGCGGCATGGAGCTCAGAGGCGCGGCGGGCGGACGCGCAACCGGCGAGGAGCGCAGCCGCGTGGTCGGCAGTGATGGCGCCATGCTGTGCGGAGGCGGAGGCGGGAACGGCGGACATGGGAGGTGGCAGTGGCAGTGGCGATTGGCGAGGCTCCTGGCTTATCCTGGAATAATTAACATTTTTTTTCTCAAAAACCGCATTGAAATAGAGCCTTCTCTCTCGAAACAAGATAGACAAGTCATCTTTTGTTCAATGTCCATTGTCAAATATATGTAAAAAGTAGATATATTTGATTGATGTGTTGATGATCCTTTACACATCCCATGGGCTAGGTTTGTTATACAGGGTCCTAGTCTTGATCAACTAGGACTCCTGCCTTCGTAACATACAAACTCGACTGCATCTACTAATTATATTCAACACTTCCTAATATACTTGTGCTAAGCCGATCCAAACTCTACTTTATTTTTTCTCTAGCCGAAATCGACCCGGACCCCTTTTCGTATCCGTTTCGGCTCATATTCACTAGACCCAAGCCAATTCGAAGAAGCCTGTTTCTAAAATCGGGTGTCAACAACAGTTCTGGGTGCTCTTCCGTGTCCATACTCCCTGAAGAAGCACTAATAAGCTTCTTGACTCAAGAGAGGCAATATGGTTCCAAAGCTCGCAATCTTTTCGGATGGACTCGTGACTATAATTTTACTGTCACACGCAACGCGGCCTTTTGAAGCTTACCTATGAATCCTCATCAATATCTCCATCGAGTTCAACAATGATCAAAATCCTTTCTCCATTCTGGGCGTGGTTATTATTCCTGATTACCGGCCATCTCCGAGAGTCGCTATATCCATGTTTGCAATATCATCTGAGCTGAAATGCACAAATTGTGGGAAGTGACTGGGTCGATGCAGACATGCTCGACAAGGGTGCTCTTTCCAACTTTTCCTGGATTTGCAGTGTTGATGAGCACCAAGAGCCCCTTGCTTCAATAGAGTTAATGACATGATCCATTTCCATTTGGCGATCAAACATGCACTTGTTCAAGACGACATGCTATACGGCTGACAGAATAACTGGGGACAACCTCCCGAGAGCATAATCAACTCGGCTGCAACTCCTTCACACTCCCACTGCTGCTGCCACTACAGATGCAGGCTGGACTGAATTTAGACAGAGCAAAGGAGTGACCAGGATCTTTTCTTCACCATTGACATCTCCACTTTGTTAAGATCATCTATGCTGAGACGCAGCCTTTGGTCGATGCAGACATGCTCGACGAGGGTGCTCTTTCCCGGGCCAGGGATATCTACCGGAGAGGCGGAGAGCATGGTGAACTCCGCCAAATTTCAGGCTCCCAGGAACTCGCTGCAGCTCCTCCACACTCCCACTGCAGATGCAGCGACGCTTGGCAGGACTTGATGGTCTCGGCATACGACCTTGTCCAGCGTGTGGTAGCCTCTGTAGATCTCCTTCCTCAGCTCGTTGAGCTGCATGTTGGAGCAGAGCCTGGATCACCAGCTGTGCGGCTGTGCCTGCAACCTTCAGATTCAGCGAGAAAGGAAATGTGCCGGACGCACTGCAGTAAACTGACGGAAAAACTAGCAAGGTTCAGATATATGGAGAAGAACAGAGTGGAACAATGATGCCGCAGCGATTTTCTGGTTATCTCTGGATTAAAAGGGAACAAACACCACTAGCCACACATACTCAAATCCACCATCCGAGACTTGCGCAGCTCCACTCGACGCATGCACGCACACCTGGTCCACTACCTAAAATAGCGGCACCAGCCCCTAACTGCAATGCACGCCTAACAACAAGAAATCAACACGACCAAGAATTCAGGACCAACAACAAAACGACTCAACTCATGTCAGGTTTAAACTAAGCTAACAAACACCCCCCTAAACCTGACACTATTCATGCAACTTTTACAACACCAAGTTTTTGAATCATCTCCACAAATTGATTTCTAGGCAAAGCTTTGATAAGAATATCCGCGAGTTGTCCTTCAGTTCTGACGTGTTCGATCTCCACTGTCCCATTCTCGACACACTCTCTAATATAATGAAACCTTGTGTCGATATGTTTGCTCCTCTCGTGATGAACTGGATTCTTGCTCAGCACAATTGCTGATTTGTTATCTACCCTCAACTGAATCTTGAGTGGAACTTTCTCAATCAGCTCACCAACCAAGCGACTCAACGCAGACCCTTGACAGTGCTTGTGGCGGCTGCAATATACTCTGCTTCACAGGTTGACAATGCCACCACCTTCTGCTTGTGAGATGCCCAAGTGACCAGGCTTTGCCCAAGGAAGAAGGTAACACCGGATGTACTTCTCCTATCATCAACATCACTGGCAAGATCACTGTCACTATAACCTGTTAGGCTTAAATGGGTTGAGTCTCCACGCTTGTAGCAACATCCATAATTCAGTGTGCCAGATGTTTCACTGCAATCCAATGTTCACTACTAGGCGCTTCCATGTACCTACTCACAATTCCCACGACATACGTTATGTCTGGTCTTGTGTTCACAAGATACCTCAAGCTCCCAACCACACTTTTAAATAGGGCTGGACGAAAAGCTCGGAGCTCATGGCTCGGCTCAGCTCGGCTTGACGCGGCTCGGAGGCTTGGGCGAGCCCGAGCCGAGCCGGATTTTCTAGCTCGATTTCGGAGCGAGCCGGCTCGAGCCGAGCTGCGAGCGGCTCGCCGAGCTAATTTGGCTCGTGCTGATGCCACGAGCAACAGTCCAGCACGCCCTGTCCCTGTGGGCTGTGGCCTGTGGGCATGTCCGCATGTGGCCCAATTGGCGTGGTGCCATGGCCCATTGGCCGTCTGGCCCAGTAGTGTACTGTACAGCATTGACTGTATTGTACGTAGACGTAGTACGTACTCTAGGGTTACCCTTCGGGCTTCGGCTTCGGCAGACGCCGCAGACCGCAGCACAGACGAGAGACGACGCCGACGGTCCGGCTTCGCTGCGACTGCGAGTTGTGACTGCAGCGGCGGCGCACAGGCGGCACCGCGCACGGCTGCACGCTGCGGCCGCTGCCGCCGACTCGCCGCGGCGCAGCCTGCCTGTCGTCCACCCGTCCACCAACCACGGAACCACCGTCCCGTCCATCCGTGATCCGGCCTCGGTGAGTGGTTAGTGGTTACCGTTGTAGGCCGGAGATAGGTACCCCCTCAGACTTGGGAGCGAAGGTAGGGTCCGCCCCCGCCGTACCTCCGTCCCCTCTTCTCTGTTTTTCCAGGGCGACCGAAACACGCTAAGAAAAAGAGCGCGGAGGTCGGGAACGGCGGAGCGAAGCTCGTGCATGGCCCGACGAAGCTGAGGGCGAAGCAGCGAAGGGCGCAAGCGAAGCTGTGGATGACGCAGACGGAGCAATAAAGAACGCGGGCGGAGCGCGGAGCGCGCGCAGGGCTAAGCGGAGCAGCGGGAGCAGAACGAGGAGCAAGCGCAAGCCGGGAAACTCGCGCGGCGCTAACGTCCGATGAACTCAAGAAAGAGCGACGTAATCGGAGGGTGGCGGGGCGAACGTCCCCGCCCGAAGTGAAGCATGGGCAGTAGGCGGTAGCGCGACAAGTCGACGCCTTGTCGTGGTACCCAAGTAGATGTCGGTGGGCATACCGTCTCAGAATCGTCGCATGGATGTAATTCTCATATGACCCGTAGTGGGAGTCTTTTAGGAGGGTAAAGCCGTAAAGAGTATAGCTAATGTGTTGCGGGATGACCCCAATGCCCCTTGCGTGAGAGCAGGTGGGGGGCAAAGCATGTAAAATAGTGAGGAAATGACCCGCGGGTCCTTGGTCGGGGTCAGTAAAAAAAGAGACCGCCATTGTATAGCGCTGTACAATCCCACCCCTATATAAGGGGAGGGCGAAGCGGATAATAGACAGATTCTTTTGGTCCAAGTGTAGCGTTCCTTCCATCTACGAGCGTTACCAGTGAGAGCATGAGAGTTTCATCGAGCTGTGTTGGGTGCGCAGGATCACGCATCGGGGGCAGCCCTGTTTTCTGTTTGTGGGGTGATACCCACAACAGTGGCGCCGTCCGTGGGGATCGATTGCTAGAGAAATCCATCGCTCCCAAACTGTTCGACAACGAATCGCCGACAACCATGCCGCCGAAGAGGAAGGCCGCGACCACGTCCCAAGGGGCTACCACAGAGGCTGCGGGCGGAGAGTCAGGGAGGTCGCTGAGGTGCCAAACACGATCGGTTCTGAGTGCAGATGAGGAGGACCGCCCGCGCTGCGAGGCATCCGGAGATGCGCCATCGTTGCCGTTCTTGCGGTAACTTCATAATAAGCGCTTGATCGTCGGGCGCAGTGGCGAAGCGACGGCAAGACCGCCTTTGGGAGGGCGGTGGAGGCGTTGAACCACCCGAGCTGGCGGGCGGGTGGCGCAGGGAGAGCCATCCACGAGGGCGAGAGTACGCAGTAGCGCCGACCCCAACGTCTTGGCGCTAATGGAGGCTAACGAAAAGTCGATGGCGGAGGTGCAACGCTGCGCGAGGACGAGACGAACCAAGGCCTCACGGTGTCTCAAGACGAAAGCCTGCATCAGAGGTACTCTCCTCGACACGCGCGAAGACAACCAGGAACGACGACAACCCCAACCCCCTTTGTGCCAGGCTCCACGCAAAAAGGTGGCATTCCCCAAGAAACTTTAAGCTCCCCACCATCAAGCCGTACAACGGCAAAGCGGACCAGTGGAGTTCCTCGCAGCGTCGATACCGCCGTGGAAACTGCGGGGAGATGACGACATCAAGGCCAAGGGTCGCCTTAGCGCCGAGGGCATCGCCTCTCATGGTACTCTTCCTCGGCCGGGCTCCATCGAAGTGGCCCCAGCCAGCGCCAAAATTGAAAGCAACTTCAGGAAACTTGATGGGATGAAAGAGGAGAGCGACTTGTTCATTGTGAGGCAATGAGGGGAATCCCTCAAGAGTTATTTCCAGCGCTTCTCCAAGATCAAATGCCAGATCCGGAGGGTCGGTGATACCACCATCATCAACGCTGCGCGATGCGGGCTGCGAAGGGGACCGTTAGCGGAGAGGCTGGCCCGGAAGGAGGTCCGCACTGTGGAGGAGCTGTTCGCCAAGATGAAAGAATACGCCCGGGCGAAGGAGGATAACTCCCGGAGGGAAGACAGACCACGGGATGAACCATCGAAGCAATCCCCCCGCCGGAGGGATCGGGAGAAGGAGCCCACGTCAAGGGGAAAGGGAAGGACCCGCGCCCAAGAGCGCGAAGGAAAAGACAAGGAAAAAAGGGTTCACTACATTGATGAGCGGGCGAACGACGCGATGATAGGGGAAGCACCGAGCGTAAAGAGCGAAGCCCGCCCCGTTGGCACGACAAGCGGGATGGTGACCGACCAGCACCCAAACGGGAGGAGGTAGTCAGGAGAAGGTACCACTGCGAGTACCATGGCGAAAATGGCACACACGATTCGCCCCATTGCAAGGTGATCGAAGTGTACCGGCGGTTCGAGGCCAAGAGAAGAGAAGGCGAAGCACTCCCCCTCCCACCGTCACCCTCGCCACCCCCGGAACACCAGCGACCCTCACTACACGGAGCAATAAATCACATGCATCGCGTCATCAACACCATCACTGGGGGGTCCTCCTTGCACATGCCCTCCAAAAGGCAGCGCAAGGCATACGCCAGGCGGATCAATCACGTCAGGGTCAACCCGTCTTTCGTCCCCCAGCAAGAGCACGAGCCTATTATATTCACCGACGAAGACGCGAGGGGGGTGCATTTTCCCCATCAAGACTCCTTGGTGGTCTCCGCTATGATCGCTGGCTGCGAGGTGCGCAGAGTGCTGGTTGATGGAGGAAGCGCAGCTGACATCCTCTCCATCGAAGCTTTCAGACAAATGATAATCCCCCGCGACCGTCTAAGGAGATCGGAGGCGCAGCTGGTAGGTTTCGGAGGAAACCCGATCGGCACTATCGGGCAAATTGAGCGGGAAGTGACCTTTGTGACACCGCAGTCCAGCGTCACTCGCCTCGTCTCTTTTGATGTCGTCGACATGCCTTTCCAGTACAACGCCATAATGGGGCGGGGGTCACTGACCGCATTTGGGGCCATCATACATCATGGTTTCCTTTGCATGAAGATGCCTTCGCCCGGTGGTACCATTACAGTCCGGGGGGACCAAGCTCTCGCTCGAAGGATAGATTTAGAAGGGCCCCTCAGGTCAAGAATGTCTACACGACAGAGAAAGATCTTTCCACAGAACAACGCAGCAAGTGGCTCCCCAAACCGCGCCCCCAAGGAGAAACGAAGAAGGTGGCCCTGCAGCCCAATGGTGATAAAACGGTCACCCTTAGCGCGCCCTTACCCCCGCAGAGGAGCAAGCACTGCTGCAAATCTTTCAGGAGTATGAAAATGTGTTCGCATGGGGTCCGGGGGACATCCCCGGTGTGCAGAGAACTACGATCGAGCATGGGCTGGCCATTAGGCCAGATGCGAAGCCGAAGAAGCAAAAGCTCAGGAAGCTCGCCACGGAGAGGCAAGATGCGGCAAAGACGGAAGTGGAGAAGTTGCTTCGCGCTGGGATTATACGCGAGGCCATCCACACCGAATGGCTCGCCAATGTGGTCCTCGTTAAAAAGTCCAATGGGATATGGAAGATGTGCATTGACTTCACCGACCTCAACAAGGCATGCCCGAAGGAGGTCTTTCCTCTGCCTCGCATCGACCAGCTCATCGATTCCACCTCGGGATCGGAGATGATGAGCTTTCTCGATGCGTACTCGGGATACCATCAGGTGTACATGCGCAGGAAAGACGAAGACAAGACTGCATTCATCACACCCTTCGGCACATACTGTTTTGTGCGAATGCCGTTTGGCCTAAAAAACGCCGAGGCCACCTTCACCAGGTTAATCGCCAAAATTTTCGCTAAGCAGCTCGGGCGAAACATCGAGGCTTATGTCGACGACATTGTCGTCAAAAGCGCGAAGAAAGAGGACCACGTCACTGACCTGCGCGAAACCTTCAACAGCCTACTGGAAGAAAAGGTGAAGCTTAATCCTGAAAAATGTGTTTTCGGTGTACGAGCAGGAAAACTACGGGGATTCCTTGTTTCCGAGCGGGGCATCGAGGCCAACCCCGAAATGATTAAAGCAATCCAAGACATGGCCCCACCAAAAAGCGTCAAGGACGTTCAAAGATTGGCGGGGTGGCTCGCAGCGCTCAACAGGTTCCTGCCCAAGTCAGCGGAGTAAAGCCTCCCATTCTTCAGAGCCCTGCGAACGAGCGAGGTTTTTTCCTGGACAAACGAATGCCAAGCTGCATTCGACAACCTGAAACGGAGCCTCATGAAACTGCATACGCTACAAAGCCCGAAGCAAGGCGAGGAGCCGCTTTCTACTCGCCAGTAGGCCCTCCGCGATCTGCTTATTTGTCCTCGACGAGAAGAAGCTCAAACAAAGAACCGGTCTATTTTGTCTCTGAAGCCCTGCAGGGAGCAAAGCTGCGCTACACCGAGATGGAAAAGCTGGCGTACGCATTATTGATGGCATCAAGGAAGCTCCGGCACTACTTCCAGGGAAACCGAATCAAAGTACCTACGGCATACCCGCTGAGCTCCATGCTATCGAACAAGCAAAGCTCAGGGCGCGTCAGCAAGTGGGCGGTCGAGCTCGCCCCCTTCGAGCTAACCATCATACCGCACACCGCAATCAAGAGCCAGGTCCTGGCCGACTTCGTCGCGGAGTGGACTTCGCCAGCACCCGACGGCAACGACGACGCGGACGTATGGCTCATCAATTCCGATGGATCTTGGGGGGTACATGGCGTAGGAACAGTGGCCATCATCACGGCCCTGGGTGGAGAAGCAGCCGAGTTCGCGGCGAAGCTGGAGTTCTCTTCGACAAACAATACGGCTGAGTACGAAGCACTTCTCCTGGGGCTTCGCAAGGCCAAAGCCATGGACGCTAGGCGCGCCATCCTAAGAACTGATTCGAAGCTCATCGAAGGACATGTCTCTAAGGAATATCAGGTCAAGGACGAACAACTTCAGAAATACGTCCAGGTGGTCAGGGCGATGGAAAAAACATTCGATGGGTTCTCCATACGTGCGATTCCACGATCGCAAAACGAGCGGGCCGACGAGCTAGCAAAGGCGACGGGGTCCGGAGGCGACTTACCCCCGACCGTATTCTTCAAGGTGCTCCGGGCCCCCTCCATCGTCTCCCAGGTGAACGTCATAACTCCAGCAGCCAGCAACGACTGGCGAGACGAGATACATAACTACCTTCTCGGCGGCACCCTCCCACAGGACGAAGCGCAGGCCAAGCGGCTCGAAGCCCGAGCAAAGAAGTATGCCATAATCGAGGGGCTCCTATTCCGCGGAGGGCTTTGCGCTCCGTGGCTTCGCTGCATATCCCAGGAAGAAGGAATCGAAGCCCTGCACGAGGCACACGAAGGAGCCTGCGGAGCGCACCAAGCTCCAAGGAACCTCGCAGGCAAGGTGTTCAGAATGGGCCTCTACTGGTCGACAGTGCTGCAGGATGCGGAGCATCTCGTCAAGCATTGCCACGCTTGCCAATGGATGACTAAGCAAAAGAAAACCCCGCCTAGCGAAGTTGCAGTGCCCCGGTGCGGCCCGCCCTTCGCAGTGGGGATCGACATCGTTGGTCCCCTGGCCAAAGCCCGAGGGAGCTTACAGTTCGTAATTGTCGCCATCGACTACTTCTCCTGTTGGATCGAAGCGGAGCCAGTAGCAAAGATAACAGCCGAAGCCACAACCAGATTCCTCTGGAAAACAATCGTATGCAGGTACGGAGTTCCTCACGAGATCGTCACAGATAATGGAACCCAATTCGAGTCGAAGAAATTCCAGGAATATTGCGAGGGCATCGGCACGAAAATCTACTTCGCGTCAGTCGGGCACCCGCAGTCGAATGGCGCGGTAGAAAGAGCCAATGGCCTGTTGTTGGACGGCATTAAGAAAAGGCTTCACAATGTAGCGAAGGGTGCATGGCCTGACGAGCTACCAAAGGTCCTCTGGGCAGCACGCACCTCCGCGTCTCGCCCCACGGGCTTTTCCCCATTCAGACTAATCTTCGGAGAAGAGGCCGTCTCACTTGCGGAGGTTCAAGCAAAATCCCTCCGCATCATCAAGGGCCCAATGCAGGAAATGGTGGACATCACACATGACCTGACGGAGGAATGGCGACTACAAGCCCTCATCACCATGAAGGCCTACGCCAAAGCTTCGACGCGAACCTTCAACAAGAAAGTCAAAAAACGGGATCTGATGCCAGGGGACATGGTACTCAAACGATCAACCCCAACATTCGCCAAGCTGGAGTCCACATGGGAAGGCCCGTACGTCATCAAGGAATCCACAGCGAAGGGGGCTCACAAACTCGCCACCCTCGAGGGCAAAGACGTACCTAGGACCTGGAACTCCGACGCACTCAAGAGGTTTTACCCGTAATGTTCTTCTTCGTATGTACCCACAAAAAAAAGTTATCATGATGTACTGATAATTATCAATGAAGGAAAAAGTTACAATCGGGGGCCGTTTAGCGCCCTCACCCGTGGTTTTTTCCCCTGCGGGGGTTTCCACGTAAAAATTTATTGTCTCTATGTATGCAGTGTGGTATGTTGCGAAGAAACTGGGTTCGCAGGTTAGCTAAAGTCTAACGCGCTACTCGCTCCGAGCGCTTGGTCGGGCTTACGTCCCACTCGCTCCCTCGCGTCGAAGGACTTGCGGTTAGCTAAAGTCTAACGCGCCACTCGCTCCGAGCGCTTGGTCGGGCTTACGTCCCACCCGCCTCGCGTCGGCGACTTGCGGTCGGCTAAAGTCTAACGCGCCACTCGCCCGAAGCGCTTGGTCGCTTACGCCCCCCGCCGCCTCGCGTCGGCGATCGGCGGTTAGCTAAAGTCTAACGCGCCACTTGCTCCGAGCGCTTGGTCGGGCTTACGTCCCACCCGCTCCCTCGCGTCGAAGGACTCGCGGTTAGCTAAAGTCTAACGCGCCACTTGCTCCGAGCGCTTGGTCGGGCTTACGTCCCACCCGCTCCCTCGCGTCGAAGGACGCGCGGTTAGCTAAAGTCTAACGCGCCACTTGCTCCGAGCGCTTGGTCAGGCTTACGACCCACCCGCTCCCTCGCGTCGGCGACGCGGTTAGCTAAAGTCTAACGCGCCACTTGCTCCGAGCGCTTGGTCAGGCTTACGACCCACCCGCTCCCTCGCGTCGAAGGACCCGCGGTTCTAACATGCTACCTTCGCCCGCGTAACACAACACAGAGCAACTGGCAATTGTCATTCGAAGCAAGCATCACTCGTACAAGACAAGCACCCCTTTGACACCAACCCCCGGAGCAAAAGACAATGGTATTCATTTCGGAGGAGGTAAAACGATACAAAAGTCCTTAGGGGCTGCCAAGACCCTAGTCTAATCTGGCTATTCGGAGGTCAGTAACCTTCCTCCCGCCTGGCGCCCGGCAAAAGCGAGCGCGCCCGAGACGGGCCGGCTTCGCCACCGGCACGTCATTGCTTCCGACGGAGCTAGCAGGAGAAGGCGGCGGCGCCGGGGGGTTGACGTCATCATCTTCCCCGTCGGAGATGATGATCGGATGCAAAGCATCGGCTCCCGGAAGAACAGGCCCAGCTGGCTGGCCTGTGTCGCCTGCGGCGGCCCCGTCGCCGACGACACCTCCCCTCGCCCCCACCTCGGCAGCGAGTCTCGCATTAAGAGCTCTGGCCAGCGCCGGGCCATCGCTAAGGACGGGAAGAGAGACGATCGAAGAAAGAAACGAGAAACCGGAGAGCTGGGACATGGCGACGCACTTAGGAACAGGGGTCGGGGGTGCCGTCGGGGACGCCGGAGAAGACATATTTATACGGCGAGATAGGCCAGTCGAGCCGGCCGCTCGCCATTAAGGAACCTCGGAAGCCGAAGCGAGTCTTGCTGGGAAAGGCGGGACACGGAGCCCCAAACGCCGCGGCCACACGTGCAATCATAAATGGTAAATAAAATCGAAGCGTCGCAGGAGTCGCCATTGGCCCAGGAGCCCGAAGACGCGTCACAGCCATAGTGATTCCAAAAGTCAGAGATGAAGCGAGAGGCTAAGCGGGTTGCGGCAGGAGAAGCCTTCCCCGCCGACGCGATGTCAGAGAACCCCGGGGAGCCTGCGGTTGCGGAGGTAGCATCGAAGTGTTCCTGGACGTGTGTGCAGCCCTTAGCTTCGAGGAGTTGCGCCGTCCTCAAAGACCCGAGCTAAGCGCAATGGTGCCAAGGCCACTGGCGGAGCTCCCCAAGAGCTCCGGCCGGAGTTACGAGGAATTTGATGGCCTCCGCGCCGGGCGCAAGGGTGCGGCTCGATGCGTCGATCCCGAGACGAGGGAGTTGCTGAAGGAAGGCGTTGGTCGCCCCTTGAATGCCAGAAGTCAGAGTCTCCAACAGATTCTGGGCGGTCTCGCAACGCTCCTTCGCTCGACGCGCATTGACAAGGCTCATCTGAGCCTCGCCCTTAGCGGCGGCGAGCTGGCGGGGATGCTCCTCCGCGGCCTTCTTGAGCATCTCTTTGGCGAGTTCTGCCACCTTCAGGAGGTCCTTTAACTCCTGGATACGACCCTCCTTCTTCGCTCGTTACGCTTTCGGCACGACGCGAGCTCGCCATGGCCGCGAGGCTGGTCTTCATCGAGGAAACGAGGTCCTCCAACTCCGCGTTCCGGGCGGCCAGGTCTCGGCTCTAGCTTAACTCTTCCTGGACCTTCGCCAGGGTCTCAGTGGAAGAAGATCGCAGGGCCTCCTCCAGGCGAGCCCTCTCCGCGTCCGACTCCTCCGCGCGCTTCCGGACCTCCTCGAGCTCCCGATTCGCTTGGATGTAGTCGCGGGTTTTCACCAGAACCCGCCTGGACACCTCCGCGGCTACAAAGGCACCCTGCGAAAGAAAGCAAAGCGCAAAGCAGCATTAGCTGGAGCAAGGCCCCGCGGAGGGGCACGCGGAGGAAGCGGCAGGGATGGGAAACCTTCTTGAAGAAGTCGGTGGCAGCGTCACTCAGCGCGTGGTCATTGACACCATCGAAGAGGCGCCGAGACTCCGCCTCGGAATAGAAGGCCCCGCGCATCTTCCTCAGCGCCGAGGCTGTCGTAGCCCGACTATGGAAATCCAGGGGGGAGAGCCCCGAGGTATCGAGCCCCGAAGCAGGCCTCGAATCACTTCGGATTCCGACGGAGCCCTAAGGCAGGGCCGAAGAGCCCGGGCGCATCGAGGCCGGAGGAAGCGGTGGAGGAGCTGGCAGAGCCTCCGGCGTGCCTCCGAGGACCGGCGGCCCGGAGGAAGAGACCTTTCGCCCACGGAAGCTCCGGTCCCGGGGGGAGCGTCGCCCGTGGCTGGGACTAAGGCCCCGGCGCCGCCCACCTCGGTGAGGGCGGGAAGCCCAGCGTCCGGCCCCGTGGCAGGAGGTCCGGCAGCCGCCGCCGCGTCCGTCATCTCCACGTCCCCTCCCCCTGTGTGCGTCTTCAGATAAAGCCCGAAAGATCGATGCCACCTAAGGAGCTCATGGGAAAAGTTTCGAGTCGACCTTGGCGCCAAGAGGGTATCAGGAGAGAGGCGCTCGATAGATGGCGCGCGCCTCCCAAGATCGAGCCGACGGGCCCCGGAGGACTCTCGCTCCGCCTCCCGGGAGACGGCGGGTCCGTAGGGGACATATGCCCGCCTCCGGGCGGGGCTACTCGCCTCCGCGTCGTCGTCGAGGTCCACGAACTCCACCCCGGGAATGTTCAAGAAGGAGAGCCCGGGGGAGCGCGCTCCGGACGGGCCGGCCCCGTGGGAAGGGCCGCTAGCACGTGCCGGAGCGGAGGACATCGCCGCGGCGGAGACGGAAGAATCTCGCTCGTCTTCCTCCGCCTCCTCCTCTTCCTCCTCCTCCCCGTCGGTGTCGAAATTATCATCGTCTTCGCTCGCACCGTCGCTCCCGTCCGAGGGAGGCACGGCCTGCAACGGGCGGGCGGAGATTACCGAACTGCTTCTTGGCCGGAGAGCCCGGCGCCGAGGCGGGGGCCTCACGGCCCCTATTGAGCGACAGGATTTTACGCGCCTGCCGCCTCCATGGCGACCTCAGACTCCATGGGGTGGTAGGGGCCCAATAGCCCGCGCGCTCGCCTCTCCGCCGCCCCGCGCCCGAGGTTACGAGTCGCTTGGGGCCGGTAAACGGTCAACGTACCGTCCGCGGACCACTCCAAGGTAACGGCGGGATCCCTCGCCAGGCTCAGCGGAGAGAACTCCTCCGCCAGTCACGATGGTGCTCGATGGCGAGGGCCTTCAACACGCGAGAGCCTAGCCTCCTCATTTGCCGCTCTAGGTTGGGCGACCGGATTGCTCGTACAGGGCCCATGGTAGTGTGGAGAGGCGAGTCCGAGTTGTCGAGCACCTGGTAATACCAATGCTACATCCAGCCGGCTTTCCATTTCCCCTTGGAGGCGGTGACGGGAATTTCCTTCACCAGAGCACGCCGCTTGAAAGTTCGAGGCAAGCAGACCGCTGGCCTCGCCGCCGCCTTCGCTGCTTAGGCCGCGTAAAGCGTCCTCGATGAGAGAAAACACGCGCCCGGTCAGCACAACCTGGGCGGGACGGAAAGCCCAATCCAACACCGCCATGCGGACGATGGCGTTGGGCGTCGGTGTGAAGCTCATCAAGAATCTGCAGCAGACTCTACCACGGCGGTGCGGCGGGGAAATGGAGCCCCGCCTCCAAGAAAGCAGCGAACACCACCGCCTCGTCAGCTCGAGGGCAGGGCGTCTCCTCCCGGCCCGGAGCCCGCATGGAAGAGCGGCGAATGCCGAACTCTGCCGCCAGAGCATCCAAGTCGCCTGGGCCCAGGGATGAGCGCCCCAATGCCGGAGACAACGCAGCAGCGTCCTCCTCACTCAGGATCAGCTTCACTTGCGGCGCACGGCGAGGGGCCATCGGTGAGGGAAGAGCTGCGAGCCGGACATAGGCGCGGCGGAATAGAGAAAGACGAGAAAGAGGAGCCGGGGACGAAAGCAAAGAGAAACGGAACCCCTCACTCCTAGGACCCCGTGTTATAAGGGGGAGGCGCGTTCCGCCCTGGCCCTCGATGGCTACACCTGGCGCCAATCCCGCAAAAGGGGGAGGGGTGCGCGATGCGGTTTAATGAGTGGTTCGCAATGGCGTGGAACTCTAAGAGCCGTAATGAGTAATACATGTGAAAGGACAGGGCGACGTGACTCAGCGATGGGCCAATAGGCGTGCGCCGCCGTGGCGAGCGCGCCCCAAGATCTTGGGAAGCGCAACCGTCAGACGCCCGATAAAAGAGAAACTCGCTCCACATGCCCAAGGGAGTATAAAGGCTCAGGCCTATTTATGGCATGGCCAAGGGCATGGCCAAGCATGCCCTCAACCATGAGGGGCTCCAGTTGTAGGCCGGAGATAGGTACCCCCTCGGACTTGGGAGCAAAGGTAGGGTCCGCCCCCGCCGTACCTCCGCCCCCTCTTCTATGTTTTTCTAGGGCGACCGAAACACGCTAAGGAAAAAAAGCGGAGGTCGGGAGGCAGCGAGAAGCTCGTGCAAGGCCCGCGGCCGAGGCGAGGAAGCAAGCGAAGCAAGCTTAAGTGTGGATGATCTGACGGAGCGAAAGAAGAAGCGGCGGAGCGCGGGAGCTTGTGAGGCTAAGCGAGCAGCGGGAGCAGAACGAGGAGCAAGCGAAGTCGAAACTCGCATGAGCTAACGTCCGATTTAACTCAAGAAAGAGCGACGTGTCGGAGGTGGCGGGCGAACGCCCCGCCATGCAGCAGTATGGCAGTAGATGCGCCGACAAGTCTGACGCCTTGTCAGGGTACCCAAGTAGATGTCGGTGGGCATACCGTTCAGAATCGTCGTGATGGGTGTAATTCCCCATATGACCCGTAGTGGGAGTCTTTTAGGAGGGTAAAGCCGTAAAGAGTATGGCTAATGTGTTGCGGGATGACCCCAATGCCCCTTGCGTGAGGGCAGGTGGAGGGCAAAACATGTAAAATAGTGAGGAAATGACCCGCGGGTCCTTGGTCGGGGTCAATAAGAAAAGAGACCGCCATTGCATGGCGCTGTACAATCCCACCCCTATATAATGGGAGGGCGACGCGGATAATAGACAGATTCTTTTGCTCCAAGTGTAGCGTTCCTTCCATCTACGAGCGTTACCAGTGAGAGCACGAGAGTTTCATCGAGTTGTCTTGGGTCTTGCAGGATCGCTGTCGGGCAAATTTTTGTTTGTGGGGTGATACCCACAACAGTTACATACTAAGCTTTTGAGTAAGTTTAATTACTTTATGTGTCTATTTGGCATTGACGTATACAGAGTTTTTCAAAAAAAGTGTGATGAAGATCAGCAAACGCAGTGGCTCGCCGAGCCGGCTCACGAGCCGACAGCGAGCCGAGCCGAGCCGGCCTAGGAAGCTCGCACACAGGACCGAGCCAAGCCTGGCTCGGCCCGCTTAGGACCGAGCCTGACCGAGCTCAGTCGAGCCGGCTTGGCTCGGCTCATTTCCACCCTACTTCTAAACTCAGTAGCATCCATCTCAGTACCCCTGTTTTGTTTGCTTAGTTTCAGCCTTGGCTCCATGGGAGTGGCACTTGGGTTGCAACCCCCCCAAAACCAACAGACTCCACAACTCTTGCAGCGTAGGCACTCTGGCGCATGATGATTTCACCATCCTTTTGCTGAACTTGAATTCCCAGATAGCAGCTTAACAATCCAAGATCTGTCATGCTAAATATCCGTTTCATTTGTTCCTTGAATGATACAACACTTGCAACCCGTGTGCCTGTGATAATCAGATCATCCACGTACACACCTACTAGCAGCACTTCATCATCCATCTCTCTGCGGTACAAAGCATGTTCCACAGCAACTTGATTGAATCCCAAGGATTCCATCACAATATCAAGCTTGCAATTCCAAGCTCGAGGTGCTTGACTTGATCCATATAATGCCTTTTTAGCCTCGCACACCTTGCTCTTTTGCTGATTATCCTCAAAACCGGGTGGTTGTTGTACATAAACCTCCTCGATCAAATCTCCATTGAGAAAAGCCGAGCGAACGTCCATGTGGTGTACTTCCCATCCACCATTTGCAGCCATTGCAATCAACACCCTTACTAACTCAATTCTGGCCACTGGAGCAAAAACTTCATCGAAGTCAATCCCCTTTCGCTGTGCATAGCCCTTTGCTACTAAACGAGCCTTGTGCTTGACCACATTGCCTTCAGGATCTTTGTTCAATTTAAAGACCCATTTGAGACCAATCGATTTCTGTCCCTACGGAAGATCAGTCAGTTCCCAAGTATCATTATCCATAATCGACTCCAGTTCAGCCTCTATTGCTTTTCGCCATGGTTCTTCCCTTAAGGCTTTTTCCACATTTGCTGGTTCTTCAGCCGATAGCAAACACAAGCCACTATACTCCAACTCCCCAACATCTTCAGTGTGATCATAAATATCCGTGAAGGTTCGATATCTAGGTACATGACCTTGGGAATTTGGGGTAGCATTGGGTGGCGGTGTCATGAACTGAACTCCATTAGGCGAAGCTACTGTTGTCGGTGTCGACGGACCTGATCCAGCTTGATCAGTCCATGATGATGAAGATGTTGGAGAAGCAGGAGCTGCACCAACATGCTCGATGGAGAACTCGATGGTGAAAGTCAGTGGGCTTGGTGAAGCTTGTCCTTCAGTGGCCTCCCAATTTCAAGGCTTGTGTTCCTCGAACACTACATCCCTAAACACATGAACCTTCTTGTTCACTGGATCATACAGCTTGTAAGTCTTGGCTCCCTCCTCATATCCCAGAAACACGATCGGGATCTAACGATCAGCAAGCTTGTTTATACAGCTCCAAGCCTTTTCATGTGTGCCAAGCAACCAAAAACTCTCATATGATGCACTTTGGGTTTCCTACTGCACAATGCCTCATAAGGTGTCTTCCTATTCAGACTCTTTGTGGGCGCATGGTTCAAAACATACACTGCAGCCCAAACTTCTTTACCCTAGAAATGTGTAGGCACCTTCATAGTCTTGAGCATGCACCTGGCCATCTCAACCACTGTTTGATTCCGTCGCTCCACCACACCATTTTGCTGTGGCGAGTACGAAGCCGTAGTGTTCCTCTTGATGCCACAGTCATCACAAAACTTGCCAAACTCCAAAGAGACAAATTCTCCCCCCTCGCCCCACCCCCCCGATCTGTTATGAAAACTTTCACAATTGCATTGTGTTCATTTTCAGTCAAAGCCTTGATACGCCTGAAATCCTTCAGTGCTTCATCCTTGGTTGCAATAACATCCAACCACATGTACCTGCTGAAATCATCCACAATCAACAAGAAATACTTCTTACCACCGGGAGTAGGTGGAGTGATTTGTCCACATAGATCGCCATGAAGAAGTTCCGAGGGTTTTTCTGCTCGATATTCAGTGGCTGAAGGAAATGGCGCCCTGTGCTGTTTTCGCAAGAAACATCCATCACAGAACTCTTCGGGGTGGTCTATCAGTGGCACACCTTCCACCATCTCCTTCTTTGCCAACTCACGCAAAGCTCTAAAGTTCAAATGACCATCATATCGGCCATGCCACAGCCATGCATTGTCACTTGATTGTGCCAAGTAGCAAACCGGTTCTGCAGACCGAAGATGCACCATATAGAGCTTATTTCTTGAGCGTTGCACCCGGATCAAAAGTGAGTTTTCTGAATCAAACAAAGATAGTAACCCATTCTTAATGTCCACTTTGCAGCCTCCTTCATCTAGTTGCCCCAAGCTAATAATATTGCATCTCAAGCTAGGAATGTAATAGACACTGGTTAGCACCTTCTGCCCATTCCTACTCACAAACATCACAGCACCACGGCCACAAATTTTCGTTTGCGTGCCATCACCAAACTTCACCATTCCCCCAACCCCCTCGTCCAGAGATGTGAACAAATCCTTAGCACTGGTCATGTGATTACTAGCACCAGTGTCCAGATACCACATTCCCTTGCCACCGTGATTTGGAGTCACTCTCTGCTCATTGAGAAGGATTGTCTCAGTGACATTCGGTGTGCATACCTTGTTGGTGCTTCTTGGTACTGCCTCCTCAGCGCAAGCCAACAGAAGCGCCGGCTGATCATCACCACCGGTCACCAATAGAGCCTCTGCTTGCTTCTCTCGCTTCGGTTTCCTACAGTCCCTAGCCCAATGTCCATATATACCACAGTTATGACATTTGCCCTTTTTCTTACCACCGGATGTTGGAGATTGATTCTTCCCGTTGTCCTTTTGATCCTTGGACTTGCTTTGGGGAGAGTTCCCCTTCTTCTGTCCGCTTGGTTGCGCCTGGCACGACTCCTTCTTCGTGGATCTTGCGAGCCATTCTTCTTCAGTAAGAAGTAGGCGCCCATTTTAGTCACCGCCGGAGCCCAACTCACAGCGGTCCTCCACAGAACGCAGTCGCCCTGTCAGCTCCTCAATCGACAACGTGGTCAAGTTGAGCATCGTCTCAATCGAATCGCCACCTGCATATATCGCGGTGTCACCACTCGCAGGAATTTCTTCACAACTCGCTCCTTCGCAATGTCGTCGCCGAGCACTCGCAAGTTGTTGACGAGCCCGGTGAGTTGCATGGAGAAATCATCCACCGACTCGCCGTCTTTGGACGTGATGGACTTGAATTCAGAGAGCAACCTTTGGGTCGTTGCCTCCCGAACTCGATCCACCCCCATCCGCATCACCTTCACCGTGTTCCACGCCTCCTTTGCCGTATCATTCACTGCCAATGTCGACAACATCTCCGGCAGCACAGCCCGGAGAATTGCGGACAGTGCCAGCCGGTCGTCGTGGAAGTCTGTGTTGCCCTGCTCAATCGCCTCCCACAGGCCCTGTGCCTGCAAGTTCACCCGCATGACAAGAGCCTAATCAGTGTAATTGGTCCTTGTCAACGTGGGGTAAACCACCGAGCCACCCGATTCTTTGACAACGCGATGCACAACGATGTCCCTAACACCGTGCTTATGTTCATCATTCAGCGGTGCTCTTGGTGGCGGCGGTGTTGCAGCCGCCGCCGCCGCCGCCGAAGATCCTCCCGATCTGTTCCGGTTGTCGCCGTCGCTGCCTTCCGATGAGGACATGATCCTCAGATACCGTCACACGGCTCTGATACCACTTGTTAGAGGAGAGCCTGGATCACCAGCTGAGCCTACAACCTTCAGATTCAGCGAGAAAGGAAATGTGCAGGACGCACTGCAGTAAACTGACTAAAAAATTAGCAAGGTTCAGATATGTGGAGAAGAACAGAGTGGAACAGAGTATTGGTGCTGCCAATGATGCCACAACGATTTTCTGGTTATCTCCGGATTAAAAGGGAGCAAACACCACTAGCCACACGTACTCAGATCCACAATCTGAGACTTGTGCAGCTCCACTCGACGCACGCACGCACGCACACCTGGTCCACTACCTGAAATAGCGGCACCAGCCCCTAACTGCAACGCACGCCTAACAACAAGAAATCAACACGACCAAGAATTCAAGACCAACAACAAAACGACTCAACTCATGTCAGGTTTAAACTAAGCTAACACTGCAGCAGCATGGCTATGGCACGGACCCAGAGAAGAAGCGTCCATCCGTCGGCTAGATTATTTTGTTAGCATGTTAAACTTCAGAGCTTATGCATCGATACAGATTCGTCGACACGGCTATATATATATAGAGAGAGAGATAGAGAGAGAGAGGTTGGCTAGTGTACTCTCCAGAGTACGAATTCCTCCGTACTCTAGACGGGTTTACAAAATTTGAGATATTTAACGACCGATCCGAACCATTGATCTTGTTCATCTTGTTCATCTCATTGAAATGTAGCTACCGACCAAGTTTCGTATTTTTTTGAATTTGTTTACTATTTGTTTCGTATTTTTAAAAATCAGCCTTCTAATTAGTCGTGGAGCGTCAAAAAAACAGATTTTAGAAAATACGAAACAAATAGTAAAAAAATTTAAAAAAATACGAAACTTGGTCGGTAGCTATATTTCAATGAGGTAAACAAGATCAACGGTTCGGATCGGTCGTTAAATATCTCGAATTTCGTAAACCCTTCGAGAGTACGGAGGAATCCGTACTCTGAAGAGTACAGTAGCCATCCTCTATATATATATATATAGAGAGAGAGAGAGAGAGAGAGAGAGAGATTTTGTTACTGTGCTATAGATAACACGGATCGCTCCGTGCTATCCATCAGGTTTGCAAATTCTAAGACTGAAATAGATGATCCAAACCGTCCATCTTGTTCATCTCTATGAAATCTCACTACACAAGAAAATTTCAATTTTTTTTGAATTTTTACTATTTGTTTCATATTTTTGAAAACTGGACTTATTGGAGGGTTCACAACTAATTAGATCAGCAATTTTCAAAAATATGAAACAAATAGTAAAAATAAAAAATTTTTAAAATTTGGTGTGTAGCGAGATTTCATGGAGATGAACAAGATGAACGGTTTAGATCATCTATTTCAGTTTCAGTTTCAGAATTTACAAACCCGATGGATAGCACGAAAAGATCCATGCTATTCATAGCACAGTAGCAACTCTATATAGAGTATAAAACAACAAAGAATTAATGATGTAACCATGTAATTGTAAGATGGACATGGATACAGTTGGCAATCAACATTACAATACGTAAGAGGTTCAAGTCTTTAAGACTTCAAATCAACAGTTTAACGGAAGGTACTGGGTACATAACAATAATATAAGTTCTGAAACTTAACATGCTAACAAAATAATGAACTGAAATATAACACTTAATAGTTGAATGTGTCAAAGCCATGGCTTGGCACATAGCCCCATTCTCATTTGCTTCTTCTATGCCTTCAGCATTGTCATCTGCACCTTCCTCAAACTCTAATCCCGGCATTAGAGATTTTCAACAAGTGTGCTCTAACTCATGAGTAGCTGGTGGTAGCAATATGTCTGCAATAATTGTATTTCCACTTCATGTTTCCTCCATCTGGACCATTTCTCTCTAAAATTTCCACGTGCTTCCACAATGGAGCCTTTAGATTGAAGCTCTGGTTATCTACAGTAGCACTTGATCAGCTTATGTGTCTAAAATTCCAGGGGAACCAAAAAAACAGAGGGGGGAGGCTCAGATCCATGAACTACGAAGCACAAATTGTGAAGAACAAGGGGGAGCGCAAGGACTAGTGGTGGAGACATTAAAAACTAGTGGTGGAGACATCAAAAACTAGAGAAGAAGATGAGAGCACCATACCTTCGCAACGCCCAGTCGCCTGGCTGGAGCCGCCGCCCGCCATGAAGCTCTGATGTGTGGCGGCGCCGGTGCAAGGAGCTCCGATGTGTGGCGGCGCAAGGGGCTCCTCCAGCTCCTGTGTTGCGGCGCATGGGACAAGGCTGCGGCTTGGGACAGCTCTAATTGTTGCGTGCTGGGCGGCTAGGGCAGGGCTGTAGCCGCAGCCCCAGTCTTAGCTGGGCTGATTGTTATACTAGCTATGTTGGACCGTATCGGATGGGTGGGCCGTGTCAGTGTCGTGTCCCCAAAGTGTCAGATAATAAAAATATATTTTTTAGGACGTTAAATGTCTGATACTTCGCCGATACATATCGGAGATGTATCGGCGACGTATCAGTGTCGGATTAGGTGTCAGACACCTCGTCCGGTTTCCAAAGTATCGGTGCATCATGGTCAGAAGAAGCGTCCATCCGTCAGCGCCGCCCTGCATCTGTCAATGAGGAAAGAGACGGTAGCAGAAACAACTGCACCGGAGGCATCTCCTTACAAGAAGCTGCTCCGACGAAAAGGATCACCGATTAAGAGCTGATAAGCATACTTGATGACCAGACGTGTCGATTAGTCACGGAGTACTGCTACCTCTTGATGGATCGTGAAATTGCTCATTTTACTCGTAATATCGTTCTTTGTTTTTTTGGAAATACTTACAAGCTATGCTTATGGGGAGCGATGTTCATGGATTAATATTTGGTATGATAAATCGTATTCCACTAATCAGATACAAGAATATTCTTTTCAAACTTATGGAATGCAAACGAAGGCGAAAAAGAGAGAATGCAAGTGCAGCAGAGAGAGGGAAAGCCTACGCAATACCAACGAAAATCTGACAAAACTCGTAGCGTACACACACAAAAAATACAATTATATATTACATAATCAGACAGAGTAGGAAATAAAGGATGAAAGAAAATACACATATAGTACTGTACAATGCAGTAGATCAGCAGCACTCTACGTTAAGAAGATCACAACATAAACACATCACTACATGTGTCATTTAATTTGCCCAACTGTATCAACCTAACTCAAAGCTTTCCTCTTATGGCCGAACTTGTTCATTGTAACCATGCACTTCAATTCGTGAATCTCACAGCTATAAATGTAGTTGTAATAGGGCGGTAAGTGAGATTTCCATAATATAGCCTCAAATCTGCCTTGTGGTGAGACATTTCCAGACCTAAGCTCCTCCACCGTAATTAAGGGGGCATTTTCATGAGCAAGCGCTACTCGACCTTGGTCATATATTTCACAGTATATACTGCTACCTTCACCTATTTTCCGAAGTAAAATATGTTTTCTTTTCACCCCAAAATCATTTGGACCTCTACTAAGTAGGAGCTGATTCTTGTGGTCATCTCTAATGCGTTCGAGAAGCATGTGCCAATGGCGCAAGTCATCACTAGCTCTAAGGAAGCCAGCCATGCAGCTTGCATCTATAAAAGGCCCAGTGAATTGCTAAGATTTCTCTAGGGCAAAATACTCATCAAATATCTCCATCGCCATGGATGCCAGCTTTGGTTGGTCTTCAGGATTTGAGCTTCCAAACGCCAACACCTTAAAGAAGTACCAGTATGCTTCTCGAGACAAATATTTTAGATATAGAGGTTGTGACGTTCCGAACTTTGTGATCTTATCAGATCGACTTGTGATTATGATTTTACTGCTCGGTGAAAAGCATCGTTTAGAGGTAGAGTACAACTTTTCCCATGTATCATCATCAACACCCTCAGCTAGCTCAATAACAACCAGCAATTTCTCTTCGTTTGGGTGGCTATTTTGATGTTTGATGACTCCATCTCTCAAGGTGCATGGCTTTTCCTGTCCAAAATCATTCTCACCAAAGAAGATGATACGGGAAAAGTGGTTACGCACCCTTTCATCGAAGCAAACATGTTCAACAAGTGTACTCTTTCCAATTTTTGCTGGACCTATAATTGGTAGGACACTCAAAACTTTCTGCGGAGCCATCAAGAAGTTGATGACCCGTTCCATCTCCGCTTGACGGCCAAACATGCACTTGTCCATGAACAGATACATGCTATATGGTTGGCGACATAGAGAAAGGTAGTTGCTGAGAAATGTAAGGAACTCGTTCATGCCAGCAACGGTGATCTCTACACTTTGGAGCACATGTTCCAACTCATCTAGTCTAGGGCTAGGAGAGAAACGGTGACGCTTGGCAGAATAGAATTTTGACAGGGCAAAGTAACTGACTTGATCACCTTGCTGGGCTTGGCATCTTAGCTTGTCGAGCACATACTGGCCCCTATACATCTCTTGTCTGAGAGTGTTGAGCTGCTGAAGCATGGCCTGGCCTGTGATGTGCCGCCCCTCGGCCTCCTCGACGGCGACGCGAAGCCGGAGCAGCATCACATCCAGCCTCCGCAGGCTGATCTCCTCATTGCATGGCCCAAGCAACTTCTTTGAGCATCTGTCAATCAAGAAGGAGAAGGATCTGCCGGCAACTTCACCTAGGATTGCAGATAAGAGTATCTCCATATGAACACCTCTGTCACCAAGAGAGGATCAGTGATAAGAATTAGTCATGTAAGCTGAAATAGTACGTGTTTGTAGACTAGCTAGCGATTAAGAGCTGATAAGCATACTTGATGACTAGACGTGTCGATTAGCCTACTTCTCGTTGGCCGCTCGCCGTTGGACTGACACCGTCTCTAGGCTACTGTCCCCGACCGGGGAGCCGCCGAGCCGGAGAGGCCGTCGCCGAGCTCCCTCTCCCGCCGGCCTCCTCCTCCCTCTCTTCTCTCTCCTCTCTCTTCTTTCTCCTCTCACTGCCCGTGCTCTCTCTTCTCTGCGTTCCTTTCTTTTTTCTATGCGCAGCTCCAGAAGCCACCGGTAGGAAGTAGATGAGGATGGGAGATTTTTTTTTTGGAATTTTGCATTTTAGTCCCTAAGGTTTCCTGTAATTTTATAAAGAACTTAGGGGGTCTTTGACAATTCTGAAAAATGCAATAAAAGAATATTTGTGTTAATAAAAATATTAATCCTTTATTTATTTGATTTATTTCAATTATTTATTTTAGGCAATTTTTAGATATCTTTCAATGTCCCTTTTCTTTTCCCACAAAGTTTAGAATTATCAGAGAAACATAATTTAGTCATAAGTATTCCATCGTTATAATATATATATATATATATATATATATATATATATATATATATATATATATATATATATATATATATATACATGATTTTATTTTATGCAGTTTTTAATTATCTCTATAAATGTTCTAAATCTTTAAATGTTCATTTAAACTAGGGGAAAATATGACAAAATTTCTTACATTCCTATTAACATGCATGCATTACAGTTATGTATTTTAATTTGATTTTTATCCTCAGTTCTAAGAGTTTCCTTTGAATGTTTATCAAATGTAATTGAATAAAATGTTTAATCTTATAGTTTTAAAAGATTAGGAGCTGTAGGAGCTTAATTTTCTATAAAACCAATTTCGGAGGAAATCTATGCACATAAAAAGAACATCGTTCATTTTATAGGAGTAGGATTTCAAGCTCGGTATTAAAATATACCATTAAGATTAAGAACTTTGTTCGAGGTTGTTTATATATAATTTTTTTGAATTGTTTGAATTTTATTTTAAATAGTGGATTGACTGGTGATTTATTATTATTTTACTGTAAGCGAAAATAGGGTGTTACAATTGTCATTTGCACCTTCCTCAAACTCTAATCTGGCATTAGAGATTTTCAACAAGTGTGCTCTAACTCGTGAGTAGCTGGTGGTAGCAATATGTCTGCAATAATTGCATTTCCACTTCATTTTTCCTCCATCTGGACCATTTCTCTCTAAAATTTTCATGTGCTTCCAAATGGAGCCTTTAGGCTGAAGCTCTGGTTATGTACAGCAGCACTTGAATCGGCTTCTGTGTCTAAAATTTCACAGGAACCATAAAAACAGAGGGGGAGGTTCAGATCCATGAACTATGAAACACAAATTGTGAAGAACAAGGGGGGGCACAAGGACCAGTGGTGGAGACATCAAAAACTAGAGAAAAAGATGAGAGCACCATACCTTCGCCGCACCTAGCTGCCTGGCTGGAGCTGCCGCCCGCCATGGAGCTCTGATGTGTGGCGGCGCAAGGGGCTCCTCCAGCTCCTGTGTTGCGGCACGTGGGACAAGGCTGCGGCAAGGGCAAGGCTGCGGCTTGGGATAGCTCTAGCTGTTGCATGCTAGGCGGCTAGGGCAGGGCTGCAATCGCAGCCCCCGTCTTAGCTGGCTGATTGTGGAACTAGCTATGTTGGGCCGTATCGGATGGGTGGGCCGTGTCAGTGCCGTGTCCCCAATGTGTCAGATAATAAAAATATGTTTTTTGGACGTTAAATGACTGATACTTCGCCGATACATATCGGAGATATATCGACGGCGTATCGGTGTCGGATTAGGTGTCAGACACCTCGTCCGGTTTCCAAAGTATCGGTGCATCATGGTCAGAAGAAGCGTCCATCCGTCAGCGCCGCCCTGCATCTGTCAATGAGGAAAGAGACGATAGCAGAAACAACTGCACCGGAGGCATCTCCATTGTCGTCTCGCCTCGATCCTCTCCTTACAAGAAGCTGCTCCGACGAAATGGATCACCGATTAAGAGCTGATAAGCATACTTGATGACCAGACGTGTCGATTAGCCTACTTCTCGTTGGCCTGAGTTATTTTCGGCATCATTGTCATTGAATTCGATCATCCTTGGCCTTGCCTTCCGGAAGAAGCAAACTGACCAATTTCTCGCAAAAATCGACCTCATTCGATTCTCACCTAAACCCTGAACGACTCTTTTTCCCCTACTTATTTTAACTGCTCTGTTTTTGGGAAACTTCGTTGGGCTTTCCGGAAATACCGCTTTGAAAACTTGCCGACTTGGATAATGTGCTAGCTTCTACATCGATCGGTTGTAGTTTCTTCCGTCTCTTCTCCTCATTGATGCATCCGTCAATAAACGAGCAGAAGGATCTGCCGGCAAGTTCACCAAGAATTGCAGATAACACTATCTCTATTGAGAAACCTCAAGGGATGACAAGGATCACTCGTATAGCTAGCGAAGTGAGCCTTAAATAATGAGAAATTTATGGTAGTTAAAATGAATACAGGCCGTTCATTCCTAACGGCTTAGATTGATTTTGATTTTTTATACTATTATAAGTATATTTTTTGTAAGGGCCATCCTCTAAATGAACGGTTAGAGCTGAATTGGACTACCGTCTTATTATATTTGTTGTTGTGTACCGTCTTTCCTAGGGTTCAACTGAAAGAAGCTATCTTCTATGGTTTGACGTTGCGGAGGTCCAACACTCTTCTAAACGAAGAAAGAGGTTCTACCGTGTAATAGTCATGGTTCCAATCTATATCCATTATCTTTGCATCACATTCATGCTGGCAAGAGTGAAAGCATTCCTATGTCTCATACAGAGGAGCAAAAGCAGAGCAAGCATAATACATTATTATTCAAGAAGAAATGGCATGGATGACAAAAAGACCGGCTTTTCATAGAAGTGGCACGACTCTTTGATCGAATCAGCTAAAGCTTTTACGGATGGTATTTCATCTGCTCTTAGGACAAAGGAGGAGTCGGACTTTGAATCGGACTCAGAAGAAGACAATGACGAAGAAGAACCGTGAAGATACCCCCCCCCCACACACCAGGTAGAAGAAGCCCAAGTCCTCCCCAAACACCGACAACAAGAAGTGCAAATCCTCCACAGGCTCCACCTAGAAAAAGCCTTACTCCCCAACCACCACCGACAAAAAAGGCAGCAGTACCTATCAAAAGCCCTACTCCCAAACGGCCACCTATAAAAAAATCAGCACCATCATCATCTCACATATCACAGTCTTCATAGAAATCGCAAGCATCTCATGATCCGCCTCCACCCTCCAAAAAGAAAAAGAAAATCAGTGGAAGTATAACATCTTTGATGAATTGTCCAGAACAGAGTGCCGAGCAATATGAAGTCCCTGAACATGCTCATGTTTTTTCCATTTCCATGGCCAGCAGTAAACAAATGGGGTCCTCGGAAACGCCAAAGTCAGACTACGAGCGTATCACCCTAAAGCCTGACATGGTGCAGTTTGGAATTGATAGATTTCGTGGAGAAGCGGGACTTACGCTGGATCAACTTGCACAATTACAATATGGAGATGACCAAGATATTCCAGTCGCACCTCTTAGATGGCGGTTTCAATTAAGCAAATCATTGGTCTCCCAACTTAGCTTCCTGGTCTAACAACTAGACTGCGTCAATTACATGACTGGTACATGGAGTGTAGCAACATGGGCTACGAAATGTTCTCTGCCAATATCAAAGATGAATATTTGCACAACGGGGACTACGCATTCTGGATAGAATTTGATCAATTGTATCAACTATACCAACAAGACGCCCTCGACGTCAGCATGCTTCCGTGCAAGACTCTGTAAGTGTGTTGCGTATAATTCATTGTTGTGCCATTATATTGCACGTATAATTAGCGTTGTTCCTTTGTAGAATGGAGACTCAGAAATGCAAGAGAGAATGCATTCAAAAGATAGGTGTTGGGAAAGTACGCGGCCCATAAAGATACGGCCCACTTACCTGTCTCTGGCCCAGCAGAGAACGCATGCGAGCTTCACAAGCTCGCACCCGAGCTCGGGAAGCTGGCGCCCGAGCTTCCACGCTCCGAAGCTCGGGTTTCCCACCTCCCCGGGCTTCCGAAGCCCGGGGCTCGGCTCCCGACGCGAACTGCGTCGCGCCGTGCACAGGCACGCTGCGGGTCCCGCATGTCACCACAAGTTAAATGCGACCGCGGTACTGATGCACGCCTGCCGCCAGCCGCTGACGGGTTGGTGGCCAGTCGTGTCAACGGTCATCTTACTGTCCGCCCCAAAGAGAAAGACACGTATTGCCATGTGGCAGTCCGAACACTGCTCCTAGCAAGTTGGAAAAACACGCCCGTGCATCCGGTGGATCTAGTGCGTCCGCCACGTCAAAGCACGGCGAAGCGAAGAAAACGACCAGCGACCAGGGGGCAACACGGTGCCTCGCAACGGACTAAGGTCAAGCTACAGTGGCCAGGGCCGCCTATAAAAAGGGCGCACAGGCCACAACTCGGGAAGGAGGCAATAGAGATAGACATAGACAGAAGAGCACTCAGCCACCGTAGAGTAAGAGCACTTACACTCGAGTAGAAGCTCTAGTTCTAGACGGTAGTTCTTCGCATCCAGGTACTGTAGGAACACACATAGTGCCTTGAGCACTTATTGTACTCGAGCCGGGGCTTCCCAAAGCTCGGTCTCACCCTCTTGTACTCGTTTAAGCTCGGTATTAAACGAAGACTGGACATAGGGCGGTTATCCGACAGTGGAGGCCCGAACCAGGATAAAAATACCCCGTGTCACCTTAGCACTCACACGTCCTTCCCTCGGCGGCGCCCGGCCAGCGGCCGGGCCTCGGTCTAGGGGGCAGGGCCGCCCTCGGGTCTCGCACACCCCTTCCCCTTACTCATCGGCCTGCGGAGGGTCGCCTCCCAGTCGCCGACAATAGGGTTCCTCGATCCAGGGATGGTCAACGAGACACTCGTCAGGGACAATTATCAAACAATCGAGGACTATGTAGCTACAGCCTTAATCAAGCAACAACTAAAGAGTTCAACACTATTTCCCTACACGTTCAAGTATGTGTTATATACCCTTCTCGTTGTATAATTTCTTAGGGAAAAAATGTTACCGCTATTTAATTTGCCACACGTGCAGCTTTCACTGGATCGTACTTGTCATCGTGCCATTGGATAGCAAGATAGTTGTCCTTGATTTGAAAAGAAAACCTCAAAAAAGTTACCAACTCATTAAAAACCTGCTCGACAAGTAAATTTTATCATCTTTCTAAGTTGCTACAGTTTTTTCCATGTTGCAATTAATATCAAATCTAAAACTGCTTACTGATATGCTTAATTACTCATGCACAGGGCTTTTGAACGATATTGTCAAAAAAGTAATCGCCATCGTCCTTATCAGAAGAAATTCACTATCAGAATCAACTTTCCTATATGTATGAAATAATATTGTCTCGCAATTCCTACTTAACGGATATGAAAAAGGTTTATAAATATATTATTTCCCCATTCTCAGTGTCATAGGCAACCTCCTGGCTACAATCTTTGTGGGTACTATGCGGCAAAATTCATGCACAACTTCACCGGGGACGTGTTGGGCACAACTAATATTGAGGTCTGCTAAATTTGTCATAAAATAGAATGTTGCATATATAAATATTCTATGCATATTACTCAATAAATAACATATATCTTCGATTCTTTGGATGACAGCTTTTGCAAATATCTACAAGTTCACTGCTGGTTAATGAACTCCTAGCACTTGAAGAACAGCTCGCTGGATTCATCCTTACCGAGATTCACGATCGAGACGGCAAATTTTACAATCCTGATTGGCTAGTCATAGCCAAGGCGGATAAGGCAAAAACTGACCTAACTAGTGGAGGGGGGGGGGGGAAGGGCTAACCTAGCAAGCGGGAGGAAAAGCAAGGCTGACTTAGCTAGTGGAAGTAAAAGTAAGACTCACCTAGCTAGTGGGAGTAAAAACAAGTCTCTATGTTGAACATTTGAATTATTATAATTAAAAACTAGCAAGACGTCACTTGTGTATACATGTACATATATCTTGTTATATTAATCCTGACCATGAATACTTCATTAGTCTAGCTATTAATATACCGTAATAATACATGTTTGTGAAAAATAGGCACTAATATACCAAATAAAAATATCACTGACGTATATAAATATCTGGGTACATAAATATCATTTAAAAAACTCCATGAAATACTACCACTGCCGGTTCATTAAAAACAAACCGGCACTAAGGGGCTGCAATGCTCTAGGCAGTGGCTGCCCCCACCCCCCCCCCCCCACCCCCAACTATTACTGTCGGTTTTTACCATGAACCGGCAATGATGGCGGGCATCTTTGTACGTTCTAAAACTGGCAGTGATAACGATGGTTATAACTGCCGCTTACAGAGTGCTCGTTTAGAAACCGGCACTGATGCTGCTGGTTCTGATAAGCTGAAATAGTACGTGTTTGTAGACTAGCTAGCGATTAAGGGCTGATAAGCATATATACTTGATGACCAGGCGTGTCGATTAGCCTACTTCTCGTTGGCCTGAGTTATTTTCGGCATCATTGTCATTGAACTCGATCATCATTGGCCTTGCCTTCCGGAAGAAGCAAAACTGACCAATTTCTCGAAAAAATCGACCTCATTCGATTCTCAGCTAAAACCCTGAACCACTCGTTTTTTCCCTACTTATTTTAACTGTTCTGTTTTTCGGAAACTTCGTTGGGCTTTCCGGAAAAACCTTAGGTAACGAAATTGTGCTTCTACATAAACTAGCGAAAATGACATGAATGGAGCATCCGATACGTAACGAAACATCGTGTCACTATCTACTGTGTACTAGCTTTCACTGTGAACACAGATCGATAGGCTCCGATCTGATGGGTTCGATCTTTTCTGCTTCGATCTTCAAGGCAGATCAACGGAGGTGCATGCCCATCAACTCAAGTATACCGAGTGCAGTAGTTGAGAGTGAAAGGTTGCTCGATGGTTTCCGAGGAACTACTGATGCGATGCGAAATAGTCATTGTTTGTTCTACGTAACTCTTTACTTTCATTTTTTTCTTTCGAGTCAATAAGCGGTGAAAATGACATGTACCAAGAAGCCCGCGTGTAAGTTGAACACGTCTCAGCGACTCAGCCTACACGGCCAATTGGTACGACAAAAAAAAAATGGAGTTGACTTGAGCCGAACATTGCCATAATTATGTGCATAAAGTCTGCCCATGCACACATAACTATGGGTAACAAATTATTAATGTGACAAATTTTGATACAAATATAAGTGTACAGTATGTTAGACAAAAGGTTAATGAAGGGGATTTAATACGCTATAACCATATTATCAATCAGAACACTCGTCTCATTCAGTGAAATATCTCTACGGCAACGTTTTTTTCTCAGGGCATCCACTGAACTTGAGCTAGGACCTACAATTGGCCTCTAAGGTTGGCATAATGTTTTGCAAAGCTTAGTGGTCATTGTAACATCTAAGGTGGGACTCACAGCTATGATTAATAAAAAAAATAGAATTTATTATGAAACATAGCTCATAAGTGGGGTCATACAACGTTTTCATGCTTGGACGTTTTCACACAACCGCAGTTAATCAAGAAAACAGAATGGTTAACCGATTGGCTTGTTTTGTTCTATCGGTTTTTCGTGGTCAATCTTGGTTAACTGAACAGTTTTGCAATCTCTAGTAGAGACTGCCTCTAACCACTCCTTTCTTTTTAGAGGCGGCTTCAAGCTATTGTATGCTCCTCATAACAATCTCTAAGGCTAGAGGCGGTCTCTAGGCCTAAATTGGTTGCATGGCTCTATATGTAAGTATAAATTAATAGATGATACACTTTATTCTATTTTTATCACAATTATGAGTCACATATCTTAGAGATTATAGTAGCCTGTAAACACCATGAGAAGTTATACTGAGTCTTACAATCTATGGGTCTCAACTGTCGGGACCCGACTTAACAAAACCGACTTCTCTGTTCTTTACAACACTAGTCCCAATGGATCACAGCTAATACACGCAGTTAGAGCATAATGGAATCACACCTTGATATTTAATGATTAACCAAATAAAGTACCTTGGCAACAAACGCCAGTTATTACAATAACTGTCTAAGGGACCCTTTTTTCAGCTTATCTGTCTTATTTTTTATTTGCTTATTTGATTTATTTCGTAACTTCGAAAATTTTTCGAGGTGACTTCGAGAGTCGGATGCCCATGGTTTTTACAATTTAGGGAGCTTTTAGACACGCCTACGAGATAAAAAGACGGATTCAAAAAGTAATAAAAAAGTACAATAAGTCAAAATAAGTCAAATAAGACACGAAATAAGTCAGATAAGGCGTGGCTTTTTTGACTTATTTGACTTTTTTATTACTTTTTGAATTCTTTTTTTTATCTCGTAGGTATGTCTAAAGCTCCCTAAATCCTAAAAACCAAAGGCATCCGACTCTCGAGGCCACATCGGGAAATTCTTTAAGTTACGAGATAAGTCAAATAAGCAAATAAGAAATAAGACAGATAAGCTGAAAAGAACAGACCCATCCATATGCCACAGGCATCTAACTGGGGATACTCTAGTAGCCGAAAGCTTCATCGTCGTAGCTTGCCTCGTAATCAACTAACTCGATAGTGTCGTCACCTGCGCACAGATCTGAAGAATAACAAATGAGTAGGGGAAAACCATATCCAGCAAGCATGTATGTTCTTATGTATGAATGCAAGGTATCAAAAGAATAAATGTGGTTGATTTGCATAAAGAGCACTTTTAAACAATCTAACAGTTGTAAAGCAATAGTTTAAAATAATTTTAAATTCATTTCTTTACTCATGTTTTCTCAACACTATAATATTGTCTTCTCAGCATGAAACCGAGATGACACTCGTTGTCAACTCTACACGAAACCCTAGCAGTACATTCCCTATAATGCACTGCTTAGCATTTGCTACCTGGCATTTGCTGCCTGGCAATCCCTATCCCTATCCTCTACAGCAAGTTAATTAAGAAAAGGTGAGACTAACAAGTAGAGCTGCCTAAGCCTGCTCTTAATCGTGAGCTCGGCTATCATGATAGTTTTAACTCTGCAGAGTGTGTACACTTTACTAATGGGACTCACCCAAGAGTGAAACGATGCCATTAGCCCCGGAGCGTCTAAATTTGTGATTGCCTCACTAAGGTTTCGCCCCAAGCAGCTTCGCACCAAGCCAGAGGTTCCCCGTGGGCCAGATGGTATACGGTGGTCATGAGCCACACCCAGACCGTCATGACAACCCAAACCTAGATTTTTTTTAGGTAACAACTAAGGTTTTACCATAATTAATACCCATGGTTGTACTGTTTTGCCCGGTCAGTGCATCCACGATATTCGGTCCTTATGTCGACCGAGGCGGCATACCATAAACCATACAACCACCTAATCAGCCACCACCTCGAGTCTACTCACACCACATTGATTTTAGTTGAATTAGGTTTAACCAAAATTACCTGATAAAGAGTAGATTCCCTCTACCAAGATTTTAAACGATATCCCATCATTATAATCATCTAGATTTCCCATCGAAGCAACTAAACATCTAGCGTAAGTAAAATCAAGGATGGCAATATTAAAAGATTATTTCATACTAGGCAGCAATGGATGGTAAACCATGTTAATTAATAACCAACACGGTATAGGCATTAGCTATCACCTAACAGGAAAAATATTATTATTTATAGCATGCAATTTAAAGATCTAAAAACACGAAAATAATTAAAATAGTTGCAAACTAGAAGAATCAATATGTAACTAGCTTGCACCTTGATCCAAGTAGCACACCTCTGGACAACAGGTGGCTAGCTCCCCTCTGGACTCCTCTGCAACGTCTACACACAAATCGAGGCACAGACGAATTAACAGCATCAAATAAAATTCAAAAAATTATGAAATAAATACAAGAGGTGGGTTCGGTTAAAAGAAAACCAATAAAATTGGTTTGACGCGAAACGGAGTTACAGATTAGGAGCTACAAAATTGTGAAGGCATACTGTTCATCATTAACTTTGTCGACCGAGGGGATTAAAGGCTGGCTACTGCCTTGCTCTGCTTCTCTCACCGTCACAGCACGAGAGAGAGAGAGAGAGAGAGAGAGAGAGCGAGGCGGTGGCGGCGTGAGTGGTGGTGGCGACATAAGCTCACTGGCGGCGGCGTGGAAACAACGCTTGGCGGTGTTGCCACGTGGTTGACGGCTTCCCCGGTGGCGAACCCTGCCGGTAGGTGGCGGCAGCGCGCCAAGTGGCAGCGACTTCGGGATGGTGGCTCAGCGACACGTGGGTGGAGGCGACAGCGCGACCAGGCAGCGGCGGCTGCACGGCGCGGGGTCTGGCTGCGGCGTGAGCTCACCTCGGCTGTGATTCCACCTTGACGGCGCTGGCACTTGGGTTTGAAAATTATCTTAAATCAAAATAATGCTTCGTAGTATTTAGAAAATATGGGATGTCACATCAACGAGCACCGTGGATACTCTAATTAGCTTGGAGGGTATTCTTCGTGCTGAAATTATCTGATTATCTATTGAAACTGAGCTTTAACTATGTTGAATAGTGGCTTTGAAATCCAAAACGGATAATCGAACCTGGATTTAAGAATGTTTATCTTGTGAATTCAAAGTTTTCGAGATGAAAATTCAAAATATTTTAAAAGGATAGTCAAATAACTTAAGCAAAAAATTTACACAGATAATCAATTACTAACTACTTTTTCTTGAACTTTCCATAAAAAAAACTAATTTTCTTGAACTAGTGCATACCATATGGTACCCATTTCAAAAGGTTCTCACCTTAATTGCTGATTTGATTCTCTCTGGGATTAATTTACTTCTCTGAAGTCAACTACTGTTCTATAGTCTTGGAAATGAAAGTCTTTTGATTAGATCGTGCCGCGTCAGACTAGAGACGGCTCCTCGAAGGACGATGGTGCCATGAGGAGTCGAGTACTCCAAAACTCGTAGCACACACACAAAATACAATTATATTTCACATAAACAGAGAGCGTAGGAAATAAAGGACGAAAGAAAATGCACACATAGTACTGTACAATGTAGTAGGTCAGCCGCACTCTACGTTTAGGAGATCACAACATAAACACATCACTACTTGTGTCACTTAATTTGCCCAACTGCACGTATCAACCTAACTCAAAGCTTTCCTCTTCTGGCTGAACTTGTTCATTGTAACCATGCACTTCAATTCGCGAATCTCACAGCTATAAATGTAGCTGTAATAGGGCAGTAAGTGAGATTTCCAAAATATAACCTCAAATCTGCCTTGAGGTGAGACATTTCTAGACCTAAGCTCCTCCATCGTAATTATGGGGGCATTTTCATGAGCAAGCGCTACTCGACCCTGGTCATATATTTCACAGTATATACTGCTGCCTTCACCTATTTTCTGAAGTAAAATATGTTTTCTTTTTACCCCAAAATCAATTAGACCTCTACTAAGTAGGAGCTGATTCTTGTGGTCCTTCTCTCCAAGGCATTGAAAAACCATGTGCCAATGGCGCAAGTCATCGCTAGCTCTAAGGAAGCCGGCCATGCTGCTTGCATCTATAAAAGGCCCAGTGAACTGCTGAGATTTCTCTAGGGCAAAATACTCATTAAATATCTCCATGGCCATGGATGCCAGCTTTGGTTGGTCTTTAGGATTCGAGCTTCCAAACGCCAGCACCTTGAAGAAGTACCAGTATGCTGGACATATAATTGGTAGGACACATGTTCAACACTTTCCAATTTTTGCTGGACCTATAATTAGTAGGACACTCAAAACTCCCCGCGGAGCCATCAAGAAGTAGATGACCCGTTCCATCTCCGCTTGACGGCCAAACATGCACTTGTCCATGAACATATGCATGCTATATGGTTGGCGACATAGAGAAGGGTAGTTGCTGAGAAATGTAACGAACTCGTTCATGCCAGCAATGGTGATCTCTACACTTTGGAGCACATGTTCCAACTCATCTAGTCTAGGGCTAGGAGAGAAACGGTGACGCTTGGCAGAATAGAATTTTGACAGGGCAAAGTAACTGACCTGATCACCTCCTTGGGCTTGGCATCTTAGCTTGTCGAGCACATACTGGCCCCTATGTTAGTTCTAAACCTGACGCAAGTGAGTTTTGTTCCAGCTTCTGTTCCTGCATTTGTGTCGTGTAATCTTCAGTTTCAGTTCTACATGCATAGCTGTTAGGAGTAGCGTATAGCTCGGTGTGCATGGCCGCTAATTCAGTTAGTGGCTTAGTGGAGTGCGTGCGTGCGTGAGTTCAGCTGCGCAAGACTCGGACTCGATCTGAGTGAGTATGTGGCTCATGTTTGCTTGCTACTCCGTATAAGTTAATGAAAACAACCAGAAAACACTGCGGCAATTGGGCAGCACCAAAACCACTGAAAACCTTCTCTGTTCTTCCTCTGTTTTTTTTTGCCTGAGTTCTGAACTTTGCATCAGAGCATTGCAGCTCGTCCGGCACGGAGTGTTTCTCTGAAGTTGCAGCTCGCGTGCGCGGTTGAGTTGATCCGCCGATCCAAGCTCTGCTCCAACACCCTATACATCTCATGTCTGAGAGTGTTGAGCTGCTGAAGCATGGCCTGGCCTGTGATGTGCCGCCCCTCGGCCTCCTCGACGGCGACGCGAAGCCGGAGCAGCATCACATCCAGCCTCCGCAGGCTGATCTCCTTCTTATTGCATGGTGCAAGCAACTTTGAGCATCTGTCAATCAAGAAGGAGAAGGATCTGCCGGCAACTTCACCTAGGATTGTAGATAAGAGTATCTCCATTGGAACACCTCTCTCACCAAGAGAGGATCAGTGATAAGAATTAGTCATGTAAGCTGAAATAGTACGTGTTTGTAGACTAGATATGTGTGCCCTCTCCAGCCTCTCCATGTGCTCCTCTGCACTTGATATTACCTCGTACTTGTTGAGCACACTAGATACGATCGACTTGGTTAACTGTCTCCTGAACAACAGCAGAACTAACCATCTCGGCCATTATACACAGACCTGATCACCGATCAACTGATGTTATTGCAATATATATATAACCTTATACAAAAAGATTGAGCTGCTAAGTAGTATGAAGGAGCTTTCGGATCATAGGTACATGGAGGTAAAGAACTGTAAACCTACCCACCTGATTTTGACTGGATTTCGTAAATGAACGGTGCCTGCCATTCAGGACTTTGGGAGGTTAAATAGTAAGGGGGACTTGGCGGTCAGTTTGGGTTGGACTGGGTGCCTCGGTCGCCGGTCAATTTTGGTCACCGAATGTGTGATTAAACCTAATCACACTTGTTCAAGATAAAGAAATGAAATGAGCCAAACTCGAACTAATCCACCACCAAAAATATTGTTCTAGAAGTAAGGAAAAAAATTTTGGGCAGAAGAAAAGTATTTAATGAAGAAGAAACATATATATGCTGGAAAAAAAGAAGCAATAAGAAAGCCTGGCACAAAATCGTGCATGATCTGAAGGCCCACAAAATTATGATGTAATTTTAGCCGTGATGCGTGATAATTCTTTTAGCTTTAAGTCAACTAGTCAGCTGTCAATGTATTATCTTATATCTCTGTTGTTAAAAGTATCCAGTGGTTAGTGGTGAATGACGATACGTCATCCATCTCCACCATCCATCACTCATGTAACGGTCAAGACATATACTTTTTTATTTGAGAAAATTCTTTCTATGCCACTGCAGAAGCCCCCAAATCCAAAACTGTCATGACCGAAAGACCTCACCCATCCGTGGCATCGTATTTGCAAGTTGTTTCCTTCTTTGCTATTGATAAAAGTTGTCATTTTTGTTTAAGATATATAAATATTCCCAAAAATCATAGAAAAGTCATAATGCTGCCAAATATGTAATACTTTCAATCTAGATTTTTTGGTATTTTTATGATTAAATATTGGTGTTAAAAATATTATCTACTTATCTTCAAATGGTTTGGTTTTTACGGTTATTTTTTTCTATCTCGAAACCACATCTCAAAACTCTAGGAAACAAATCAAATAAAGTTCACTGGACTTTTCAAGCTACCTTGGAAAGATCTCGAAGTTCGGTTTATAAGCAGATAAGTCAAATAAGTAAATAAGATAAGCTGAAGAGAAGGGCACCTTAGATAATGAGAAATTTTATGGTACACTAAAATAAATACAAGCCGTCCATTCCTCTCAATCTAATGGTTAGATTGATTTTGATTTTTTATACTATTATAACAGTATATTTTTGTAAAGGCCGTCGTCTAAATAAACGGTTAGATCTAAACTGTAGTACCGTCTTATTATATTTGTTACTGTGTACGGTCTTTCCTAGGGTTGCAGCTATCTTCTATGGTTTGACGTTGTGGAGGTCCAACACTCTCTAAACGAGGACAGTGGTTCTACCGTGTAATAGTCATGGTTCCAATCTATATCCATTATCTTTGCATCACATTCATGCTAGCAAGAGTGAAAGCATTCCTATGTCTCATTGAAAGCATAGCTACAGTGACCAAAGGGGGGGGTGAATGGGAGCTTTGAAGATTTTTCTTCGGATCGGTACTTCTCAAACCCACCAACCCTAACACTCAACGCTGTGTATACCTCAAGTATGCACAGATGAAATCTATACCAGTATGTGAGAATTTGCAGCCACATTTCTAGTAGTTTGAGTGTTTAAATAAAATTGCACAAAGTCAAAAGAGATTAGGCACAAGACAAAACAGCCCAACAATCAAAGGTGCTTTAGAAAAAGTGTAAGTGGTTTTTAACAGAAAGTTGTCTTGGGATAAGGGAGTTGTTACTGCCTTTCTGAGCCTCCAAATATTTCATGGATTTTTCACCAAGTAGATGAATGAGTCGTGCAACAACCACCAAATTTTAGCTCAAAACTATATGCGTAAAAAATATAAAAATCCTTGCACCACGGTCTACCAGGAACATCGCACAGAAAATTTGGGGCTCGGTATTCACCTCATAGCTCCTAAAGGATTCGCCCAAACGACTTGAAAATTTTTCACATATGAATATAGAAGTTAGACAACTTTTCCCACTAGAAGCACTCAAAAAGGATTTTTCTAAGTTTTTCTAAAAATCCAACACTACAGACTGCGCAAGAACAACTTTCTGCCAAGAAGAGCAATAAGTGCAAGAACTTGATCTCTAACCTCTCATAGGTCGCCAAAGCCCTAGGATGATATGAGCAACCTTAAGGCATCATGGATCAGCATCATTTAGAAGGAGGTGAAGCAAATAAACAAGTTGCAACAAAAACAAAAAAAAAGATCAAACACAAGAACTAGACAAGAACAAGGCCATAGTTTTGGAGGAACTAGTTTCTATTACTTGAGAGAGTTTTCCACAGCCGCACATAGGTGAGCAAAGCTCAAATAAGCAGAATACAACACCAAAACTTCTGCCCAAGACGTGGTGGAGGCAGCCCCCTCCACCTTTTCTTTTATAGGGCCACCGGGTGAACCACAACCCTTGATTTCTTGCCTCAACCTTAAGCAACCAAATCAAGGACTAGGATTTACCCACTTACATGGGCCTAAACCCTCACAACACTCAGCCCAACATGGGCCACATAGGTCATATATGGGTTTTACACAAAACCCGATCAACCAGATGCAACGGGCCTTCATCTACTGGACTTGACCGCTCCGTTTTCATGCCTTTGGGCCTCCAACCCGAACCAGAAACTTTGAGCCATCTCAAGTCCATCTCCATGGCGTCCTCATGAGCCCTAAGCTTGAGCCCATCCGTCCCACGACATCATCACCGTTTTGGACCTCGATCCACCCGACCTAGTCTCGGTACCATCGCCGACCATGGTTGCCTCCAAGCCTATGCCCACAAATTAAGACCAAACCATTTTCCACAATAAAAATATGTTCTTATCTCTCTAACCTGCATGTTAGTCCAATATCATGAGTTCAACCATATATGCATGCAATCCATGAACCGGAACTGAAAAACACTTTATTAGCTTTCCTCTCTGCACACCAGTGCACAAAATGTTTTTTATAAATTCATCTGTTGCTCAAATGAAAAAGGTCACTACACAAAAAAGATGCACTTGAAATTTTCTACAACTTTCATGTACAACATATAATCTTTTAAGTACGGGAAGACAACTAAAAATAAAATCTATTGCAGTCTGTCATAGGAGGCCGAACTGGCTTAAATCAAGTTTCAAAATCAAACTCACCATTGAAAGTACATCTAGGCACTTAAGTGATTTTGGTGATTAATGACAAACACATATAATGATAACTATTTGTAAATGACAAATTTATGTAAATGCTTAGCTAAGTAATTGCCTAGTGACAAACCTCTAATATGATTGTGTTGCTATGAGACTAACTTGTTTATTGCCAAGTTAAATATTAGTCTCATATATTTATAGAAAATCATATATGCCAAGTGGACAATCTATCCATCCTAGCAAGGTAAGTCTCACACATACAAATGGGATAGGTAGATGAGGTATGCAATCTCGGTAACCTTCTATATATAGATTTATTATTGCATTTATCTTGTGCAAGTACATAGTGAGCTCCAAGTAACATATTGATTATATATATGCACATTAATTGATGTCATATCTATTTGTGCATATACATCCACTTAAGTTCAATATGTGTCTTGTTTGTAATATGCATGTCTTAATTAGAGTTAAACTTCACATTGCTATAAATTGACTTGGTGCATGCATGCTTTATTTGTATGTCTTCTTATGCACATCACTTAGTGGAGTTTAATCCAGATTGTTCCACAACTTCACTCTAGCTTGAATATTATTTGCACATGTATAATTCTTGTGTATTCTATTATGTGCTCCATTTTAGTGAAGATTGTGGTACTTGCCATGGTTTAGTTGATTTATCATATTGGCAATTATCTTCCTAGTGCATCTAGCTCCATAACATATTTATCGTGATGCACTTAGTAGAGATCTTTTCCATGTCAAGTGTTTCCATTTAATATTGTGTCTCTTTATATGAAACACTTGTGGTACCTAATTGCTCACAAACATCAATCTATTATATCTATTAAGCTTTTGGACTAATATCTTCCATGAGTGGTTTGGAAAGATTTAGGTTCCATGAGCATGTGTGATGACCAAGGTATGTTAAAGGATGACGGTTAAGCCGAGGTCAACAAGACGACGGTGTCAGCAAGAGTTGAGGACTAAGTCAAGATAGACTTGACGTGGAGATCGTCGGGGAGGATGATCAAGTCAAGGTCGATGGGACGGGAGTCTCATGAGGTGAATCGAGTCAAGTTGGATAAGGTGAAGGCTTCATCAATCTTTTGGTAAAGGTCATCATGCATAACGAAGAAAAAGACGGCAAGTGACTATTCTAGGCTTGTATTATCTTTGATTTAATTTGAGTCTAAGGATTGCCGTACTATTAAGAGGGATGCAATGGAAAATGACTTCTAGATGTGTCAAGCGCTCAAGTGATCCATCCTAGTGAAACCTAGAGAGAGTGTGGTGTTGGTGGTGTCGGAAAGTAAGAGTTGTAGGTCTCCCTTGCCTTCTTTGTGAGTTCTGTATTTATCCCTTAGGATTTGAGGTGTGAGACCTTGTTGTTCTGTAGCTCTCATTCTTAGCTTTCCGTAGAGTCCAAGATCACCCAAAACAGAGTCCGAAGTCAAAAGTTATGCCCGTTTTCGTCGGGATGTGTAGTGCCTGTTTTTAGGCTTCGGACTATCCGAGGTTCACTCGGAGTATCCGAAGTCATTCGGACTATCCGAGCTGACCCTCTCTGTTCGTCGGGCTGTAATTACTCGGACTATCCGAATATCACTCGGACTATCCGAACTTACACAGAACTGTCTGTAACGGTCAGATCCGTGGAAGCCTCTATTTAAACCTCTCTCTCTCCCCACTCAAAAGAGCCGTTGTACCACCATTTCCTTGAGCTATCCCTGAGTTCATGAGCCTCTTAGAACCCCCTCTACTCTTAGATCTTTGTGATCCCCTTTGGAGAAGGGTTTGGAAGAGTTGGAAGGAGGGATTGAGGGAGAATTGGGAGAAAGGTTGGGAGGTGATTCCTTTGTGGAATTAGTGTGTTCTTGAGCCCTAGTGACCCCTCCACTCTTCGATCTAGGTGATCCCTTGGGAAGAAGGGTTGGAAAGAGTTGGGAGGAGGTGTGAGTGTGAATTAACCAAGAGTTGATCTTTCAGCACTTGAGTTCATCTCCAAGTTCATTCTTCGTGGGCATTTGTTACTCTTGGAGTTTGAGAACTCCTAGATGGCTAGGAGTTGGTCACGAGCCACCAAGCTTTGTGTGGTGCGCCGTGATAAGTTTGTGAAGGCTCGATTTCACCTCCGCAGGGGAAGAAATCAAAGGAGTGAAGCCAGCGAGTGCATTGTGCAACACCGGTGAGGGAAGGGTTGAAAAAGACCCCGGCTCAAGTGTGACCGAGCCGCCTCAACGAAGATGTAGGATCCCCTCAAGGATCCGAACTTCGGGAACAAACATCTTCGCGTCTCCATTTTCATTTCGGTTTTATCCCTTTCACTCTCAAATTTGATTTACTTACTTACTTTACAATTGAATTGATTATCTTGTCTTGTGTGATACAACTACACCTATATTTGCTTGTGAACTATCTTTGGTGCAGGTGGTATCCTTGAATCTGTGAGATTTGAATTGAATTCAAAGTCACTCTGTATCATTCGGACTATCCGAATAGACTTCGGACTATCCGAAGTACTCGGACAGTCCGAGGTGAACTCGGACAGTTCGAACCCTTTGTTTTCGCTATGTTTAATTTAGTGTTTAAATTTTGATATAGCCTATTCACCCCCTCTAGGCGACATCACGGTCCTTTCAACCATCCAAATCAAATTTGAGCCAAATATACTCATCATAAAATATGGAGTACCTCCACATGGTCTCACAATCTCCTCCTGATGAGTATATTGACAAACACCAAAAGGCATGAAGAGAAGTTTGTTTTGAGACAAAGAAAGCAATATTGCAAAATCTTATTTGCACCAAAGGAAAGAGCAATCGATCAACATGTCCAAGTAAACTCAAAATTTTTTATCAACATGTCCAAATAGACTAAAATTTTTTTTCCAAAATTCTCCTCCAATGAATTTGTGCCTTTCCTAAGTCTCTCCCCCTTTTGTCAATATAGGCATCAAGCAACAAGAGCATGTATGCATGACTGCAATGCAAAAACCTATCAAGCTTTGAAGATTATCTAGGTTGAGAAGATGGGATGTAATTGCAACATGAACCATGCCAAGTGCCAACAATAGATTGTGCTATCATACCAACAAGCTCAAACAAGTGTTTGACATTTAGTGCAAGTTGAAGGTAATGATCACTATAAGCAAGGCAACAAGAGCACAATGAGAGCAATGCCATATATGAGAGCACATGCAAGAGCAAGATTCTAGCATTGGACTTATGAGATCACATCCTCTCAAGACGGCACCAAAATTGCTCAACTTTGACAATTTATAAATTATGTGCAATCCTGCACTTATGTGATAATTTTAGAATTTTCAATTTTGGGATCATGTGCAGACTTGCACTTATTAGAGAGGACTTCATGCCTTACTTTTCGACCACACCCAGCATGACACTAAAGGATTTGTGGTCTCGGTCATCCAAAACTCCTTCCAAGTTCATGCCAAGTGCAATGGCAAGCAATCTTGTGAAGAGGAATTGGTGAAGTCTCTCAAACGAAAAGGAAAAGCAAATTTTGTTGTCTTAGAAAAGCTTTTCAATGGTGCCAAAGTGAGACGGAACATGTTCAATCAAGAATCCAATCTAGTCTCAAGAGCTAGCAAGGCAAAAACTAGCATGGCACAACCTCAAGGTAACTCTCTAAAAACACAAGCTCAAGTGTCCAAATTAACCATTTTAGAATTCGATTTAGATAACCTACTTGAGCAAGATGGTAAAGCATCTATGAATGACTAGGCACAAACATCAAGGCATGGTAAAGTGCAAAAACATTCAACTAGCATCTCAAACATGTATAATAGTCCAAGCTTGTCTCTACATGAATAAAATATACAATGATCAAGATGCAAAGAGTGATTCCTAGCTCCCCTCAACTAGTGAGTCAATTTTTTACCACAATTTGGGTTCAAGTTAAGTTATGTCAATATCAAGGTCAGAACAAGCAAATAAACTCAACAAGATCAAATGCATATGATGGAGAGACGAGAATCAAGGAGACAGTCTATGGAGCAAAGAAGAGGTATTAAAAAACACTAGGGCTCAGACTCGCTCTCATCTTCCCCAAACGACTAAAATAGGGAAGTAGATCTGCAACTCGAGTACCAGAGAGACTAACATAGACCCTGTTTACCTGGGGGGCCCAACACCTGCTAGACCCAAAAGACTATGAGAACTTAACTAGCTAGAGCAGAGGACATTGCTAATTATGCATGATAGCAACATAAAGCACCAGATGAGAGGACCATGCAAAACACACTAGAAGTCTAAGTGAAGTGCACCTTAACCTTCTACAAAGTCCAAAAGACCAACCCAAAATGCAATGCAATGCAAAAAATATATATTACATAATGTACAAAGACTAGCTTCCCCTCAAAATAAGCCTGAAGGGCTCACTACCCAAGCTCTCCCCTAAGGGCGGCAAACCTAGAGTTGTCCAAAGGCTTGGTAAAAATATTTACAAGCTGGTGGTCACTCTTCACAAAGTGAAGCACTATATCTCCCTTCTGCACATGGTCTCTAAGAAAGTGGAAGCAAATATCGATATGCTTGGTCTTAGAATGCTGCACTGGGTTCTTGGCAATGTTGATTGCAGAAGTATTATCACAGAAGAGAGGGACACTATCTAAAGTCAACCCAAAGTCCCGCAAGGTCGAACGTATTCAAAGCACCTAGCTACAGCAACTGGCTGCAGTAACGTACTCGGCCTCGGCAGTGGACTGAGCAACACCGGACTGCTTCCTAGAAGACCAAGAGACAAGAGAAGTGCCAAGGAATTGGCAAGTGCTTGAAATGCTCTTCCTATCTATCCTGCAACCAGCAAAGTCTGTATCTAAGAAAGCTCTAAGTGACAGACAGGAAGAGGAATAGTACCAAATCCCAAAATCCAGAGTAGCTCTAAGGTAACGAAAGATGCGCTTCACCGCCTGAAGATGGGAAACACGAGGAGAAGCCTGGAAGCAAGTACAAAGGCATACAACAAAGTGTATGTCCGACTTGGAGAAGGTAAGGTACAGGAGGAAGCCAATCATGCTGCGATACTCCTTATGGTTGACCATTTCACCATTCTCATCAGTCTCAAGGGTTGTGGTGGTCGCCATAGGAGTCTGGACAGGCTTACCATCAGTCATAGCATACCTCTTGAGAAGATCACGAGTGAATTTGCCTTGATGAAGAAAAATCCCCTCCGGAGTCTGCTTGATCTGAAACTAAGGAAGAAACTCAACTCTCCCATCATGCTCATCTCAAACTCAGAACTCATCACATCAGAAAATTTTGAGACAAGCATGTGAGAAGAGTTGCCAAACATAATATCGTCCACATAGACTTGGACAAGGAGACAATCATCGCCAATTCACCGGGTGAACAGGGTCTTATCTACCTTACCCATCTCAAAACCATGCCCAAACAGGTAGGACTTAAACCGCTCATACCAATCCCTTGGAGCTTGCTTAAGCCCATACAAAGCCTTAGAAAGTTTATAAACATGGTCTGGGTACCTAGGATCCTCAAAACCTAACGGGTGTCTCACATAGACCTCCTCCTCAATAACCGTATTGAGGAAAGCACTCTTGACATCCATTTGATAAAGCTTGAAGCCTTTGGACGCAGTAAAAGTAAGAAGAATCCTAATAGCCTCGTGTCGAGCTACCGGGACATAAGTCTCATCATAGTCGAACCCCTCAACCTGAGTGAACCTCTGAGCTATTAACCTGGTCTTGTTCCTTATGACCCTCGAATGAATCTACTTCTAACTCAAGCTTCGTATCTAGTGGAGTCAATCGATCTTCAATAGCCAACCCTTTTGCCTTAGTAATCGTGTCTTTTCCTTTCGAGTGGGGGATGGGAATCCCATCCTCACTCTGCTTGTTCTTGAACACCCATTTTGTGCCAATTACATTGTGGCCAACTGGGCGCTCCACAAGACACCAGACCTTATTTCTCTCGAAGTTCTCAAGCTCCTCGTTCATGGCATTCACCCACGATGCATCAGACAAGGCGTGAGTAATATCCGAGGGCTCAAAAGAAGCAACGAAAGCAGTCGAGTGGCAGAAATGAGAGACCTGTCTTTGAGCGAGCGACCAACCGCTCAGTCGGATTGCCAATTATCAGATCAGGTAGATGACACCACTGAATATGGCCAGGAGCTGTAGGAGCAGTCGTGGCCTCTACCTCATGCACAGAAGAGATAGGAACAGAGCCACTAGGCACAAAAGGATCTAAAGGTGAGACTTCAGTAGAGGAAGCAACAGGTGAGAGCTGAGAAGAAACTGGAGGTAAGGACTCATCCTGAGGGACAGAAGTAGAAGTAGGAGGCACCTGAGGTGTAGGCAAGATAAGATCAGGTTCAGAACTAGTGTCATCTACATACCCAGTCTCATCTATAAAGATGGTCTCAGAAGAGAAAGAAGAGCTTGAAATGTCTGGTCGAGCTCTAGGACTAGCCTCATCGAATGTCACCTCACAGGTCTATATAATTCTACACCCCTCTGCATAATCTATAGTTCTTGGCAGAAGAGGAGTACCCCAGAAATATCCCATCTATAGAGCGAGACTCAAACTTGTCAAAATTTTCTGATTTCAAAATGAAGCACTTGCAACCAAACACTCAAAAGTGAGAAACATTGGGCTTTCGCCTATACCTCAACTCAAAAGAAGTGCGATACAACTTAGATCTCAGAAAAACTCGATTTGCCACATGGCAAGCAGTGGAAATAGCCTCGGCCCAAAAATATCTAGGATTGGAGTACTCATCAAGCATTATACGTGCCATCCCAACCAATGTCCCGTTCTTTCTTGCCACGGCGCCATTTTGTTGGGCGACGTACGGAGAAGAGAACTGATGCTCCACACTCGATTCGTCACAAAATCTCACAAACTGGGAGTTCTTGAACTCCGTGCCATTTTCTGTACGAATTGCTCTAAGGGCACCAGAAAACTCAACAAAAAGCTTGTGATTAAGACTCTAGAAATAACCAAAGAACTCATCCTTGGTAACCATGAAGAACACTTAAGAGTATCGAGAGTAGTCATCAACAATCAGAAACACATACCATTTTCCATCCACCGACTAGACTCTAGCTGGACCAACAGTGTCCATAAGCGAAAGTTGTCTTGGTGCATCGGTCATCACAAGGGTTCTAGGTAAGTGAGCAGCAGCAACCATTTTTCCATGGCGATAAGGAGAGCAAACCAAATTATTGACCATTTTGAGTTTAGGCAAACCGTGAATGAGATCACGGCTGCTAACTCTAGTCAAGGGATCAAAGCCAATGTGACCAGGTCTCCTATGCCAGAAGGAGAGATCACGGGATTCAGAAGCAATTAAACAGTATGGAGAGCCAATAGAAGAGGCATTAAAATTAGCACGAAAGACCCTCCCAAATCGAGAAATCTCGCAAATCAACTCCCCAGAAGAGCCAAGAATGCGACAAGCATCACGCTTAAAGCTCACCTCCAAACCCTCATCAACAAGCTGAGGAATAGAGAGCAAATTATATCACAGCTTGCTAACAAGAGCAACATCCTTATGCACAAAGCGGTCACTAACTTGAATCGAACCCCTAGCTAGCACGTGACCTGAAGAAGCATCCCAAAGGTGATGAACTCACCATTAGGGACTCGAACAAGGGAAAAGAAACAACGAGACTCTCTGGTCATATGGCGACAACAACCGGAGTCGACAATCCAAACCTCTCCCTTCCCCGTCCTGCGCACCTGGATCAACGAACACGAGAAAAGGGTGACTCAGTATTGGCACAAGTAAGAACAGACTTAGGTACCTAATACTGAGCCAACCCATAGGACAAGGATCCCCTAAACGATTGAAATCTTACAAAGCCAGAAGGGCCACCTGTAGGACGTATGGGCGCCGAAGCTAGGTTGGGCCGCCATTGAGCAAAGGCAAGACCATCCCAAAAGCACCGCTCAGGCCTCCTGTCACAAGAAGCAGGAACTAACTCATGTCGCGGGTGTCTATCTCCACGGATAGAAGAAGGCACACCCTAAGGACGACAGAGGACCAGACCACGAGGACCACTAGGCCTAGCAATAGGAGAAACATCCCGAGAACCTAGACCTGGATGACGTCTCTCACTAGAGAAGAAGACCTGACTAGGAGACGACCTAGAAGCCGTGGGTGCCTTAGGAGCACTCCTCGTCTGGGGATGACCCTGAATACCCCTAAGAGCACGAACACGTTCTCACCTAGCAACCTTAACCTTCCTAAAGTAGAACTCAACTACATGTCCCTCCTTGCAGAAGGTACATGTAACCTTAGCTCTGCCAGAGGCAAGAGCAACAGGGGGAACTACCTTAAGAGAAGCATCCTCAGCCGAAGATGCCTTTGGGGCTAAAGAACCCTCAACAAAGCCAACTGACCTAAACATGGCCTTCTCAGGGCGACCTGGGGAGACAACAACCATCTCTCCATCCTCACCAGCACGGAGAACTCTAGGAAGATGTTGCCTAATGTGCTCCATCCAATCAAAACCTAGTCCCCTACCCCTGGAAACTTTTGAATGGTTCAAGATAAGATTGAATTTGTTTCTGCCACTCACAAACGTCTCAAGAGTGCTCATAAGGTACTCACACTCCCGATGAAGCTTGGGGCAGAAATCACAGGAAGTAGGGAAGGTAGCAGAAGAAAATTGAGCATTACTACCCTTGCCTTTACCTGAAGCAGCTTGTCACCTATCACTCAGCATTGCAGCCTCTCTCCTAAGGGAAACATAGGAGAGACACTCAGCATTCCTGATGCTAGCTATTTGACCATCAAACCTCTTGCTCATCTCCTCATACACCTTAGCCATGTCCCCATCAATTTTATCACATCGAACACAAGAAAATTGAGAACTAGCAAGCAGAGAATCAGTCAAATCACTCACTTTAATTTTCAAGTTCAGATTGTCTAATTTTAAGACAGTGCAATCATCACAAGGTGAAGCTAAGTGAAAACTATAGTCCTCATCTGGACTGACTGAGTCCTTAGGTGTGTTAGAGTCATGTGCAAATGTGCAAGTTTTATGTGCAGCAGGATTAAGAAAAATCATACACACAGCAGGAGAATCACTCACATCAACAGTGGATATGCTAGGAACAGAGGTAACAACAGAAGGAATGACCCTAGCATCATCTAGTTCTCCAAGCACTCTAGCATATTTGTCCTTAAGCAAATCAAGCTCAGAAAGCACACTATCATGAGAAATCCTTAGTTTATTCATCTCATCAACACACTTCTCACACTCCTTCCAACAATCAGAATCAACAGGCATGAGAGGAGTGTGAGACTTCAAAACATTCAGCCTATGAGACAGATATTCTACTTGCTCCTCTAACTCCTTGCACCGAGACTTAGACTTAGCATGAAAACGACCAAGCTTGAGGAAGGCCTCATGAAGCTAATCGTAAGATGGTACCTCGGTGTTGGAGTCGGTGTAGAGGTCGGAGTCGCTTACGCCATTGTTGTCAGCCATGAAGCACATGCCAGCATAGTCATCGTCGTCGTCCTTGGTCTTGTCTTGCGGATCATTGTGGGGCCTGTCCTTCGCCACCACTTGATCTGCACTAGTCCATGGATCAGTATACTAGTGCACACCATTTACATAGCCGGATCATTTCATACAAGCGGAATACTTATATTACATTAAGTACCTGAATTAAGCCCGAAGGCTATTAAGTATTACAACATAGGGCATTGACCCAACATAGTTCAAGAACAACAAAAGATCTGTAACACCCCAAATTTGGGATATTTTGAAAATTTAAAAAATGTTATTGTGGTCAAGTATTTTGGCCCCAACATTTGGTGATAAGCTAAAAACATTATTCTTAATTATGCTTTAATTAGACCTAAAAATCAATTTTTGTAATTTGAGGATAAGTTTAAAACATCATAAGTGAGAATAGGGTCATACTTAAATCCTATCAACAAAATTCATATTATATGATACAAGAGCTTGCACTAAAAGTGAAATAAAATTCTAAGGTTTTGCACTAATTCAAAACTACTCTTGTTATGAAAATCCCAATTGAAATTCTAAACTTGAATTTGAATTCAAATCCTAATCAATATTACCTGCAAATAAGATCCCTAAAAAAATCATAGGAATTAGCTTGTGGGACCAACTACTTCTGACCAGACTTGACCACTGTTTTTGACTGCACTGTTCACTGGGGCCCACTTGTCAGCCCATTCTGTTCTCTCTTTTCTTTCTCTCTACCTCACCCGGCGCTCTCTCCCCTCGCACGCGCTCTGTCCCTCTGCCTATCTCGCTTGGTGGCACAACTCCCCTGCAACCTCGCGGCTGCATGGCACCACTGCCCCTGCTTACACGCCACCGTCCTGTTGCCGTTGCTCCTCGCCGCTCTCTCTCTCTTTCACTATCACTATCTTTGGCCCCATCTCATTTTTCCCTTGGCAGGCAGACCACTCCCAGGGAAGCTCTGCTTCTGCCTCTCTTCCTCCAAGCTGCCCACGCCGCTCCCTACTTCCCTCTCCCGCATGTGTCGCCCCGGCCGTGCCCCAGCTCTGCCTCCACCGCCCCATCCCTCTGGTTCCCCTCTACTTCGGCCTCCCTCTTCACCACACCGGCGCCGCCTCAGATCTACTCCTCCCGTCGTTCACCACCTCCACCATGCCATGTCTCCTCCACCACACCCAGATCTGCTCATCACTCACCTCGGCGCCGCCCCTGCCGTCCTTCACCAGTTGGCCACCTCTGCTCCTCCACCGACGCAGCTACGCTCCGTCGTTACTCCACACCGGCGTCAGCCCCTTTGGCCTTCTTCCTCCCGGCCACAGCGCTACTCTAGCCTCCCCCACTAGCCAGCACCACCTCCAGCCCGTCTCTCCTGCTCCCCGGCGTGGCTCCCAGTAGCCTCCTCCTCCAAGCGGCCGGCACCGCCCTTCCTCCCTAGATCTGCTTCCACGGCCGGCGCCTCAGCTCCACCACGCCTTTGCCCGGTGTCCTCATGCCGGCACCGCCCATCCTCTTCCTACCGTCGCATCTCCCTTCCTCCCCTCTTTCCTCACTGCCGAACTGCAGCTGCAAGTAGCCTCAGCTCCGCTGGTTCCTCTTCACGGCGAGCCTCCCAGAGCTGCCAATGCAGCCGGCGCCACCGCTACCACCATCCCCCAGCAACAACAACTCCTCCAGCCATGGGTCATCCTCCACGCCTTCTTCCCTCAAGCCGAGCAGCGGCAAGGTGGGTACAGGGAGGGCTCTTCCATCTCTGTCTTTCCCTTCCTCTTCTTGTGAGTTTGAGCACAAGAACTGGATGGATTCAAGAGGAGCAACAGCGAGCAGAACACGCAGACAGAGCAGACAGTGAGGCTGGTTCAGTTGGTTTGGAGTTGTCCTTACTAAAGTCGTCAAATACTCCTCAATTGTCCAATTGCCATGAAATAAGCTAAAATGGGTAGGTTGGGACATATTCTAGGTCCTGTGAAATTTTCATAATTTTTCAGTGCGTATTTTATTTTCTGCGATTTTCTAGCTATAGGAAAATACCTATAAATAGTGATAAACAGTGACTTAATTGTTATGTCTATTTAAAAGGACTAAAAATTTCTGAAATTAAATAGGTACAGTAAAACAATGTCTATGCATTTCTAGTGTAATTAGTTTATTTTTAGAATTATTTATTCAAAAGAAAACCCTCTTAATAGTAATTAAAAACTGGTTTCCCACTTATTTAATTGGTTGTTAATTTCCTAATATGTTGATAAAGTTCTAGTGGAGCATAAACCTGATTTAGAAATTTTATAAAATTTATTGCACAATTTTAGGATTAATATTGCTCTATAGATAATACAGATAATTAAATAGAGCAGTTTAACCATTTTTCTTAAATAGTAATAAAACAGAAAGTGAATTTGATTTAATTTAAATATCAAATGACTTAAATTAAATCTTAACTTTTAGGAAAGACATAGTTGACCATTAAAGTAATTATTAAAACATTGCGACTTAGTTTTGCATTGTATTTATGCACAATTTCCTAATTAGGGTAATTAAAACCCTCTTTTAGTAATTTCCTTTTCCTGTTAAAATAATTAGATGTTAGATAAAACACTAAGACCGCATAAAATTCTAGAAAATATAGAATAACATTCTGGACCAAATAAAAATACTTATATTGGGGCACACTAATATTCCATCATTTAGTAAATATTAATCACACTATAATTATATCCTTTTCACTCTAAATAAAGGCTTAATCAACAGTTAATTTTGGCAGCAAACCATCTGCCCTAAAAACAGTAGGTAATTTGCTTTGAATTGATGAAGGAAATTATTCAAATAAAATTATTTTCCATATACATCTAGTTGCCAATCTATGGGTAAACTATTATGGGTATTATGGTTACTGCGTCATCATCGTCATCATATTTCATTATTGTTATCATTCACCTCTGTTATCCTAGCGGAATTTCACGAACCTTATTAGGCTCATGGAACTTCCTTAATATGAAAATTAGTTCCGTATCGACTTTTCTGATTGTTAGGTTAAGCGCGTTGCATCACATGCATCATACTTTCTTTCTACACTTTAGTTGTTTATTCCTGTTTATGTTTCGTTATTAGACGCTGAGGAGCACGTGGAACATTTCGAAGATCAGCAAGAAGACCCCCACTACGTACAAGACCAAGGCGAGTTAACATTCACCCTCTAAGGTGTTTGCTTTTACTAGGGAGAGTCAGCTTTTCCTAGTGCGAGTTAACACTTCTTCTATTAGGTGTTTTCTTTTATTAGGGAGAGTCTATACTTTCCCTAGTGCGAGTTAACATTCTAATAGATCATGTGGATTCCTAATTTATTAAAATATTTTATTTACATTATTAAACTGCATGCCTTTTTAAGTAAATATACCTGTTTGCTTAATCATGGGATACCATGCCATGTTATCTTTGTATTTGTTCTACCTTGATGATATTGCCTTGATAATAATCATCTGTCCTTTGACTTTGTGAATGATTGCCTTGATAATCACCCTTGATAGCCTGTTAGGTTGAATAAAATAATTTTATACTCTTAAGTCTTGGTTAAAATTTGTTTAGACATTGCTTAGGTCTAATTAATAATTTTAGGCTTAAATTGGCCTCAAAACGGTGAACCGACATTCACCGGACATGATTACCTAACAAACCTGGAAACTGGAAATTGGGCCTGACATGCCAGTGTGTGTGTTGGTTGTGATGGGGGAAAGCGGACGTGGTCCGGCTTGTGGTTAAGGTGGAAGTAGCTTGGCTACTGGTGTGATGTGAAGAGGGCTATACGTTCACAGACACGATGCTGAGAGGAGTGCGGGGCAACATGCGTAGGTGCCAATCGCTGCTACTAAGGGTGGTTCCGCCACATCGTGTGCAGGGCACACGGAGGAACGATAGAAGAAGAAGGAAGTGAATGTGAATGTGTGTGGACTGGTCGGTCAGATGTGACACCTAGAGAGGACCGGACGGGCGTGCAGTGAGGCACGCAGCGGGAAGTCGCTGACCAAATGCCTTCGGGATTTGGTTCCTATCACCACAACGCGTGGCCATCGCGCGGTAGTGCAAGTAATGGGGATTTAGGGGTAGTACGACCTGCGGGCGTACCGTGTCTGCCGCCATGCTTGAGGTAAAGATAAGATCATGTCGTCATCCGTGGGATGATCTAGGTCTTACGTGACAGAGAGACGTGACTCTAGTACGGGCGTGGCAACCTGGCTAGGGAAGAACGGGCATTTCGCTGGCATAAGATCCACAACGGGTGCGCCACACCCGGAATATGATGGCGGGTGTGTGCAGTAGGTTCTAGGATGGTGTGGATTATGGATTATGGACTGTGGACTGTAGATTGTGATGGACAACAATAATGAAAATAATGGCTATTAGAACTTTGGGTTAAAAGTTGCTAAATCATAGGTTTTGGTTTATAAAAACTTACTTTCTGCAAATAAATAAACCCCCAACCTTTCCTTTGGAACCCCTATCACTAAAACTTGCATCAGGTTGGGTGTTAGCTCGCCAGTGTTTGGATGACACTAACCTCGCAATCATATTCTCTTTTAGATGAAGAGTATGAGCAGGATCAGTACGCCTGCCATGAAGATAAAGATCAAGACTTTGCTGATGATCAAGGCGAGGCATAGGGCGTCTCTCCAGTCGAGTGCTTAGGCATAGCCGGCATGAGACCCTTTTGCATCTTTTGGATCTCTACACTCTGATCTTTTAGACATTTGGAATATTTGGGCCAATGTGCCGTGTTGTAAACACTTATTAGCCTTCGGGCTTAATATAGGTATTTTATGTAAATTAAGTCTTCCGCTTGTATGTAATGATCCGGCTATATGGATGGTGTGCACTAGTGTACTGATCCAGGGACTAGTGCAGATCAAGTGGTGGGCAAAGGACAGGCCCCCACAAGATCAGAGTGCGGTAAAAGATCCAAAAGAGTCTCTTATAGGCTATGCCTAAGCAATCGACTGGAGAGACGCCTTAAGCCTCGTCCTGATCGTCAACAAACTCCCAAGCACCATCTTCATAGCAGGCGTAGTGGTCTTGCTCATACTCAACATCTAAAAGAGTGAGTGTATGCAAGGTCAGTGTCATCCAAACACTGACGAGTTAACACCCAACTTAATACATTTAATGATAGAGGTTCCAAAGGAAAGGTTGGGGGTTGTTTTGTTTGCAAAAAGCCGGAGTTTTAAATCAAAGCCTATGACTTAGTAGTTTTGACCAAATCCCTACTTTCAATGTGTCATTATCGAAGTTTTTAAGTTTCAGACCATAATCCAAATCCCATCCCATGACAGTTTCCATGCACTCTGTCAAACATCTCCTTATTCCCGCCATCATCTTCCGGGTTGGCGACCTGTTGTGAACCACAACTCTATTAGATTTGCTAGTCCAGCGAGTGTGATTAAATCACTCTCAGGTGACGTCCCAAACCGGACCTTCTTAGAGTGAGGTTTCCTGTCCAAGGGCTGGTTCCACAAACCACCACATGTGACCCTCATCTCTTACTACCGTGCGATGGCCACATATTGTGTCGGAACCACCCCTCTCAGGCAAGTGGCAGTGCCCCCCCGCTACACGTATGACTTCGCGCTCCTGCTAGGGCGAGCCTGCACTCCACCCTATCACTGGGTCCACCCTGCGCATTTGTTCAAAACTTCCTTCTCCTGCTATCATTCCTCTATGTGCCTCGGCACACAATGTGTCAGAACCGCCCTCTCAAGCAAGTGGAAGCGCCCCCCGCTAAGCGTATGACTCCGCGCTCCTCATCGCACTGTATGTGAACGATAGCCCATACTAGTATCCCATGCTACTCCACTGTACCGGACCCTGTCCGTACAAATCCACAACCACAACCAAACACACACACTGGCATGCCAGGCCCAATATCCAGTTATTCATGTCATTATGTAATCATGTCCGGTGAATATCGGTTCACCGTTTCGAGGCAACTATACCTAAAAGTAATAATTGAGACCTGAGCATAACTAAGCAAGATTTTAACCAGACTTAGGAGTCTAACAAGTTTTAAATCATAGACTTAAGAGTCTAACAACTGTTTTGTTCCTAAACCAGGTTAATTCAAGGATTGATCGTCAAGACGATCAGATTGTGATTCAACTAACAATGATCATCAACACAATCATTTTGGGTATCGGTAGTTCAATAAAGCCGGCATGATCTATCATGATTAACAAGATAGGTACTCATAATTGAAAAGCATGCAATTTGATACTGTAAATAAAATCGTTTACGACTAGGAGGCGAGCCTCGCAGCCTAATAAGCAAGGAAAGGGTCGCGAGGTCTGGCTACGACCTGTCCCCGGACCGAGGCCGACCTTGTGGTCGGGTCTTGCTGCGAAGGAACGACCTTAGTCCGACGCGGTCGGATCGTCGAGACCGGATTCTTTGGGCGATGACTCGAGTGTTTTATCCTGGTTCAGGCCTCCACTGCAGGATAACAGCCCTACGTCTAGTCTTCGTTTAATGCCAAGCTTAAACGAGTACAAAGGGATGAAGTCCGGGCTTTGGGAAGCCCGGGCCTCAAGTACAATGAGTGCTCAAGGCACTTCTGTGTGTGTTCCTACAATTACCTGGATGCGGAAAGCTACCGCCGGGAACTAGAGCTCCTACGAGAGTGCAAGTGCTCCTGTTCTACAGTCGCTATTCTTCAAGTGAGTTGTGTGTATGCCCAAGTGAAGTCGTCCCCTTTGTTGTGGCTTGTGCGCCCCTTTTATAGGCGCCCTCCGACCACTGTAGCTTTGCGCTGGTCCGTTGAATTAGTCGTTGCCTTTTCGCCACACCGGTAGCGTACCAAATCCACCGGGTAATCGAGTGCAATCCTCCGATCACCGCGCCAACCGCTCACGGCCAAGACGTGTCCTTGACTATCTTGGGTGGTTGACGGATCGCCGCTACCCGCCGAAAGTCGCCGCTAGGCGCCATCGATGCATCATGGCGCATTTAATTCTCGATGACTCTAGGGACCGGCGTATCTGTCATGTGTGCGACGATTTGCCTCGGTCTGCTTCTTTGTACTTCAAGTCCGGAGTAAGCAAGAGGCGAGAGCTTTGAGGCGGGAAGCTTTCTGCTCGAGCTTGCCAAGCTCGGGCGCGAGCTTGCTGGCCCCGAGCTTGCCTCCTGTGGGGCCGCAGGTAAGTAAGTGGGCCGAACTATCATGGGCCACGTACTTTCCCCAACAAATACTTTAAGAAACTAGGATTCAATATGATCTAATGAATGTTAACTCGCCTTGGACCGTGAAGGTGTGAGTCTCAATCTTGTTCTTGAGCTTAGAGCTGATCCTCGAACTGGTCCTTGGGCTCCTCGGCGTCTAATAACGGAACATAAATGGCAATAAACAACGAAAGTGCAACAAGAAAGAATGATGCATGTGATGCAATGTGTTTAACCTAGCAGTCAGAAAAGTCGAAACGAAACTAACTTTCGTATCAAGAAAGTTCCATGAGCCTAATAAGGTTCATGAAGTTCCACTAAGATAACGGAGGTGAACGATAACAAAAATGAAATATGATGATGATGATGATGATGATGATGCAGTAATAATAATGCCCATAATAGTTTACCCACAGATTGGCAAATAGATGTATATGGAAAATAATTTTGTTTGAAGTATTTCCGTCATCGACTCAAGGTATTTAACTTAATGTTTTATGGGTAGGTGTGTTGCTGTAAGTTATAAGCGAGTAATAAATTACATATATTGCAATCTATAGGTCTTATTTACCAAAATTAAATAATTAAATAATCCTATCAAGTTTATATAGGTCCTATAATTTTAATAAATTCATTAGGGGTTAACAATATTTCTGCAAAAATTTGAGATTCAATTAAAGTCATTTAGTGTCTAAAATAATTCAGATTCTGTTTCTGCATTATTTCTACAAAAGGAAATTGGTATATTTCTCTAATTAATTATCCCGTGAGTATTAGGGGTCCCAAAATTGAGCAGTAAATTTCTTAACTTTCTAAATCACATTTATGTTCCACTGGAAATTTTCTTATAAGTTTTAGTAACTCCATTATCATCTAAAGTAAATGGGAAACATATTTATAAATAACTAAAAATGGGTTTTAGATATAATCAGAGGCTATAATCTATGTTACCGTTCACCTAAGTATTTTTATTAAAGCAAGCATGGCTTCTAGAATTTATCATAAATATTCTAGGATTTTGGGAGTTATCTAACTATTTTTAATAATTTGATTTTATTTACTGTTACTATCTAAATTGCTAAAAGGCCCGAAAAATCTCAATGAATAGTCTTGGAGTCGGCCCATATGCGATCATGAGAGCTTCGGTCAAGGCGGTTTTTCAAAACCCATGAAGGATTTATAGAAAGCGTAAAGCATGGTTTGCGCTTCCACTTACTGACATGTCAGCCACACAGTGGCTACGCCTAGTGGAGGTCGTCTTCCTCCATGGTTCCGGTCAGTTGCAGCGGCCATTAACGGCCGAGGCATGGTGGCACTTGTAGGGGAGGTCCCGACAGCGAGGTTCGACCGCTGAAATGGGATCCCTATGGCCCTGCGCACCAAAAGACGTAGCTGGCGAGGCCGATGGCAGCCTACAGCGGTGGCACGACGAGCTCCCACGGCGGTCGGCAGGGCGAATCGCCGCGGCAATGAACTAGCTTGGCTACAGCCTAACCCATGGGCTCAAGAGCGTCTATAGGGCACTAAGGAGGTACCTTCAGCCATGGAGAGAGCAGAGGCGCACTGGAGGCGGCCGGCAACGAGCAGGATGGCGGCAGCCGAAATGAGGAACACGTCGCTAGAGGATTCTGGTATTCGGCGTGCAAAATTGAGAGGTAGAGAAGGTTAGAGACATCGTGAGGATGCTCTATGCTCAAGGAATCAACAAGTTGCTTACCGGAGTGGCTAGGATTCGAAAGGGGAGGACTTTGCGGATGCCGCGAGCTCCAGGGCATCTCGGCTCGATTGCTCTGGGGATGTTGGCGAGGAGGAGGTGAGGAAGACATGGCTGCAACTATGTGGCTTGGGATGCACCGTGGTAGAGGAGTCAACGTGTCGAGGCATGTGGTAGGGGAGAAACAGAGAGGGCTGTGAGTGTGAGCTGCGGCACGGTTTGCCGGGGGCACCAGGTGGTCTTAGGGGAGACTGGGGCTCGGTGTGGCGTGCAACCACGGCAACCTCACCACGCAATGGAGACATCGGAGAAGAGGCGCCACAGGGCGGAGGTTGCCGAGCACGGTGCCACGGGGAGGACGTGCAGAGCCAGGGCGCCACAGGGCGACCGGCTCCGGCTAGTGATGCCACGAGGGTGGGAGATTAGTGAGAAGAGAGAGAGGGCTTGGCTCGGTCCTGTGGGCAAAGGAGGGATCGGGAAAGAGGTCGGTGAGAGAGAGATCGAGTGAGAGCAAAGAGAGCAGGCTCGGGAGGAGAGAGAGAACAGAGGGTGAGAGAAAGGGCCCACCACTACATTCATCAACTTCAAAATTACATAATAAAAAATGGATTCTACGAATTGGATGGGAAAATTGGGTGAATTTTGGGAATTTTCCAATACATGAATATACACCTATAAACAGTTATATGTGTAAGTATATATATACACCAATATGTGTGTATAGATATTAGTTCGTTTGTAATTAAGAGAATTGGTTTGGAATTATTTGGTTGGGTGAATTCTTAACCCCAAAACTTTAATTTGCTCAATTAGGTTTAGAATTTAATGAGTTTTATTATGGGCAAAATTTCTAAATTTGGGTTTTAAAATAAACAAGTAGTTCCTGTGTGAGGGTGTATGTGGTTTTCAAAAATGTATTTATATACCAAAAATCCTAGATTTGAATCTAGTTTGCAAAATTTTGGGCCAAAATACTTGACCACAATAACATTTTTTAAAATTTTTAAAATATCCCAAATCCGGGCTGTTACAATCATCCTCGCTATCATTGCTCCATGACTCGTCCATGTCTTGGAGGTTGACGTCGTCAAGTGCTGCCAGCACCTACTAGAATAGCCTCCTCCCCTTGGAGAAGTTGGGCTTCTTGTCGCCTCCAGGAACTATCTTCTTGTTGCGGTTCTTGTTGATGTAGGCATTCGGCTTAGGCGTAGTGTAGTCGTCCTTACCCTGCCCAAGCTTGGGGCAGTTGGCTCAAATGTGGTTGGGGCCACCATACTCGAAACACTTGATTGGCCCTCGCTTCCTCTCCCTCACTCTTTTGTAGGAGTGGCTAAATTTCCTAGCAAGAAGGGCTAGCTGTTCTTCTAGGAGGCTGTCTAGGTGCTCATCACTCAACCCACGGACTGCAGCAAGAGAGAAATTCAAACTGAAATCCAACGCATCTAAGGAACACCGCAAAAAAGGATCGGTGACCAAAGCTGTCGAGTGAAGACCGGGACCGGGCTCGCAAGAGAGATGCTCAAGCCCGTACGTCTTGAGATTGGAATAGAGCCCGTCTAAAGTCGGAGTAGTGAGATCCTAAGCCTGCAGTATCGTGGTCATTTTCACCCCAAACTTTCAAATCCAAAGCAGATAAGAAGTGACGAGTATTCTCCGAGTCGGTATAGGTGGTACTAACCGCTCAAAGGTTGCTAAGAATCATTGTGAACCTACTGAAACAGGCATCCAGTGATTCACCACCCTTCATCACAAAGTGATTGTAATCCCGCTTGAACTGGTCTTGGCGCACGATCTTGATTTGGGCTGTCCCTTCATGGTAAGCAATAAGGGTAGTTCATATCTCATGAGCAGACTTAATGTGCGCCACTCTCTCATACTCATTACGACTAAGGCCCTGGATAATGAGATTCTGAGCATTAGCTTTGAGCTCTATTTGTGCCTGATTTTGGATGGCGATCTCATCATCATTGGGCACAACAAAGGGGTTCCTGACCTTAAGCCAAATATTATACCCCTGTGCCATGATATACGAGTCCATTCGTGCCTTCCAGAAAGAAAAATCCAAACATGAGAAGATTGGGGGCTTGGTGGAATACTTGTCATCCGCCATAGCTTAAAAAAAAGAAAAGGCTCAAAAATCGGTGAAGATCACAAAAAGAGCGCAACCTTGCTCTGATACCAGTTGAAAGCATGGCTACAGCGATTAGAGGGGGGAATGGGAATTTTGAATATTTTTCTTCGGACTGGTGCCCCTCGAACCCACCAACCCTCTAAGAATAAGAACACTTAACACTGTGTGTACCTCAAGTATACACAGATAAAATCCATGCTAGTATGTGAGGATTTTGTAACCATATTTCTAGTTGTTTGAGTGTTCAAATAAAATTGTACAAAGCCAAAAGAGATTAGACACAAGACAAAACAGCACAAGAACCAAAGGTGATTTAGAAAAAGCATAAGTGGTTTTCAACAGAGAGTTGTCTTGGGATAAGGAGATTGTTGCTGCCTTTCTGACCCTCCAAACATTTTGTGAATTTTTCTCCATGTAGATGAATGAGTTATGCAACAACCCACCAAATTTTAGTTCAAAACGCCATGCATAAAAAATGTAAAAATCCTTGCACCACGGTCTGCCAGGAACTTTGCACAGAAAATTTAGGGCTCAATATTCACCTCATAGCTCCCAAAGGATTCGCCCAAATGACTTGCATGTTGATTCGCCCAAAGGATTCTGCTAATCAACTCATTCGTTGGCAGTAGATTGTTTATCCTTTGTTCTATTGTCTTATAGCTCGACCTCGTTCTATTGGTTTGGTTAACTTGTTAATTTAGCCGATAGTCTATTTATCTCTCATTCTATTAACTAGATGATCCAATTGGCTAGTCTGTAGTCGGTCTAACTTCTTTCTACTACTTTGTTGATTTTATCAGCTTAGTAATAGATTGTTTATCCTATTGAATGTATTGGTTTAGATCCAATCTAAGCTGATGGTTTGTTACCTTTTACCTTGTTTGAATTTGCTTCTAAATGTTGCAGATTCGTTACATTATAGATTCAACCGACTATCTGAAAGCTGATTGCATCTTCTCCTACTGATTGTAGATCAAATCGGCTAGCACGCATTGAAACCAGCTTTTTGCGTCTACACAATCTCTAAGGCTAGAGGCGGTCTCTAAGCCTAAATTGGTTGCATGGCTCTACATGTAAGTATAAATTAATAGATCATACACTTTATTTTATTTTTTTTATCACAATTATGAGTCACATATCTTAGAGGTTGTAGTAGCCTGTAAACACCATGAGAAGTTACATTGAGTCTTACCATGTGTAGGTCTCAACTATACCTGATCATGGGCACTGGCATTGACCAACCCGGACCTACCGATTTTCAAGGAACTGCCTGCTTGGGCTTAAACCAAGCCGTCGGGCAGGCCCGGCCCGCACTAAAACAGAAGTCGGTGTAAAATTAGGCTTCGAGCTTTTGGCCGAGCCGGGCTTTCAGTCGGCCCGACGAACAAAAAATTGTCGGATCAAGGGGTGAGCTGCTCAGCCAAAGTGTGGGCTTTTCCAAACCCAGCCCGTTGCATGATCAGGTCTGGTCTCAACTAGCACCGTGGATACTCTAATTAGCTTGGAGGGTGTTTTTCGTGTGGAAATTATCTGATTATTTATTGAAACTGATCTTTAACCGTGTTGACTAGTGGTTTTAAAACCCAAAACTGATAATCAAAGCTAGATTTAAAAATGTTTATCTTGTGAATTCAAAGTTTTCGAGATGAAAAGTCAAAATATTTCAAAAAAGGATAGTCAAATAACTGAAGCAAAAAAATTTACACAGATAATTAGTCACCAACTACTTTTTCTTGAACTTTCCATAAAAAACTACTTTTCTTGAACTCGTGCATACCATATGGTAACCATTTCAACAGGTCCTCACCTTAATTGCTGATTTGATTCTCTGTGGGATTAATTTCCTTCTCTGAAATCAACTAGTGTTCTGTGAAGTCTTGAAAATAAAAGTCTTTATTTGATTAGATCATTCCACGTCAGACTAGATACCACTCCTCAAAGGACGATGGTGCCATGAGCTGTCCAGTACTCCAAGTCTAGCCGGAGAGGGAAGAAGAAGACCGGAATGGGAAAAGACTCAATTACCCCACATTTGTTCCAAGTTGGCCGAGGCAACATTCGAAGTCTCACAGAGATCATCGAACTGCCCCCTAAGAAATGAAATTTTACAGAAACAACTTCACATGAGAGGTTCAACCGAGAGGACTTTTTCGCTACACTAAACTCAATACAAGGTTATTCATTCTTCTTGATATACGAATCTAGCGGTTTAGATAACTTTGGACTTTTCCGTATACTACATGAATAGTATAAGGGCATGCGTTACTATCCTCACCCTATTTTATCTCGAACACAATTATGGCCCTATTTTTCAATCGCTTCATATCTCTCTCTTATATTTTACTTCTAGCCCTATTTTTACTATTTATGGCTCTATTTCTATAGCGATGATGCCAGAAATAGGTCCACCATTAAATTTGCTCTAATCTTTAAGGGGATATAACGGAGAATTGTAAATTATGCCGAAGCTCATCTTGTGCAGTTATATTGATGTGTGATGATGAGACGGTCGGCCAGCCAGCGTACTGTTGCATGCTAGCTCTCCTCGATCCTTATCTTGACAAAAAGTTCTCTCTCAATGCAGGTCAGAATCGATCGGCACGGAGTACTGCTACCTCTTGATGGATCGTGAAATTGCTCATTTTACTCGTACTATCTTTCTTTGTTTTTTTGAAAATACCTTACAAGCTATGCTTATGGGGAGCGATGTTCATGGATTAATATTTGGTATGATAAACCGCATTCTACTAATCAAATACAAGAATATTCTTTTCAAACTTATGGAATGCAAACGAAGGCAAAAAAGAGAGAATGCAAGTGCAGCAGAGCGAGGGAAACCCTACGCAATACCCACGAAAATCTGACAAAACTCGTAGCACAAACACACACAAAAAATACAATTATATATATATTACATAAACAGGGAGCGTAGGAAATAAAGGATGAAAGAAAATGCACATATAGTACTGTTCAATGTAGTAGATCAGCAGCACTCTACGTTAAGGAGATCACAACATAAACACATCACTACATGTGTCACTTAATTTGCCCAACTGTATCAGCCTAACTCAAAGCTTTCCTCTTTTGGCCGAATTTGTTCATTGTAACCGTGCACTTCAATTCGTGGATATCACAGCTATAAATGTAGTTGTAATAGGGCGGTAAGTGAGATTTCCAAAATATAGCCTCAAATCTGCCTTGTGGTGAGACATTTCCAAACATAACCTCCTTCATGGTAATTATGGGGGCATTTTCATGAGCAAGCGCTACTCGACCCTGGTCATATATTTCACAGTATATACTGCTACCTTCACTTATTTTCTGAAGTAAAACATGTTTTCTTTTCACCCCAAAATCATTTGGACCTCTACTAAGTAGGAGTTGATTCTCGTGGTCCTTCTCTCTAAGGCATTCAAGAAGCATGTGCCAATGCCGCAAGTCATCGCTACCTCTAAGGAAGCCGGCCATGCTGCTTGCATCTATAAAAGGCCCAGTGAACTGCTGAAATTTCTCTTGGGCAAAATACTCATCAAATATCTCCATCGCCATGGATGCCAGCTTTGGTTGGTCTTCAGGATTCGAGCTTCCAAATGCCAGCACCTTGAAGAAGTACCAGTATGCTTCTCGAGACAAATATTTTAGATATAGAGGTTGTGACGTTCCAAACTTTGTGATCTTGTCAGATCGGCTTGTGATTATAATTTTACTGCCCGGTGAAAAGCATGGTTTAGAGGTAGAGTATAACTTTTCCCATGTATCATCATCAACACCCTCAGCTAGCTCAATAACAACCAGCAATTTCTCTTCGTTTGGGTGGCTATTTTGATGTTTGATGATTCCATCTCTCAAGGTGCATGGCTTTTCCTGTCCAAAATCATTCTCACCAAAGAAGATGATACAGGAAAAGTGGTTACGCACCCTTTCATCGAAGCAAACATGTTCAACAAGTGTACTCTTTCCAATTTTTGCTGGACCTATAATTGGTAGGACACTCAAACTTCCCGCGGAGCCTGGGGAATCTTTAGCCATCAAGAAGTTGATGACCCGTTCCATCTCCGCTTGACGGCCAAACATGCATTTGTCCATGAACAGATACATGCTATATGGTTGGCGACATAGAGAAGGGTAGTTGTTGAGAAATGTAACGAACTCGTTCATGCCAGCAGTGATGATCTCTACACTTTGGAGCACATGTTCCAACTCATCTAGTCTAGGGCTAGGAGAGAAACGGTGACGCTTGGCAGAATAGAATTTTGGCAGGGAAAAGTAACTGACTTGATCACCTTCTTGGGCTTGGCATCTTAGCTTGTCGAGCACATACTGGCCCCTATACATCTCTTGTCTGAGTGTGTTGAGCTGCTGAAGCATGGCCTGGCCTGTGATGTGACGCCCCTCGGCCTCCTCGATGGCGACGCGAAGCCGGAGTAGCATCACATCCAGCCTCCGCAGGCTGATGTCCTCATTGGATGGCGCAATCAACTTTGAGCATCTGTCAATCAAGAATGAGAAGGATCTGCCGGCAACTTCACCTAGGATTGTGGATAAGATTATCTCCTTTGGAACACCTCTCTCACCAAGAGAGGATCAGTGATAAGAATTAGTCATGTAAGCTGAAATAGTACGTGTTTGTAGACTAGCTAGCGATTAAGAGCTGAGGCTGAGGCTGCCGAACTTACCGAAAGTCTCCAGCCTACCTGTGAGAATTGGTCAGAATAAGAGCGCGCTCTACGAAACGATAAGTTCGGGTGACACAATACATGGTTTTTAAGCTCGAAAGTCTTAAGTATACCGAGTGCAGTAGTTGAGATTGAAAGGTAGCTCGATGGTTTCCGAGAAACCCGCGTATAAGTTGAGCACATCTCAGCGACTCAGCCTACACGGTCAATTGGTACGACAAAAAAAGTGGAGTTGACTTGAGCCTAACATTGCCATACTTATGTGCATAAAAAGTCTGCCCATGCATGCATAACTATGGGTAACAAATTATTAATGTGACAAATTTTGATACAAATATAAGTGTGTAATATGTTAGACAAAAGGTTAATAAAGGGGATTTAATACGCTATAATCATATTATCAGACAAAACACTCGTCTCATTCAGTGAAATATCTCTACGGCAACGTTTGTTTCTCAGGGCATCCACTGAACCTGAGCTAGGACCTACAATTGGCCTCTAAGGTTGGCATAATTTTTTGCAAAGCTTAGTGGTCATTGTAACATCTAAGGTGAGGCTCGCAGCTATGATTAATAAAAAATAGAATTTATTATGAAACATAGCTCATAAGTGGGGTCATACAACGTTTTCATGCTTGGAGGCTTCCTATAAACTTAGAGGATGTATTAAGGAGCACACAATGCTTAGAGCTTGTTTCTAAACGTGCGTGCACACTCTCTCTCTCTTAGGGCATGGAAAACCTAACTGAACCGAACTGAAAAAATGACCCTATAGGTTTGGTGGTTTTCACGCCTAACCATGGTTAGTCGAGAAAAAAGAATGATTAACCGATTGGCCTGTTTTGTTCTATCGGTTTTTGTGGTCAATCTTGGTTGACCGAGCAGTTTTGCAATCTCTAGCGGAGACTGCCTCTAACCACTTTTTTCTTTTTAGAGGCGGCCTCAAGCCATTGTATGCTCCTCATAACAATCTATTAACACCCAATATTGGAATTAGCCGATACTCTAAAAACTTCTAGAAATCGGCTTGGGTCTAATGAAAATACAGGCCAAAACCAGATGCAAAAGGAAAGTCGGCTAAAACAAATATGGAAGAAAGAGTCCCTATCGGATTGATGGGGACAAAGGAAGTGTCCAGATCGGCTAAGCCCGGGTGTATTAGGAATAGTTAGGTGTAATTAGAAGATAAGGATCGAGTTTGTATCGGTTACGAATAAGAGTCCTAGTTTAAGTTAGGGTATGAGCGTCGGTATAAATCCTAGCCCTAGGGCGTGTAAATCATCATCGGATCAATCAAACACATATAATTTTTACGTGTCTTTACTTTTCATCGCATTAGAGTAGTTTCTTCGTATGTTGTCTTCTACGCATCGATCGCCTTTCAATCGGCTTCAAGGTACGACCCCAGGTGAGTACTGTCTCGGTTAAGACTGGCCTTCTCGCTTGATTTATCGAAATAATATTTTTAGTTGATATTGCCGCGCATCGCCGTTTGAACTAATGGTTAGATTTCACCCTTCTTTCTGCTAATCAACTCATTTGTTGGCAGTAGATTGTTTATCCTTCATTCTATTGTCTTATAGCTTGACTTCGTTCTATTGGTTTGGTTAACTTGTTAATTTAGCCGATAGTCTATTTATCTCTCGTTCTGTCAACTAGATGATCCAATCGGCTAGTCGGTAGTCTGTTTAACTTCTTTCTACTACTTTATTGATTTTATCGGCTTAGTGGTAGATTGTTTACCCTATTGCATCTATTGGTTTAGATTCAATCTAAGCCAATAGTTCGTTACCTTTTACCTTGTTCGGATCTGCTTCTACATGTTGCAGGTTCGTTACATTATAGATTCAATCGGCTATCTGAAAGCTGATTGTATCTTCTCCTACTGATTGTAGATCAAATCGGCTAGCACGCATTGAAACTAGCTTTTTGCATCAACACAATATCTAAGGCTAAAGGCGGTCTCTAAGCCTAAATTGGTTGCATGGCTCTACATGTAAGTATAAATTAATAGATGATACACTTTATTTTATTTTTTATCACAATTATGAGCCACATATCTTAGAGGTTGTAGTAGCCTGTAAACACCATGAGAAGTTACACTGAGTCTTACCATGTGTAGGTCTCAACTAGCACCGTGGATGCTCTAATTAGCTTGGAGGGTGTTCTTCGTGCTGAAATTATCTGATTATCTATTGAAACTGATCTTTAATTGTGTTGAGTAGTGGAGTTAAAACCCAAATGAAATTATCTTATTATCTATTGAAACTGATCTTTAATTGTGTTGACTAGTGGAGTTAAAACCCAAAACTGATAATCAAAGCTGGATTTGAGAATGTTTATCTTGTGAATTCAAGGTTTTCGAGATGAAAAGTCAAAATATTTCAAAAAAGGATAGTCAAATAATTGAAGCAAAAAAATTTACACAGATAATCAGTCACTAACTACTTTTTCTTGAACTTTCCATAAAAAAACTACTTTTCTTGAACTCGTGCATCCCATATGGTAACCATTTCAACAGGTCCTCACCTTAATTGCTGATTTGATTCTCTGTGGGATTAATTTACTTCTCTGACATCAACTACTGTTCTGTGAAGTCTTGAAAATGAAAGTCGGTGACGACGAGTTAGGGGTTGTGGTGCAAGGGCAAGTGGTTTGGGAGCATCAAGGGGTTACCACGAGTATTACCTCAGTGTCAATGGAGGTCGGGGAGGACTGGAGGGTGGCTGGCGACGAGGAGCAGCTCAGGGCCGAAACAGGGGAAGAGGATGCTGGGTTCTCCGGTAGTTCTCATGTCGATTCAGCCTGGGGGAAGATATGTGCTGACGGTGGGGGGTGTAGACGAACGCGGCGGCTCGAAGATGGCGCCGATGGCGAGAAATCGAAAAGGGGAAAATGGTGGCCGGCGGTGGTGAAGATGATCTCCCGCGAGCTACAAGCCAAGAAAACCCAATTAGGCTCGGTGAGAGCAATCGAGGGAAGAGAGGAACTGATTCACGGTGGCGACGATGGTCGGGGCTCACCGAAGCACCGTGTCGACGTGGGCGGCTCACGGGTAGGGCAGAGCGGGGATGAGGAAGAAAAGGGGAGCTTGGTTCGGCTTATATAGGCACGGGGGAGCTTTAGGTGGCTTGGATAAGGGGAAAGGTATTCTGTTGACGCGGTTCGAGGGAAGGAAATAGGGGACGGCGAGGTTTCGGCCGGGTTTCCCACGCGAAGGCACGTCAAAGGGGGAGGACAATCCTTGCCAGCGTGCCTCCAATGGCAAGACACGATTGCTTCGGGGAGGACGGTGCTAACCTGGGTCTCGGCATGGCGCCAGTAACCGGCGACGTGGGCTTGGGCGGTGGCCAATGGCGGGGTGCGGCTAGGACGAGGTGGGGGCGCCGGATTAGAGGAAGAATCAGAGAACAGAGAGGGAGCCAGGAGAGGGGAGCTCGGTTGGGCTGTGCTGGGCCTCGGCCGAGAGATGGGAGGGGAAAGTAGGCCAAGCCTAGGGATGGAGCAGGTCGAGGGAGAGAGAAACCTAGAGAATTTTGAGCCCAAAACAGAGAGGAGAGGGAGGAAAATAGGGGATTTTGGGCCTGAGGGCAAAATGGTCATTTTACACTAAATTCAAATTTTGAGTATAAACTTGAATTGGAACAGAAATGGACCAAAGAGGGCTTGAAAATTGGCTTCCCAAAGAGTATAGTTGATAATTACTATTCATTATGCTGAAAACACTATTCATTGTATGAAATTTCTCTAATCTCAAGTATTTTTGATAAATATATTCAGAAATATATAACTTCAAAGGTCTTTTATGTTTGAAAATTAGTTTAGGATATTTTCATGATCCCAAGGTACAATGCTTTAATACAATATCTTATGTTTAAAATAGATGACTTTTTCTTGGCAAAAACGCATTAATCAAATCACAAGATAATAATTATCATAGTATTTTTGGAGAATTTTAATTCTTTCCCGGAACTGGGATGTTACATATATGCTCTTTACTCATGTAATAATATAATCGTCTGCCCACATACTTGTAGATGTTGGTCATCGTGTATGCTCTCTCTTCCCTTGCCGCTCTGCTTCACCTGCATTGTGTATACTTTCAAGATGTCGGTCTCATGCTAAGATTGCGGTCCTAGTCTTGGAACAAATGCAGGGGCAGTTGGGTGCCCATTTTTTTAGGGAAAATAACTTGCCTGTCATTGCAGAGCCGCGTAACATGTTATGTGCCATTACTTAGAGACTTATCTTTTTTGTGCTATTGCAAATAGATAAATATTGTCCTCTATACCAATGCACATTTCCACCGGTACACACAAGTAATGTCCAAAATACCCTTTACACTTGTGTGACTGACCAACTGGACCCACATGGCAGTCCTCCCCCTTCTTATTCCTCCCTCTCCACTTCTATCTCTTAATTTTCAGCCGGCGCTCCTCCCCCTCCTCCCGTGGTATAGAGGGGATTGTAAAAGCAAGAGCAAAATGATTTTTTTCTCAATCTCCTAACGGTTTAATTGAGAGAAAACAGTTAACAATGGCATAAAAGACAATATTAAACTAATTGCAATGACATATAAGAAAGAAACGACTAAGCAATGTCATGTAAGGGGCTATCGACTACGCAATAGCATAAATTTTTTTTTATTTTTTTCCTTGCGGTCTTCTTCCTCGACTCCATGGAATGCGACGGTGTGCTTGCCGTCCCTCCTCCGGAAGACTAGGAAAATTGCAAGACTTGCCTGTCCATATGGCACCATCAACCTCGCAGTTGTCTCGAGTCTGATGTGACTCTATCAAATCAAAAGACTTCATCTTCAAGGCTATACAGATTAAGATCGAGTAGAGTAATTCAATTCAAGAAAGTGAATTAATAAAAAACATCAAATGCTACCTGTCAAAATGGTATCAATAATGCTACATACTAGTTAGGAAAAATAGCTAGCGATGATTGGATTATTTTAGATCCAGATTCTTTTGGCAATGCGATGACCATAAAAGAAAGTACGGATTGACAAGATGAGATATCCTATGTAGGCTAAAGGATCAGGGTGGTCTTGGTATTATTAACTTAGATCTTCATAATAAATATCTTCTTAGCAAATGGTTGTTCAAACTTTTTAATGAGGATGTGTTTTGGCAAAAACTTCTTAGAAATAAATATTGGCGTCATCGTACTCTCTCTCATGTTCATAACCAGCCGAGAGAGATTCCCACTTCTGAAAAGGACTTATGAAAGTCAAACATGATTTTTTGGCTTCAATTTCCTTTCAGCTTCACAATGACGAGAGCATAAGGTTTTTGGAGAGCACTTGGCTCGGATCCTCTCCCCTCGGTATTAGATACCCGAATCTATTTTTGATCGTAAGGAATTAATAAGCATGCTACGGTGGCAGAGATCATGAGTTTGATACACTTTCATGTTTCTTTTTATAGAGTTTTGAATGGGTATAGATTAGTTCGGTGGCATGACCTTGTGTCCGATCGAGTTATGTCTAGCATGATGAGGTGTTGTGGAAATTACAATAGAATGGACAATTTTCAGTTCACTCAATGTACCACAACTATTTGAATAGGAATGCGATCCATTGTAGCAAGTTGCTCTAGAAACTTTGTCTTTCTCTTAAAATTAAAATTTTCCCATGGTATTTAGAGAGGGGGGTTATTTTAAGAAAAGACAATCTGGTGAAATGCAATTGGTTTGGTAGCCCAAAGTGTGTCTTCTATACAAAAAATGAGTTTATTCAACACCTGTTCTTTGATTGTCAGTAGCTAGGTTTGTTTGGCGTTTAATCCAAATAGCTCTAGGCTTTAGAAGAAACTTTTCTCATCTTGTTGGGAATTGGCTGCCTACGGTGGGTTTAGGCCTTAGGAAAAAGATACTAGTTGGTATAGCAGCTACTTTATGGGCTATCTGGTTATGCCGTAATGATATGATTTTTGATAAAAAGAAAGACATATTTTTAGGTCATTTTAAGGGGAGCCCATTGATTGTGACACGGGCATTGCTACAAAAGAAGGATAAAAAGGAGGAGACGGTTCAGGCATGTCATTTGCTTGAGGTCATTGCTATGACGTTCTTCTACAAACATGGCTGAAGATTAAATAATAGAATTTGCACTGTCTAGTGCTTTCAATCTCCTTTTAGTTTGTGTGTTTCACGTTCTGCATGGCCAACATTTTGTATGTTGGGACACGTTTGTAATGGCCGTATACGTCTTGCATATAGAGACTGGGATTTTATCCCATTATCTAAAAAAAGGAAAAATAGCTAGCAAAACACAACATAAAGGAGATAGCAACTGGCTAAGCTGAGATTGTGTTACATATGGCATTCTCATACTTACCTACCTTGTAGGCTAAGATGTGTTACGTATTGGCTGCTCCCTTCATGTCATTTTCGCTAGCTAGTCTACAAACACGTACTATTTCAGCTTACATGACTAATTCTTATCACTGATCCTCTCTTGGTGACAGAGGTGTTCATATGGAGATACTCTTATCTGCAATCCTAGGTGAAGTTGCCGGCAGATCCTTCTCCTTCTTGATTGACAGATGCTCAAAGAAGTTGCTTGGGCCATGCAATGAGGAGATCAGCCTGCGGAGGCTGGATGTGATGCTGCTCCGGCTTCGCGTCGCCGTCGAGGAGGCCGAGGGGCGGCACATCACAGGCCAGGCCATGCTTCAGCAGCTCAACACTCTCAGACAAGAGATGTATAGGGGCCAGTATGTGCTCGACAAGCTAAGATGCCAAGCCCAGCAAGGTGATCAAGTCAGTTACTTTGCCCTGTCAAAATTCTATTCTGCCAAGCGTCACCGTTTCTCTCCTAGCCCTAGACTAGATGAGTTGGAACATGTGCTCCAAAGTGTAGAGATCACCGTTGCTGGCATGAACGAGTTCCTTACATTTCTCAGCAACTACCCTTCTCTATGTCACCAACCATATAGCATGTATCTGTTCATGGACAAGTGCATGTTTGGCCGTCAAGCGGAGATGGAACGGGTCATCAACTTCTTGATGGCTCCGCAGAAAGTTTTGAGTGTCCTACCAATTATAGGTCCAGCAAAAATTGGAAAGAGTACACTTGTTGAACATGTTTGCTTCGATGAAAGGGTGCGTAACCACTTTTCCCGTATCATCTTCTTTGGTGAGAATGATTTTGGACAGGAAAAGCCATGCACCTTGAGAGATGGAGTCATCAAACATCAAAATAGCCACCCAAACGAAGAGAAATTGCTGGTTGTTATTGAGCTAGCTGAGGGTGTTGATGATGATACATGGGAAAAGTTGTACTCTACCTCTAAACGATGCTTTTCACCGAGCAGTAAAATCATAATCACAAGTCGATCTGATAAGATCACAAAGTTCGAACGTCACAACCTCTATATCTAAAATATTTGTCTCGAGAAGCATCTTGGTACTTCTTTAAGGTGTTGGCGTTTGGAAGCTCAAATCTGAAGACCAACCAAAGCCGGCATCCATGGCGATGGAGATATTTGATGAGTATTTTGCCCTAGAGAAATCTTAGCAATTCACTGGGCCTTTTATAGATGCAAGCTGCATGGCCGGCTTCCTTAGAGCTAGTGATGACTTGCGCCATTGGCACATGCTTCTCGAACGCATTAGAGATGACCACAAGAATCAGCTCCTACTTAGTAGAGGTCCAAATGATTTTGGGGTGAAAAGAAAACATATTTTACTTCGGAAAATAGGTGGAGGTAGTAGTATATACTGTGAAATATATGACCCGGGTCGAGTAGCGCTTGCTCATGAAAATGCCCCCATAATTACCGTGAAGGAGGTTATGTCTGGAAATGTCTCACCACAAGGCAGATTTGAGGCTATATTATGGAAATCTCACTTACCGCCCTATTACAACTACATTTATAGCTGTGATATTCACGAATTGAAGTGCATGTTTACAATGAACAAGTTCGGCCACAAGAGGAAAGCTTTGAGTTAGGTTGATACAGTTAGGCAAATTAAGTGACACATGTAGTGATGTGTTTATGTTGTGATCTCCTTAACGTAGAGTGCTGCTGATCTACTACATATGTGCATTTTCTTTCATCCTTTATTTCCTATGCTCTCTGATTATGTAATATATAATTGTATTTTTTGTGTGTGTTTGTGCTACGAGTTTTGTCAGATTTTCGTGGGTATTGCGTAGGCTTTCCCTCGCTCTGCTGCACTTGCATTCTCTCTTTTTCGCCTTCGTTTGCATTCCATAAGTTTGAAAAGAATTAATATTCTTGTATTTGATTAATAGAATGCGATTTATCATACCATATACTAATCCATGAACATCGCTCCCCATAAGCATATATAGCTTGTAAGGTATTTCCAAAAAAAACAAAGAAAGATAGTACGAGTAAAATGAGCAATTTCACGACCCATCAAGAGGTAGCAGTACTCCGTGCCGATCGATTCTGACCTGCACAGAGAAAGAGCTTTTTGTCAAGATAAGGAGGAGAGCTAGCATGCAACAGTACGCTGGCTGGCCGACCGTCTCATCATCACATCAGTATAACTGCCCAAGATGAGCTTCGGCATAATTTACAATTCTCCGTTATATCCCCGTAAAGATTAGAGCAAGTTTAATGGTAGACCTATTTCTGGCATCATCACTATAGAAATATGGTCATAAATAGTAAAAATAGGGTTAGAAGTAAAATATAAGAGAGATATATAGCGATTGAAAAATAGGGCCAGAATTGTGTTCGAGATAAAATAGGGTGAGGATATGAACGCATGACCTTATACTATTCATGTAGTATAAGGAAAAGTCCAAAGTTATCTAAACCGCTAGAATCGTATATGAGAAGAATGAATAACCCTGTATTGAGTTTAGTGTAGCGCAAAAGTCCTCTGGGTTGAACCTCTCATGCGAATGTTGTTTCCGTAAAATTTCATTTCTTAGTGGGCAGTTCGATGATCTCTGTGAGACTTCGAATGTTGCCTCGGCCAACTTGGAACAAATGGGGGGTAGTTGAGTCTTTTCCCATTCCGGTCTTCTTCTTCCCTCTCCGCCTCTCCTCATAGCGCCGCTGCCTAGGCTTGCCGTCAAAACCCTAAAAGGCCGTCCTAGATTTAGGTCCTAGGAACACGTAGGAATTAGCGACACTCAATTTCATGCCCTGTAACTCTGCCGAGAGACCATCGAAGCTTTGACGGAATTTCAACCGGAGAAAGGAGCATGCCGACGTCAGCCATGCATCACAAGTAATTACTATGCACCTTGTCTCACTGATGTGTGGGACCTACGGGGTTTAAATAAGTTAATTCTCCCGCGAAGCAGCATTATGTCGCTGACATGTGGGCCCTCCGGTCCCACGCGTAAGATTAAGTGGAAGCGTCTTTTCGGTTTACACTTTCACCTGGCTGGCCACGCTCGGCCCATCCCGCGCGTGGACTGGACCACGTTTAAGCCGCACAGTGAGAGTTTCGGTCTGTTACTGTGTAAACTGATTTTCCATTGGTTTTCCATTTGATTTAATCCCAGAAAATGAATATGACAGTAAAAATAGTTGGAGACTCCCAAAAATTGTAGAAAAATTATGTAAAATACCTGAGGGTGTTTTAGACTTTGGAAAAATATAACTTGATTTATTACACTATTCTGAGTCTCTGTATAAATATTAATAACCTTTTCTAGCCTTTTTCTTTTATAAAGAATTTGCAAAAAGAGCTTTTACATTTATTAAAAATACTAAATGACCTCTAAAAATTATTATTATTTTTCTGGAAATATTTTAAAGGGTCTGTAACTTAGGAAAATTAATATTTGCAACATGTGCCTATATATTATTTCTCTAAAATATTTGAATAGGCTCTTTAGATTATACATGATTATGGGATTATTTGTATAATACAATTTCCTTATAAGAAAGTATATACCTCTGTAATGTTTGATGCTTGTATTGTATTTTTTTGAATATTACTCTCCAATTATTAGAGGTAGTATGGATAGACTCCATAAATATCATGCATACACATACATTCACTAATATTCACATTAGGGTTATCTTTTTTTGTGGCTTCTCCAATTAGATAAGTGTATTTTGGCTTCATTTGAAGCATCATGAGGTTTATAGGTCATTGCATATCATGCATCATGCTCTCGCATATTTCTAAATGTGTTTGTGCCATTTGGATTATTCACGTTAGATCCGGAAGACCCGGAGAAGCGGCTCGAAGATTAGGATCCCAACACACACGGTCCAGGCGAGCCAATATCTCTAGAACATGCTTCTCTACCCAGTTTTACTTAAATTATGTTGATTTAAATTATGAGCTTGCATGCTCTATGTTCTTTTATTATAATATGTTGTTAAATACAAAGCTGATAGAGCTGGTCTACATATAACCCAATTGGTTGCATGTGTTAATAAGCACAACCCTGTCCTTCACATGATTCCTACCCTGCCACTTGGTCACCTAAGGAAGTAATTAACAATTCTTGGACTATAAGTAAGTTTTTGGCCAATGCTTAGCAATGGCTATGTCTAGGTTCGAATGGGTCGAACCCCTGTTATCTACTGATACGGATATAGGATGACGGATTGCTCGTAATTCCTGACTATCAACATACACGTCGTTAACACGGTGAAAACTCATGCACTTGGGTGCCTCTTATTGCCCGAGTGCGAAGAGTCTAAATCAATCATTTTCCTGAATTTGAGAATCGATACCGGGAAGGGTTTGTGTACCGCGATGGACATATTTTGGTGTGGTGTGAAATCATATTGTCTGTGATGAATAATACAGTGGAAGTATCTATCCATGATGGATGATACCGAGATGGAAGTTTATAAAATTGCATGCTGTGAGTTTTTTGGAATCGTTGGGATAGCTGAGTTTTGGATGATAAGTTAAACCCCAGTTATGATCAATTTGTGTATATAAGCACCATATGTCTTTGTTTTGTTAACTTGGGTAAGTCATAGGCCTTCACTACTACTATTATAACTTTGGCATTTATGCAAAGAAGTAAACCCTAGCCCCACCATATGGCCTGTATCACTATGTGCATTAGGCGGGGTTCTGGCTCGCGAGCGTGGTTTGATTGCGCGTTCACACTCGCACCCACTAACTCTTTTAGGTTGTGATGGAGATGGAGAGGAAGAGGATCCCTACGATTGCTATGACGACGAGGGAGACCAGGGCGCTGACGCGCAGGATGGGTGTTAGGCAGGACTCCAGTCGCTTGCCCGTCGGGTGGATGGCATAGCCCTTGGAACCCGAAGCCGCATCTATCTTCGTTTCCGCATTTCCGAACTCTAATTAAAGAGCTCATTTTTAGTATTGTAATATTTGTTCAACTCGGCCTTACAAACTTGAGCCTCTATGTATTTGAACATTTATGGTTGTATAATACTCGTGCTTGTATGAGATGATTTCAGCATTTTGTAACACGTACAGCGGTAGCAAGACATTTCCTGGGCTACCGCAAATGTACGGAGGTCCCCGGAAACGGAGGCCCACAATATATTAAGAAATAACAGAGGAAAGAGAAATACACACCAGCATCGTACATCGTGGAGAACACAACATATACACACCACAATATGAGTGAATTAATTTGCTAAACTATATCAACCTAACTCAAAACCTCTCTCTTCTGGCAAAGCTTGTTCGTTGTAACCGCACACTTTAATTCACGAATTTTACAGCTATACATGTAGCTGTAATATGGTGGTAAGTGAGATTTCCATTGGGGGATCTGGGAAACCTCTCTCACCAAGAGAAGAAAACTGAAGCGGGGAGAAGAGAAGATGTGACAACGATGATTACTTGTGTGAAAGCGGAATAATCTTATTTGTCTAGTGTCTATTCCTTGCTTCCGTTTCTTTTTTGTGACCGGAAGACTAGGGGAAGTGGATCACCGAGAGCTAGGCCTAGAGGGGTTCAATGGTGGGAGACGACGTTGGTTCAAGCGGCGGCCGTGAAGAGTAGGTAGAGGAGGATTTAAAGGAGGATATTATCGGGAAGTGCACGCTGAGATATCATATTCGTCCATGGTGGGGGCTAAGGATCCAGAGGGTTCTCCAATGGGAATTTTTTGGATTTTTGACCCAAAAAAACATGCTAAATATATAAATGCCCACGGCTTGTGTTCATTTGCAGTTCTGCCCACTCGCCGCGGTCCCAGAACTCACTTGCCGCAGTCCCGAAGCGCGGCAACTCGGCAACTGCTATCTTCCCGACGCGGGCATAGCCACCGCGACATGCATGCATGTGCATCGAATGCATGTTGCATGCATTGGATGCAACATTGGATTGGGCGCTAGCCGCATGTTGCATGACTTCACTAGCACAGTCGGTGCAGTGGTGCAGCACGCACTAGCTGCAATGAGCCGTATACCGCGGCATGCCACCACGACATGCATGCATGTTGCATGCATTGGATGCAACATTGGATTGGGTGCTAGCTTACATCAGTTGGTGGCTTGGTGCACGCTGCATGACTTCACTAGCTTAGTTGGTGCAGTGGTGCAGCTGCAACGAGTTGTATGCTGCTGTCGTGGATGGGTACCACGACAACTCGGTTGCCACGCTCCGGGATACCGGCAAGTGAGTTGCTGCGCTCTGGCACCGTGGCGAGCGGGCAGAACTGCAAATGAACACAAATCGTGGGCATTTATATATTTAGCATATTTTTTAGGTTAAAAATCCAAAAACTCCCTCAAATGGTGGGAGAGGTCATAGGTCCGTGTGGAGGTGAAAAAGAGGAGCAGAGGATGATGAAACGAGGATATTGTTGGGGAGTGCATGGTGAGATGATCCTCTCGGTGGGTGGTGATGGCTAAGGAGAGCTTCGGGATCGATATTGTTGGGGAGTGCATGGTGAGACGATCCTCTCGGTGGGTGGTGATGGCTAAGGAGAGCTTCGGGATCCCGACAGTAAGCTCATTGTCACTTAGAGTTCTTGATTTTGATTCGACCCGGCTTGATGGAGTAAGGTTTCAAAAAAAATATGGGTGCAATTGAGTCAAGGCCTCGATTCTAGTCAGGTTGGGTCCGGATCAAGCCCTATCTCAACCCAATCCACACTTTTCCCCAATGCCCAAAGCTTACCCCTCCCTAAGTTCCCGACCCACATCCGTCCGGAAGCCTCCTACATCTCTCTTCTATCAAACCCTAGCTGCCAGTGGCCCTCCCAGGCTCCCCATCCTTGTCTCTTTCCCCACGACGGCCGACAACCCTCCCTGTCTTCGCCTCGTTCGTCCACAGAAGCTAGCGACCGTCTCTCACCTCGCTTCCATCCCCCGCAACGATCGACGGCCCTCCCGTCCTCGCCTCCTTCCTCCCCCCACAATAACGTCGACATCGCAGGGCGTCTTCTCACACAGCGACAACACAACGAGCCAAAGCAGCCTCCTCCCTTACAACAGTGGTGCGACAGCAACCTCATCCTTCACGGTGGTGGCATGACAGCCTCCTTCCCTAGAGTCCTCTCTATGGCGGCAAATGCAACATGGATCATCTCCAGCCAGGAAAAAGAAATTCAAAAATTCAGGATTTGCCACCGCAAATATTAGCATTTAAGGATCATCAATGTTTAAGAGCAGCAAATACAGGCATTTAAGGATTTCCCAAAAGAGAAGCACGCTTCCTAATACTCACAGCAACAACCAATCATGACAATTTTAGAGCGATCCAATGCGAGTTACTCACATACACAAATACATTGCTACTTATTAGAAAAACATTGTTGCAATGAAAAGGATCACTTGTATACAGCATAAACATTACAACACACTTGTTTACAAGCAAATCGCAAGAATTTCAACAAGTAAGCACTTCAAGCTATAGTAAAACAAATACTCCGAGCATTAACGGGACCAACCTATAGCATTAACGGAACCAACCTATATCATTTACTCAAATTGTTCACAACTGACAGATCAACTCATGGATCAACAGAGGCTAATGCCGCTATGACTGATCCTGTTGTGTTGAAAATAGAACTAACATCTCCGTAGTCTTTAAGATTTTTGCTTGTTTTTATGGATGGGTACAGCCAGGGCTTGACGGCATCTACAAACGTATCAGGATCTGGAGATAGAATTGCCTCCCAATCAACCTGAACTCCCTCTGGAATGCTAGCGGTCACCTCCATGTTTGCTGCCAGAAATAAGCCAAGCAGCACCACATAGCCAACTACAGCTGAGCCTCTTGAAAGTGGCATGAAGTTGTACCTGCAAGCTCCACAAATTGATTGGCATGATTAAAAATTTCACCAAGGAAACAAAGAACTATTAGCAATCAGTACCAGTAGTATGTCATGTGTAGTACTGCCGCCTTCACAGCATCAAGTGTATCAGGATCACGCGTAGGGTTTGTGTCACTACAATATGCATCGCAAATGGCCTGCAGATCACATAGTTATTTCTAAGTTTGCCTCAAACTAAGGCTCCAAAAACAGTGATTCAACAAGCCAGAGAAACAGATTAGGAAGGAATGTGGGAATCATACAGCAGCAGGATTAACTCTTCTCCTTAAAAAATCTCCCTATTCCTTGTAAACTCAAGAGATCATAATAACCTCCCCTATACCTTGTAAACTAAAGAGAGATATAAAATATACCTCCCAGGCTGCAGTCATTTCTTCTTCATATTCCTCCCATCTAGATGGTGTACAAGGTGTTCGTATTGCAAAGTCAAATCCAGTCTTGCCCCTGTAATGCATGAATTAAGCAGAGCATAACAGGAGAGTAAAGGAAAGAGCAAAGAAAAGGGTCTGGACAGCCTACATGTTTTGAGTGGTAATTCTTGTCCCTTCAAGACGCCTCCTGAAAGAGCTCATGCTGTGTTATTGAATATGCTCAATGATAGTGCAGTGCTCTTTTTTAGAACTTAGCACCAGTATGGCATGAGAGCAAATGGCGAATCCAAATATACATATATCCAACCAAGTTAAGAGTTAATTACCCCTGAAATGAAATACTGTCGCATCTAGTAGCAACCCAGTAGGTCTCACCAACTATATTGTACAAATCTGAGCATGACGAAGCAACTTCTATCTGCATAATTATTTCACATGAGCATCGGTAGTTTAAAAACATAACATAAAAAACTGCACATATACTATGGTTAGTGGAATATGACTAGAGAATCAATCAACTCTTAGTCAACCAAACAAACTGATCCAATAGGAAATATGCCCTTGAGATCTCAGATCTGATTGAATATTGATGATCACTGCATACGTTGATCTTATTGTCACATGTGAGTGTAGCATTACACAGGTGCAACAAGCTTAGAATGCTCTGATTGGTCTCTTGGAAATTTCTATCAACTCCAATGCATTTCTATCAACTCCAATGCATCATGTGGTAGGAAAAAAACACTTGGTATTTTGGTTTCTCAAATTCTCAGAATTATATGAACTGAAGTTCTATGAGAAAGAGACACATTGATATGAATTCTGATAATGAAACGATGGGCACTTGACAGATTGCTATGCAGCTTACTTTTTTCAACTTCTCAATTTCTGTAAGAAAAATTGCACGATCTTCTGCATTATTGACATACTTCAAGTCAAGCATGATGGTCTTTGCAGCTTCCAAAATTCTGGCATATAAGAGATGATAAGCTAAGACCATTAGTGACTCACTATGTATAACCAAACAGCAAGATTAAATATAATAGGGTATCTACAAACCTTTGGTAATATGGGTAGTAACGAATAACTTTTGCTTGACCAAGAGCCATTGGGGTATGAGAACCAAATCCAGAGTTGAACTCTTCACTGGTAAAGCAGAAAAGAAGTTGAGCAAAAAAAGATTGAATACTTTATTCCTCGTACAGGCATTTAGCTCACCTTAATTTATTAACCCAAACAACTGGATCACAAGGTTCAGAAATTTGCCTCCATTTAACAGCAATATTGTAGACATCATGCCAAGAGAGAGAAATCAACGATGAAACTTTGTCCTCACTTGGACTGGATGTTGGAGATCCAGACAAAGTACTGGTGCTACAATAACCTCCCCTGTTCTGGCTCGCGTTAAGCTTATCCCTTCTCCTAACTAACTTCCCACTGTTCTTTGGATTTCTCAGAAAGCGCCAAGCTTTGGAAACTTTCTGAGCAATCTCAATAGCAGCCAACCCAGCCATACGGTACTACAAAAGAAAATAAACTATTATTAATCCAGGTATTCAGTAAAGGGAACTCTTGATTAAAACACATTGATAAAACAAAAGCATCAGAATATTAAATAATTTGAAATTCATTAATTGACAGAAAATATAAGGCCAGACAGACAACCAAATAATCTATGCAAAAATCAAACCGTTGCACACTTTCAATGCAACGACAGGTAGGATGTGTACCATTTTGATCCAAACTATAAAGATTAAAACTACGACAAAACATAAAAGAAAAAGAAACAAGGAGAAGTCAAGTGCGCTGTTGGCCAAAATCATCAAACCCCAAACTACTTTATTGCTCAATTTCCACTAGCATGTCTAGAGAGGCAGCTGCTGGGAGCGATAATAAAGATGGGCATCATCAAAAGAACCATCAAAACTAAAGATATTTCATTAACTTAAAACTTAAAAGGCAACAAGACTCATGCAATTTCATTACTTTTTTTAAAAAAAAATTCAAATCAACTACTGTGTATAGTTTCAACATAAAATAGATTTTAACCCTATCACATAAATCATCCAGATAAGAAATAGGAATTTTTGCAGTATCATCTACATTAAATCTGACCATTATTTGTTGAGACCATATTAACATTTCATAGTAAAATCTGGCCATTCCAATTTTTAGGAGCAAGCGCCGGTAGAATTTACTAGTCCAGCCATGTGTGTTCATTCCAAAGTTAGTTGGACAATTACAATTTTACCCCTTGAGGGATTTGTGCTAATAGCAAGAGAAACATAACTTAATCCTCACAAATCTGATCCATTTGATAATAAACATTGCACAGCTCATATCAATTTAGTAGTAAAAGAGCCCAAGAAATAAGGGGGAAACAAACAAAGCTATGCATACCCACAAGCAAGCTTTATTTATCCTTTAGGTCATATTCCAAAGTCCCAACAAGTTAGCTCACTCTACAGATGTACATAGTTGTGACCAAGCACCAAGTCTTGTATATAAAAAAAAACAGGGAGGGGGGTATTTAAATTCATTAGATGTTCCATCCATCTTAGAGTTGTTGAGCATTTGAACAATGGGGGATTCGAATCATGAAAAAGGCAATATAGAATCAAAAAAGCTTCCGAGAGGGATACCTGACGTTGATTTGGCAAAAAGCCATGACAATTATACTGAATCTTCTTCCCAATTGAATCCGCAGCTATAAGAAGAGTTGTCTGATGCTTTGTGAATTTGAAGTCTTGCTTGTTAAGGCGCCCACTTCTCAATGAAATCCGTAATGGTGGTTGGCGATAAACCTTTTCAGCCACATTTTTGGGATGTAGTCGTTTGCACCAATATTCCTGTAGTCCATATAGCAGCTTTAGTTAATACATCACAAAAGTTATGTGGTAGATTTAGGAGAGAAAATATAACCTTGAATAGTGGGTCGACATCATCATCAATGTTGAACTGAGAGAACTCTAAATTGGCCTTCGAAGCAGTATACAGAGCAATTTCCTTCTGCAAAGAAAACCAAGGTTATAAAAGCCTAGAAATGATAAGACTGCTGACTACACAAATATATGAGCAAATCCAAGACAGAAGTGCAAGCACTTAATAAAAAATGCAGGAGCTGAGGCAACAGCCAATTTAATTGCCAGTCATGCTACTTGCGAGAAGACAGCAGCAAAGTCTACCCAAAAATAAATACTAATCATCGGCATAAAGAAAATGCTGGCTCCATTCATAAAATGAAGTATCACTTAACAACCACCACAACTTTTGGGACTCAATGTGAGATCACACCCCTCATGGTGTATCCTGCAATTCTACATTCATGATTTTGTACGAACAGAAAGCATCCGTTATTTTTGCATCTTCTTAAATGACTTTGCGATTTTTAGATAACAGAAATATACGGTTCTGACATAAGTAACAAGAACTCATTTACCTGATAGAAGGCCAAACATTGCAGCACAAATTTATCCATGGAGTCTAGCTCCAAATCGAGCACATCATCATAATCTTTGATCTTCAAAGAAAAAAAGGAAAAGACAAATGTGAGCAATAGGACTAAACAGTTTCAAGTTTTCTGCAATCCATGACTACATGCTGAGGATCCCAAACAGAAAAGTAGCATATGGTAAAGAAAAATATGATGCAACCAATCATGTGTTGTTAGCTTACTAGGATCCATGTCAACCCTAATGAAATATAATTATTAATTACTCCCTCCATTTATTTTTATAAGGCGTATTTTGATTTGAAAAAGTCAAACTTCGTAAACTTTGACAACAGTTAGTCAAATTATATACATCTTTAGTGTATAAAAGACATATCAATATATTTGTATTTCAAATTGCTTTTGCTACAATATTATTTTGTAGAAATTGACAATATATAATACGAGAACTTTAATGGTCAAAGTATACCTTCAAAGACTCTCAAATCAAAATACGCCCTATAAAAATAAACAGAGGGTAGCATTTTCTACTTAACCAAATGAGACAGAAACATACTGCAGCCTTATATTCTCCTATCGCATGATGGCAAGAGGCACGCAAGTATAAGCACTCTATAGTTGAACCCTCATATGTTAAAGCAACCGTCAATTCTTTAATAGCACTCCTGCAAAACCAAAATTAGGTTACGGGGGAACTTGGGAAGGTAGCAGTTTGAGATAATGAGTAGGACAAGCAGAACTGTAGACATTAGCACTAAGCAAGGAAAAACTCAATCTGGGACAAATAGCTCAGATATATATATTAGAAGATAACTTGAAGATTTGTGTTGGAATTCTGAAACACCAGACGTGCATATAATTCTGTCGTAGAGATAGTCTAAACTGTAAGGTAGAAGATTGACCAAATCATTTTTCAATTCTAGTTCTGTCGTGGTATCAGATTAAGAGGCCCAGAATTCAAGAAAAGGCCTATTAGATTCTTTGTATATAAATATTAAAGAAGGTGGCATTTATGGTACAGCTACACCCCATTTGTGCTCACAACACACAATGTACAGTTGTGCCCATGTAACTAATTCACTAAACAACAAAGGTATGGCCCACAAAAGAGAATAAAGCCGTTTCAATCACACCCAGAACAAAATTCATCAGAAGACATCCACTATCACATCAACAAGCAAAAGTATGCAAGTAAAACTAAAGATGCTTAAGTTTTATTCCATACATTATGAAATGATGTAAAAAATGGCAACGCAATTATACCCAACTAAGCAGATGTATGACCTAAACACACAATAGCAGCATATGAGACTTACCTAAACATTAAAACATAAAATGTGTGTACCATAACTCCATGAGAGGTAAAACAACTTAATATGTCTCTTCATTTAAACAGTGCCACATGTTGGTCTACAGAGAAGGCTATGGGTCAACATGAGAGATAAACACCGATAAAAAAATTACCTATGTCTACCCATTCCATGGTAGAGAATTCCACGTAGATGGTATGCTTTTCCAAACCTACGAATAACCAAGCCAATCAAATAATTGACTAAAGAAAATACATAATCTAGTCAGCCAGAAGAAAGAAGAAACCAAAACAATACCAAAAACAGAAAGTTCACCTCGAATCAATTTGAAGGACTTTCTCAAGGCTATCCAGCATCTTATCTGGATAACCCAAATCAAGATAAAGCTACAACACAGACACCACAAAATGGCAATAAATCAGTTACTCCTGAAAGAATGAATGTGCTTGTGATACACTACAAACACACAAGTGTAAGCTTGATAGCAAAAGGTTATATAGGCATATAGCTATCCTAAAGCCCACTTAAGATACCTAAAGATCATGACCCGCTTCTAATACAAGAGAACCGCTAGAGTAGACTCTTAAATAACACTATTGCTCAGTGGAACTTTCCTAAGAGACCTACTAGACTCTTGAATAACACTTTGTTCTTGCAAAGGAATTATTCAATTCTTCCATATGTAATTGAGAAATTACAAAGAAGAGCAGTCTGAAGGATAATCATTAGCTCAAAAACTTATCAAAGAACACAGATTAAGTAATCTTCATTTAACTAATTTTTCTGTATGTAGAATCATTGCACAGCTGAATTTGCTGCACTCAACAAAGCAGTTAGAACTAATAGAAATCTTAAACGGTATAGCCCCAAAATTTCCTTGCTTTTTGTGGAATCTTTTCATGGTTACATGAACTATTACAATGAATGAAAATGTGTACAGATATATATATATAACTAGACAAGAAGATAAAAGACATGGAAATGTGCACAGGTCTCTTAAGATAATGGTATAAACCTGAGAAAGGTGAGCCCAACTGTCAAGGAAATTCTCATCATATTTTATACCGAGGAGATGCTCGTCTTCAGCACGTTTGTACTCTCCAATTGATGAAAGAGTAAGACCCTATAGCAATATTGAGAATATTAATCTACTAAAAAAAGTATAGCAAAGAAAAAGATTCTTCAAAGAAGTAAGTTCCTAGCGATTCACTCAACCAAATGCCTGAAAGGTTTACATTCTCTTCCAACCCACTTAAAGAGTTCATAAGCAAATGAAATCAGTTAACGGCTCAAAACTGACCAAAATTCAATAAATGATTCATTACTGCATGTTCATGAAAAAAAACATTCCTTATGGTTTTATGCCATTTAAGATTGTTAACTCAAACCCTAACAAATTTCTAATGTGGAATATAAACTTGGTCAAATTACAAGTGTATTAATTCACAAGGAAAAGGCCCAAGAGGGTTCCTATAATAGAAACACTATTGATTATTGAATATTCTAAAATTATATCAAAAGTAGGGTAGAATTGTTAATGGTGTGGGATAAAAGAAATTTTTGATGGAATCTATTTACTTACTAAATAAGTGTGGGCAGAACTGTTCTTCTTGTCACGCTTCACACAGGTTGAGAGGTCTTCTACTGCAGAATTGTAGTCCTTGAATTTGAAGTTCACAATTCCTACCATTAGCCAGGATATGCCATCAGAATACGAGTAGTCACCAGTCGGCATGGTATACAGCATAGTCATACAGTTTTATTACAAATGCACAATAGCATTAATTGAGCATGAAGTGAAATTCGAATGCCCATTAGCATCTATCAAATGATAAGACATGAAAAAATGACATCAGGAGGGATGAGATTCAACCATGGGGTATAGAACTAACCCCTTTCATGTAAAATATCAGGAGAATTTGGTTCAAATTCCAATGCTTTAGTCAAGTCCTCAATAGCCTGAAAAGAAAAGGATTAAAATGTAAGATAGTGAGATGTTTGATAATGAGTTGCTAGATGGACCATACTAGTTTTTTTTTGACAAAATTCATACTATATTTTTTATTGACTTGGCCCATACGAGCATTGAAATTTATAGACAAACATACAGAGCTTACCTCAATGAACTCTCCTAAAGCAGCACGAGCTTGTCCCCGTCGCTTCCATGCCTCCCCAGCTGATGGGTTTGATTGTATAGCCTGCTAGCAAGGTAAGGGCATAAGGTAATTTAACAAAACAGGAAGTTCTCAATTTAAAGTTCCACCTTGGTGAAGTCAGAAATAGCAGAATCCAATTCTCTTTGAAATGCATAAGCTGTGCCTCTTCCAATCAGTGCCTCTGGATATGTTGGAGTCTCCCGCAGTATCTAAAAAGGTCAATGGAAAATTTTCAGGGTCCTTTCCTACTATATAGAATGACGAAAGATTCTAGGTAATAGACCAAAACCTGATCAAAAATGGATATTGCTTGGTCATACCTTCCTTCATTTACCTGAGAATATATACTTCAGCAATAATGGTCAAGGTATGAATATAACATCTCTTTCCAAATATTATCAACACCATATACAATAGGTTGTCAGACTTTAAACGAAAATGAAATAAAATCATCTTGAATACAAAAGGTTATATCTCCAACAAAGCGGTTATTCTGCTTTCAACAAGGTTAAAGCTCACCAAAACTTAGCTTTTACAGGCTTTAAAATATTTGGTGATGGTCCTACTTTGTTAGATGTATAGCTTTGTGGGTCTAATATGGGTTTTCCTTATATGTCCTCCTGTACTTGTATATATACTGGCCTATTGGCCTCGGATCAATAAAATCTGTCTTCATAACATACTTAACCAAAGCCAAGTTCCTTCAGAAAAACTATGACAGAAGGTATCATGCTGAACAAATAAGATACCTGTGCAATGCCTCGGGAAAGTCGGAAATCCAAGCTTACAGATTTTGATGATTTTGATATTTTTGTAGCACATAATGTTTGATCTAGTGCTATGGTTTCATTTTCACCGGAACTTCTATCTTCCAAGTCTTCAGCTTGGCCATTTATTTCTTTTGTACCTTTTTCTTTGTTCTTCTTCTCTAGCTTCTCTGTTTTCTTGCAAGTTTGATGTGTCATTTTGGTGTCTTTCACCAGACTGCAAGAATCTTTATTTTTATCTTTATGGTCCACTTTATTTTTGTCAGCCAACATTGTGTTACCATTTGATGAAACTTTGGAAATCCCAATATTCTCTTCACAGACAACAGTTTTTGTATCAGTCGTTGCAGTTGCAGTGAATGACAAATCAATAATGCGATCTTCTGATATAACAACTTTGGTATCACATGGCGATGCATCCATAACACGGTCTTCACACTCAATTGTCTCACAAATTTTAACAGAAGAAACCAATTCTTCCAATTCAAGCAATTGTTTCAGGTCCATTGTATCACGGACAGCAATGTCAAGTCCTTGCTCCAAAACAATCAAAGCCTCCTCTTTTTTCCCTAATGCAGAGAGTGCCTTGCCTGATGGAAAAATAACAAAAATATAAAATTTACTGGTGGCACTGTTTCCAAAAAAAAAAGAGTCACTGTCTAGGGAAGTTTCACTGCAAATAGAAGAACCTTTTGGTTCAGGTGTATTGGTGTACCGTTAGGCTTCAACAGTGAGCATGGAAGAGGTACAAAGAAAGAAGACACAAGGACAGCAAAAATAAAACATTTACACACTCATTTGTTAACAATAGAATGTCTTTACAGTATATGATGTGCACCTAAAGAAAACTCAAACTTCAAATATAATTCAAATAAGGCTTACTAGTGTATCTCCAGTTACATGTATTGTGAATTCTAAGGGCATGTATGCCCAAATCTAAACTTCTAGGATGAACCTAACAGACTAGCTTCTAGCTTTGAAGGTCAGCTATGATACCCTTGCAATAGTCTTTGGGAAGGCTCCATCAACAACTGTGCTTACATGGACCTTAACTGAGTTAGAAAAAAAAGACTACTGGAAATAGATAAAATGCCATTGCAACGCCAGCTCACACCACACCAACAAATCATTCCCTCTTCCAACATGATAACCAGTTAACCACTAACTACCATGTCCAGGAGTGCAAGAATTTCTACATATATATGAGATCAATACTTCAATGAACATGTACAAGAATTTCTACTGGGGAAGCCCAGTTGATCGATCATAGACAATTGTGCATGGGTTGTCAGCCAGTTCATATTCCATCTTTAATTGGAAAACAACAAAGAAAAAATACTGAACATCCCATATTAACTGATAGGAAATCATATACTACCTGCAAGTTCTTAGAAACGATGGTTGTTCAGTCACTGATGATACACAAGGCTTATGTTCCACTGGCACGTACACACTAGACAACACTTAAATTATACACTAATACACATGAGTTTTGCTCTTCTAAAATGTAAAATAATTTTCATTGACACACAGATACAGCTTAATCCATATAAAATAGTTAATGGTTCATGTTTAAACCCCTACACACGCAGTTGTGCAGGTCAAAAAAGTATATCTTCCTTTCCTATAGCATACATAGTCCAACACCTATGCCATTTATACCTAAGAAGTAAGAAAACTACTCCCTCATGATTCACACCACGGATCACAATGACTGTCTCAAGCACCTGCCATTTGGGATGATGAAAAGAAATTTTCCCTGAGATTAATTTCAATGCAGTGGTAGAATATAATATTTGTGTGTGAATCTGCTCTTGTTGTGTTACAGGCCCTAGGATCAAGGGTAAGGCTTTAAATAAGATTGAGAAGGATACTAGAGATTATGTCGTTTTCCTGGCTTGCTTAATCCAATGATTACAATAGGTTCCTCACACACAGGTCTCTCTGGATTTTGTTCTCTTTTGGGAGACCTGTTATCTCCTTTTCCTTCTATCTATAGCTGTTATGCTGGTCGTCAGACGAAACTTTATTTCCATTTTATGAAATGAAAGATTGGAAATTGGGGGTATTCCCTTATGCAAAAATAATAAAAAAAATTTATTTCCATTTTATGAAATGAAAGATTGGAAATTGGGGGTATTCCCTTATGCAAAAATTAAAAAAAAATATATAGTCCTCTCCTTACAACCGCAGATAAGCTCAATCTAAAATTCTAAAGCATAACCTTCCTAACTAATACAAAACCTTTCTTAACAAACAGATAATATACCAACCAACTAATCCATATCATAGGAAACTAAATACACTAATCCTTCCTAATCCAAACGCTACTGTTATATAGCCCAATCCACACGCACTGGTCGCACGGTACCCCCAAGCCCCAACCATAAAAGCTCTACACTAATGTTATCCACAGGTGTGTGTTTCCTTAAAAAGTAGGGAAAAAAATACTTCAAGTTTTGTCCTTCTGCTTGAAAGATGCTTTCTTGATGACTTAACCAGAAGTTTTTACATGCGAATGAGAATTACTTGTTTGAAAAAGAAGTACTCCTTCACTAATGTTATCCACAGGTGCGTGTTTCCTTAAAAAGTAGAAAAAATACATGTAATTTTCTTCTTCTGTGCTAAAGATGCTTCCTTGATAACTTTGCCAGGAGTTCTTATATGTGACTGACGATTACTTGTTCAAAAAAGGGGTGCTCCTTGATTCATGGGAAATTTCTAATTTGGAAACGGTGAGACCTACAAGTTTCAAGTCACCAATCAATATGTTTAGCTTGCAATGCCCATACATCAAGCAGTGATGGTGCATACTTAAGCATAGAGTAGGCCAGGTCCCACTCCCATCAGAACAAAAGCACAAGCGAGCACAAGAGGAAAGTAAGGAGAAGGCATGAACCTTTGAGGACGTAGGCCTGGAGCAGCCGGGGGTCGAGCTGCAGCGCGCGGTCGCAGTCCTTGACGACATGCTTGTGGAGCTCCAGCTGGGAGTAGCAGAAGGCACGGTTGCTGCGAGGGGAGGCCGAATTCGGGGTCAGCGAGCCAAAACCCTAGACCAGACGAGAGATCCCACGCGACGGGGCGGATCGGGGAGGGGGGACGGCAGTACCAGAGGTCGTGGATGGAGGAAGGGGAATGGCCGAGGAGCGTGTCGAGGAGCCGGATGGCCTTGGACCAGTTGCGGCTGCTGCAGTGGCGCGCGAGGTCCGCGCGGCCGGGGTCAGTGCCCATGGCGGCGGCGGCGGCGATCAGTCGCCGGTGGCCGGGGTGGGGGAGAAGCAACGAACGAGAGGCGGAGGCGAGGATGGATTAGTTTGAGAAATGGGTCATCAGTTGTACCTCTTTTAACTTATGGGGCCCTCTCTTTTCCTGTTTTTGCTTTTCAGTTTTTTCTGTTTGTTTTACTAGCGTGCTTTGCTTTTTTTTTCTGGGGTAGTCCTTGTTGTCTCGGTTAATTACCCTTTTTTAGGGGAAAAACCGTGCACGCTGGAATATTGGAGATTTTTTTATTTAAAAATCAACTTTTCATTAAAGATCACAAAAAAATATAGTCATTTCCAAATTTTATGGAAAAAAAGGTATTTTTGTGACAAATGAAATGTCGGCATGGGTATATTTACGTCATTTTTTGAAAAGGTTATATTTTTGTGATTTTTGTAAAAAGAAATTGAATATTTCAAATAGATGAATATTGGATAGGAATGATGCAAACGATCAATACTTTTGGCACTAAAGTGTTATTAAGTGAAATAGATTTATTAGGGAAAATTAAAATATATATCATTTGCATATAAACCAGGGATTGCCATGTTGAAGGTAACCAATAGATGGAATTGCACGATTAGTTTTGAGAAACTCAATTCTAAATATTGCATAGGGAACGTGAGAGAAGAACCCTAATCCTACATATATTTTAGAGCATATCTTGAGTGTAGGAGCCTCCGAATTAGGTCTTAAATTCACTGGGGATTGGATGTGACACAATTCAATTCTCATAAAAAAAATTGGGGAAAATCCTACCTAAATTTGCAAGAATTCCAGGAGAGATAGTTGAACATCCTAGTAATCTCTACTATATAAAAGCTTGCTATAGTGAATCCTGCTGGTGAGCGTTGAAGCTACTTTTTTCTATTTTGACCCCTGAAATTCTCTTATTTCACATATAGGTCTTTTGTGTTTATCATTTTAGTCCCCTTGTGTCTCTCCGCTCCGATAGTCAACTCTTGCCCGACCAGCACCTGATTCAAAGATTGGCGGCAGCCCAGTCCAAAGAGAACAAGAGAACGTCCAATGACTAATCATCTACACTATCTAGAACATCTAGAATGGGATCAAGGAATAGGCAGATCTTCTAGCTTCGCGGCTGCAGCTGCTCTAGCTCACCCAGAGAATTAAAGAGAACGTCCTAGTCAATATATAAAATCATAGGCCCATTTGTTTTTGCAATAAGTAGCACTCGAATCTTCTTGTATTTTTGAGGAACGATCTTGTTAATTTTATTACACTTTTAGTATCTCATGCCAAAGTGGTTACTGCGTTGGGCTTTTACACAGGGACAAGGCTGAGCAGTTTGCCCCCTCTCTCTAATAGCCTGTCTCTCTCAATCACCTGTGTTAACAGTGAGGTTTATGTGATGAGGAGCGGTTGCTAGTTGATACTTAGCAATCAGAACTCCCAGGTGCCAAAGGCATGGCTCAATTAAGATGGGACTATCCAATTAATTAACTAACCACAAAAAAGATCACAGAGAGATGCTAAATTATTCACATGACCAAGACGGCCATATATATAGCTTTGGCTCTGAAGAAAGGCACTGGCATGTGATCACTGGCTCAGTGATCAGTGTGTTTGCTTGCTTGAGGTGCAAGGATGGCATGATACTACCCCCGGCCGACAATGTTTGCCCGGCATGCGAGACAAATGTGCTCGAGCACCTACGCTTGCTTCTCTAGTGTGTAACCAAGCATAGCAGATTAATTAGCAGGTTTAGCACGGAAAACATTCTTCTTCTTTTTTTAATAACGGGGTAAAATTATCCCGGCCTCGATCTGCATCGGTTAATGCAGACGGCCGTCCATTATTATAAAGTTACAAATCTACTATACCATAAAGCCGTCACACAATAGTTGAATAATGAAATGCATTGCCATCTTACCATGAATCAAGGAAGCTCAGGCACAAATTCTACTGCTAAACCTCTACCCATGTTAATTTGGCAAATATTTCTGTCACTGTAGTTTCCAACCGACGACAAACAACTCGTATATTGTTTAGATCCTCCTCCTTTTGTGGCAAAGACCAAAATCGAAACTAATATGTCCCCCTAAGATCACATGCATAAAAGAGTTAGCTTTTGCTTTGTCAAAAGCAACTCCAATGCAGCTTAACCAAAGCGCCCAACAAATTAAGTGCACTTGTCCCAACCAAACTTTGATTCTTAAACTTTGTTTTCACCCTATTTAGCCATATTCCAAACAAATTTGAATTATTGCATGACGGTGGAAGACCAAATGTTATTTGAACCATTCTCCAAATAAATTTAGCAAAGTGGCAATTAAAAAAAAAGATGTTGTATAGGCTCCACATTATTACAAAAAACAAGTGACACTACCTTTCCGTTGCCATTTTACTAAGTTTTCTTTTGTCACCTGTACGGAAGTAGCACATGAACACCTTAATCTTTAGAAGAAGTTTTAATTTCCAAATGTTATTGTTTATAGAGAAAAATTACACTGTTGCCCCCTAAACTTACAGTGAAGTCTCACTTAGCCTCTAAACTTGAAATTTATTTTTTGGCCTCTTGAACTTGTATCCATTTACGTCACAGTCTCAAACACATTAGGGATATGTTACATACTAAGGTGTTTGTTGGTTTCTATTAAATGCTTAGGTGGTTGCCACACATGCGATTTATCTAACGAGCTAGCATCCACGTAACCTCTCTCTGACCCTCCCCTCTCTCTATCTCTGAAAAAAATCAACTTCAAAAATTCAACGTAAAATTTTTTTCAAAGTTTCAAAATTTTGAAATTCGAGTTTTGGATTTGAATCTTAGAATTTTTGAAATTCAAATTTTCAGCAATTCTTCAGTACATTTGAATTTAAATTTTGGAATTCAACTTTTGCATTTTTGATGTTTTGATTTCAAGCTGTTGGAATTTTCTACGCGTTTGAATGTGAAAATTCGAATTACAAAATTTTAGGACTTTGAAATCTCTGAAAAATCAAAGTTTTTGGATTCGAATTATCACATGTTTCAAAATTCAAAGCTGAAGTTTCGAATTTTGAAATTTTTGGAACTTTCAAATTGGTCTTGAAAATGTTGAACTTGAAATTTTTTTAAAAGAAAATCAAAGTAAGAAAAATTGAATTTTTCAAAAAGTTGAGCTTTTTTTTAAAAAAAAATAAGTTGGATTTTTCAGAGAGAGGGGTGACAAGTGATATGGATACCATCCCATTAAAAAAACTATCTTAACATTTAACGGAATCCCTAACGGTTTTGGAGTTACGGTGTAAACGGATATAAGATCAAGGAGCCAAAAAAGTAAATTTCTAATTCAAGGGGCTATGTGACACTTCGCTATAAGTTCAAAGGTAATAGTGTAATTTTCTCTTGTTTATATGTATGATGTTGGCATTACCCAACGCTCTATACATGAGTTGAACTGTGAATAGCCCATTCTTATGTAAAGACCATTGGAATGTATCATTTTGGTCATTTAATTGCACATCTACTACTTTATCTACTAATTAACGCCAAGCTATTAATTTAGGGTTTAATTTACTCCCTACAAGTGTGCTACTAATTTACTCCCTACAAGTGTTCTACGAAAAGAGACATTCTTTTAATCTACCATTTCATGTAGCATACAACTTCTTTTGCATAAGTGAGAACTAGATTTTTTTTGTAAAAATATATTTTCTTCTAAAGATATTAACAAATATTGGATGCCATTTGAACTTTCACATAACTAGGCTCATGTCGCCGAGCCGTCCGACGACTAATAAAAACAACTAGATGTACGGGTGATTTAAATCATGTCGGCTGATGGGCTGGCGATAAGAGACTATTCCTGTGAAAGTTTAAAATGGCATCCTATTTTGTGAATATTGTCAGAAGAACACACCACACTATCACAAGGAACACCCAGGTATGTGCTGCTGAAAGCTGCAGCGTTTTACTCTATTTTCAGACTTAAGTAGCAAGATAGATTATAGACTTAAACATGGCCTTAGTGGCCCAGGAAAACACGCACCACACCCCTCAATTCGTGCGCCATCCCGCACGTCAGGATGTGCTTCATGCACACCTACAAAATCTCTAACTGACTCCACATGGCACAAGGCTAGCTGTGCCAAGACTGAAGACTCAACTAATCAGACTCCTAAAAGAAAGGATCTTAACTAATTAGACTAGGCGCACAAGACTTATTCTCACATATCTCCTCCTAATTCTTGCTGCACCAATTATTCGTTGAGGTTGATCATGCCAATCTTGGTTCGGAGCTCCTAAAATTTAATCCTCCCAAGTGCCTTGGTCAGAATGTCACCCAATTGCTCTTCAGTTCTGATGAACTCCACCTTGATCTGGCTTGTATCTGCACATTCCCGGATATGGTGATACTTCACATCAATGTGTTTGCTCCGGTCATGATGCACTGGATTCTTGATCAATGAGATGGTAGACTTGTTGTCTATCCTCAATGTGGGTGTCCCTGGCATAGAGTTCTGCAACTCAACTAGCACCCGAGCTAACCAAGTTGCTTGACAGGCAGCATTGGAGGCAGCAATATACTCAACTTCACAGCTCGAGAGTGCTACCACTCTTTGCTTTGTTGATTGCCAAGTGATCGGGCTTCCTGACAAGAAGAATATCATCCCTGATGTACTCTTCCTACTGTCCACATCTCCTGCCAAATCACTGTCACTGAACCCTGTTAGTTCAGTGCCTTCTCCCTTCTTCCTTGCATACCAGAGACCCCAATGAACTGTCCCCGCTATATAGCGAAGAATATGCTTCATTGCTACAACATGGTCCTCATGTGGTTCCTCCATGAAGCGACTAACAGAGCCCACAACAAAGGCAATATCGGGACTTGTATTGACCAAATACCTGAGGCTCCCAATAATGCTCCTGAAGGAAGTTGCATCAGCTAGTGGTTCTGTGCTCTCCTTGCTCAGTTTCAGTCTTGTCTCCATGGGTACTTGGCATGAGTTGCTTCCTGCCATGCCACTCTTCTCCAAGATCTTTGCAGCATAGGCTCCTTGACTAAGTGAGATTCCATTTTCACTTTGCCTTACATCTATCCCAAGGTAATAACTCAACAATCCTAGATCACTCATCTAGAAAGCCTTTTTCATCTCCAACTCGAATGTCTTGATGTCCTCACTGCTAGCCCCAGTGATCACTAGATCATCAACATACACTCCAAGTACTAACCGCCCTCCTTTTCCATTTCTGGCATAAATGGCATAATCTGAGGGACTCCTCCTGAAACCAAGTGACAACAGAGTGTTGTCCAGTTTTGCATTCCATGCTCTGGGTGCTTGATGTAGACCATACAGCGTCTTGTGAAGTCTGAGGACCTTGTGTTTGCTGCCTCCACTGTTGAAACCTGGTGGCAGTTCCACATAAACCTCCTTCTGAAGTTTTCCATTCAGAAAAGCAGACTTCACATCCATATGATGCACTTCCCATCCTTCATGAGCCGCAAAAGCAATGAGAAGACACATTGTATCCATCCGTGCCACTGGAGCATACACCTCTTCATAGTCAATCCCTCGACGTTGTGCATACCCTTCACTACCAAACGGCCTTTATATTTCACCACTGCCCCAGTCTCATCTCTCTTGACTTTGAAGACCCATTTCAGGCCAATTGCTCTACACCCTTTTGGAATATCAGTGGGGGACCAAGTTTGATTGCCCTTAATTGATCTCAGCTCTTCTTCCATTGCTTTCCTCCAGCATGGATTCTTCTCAGCTTCAGCAAAGGACACAGGTTCCTTTGTACTTGTCATGTGTAACTCCACCTCAACCAGCTCTCGAGGTACCAAACCTGGAGGAGTAGCTGGTTCAAGCAGATCCCCTACTCTCCGAAATCGAACTAGAGTGGTACCATGTTCAGCATCCAGCTGATCTTCATAATTGGCCGGTGGTGTGACAAATTCAACCGGCGCCACCTCTGCTGGACCTGGAGTAACTCTGGGTGTTGTGGCTACTGTTGGTGGCGAAACTGCAGGGCTGGCTGGTCTCTAACCTCAACTCATGCTGGACCAGCTTGTGGCAATGAGGTGTATTCAACAGTGAAATCACCTCTCTCCAGATCTTCATCATCTGCTGCTTTGCCCCAATTCCACTTTGCCATCTCATCAAACACCACATCCCGTGTCACATGAACACGTTTTGTAGCAGGATCATAGGCACGGTAAGCCTTTGAGCCCGGTTGATAACCAACAAAAATCATAGGTTTACTCCTATCATCAAGTTTTTTTCTGATTTGGAACAGTTACCTTCACATGAGCAACACATCCGAAGGTCCTTAGATGGTGCACAGCTGGTTTTTTCCCATGCCAGGCCTCATAGGGGGTCTTTCCTCCCAAGCTCTTGGTTGGAGACCTGTTCAGCAGGTACACCGCCGTTGTCACGGCTTCTCTCCAGAAGTATCCCGGCAGTCCCTTTGCCTTGAGCATGCCGCGAGCAGTCGCCATCACCGTCTGATTTCGTCACTCCACCACTCCATTCTGCTGCGGCGAGTACGGGGCAGTGAGCTGTCGATCCACCTCGTGTTCTGCACAATGCGCAGCGAAGTCCTTCGACGTGAACTCACTGCCTTGATCTATCCGGAACACGCGTAATTTGCGCCCAGACTTGGCCTCAGCCCTTGCTTGGTACCTCTTGATCGCCTCTGGTGCTTGATCTTTGGAAGGCAGTAGGTACAGCCACATAAAGCGGCTGTGATCGTCGATGAGCAGCAGGAAGAAGCGTCCTCCACTAGGTGTCACCGGCATCACGGACCACACAGGTCTCCATGCACCAGCTCCAGCACTTGATCAGCTCGATAATTGTCTTGAGACGGGAAAGGTGACCTCCTCTGTTTTCCAGCGAGACACCCAGTGCACAATTGGTGGACATTGTCGATCTTCGGCGTCCCACGCACCATTCCTTCCTTTTCTAGCTTCTGCAGCGCTGGAAAGTTGAGATGTCCAAACCGCGTGTGCCATGTCCACGAGGTCTCAGCACCTTTGGCCAAAAGGCACACCGGTTGTGCGATGTTGAGGTCGAGTGCAAACAAACGATTGGAAGCCCTCTTGATCTTTGCCAGCAGCCTACAATCAGGGTCCCTAATCCTCATCATTCCTCCTTCAATCAGCACTTGGTATCCTCCTTCATCTAGCTGCCCAACACTGATGATGTTGGTGGTGAGCTTGATAATGTAATACACTCCCTCGAGTGTCCGGTGCTCACCATTCTTGCACTCAACCAGAACGGTGCCAATCCCTTCAATTCTTGCATTTGAGCCATCACCAAATTTGATTGAGCCCACAATTGCAGTATCCAGCTCGAACAAGGCCTTGCGTGACCCCAACATGTGGTTTGTAGCTCACGTGTCAACAACCCATTGAAGCGGATCCTCTCGGTCTTCTTCTTCTACCTGAGCAAAGACTTGCTCCTTCACTGGACGAACTCCTCCATTGGGTGGCAGTGAAACACTGGGCGATGGTGGCAGTGGTGTGGCTGGCTAGATCCCTCTTGCCTTGGCTAGGAGAAGAGTTTCCTCATCATCCTGGGTCACGTGAGCTTGACCTTGGCCTCCGTTCTTTGGCTTACTCCGGCAATCCCTTGCCCAGTGGCCCAGCTTCCTACAATTTCTACATTTGTCACCAGAGATGTCTCTGCCACTGCTGCTTCCGCGACCACGACCTCTGCCTCTACCCCTGCTGCGGCCGCCGTGACTTGCTCCACCACACGCAGCCTCCTGCTCCTTCTTGTGACGCGCAAGCCACTCCTCCTAAGTGAGGAGAAGGCGTCCATTGTTGTTCGTCGAGAAGGTGCGCCTACCCCGCTACTCAACTGCCCGCAGACGGCCAATCACCTCCTCGATTGAAAGAGCGTTCAAATCGAGGAGAGTCTCAATGGAAATAGCCACCTGCGACAGATGCTCGGGGATGACTTGGAGCATTTTCTTGACCACCTCCGCATCACTGATGTCGTCACCAAGAGTCCGAAGGTTGTTGGCGATGCCAGTGATCCGCATGGCGAAGTCGTCGAAGTTCTCCTCCTCCTTGAAACTGATTTCGCCCAAATCCCTTCGCAGCTTCTGGGTGTTCGTCTTCCTCACGCGGTCGACGCCCACACGCATAACCTTCACTGCGTCCCATGCAGCCTTGGTCGTGTCCTTCACCGCCAGCATTGCGAGCATCTCTTGCGGCACCGCGCGGAGAATTGCTGCCAACGCCTGACGGTCTTCGCGGTAGTCGGCATCACCGGTGCTCACCGCCTCCTAGAGACCTTGCGCCTAGAGATTCACCCGCATCACCAGCGACCATTCTTGATAATTGGTCCTGGTGAGCGTCGCGTAAACCATCAAGGCCGCCATCTCCTTCACCACGCGCTCCACGATCATGCCGCGCCCGCCTGTGTCTCGCAGCCAACCACGACGCGGCGGAGAAGGCGAGTGGCAGTGATCCTCAATGGCCAGAGTCCTAGAGCCGCTAGCCGATGACCTCGACATGGTGCCCAGAACCCCCAAAACGAGGCTTTGATACTATCACAAGGAACACCCAGGTATGTGCTGCTAAAAGCTGCAGCGTTTTTGACTCTATTTTCAGACTTAAGTAGCAAGATAGATTACAGACTTAAACATGGCCTTAGTGGCCCAGAAAAACACACACCACACCCCTCAATTCGTGCGCCATCCCGCATGTCAGGATGTGCTGCATGCACACCTACAAAATCTCTAACTGACTCCACATGGCACAAGGCTAGCTGTGCCAAGACTGAAGACTCAACTAAACAGACTCCTAAAAGAAAGTATCTTAACTAATTAGACTAGGCGCACAAGACTTATTCTCACATATATCTTTGAAAGAAAATTTATTTCCTCAAAAAAAAATTTTAGGACTAAGAAAGAAAGATCAAGCCCGCGACTTTCTTTTGCAAACATCTGTCGCTTTTAAGCCCAATGGCGCCAGGAGCCTAGGAAGTGTTTCCCATTGGCCATTGAATAGCCAAAAAGATGGCAAAATAGGTGGTTACTGGTTTTTTCAGTTTTTAGGAAAAAAAATTGGATAATAATTTGAATATGCATATTGTACTGCCTCCAATAGATCGAGATATGACGAAAATTTCTAATAACAACGAATTTTCTTATTTCTAATCCATGCACCTAAAATTTCTTCATAATACTTTTGGTCATGCCCAAACATCAATATCTACCAAAATTGTGATTATAGTAACGAATTCATCTCTCTTCCTAGCACCCCTTGTGACAAAATCATGGATCCGCCTGAGACCTAAGTAGCCAAGTGCCTTACACATATATTACAAAGACAGGGAAGAAGTGAACTGAATTTGTTTTTGAACAATTAGCAGGATTATCAAAAATAACGTGGAAGCTGTACCACACCTCGTTTACATTGGATTTACATGAAGTAAACAACTTCTGAGATTATAACAACCCATTGGGATTGCTGAATTTTGCCGGATTGACTACAGTGCCGCGGCGCCGCCATATCTGAAATTATGTGAACCTTTCTGAACTCTGAACTCTGAATGACTACAACCTCCAGCTTCTGAACTGCATACTGCTTTTCTAAACAAGTATTGATGATACCCGAATTGAACCTTGTACGTCCAAAATAAACTACATGATATCTTCTACTATATATCTATTCTTTATGCATGTCAATCTCATGTTGTACCTTTTTTAAAAATAATTAGCAGTAGTACTGCTGATAACTGAACTGAACTTTGATATCTTTGTACATATCACTCCTCAATCTCATGTTATACACTAGTCTTGCAACTCAATTGTTCAGGGGCCGGAGAAGTTGAGGTAAGTCTGCAGAGGCTCTGGCTCCGAGTCGCAGCTGTAGGTGTAGACGTCCAGCGGCGTGTTGCTGCAGCTGCTGCAGCACGAGTCCACCACCTTGGTGCGCCGGCGCGCGCGGCGGCCGTCGAGGTCGAGGTCGAGGTAGACGACGACGACGGTGATGTCGTCGTGGAAGTGCCGCCTCACGCCTCGCTCGATCGGCCTCAGGTCGCCGGGCCTCATCTCACGCTTCCTCGAAGCCTCCTTCAGCGCAGCCTGCACGAGCCTCTTGGCTATGCCCTGCGCATCAGACAGTTTGATGAAGCAAGTTCAGAGCTTCTCCATCTTCTCTCAACGGAAATGATCTCTCAAAGCTTACTTTTCTTGGGTTTTTGGAGATGAGCTGCACCGCGGCGGCGTCGGTGAGGTGGTCCCAGAGGCCGTCGGAGGCGAAGACGATGAACTGGTCGCCCGGCTTGAGCTTACGGGCGTGGATGGACGGGTCGGCGCTGATGACTGCTCGCTTCAGCTGGACGGTGGGGGAGCACAGCCGCTGGAACACCGGGTCCTGCTTGAACTCTGGCGTCTTCAGGTACACGTCCCCGATGGATCGCGACACCTGGATGACCCCCTTCACTCTCCAGGCGCCCCGGGCGTGCACTACGATCTGCTCGTCGTCGGGGTGGAGCGCGGCGAGCTCCCACCGGACCTCCTCTGAGGCCACGTTGTGCTCCGCGGAGAGCCGCTCGGCGACGAAGGCACCGTCTCCGGCCGTGCGGCGGCCGAGGACGGCGCGGGAGTCACCGGCGTTGGCGACGTAGATTGTGTCGCCGGTGATGGCGCCTACGAGGCAGCAAGAGCCAGCGCCGGCCGCACCGGGCATCTCGGACAGCGACCACCGGACCATCTGGAGGTACTCCTCGTCGGCCGCCAGGAACGCCTTCCGGATCACGTCGGCGGTCACTGCGCCGCCGTGCTCCGACGCGAACCCTGTTTTGGCGCCAAGAAGCACGATCTCATGTTTACGATCACAATGAGCAAGCATGCGTACGTACAGTGAAATTACGAGATCATCGAACGATCGGTATAAATACGTACCGTGGATAAGGGGGAAGAGGCGGGAGCGGAGGAACCAGGAAGCGTCGGGGCCGCCGTGGCCATCGTAGACGCCGACGAGCGTGGCGTCCGGCGACACCATCACCTGCCCCTGGTCCTCCATCACCTTGTTTGCCTGCGCCGCCGCCATCGAGAACTCCCCCGCGGCGTGCGCCCTCAGCTCCGCCTGCCAAGTCAGCCTGTCACCCCGCGCCGCCGGACACCCCCCGCACCACCTCGCCGCCGACCTCCACGCCATGCCCCTTACAGAACCTCCCGATTGAAAGCTAGGAAATGTGTTTCTTGATCGATCGCTGTGTGTGCGTGTCGATGAGGAGGTGGTTCTTGGCGAATGAATGGATGAATGCGGCCAGCTATTTGTTGGAGGAGAAGGGGAGCGAAGACGAAGCGCGTGACGGCCAGAAAGCTAGGAGTGTTCTTGTGTCGCCGTCGCGTGAGGCCGTGACATCCATGAGTGCACTGTGCATAACCGACCGCCCATATGGGATCAGATAATTTGACTTTTGACCTGTATGTCTATTTGCATTTGCATGGCGCTTTGAAGATAAACTTTTATGTTTAACTGAATTCAATAAAATTGAAACAATAAACTTTGAGAGCTCTGACAAGCGATTCCAAGATGTGGGCCCACGTCACTCAATTTGCTTATGTGAGCTTTAAGAAACGACTTAGAAATTTTCGAGAAACGATTTTGATAGGGATAATTGATAATATGCTCCAAAGTAGTTGCTCAATTGATGATTTGCCCTCCATTACATGCCTCTCTGCTATATGCCCCAAAGTTCCTTGTCCAATTGATAAAATGACCTATTTTAAAACTTTAACCAAATTTTGCCATACAACAAGTCTAAAATATCCTTTATGCCCCTCATCATGGTATTCTCACATGTTGCTACAGTGTCTCACATCCAATGTGGATAGTAACTTATTTAGAAATAATAGTATATCTATCAAGGGGGAAATGCATTTAAAAGAACAGAAAGTTGAACAAAAAGGTCCAAAGGGATTAATGGGAAACTTTTTTTGGTTTATTTCATTTTTTACCACCTCTAATCCCCAATATATGCAGCCATCAGTGTCACATCTAGTACTGCCGCAAAATTACCACAACTAGCACCCCACCCCCCCCCCTCCCCTCAACCAAGAGAAAAATAGAAGAAAAAAGGCAATTAAATAAGAGCGACCACCATGGGGCATAAAGGACATTTTCCACTTGTTGTATGGTAAAATTTTGTTAAAGTTTTAAAATAGAGCATTTTATCAATTGGCTAAGAACTTTGAGACATATAGTAGAGGAACATATAATGGAGGACAAATCATCAATCAATTGAACAAGTACTTTGGGGCATATTATTAATTATCCCATTTTGATAAGGCAAAACGGCTGGCCTTTCGAAATGACTATAATTAATAAACCATGAGCCTAAGCAGAGAAGTGTTCAATCTTCTCACCCTGTTTGGAGTGTTTTGAGAAGTCAAACCATTTAATTTGGTTTTACGGTTTTTTCACCGAAGTTGAAATCAAATAAATCTAAGCCATTCCAAACTGGATAGTTAGGTTGTGTCTGAATGCTTGAACTGAAAATGCTAGTTTAAATGGGTTTTGAGAAGTGGCATAGAGATATTGGACAACCTGCTTCAAAAAAAATTGAACCGTTCGGCTCAAAAAAAGGAAAAAAATGTTTTAAGCAGAACCAAACGATACGCACGGAAATAAATGTTTTTCTTAAAAAAAATAGTTAAACTGAAGCAACTAAACGTTCGTCTAACCTCGACTGGATAGAAGATAAGAATGACAGCTCCTAAACAACTTTGCTGAGCAATTACAGTAAAAAAGTCGTCGTTTTGGGGCTCAAAGGTGAAGAGAAATTGAAGTTGTCAAATCACTCGTGATGGTCTCAGTTCACAGTAGCGCAGTGCTTTTGGACTTTGGCAAGTGTCACTCGTGCTGCTTATCCCATTTTGTCAAAAATGTGTAGCAAGAAGTATGCATCCAAGTGCATGTCTGCCGCCAATGGAGACCCTGTATGCACCAAGCACAGCCATAGCCCATAGGCATGTAGGGCCTGTTTGGTTCCGTGTCTAGGTTTGCCACACCTAAGATTAGGCTCGCCACACCTGCTTAGGAAGGCGTTTGGTTCATTCCTCGCCGTAGGCTCACCAGACTTCCTTAGGCGCGTCGCCGCTCGCTTGCCACAAAAAATTTCGCCGAAGTGTGGCGGTCAAAACGACCGCCACACCTGCCTACGGCGCCGCAGGCGTCTCGTTTTCTTTTTCTCTCCCGACCCGCGGCCATGTCTAGGGTTTGCAAAAACCGCCGCCGACGATGCTAGCTGCCAGATCGAGGGAAGGTCAGGCGGCCGGAGGACCTCGTTGCGACGCTAGGTGGCCGCCGTCGGTACCTCATCATCACTAGACTAGAAGGGGAAGGCGCGACCTACTGACCAAAGGCGCCGTGTAGAAGGCAGATCGAGGGAAGGCATCCACACCCGTGACTGCTACTGAGTACCACGGCGGCTGCTACTAGTGGTGAGTCACCGGACTTTTTTTGGCCTGCTGCTGCTTACGTTCTTCTTCCTTGATTGCTTTCGGAATCAAGCTAATTTGGTGGGGATTGGTATGGGATCTTTGCTAAATCGTGCCGATGCGCATGCGTGTGTGGACTCGGCGGTTGGCTCGGCCGCTGCTCGTTCCTACCTCGCAAATGGATGTCCTGTTTTTCGTTCACAGACGACGCGCCGGCGCGAGTGCACGCAGGGCAGCGGCACGCGGCGGCGGACTGCCTCGGCAGCCGACTGAAGTAGTCGCACCAGTGCAAAATAGAACACCGGAGGATTTCTTACTGTTTTTGAACTAATAAATATATGATGCGATGCTGTTTTGGTATAAAAGGGGTACATTTAAGGTGAGCTAAATTAAATTAAATGTCATGAATTAGGTTGGATTTATAATTTAAAATATACAGTACCTGTGAATCTGTGATACAGATCGTCAAATCCGAGCAAGATTTTGTAGTGCTAAAGAAACTTCACTAAAAAATAATCAAGGAACACATTTGCAGTGTATTAAGCCAAATCACTTTGACATTACTGAGCTGACTTCTGGAGTATTCGTTTTGCATGCTCATTAGAGACCACTCATCAGTCATCAGTATTCAGTATTACTAATATTAGTGTGCATTGCATATTGCCAACAGATCAACATTTGACAGAGTTTTTGTGAACTGTCTAGCTTATGCATGTAATGAACCAGTATGTTATGGTCCTATGTGGTATGTACATTATAAAGGGGATACAGAAAATGGTATGTATAAAAGGGTAGTTTGTAAGACCAGTTTACAAAATGGTCTTTTGTGTATCCCCTTTCAGTTTACATGGGAGACAGAGAACATCCCCATTCAGATGCATATGCGCTTTGGTGTATACTTTAACGTTTATGCCAGCCTGTTTTGTATTTTCTGTCTATACTGCATTAGCTTTTAGCTGTGTGAGTCATTGAATTTTTTCTTTCCAGATGATTTTTTAATGCTTTCTATCAAGAGGTTTTGGGTCTGTTTGTTAATTTAGCTTCACTGCACTGTTTAGTTCAACTGGCCCATTAAGAGAAGATGTATGTGTATGGTGCAAAGAAATTCAGCTGGCTCGATGCGTGTCACGGTAGACAACGGCAGAGACATATAATTTTGGTTAGTGCCTTAGTGCCATGTGGTTGCTGGCCCATTTCCATTATCTGAATTCTGAAATGAAGCATCAGTATGGTTGTTTCAGCTTGCAAGAACTTCAGATTATGTATATGTTTCTATTCTTTTGCCGTGCTGATGTGATCTTTACTGCATAGGCAAGCATGTCCCTTTATTTCAATGAAGCTATCATTTTTCCATTACAAAAAAATTTTATGGTCCTATGTGGTATGTACATTATAATGCTTCCTATGTCAAATTATTAGCAGTCATGAACATTATAATGCTAAATGTTGAGACTTTATAAATTTATTTCTGGTTTTGATGATGTATCAACATTTTAGTAACTGAACCTTTTGAGATGATTTTGGCAATCGAGGCAATGGAACTGATGGTGCACCTGGGAAAATTCTGAAAGAGGACCATATGTCTCATTGTCATTCTTCTCTTTGTTTTCCTTTGATTTCTTCAGGTACTCCACATGCACACACACATGCAGGATGAAGCAAAATTATTGATCTATCCAAGTTGGATATCATGCAAGCCGTGAATATTGATCTCCAAACCAAGAAATGGAAATAAAATTTGTATTTAACTTGCAAGTATTTTATTGTACATATGTTTCCTTGTACGTATGGTATTTACATTGTTGAACTTCCATAAATCAAGAAATAATGTAATGAAATATTGACATGGCTTTGCAAATCGTTCCTCTTCTGCTCTATGAACTATTATCTTGTCATAATGAAAATCTGCACTGCCAGAGACAAATACATGTCGTGTTTTCCACAGATAATAATGGAGAATTAATTTTTATACACAACAGAACATTGCCAATTCATCATGCGAGAAATAGTGTGGCAGCCATCCAAACACCTACCACAACTTCTTAGCCGTGCCTAAGCAAAAGCATGGGAAGAATCCAAACGGCTACCACCAAAGTCTTAGGCTTGCCTACCTTTAGCAGTGGCAGTGAACCAAACACATGCTACCATTAGGCAGATTAGTCGTGCCACAACTGTGGCATACTACTAAGGTTAGGCAAGGCAAACTTAGCCACGAACAAACAGGCCCGTAGTTCTTATGTGAAATCCAAACAGGATGTTTATTATGGCTTATTTGTTTAAACTTATGTGCTTATTTGGTTATCTTCAGTTTAGAAACACATATGTTTTGGCATTTTAGGTTTTTTTTAACAGAATTGCTAATTCTCAGACGACCGAAATTTTCTTAACTATTAGTCAATCTAAAGCTGCACTCTACTAAGACTAAAATTGCACAGCTTACAAAGGTGCAATTTTAGTATCAAAATTGCTACTTTTGAATCATCAGTTTTATTCGTTGATTTCTATACTTTGTTAATGTATAAATCTGTCGAATACACGTGCTTACATGCTTTTATTTTTCTATGTTTCAAACCATCATATTTATTTCAATAAATCTAAAACTGTACACTAGTAAAATTAAATTTGCACTTATTTAGAATGTGCAATTTTAGTATAGTTATAGTGCAATTTTATTAATAATCGACTGACGCTTATTTTATTATCAGACAACTTGCTCTTAGTCGGTTCCTTTAAATAATTTTAAAGCCATTTCTACAAGCTTTGAAAAGAAGTTAAGCAAGGTGGATCGGACTCTATAAATCAGTTCAAAGAACTCACGAAGTTCAAATTATTAGTAAATAAGGTCAGCTTACATGTCATCTCAAACGTTTTTTTTTTTTTGTCTTAACCACTGATTTGCGTCTCCATGGGAAGAGTTAAGCGTGCGCGTGCAGATGCCGTATCAGTTGGGGTAGTAGCTACCAGTAGTCCGCAGGTTGACTAAAAAGTTGTGTTTTTGGTTACCTTCAGTCACACTTGTGATCTAAATATTTCGAAATCTAGAAATATTTAGATTGAAAATCAAACATGCATGTCCATCTTAATAGCTACTTCCACGATCTTATGATTTTGGTTGGTTTTATAGATGAACCGCAATACCAGTAGTTGATAGTCAATGTTGAGTATACCTGCGAGTGTTCATGATTGATTGTAATCAGTGTAGTTACACGCAAGAGCCCTGGAGCTAATGGACGACCTTTACCAAACTTGGAGATTTCTGATTCTGAAGCTTAGCTACTACCAGCCCGGGTTTACCTGGACTGAAGATTTAACGTGCATTCATGGCCCCGGTTTCCATGACACCGACAGAGATCTGACTGGTCATACATCACAAACATGAGCTCATCTTACTGCAAGCCAAAATTCTTAAGATATTGCCCTCCTTCTTGGACGATGTACGTGCCAAAGAAAAATGGAGTCAGGTCAGGGTTGGCTGGTAAACAGTTGTATTCAGCAATCAGCACCAGGGATAGGTGGGGCTTTCAAACACTGAAATTTTCTGAAGATTCTGCATTGCAGGATCGTCTACATCTCTCTTGTCTTCAGAACAATGGCTCCTATTGAGTACTGGCAACGGAAAATTTTGACTGAACCTGACGCTTAACGCAGCTGAATCCAAGCAATTAAGCAAAGCAAGGCATCACGACATCTGCATCTTAACTTACTTGAGTTCTTGGCAGCAGATTAGAGTGCAGTGCTGCTTCTTCTAACAAGGACTAATCACTAGAGGGCGTACGTACAAGCTAGCCAATGAGCGGACAGGTGAGCTAAATTATGACTTGTAGCGAAGAAGCCTTAGAGACTTCCCTAAATTCGGATCTCTATATCTATTCTCTAAACCACTATTCATTTTCTATATTTTTATTCTATTCAGCAGAGTCTCTATTCTAGAAAAAATATAAAGACAAGAGAGAGAATATCTAAATATAGAGACTCGAGAGAGAATCTCTAAATTTAGAGACTGACATAGAGACTCTGCTGGATGGATATAAAGACTAAGACAGAGTAGCAACAGTGATAGAGCATGCAAACAGAGACTCTGCTGGATTTGCTCTTGTATCCACATGAAAGTTTCAGAAGATTTGGTGCCACTAGTTCTCAAGGCAGTACGTAGTACATCTGCATCATGACCATCTAATGAGTTCTTGACAGCAGATTAGAGTGCAGTGCTACTCCATCTAATTAACAAGGACTAATCTCTGTGGACTACAGTAGAGCCTACGTACTTGTCAGTTGACACTACTACAATTGCTCCTAATCAAAACTTGTGCACTTCTCGTTGCCACGTTGCAGTGGCCTGGAGCGTCAGATTAATTGCTATTTTGACTTTTTTTTTTCTTTGATACTACAGTGTTTCTGGTTAGGGCTAGGGTGTCAATTCAGATATTCAAATCATATTTCGGTTGATAGAATACAAATAGGGCATAGATTTTTTTCATCCGAATTCATATTCTTATTTTTTTTGTAAAGAGGTTTATCGGGGATCAGATAAAAATACTTAACAGGTAGGCCCTATGCACAACATACCCCTAGAGATGCATACCTAAGGAGGATAAGACGAACTTGGGTTGATGACTCGTATTTGTACCTCGGTTTTGCTGCTCGGGAGTGGACCTCCTTTCTCATAGGCCGTTATAAGGATCATTCTAAGCTTTAAGGGGATATGTCAAGACGATCAACCCAATATCCCCAACCGCTTTAAGAATTCATCCATATTTAGAGCTCAAAGCCTTTCAGATATGGATATTCCTTAGAGAGCAAGTTAACATATTCTTACGATATATATATATAAATATGATCGATTTTGAGTTATCTAAATGGTTCTCCAGGTCGTATGGGACTCAGACCATATATACCTTATACTATAAATACCCCCTCCTTGAGGAGGAGGGCATCGAGATCTGTCTTTGCAACCTCATCGCAATAATATAAACGTCCACGTGCAACTGGAGTATGGTTATTATTTCTTTCCGAGAGGCCCAAATCAGGATAAATCTTCGTGCCTAATTTGTTATTTATCTCGGTGAGACCGTATATGTACGACGAAAATCCTTTAGCAGAAAGGGGTTATTTGATCCCTTAATCAATAAGTAAGTTTGGTGGAAAATCTGTTTCCCAATCATCGACAGGTAGCACCGTCCGTGGGGATCGATAGATCCTTTGCTGAAAGAATCCCGAAGATGTCGGATGTCGAGCGTTCGCCTGCCCATCATGCTCCCGTTGACCGGCATTATGACAGTCATGATGGAGCAAATTCGGAATATGTTTCCAAGATGGTTCCGTTCCGAGCCATGCTTATCAAGTTTTCCATGTTTGATGGGAACGATGACGAGCTCTATGTTAGACTGATATCCCGGATCAAGTAGAACTCGATGACGGAGTAAAGCGGTGCTCATGGAAATGGAGCGATCGTCCCGGTGCATGGCGTAGGAGGCAACAAACTCTTGAGGATACAGTTTCCCAGGAGCAGCCCCCCGATGACATCACCACAAAGGAGTGCTGCTGCTGGTCGTCGTCGTCTCCGCCGCAGCGAGGTGGTAGCGCATATACCCGCTTACCGACGGCCACGGCTGTAGTGTGGCAGCCACCGTGCAGTGGATCTGGCAGGCGAGGGCCAAGAGACTGCAGCTTCGTCGTCTTTGTGTCGTAGACGAAGGTTGGGGCAGCCGTCTTGCTTTTCACGGCGGCGAGGAAGACGTCAAGATTGCCCGATGGTGGGCTGGTGCATGGATCAGGGAAGCCGCGCTTGTACAGCTCCGATTCCGACGCTGGCGAGCTGTAGGCGTCAACCTTTGTACCAGTCATCCAAGACGAGGTACAGGTGCTTGCTCGCTGGCACTTATATCACCACCAGCTCTCATGGCAACTTGGCAAGGCGTTACGGCATCTGCATCTTGACTTGAGTTCTTGACAGCAAATTAGAGTGCATGCAGTGCTGCCTCTTCTAACAAGGACTAATCACTGGCTAGTAAAAGCATCCTCATCAACTACTTCAAATTTCTACTTTATAACACTGTTCTCTACACACTCTATCTATCAGTATAAAATTTCTTCACACTTTATATTACACTCTAAAAGATTTCTTCCCTTCAGCAGATACTCTATCCAAATAAACAGTGTTATAGAGTGTCTGCTAGTGAGCTAAATTATAATTTGTGGTGAACAAGCCTTACGTGCTTGTCTCCACATGAAAGTTTCACAACGTTCCGTGCCACTAGCTCTCAAGGCAGTACGTACATAGTACGTCCATCTGATGAGTTCTTGATAGCAGATTAGAGTGCAGTGCTACTCCATCTAACAAGGACTAACCTCTATAGACCAGCTAGAGCATACGTACTTGTCAGTTGACAGTTGACACTACTACACATGCTCCTAGTCGAAACTTGTGGTGAAGAGTGATGGACACACAGGGTGGCTCAATCTTCCGGTGAGGGGATAATTTTGATTTAGCGGAGTATGACTTTGACGATTCGGCTACGAACCATGTAAGAATAAGCGTCCGCAATTGCTAAACCGCACTCCTGATCGTTATCAACCGTGCCAAGACACGGATGACCTGACCACGAAGGTCTATTCTTGCAAGCAATCGAAGAACTAGCAAAAACAAGGATGAAACATACACATAAGTTCAGGTTTTAAACTTGTTTACTGGTGCTCCAACCGAGTCAGGAGAACAAGGATAAAGTTCCACACATGGGACAACTAATCTTAACAAAACCTGAGGAGAAATGGAAGAAACTTGTCTAATATATAGCCAAGAAGATGGCTACTAGAAGGTGCTCTCACGCAGCTAGAGATACATGGGAACACAGCCCAAAATTAAAGGTGGCGTAGCACCCGAAGAGATTGAAACCGCTGAACGTTTTTGACTGTTCTGACCAGCTCGGTAAGAATTTGAAAATGAGGCCAGATCCGTTGGAAAGAGCACGAAATTTTCTTTCCATCAAGTGTTCACATGCTCCAAACAGAGTCTGTTTGTATTCTCTATAAGCATTTGATTTTAGACTGGTCATTAGAGGCCGAGTTAAAACCTTTCGCGTTTCCACCTTGCTTTATAACTTGTGTTGGCAGATTAATGCTCGTTTCCACCTTGCTTTATAACTTGTGTTGGCAGATTAATGCTCTCTTGATGATCCTTACCTAGGTTTCTAAGTATGAGAATATTATTAGGTAGTGGTCTATTCTCCAATGTAAAATTATACGATCCTAGAAACGAATTTACCTGATAATTTAGTTGTCACGCACGGCCTCATGTAATTGATCCTTGGTCGTTGGTCCCGTAGGTGTATCCTATTTGGTGATGTCCTCATGGAAGAGACAAATCACTTGTGCTTATATCCACCCCTGGTTGCCGACTTGCAGTGGTACGGAGCGTCAGATTAGTCATTATTGACTCTTTTTTCTTTGATACAACAGTGTTTCTACCTTTCTGGTCAGGGCTGAAGTCAATTAACATAAACCCATTTCTTAAGGAAAACAAAATAACTTAAACCCCGAGCATGGTATCGCTAATCGCATTATGCACACTTTTTGTTTTGCTCAATTTTAAATATCTAGGTCCCGTACTGCACAATAGATATCTTGTTAACAAAATTTGCTTACGTGGACCATGAGATGAACAGGCACCCTGAGAAAATAAGAAGCAAAAAAAAAAATTCAACTATAAGCCAGTTGTACAGTTATTAGGATATACAAATAACACAATTTTAAAGAATAATATATTTATCTTGTTTCTTCTTTTTTACTTTTGGATTCCCCCCTGAATTGTCCTTGTGTCACCTCCATGCATAGACACATTTTTTAAAAATTTTCTTACCAACAATTTGCATTATATTTTTCTGCCTTTCTCACTAATGCACATGCACAACTATTTCATTGGTATGAGAAATAACATCCCACATATACAACTCTTGCAGCCTAGATTTCAAGGCCCAAAATTCTGCTTGGGCTAAGATCAACTGATCTACTAAGGGTGGGTTCTTTTCAACTTATCTTATTCTACTTATTTGCCTTATCTCGTAACTTCGAGAATTTTTCGAGGTGGCCTCGAGAGCCGGATGCCCTTGGTTTTTAGAGTTTAGAGAGCTTTTAGACACGCCTACGAGATAAAAAAAAGACTCAAAAGGTAATAAAAAAGTGAGATAAGTCAAATAAGACACGAGATAAGTCAGATAAGTCCCAAACACAAAGGCCAACCGGCTCTCGAGGCTATCTCAAAAAATTCTTAAAGTTACTACATAAGGCAAATAAGTAGGATAAGATAAGCTAAAAAGAACCCACCCTAAAAGGGGTCATTTGATTGGGGCAGATAGCCAGGTCTATTTTGGCAGGTGCTGCGACCGAGTTACAATTTCCTCCAGCATGTTCTAATAAAACGGGGCATAGTTGTTGAAACTGAACTTCGAGAGGTTAAAATTGGTTTTGAAAAATTTATCCACTTGGTTTAACTTGTTTTTAAGAGCTTTAAGAAGTTACTTTAAGATTTTTTTAAAAACAAGATCAAGAAAAAAAATACCCTAGCTGAATTGCTAAATTGACGGCAAGAAGTTGTAGTAGGCAGAAATTGTTCACCGTATAGCCGTCAACTGGGGTGTGCTACCTGTTAGAGCAACCACAGCAGGCGCGTTATAATATTGTGGCGCAGGCAGCACAGTGGTTTGACGCGTGATGGAGGCTCCTAGCAGGTACACGAGAAAAAGATTACCGCTTGGCGCGGGCTACTGGAGACGCCATTTTTGGCGAGGAAGCATACGCACGCTTTCCTGCTTCCTTGCAGGCGGGTGCTCCATGTAGTGTTCTTCCCGCGGGCGTCCGGATCTGCGCAAGAGGAGGTGTCGGCGCGCGGGCTGCGAAGCGAGCGACACTCGTTGCCACCGGCGGAGGAAGGAAGTCCGGTGCGCGAAGGCTCGCCTCCGGTCACGGCGGCGTCGGAGGAGTCGATCCCATCGGCGAACTCCTCATCAGATCCCAGTTGCGGGCACGGCGACCGGAAAATGTAATCCGACCTCGCCTTTGGCTCGACTGGGGATAGTTGGGGGCGAATCGGTTAGGTTCATCGGCGATTTCGGGGGAGCAGATTGGGGATTCTGCTGTGTGGGGAGATTGGGGACATTTTAGGGTGGGCTTCATTGCCGCCAAGAGTGGGGGAAGTGCCGGCTGCATTGCACATTGCAGTGTGCAGAACGTATTGTCAATTTGGGGATTATGGTTCTCGCATCGGCCATTCACCACTGTTTAGTGCAGTAGCACATTCGGGGCTTGATTTTGAGCAATGCATATGTGCATACTACTAACGAGGGGGTGTTCTTCGTAGATGGCATCGGAGGGCCGGACTCAACTCAGAAACTGATAGCCCAGCTCATTGAGGCGGTCGAGGATGTTGCGTCCAATGCGAAGAAACTCATGGAGCAGCGCTATGACCCAGGAACCTGCCCTGTGGCCATGGCTTCTAACTACGCCGCCATCGACATCGACTTCTTGGCTAACCACATAGACTGCCCTGCCCTTGAAGCCCGTTCCCAGTTGGGCGCCCTCGATGATGCAACCAACAATCAAGCTTATGAGGACGCCGCCAACCCTTCGGATGACATTGACCCATATGACGTTGTCTCTTCAGATTGTAAGCCCGAAGATGATGAGGCCTATTGCTGCTTTCAGTGTCACCTAGAAGTGAACGGCGTGGACTACGACAACAAGCAATCGCGGGAGTGTAGGCGTGCTGCAATGCTTAGTTCATATGTAGGAGTCCTGGTTGATTAATAAGCCGCGTCAATTATGCTAGTTCGAGATGTATGTTTCGTTGTGTATCCGTCGTCCATGTGATGTCCAAACCTTATATGTCAAAGTATGTAGTACATTCAGGCAGTGTACTAACTTCATTCGTATTATCCATAATTTAGTTATGACGATCGTCCGTCCTTGCAGTTATGTGCTTTCCAATTTTATTACTACTTTGAATCATACTGCTGACTCATTTTTGCTTGTGCAATATTTATGCAATAATATGCAGGAGTCGGACGGACGAAGAATCTTTTCGTCGCATGATGTCATATGAAGGACTGTGGCCAACATTGTCATTTGGTGCGGCTGCGCCAGGCCCTCGTTCCACGTTTATGCCGGGCTAGCCCTTCACAGGGGCTGGCATGTACGGTGCTCTGCAGCACGGCTCTTTCACAGGTTCGTATGGCTCACCGTCCATGTTTCCTTGTACTGCAGGAGCGTCCATGGGAATGGACAACTGTACTGGAAGCTACTTGGAAGAAGAAACGGAAGGCGAGGTGGATGGGATACCGACGACACAGATAAGAGGAAACAAAGGAAAGCAGAAGAAGGGGAAGAATAAGGCGGTCCAGACAAGTACAGAGGGCCGATGTCCTAACTACAGCGATGCGGAGGACAGGGTGTTCATATCTGTTTGGTTGAACATGAGTTACGATCCTGTAACGGGCAATAGTCAGCCAGCCTAGAAGTTTTGGACAAACATATTTACGGAGTTCGAAGAGCATGCACCCAGGAAGAACCTTAGAGACCAAAGGTCGCTGGAGCGCAGGTGGCAAACGATTAATAAGACTGTTAATATATTCGTAGGATGCTATCGAAAGATTGAAGCCCTCAACCAAAGTTGGAAAACAGAGGATGACAAGGTAGTACTCATGTTTGCTGCACTTCACTTCACAATTTATGTTATGCTGTTACTATGTTCTACGGGAAATGGTAATGATGTTACTATCTTATAGCTGCAGTAATTTTATTTTTGTTAAGCGCTGCTACTATGCTCTAGCTTAAGTAACTGCCTGTTGTATGATGTAGTAAAGTAATGCGGCTGCCGTATGAACTTTATTTAGTTCATTGTCTACTAATGTTTGATCTACACTGTATGATGTACTTTACTTCCAATTGACAGCACTTCTTCATGTATGTTCAAATAGGGTGGGTCCTGTTTGAAATGACTCCTGATTTTTGTTAAATAATACCTAGTTCTAGGCATAATGTTGACAAATGATGGTTATGACATGTTCTAGGTGAAGTTTACGAGTCTGTTAGCAGCAGTTCGTTAGGGTGAACTTAATGCATGTTTGTTTGCGGGTTAAAGATGCGATGGACTTATACAAGCAGGAAACCAAGAAGGATTTTGACATGCGACATTGTTGGGAAGTCCTACGTAACCAGCCGAAGTGGCTCGCTCAAGCTCCCATCATGTCATCATTGAACAAAAACCAGAAATCCACCTCCGGTGCTTCACCAGCTGATTCGAATAGCCCTATTGGCGGATCGCATTCCATGTCCGCCGAGCCTCTGCCGATGGGCAGGAAGCAGGCGAAGGCACGTAACGCATCAGTTTCGGCTCCATCAGATCAGGTCTTCGAGCAGTGGCAACAGCTAAAAAACGATCAGAATGAGTACAAGAAGGCGTACTACGAAAGGTTGGCGAAGGCAAGGGAGGATGAGGTCATGGCAAAGAAGATCTAGATGGATCGTATTGCAAAGGCAAAAGAGGAGGACATGGCGTTGAAGAGAATGGAAGCAGAAAGGGATGCAAAAGAGAGGCAAGAGGTAGCATATATGAGGAGAATGGAGTATGAGATGCATATTATGGGTGTCAATCTGGATGCCATGTTGGCAAGGCAGCGCAAGTACTACAAGAAGAAGCAGAACGAAATTTTGGGGGTGTCTAACGATTCAGATTCGAACGACGAGTGATGTTATGTCAGTGTCTCAAATAGTAAACATATAAATTTATGCACTGTAATATGTTGTTTCCTTTCCTATTTGAACATATATGTTAAGGACACCGAGTGTGTTTGTTGTATCATCCGTTGGTTGCTCCCTACGTCGTTTGTTCATTTATATTAATACATGGTGGTTTATGTACTGAGTATATGAAAGTGTTGGTTCATTAATAACTGCTGGTTTGTGTACTGTGCATATAAAATTGTAGGGTTGCTAATAGTTGGTTGTTTGTGTAATACGTATTTTGAAATTACACCATGCAGTTGATAGAGGTACACCATGTAATACGCATATTTGCAAGTGACATGGTAGATGTAAACAGAATAGGTTCATATTACACATAGAGTTGACAGTAGTACATGGTAGTGGACGTGGTACTAACATACATAGTAGTACATGGTAGTAAATGGTACATACATGGTAGTAAACAGGACATACATAACCATACGACTGTTTCAAACTAAACGTCTCCATACCTAGCCCACTTATGGTCAACTAGGTCCTGCTTCAGCTGCCGATGTACCGCTCAGTCACGGATTGCAAGGTTCATATGGACGAATTCATCTAGGAGTTGTGAACCTCCACGAGTAGGCTGCACTAGCTCTCCCATGCCGAAAAAATCTGGTGCCTCATTAGGTAACCCTCCCTCATCTTCCACTACCATGTTATGCATAATGATGCATGCACTCATCATGTACTTTAAAGTTTTCGTGTCCCAAAAACGAGCAGGCTCACGAAGCATGTGGAAACAGGCTTGCAATTGACCAAACGTCCGTTCGACATCTTTGCGGCATGCGCCGCAGAGTATAGCTCGGCTTTACGAGTCAAAGGAAGAGGGATGTTCTTCACAATAGTGGCCTACTCGGGATAAATACCATCAGGAAGGTATACCCCATGGAGTACTAGCGGCCATTGATGGTGAAGTTAGTGGGAAGTGCCTCCCCCATTGCAAGCCTATCAAAAAGGGGAGATCGATGCAGCACGTTGATGTCGTTATTCTAGCCCGGAACGCCGAAGAAAGAATGCCAAATCCATCCGTCGTAGGCTGCAACTGCTTCGAAGATTAGAGTAGGGCCGTCGGCGTGACCAGTGTACGTACCATGATACGCAGTCGGACAGTTCTTCCACTTTCAATGCATGCAATCAAGGCTCCCCAGCATGCCAGGAAAACCCCATCGCTCCCCTTCAGCTAGGAGACGGGCGGTGTCATCTTCGGTAGGGGCACGGAGGTACTAATCCCCAAAAACGTTGACAACGGCCATGGCGAAGTGCCGCGTGCTATCTAGCACGGTCGTCTCGATAAGTCATAAGTACTCGTCAATGCTATCCACATACCTCCCATACGCGATCATCTGTAGGGCCGCCGTCATCTTCACAAGAGGGTGAATGCCGAGCTTCTTCACGTTGTTCCTCTTTTGCCAAAAATAGGAGTCGATGTCATGGACGGCATTGGCAATACGGAGGAATAATCGCTTACTTATATGAAACCTACATTCATGGAGATCTTCAGTCTTCAATTTCGATTAGCTAAGAGCTGCCAAATAACAAAGGCGAACACTCAGGGACTTGCCTGCGGTGAAACAGACCCTCATGGTATATGGGCGAGTCGGCGAAGTAGTCACGGATCAGTTGAGCGTATCCCTCGTGTGGGCGGTGATCGATGTGGCGATGGCCCGATTGGGACCTTCCACTACGCTTGCCAGAACCCCATCCTCCTTGGAGGAATCGGAGCTCAAATGCGGATCCTCGTATGAAGCCTCCGATGAACTACTCATTGGTCGATGCAAGAAATATGGTAAGGGTTTCAGATTTCGAATGAAACTGAAGGTGGCCGAGAAGTCATATATAGGGGATGTGTCTTCCTTCTGAAGCCAAAGGCCTTGGAGGTTCCTTCCCTACGAAGTCACTGCGCCCTTCCCATTCCTTCCTTCGTAAGTCAAAGGCCACAGGCATTCACTGCAACCTATTGAGAAGCTTCATGTAGGAGTCATGATAAATAAATAAACAAGGAAGTGAATACTCATTTAATTAAAATGGCAATTATATATTTGAAATTATTTTCAAAATTTTAAATATTTTAATTAATCGTATGCAATTCATCATTGCAAGCAATTAGTCCACAATTTACTGAAATACGGTCACAAATATGAAAATACGGCGGTTAGAGGGTGGTTGACGAAAACAATATAAAATTCTTAAAAAGAATATGGAGTATGACATATGGAGTAGCTGATGGAGGAGGATGTTGTATTAATATGAGAGAGAAGATAGAGGGATGGGTTTTAGAGTGAAATGGAGGGAGTGGATGGAGTAGGTGCTGTGGTTGCTCTTAGATCATCCGTAACAGACGCTCTATAACACTGTTCATCTTAATAAAGTAGCTGATGGGAAGAAGGAAACTTTTAGAGTACAGTGTAAAGTGTGAAGGAATTTTAGAGAGAGGGATAGAGTGTGTAGAGAATAGTGTTACAGAGTAGAAATTTGGAGTATCCGATGTGGATGCTCTTAAAGACTCATCAGATAGGCAAGAGTCTTGACCTACCGTATAGGCCAGTACATGCAAGTAAAAAGGACTACATTATTATCTATACTATAAAGAGGGATCTCAATCCGTCTACCCATGCGTCCACGTCATTGAAAAAACCTCGGCCGTCCGATCTGCGCCTCCGGCTCAATCCATCCGTCGGCTTTCGCCCGCCCACAAACGGATTGCTAATGCAAAAAAGCCCTCCGCTTTTTTCGTTTTACGTTACCGTCCTCGGTTCTTGACGACCGTTCGAGCAGCCGATCAAACGGCCTTCGTTGCGTCACCTTTACGTTTAGCCCCTTCTCTTTTTCCCGTTCTCAACCCGCAATCCTTTCGTCTGCTCCAAACCCTAGCGCACCCCATCCAGCGATTCGCCCCTCCTCCGATCGCCGCGTTCTGCGGCGCCTCCTCCTTGTCCCAAGACCGCATTCATGTCCTCTCCCGTGGATGGATCAACGTTCTCCCGGTACGCCTCCTCCTCTACTTGCATCGACTGTGGCGGCGGCCAGATCCGAGCTCCCGGCCTCCTTAACGTCGCCCGTTTGGCCTCGCGCCACCTCCTCCCTCAGTCCCCCTTCTTCTCCGTTTAGCAGCATGCCACGATGGCTACATCTGGGCCCTCCGCCGCTGCTCTTCCGATCGAGGTCGTCGCTCCTTCTCTACCCCATTGCCGCCCTCGATCTGTTCGGTCACGCCTATGCCAAATCCAGCCACCTAGACGGCGAGGAGGAAGGGGATTTATGGCTCCCAAGGAAGGTATTCTTCTCACCTCTGCCAGATTCGGGTGCTCAGTTACAAAGTTCGCTCTTTTTTTCCCTGTTCTTCCCTCCCCTTTCCGGTCGATCGCAAGGGAAATCGCAAGCGGTTGGTGATGACGGTGAAGGAGTTTTCTCGCGTGAATCATTGCAGAGGCAAAGGAGGAGGCTAGCGATGTTCTTGGGAGGCCAGCGATGTTTTTGGTTCCGTAAGGAAGGTTAGCTGTGGTCATTGATTTCTTTCCTCATCTCAATTTGTGTGGCTTATCGAGTGTTGGCTGTATCTTTTCTTTTTTGCTTTAGTCTTCTTTGCTCCTTCAATGCCCTTATTTTCTAATCGTAGAAAAATCATGTTATATGAGTACGTCACAACTTTAAGCGATCTTTTAATTGATGTCGATTTGGGATTCGATCTTATTTGCATTTGTTTATTAATCTAGGTTGAGTTTTCTTTTGTTTCGCTCCATATAAAAAATCATCTTTTGCTTTGCAAATAGGCGCCCTGAAGGGCTACATGAGTTAATTTTCAGCCTTAGTTGTGGTAGACTCAAAGAAAACAACAGTTTTGGAAGGGGACAGGGGTGATGTAGATGCCAATTTTCTTAGAGCATTTCATGGCAAGAGAATGCCTGAGATACTCCCAACGGTCAGCATGTGCTTTTCATAGCAAATCAGACAAGCAAAAACCTCCCATCACCGCGAATAATGATGGAATTGAGTCTGTAACTCTCTATATATTATAATGATGATGTGTTTCTTGCAGTGACTTGCGTTGCAGATTCTGATGAGAGTTCCTCCATTAAGCAGTCAGCACAGCCTTCCCCTTGAGCACAGAAGATACTATCTCTGAAACCAGATATCCAACAGACAATTGGAACAGTTGTCAATTTGCGCTGAGCAATGGTTCACCTGTTCTGAATAATCACAGTGTTCCACAAAGTTGTCTTAGTTAAGGAGATAATGATCTAAGTTTCATTGATTGACCTGGCATTGATAATTTTGATGATGTCGACACATTATTCAGGTATTCAGAATGTTTCCATGCTGGCTGTGCTTAAGATCAAAGAAATTTATAGTCTGTTCGTTGTTTTTCTTCTTCTTTTGCTGATCTATTCTCTTTTTGAAAGGAGGTGTGATTCCATATACGGTCAACAGCAATTTGGAGAACACAGATGAGCTATCATGGATTCCTTCTTGACGCCATCTACTCTTACGGTGTTGCTTTGCGGCCGGGTTTGAGTCCTCTTATTCAGATTATGGAATTCAGATGACTGTCAAGATTCAATTGTACACGAGATAAATCCACCGCCAACAGTGATCTTCCGGCTTACAGATGTGACAAGCAATTCAATGACAACTATCCATTTAATGAACGAAAAAACATGAATGTATGTCTTTGAACAGCAAACACCCTTTTCCTTCTAGGTTGTATTGAATATTGATGGAATTCAAACCTTTTATTTTATGTTTGTTCTTAATTTTTTAAAAACTACCATAGGCTTACTAAGGGATGCAATGCAATTGTTGTCTACCAACCGAGATATGCGATGGGCATGGAAGCCTTGATATGGTAATCGGCCTTTTAAATCAGTCAAATAATATTACGAATGTCATGTTACAATCTGGATTGCTTGCTATTTTGTCAATGGTGTGTTTTAAATAGAATAATTAAGCTAGTGGTTTATGTTTTATAGTGTATCTCGGGACTTCTATGGTGCATTCAATTAAGTTTTTCTAAGCTATTGCACATCTTGCTCTCATGCTCGATATATTTGCATGTCCTTGGGGACCTTTTGCCTTTGATTTCACCTCTGCCAAAAGCCACTTTAGTTGACTTTATGCTCAAGCACACCAGAATCGCACTATTAGTCCTAACTCAAATATTTTTGTATGAACTTCAAATAGGAGAATGGGGGACAAAGTAGAGATATCACTAAGTTGTGTGTAGTATTTGACTATTTGTACAAAATAACATCTCTCGAACAAGTTTCATAGCACAAATGTACTAGGAATTAGCGGCTACGAGAGAACTCATCATAAAATCTACATTGAGTATAGTTTCATTATTTGTCCCTCCAACTGAAAAACATGAACACATGTTTGTCTTTAGTCCATTGTCAACACAAAACGTCCATTCTAAAGTACAATAAATGTGCAATCAGAAAATAGTAAGCATGGTACGTAAGATTTCATGCTATGAAATACAAATAACATGAAAACTCAACAGTGAAGTAAATTAACCTTCGGTTGTGTGCTCTTGAGATGACCTAGGTGTTCAAAAGTTGCAAAATGAAGAATTTATTGCCTACATACGGCAACCATGATAGTGTAAGTTTGTTTTTTTTTGTTGTGATTGAGCTTGATTGTCATATTAAATTTTAGTTCTATCATGATTTATACTATCTTCAACACCGCATCATCTGATTGTCATATTAAAATTTTGCAAGATAGAGAATTCATTCTCCAGATACGGCAGTCATGATATTAAATGCTCTTTTGCATATCTGTAGCATATGAACATCATAATGCGAAACGAAGAACATATCCTGTTTGCTCTATATCTTTATATTTTAACCATGAATAGCTCCTTTGTAATTTAATCCAAAACATAGTTCACGGCAGCCAAAAGACCCGAGACGCGCGCGTTAGCGCGCAGTGCATTCTAGTATTATGTATGGCTTTAACTAAGCAACTCAGTGGTGTGTTCAGGGATTCGTTCAAGGTCCAGTGGTGTGTGGGCAAGCTCCGGTGGCGATGGCCGATGGGCTCATTGGCGGCCGAGTATGGGTCTTCGTGCTTAGTTGACGGTCTACTCATAGAAAATAAAGGTGATGTTTTCAGACCTCGGCAGGGGCTCCATAGTGGCCACAGGTTGTGGCATCGCTGGGTCGCTGCTCCTATAGAAGGAGAAAGGTTTAGTGCTGTTTTTTAGAGATTCGTGTCCCTACGGTTTCGGTGTTGAATCCGGCGAGTGGCGGCGACTCCGACCTATCGTATTTCTTGATCTTGGCCCTGACAGAGTTTAAAGTTGTCATGTTTATTCTTGATGTTGGACATAGACTATTTGGCGCTGCTGTTCCCGTGGTCTTTATCGTCTTGGATGGCCTGAGGAGAAGAGATGGTAGCTTTTGGTGCTAGGCACAGAGGTATATTGTAATTTTTTTCTGCAACGGAAGTTATTCTTAGAATGATACGAAATTCTTTTTTAAAAACAGGCCAGTAGGACTAACGCGGCTGTAGCTAATCTCCAGAAGCTTCTCGTGTGAGTGAAGTAAAATTTTGTGAGCTGGAGTCAACGTCAACATTGTCATGTTTATTCTTAATGTTGGATATAGACTATTTGGCGCTGCTGTTCCTGTGGTCTTTGTCGTCTTGGATGGTCTAAGGAGAAAAGAGGGTAGCTTTTGTTGTAGAATTTTAGTCCTTAATGTAGCGTTTTAGTCCAAAAATGGTACAGTGGTGCTATCGTGGAGCTATAACGGGTTATTTAGAACCTTGATCGATGATATCAAATGGTTTCTATCAACGAGACATCCTCTAGACATGATTTATAGAAACGAGAGCTTCATTAAAGACATAAAAACACACATTTCTTGTAATTAACTGACCATTTACTAGTAGTTACGTGAGTATAGTAAGTGTGCATGTTAGTTCTGAGAGAATCAATATGTAGTCAAGAAATCACAGACAACCGCTACTTTGCCTGAGGTTTACCATCTTGTTTTTCGAGACACTACCGTCTATCTGGTAGATTGTGTTTCAATAGCCACTGGCCCATCTCATCCAAATGAGCTGGTTATTACAAACTATTCAATACCCTACTGTTTATTTTATAGGGCGTATTCTGATTTGAGAAAGTTTTTCATGATAGACTTTCACAATTAAATTTCTCTTATTATATATTATCATTTGTCACAAAATAACATTATATCAAAAAGCATTTTCAATTATGAACATATTGATACAACTTTTGTACACTAACTATCCATATAATTTGACTAATTATTGGTCAAAACTTACAAAGTTTGACTTTTCTAAATCAAAATACATCTTATAAAAGTGGACGGAGAGAGTATTATATAAGCTAGTGAGATAGAGGTAACCAATTTAATGGACAATCATATTTGATCATATGGTAACCGATTAATCAAACTAATAGAAATCCAAGAACATAAGACAATTTTTTAATGAACTTGTCCATTAATATATGACGTATTTCATATTCCAAGGCAAATTAAATATGTTGTTTTCTCAATACCCCTAATAAATATCTTGCTTTTGCTTTTGTTCCGTATATGTATGTACTGAATATAGTGCTTAGAGATAATAAATAGGGTAGCATAATCATTTTTAATGTTTTTATGGTCTATATGTAAAAACAGAAATAGACGCTATAAATTTATGGAGAGAGCAGGAATATTGTTTTTCCACGGGAAGGCCACCAGGTTTGACATTGGATGGTTCTATGACCAAATGCAACACTTTGTGGGCTCCTTTACACCTTCACAGCCAGCCAGGATTGGGTTGGTTGGCAGTTGGAAGTGGGACGCGGAGAGCAAACGGACGGTCCAGATTGCACCCTCCTTCCTCCACGGCGCGGTGGGGCCCACACGATCAACCCCCCTCCTCTTGCTCTCCATTAAACGCCACACCCCGAGCCCTTCTTTCTTCCTTGCCTTCCCACGCCACGCCGGAAGAATAAACCAACCCACCCCAAAGACGACTCCACTCGACTCATCGTCTTCTTGGTAGCGAGAGAGAGAGGCGGAATCGATCGATCATGGGCGGCGGCAATGGCCAGAAATCCAAGATGGCGAGGGAGAGGAACCTCGAGAAGAACAAGGGCTCCAAGGGTGGGCTGCCTAACCTAATCTTTTTCCCTCTCCCACCGCTTCTTCCGACCGAATCTTGGTTCTTGATTTGGTCTGATTCTGTTGGGGTTTCCTGCAGGGAGCCAGCTCGAGGCCAACAAGAAGGCCATGAACATCCAGGTGCGTGATTTCTCTCCCCCTCCAGTCGCTTGTGCAACAAGGATTGCTGCTTGCTGGTGGGATTTAGGGCCAATCGCTGAATTGGGCGTACAGGGAGGGAGGAAATATGGTGGATGCTGTTTTTTTTTATGCGAATACTGCTAGTTTCTTGTCTTAGCAGTCTGTTAGATTGTGAAATCATGTTAAAAAACCGTTCTTTGCGCACAGATCCGGTGGTTCTGATGAGTACTAGATAGTTATTCCCGTAGAACTTCGCGTGCCTCACATTCCATAGGCGAAGGAAGGTTGTGGTTGCAAACTGTGCTATCGTGTGTTGCTACATTTGGAGACTAGGGAAGTAACGCGGTGTTAAGAAAACACAAGATGTCAAGATGGCTTAATAGTGTGTCCTCAGTTAGACATTTAAGCTTTGCTTCAACTGCGGCACTGCCAAGGCTATACTTGTTTATGGAAGTCCATGTTTTGCTAGCTGCAGCCTGCAAGTCCTAAGCGTCAGCCTGCGACTCAAACAAACTTCAAAGCTGGTATTGACATATATGTTGGCTACTGTCTAGCATCGATAATTGATTTTAGCCTATTGGGTACTCACCAGTATAATTATGTGATAGCTGAAAGCTTGAGATATTGCCCTGTAATCCATGGTTGTGATGAACACGAGGTGTGCTCAGCAGATTAATGGACTGAGCACGAAGTACCATCAAGCCACTTGTAATGAAGTAAGCTTGTTTATGGCATAACTGAAGTGTTCGACACTTTAATCTCTAACATGATTAGTGATGATATCATGATAGTGATAGCATTGTCAGTTGTCACAAACGGAAGTACTGCAATATGAAATCAGCATCCAGAATAATCTTAGCAACATTTTGTTGCCATCTAGTCATAGGTCCAAGTAGTGAAATGTGAAATCAGCGCTATGCTGGCAGAATGATCTTGGCCACATTTTTGTTGGCAGCTAGTTTGTGAAATCTGATGTGGTTGTTGGTGTGCAATTTAACTTTTAGTTCGCTAATTTCTTTGATACATATATACCTGACCTTGCGAACATGTGAACATTCTTATGGCAATTTTATTGTTTAAACCACAAAATATTATCTGAAATTTCATTATTAGCTTGCCATCTCATATGCACAATGTTTGTGTCTAAATGCAGTGCAAGATATGCATGCAGACTTTCATCTGCACCACCTCTGAAACAAAGTGCAAAGAGCACGCCGAGGCGAAGCATCCCAAGAACGACCTCTTCCAGTGCTTCCCCCACCTCAAGAAATAATGGCGGTGATATCTGCTTGATCAGAAAAGAGAGAAAAGCTGTCGTAATCCACTAATATTACCATGTATGCAATGACCGGTTGCCCTATGTATGGGTCTGAAGTGAACTTTGGTCCAGCCGCTTTGATTGTGTGCCCCCTATGATATGTAATCCTTCACACTCAGTGTCAGCCTGTTGTGCTTCAATATTACGCCTGTGTGGATTTGCTGCTTGTGTTCAGTCAATATGTTCTTTGCAAAATCCATCTTTTTAGATATCTATCTCTCGTCCTAATGCCTTGTGGCCTGATTTTCGGGTCTTAGTTGTTGTGCCATTCTTAAACTTGGTGGTCTTCTGTCATCTACCCTTTTATGCATCCAATGTGGGAGGAAATGTGTCTCCAAAGTAGAGGGAGGGCAAAAAAAAAAGGATTTATTCATGTAAAGTGATGCATTTGACTGATTTGGAGATATCACTCGTATGAATCTTTTGCAGAAGCAAACCATCAAATTTCTGAAAAAGAAGTTTTCGGACCTTTGGCTGGAAATTATAGCAAATCCTGAAAATTTCTATATAAAAAAGTATATGGACGTTGTGACAGTAGATTATAGATATGATAGATGTATTAGTTTTGTCGAGATTAAGCCAGACTTTAAAGACGTTAGGTCAGAGGGGCAGGCTGGTCTTATGATAGTTGGCTCCTAACGTAACTAGCTTAGTCTTGTCGAGAATAAGCCAGACTTTAAAGACTTTAGGTCAGAGAGGCAGGCTGGTCTTATGATACGTAGCTCCGAACATAGCTAGCTTTAGTTTTAAGGACAGAACTGAGTTTGTGCATCGCAATTTACCATGATAGCACTAATCAAGGACTCACCCCAGACTAAACACGCCAATAAAGTTTAGGGTCTGTTTGGTTGCCGTATGAGCTGAACCAGGCTGTATGAATTGAGCCAGACTGAGTGGATACAAAAGGATATTGTTTGGTTGGTTGTATAAGGTTGGACAGGCTGTGTAGAGATGTTGTTTGGTTGGCTGCATAGAATAGAAGTGGGATACATAAATTCAAGAGATGGACGAAACAAATTTAAAACCAAATACTAGTAAATCAATAATTTTTAAAATGAATTGAAAATTTTAAAACAAATAATAGAAAATCAACAAATTCAAAAACCAAAATTTTAAATTTTTAAAATTTATATGACAAGTGTGGTCTAGTTTTGTTCGAAAAAATGTCATAAACACATTAGTAAAATCGGTTCGCTAATCAGAGATAATAATCAAAAGATATATCACTAAATAGATGAAAATATATTGCATAATGGTGACATCAGCGACATGCATGCATGCATACAAACGTGCGTCGCCCGAGCCTGCACGCGAAAAAACGGACCTCCTGGCCGTTGCTGCTCATACAGGCAAAATAGTGCTGAGTTGCATGAGCTCATGCAAGCCCAAAGCTCAGCCAGGCATCCAAACAGCCAGGTTCTTGCATGAGCTCAACCAGACTGAGAAAAATAAGTCAACCAAACAGACCCTTAATGAACCGCTCCCAATGTGGTAAGAAAAGGAAAGGCCCCAGGAACCTGAATCCAAAGCAAGGACAAGCAGTGTCATACAAATAGTACAATCAGCCAATAGCAAAGCCATTTATACCAAACAAGTTACATGAATAATGTGTTGCAATCAATCATGCATTCAGACAAACACAACCAACGCAAGCAAAACACAGTTCTCCCCCAGCCGTTACGCACATGCTACAAGCTCTTCCAGAATTGTCTTCGCCAGCTGACCCAACCATTATCGAGGCTTAATACATGTGACTGGACCAGTCACTAATGGGGAGCAGCTCCATCGAGAGCGCTGATAATCAACAGTTAGCAACAATCTTGCTGTTGCCTATTGCGCGCGCGTCCTGCTGTTCTCTGCAGCTCTCACTTGGAGGAAGTATGGGTGTGCCTGCAAATATTTCAAGCCTCAAAAATTAGATGAGGAAACATTTCATTATATCACGAAACATATGCGGGTTACAACGTTTCAACATGCACATGAACCAATCTAGCCCAGAAACCAATTGCTCAAACAAAAATCATCACACAACCATGAGAACTGGAGACAATTAAAAAGGTATATTTAGCACAGCCAAATGGATATTCGGCACAGTGACTAGATGAACAACCAGTCAAAACACCGAGTTGCCACAATAAAAGCTGGTACTGAACTAGTACAAGAGACTTACCATAGCTTCGCGTGCAGTGAGTCTGTCCTGATGATCATAACGCAGAAGCTTATCAAGGAAATCTATGGCCTAGAAACAGAGAAAGGGGTCTCGTTGAGAAATCACAAACAGGTTAATGCTAGTTACCTACATTTGAAGTACATGTTACATTAACAGACCTCAGGAGATACTAGATGTTGGTTGTCTGCATTAATGAACTTTGACCAGGGTTTCCTGCTGTGCCTGTTTAAAAAAGATTGTAATTCATGTCAAGATTAAAAATTAGAGTATCAAAGAACTGGTGGGTGGTGATATACCTTCCAACAAGGGCTTCGAGCTGCGGATCAAGTTCAATACGATACTTGTTCAAATATGCATTCAGCCCATCTGTTCCAAGTACCTGAGAATAGAATGAAGTAACCAGAATTAGTACTGATGCTTTATCCCATATATATATATTAGCACTAAACTAGGACATCAAGCAGAATAGGACTAAGTAGACTAGAAACAAGTTGGTAATTAACGTGCAAGCATGAATTAAAATGTTAACTAGATTTGACCAGAGTACAAATTCAGTGAAAAAAATAGTTAGAACTGTTGCTCCTGACTGCTAGTGGAACTAATACTAATACAGGAAGATGATGCCTTCAACTACATCACATGGCTTAAGTAACATCAGATGCCATCGAAGAATCCAGGTATAATATGAACGATGAACTAAACATGAAATGCAACCCTTTTCTTGAATGCACTATCTTTTCAAAGAAACACAAGAAACAAACTGAGTAATCACCTTTGCAATCTTAACAAGTTGATCATGGTTGTCATGGCCATAGAAAAATGGTTCCTTGCGGAATATCTGCAGTCAACAATACATGATTAACAAATCATCATCACTTCTAAAAAAATACATAAATGAAGTTATGGACAATATCAAGCTTATTATCATGATGGTAATACCATTCCAGCAAACATGCAGCCAAGACTCCACATGTCCAAAGAGTAGTCATAATCTTGTAAGTCAACAAGCAGCTCAGGACCCTTAAAGTACCTGAATTCCAGTGAAATAGGGCATGCCACCTATATTGTTACAACAGGATGCAGAAGGGGATGCAATGGGGGAAATAGGCTTATGTAAGCTGTATGACCACACATCAGCTAAGAAACAATGCCACAGAAATCATCCTGTAAATCCAACAAGTAATAATAGAACATGTATAATGCAGGCATGATATACAGCCATGAGCCATGTACTTTTGTCTTTTGCCTATTTTATACAGCAGAGTAATAATTAATATTACAGAAACAATTCGATGTCCACACAAAAGGTGCTGGCACCCAATTTTGGACTTAGACGAAGCTTATAGAAACTGTCAAAATACTTGGTCAAGAAGCCAATATAAAAGAAGATTCTAGGAGTTTGGATCAGACACGATAGGCTAAGAATCCTAATAAGGAAGAAGATTCCTAATCAGCTACGGCAAGTTAGAATTGAAAACCTCAGTAGTGTTTCTTTCAGCGGTTGCGGTTGCGTTTAAGCTGAAAATTTGTAGCTCCTTGATAAGGATATCCGAGGGATTAAAAAATTATAGAAAAAATGGTTTTGAGAGCTTTGAGAAGAAATAGTAAGATCTACAAAAATTGGTTACCAAACGTCAAAGCGTTTGACTTGTACAAAAATAACAAATTTTCTGCTTATACGCAAACGCAAACACCGAAAGAAACACTACCCTTATCTGATGAGGCCGATTTAGGAAGGTTCTGAAAGGCAGTGTCCGGATCGATTACGTAGTATATTTTAGGCATGTATTTAGATAAGTTTCTATTTAGAGAGAGTCCTAATTATATATTGAATCAGTTAGGTTATCTATAGTAAGTTTAAGAGTTCGAGTCGTATTGCATCGAGTCCATGTTTTGGGTATAAATACTCAACCTATGTAATGGGAAAAGGGTCCCCGACCAATCAATCTACTATTTCAATGCAATCGTCTTTTCGATTCCTAGGAGTAACAGCAACTTAGTTTAGCCGTATTTTGCTTTCGATCGGCTTGTTGCGCATCGCCTTCTCAATCGATTTCAAGGTACAACCCAAGTGAGTACTGTCTCGGTTAAGTCCGATCTTCTCGCTTGATTTATCAGAATACTATATTTGCTGATATTGCTGCGTATCGCCGTTTCGTGCAAAGGGTTAGGTTCTACCCTCGTTCTATCGGCTTGTAGCTTGCTATTTAGCCGATAGTCTATTTACCCCCGTTCTATTGGTTTAATTAACTTGTTAATCTGGCCGATAGTCTGTTTATCCTTTGTTCTGTCAGCTAGAAGATCTAATCGACTAGTTGATAGTCTGTTTACCCCTCGATCTACTATTTAGTTGATCCCGTTGGCTTACTAGTAGATTGTTTATCCTTTGAATCTGTTGGTTTGAACTTCTGTTTAGATCAATAGTTTCTACTACTTTTACATCTATCGGTTTAAGTCTCTATTGAAGCTGATAGTTCTCTCTACTTTTGGATCTATTGAGCTTTTGACCTTGTCTTTAAGCTCGATTGGTTATTCTCATATTCTTGGATTTAATCGGCTAATGTAAGCTGATTAATTTCTTTACCTTGTTGATTATTTGTCAAATCGATTGGCATGTCCTAAACCCAAAACTTGGTGCTGACGGGGTTCCAAAACTCTAGGCCCACAATGTGTTTAAGCCAACCGTCAACTTTCGGCACGAACAAAAGGTAAATTTACATAAACTAAAATCATGTCCATATATTTGCCTCAGCAAGTCACAAGGAGAACACTATGCAAATTATGCACCCAGTATATTTTGATTTAAGCTATTTACCACATCCCGGAAAGTTCATAAAGCATATAAAGGTCAATATCCGTTGTTAATTAGTACCAATAAGACAACCAAATAACAAGTCCATCAATGGAGTATTATATGCATACCTTGAAGCAACACGGACATTATATTCCTTGCCAGGATGGTAGAATTCAGCAAGGCCCCAGTCAATTAACCGGAGTTTTCGAAGTTCATGATCTATCATAACATTGTGAGGCTTCACATCTCGGTGCATAATACCTTGCGAATGGCAGTAATCTAAAGCCTGCACCCACCAATGAAAATAGTGTGATAAACTATAGTCAGATCAACTAAAAATTGCTTAAAAACTAGACCAGGTGTAAGGTTGCTTGTTATATAGGCAAACATTTATTCCTTTCCTTACTAGCATAGCTATGCTTTCACCATGCACACAAAAAAGTCAGAAAGTCAGAAATGAGCCTAAGTGGACGGAACTAGACATGTCAAATAATTTGAAGTTTCCAATACTTTTCTCAGTAAAGAACAATATTTTAGATGCTTACTGCATAAGTACAATTTCTTCTTCGCAATGTTACAGTAACAGATTTGAAGGGAAAAAACCTTGAGTAGCTCATAGATGTAATAGCGAATGTCATAATCTGTTAATGTTGGATATAGCACTTTGAAATCTGTGTTGTTAACATATTCAAAGATCAAGCTGGGTGTTTTTGAATGCTGATCTCTAACAATATCAAGCAGCTTCACGATATTTGGACCTCCACATAGATTCTGAAGTATTTTTATCTCCCTTTTGATCTGCATGGGCATGTGAAACATAGGTTGAAAATCTTATAGACATAAGACCATTTAAGGCACAGATGAATGGAAAGTTGGAAATATAAACAGCTGCAGTGTTCCCCTAGGTGCTAGGTGCTAGTCGGATGGCTGACTGGCACCTAGCACCTATAGCACCTAATCCCGCCTAGGCGACAAAAATCCCTTAAGTGGACAAAGCAGGAGGCTGGGGCCTAGCAGCTAGGCACCACTTAGGCGGATTAGGCAGCAGCCTAGGGGACAGGTTTATGGCGAAAATAGTAACCTGTGATTGCTAAAAGAACAGGATCAATGAGAAGCAAATTTAAAAGGATGGCAACAGGATTCATAAAGTACCTTCTTTTTCTTCACAGGCTTGAGGATCTTAATAATGCATTTCTCATTATTGTTAACATTAATGCCCTCAAACACTTCGCTGTATTTGCCTCTCCCAACTTTCCTGACAACTTCATAATCATCCTGCTCACTGATCATATAGACATCATACTAGTCATAAACACATAATTACACGAGTTGAAAAAATATAAGTGCATATTTAGACATTTTTTAAGTATAGTCACAGCATGACTATCAAATGGGTTAGCACTAATAATAACTACGCTATTCAAAATATAATAAAGTGGCACGTTGAGAAGAGTATTGTCCTTGTGGGGTGTACATGCTTTCATGATAAACTATTTATGTGACTAAGAATATTCCAGTTTAATTTCTTGTAGCACAGGATTCTTTCCCTATTTTGGAAGTTGAAGGACAAGGAGAAAACACCAGGACTATACCAGTCATCTCAGAGGGCAATGTGCTTTCGCACTTTGTCATATTATTATATCACAATCAATCAATTTTTCGTGCTAGGGAAAGGACACAATATCCAACTCCTGCCAGGCTTTCACAGTAAATTTATATCATCTTTCATCTATACATGAATACAAAAACAATAGCAACCCATATAGACCTCGACAGACAGCTGCTTGATACAATGATAAAGTACACAGCAGAGGAGTTTGATGGTCATTATTATTCAAGTATCAAACGCTGATTACAATCTTAAATATAAAGTAATCTAACTGAATTGACTAAGCACATTTACTTATCTAAAAATCATGGGTAATCCAGTCTCCACTAGATTGCATACTAATTACTAAAAACTCAGGTTTATCCCTTATATATTGCAGCTCTGACACACATAATCCTTAGGGTTAGGCTTGACGCACATTCACTTCAGCGTAAGCTTTAATGTCAGACATGGTTGTTGCTGAGAAATGAGAAGAGTTATTTTAAAACTGTACAGGATCAATGTGACCTGAAAATTCTTGACTTCAATCCATATATATTCTGGGACCTCATTATGACCGAATCATACTATAATGCCAAACAATGAATCCAAGTAATATAAGCCAAATTAATGGACAAACTGCAGCGGTAACAAAGGTACATGCTCTCCACACGAAATCACTAAACTAACATAGCTTTCGAATCAACTTAAAGCACTAAATTGATACGAACAGAACAAAATGAGCCAAAGAGGTAATGACACTACAAATAAAAGCTCCCCAAAATAATATATTCCCAACTTTCCAATACTAATTACTCAAAGATATTGCGAGGATGTGTGACGGACGCATAATTGCATAATTATGGCTACTATGAAGTTACGGTGGTGAAAGAAAATCAAATATAAAAGGAAGCAACTGTCTAAATTAGCTCATCAACCACATCTAACTTTTTCCCAATCTACAACATGAGAACCTGCACAAATGGCACCCGACTCGATCAAGCTCGCACCCGACAATACCTTCCTTTAAAATTTTTTTAAAAAACTATACATAGGTCCAACCCTGAATCTTCCACCACGACCGACCTAACGGATTCACCACATGGAGATGCGCCACAGAGGGAAAGGCTAAGGGTGGGTTCTTTTTAGCTTATCTTATCCTACTTATTTGTCTTATCTCATCACTTCGAGAATTTTTCGAGATAAAGCGCCGAAGTAGGTTACTTCAATTTTAGAGTTTAGAGAGAACATAGTATACGCCACGAAATAAAAACGAGACTGTCTCGAAAAATCCTCGAAGTAACGAGATAAGACAAATAAGTAAGATAAGAAAAAGCTGAAAAAGAACCCATCCTAAGAAGCAAGCTACAGGTGGGCACGAAGATAGAGACAGGACTCACCCCCATTGAACGGTAAGGGCCTCGTAGTCCCAGTACTCCTTGGGGCGCAGCACGTTGACGTCGGCGTAGACCCTGGCCTTCGACATGGCGCCGGCTCGGATCCCGCGGCGACGGGGGGCGACAGCTCAGGAAGCGAGCAGGCGTTGGCTGCTAGAAGCACGGTGGCGAGGGCGGGAGGTGGGAGGCGCTCTGGCGGCGGCGCATCGGTTAGGCGGACATCGCCGGCGGCGAGGAGGCGCTAGGGTTTCGACGAGATGGACCAGCCGGGGGAGATGGGCGAAAAGACCAGGGACGAATCTGCAAAAAAGAAAGAAAGAAAAAAGAAAAGCAGTTGGGGATATCGGTGGAGATGGGTGCGGGGAATACTTACGAAGGTCATCCGACCGGGTTAGACTGACAGATGGGACCCACAGCCATGCGGGCCCAGTACTTTGTCCTTTGGAGTGCTGTGGCCCACCTGATGGTGAGCCAAAACTGAAAAGGCTGTGTCGACCGGCTGGGCCCACTGATGAAGGATATATAGTACAATTTTTCAAAAGAAAAATAATCGCAGTAATAGAAATTGCAAATTTGCATGCAGTACAAGTATGCAACGATTTTTCGTCAGCCAAAAACGAACAGATTAAGACCAAAAATGTCTTTAATTGTGCTCTTTTGCAGCTTTGCAAGACTGACTCTTGAGGGCAAGGCAAGGAAAGGAAGGTGTCTGGCTGTTGGCTGTTGCTGTCTTGTTGTCCTGGTAATGAAAATGGTTTCCTACTTCCTAGTCTACTAATACTACTGCTGGATGGATCTGTTCCTTTTTATGTTGATAATGACTGGCTATATATTCTTTTAAGCCTTGCAACATAGTGCAGGATCACAATAGATATAGCGTATCAATGTCTGGTACTTGTGCTAAGCACTTTGCACCAGGGTTATTTGACTTATTAGGATTTTTTAAAATTTTTCGATTCCTTTTTTTCTATCTCGAAAACGTGTATAAAAGCTCTCCAATGCAAGTCGAGCGAAACGGATCCGACTCTCGAGGCTACCTCAGGAAGCAAATAAGCAAATGAGATAAGAAAAGAAAATAAGCTGACACAGCTAAGTTTATGCTTGATTTTAGGGCTTGCTAGGACTAGGAGAGATAGATGTTTCTTTTCACACATGTTTTGTTTAATCAGGTGCTGGGTCAGCTGTTTCGAAAGCAAACCATCAAGAGCTAGCTGAGAACCTGTTTATAGCTGCAATTATCTTATCCAGTGTTAGCTTTCAGCATTGCTCTGCTGCCTGTGGGTGGTATGCTTCACTCACCTCAGTGGATGCCTGTTTCAGGCAATCCAAGAGTGTTTCTGCATTATTTTACATTGCGCTTCTACTTGATTATCACGCAAAGCTCGGGATTTGGGTGATTTTTATTTGTCGCCCTACAACATGGGTTTTTTATTTGTCGGGCGATAGGAGTCTATTTCTATGATTTTTCAAAACAGCGGCCTATTTTCTAAAAAAAAAGACGATTGACATAAAAAAGGGTAGCCTATTTTATTTTTATGATTTTTTAAAGATAAAATTGAAAATAAAATATATTTTCACAATAAATTCGTAGCAAATCAGCTCAGTGAGGCGGCGGCCTAAAATCAGAGTACCGCTGGGCCTCACTTCCTCCGACATGGGCTAGAAGAGGAATTGGGTCGAGGGGCTAAGCCTAAAGGTACTTGTCCAATTGCTTTTCTTGTTTCCTTTTCTTTTTCTTATTTTTGTCTATTCTGAATATGAGCTCTTATTCAGTCCAAATTCAAATTCTATTTCAAAACTCAAGTATAAGTTTCAACCTGTATTTAGTTGACAATTTAAAATTTAACCTCAACTAAGTATAGCCGCCGACGAGGAAGCTAGGTTTACAGTAAATAATATAAAAAATGCACCTCTGGCTGGGGTGGAACTACAGAAATAGGTAACTGTCCATCACAGGGAAAAGGGAAAACAACATAAATTACAAAAAGTGTGCAGTTACCGGCAATGTCGGAGTGCGGTTGCCTTCCTAGAATCGGTCCACATTCTAAAACCCCGGTTCTAACCATCGTCTCTGCTAACTTCTAACCATCATCCTCTATGTATCCTAACCATCATCTACATCTGACCATAATCATCTCTGTTTTATAACTATCATCGTGTGCCCAATTGCTTCTGCTGCTCCTCGAGCAATGATTTACTACCATTTATTCACCAGATAACTTTCCATTATTACTTTAACGAGTGATACGGCCGTTACCAAAAAAGCATTTGCGTTAAAAAAGGAATCCATGCATGAAGACAACAAACAACGCCTAAATTTTCGGCTCCGCACCGACTGAGCTGATATGAAGGGCAACCGGGCGTAGCATAAGCTATACTACACATAGGTGTAGTATAGTATGTGTGTATACAGAGAGAGAGTTTTGCTATAGTGCTTGCGCTGTGTTTAAAAAATTGAGACTTAAATGGCTGATCCGAACAGTCTATCTTGGTAGTGTTTTTTTTAACGTTTGCTTATAAGCTGAAAATTTGTTATTTTTGTATAAGTCAAACGCTTTGATATTTGGTAGCCAATTTTTGTAGATCTTACTATTTCTTCTCAAAGCTCTCAAAACCATTTTTCTATAATTTTTTGATCTCTCGGATGTCCTTATCGATGAGCTACAAATCTCCAGCTTAAACGCAACCGCAACCGCCGAAAGAAACACTACCCTTGTTCATCTCATTGAAATCTCATTACCGACCAAATTGTTTTTGAAATTTTTTAACTAGTTATTTCATATTTTTCAAAATCAGCTTTATTGGAGGCCTACAACTACTTAGATCGCGGATTTTCATAAATATGAAATAAATAGTTATATGTATTTATATATATATATATATGTATATATGTATGTATGTGTGTGTGTATATATATAGAGAGAGAGAGAGTTGAGCTCTGGTGCTTTGCAAAGCACCGGAAACGTTATGCTTTGCGTCTAGTTTATAAAATCCGAAACTCAAAATGGACAATCCAAACCGTCCATCTTGATCTTCTCGTTGAAATCTCTTACATGACCAAATTTTGTATTTTTTTTGAATTCTTTGCTATTTGTTTTGTATTTTTGAAAACCTTTGCTGGTTTTCAAAAATACAAAACAAATAGCAAAAAAAATTTAAAAATACGAAATTTGGGGATGTAAGATATTTCAATGAGAAGATCAAGATGGATGTTCAGATCGTCCATTTGAGTCTCGGATTTTATAAATAGACGCAAAGCACGACGTCTCCGGTGCTTTGCAAAGCACCGGAGCTCAACTCTCTCTCTCTCTCTCTATATATATATATATATAGAGAGAGAGAGAGAGAATAGCTAGTGTGCTATGGATAGCACGGAGAGATCCGTGCTATCCACGGGTTTTGGAAATTCTGATATCGAAATAGACGATCCGAACCGTCCATTTTGTTCATCTCGATGAAATCTCACTACACCAAATTTCAAATTTTTTGAATTTTTACTATTTATTTCGTATTTTTGAAAATCGCCGATCTAATTAGCCGTGGACCTCCAATAAGTCCAGTTTTGAAAAATATGAAACAAATAGTAAAAAATTCAAACAAATTTGAAATTTGGTGTGTAGCGAGATTTCATTGATATGAACAAGATGAACGGTTCGGATCGCCTATTTCAGCCTCGAATTTGCAAACTCGATGGATAGCACGAGAGATCCGTATATCCATAAAGACACTAGCAAATCTCTCTCTATATATATATATATATATATATAGTGCTAATGTTCATTGAGTGCTAATATGCTAACATCCAAACAGCACCATCAGATGGACTTCGTGCGGTTGAGATCGAGAGATGGAAGTTCCAGATCCACTTAAACTGTTTTATAGATAACCCCCGCACATTTTAAGTAGGATGTGGAGCTTCCACCTCTCTCGATCTCAACCGTACGAAGTCCATCGGATGGTGCTGGTTGGATGTTAGCATATTAGCACTCAATGAGCATTAGCACTAGATATGTTGCCACATATATATAGAGAGTTGGCATGCGGTGCTTCGCGAAGCACGGATCTCTCCGTGCTTCGCGTCATGTTTGAAAAATCTGAAATAAAATATATAAGGTTTTTTATGGTACATTAAACATAACATGCATGGGCCGTTCATTCCTCGCGATCTAACGGTCTAGATCGAAATATACTACACCTTAATTGTATGGGTAGTACAATTCTCTTAATGAACGGTTGGATTCATATGTACTACCATAGTATACTACCTCTCTGTAATGTAATGTCAAAGAGCTCTACAATCACAATATTTTGAGCAGCCTACAATCAATCACAATTTAAGTTTGCATTTTTGCCAGTTGTTTTCCCGAGACTCAAAATTGAATCAAGTTTCAAATAAATCCAGGACATAACAGATACATTAAAATGTTTTTAAAAATTCACATCTGTGAAACCCAGTGGCGCACCGAAGGATAGGAGCTGACTATTTAAAGTGAACTGACAGCCAAGTGCCTGAAATGACCAGTAGTGTGGCATAACCCACTTTCATCAGGCTTTTTATGAAGTAAATAGACTTACATCCACAAACATGATTGTCAAGCAGAGGACAGAATGGGCATCATGTTAATCTTTTTTTATCAATCATCGGTAATTACATCATGATGTGCTCATTTTTTTGGTCTTAAAATACAAGTGGTAAGTCATAACCCGTTGTTGATTGGGCCAGATGGGGTATTGGCTTGTTGATCGAGTCGGGAGTGCACTATCAGCAACTAAGGCAACCTTCTTTCTCTTTTTATTCGAGCTCTTTAACAATACATTATGCAGAGACAGTATATTGTAAGTTTAACTAGGAGAATTATACTATCATACCACTTATGTGTAATATATTTAGATATAAATTACCTTGGTTTGTGTTTTTTTAGAAAAGGATAAACCTCCCATTTCCATTGCTATAATTAACAACGAAAACACCGGACCAGTTCTGCTACCAAAACCTTGGTTTGTGCCTGGTGAGGTCGATCGTAGATCGAGATTATTCCTAGATAAGAAGCCACTAATCCAGTGGACGTCGCATGGTGTAGGCTATCATCTGGATTAATCCTCTTCCTTCTCTCAGAATTAATGTGCGGTGGCTTGACACCAGATTAGAGCACTCCCGGCAGTGGAGTACGTCAAGGAGTGCAGGCAAGTCAATATTTGATTGATTCATCTCACATTAGTGCGCCTACCTATATCTTACCTCGATCTCTCGTCTTAAACTAACCTTTCACTTGCCTTGCATACTTGCATCACACTTGAGTTTATTATGATATTAGGTTGGATTAACATCCTAGACCTATATCATGCAAGGCCAATCCTGCCATGCCAGGTAGCTAGGGATCGCAAAACAGTTTGGCTAGCCATGATTTTTGAACGCTACCGTTTAACCTAAACTAGTCGCTTCGGTTAGCCGTTCAGTTTTCTCGGTTAGCTGGTTGGTTTTCTCGGATAGCCATGATTTACGTGGTCAGTTGGTAAACCACTGGACGAGAGTTTTTAGAAGTAAAACGGTTCGGTAAACGCCATGCCAGCATGACATGCATCATGCATGAATTGATCGATGCTGCTAAAGGGTAATCTTTTCTTGGTGCTGTCGATCACCACTGCTGATCTATCGGAGCTGCAGTGCAGTGCAGGACAGCTGCTTTCCACGTGTTGACCGCAATCGTTGACCTCCTTGCTAGCTAGCTAGGCGCTATTGGAAGACTCCATCCAGTGAAGCGAGCTGTCAAAGGAATACCAACTTCGGCTTCGTGGCTAGCTAGTGCGTCTCTCCCATAAACCTGATCTTGTCCATGCCTTGCAATTTCTAAAAAAAAATTATTTGGGAGCTTCGAGAGAGATCTAATTAAGAATGGCTCTAACAAGTCATATTAGTTTGGTTTGGTTTTTGCAGCTTTTTATTGTGTAAAAGCCAAAAGTGATTGAAATAAACAGTTTCAAATTTAACGATAGAGTCGAAGTATCTACCAAGCAGGGTTTGCAAAGTTGCCGAACCTTGTCGCCGGGGTTCGAAAAGCAAAACCACTCGAGTTAGGTTTTAAATTCGGTCCAATTTGATTCAAATTAAAAACCATGAAAAAGAATATCCACAAATTAAGTTTCTCAAAATACGTATTAGCCTTGTGTTTGAAGTGTTTGGCATGTTTTTAAAATAAAACATTTCGTCAAACTTTGATCAAATCCAAGCTCACAAATAGGGAAAATGCTAAAAAAAAAAGAGAAAAAAAGGCACCGCCATCGTGGAGGTCGCTGAAGCTGTATGTTATCAGATCACATAGAGAAAAAGCACGCGCAAATTGGCACGCCTTCATCCGCACCGCCATCGGACGGTCGAAAACCACCGCGCATGAGCTACAATAAATGGCAGCCGCATGTGCACCAAGCCTGGACATTATCTTCCTCACCAGACAAATACAACAGAAAGAAGACACCGGAGTCGAGTCGAGTAGTTGTACGTCCACCACGCAACAGCACAGACGTACACCAAGGATTGATCATGCAGCACTGCAGTCTGCAGGTGCACGTCGCACTCCATCACGGCCTTATCGCCGTCACTCCACTCGTACGGCGCTCGAGCTGAGCTATACATAGCTTTCAGCTTTGCACGCCATTGTCGCGGCGCGCGGTAGCCAACGGATCGAGTAAGCAAGAGCCAAGAGCCAATGGCGGTGGGGGCGCGCAGCGTGAGGGTGAGGGTGAGGGTGAGGCTCGCGGCGGCGCTCCTCGTGCTGGCCGCCAGCTTCGCCGTCTGCGAGGCGCAGCTCCGGCGCAACTACTACGCCGGCGTCTGCCCCAACGTGGAGGCCATCGTCCGCGACGCCGTCGCCCGCAAGTTCCGGCAGACCTTCATCACCGCCGGCGCCACCGTCCGCCTCTTCTTCCACGACTGCTTCGTCCAGGGGTGCGACGCGTCGGTCATGGTCGCCTCCACGGCGAACAGCACGGCGGAGAAGGACCACCCCACCAACCTGTCCCTCGCCGGCGACGGCTTCGACACCGTCATCAGGGCCAAGGCGGCCGTCGACGCCGTGCCGCAGTGCCGCAACCGGGTGTCCTGCGCCGACATCCTCGCCATGGCCACCAGGGACGCCATTGCCCTGGTGCGTACGTAGCGTTGCTTTCCCCTCCCGCGCGCGCATATGGCCGGGCATGCCGTTGCACGTCACCTCTCATCCTCGCCGCAACCAACCCATTAATCTCCCGCGCACAGATGCAATTAATTAACGAAATAGGATATATAGATGTGTACGACCATGCTAATGACAAGGATTAAACTGCTTTTCATCTGCAGATTAAGAGTGATCACTCTAGTAATTGATGTTGTGCAGACCGGAGGGCCGTCGTACGCGGTGGAGCTGGGGCGGCTGGACGGGCTGAGCTCGACGGCGAGCAGCGTCAACGGGAGGCTGCCGCCGCCGTCCTTCAACCTCGACCAGCTCACGGCGCTCTTCGCCGCCAACGGGCTCTCGCAGGCCGACATGATCGCCCTCTCCGGTAACCACAAAACCATATAGCTCACTGAGGAGCGCGCACTACATTACATTGCCACTATCATTAACTACTCTTGCTTATTCTCGGCGACCAGTTGCGTACGCAAACAGCTCCATTCCCCGGCTACTACAGTTCATCATCCCAGTTATTTAAGATAGTGCCACAAAATAGGATGCACCCTAGCTATCAGTGACGGTTTATTTAGAGGACTCTTTTAAGCTTCACCCAAATTATTATGGTCATTCATTTTTGCTTGATCCAATAATCCAGCGATCTCTTACCCAGAGGTAGGATAATGAGTACATCTAAACCTATACATACGTTGGATCAGTTGATCCAACGCTTGCCCCTGATATATCGTAGAAGTGCTCTTATTTTGAACCGCCACATATAGCATTATTCACAGTTGTTCTAAAGCCCAACACTACATAGAAAAAAACATCCGTGGCGCCATGGTGGTTCACAGATACTTTATTATCTATGGGGGTTTTCAGTTAGGAACTGGTATATCAGTGGCAGTTTAAAAATCACCACTGACGAGGGTTACGAACCACTATTGATGACCTAAAAATGTTTTCAGACAGTGTTAGCTAGCGAAGCTCTAACCAAACCGACCTCGAAAACCGAGACCTAGCCGCGGTCTGACGGTTCGTGGTCAACCATACTAAACCGAGTGCTAACCCAAGAAATCGAGCAGTTTTGGCTTTTGGTTAAACGGTTTTTCGTGGTTAACCACTCGGTGTGAATCCTGGTCCTAGTTAGATGCGAAGAACATGTGTACGTACGCATGCACGAAGCCGGTTGCATTTGCTTTGCAACGAGGCCTCTTTAATTAGTGATCGATATGATTCCGAAGCTTGCACACAATCCAAATCGTACCTAACGCCTAGAGCTGGTGCATGCCTGTTTGGAACGCACATGTGCAGTACAAAAGAGAGTGCATGCCAACCCTTTCCAAGCTCTCATCATGGGAAGGACGTCAAATGCGACGAGACCAAGCCGGCGCATGCTGATGCACCAGCTGTTTTTATAACGACATATTTGGTCCTGAGCTTAGTTTGCGTCGCCAACAACGCTTCTGCGTAATCTTACCCTAGGATAGGTGAGATTATGTACCGTTAGATCAAACATAACAGATGTATGTATTCGCTTTATACCTAGATCAAAGTAGGATATTATTGTGTATTGTGTCATTGCATAGGAGGAAAAGAACGGTTCGAAATAATATATAGTTTTGAGTATGTCTTGAAAGGAGAGCAACTTTAATGTGCAAAATGGTAGGTGACATATGTTTTGGATCTAACTATTTATCTAGCTATTATATTTTAGATCTAACTATTCATTAGTTATCATTGTAAGTCAAACCAAACGGATCGAAATAACTTTAAGTATGTCTTAAAAGGAGAGCAATTTTATGGTATACAACATCAGTGATAACTGTTCATCTAGCTATCCACTTGTTATACTACACGTGTAGTATAAAAAATATAATGCGATCTGAACTTTTAGATTAAGGGCATGGATGATACACATTTAATTTCGGTTTTGCTTGGACCATACATTTGGATTTGGCTATTTTTGCTAGGCGCCTATTTTTCCAGCTAATCACTTAGGTTTTTCAGTCTGTGTGATTGTGGGAGTCTTATGTACTTATCATATAAGTTATTTTATATTTGTTTTCACTAAAATAATTTTTTTGGTTTTTATATTTTGTAGGGTTTACTAAACCTTTTTTATATTTGCTTCACTAAAATAATAAATTTGTATTTTTTTTATATTTTGTATGGTTTACTAAACTTTTTTTTAATAAGTTTACTAATCCTTTTTTTTTACTACCGTAATGGATCGATCATTTTGTTGTTTGTTGTGTGATGTTGTATCTGGTGTTCATTCTTGATCATTCATCATCTATCAAAATTTAGAAAATACGCTAATAAATTAATGCAAGCACACACTTTCTTGTTAATGGCTGCTATTTTTTTTGACATAGTGATGCCTAAAAAGGTGACCAGATTTTGGCTAGAATCTAGGCGCCTGGATTCTAGTTAATCCCATTTAATTCGGTGTAATGTAAAAAGGCTTCAAAAATCTTTTATGTGTGAGTTGACTTTGTGGGTGAGGGTGTTTATACACGTTGTGGTGTGCATGCAGCGGGGCACACGGTTGGGCTGGCCCACTGCGGCACCTTCTCGGGCCGGATCCGTGGGCCGACGCCTGACCCGACGATGAGCCCGCGGTACGCTGCGCAGCTGCAGGCGTCGTGCCCGGCGAACGTGGATCCGCGGGTCGCGGTGGCCCTGGACCCGGTGACGCCGCGGGCCTTCGACAACCAGTACTTCAAGAACCTGCAGAACGGGATGGGCCTGCTGGGCTCTGACCAGGTGCTCTACTCCGACCCGAGGTCGAGGCCCACCGTCGATGCATGGGCCCAGAGCGCCGCCGCCTTCAACCAGGCCTTCGTGGCCGCCATCACCAGGATGGGCCGCGTCGGCGTCAAGACCGGGGCCCAGGGAAACATACGCCGCAACTGTGCAGTGCTCAACTGAAGAACAACACCTGCTACTTAATCTCCATGTTAATTTCTTACTTTGTTCATGTCTGTAAAGAAAAAGAAAGAAAGCAAAAGTGAATCCAAAGTGATATAGAGATATCTGAGCATGTGGCTCTAATTGTTCATGACTGGTAATAGCCTAATAGGCTATTAAGGTGCTGTGGTCATAGAGTAATTTTTATGTTCCAGTGTGAACTAAGTTTCAGTGTAATTTACATTCGTGGTAAACTTAAAGGAGAGAGGATTAAAATCGATGTGTGTGTCTATCAAATTGTCTCGCCAAAAAAAAGAGAAAAAAAAGGAAAAAGTGTATGGTGAAGTGTCTGTGTCGGAGCAGAACTTAGCTAGTGGTGCACATGACATGCATATACAACGCCCTGAATTTCGGACGAAGGAAAAAGCGACGCGTTTTGGCTGTCAGACTGAAGTTTTAAGTTAAGTAGTCGTGCACAGCAGTAATCCATCTCCATCTGTGTTGCTCCCATTCCATGAGAAACAAGTACCAAATCCAGACAGCCAGATAGCAAAACCAGCTTCTTCTCTTTCACTCTAAGCTAAGCCAAGGACAAGCAGCAGATAGTTGGATGCACAAATTGGGCAGTGAACACTAGACCCAAAAAAAAAAAAATCAGATGGTTGTCTTTCTCTCTGTCAGTAAAGCAAGCTGAAAAAGATTGCCAAATGTGCTGATGGTTTCATCTGGGCAGTACTAAACTACCCATTGGATGATCCCAAAAGGCCGCAAGCTCCTACTTTTTCTCTGTTTCCTAGCTCTTTCTAGTGGAGACCCCCCAACAATTGCAAACTTGGTTAGGCAAAGCAGCAGTCCCATCAGCAATCTAAACCGAATCTGGATCACCCAGGTGTCCATCTCTGAACAGGTTCAGGCCCCCAAGAAGCACCTGATGTGCCTATTAGTGGCTAAGCATTCCCTTTAGTATCCTATGCTGCGATTGTGATTGACCCAGTGAAGGATTAGAGCCAACTTTTAGAAAGTGAAATGACAGCCAACTGTCTGAATGTTCAGTAGTGCAGCATAATAAGCCAGTTAAAAATGAAAATAGATTGAGATGCACAAATAGGATAGCCAGAATAGGCACAGCCTCTATTTTCAGAGGAGATGAGGTCTAATGTAATTAATATGGCATCGATTTAGGACGACGTGCAGAACCTGATATCATATCATGTTACCCTTCAAACAGAAAAAAAAAAACATAAATGTCATGCTGGTTGCTTCTTCCACTCTGAGATGGATCCAACTGTGGATTGTGATCTCAGTGCCAATCAACCAATCTTGCAGTGCATGCACGTATGTTATTATGTAGCAGCAGAAATTGGTAGCAACAGCCAAATTTTTTTTTTGAAAAAGAACTTGCCATGTACACATCGGTGACGATGACCACAGAGAGAGAGAGAGAGACGCAGGTGGTGTCCAAGTCGAATGCAACTGTAGTAGCAACTGACGGTGCACACGAATGCAGCAAAAGGCCAGGCTGGTATCCAAGGAATAGGAATAGGAATGAGGAATTGTTCTTATCTGACGCAGCTACGAATTGAGCGCCCAGGATTCAGAGTGGTACGTCGAATCTTGGCGCCTTGGCGGCTTATTTTATCATCCACAAATAGCACTCTGATCGACTCGCGGCTATCAAGTGACAGTGCCTGAATCGATCTGAGGTGCTGAAGACATCAAGCTGATCAATGACTCCAGTGCCTGAACAGAACACTCCCATGTACGATACGACGTGATGGATCGAGAGAAGAGCATGTGATGCACATGTTTGCATGCATGCATCTCCGTTTCGTTTTGCTCATGCAGACCGATTTGCGATGAATCAATCATGGAGTATTCATCAATCATAGCATGCAGACAATACTGTCTCTTGAATACTCCTCCTTTGGGAAGAATGCAAGTCATGGAGAGTCTATTATACTTTGGCGTGTGAAATGTGTTGCCTCTGGTGAAGTGGAGAGAAGAAGCTCGTGGTTAATTAATTAGATAATCAGCCACTGATCAGTCCAGGTGCGTTGATACATGCTCCAAGTTGCAACTACATATCTGAAATGGAGATTTGCATGGATAATATCTATCTGCTCTAATTAGGCGACTGTTCTTGCACGGCTTCAACTCGAACCGATGATCGATCAGAGCGACCCAGGGTGCAGGTAAAATAGATAATATACCTCCCATGATTTTGATTTTGGGAGAGGTGCTGCTCCAAGAACCAGAGCCGTCGGTTTATGTTTCTTGGCGAATACTGTCCGCATCACATTGTGCTTTGTTTCTATTCGATCGGGTAAATAATTAACAAGGTCCCCATCTGATAGCGATGATTTATTTATTTTTAAGCCGGCATTAACAGCTGAGATATAGGCATTTCGATAGCTGCTTTTACGCTGGTATTTCTTGGTCAGTCCATTTCAGAGTTAGGAGCAGTACGAACACGTAATTTCACGGTGACGTACCATTGGTGTTAGTGTAACCGTAGGGGCTAGAAATTGAAGACACATCACTGTCATGTAAGCGAGGGCAGATTTTTCATGTTTATCTGTAGAGTGTAGTGTTTAGCCTCCCTTACAACTAAAAAATAGTTAGGTTCCACTAGTAAGTAAAGGAATAGCTCTAGTGGCTTATTTTGAGTTGATTTGATTTGCTCATAGGCTAAATTTAAAGAGCTATGCAAAATGGCTCGGAGAGTCCGGCTCGCTTTGTTTGATTTCTTTTTGAGAGTTTTGACAAGCGATTTCGAGGAAAAAATTATGGTAGAAAACCAAGGCGTTCAATTTTTCGATACGAAGATAAGATGTAAACAAATAAGAATAAGCAGAGAAAAAACAAAAACATGTCCGAGTTTTTGATCACTTTTAGGTACACTGGACTTAATATAACTTATCCATTCTTCTCGATCTAACGATAAAGCAAGGGTAAGCAGCTACTACCGAGATAATAAAAGGATTCACTCACAAGAAGAAAATATAGGAGTAGAGAAAAAAAGGGAGGATTTTAAAAGTAACCAGAGATTATTGTTAGTTTACTCTCTCCTATCACAAATATATATATATATATATATATATATATATATATATATATATATATATATACACGCCAATCCACATATGTGCACGTTGAAGTTTGAAAACCTGAGTCCTTAATGTTTTGTTTATAAAAATTGGATTGACTACATAAAAAGCCGATTGTAATTGTATAGATTCGTCTTAAAAATATTTCTATAATATTATAATTTTACTGTATATTATAAATAAATTATAATATTATTTATCGATCAAAGTTGTATTTTGGACACCATGTGTTCGAAGCAAGTAGTACTAGACTTGATCATGAGCCGGACTGGGCCGGGCTTGAAAAAGCACGGTCACCTGAACGCAAGCCCGAGCCTAGCCCGACTCGATTTTTCTTCACCGTTATTAGGCCCGAGTCCGGCTCGGACAGGCAAATAGGGCCCGAGCCCGTCTTGGAAAATTGGGCTAGGTCCGGGCCGAGCCGGGCTGCCCATAATCAGGTCTAATACTTCATATGTTTTAGAGATGGTTGTTAGGTCTACTCCCTTCTCTCATAAATATAGTCGATTGATATATGTACACTCTGAAGTGTCAAAACTCGAGCCCTTAATGTTTCTTTTCAAAACAAATGGACTGATTACATGAAAGTCGATCATCGGTATAGATTTGTCTTAAAAAATATTTCTATAATATTATAACTATGTTACGCACTATAAATAAGTAATAATATTAATTAGTGGTCAAAATTGTGTTTTGGAGACAGTGTATGATCGGATGGGGTAGTATGCATGCATGTGTTGTATTTCCAAGTAATCCTGGCGGTTGGATTTGCGTGGACGGTGGATCCCCCGTGACGGAGCAGGGCGGGAAGGACCTGAAGGCGCGGGGAAGAAGACGACTCGGCCCGACCGCCCGAGAGCGACGTCGACTCCGCCCTCCATCCACGTGCGAGCTCGTCGCCCTCCGCCGCGTCCGCATCACACTGTGGACGCCGTCGGGTTCGCCTCCCCGAATCAAAAATCGATTGATCGGCACCACTTCCCTCGCCCACGCGCATCCCCCCATCCGTCGCCATCAAGAGCCATTTTTTTTCCCATTTCATCTGTCTCGAGTCTCGCCTAGCCGCCTATAAATCGAAGCTCAACGGCGGCGAAGGTAGAGAGAGAGGTTGCTAGGATTCTGGGGTTTTAGTTTCGGTTCTCTTCACCGCCTCCGGCGCGCCAAGATAGCAGAGAGCAGCTGAGTAGCGGAGGCAAAGATCTTGATTTCGCCGGCCGGCGAGAGCAGAGGAGACAAGATAGAGTACGGTAGCAGCGGTCGAGGAGGGAGGATGGTGTGCCTCGGCCGCGCGGCCGTGCCGGTGAAGCGGGTGTGGCTCGGCCTCAGCGCGCGCCTCGGCCTCCGGCGAACCACCGGTAAGTCGTCGCTGGTCCTCTGAATCAATCGCTTGCCTTCTTCTCGATCACCCGGCTGCGTTCTGAGGCTGATCATCTCGCGTTCAGGGCTGGGCAAGCTGCACAAGGAGGTGCGGACGTGCGAGTACCGCGACGTGCACGTCATGTGGGAGATGCTCAGCAACATGGACGCCCACCCGCCGCGAGCCGCCGCAAGGAGGACGGCGGCGAGGAGGAAGGCCGCCACCGCCGCCGCCGCATGGAAGCGGCTGGTGTCCTGCTGCTGCGCTTTCTGAGCTGCCGCATCATGCAACTGGTTGCTTCTCTTCAAGATCAATTCTTTCTTCTTGATTGCCACAAACAATTGATCGCCGCTAGCAGAGTGAGAGGTGGTACATACAGGCTCAGGCTGCTGTTTCATGCACATTATCCAGAGACAATTTTGTTTGTAACGTAATCTGGTGTCTTACATGTTCATCGCAGTAGTGTTTCTCCAAGCTACATACACATTAATTTTGTATCTCCTCCCAATAATCAATCACCACAGTGATGAAATTGGCACCAATTTTATCATGTTGAAGCCAGACATGGAATCCTTGGTCCGAGAACTCTAGAGGTGGCATCCTGTTCCTGTATATGTATGAAAAGAAGTAATTTGGGTCATATCACATTGTCAAACCCATTTTGGTATGTAAATACTATCTGACAAACAAGGATTGAGCCGGGGTGCCGACACACGGAATTCCATAATACATCCTACCTGTTTGTCCCATGCTGAAATATGAAATCGTGTGTGATGATCTAATCTGAATTCACTAAGTGTTCTGTATTTCTGATCAAGGCACAGAACAATAGTAGTGAAATTTCTACTGATTGCATGATTGCTAAGTTTTTTTGGAAGTTCTGCTACTGTTGTTGTGTTAATGTTGCAAGTTCATGAGATGAGTTGCACTACAGAGCAGGACACCTTGAGAGCAGGCCTGACATAACTGAAGGAATCAAAACAACATAAGAAACAGAAGCTTATCGCGGACAATAGAAAATGCGCCGATGTTTTCGTGACGTGATTACTCGGGTGACATCATGGTAAGGATGAATATATCTGAAAAATGATAGTCAAAGCACCCATGAATTGTTCTTAGGGAATAATCGGATGCCATGTTTCAGCTTAGGACGACTGCTTTCTTATAAGAAATTGCAGACTGAATTCACCCTTCAATCGAAGCATATACATAGAATATGCTTAACATGGTAAATGAAGCAGGTTTAGTCATATTTCTTTATGAGAGCTACTGTGTGATTGATGCCAACTGCCGAGTGCTCCAACTTATCTTATTTGCTTATTTGCTTATTTGTTTATAAAATCAACTTCAAGAGCTTTTCAAGATAGTTTGAAAAGTTTGGTCCACTTTGTTTGGGTTGTTTCGGAGAGCTTTGAGGCATAGTTTCGAGATAGAAAAAAAAGGACTTTAAAAGGCAAAATGTTTGGAGTTTTGATTCGGAGATAAGTATATAAGATAAGTAAATAAGTTAGAGAGAAAATTTAAGCGGTAATCAGTAGAAGCTCCTCTCCCAATTTTTTTTGTCAAAAAAAATTAGAAGCTTCAAGAATTTGCTTTGAGTTGATGCAACGAGCAGAGTGCCCTGTGCCCTAGGCAGTGAGGCAGTGGCAGCATTAGGGAGGATTAATTAAGACGCGCACGCACGAGTAATCTTCGCCAAATATGTAATCTTGAAAGTGAGAGTGGATTCTTTTCAACTTTTCTTATCTACTTATTTTTCTTATCTCGTCACTTCGATAATTTTTCGAGATAGCGCCGAAAAAGACCAAAGTTTGTCTCCAATTTTAGGGTTTAGAGATAACATAAACTTATTCGACTGAGATAAAAAACTTTTGAGTTGGTTTTTAATAAAAAAAGTGAGATAAGTCGAATAAACGTGAGATAAGTAGGATAAGCCAACCGTGTAATTTATCTATTTATTTGCTATTTTAAAAATCTCGAGTTGACGAGATAAGCAAATAAGAGATAAGAAAAGCTGAAAAAGAACCCACCCTGAGTCTTGATTGGCCAAACATTTAAATGGAGCTCCCGGCTCGACCAAGCTACCAAGCTTTAGGTCTCCTTCTCTTCGGCTTATCTTCTTATCTTATCTACTTATTTTTAAATTGAAAAGTTAAATGGTTTGGCTTTTACGGTTTTTTCTATCTCGAAACCACATCTCAAAGCTCTGAGAAACAAGTCAAATGAAACTCACTGGACTTTTCAAACTACTTCGAAAAGCTCTCGAAGTTCAGCTTATAAGCAAATAAGAAGATAAGTTAAGATAGGCTGAAAAAAGGGGCCTTAATGTAATGGGTCTTGAATGACCCATACGGGAAGAGACTAGACCTAGTGGTGGGCTATACGAGTAAATGGCACTCATTCATAGAATTTTTTATTTTTTATTTTGAAATAAATAAATAATATTCTGTCTATTTTTATTAAATAAATAGACGCCTGTTACCACGCGGTAGGGAGGGATAGAAAATTCGCCCGACCAATGGAAAGGGTTTTTTACCCTTCCTGCCCAGTGGAAGGCCGATAAGGCGATCTGGCAGGTAGGGTAAATCCTGCTCGTTGGTAGGGTGGATTTTCTATCCCGCTCAACCAACGTGGCGACAAACGTCTATTTTTTTTAAAATTTATTAAACAAGATATTATTTAATTTATTTGGATTAAAAATAAATATAAAATAAAATAAAATTCCTCATTCATACGGGTAAACAGCACTAGACCTATCCAAAGGTTTAACGGGTCGTGCTATGCTGGATTGATGGGCAAGTGGGCTCATTTGCTTCTAGGTCCATACAAGCCTAATTGGTCATGATACGGCCGTTTAGCCTATCTTAGCTCAATGAAATTGAAAATTTGTAATTTTTACGTAGAACTGTATAGAATTCAAGTTTTCAAATTATTTTTTAAAACGTGTATAATAAAAAGAAGATGTATATTGAGGAGCGAATATAGCTTGGCTGGCAAGTGTCGCGCCTGAGTTTAAGTCCTGGAATCACTAGGGAGTTCATTACTGAGTTGTTTTGTTTGTAGGATCTAATGTGGCATAACACATAAACATATGTTGTATGGCTAAATTATAAACGAATTAGGTAATACATGGTTGAGCAATTTCATTAAACCAACACAAGATGCAAGGTAAACAATATCTACTCGCATTATGTGCTACGATAATTACATCATGACTTGATGGATTCATGGACCTCTCATGACAAGGCATCAGCCCCTTGTCGCCTCTCATGATAAAATTAAGGATAGCAGTAGCACTTGGACTTGGTTTGGTAATACATGTTTGTACTGCTAAACCATAAATAAAAATTTCAACCAAGTCTAATCATGTAAGGTGTGACTAAACTTTTACCAAATATGCTCAATCAAGTCACTTTTAAGCTGGGTATGAGTAGGATGAGCTCGGATATTGGAATTTCTTTGTAGAACTTCAACAAAGTCAGGTATGTTATCGTCAGAGTTTCCCGATGGTAGAACAGTTGATGTACTTGCTGATGTGTTCAAATCAATATATAGGATCTATAATCACATCCCTCTCATCTTCAACTATGATGTCGTGAAGAATTATGCAAGCCATCATGGTTTTGTATAGATCTCCCCTGTCGTAGAGACGCGTTGGCCAACACAAAATACAAAAATGAGATTGCAAGACACCAAATGCTCGTTCAATGTCTTTCCTTGCTCCCTCTTGACTATGTGCAAATAATGTGTCCTTCTCTGTCTGTGGAAGTTGTATTGTTTTTACAAATACAACCCATTCCGGATATATTCCATTTGCAAGATAGTATCCATGGTTGTATTGCCTTCCGTTAACATGGTATTGCACACGAGGAGCTTGTCCTTTCAACTCTTGGAGAAATAATAGCGATTGACTAAGGACATTTATATCATTATTTGATCCAGCTACACCGAAGAACGCATGCCATATCCAAAGATCTCAAGAGGCAACCGCCTCTAGAATTAGTGTAGGAACACCATGATCACCGTGGGTGAATTGTCCTTTCCAAGCTAGTGGACATTTTTCCCAACGCCAGTGCATACAATCAATGCTACCTAGCATGCGTGGGAAGCCACGACGTTCACCGATTTGCAGTAAACGCTCCACATCATCAGGTGTAGGGCATCGCAAATACTTTTCGCTGAACTTATCAATCACGCCTTCCACAAACATCTTCAGACATTCTATAGCAGTGCTCTTTCCAATCTTCAAGTATTTATCAAGATAATCAGCCGAGCTACCATTTGCCAGTTGACGAATAGTAGCCGTACATTTTTGCAAAGGTGAGAGCCCTTTGTGACCAAGTCCATCCATCCTTAAAGTAAAATAATCTGACCATTGGCCTAAAGCATCAACGATGCGGAGGAATAGTGGCCTTCTCATTTGAAATCTTGTTTGAAAGGTTCTGTCGGAGTAGAGTGGAGTTTCGAAGAAATAATCATCTACTAGTTGTTGATGACTTTCCTTGCGAGGCCTATTTACATACCTTCTTGCACCACTTTGAGAATGAGATGCCCCTTGTTGAACAGCTTCCATGGTTTCCTTCAGTTGCACGGTGATCTGCTCAGTGAGGGAGTCGAATATGTCTTCTTCAATGATGAAATCTTCAAGGGTGTATAGATCAGCCGGATCAAGGTTTTCATTGGGGTTAAAATCCATTGAAAGAGACATGGGAGGCTTTGGCTTAACTTTGTTATTCATCTAACCACTACCGTGGTATATATATTGCACTCTAGGTGGTATGAAAGCATGTTAAATCATGTTCACAAAGCGTAAAAGCATTATAGAAAATATAGCATAATGTTCATACGGTGTAAAAGCAATATAAAAAATTATATACCATGTTCACACAGTGTGAAAGCAACATTAAAAATTCTCTATCATGTTCACACAGTGTAAAGGCAATATAAAAAAATTATATATCATGTTCATAGAGTGTGAAAGCAACATTAAAAATTCTCTATCATGTTCACACAGTGTAAAGGCAATATAAAAAATTATATATCATGCTCATAAAGTGTGAAAGCAATATTAAAAATTATATACCATGTTTACACAGTGACAAAGCAATATATGCATTCAACTCAAAATGATAAACAATTTTCAGATATGTAGAAGATAGCACTAGACAATTCACAATATATGCATCCAACTAAAAATGATCCATCTAACACAATGTAAAAGAATACATCCATGCTCCACTGGACAACTCACAAAATACCATATAGCATGTATGTAATCACAACTCAAAATGGCAAAGGTTCAGTTGGAATGTCTAGCATGTCCACTTATATATATCAAATACACAGCAAAATTTAGTTCGAATGTCTAGCATGACCACCAGATGCTTTGAACAGATGAAACAACACCTAGACAACAAAAGGCACTAATTAGATTTTATATGAACTCCCATACCTTTCAATCATTTTTACCAAACAAACTTGATTTCAAACTCTTTAATGCATCAGCACGTTGAGCCTTCCCATCATCATCCATGGCACTAATGTTAGCCAACAATAAATCTTTGTACACTTCAAGCATTTTTGTATCTTTGTTAAACCTGGCTATTTCTAGCCTCTCAGAAGAAAGGCGTTGTTGCACCTCAGTTAACTTCTCGCGATCTTGCCTACTAGTGGCTTTAACATCAGCTAACTTTTGTATTGTATCTCCAATGACAATAACGACATCATGCACTTCCGACGACTTGCGTTTCCTCTTTCATTCAGCCTTGGCTGCCTTGCACCCAATTGATCGTCTTATGTCTTCCAAATCAACAACATTATCCTGCAACACTGATGAACTACTAATATTCTCCGAACATTGAACATATGCACACCATTTTGGTTCTTTATGAAGAATCTTCCATAGATGCACTAGTTTAAAATGTTCTTTATAATCTTCTCTGTACTTTTTCAGTGCATTGTCCATCTTCTGATCATTGGACATGCCACTCTGGTACACTAAGTTCACAGAATTCCAAGAACCATTGAAATTATTGATCTGTCTTCAAGCGGTGCCAACGTTGCTTGAGTTGTCTAGGTTCTCTTTTATGGTTTTTTGACGTGGTGCTATTGTAAGTGGTAGTCACCTCTTTCCAATATTGATCAATTTTCTTACTATTCGTATCAATTGGATCATTTGAACCATTCAACCAAGTGCTAACCTAAAAATTTCAGAGGAATATGAACGCATAAATGCAATGCTACAACATAAAAAATTTCTAAAACAATTACAGTAAAAGGCTAGCTGGATTGTACTGTTATATTTTTTTTTCTTTCCTACTTATTCTGTAAAGTAACTGTTGAAACCCAAACAATTAACCCAACTGGAACGTAATCTCAATAGCATTATTGAAAAGGGAAAAGTAAGATTTATTACCAGTCTTATGTCTTCTTCTGTTGGCCATGCCAATCGGTTCTCTGTCCTATCTTCATTAGCATCATCCATATCCTCAACGTCCAAGCAGACTGGACCTTTATTTTGCGATGGTACTGTTGGTGGTGAAAATGGAACATGGTTCGAAGGAGCACCAACAAAATAAAAATTCTCTGAATTTTGTTGTGCAGTACCAACATATTGGGGAAGGGGTACATTCGTTGCTCGAAATGGTGGATTTTGAAAGTAACTCGTAAAACCACCAGGTGGAGTACAATCCATTTGCCTAAAATAAATCAAATTTAATGTTCATTACAAGCATTTACAAATATGTCATGCACGATAGGTACATTTCAAACATTTAGGATATTTATCTAGCCATTGCATTTCAAACTAAACTAAAGAACAAACATGTAGTTGGACATTGAAATTCAAGCTAAATTGAAGAACTAGCAGATAGTGTGGTATTGCATGGCAATTATTTCAAGAAGTCTCACCATTGATGCACAGATGAGTCCTCACAGGAAAAGGCCATGCCGCCCATGCACATGTAGTTAGGAGCCATCGAAGGAGATGAAATTGTTTGGCTAGAACTGGACTGAAATTGTGGTGATCCCTGTGCCCCCTTCTCCTTCTCCTTGCGAGTCATCACGGCTTGGAGGAGGATGAGCGGCGATGTATATGTCAGACTAAATTCTAGGTTGAAGTAGCTATTATAAAAGGAAATTCATGAATCCTATGCTAATTTTCACTAGGATAAAGAGCTAACACTACAAGGCCACCATTATCTGCATGCAAGACATGCCAATGTGGCCCCAGAGTTTGATTATTGTCATGTAAATACATATGCCAAACAGGAAAAATCACCCCAGTTCTACTCATGTTCCATTACACCAGGATTTCTCAATTTATAATCACCCCAACCTAACCAATAAGCAGATGACCCAGAACATATGCAAAAGTTTGAGAATTAGATGCATTGATACTGAGAAGACCACAGACATTCTTCATATTAAATTGCCCAGGTGACAAAACCGTATAACAACACAAGTGATTGCTAGGTTAATCTATTAAAAAGATGGAAATTACTAATCATTTACAAGGACAAATGTGAGCATGTATGCTGTTTAAGTACAAAGCAAGAAGCCTGAGCTAACTAAAAAAGAAAAATAGAAATGGATGGTAGTTGTTATGAGCTAATCGAAACTTACAAGGGAAAAAAGATTGCGGTGAACTGACAGAAAAAAGATTTGAGCATTGCGGTGAACTGATTTTCAGAACTGTAACCATGCATTGCGCAAAAAATCAACAAAAAACTGGAAGATTCGGGGCGCACCTAACCAAGATCCATGAAACTCACACCCAGTAAAATCAAACAACTTCATTACCTTGGAGAGGAACACAGCTACGAGCTTACCAGGAAAGAAGAAGAGGGGAACAGCTGCGGCCAGATGCGAAGGAGGGTGGTGCCAGATTTAGGGTGGAGATGGCGGCTTCACGCAGAGAGGCACGGTGGCGGCGGATTTACGGTGGCCGGCATGCACCTGTGGAGGCTGGCGAGAGGATGGAGCAGACTAGAGAGGAAGAAGAGGATCAGTTTCGTGCTGCGGGAGGGAGGGAAAAATGCTCTACGCGCACTGGATCTGAAAGGAACGGCGATATGTCCCCAACGCGCGTCTACCAGCGTTTCTTGCTCCTCGAATGTTACGTAGATATTGTTCTTTAAACAAGAAACGTTGATCCTCTTTCTCTTTATTAATTCTTGTCCACGTCATATCTCAACCCTACATAGCACATGCAGAGACTGTGGAAGAGATTGCATTGGAACTGCTCGAAGGGTCTGCGTCCCAGTTGTAATAGTGCCTTGGAATGGGGAGATCAGCCCTTCCTCATTGTTTACAAAGGCCCCAAATGAATTATAACTGCAGGTTGGTTAGTTGGAATGTACGCGGAGGCAAGCGCCAGCGAGGAAGGCAATAATAAGGCAGCTGATATTTGAATCCAGGGCAAATAAAGTGTGCATCCAGGAGGCCAAAATGGAAGAGATATCAAATGCCTATGTTCAAAAAATGTTGGGGGCTATCTTCTATGATTATTTCTGTTACCTGCCAGCTGAAGGGACAAGAGGTGGTATTTGTAAGCCCTCAAGTTTTATGTCCTCGAGGACCACTTTGATTCCTGCACTAGTCTCCGTATCGGTAGTAGGTTAGTGCATACATTTATATAGGCAGATCATTTGCATATAAGCGGTACTGTAACACCCCAATTTTTAGAAACAAGGAAAATAAAATAATAAAGATAATATAAAAGAAATAAACATAAAATAATATTAAAAATGTATAAATAAGTATTTAACTTTGAATAGAGAAACTAATCTAAGAAAAATATCATAAAGGAGAAGGGGTAAATACTTAAAATTCTAAAATAAGTATATAGGAAAAACAATGTTAAAAATTACTAGCAAAAAGAAAGTTTTCCCTAATAAAGTTTTAACAGAAAACTTAATGGCATTAAAACTTGGCAAAACCCATAAAATTTAAATCTTTGGAGAAATTTATCTAAATTTCCCTATTGGGCCTAGTTTCACATTTATTTTTCTTTTCTTTTCGTTTTTCTCTCCTCCCAGGCCGAGCTGGGCCAGCCTCAGCCTCAGCCTCAGCCCAGGCCGGACTGGCCCAGCCAGGCCCACTCGGCGCCCTCCACCTTTCTTCTTCCTTCGCCTCCGTCCTCCTCACCGGCGCGCCCGACCAGCCCGACCGAGCTAGCCGGCGCTGCCCGGTCCGACCCGACCCATGCTGATGAGTCAGCATGGGGGAGCCGCCACACTGCGCCACCTCACCCCTTCGCCATCATCATGGAGCCCGCGGTGGCAACCTCCCTCTCGCCGCCGTAACTGTGACCACCTCGGGTGTAACCCCAGCCAAATCCACCCCGACCAGGTGAATTTCCGGTGCAGTCCTCGTCGCACGAATGTCTGGAATACCCTTAGCCACGCCGACGACCCTATAAAAGGGGGCATGATGCTCAATTTCGCCATTTTCCCCATTCCGGCCCGTTTCATCCCCTTTCCAAATTCCGGCCAACCGAAGCTGCTCGAGCTCGCTCCTTCGGCCTGACGTAGCTCCAAGACATCGCCAAGCTCCTCCCGGAGGAAGTTCGAGCTATTAGCTACCGAAGAAGGCTGCCAGCGAAGCCCTGTTTGCTCCACCTTCGGCCTCACCGCCGCCAGCCTGACTCAGGCCACTTCGACCCCAACCAACCTTCGGGTAAGCTTCCCCAAAGCTCCTCGATGCTTCTCCATTCAAAATCTAAACTTAAGCACGTCCAAATTGCCCTAGTACCACCTTACGTAGCAAATGGCCGCTCCGGCCATGGCACCGCTGTCCCGGCTCGCCGCCGGCCAAATCCCTGGCGGGACGACCTGCGCTTAGATGCCCTAAACCCATAGGTGACATAAAACAGTTAAGATCGGCCCTCTAGCGCCACTGTGCGCGGGATTTAAAAACTCCCGCGACCCTCTCTCACCTAAGACTGACAGGCGGGCCTAGGGACCCGCCCGTCAGTATAAGTGACCGTGCCTTCTCGCCAGAACCATCTCCCAAAGCATAAAACACGCACGGGCGAAGTACGCCTTCACCCGGGCCGCGTTCGGCCTCTGACCGTGGGACCTCATGGCCCACGCGTCAGTCTCCGCCCCGTCACCGACTAGTGGAGCCCACTAGTCAGCCGATTCACGCGCGAGAGCGCTCGCCTGTGTGGGCCGTCCGACCTTGGGCCATTTTCTTCCGCGTGGATCAAACTGAAACAAGAACGAAATTTGAGCCGTTCTTTATTCGATGAGGTTTTAACCCATTTAGTAATTAAAGAATACCATATAATGACTCATAATTTCTAAAAATATTAGATGCCCTCAAAAATTATGCAAAAAATTCTATAAAATACTACAAAATTCAGGGAACTTGATAAAAATAAATTGAAGGGGTCTACAGTAGAATTAATATCTATAAAAATTAAAAATAGGTAAACTAAGTATAAGCTAAATCAGAAATACCTAAAAGTAATATGTATACTAAAAAGAAATGTGGGACCTGTCCTTTTGCTCACCAGTTGATCTGCACTAGTCCCTGGATCAGTACACTAGTGCACACCATTCACATAGCCGGATCATTACATACAAACAGAAGACTTAAATTACATAAATACCTATATTAAGCCTAAAGGCTATTAAGTGTTTACAACACGGCACAATGGCCCAAATATTCCAAATGTCCAAAAGATCAGAGTGCAGAGACCCAAAAAATGCAAAAGAGTCTCGTGCCGGCTATGCCTAAGCACTCGACTGGAGAGACGCTCTATGCCTCGCCCTAACCGTCAGCATAATCTTGATCCTTATCTTCATGGCAGGCGTACTGATCCTGCTCATACTCTCCATCTAAAAGAGAATATGAATGCGAGGTCAGTGTCATCCAAACACTGGCGAGCTAACACCCAACCTGATGCAAATTTTAGTGATAGGGGTTCCAAAGGAAAGGTCGGGGTTTATTTATTTGCAGAAAGCCAGTTTTATAATCCAAAACCTATGACTTAGCAATTTTAACCAAAGATCTACTTTCAATGTGTCATATCATAGATCAAGTTTCAAACCACAATCCAAATCACATCCCATGGCAGTTTCCAGGCACTCTGCCAAACGTTCTCCTTTCTCCTGCCATCAAATTCCAGGTATGGCACACCTGTTATGGGATCACACTACCCTACAAGAGCCCGAGTCCCAAGTTGGGTTGCCAGCCCACCCTAAGGGTCGCAACTCAAGTAGGTGCAATCCAGATCACCCGCAGGTGACTGCGTCCTCCGCCTTTACCTCAAGTATGGTGGCATTCGAGGTACGTCCACTCTCAGAGCCTCGGATCGTACTATCCCCGAACCCTACTCATACTTGCACTACCGCGCGATGGCCACGTGTTGTGGTGATAGGAACTATCCCCCGCAGGCAGATAGTCAGTGAGTTCCCACTGTGCATCCCCGATGCACCCGTCTGGGAGACCTCGTCTCTACCCCAGCCCGTCTGGGAGAACTCGTCTCTACCCCAGCCCATCTGGGAGAACTCGTCTCTACCCCAGCCCGTCCACTTAGCGGCACTCGTGGTACGTCCACTCTCAGAGCCTCAGATCGTACTACCCCCGAGCCCTGCTCATACTTCCTTCACATCATGTAGCCCAGCTACTTTCACTCCCTTATCCACATGCCGGACCACGTCCGCATTACAATCACCATCAATCACACACACTGGCATGCTAGGTCCAATATCCAGATAATCAAGTTCATTATGTTATCATGTCCGATGAATGTCGGTTCACCGTTCCGAGGCAACTAAGCCTAAAATTAATAATTAGACCTGAGCAATGTCTAAGCAAGATTTTAACCAAGACTTAAGAGTCTAAATCGTTTTATTCAACCTAACAGGCTATCAAGGATGATTATCAAGGTAGTCATTCATAAGGTCAAAGGACAGATGATTATATCAAGGCAATATCATCGAGGTAGAACAAACACAAATAATAACATGGCATGATATATCATGATTAAGCAAACAGGGTTAATTACTTAAAGAGCATGCAGTTTAATACTGTAAATAAAATATTTAATAAAATTGGGAATCAATATGATCCATTAGAATGTTAACTCGCACTAGGGAAAGCTGACTCTCCCTAATAAAAGGAAACACCTAAAGGAAGGTTGTTAACTCGCACTAGGGAAAATCGAGATTCTCCCTAGTAAAGCAAACACCCAAAAGGGTAGGTATTAACTCGCCTTGGTCCTGAGAGTAGTGGGGGTCTTCTTGCTGCTCTTCGAAATGTCCCATGGGCTCTTCTGCGTCTATTAACGGTACAAATTCGAAGAATAGAATAAATAAAACTTCCACATGCAATAGGAAATCATGATGCATGAAATGCTTGTGCTACGTCTAACGATCTGCGGCTAGTGATATATCATATTCTAGATATGGAGGAAGTTCCATGAGTCTACCTCTAAACAGTAATTTACAGAAGATAACGGTGGTGCGGGCAATATGAAAATGATATGCGATGATGCATAAGGCTACCCTTAATAGTTTACCCATAGATGTAGCAATTAGACGGAATAAGCAAAAATAGATTTTTGTTTGAAGAATTTCCTTCATCAACTCTCAAAAGAATACTTACAGTGTTTGGTGTGGTGTTGGTTACATTACTCTTAAATTAATGAGGAATTAATATCATAAGATTATTCATACACGTAGGGAAATTAAGTTTCCGTGTTTACTCTTAGTTAAATTAGTTAACTAATCCTACAAAGCCTTATTAAGGTCTTATGATGATTTTTTTTAGTAAATTTATTTGTGGCCTGCCATGTTTCTGTAAAATTTTTAGATTTATCTATAGTCAATTAATATTTAAAATAATTTGGGTTCCATTACTTGTTAAATAAGTCCATAGGAAAGGTAGTAAATAAGGCTAACAATTGTTCAATGGGTATTTAAAGGTCCTAAAATTATTCAATAGTTAAATTAATTCTTTAAATTACAATTAGGTTCCTCCGGAATTTTCTCATGATTTTAGATGCTTATTGGACAATCTATACGATTAGCAATCCCTTTTATAAGTTGCTAAGGAGAAGAATTTTATTTATCCAAAGGCAAAAACGGGTGTTAACCATCCAAATTAAAATTTTACTATGTGTATTATGATATTAGTGGTAATCCTATATTTTCTCAGATTTTTCTAAAGTCATTTACTAATTTATTTAATCATTATCCATTTTCTGGGTTTATTCCCTAAAGAAAAATTCCTAGAATAGAACTAAGTTACTTTAAACAGAGGCATAAATCTATGTTACTGTTTGCCTAAATATTTTTAGTAAATTCATCATGTCATCTAATATTTATCATGAATTATCTAGGATTTTTGGGGGTGTCTAACTATGTATAGAAATTTATTTTATTTTCTATCCTTATGTAAAACACTAAAAGGCTGGAAAAATCGAGGAACAGTAACAGGCCGGCCCACATCTCATTCGGACCGACGATTGCTACACAGAAGGCGTAATTTCCAAACTACGCCTTCAATTAGGTAAAGCGCATATGGAGAACCACGCTTCCACTTATACTAACGCGTGGGTCCTGGGGACCCACCGGTCAGTGACACATTAGCCTCAGGCCAGTGCAATTGAATTTAAACATACTGACAAGCGGGTTCCGCTTGTCGGTGGCTCAGCTACGTAGTACGCGCGAGTTAGTGCGCATCTTGGCGCAGATCCGATGGCCAGCGCGAATCTTGGCGCCATACGGACGGCGCCAGTCTTAAATCTTCAATCTTGCCGAGCGGCGCTTCAGCGAGGCTCACGGAGCTTATTGGCGCTCTCGACCATCACTAGGCGGGTTCTTGGGCCCTACGGGACTAGTGGGCTTGCGCGTAGCTAACGTTGATACAATAATAACTTTATTACTTTAGAGTTTTTACAATACCAAAACTAAGTAATTTACAGTCTTATTTCTCCTATTTTACATCTTGTTTGAGTGTACAGGAAAACTTAATATTTTTGACCGAAGAGATCTATTTCTTCTTGAGAGAATTCAATATCTGCGTAAGAAGGATCTGTTCATTTTAAATGAATAGTTCCCAAATAATGGGTAAGTATAATAATTATACCAGCAGGTTTCTTAAGAAAATAGTGTTGTTATTATATGAAATCAATATTCAAGGAATAGTTAAGGCTTTATGGTGATTATGCAATTTTGAGCTTTTAAAAATCTTATTATATTTCTAAAACAATTTTTATACAAGTTCTATCAACTTTCTCCATCCTTATCCATTTGCAATTCAGACAATATTTTTCATAGAATAAATTCATGGATTTTGGTAAATAAGAGAGGCATCGCCCAGTTGACACAACTTCATATACCCGAAGTAAGGTTCATCGATGAATTTGTTTTTAGCTTTGCAGAACTTACCCAGCTTTACCCATATAGTGGCCTACTACATGGATGGGAGAAAATTTGTGTCATTCTTATTTATTAAGCCCAAGTTTTTATAGAAGCAAACGATTTACGAATGACCTTGTCATTCGCTGCCCTTGAGTATTTCCACCAGCCATACTTGCTGTGACCCTGGCCCAAGACGGCAAAGATAACGATATTTCTGAATTTGCTTCTATATTTTATAGAGCAACGAATCCAGACTTTAACTCAACCAAACACCCAGTCTGGTGCCCTTGAGTGTTGCACCTTTTTCTCGGGGTGCCTTGCCCAAGCCGACAAAGTTATCTTTCCAAATTGCTCTATATAAATTCAATCAACCTTCCAGACTACAGCATTTTCATAACAAATAAGTTATCCAATCTAACTTATTTGTATAGATCAATTCTCCATTCTTTACATGAGATATTCAAATTTTAATATTTTTGTCTATTCTAGGGTTTTATCAGAGGTTGAATATTTTTAGGCTTTTAAGATAATTGGGGCTTGGATAAAAATCACACTTGGTATGTATAAATAAGTAACTAGAAAATATATGCAATAAATAATAAGTAAAAGAAATTTAGGTATATCAAAATGCATCGAGGATAAGAAAACCTGTCTTCTTCGGTTGTCGGTTCAAATTCAAAAGACTCTTCCAAGAAATCCGACTCAGAAGTTTCAGGAAGTCCTAGGTCGATTTATATAAAAGCAAAAACATAACAAAGATTCAAAAAGGTATAAAAATTTAAATAGAAATATGCATATGATAGAAAAATGATGATTTTTATGATTTTATGTTTTAAAATCATTTTCTTTATAAGATGGGGTGTTAGGAAAAATTTAGGCAGAGTTTCGGAAATTCATCCGGATAGTAGAAAAATTTGATATTTAACTAGTTGAGTGCCCGTACGTTGCGACGAAACCCTAAAAGAAAGTCAAGGGAGACATAACTCAAGTTCAAAAAAAAAAAGAAGACATAATTCTAAGTAAAAAAGGTTCAAATTACAGAACACTTGTAGTACAACTACAAAGGGGGCAGCTTCTAGCTACAACTTCACTTATATGGTACTACTTTTCTTCTTAGTTTCTACTACAAATGCAATGATTCTAGTTAGCTATTTTGTTACACTATCTGCTGATCCTCATCTCTATAATTCTAGGAGCACAACTACAGATTTACATTGGTCTTAACATGGGTCAATGAGTGCAACCCAACACTTTGCTCTTCAGTATAAAGAGAGAATATTTGTTAAAGATTCAACCTTTGTTTGTTCATCGCACAGAGATTAGCATGTGAGAATTAAGAGCAGTACAAGATAAGTGAAATGTGAATATAACTTTAGCTCATCTGCACATAAAAAATATTTTGCTGGTGGTCTGGTGCCACTTCCCTATAAGCCCTAAAGCTTAATTAACAGCAGCGTCAAGTTCCCTTAACACCTCAATGAGTTGCTCTTCAGGAGATTTGCAAAGATCTTGTACGAGAGAGATCACAATGATAACACACTATCGAGCAGATTCCTTGGGCAGAAATTTTCCATCAACCCAATTTAACAATCCATATGTGCGAGAGTAAGAGAACATGAAAACATAACACATCCAACAGTATTCTACTTGGATAGGGAACGGAATCAAGCAGAAGATTTTCAAGCTAAAAATGAAAATTGTCATCAGATCAGTCATTTCTTGCAAGTAGCCACATGCAGCATATCACCAAATACCACCCTCACCTTCAGACCATGGTGATAGACGCCTCTGCTTTGGCAGCAATCGACGACGTTGATCAGCTACTGCAAATACTTCCTTGCATCATCCTCTTTCAGCCTTCCACGCGAGGCCTAGATCAAGAACTGAAGCAAATTAATCGCACGCACACAGTATAAAAGAATACATTTAGACATCTAACTGCAAGACCATCCACTCACAATCTTGTCGAAAAGTTCACTACCGGTGACAAGCTCCATCACGATGTATATCTGTCTTGCTGGCCGTCATCTTTGTCTTGCTAGCAATCTTTCAGTTCCCTTGTTGCAGAAACCAAGCAGCCTGACCAAATTCTTGTGAAACGTCTGTCCAATGGTTTGCACTTCCACCATGAACTCCTTTTCAGTTTCTTGCTCATGTTTTTGAATTTTCTTGACAGCAATGTTGGTTCCAAGCTCATCTTGCAGCTGTCCTTTATACACAATTCCGGATGCACCACTGCTTAGCACCTCTTGGAAACTACTGGTTGCCTTTTCCAGCTCACTGTAAGTGAAAGTCTTCAGCGGCAATCCAGAACTACTTGATAGTTGTGATAACTGGATTTTCTTTTTCGAGGTGATACTAAAGCAAGTACCAAAAATGAGAATAGAGATGAGGATAAAGTTTACCATTACAGAGCTACCAAAAAGTAAAGAACTCCCAATAATCCAATACTTCTTGTCCTTCTTCCATTTGCTTGAACCGCTGTTGAGCTGGGACTGTGAATTGTAGCTTCCAGGTACCTTGAAAAAAACTGTCCTCTGGACAGTGTCCCCCCATATTCCCATTTGATAGTGGGAGCTTCTTCTTCCAGCAGGTGTTTGAGTTTCGGTCAAACACGGCCATGGCGCAGAAGCAATCAATCACACACAGCCTCCCACACTCAGTCTTGTCTATGGGGCTGTACTGCTCAAGTGCTCATAGTCGGATAGGGGCCAATCAACACCATCGATCAGTCTCATCTTAAACTGCGCCACTGCTGCCGTCTCATCCAGATCACAGCTTTGTGGTTCAAAGTCTGGCCTGCACCCTTTGTACTTCCTCTCCTCATCGAAGAACTTGTAACGTGTTGGACATTGGCAGCTTGTCTGATTCTTGGTTCCATCAAAGGTGCAATAACTGTTGAACCCGCATGCACCACTGCCTACTTTCGTTCTTACTGCACTGCAGATGTTTTGGGGAAATGAATCCACCACTGTCCATGCCTGTCCCCATAGGCTTGTAACCAGCATGCCCTTCGGGTACACATATTGCCGAAACATTCCATCTGGGTCAAGAGTGGCACGATGGAAGAAGTCACCCGATTTCACCCCCTGAAGAAGTGATATTGATCTGTGTGCCATTTGTCAGGGTGAAGTATATCCTGCCAGTTTCATTGAAGACCAGTTGTGAGCCATTCCCAACTGTGTTAGTGGCCCAGTATGCATCATACAGGTATCCGGAAGGGACAGCAACTGGATAGAGCACAAGATTCCGATCATTTTGCACAATAAGAAGAAATCGGCCATTGGAGTAGTCCGTGTTGATGAGACGACTGCGGAGTGTCTTTCCCAGAGGGAGCACTTGTGTGGGTAGGATGGTATCAGCTGGGACATCAAAGGTTTGCCACTTTGTTGTGCCATCTGTGCCAGGAAGCATGAAGTTACCTGTGTCGAACATTCTGGCATAGGCCACACTAGTGACTCGGGGATTCCAGACCTCATCGCCAGAGGGGCTGCGGACCGGGGAGAGGGAGAGGAGCTGGGCGGTGGCTTTGGGGCGGGCGGGGCAGGGGGGGGAGGAGCTGCGTGGGGAGGAGGCGGGCCGGGAAGAGGGAGAGGAGCTGGGGGCGGCGGCGCAAGGGGGCGATGGCAAGGGGGCGGGGAGGAGCTGCATGGGAGGGAGGCGGCGCTTGAGAGGGAGAGAGGGCGCTGGGATGGGGCAGGGCGGGGCGTGGGGCAGGGAGGGAGGAGGGCGGCGCGGGAGAGGGAGAGGAGCTGGCGGGCCTGGGGCGGGTGGGCAGGGGGGGGGGAGGGAGCTGCTGAGGGGGGCAGGGCGCCGAGGAGAGAGAGAGGAGCTGGCGGCGGGCATGGCGGTGGCAAAGGCTGGGGGGGGAGAGGAGCAGCTGAAGGGAGGGCGGCGCTGGGAGAGGGGAGGAGCTGGGCGGGGCTGGGGCGAGAGGGGGCAAGACCGGGGGGGAGGGCAAGGGGATGGGAGGGGGGGCGGGGAGAGGGAGAGGAGGGGCGGGGGGGGGGGAGGAGGCGGCGGCGGAGGAGGAGGCGGGGGGGGGGGAGGAGGCGGAGACACGGGGAGGCGGGGGAGGCGGTGGAGAGGAGGAGGCGGGCGGTGGGAGGAGGCGGGAGACACGGGGAGGAGGCGCAGGGGTGGCGGGATGGGAGGAGGAGGAGGGGGGGAGGGGAGGAGGAGGCGGCGGGGAGGAGGCGGGCATGGGGCGGAGGGAGGATGAGGCGGGGAGGCGGGGCGTGGGGAGGGGGATGGGGGGATGGGGATGGGCCGAGAGAGGAGGTGGGAGTGAGGATGGGGATGGCCGAGGCCGAGGTGGGAGGCGCCGTGGGTTGTTAGGGTTAGGGTGGAGAGAGAGAGAGAGCAGTGGGGCGGGGCTATGTGGGTGGGAAAGGATTCAAAAAAATTTGAATGTGACGTACCACCACCATAAGGCTATTTTAAGAGTAGAGATTTGTGTTTATTTTTTTAAAAAAATTAGATCAATTGAGCTATAGAGATCAGGGTCGACAACATTTCTCATGTTGGAGTTCCAAGATAGAGCCAATTGAGGGTAACAAGGGATTTTTCAAAGTTATTCTTTTTACCACTTTTAAATAAATCAAAGAAAAAGGGTTTTAAAATTTTTATTAATTAAGATATTATAAAAATGTCAGGTTTAATAATTTAAATAAATTCTTTATATTATTTTATATTTTTGAAAATTTTGGCAGAATTTTAGGAGGTATTTTGATGTGTAAATAAAATCAAAAGAGCATTCTGGAAAAAGAAAAAGTAAAAGGAAATAAAAAGGAATTGTGCTGGGCTTAAATTGGGCCAAGGTAGACTTCACCCAGCAGTGCTGGAGACAACTGACGGTGGGTCCCGGCAAGGAGAGAGAGAGAGAGGGCTCGTCGAGGAGGAGGCCGGCGATGACAGTGGCGGCCGGAGAGGGTTGGCCGGTGGTCGGGGGAGTGAGAGGGAGTCACGGGCTACCTCTAGGTGGGCTTGGTTGGGGCCGAGGTGGACGGGAAGTGGCTGGCGGCAAGACAAGGCGGCGGTGGAGCTTCGGGCTCCGGCGAGGGAGTGCTCCGACGAGATATCGGAGTGCGGAGGGGGTGGAGTGGCTTTCTTGAGCCATGACGGGGCCGAGGGTGGCCTTTTATAGGCACTCCGTGGCTTGGCGGCCACGGAATTGCAAGGGTGGCGGCGGCGGCGCTGGCGGCGTGTCGGCGAGCGATTCGTCGAGCTCGGCTGGTGGATGAAGTCGCCGACGTGGGGGATAATGTTCGCGGCATCGGGAGGAGTCCGGAGAGGTCGAAATCAGGGGCGGCGGTGAGCTCCAATGGTGATTGCGTCATTTTCCGGCGAAAACAGCGGCGGACGCGGCGGCGCCGGGCCGGGAGAAGATGGTCCTGTGGGCTGGAGTCGGGGGAGGCGACGTGGTCGCATGTGGTCCATCGGATTAGGTCGGATGGCTGAGATTAAAGTATTGAAGCGGTATGACTATGGTCCGTTAGATCAAGATGATTTGATCTTGGCCATTCACGGCCACTTAAGGCACTGGTGGGCCGAACTCAGGCCGAAATAGTAACGGGCCTCGGGCCCAAGTGGATTCCGGCTGAAATTGAAGGCGTATTCCAAAGGGGAAAGCGTATTTCTAATTTTCCAGAAAAGGGAAGGGTTTTAGAAATTTGTAGAAAATTATAGGAGAGTCAGAAAATTATGAAATAAATTTCTAAATTCTTAGAAAAATGAAGAGAATTTAAATATGAAATTTAAATTATCATTTCATAGGATTTTGTACCTTAGAAAATTAAGATGAGCTTCTTTCTTTTAGGAGAAAAATTAATGAATGAATGAAAAAAAATACTTAAACCTTTAGAATTGGTTTTAGAAAGGTCTTAAAGGAAATTAAATATTATAATTGAATATTTTGTGAAAAAGTTTTATGCAAAAATGGGAAATTTTTTGTTATGTTACAATGCCTAACCCCAAAACTATAATTTGATCTATCAACATAATTAAAATAATGAATTTTGTTATGGGCATACATTCTAGATTGGGTTTTAAAATTAGCCTAATTAGAGGTGGGTTTCTAATTGGGATATTGATTTCAAGGTTTAGGCAAACCTGTTAAGACTTTGAATTTGATTTGATCGGGCTGTGGTACTGTTCCATAAAATTCAAGCCTGTTAAAAAGCTTTAATATTTCTAAAAATAGGAATAATGCATGACGTATTTTCGGCATTTAGCATTTTTAGCAAGAAAATTATTTTCTTGCACTCAAAATTTTAAAGTTTAAAATATTAGCCCAAATTGGGATGTTACAAGAAATTAACCAAAAAGGGTGAAAATATACGTATTTATAAAGTTAGAATTAATTAAAAATTTATACGTTTCTTGTCTCCAAAACCTATATAATAAGAAAAATAAATTTTATAGATAATCAAGTAGAAAAAATCTGCGCGAGATCCTAAATAACCCCTTTCCCTAGCAACCCCTACTCATCTATTACAAAATATTTACTTTGAATTGTTCAATACTTTAGAGAACGAGACAACAGACGACCTGCCGAACGAGGATCAAGTTCAAGATCCGGACTACGAAGAAACAGGCGAGCCAAAATCTCTTCATCATCCCTTTATCCCCATTTTTATTTGAATTTTGTTGATTTCCAATGATAGTCTGCAAGCCAAATGAACTTTCTAATACCTATGATAATTTCAAAAGTGCTAATAGAGCCAGTCTAGCTATTGCTTCTTACAAATTGTGCTAGTAAGCATAAACCTCTCCTTGACCTTTCCTATCCTGTCCATTGAAAACCTAAGGTTTAGAAAACTAAAATTTATGGCTAATAAGCCTTTGAACATGCCTTAGATTAGCTTAAGTCTAGAGTCCATGGATGAATTTCTTAGCTGTCAACGGTACGGTCCTAGGATGACGGATCAATCTAAGTAACGGTATAGCCTGCTATCAACGGTACAAGTGCAACGGTATAGCGCGCTATCAACGGTGCAAATTGGTCTCGGCAAGCACCGTACGCGGAGCAGGTACCTCTATAGTACGGTCCCATCATTTGCATGACATGTACCACGGCAGAGTTACATTTCCTCTGATCAAGGCTACAACACTGAAGCATCTGAATGGATTCATGTTGGGCAGTCTAATCTTAGTGAATTTCTCGAGTACATGGTTATGGGAATCTGTCGAGCCCCGTTCCGGAGTATTCCTTGCACTCGACAGACCAAGGAAACAATCCATACACTCGGGTATCTGCAAAACCTGAGTGTGAACAAAGTCACAACCATCTGAAATCTGATTGGATCTAAGGATCCTGGCCATAGTTGAGCTCAAGGGGATCACGCCTCTCGGCAAAGAGCATGAGTCTACCGTCACCGCCTGGGAACCATGCGCCAGTTGTAGTATGGGCACAGATTCGCAATATTACCGGGGATAACTCTCCATGGCGATGGGAGCTAGACCGCCGGCTGTGGGGACCATGACCATGGCTATGGTATGTGTCTGCCACATGTGATACATGTTCCTTGCTAAAGGACACGTGAACGCCATTTTGATGAAGCAGTAACTGGAGAAATTGGTATACATATATGGCCCGATACGTCTTTCATTTTGGAAATGCTATATGTTAGGGCTCTTAACTCTAAAAAAATGTTATGGCATGATTTAGAGCAAACAAAAGATATCCAAAACTCCACCAAAATTGGCTTTGCACCTCTGATTTGCATTTGGCAAGATTTTGGTTAGCAAGCGCGGTTGATTGCGCGCTCACACTCGCACGCACTCACATTTTAGGTGAGGAGGAAGACGGCGAAGACCCATACGATTGCTATAGTGGAGAAGATGGGTTAGAAGAAGAAGACCTCGGCGACGTCTAAAGGTCAACTCCAGCCACGTACCTGCTGCCGCCCTGCTACTTCCGCTTAGCTGTCTATAGGTAGTTTTAAGTTTCAGTTTGTATTAACAGCCCTACTTGGCCTTGCACTCTGAACTTTTGAAAATACTCTTGGACTTTATAAGTTAATAAATCTGTAAAGAATGGCTAGTTTGATTCCAGCTCAATGTATTATTTATGTGCGGTTATTAGCATGATCCTGGTCTAACACTATATGCACAACAATGGGTTCCGGATTTTATTCTACGGAGCCGGGGCCCACAAGAGCTAGTATCAGAGCCTCGTGACTGTATAAGCCTTTAGCCTCGGTCGATAACTTAAAATCTAAAATTAAATCATCATAAAATACATAATAAATAATTAAATAAGATATATGTTATACAAATAATACTAAATACGTATATATACCTACATATTTGTGGGAATGTTTTAATTAAAGGGGGATTTATTTTATTTCTGTTTTTGTTTTTGGATTTATGTTGTTCTTGTTCTTACGGTATCTCGAAAATTTGGTTTTCAGAGATGGCGTTTACTTTCTCTGATACTGGGGACACCTTTGTTTTTGAGCGTGAGCGAGCAGGACCTCGCGAAGAGACCCTCCGCATGTTGCATAGGATCTGTGAGGTTTTAGGATTTCCTCCAGGGCCACTAATCACAGGACAGAGGATTGAGATAGGAGCCCTGTACTTCTGGCACGCCGAGGTCACCGTTGCTACGGAGACCAATAGTGTACTCCTCTTTAGTACCGATATGGCCTACCTTACTCTGAAGTTTGGCAAAGCTGGTGGTGCCTTTGAGGCTAGTGCTTCCTTGGCTGGACGGTACCGCACGCAGTTGCGTGAGACCTTCTTACACTTATGGCCTGCGCGTAGAGATGGCACAGGACCGTTAGTCGCCTGGAGGGTCGGGGATGATAACCCCTACCTTGCAGCCCTTCAGTCTTTTTCTACTGGCACCTGTGCTTACCTTGCCGACACGGTAGCAGAGGACCGTACTCTTCAGCACACCTTGCAGAGCGCCGACCTGTGTGTAGCTGAGCTTTACTTTCTACTACAGTCAGTTTCTCCATAGCTCGCCGCAGTTTACCACTCTCTGCGGTTTACCAACACTGTAGGCCCTGTACCTCCTCCTGCTACTATAACCCAGCCCTCTGTCGGAGTGCCTCCACCACCACACCCTGTCGCAGCTCCAACACTAGACTTAGTCCCTACACCAGCTGGCACCACCACTACTACTACCCCGGTGCCACTCTTTGCTACCCCTGCACCTGCACTTTGGCCACGCGTTGTGTCGGACCGCATTTAACACTGTTCAAGTTTAAGGGACAGATCTGATCCCACTTCTCATAGCCCGGGGACCGGAGATCCTGCACTACGCTTCCTGCCTCAATCTCATTCAAGTCCCTGACCTGTAAGTCTAGATCCCACTCTAGACATACACCTCATTTACCAAGTCCTCCATGGACCCACAGACACAGTCATAGAACCTTAACCCCTCAACTACACCGTAGCCTAAACCAGACTCAACATCCCATGATACTCCAATTACAGACCTCAGTTCTGTTCTAGCTTAGACAATTACTATTTCATATTAAGATGTGAGCATATGTATTGATGAACTATTATCCGCCATTATGGGGGCAAATACAGCCTTCATTTCCAACTACTGTAGCAAGACTATTACGTGTCGTAATATGCAATGAATGAGTATGCACCTAATTACCCTCAATAGAGATACCTATACCAGAAAAATAATTTTAGAGTAAATTAAAGTACTTTATTTATTAGTTCTATATAGCCATTAAGGGTTTTCTTATTTTTATAATTATTATAAGTTTATTACTTGGGTTTAATATTTTTTCCTTAGGTTCTACTTAAGTTCGAGTAATTTCTGAAAAAATTTAGGAATTTTCATAGTTCAATTGCTATTTTTAATAAAGCTAATATGACTTCTGACAATTTTCTTAATAAAGAAAATAGCTTAATTAGTACTTATGAATTTTCGAAGGGCGAGGATTAGCTTAATCCGAACCATTATATTGTATCTAGGTCCAATACAACACCTAATATTTTCTGAAATTTTTCTAGAATTTTTCAAGGTCTTAAAAATATTTTTAATAATTTAATTTTTGTTTACACTATTTTTAATAATTCATTTTCTATTTCTAAATTTACTGGAATAAAAAATCTTCAGAAAATCCTAATGAACAGTAATGGCTTGGCCTGTTACTCCCTCCATTCCAAAATATAGGGCGTATTTTGACTTGAAAAAAGTTTTCCAAGACAAACGTTGACCATTAATTTCTCTTATTATATATTGGTGATTTCTATAATATCACATTGTATTCAAAGCAATTTGAAAGGCCAACATGTTGATATAACTTTTATCCACTAAAGATGCATATAATTTAATTAAATGTCGGTCAAAATTTATAAAGTTTGACTTTTCTCAAGTCAAAATATGCCTTATAAAATGGAATGGAGGGAGTACTATTTATGCCGAGCCCTCTACTGTGCGGTCCAACTACACGCAAACGGCCCCCGAACGATCGGCCCACAGCCAGTGTTGACACGTCGCTCCTAGGCCCACATGTCAGTGTGTGCGTAGCGGCTAACTGGTGGGTCCACTGGGTCCACCTGACAGTGTTGGATTGTCCCAGCGGATTAGTACGCGATCCCAAGCCAAAGGCCTATTTCAGTACTTTGCATCTCCACTAAATCCGACATGTGGGACAATGGGAGATACTCAAGACAAATCTGTGGGAGATTTTAAGTCTCAGCACAAATTCGGGTAGGCCCCACCTGTCAGCGACTCAAAACTTAAATGCAGTTTTATTTAGGTTTTCGTTAGTCCTGTGGGTCCCACATGTCAGTGACTAATTAAGGTTTTAACTCAACATTACCAAATAGTAAACCCTTAGGATGATGTCATGCTGACATCACCCATCTTCTTCTCTGGAACGGAGCACCTGTGCGGATTCCTTCGCATCTCGCGGGTGCTCAGGGGCACTAGAGCTCACAAGATCCTAGGGGATGGTCCAGCACTTTGTGATGGTTCCATTCCACTAGGTCTCGCCGCCAGTGACGGTTTGTGGCTGCGGCGCGGTGTGCAATGGTGGTGGCAGTTACAGGTGCATGGAGCTACGACATAATGAGGGGGCTAAGACCAAATTGATAGGGAGAGAAAGGTTCTAGGGACTACAAGGAGACTATCTGAGATGGTGACGGGATCGAGGACGGTCTGGCTCAAGCTATCTTCGTGGACGGTAGCCATGAACAGAACAAGGGCTTCTCGATCGTGAGCATCGACGGGTCATGGGAGAAATTGATGATGTGGGACACAAGGATTAGACCTTGGGGAGGCCACTGGTGCAAGGATCAGACGAAGACCTATCGAGGTGCGAGGAAGACAAAAGAGGGTGATTTCGGGTCGACGGCGTGCTTCAAGCTATCCTGAGACTTGTGGGGGACGGGGAGGCAATCAGCGTGAAAAGGAGGTGAAGAGGAAGGGGAGAGAGCCTTGGCATCGAGAGCCACCAAGAAAACCCACATGCGTAGCGGCTCCAGATGGTGGGGTGGTGGCTGGCTCGGGTGGTAGAGGACTGGGCAAGGGAAATGAAATGGGGGGAGGGGGCTCGGCCTGGGCATATTAAGGTCGTAGGTTCATGGGGGAGGTCCCTAAAGAGGTACTAGTTCTGAGCTAGGAGCGGGGAACGGTGATGGCGCTGCAGGGTGACGGGACAAGGCGGGAGCGCAGCGGGGCCGCGGCGCAAATAAGGGACACAGGGCGCGGGACGCGAAACAAGGCGCTGAGTGGCGTGGCGCGCAAGGGCAGGGTGATGAGATGAGCCCTGTGGCACGACTGACGCGAGTAGCGCGATAGGACGGAGCAAGCGGCATGACGAAACAGGCGCGACAAACTTAGAGCACGCCCTGGCGCTCATGTGGTCCATGGAGGCTACGTGAAGGGAAATGAGAGAGAGGCAGGGGCGGTGGGCCAACTTGGGTCCAATGAGGGCTGAGCATAGTGGGCTAAGTCCAGTAACATAAAGACTTTGAATTTGAAGTGGTTTGTTCAAAATTTAAAATGAATTTGTAGTCTCTTTTTGAATTTTCGGTTGGTGAATAGTGTTTACTAGATCATGAACAATGTTTAGACAAATTGAAATTTGGAATTTGCAAAGGACCCATTTTTTGGCTGTTACAAATCCTACCCCCTAAATGGTTGTTACAAATCCTACCCCCCTAAAAAATAAATCTCGACCTTGAGATTTCTAAGCTAGCTAGTGAACATGTAGGGGTATTTTTGATGAAGTAGCTCCTCGGGCTTCCAAGTTGATTGTCTTCCAGTTTGGTTGCTTCATTGCACCTTGCACATCTTGACCGTCTTATGCCTCATCTGTTCGTCTATGGTGTCAAGGATTCGCATTGGGTATGCTGGGTAGATGAAATTGCTGGCAATGGGTTCTTCAGGAAGAGGAACATGTTCTTCTAGCACTCGAAGAGACTTTTTGAGTTGAGATATATAGAATACGTTGTGCACATCCCCAAGTTTTGTGGTCAGACCCAATTGATAGGCGACCTTACCCCTCTTGGCGATGATCTAATACGGTCCTATGTACCATGGTGCCAACTTGCCCTTCTGTTGAAATCTTCGATTTCCCCAAAGCGGAGATACCTTCAAATAGACGAAATCTCCTATTTCGAAGGTGAGGTCTCGTCGGCGATTATTTGCGTAGCTCTTCTGTCAAGATTGAGCAGCCAGAAAATTTTCCCTGATAGTCTTGACCTTTTCTTCGACTTCCTTCATGGTATCCATCCCAAATACTTGATTCTCACCGGTTTCTAACCAACTGAGGGGTGTCCTACGCTTGCGTCCATATAGAGCTTCAAATGGCGACATCTTGAGGCTCGATTGAAAATTGTTGTTGTAGGAGAATTCCTTGTAGGGAAATCATTTCTCCCAATCCGAGAAAAAATCCAAGACATGCACAAGCTCTCAACATTTCTTCTAGGATTTAATTGACCCACTCAATTTGTCCATCCGTTCGCGGGTGGAAAGCAGGATTGAAGGTTAAGCTAGTGCTTAGAGAACTATAAAGCTTTTCCCAAAATTGCGAGGTGAATTGAGATCCTTGATCTGAGACGATTCTCTGCTGTACTCCATGTAAGCACACTATCCTAGACATGTATAGTTTGGCTAACCTTTCACCCTTGTAGGTCGTCTTGACAGGTATGAAGTGGGTGACCTTAGTTAATCTATCAACTATGACCCAGATGGAATCATATCCGCCCATAGTACGCAGGAGCCCTACAATGAAGTCTATAGCGATTTTCTTGCACTTCCACTCTGGTACCTTCAGGGGTTGAAGAAGTCCTGCTAATCGTTGATGTTCGGCCTTGACTTGTTGGCATACATGGCAACGAGCTACATACTCAACAACTTCACACTTCATCCTTGACCACCAGAATTGTGGCTTAAAATCTTGATACATCTTAGTGCTTCCTGGATGTATTAAATAGGGAGATCATGGGCTTTCTTTAGAATGATGCCCTTAATTTCCGAATTGTGTGGAACAAAGACCTGTTTGCCTAACCATAGAACCCCTTGGTCATCCTTTGAGATCTTATAACCCTTATCTTTAGCCATAAGTCATTAAATCCTTAGGGTACTTGGATGGTCCTTCTACTTCTCCTTGATCTAGTCTAGGAGGGTAGGTTGAACTTCTAGGGTGGCTAGAAAACCAAGCTCAACCAAGATTAAGTTAAGTCTAGCCATATCCTTGACGAGGTGTACAGGAAGATCCATTTTCATCAGATAGTTGCACTAGGGTTTTCTGCTAAGGGCATCAGTCATGACGTTGGCCTTTATAGTGTGATAATAAACATTAAAATCATAATCCTTAATTAATTCCAACCATCTTCTTTGTCCTATGTTCCGGTTAGACTGGGTGAACATGTACTTCAAACTTTTGTGGTCCGTAAAAATATCACACTTGTAGCCCATCAGGTACTGCCTCCAAATTTTCAAAGCATATACTACTGCGGCTAACTCTAAGTCATGAGTTGGATAATTTTCTTCATGTTTTCTTAGCTGACAGGAGGCATATGATACGAACTTCCAATCTTGCACCAGCACACAGTCCAAACCTTGTCTTAAAGCATCACAATACACTTCGAATCTCTTGCTGGTATCCGGGATGACTAATACCAGAGCAGTGGCCAGGCTCTTCCTTAGTTCTTGAAAACTCTACTCGCAAGTTTCAGTCCATTTGAACTTCTTCTCCTTTTTGAGTAGTTGGGTCATCGGCTTGACAATCTTGGAAAACCGTCAATGAATCGATGGTAGTATCCGACCAGGTCCAAAAAGCTTTTGATTTCTGTCACTATGGTTGATGATTCCCAATCAATCATTGGTGGCGATTTTGGATGGATCAACTTTTATGCCATCGGCAGAGATGATATGAACCAAGAAGCTGATATCCTCTAGCCAAAACTCGCATTTATTGAACTTGGCATAAAGTTTGTGTTCCCTTAACTTATCCAACACCATCCAAAGGTAGGTCTTGTGTTCATCTTAATTCTTGAAATAGATCAAGATGTCGTCAATAAAGATAATGATGAACTGGTTCAGGTAATCCATAAGAATCTTGTTCATTATATTCGTAAAGTGGGCCGGAGCATTGGTCTATCCAAATAACATGACCAAATACTTATATAGACTATATCTTATGGTGAATGTCATTTTGGTGATATCTTGTTTCTTACTCTTACTTGATATCCTGACCTAAGGTCGATTTTGGAGAAACACTTAGCTCCAAGAAGTTGATTGGTTTTTCTGTTCGGTGAGAAACACTATGCCATCGGTGAATGCAACTCTGTCCAGGATTGATCGGTTTTACTGTTCGGTGTCCTGGGGTATGCTCTTCCTGGATTGCCGTCTACAAGCCCTTTCCTCTTCGGCTTCGGATAATTGCTCGTTACTGTTGATTGGTCAGGTGAGCTGGGAGGTCTACAGGGGCTTCCGTTTTGAATCCTTCTGGGCAAAATTACCAGGTTTCCTCGACGTGGTTCTCACGGCCTGGAGCTAATCGGTACAAGCTCAGGGGGCACCGCGTAGGCTACATATCAAGTTGGTCCGAGCATCCGTAGCAGGCGCTCTATAACACTGTTTATCTGGATAGAGTAGCTGCTGGAGAGAAGGAATCTTTTATAATATAGTGTAAAGTGTGAAAGAATTTTAGAAAGAGAGATAGATTGTGTAGAGAATAATGTTATAAAGTAGAAATTTAAAGTACCTGTCGTGGATGCTCTCAGAACTTGGAAGGCGCTCCGTGGCTGGAGCAAGGCACTTGCGGGTAAAAATAGGCTTTTAATGTCCATACTCTATAGCGTGATCATCCTGAGGCTTGATGTGGCACAAGAATCCAGAGAGGTCACCACACATGAAGTGGTTTTCATAAGTCGGTTTAAATGCAGAGCTTAAGGCGGCTAAGAGCATCTCCAACAAGGCCATCTTAGCCGGTTACAAGTTTCGAACTCAGCATTTTGTTTACGTAAAGAAGAGAAGAGGAGAGAGACAAGAGCTAGTTCTTAAGCAAGAGTCAGTTTATAATATTTTTCAATACAAATGAAGACTAATACATGTGGACCCATATTTAATTTTGAGAGTATGCTATAGCTAGCCCATTGAAAAATGTGTCTACATGCTATCTATAAATGACGTGAAGATTGCTAATAGCTAGTAGTTGACTTTGCTGTTAGAGATGCTCTAAGGCTTAAACTGCTAGAAATTTAGGCACTTTCAGGTTTAATTTGTTCAACAGATAAATCATGAACACTAACAGATTAATTACAGAAAGGAAGCACCACGGATACATCATGAACATAACCATACGTCCCTCAGATATACCTGTAAACAGATGTCGGGACCCGGCTCGGCAAAGCCGACCCCTCTGTGTTTACGGTACTAGTCCTAAGAATCATATGCTAGTACACACAGGTTAAACAGAATTGCCATCAAACTCATACTTTATTAATAAAGAAAATAGCTTATAACGTACATGGGCTGAATGCCACTTACATTATAAATAAATTAAACATCAGAGTGCGGAAGATAAAAACATGTGTTGGCTGAAACCCGTCAAACTACCATAGGCATCTGACCGGGGGTACGCCTCTAGTAGCTGGAAAAACTCCATCGTCGTACTCTGCCTCGTAAACCACATACTTAGCAGAGTCGTCACCTGCGCACAGATCTGATAAACAACTAATGAGTATGGATAAACCATACCCAGTAAGCATGTATATCCTTATGTAATGAAATGCAAGGTATCAAAGGAATGGATCTGGTTTATTTGCATAAAGAGCACTTTTAAACAATCCTATCAGTTTTAAAGCAATAGTATAAAACAATTTTAAATTTATTTCTTTACTCGTGTTTTCTCAACACTATATTATTATGCCGTCTCAGCATAGACCGAGATGACACTCGCTGTCAACTCTACACGAAACCCTTGCAATATACTCCCTTTAATGCATTGCATGGCAATCGCTGCCTGGCACTCGCTGCCGGGCAATCCCTGCCCTACCTTTCTACAGCCATTTAATTATTAAAAGGTGAGACTAACAAGTGGGGCAGCCTAAGCCCGCTCTTAACCATGAGCACGGCTATCATGATAGTTTTATCTCTGCAGAGTGTGTACACTTTACCCATGAGATTCACCCGAGAGTGAGACGAAGCCGCTATCCCCGTTCCATTTAGGGTCAAGAATGCCTCACTAAGGATTCGTCCCAAGCCGTCTCGCACTAAGCCAGAGGTTCCCCTCTTGTGCCAGGTGAGTATACGGTGGTAGCGAGCCACACTCACACCGCCATGACAATTCAACCCTAGATTTCTCGAGGTAACAACTAAGGTATTACCATTATTAACACCTATGGCTGTACTGTTTTGCCTGTTCAGTCCATCCATGAAGTTCGGTCCTTAGGTCGACCGAGGTGGCATACCACAAACCAACATCCACCAATCAAACCACCACCTCGAGTCTACTCACGCCACGTTGATTTTAGTTGGATTAAAGTTTAACCAAAATCACACGATAAAGAGTAGATTCTCTCTACCAAAATTTTAAATGATTTCTCATCATAATGATCATCTAGATTTCCCATGTAGCAACTAAGCATATAGCGTGAGTACAAATCAAGGGTGGTTATAATAAGATATAAATTATGTTAAGCATCAATAGAAAGGTAACACGTGCTAACAGATGATTAACACATCATTGGTAATAACTAAAATTAACTATACAAAATACAAATAAAATTAGCATGCACCAGCATGCACAGTTAAATATATATGAATAGTGAATTTAAGAGAAAAACTAATGGAATCAATATGAATCTAGCTTGCACCTTGGTCCGAGTAGCACGTTTCTTGATAACCGGCAGCTAGCTCCCGTCCGAACTCTCCGCGACGTCTACACGTAAATCGAGGCACGGACGAATCAACAGCAGCAAATATGAATCGTAAAAATACGAAATAAATACAGGAGGTAGAATAGGTTAAATGAAGACTAACAAAATTGGTTTCATGCGATTCGGAGTTACGGATTGGAAGATATGAAATGTTGAAGAGACACTGTTCATATGAACAGTACCGCGTTGACTGGCTTTTTGACCAGATCGATGATTAAAGGGACATCTGGTGTGCTCTGTTTTGCTTCGTCACCACACACGCAGTGGAGAACAAAGAAACAGAGAGAGAGAGGAAGAGAGAGAGAGAGATGGAAGAGAAAAAGGGAAGGGCGGCGGGTTGGCTCCGGCGTCCGGCGGCGGCTTGGATCCGGCGGCGGCGGCCGGCGGCGGCGGCGGCAAGCGAGCGGGAGCTCCCTGGCGGCGGCGCGCTGCTCAGCAGCGGCTGCGGCCTGCTGCACGGCAGCGGCGGGTGGTGGCGGGTCCGCCGGCGCGGTTTGCTCCAGCGGCGGCTCAGTGACGGCGGCCAAGCGGCGGCTCCGGCGCGGCAGGTTCCCGGCGGCGGCGGCGGAGGACGGCACCGGCGGTGCTGCGTGAGCGGCGCCGGCTGGGGGGCAAGGGCGACGGTGTGCGGCTGCTGTTGGGCGCAGCAGCTCCATGGCGGCGCGCGGCGGCATCTTCTCCGGCAACGGCGCAAGAAGCGACGGCAGGAGCAGCAGCTACCCAATGGTGGCGACGACGAACGACGACAACGGCCTCCAGTTCTTCTCCTCCCCCAATTGCTCTGTGAATGACGAGGCTAGGGTTTGGGGTGTTGGGAACCACGGCTGACGATTTGGGAGTTTTTATAGTGCCGATTTGGGGTTTGTATGGCAGGTTTGAATTGTCCCCAATCTTGGCTGCTTAGTATGGCGAGGATCGATTTTGACTTGATTGTCACTGATTGGGGCAGGATTTGGGGCTGCAGGCTATGGAAGGTATTGACTGTATTTGGTCCGTATTGATATGGCATGAGGGAATTTGGAACGTGATTTGGGCTGCAAGTTATGACATGGATGGATACGGTTTTGTTTGCCACTGATTTGGCATGATTTGGTCACTAATATGGCAAGGATGGATTGGAGTCATTATTAATTTGATTTTCCTACTAATATGACTACCTTAATATGGTTTTGTATTCTGGCATGGATGTCTTAACCTCTCGTTGGTCGACGGCACGACTGTGATTAGTGAAATGACGGGGAAGATGATTGAGAAAGGTGATTAGGGAAAGATTTAGGGCAAATCAAGTTGATTAAAGAACAATTAATAAACTAATTCACATAAAAACTTAAATTAATATCCCTAGCATTAGGAAAAAGAAAAATAATAGGATGTCACAAACGGCTTGCGTGGCAGCGAGAACAACAGGGACAGGAGCCGTTTTCGGTGGTGGTTCAAGGTGACATCGGCGCTATGGTGCAGATGACGGAACAACGAAGGTCTAGAGAGAAAGAGCGAGACATGGGGGAAACAAGAGATGGGCCCAAACCGAGGTCTCATGTACGAAATCCACGCTTTGGCGAAGAGCAGCGTCAGCCAAAATCCGACGAGGTCTTCGGCGATTAGATCTGACTTTATCCGATCACGAATCTTTGAGCTCTCGATTGGGATAGATTCGTGATGAAGATACGAAGGACGTCCTCGGACGGTTTGGGCAGATCTGCACCGAGGCGGCGCTGAGACGAGAAAGAGTGGGGTGGCTAGGGTTTTGAGAAGATAGCCTTTGGCGATTTTTATAGAGCGAAGGAAAAGGTTTCGAAAGCCGAGATTTTGGGAGGATAATCTAGAAGGGATTTGCTAGGACGTGTTTTTCTCGGATTCGTGATTTACTTCTTTGAGACGGTGCAATCGGCAAGCAAAGGAGGAGGCAGCGCGGTCGGTTTCCCCAAAAGGAAAGAGGAGGTAAAAGAAGGAAAGGAACGAGGAGATGACAAGTGGGGTCTACCGGTTAGAGAGAGTAAAGGGATTTTCTCAAATACACCTTAATTAAAATTGATTAAGAGAAAATCATGTTAATACAAAATTCAAATCTTGTAATAAAAGAAGATAAATAAATTTTTAAAACAAACAGGAAAGTCCCTGGCTTTGATTACTTTTTAACTCCACAATAGATTGAATTATTTTGTTTGACAAATTTTTATTTTTCAAAACAAATCAAATTGGTTTAATTTTTCCACAACTGAAAATATACAAATCATTGAAATCATTTTATTTTATAAGACCTTTGCTTTAAGCACTTTATTAATTGAAAAATCTAATTAGATGTATGAAAATATTGTAAAGCAACTCTTTGAATTATTTTTATTCAAAATTCTCAAAAATTTGATTTTTAAACTTTTGAAAATCTTTTTAAATCTCTGATTCATTATAATTTTACAAACTATTACCGCAATAAGGTTTGAAAATATTTCTCGAAATTTTATTTCTCTCAAAATTTTTAATTTTTACAAATTTGAAAGTTCAGGATGTTACAACAGAGATGATGTAAATCTAAAATAGAGGGAGGGAGAGTAAAAATTATTTTTTAACCCTTTGAAAATAATTATTTTAATATTAACCCTCGCGAAAAAATATTTTCGAGATCTAACCCTTTTGGCAGCGCCACCGCTGGCGGCAAATAGTCATCGCATGGCGATGCGATGGCGTGGCAAGATCAAGTTGCGCCAGCGCGCAGTAGGTCGGCCCCGTGTGGCGACCATATGAACCGCGTTCCTCGGTGCGGCGTGTCTTGGTGCGGCGATGAGACATTAGTCCGCCAACCGCGAAGCGGCGCCAAAAGGGTTAGATGTGAAAATATTTTTTCGCGAGGGTTAATATTAAAATAATTATTTACAAAGGGTTAAAAAAAATAATTTTTTTCGGGAGAGTGCACGTACTAATCTTCCTCAGGCGCAAGGCCAGTGGCGACAAACCCGTTGATGCCGTGACTGTAGTCGTAGCAGATAGCCGTGGAGTGGAAGTAGGCGAAGCAGACCGTGAGCAGTCGCGCCGGGGCGCTTCCCAAAAACCTTATTCGCCGTCTCTCAGTGCAGGATCTCAACGACGTCGGGTTCCGGAGACCTGCTCTCCCGATCACCGGTGCACGCCGGAACAACGGATGGAGTAGCCTATCGGTGGCAGCACAGAAGAAAGAGAGACAAAACCCTTATTATCGGGGTAAATCCCTCTCTCAATTCTTCTCCTCTATCTCTCTTAGGGGTGGCCATGTATTTATATAGGGGTTGAGAGGAGGCCTCTCCCCACAACAAGCAAGGTGGTACTAAACCAACCTCCAAAACTGGGCCTTCGAGAGATGGGCCAAAATGGGCCTTTGAGATTTTCAGGAATTTATCCTCAAATATATAAGGGCTAAAACCCGTATATTCTAACAGTCATCACCAAAGGATTTTGCAATCCTCTGTCTCTTGCTCCTTCTAGGAGCCTCACTGTCATCCTCCTCAGGTTTTTCCTCAGGTGTTAGCTCAGGATATTCAATTTGAGTGGTTGGTTCGGGAATTATCTCAAGAGTTTTACTAGAGCTGCCATGCTCATTTTTCATATGAAAGATGTTCTCAAAGAAAGTAGCATCATTAGACTCCATGATCATCCCAACAGATATGTCGGGCACCTCTGATCTTATCACCAAAAATCTACTGCCAACGCTATGAGGTGCATATCCTAGATGGACACAATCTACTGTCTTAGGCCCAAGTTTGCGCTTCTTTGAGATTGGCACATTGACTTTTGTCAAACAACCCTATGTGCGCAAATAAGAAAGTGATGGCTTTCTCCCCTTCCATATTTCATATAGGGTTTTCTCCTTATTCTTTGCAGTAACCTTATTCAGGACATGACATGCAGTCAACACGGCCTCCCCCCACCATGCCTTAGATAAACCCGCAGTGTCTAACATGGTATTCACCAAATCAGTTAGAGTGCGGTTCTTTCTTTCGTCGACCCCGTTTGATTGGGGCGAATAGGGAGGCGTCCTCTCATGAATAATTCTATGTTCCTTGCAGAATAAGTCAAACTCAATAGAGAAATACTCTCCTCCACGATCCGACCTAAGTCTCTTGATTTTCCGATCTAACTGGTTTTCAATCTCAGCTTTATAGATTTTAAAGAAGTCTAGAGCCTCGTCTTTAGTTTTCAACAAGTAAACATGGCAATATCTAGATGCATCATCGATCAGAGTCATGAAATATCTCTTTTCACCATTTGTCAACACACCATTCATCTCATAGATGTCAGAATGTATGAGCTCCAGAGGTGCCAAGTTTCTCTCCTCGGCAGCCTTTTGAGGCTTACGAGGGTGCTTTGCTTGCACACAAGTCTGGCACTTAGAACCTTTGACAATGGGAAATTTTGGAATTAAATTCATACTCGCAAGCCGAGACATAGAACCAAAATTAATATGACATAAACGTGAGTGCCAAACATCAGCCTCACTCTCAACAACATTGTCACAAATATGGTTCACAACTTTATGACGAGTTATCGAAAGGAAAAGCGAGAACAAGCCTCGCGACTCATAGCCTTTGCCAATAAACAAACCATGTTTAGACAAGACTACCTTATTTGACTCAAACACTACTTTAAACCCATCTCTGCAGAGAAGGGCCCGCTAACTGAGTTCTTATTGATTGAAGGACATGCTGCACATTCTTCAGTTGCACGATCTTTCCCGAAGTAAACTTCAGATCTATCGTACCAACACCAAGAACAGAAGCATTGGACCCGTTCCTCATCAAAACGGTTGAACCTTAGGCTGCCTGATAAGAAGTGAACAGTGACATGTCAGCACACACATGCACATTAGCTCCAGTATCAATTCACCAATCGGTGGTGACTCCTTTGAAAGAACGATGAGGTAATTCATACCCGCCAGATTCCTCTTCAAGATGCCAATGGTCACATTGATGACTTTGAAGTCTGTCCAGATTACCCTTTTGTCTTTATGGTTTGGGCACTTTTAGCCCAAAGGCCCAATCTCACCGCAAATCCAAAGAAGGCATCTCATCCTTGTTCACCTTCTTCTTAAAAGCAGTGTTTTGCTTGACTTTGTTCTTCCCTTTGTTCTTGCTGGGCTGTTGCACAACATTGGCGCTGGGCTGTTTCTCGCCTCCTTTTTCATGTGCATCCTTAGCCCGAGCTTTCTCCTCAACATCTAGAGATGCGATCAACCCCTCAACGGAGATCTCTTGTCTCTTATGTTTCAGAGATGTGACAAAATTCCTCCACGAATGGGGCAACTTGGCAATGATGCCCCCAGCCACAAACTTGTCGGGTAATTTGCATTGAAGGAGTTCGAGTTCTCTCACAGTGACCAGTATTTCATGAACCTGCTCGACAACAGATCGGTTATCAACCATCTTGAAGTCGTGGTACTGTTCCATGACATACAGTTCACTACCAGCATCAGATGTCTCGAATTTATTATTCAGTGCATCCCACAGCACCTTCGCATATGTGATGTTCAGATACACATCACACAGACGGTCAGAGAGCACACTAAGAACTGCACCCAGGAAAAGGGTGGTGGCATCCCGGAACTCTTTCTCCTTTTCAGGAGTTGGGGTTCCCTTTGGTTTGCCATCCTTAACCCAGTACACGTTTATAGCAGTCAGCCACAGCTGTACTTTAACCTGCCATCTCTTGAAATTTACGCCGCCGAATTTCTTCGGCTTCAGCGCATCAGCAAAGCGAGCTATCGACAAACCAAAGTGCCTAATCATATAAGGTTTTTGGATTGCTAGAAATTTAGGCACTTTTAAGTTTAATTTGTTCAACAGATAAATCATGAACACTAATAGACTAATCACAGAAAGGAAGCATCATGGATACATCATGAACATAACCATACGTCCCTCAGATATACCCATAAATAGAGATGATGTAAATCTAAAATAGAGGTAGGGAGAGTGCACGTACTAATCTTCCTTAGGCACAACGCCAGGAAATGGCGACAACCCCGTTGATGCCGTGACTGTAGTCGTAGCAGATCGCCGTGGAGTGGAAGTAAGCAGACCGTGAGCAGTCATGCCTGGGCACTCCCCAAAAACCTTATTCGCCGTCTCCCAGTGCAGGATCTCAATGACGTCGGGTTCCGGAGACCTGCTCTCCCGATCACCGGTGCATACCGGAACAATGGGATGGAGTAGCCTATCGGTGGCAGCACAGAAGAAAGAGAGAGACAAAACCCTTATTATCGGGGTAAATCCCTCTCTCAATTCTTCTTCTCTATCTCTCTTAGGGGTGGCCATGTGCTTATATAGGGGTTGAGAGGAGACCTCTCCCCCACAACAAGCAAGGTGGTACTAAACCAACCTACAAAGCTGGGCCTTCGAGAGATGGGACAAAATGGGCCTTTGAGATTTTCAGAAATTTGTCCTCAAATATATATGGGCTAAAACCCGTATATTCTAACATAAACAACGAGCAAGACTTAAGTACATTCAAGCTGGAGACGCGAACTCTAGGTTCTTCCACATGAAGATCAACGCGCGTAAGCATAGAAACACCATCGGCTCAATCATATCTAGCCCAGGGATTTCCAAACATTGAAGATAATAGTCGACTGTTTTGGGGATGCAACTGGACTAGTGGTAAACTATAAAAAATGCAAGGTCTTCCCCATCAGCTGCGCCAACATCAACCTCCAAGAATTGATACAACCAGTCAACATACAGATAAACCACTTCCGTTGTACTTCTCTCGGACTACCTTTGCGACCAAACGACCTGAAGAAATGTCATTCTTTGGCTGCAAGAGTTTACAGGATGATGAAGATACAAACTACAAGATCAGTTGGAAGGCTTTTGACGACTGAAATAAGTTTTTTTCAAATGGAGCGACATGCACGGTGGACCTTTTTTTTTTTTGCGAAAGAACAGTATAGGAAAGACACGATTTTATTTATAAATATAAAAATGATATATACATATATATATATATATATATATATATATATATATATATATATATATATGTGTGTGTGTGTGTGTGTGTGTGTGTGTGTAAGAGTTTGTATCTAATATGTGTACGAGTAGAATTATAGTTGGACTCTGAGTTATAATAAACAGAGTAGGTTAAAGTTTTAGTCGGACTCTATATCCTAGACACTATATAAAGAGGACAGTGCTGATATAACCAACAAAAGTAGCGCCATAAGCATGCAGAGGGTCGAGGTCGGTGTCGACCGGTATGCTGAGGTGTTAGGGAGAAGCACCCATATTCATTGCCCATGTAGACGGGAGCCGGTGTCGTTCTCATATCGTATCATATTAAATCTTAACAATATATTTACAAGGAAATACAAAGACAAAGATTTACTGTCATGTGGAGTCGGTGAGGCCGGCCCTACGTGCGTTCTGTGCTGCATAAGCACGTGCATGCTACCTAGCTTAATGCTAGATCTTATTAAAATGGGCATATATATATCGACTTTGCCTCCGATTATTGATTCGATATTTGTACTGTGCGTAAGTGCCATGCGATCCTCCATGGGCCCTGGAAATAACATTTCCTGTACACGCATGTATATCGTATATCATATGGTTCGTACGTATCTATTCATGCACGGTACGTACCTAGGTAGATATCTACATATGTATATATAGAGAGATTAGATACACACGTTCCCATGGGTGTACGTGTATTGGATCTGCAGATCGGTCAATCTACACGTGGAGATCTGTACGTACGTACATGCATATATGGTAGCACGTCGGGGGACCACTAGATCCACAACTTTGGCGGGCCTACCGGCCCAGCCCATAAAACTTGGGCGCCTAGGCCCAAAAAGTAACCTTACAATGGCCGGCAACATTATTCATTTTTTCCCTATATACAATGGTGTGAGTTGTCATGTGTATGGAAATTCTGATCATGCAGGGAGATGACATGAGATCACTGCATAGATATCCATCAAGTGCGAAGCGCTTGCCAAATCTGATTGCCTCTCTCTTGGTCAGGCTAGGCACTTCCGGGCAAGGAAGCGTTGAGGCCGGCTTGGATGGATAGGTCGGATATTGCTCATACCATATTTGTTTTTATTTTTTATATGGATATGAATACGTGTAGCCCGGATACATATACGAATATGCACAATATCGAATACGAGTATAGAGCGAATATAAATCGAATCGAATCGAATACGATTATGGACGTTTTTTCGGAATATGAAAACCCCACTGTATGTACTTCCAAAATCAATATAAATATATAATTAATTTAATTGATCAAATTATTAATAAAATTTATACAAGCTCTGATAAAATGAATTGAAAAATATTAAAAGAGAAATAAAAATATATGTTCTCTTATGTCAACATACGGCTACAACCGGAGCGAATGGGAATAAAAAATGGTAGGGAGTGTGTTGAGTTGTGAGCTGGGTCTTTATGTATTGAGTGGGCTGGTAGTTGTGTGCTGAGTGGGCTAGGCCTATTGCCAGAAAGCTGGTATTCGAATTGCTACTATCTGAAAATATCCGCATATATATCCATACCTGTATCTATACCTGTTGGATATTGTTCTACCGTATTCGTATCCGTCTTTGAGAAAAAATTATTATCTGTATCCGGAAAATATCCGACAAATATCGATGCCTGTACAAGAGATGTCATCCGAGGTGCTTCGGCGAAGGCGAAGGCTTTGTAGCTTCAACCATAGCACGACAAATTCGTTTGTGGCCATCGGGACCCCAAATTAAGCAACTTGACAACCCTCATGCTACACTGGTTCAGGATCAATTCCAATTCGCACAAGTGATATCATCGGTGTATATCATTATAATACTTTGCAAAAGAGATAATATTTATTATAAATTCTTGCAAATAAGAAGCAAAGCTACGTAGGACTAAATAAATAAATCTATCAGAGTACTTATTGTAGCATAGTGGAAATAATAAAAATAAACTCAAGTAAATGTCTCATAATGAGCCATAGGCATCTGACTGGGAAGCACGTTTAGCTACTCACCATCTTGAATAAAGTCCTCCTCAAACAGCGGTGAAGATTCTTCAACTTCTTGTCCTGCAGGATGGAATAAGCAGCCCACAAACAGATTTTGTAAAAATGAGCATAAACAAATACTCAGCAAATCACACAGTGGAATGACATATTTCTAACCTTTATATGTAAGCTTCGTATAACAGAATGGTTGATGGTTATTTTGCATAAACAACTTTTAACAAAGACGTAATAGAATAATAGATTTCAAAGCAATTGAATAAAACATTTAATAACCTGCAGTTGATCATAAGTATCGACGCAAAGCCTAATAATCTACATCCAGCAGTCCATGTGATAACCACACACTGGCATTTAAAAACATTATACCTTGTTCAAGTATAATCAATCATTGTCTATAACCACGGACACGGCTATTCGAATAGTTTAATAACACTCTACAGAGGGTGCACATCTTTACCCACAAGATACTCATATCTCAACCTCTGGCCAAGAAGGAGACGCTCATAACATAATAGTTACGAGACTAAACATTAACATGTGGCCCGCTCGATACCTACTATGCCATCCAGAACCAAACATTTAGATCATTGGGATTATGTAGTAGCATATCAACATCGCTTGGATGATAGCTCTCATAAGCAATACATCTCTTCCAAATGTCCCAATTTGCCTTGAGGTGCCAAAATCTAACACTTAGTAGCTTAACTTCCAAACTTAACCGAAGTCAAGCTCATGGTTTATACTGTTTTAGTTTGACAATGCTTTTACAAGATTAAGTCCTTAGAGGTAACTAAGAAAAGACCTTTTCTTTTAAATTTGCCTCATAACCAAGCCACTTAGGCTCTACCCTTACAGCAAAATCCGCCTACCTTAGTCAAAAATACTACCCAGGTTATTAACAAGTTACAACACATGACAACTTCTACACAAGAGCAACACATGCATATCCATACAGAGCAACACATGTCTATCTCATATAAAAGCAACACATGCAATTACTCTCAATTCCATATCTCTCTTTACTCAAGATTAATTATTCCTCCTAGGTACATATATGACTAAGCAGACAAATAACGACTACCAACCCACAAATATCATCATTATCCAACTAAAATGATGATAAACTAGATTACAAAGGAATATCCAGTAATACAATAATTCAAATGAGGGCAATAACCAAATTGGAATAACTAAATTTCCAATAAAACAAATAAACATAGCAATGCATAATTTAAAAACAAAATAATTTTATTTGTATATAGCAGCAACATGATCAAGGACTGTGTGTAACTTGTTTTGCCAATCCCACTCTTGACCTGTAGCAAAATCTTCTCCTCACATACATTCTAAAGCAATCATTTATACAGGTAATATATAGTAAATAGCAAAGAAAAATCTAAACAACAAATAAATATATTTTGAAAACTTAAATAAATTCATAGATAGGCAGATCTCATTTTTATGAATTTTTAGAGACTTCTATATTAAAAGATATGAGTTTTATAGATTTATCCTATTTTAAAAACAATTAAAATAATTTCTAGAATTAATTTTCCATTTTTAGAAAATCCCCACGCCAGACCGACCACTGGGCCCCGCGTGTTAGCCTCACAGCCCACGGCAATGTATCCTACCCACTCGTACTCACGGTACACCCCGCATCCACCTAACATGTGGAACTCACAAGTTAGTGACATGGTCCACCATGAACTCGACCCACCGGACTGATCTGACCCAAACCAGACCGCTCCTGCTCTGATCCAATCTGACCGATCTAGAATTGATGACGACGAACGCTTCACGTCACGGCACCTCTCCACGTCACGACACCGTTCTGGCAACCAAGCCACATGGCGGCGTCTGACTCTGGCATGGCGGCGCAACTCCAACGAGCTTGTGTGGATGCTACAAACTACCAAACTCCACACTCCTAGGCTCTACGGGTTTCTCTCGGCATCACCAACTCACTGGAACACGCGGCCATTGTTGGTGACTAACAGCGACGATCCACAGTGACAAAAGGCGGCGGCGCTTCATGGTCTACACGTAATCGGACGTTATGGTCCTTCCTAGCCTAAACTAAGCACAGTTTCGGAATTTAGGGACAACCAGGAACCTTACCATGAAAACGCCCGACTCCGAGGACCTCCGGTTAGCTCCGGCGACCTCCAGCTGCGGCGGCGACGCATGGTCTCAACGGCAACGACTCTCCAGCGCTCCCTATGACAAAAGCGTGTTGCCTTTTAATACATTTGTGATAGATAAGCCTCATGTCGAGAAACGGAAGGTGTTAACGTTTACGACAGGTTAGCCCTTAGGTTACTATGGGCCCTAGCCACCTTTTGCATTATCTTACCACTTTGTGGTGTGGTTAGCAGCAAATAGGGTGTATCCGAAGAAGGCATTTTGGAACTGTGTTGGGTGATGATGTAGTCATTGCAGATGGCAAGGTTGCCTTTGAGTATCGCTCAATCTTGGATGACTTGGGTGTGATTATTTCTAGTCAGAAAACCATTGTCTCTAAGATTGGGTCTTTTGAGTTCGCCAAAAGGTTTAGGAGAAGGTCTAAATGACGACAGGGATCACGACAATGAAACACGGCTCTACACCAAGAATCGAAGGCTAAGACTCACCGACAAGGACAAAATTGCTCGCCAAAGTTCTCAGCCCTACAACCTTCCCCAAGCTTTCCTCAGCAACTCCATCCATCTCAGGTCAAGGCGGCAACGACTACGGGATCAGCGAACCCTAGTGCAGTGACTCAGAGGTTTAAATAGCCATGGGAACCCTAGGTTGGCACGGACGCCAAGAATGAGCCGCATTGGTGCAACGATCGGTACCGAATTAGTTGCGGAGACGACGACTACAGCGGCGGTGAGATCCAATGGGTATGATGCAGGCACATCACATCAACAGGCGCGCAAGATCCAAGGATATCAGTGGCATCCGACGGCTGCTAACACGCACGTGCACACCGCAACAGTCCAGATTGCGACACGTCACCCCTCTCCGGAAAAAGAAAAAGAAAACCCTTTTCCCCTTTTCTAAAAAGCTGATTAAAGTTTTCTTATGTTTAAAAATACCAAAACACTTCAAAAATTATGAGAAAATTCGCAAAAATACCCTCTAAAGCATTTAGGACTTACGAAAATTTTAACAAACACTGTTCATTTATATTTTCCCTATTTAATTGTTTTAAAGATCGAGGTTAATTAGAAAATGCCTTTTTAATTACTTTTAATTGCAGGAATATTATAAAATTAATTTATTTCCATTATTTAGTAAAAAACAAAGTATTTTAAACTCATCAAATTTTTAGGATGCTATAGTGGCCAAGGGTCTATGTGAAGAACTTGCATTTAACCCCAGCTTAGGACATCCAAATGAGGCATTGTAGGTCCAAGAGTCACTTCCTGTTCTTTAGATCTTATTTTCTTGTCTCCGTTTTAAGAATCGAAATGCTTTTGATGCGGACACGGATCCCGATCTTTTGGTGAGATGGATAATTTGTTTTGAAAGAGGGTGACTTTGACGATTCGGCTACCAACCATGCAAGAATTGGAACCTGACAATTGCTAAACCACACTCATTAGTCGTTATCAACAATGCCAAAACGCGGCTGACCTAATCACGACGATCAATCTCTGCGATGCAATCAAAGAATAACGCAAGAACAAGATACAAGCAATTTGAAATTGCAAACATGGATGAAGCACATGATATATTTGAGGTTCTGAAACTCGATTCTATTGGTCTAGCCGACACAAGCAAAATCGAGGAAGTGTTTCACACGGGGGCTACTGATCAATCAAAACCTAAGGAAGAACAACGAGTTTGGACATGATATAGAGGGAAAGAAGACCAGGGGTGGTGGCCAAGAGGTTGGACACCTAACCCTAGGGTTACATGGGCCTTGGGCCCAAAGTAGAGCTGGCGCAGCAGCATGCAAATTCTGTCCGCTGAGATATTTTGATGATTCTGGACGACTCAAGATGAATTTGGAGGTGAGACCAGATCCGTTGGAAAGTAGAGGAGATAACTTTCCATCAAGTGGTCACACGCCTATTTCAGAGTTAGGATGTGAATTTGGTAGCTGTTTGAAGTCATACTAGTCCCTGATGATCGAACCGGGCATGAGAACGACTTGAGCTTGAAGTCAGACTGGACTTGATGTTCCACGAGTTGCTGGACATTGGGAATGGCTCGCTTGACCTTCAACATTGACAGATTGAATGGCTCGTCAAATGGATTCATGCCGAAATGTCACCCACCTTGATCTTCAGTCGATGTAGTGGGAGTAGAGGAAGGACCGATGTTCGTATCGAGATAGCGGTGCCATCATCAGCTTTGGCTTATTAAGCTTTTTTTAAATCTTGAACTCACTTATCAAAGCTCTAAATAACAAGTCTAACAAAGTGCGCTAATTTCTCTAAGCCTCTTCCATAGGCTCTTGAAGTTTAGCTTTTTTGCAAATAAGTTTAGCCCACGAAACTGGGAAGCAAGTAAGCCGACCTAGCCATGTAGGCACCATCGAGGGTGCCTGTCCAAGATATGTCATTTCGGGTGCTTGGGCAAAGGCCAAGGTTTTGTAGCTTCGACCATAGCAATACAAATTCACACAATTATTGAGTGGTGTTTAGGTGACGACCCACATGAGTCCAATTGTTGTTATGACGTTCCATGCGAATCGAATGGTTATTCCGTCTCACGATGTTGTAGAGGCTGGGGCTATGAGAAAAAGGGGCATTCACTTCGAGCCATTGGTCATGCCAAAAGCTAGCTTTAAGGCTCTCGTTGATGGTTATCGACGTGATAGCTCAGAAGAGGGCGCTGTCTGAGTCGTCACAGGGAGGGGGTGAAGCCCACCAGTGATTTGTTAGGGGGATTTCCGTTCAAGCCAAAGTCATCGAAGTCTTAGAGCATGCCTAAGGCTACAGAGATCTAACACATCAAGCTCCCCAATCCCCTAAAATGTTTAGGGCAACAAACCATCACCCAACTAACAAGAAAGTGTCGATCATGTGTGTTTCCTAAATCTCTCTACAGTAAGGCTCTCATGATCTTGTCGATTTTTCAAATGACCAATGGGTAGACCCAACGCGTCCGCGTGCGGGGAGCCATGTGACTAGGCTAAAGGAACATCCTATTAATTTTATAGAAAATAGTTCAGTGTTCATGCAAAGTGGGAGGCGACTAGGCTAAAGGCACTTCCTATCAATTTTATAGAAAAGTAGCTGAGCATGTTTTGCTATGGAAAAATTGAAATTCTGTTGTTAAGACTATGAACGAGCGGGTCATATAGCTTCGGCTTCATCGTGCATTTATGTGTTGCGCAACACATCACAAGCGACAACGTGTCTTCTCAGAGCAATCCCAGTGCACAGTAACTTAATCTGTTGCTAGCAGGCTGCATTAATTAAAAATTTAGTAACCATTACCCCATTGCATAGTCTCTTAAACAGTCCCTTCATTTAATTAAGCACTGCATGTGGGCAACATTGTATGGATCTTATGTGGCATGAACACACATATGCATGTACAGGAAGAGTCCATGCCAGAGTTGATAGGATTCGCCGGAGATGATGTTCTTCCCTATTCCCCTTCCCCTTGTGAGCCATCGAGATCTTAAGGAGGATGCGAAGGGCGCGACTGCGATGGGAAGAACTTGCGGTGTGGACCGGCTGCGACGGGACTCCTATGGTGCGGAGCTGCAGCGCCAGCAGAGCGGTGGCGCCTGCGGTGCGGTGCGGAGTGGAGCAGCACCACTGGTGCGGACCGGCTACCACTAGGGCGGCGATGGGGAGCTGCTACAGTGGGACGGCCAGTCCATGGCAAGAAAGGGCAGCGCTGGGTGGTTCCGGGGCGGCGGAAGCAAAGGGCCGGTGCGATGGGAGCCTAGAGGCGCATGGGATCCGGAAGAGGCAGAAATGAAGTCCCAACGCTCATTTCTTACGCATAGTATTTCTCAAAGTGACCGTCCCTTGGTTAAGGAACGCTTGCACTCTCTCTCTGTGATTACTCCTGTCCATGTCATGAATTTTTCCAGTGTGGCATGTTAGGAGACGGTGGAAGAGACTGCACTGGGATTGCTCTCAGTGTACACCTGCTTCGACTGACTCGTTGTGGTTGTGTCTATTATGAGAATTTTGAGAAGTTAAGGCCTTGTTCTATTGGGCTCATGAGCTGTGACTTATCTGACTTTTTTTGAACTTCGAGAATTTCTCGAGGTGGCCTCGAGAGTCGGATGGCTTTGAAATTTAGGATTTAGAGTGCTTTTAGACTACGCCTATGAGATAAAAATAAAAGCAGTTCAAAAGTAATAAAAAAGTCGGATGAGTCAATATTAGTCGATAAGTCACGAAAATTTCGTGGATCGGCTGTGACTAATATTGACTCATCTGAATTTTTTATTACTTTTTGAACTGCTTTTATTTTTATCTCAGAGACGAGTCTAAAAGCTCTCTAAATCCTAAATTTCAAGGCCATCCGACTCTCGAGACCACCTCGAAAATTCTCAAGTTTGAGATAAGTCGATAAGTCATGATTTCATGAGCCCAATAGAACAGGGCCTAAATGTGGATTTGTTACAGTAGATGACATGATGAATAATTTTAATATATGGCGTATAATTTTAATGGATAAGATTTGTCACAATGGATGACATGGTAGTAATTGTAGAAGATACCATGAATTTATTACAATAGATAACATGGTGAATAATTTTAGCCATGGCCAGAGACATAAAGCAGGATTACCCGTCCTCAGTTGTGGGTAAGGGACTAATGGGAGTAATAAACCGTGCGTGTACACCGGGTAGCAAAATGTCAAGTAATCAAATCATGCACAGCGTGAGCAGTACTAAGAGCAAATGTCAAGTAATCAAATCTGCACAGCGTGAGCAGTACTAAGCTAGCAGCTAGCTACGTAGATTGCGCACACAAGCTCGCGCATTCCGTCCATGCACCATCACCACCGCCTCGCCGGCAACAAGGATCTCTCGTCTTCCATGATGGTCAACGCCGGCCACCGCCGCCCCTCCTCTTCGGCCGTGCTCTTCTCGTCAAAACCCAGTAACGCCAACGCCAACGCCAATGCCGAACCCGCCGCGCCCAAGCCCAGGACCAAGACCGTCGCCTCCCGCTACCTCACTCCATCCTCCGGCAGAGCCACCTCCACGTCTTCCAGCTCCGCCTCCTCGTCGTCCTCCACGTCCGCAACCATCTCCTCCAGCCCGTCCGTGTCCCCGGCCCCGAGGCGGCCCGGCTCTGCCGCCGATCGGTATCGACCAGTACCGCCGCCCAATACCGACGCCGCGCCTGCCTGCGGAGGCGCCGCCACGACAAGGACCCTCTCCGTCGCATTCCAGAGCCCCTCCTACTCACTGGACACTAGCAAAGCCAGGCCCGTGGCGCCTGCCGCGGTGGCCGTGATCACGCTGGAGAAGAGGAGGTCCAATGCAGTCCCGTGGCCGGCGTCGGCGAACGCGGCGCTGCGTGCGTTCCACGGCCGCGCGCTCACCAAGATCCTGGACCGCTCTTCGAACAAGAAGGAACCGGCCGCCGTCCTAGTCGCCGCGCGATCGGTGGTGTTCGAGGAGACGCTGCGGCGCGCGTCGGTGGACGGCGCGGAGCACCTGCAGGCGCTGTCCTCGGACACGGAGAGCGCGTCGTCCACCGGGTCGAAGGACGGCGGCGGCGCTGGCAACGTCCCCGGAGCGCGCCCGTCTCCGAGGAGTATCATAAGCCCGTCCGCGCGGTTCTCGCGGGACGCCGTGGGGAGCCTCTCCGACCGGTTTGCCTACAAGACGACGCCATTCTTGCCACTCACCTCGTCGTCTCCAACGACGGCGCCGGTGAAGAAGAAGTCTCTGCTCAATGGGTTGTTCAGTAGGCCATCGCTTCGGCAGCCCTCGCTGATCAAACCAGCGACCAGTTCACCGAGGAAGATGACGAGCCGGTCCCCGTCCCCGGTGAGGAGCTCGCCGGTGGTGCCTGGCTTTGCCGTGAAGATTCAAGGCAATCTGGACGGTGACATGAGGAGGAAGTCTCCTGGAGTTTGCAAGGCCGAGGAAGAGCACCAGTTGAGGGTACTGTACAACCGGCATTTGCAGTGGCGGCGCGCCAATGCGCAGGCCGACGCTGCGGCTTCTGCGCAGACACGAGCTGCAGAGGTGAGTGACTGCCTGTTGGTACGACATATTCAGAATTCAGAAAATTCAGAACTGTCTGCTGAAATTGCAGATGGATTTGTCAAAATTGTGGATATCGACACATGAAGCCTATACAAGTTTGTTCATCAAAATTGTGCCATTAGCTGTGCCTATGATCATTGCTGCTATGCATACACATTGGCAAAGAATTTTATTGCAAGTTTTTACATTTCATTCCTCCAATCCTACTGATTTTATTGGCTTCATTGTTCTTGACAGGAATACTTATACGGCACATGGAGTGCTATCCTCGGGATGCATGAATCTGTTGCCCTTAGAAAGTTCCAGCTACAGTTATTTCATAACAACTGCAAACTGATGGCCATTCTGAGGGGACAAGTAAGAACTTTAGTTTCTGTTCTACAGTTATTTACATGTCATTTGATTATTCATCAAATCCTCTTGAATGTTATTTTTTGGCAATTGGACATTAGGGTATCTCCAAGGGTTACCCTAAATAGTGTGCCTTATTACTGTAGAAAATAGTAATGGGGCAAGGAATATAGCAATAGAGCAGTGTATAGTAAAAGCAGAGAGTGGAAATAGTGATATTGGAGAGGTGAATAGTGATGGGGCAGCACTATTGATAACATGGCATATAAATAGTGATGGGACAAAAGAGAAATGGGGCATCTGCCGGAGATGCTCTTAGTTATACTTGCTGCAGGGCTAATTCTTTCAGTTGGTTACAGGACTGAAAGTAGTGCAATAGGTCATTTGGGTACAATTTGTTAATTGTCCAAAATCAGCACATGGATCTTTCTTACGCCTAGTTGTAAGTTGGAAAATCAGTTCGAATCACTTATATGCTACGGTAGTTACAACTCACAACCAATATCGACTTGTGGGGTTGTACTAACTAGCATAATTGAAGGGTCATGATTTGGCCCATAAAAGATAATTAGACCGGCCATAATGCAAGCTTATGGATGAATCTACCACACTCTTGTTTGGTAATCTCTGGGCCTACATGAGTAACTAACAATTCAGTTATGACATGGAAGTTCGTTATCAAGTATGACATTTTATTTTATTGCAAGATCTCATAATCGTACATAACGCAGATGATATGTTTGGAGGAATGGTCCTTGTTGGAGATGAAGCATGCCAATTCTTTGTCAGGAACAGTGGAAGCTCTGAACGCTACCGTTCTGCGTCTTCCTGTCTCTGACGGAGCAGTGGTGAGAAATTTGATAAAAAACAAAAGTTGCAATTTTTTCTCTGACTTGCTTTCCAGTTCAACTCCATGTTTTTTTCCCCACCAATTTATATTTTGCAGGCAGATATTCAAGCTGTAAAAAACGCTGTTGGAACTGTAATAGATGTCATGCAGACAATAGGAAACTCAACAAGCACTCTGTCTAAGGTGCTGTTTTGCATATGTTTTTCTCCATTGCAGTTCTCTTTCGGAAAATATACCATAGTTATATAACGGTATCTACATTCTACACCTACACTTGCTATGAGATGCAGTGAAAGATATGTCCTGAGATTCTGCATTGGTTGTTTTTGGCCTGAAATCGTCTGCCACTCTCTGCAGTTAGCCCGGACAAACGTCTTGGTGTCCCAGCTCTCCAGAATTGCCATCCAAGAACACGTTCTAATGGCGCAGTGCAGAGAGTTATTGTTCACGCTAATATCAATGCACGTAAGTAGTACATACAGTCCATTAGATTCTCTTCTGATCTGATCTGCAGGCAATTTTTTTTATGCTCCAACTGCTTCCCATTCAATCCTGCTGAAAACAGGTGAGGTACAGCAGCCTACAAGGGCAAAGGATACAGCAGAACCAGAGAATGCCAAGGCGTTTCTAGTTCAGTCTTCAGAGTCCAGGCTACTCTCCGCCATTTTGCTAGGTGTCTCTGGAGTTGTTAAACCTTTTCATTCTGGTGCTCATTGAGGAAAGATTCAGCTATGGTGGTTGCTAGGTTCTGAGGAACAGCTGCTAGCCTTTTAGTTTAGCTATAAATATGTTGCTGCATACAAACGTATCATTTTTGTAAACGCAAAATAGCTGATGTTGTAGACAGGCGATGATCAATCTCATCAGAAACAAAAATTGCAGCTCATAGACAGCCAGTGCCCAGTGCATGCAAGTTCTGATACATTTTCCAAAGTGTGAGACCATGTGGAGATATTCATGTGGTGATGATGAATATATATGACTTGATTTGATTTGGTTGAGGAGTTTGTGTTTGAGACTTGTTTAGAGCAAGACGGATTTATGTTTCAGCACGCACATTTTTCATAGTTTGGACTGTTCGTGGTGCTTCTTTGCTTGAATGATTTTTTTTTGTCTTCATAGCTCTTGTAGAGAATTTCAAGACGAAGGTTTTTTGTTTTGGATGAAAAGTCATTTGATACACAGATTAAGTGATATAATTTTTACAAGCTGATGTGCACTTGAGGTACAGTTTTGACTTGTGATTAATGTTGATTTAGGGTCAACCAGGGTCATTATATGATTATAGATGCTAATGTGCTAACTTGCACGGAGATAAGTGAGATACTAGTGAAAATTATGTTGGTACATTTGAGTGCAGCTTTGGAGGCAACCGTGGTTGTCGGCGGGTACCGGGACTAAGTTCGGAGAATCGACGTCCAGAACGGTCGAGGATGACATCGGGACGGTTGGGCTTAGGCTCACGTGGATGTCATCGAGATGGACTTGAGGTGGCTCAAGATTTTCGGTTCGGGTTGGAGGCCCGGAAGCACGAAAATGAGCGGCCAAATCAAGGAATGAAGACCCGTTGCATCGGGTTGACCGGGTTTTTTGTAAAGCCCATATAGGTTTTGTGTGGCCCATGTAAAGCCCATGTGTGAGACTGGTTGTTAGTAGTGGAGTGAGTGAATCCCAACCCTTGATAGGTTAGCTTAGAAGCTAAGCAACCCTTGAATAATGGAGATGTACTTAAAAAACCTATATAAGATGGGGTGGAAGGATGCCTCCACCAAGTTTTGGTTAGGGTTTTATTTCAAAATTATGTGCTTCTTGGAAGCTTTGCCCACTCCTTTGTGGCGGTAGAAAACCAACCAAGCAATAGAAAAAAATTTTACAAAAATGTTTTTCTTTGTTCTTCTTATGTTCTATGTGTTTGATCCAGTTTGTTTTCTTTATTTCTTTTGCAACTAGTTTTTTTTGTCTCCCTTCCTTCTACGTGCTGAAACATATTGATCTAGGAGGTGTTGTGGTTGCCATATCATTTATCTTCATCTCGCAACTCATAGAGAATACCGAGATCAAGTTTTGATCTCGGTTTTTTTGCTTTGGCAGATTTAGTTTCTCCGCACAGTAGTGTTTGTTATTTTTGTAGAAAATTCATCCGACGTGATTCTGGGGTGATTCTTACTGATAAAGTTGCATGACTTACATATATACCACTTCTCCAAGTGGCAATTGCATAGGAGTCACCATTTGGGTGCTATGAAGATTTTACTGAGCGCTAAATGTTCTGTCCGAAATTTCTGAGCAGCTGTGCTTATTATTTTTGCTCTATTTTTCTACTTTTAATTTTGAGGTGAATTTTGGTGCGTAGCTTCGTTACTTACTATTTCCTCTAGGGAAAATTTTGAAAATTCAAATGAGTTACAATTTTAGAGAAATCACCTTTTGACCAAGATGCTTCTTTACTGAAAGTTCACTTTTGCTTTGTAAAAACAGCTGGACTTGTACTATTTCTTTTTTCTTTTTCTAAAGTTGCTTTGGAGTTGATTCTTTTTTATTGGACCTTCATCTCCAGGGGCACCTAAGAAAAAATTCTCATGGCCATATGTCACACGAATTTTTATTTATGATATTTTTACTAGGAGTATGGCTGCTATCCCGAGAATAATTCATGGGTGACCTTGTTTCTTGAGAATCACTTACTTGTGTTCATCCTTCCTTGCATTTTAGAGTGCGTCGTTGAAGAAAGCGTCATGATCAATTTAGCGTCTATTCAACCCTTTTTCTAGCCGTCTATCTTGGTCTTAAACAAAGAAGGGGTTCAGATAAAATGAAATAGTTTAGCACGAACTTGCAGTTACTGTAAATAAATATATCACGAAATGGAGAAAAGAATTATGTACGGCATATGACGGAGCTATTGCCCCTGACAGTGGAGAGCCCAAGTGAAAGGATCATATATTTGCTTTGGTTGTCAATGAAGCTGCTTAATTGCCATTTTACCTGTAATGATTCTTCAGACATTTGATAGCTTTAGACAGATCTTTTTCGTCGGTTATTCCTCAATTGGGCATTTGGGCCCAAACAACCATTTCGGCCCTGTGCCATTTCATTGTTTGGCAGCCCGTTTATTATGTAGTGACGAGATGAAGTGGGCCTGGGGATCCATGGCCTGTGGATGCGGGATAATATCACTATTAACTAAGTAATTGAGTAGTTTCTAAAAAATACTAAGTAATTAGTTAAATTTATTGTGCTTTTATATTCCCAAATACGCGTGCACGGCTCTTGACATAAAAAAGAGACGACTATGTGCATGTTTGAAACACATGTGGGTTTCGTAGCTTTCTAGAAAAAGCGACTTAATGGCTAAGCTCAAATTGTGTGGTTATGTAGCTGCTAGTTTATCTTCAATGATCTGAAATACTTATGAAATAAAGCGAAACAGAAGAACTATATCAAAAATACATGGAATGGGGTGGGGTTAGGCAGCTACATTGCGGTAGCAATAAGGTGGGCAATTACGAAGGAGGTATTGGTCGTCGAAGGTCAACAATAGTAAATATAAGGTAGTACGCAGGAGTGGAAGGACAATGATAGAGTAGGAGCCATAGTCGTCGATCGGAAGAAGACACCCTGCCTCAATGTGACTATTGTCTTTTTAGCCTCTGGGTTGTCTTGGCCAGCTATGGCTTGCAATCTTGGCCCATGGAAAGAAAAAGCCATTGGGAGCCGCCTCTACAATTGAAACAGGGTATTATACGGTCAGATCGGGATACCACCTAAATGGAAGTCCAGCTGCCCAGGACCAGACATGGTGAAGACCATCTCATGTAAAATCAGAAAAATGTATGAAGAGTTAACAGTGCAAGATCCAGTCAATCGGGTAAATCAAGAATCTCATTTTGAAATGCCGAGGCAGGGGATTACATGCTTGGTCGATGCAGCTTCTGGGCTAGGCGACCGGGAGAGCTTCGGAGCAGCCATCTTTATCAATCAGAGAAGACAAACAGTGGCCATCTGCGCTAAAAATCTAGGCTCCTCTTCAGATCCGGAGGCAGCCGAAAGTAAAGCTTTGATTTCAGCCATGGAGTATGCGGCATCGAAGCAAATGGAAGCACTTCAGCTTAGAACGGATTGCATCAACCTAGTGGGCATGATCTACTCACAGAACCTGGACCGAACTCAGCGGAGCGCGCTGGTGTGGGAGGCGAATCAGCGCCTGCGCCAAGCTCCGTCGGCTACTGGCGGCGAGAGGGTGTGGAAGCTGCTCATCGGGTCGCTCCGTGGAAAGCTACGGTCGGAGTGGAGTTACAGTAACCCTACGATTCCGAGGTGCTGTCGGAGTGCAATTGGCCATGGGCTGATTCGTTTCTTTGGGCTGAAATTTGGGCCGAAAAGGCCCCCTCGATTGTAATGACTAATGCTGCTTGATGAATAAAGGGCTTTGTGTGTTGCTAAAAAAAACTAAGTAATCCAGTAGTTTCTAAAAAATACTAAGTAGGAGTAATTGGTTAAATTTATTGTGCTTTTATATTCCCAAACACGCGCGCACGGCTCTTGACATAAAAAGAGACGACTATGTGCATGTTTGAAACACATGTGGGTTTCGTAGCTTTCTAGAAAAAGCGACTTAATGGCTAAGCTCAAATTGTGTGGTTATCTAACTGCTAGTTTATCTTCAATGATCTGAAATACTACTTATGAAATAAAGCGAAACAAAAGAACTATATCACAAATACATGGAATAGGGTGGGGTTAGACAGCTACATTGCGGCAACAATAAGAGCATATCCAGAAGAGGCTCTAAAATAGAATCTTCTTTATATTTAGAGTCTCTCGTCCTCCAGCAGAGTCTCTATCTCAGCCTCTAAATTTAGAGTTTCTCTCTCTCAGCCTCTAAATTTGGAGGCTCTCTATATCAGCCTCTATAGTTTTTCTAGATAGAGGCTCTGCTGGAGAGGATGAAAATATAGAGAGTGAATAGTGATTTAGAGGGAGTGTATAGAGGGTCGATTTTAGAGCTTCTGCTGGAGTTGCCCTAAGGTGGGCAATAGCGAAGGAGATAGTGGTCGCCAAAGGTCAACAACAGTAAATATAAGATAAATACGCAGGAGTGGAAGGACAATGACAGAGAATAGGAGCCATAGGCCCTGTTTCTTTCGGCGGTCGGCGGTTTGCTACAGTAAATTTTAATTCTTAAAAAAATTTTAATTATCTTTTTAGTCTTATTACACTTATTTTTCGAAAACTTATAAATTTGATACAATAAAACCATTAACCACCAACCGACAGAAACCGCTTAAAGAAATAGGGCCATAGTCGTCGATCAGAACAAGACACCCTGCCTCAATGTGACTACTGTCTTTTTAGCCTATGGGTTGTCTTGGCCAGCTATGGCTTGCAATCTTGGCCCATGGAAAGAAAAAGCCATTGGGAGCCGCCTCTAGGTGCCTTTCGATCCTAGGCGTTTGGTTCCATTTCTATGGAAGCTGGAAGCTTTTGGAAGATGATAAAAAAAAAAAAAAAAAGTGGCGCCACCGCTACAATTGATGCCACACAGCTAGCTTCGTACGTACGTACGTACGTTACACCAACTAATTATGGTGACGTGATGGAGGGAATACAATGCTAGCTAGCTAGGAAACAATTAATTTGGTCAAAGCTGATCATGCGCATGGATTAGCATACGTACATAGTGATCAGTTTAATTACGGAAAATTATCGCGCTACGTGCTGCAAATTTTCCGTCCCTACATTCTCTCTCTATATATGTCAGTGGCACGTGGGCCACTCAATTGGCAATCATCGCAAATTCTACCGCTAATTCTCCTATTTAATTATCAGAATTGCTAATTTTGAAATTTTCTTAACTATCAGTCACTTTAAGACCCTATTTGGAAGCATGGTATTTTTATGATTTCTAGATAATACCATCGTTTAAGAGAATACCATGGTATTTTATGTCATGAGGTGTTTGGTTACTCCTAAAAAAACTCTGCATTAAAAACCATGGTTTTGTCAACACTATGGTTTTTTGGAGGATTGTAAACTCCAGTCTGAGCTAAAGTTTTCACTGCATACTGGCAAAAGACTTGGCAAAACCATGGTATGTCATCAAAAAAACTTTTTAGCCAAACAGTTTGTAGTTCCAAGAAATACCATGGTTCTAATGGAGTTAGATAAAACCATGGTATTTATGCTAAACAATTGGCAAGTATATGTATTGCAAAACCATGGTATTAAAAACATTGCTTCCAAACAGGGCTTAAAATTGCACTCTAGTAAGACTAAAATTGCACAGCATACAAAAATACTATTTTAGTATCAAAATTGCTATTTATCAATCATCAGTTTTATTTATTGATTTCTATGCTTTGTTGATGCATAAATTTATCAAATACATATGCTTACATACTTTTCTTTTTCTATATTTCAAACTATCATGTTTGTTTCAGTTAATATAAAATTGTATATTAGTAAAACTAAATTTGTACTTATTTATAATGTGTAATTTTAGTATAGTTATAGTGCAATTTTATTAATAATCGACTGGCCCTTATTTTATTATCAGGCAACTTGCTTTAGTCGAACCCATTATTTAGGTGCAGGTAGGCATGGTGAGGACAAGTAATTATATACTAGCGTACGAGGCAGGCATGCATGCTTATGGATAATCACGTATCGTACTCGTACATATGCTTATTATTGCTGCGTGTTGAGATCTCGGCTGTCCAATCAGAAATCAACGGTACAGATGGAAGGTGCAGATCGTCGCACCAATGAATATGAACTGCATCAATCGATCGGTATGGTTTTCGCGCGTGTTGTCTGATTAAATTTAGCTTTTGTGATGGGCTACCGAATCTAAATCCAAATGCGACCAAATCAATCAAAATTAGTTAAGCCATGAACTACGAAACGACCGGGGGTTGGACCAGTCAAACTTGGATGATAACGAAAGCTATGTAGCTAGGTAGCCCATATAATACTGCATGCTGCACACGCATACGTACGTAAGTTTGCATGAGACAAGAATATATGGACCTGTGATAATTAATCTGCAAATCCAAATTAAGTTGGTGATGGATGGCCCACGGCATCATTAGGGCACTTGGATTATTTGATTTGGGGCCTGGCTAATTATTTTATCCCTCTCATGTACTACTCCACAACACTCCATCAAGTCAAAAACTGACCACAATCATTTGGACCACCCAAAATAGTCGATCATTAGCACGTCAATCAAGCGCATATGATATTATTATTATTACTACTACTTTTGTTGTGGCGCCTCTCTAAATTCACATTCGGTTCAATTGAGAGATCACCCACTTGTTGTTTCCCTTTGGTTGAAATCTAGCGTACTAGCTGCCCTAAAGCAAGCCGGCCGGACATGTTATTCCTCAACACAGGCGATGCACACGAGCATCCTCAATTGAAACGAAGATAAATTAGGTGCCCGGATATGTGACCAGTGATGGCTTCCAAGATCAGCTACCATTACACATATCCTCAAATGATCCATAGCACAACACATACATCGTCAGACATAATTTACATAAATCAAATAGTATAGACTGCTGTCTATACAATGTATATGACATATTCAGAGTATTGTAGCAACGGAAATAAAAAAAAATTTCAACAAAAGGCTGCGAAAGATCATCATAAATAAACAAAAAAAACCAACGTGGTATGGCTTCATTAATCCCATTGGCGACCGATTGGAATTCAGAACTCCGCATCTTGCCCGCTAGCATCACCATGCCTGGCTTGATAGTAGTACTCAAGCACGGGTCGTTTTCACTTGAAATTGCAGCAACCGGTTGAGTACAAAAGGTACTCATACTAGGAGGTAATATATCCTCATTCATAAATGACATATAGCAAAGAAGGCTTAAATATTATTTTCAATATAAAAAGCATTTGCAAGACATAGACATAAGTAGATTGTAAATTACATTTGAGTAAAACTTTTCAAAAAGTAATAACTTGTAGTAACCATCATAATTCATCATCATAAAATCCATCATCAGCATCAATCCGTGGGGCTCTAACCCCCTTGGTCTCCACCCGACTACAACCAAAACATGCATGGGCTTCATCCATCCTTGGTCTCCATCCGACCATACACCACGAGCAACCCTATGTTTGGAAATAAAACCTGGCCATATCACCATATATAACTAAATCATGTGCTAACATCAGTGTCTCGCCTAACAAGTTTTTGTCCTTAACCCGGGACGCGGGTGTTCGAACAGTTTAAACTCTATAGAGGTGTACGACTTTACCCACACGACATAGCAAGCTATACCGAAACCTCTTAAATGTACATGCCAGTCCATTGGGTCATCCGGTCACTGTAACCCTACATCACATGTGTCATGTTGTGGTTTAAAGAAGTTAACCGTTGCTGTGGACGTTGCCCATGGCTCTCTATCCGGATGTCCATGGACCCCTATGGGAGCAGCCTGCGGCTATCTCCACATAAAACACAAGCAATTAAACAACAATAGCCCCACCCAAAGGCGCAAGCATGCACAAGAATTTGGCCAAGTGTCCTATAAACATACGTGTGGTCGTATGTGTAGTAACTTGAAGGGAATGGCACCATGTTCGGTCCTTAATCGACTCAAATGAGACTACGTGTCTGGGATCCATCCTCCCATCATTCCCCTATCATCCGTTCTAGTCCAACTTAGATCTCACACATAATTCATCATCACTATAATCTGTATCAAATAGTAGATCATTCATAATTGAAAACATACGACCAATGGACTAACTCTAAGCATTGCTAAGCCTTCGCAGACCAAACATAGATAATAGTACCTAGGTAATAAAGGAAGAAGGATGTCAAGCCTATCATGGTACTGACCACTAAGTAGGAGGTAACTAATTCCCACCTACCAATTAACATATACTTTAAAGTAGTATGCAAACAACTCATAGAATATAATTAAAACATGCATTTGCAAATCATGGGATCAATATGATTCAAAGGAGAGTATATAATGCCTGGTTGCTGTAGGTCGACGGGGAGAGCTTCTTGGTCAAGCTTGAGCTCTTCCAGAACATCGGGGCCTATCATTTCATAATAAGCACATCAAATAAAATCCAAATAAAAATATTCATCAACTCAAAACATCAAATGCTTTTAGATACTCAGAAAGTTCATGAGCTAATGCAAATTTTGTAAAAAGAATCACGCAAATCCGAGGTTGGATGAGGGAGATATGGTTATTTGAATTTTGTATGTTGTTCTTGTCCGGGAATACATTTCCTTGCCCGAGAATAGCTCTAGTTAGTTGGAAATAGCTTAACTTTGCCCGAGAATACCTAATCTTATTCGAGAAGAACTTTTCCTTGCCCAGGAATAGCTCTAATTAGTCGGGAACATCTCAATCTTGCCCGAGAATACCTAATCTTGTCTGAGAAGAACTTTCCTTTGTCCGGGAATGGGTTCTTGTATTCGGAGATAGCTTATCTTGGTCGGAAATAAGGTTGTCTTGGTCGGAGATAACGTTTCTTGCCCGGTAAGGTCATTTACATGGCATGCTAACAAGTAGGAGTGACTTTTGAGGATGCAAACTTACTCGGTTGAAAAGGTGTTCTACATGAAAGTTACAGAGAATTTTATGATGCAGCTTTTATATTTATGATGATTTTCATCCGAGCAACGTACGATTTTATAAAAATTATTTTCTACACTGCTGTCCTGGAAATAGGTTGAAAAGTGGGTGCTTAGGTTAGGATGCTTGTATTCTTCATCTTCAGCACGGAATTAACTTAGCCATGAGTTCTAGCTATTGGAAAATATGAAGAATAGGTAGGATAAGGTTCTCACCAAGCAAGGGAAGCCTTGCTTATGGTTGGGAGTTCAAAGATGAAGAGATCGCAGAAGAATACGCCGGTCTGTCCAGAAAATGGCTCAGCTGCTTCTGAGCTTGCTCCTTGTCGTTCCTTCACTTCCTAGGCCGTGGGTTTGGTCCTTCTCCTCCCTTAGCTTGTGTAGAATGTCATCTTGTTCATCTCTAAGCTTGCATGTGAATTAAGAAGGCATGCAGTAAGAAACAAACAGATTACCTCACTGCAATCCAGAACAGTGAAGTAGAGAGAGCAAAAGCATCAATAACTCATTCAAAACCTCGTGCATGCACGAATGGCTTGGATGTACTTGAAGCTTAGGAAGTGGAGAAGCTAATCTTACTCATCTCCTACCTTGGATATGGGTGAAAGATGAACAAAAGACAAGAAAACAAAACTAGCTTCTTGCTGTCCAGAAATGAGCAGCTGAGAGAAAAGTGACCAAGAACTATAGTAAACCTTTGTACATGTGCTTACCATGGTGATGGATGGATAGTTTATGAGCTGAGATTTTCAACGGTATATAACTCTCTAGGGGAAAACTGGAATTTAGAGTGTAGATTTGAGGAAGAAAAGAAGAACAAGCTGATGTCTCTGCCTGCTCCAACCTGCAGCTCAAGGGAGGTAGAGGCAAATAAGGAAGAAGGCTAGCTATGAAGGTGGAGATGGGGGTTATATAGTGCTAGACACTTCCATCGACAAGTGGGGCCAGGTCCCACCTGTAATAGAGAGGCTACGAGTAGGAAAATGGGTGGAAAAAGACATGGACTGTAGTTGTCTGCAACACTGCCCATTTCAGCTAATGGATGAGAGAATCTATTCGTCATGGTCTGGGGGCAAAAAGAATATGGATATAGCTGCAGTAACTAGGTTTTTTTTTAACGATTGTGTCTCTTTTGGCGCCCTAGGAGATATCATTGCCCATCTGAGTTAATTTTTGCTCGTTCGCTCTTCGCCTTGTCCGTTTGGGTTAATTCTTGCCCGTCCATGCTGGTCTGGGCATTACCATACTCGGTTGGCCCGTGCCGGGCACCGTTATGCTTGGTTGGCTCATGCTGGGCATCACTTTGCCCAGTGGGATTCTTTTTTTGCTCGGCTAGGCCAATACTTGCTCATCCGGCTTAGGGACATGCCAGGTGGCTATGTCTCACTCGATTAGTTGCTCGGCTTATTAGGATTCATTGTGTTGCAGTTTCAAATTTTTTATTTTGCACCTAGCGTATGGTGGTTGTATGCAAATACTTCGAAAATCTAAAATATAACCAAGGCAACATAATGATGATATGTATAACTAATCGAAATGTGGGAGCGGGGCTGTCACAATTATCATCATCATCATTATTTAAAAGTGAAAATACTTAGCTAAGTCTACCTAATTAACATTGGAGCAGATCGATTTATGACGTCATATATACTCATACCACCCACAGACAAAAACGTAACACATGTACACCCAAGAGCACCCTCGCGTTGCACGCAATATGTGTTGCTACTCTTTTACCTAATTTCCTCCTCAAAATTAATCATTTATATACACCAATGCATATATAGTTTAATTACAATATATGCATGAGATTGAGTAGCTAACCTATGGCACGCATATTGTAATTAGGGGTGCAATTCGGATAGCAATTCGGATAATTTTTTCACCTTTTTTATTCGATAGGATACAAATAATTTATAGATCTTTTCATCTGAATTCATATTCTTATTTTTGGTAAGGATGTTGTTACTACGCATAAAAAATCAGCGCTGTATTCATTCTCTATCAATTGGGATATCGGATAATTTGGCAAAAATTCGGATATTCATATCTGTTTGCACCCCTAATTGTAATAATGATGCGTATATAAGTTTGCAAATTGATTTGGACAATACAATACAATATCAATTTGAACTATGAATCTCGAAGCCTGCTCTCAAATACACCCCAAATCGTTCATTCTCTGCTCTGCTAGCTACAGTTCTCCACATCACTAGAACCTGCACCGGTACAGTGAAGTGCGTAATCAATGGCTGATTGGCTGACGCTTGGGGGTCGGATCAACTGTCTACTCACCTTAATTACTAATTAATTTTCGCCTGCTGCGATTAACGGCTATTGACAGAACAGTAATCGTCGTGATCGAGGTTAGATGATGGAGTACGTTACTACGAAGGATTGGTTAATGCGTCCATCAAAGCGTGGGGCCCCAATCGACGGCGGCCGCCACGCCACGTACGCCAGAATCTCTGAACCTTTTGTGCGGGGCCCACGCCTGTCGCCGCGCAGCCACAGCCTCCTTCTATCGTGATAGGAGCGAATCTCGACCGTCCGTTGCGTGATTCGACGGGTGGGATCATCCCGCGGCGACGCGCAAGCCGCCAACCGTATGTGGAGGTAGGGAAGAGGACGAGCGCTACAGACAAAATGGCGAGCGAAAGGACCAGGGAAATTGCATCGCGCACCCCGCAAGACTACCCCAACATGAGCATGTTGTTTTGTTCAATGACAGGAGCCATAGTTGGGAGCCAATGGCAATGTCATCGTCAACTGTGTTGGTCAATAGAAGAAAATAATAGTGACTTTCTGCTTTCTATCTGTTGAAAATATTTCGCTATATAGCTTTGTTTAATAGACCATGCTAACATAAAAATCAAAATTGTGATTGGTTTTCTTTTTTATACATATGCTAACAAAGGAGCAATAGACCCCTTTGACCCGTTGATTAGCACCTTAAACAATCAAACCAAACTATTTGTACACAAACACCGGTGCTATTTTATGTACAACATGTTACTATCGCAAACAATCAAATGATAGGTGTTCTCTGTTTGGTTGACAACAACTTTCATCCTATCATCGTCTCGAGATTTTCTAGACTCAGCCAAACAAATCCTTGATATATGATATATTATGATGTTCTTTAACTATATGTAACCACACAGCTGCGAGCCTGCGACATATTTTCCTAGTATAGTAGAGAAGGGGGAAGAGGACGACCACGAGGTGAAGGGAGATCCGGGCAATGGCCCCACACATACCTTCCAGGTGGGCCCCGCTTAAGGTCGTGGATGGGGTAGCCGTCAATCCGTCATTGTAGTGTAGCGGACGTACGGGTGCCCCTGTGGCCATGGCCATGGATGTGAATGATCCGAGGCTAGCTAGCTACCTCCTCCCACTCCGCATTTAGCTCGCTCTTTCGCGCGCGCGCGCACGCCGCATGGCAACCTAAAGCCCAAACCTTTATCTCCCTTGGATTCCACAAGAACCGAATCGCCAAACGCCTCTCGCTTCCACTGCCAGCAGTCGAGCACCGAGAGCGACGACTATATAATCCGGAGCAAGAAGAGCGCACTAGACCACTACGCTGCCTACCCTAGCTCTCTCGTCTGAGCCGGACAGGAGAGGAGAGGAAGAAGCCAGCTCGAAAGATGGTGGCCGTGGAGGAGGCGGGGGACGAGGACTCACCGGCGGCGCTGCTGCGGGTGCGCGAGTTCGACTGCGCCCGCGACCGCGCCGGCGTGGAGCGGGTGGAGCGCGCCTGCGAGGTCGGCCCGAGCGCCGGCAAGCTCTGCCTCTTCACCGACCTCCTCGGCGACCCGCTCTGCCGCGTCCGCCACTCGCCGGCCTACCTTATGCTCGTATGTGCCGTGCCGCCGCCACTCGCTCTCTTGTTGAATGGATGTGTCAGTCAGTCGAATGAGCTCTTGGGCTGACCGATAGCTCACGGTAATGCGTCAGGTCGCCGAGACCGTGCGCGGCCGCCTCGGCTCGGAGATCGTCGGCGTCGTCCGCGGTTGCGTCAAGACCGTCGTGTGCGGCCGCAGCCAGCTCTTCTCCAAGGTCGCCTACCTTCTCGGCCTCCGCGTCTCCCCTCGCCACCGGTAACTACACACTCAATGATCGGCGATCCACGCCGCCGACGCATTGCCGTTTAATTGATCGCGCTAACACGCGTCATCCGATCCACAGGCGGAATGGCATCGGGCGGAAGCTGGTGGAGAGGATGGAGGAGTGGTTCCGGCAGATGGGCGCGGAGTACGCCTACGTCGCCACCGACAGGGACAACGAAGCGTCGGTGCGGCTCTTCACCGGCCGCTGCGGCTACGCCAAGTTCCGCACGCCGTCCGTCCTCGTGCAGCCGGTGTTCGGCCACGACCTCGCTCCCTCCCGCCGCGCCGCCATCCTCCGCCTCGACCCGCGCGAGGCCGAGCTGCTCTACCGCCGCCGTTTCGCCGCCGTCGAGTTCTTCCCGCGCGACATCGACGCCGTGCTGTCGAACCCCCTCTCGCTGGGCACGTTCCTCGCGGTGCCGCACGGGACGCCGCGGTGGCGCGGCGTCGAGGATTTCCTGGCGTCCCCGCCGGCGTCGTGGGCTGTGGCGAGCGTGTGGAACTGCAAGGACGCGTTCCGCCTCGAGGTGCGCGGCGCGCCGAAGCTGTGGCGCGCCGCGGCGCGCGCGACGCGGGCCGCCGACCGCGCGGCGCCGTGGCTGAGCATCCCGTCCATCCCCAACCTCTTTGAGCCCTTCGGGATGCACTTCGTCTACGGCCTCGGCGGCGACGGCCCCGCCTCGCGGCGGATGGCGCGCACCCTGTTCCGGCACGTGCACAACGCGGCGCGGCGCGCCGGAGCGCGCGTGGTGGCCACCGAGGTCGGCGCGTGCGAGCCGCTCCGCGCCGGCGTGCCGCACTGGGCGCGGCTGGGCGCGGAGGACCTGTGGTGCATGAAGCGGCTCACCGACGGGTACGGCGACGGCGCACTCGGCGACTGGAGCAAGGCGCCGCCGGGCGCGTCCATCTTCGTGGACCCAAGGGAGTTTTAGCTAGCTCTTGCTCTAGTAACCTCAACCGTAGATCTCACATCCGGCGCCCGGGCGAGTTTTGTCTCGGCTTCCGGAGGACCCGTCTGTAATCTCTGTTTTTGTCCAGTGCTTGTCGTTAATATGAGTGAGCGGATAATTGGATAGGAAGGGGCTAGCAATGTTTTTGGCTTAATGTGTGGGCAGGAAAAAAAAAAGAGTTTTTTTTGCCGGTATCAGGCGTAAGACGGCATCGGAGGTTTGGCTTCATGTTCCGGTGAGGTCGACTCGCTCTGCCGCGGGGGAAGAGCAGCTCGGTGGCAGCACAGCCTCGACGCCGCCAGCGACCACCGTCTACTGTACTGCGACACGACCGCGACGAGCTCGTAGGGGCAGCCGGATTCCGTAGGCACCGTATGGTTAGCGGGTCCGTCGAATTTAGGGAAGAAAATAGTTGGATTTTAAGAAGAATACATTCTCGATTTGAAAAGGTGGTCTCGTGGGGGCTGGATGGAAAGATGTACAGTGGATTTGGGCTGAAATATTACCGAAAAACGTCTTTCGCGAAACATTTGCCCGTATGAAGTGAATTATTGTTTAATAACCATGAAAACATTTGATTTGCCGATGTTTTGTTAGTGCTTTTGTCATATTTCATCAGCCTTTTTGCCATGTGTTATTAATACTTCGTTCATTTCTATAATGTTTTGTCAGTGTTTCGATCATGTTTCAATTACATTATTGTTCATGTTTCAACGGCGCATCGTCTATGTCTTAACAGTACTATGCCCATGTTCGGAACATGCGTCTCAATTTTTTACTAGGATTGGACGTGCAATCTCAACACGTCCCTTTTTTTTACTTCCTTTTATGATCAAACACACTTTGCAACCCCAAACTCTGGGCCTGATTCTGCAAAAAGAAATTATGGATGGACAATCACAGCTAATTAACAAGATAGATGATGATGATTGGTGACGGTGCATGCAATGCAATTGCAATCGATGGGTCATCATCATGGAGCAGTACTTTCACAATTAGCAGCCTGGCACTATCATCCGAGCAAGAAATAGGATCCTGACCATTCGCTATTAAATCTTGATGTTCTTTTGGCTTATTATAGTTGCTATGATAGTGTTCTGCACTTGCTTGGTAACTAATCCACTACCTCTCAACATCTGAAAGAGATTTTTTGGGGGTAAATTTGCACCGCATATCTCAAGAGGTGTCATTGTTCATCGACTGAAAGGGACTGCCTCTCGCACGTACAATTGTCCACGATCAGCTCTCTGTAGCCTTTGCTTTTCTTTTTTTTTTAAAAAAAAAAACTCTCTATAGCCTTTGAGACTTGATTTTGGCCGCTGTGGACAGAGAAGATAAAGGAAGAGAAAAAATCATCCATAATGCAGCAGTGCACTGGACGCCGATCTTTCTACCAATGCTCAATCCAGCCAATCTATTTGAAAATCTAAGGCCATCATTAGATATATTATAGGATTTTTATAGAATTAATGTTTTAATGATTTACTTTCTCTTTTATTCTTACTTTTGACATCAATATTTTAACCTATTTTGGGGGATGTTATAGAATTGATGGAGGATTTTTTAGACTCACACAAACTATTTTAGTTGGACCGTTCATTATATTTGATTGAATGACCAAGTGATCTATTGCTAGTACTAAGACAGATGAATACATGATACATCTATTCTAAAAAAATGAGACATCTACATGCATGTACATATTTGATCCAATGATCTATTACCTCATGAAGTCCCCAGGTGTGTAACCTTTGTAAATGCCCTATGTCCACCCATATGTATTATTGAGATAATTTATGTGTTAAGGCAACTTCAAATAAAACATCTACTAGGTACTATTGCTTTTTACACCTTTTTCATACTCCCTCTAGTTCTCGAAAAGATGATGTTTTAGACATGTCCTAAGTCAAAGTTTTGAAACTTTATCTATGAAATTCTTTTAAAGTATTTGGATTAGACATATGAAAATCATACGTGTGTGAATAGTAAGGATATTGAATTGAAATGCCGAAAATTGTTATATAGCTGTGAAGTTGTAAGACTTCGCATATCTAGATTTGTTGATGGAAAACGAGTCGCAATAGCCGAAGGAACTGCTAGCTTGATGAAATTGACATTGTGACTGCTACACTCAACAAAATAACAAAGGACAACCTAAGACCCAACTGTTGCAGCCTGGCTACTACTCTGAACGCACTCGTTGAAGTAGAGGAGGTGGGGAGGTATTAAAGATCAGCCTGGACTGAAAAGTGAAGACTATTACCTAGAAGCAGACGTCAACCCTAATGATTGCGTCGTTGCTGACTGGGATCTAGACGAGGAAAACCCACTACTAGAGAACGGGCCTTCAGTCTCGGTTCAGAACCGGCCGATCTGGTTCTTGAACAAGACGACCATCTTGAGGATCGATGCCCAAGAGGCATCGATCCGGTTCAACCACCGAGACTAATGTGCTACCAATATTTAAAAATAACTCGCGGATATATGGGAGTAGTGGGACTCGAACCTAAGACCTCAAGACTACTCACTCACCCTTCTAGCCAACCCATTCACGCGCTCTGCTATAACTAGGATATGCATTCGTTTTGAACTTTCCTGAAATGAGGCATCAGTCCCGGTCCTCATAAGTAGTCCCGGTTCGTGTTACGAACCGGGACTGATGAGCACCTATGCCAGCTGTTTTGTATCCGCCTGCCAAAGGACTTATTAGTACCGGTTCGTATCACTAACCGGGACTGATGTCAGAGCCTAACCGGGATTGAAGCCTTGGAGTCACGAACCAGGACTGATGCCACTGTCAATACCGGTTCGTGTCCAACCGGGACTGATGTGCCAGTATTAAAGGCCTATTCTCTAGTAGTGACCATAAGCCTGGTTTGGATTGAGAGGACGATGAGTATCACATGTACAATAGCGACCATTTACCGAAGAAGCACTGAAGCATGATAGTCGAGGTATTGAATGGTTTCATATGTGTGAGCTTAACTTTCAAACTGGATTGTAGTGAACAATGACTATATGTGTAGTAGGAATGCTATGTGAATCATTGAACTTTGAATTAATATATTGACCCCTCGTGCGATTTGATGACATGATTTCATGTGTCTTATTGACCTGCTCTTTGTTTGATATCATGAAACAAACATAACATTTTAATGCTAACGGTATGCATGATTACAAGATGTAATTATTGAAATGTGTAACTTTCTAGCAATTCATTGTCTTACGCAATGACCTGAGACGCCCGTGCCTTGAGCTCGCTGCTGCCCTGACCTGCCATTGCCTTGAAGTCGCCCGTGCCCTAAGCCGCCACTGCCCTGACCCGCTAGCACAACCTAGAGGTACATCTCACCGGTCGTTGTTCCTACCTAGTACATGTTGAAATGTACAATCATGAATTACATGGCAATATAGCATTGTGGTTATCTGTAGTACGTAATTTATTTGTTGTAGGTCGATAGGACCCCTAGCCCGAGTAGCTACCTTAACCTAGGTGAGGACACAGATGTCACACATAGCGACACCTTCCGCTGACCCGTGGGCCAGCCAGCTCTACCCACCTCCGCAGAAGTATAGCACGATTTATGCATGTATGATGCTTTAAAATTAGTGTTAAATACATCTTTTGAAACTGTTATACATGATTAGGATATGGCAATAAGCGCAGCAACATCGACTCGTCGTCCATGAGGGAAAAACAAGAAACTCGAGGAGCGATTTTCCATAACACTGGTTGATAGTGCTAGGGTCCCTATTGAACAAAAGAGAGTTGCGGCTGAATACAAGACAACTTGTGGAGTCATGGCTAGAGAGAGAGAGTGTGTCGATCACCTATATGGATTGACACAGCGTGCCAGCAGAGATGAAAGAAGATCTAATGACAGAGATGCAACAAAGCTTTGAGTTCCCCAAAGAAAACCTTTTAACGCTGCATCGCCACACATTGCTTACCATAAGAATAGCATGGAAGGGTTGGAAGGGCCGGTTGAACAGGAAGTATATTAGAAAAAAAAAATATCTATTGGTTGTCCGTGACCACCCGGAATTAGAGCCATACTAGGATGAGTTCATGCATGTCTAGCAATCTGAGGCTGCAAAGAGATCCAGCTTGACTCACTAAGAAATTTTCGCAAAAAACACTCACCCACACAGACTCGGTTCGGGTGGGTATGCTGGCAAAGTTACTGAATGGGAGAAGGAATTATAAGATGGCATCAATCCATTTGCCGGTCTTCTTGATCGTTGCAAGAGATTTTTGTGAGCTAGGAGTACAATCACGCCTGATGGAGCAACCACCTTCAAGAACAAATCCAACGAAACTGTCTTCCGAAGAGTGCAAGAGTACTCTGCTCAGTAATCCCAAAGCACATTCCATCTAGATAGGGAGAAGGACGAACTAACAACAACTCCTTGAAATAAGGAGCACCTTGGTCGGATATATGGAACAGGGGGGGTAAGGTTTCCTGGAAGGAGGGATTAAAAGAGTATGTCGACAGTTACAGGAGTTAGAAGAGGCATCAACATGATCGCATCAAAAAAGAAGTAGCACAAATTCTTGATGATATTCTAGACAGTCACCTAGATACCAGGAATGTCAGCCGTGCACCGCTAGCAACATCAAACAATCATTTCGACAGCCCAGAGCTTCGTCGCAATAACTTTGCATCGACACCACATCCGAAGTCAAACTTAGGCCAACGGACGACGGACGACGTTATGGAGTGAACACCATGCCATCTTATGGCACCCGTATGAACCTTGATGTTAAGGTTGCGTCAAACATTGCTTATCCACTCATGGACGGAGCGCTTTTGCACAATTGCACTATTACTCCTGGTTATGCAGAGGTCTAGATGGATAGTGTGATTCCAGAGTGGGCAGGCATTGTGCTGAAAATGGAACTGGATGGTGAGGTTTCCACTTTAGGCCTTGTGGAGCATAGTTTCATCCAGTGACCCAAGCGCAACATTGCTTTGAACCACGATGAGCCGACCTGTCCTATCAACCTCACTGACTCGTCTCCTAAGAGGGCCAGTATGAGAACAACACAAGAGAGATGTGATAACCTCATATTGTCTCCTGAGAAAACCTTTTTTCAAACCATTTCCAAGGGGGTGACTCCGATAATTGAGGAAAAGAGTGAATACAAACATGTCATGATAGCATACAACAAGGGCAATGAGATTCATAGATGGATGATGCCGACCTAAGTAGAGTGAAATTTGTGATAGGGAAGCCATTAGTCAGTCACGCTAGGTTAAAAGTTCTAATGATCAAGATGCAAGGATTGTATAAGTGGTACATGGTCTAGTCTGCCCATCATTTACTACCAAGGCCACTCATTGCTAGCTATAGGCACCAAGAAGAGCATCTTCACCCTAAAGGAGGAGGCATTTTCTTGATTGTGTTCAACGATTTGCACTCGATGTACAATGAAGGCGTGCTCGACATTGCATTTTTCAGATGCTAGATACTATAAGCACATGCTATAGAAGTCATTGCATATATTACGTTCCGCTAATATAGTTCCATGTAGAACTAATTCATGCTTGTGTAGTTTGGAAACTGTTCATCTCGTAAAATCCAAGGAGGCATATGTAGGATTGATTGACCCTAGTGTGGTCAACCAGAGAATTATCTTAGGCACCAAACCAGATGAGGTCTTGCAGTACGTTTTGGACACATTCCTCAAACCGCAAGACAAGTATGTCATACTATTACTCTACATCTATGGTAAGTGCACGCGACTAATAATCAAAGAATTAATATTCCTTCCATACATGTATATATTCTGATATTTGACATGCATAGGTTCCACTGGATTCTCATTTCCATTCATTTTCACAAGTGCAAGATGGTTGTCCTTGATTCACGTAACAAGCTTGAGGAAAAATACAATGAGATCATAGCTCTATTGAATAAGGCTTTCAAGTTGTATTGCACTCGCTGCTCTTAGTATAGATCTTTTCAAAAGTCCCTATCACTTAGAACCAAATTTTCAGTAAGTGCATGTAGACGTGTTTTGAACTTCAATGAACAACAACTTATATGATCCACAATATTTTATTGAGTGCAACAAGCAGACCCAAGGCACTAGTTTGTGTAGGTTTTACGTGTGCAACTTCATATGTCTCATATGTCACTCTAAGATTCCAGACATGGACATATAGGGGTGAAAACAGGTCGGATAATATCTGACCGGATCCGGATCCGGATTTTAGTGATTTGGAACCCATTTTCCTATCTAGGCGAATATGGATACAGATACAGATAATTATATGGATTTTTTTGACCGATATGGATACGGATACGGGTTGGGGGGGTATCCGGTGGATAGTGCTATTCGGATACGGATATGGATAATTATTCGGATATCGGAATTTGGATATCCGGATTTTAGAATTTGGATATTACATGTATGTGAGTATGTTCATTTACGTGTGGCACTTATTATTAGATTTTCTGAATTTATGTTTAGTACTTATTGTCGGGTTGTTTGAATTATTCCACTTTATTTTCTAGTAGCATAGATTATTATATTCATAGCTTGTATGTCTTTCAAATTGCATTTAATTTTATACTACGTGTTGTGCTTTTGTGGATGACCAAGAATGAGTGTAGGTTTATGTTGATTTTTTTCCGTTGAGGTATTATGGTAAAACCTGGTCTCGTATTCGTATCTGACCCATATTCGATCCGAAACCGTATCGACTAAATCCCTATTCGAATCCGTATCCGACACTATCCGTCTCCGAATCCGTATCCGGTATAAAATACGGATACGGATATGGGTTGGCCCTATCCGACCGTATCTGACCTGTTTTCACCCCATAGAGGTTTGTAGCTACCTCAACACATATTTAATTTGTATGTGTTATTAATCCATGATTTGATTGACATATTACATTTTTTCTAATGGTCGGGTATGAAAATGGTGGAGGAACAACTGCTACTATCTCAAATCCTAGGCCTACAGGGAGAGCTTGCGTCCTTCATCTTTGACCAGGTTGTGAACAAGAAAGACGAGTTTCACGACAAAAGGAGCAACGACCCACTGTTCCATATCAGACTCTCAAATCAATGATGTCCACAATATTTGCATGAGTTCCTTCATGAACAATGTACAAACTAAATTTCCCTCTACTTTCTCAAACCGTATTGGTTTCTTCGTGAACACTCAACTACTTATGATCTTTCCTTTATGTACACTCATTATTATTTATATCATTACTATTTACGTATAGGCCACATATGATTCTTGATGAACTTATGATAATTAACATGATTAGTGCAGTACATGAACTAATTTGGAATGCTTGTATGTATATAATCTAGATTTGGATGTAAACTTGTATATTGTACTGCTACCATTTATCAGATTGTTGTGACATGAAAGCATCATCTGTGCCGGTTATAACCGTAGATAGACACATATGAGTTATAGACCTGTGCCAGTTATGTCTACGGATAGGCATAGATGATTAACATATTTGTGCTGGTTATATCCACAGCCAGGCACGAATTGGACAAATATTTGCGCCGGTTCGTAAAATGCACTGGCACATATGGCTCCCAAATCTATGCCGGTCTTTACCAGTGACCGGCACTGATATGTTCAAGATATGTGCTTGTCCGTGGTCGAAACGTGCACAGATGACATTACATGTGTCGTTTGCAAAACCGGCATAGATTACCAAGAACATCGATGCCCGTTGTTTTGTGCCTGTTCAAAAACCGGCATTGATGACCATCTAGGACCAGTACTGATGACGTGTTCTGTAGTAGTGTATCCTGGTTTGAACCTCTCATAGTGGAGATAACAACCCTGCTACAATGCTTTGTTATGGAATGTATGTGACAATGTGTTTACAATAGGGTGCGACCTTTTCTCAATGAGAAAATGAGGGGGTATTTATAGTTATAAGGAAAATAACTTCCCTAGCACACTAAAGCCATCATTTACTCGTGTCGGTTAAAGATATTAAATTGTGGCTATAACAACGTGCCAATGCTACGCACCACATCCGCGCCGTGGGTAATGAATCCAAGATTGTGGGCGACATGGCTTCGTGGCTGTTTGGCCTGGGCACGAGCTTTCGAGCTTCCCTTGGCTTTGTGTATGACCGTTGAGGCTTAATCCTGCTTATGGTCGAGCAAGGGTGCTCGGGCCCGAGCATGGCTACTCATGAGAAAGAGTTTGGGCCCGTAGGGGGGTCCTAGCCATAGGTCTCTGGCTCCCCAAGCTGCTCCTTTGGCACGACTTCTAAGGGTACGTGTCATTGTTTAGTTTTAGCTGTCAGGAACACCGTAGATGTCATGGAATTTATCCAATCCCCGATAATTGTGTACATAAAAAATTAGAAAAAATATCTTACGTTCCATTGCAGAGCCACATAATACCTTACATTACATGTCATCACTTAGAAGCTTCTCTCTTCGCTGCCATTGCAAATAAAGCAAATATTGTCTTCCATGCTACTGCTGTCAATGTCCGTTAATTTTCACCGTTACACACGCTCATTGACCAGTAGGACCCACATTGTGGTCCCTGCCCTTTTCCCCTTTTTATCCTTCTTTACTTCTCTCTCTTAATTTTTAGTCGGCCCTCATCTCCCTCCTCCCGCGACCATAGAGGGGAATATGGGATTGCAAAATCAGGGGCAAATTGGTATTTTCTCAGTCCCTTAATGGTTTAACTGACAGAAAACAGTCAACGGTGGTATATAGGACAATATTAAACTGATTGCAATGGTAAGTAAAAAGAGGCGACTAAGTGATGGCACATAAGGGGTTGTCCGACTATGCAATGACATATTTACCTAAAAAATTATGTTTAGATTCGTTTCAAATAGTACTTGAATAATATTATAATTTTAGTTTTTAGAAATAAATAACAATAATAATTAGTGGTCAAATTTACATCTTGAAGACTATATAAAGTCAAAAAAGTCAAATATTTGTGACTGGAGGGAGTACTAAGGATTGTACAATGCTATGTACGGGCAGTTGCCATACATAGAAAATTGCTATGTCACCTATAGATAGTCTCGTAGACAGCTCACATAATGGGTCTAGAAACAGTTTCTCCATATTCATAACTTTTCTTAGCTTTCGTGCTATAGTCGACTACAGAATTACAGACGGTTCAATTCTCTAGCTATGAGCTTCTCTCCCACCCATGTCATCTTTTATCCTACGTGGCATAGTTTATATACAGCTTATAGATAGTTGAGGTGGAGCATTGTACGTGAAAACCTTTCAAATTATATTTTTCTCTTTTTTAATTACTCACCATTTTAAAGGTCATGATCAGATATCTGAAAGTGAGATTTATACTGTTGTCGACCCAAGATCCATTTCGACTTCTCCATCAAGGCCTGCGCGGGGCCATGGCGTGGCATCCATGGATGTGAACGAATATGATCCAAGAGAGATTCAGACCGCCATGAAATGGACATGTACGGGGTTTATATCAGGACATGTATGGAGTATATATATGCTTTGTTTGATTCTGTAGCTTATAATTAATCGACCTATTTAAAACTGTATGCATCTCTAGCTCGTTGTCAACGGGCCGGAGAGGGAATCAATCAATCAATCGATGTCGTGCATGTCGCTCAAGAACCGAGAAAAAGCTCCATCTTTTTTCTTTGTTTTTTCAAAAGCAACTTTTTCTCTCTAAAAACCTCCAATTGAGAAGGTAGTTGTCTATATACTCCATCATTCTCCCTGAATTTCTCAGACAAACTTTGTCCGAGTCGCTGCCCTGTGGAAGCTCAAGCTAGATGCATGTTTAGGTTCAACATTTTGACCTAACCGATTCAAACAGGATCAATCATGATGTTGGTAGAAGCAAGCAAGAACGCAGGTCCACATGTATCATGCATTTTGTTGGCAAAGGAGCATACAGTGTTGTAGTCTTGACTGTTAACCCGTTAATTTCCTGTTTATTCAGTTCATTCCGTTCGTCTAGTGTCCTTGAACGGTGTTAATTGTTGAGGCCGATGACATAATACGACGATGACGAGAGAAAAATCGATCTAACAATTTGACACAAAGACAGAAAGATTTCTTAACGAGATTGCGTCTACTCCCCACGAGCCGAATCGCGATGGCTCTCTCTGCATGAGTTTTTTTCTCTCTCTCAAATCTCTACTACTTAAAGTGGCTTCTGATGAGTGATGATGAGTGGTGGTCTATTTTTACTGGACCATTCTACCCTTTATCATTGCATTAACTACACATATACCCAGCCCACTACCTCCCTCGTCTATTTAAAATTTGAAATCACCATCGGTGGAGAGGCAATATTTTGAAATCATTCTCGAAATGGGTATTTACTTCGTTTTGATCCAATATTTTAAAAATATAAAATGTAATAAAAACCATGTAAGCCAAGAAAATTACCTAAAATAAGAAGACAATATTTAATTGCTTGAAAAAACATAATACTTCATAGTTAGCGAAATTACTAGGCAGTTGACATTGTATATAATAGATTCTAATATTTTTAAATTATTTATGTTTTTGTAGCAATGGATAGTCATTTAACTAGTCAGGGTTAAAACATATAGATGCCGTGGGAACAAGGACGCCTAGCCTTGTCCAAGTCTAAACCGGAAACAAGCAACCCCTAGACTACAATATTTGGTAACCCATCATCTGAGTTTTTTTTTTTTTTTGCCTAGGCTGTGTGTAAAAGCGACACTTCACTTTTAGGGTACAATCCCTCTCCTTTTGCATATGAGACACGTACAGCAGTTAAGAAACGTAGAAATTCTGCAGGAAATAATGTAAATTTTCTATCACGGAGCAGCATACCGTGTTAGGAGAATTTGCTCGAGCCTAGTCTAATTAGGGGATCTAGGTGGATGCTAAAGGAAGATCATGCATGCGCTAGCTCCTAATCTCTCTTGTCAGCAAGGAATAAAATCTACCCTAGGGAAGATATATTAGCTAGCTAGCTGACTTCTTTTCGCAGCCGTATATATCTATATAATCTCTGCACCCATTCTTTCTGTCGATTCTGAGTTTCTGACCCGAACAGCATCTTCTTCTGGAAGAAAAGAGAAGAGCACACCGGCACGCGTGCCAGGGGCAATACCGTCTTTCCACCTCGCTCTCCCAAACGATTGCATGCAGCAGTGGCATGGCCAGTGATGTTCGTTAATCAACTGTTCTTTTTTGCCCTTTTCTTTTGCTGCTGCTGCTGCTGCTGCTCTCTCTCACTCACAGTCTCACTCCTCGACAGCATGAAAGGACAGAGAGAGAGAGAGAGTGTGTGTTTCATGTGACTTTCCAAAATTTCACCACATCTAGGAGAGGGCACCCCTCTCAATCGGTCACTGGCTTTCTTTGGTCTACAGGGGTCACAGTGCTGCCACGTCCATCAGATTGCTTTTCTGGAAGCTGTTCCAGACCTGTCCGGCCTGTATGTGAAACAGCCATTAGATTGCCAGCAACTGTACATATATACTGTACTTCAGTGATGTAGGGCATGCTTCGACTGGTCAGTACATGCATCGTCGCTGTCTGATACAGGCTGATAACTTCGGTCTTGACACTGCCCCACTGTACTTATCATCAGCTTAACTTATATGGTTCGTCTTTGTTCATCAGCTTTATCAATTGGATAAACCGGGCAACGACCCAATAGTTTCGCCCCGCGATGTGCCTTGTTTGAAACACTAGAATTTTACGTAATTTTTGGTATTATTTTCAACCAGAGAAAAGAATCAGAAAATGGGTGTGGAGTCTAAGATGAGCTCAGTTACATTGTAATTACAAAAAAAAAATGTATGATCGAATGTGCCTTGGGTATCCGTGCATGTAGATTTGTTTGTAATCTGTAATACCACCTAAATGCTATAGAAGAATATTCACATATCTCCTATGCTATTTAAAGTTTTAAGGCGTCATCAACATTGAAATGACCCTAAATGCTTGACCGGCATATAGCAGCGCAATTAATGGCTTTAGGGAGGCCTACCTACGATGGAGATGTTGGGCGCATGTAGTTGCTCTGGGTATCTTGTAACTCTATCGTAAAGAACAGTATGTGTACATGTTGCAAATTATTTTATTAGTTTACTTACATGGCATTGGAGTCTCTTGCTTACAGTCACACATGCTCTAATGCATGATGGGCGACCTGCCTTCAACTTGTATTCTCTAGTACGATAGTTCGCCCCACTGAACCATGTCCTTTTCTACTTCTTGCCGCCATAGCTTTTCTACATCAACCTCCAACGATAAGCTCAATGCTTTTATATATGGATCCCTCTCAATTGTTGTCAATTCCAATGCAATAATATACTAGCATATAGTTTTCCTTCAATTATTGCCTACATGTATATGACTGTTCACGTACACGTGCAACCCTCACCGATTGCTGCTAGGGACACTCTCTGCTCCAAGCTCTTCGCTCCTTTGCTCATGAACACATCCGTACGTGCTTCTGTTCTAGCGGATGGTTATACATGTTCTATGTCCTCCTCTCATGTGTCAGCCGCTCTTCGTATTAGCCAACTAAAAACCATTGTGGCTTCCTCACTAATAACAGTGGCCACTCATTTTCGCTGATGCCGACATGTTTTCTTTAGTCGTTGTCTAGAGATATAGAGAATCTTCTCGTTATCGTCGATAACATCGTGCTGCTCACTAGAGATATGATACACCGCTAGTTACTCGACGGCCCATATGATAGCAAAATGTCTTTTAATGTCCATCATATATGCTAGGGCTTCCTCGTCCTCAGGCTTATTTACCTACAAACTTCATTTGTAATGCTCACCACTCGAGATATAGAGAATCTTGTCGTTATCGCTAGTAACATCATGCTACTCGCTAGAGATAGCATACTACAAACCACCCTTTAATATTTATCATATATGGTAGAGTTTCCTTGCCATCGAGCTTATTTAGCTATACACTTCCTTTTTAATACCAACCGCTCATCATGTGACCCTTGGTCCCTGCGAACCCTAAGAGAGAAGACTCTCTCTTTAGTAGCTCCAACAAACAAACCTTGTCTTTTCTCTGCTACCGCCGCCACCGCCATTGCCGCCGTCCCGCCCCGTGCTGCCACCTCGGCTCTTCCCTTCCCTTGTCCACGGGCCCACGTACTTTTCAGGACAGGAGGAGCCATCTCTTGGGCCGTGCGGGTGGGCCCACGTCCACCACCTCCTTTTGCTATGAGCGTTTCCGAGCCGCATGTGGCCGTCCCTCTTTTTGTCCGCGAATTGGAAGAGTCCAAAGGAGGCAGGCCCACGAACTAGTCTGGAACTACGCTTTAGTGGGTCAGCGTGTCTGTCCTCCCGGCGGCCCGTGGGCCCCGACTGTCGGCCACTTGGTCCCAACATATCTCCCATTTCTGGTAGTAAAAACAAAGCCGGGTGGGTGCTTTAGCTCGGCGGTATGGGACTAATGTGATGGGAGTGTACTCCATGATGTACTACTTTTATGATAAGCTCAATTATTGTTCTTGCTTAACACCTCGTTGAGCATTAGTGCTCTCTTGTGCTCCTGGATTAGACATGTGTTTGTTAGGTCTTGGATTAGATGTTAGGATAATGCGAAGATCGCTTCTTTCTGTCGAACAGACGCACACTTGTCTAATGGAATGCACTATTATTTTTCCCTTCAGAAATTTAGGGCTGTTTTTGCTGGATGCCCTATTTTGTTATTTAGCCATCTTATACCATGTGATATGGTACACCTGAATCATAGTTTTTTTCTCTCTCATTTTTTCAGTTGAAAATGTTTCTGCCACGTCGGATACGCCGGGACACATCTCCCACCCGTGCCTCTCTCATTTCACCCCCTTTCCTTTTCCTCGAAAAAATTCCCACCCATCCTCCTCCCTCTGCCTCTCCTCGACAGCCTCATCCTCTTTCTCTCTCACCTCTCCTCCTGCTCCTCCTCTCCCACCAGCAAGCAGTGTTGCATCCCCCCACCACCTCTTCCTCTATCCCCCTCCTGCTCCTCTTCCTCCTCCCCTGACCTTGAAGGTGCTGGAGGAGACCAGCCACTGTGGGAAAAGCTCTGTCGAGCACAACTCGTCACAAAGGGGAGCTAGGTAGCGTGAGCAACTATAGCTTCGGGCACTTAGGGCGGCTTTGGCGGTTGCTTGTAACACCCCGGCACTCTCCCAGGCCCAGAATGTTACTAACATCATATTTCATTCAAAATTTTGGCAGCATTTTGACTAACCAACCATCTCTTAACCTCGTCATAACTTACCGAGATGAAGGCAGCCCGCAAAACTCACAGATTTTTACATACAACTTAGAAGTTACTTTACATTACCACAATTACAGTCCAACTAATTAACATTCCAGAGAACCTTGAGTACTAGATTAGCTTAGATTATTAGAGCGAGTAGGTTGTCAAAGTTTTGTGAACAAAAGTGTAACTAGGGGAGCTAGGTAGCGTGAGCAACTGTAGCTTCGGGCACTCAGGGCGGCTTTGGCGGTTGCTGGCGGCTCTCATGCCTCTGGGCTAGGGCTAGGGCCACGGCTACTGCTGCTGGCGAGTGTGGGGACCCCGCTCGGAGTCCACCTGAATGATTCCTGCATTAGTCCCTGTATCAGTAGGTTAGTGCATACCATTACATAGTTAGATCAAACAAGCATAAAACGATAAGGTCAATGGGATAAAAGCAAAAGTAAAGCCTTATGGCGAATAGTTTTACAACACACAGCCGTTATAGCCAAAAGTCATTACAGTCCCTTAGGGGAAATCCAGAGTACAAGCAGAAGAATTCAAAAGTTTAATCCAGCGACTATGCATCACTACAAGAGGCTAGGAGGAATGTCCTAAGCTCCATCTTCAAACCCATACTCCTCATCTTCAAAGAAAACATACGGGTCTTCCAGGAAATCTCCATCTAAAGAGTGAATGAGTGTGAGGGTAAGTGCACAATCGAACCACACTTGCGAGTTAACACCCTCCTAATGCATTTAATGATAAAGGCTACAAGGGAAGACTAAGGTTTTTTTTTGGCATAATGACATCTGGAAATAATTATAGTAATAAACCTATGACTTAGCCACTTTTACTAGGAAAGAGTGTTACGTGTTGAATTTCCAAACTATCAATACTGTCTAATCCCAGTAGCATCCCATGGTACGACTAGACCAACTCAACTCTACTAGAACCTTCGCCATCTTATTCCGGGATTCAACAATCCCGTTGTGGATCATCATTTCTGAAGTGCCAGCCTAGCGAACGCATGACCTAGACTACCCTCGGGTGGTGGCGCCCTGCCGCGCTTACCTCGAGTTAGAGCTTCAGCCAGAGCCTTCGCAGAGCACTCTGCTGGGTCTCCACACCCACACTACCACGTGATAGCCATGCGTTGTGTTGGACGCATCCAACACTAGCTCAGAACAAGGGGCCTCTTCTGGTGCCGCTTCATAGTTCTCCCTTCACACACCCGCCATCTTATTTCGGGACTTGGCAATTGTGATAGCCCGAAATTTTTGCATAAAATTTTTTTCGCATCAAATGCATGAAAGTTCCCCAGAACACCACTTATACTTCCAAATCCTTAAAATTTTTGCCATATGGATTATAGTTGAATATTTGACTAAGATAACCCGTTTTGGTATCAATGGAAACCACCTATAAAGGTAGTAAACTTACAACTATCTGCTCGTTTAGCACAGTATCACTCTATTGGATACTTTACAAGAGAATTTCTGCTGAGAGATTCACAAAACTCAAGAACATTTAGACATTTCAGGTACCAAGTTACCATTTGGATCAGTATTTTAACCACGGATTGCTAGTCAAACAAAAAGAACTCACCAAACTTTGGAGGATATAATGCGGATAAGAGTCCATGAGTACAAACTTATATGGAACATACACGCCCTTCCTATAGTATTCATACCAGTTCAACCAAAAGAAAGTTTAAGAATGAAGCTTTATATGGATATAGGTGTGAAACATCCTTGGATCGTGTAGATTTGAGATGAAACATCATTGTATTGTATGGATGTCAGTCAAAAAATTTATGCCAGAAGCTCAAGGTTTGGAGTAATATGACCAAATTTGTGGAGGAAAAGCAAGATTCGGTTGATGAGTAAAGGAAGAGATCCTAGTTTCTGACTTGGATATCAAGATAATCTAAAAAGTTTCTATTATAAGAAGTACGCGAATGTTTCAAACCAAAGGAAAACCAGTTCCCTTGATATATGAAACCATAAGGTTTAAGACAGGAAGAGAAAGGATTGTATATCAATTGGAATCCCTGGAACAATTCAAAGAAGTATGCCTTATGTTTCATTCGGATCTAAGAAATGTTTTTGTATTACTCTTCGGAGCCATCTTTATTCAACACATGGTGAACATGTATCGAGAAGTCTGAGAATATTCCTGGAGCAATAACGAAAAGAAAGAGGCATAAGGAACAAAGTTGTTAAGTGCCATTGAACTCAACAGAAACATTACAGAAAGGAATAAGTTACCTGGAAAAGAGAATGAAACACGACAAATGGATGCTACCATATGTGTAACTCGAGAATTTGAATCTCGGGACGAGATTCTTTTAAGGGGGTGAGCCTGTGATAGCCCGAAATTTTTGCATAAAATTTTTTTCGCATCAAATGCATGAAAGTTCCCCAGAACACTACTTATACTTCCAAATCCTTCTTAAGATTCTAAAATCCCCATTAAGAATTTCCCCTAATTTTATAACTTTAAAAAGCCACATGTCATATAATAGAACAGAAACTTTATCCATGCAACCTATTATTTCATATGTTATGAACTCTCAGAAACCAAAACCATATTTTGACCTATCTCTAGTATTTCATACGATGAATAGTGTTTTCAATACCCTCTGCTTCAAAAATTCAACTTTCTATTCCTTTCAACTATTTTCACCTAGAAGCAACTAATTCAACTATATTACAAATATAATACTTAACCATCAGGTATCGACGAAATTACCATTTTGCCCTTTTAAGACAAAAATCCCCAAATTACCCTTTTCTTTGACTCTTTCATATTGATTTTAATAAATCCTTTATAAGTACAAAATATGCATTCGATTGATGTACTATTTTCAAACTCTGAATTTGTATCAAAAGTGCACTAGTAAATTACAAAAATACTCTTTAGCTAAAATCCCAAGCTTTCCTCTTTTAAATCTAAATGATTACTCATGCATACTCGATTTCCTCTAAAACTCAAACTCCAAATTTAAACCTTAAACCTGCATCAAATATGTACTTAGTAAAATTACCAATTTGGCCCTTTGACTAAGAATCTCCCAATTTCCCCTTTTCTAAACCCATTCAACTACTTTGCATGATCCATATTCATTTAAATACAACTCCAACCCTTGGACATATTTTAAATTTTGAACCAGAACTATCTTCAGTCAAATTACCAAAATGCCCTTTCAACTTGATATTTCCAAAATCATCTTCTTTTACATATTCACCTACTATCTTTTTATATGACCATTTGCATTCAATTTAAACCCCAATTCTGATTTCAAACTTTGAATTCCATTTTAAAATTTGAATTGAAGATACTTTTAAAAGAAATTACCGAAATGCCCTTTGAGCTTAAAACCCCCAAAATCCTCCTCTCTTTTCATTTTACTTAGCTATTATATGCATAATATCTTCATGTAAATTAACATACAAATTTTGGTCCAAACTAAAAGTTGAATTCAAGCTTTTCTATGTGAATTTACAAAATTGCCCTTAGAACTTGAAATCCCCAAATTCCTTTTTCAACCTTAACTAATTATCACTTTATAATATTTTGTATTAACTAAATTTCAAACCTTGAATTCAAAAACTAAATTTGGTTTTAAGACCCTTCCTCTGTGAAATTACAGAATTTCCCTTGAGGCCTTTCTTCCTTCTTTCCTCTTCTTCCCTCCTTCCCTTCTCCCTTGTTTCTCTGTCCTGCTCGTTGAACCTCAGCCAACCCGATCCCTTGGTGCTGCTCCAAGCTCAATCTTGCACGCCAAGACAGAGAAGAATCGACGCCACCTATCCCTGCCACGCAGAACCCCGCCGGAATCTTCCTTCCCCGCCGCCATCATTGCTTCCTCCGGCGCCGTACACTTGCTCCTCTGCAATTGGACCGAATTCCTGCAAAGTCATCGCCGATTCGAGCTCATCCGCTCCTCAGTGTCGCGGAGTACCTATCCAAGCTCAGCCGCGCCTATAAATAGCAAGACAGAGCTCCAATTCCATTGTTTCTTCATCACCGGCCGCCGCCGCCTCTCCACCAAATTCGTCCAAACCGTGGCATTCCAAGTTCGGTGCCGCCGGCCAAAGCTTCGTGGAGGCGTCGCGCAACTGCAAGCAAGAAGAATCGATGTGAAATCAACCGGAGAACCGGCGCCGCGACGGAGCCGCGCCTCCCCTGTTCCGGCCACCGCGCGCTCCACGTCGACAAGCCAACCCACGGTCGCGCGAATCCAATTGGTGGCATGGTAAGGATCCTTAGCATCCCCTCAAGCTCAAACAACCACCAATTCAATCTATTATGTCCACAAATCGAAACACCCAATTTTGTTCTTAGCCGCCGCCGCTATACTACGCCGCCCGGCCAACTCCGGCGACCTCGATCCTCCAATCCACTTCCAAAACGTTCCTATACATCCTAGAAGCAAAAGCCCCATGTTTAATTTCCCTAAAACCGAGCCAAATCCAAAGCCCCAATTCAGGATGAACAAGAACCCTAGAAATCCACTGTTCATTCCTCCCGATTTTGTCTTTCATTAAATTGAAGACCTTAAAGCCAAAATTAGCAAAAGGTTTCTATACAAAAGTTGTTCCAAATAATGTTTTACATCTAAATATGATTTTTCCAGATTTTTACATTCATCCAGATTTCAAAATTTGAATTTAAACCCTCTCTTTAGCTATTCCATAAATTACTGTAAATAGGAAATATAATAAAAAGTAAAATTGATATTTTTACTGTTCATAAATAATATATATAAAATTTATAAAATATTTATATCTGAGATTGTTTCATAATACATGCCACTTTTAGATTTTACTTTATAAGAACTAATTTCTTAAAATAAAATAAGAATTGTCATTCCTCTTAGCTAGTGTAAAATATACATAGGAAATTCATTTCACAATTAAAATAATTAATTACTAGACATATTATGTAGTCTTTCCTTTTACAAAATATTTATCAAATCCAATCCTATAAAATAAAAAGAATAAGATTGATTTCAAAACTATAATAAATCCTTTCTCAATAAAATTGGTAATTATAATCTTGTTTTTAGGATAATGCTAAGAGATTTGCAAGAAACCAAAAATAGATTATTTTCTCCTTTAAGGTTTTCTTTAAAAGTATATATAAAGTTCAAATAAATGACCAAACCATTTTAAACCCTTAAACCTAGTTAAAATAGGTAACTCCTAGCCTATAAAATCCAAACCTTCCTAGATATCCTTACCCAAGTTTTAAACCCTACATAAAATGTTAGCCACCATAATCACTCTTCCATCCACATCCTCATACCTATTACCTCCAAACCCAGGAACCCCTTCAAAAGAATATTTCTGCATAAGCATCCAAAATCCTTTTTACTTGATTCGATTCTTATTCTCTCTTTACCAAAACTTCGCGATCAATAGAAGAAGAAGATCAAGCTCTGAAGACTCAAGCTACCCGCTGGACGGAGATGATGATCAAGAAGAGTTTAGTAACAACCATAACTAAGGCAGGTTTCTATTCCTTTGATGCACATTGAATTCCTATTTATTTAATCATATATGCATTGCTTCTTAGTTATTACTTTATTTGCCAAATTATTATTTCATGTGTTATAAAAAGGTCATACCAAGCTACAAACACCAGAAAGTCTACCTATTGTTGATTAGCCCTATCCTTTGAAGCCTAGAATAGGTTTTGAAATATTTAAATTGCGTAGGATAAGTCAATCATTTGCCATGTGGATAAGTAGTATGGGATGCTTATCTGGACATGGGGATGTTACGAAAGAAGAATTTTATATGAGCCACCATTTGTAGTGAAGGTGGATTATTCCAGTAATCCCTTGGAGCTATATATGTATATATGAGAATCTATTGCCCAGTAAGGTGCAAGGGGGCTATTGCCCAGTAATATCCAAGGGGGACATATGCCATACAAGACCTACTATGGTACCAGTTGTCAAGGGGATACAACTTGGCTGTGCTCATATAAAAACTTGGGTATAATGAATGAGAATGACACAAATACCACCCATCCATATAAGAAGCTGTTATATGGGTAAAGCTGGGTAGGTCCTGCAGGGCTAATAACAAAATCATCGATGGACCCTACTTCGGGTATATGAAGTTGTGTCAAAATAGGTGATGCCTCTCTTGTTCAATAAACTCATGCTTTCGAGAGAAGGTTGTGGTGTGTGGCGCTGCATAAGGCAGGTAGAAGGTGGAGAATGGTGATAGTGTTATGGAGAGATGAAACTGTTTCAACCAGTTTATAAAAGTTCTTTTAAACCTTAAGTTCTTGAATCTATTGTATATTATTGCATTTGCGTTCCTGTATGAACCTTACTTCTTGTCGAATCCTTGCATATCGTAAATTAAGCTTCCTAATGGGAACCTGCAAGTACTGTTGGTACTTACCCACTATGTGGGGAATAACCTATTTTCAGGTCTTCCAGCTCCTGACGATTTTGAGAAATCTTCCGCGGAGGAATTGAACGATTATGGCATTACTGGTTTCTAGAGTCTTAGTTTTAGAGAGCTTTTCCTATCCTCACAACTTGTGCAACAGTGTAAGTGTACAGTAGAAGTCTGAGTTGTAATATTTTATGTAAAATGAATATTTCCTCATATAATAAAGTGAACTTTGTATCAGCTCTGGCACTGTTGCATCCTGGGTAATTGTGCTTTTGAGGGAACACTTTCCGGTAAGATTAACCGGAAATTGGGTCCCCAGAGCAATCCCGTTATAAATCATACCTCCTGGATTTTCAGTCCAACAAGCATATGACCTAGACCACCCTCGGTGGTGGTGCCTAGTCGCTGTTACCTCAGGTTGGAGTTTTAGCCAGGGCCTCCGCAGAGCGCTCTCCGGGCCCTCCACACTTGCACTACCGCGTGATGGCCAAGCGTTATATCGGACTCATCTAACACTCAAACATAGTCAAGAGATCCTTCCGATCCTGCTGCATATGGCCCGAGAGCCGAAGGTCCAACCTTCGCTCGCTGCCTCAACTTAACAGGTCCACGACCTTCCTATCTAGATCTACTCTAGACCTCAAACCAATCTTGGGTCTCAACCCTTAATTCAGCCATTGGCTTACGCCTCGAGACCAACTGACATAGCCTATACCAAAACCAATTCATAATAATAGAGGTAATAATTATAGTGGTGAGCTAGTGTTCACCACTATGGGGTGTACCCAAAAATAAGTAATTAGACCTAAGGATGTCTAAGCAAATTTTATCCAAGGACTGAGAGTCCAAATGTTTTAATTGTTCAATTGGGCTACAAAGGTTATGACTATCAAGGCAGTCTTAGACTCTTAGCATGATATTCAAAGCAATCATAGCATGGTGAGTCAATGTGTCAAGGTCATGGCATGTGTATAACATGATTAACAAGCCAGGTAATAAATCCATATTGCATGCAATTTCTTTAATTGGATCAACATAAGTTTTAACAAAAGCTGGGTAAGACATGAACTAAGAATGTTAACTCACCCTGTTCTGAGGCTTAGGGGTTTTTCTCAGTGTCCTGAAACCTTCCTCTTGGGTCCTCGACATCTACTCGAGTATGAAAGGCCAAGTATAAATATGCAATTCAAATAATGATGCATGTATGCACGAGGAATAATTCTAATGTCTACATTAGGATTCTACGAGTTGTCAAATAAACATGAATGATTATGCCCTAGATACCCTTAGATAATATTCCTTTTCTAGGAAACAAATTTTAGAAATCTAATTATAGACTTAAAATATTAACATATAGGCAAATGAGGGTTATTAATTCATTTGTTAAACTTTATCAAGGTTAAAATGGATTAAATATTTTTAATAACTTATTTCTGAGTTAAAAAGGTTTCTATAAAAATTTGAGAATTTTTGGAGTTTAATTAGTATTTTAAATAAACCTATTTGATTAACAACAATATTAATCCTTAGGAAAAAGGCTTTAATTGCTACTAATAAAATTACAATAGACAGGAAACATGATAAAATGATTCAAATATTTTTTAAAATTCTAAACTATGTTTGTGGCTCTCTAAAATTTTATCATGATTTTAGGAATTTATTAACTGATTTATTTAAGTGGAAAGGTTAATTGCAAATATCCTTTAAAGGGCAGATTAAGTTTTCTAGAATATTAGTACAATGCCCGTACGTTGCAGCGGAACTATAAAGGGAAGAAAGAAAATATAAATCGGAGCAATATATGAAATTATAAAGGGTGATTTATGAGGCGAGGCGTTCCAACATATGAAATTATCCCGCCATCTTGTTTAGCCGGAGAGGGGCTTGACGGCGCAGCGTATCCTCGTATTCTTTATCTTCACCGCTGGCGTGCTGAGAATGGGACTTAGCTTCCATAGCGATGCGGATAGACATTACGTGGATGTACGTGTAATTTTATTTTTTAATCAGGGACTTTGGTGTAATTTATAAGTTATAGCTAAACGCACGTGCTTTGCTACGAATAAATATCATGTTACTATCTATTGTGTCATATTTGATTTGTTTAGCCCACACTTTAGCTCCGCTTTCAGCCTTTTCCACTTGATTACATCTTGTTTTTGCATTCTCAAACTCTGCTTCAACTCTCAAATGCATATTTTTTTAGGATCCTTTAATTGGTATATATGTTAATCGGATCAAAAGTTTCCTAAAATATAATATATTAAAATAAGAAAGCTAGATAAATATGATGAATTTTGATAGGTTGATTAAAAACTTTTGAGAATACAGTGCACTAAAATAAGAAGAGCAAGTCTAAATAAATAGAAAGTACCCTTATTATATTTAAACCATTGGATAGATTGTATGGTGGAGATTAAAAGTTGATAACACCACAATCACAAGACTCTTTTTAATAGTATAGAAAATGAAATATTTATGGAATATAATTCATGTATCTCTCAAAATCCATCTTAATGTCCAACTCAGCCAACTTGGTACTTCAACTCAACCCATCTCAATGAATAAAAGGAAAGATTTATGGGACAAATCATGAGTGGCGGTAGAATAACTAAGGTTATCAGTGCGGAAGCTGGGTGGTCACCGTCGCGGGGTGGGGCGGGACGCGACACTGGTGGGGGCAGGGCAACATCGACGGGGCCCAGACACCAGAAGGGAGCCACCCTTGAAGCTCTGCTAAATATGCCATAGAGGTCATCAACGTTCGAGTCACCTCTAGATTGAGACTACCACCAGATCTGGGCGTTTGAGGAAAGAGACAGTTTGTGCAAATAAAAACTGCAATCGTATGCTGCCTATAATTAATGTCTCCACTAATTTAGAGATCTAGTAATTATGGACATGCTAATTATGTCTCCACTAATTTATGGATCCAATAATTAATGGCTCTTTTCAAGAGCCCTTAGTAAGTAATGACTTACTTGATCAAAGCCATTGGATAGATTGGAGGGCCTAGATCGAAAGTTGATAACACTATCACCACTACCATTACAAACTTTTTAATAGTATAGATTACAAGGAGCATTAATAGGTTACTGTTTAAAATTATAATTTTATTAGATCTAGCTTGCTCTCTAGTATTTACCATAATTTTTTAGAAATTTTAGTGTTGTTTAACTATTTTAGGAAAATCATTAACATATACTAGAATTAATTTAATAGATAAAGATTTGAAAATCCTGAAAATAGTAATGGGCCAAGCCCAACACTGTGTGGACTGAAACCGCGCTAAGCGGCCCACGATGGTCCACCAAGCCTCGGGGCCGAGGCGCTTTCAAAAACGCGCCAGCCTGTGGGGGAAAACGTATTTTCCCAAAATGCGCTTCACTAAAACTGACTAGTGGGGTCGCGGCCCCACCTGTCAGTGACAGAGAGCGCTTAAGCGCGCGAGATTTAAATGCTAATCCCTGTTAGCATGGGTTCCTCCTATCAGCGACACGCCATGTGGCCGGCGGCGGGCTGCGAGGTTTCCTGGCTGAACTCTGGCGAAAGTTCGGTAGTCAATTGGTGGCGCTACAGTTCACTATCCTAGTGGTTCATAATCGGGATGGGTTTGTCTCCGGAAGACCTAGTATTTCCTGGCCTGACTTCGCCGGTGGTGAGCCAGAGTGGAGGTGCCACAGGAGCGCATGGAGAAATGCCTCGGGAGCATGCTTCTCAGGAGAGGGAAAGGGTCGGTGGCTAGTTCGCTGGCACGGGGAGCAACTAGAGGCTACTAGGAAGCTACTTGAGGTGATGGTGCGCTCGGGTAAGCACCGGAACGAGCTGGCACCATGGGGGCCAACGGCGGTCGAAACAGAGGCGACGTCGCCGAGGAGCTCCAGTGGTTCCTGGCCAAAATTGAGCATGGGGAAGTAAGGGGCGACTCCTAGAGATGCTAGGGACGCGAGAAATTGACTGGCGACATACCAAGTCTGCGGTGACACAAAAGGGGAGAAACCGGGCTCGTTGACCGCAATGGCGAAAGCGGAGGAATTACGCCGAGCGAGGGGGTTAAATAGGTGACGAGGCAGCGAGTGAGAGCGAGAGAGAGATCTCGTGGCGAAGTAAGTCAAGCGCGCGGCGGTGGGCAGTGCGACAATCATGCCGGGCACGAGGGTGTGGCAGCAAGAGAAGAGGAGGAGTGACGTACTGGCACAGACAGAGAGCAACGACACGGTGGCATTAGGGCTAGCGACACACGGGACGCGAGTGAGGTGCGGCAGCGGCGCGAGCAGTGTAGGCAAGGCGTCCTGCGAGCAGATGGGATGCACGCGGCGCGCCTACCGCAAACGCAGAGAGAGAGAGAGGAGAGAGGAAGAGAGGGGGAGATAGAGCGCTCGGGCTGGCTGGGTCCTGCGCGCTGATGGGACGCGCGCGGCGCGCCTGCCGCAATCGCAGAGAGAGAGAGAGAGAGAGGAGAGAGAGGAAGAGATGAGGGAGATAGAGCGCTCGGGCTGGCTGGGTCTAGGGCCCAAATGGGTTGGATTCGCAGAGAGCCAGAATGGCGGTGCCACAGGCGCGCATGGTGAAATGCCTCGGGAGCATGCTTCTCAGGAAAGGGAAAGGGTCGGTGGCTAGTTCATCGGCACGGGGAGCAACTAGAGACTACTAGGGAGCTACTTGAGGTGATGGTGCGCTCGGGTAAGCACCGGAACGAGCTGGCACCATGGGGGCCAACGGCGGCTGAAACAGAGGTGACTTCGCTGAGGAGCTCCGGTGGTTCCTGGCCAAAATTGAGCATGGGGAAGTAAGGGGCGACTCCTAGAGATGCTAGGGACGCGAGGAATTGGCTGGCGGCATACTAAGTCGGCGGCGACACAAAAGGGGTGAAATCGAGCTCATTGACAACAATGGCGAAAACGGAGGAATTAAGCCGAGCGAGGGGGTTAAATAGATGACGGGGCAGCGGGAGAGAGTGAGAGAGATCCCGTGGCGAAGTAAGTCAAGCGCGCGGCGTTGGGCGGTGCGACAATCATGCCGGGCGCGAGGGTACAGCAGCAAGAGAGGAGGAGGAGTGACGTGCTGGCATGGACAGAGAGCAACGGCGTGGTGGCAGGAGGGCTAGCGGCACACGGGGCGTGAGTGAGGTGCGGCGGCAAGCGCGGCAGGCATGGTAGGCGCCCCGCGGATGGGACGGACAGGTGCGCCGCTGCAAACGCAGAGAGAGAGAGAGAGAGAGAGAGAGAGAGAGAGAGAGAGGGAAGATAGAGCGCTCGGGCTGGCTGGGTCCTGCGCGCTGATGGGACACGTGCGACGCGCCTGCCGCGATCGCAGAGAGAGAGAGAGAGAGAGAGAGAAAGAGAGAGGAAGAGAGGGGGAGACAGAGTGCTCGGGCTGGCTGGGTCTAGGGCCCAAATGGGTTGGATTCGCAGAGAGAGCCAGAACGGCGGTGCCACAGGCGTGCATGGAGAAATGCCTCGGGAGCATGCTTCTCAGGAGAGGGAAAGGGTCGGTGGCTAGTTCGCCGGCACGGGGAGCAACTAGGTACTACTAGGGAGCTACTTGAGGTGATGGTACGCTCGGGTAAGCACCGGAACGAGCTGGCACCATGGGGGCCAACGGCAACCAAAACAGAGGCGACGTCGCCGAGTAGCTCTGGTGGTTCCTGGCCAAAATTGAGCATGGGGAAGTAAGGGGCGACTCCTAGAGATGCTAGGGACATGAGGAATTAGCTGGCGATATACAAAGTCGGCGGCGACACAAAAGGAGGGGTGAAATCGGGCTCGTTGACAGCAATGGCGAAAGCGGAGGAATTACGCCGAGCGGGGGGGGGGGGGAGGAGGGGTTAAATAGGTGACGGGGCAGCGGGAGAGAGTGAGAGAGGGATCCCGTGGCGAAGTAAGTCAAGCGCGCGACATTGGGCGGTGCGACAATCATGCCAGGCGCGAGGGTGTGGCAGCAAGAGAGGAGGAGGAGTGACGTGCTGGCACGGACAGAGAGCAACGACGCGGTGGCAGGAGGGCTAGTGGCACACGGGGCGCGAGTGAGGTGCGGCAGTGGCGCGAGCAAAGACGGCAGCGTCTGCAGCGGATGGGATGGGACGCAAGGCGCGCTTGCCGCAATCACAGAGAGAACGAGAGAGAGAGTTGAGAGGAAGAGAGGGGGGAGATAGAGCGCTCGGGCTGGCTGGGTTTAGGACCCAAATGGGTTGGATTTGCAATTTAGTGAGTAATTTTGACAAAGGAGGATGAAATTTGCAATATCAAAATTTGGATTTTGAATTTAAGAAATGGAATTGTCATATTGTGAATAGTAAATATAGGAAATTTCAATTTAAAATTTTGAAGTTGCAAAAGTTTTTGAAAAGGCCCCAAAAAGGGCTATTACAGTGAGGCAGATGGGCTGGCCAAGGGGGAGATGCAGTGGAATTTGGCTTGCTCCGGTGAAACACTTATGAAAAGTATGAAACATTGTTTTTAGCCTTATGAAACATTGTTTGTCTTTGTGAAACATATTATTTGCTTTGGTGAAACATTTCGTTTGCTCTAATGAAACACCCTGTAAAAACATGAAACTTTTTTTTACTTTTGTGAAACATTGTTTTTGTTCTTATAAAACATTTGTCCGTACGAGGTGATACATCTTTGAATAACCGCAGGAACATTACTTCGATGACGTTTCTTCGGTACTTTAGCAATGTTTCCATGTCCCTCTATTTCCTGCATGTGGAAGTACTGTGGTGTTTCGTCAGCTAGTGCGTCATGTTTCCTTTTGTATAACCTTATGTTTGCGATCCAGATCGACCCGCTGTGATCCGACGGTTCGCGCGGGCGTTCCCTGGAATTGATTCCACTGAAACAAAATAATCAGTCCACGCAAGTGCCGACCCATTTAGGAGCAAAATCGGATGGGCCTAGCTTCAGCTTTGTGACTGGTGAGGGCATTCGGGCCCATGGTATATGGAAGGCGACCACGGGTTTCTTCCTGATTTTGTGGGACGAAAATGGAAATACGTTTCTGTTCGGTCGAGGAACTTGGAATGTTTTAGCACATTAGTACATACCACATACATTTCACAAGTCTTTTAAGGCGACAATACTTGTTATTAGGATAGTATGAAAGAACCATTTTTTTTTCACTTGGAATAATTATTAGGATAGTATGGAAGAACCAATTTTTTTTTCAGCAATGAAGGTGTCGAGCAGTCTGGTCTGTGCTGAGACGTTTTAGCAACCTTTTGAGAACAATCTACATCTGTACTAAATTAACAGCAGAGAACAGACAAACTTGCAAAGGTGTTGACTGGGATGTTGTCGTCAGTTCTGGATTTAACAGCAACATCTAGGCCACGTATCTCGTGTACATGGCTGCAGGCTACACTGTTGTTGGTGTACACTGCTCTCATGATCTGCTAGAGTAGCCTGTTTCTTTCGTCGATTGCGGTTGCGTTTGTTTATAAGCTGAAAATTTATAGCTCCTCGATAAGGATATCCGAGGGATCCAAAAATTATAGAAAAAATGGTTTTCAGAGCTTTGAGAAGAAATTGTAAGACCTATAAAAATTGGCTATCAAACATCAAAGTGTTTGGCTTGTACGAAAAAAACAAATTTTCAGTTTAAACGCAAACGCAAACGCAAACGCTGAAAGAAACGGGCTCGAATAGGGTGGGTTTTTTTCAGATTTTCTTATCCTACTTATTTGCCTTATCTCGTCACTTCGAGATTTTTTCGAGATAGCCTCGAGAGTCGGTTGGCCTTTGTGTTTAGGGTTTAGGGAGCTTTTAGACACGCCAACGAGATAAAATAATAAAAAAGTGAGATTAGTCAAATAAGACACGAGATAAGTTAGTATCTCGTAGGCGTGTCTAAAAACTCTCTAAACCCCAAACACAAAGGCTAACCGGCTCTCGAGACTATCTCAAAAAATTCTCGAAGTGACGAGATAAGGCAAATAAGTAGGATAAGATAATCTGAAAAGAACCCACCCTTAGACACAAGAGATATGTAGAGAAGAAACGGTAAGAAATTGAAAGCATAAAAACATACGAGGTATTGTCATAATGTCCGTACATGGCTTACGTTTTATTTGCGTTTCAAAGTAGGAGACTGAGTTTAGAGAAAGAAGCAATGTAACATGGCCCAGCTGACGGCCGGTGAAGGTGGAGCTGGCAGTAACCATAGTAACACTGCACATGTTCTATAGATGACCTGCGTTGTTTGCCGTATGAGGCAATGGCAAATGTACGGACGTGTAGCACGATGCAACAGAGTACATATATTATGACATGAAAGCACTGTAATCACGACAAGTGATACCAACATAATATATAGGGCAGATGCTATGGGCGGCATACGAATCAGACACTAATCAATATAGCAGCAATCAATCTTTCTGTATTGTGTATGATCAAGGAGTCCATATCCATAAAATTCATAGCGGAAAGGATATATATTTAGAGGAGCAGGTGTAACTCTAACAGAGCATAGAAAATTGAGAATGACAGCCATACGAAGACGCACGACTGTTTAGTGGGATACAGACATTACAGGATTTGCAGTGAAAGCTGACCATGCCAGTCTTTCTCGATGGCTATAGGAGAACCGTCGATATAATAAATCTCTACCGACGGCTACGCGCAAGCCGTCGATTTACTGAACCTTTATCGATGGCTATCATACTAGCTATCGATACAGACACGATCAGCCGCACAGCACCACAACAATGCACTCACGGCGTTAGTCTCTATCGATTTCGAAACCTAACCACAGTCCTTATTCTTAATTGTAGGTCGCAAGATTACATACCCGAGGTCCGGGCTTCTTAGGGCACCACAGAGAGCCGCCACGAGTTTGAGACCCGGGTCTGCAGGGAGAATGAAGAGAGGTTGAGGGAGCAGCAGCAAATGATAGAGGAGCTGCAGGCGAGCCTGAGGACGGAGCAAGAGGAGCGGCGGCAGCGCGAGGAGGAGCAGAGGTGGGCACAGGAAGAGATGATCTTGAGGATCCTCGCGTCGTTGGAGGTGGCGTCGAGACTTGCTGGGTAAGTAACTATGATCACCTCATTTCGTTTTTTGACCGAACAAGTCTTTACCTAATGTCTCGCGAATGTGTAGGCCTCGTCGAGCCATCCACCGCCTGGTGCTGCTTCGGGATCGGCCGCTCTTAGCTCCGGCTCGGCGTGACTACTCCCACGAGGGGGATGACGGGTCTGGGAGCACGCCGATAGACTACATGCACTTTTTATGGGACGACCCGCTACCCTCTTGGTTTGCGGATAGACTTGTTTTGTTCATTTGTGTTGTGCATGCATACATGTGATGGATGGACATGGTTTGATTATGTTTTATGTTATACTGCTTGTTTTTTGCTTGAAAATGTGATTATGGATGAATATGCATGCAATGTGGGGGAATTATGAAATGCTCGGGCTGTTTTGGGTTTGCAGGTGCAGCTGCTGCTGCTGGGGCGGCAGCAGCCGCAGAATTGTGATTTTGTTTAGCCATTTAAGCAGCTTTTTTTTTTTGCAGGAATTCTATTATTCTTGACGGCCAGTACTAGGCTGTCGAGACATAGGGGTCCAGGAAATCGTCCTGTATCTCGACGGCCGTGGTCTCGTCATCGAGAGAGGTCGGCCTAGCGATATCCCGGGGTCCCCTCTCTCGACCGCCCCTAGATCGAGTGGCTGTCAAGAGAGTTGGCCCCAGTTCCTGTGGGAGTTGACTCTCTCGACTGCCTCTAGGCCATCTAGAGAGAGAGAGGGACGGAGCCGTTTGACAGCCAACCCGTCGTCTCTCCACCTTGCTCAACGGCTACGGCTGTACCGTTGATACAGACAATCTCTCTTACAACCCTTTGTCGAAGGCCGTTTGTCGACGGTTGGCCATCGAGAATAAGATATCTCAACGGTTTTTGACTTTTTTTTTTGATGGTTTTGGCTGTCGAGAAATCCTGCGATTCCTATAGTGAGAGCGTTATAATTGATAAGGGAACAGTCAATTAGGTGCATGCATGCTCCAGGTAAAGAGCACTATAGTAAGGCAAAATTCGTACCCAAATAACCAAATCAGTTATGCCTGATATGAGGATACCAATTTACAGGCCAGCTCAGGTTGCAAGCAGCGGATGGTTGGAGGCTAGATAGAGGAAGGACCTGAACCGGTGAAACACAGTGCAGCAGCTGCAGGGCGTGAAGACGAGGCGCGGATTAGTAATATATGTTTGGTCACAAGCTTTGCTTTTCTTCTCTCTACTTTTAATTCATATGTACAGACTATTATTTCATAGGAAAACGCTCGACTTCGGCCCCCACTTGGCACAGTTCCAGCTCCCAGCTTCACCTCACATATGGAGTTTCCAGGTTAAAATAAAGTGACTTAAGTTTATATTTTTTAGTTTAAAATGTAAATAAGATGACTCATTTAAACATCCTCAATGTACCCACAACTCTAGCTTCATGAATTTCTAGAGTTAGGAATAGAGTATTCCATCAATTCCACCAATTTTGGTGGAGCTGAAACTGTGCCAAACGGGGTCTTTCTGTGCAAGGAAGCCTAATAATCTTGGGCTTGGAAACTTAATTTTCTCTTCGTTTGGTCAACACTAAATTAAATATCCTGCACTACTTGTTCTAACATCTTTATGGCATGCTATTATTATCTGTTGTTTGAGTTTCTCTGCCTTAATAGAAAACTAGCAGTAGGGGAGCATGACACCGAGTGACAGCATTCACGACAATTAGATGGAAAAACAGATGTTGATTATTCTGTTGTCAACGAACGATTACACACAAGGTGATCGAACTCGTGGACACACTTGTTGAAAGATATCGCAGTCCAATAACACGTGAAGGCATCACGAAGGGCACATGAAGTCATAGGCATTATGAAGACACATGAAGAGGTACATCGACCAAACCCGCTAAGAAGAAAAGAAGACTTAAAGTGACCACAGGATGATAGGCCACACATTGTGCTATCAGCTAGTGCACAAAATAAACGAAGGAAGTACACTCTCGGAGCTCTATAAAAGACGACTCTCAGCTGAAGGCTCAACACAGACACACAGATAGAGAGCAACTCTTCCAGACCAGAGCTAGCCAAGTGCGTTCAGCCTCCCTGAGAGTATTCCCATCCTAGTAGTGCCATTTGTAATAGGCCTTATGTAAAATAACATATTGTATGAAAGCCAATATAAGCGCCCGTTGTAAGGTAATTTTTCTTCGGTGTATTAACCTTCGGGGTTCTCGAAAGGAAAAACCATATGTAAGCTAATTTGTGAAATAAAGTAGTTTTCTTTTTGAAAATCTCTCTGTCTTACCAGTCTGGTTGTATGGGTTAAGTTCTTATGCTAGGGACCTATAGGAGAAAAACTCTTTGGTAACTCTCAGTTAATCTCTGCATGCGGCAGATTGAGAGAGAGCAAATAAGGCCATAGTTCGGGTAGAACTGACTGGGGAGACGATAAGAAATTATCTCATATAATTAGAACTGAGGACAGACAGGGAAATAATTAGCTACTTCTGAAACAAATTAGTAATAAACATCGTGAGTATCGAGTAGGATTTTTACACCTGTTATCTTATTTTCGGCTGTTTTGTTGGTTTCACCAACTCGCAAGATCCTGTTATTCGCATAATCTCTAAGCGCTGCATTATAATTAAAAACCAATTAGCAAAGTCAAGAATCTGAAATTTTAATAAAGTCATACTCATAGTGGAAAAAATAGTAAAGAACATAGTGCCATAAATAGTAAAGACTTTAGTAGTAGAAAGAATAGTAAAAGAAAAGTAGTCCACTACCTCTCATACTCCAATAGTGCAAAAAATGCTGAATATTGGTGATCACTTATATCCTAATCTATATCATATATATAGAGAGAGAGAGAGAGAGAGAGAGAGTTAGTGTCGGGACCCCAAATTGAGAATCTAGTGCCTCTCATGTATTACTAGTTCAGGATCAATTCTAGTGAGCACAAATTACTTCATCAGTGAATATCAGGTCCATATCACAAATAACTATGAAAGAAATAATTATTAATAAATAGCAGAGAAGCGATCTTATGATCAAACCTTACATTTAAATGTCTTGGAGGCTAAACTCTTAATAAACAGCAGCAAAAAATGGAATATCTTCAGCATAGCCAATCCGCATGCCCACATGCAATCGATTGGGGTAGCGCAACCTAGTACTTGCCTTCATCATAAATGTTAGCTCTTTTTCTCCGCAAAGTCTTGATACTGCCGGGAGGAATAGGCAGCCCATAAACAAAGTTTGTAAGAATGAGTATAGACGAATATTCAACAAATCCCACACAGTAGATTAATGCAATTCTATCATTTATATGCAAGCTTAATACAAAGGATAGGCCACAGGGTTATTTTCATAAACAGCATTTAAGCATTTAACAAAGACGTAATAATATAGTAGATTCAAAAGGAAGTAAGAAAATCATTTGATAAACAGCATTTGATTCATAACTAATGGCACACAGCCTAAACATAGCACAAAGCTCGATAATCTGCGCCCAGTAGTAACCACAGTGACAACCCACTAGTTGCATTTTGAAAACACTACATCTTGCTCAATACAACCAAGCATTTGTTCATTACCGAGAACACGGTTATTCGAAAGTTTTAACACTCTGCAGAGGTTGCACATCTTTACCCATAAGATACAATGCATCTCAACGTCTGATCAGGACGGAGAAGCTTGTAACCTAACAGTCACAAGACTAACTTTAAGCAGGTGGCCCTCCCGATGATTACTGCACCACCCAGAGTCAAACATCTGGATCACTAGGCTTCACATAGATAGTGCAACAACACCGAATGAATAATGGCAATCATAAGAAGCACATCTCCCCCAAAGAACCCTCGTAAGCAGTTCTTGCCTAGCTTGCTATGGGGTACCACAAGCTCATACTTAGTAACTTAACTGCTAGACTCAATCGAAGTTAAGCTCTTGGTTTGTACTGTATTTTGCATGACATGCTCTTACAAGATTAAGTCCTTAGATAACTAAGGCAAGACTTCCGTCTAGATTTGCATCATAGCCCCGCAACACATGCTTCCACACACACCGTACCACTTTCCTTAGTCAAAACACCCAACCAAGTTGTTAACAATTTACAACACATGCAACAATCACATAAGAGCAATACACGTTAAACCAATATGGAGCAACACATGTCTCCCTTACGTAAAATCAACACATGCCTTTACTCTCAGTTCAATATATATCTTTAATTAATATTAATTAAACCAATCCCAGGTAACGTGCATGACTAAGCAAACCAGGTACGACTACCATCCCACATGGTATCATCACTATCCAACTAAAATGATGACACATCTAGGTTACAAAGGATAACTGGTAATACAACATTTCAAATGATGGATATAATTCAAATTGGAGTAACTAAATTCCCAATAAAATAAATTAAACATAACAATGCAATTTATAAATCAAATTAATTTTATTTACAAATGGGATCAACATGATCAAAGACTGTGTGTGACTTGCCTGCCAGTGATATCTCATATACTTAATCTGATTCTTGATTCTTATCATAGGACACATATCCTTCATCCACGATACTTAGTACGGTCATTGGCTATACAAATAAACAACGAAGAACCAAATAACTCCAAACAGCGAGAAATCAATCTGCAAAGTTAAATAAAACTTACTAAAAAATAATTCATAGTTTCATAATAATTTGGCTTAATGGAATTTATCTAAATAAGAAGGCTATAGACAATGAGAGTTTGATGCATAAGATGGATCAACAAAGGATAGGACGAAGAATAAACGAGAGAATATTCCTCGATATTTGGTTAATCAATAACCTAAATAGAAAGTGACAATGATCTGAAATAGGGGAATAGGATGTTTATGACACATGGGCTCTCATATGTAAACAACCATATGAACACAATGATGTGGTCGGATTTTTCAGAAAAAAACCCACAGTGGCCGGTTGGCACAACAGGAGCTTAAAGGACATGGCTTAAATATTAGGCCACAACACGAATCCATAGATCATCAAAAACAGTATATCTAGGAGGTAGAGCATGATAAGTACATCTCTGAAAAAAATTTGCTAGGTGCAATACATGAACATAGGGTTCCGAAAACGGCCACGGAATCTTATAGGGCAGTGATCTTGCAAAATTCATACCGACTAGTTTGAGCAGTGAAAAATTATGAAATTTGGCTAGATGATAGATGAATGTGTATAGCACAATGTGACGCGAACAAAATTTCCAGAAATTCCTCATAGCAGCGAGGAATACAATGCCAAAACAGGCCACTGGCATGGGTGCAAGGACAGCAAGGAGTTGGCCGACCTGGGCATGAAACATGGTGAGCACAGTGTAGAGGAAGATCATATGAATTCGTTTTCGAAGGTTTCACCTTTAGGTCATGGACGGAATTGAAACGATCTATTAGGAAAAATACAAATTTGAGAGACATGGAGCTTACTATATATTGATCCAGCGGTAGAACCTTTCGGTGGAAAAATAGTTGATGATGAGTAGATCAAAGTGACGCGAACGGATTTTCCATACCATCTCCAAAGAAGCGAGGAACACGACGAGAAATTTTGGGCACGCTCTAGCTGCGTGTAGCAGGCAGTGCAGCAGTGTGCAGCAGGCAGCATCATCCAAGGCAACGTGCGGTGGCCATGGGGTGCAGCAAGGAACAGGGAACGTGCGGGAGGTGGCATGGCGGTGGTGCAAAGCGGTGCGTAGGAGGAGAGGCAGCACTGCGCTGTAGGGAGGGAGGAGCAGGGGCAGCATGGCGGCAGTGGAAGGGGAGGTGCTGTAGCAGAGGGCAGGGACCAGGAGGGCGGCGCACAGGAGGCAGGAGAGGTGGTGCAGGAAGGAGCAGGGATGGCGCTGGAGAAGGAGCGGCGCAGCGGCAACATGGTGTCGTGCAAGGCGGCGGCTAGGGTTAGGGGAGGAGGAGAAGAGGAGGATTTATATAGGGGAGAGGTGGGCTGGCTCAGCTGGGCCTAGAGGGAGGAAGTATAGTGGGCCTGCCAGAGAGGTAAAGTCTAAAATATTTTCGTAATTAATTAATTTAATATTTTTAGAAAATGCTTGAGAGCCAAAATAGCTTAGTTTAAATAGCAAACGAACCCCCTAAAAATCCTCAAAAATTCTAAAAAATATTTTGGAACATAGAGAACACAAGAAAAATAGTTTTGCAATATTTTAATATTTATTTTGATTACATAAAATAATTTGAAAGCTCCAATGGTCACAAACATCAAACAAATTGATTTTCGAAATTGTTAGAAAACCCTATAAAATATTTTATAACTATATAAACGCAAGATAAATATTTTTGGAAATTTTTATGGTTTTGTTTTACTCATATGATTTATTTGAAAATTCAAATAAATCCATTAATAGGAAATAGTTTTAAGAAAATTATTGAAAATATGAATAAAACCGTTAAGGTTCAAATGACTTGTATAAAAATAAATTTTATTAGTTAGAGACCTTGACTTTCACAAAATAGTTGTCAAGTTTTAGAAAATCATAACAAATCTTTTATTAGAAATTGAAATTTAAGATAATTTATAGAAAAATTTTCAAAGAGCCATTTTTACAAAAAAATTTTGAAAGTCCAAAATTTTGGGATGTTACACCAAGCGTCCTGTGCTTCACGCTCTTAGCCATCCGATCGATTTACGGGCGCCCACACGCGCCCGCCTTGGTGCTCGCCACTCGTGAGCCCCGCCGCCCACTCGCCTCCTCAAGACGCCTTCCTTCTACTGCCTCTCCCCTCGCAACCCCTCTCCCCATGTCAAAACCCTAGCGCCGCCTGGAGGCGGCGAGCCACAGTAGCCAAGACGACGAGCCACCACCAGGAAGGTTCGTCATTGGGAGCCGCCGCCGTCAAGATGGACGATGACGTGAGGATGATGGTGCTGTGGACGGCACGGATGAGCATGATGGTGTGGCCGACGGTGCATCACACGAGAGGAACGGCGGCAGCGCCGAACTTCCGTGCTCCTTCCTCAACGGCAGCAGCAGTGCCCCTCCCTGCTCCTTCCTCTATAGCGCTCCCTGCTTTTCCCTCCCTGCTCCTCGTCCAGTTGCATCGCCACCTCCTCAAGCTGCTTCCGATTTGTATATGAATTACAAGCTGCTATTGGTCTGAAATTGTGAACTTGGTACACGCTTGCTTTCAGTATGAAATTAGCAATGTTTCTTGTGTTGAGCTCTGTCTTGAACACCTGAAGCTTCTATTATGTAATTTTTTCCAGGCCATGAGAGGCTGTTATGTAATCTGGCTTTAGTTTTCTGAAATGGAATCAACCCAAAATGTTTGAATTTGTATATTTTGAACAAAATTAAGAAAATGTACTGCTTGTGAGATTTGCCATGTATGAGATTGAATATGAACCCTGCAGAATTTGCGACTCCTTGAATCCGGAACTTTTCAGACCAATACGGAGCAGCATTACAACCTCATAGTGACAATTTCTAAAATTACAATCCAAGTACAGCTTCAGCAATTGCTTCAGAAAATTTTTAATCTCTCTCAATACATGTCCATGTCAAAGTCAACAGCCTTAGCCAGCTAAGTAAATTCATATTAGTGCTGAAATTAGTTGTTTGAACCCTTCACGTTCTAGTTTGTCAGATTTGTCATTGATATTAGCATTGACTGCTTCCAGATATTAGCATTGACAGTGCATACAAGAGTAGATCATCTCTGAAAAGAAAAGAGCCATGGTCATAGATGTTCTGTTCTGATGGAATATAACCTCGGCACATTGTTGAAACAACTGCCATTCTGGACATTTACATTACTGAAACTGCAATCTGTCAATGGCATACACTTCACAAACCATACAGGAGTTCAAGCCAATTAAAGCTGTCAATCTGAATAAAGAAACAGAATACAAGGCAATTACAGGAGTTCAAGCCAATTACAAAAGTGGACACAAGAATGACATAATCAATCACAGATTTCGAGTAAACAATCCATACAACGAAGCTTTATCCCTGCTGGCCAGGAACAAATCTTGCTAAGAATTATTCGTGGCCTAGAATTTTTGCAAAGGAACAGAAGAAATCAGCTGTGAGGCCAGAGCAATGAAGAGCAACGCGCGGGGGGTTGCAGTAGCGGTAGATCCCGGCTATGGCGCTTGTCCTGGTGGCATCAACGCACATGGAGCAAAGCTGCAGCGAGGACGGGTCGTCGCACATGGTGGAAGAACTAGAGGAGGCGAGGTGGGAAATTCCGGCGGTTGTGCACCTCCCGCTGATGGATCTGGCGGCAGTGCTCCTCTTGTGGCTAGGGTTAGGAGAGGAACAATTGGGGAAGGAGGGATGGGGGAGCTAAGAGGAGGTGGCGGCCCTTCCAGCGGCAGCTCTGCGGCGGTGGCTCCCCGCCTCGTCGCCGATGGCACTAGGGATTTCCATGGGGGAGGAGAGGAATTACGAGGAGAGAGCAGGAGAGAGAGGCCACAGGGGAGAATAGGGGCAACGGGCAGGAGACTTGGCCGTGTGGGGCTCGGCCTGGCAAGCGCAGGCAGGGAGTGCACGTGGACAATGTAGATGATCCGATCTGATGCCTGACGACGCGAAGCACCAAAGGGCTGGTCAACCGTGGCTGACCATAGCACTATATATATATGTATTGAATAATTCTAGATTCAAATAACAGTAAATAATCAATATGTGACATCCTTATATTTTCTAAACCCTAGAGTGCATTATTTCTATATAAGATAATTTTTTAAGTCGACTTATTTAATAAACATTCTTTAGTATTCCGTACTTTGCCCTAATCCTTCCCTAATCATCTTTGTCCTTAAGATTTCGGTTGCTCAAAACGTAAAACGGAGAACCATCGCTGCATCCGTGTTCGCCGACCAACGATCGATCCCTTCATCTTGCAGGTCAAGCCATCTATGCCAAAAATACCAAACTGTATCTCTCTTTCCAAACCAAGAATGAATCAGTACCAAATAAAATCACGCCAGATTTGCAACCGACATCCCATTGCCAAAATCCCAAACATCCTTGCTAAAGCAGTGCATCCAAAATATACCAAATCGGTTGCAATCAAGCATGCCATGTATAACCGAAATCAATTGACGTACTTACAATATAAAAGGCCTTGCAATCGTCGGCCGAGGCATCCAATCCCCACAAACCCCAAATCCTAGCTGCCGGCGCTGCCAAGGAGGAATTGCAACAGAGGAGGAGGAGCCGAGGTGAGCTGCCTAACCTAGCCACCGGCCCTGCGCGCCGCCGTGCCGCCATCCCGAGCCGCTGCCGACTGCGCCACCGTAGGGCTGAAAACGGGTTGGATATTTCCCGGACCGATCCGGTCGAATTCGGATATAATCGGGTCAGATATTTTCGGATACGGGGTCGTTACTCGGATATTTTTTGTCGGATACGGGATGGGCATACCCGACGGATACGGATCCAGTTTTGGATATAATTGGATATGGGTACTCGGATATCCGACACCCCACAAGGCCACAAGGGCCACATCCCACAAGCCCACACTTCACCTAGGCCAGCTTGCCCATGTCACCGTGTTCGTCTTGCGTCGGCCGGCGCGTCGCGGCCGTGGCCCGTGCTCGCCTCGCCCGTCCGGCCATCCCCATGTGGCCGTGTGGGCCGTGTCCGTGTGGGCGTGCCACGTGTGGCCGTGCCCGGCTTCCCCCGACCAGGCGACCCCTAAATCCCTAATCCCTAATCCCCAATTGCCCATTGCCCAACCGGCCAACCACCAGACCAACCCCAGTCCCCCATTCGCCTAGCCCGCAGCCGTTGTTTCGCCGCCGCCACCCGCCGGCGCCATCTCTTCTTGGCCGACGCCCGGCGCCATCTCATTGGCCGCACTCTCCATCCTATTACGCCACCGCTATCCTGCTGCGACACCCTCCGCTGCCGGCCTGCTGCCATCTCAAGGCCGTCGCCGCCGCCATCTCCTCAAAGGCCAACCGGCCAAGGCCGTCGTCGCCGCATCCATCTCCCCAAGACCCCAAGGCCGTCTCGCCTTCTCAAGGCCGTCCTGCCGCCTCCTCAAGGCCGTCCCGTCGCTTCCACAACCACAAGGCCGTCGTTGCCGCCTCCTCAAGGTCGCCGCCATCTCAAGGTCGTTGCCGGCTCGCCGCAGCTGCTATAGACTTGTAGTATCCCTATGTTATGCTTAACCGTTCACATAAAGCTTCAACTTTGTCAAACTTAGTTTCTTAGTTACTCTTTCCTGTTTTATGCAAATACTAATTACTAATAAAATTACTAATGAGCATGCACACTTTAATTGCCTTTCCTATTTGTATGCACGTACTAGTTAGAAATACAATTACTAATTAGCATGTCCACGTACTGTAATTACAAATACAATTACTCTTTCTTTTTGCCATTGTTTTGTATATTGATATATTACTTGCATAATTGTATTTGTAGGAGCAAAAGGATGTGGATGCCTTTGAGGAGGATGGGCTGGACAACCTGGATGAGCATGACATGGAGGAATGACATGCCTTCAAGCATATGGCCATCAGGCCATGTGATATGTGATGAATTTATCTTTTTGTTGCATGTTGCATGCTGGATTAAGTGTATCTCTGTATGGACAGCTAGACACTACGTATGTTGTATTGCTGTGTGACTTAAACTTTTGTATGTGTCAATGTGACATAATGTCATGTGTGACTGTGTTGAACCGTCCACCAGTCAACCTTGGACTAATTTCAATTTTCAAGTACTTATGTTGTCATGTTGTGACTTGTGAGTCTATGACTATTTGTTTGTTCCAATCCTATTATTTAATATATGTGTTTGACATGTTGTCATGCTGTGAGCCTGTGAGTTTATGAGTCTGTGAGACTGACAGATATGGTCTATATGATGATTCATGATTGGATTTATTTATGCATGCAATATGTTAAGGATTTTTCTTCATACTAAATTTGTGTGCATGTTATGAATGTTTTAACCAATTGAATTACGTGTGTGCTTTAGTTGATTTGAGGTGTACAGTTTGTGGGGTTTTTATGTTTCGACAAATATCCGTGATCGTATTCGGTTCGACCCGAATCCGCTCCGTATTCGTGTCCGACATTTTCCGTATCCGTATTTGTATCCGAGCTATCCGTATCCATATCCGGATCCGAAGAAAGCATTAGAATACGAATATGGTTTACCCATTATCCGATCCGACCCGTTTTCAGCCCTACCTCTACCTGCATCACCGTGTGCCGCCGCGCTGCCATCTCGAGCCGTTGTCCCCTCCGCGCCGCCGCCCGCCGAACCCACCCTACTGGTAGGCCGCCATCTCTTGGGAAGCCGCAAGCCACGAAGAAGATGCCGCCACGCCGCTTCCACGCCGCTGTCGGCCCGAAGTGAGAGCTCAGCGCCGCCTCGACTAGCCACGCCACCGGACCGGCTTCTTTGGGAGCATTGCCCCGCCCTCTCTCTTTTCTTTTTTCTCTCTCTTGTGTGTGTCGGTAGGGGAAGCAAGGGGGTAGTGAGAGACGCCCAAAATGATAGCGTGCCTCGTAGCACAACCGCCCGAGATTGATTCTTTCCGAAAAGATATCAACTCGCAACGTTAGCTAGCACAATATCAATTGGTTGATATTTAAAATAGACTATGGAGCTAATTTAAACAGCTCATGTAATACTTACTTCATTTATATGCAGCCAAAAGTCCACTCTACACCCATAGGCAATGCCTGAGCGTAGGAGTGACCTAGGTCCCGCAACCTGTTTTCCGTTATCTCCCTTGAAGCATCCCTTCTTGTCGTCTTCTCGTCATCGAGATCTTTTGTCATGTTGTCTTAACCTAGGGCTGCCCGTTGGAATAGGTAGCCCGCATGAGAAGCGGGTGAGTATGCGAGTACTCAACAAGTCCCACGGTTGGTCATTTTCCAACCACCATGAACTAGGGTTATTAAGTGTTTAATTTTAAGCTTTAATCCCTAGCTTTTTGTACTATATCTTTTCCCAATCTTGAAAGGAAGAGATTTTAGAGGACTAGTATTATAGTGCATAACCTCGGTATAACGATGAATCTACTTATGTACAGATCACTGGTATTACTCATTAACACAGCTTCATATACCGGAAGCACGGTACATCGATGATTTAATATTTCAGTTCTGCACAACAGTTCTACAGAACTTGCCCACCTTTACCCATACAAAGTCATGACTTATTAACTAGGGTCATGACAACTTAGATTTGTGTTGTTCTATTAGACTAGCCTCCACCCAGTGATACCCCGTCCACCCTCATACCATGGGAACCTGTAGGCCGACAGATTTTGTCACCCTATAGAAGGGTGGTTACCACTGTTATCGAGACCCGGCAGAGGGACTGAGGCCACCATACCCAAGCTGCCAGCGACTTATTGCAATCGCGGAGGACCTCATCTAATAGTCTAAAACATTTCTAAGTCCGATTTCTTGGTCATATGGGTGAGCGTAATTGTGTTATGTCACCTTGGCATAAGAATAGTATCCTTAATAGCTTTGGCAGAAACGTCTACAGCCGGTACACTCCATGAGGACCTCCGTTCCCTAGTTTACTGCCACCGGCTCGTACAATTGCTTCAGTAGAGACGTCTACAGCAAGTCCACTCCATGAGGACTTCTGTTCCCTAGTCTCCTGCCCTTAACTCGCACAAATACTAGTTCTTGATTTTGACAAATTATTTTTAATTACCCTTTCCCTTAAGTTTAGGTAATGTCCAAATTTTATCTTAAATCCTTGTCAAGAGAAAATATGGTCTACAATTAACAAGGTCATCTAAACGACCTAAGCAAGGTTTTAATGTGGCTTATCGAAACAAAAGGGGTATACCCTAAAGTGACAAAGTAGCTAATCTATCCTAGACAGGAATTAGCTAACGCCAAGCAAATTTTTATTCCTTTTTAATTAATCCTTGTCAAGGTGAATATGGCCTACAATTGACAAGGGTATCTTATTTTTATGAACAGGAGATAACTATCCCCAATCAAACCATACTTAAGTTGTCTAACAAGTTTTTCCTATGTTTAAAGTATCTAGGTGAGACAAATTTTATAAGATTTCATAGCACTGGAGTTGATAAATGATCAAAGAACATGTGACTTGCCTTTTAAGTCAAGGTCTTCTGCGAATTGATGTTGTCGGGGATGATTTTTTGGAATCAGTTATGTCCTCTCTTACTTCTATGCTATCAACCTGCTTTCATCTCTCGTCCGTAATTTGATTTGCGTTCTACCAAATGCATTTATAGTTACCAAATTAACACAAGCATGATATGCATATAACTTTGATGTTTACATTTTTAAAATAATCCCCAAATGTTTTGAAATGTTTTGCTAATGCAGGAAATAGCAGGTTCTATATTCGTATGAAAACCTAAATCATGATAATATGCATTAAATATATAAAATGCATATGGGTTTAAGTTTTTGTTGAAAAAGGTACTTCAAAAGAAGAATATTTAAGAAATGCGTTGTTATATTTAAAAGAAATTTACGTGGTTTTTAATCAGAAGGTTGATGTTCTTTCTTTTTTAGAAAAACATACTTTACAATTTAATCGTCTAAATAGTTTGAATTTATGTGGTTCATAATTTTAAATAGTTTTATTTAATGCAAGAGTAACTGGGTAGCTATGTAAAAATAGTTAAGGACACCATTCATTGTTGTTGATATTAATTACTTATCTAAAATAGCTAAGTCCCTATTATGTTATCATAAGTCATTTACCACCCAACTCAGCGACTAGCGAGAGTTTCTTAATCTTATCACCGCTACTGTCATTTGGGATTGCTATTACATTTAATTCCTTCAACCATTTATAGGTTGTTGCTAATTTTATAATAAATAGTAGTCAAAGATAACACCCAAGCACGAATGGCATTACTGAATTGGTTACTATGATCATCATTACTTTGTATATTAGTTCCACTTAATTAATTGCTTAGTCAGTTGTTTTAGGTACACACACGTAAAGTACACCCTCCATCTCCTTCCAGAACATCTTGTTTCTTCCTCTTTTCTTTTCTCTATCCTTTTCTGCTACTTCTTTCTTTGCATTGTTACTACTAACTCTATATCTAGTGAAAGTGTGGATCTCATGTCTGGCAGCCATTAGTTTTAATCTAATCTTCTGCTGGTGCCATTTTCCTCAACATTTCTTATTCGTTTTGATTTTATTCGTGTTTCCCCCCTTTTTTCTTTTTCCTTACAACCCGCTCAAATTTGAAATTTTCAAATAAGTTTGCTTCAAAAGCCCATGAATTTTGGGATCTAACTGCTCTATACATATCCTCCATAATACCTAATGTCTTTTCCGAACTTTTCTTAAAAGTGTAAGATAGTTACCTTCTATCTTCTCAAAACCTTAATCACCGGTTCACTGCGCTTCCGTTGCCACTAATGCACATCACCGCCATTTGTCCTTCAGCCACCGGCCGCCACACATGGCCGCCCCTTTGCTTTGCCCCTTTTGACATAACATCGAACACACGATGTGCAACCCCAAATCCTCATCTTTGTCATTTCATCAAACGGGTGGTGGGCAGTCCAAAATTGCCTCTTGAGCGTTTAGTCGAGCACGTGGAGGGCACTTCCAAACCACCATCATTTCTTCCCCAAAACCCAAAACTTGAGCACCCCAAACAATCGATAAACATCACAGAGCATGGGGGATGTGGAGGAGGAGGATGCTTGCACCTGCTCCCACACGCCGCTAGCCGAGCACGCTGCTGCTGTCGAACCTGTCGCCGCGCGCTGCCGCGCGCCTTTGCGTCGTTGCCGTGGCCGCCTGCGTGCGCCGCCGCTGTCGCCTGCACCGTCGGCCGCCGCTATCAGTAGCCGCCCGCCTCGGCTCCTTCCAGCACACGCGCGCCGCTCACGCCGCTGCCCGGCTGGGGCGCCGCTGCCCTGCTCCACCGGCGCCGCGCCGACCAAGCCGCTTGCGCCGCTACGGGGCACCGCCGGCGTTGCCTCCTCCAAGACACTGCCGCACGCGCGCCGCTCAGCTCCCTGGGGCGCCGCCGCAGCTCGCCCTCCGGCCGTGCGGCCATCGACGTCGCCCGCCGCTCGGCCTACTTCACCATGCTACCGCCTGCGCGCCGGAGCAACGAGGCCGCCGCCTCGCTTCACGCCCGGCCCGCCACCGCCGGACTCCGCCAGCGCTGCCTCCAGGCCTGGGCCGCCACCCCTCGGCCAGCCTTCCTCCCTCCCCTTCTCTTCTTTCTCTCTTCCTCCCCATTTCTCTCTCTCTCTCTTCTCTCTACCCGCAGCTCGCTCTCTCTGCACGCGCAGCTCAGCTTGAGCTCTGCTTCTGCTTCTGCTTATGCTCTCTCTCTTTTGCCCCAAAAGCAACAGGGAAAAAAAAAGGTTGGGAGGATTGATTTGGAAATTTTACGTTTTAGGCCCTAGGTTTTATGAAATTTCGCAAAGTTATTTAGGGGTGTTCAACAACTCTGAAAAATGAAACGAAAATATATATATTTGATCTTAAAAAGTTATGGGGATTCCATTTTTGTGATTTGTTTAAGTGTTTGAGATATATTTATGTTGTATAATTTTTAAATAGTCTTTAATCCCCTTATTGGTTATAAATTTGAGAATTACAGGAAAATGTAATAAAAATATTTTTAGGTTCACCTAAATTTTGGGTGTTCCATTTATGCAATTTAATTAATATCTTGACTAGATCTTATTTCATGTAAATTATCAATTGTCCTTTAAGTGCTCCAAATCTTTATGCTTTAGTTTATTAGGATTTGGAAAAATATGGAAAACATCAATGCACTTAAAAATGTGTTTAGGTCTTGGTTATATGGTTCAATTGTGTTTCTACTTTATATGTTATAAGGTTTCTTCTTGAGCAATTTTGTATATAGGTTTAAGGGGATTTGGAATAGGAAAAGATTATCTTTCCTAATTCAAATTTTATTTTGCTCTGGCTAAATGCCTTGGGTATAGGTTTTACGACTATTAGATTTTATGGCGCCTAGAAAACATGGGTTTACGGGTATGCATATATGCATATGTATACCTGACCTCATCTAGTTTTAGGGCAAAGACCAAAGGATATATGGTCTAGGTTTCACCTGACATTTGTGGCTTATGGGATTTCATAATTTGTCAACGAGGAGAGAGTGCTTAGGAATGTTAATGGATCACATGCATCAGATATGTTCCTAATATCGTATGTGATATAAGTCAAGAGGATAATGAAGGTTTAGGATAAAATGACCTTTTCCCAACAAAGAGATGGCACTAGGGGTGGAGAAGAAGATATGTTATGTAGATGGATTTGGTAGTGCGTAGATAGGACATGCATAGACAATGTGCGAATATACGAGTACACACGCTAGATCCTTAATAGGATTTCATCGGCTGAATGATAGAAATAACCTATCATTATGATACGGGAATTGGGTTGGTCACGTGGTTCAAAGACTTGGATTTATTTGGACTTGTCAGGGCCAGTGGTTGAAAGGTGCTTGGGGATGCAGGTGTGTATTTTCAACCACACACACAATTTGATGAAAACATGTTCTTTATTGGAAGAAAGCTTTTTAAAGGAGTTTACATGCATCTAGACACTATAAAGTGTATTTTAAGTCATCCTACTAACTTAACTATATGATCCTATATATTTATTATAGTCGAGCTTTCTAATTCATGAACAAGCATCACCTATTGTGTAAAAATTCTTATAAAGCTTTGCAAAATACTGAAAATGTCCTAATGACTCCTAGAGGTCTCATCATGTTTAATGCATGTAGCTCATATTTTAATTCGCGAAAAAATTTTATACCCAAAATTTTAGGATGTTACAGGTAGCCAGCCTTTAATTCCCCTCGGTCGAACCAAGTCAACCAACTGACACTGTTCTTTGTGAACAGTACTCCTTCACATTTTTGTAGCTCCTAATCCGTAACTCCGTTTTGCGTCAAACCAATTTTATTGGTCTTATTTTAACCTAACCTATCTTCTGTATTTATTTCATAATTTTCTGAATTTTATTTGCTGCTATTAATTTGTTTATGCCTCGATTTGCGTGTAGACATCACGGAGGAGTCCGTAGGGGAGCTAGCCGCCTGTGTTTCTAGGGGCGTGCTACTCGGATCAAGGTGCAAGTTAGATACATATTGATTCTAGTTTTGATCATTACAATTTGTTTCAAAACTGCATGCTAGTTTAATTTTAACTTATACGTTTTACTGTAGGTAATGCTAACGACCTGTTAATCATCTATTGCCACGTTTAACCTTCCATTGCCGCCTAGTATGAATTAATCTCGTATTATTGTTATCCTTGAATTTATTCACGCTAGATGCTTAGTTGCTTCGATGGGAATTATAGATGATTATTATGATGGGAAGTCATTTAAAATCTTGGTAGAGAGAATCTATTCTTTATCGTGTGATTTTAGTTAACTTAATTAAACTAAAATCAACGTGGTATGAGTAGACTTGAGATGGTGGCTGAAGGGTGGTTGTATGGTTCCATGGTATGCCGCCTCGGTCGATATGAGGACCGAACATCGTAGATGAATTGATCAGGCAAAACAGTATAGCCATGGGTGTTAATTATGATAATACCTTAGTTGTTACCTTGAGAAATCTAGGTTTGGGTTATCATGGCGGTGTGGGTGTGGCTCATGAACACCGTATACCCATCTGGCACACTTGGGAAACCTCTAACTTGGTGGGAAGCTGCTTGGGGTGAAACCTTAGTGAGGCAATCACAAATTTAGACGTACCGTGGCTAATGGCTTCGTCTCACTCTCGGGTGAGTCCCATAGGTAAAGTGTACATATTCTGTAGATTTAAAACTATCATGATAGTCGTGTTCACGGTCAAGAGCGGGCTTAGGCAGCTCTACTTGTTAGTCTCACCTTTTCTTAATTAACTTGCTGTAGTGGATAGGGGCAGGGATTGCTGCCTGAATGCCGGGAAGTGCTTACAAGAAATGTATTGCAAGGGTTTCATGTAGAGTTGACAGCGAATGACATATCAGTTTCGTGCTGAGAAGGTAATAATGTAGTGTTGAGAAAACAAGAGTGAAGAAATGAATTTAATATGGTTTTGAACTATTGCTTTACAATTAATAGAATTGTTTAAAAGTGCTCTTTATGCAAATAAATCATATCCTTCCTGTTGATAACCTGCATTCATACCTAAGGACATACATGCTTGCTGGGTATGGTTTTCCATACTCATTAGTTGTTTTTCAGATCAGTAAGCACGCAGGTGACGACGCTGCCAAGTTTGTCATTACGAGGCAGGGTATGACAATGGAGTTTCCGGCTACTAGGGTATCCCCAGTCAGATGACTGCGGCGTATAGATGGGTTTACCAGGCTGTCTTTTATTTTTCTATCTTCCGCTTGCTACTTATAACATTAGGACAATTATTGTAATAATTGACAATTGTTGCCAAGACACTCTATTTGGATAATACTTGAACAGCAAGGTGTGATTTCATTTTGCTCTAACTGTGCATACTAGCTGCGATCCATTGGGACTAGCACTGCAAACCAAGAGGGGTCGGTTTTGCTAAGCCGGGTCCCGACACGATATTATTGAGAATTTAATCTACCGACATGAATTCTATCATTGCAAATACAGCGGTTTAATAATCCATGTTCAGCAAAATAGTAGCTTGATAACATGCAGAAATCTATAACAATTAACAGCAACACTGCTCAGTTATAAATTGTTATAAAATTGGTCTCAGATTCAATATGTCGGGTTGCTTTAAATAGCCATCCAACGACATACAACATGTATATATGTTCATAGATTATATTATGACATATTCAAAGAATTGACAAATGCTAAATAGCTAAAATATTACTCAATCCAACTGAGCCTTACTCTACTGATTGCTGCTCTGTTAAATGTTAGTTAATACAGCATACAGTAGCGGACCAACAAAGATATGTGCTAAATGTATCAATTTCCAGCATATATGTATGCCAATGAAATCACAGGGCAGTAACATAAATCAGCAACTATCCATAGCATTAAAAACTGAAATTTCCAGCAGCACACAGCAGATTAAGCACTGGCTTAATTAAATTGAATAAATCAGCAAAATAGCATGATCACTATATCTTTTCGGAAAATATCAAACCATCAAAATATTTATTTTAATTTTCTTTTTGTAAATAAATTTAGACTACGAAAAGGGCACTGTAACATCCCTATTTTTCAAAAATATAAAATGCATAATCATGGCATATAGTTTAAGGCATTTCAACCAGAAAAAAAATTTTCAAAGTTTAAAAGAAACACATTTTTGAAAAATGTGCATGTCACTAAATTTAAATTTTCTAAAAACCTAATTAAGAGTTCAGCTCTTGCAGTAATAATTTCAAAATGTTTAAATACCAGGAATCTACTTTAGCAATTTAAATGAAATAAAAATTTACTTCAATTAAATAAATTTAATAACAATGAATATCTAATTAGACCCTAACCCTATTTCTCTCTCTCTTCCTCACTCTATGACCAGTGGGCCCCATAGGTCACCCTCTCCTTCCCAATTGGGATTTTCCTAAATTGGCCCTGCCCCTTTTGGCATTTTCCCTTTTTAGCCCTCCCCCTTCCTTACCTCCCACGCAGCCCACCCCCTCCCTCACACTCGGTTTCTTCTCCCCATTCCCCTCACTCCCTCTCTCACTCCGCCACTCACTCCGCCACTGCGTCACGCCCTCCCCAGCCGATCCCCGTCGCCACCCTCTTCCCTTCACCCTCTCGACCCCATTTCGCCTTGCATGCCTTGCTGTCATGGGAGTCCACCGGGCTGCCACGAGCCAAACCTGCCCCAAGCTTCGTCGAAGCTCGCCACGAGGTAAGGTCTCCCCTTCTCCTCTTTCCTAGCTCCCCTGGGCCTCTAGGAGACCCTCCCCATCGTCGGCGCTACCTTGCCATCGCCGGAATCGGCCGTGGCGTGTTCCTCGCCGCCTCACCCCGCCACGCCATGCCCCTCTCGGCCCGCTCCCCGCCGTCGCCTCCCCGAGCTTCCCTTACCCCTCGCACACCTCGCCGACCCGCCACCCGTCCTCTCTCTGGCTGGCGAAGGGATCGCCACGCCGCCTCACGCCGCTCTCACGCCTGACCTCCGTGGCGTTCCTCTCCGCCGACCCTACCCGGGTCCTCTCCTTCCTCTTCCTTTTCCCCTCTCTCTCCTCATGGGGCCTGCCGCCTCTCATGGGATCCGCCGTCGCCCGAGCCGCCGCTCCCTCTCCTGCTCTGAGTCGCCGACCGGCAGTCCGCTGTCAGCCAGTTCATGGCCGACAAACCGCCCACGGTCGATCCTCAGCAGCGTCGCGCCACCGAAGCAGCTGCTGCGTGGGTACACCGCCGGCTGGCCGTCATCATCAGCTCTGTCGTGTCGCATGGGCAGCGTGGCCACTGCGTCGGTGACGCATGATGACAGCCACGCGATGCCTGTTGCCGCGCCACAGACTGCTCGGCCGAGCCGAGCAGACCATTCACAGCATTGCCGGTGCCATTACAAGCCAGCGTTCGGCCGAGCCGAGAAATAGCCTGCCCACCTAATTTTCCTCCTTCCAAATGAATTTTAAAATGAGAAAGACTTGTAAATTTCATATCTTTTAAAATATAAGTCCAAAATTAGTGAAACAAGTTTCTAAAAACTTCTAAAAATATGAAGTTTTATTTAAAAATATTACTTATATAATTTAAAGCATGTTAATACATGCTTTAGTTTTATAAAGATGAAAACATATATTAATTAACCTTAATTAATTTTGATAAGGTAAAAATTAAATTGATAATTTCGGAACTTGTTAAAAATAATAAAATAAACATTTATTTAAAGGAATTAGTTTATTTTCTATATTTCCCAAATTGAAAATAAATGTTGCTACATATAAGTATTAGTTAAATTTCATGTGGAATAAGAGATTCCAAAAATTTATAAAAGAAGTAAAATAGAATTTACCCAAATTCCAATTTAAAATAACCATCATCATATCTATGCATATCCATCTGCACACATTATTTTATTTTACTTTATTTTATTTAACTTGTTGTTTTTGAATGTGTGTTATTTGCTATCGTTAGATACTGATTAGGACCGTGCTTGAGTGAAACTCACGAAGGGCAGGAGTTCGACCACAGTCAAGGCAGGTCAATGTTGACATTTCCCTTAATTTTCCTTTGATCATATCAATACCCAGTTTTACAAATGATTTGTTAGAAGTTTATTAAATATGCATGGCTATGTTGACTAAGCACTATCATGTAGGTAGGGAATTAGTTAATAACCTAACACACTTTAATTATGCTATTAATCCTGACCCTTGTTAACCTCAGGATAATTAATCCATGATTACCTGCCAACCTTTGATTAGCTTAATTAACTTTGCTTACTCATGCTACTAGTCAATAGTTACTGCACAATGAACACCCCACCCTGATTTAATATCTGTTTTAATTCAAGTATCTCTCTGTTTGTAAAAGTGCTTGTTTTATTAGCAGTAGCAGGGCGCTACTGTGGGTAAAATGTTAGTGCCAAGTGGCGGGTATGTCACCTGGGGGCTTCTAGAAAAGTTTGCAAAACTTGATTGGGGTGGACGGATTGATTGGCTGGTGCAGTTAGCACGAGAATCGGGTCCAGTATGGGAACCATCCCAGTCCTTAAGGACCGATACCTTGTGGTTGTCAAAACTAAGTACAACAGTGCGACCATGAGTGCTTGTATGGGCAAGCCCTGGCTGAGTACCTTTCGAACTCTTGGTTTGGACATCCCGTGTGGTAGAGTAGGCGCGACGCATTCGCCAACCTACCAGGCTCAAGAGGGGGCCTCAGCTAACTGGAGATACCAGCGCTGCGGTGGAAACCTTAGAGGGGATGCCAGCCAAGAGCTAGACTGTTAAAGGCTTTGTTGTGATGACCTCCGACGGGAGGGAGTCATGTCTCATGGGGAAAGCGTGCGACCTCTGCAGAGCGTAAAACTTTCTAGAAAGCCGTGCCCACGGTCAAGGGCGGACGACGGTGGCGCTGCCACAATGGTAGCTTTCTTCTCTCTCTTTCTCGGTGTTTTAAAGAAGAAAATCGGCAGGTGCCGTGTTTTAGTTTTGGGAGCCTACGGTGGTTAGCCGTGAGGAGATGACTTCGGTGGTCTAGCCGACGTGTGGATTTATGCATACGGTGGTTAGCCGTCGAGAGTTGTTGGTCCTTCGGTGGATTAGCCGTAAGGAAAATGTTTTCGATAAAAATCACGATTTGTATCGTGAGCCAGCCTTTGGGCATGAGCCGGCTGGGGCCGGATGATTTAACTGTTTTTATCAATTGATTTAAATACTCCACTTCTTCCTCAAACTGCTTTGAAAAATCTTAGACAAACTATTTCAAAACTTGCTTTCCGCAAATGAGCCCTACCTATCCCTTGTCGAGACCATGCATGTGCATATGTCAATTGGCTTACGAGTATTTTCATCAATACTCACCCTCGTGCTTTGCCGCGGGGCTGCGCATTCCGACGCGCAGGTTCGGAGTGCCAGCGTGACCCTAAAAACGGAGACCCCGAAGCCTACGCCTTCACCGACGAAGTCCAGGATGGTGAGTATACCGACGCCTAGGATTGCGTTCCTCCAGCTCTGCCTGTGGGGAGTGTTTTGGTTTTTCACTTTTGAGATTTCAGTTGTAATTCCGCTTTTGTAAGGCCTTCGAGCCGAACTTATGTAATGACGCCACGAGACGCACTCTGATGTAAATTTATATAAATTAATCGACTTGGTTGTGATCCAAAATCTGTTATCTGTGTGTGCTAGCTACTGATCCAGGGACTAGCACAGGTAAAGCACAGGTGAGACCTCACCTCCGCCAGGGGGGGTCCCGACAGGCACGTTCTTATATAAAAGAAATATTTTTAATTTTTATAACATCTCTTAGAGATAGCACAAAATAATAGTAAATGGGGTTTTAAATCTTAAGCCTAGTATAAAACATATCTGCCTTTGGCGAATGACGTCCTTACCGCAAGAGCGGCGTAGGTCTAACGGTGACGGCCACTGTGTGGAGACACGCTAGTTGCTACGTACCTGATGGCGATGATGGATCAATGAATCAGTAAGCAAAGACCCACAAGTCAAGAGCAATGTCAAATCTCTCTCCCTCCTAGCTGGTTGATATTGCGCTCAGCTTTCGTAAGCAGGAATTAGCAGCCACGACCAGAAGCAGAGTATAAACTAGAGCAATTCACATTGCACCCCTCGCAGGGGCATAGTGTCCACGCAGGGACGGCGGCAGGAGGAGCTTGGCACGGGACAACTCGGGCCAGGAGCTGGCTGCCAGCACGCCAAGGGGAGAGAGAGCCATGCTCGGGGAAGAGAGAGAGAGAGAGAGTAAGAGAGAGTGGTTGACAGGGGCCCCCCATAGAAACAGTGCTCAAATTGACTGGTCAAATGGCATAGAGGTAAATGGGATTTTCAGGAAAAATGGCTGAGTGTGCAAGATTTGGCATTCTAGGTTTGAATTTACAAGTGGCGATGGGTAAAAACAGATGGATCAATAAGTCAGTAAAACCCACAAGTCAAAAGCAATGTCAAAAGTCCTGAGCATGGAATGGACTGAGCCAATTTCATATTGCGCCGCCGACCTTTCCTAAGCAGAGTATAAACTCTAGAGCAATTCACATTGCACGCCTCACTTTTCATGCCCCCATCCACCCGTTGCCCAAATGGAGATTTTCCTTTCTGCTGTGTGTGGTGAGCTCGCCTCTAGATCCATGAGCTTCATCGTCCAAAACTACTCCAAGCCGCCGGCGATGGCCGTGGAGGATAGCCTACAAAGGATTCTACTCCGGGCGCAGGTCATCGTCGACGAGGCTGCCGGGCGGGACATCACAAATCAAGGAATGCTCCAGCAGCTGAGCAAGCTGAGAGATGCCATGTGCCGAGGTCACCATGCACTTGATACCTTCAGATATCAAGCTCATGGACAAGACAAGGCTGAAGATTTGGCTGTGAGTCACTCTTCTACTCTCTCCAAATTCAGTCATGTGAGACGTATGTGCCTCTCCAGTAGCAGCAGGAAGACGGTAAAAGAATTGCAAGTGGTGCTCAACAGTTTGAACACCATGATTCTTGATGTGAGTGAGTTAGTCGTGTTCCTGAAAAATTACCCTCGTTTGTGCCGCCAGCCTTACAGCATGCATCTCTTGTTGGGCAAGTGCATGTTTGGCCGCCAAATGGAAATGCAAGTGGTCATCGACTTCTTGTTGTGCGGACAACCTCATGGCGACGACGAATTTGATGTTCTTCCTATTGTTGGTCCAGCAAGAGTAGGGAAGAGCACACTTGTTGCTCATGCCTGCATCGATGAAAGAGTTCGTGATCATTTTTCGCAGGTTGTCTTTTTGAGCGACAATGATTTATTTAGAGATGAAATTATCGGACCGAAATATCAAGTCTTGAACAAACATGGCAGGTTGCTAGTTATTGTTGAGTTAGTTGGGGATCTTGACGAAGATGCATGGAAAAGGTTGTATTCGGCTTGTAAAAAGTGCTCAAAAAGTGGTTGTAAAATCATAATTACAAGCCGGTTTGACAAGATCATGAAGTTTGGAACAGCGCATGCTCTGATGCTAAAAAACCTTTCTAGTGAAGCATATTGGTATTTCTTCAAGGTAGTTACATTTGGAACCACATACCCTGAGATGCACCCAAGACTTGCATATTTGGCCATGGAGATTGCTAGTTTGTTGAAAGAATCTCTACCTAGTGCATACGTTACTGCATGCTTGCTAAGGGAAAACTTCAACATCCACTATTGGTGCAAGGTCCTTGCCTTTCTAAGAGGGTACGTAGAGAAACATGTCTCCAATGTCGGTGAACATCCATTTGATCTTTTAAATGAAAGTAAATCCAGTCATCTTCCAAGAATGGTTAGGGCTAATGAAGATTTATTTGTTTATAATCATTATGAAACATGGTCTTCTCAAGAGGAGGATATTCCCAAGATAACTCTCATTGATGTGATGTATGGAAACAGTAGGCCTCATGGAAAATTTGAAGTCCTCGCATGGAAGTCTCACATACCCCCCTACCGTAACTATATTTGTACTTGTCAGATTCGAGAGCTACAGTGTAGTACAACTGTTAAGAGGAAGCGCGCTCTGAATTATTGAATTGCACTTGGTTAATTTTGTCACTGGAAAGCTTATGCAGGATTGTATGTTAGATCACAAGTTTTTCTCTTCTCTGCTACTAGTTTGTATGCCCGATAATCCACGTGTTACATAATAATGCATGACTTTCGTGTGATATATTAATTGGAAGTGCTTGTCAGTGGCTTAACAAGAATCTTGACAATCTTGATTACCCTAACTTGATTTGCTCTTCGTTTAGTCAACACTCAATAATTAAGTATCAGAAAACAAAGGCTTGAAATTTACATCGTGGTGTGTTATTCAGTCGTGATTTTATCACTCCTTGTTCCTTTGCTCTGGGAGGAGAGGCTCCCAAAATGGAGGTGCTACTCCTGCGATTGCAGGTTAAATCGTGACCAAATCCATATCTTTCTTGATCGATAGGTACTTGAGATGAAGTGTAACCCTTGGCGAGAACCGGCATAGGCTACCATGAACGCTGCAACAATTTCATGTCATAGTTGATGAGGCCGAGTGAAGGCACGTCATAAACCAGGCATCTTATGAACTAGCTAGCATAGGCTCTGTGCTGCTCAATATTTATTTCAAACACCCGTCAAAAAATATTTATTTCAAACACCACTTGGCTATGTTATTCCCTAATATGTCAGCTTTGTAGTTGAGACGATGTAATAATGATAGGTGGGTGTGTACATCCTCAAGAGGTTGGAACTTTTTTTCATTATTAAAAAAACTAGCTCAGAGAAGCCATGCAGCTTGAGATGCCAAAGAAGGCCAAAGACAGAAAGAATAAGGTGAGCACTCCTTTTGCTGTGTCTAAACTCAATCCTTCTAGGGCCTCTGCTTCTCAAATTTGAACAGATTTTGGAAAATATCAAATTTAAAACAAACTCGAATTATTTATTATTCACGTCTAAAAATTCAAATTTTTTATTCAAATTCATCTAAAAATCAAAATTCGGCTTTTTAGGCTTGGCCCACCATACTCAGCCCATCTCATCCCGCCCAAATCCCACCTCCTCTCTCTCTCCTCCTCTGCTGCGCGTTGCGCCTGGCTGGTGCGTTTCACGCATGCCGCCTGGCGTCCCGTCGCTCCGCTCGTGCTAGTAGCGAGTTACTACGCTTAGCTTAGGATGGTGGTTCTCCGGTGAGCGGTAGCATAGTGGGGTCGGGACAACATCGCTTCGGCAGGAAGCGGCCGATAGCAGCGCTAGCGACAACAGCAGTAGTGGGCTCAACTACAGCGCTGCCGAGAGGTGGCCACATGCACCTGCATCCGATTTCCAAGAACACATGAACCAAATAAAAGCAAGTTAAGTTTAGAAAAAAGGAAGTTAGATCTTAGAGCATGTTCAGAGTGGCTTATGCTTATTTGGTTAGAAAACCAATTTAATTTTTATTCCATTTTTTTCTACCATGAAAGCACCTCTAAAAGCTCTTAAAAATAATATCAATGAAGCGCACCAGCTTCCAGAAGTAGATTCAAGAATCTCTTGAAGTACAGATTAACATTTAGCGCACTTTGGCTCTGACAGCTTATTCATTCAGCTGAACCACTCCGAACGTGCTCTCAAAGCCATTAGTCCGATGTCCGAAGACTCCATCATCGACTTGGTGAAGGTATTACGGTCCTAGAGAAGTGTTGTGTGAATCTCGCGGAAGGCCGATAGAGACCAGGTCGAGAGCGCAGGCCGAACCAGGGGAGCACAAGTTCTTTTGTCGGGAATCGTAACGAGATCAAGCAGCACCGTGCCATGGTCGACATCGCCCAGTGGCCATCCTCCGTGCCTAGGGACAATATTTCCTGGAGGGGTTTTTTTGGGAACTTTACTTCCCTGGGACAAAAGCCCCAGCCTAGCTTGCCAGGGGAAAAAAAATCCCCTCCATGCCGCATCCCTTCGAAGCTTCTCTGTGCCGTCGCTTGTCTCCTCTCTCGTGCCTTTCTCCACAGCCCCCACCATCGCCTCTCTAGCGCCCGCCCATTGTCGCCGCCCCGGAGCCCGTCGTCGCCGCCTCCCTAGAGCCGGTCGTTTCTGCCTTGAAGCCCCCCACCGCCACTTCTCTAGTGCCCGCCCACCATCGCCGCCCCAGAGCCCGCCGTCACCGCCTTCCTACTCTTCACTCTCTAGCGCTGGCTTCCTCCCCCGACACTGAAAGTAGCTACCGCCGGGTGGAACCAATCACTGCGCCATCCTCCCCTAGCGCCTTGGAGTCACCGCCCCCGAGTATTGGAGCTCCCTCGCTGGCGTCCATCGTTGTCGTTGTTGTCCTGCAGCCGCCGGAGGAGGAGGAGCTTGCAGACCGGCCGGATGGGTACTGGGGCGGCGGCGACCTTGATCGGCGGAGGGAGGGGGTGTTCTTGGCGAGCCCCTACCTTGGAGTCCATCTCCACGGACATGGCATGGGACTTCTTGGATCTAAGGCTGGCCACCTGCACGAGGTCCACGGTGGCAGCCGCGGCTGAGGCGGAGCTCTTGATGACAGTCGTGTTGTCGGCGGGGTAGAGGAACCCCGGGACGGTGCCGTCGCCCACGTCCGCGCCGTCCGCGGAGAAGGCCGCCGCGATGTCGCCGTATGTGAACTCTCGGGAGACAAAAGGTGAGACGGGGAAGACGGGAGGATCTTTCCACTCCTCTTCGGGCTCGGTTTTTTCCTCGGGGATTACACGGGGAATGGGTTTGGAAAGCCGGGGTCTGTGGCTTGCCAAACATGCGTGTGAAATGATCTAGGGAAAGTTTCCAAGTGGGTTGTCATCTCCTGGATTGGGCTGGGATCCCAACCGGGAATTGGGTTTCCAAATAAGCCCTAAAGGAATATTTTTGATATTGCATAAGGATTAGTAAAAGTCTACTTTTGATTACTCAACTCTGGTTGTCAGCGATTTTTTTATCACTGAAAATCAAAACTAGGTAAAAAAAGTTTCTTAAAAATGTTTCATAAAAAAGAAATTAGATATTTGAGTTTTTATAATTATCTGATCTCATTTAAAGTTTTTTCCCAAATTTTCTACAAATCAGTAGCATTTTCTGCTATTTTTTCAAACTACTAGAAAATACTAGATAACATCAGAAACTTCATAAAATTCTATAAAATACAAGAAAAATCTTTATGGACTTAGAAAGTTATCAAGAACTCAAATATGCAATTTAGTTTAGATTCTAGACAAATGTTAATGCAAACATTTAGGTGAAACATGAAACGTTTCAGTCAAAATAGACATATTTCATATTTTAAGGACCATGTTTATGCGGTTTTGGTTTTTAGGGACTAGAAATTATCGAGACTTAAGTTGAGTCAAAATAGACTTTTCATGTATTAAAGTGACAATGAAATAGAGAAAAGTATACGAGAAAATGACTTAAAATATCTTTTATAATTGCTCCATATGGAAGACCTAAAATTTTTCATATTATAATCTACAAAGCGAGTTTGACCTAGGGTGTTACAAATTTTCTATCAAAGTATTTCGGCATTGGCCCTCCATTAAAGTGTGGTACATCAAGATGCCCTCAAAATAAGCGTAGTACGTCGAGGTGCCATGAGCATGCATTGTAAGAGTACCCTAGCTAATGTGAGCGGGCGAACAAAGCACTCTTTTTGTAAAAAAAAAAAAAAGGCAAGAGAGCTGCCTATATGATGCATTAAGGAAGGAAACAGCTCAATAATACAAGGAAAAGAGAAGAAGTAATTACAAACAAAAGAGTAAAATCCCCAGAGAAAGAAACTCTAAGCATATGTGGCCCTCCTTCCATCCTGACCAGGCAACGGCGCTCTTTGAAACAACCAAGAGTGAATCCTAAAAAAGGAGCATGGACCGAGTCATTTTCTACGGCAATCGCTCGATCTCTCTCCTAGAGATTCTCGTGCGTCATTTCCTCTCCGAGTTGCAGATTTGCAGAACATAAGCAGGTCATCTTCAGGTGCACCGCCTTGCACCGCACAGTACTGTTCATTCCAAGTTGCCCAAATGGTATTTTTCCTTTCTTTAGCCTTGGGTGAACTCGCCACTAGATCCATGAGTTTCACCATCAATAAATTGTTGATAATTAAGCAGTTTAGACCAAATAAAATTGATGTATGGCGCATGTTTTTCCCCTAGCCAAACAGCCGTAAACATGCACTAGTTTAGAAAGCATGGGTTCTCTAGACATCTTTTTTTTCTCCTTCTATTTGGAATATCAAAATATTAGTTCTTAGTGGTGGAATTTAGGTGGACAAAGAGAAAAACTTGTTATAGTTCTTGCTCTACTCTTTCTGTTGGGTAGAGTGGGGGCAAAGAAGGACCTGATTACATTTTCACCAACATTTCAGTGACTTTTTTTTTTGTAAAATAGTATGCCGAGAGAGTGGTGACTAATCACAAATCTTAGAGTATGTCCCATAGTCGTATGCATGCATGGAACTACATGTATATGCCTCATATCCAAGCTCATCTCTAATTGGTCATGGGCAGGAAATCGTCCTTTAATTTGTTTTCGTGATGGACGGTTCAGGTTAGGGATGAAAACGAAGCGGATTCGGTCGGATAGTGATATTTTCATATCAGCTCACATTTTTTTTACCCGGATGCGGATAGTTTGAAAAAGGATCCGATATTGAATTGGTATCGGATAATAATAAAACGGATAGTAATCGGAGTCGGATCGAAAACGGAAACGAAACCGAATATTTAGTCGGATAGTATGTAGGAGCCAAAAAACATAAGTTTCAATATAGAACATTATAATTTAGAGTACATAGTTTACCAACATAACAAAACTTATAGAACAGTGTTTAAAGCAAACATTTGAAGCATGCATGGTTAAAGAATGGAGGAGCAAAACCAAGTGTCTACAGCTCAATTGTCAATCAGAGTGTACCGATGAGTTTTGTTGGTGCTACTGAAAGACACCAACTTTACCGGCTATTCTAAAAGAAAAAAGATACTGACTCAAATTGCCTTGGTTATATATCCATGGCGCAAAAAAGAGTTATTTTAATTGCCCTTTATCCAAGATTGGTCGAGAGGTTCATTTTAATGATGAGCTTCTGCGCCTACCTGTAATTAACGATTCGAGCAAAGCGCGTTTATGCGGTTGGATCCCAGGAGACGGCATCGTCGTTGACTCGTTGCCTGAGCTGGCTAGCGGTTGAGGAGTGAGGACTCCTTCTTGGTTTAAAAATGAGTTGAGTTGTGGCTGCCTGGCTGGGTGCTGGGTCCGTGGGTCGGGTGGGCCGTTGGGGCCTTAGGGGTTGTGGCCTTGTGGGCCGACCAGCAGCCTGTTGAGTCACCAGATATCCGCTTCACTTTTCCAACCGGATATCCGTATCCGCTCCGTATCCGTCGGATAGCACCTCTCCCATATCCACTCCGGTATCCGCCTGTCCGATCCGGATAATTATCCGTATCCGTATCCGACGGATATCAGAATCTATTGCCATTTCTCTAAAAACGGATACCGGATACGGATACGGTCAGGATATTATCCGCTCCGTATTCATCCCTAGTTCAGGTTGGCTAAGGAAGAATTTTCCTTAGGAGGAGAAAACATAGAGGATATGAACCTGCCGGCGAAGGCACATGGATTAGAGTGTATTCAACTTCGAGTCAAATCGTAAGCACTGTTCAGTTCAAAAAATTATCATAAAGTTTGGAACAACGTCTAAGGCTCAAGGCTCAAGTTCAAAAAGCATCTACCTTATTTGGAACGGATTAATCAAAGCCTCTTCCGGCCTCTACAAAGTAGAGAGTACCAAATGCTTTGGTATCTCGAAAGCGACAGTACTCCAGTGGTGGTCTGATGATGTTCCACAATGGTGTCGGGCCTCAATTTTTCCTTCCATTGTGGTCCTCTGTGAAACCGCACTAGTCCTTTGATTGAAGTCGCTTGATTGATACACTAGTGCCAAATTTGTATTACCGGATACCATATCATACAAGAGGAGATAAAGTTATCTCAATATTACATAGCGGAAATATGCCATACGGCAATTTGATATAGTCTGGCCGGTCAGGCCAAAGTGTACATGACACAAAAGTAGCATCAGAGTCATGGGAAGCGGAACAACTTGTTAAGACAAAAACGTTGCCAGCGGCTATGCAATCACTTGCAAACAACTGGAGAGACACCCTAGAACTCTTCGTGACCATCGTCGTTCGAATCTCCATCTTCGTGACACTCGTAAATCTCCATCTTCGTGACACTCATAAAGGTCTTCATCCTCGTGACATGCATAGGGGTCTTACAGGTGCTCTCCGTCTAAAGAGTGAGTGAGTGCGAGGGTAAGTACGCGATCAAACCGCACTTGCGAGTTAACAATCTCCTAATGCATTTAATGACAAGGGTTCCACGGGAAGGCTAAGGTTTGTTTATTTGCAATAAGCGGTTCGAGATAATTATATTAATAATCCTAAAACTTAGCTAATTTTTATTAGGAAAGAGTGTTATAAAAGTGTTGATGTTGTAAAATTATCCATCCCGTCTAATCCTGGTACCATCCCATGGTACGACTAGACCAAGCTCAACTATTCTGGAACCTCTGCTCTTATTCTTCCTCCAAACACTCGCTATCTTATTCCGGGATTCAACAATCCCATTGTAGATCATCGTTCCTGGATTGCCGGTCTAGCGAACGCATGACCTAGATCACCCTCGGGTGGTAGCGTCCAGCCGCGCTTACCTCAGGTTGGAGCTTCAGCTAGAGCCTCTAGAGAGCACTCTGCTCGGCCTCCACACCCGTATTGCCGCGTACATGATGGCCGCACATTGTGTCAGACGTATCCAATACTAGCTCATAAACAAGGGGCCTCTTCTAGTCCTGCTTCATAGTACTCCCTTCAAGCACCCACCATCTTATTCCAAGACTTGCAATCCCGTTGTGAATCATACCTCCTCGATTTTCGGTCCAATGAACATATGACCTAGACCACCCTCAGTGCTGGCGCCCTGCCGCGCTTACCTCAGGTTGGAGTTTCAGCTAGGGCCTCCGCAGAGCACTCTCCTGGGCCTCCACACCTGCACTACCGCGTGATGGCCATGAGTTATGTCGGATGCATCCAACACTCCAACATAATCAAGAGATCCTTCCGATCTCGCTGCTCATGGCCCGAGAGCCGAAGTTCCAGCCTTTGCTCCCTGCCTTAACTCAATAGGTCCACAACCTTCCAGTCTAGATCCTTTGCAGACAATAATACCAACCTTAGGTCTCAACCCGCAACTAAGCCACAGGCTTACTTCTCAAGACCAACTGACATAGCCTTCACCCATACCAAACCATATCATATATCCAGTTCATAGAATAAGTAGTAATATTTAGGTCCTGTTTGGCACAACTCCAGCTCCACCAAAATTGGTGGAGTTGGTGGAGCATCATGTTTCTAGCTCTAGAAATTCATGGAGCTAGAGTTGTAGGTACATTGAAGATATTTAGATGAGTTATCTTATTTACATTTTAAACTAAAAAATATAAACTTAAGTCACTTTATTTTAACCTATAAACTCCATATCTGAGGTGAAGCTAGGAGCTGGAGCTATGCCAAGCGGGACCTTATAGTGGTAAGCTAGTGTTCACTATTATGGAGTGTTATACTTTGAAAGCGAGCATTTAGACCTATGTATGTCTAAGCAAGTTTTACCCACGGACTAGGAGTCCAAATGTTTTTTTATTTGGGTTAAAAAGGATATGACCATCAAGACAGTCTTGGTATGATATTCAAGGCAATCATAGCATGGTGAGTAAATGTGTCAAGGTCATGGCATGTGTATAACATAATTAACAAGCTAGATATTAAATTCATATTTCGTGCAATTTCTTATTTGAATCAAAGTAACTTTAATAAAATTTAGGTAAGACATGAACTAAGGATGTTAACTCGTCTTGACCCGGAGCTGGGTAGTCTTCAGTTGCATTCTCAAAACGGCCTTTCGGTCCTCGGCGTCTAATAAGATTAATGACCATAAATAACCAAAATGCAGCAAGAGAATGATGCATGGATGCATTCGAATAAATACGATTATTTACATGCGACGTATCAACAATAAGTTAAAGTAGCGAAGTTCCTACGTGTCGTCGTATGATATGAATGCGCATACTTTAACTACCCTTAAGAACTTTACCCATGCTGTAGAAATAGATTTTTTTTAAACTGATTAAAGGTTTATAAATATTAATACTATAAAGCCCTTGGGGACTTTCTTTTATTTGGTAATTAGAGCAAGGTTAAAACTAGGTTAAATAATTTTCTTGGGTTGTTCCTAAGTTGGAAAAGCTTATGTGAAAATTTAGGATTTTTCAAAGTTCAAAAAGTCTATTAAATCAACCAAACAGGCTTCTAGTATTTATAATACTTGAAGAAAAAGGTTTAAAATAGCCTCTTTAATTTCCAAAGCACAAGAGTTAATTTAAATCTATTAAAAATAATTTTTCTGGGTTCAATACATTTATCATAATTTTATCATAATTTCTGGAGGTCTAAAATCATTTATAGAAAATCATTTCTATTTACTAAATTGTTTAAATAGATAAAGTTATAAAAATAACTTTAAACAGTAACGGGCCAAGCCGACCACAATGCAGATGGAATCTGCACAGAGCGGCACACGGTGGCCCATTAACCCTCAGGTCCGAGGCGCCAACTAAAATATGCAAATGCACGGAGAAAACATATTCCCTGGAATACACCTGCACTTAAACTGACCGGTGGGTCCTGAAGGCACACCCGCCAGTGACTACGTAGCGAGGAATCTAAACCATGATGTCATGCCCTCTTCCTCCTATGGACAAAGCAAGAGCGCCCAAGGGAGCTCCGGTGGAGCTTGGTTGGCCAGTGCACGACAACGGCGGCGCGAGGAAACAACAAAAATGGAATCCCCATGCTAGCACGCACCCATAGGGGTCGGCGGCATAGCGAATGGAGGAGCGACGCTGCAGCGTGGCGAGCTCGAGAGACGGTCGGCTGCGGCGAGCGCCGCGATGACACGCTACGGCCAAATCGAACTAAGACAGGGGCCCTAAAGCATATAGGGACCTCCAGGGTCCTTCCTGGGGCGACGGGAAGGGCAAAGACGAGGCAGGTCGATCCGGTGACGAGGAGCGCGATGGCGGCCAAAGAAGATCATGGTGGCAGCGAACATCGGTGGGACCTGAGGCAAAAGAAGGGTCGGGTCAAGGTTAGCAAGGCTTAGAGAAGCTAAAGACGTGACGAATAGCATAGGGGCTCATCGAGGAGGGAGAAATCAAAAAAGGGACAAAGCACGACTGGCAGCGATCCACGCGATCTCCCGAGCTCTATACAGAGACAAAGCTCGATTAAATCGAGGACGAGGTAGAGGGGGCCGCGAGCTTTCCAGAGGTACTAAGAACAGCTAGAATGGCTCACCCAACGGGCAGCTTCGCGTCATAGAAAGTTCGCCAGGAAAACGGTTGGACGAGCGAAGAAGATTTGGGCAAGCTAAGGGGCTTGGGCCGTGCTTAAAAGCCGAGAGGGGCAGAGTGGGAGGGAGAGGGGCGTGTCCCACATGGTGCTGCGGCTAGGGATGGGCTCAGGGTAGCACTGTCTGCGGCACTGCCAGCACGTGGCACAGAGCGGAATCAGAGAGGAAGGCACGCGTGGGGCTGAGTTGGCACGGACGGGACGTGCACGCGGCGTGGTCAGCGACAGAGAGAGGAAGAGCAAGAGAGAGAGAGCAGCAGCGAGCAAGTGCTCTGCTCTGTTGCTGGGTTGGGCTAGGAGCTAGGCCTGCTTAGCTGGGTTGGGTTGGGAGCCAGGCCTGCTCGGCTAGGCCAGAAAGAGGGAGGGAAGGAAAGGGAGAGAGGGGCTGGGCTAGGCTGCTGGCTGTGCCAGAGAACTGGGTAGGGGTTAAGCCCAGCTAGGGAGAAATTTGATTTTTAGGAGGAGATTAAGAGAATTAGTGAAATACCGAAGCAGGCGACCAGAGGGGAATGAATGGAAGCTTTGAAGAATTTTTTTGAACCGGTGTTCCTCGAATCCACCCGTCCCTCCAAGAACAAGAACACTCAATAACTATACGTACCCCTAGTTTCATAAGTGACAAACCATACTGAAATGAGGAGAATTTCAAACCATATTCTTGGTTGTTGAGTGCTCAAACAAAAGAAAATTCGTGAAGGGTTGTTGAGGTGTAAGACAAAACAACCTAGCATCAAAAGCATTTTTAGAAAGCAACAGGAATATTTCAGCAGAAATTGATTCTGATCACATGTGTGGTTGCTAGCTTTCTTCGGCTCCAACAATTATTGGAATTTTTCTCCATATTCCTTGATGAGTTATGCAGCCTCTAGCCAAGTTTTAGATCAAAAAGCCTCACAGAAAAACAGAAAAATCATGAAACAAGAATTGTCTGGAACTTGCGCACAGAAAGTTTGGGACTCGGTATTCACCTCATAGCTCCCAAACGAAGAATTCAAATGACTCCAAAATTTTTTAACAAATAGATATGGAAGTCACGGACCTTCTCTCACTAAAAATAACTCAACAAGGATTTTTCTAGATTTTTCTAAAAATCATACACGAACAGTTGCGTGAATAAAACCATCCTGCCTTCAGGAACAAGAAAGACAAGAATTTGATATCTTGTTTATCACAGGTTGCCAAAGGTCTCAAATCATGTGTGCAACGTCAAAACATCATGGATCAGCAGCATGTGGAAGAAGAGGAGGCAAATAAATAGGTTGCAACAAAAAGCACCAAAGAAAAGAGATCAAATAGAAGAACTAGACAAGAACGAGGCCATGATATGAGGAACTAGTTTCTATTTCTTGAGAGTGTTTGTTCACAGCCACACCTAGGTGGGCAAAAGCTCATAAAAGAGCAGAATACAAACCACAAAACCACAACCTAAGACTTGGTGGAGGAAGCCTTCTCCACCCCTCCTTATATAGGGCAACCGGGTGAACCTCTACCCTTGATTGCTTCCTTGCCTTCCAAGTAGCCTCATCAAGGGCTAGGATTCACCCACTCAACCAGCCACCACTTATATAGGCCTAAACCACTCACACAGCCCAACATGGGGCAAACATACCATACATGGGTTTTACACAAAACTCGATCAACCTGATGCAACAGGCCTTCATCTGCCGGACTTGCCAGCTTCGTTTCCGTGCCTTCGGGCCTCCAACCTGAACCGAAACCTTTGAGCCACCTCAAATCCTTCTCCATGGTGTCCTCATGAGCCTCAAGCTTGAGCCCATCTATCCCGCAACATCACCACCGTTCCGGACCTCGATCCACCCGACCTAGTCCCGGTACCGCCGCCAACCACGGTTGCCTCACAAGGACTAAACCATTTTCCACAAGCAAAAATATTTTCTTAACTTGGTTTACTGCATGTTAGTCAATTTTATCATCAATTCAAACATATATGATTACATGCTCATGTTCCCACTCGAACTGAAACCGAAACCTTTCAAACCGGTGCTTTTCTCAGCATAATAGAATAAATATGGAAATTTTAAAAATAATTTCCTTACTCAAATGAAAAAAGTCATAATACGAAAAAGATGCATCTCGAAATTCTATGTAAAATCCGTATATAACATTTTTCTATCCGAGCTCGGAAAGACACTCAAAAGTGTAAAATACTCTGTCCTAGCATAAATGTCCGAACCGGCTCAAATTAATCTAAAAAACAAACTCCTCAACCAAATCAGTTCAAGTCACATATACTCATCACAACATGAAGACCTCCACATAGTCTCACACTTAGCTTGAAATGAAATCAGATTTGAAAGGAAAACTTAGGGCACTATTCACAGCCTGAAAACACTATTCATGGTGTGAAAATATGCATGAATACATGTATTACAAAATTTATTTTTGAAAAGGGGTAAAATCAAACAAATATTGATTTTGAATATATAAAGACATTCATATGAAAATCCGAACTTTGCAGAAAATCCTATATATAAATATAACTCAACAAGGCCCTAGTGATAATTTAGTAATAGAAATCTAGATTTACAAATTGAATGTTTAAAATGCAACAATGGGTATAAATAAGTTTGACATAAAGAATTATAGATTTCAAAACCTTTTTGTCCAAGATAGGGACTAGCATTTAAATAAGGTTTATTTTTAGAGGTTTTAAAGTTAATAAAAAGATCTAGATAATAGCTCTTTTTCAAATACAATAGTTTTCTTGAAGATGGCATAGGTTATAAAGAGGGAATTAATAAGTATTCACCTAGTTTCTGCACAAGGATTGATATAATTGAGAGTTTTATAAATCCTAAAGTGGAAGGGGTCATTCTGGACTCTTCCAAAATAAGTTCAAAAGGTGTTTGATAAAAAAGGTTTGAAATAAAATCCTTTTATAGGTCAATAAAGTATTTTATATCTTTTCGGAAAATATCAAACCATCAAAATATTTATTTTAATTTTCTTTTTGTAAATAAATTTGGACTACGAAAAGGGCGCGTTCTTATATAAAAGAAATATTTCTAATTTTTATAACATCTCTTAGAGATAGCACAAAATAATAGTAAATGGGGTTTTAAATCTTAAGCCTAGTATAAAACATATCTGCCTTTGGCGAATGTCCACACCACAAGAGCGCGTAGACACGCTTGCTGCTCTGTACCAGATGGCGATGGGTAAAAACAGATGGATCAATAAGTCGGTAAAACCCACAAGTCAAAAGTCCTCCTAGCTGGTTCACATTGACCAGAAGCAGAGTATAAACTCTAGAGCAATTCACATTGAACGCCTCAGTGTTCATGCCCTCATCCACCCGTTGCCCAAATGGAGATTTTCCTTTCTGCTGTGTGTGCTGAGCTCGCCTCTAGATCCATGAGCTTCATCTTCCAAAAGTACTCCACGCCGCCGGCGATGGCTGTGGAGGATGGCCTACAAAGGATTCTACTCCGGGCGCAGGTCATCGTCGACGAGGCTGCAGGGCGGCACATCACAAATCAAGGGATGCTCCAGCAGCTGAGCAAGCTGAGAGATGCCATGTACCGAGGTCACCATGCACTTGATACCTTCAGATACCAAGCTCATGGACAAGACAAGGCAGAAGATCTGGCTGTGAGTCACTCTTCTACTCTCTCCAAATTCAGTCATGTGAGACGTATGTGCCTCTCCAGTAGCAGCAGGAAGACGGTAAAAGAATTGCAAGTGGTGCTCAACACTTTGAACACCATGATTCTTGATGTGAGTGAGTTAGTCGTGTTCCTGAAAAACTACCCTCGTTTGTGTCGCCAGCCTTACAGCATGCATCTCTTGTTGGGCAATAGCATGTTTGGCCGCCAAAAGGAAATGGAAGTGGTCATCAAATTCTTGTTGTGCAGACAACCTCATGGCGACGACGAATTTGATGTTCTTCCTATTGTTGGTCCAGGAAGAGTAGGGAAGAGCACACTTGTTGCTCATGTCTGCATCGATGAAAGAGTTCGTGACCATTTTTCGCAGGTTGTCTTCTTGAGCGACAATGATTTATTTAGAGATGAAATTCTCGGACCGAAATATCAAGTCTTGAACAAACATGGCAGGTTGCTAGTTATTGTTGAGTTAGTTGGGGATCTCGACGAAGATGCATGGAAAAGGTTGTATTCGGCTTGTAAAAAGTGCTCAAAAAGTGGTTGTAAAATCATAATTACAAGCCGATTTGACAAGATCATGAAGTTTGGAACAGCGCATGCTCTGACACTAAAAAAACTTTCTAGTGAAGCATATTGGTATTTCTTCAAGGTAGTTACGTTTGGAACCACGGACCCTGAGATGCACCCAAGACTTGCATATTTGGCTATGAAGATTGTTAGTTTGCTGAAAGAATGTCTAGCTGGTGCACAGATTACTGCACGCTTGCTGAGAGAAAACTTCAACATCCACTATTGGTGCAAGGTCCTAGCCTTTCTAAGAGGGTACGTAGAGAAATATGTCTCCAAATTCGGTGAACATCCAATTGATCTTTTAAATGAAAGTAAACCCACTTATGTTCCAAGAATGGCTAGGCCTAATGAAGATTTATTTGTTTATAATCATTATGAACCATGGTCTTCTCAAGAAGAGGATATTCCCAAGATAACTCTCAGTGATGTGATGTATGGAAACACTAGGCCTCATGGCAAATTTAAAGTCCTCAAATGGAAGTCCCACATACCCCCCTACCGTGACTATATTTTAACTTGTCAGATTCGAGAGCTACAGTGTAGTACAACTGTTAAGAGGAAGCGCCCTCTGAATTATTAAATTACACTTGGTAATTTTGTCACCGTAAAGCTTATGCAGGATTGTATGTTAGATACAAGTTTTTCTCTTCTCTGCTACTAGTTTGTACGCCTAATAATCCACGTGTTATAGAATAATGCATGATTTTCGTGTGCTATATGAATTCGAAGTGCTTGTCAGTGGTTTAACAAGAATCTTAACAATCTTTTTTTTGAGACAAAACAAACCTTCATTAAACTGAGGCCGCCAAATCAGCGGCAAGCAGCACAGAAACCTCCTCTGGTACAGACTCATGCTAGAATATAGCATTCTCTAACCCAAGATTTACACCCATAGAAGCTAATTTATGCACTACACGGTTACAACTGCGGGGCAATACAACACACGCACCTCCGAGAAACTTGAATACATACTACATTTGATTTGTCTAAACAGAACTCCGCTCTTAGCCAAATCAAAGGAAGAACCCGTTAAGGCCAGTTTCAAGTTGTAAGCATCCGTTTCAATGAAAATCCTCTCCATTCCTGCATGAGCTGCAAAAGATAGGGCTTGAAGACATGCCTCAGCCTCTGCCCGGAGAGCATCAGTGATAAATTGTAACCTTCCTGCACCTGAGCTGATTCGGATGACAAAGCCCCATCCACCCCTTGCCACCGGTCATGGTAAGAACCATCTATGTTGATCTTTAAGAATTCTTGCGGTGGTTTTTGCCTTGTATTTTCTGTGCACAAAACCTGGATTGTATTTTTGCAGAGATGCTGAATAAATTCAGTGACACATCGCTGTATACGAAAACAATGTTGTGCTGGATGTAAGTGTGATTCCCCTGCCTGAACCGCATTCCTCTCAGACCACACAATCCAAAAAAAAAGTGATAATCTTAATTTGCATCTCATCTGGCTGGCTCCAAACATGATAGAGCACCTCCTTTGGTGATTGCAAAGGCAATAAAACTGTCCATTGATCCTCCAGCAAAAGCTCCCTCCAAATTTGCTTGGCCAATTTGCATTTAAAGAACAGATGGAATCAAAATTGCATCAATACACACCTTATAAGCTGATTTAACAGTAAACAGGCCCTTGGAATCAAAATGCCAAGCTGGCAAATCTTCCATGTCTTCTTGGAGGGGAATTGAGAGAATTATGCTTGCATCATCGGAATTGAAAGTTTGGTGCACTAACTGTGAATCCCAAGTTGCCGTGATGGGGTCAATAAGCTCACTAACTTTGGTAAGAAGACAGCTGCGTTGCAGAGAACTCGGCTTACGAGTTGTGCCTCAGGAAGCCAAGGATCTGTCCAAATATTAACTGATTATCTCCAATCCTCTAGATAAGACCCTTTTTAATTAAATGCAACCCTTCCAACACACTACGCCAAGTATACGACATCCTATTAGTTTTGACTGCATTAAGGACGTCGACATTTGGAAAATATTTTGCCTTTAGAAGCCTGGCACAAAAGGAGTTTGGATTTGGATCAGACGCCATCCCTGTTTGGCTAACATTGCAAGATTAAAGGCATGTAAATCTCTGAATCCTAGACCACCATCTCTTTTTGGTTTCTTCATAGTATCCCATGAAAGCCAATGCATCTTTTGCTTATCCTGATTACTCCACCAATATCGGCATATCATCGCACTGAGCTGATCACATAAGTTTTTTGTGAGATCGAAGCATGGCATCGCATATGTTGGGATGGCTTGAGCTACAGCCTTAATAAGAATTTCCTTGCTAGCCTTGGACAATAACATTGCATAGACTGATTGGGCGAAGGTCCTTCAAGCATTAGGCCTCTCTTGTTTTAGGAATAAGAACTATTGTTGCATCATTCCAGCCCGCTGGGATGTTACCTCCATTTAGAACCTCCATGACCTCCTTTTTCACTTGATCCCCTATCATGTCCCAAAATTTCTTGAAAAAGATTGCCGGCATACCATCTGGTCCTGGTGCTTTAAGATCTCCAATCCCATCCAAAGCTTGAAGAATCTCATCCTCAGTATAAAGCAGCATTAGGGATTCATTAGTTAGAGAATTAACTCTAGGATGGACTGAATTTATGACCTGCTCCATCCTAGAACCACCCTGTGACTGAAACAACGCTTTATATTGGTCTGCAATAAACTCCCGAAGGTCAGGTTCTTCGATCCACGCCCCGTTCTCACACTTCAATCTCTTAATTTTATTAGTCCTTCTTCTTTGGGTTGCACAAGCATGGAAAAATGTCGTGTTACGGTCCCTTTGACACAACCATTCAACATGGGCTCGCTGCCGCCAATAGACCTCCTTCTCCTGTAACCGATCCAGTCTGTGCTGGAGTACATGTTCTTTGTGGACAGTATCATTGGTAATGGGTGCTCTCAAACAAGCACTCAGTTCTCTTTTTATGCTTTGTATATGGTTTTGTAATTCTCCTAAGACATCCTTGTCCCATTCCTTTAGGGTAAATGAGATTTTCCTTAATCCATTCGTAACATTAGCCTCCTCCCTTTGGAACGAATCTTGCCAGGCCTTGTGAACCAAATCAGCACAACCATCCTCCATCAACCATCTCGCTTCAAATTTGAAGGCATTGATCTCCCTATAATTAGCTTGATTTGTATAAGAACCGTCTAACTGCATTATAATGGGACGATGGTCCGAATGTCTAGGCTCCCCATTCCTCACTTCATACGTTTGAAAAAGACCTTGCCATTCATGATTTGCAACTGCCCTGTGCCTTGCTTTAACTGATGGGAAGCAGCACGCTTACCAGCCGTTTTCCTAGCTGTCTGAATGGAGGTGTGAGCCACATCCCTTCTCAGTTTCTTATATGTTCCCCTCTTCTTCTAATTTGGGCCACCATTGTGGTGTTCACCACGTTGAGTTGTAACTAAAACCTTCGTCTCTTTGTGTTGAAACTGACCCAACAAATCCTCCGTAGCAAAGCGATTGACTGGACCTCTAATTACATCAACTTTTGCTACACTCCCTTTATCCTGATGCAATGCATCTGCTTCTTTGTCCAACTTTTTAGCTTGCACGTTTTGTGGAAGCTCTTCCCAAACTAGTATAGTCTTCTCCATGTCCATCATTGGATTGGCCAAGCTCCCGTTCATTTTCCGACAACCTCTGCGTCTCCTCCTGATTTCCTTGCCTATCCTCTTTTTCCTTCCTCCAATCTGCAGTAATAGCCTGTGCTACCTCAGTACACATCATTCCCATTGGCAAACCTGCAACCCGAATCCAGATTGGAATGTGGTTGAATTCTATAGAACCCAAATCCTTGTTAGCATCATACAGCGCAGTCACCATGAGCTTATGGCCAATCATCCATGGTCCTTCCTGCAAAGCTCTCCTTGCCCCACTATCCTGATTAAACGAAAAGAGGAAAATATTATCCCCTATCTCCTTGCACACCATCCCTTTGTCTGGGCACCAGATTTTTCCAAGAGTTCTGTAGATTCCCTCAACAAATATTGGTTTATCAGATAAAACTTTCCCCACTGCATGCCAGTGTCCTCCACCCCAGAGGCCACCTACGGCCTTGGACACCTTTATTCCTTCCTTCTCCTTATCCGATAATTTCAAGTTCTGCATGAGGCCATCCAAATCGCCTGGCTGGCTGAGACGCCATCAACCCTGAAGAAACCAGCCCGAGCCAAGGAAACCCCAGGGACGCAGCGAAAAGGAAACGAAAAGCCCAAGAAGGATCCTAAGGAAGAAACCGAAAGCAACGCTATTCGGATCTCACCAGGATGATGAGACCGAAATTCCTATTCGAGTCGCCTCGGAAGCTCCAGCCAAAGCAAGAGCCTACAGCGGCGCCGAAACTTTCTAGGAATCTTGGGCACCCTAATTTGATTTGCTCTTCGTTTAGTCAACACTCAATAATTAAGTATCAGAAAACAAAGGCTTGAAAGTTACATCGCGGTGTGTTATTCAGTCCTGAATTTATCACTCCTTAGTCCTTTGCTCTGGGAGGAGAGGCTCCCGAAATGAAGGTGCTACTCCAGCAATTGCAGGTTAAACCGCGACCAAATCCGTATCTTTCTGGATCGATAGGTACTTGAGACGAACGGTAACCCTTGACGAAGTTCATGTCATAGTCGATGAGGCCAAGGGGAGACACGTCATAAACCAGGCATCTTATAAACTTGCTAGCATAGGCTCTGTGCTGCTTAATATTTATTTCAAACACCCGTCAAAAAAAAAATTATTTCAAACATCACTTGGCTATGTTATTCCCTAATATGTCAGCTTTGTAGCTAAGACAATGTAATAATGATAGGAGGGTGTGTACATCGTCGAGAGGTCAGAACTTTTTTTTCATTATTAAAAAACTAGCTCCGAGAAGTCATACAGCTTTAGATGCCAAAGAAGGCCAAAGACAGATAAAACCATCTCCAATGCGCTCCCATCCCCGATCCCATTCCCATGGAGATGGAAAAACACCCGTGACGGAAGGGCCAGCGGCTGCTCCAACGGCGTCCTGTCCTGGCAGACATTTCCACGGGATATGAGAGAGGTTTCCTCCGGCATAGGATCCTCTCTCCTTTCCCTTCAACGCACGTCTTCTAGGTGGATGCGGAGGCCGGTGTCCTCGCGCGCAAGGTCGGATCTAGGGAGCGGTGAGGGGGGAGGCGGCGGCGGGTTTCGATGGGGTCGGATTTGGGCGTGCGTTGATGGTGCAGTCGGAGGCGTAGAGGTTGCCCTCCAGGTGAGCGTGACGGTCCGGCGAGGTTCCTCAGACGCGTGAAGCGGCAAAAGCGACGTGGTGAGCCACTCCTCCGGCGGCGGAAGGTAACACATGTCGAGTCCTAGAGCACGGCGCTTCCTCCGTCGGAGCCTTCCTGGCCGCCGCGACCGCTCGCGGTGGCGCCCCGACCGCCGAGGAGGACTGCTGTGACTTGTCCTTGTCCGTGCTCCGTGAAGACGGCACCTCGGGCACTGGTGGCGACGAGGCCACCGCTCCCCGTTGCTCACCACTGCAGTTCGATCCGAACCTTGCGGCCCTGCTGCTGACGACAGCCGATGAGATGGATTGGCGCTGCGACACGTTGCTCCGTCTCTAGCCTCCGGGAACCAACCAACAGTAAGAATTGGTACTGGGTTGTGCTCCTCCCCTCACGCTCTTGGGCTGCTGCAAATTGCTGCCACGTCGATAGAAATTATTAATTTTTGCTTGAGCTTCTCTTAGTCTCCTTTTACCACACAAGATTTTATACTGACATTAACTTAGTTGAATTACTGAAATTCTAAAATTTGTTAATGAATTATCATCTCATGTTAAGTACACGTGCTTACGCGTACACGCATACATGTACGCACACGCATACAGTTCCCTGTATGGCGGTTACGACATAATTATCAAAAATTGAGTTCTGGACTTAAAGGGAATGGAGAAGGGAATTGTAACATCCTTATTTTCGAAAATTAAAAATCATCATGCATCATGCAATTGCATTTTAATAAATTTCTCTAGAATTTAAAACTTTTTGAAAATAAGTATGTTATATTAACTTTTGAGCTTAATTTGGTTTCCTCAGTAAAAGAATAGTTTTAAATGAGATTTTGTTAAGCCCTAACTTTAAAAACAGATTTATTTGAAAAGATGATTGTTTTCAAATATGATTCTAAAATCTTGCAAAAGCAAAACCTTTAATAAATGATTTTTTGAGTTAAAGAATTTATTTGAGTAAAAAAAGATAAATACTTTATTTCTCATAAAGAAAGTGGTTTTGAGTTCCGCATTTTGAACTTCGGATATTTCTTTCGAACTCAGACTTTGAAAATTACTTCTTTGGAAATCCAAATTGGTTTTGCGTTAAAATTTAATTACTTTATTCAATAAATAAAACTTTGATTTAATTTCTTAACAATGCTAAAAACATATTTTGAATTTAGTTACATATAAAATTATATATATAAATATATATATATATATATATATATATATATATATATATATATATATGCATGCATAAGCTTTTCAAATATTTAAAATTTTCAAATTAATGTTGAAATTCAAATGCTACCTAAATTCAAAATTTAAAATTTAAAATTCCAAATTTTCTGCAGGCCCCACCCCTTTTTCTTTTCCCTTTCTCCTTCCTAGGCCAGCCCACTTCCTTCCCCCTCCTCCGGCCCACCCTCCTCCTCTCTCTCTTTCTCCCCCTTGGCTCTCCCTCTTTGACCACTCCTTTGCATGGCTTCCACCTCAACTCCTGGACGGCAGCTCCTCCCTGCTCTCTCTTGCCACTTGGCCACGCCATCCCATCGCCCTCTCTCTCCCTCTTCCTTCTTCCCCTCCCGAGCGCCCCTATTCCCCTTTTTCCCTTATTCTCCTTCTCTCCGCTGGTGAGACCTCCCCTACTCCCCTTTTCTTGGACTTCTCTCCTTTTCCAGCCTTGAACCCGTTTTAGTGATTATGCAGGATCGCCACCGTTGATCGTCGCCTGAATCATGCATCAGAATTCTTTCCCGAGCTCGCCAGCATTTCTCCTTCCCTTGCAATTCGTCTCCGCTAGTGAGTAGCACCCTCTTTTCTTCCTCCTCTAAGTCTTCCCACATCCCGCTCAACCTTTTCCCCGTGTCGCCGCGACCTAGTTTTTGCCAGGTTTGGCTTGCCGCCGCCGCCTCCTTCCTCGTCTCCGGCCAGACGCGGAGCCGCCGCCTCGGTCACCCTTGCCCTGAACTGGAGCCTTGCATAAAATTTTCATGGATGTTGCACATATAAAACTTTTCTGTTAGATTCAAAATTTCCAAATTATGTCTTAAAATAATTCCAGAAAGGATTTTGAATTTCTAAAAATAGCAACTAGCTTCAAAAATTATGAAAATTTTATAAAATCCTAGGCAAAAATCTGCAAAACTGGCTTTATGCAAAAGAACCCTTCTCCTTCCCTTGTTAAGCCACAGTTGCATATAGTCAGCCTTGCTTGTTGAGTATAAGGTATACTCACTCTCTCCTTTTTATGCGGGCTGCTCATTCCAACGAGCAGGTTGTGATCAGCAATGGTATCTAGAGGAGGAGATGTACCATGATGATGGCTTCGCCGAAGGAGTTCAAGACGAGGACTATCCCTACGCCTAGGACGCTACTACAGCTCACCTGTAGGATTGATTGTTGTTGCCTCTTCCATTTGGAGTTATGGAAGATTGTTAAGACTTTCACTGTTATAGGGCCTTCGTACCAGTTAGCGTACTCTAATGTATTTTTAATTTGAACTTTGATGTAATATTTATTCAAACCTGTAACGGCAATGATTCAATGTTCTGGAATCTGTGTGTACTAGCTACTGATCTAGGGACTAGCCTGACTCCGGTTTGGCGGGTCCCGACAGAGTTGGTATCAAAGCTTAGGCTGTAGGACGCAACCTTATAGACTGATATAGCCTTAAGGATCTATTTTATTGTAAAAAGCTACTTTGAAATTGTCACATCCTCTTCTCTTCTGTCTCCTCTTACCTAATATTCTCATCTTCTATCTTATCTTACCTTCTTCTCTCGCATCTTGTTCTTGCATCTTGTGCTGCCCCTTTTATTTTGTCATCAAAACATTGTTTCAAAAATTCTTCCCTGATCCAAAAATTTAGTCAACAACCTTTCTTCTCATTGGAGATCCTGAAGCTACAAGTCGTCGATAACTATAGCATGTTAAAGGGAAGCACCGATGAGCAAGACAACTTTAAAAGGTAGAGAAGCGTCAAAGAGCGAGAAGACTTTTTAAAAGCAAAGAATAGCAGCTTAAGTCCGTATGAACCCTATATATATAATCGTATTAGACGTTATAGGATTTTCTTATTTGAGTTTAAGATGATTTGCATCGGCTTGACCATGTAGCTATCACTTATATGTTTTTGAACCATTGCTTCTTATTGCTTCTTAAGATGTTATAATTGTGGTTTCTATGGATTTATGTAGTTTTCAAGAAAAGCTTCGTTTCCAAGAAAAAAATTCAAAACTAAGCTGTTTCCAAATAACTATTTAACAAGAATATTTAAAGAATATTTTTTGTGTGTATTTTAGGGGAAAACATTTCTTTAATTTCATAAAAGATTCTTACAACTAAACCTTGCTTTCAAAATTTGAAATCCTCTATATACTTTCCTTGTAAAAAAATTTATAAAATCATTTTGCTTACTTTGTCTTTTGTCATTGCCAAATCTTTAAACATTATATTTCAAAGACAAAAATCTTACAAAATATATTTCCAATTTTTTTTTAAAATTCTTTATGAGATGGTCATTCTTAAAATTTGTTAAAAGATTTCTCTAAAAACAAGCAGAGTACAATTTATTAAATCTTATTCTCAAAGAAAAGTGTTTCCATATTTTGTTTTGAAATAACATTCTTTACATTTGCCTTGAAAGAGAGTAGTGTTTACAAGAATAAAATTTTTTTCTTATCTTATTTTTTTGTTAAATAAAATCCCTACACATTTCATTTTTTTAAAAAAGCTAAAATTTGAAAATGGTACGATTCTTTGCTTCTGATTTTTCCTAAAATCACTTAGTCCGAAAAGTTTTATTTCAAAAAAAGGGTTTTGCATATTTTTTATCCCTTGCTAAATGTTTACCTTTTTATAAAATCAAAAACTTTCTTAAATGCTTTTCAAAACAAAAGGTTTGCCTTCGCAACAATTAATTATGATTTGCATAAATCTTTAACCAAGATGTTTACAAAAGGTTATTTATCCAAAAGAAAATGTTTCTAAAAGATTTTTCTTTCAAAGTGTAAAAATATATTTCTCAAAACTAGGTACCTTTTTAAAAAACATTAATCAAATTTACTCCCTTTTTAAATGCTTTTGTTTCGAAAGGTTTTGTTTCAAAAGCTAAAACCTTTTAAAAGTGTTAAATATTACCAAAAATAAAAATCAGAGTTTTAAAATTTTCATGCAATCAAATTCTTTTCATAAAGGTTTTTAGAACACAATAAGTGACATTCTAAAAATCAAAATTTTATTTTAACTGGTTTTGAGAAAGTGTTTTCAAAAGAATACCTTTCCAATTGCTGAAGGAAAACACTTTGTTTTACAATATTTCTTCAAGTGTTTTAGAAATTTTTTTGAAAACTAAGTTGTCATAAAAAAACTGGATTAAAAAAATGTTGATCGCCAGAACTCCATTTTCCCGAATACAAAAATGGTATGATATTCTATTTTAGTTCAATTTGATTTTTGAAAGCTACCTTTTCAAGTTTTTCTTCAAATAATTTGAAAGCCTCAACTACAAAAATGATTTCAAAAGTTTGTAAAAAAGTACTATTGATTTCATAATCCTATTTGAAAAGCATTCTTTTGATAAAACTTTTAAATTTAAATTGTGATTTTCCAATGCTTCAAAAAGGAAAGTGTTTTAAAAACGATATCTTTTCAACCATACTCCCTACTAGGGGTGGACACGAGCCGAGCTCGAGCGAGCTGGGCCTGGCTCGACTTAGGCTTGGTAAGGTCACCGAGCCAGCTCGGCTCGGCTCCGATATTTGCAGGTGGCAAGCCTGTTCGGCTCGGGCTCGATGTGGTTCACGAGCTAGCTCAGTGTGGCTCGCGAGCAAGCAGAGGCAATAGTCCAGCAGACCAGCAAATGGCAGCAGTTCAATCAAAGAGGTCAAGCTAGCAGCAAGCAGCAGCAGACCAGCACAGGCAGCAGTTCAAACTACATAAGTGATAACTGATAAGTGCATCCAATACAACCAACATATTGAAATAATGATCATCCATTCATCAATCATCGGTTCATCAGTTCATCACAGAGGTCAGAGGTTCAACTAGCACTCTGGTAGTCTAGCAGCAGGACCATCATGCACAAACCACAATCACAACTCCACAAACAAGACCACAATCCACAAGTCCACAACCACAACACAAGATCACCAACCAAGGCACCAACCAAAAGAGTTTAACACGTCAATGACCACAACTTGGGCCTTGTCGCAGTGCTAACGAGCCCGAACAAGCTACGAACGAGCTAGTGATATCTCAGCTCGAGCTCATAGTAACGCATGAGCTGGCTAAGCTGTTCATCTCGGGCTCGTTTCTTCACGAGCCGAGTGCGAGCCGAGCTTCTGACCGAGTTGAGCTCGAGCTGCTCGCGAGCTTGAGCTCAGCGTCCACCCCTACTCGCTACAACTTTTACTCTTTGTTTTAAGCTTAAAAATAAAAATATTTTTGGCAAGGTTATCTTTTCATCCGTATTTCCTACTCCTTTCACAATTATTTGTTTTAAAGAAATCAAAGAACAATTTTTCTAAGAGATTTCTTCAAAACCCATGTGATTTACAAACAAAAGTTTAAAAAATCCAGTTGCTCAACCTATTCAAAATGTTTACTTTGATTTTCCTTCACATCAAAACTACGCATTGTTCACTCTTGAGATTCTAGGTGGTATAAGACCTTCTTACCTTATAATCGTTTGTTCACTTGCTATTTACAGATAGACTTCAATGCACTGCCTGGTCAGCTCTAGGTATACATCGTAGTCATATAAGAGTTGTTGTTTGCATTGTTGTGATTTTGGGTAGATAGATTAGTCTCCTCCTATCTCTCCAACCTTACGCCATGCTTGCTCCCTCTTACCCCTTTTCTAAGGCTTCTATCAGCAACAAAGGAAGGAGTCACAAACTGCATTGGATATTTCTGAGCCAAACTGGAGAAAGCCATTTAAGAATATTACGATGGATAGATATGCACGTAAACACAGCCTCCACATGGATATAGGAAATGATGCCATTGGTGGTTTTGAATGATCAAATTGGTTACAAGTACATTGAGTGTCTAATGATCTTTAGTATTGATTTTGGGGATGTGAGATGCCATTGTGGTAAATTGGATGAAACTGATGGAAGGATGTCGAAAATAGTAAGTTAGAACTATTCTTATGATTGGTGGAAAATTACTTTAAGGGGGTGGCCATGATATGACATTGTTGGATTGTAGTTGATCGATTAATTGAAGCTTGAAGGTTTCTTATCGGAACGATCTGATTAATCTAGCAGATATGGTAGAATAATGATTTTGTTACTCAAGGTGATCAAATTACCCATGTTAAAGGTGAATCGGATTGAATCTATGTGTTGGAGTTTTAATGATGATGACACTCGATAGGTTAAAACTTAATTGTGATTAGTTTAGCAAGAGTTGGATTTTAGGTGGACAGTTTAAATATAGGCATCCAAGAAGATATAGCGAGTTCTATGAATGCTACGCCATCTATCCACTCAAAGAGTAATCAGGGCATCAGAATGCCACATCACGAGAGATTAGTATGATCTCGACTGTTGGAAGAATCGTAACACCAAGAAAACAAAGCAACATGTTGGACTCACGGAAATGAAGATTCTTCTCTTATTCCTCCTCATCTTCTTACTCTTTGTTCTACCTTACATCTGCTCTTGTGCTATTCCCTCTCACCTATATTCTAGCAAACCTGGTCGAGAAGCTCATTGAAGAAAGAAGACCCAAGCAGCATATACGACAAACAAGGATGGGGACTCCTCGCACCATCAAGCATCTTAGAGAAGCTACTGCAGTGGTCGATAAGACCACCACTCCTCCGTTCTTCCATCTATTCCTTCTGCCCTCTAGCTCTTTCGAATCTCAAGGACGAGATACTGTTTAATGGGGGTAGGTTTGTAACATCCTTATTTTCAAAAACAAAAAATCATCATGCATCATGCAATTACATTTTAATGAATTTCTCTAGAATTTAAAATTTTTTGAAAATAAGTATGTTACATTAACTTTTGAGCTTATAAATCAAAAAATTTGGTTTCCTCAACAAAATAAGAATTTTAAATGAGATTTTGTTAAGGGTTTAACCCTAAATTTCAAAAAACAGATTTATTTAAAAAGATGTTTGTTTTCAAATATGATTATAAAATCTTGCAAAAGGAAAACCTTTAATAAATGGTTTTTTGAGTTAAAGAATTTATTTGAGTAAAAAAAGATTAATACTTCATTTCCCATAAAGAAAATAGTTTTGAGTTCCTCATTACAAACTTTGGCTATTTCTTTCGAACTCAGACTTTGAAAAATACTTCTTTGCAAATCCAATCTGGTTTTGCTTTAAAATTGAATTACTTTATTCAATAAATAAAACTATGATTTAATGACCAAAACTTCTTAACAATGCTAAAAACATATTTTGAATTTTGTGACATATAAAAATTATATATATAAATATATATGGCATGCATAATCTTTTCAAATATTTAAACAAATGAATGTTGAAATTCAGATGCTTCCAAAATTAAAAATTCCAAATTTCCCCTTTCTCGTCGACCCCACCTCCACCACCTTCCTTGCCCTGGGTCGCTGATAGACGGTCCTCGTCTATCAGCCGGTCCGAGCAGCTGATGGCTGGGCCCCGCCTGTTAGCCCCTCTTCTTCCCAGTCGGACCGAGCCACCTTGTTGGCTGCGCTCGTGCAGGCTGGCCCGCATTGTGCCTTGGCTGCATAGTGCGGCCCAAGTTCCTTTATCCTCCATTTATTAATTTTAGAAAATTGATTTAATTTGTTTAAATCATAGTAAATTCATACAAACTCGAAAAAACATGAAATAAATTTATAAATGTTTAGAAAAATCCATTCTATCTTGCATAAAATTTTCATACATGTCGCATATATAAAACTTTTCTGTCAGATTTAGAATTTCCAAATTATGTCTTAAAATAATTCCAGAAAGGATTTTGAATTTCTAAAAATAGCAACTAGCTTTCAAAAATTATGAAACTTTTCCAAAAATACAAGGTATTGTTCTGAGCTTAGGAAAAATATAAAATGCTTATATTGTAAGTTGAAAATGATTTACTAAAATCCTTTAAACTCTCTTTAGTTTAATAAAAATGGTTTTCCTCTATTTTAAAATTTTTGAAAATTTATTTTTGAATAAATGCTTGCCATTGTACATAAAAAGCTCATGTTCATGCTTGCATTCATACCATATTATTTTTTGGTGAGTTTGCTTCTTATTGCATGTTTCGATTTATCGTACGCGTAGACCCGATCGCGTTTGATACCGCTGAAGACCCTGAAGCCGAAGATCAAGTCCTTGCAGTGGGAGGCAAGTGCTGAACTGTTGGTCCTATGTTTATCAACTACTTTGTTAGAGATTTAAAAATTGCATGCCATGTTAAAACATAGAAAAATGCTAATTGGTAGTACTAGTTACAACCTAACTAATACCACCTTATTAAACTTGTTCCTTGCTGCCCTAGGTTATTAAAATTGTTAAAATATTGCCACACCTTTGAATTAGGTTTTGCACATGCTTACAAATGTTTAGTGTTTAATTATTGTCCGTACTGGATAATTGTCATTGTAAAATGCTTATTGGGTCTTGTGATTTCAAAAAGGCAATTGGTGCTGTCGTGTATGCAAATGGGTTAATTGATAGTGGGTGCTATCGGGAGGGAAAAATGTTTTGCAAAACCTGATCAGGGTGGATGGTTGCAAGGTGGGTGTAGCAAGCACGAGATTCGGGCCCAATGTGGGAACCACCTTGATCCCTAAGGACCGATTCCTAGAGGTAGACGAGCTATGTACAACAGTGCGACCATCGAGTGCTTGTATAGGCAGGCCATGGTGAGTACCCTTTAGACTTCTAGTTTTGGCATTCATATCGGTGGAGTAGACAGTTGGTGTTGTTCTACAGGCTCGAGATAGGGCTTCAGCCAACTGGAGAGACCAGCACTGTGGTGAAATCTTTAGAGGGAATGCCAGGCTAGGGGAATGTTGGCTAAAGACCTTGTGGTGCTCTTTTATGGTGATTCCTAGGAAAACCACCTCTCGTAGGTAAAGCGTGCAACCTCTACAGAGTGTAAAACTATCATGGTAGCCGTGTTTACGGTCAAGGGTGGACGACGGGAGCTGTCTCTTTGGTACTTCTTATCTATTTGTTTTCAAAACGGCCTTTCAAAGGAAAACCATGATTGCAGTGGTGTGTTTTGGTTTTCTCCTCACAGTATGTGCTGTGAACGATGAGGGTGTTTGCATAGTAGGTGCCGTGAGTAACCAGGTTTGGGCAAAAACCGGTTGAGACCGGAATTTCAAAAAATTGATTCAAATATTTGTTTTTCTCAACACATTGCAAATCATTTTATAAAATCCTAGGCAAAAATTTACAAAACTGGCTTTATGTAAAAGAACCCTTCCCCTTCCCTTGGTAAGTCATAGTTGTATATAGTCAGCTTTGCTTGTTGAGTATAAAGTATATTCACCCTCTCCTTTTTATGCGGGGCTGCTCATTCCAACGAGCAGGTTGTGATCAGCAATGGTATCTAGAGGAGGAGATGGTATCTCGAGGAGGAGATGTACCATGACGATGGCTTCTCTGAAGGAGTTCAAGACGAGGACTATCCGAACACCTAGGACGCTACTACAGCTCATCTGTAGGATTGATTGATGTATTTTGCCTCTTCCATTTGGAGTTATGGGAGACTGTTAAGATTTTCGCTGTTATAAGGTCTTCGTGCCAGCTAGCGTAATCTGATGTATCTTTAATTTGATCTTTGATATAATATTTATTCGAACCTGTAACGGCAATGATTCAAAGTTTTGGAATCTATGTGTACAAGCTACTGATCCAGGGACTAGTTCAAGTAATGTATAGAAGGGGTCGGACTCCAGTTTGGCGGGTCCCAACAGGAATGCTGGTAGAACGTATTTCTAGGAAGAGAACGAAAATGGAAAGGAATCCCCTTCAGGATGGGAAGGGAATGAAAAGAAGTGAATATGGTTGGAGATGGTGTAATAAGGCGATTGCTGTGTCTAAACTCAATCCTTCTAAGGGCCTCTGCTTCTCCAGTCTCCACTATGAGTACACCTCTACGACAGCCCAAATTTGGGCAAATTTTAAAAAATTCTCAAATTTGAAACAAACTCAAAGTATTTATTATTCATTGTCCGAAAATTCAATTTCAAACCAATTGAATCAAATTCATCTAAAAATCAAAATTTGGGTTTTTAGTCTTGGCCCACCATACTCATCCCATCTTGGGCCCAGTCCGTCCCACCTCCTCTCTCTCCCCCTCTCTGCCGCGCCGCGCATGGGTGCTGGCGCGTGCCTACGCCCACCGCGTAGCTGCCCCGTCACGCCACTCGCGCCAGAATCGAATAGTGCGCTTAGCTTAGGATGTTGGTTCTCCGATGAGCGGTAGTGCGGTGGGATCGGGATGACATCGCTCCGGCAAGAGGTGGCCAACAACAGCGCTAGCGACAACAACAATAGTGGGCTCAACTCTGGCACTGGCGAGAGGTGGACACATGCACGTACATCCCTTTCTCAAGAACACATGAACCAAATAAAAAGCAAGTTAAGTTTAAAAAAAGGAAGTCAGAGCTTAGAGCATGTTCAGAGTGGATTATACTTATGTAGTTAGAAAACCAATTTGATTTTTTTAATCCAGTTTTTTTCTATCATGAAACCGCCTCTAAAAACTCTTAAAAATAACATAAATGAAGCGAACCAGTTTCAAGAAGTAGATTCACGAACCTTTTGAAGTTCAACTTAACATTCAGCCCACTTCAGCTCTATCAGCTTATCCATTTAGCCCAACCACTCCGAACATGCTCTTAATGCCATAAGTCAGAAGTCCGAAACTGTCATCATTGAGTTGGTGAAGACAGGGGCAGACGGAGCCAAAAATAATAGGGGGGCTGACAATAAAGAGAGATCCATTAGCCCCTCTTTTTCTCTTTATTTTCTCAAAAAATATTAGGTGGGTCTAGGGGGGGCTCCACTGTCATTTAGGACAAGAGGCGGGCCGAGTCTCTGCACTGTGCTAGGTCCGCCCCTGGGTGAAGGTACTATGGTCTTAGAGAAGTGTCGCGTGGATCTCGCGAAAGGCCGATAAAGACTAGGTCGAGAGCGCAGGCCGAAACATGGGAGCACAAGCTCTTTCGTCGGGATCGCAACGAGACCAAGCAGCTTCGTGCCGTGGTGGACGTCGCCAGCGGCTATCCAACCCATTACGTCCTCAACCTCAGCAAATACTAAAGGTATATTTTGACATTGCATAAGGATCAGTAAAAGTCTAATTTTGATTATTCAACTATGATCGTCAGTGATTTTTTTATCACTGAAAATCAAAACTAGGTAAAAAATGTTTCATTAAAAAATGTTTCATAAAAAAGAAAATTAGATATTTGAGTTTTAATAATTATCTGATCTCATTTATATTTTTTTTACAATTTTTCTACAAAATGGTAGCATTTTTTGCTATTTTTGAAATTACTACTCCCTCCGTTCCAAATTATAGGTCGTTTGACTTTTTGGACACCAACTTTGACCACTCGTCTTATTCAAAAAATTTTATAATTATTATTTGTTTTCACTGTGATTTAGTTTATCATATAATATACTTTAAGCATGACTTGAACTTTTTCATATTTTTACAAATTTTTTGAATAAGACGAGTGGTCAAAGTTAGTGTCAAAAAAGTCAAACGACCTATAATTTGGAACGGAGGGAGTAGAAAATACTAGATAACATCAGAAACTTCATAAAATGCTATAAAATACAAGAAATATCTTTATGGGCTTAGAAAGTTGTCAAAAACTCAAATATGCAATTTAGTTTAGATTCTAGATAAATGTTTATGCAAAATTTAGGTGAAATATGACACATTTCAGTCAAAATAGCATATTTCATATTTTGAGGACCATGTTTATGCGGTTTTGGTTTTTAAGGACTAGAAAGCATCGATGACTTATGTTGAGGGGTTAAAATAGACTTTTCATTTATTAAAATGACAATGAAATAGAGAAAAGTATAAGTGAAAATGACTTCAAATATCTTTTATAATTGCTCCGTCAAAAGACCTACACTTTTCATATTATAATCTACAAAGCGAGTTTAAGATAGGGTGCTACAAATTTTCTCTCCGTATTTCAGCATTGGCCCTCCATTAAAGTGTGGTACATCGAGACGCCCTCAAAATAAGTGTAGTACGTCGAGGTGCCATGAGCAAGCATTGTAATAGTACCCTAGCTAATGTGAACGGTGAACATAGCACTTTTTTTTATAAAAAAAATTGGCAAGAGAGCTGCCTATATCATGCATTAAGGAAGAAAACAGCTCAATAATACAGGAAAAGAGAAGAAGTAATTACAAACAAAAGAGTAAGATCCCTAGAGAAAGAAACTCTAAAGCATATGTGGTCCTCCTCCCATCCTGACCAGGCAACGGCGCTCTTTGAATCAACCAGAGGGAACTGTTCGTATACAAATTTCAGCCTTTGTGGAAACAAAATTCGTAGGCGTGCCAGTGTATATAAAATACAAAAAGAAAGAAAGAAAAAGGAACACTAATATTTATTATTACAATAAAATACCGATTCCCTTTGAATGTGCACGCTGTAGACATCTGTCTTTGACAATGTAAAGATTCTAGATCATGTGTCCTTGGAAGGACTCCCAGTTAATTACATCCGTTAGTTGACAGGCGGAACACCTCTGATTAAGTTGCTTAAGTTGCTGAGTTGTCTTCTTTTTCTTTTCGTCTCGTGGATCACCGTGCTTGTTGGTGTATGTCAATGTGGCGATGGCAAAACACATAGGATAGATTTAGGCCCATAAGATGCCTAGCATAGCCGTTGATTGTTTGGCTTTGTCTGTCCATATTGCTTGATCTTATTTCATCAAACGCCAAGTTGGAGTTTATATCTGGTAGGGTGCACGGTTCCACACTTGGCTTGGATTTGAAGTTGACAACTTTGCTACCTTATCAAGAGTGTCATCGCATGTTGATTCTTGGATGTGACTGTTGCTAGCTTTTGAATCACCGAAGATGATGTTGATCGTTGAAGTAGCGCATTTTGAGGTAACTGTCCGGGAAACTCATCGAATACGGAGTTGTTGATGAGACAATCGTCCGAGAAACTCGCCAAACTTTGGATTATCAGTATGTTGATCAGTGTTGGAATTTTCTGAGCAGGACAGCCGTCACTTAGAGCTTCCTAAATTCACCCAAGCAGAATGACCGTTGCTTGGGATATCGTTGGTGAATTGATCGTCCGGGAGACTCGCTGAACATTAAATTATTGATATATCGATTGTTCGGGAAATTCGCTGAATGTGAGTTGTTGATATAGAGGTTCAGTGTTGAAATTATTCAAGAGGAGGGTGCCAGCGAGCTGAGGCTTGCGGGTCGCGTCGTAGAGAGGGACGCTGATGATGGCTTTAACAACATGGACCTATGTTCTGAGATTTTGATCATTGTAAGTACATGTACACAGCACTCAGCTATTTCTCCAAGAAAGTGATTTGTTGACTTGCTGATACATCCCATGTCCCAGATGTCCAACATCTTCAAAATATTCCTATAGCCTATGTGACAAGCAACCTCAGTAACTTCGGTGAGGTTGGTGAAGAAGTCGGCGTCGAGTGGGGAGAGTGACATCGAGTGGTGTTGATATTGGAGGAGAGGCCCCCGGCTAGGGACAAAGGCAGTATCGGGCCGAGATGGCGCTGGGTGGCACAACATAGTGGCGCCGAGGTCGGTAAGGGAGGTGCACCGACGTGGCGACAAAGTCAGGGCCGGAGAGGGTGGTGAAGATGTCACTGGTAGCACGGCATTGGGCTTGAGGCCGATAATGGTGACTTTGATGTTGGAGAAGAAGCCCCTAGCCAGGGCCACGACGTGTCGTGCACCTCGGTATTTCTACCGGCTTGAATGGCCAAATACTAATCCCAGAAGATCATAGCTAGTATTGCACTCAAGGACATTTGGAATATCATCGCATGCATGGAATTTAACTAGAAATTAACGTTTACATAGCATAAATAGCATCCCAGTTGACATAGACATTCACATAGTCTTGCACAGGACATAATTCAATAGCATAAAGAAACACAGCGGAAGACTTCAATGCGACGATACTCCGAGGTTGACCCGGAATGCGTAGCTAATCACCTTGACCCTCTTGGTCACAACTGGCACCGATGTCGTGATCTTCTCCTGAACAAATAATCCGTGATCCATATAATGAGTACACGGCTATCCAGCAAGCAGTCCTTAATATATGAATGCAAGATCAAAGGACAGGTTTGGTTATTTTGCCTAAATATGACCTATCTACTTGTTTATTTGTTCTTGATTCATTGAACATATGATAACACAAGAGCATAGCCAAAAGGACGGCTAACCAGCTTAGCATACGACGAGCGTAGCCATAGAAACGGCTAACCAGCTCCAAAGAGAGGCAATCTCTGCCTACACTACCATGAAGTTAATTATTTAAAACACGTTGGACTACCTTGTGTCAAACTCCTTTCCCCTGCCCATAACCGCGGGCACGGCTACCATGATAGTTTTAACTCTGCAGAGTGTGTACATGTTCCCCACAAGCCCCGTCTCATCCCGAAGGAGAAACAGTACAAAACCGTTCACTGCTTTCACCTGTCCCATAATGTACCCTTTCTTTTGGTTTCGCGCCCCATATGGTACACTTCGACCAGGCCGACAGTCATGCGACTCCTTCACCAGAGACGATAGCGCACCGCATGAGGTTAGCCCCATTTAAGCCATTCGAACCGGTGATCGCGAATCACGCCCCGCCCACTACGAGTACACCGGAAACTAGGTTTCCGCAGCTAATAGATTAGGGCCAGAAGGCACAAGTGGCTGTACGGTTCAGGTTCGGTATGGTAGTCACAAGTATACTGTCCTTATATGATAGAGGAAACCTGCACAACACAACCACAAGCCCAAAATCCGCCTCTTCTGGGTCTCCTCAAATCAACACACACCATGTTGATTTTAGTTAATTAGGTTTATCAAAACAGCACCACAAAGTCGAAACTTCACGGATAAAAGTTAATAATAAGTGAAACCTATCAACTACCAATCCCAGAAGCAAGGCTAAGCATCTACACAAGGATAGGCTTGGAAAACAGTACCAATCGGGCTAACAATGGTAGGCTAAATCATATTAATAGAGGACTAACATGAAATCGGATCAAAATAACACATACGATGATAATTAAAGCATGCAATTCAAATTAAGATGAAATAAATAAATTTTAGCAAACTAGGAATTCAATATGAATCTAGCTTGCCTTCGAAGAAGTTTGGATCTGGTTCTCCTCCTTCGAACGGCTCCGAAACAACTACCGGACAGCAGGTGCACGTCGGTTCTATGCGAAAAAGTAGTAAAACAAAAATAAATAGCAAACACAGAGAAAATAGTATGATAAAAATATTAAAAATTCTTGGGATTATTTGTGATTTTTGGGCTCTGGAATCATCTAAATCGGAGTTCGAAAACTCCTTAAACAATTCGTGGAAGTTGTGGTAAAAACAGAAAAGCTGGAAAAGATTAAATCCGTTTAACCATGGTTAACCGAGGGGAAACCGAGGAAACCCGGTTTGCACCGTCTACCGGGACAGGTGGCGGCATGGGATTGGGCGCGGCGGCACCTGGCTGGCGGGGACAAGAAAGGCGGCGCTCGGGGACGCGTGGCGGCATGCCACTGGTTGGCGGCGGGTCACGCAGCGAAGAGACAAGGGACACGCGGCTCGGGTGGATTAGGCGAGCGGCTGGGCATCGGGCGGGCGGCAAAGCGGCGGCGGCCAATGGGGAAGAGAGCACGTGGCGGTGGTGTCTCACGCTGGGCGCGGCCGACGAGGAAGCGATGGCGACATCGCGGCGGCTGGATTGGCTTGCGGCGGCGTGGCCGTCCACGCTGGGCGGCTGCTGGGAGGTGCGTGGCACGCGCTGGTTGGCGGCATGCCCGACTTTCCGTGTCGGTGCGGAAAGCGGGGTGGCGGCGGCTCGCCGGCGGCGATGGCGGCGGCCGAACTCCGGCCAAACTTCAGCGGGGCATATCTCCTTTGTTTTTCCACCAAATTGGGACTTTTATATAGTCAAATTGATTGTCTCGACGAGACCTCCAACGTGTTGCAAACCAATCTAACAGATGGGTTCTGGAATAGCAGAGATACCTCAATTTGCTTCGGTTTTGGCACGAAAACCGAGGTACGACTAGGGTTTCGTAGGGATTTGGGGTATTGGCCGACCAAGGGACCTCTAGGGGGTTTATATAGGGCTTGGGTTGTGTTAGATCAATTCTATTAGTGGTAGAATTGGATTTAGATGAGATTTAGATTATATTTGGTAGAATAAGAGTCCTAATGGGCTTAGGTTTAGGGGAAGTGGGTTTAGGCCTAGTTTGGGCCTAATTAGGCAATCCAAGCCTGGTTAGGGCCTTTTTCTATTGTTATTTTATGTTTTATCTTTTTATTTCCTTTATTTCTAATATATGACATAATAATTTTATTAGGATGTCACACGACGTCAAGCGTGTCATGGGCAGGGACTATGCCCACGGCCAAGAGGCGCAACATGGTGCCTGGACGAGGCGGCGTTGGCCTCGTGAAGTTGCCCGGCGTGGCAACGATGAAGACAAAGTGGCGTTGGTCTGATCACCGAGACCAACGCAAGACAGTTTCTTGAAAAGAAGCCGGCGTGGGAGATGCTATCTAGACCGAGGCCACTGTGGCCAGCAGTGTTGAGTTCCTTGGTCTGGTTGACAATGAAGTGGTCCGGATGGTGACTGTGGTCTGGCGGTGTGTTGGAGTCCGGGGTCAATGCAGCGATAGTGAAAATAGGGAAGAGGCCCCCACCCAGGACTGCACAGCGTGTAAATGGCGAGGCAAGGCGAGGCGGAGCCCAGGCGCCCGGGGCGCAGGCATGGGCACCGCGGGCACACAATTTGGGTAGCAAGAGTGGCACGGCCAAGCTTATGACAGCGCTGAAGGTATGGTATTGCTAGGCGGCGGCAATGACAGGCCTATGTGGGGCCTGTCCTTTGCCCACCACACGATCTGCACTAGTCCTCGGATCAAGACACTAGTGCACACCTTTCACATAGCCTAATCATTTCATACAAGCGGAAGTCTTATATATTACACAAATACTGTATTAAGCCTCGGGGCTAATAAGTATTACAAATGGCACATTGGCCCAAATAGTCGAAAGTCCAAAAGATCGAGTCGCGGAGACCCAAAGATGCAAAGAGTCTCGTGCGGCTATGCCTAAGCACTCGACCGAGAGACGCCTAAGCCTCGCCTCGTCGTCAAGAAAATCCTGTCCTTCATCTTCATGGCAGCGTCGACGATCCCCGCTCATATTCTCCATCTAAAAGAGAATATGAATGCGAGGTCGATGTCATCCAAACACTGGCGAGCTAACACCCAACCCGATGCAATTTAGTGATAGGGTTCCAAGGAAAGGTTGGGGTTTATTTGTTTGCGTAAAGCAAGTTTTCTAAATCAAAGCCTATGACTTAGCACTTTTAACCCAAAGTTACGCTAATCATTATTTTCATTGTTGTAGTTTGTCACAATCCACAATCCACATTTCCACCAATCACAATCCACATCCACACCGGTCCTTAAATCATCGCACACACCTGCCATCTCATTAGGGTGTGGCGCACCTGCCAGGATCTTACGCCCGTGAAGTGCCCGTTCTTCCCTAGCCGGGTGCCACGCCCGCACTAGAGTCACGGCTCCCGACACGTAAGACCTAGATCATCCCACGGATGACGACATGATCTTGTCTTCACCTCAAGCATGGCAGCGAGACAGGTACGCCCGCAGTCGTACTATCCTCGAATCCCCAATACTTGCACTACGCGCGATGGCCACGCGTTGTGGTGATAGGAACCAAATCCCGCAGCATTTGGTCACGACTTCATTGTGTGCCTCATCGCACACCCGTCCGGTCCACTCTACGAGTCACATCGGATCCGCCACCCACACATTCACATTCACTTCCTTCTTCGCTATCGTTCCTCGTGTGCCCCGCACACGATGTGGCGGAACCACCCCGTGGCGGCGATTAGCGACTCGCGTGTTGCCCGCGCTCCTCTCAAGACCGCGTCTGTGAACGATAGCCCTCTTCACATCACACCAAGAGCCTTGCTACTTCCACCTTAACCACAAGTCGGACCACGTCCGCTTTTCCCAATCACATCCCAACACACACATTGGCATGCCAGCCCAACTTCCAAATTCCATGTTTGATAAGTAATCATGTCCGGTGAATATCGGTTCACCGCCCGAGGCCAATTTAAGCCTAAAATTATTAATTGGACCTGAGCAATGTCTAAGCAAGTTTTAACCAAGACTTAAGAGTCTAAAATTGTTTTATTTTACCTAACTCGGGTCATCAAGGGAGATTTTCAAGGCAATCAAACTTAAAGTCAAAGGTCGATGGATATAATCAAGGCAATATCATCAAGGTAGAACAATAACAAATGATAATAAGGCATGATAAATCATGATTAAACAAGCAGGTATTGTTTACTTGAAAAGCATGCAATTTAATACGGTAAATAAAGTATTTAATAAAACTGGGAATCAATATGATCCATTAGAGTGTTAACTGGCACTAGGGAAAGCTAACTCTCCCTAATAAAAGCAAACACAATTATGGTTTAAGATGTTAACTCGCACTAGGGAAAGCGCATCCTCTCCCTAGTAAAAGCAACATTATTAAGGGTAGTATTAACTCGCACTAGGGAAAATCAAGATTCTCCTAGTAAAAGCAATCCTTAGAGGGTGAATGTTAACTCGCCTTGGGAATTGAAGTCCGGTCTTGTGCGGAGTCCTCGAACTGTGTTTCGGATCCTCTACGCCTAAACGGAGAATCAACAATTCATCATAAACACGATGCGGCGAAGAAGAGAATGATGCATGAAATGCAATCGAGGTCGCCAGATTCGCCATTTACTGATTCCTATGTTTAACTATCTACATGAATCCATATATATATATATATATATATCGAGAAAGTTCCATGATCCTTCTAAATAATGAATCATAGCGGAATGGCCGCGAAGTGCTCGTGAGATGATGCACATGATACATGTATATATATGTGTAATGAAATTTCTACCCTAATTAACCCAATAGGACAAAATATGGTTTTATCGTCTTTTAAAGTACTTTAAATAGTTAGAATTTGTTAACATGATACATGTAGCTAGTTATTCATGTTTCCTAATTATACCAATATTGAGTTAACATGTAATTAGGAAACATATTATAGGTTATATTATATTCACCTAGGTCCAAAAAGTCATTTATCGGCATCCATGATTTTCTTATGTTTAACTTAATTGTTAATCTATTTTTAATACACAACATTCCATTTTTTCTTATTTTTATATGAATTAATACCCTAAAATAAGCTTAATGGATTTAATCTAGAACCGTGTTCGATTCATCGTGTGTGGTACTATTTTTATTAAATCCAACACAAGCTCTAGTATTTACCCTACTTTTTTCCGAATTTTTAATGATATCTACCTATTTTAAATAAATCGCTTTATTTATCGTCTTTGTTTTATTTATAAAATCTGGGAAAAAAAGGTGAACAATATTGGTCGCCCGCTAACTCATGGCCGAGCCAACCACGCCGAAGACGATTGGAAGGCGAACTTCATGAGTGAAGGCGCTGGGGTCATAGGGCGCCTCCATTTATTCTCGACATGTGGGACCGAGGGCCCACATGTCGGCGACGTGAAGAAGCCGCGGGAGTTTTAAATCCATGAAGGCCGACAATTGGGCCCACTTGTCGGCGACCACACACGGTGAAGCCGCACGGATCTTAAGCGCGATCGGACGGCTCGCCGTCATCGTCTTCCTTCGCCGGCCAAGACGGCCGAGGCTAGCCGACGGCCAGCCGAGCTAGGTGCACCGCTTGGGGCGTTTTGGGTTCGGTGGAATCGGTGAGCTAACGCAAGATCTAGGGGTGCCTTGTCGAGGCGTAAACGGCCGGACGCGGCGAGCCATGCCCGGCGGCGGAACCGCTACCGGCGGACATGAGTAAATGACCTAGGGTCGAGCTTATGGAAAAATAGCGCGCATGAGCTATGCGGGGTTAGTGGGTGCTACCGAGCAAAAAGGTAGTCGGGGCACGGTTGGATCGGCAAGCGCCCACGTGCGGGTCCGAGCAAGGAAGGCGGCGCGCCAAGATGCCGTGAAGATGGCGGGCGGCCTGGGCCAAAAGAGGGAGCACGGTGTGAGGGAAGGCAGCGGCTCACCGAGCAAGGGCTTGCCGCGAAGCTCACCAGAGATGATGATCGGCGCGCCCCGAGCAGTCCGAGCAAGGAAGGCGCGCTCAAGATTTGGTGAAGATCGGCGGCCTCGGGCCAAAAGAGGGAGCACGGTGTGAGGGAAGGCAGCGGCTCACCGAGCAAGGGCTTGCCGCGAAGCTCACCGAGATGATGATCGGCGCGCCCCCGAGCAGGTCCGAGCAAGGAAGAACCAGGCGGTCGGCGGTGGCGATAAGCGTTCGACGAGCTCGGGATGACTCGGACCAATTCCTTCGGGCAGAGCTTCACGAGGTCATGGCGGCAAACGCGAGACAATGTGGAGACTAGGAGGTCTGGTTTGGCCGGGCGACGTGAGAGTGAAAAGAGGAGAAAACGGCCGATGTGGCGCGGTGGCATATGAGCTCGGTCCGAGCTCGGCTCTTGGCGAAGATGTGAGACGGTCACGAGGAGCTCTAGTGCTCATTGGCTAGCTGGGCGGTGGCTTGTTTGTGGCGAATGTCTGGCCGAGCCGGCAGATGAGATGGCTTTCGGCGGCATTGCCACCGAGACGCGGCGGTGCGGGGGCATCGATGGCGCGACCAAGTCGGCCATTGGGCAAGGTGGGCGGTGCTGGGAACTCCACGCAGCGAGCCGGCCGACAAAGACGGCATGTCGTCCATGGCGAAAGCAGTCAGAAGCGGCGATGGCAGCGTCGCGTCATGGTCGGAGGTGGGGTCCACAGGTCCAGCGACACACACAAGCCGCCAAGTGAAGATCTTCCCCGAGATTGGGCGGGGAGTGATGGTTGAGCCGGGTGGAAGGTGGCAAAGCGTTGACCAAATGCCCACAAGGGCGTAAAGGAATAGGAAGTCGCCATGTGGGCCCTACCAGGTCAAATTGGTCAACACCGAGTCAAACTCTCTATTAGGGTTTAAACTAATCTATGGATTTTTCCTGGGATTTTTAGGGCAATATAACATATTTAGGCTTATGTGATTATGTGTATACATATATATATATATATACATATATATATATATATATGTGTGTGTGTATGGATGTTTTATGAATATGAAAATATATTCCCAATTTAAGGTCCATTAGAATCTTATATTCCAACAATTTCTTAAATAGTGCTATAAATTATAAATTCTTATGCAAGGGTTTATTAATTAGCTATTTAGTGCTTTATTCAAACAAAAATCATCAATTTCAAATAGCTTCTAAAGTCTAGAAATGTGTGTTTGTCACATAGAAATTTTACGGGAAACGTCATAGCTTATGCAATGGTACAGAAGTGTTTTCAAAATATTATCATAACTTTGGGCTGTTACAAATCCTCCCCCCCTAAAAATAAATCTCGACCTCGAGATTTGACGGCTTAAGGGTTGAATAGGTGAGGGCATTCCTTCCGAAGCTTGTCTTCTGGCTCCCATGATAGCTGTCTTCCTGACCCATCATCCCATTGAACTTTACATATTTTAATGACCTTGCCTCTTATTTGTTTGTCGGAGAAGTCGACTATTTGAACAGGATGAGGTCGATAAGTGAGGTTTTTATTTAGTGGCGCTGGTGGTTGGGCGATGTGTTCTTTCTCAGGTACTCTCAGGCATTTCTTGAGTTGCGATACATGGAACACATTGTGTATATCTCCAAGTTCGGCAGGCAATTCCAACTCGTATGCCACTTGACCTCTCTTGGCAATGATTTGGTAAGGCCCGATATATCGGGGGGCTAACTTTCCCCTTTGCTGGAATCTTTGAATTCCCTTGGACGGTGACACCCTAAGGTATACTGGATCCCCGATGGAGAAGGAGAGTTCTCGACGGCGATGGTCCGCGTAGCTTTTCTGTCGGGATTGAGCAGCTAACAATCGTTCTCGAATGATTTTTACCATCCTTTCGGCTTCTTGCAATGACTCCTTTCCAAACACTTGTCGCTCTCCAACTTCTGACCAAAACAGGGTGTCCTCTGGCGTCGTCCATCTGAGGCCTCAAAAGGGACATCTTTAAACCGGTTTGATAGTCTGTTGTTGTAGGTGAATTCAGCATATGGCGCCATTTCTCCCAATCATGGAGAACTCCAAAATGCATGTTCTCAAAGATATCTTCTAGGACTTGGTTGACTCGCTCGGTCTGTCCATCTGTTTGAGGATGGTAGGTCATCTTGAAAAGACGATCGGTTCCAAGGGCACTATGTAGCTTTTCCCAAAATTGGGAAGTGAATTGGGATCCACGATCCGAGATTATTCTTTAGGAACTCCATGGAGAGTGACTATCCTTGCCATATAGAGTTCACTAACTTATCTCCCTTGTAAGTCGTCTTGACCTAATAAAGTGGGCCACCTTAGTTAACTTTGTCCACTATGACCCAAATGGAGTCACACCCAGTCTTTGTCTTGGAAGCCCTAAGATGAAGTCCATTGTTACTTCTTCCCATTTCCACTCAAGTATCTTCAGAGGTTGCAGCAGTCCTGCTGGGCGTTGATGCTCGGCTTTAACCAATTGACAGGTATGACATTTGGCTACATACTCGGCCACATCTCGCTTTAAACGGGGCCACCAAAATTGGGCTTTTAGGTCTTGATACATTTTGGTGCACCCGGGGTGAAGGGAGAAAGGGGATTCATGGGACTCCTTTAAGATGTGATTCTTCAACTCTTGGTCATGGGGAACGAAAATCCTTTGTCCCATCCGTAGGATTCCCTGTTCATCCTCCATAACCTGGCACCCATATTTCCTTTTCATTTGGTCTCTTATCTTATGGGCGCTAGAGTGACTCTTTTGTAGTTCCTTGATTTGGTCAAACAAGTCGGTTGAACCACCGGGGTGGCTAGGTAACCGGCCTCTACCAAACTCAAGTTTAATGCGTCCATATCCTTTACGATTTGTTCAGGAATTTCGGGACCACAAGTTACGTTTATACGGGTAGCTGTCTGTTGAGGAGTCACTTGATTACACTGCGGCTTTCGGCTGAGGGCATCGGCCACCACATTGGCCTTGCCTGGGTGATATAGGACATTCAAGTTGTAGTCCTTGATCAGTTCCAACCACCTTCTCTGGCGCATATTTAGATTGGCTTGGGTAAACATGTATTTCAAACTCTTATGGTCGGTATAAACATCACACTGCTTACCCATTAAATAATGTCTCCAAATCTTTAGAGCATGAATAACTGCGGCCAGCTCCAGATCATGAGTTGGATAATTCTCTTCATGCCTCCTGAGCTGTCGAGAGGCATAAGCGACTACCCTTCTTTCTTGCATGAGTACACAGCCCAATCCTTGCTTTGAGGCGTCACAATATACTTCAAACTTTTTGTCGGTATTTGGTGTTACCAACACAGAGCGGTAGTCGGTTTGATTTTTAGCTCTTGGAAGCAGTCCTCACAGGCCTTTGTCCAATCAAACTTCTGCTCCTTTTTTAATAGTTGGGTCATAGGTTTGGCAATTCTAGAAAAGCCTTCAATGAACCTTCTGTAATACCCTGCCAACCCTAGGAAACTTCTCACTTCCTTTACGGTGGTAGGGATTTAATCCATAACTGCCGCTACCTTGGAAGGGTCGACCTTGATTCCTCGCCAGAGATGATATGCCCGAGGAAGCTAATATCATCTAGCCAAAATTCGCACTTGCTGAATTAGGCGTAAAGCTGGTGTTCTCGAAGCTTGTCGAGGACCAATCTTAGATGCTTCTTATGTTCCTCGTCATCTTTGGAATATACCAGATGTCGCCGATAAACACTACGCATGACGGTGGTCTAAGTATTCCATAAGGATCATATTCATCATATTCATGAAATGGGCCGGGGCGTTGGTAAGTCCAAAGGACATAACCAAGAATTCATACAGCCCATATCTTGTGGTGAAGGCAGTTTTGGGTATATCTTCCCTTCTGACCTTGACTTGATGATATCCTGATCGAAGATCAATCTTTGAAAACCTTTTGGCTCCACGAAGTTGATCAAACAGGTCATCAATTCGAGGCAAAGGATATTTGTTTTTGATAGTAACTGCATTGAGGGCTCGGTAATCCACTACCAGCCTTCGACTACCATCCTTCTTATCTACAAACATGGCTGGTGATCCCCATGATGACGAACTGGGGCGGATCAATCCTTTTTGCATCAGTTCTTCCAACTGTTTCTTGAGTTCTGCTAGCTCTACAGGATTCATCTTGAAGTAAGTCTTGTAGATGGGTGCCGTGCCTGGTGCCAGCCCAATGGTGAATTCCATTTCCTGTCGGTGGCACACTGGCGATCCTCCGGAACACATCTAGATATTCCTTGACCATCGGTACCTTCGCAGATTATCTTCCTCCAAGAACCGATGGCTCTTCCCCATCCGAAAGGGGCATCAACTTTCCAAACCCTCTCGTAACTGTGGGGCTTAACCAGTTTTACTTCTCTCTTCTCACAATCTAACACCCTCTATAAAGGTCACCACCCATACCAATGATCACATCTATTCCCATATTGGGAAGGACCATTAGGTCGAACTGGAAGCTGATCCTCTCCTGAGAAATATCTATTCCCTTACAAGCCCTGCTGGCTTTTAGATTTCCACCAGGAGACTTTATCATTAGGGGTTTATCCAAAGGAAAAGTTTGCAGTTCAAGCTTATCCACAAAACTCTTAGATATAAACGAATGAGATGCTCCGGAATCAAAAAGTACTTGAGCAGGGTGGCGATGGATTCTAACGCATCCATAAGTACTCCAGAGCCTCCTCTGCATTTTCGTGGAGATTTGGTTGAGGCGTCCTCTTCCATAAGCTGGCGGGGTAGATTTGACTGGGGCAGTTCCTCTTCCACGCCCAGCTGGCTATGGGCTGGCCACGGGGTGGGGCGATATCAAAGCGTGGCTGCTGAGTCTTCCAGGTTGGGCACTCATTGGCATAGTGCCCCGGCTGATGGCACTTGAAGCAGGTTCCAGCAGCCTTTATCATTCGCATCCACCCGGTCGCGGGGCACCGCCGGCTGGGTTGTAGGTCTTCTTGCAGAGGAGGAGCGGTCGGCTACCACCGGCTTGGTAGGTACGCGCTGGATAGTCCTGAAAAGCGCGGTGGTGGTGGCCTTGATCGATAGGTGGGGCGGTAGGGTCGGGACGGCCGATCCTGCAGGCACTCGTGCCTCCATCTTGCGCTTATGCTAGCTTCTTCCCCTTTAGCTCCTTCTCCGAATGAGAGCTTTGTTCACCAGCTTGATGAAAATTTGTGAGATCGAGAAGGATGAGCTTAGAACGGTAAGTGGGAGCCATTCCTTCTAAAAACTTGTCGATTTTTTCCTCATCATCTGCTATGTCTTGTCGAGCATATCGAGCGAGCAAGTTAAACTTGGTCAAATACTGCCGACCGTCATGTTTCCTTGCCGCAGATTGCGGAACTCTTGTTTCTTCATTTCGAGCACTCCTCGAGGAATGTGATTTTCCAAACACCCTTTCAAATTCAGCCCATGGTACATTACGGGTGGCGGCTTGTAGGTTTGGTACCTCTGTTGTTCCCCAATTGCATTCTCATCACCTCCCTCCTCAAGATTGGCAGCATCCTGACCTGGTTCTCCATTGTTATCAGCCTCCGCTTCATCCTCATCCTCATCTTCTACCTCATCAGGACGGGTAGCAAGATAATTTTCCCACCACACTTCGGCGGGTCCTTCAAGCAGTTGGGTGGCAAACAACACCTATCCTCATCCCGCATCGGATAAGGTTCACCATTTAACCACCGCCCTAAGCCAATCTTCAAAGATCTGTGGGTTCGGTGGCATAGGTGAAGGTCGGGGCTTGGTTCTCATGAAATCGCCAATTTAGATCCTTGGCGATGTTGAGCGACTTCGTCGCGCAACTTGTTGACTTTCTAGTATCGCCCAAGCATCTGGGCACGACACGCCATAACTTGTGCTGTGGTAGGATTCCCAGCAGGTGGCGGGGGTAAGTTGCCGCGGCCTCGACCATGGCCCCGGTTGTTAGCGGCACCGGCGCCTCGGCCTCTTGCGGCAGCGCGCCCACGAGCCATCTGCATAATCTCTACTAATTCAAACTCAACGCCTAACATGCATGCATGATGTTCAGAAAATGTGCGAAAAGATCCAAATGCAATCATAAGTGCGGAAAAGCAAATCCATACATAGTTCAAGGGGACTAAATAGTACAAACAGCTCACGCCGATCGTCTACTACGGCGTGGCAAAAGCTACCGAATACTGACTAGGCTGTGCGTAGTCTATTCCTGAGCTACATCTACAGCTACTACATCTAGCTTCTACTAGGGAGCTAGACAACAAAAGTAGTACATCCTGCTGCTACGCCCTAACGGGCACGACGAGAGTAGGTGTACGGCGGACGGCCTGCAGGGTATCTCCCCGGAGCGTAGAGGTAGTCCTCCAGGGTCAACGCCGAAGGAGCGGCGTCACAAGAGCTGGTGGAGGGTGCTAGAGGCTGAGGAACCTCCAGTGGAGGGTCGTGGCGGGGAATCCCCACCAAGGCCCTGGGGGGTAAACACCTCTTCCGAGGGGTAACGCGAGAGCGTGCCCTACGGGGGTGCGGTGGTGCTGGTGGAGGCGGTCCTTGGAGTGGACCGGGATGGTCCATCCCAGCTCGAGGAGGGTGAGCAGGATCCAGCAGATCCAGCTCAGCAAGGGCCTCATCCTCTCCCCGCCGCAGACTGGAGGTGGCGGGAGAGGTGATAGGCTCGACGGTAGGAGCTACTGGCGCTGGTGTCCGACTCCGAGAGAAGTGCGGAGGATCTGGATCTCTCCAGAGCTCGCGGCGAAGCGTGTCGGCTCCATGTGTGCGAGACGGACAAGGCGGAGAAGCTCTGGGTCCAGCTCCTCGTGCTCGGCCCTCCTAGACCGAGAAGCAAGTGAAGGGAGCGCCTAGCGAGATGCAAAAGGTCCCCAACAAGGTCGAGGGTATTCTCTCGAAGTTTCTGGATTGCCATCATAGCGATATCGTGATGGCAAAATCCAGCTGGTCTCGGGCACCTTGTCCGTGTCGGTGTGCCACGACGTCAGCAAGTAGTAGACCCTAACCTCGACCTCGTAAGCGAGGCGGGTAAAGTCCGCACGAGCCTCCAAAAGTAGGTGGGGGGGCCTCAAACCCCAAGTAGTCTCAGAAGCTCTCAGAAGACTCAGGCGTTCTCCCTCGGGGTCCAGACGGTACCCAAAAGTGGAACGCTGGTCAAGAATCCGCATGCGGAATCTCCATCTACAAAATAGTTTTACAAATTTAAGGAGTTAGCACCTTTTAATACAAGAACTAGTAGAAGGATAGATTATAGCATTCTTTTTAAAAGAAGCGAAGTTTATAAGTAAGGAAATCTCCCTTTTAGCTTAAAATAATCTTAGGCTATCGGCCAAGGTCTAGGGCTCCACAGTCTTATGCTCGATACCACTCTGTGGGGCTGTCCTTTGCCACACACACGATCTGCACTAGTCCTCGGATCAAGACACTAGTGCACACCTTTCACATAGCCTAATCATTTCATACAAGCGAAGTCTTATATATTACACAAATACCAGATAAGCCTCGGGGCTAATAAGTATTACAAATGGCACATTGGCCCAAATAGTCGAAGTCCAAAAGATCGAAAGCGGAGACCCAAAGATAAAGAGTCTCGTCGGCTATGCCTAAGCACTCGACCGAGAGACGCCCTAAGCCTCGCATACGGTCGTCAAGAAAATCCCGTCCTTCATCTTCATGGCAAAGCGTCTCGATCCCGCTCATATTCTCCATCTAAAAGAGAATATGAATGCGAGGTCAATGTCATCCAAACACCGGCGAGCTAACACCCAACCCGATGCAATTTAGTGATAGGGTTCCAAGGAAAGGTTGGGGTTTATTTGTTTGCGTAAAGCAAGTTTTCTAAATCAAAGCCTATGACTTAGCACTTTTAACCCAAAGTTTCGCTAATCATTATTTTCATTGTTGTAGTTTGTCACAATCCACAATCCACATTTCCACCAATCACAATCCACATCCACACCGGTCCTTAAATCATCGCACACACCGCCATCTCATTAGGGTGTGGCGCACCTGTTAAGGATCTTACGCCGGCAAGTGCCCGTTCTTCCCTAGTCGGGTGCCACGCCCGCACTAGAGTCACGGCTCCCCGACACGTAAGACCTAGATCATCCCACGGATGACGACATGATCGTCTTCACCTCAAGCATGGCAGCAGAGCGTGGTACGCCCGCAGTCGCACTATCCTCGAATCCCCAATACTTGCACTACCGCGCGATGGCCACGCGTTGTGGTGATAGGAACCAAATCCCGCAGCATTTGGTCACGACTTCCGCTGTGTGCCTCATCGCACACCCGTCCGGCCCACTCTACGAGTCACATCGGATCCGCCACCACACACATTCACATTCACTTCCTTCTTCGCTATCGTTCCTCCGTGCCCCTGCACACGATGTGGCGGAACCACCCCTCGTGGCAGCGATTGGCAGCTACGCGTGTTGCCCCGCGCTCCTCTCAGCACCGCGTCTGTGAACGATAGCCCTCTTCACATCACACCAGTAGCCTTGCTACTTCCACCTTAACCACAAGTCGGACCACGTCCGTTTTCCCAATCACATCCCAACACACACATTGGCATGCCAGCCCAACTTCCAAATTCCATGTTTGATAAGTAATCATGTCCGGTGAATATCGGTTCACCGCCCGAGGCCAATTTAAGCCTAAAATTATTAATTGGACCTGAGCAATGTCTAAGCAAGTTTTAACCAAGACTTAAGAGTCTAAAATTGTTTTATTTTACCTAACTGGCTGTCAAGGGAGATTTTCAAGGCAATCAAACTTAAAGTCAAAGGTCAGATGGATATAATCAAGGCAATATCATCAAGGTAGAACAATAACAAATGATAATAAGGCATGATAAATCATGATTAAACAAGGTGTATTGTTTACTTGAAAAGCATGCAATTTAATACGGTAAATAAAGTATTTAATAAAACTGGGAATCAATATGATCCATTAGAGTGTTAACTGGCACTAGGGAAAGCTAACTCTCCCTAATAAAAGCAAACACAATTATGGTTTAAGATGTTAACTCGCACTAGGGAAAGCGCATCCTCTCCCTAGTAAAAGCAACATTATTAAGGGTAGGTATTAACTCGCACTAGGGAAAATCAAGATTCTCCCTAGTAAAAGCAATCCCTTAGAGGGTGAATGTTAACTCGCCTTGGGAATTGAAGTCCGGTCTTGTGCGGAGTCCTCGAATCGTGTTTCGGATCCTCTACGCCTAAACGGAGAATCAACAATTCATCATAAACACGATGCGGCGAAGAAGAGAATGATGCATGAAATGCAATCGAGGTCGCCAGATTCGCCATTTACGATTCCTATGTTTAACTATCTACATGAATCCATATATATATATATATATATATCGAGAAAGTTCCATGATCCTTCTAAATAATGAATCATAGCGAATGGCCGCGAAGTGCTCGTGAGATGATGCACATGATACATGTATATATATGTGTAATGAAATTTCTACCCTAATTAACCCAATAGGACAAAATATGGTTTTATCGTCTTTTAAAGTACTTTAAATAGTTAGAATTTGTTAACATGATACATGTAGCTAGTTATTCATGTTTCCTAATTATACCAATATTGAGTTAACATGTAATTAGGAAACATATTATAGGTTATATTATATTCACCTAGGTCCAAAAAGTCATTTATCTAAGATCCATGATTTTCTTATGTTTAACTTAATTGTTAATCTATTTTTAATACACAACATTCCATTTTTTCTTATTTTTATATGAATTAATACCCTAAAATAAGCTTAATGGATTTAATCTAGGAACCGTGTTCTACATCGTGTGTGGTACTATTTTTATTAAATCCAACACAAGCTCTAGTATTTACCCTACTTTTTTCCGAATTTTTAATGATATCTACCTATTTTAAATAAATCGCTTTATTTATCGTCTTTGTTTTATTTATAAAATCTGGGAAAAAAAAGGTGAACAATATGGTCGCCCGCTAACTCATGGCCGAGCCAACCACGCCGAAGACGATCGAAGGCGAACTCGCGAGTGGTATTTGGGGTCATAGGCGCCTGATTATTCTCGACATGTGGGACCGAGGGCCCACATGTCGGCCGACGTGAAGAAGCCGCGGGGAGTTTTAAATCCATGAAGGCCGACAAATGGGCCCACTGTCGCCGACCACACACGGTGAAGCCGCACGGATCTTGGCGCAGTCGGACGGCTCGCCGTCATCGTTTTCCTTCGGCGGCCAAGACGGCCGAGGCTAGCCGACGGCTAGCCGAGCTAGGTGCACCGCTTGGGGCGTTCTTGGGTTCGGTGGAATCGGTGAGCTAACGCGCATCTAGGGGTGCCCTTGTCGAGGCGTAAACGGCCGGACGCGGCGAGCCATGCCCGCGGCGAACCGCTACCGGCGGACATGAGTAAATGACCTAGGGTCGAGCTTATGGAAAAATAGCGCGCATGAGCTATGCGGGGTTAGTGGGTGCTACCGAGCAAAAAGGTAGTCGGGGCACGGTTGGATCGGTGCGCCCACGCGGGTCCGGAGCAAGGAAGGCGGCGCGCTCAAGATCTTTGGTGAAGATCGGGCGAAGCCTGGGCCAAAAGAGGGAGCACGGTGTGAGGGGAAGGCAGCGGCTCACCGAGCAAGGGCTTGCCGCGAAGCTCACCAGAGATGATGATCGGCGCGCCCCCGAGCAGTCCGGAACAAGGAAGGCGCGCGCTCAAGATTTGGTGAAGATCGGCGGCCTGGGCCAAAAGAGGGAGCACGTGTGAGGGAAGGCAGCGGCTCACCGAGCAAGGGCTTGCCGCGAAGCTCACCAGAGATGATGATCGGCGCGCCCTCGAGCAGGTCCGAGCAAGGAAGAACCGGCGGTCGGCGGTGGCGAGAAGCGTTCGACGAGCTCGGGATGACTCGGACCAATTCCTTCGGGCAGAGCTTCACGAGGTCATGGCGGCAAACGCGAGACAATGTGGAGACTAGGGAGGTCTGGTTTGGGTGGCGACGTGAGAGTGAAAAGAGGAGAAAACGGCCGATGTGGCGCGGTGGCATATGAGCTCGGTCCGAGCTCGGCTCTTGGCGCCAAGATGTGAGACGGTCACAGAGGAGCTCTAGTGCTCATTGGCTGGCTGGGCGGTGGCTTGTTTTGCTGGCGAATGTCCGAGCCGGCAATGAGATGGCTTTTCGGGCGGCATTGCCGGCCGGAGACGCGGCGGTGTTGGGGGCATCGATGGCGCGACCAAGTCGGCCATTGGGCAAGGTGGGCGGTGCTCGAACTCCACGCTGAGCCGGCCGACAAGACGGCATGTCGTCATGGCGGCGAAAGTGCAGCAGCGGCGATGGTCGCGTCGCGTCATGGTCGGAGGTGGGGTCCACAGGTCCAGCGCACACACAAGCCGCCAAGTGAAGATCTTCCCGAGATTGGGCAGGGAGTGATGGTTGAGCCGGGTGGAAGGTGGCAAGCGTTCGGCCAAATGCCCACAAGGGCGTAAAGGAATAGGAAGCGCCATGTGGGCCCTACCAGGTCAAATTGGTCAACACCGAGTCAAACTCTCTATTAGGGTTTAAACTAATCTATGGATTTTCCTGGATTTTTAGGGCAATATAACATATTTAGGCTTATGTGATTATGTGTATACATATATATATATATATACATATATATATATATATATGTGTGTGTGTATGGATGTTTTATGAATATGAAAATATATTCCCAATTTAAGGTCCATTAGAATCTTATATTCCAACAATTTCTTAAATAGTGCTATAAATTATAAATTCTTATGCAAGGGTTTATTAATTAGCTATTTAGTGCTTTATTCAAACAAAAATCATCAATTTCAAATAGCTTCTAAAGTCTAGAAATGTGTGTTTGTCACATAGAAATTTTACGGGAAACGTCATAGCTTATGCAATGGTACAGAAGTGTTTTCAAAATATTATCATAACTTTGGGCTGTTACAGCCTAGGCGCGCGGGGGAGCATGAGCGGCAGCGCGGCCGACGGGGCGCAGCCAAGGACGGCGTGGCCGGCGGAGCGCAGCCAAGGGAGAGGAGCACGGCGGCGGGGCGTAGCCATGGGAGAGGCACACGGCGGCGGGGCCAAGGTGGCGGCGTGCACGGCGCTCGGTTGCCGGGGTGTTGCACTTGGCGTGAAGCGATGCGGCGCGCAATGAAGATAACGAGGCCGGGGTGTAGGCAGGGGCGGCGCTGCAGCGTGGCGGCCAAGCCCCAGAGGCGGCGGCGTGGTGCTAGGCGACGAGCGACACGCTTGGTCGCGAAGCGTGAAGAGGCGGTGGACCTGCGCGGGGTGGAGCAGCAGGCAAGCGTGGTAGCCAGGCGCGCAGCGAGGTCAGGGGCGGCGCTAGCGGTGGCTCGCGTGAAGTGAGGCAGAGCAGTGCCTAAGATATAAGAAAAAGAAAAATAGTGAATGACGCAGTGGCTGGGCCGAGTGTGGGCATGGCCAGGCGTGCGAAGGTGCGAGCGTGGGCGTGGCTAGGCGAGGCAGCGACAGTGCCCAGGCGCGCGGGGGAGCACGAGGGGTGGCGCGGCCGACGGGGCACAGCCAAGGGCGGCGTGGCCGGCGAGGCATAGCCAAGGGAGAGGCGTGGTGGCGGGGCCACGGTGGCAGCGTGCGCGGTGCTCGGCTGCCAGGGTGTTGCACTTGGCGTGAAGCTGTGCAGCGCGCAATGAAGAGAACGAGGCCGAGGCGTAGGCAGGGGCGGCGCGGTGGCGTGGCGGCCAAGCCCCAGAGGCGGCAGTGCAGTGCTAGGCAACGAGCGACGCGCTTGGTGGCAACGCGGTGAAGAGGCAGTGGACCTGCATGGGGTGGAGCAGCAGGCAAGCGTGCGGCCAGGTGCGCAGCGCGGTCAGGGGTGGCGCAGGCGGTGGCTCGCGTGAAGTGAGGCAGAGCAATGCCTAAGATAGAAGAAGAAGAAATGACAGGGAGGTTGGGGTGGATGAAAAAGAGACAAAGCCCCAAGAGGAGCACCGGGGAGAAGAAACCAGAGGTAGCATGGGGATGAGATGGAGGGATGAAAAGAAAGAGAGAGCCATCGGGAGATGGGAAAGATGGCAGTGATGGAAAAAAGAAAAGAGGAAGGGCAGCAAGGGTGGTCTGGTCACCGCTCTGAGGCAGCCATGACCTGGCTTTTTTACCTTTTCCTCTTGCCGCGTGTGTCCTTCCCGCGTGAGTCCTTCCCTCCGCCACTCTACGCGTGATGCTTTTTTTCCTTACTTCTCCTTGCTTGCGTTGCGTGCATTGGCTCTGGTTCGATGCCTCTCCAATCTGATTTTCGCGTTGCGATCTGCCTTCGCGTGCGCGTCTCCGATCCTCTCGTGAAGCCACTCCCCCGGTGAGGCCGGGTCTCGGTTGCTTATATAGGGCTGTAGAGATAGATAGAGATAGGAATAGAGATAGAGATAAAATTGGTTAGATTTGAGATTGAAATTTATAACAAATTCTATCTCTTATCTAATGCAGACTTTTATAGATATAAATTAATCTCATTTTAAATTAAAACGAAATTAATTTTCCAACAGGAACACGTACGGATCAGTGTGAATTCGACTGTGCAATCCTAAAAAAGAAGCATGGCCGAGTCATTTTCTACGGCAATCGCTCGATCTCTGTCCGAGTTTTGTCCATCAGGCCTGGCTTTCGCAGCAATGATCAGAAGCAGAACATAAGCAGGTCATCTTCAGAAGCACCGCCTTGCCCGGCTCAGTACTGTTCATTCCTAGTTGCTCAAATGGTATTTTTCCTTTCTATAACCTTGGGTGAACTCGCCACTAGGTCCATGAGTTTCACCATCAATAAATTGTTGATAATTAAGCAGTTTAGACCAAATAAAATTGATGAATGGTGCATGTTTTTTTCCCTTGCCAAACAATCGTAAACATGCACTAGTTTAGAAAGAATTGGGTTCTAGACATCCTTTTTTTTTCTCTATTTGGAACATCAAAATATTAGTTTGTAGTGGTGGATTTTAGGTGGACAAAGAAAAACTTACTATAGTTTCCTGTTGGGTAGAGTGGGGCGAAGAGGGACCCAATTACATTTTTACCAAAATTTTTTCGCAAGATAGCATGCGGAGAGGGTAGGGACTAATCACAAATCTTAGAGCACGTTCGATAGTCGCATACATGCATAGAACTGCATGTATATGCTCCATGTCCAAACTCATCTCTATTTGGTCATGGACAGGAAATCGTCCTTAACTTTGCTTTCATGATGGAGGTTCAGGTTGGCTATCTTGGGCGGTGGTCTGGTGACGACGGGATTCCAAAGTCGCTCCAATAGGAATGGAGACACCTGCCCAATGGACCAAGTAAAAACGTATCTGCCTTTGGCGAATGTCCACACAAAAAGAGCGGCGTAGGTCTCACGGTCACGTACCAGATGGCGATGATGGATCAATGAGTCAGTAAGCAAAGACCCACAAGTCAAGAGCAATGCCAAAGGTGCTGAGCATGAAATGGACTCAATCATTTTCTACGGTAGTCGCTCTCTCCCTGCTAGCTGGCTGATATTGCGCTCAGCTTTCCTAAGCAGGAATTAGCAGCAACGACCAGAAGCAGAGTATAAACTCTAGAGCAATTCACATTGCACGCCTCAGTGTTCATGCCCTCGTCCACCCGTTGCCCAAATGGAGATTTTCCTTTCTGCTGTGTGTGGTGAGCTCGCCTCTAGATCCATGAACTTCATCGTCCAAAAATACTCCACGCCGCCGGCGATGGCTGTGGAGGATGGCCTACAAAGGATTCTACTCCGGGCGCAGGTCATCGTCGACGAGGCTGCAGGGCGACACATCACAAATCGAGGGATGCTCCAGCAGCTGAACATGCTCAGGGATGCCATGCACCGAGGCTACTACCTACTTGACACCTTCAGATACGGAGCTCACAAGGAAGACGGGGCTACAAGTCAGGTTGTTAGTCACTCATCGGCTCTGTCTAAATTCAGTTATGCCCGCCGTCTCTGTCTAAATTCAATTATGCCCACCGTCTCTGTCTATCAAGTAACAGTAGAACGTCTGTAGAAGAGTTGCAAGAGGTGCAGGATAGTTTGAACACCATGATTATTGATGTGACCGAGTTAGTTGTGTTCTTGAAAAACTACCCTAGTCTATACCGCCAGCCTTATTGCATGCATCTATTGCTGGACAAGTGCATGTTTGCTCGCCAAATGGAAATAGAGTTGATCACGAGTTTCTTGTTGCGCATCAACCAACAGGGTGAGGATGAATGCGATGTTCTACCGATTGTTGGTCCCGGAAGAGCCGGAAAGAGCACCCTTGTTGCTCATGTCTGCAACTATGAAAGAGTCCGTGACCATTTTGCACAAATCATGTTTTTGAGAGAAGAGGATTTTAGAGGAGAAAAACTAGCAACCTTGATGGACAGATTTGGAGATGCACATCAAAATAGTACCATAGAAGAAAATGGGAGGTTGCTAATTGTTGTTGAGGTGGTTTTGGATCTTGATGAAGATGCGTGGAAAATATTGCGTTTCGCTTCTAAACAGTGTGTTGCAAGAGGTAGTAAGATCATAATCACAAGCCGATCGAACAATATCATGAAACACGGAACAGTGCAGGCTTTAACGCTAAAACAACTGTCACAGGAATCTTATTGGTATTTCTTCAAGGTGATCACCTTTGGAAGCACGAACCCTGATCTATACCCAAAACATGCCTATTTGGCCATGGAGATAGCCAGGATGCTGAAAAGATCCTTCACTGCTGCAAACTCCATCTCTCTCATAATGAGAGCTAATTTTGCCATCCACTTTTGGTGCAAGCTTCTCATACATTTGAGAGCCTACGTAGAGAAACATCTCTCTATCTTTGGTGGGCATCCGTGTGACCTTCTGCACACAAACAAACCAATATATATTCGAAGAATGGGTACAACTACTGAAGATTTCTTTGTGTCCGATCAATATCAAACATGCTCTTCTCAAGAGGAGCTTCCCAAGATAACTTTACAAGATGTGATGTCTGGGAACACCAAGCCTCATGGCACCTTCAAGGTTTTAGCATGGAGGTCTCAGATACCACCGTACAATTGCTGCATCTATACTTGTCAGATTCGGAAGTTGCAAGCCAAAGTTAAGAGGAAGCGCTCTCTAGACGATAATCTCAAATGTGGTTGATTTTTTTCAATATCAAGCTTGCATATGCAGGAGTACATGCTAGATATGTACTTTTTTATTATTTGTTACTTTTATGTAAAAAAAGCTGGATATGTACTGTGTACTGCAATCTTCTTGTATTAAAAAATATTTACTGCAATCTTCTTGTATGTAAAAATGACGTCGCATGACACGGAGATATATAAGTTATAATGGAAGCATAATTTCTAATCGCTATACCAACATCGAATGAACTAACCATTACACAATCAAAACTTAAATGCTTACTACAGAGAAAAGGCTACAAAAACAAGATGATATGACAAACAAATTGTCACATAAAAGACAAGCTGCCAAAAAAGAAAACAAAAAAAATCTGAGTCTCAAAACAACCAGACAATCCTAACATCCTAGCAGTTGTACCTCTGTGCATCCACCACATAAAAGCTGGTCACTAACCTTCATGCCATTCCTCTCCTGTTAGAGAAGAACTGAGATTGAATATGAACCCTGCAGCATTTGCGACTCCTTGAATCCGGAACTTTTCAGACCAATATGGAGCAACAATACAACCTCATAGTGACAATTTCTAAAATGAAAATCCAAGTACAGCTTCAACAATTGCTTCAGAAAATTTTTAATCTCTCTCAATTCATGTCCATGTCAAAGTCACTAACCTTAGCCAGCAAAGTAAATTCATATTAGTGCTCAAATTAGTTGTTTGAATCCTTCATGTTCTAGTTTGTCAGATTTGTCATTGATATTAGCATTGACTGCTTCCAGATATTAGCATTGACAGTGCATACAAGAGTAGATCATCTCTGAAAAGAAAAGAGCCACGGTCATAGATGTTCTGTTCTGGTGGAATATAACCTCGGCTCATTGTTGGAACAACTGCCATTCTGGACATTTACATTACTGAAACTGCGATCTGTCAATGGCATACACTTCACAAACCATACAGGAGTTCAAGCCAATTAAAGCTGTCAATCTGAATAAAGAAACTGAATACAAGGCAATTATAGGAGTTCAAGCCAATTACAAAAGTGGACAAAAGAATGACATAATCAATCACAGATTTCAAGCAAACAATCCATACAACGAAGCTTTATCCCTGCTGGCCAGGAACAAATCTTGCTAAGAATTATTCGTGGCCTAGAATTTTTGCAAAGGAACAGAAGAAATCAGCAATGAGGCCAGAGCAATGAAGAGCAACGTGGGGCAGTAGCGGTAGATCCCGGCTATGGCGCTTGTCCTGGTGGCATCAATGCACATGGAGCAAAGCTGCAGAGAGGACGGGTCGTGGCACATGGTGGAAGAAGTAGAGGAGGAGGCGAGGTGGGAAATCCCGGCGGCTGCGCTCCTCCCGCCGATGGATCTGGCAGCAGTGCTCCTCTTGTGGCTAGGGTTGAGAGAGGAATGGGGAAGGAGGGATGGGGGAGCTAAGAGGAGGTGGCGGCCCTTCCAGCGGCAGCTCCACGGCGGTGGCTCCCCGCCTCCTCGCCGATGGCACTAGGGATTTCCATGGGGGAGGATAGGAATCACGAGAGGAGAGGGTAGGAGAGAGAGGCCACAGAGGAAAATAGGGGCAACGGGCAGGAGACTCGGCCGGGTGGGGCTCGGCCTGGCAAGCGCGGACAGGGAGTGCACATGGATAATGTAGGGGCTGTTTGGTTGCCGTATGAGTTCAGCCAGGCTGTATGAGCTCAGCCAGGCTAGTGGGAGACAGACTGAGGTGATGCAAGGGGATGTTGTTTGGTTGGTTGTATGAGATTGAACAGGCTGCGCAGAGATGTTGTTTGGTTGGCTGCACTAAGAGGGAAGCGGGATGGACAAATTCAAAAGAGGAAATTAAAAACAAAGAAAATAAATCCAAAAGTGAAAATAAATTCAAAATAAAAAAAAATACTAGAAAATCAATAAATTCAAAAACAAAAATAAAAATTCAAAAAAATCTGAAATTTTTTCAATACCTTGTACTTGAATCTACAGTTCTTTTTTTTTGTTTCATTAAATTTGGATGTCGTTTGAATTTTTAAAAATTTTTCAAAGAATGAAAAAGTTGTGTACAATACTGCATGTAACAAGTTAGTCGTGCACTGTGTGTGTGCATGTAGCGTGCCGCTTCGCCATCCTTCAGGTCGGGCTCGCCGCTGAACGGGCCGGCGGCTGGCGTTTCATGAGCCAGCCAAGACAAGTGATTTTGCATGTGTTGGGCCTGGCTCTCGCTGCTCGGGCAACCAAACACCGGTTGGGTGGCTCGTGCGAAACGGCCAGCCGAGCCACCCAACCAAACACGCTAGTAGATGATCCGATCCGATGCCTCACGACGCTGAAGCACTAAAGGCCGGTCACCGTGGCTAACCATAGCACTATATATATATATATATATATATATATATATATATATATATATATATATATATATCCATGGAGCCTAGGCTCAATGATTCGTTACCACTAGATGTGTTTTGAGATTCGTGTTGTTTGATTATTTTACTTTCATATACCCACTAAAGAAAATATTTGAGACATCAAACTCCGAAAAAAGTTGAGTTGAACTTCAGTTTGAACTACATTTAACTATACTTCAAACTAGTTCAAATATACTTCAAACTAGTTTAAACTGAGTTTAAATTTAATTTTTTTGGAGTTTCATATCTGAAATACTTTTTTTAGTGGATATGTGAAGATATACACGCCAAACATCACGAATCTCAATGCACATCATAGGTTTTTGAACCATGGAGTCTAGGCTCCATAGAGCCTTGAACCGCTTTTCTATATATATATATATATATATATATATATATATATAGAATAATTCTAGATTCAAATAACAGTAAATAATCAATATGTGACATCCTTATATTTTCTAAACCCTAGAGTGCATTATTTCTATATAAGATAATTTTTTAAGTCGACTTATTTAATAAACATTCTTTAGTATTCTGTACTTTGCCTTAATCCTTCCCTAATCATCTTTGCCCTTAAGATTTCGGTTGGTCAAAACCTAAAACGGAGAACCATCGCTGCATCTGTGTTTGCCGACCAACGATCAATCCCTTCATCTTGCAGGTCAAGCATCTATGCCAAAAATACCAAAATGTATCTCTCTTTCCAAACCAAGACCGAATCAGTACCAAATCAGAACACGCCAGATTTGCAACCGACATCCCATTGCCAAAATCCCAAACATCCTTGCCATAACAGTGCATCCAAAATATACCAAATCGGTTGCAATCAAGCATGCCATGTATAACCCAAATCAACCGACGTGCTTACAGTATAAAAGGCCTAGCAATCGTCGGCCGAGGCATCCAATCCCCACAAACCCCAAACCCTAGTTGCCGGTGCCGCCAAGGAGGAATTGTAGCAGAGGAGGAGGAGCCGAGGTGAGCCGCCTGACCTAGCCACCGCCCCTGCGCGCCGCCGTGCCGCCATCCCGAGCCGTTGCCGACTGTGCCACCTGTACCTGCGTCGCCATGCGCCGCTTCGCCGCCATCCCGGCCGCCATCGCCTCCGTGTCGCCGCCAGCGTGGCGTCGCCGACCCACCCCACCGCAGGTCGCCACCGCTGGGGAAGCCATCGGGCCGCACAGCAGCGCTGCCGCGCGCCGCTTCCACGCTGCTATTGGGCTCAAGCTGGGGAGCTCGCGTTGCCGCCCGACTAGCCACGCCGCCACCGGACCCTCCTGCCGGAGCGGCCGCGGCCTCCACTTGCTCTCTCTCTCTCTCTCTCTCTCTCTCTCTCCTCTCTCTCTTGTGTGTGTCAGTGGGGGAAGCAAGGCGGGGTAGCCAGCCTTTAATTCCCCTCGGTCGGACTGTTCACTATGAATAGTACTCCTTCACATTTTTGTAGCTTCTAATCCGTAACTCCGTTTCGCGTCAAACCAATTTTATTGGTCTTCTTCTAACCTAACATGTTTCTTGTTTTATTTCACAATTTTCTAAATTTTATTTGCTGCTGTTAATTTGTCTGTGTCTTGATTTGCGTGTAGACGTCGCAGAGAAGTCTGAAGGGGAGCTAGCTGCCTGTGTGTCCAGTGGCATGCTACTCGGATCAAGGTGCAAGCTAGATACATGTTGATTCTAGTTTTGATCATTATAATTTGTTACTGTTCCTAGATTTCAAAACTGCATGCTAGTTTAATTTTAACTTATATGTTTTACTGTAGATAATGCCGACGACCTGTTAATCATCTATTGACACATTTAACCTTCCATTGCCGTCTAGTATGAATTAATCTCGTAGTATTGCCATCCTTGAATTTATTCACGCTAGATGCTTTGTTGCTTCGATGGGAATTATAGATGATCATTATGACGGAAAGTCATTTAAAATCTTAGTAGAGAGAATCTAATTTTTATCTTGTGATTTTGGTTAACTTAATTAAACTAAAATCAACATTGTGTGAGTAGACTCAAGGTGGTGGCTAATTAAAGGGTGGTTGTATGGTTCCATGGTATGTCGCCTCCGTCGATATGAGGACCGAACATCGTAGATGAATTGATCGGGCAAAACAGTACAGACATGGGTATTATTTATGGTAATACCTTAGTTGTTACCTCGAGAAATCTAGGTTTGGGTTGTCATGGCAGTGTGGGTGTGGCTCATGAACACCATATACCCATCTGGCACACGGGGGGAACCTCTGACTTGGTGCGAAGCTGCTTGGGGCGAAACCTTAGTAAGGCAATCACAAATTTAGACATACCGTGGCTAATGGCTTCGTTTCACTCTTGGGTGAGTCCCATGGGTAAAGTGTACATATTCTGTAGAGTTAAAACTATCATGATAGTCGTGTTTACGGTTAAGAGCGGGTTTAGGCAGCTCTACTTGTTAGTCTCACCTTTTCTTAATTAACTTGCTGTAGCGGATAGGGACGAGGATTGCCAGACAGCAAATGCCAAGCAATGCTTTACAGGGAATGTATTGCAAGGGTTTCGTGTAGAGTTAACAGCGAATGTCATCTCAGTTTCATGCTGAGAAGGTAATAATGTAGCGTTGAGAAAACAAGAGTAAAGAAATGAATTTAATATGGTTTTGAACTATTGCTTTACAACTAACAGGATTGTTTAAAAGTGTTCTTTATGCAAATAAATCATATCCTTCCTGTTGATAACCTGCATTCATACCTAAGGACATACATGCTTGCTGGGTATGATTTTCCATACTCGTTAGTTGTTTTTCAAATCTGTACGCAGGTGACCACGCTGCCGAGTTTGTCGATTACGAGGCAGGGTATGACGATGGAGCTTCCGGCTACTAGGTATCCCCAGTCAGATGCCTGCGGCGTATGGATGGGTTTACCAGGCCGTCTTTTATTTTTTTATCTTCCGCTTGCTACTTATAACATTAGGACAATTATTGTAATTACTGACAATTGTTGCCAAGACACTTTATTTGGATAATCGTTGAACAGCAAGGTGTGATTTCATTATGCTCTAACTATGCGTACTAGCTACGATCCATTAGGACTAGTACCGTAAACCATAGAGGGGTCGGTTTTGCTTAGCCAGATCCCAACACAACATTATCGAGAATTTAATCTACCGACATGAATTCTTTCATTGCAAATACAGCAATTAATAATCCATGTTTAGCAAAATAGTAACTCGATAACATGCAGAAATCTATAACAATTAACAGCAACACTGCTCAGTTATAAATTGTTATAGAATTGGTCTCAGATTCAATATGTCGGGTTGCTTTAAATAGCCATCCGACGATGTACAACATGTATATATGTTCACAGATTATATTATGACAGATTCAAAGAATTGACAAATGCTAAATAGCTAAAATATAACTCAATCCAACTGAGCCTTACTCTATTGATTGCTGCTCTGTTAAATTTTAGTTAATACAGCATACAGTAGCGGACCAGCAAAAATATGTGCTAAATGTATCAATTTCCAGCATATATGTATGCCAATGAAATCACAGGGCAGTAACATAACTTAGCAACTATCCATAGCATTAAAAACTGAAATTTCCAGCAGCACACATCAGATTAAGCACTGGCTCAATTAAATTGAATAAATCAGCAATATAGCATGCTCACTATATCTTTTCAGAAAATATCAAACCATCAAAATATTTATTTTAATTTTCTTTTTGTAAATAAATTTAGACTACGAAAAGGGCACGTTCTTATATAAAAGAAATATTTCCAATTTTTTGTAACATCTCTTAGAGATAGCACAAAATAATAGTAAATGGGGTTTTAAATCTTAAGCCTAGTATAAAACATATCTGCCTTTGGCGAATGATGTCCACACCGCAAGAGCGGCGTAGGTCTAACGGTGACAGCCACTGTGCGGAGACACGCTACATTACTACAGATCTGGCCGTCAGTACCGGTTCACAACAGCCATCAGTACCAGTTTTTGAACCAGATAGCCATCCGGGATCGATGTTCATGGCATCGATCCCGCTGCCTCACCGGTGCCGATATAGTATCGATCGCACGGTTGGAGGCACTAATCGGTATCGATAAGTTGCTGATCGGTCCGGTTGGTTCCTCCAACCGTATCGAAAGAGCACCACCTAAGCTATATATAATATATATATGCTTATGAGGTAATATTATATATATATGTGTGTACTAAGTCACAATTAATTAAAGCACATATAATCAATCATGCACAATTAACTGCTAATTAGATCATAGAACTTTTATTAACAACTTTAATTACAACTATTAGGTATCACAATGAATCAATCATGCCTATATATAGTACACATATACAATTCACATAACATTCATTACAACTTTAATTATAGAACGTTCATCGTGATCTTTTATGTGCATCACTCTTGGTAGCCATAGATGTCGACCCCGACAGTTCACCGGTCTTTTTCGAAGGGCCCCACCTATTTGCCGCTGGATCGTGAAACTCGCCTCTTGGATTTACGACCTCATCGAAAATCCAACCGACGAGTTGTTCTTGGATCGTGCTCACTTTCGCCGGCGAGAAATCGGATGAACCTTGCAAGTCGCTAGCACCTCCGGTCAGGATGTGCATAGTATGGCACACATAGTAGCCGCATAAATTGGTGCCCGACGGCTGACGCCAGATCTGTGGTGAAAAAAGCTAACAGCGTGAAATGGATGCATGGAAATGAAGTTAACTAACTCAAAAGCTACCATGATGGCATACATACTCGAGAGGCAAGTGTAATATCGAATTCCTCGTTGAATTCGCCCACGATTTCAGTACGGAACCGTGCGAATGCACTACACACGTGATTGCAAATTGAACATGATTAGAATTTGTTTAAAATGGAGTAGAACGAGCACAATAATGGAAAGAACAAGAATACCGGTTGAGAATGACGATCAAGTTTTGGTACTTTTCAACTAGTCTCCGCAGCGAGTCTATAACTGTGATCATGCTACGATCTAGCTCGATAATGAGAAGAATCCAGTGAAAGCTGTACATATATATGGCAACATAGGTAACTAATTAGTTCTAACATCGTGTTGTGGAAAAAGATTAGAACGAGGCGGTACGAACACACTTACTCAAAGTTGTAGGGTAAAAGTATCTTTGAATGATATTTTTGACCTATTAGCCCCTTGTATATATTGGTCTCTGTATCGGCAGGGGATAGTTGAACATTTGTCTCATTGATAACTAAAGGGTAAAGGAAGCCTGTGTTGACAGTAGAAACACTTTTGCATCTTTGTATCTCCATTCTACATAAGAAGAAATTAGTTAGGCTTGCAAGTTAGTATAGTGCAAGGGCCCGCACGGTGGTTTTTTGCAATTAAATAAGACACTTACAGAGTCCAGCAACTCAACATGGACACGTCGATGGCGTCTGACTGGTATAGCTCATACATTACTGGCCATTGGACATAAAATTCACTGTCGCCGTGAAAAAAATGTTCTCCCTTGTACTTGACGGCAAATGACGCTAGGCCATGCTTGAACGCATCTAGGTACCGTTCATGGAATTGGCGCATCCTAGTTGGTAGCTAGCCAATCTCCTCACGCCTGACCAAGGAAGCGCCTGGTGTAAATGGCCATCTGACTTCTGCAGCTTCAATCTGCATGTCGCCTAATATTTGCTCTGGGTGAAGACCAGTTTCTTCGATGAATTTTTGCATCTCCTTGGCCTTCGATCACCGATGACGCCGTCTTCTTTGACGCCTTCTTCTTGGACCTTTCCTTGACCAATGTGCGCCAGAGTCGATACACGAGGTTTTTCCTTTTGTCCTTCAAATTTTCTTCGCCCTCAAGCCTTTTAGAAATTCTTCCGCATCAGTCGAACCTTCTTCTCTCGTAACTTGGGTTTAAAATTTAGTGACCTTGGCTCGACTACTTTCTCGATCTCCTCCTCCGTCATATCAGACGCCCGCTTTGCAAGTGCAACCACTTCTTGGGTTGGGTGGACCTCGTCCTCTTCGAAGTCAGCCGGGCGAGCCGGGCTTGCTTGTCTTGGGCGATTTATGTTGGAGTTGGAGTTTCGCTGCAGGCTTGGTGCAGAGACGGGCTTTTTCGGGAGGCATCTCCTTTGGTGACGATGGAGGTGATGACGGACCGCTTATGTGTGCCGGAGGTGATGAAGGTGTTGGAGAGGACTCGCCCATGTGATCTCGAAAAATAATGTACTTCTTCGCCATTAGATGAAATTGTGGATCGCTCTCCTAACTTCAGAGTCCCGTCACCTCCGGAATATCGAGGTCCAGTCCTCGCACTGGCATACCTCCTCCACCGAGACCCCGGAGTAGCTCGGCAAGATTGTTGGCTATGGATGACCCGCCTGCTCCACCGGTCACCATGCCGTGAGCCGCCTTTGAAAGAGATGTTCTCACTTGGACGTGCAGCTCACAATGTGTCCGCTGCGTGATATCGTCCACGGGCCAGTGGCCCAAGTCCGCCTCGGGAAACCCACCGGAAGCGCAGATGCTTCGCCGCCTTGATGGACTAATGAGGTCCGGATTAGCAGGAGGTTTCGCCCGCATTCAGCCGCTGGCTCAAGGCTAATCTGCACTGTCTTTGGACCTCTTCCTTCATGCTCTGTTGTGTTTGATTCAGCGTTCTTCAAGCATTAGAGCTGTTTCACTGTCGGGACTTGCTTCTCACCCGACTCCTATAGGTATCGGCGCCTTAGCGAACCCAATCTTCCACGGAACGACGCCAACGCCCTGTACGCCCCAGGTGCTCCGGTTTTGTAGGGCCCTTGTAAGCTCGTCGTTCTCCTATTTGGCACGAAGGTGCCCGAAGATTCTCGATCGACTTTACAAGTCTTCGCCACATCTGTCAAGACATTCGAACACCGTGTTTCCATCATCGTCAAGGCCGCCGCCGTGAGCATAGAACCAGCTCTTCGCCTATCTCGCCATTCCATTTTCGTGGGTGCGACACCTTCGCCAGCCAGTTCTGTTCCTCTTCTCCCATTTGTGCATCCCTGGCGGTAACCACCAGGGCCGAGGTGGTGGTGGTATTGCTTCTTCTGAGCATTCTGGCTATTCCTTTCGGTCAGACTTTGACCTTCATTCGAATTCTTGTAGTTCACGAACTCATCCCAGTGATTCTGCAACTTTGGGTACTTGTTGAAGTCAGGAATTCGGTTCTTCTTGACGTACTCCGTGTTCAACTTCTTTTTATATGTTTGGAATGCGATGGCCATCTTCTTCAACGTGTAACTCTTCACCTTCTCTTCGGTCCCTTGGGGGAAGGTGAATGTCTCCTTCAGGTAGGTCTAGATCATGTTCTTCGTATCTTCAGGGACATTATCCCATCTCACGATGCTAATTGGTACATGGTCCCTGACGTGGACACCGCATGCCGAATTGAACGGCCCAAGAGCCCCTAGGGGTGCAAGAGGTTGGCCGTTATCGCCAACTTCGGTGATAACATGTCTTGCCTTCGACTTCTTGTTTGAACCTCGCTGACATGATTGGCTTCTCGATTGAGTGTTCTGAAAATATGGTACAATAATGTCTACGTGTTAGAATGTTGGCTTAGCATGATGGTGGAATCGGCATATACACATTCGATCTAATTACCATGGTCGTCTCAGCGGCCTCGGGAGCCTCATCGGTCTCGACGAGCCTTAAGGCCACGACGGGCCTTGCGGCCTCGACGGAATTATCGAGCTCGTAACCATCTTCTCCCGAAATCAAACTTCTCATGAACTCGTCTCCATCAAATCCTTTTCCCGCCATCGTAGTTTCGTAGTCTATAAGAAGGCATTGAAAATTAACGAAAAAAGATTAACAAAAGTATACTTGCATATTTCACATATACTTATACATTTCACATATACTTATACATAAACGGGTGACAACGAGGAGGGCGGTGGGGAAGAGGAGGTAGATGAGGACGGGCGACAGCAACGAGGACGGTATATACATTACATTTCACAATTAATTGACATATACATCTCAGAATTCAAATTTGCTATAAAATTGGCATATACATATACATCTCAAAATTCATATAAATAAGATACTGAGGTCAGAATATCTTCCATTATCTAAAAACTAGTACATACAAATAAGATAGAAGATACACTATTCGATCACATTTATTGAGCGGGATATCTTCTCCAAGGTTACCGATGATGTTAAAATAGAGCGTTTCCAAATGATGAAGACCCGAAAATAATATTATAAGGTACTATTTCCATCATTCCATGCTCATTTTATTGCATGCTATGTTTTATTTTTTTTAATGTAAGAATTAATATCTTGGACCAATTATTTGGCAATTTAACTACTTTACTCCCCAGTTCTGAAATCCTGGCTCCGCCACTGCGTAGGTTTGGGCATTTCGTCGAACACTCTAGGTGCACCGTGATTGTGCTCTGTTGGCGCAAGCACTCCGTCTGTCCGTCGTGCCCGCTGTGTCACGCCTCCGCTCATGCTTGCGAGCCCGCACTCATCGCCCCATGCTCGCCGGCCGCACCTTTGCCGAGGAGCGAGGGAAGGAAGGAGAGAGGAGCACAAGGAGCACCTTGCTCAAGGGGTCGCTTGAGGCGAGGAAGACGGCGGCAAGGGGTCGTCGGTGGTGACGAGGAGGACGGCGGGCGCTGCTGGGTCGTCGGTGACGGAGGACGCAAGGCAAGCTGGGTCGTCGGAGGAGAGGAGGACGGCGGCACGTGGGTCGCCGACGCGGGGCTGAAAGCGGCGTCGGCGAGAGAGGTTGGAGACAATAAAACACTTATGCCTCCAACCTCTCTCGCTTTCGAATTTATATGATGGTGGCATCAGTCCCGGTTGGTATCATCCACCGGGACAGACCTCACATCAGTCCCGGTTGGTGTAACCAACCGGGACCAATGCCCCCATTAGGTGGTGCCCTAGGAACCCTCAGTCCCGGTTGGTATAACAAATCGGGACTGAATGCTCACTTAGTCCCGGTTGATTACACCAACCGGGGCGGAATCTCCCTTAGTCCCGCTTAATTACACCAACCGGGACTGATTTGCCAAAAAAAAGGCGTGAGCTGGGAGCCCGCGCTCAAGTGCACGCTGCTAGCAGCCTCACTGACTTGTGGGCCCATCTCTAGTGGGTCCCACATGTCATTGGTACTAATTTGCTATTAATATATCGAAAATTATAGAAAACTGTTGGGAGCCTTGAAATTTCTCTTTAATTTTTTAAATTTTAGTATAAATTTTCACCTTTTATATAAATTCAATTATTGCTTCATTGCTTACTAAAAAAATAAGAAATCATACTTATTCCACAATAAACTCATTTCAAAAAATAAAATAAATTAAAAATTCACATATTCTTTAGAATTTAATTTTCCAACCATCTTAATACAGATTTTCACCTTTTTATATAAATTCAATTATTGCTTTCTTGCTTAATAAAAAATCATAATTCATACACGGGTTTATATAACACGGTTGGACTTAATAGCTAACATATATACTTTGTAATTTATGGCTAATTACTACCACTGACATGTGGGAACCACAAGTTCGTGATCTCCATTTTGGGGGAAGTAATCCATGTTGGTGTCTCTAACAGGGACTATGTGGGAATTCGAAACAACGCAATGTTGGCGCGAACCGAGGAGCCGCCTCTGCCTCTTCCTCTGCTTCTTTGTCTTCCTCGGCCTCTTCTATAAAACCGACAATCTTCCTCTGCCTAATTAACCGTCTTCCTCTGCCGCGCGCCTCTGTCTCTTCGATCCATGGCTTCTTCCTCTGCCTCTTCCTGCAATTCCTCTTCCTCCACCCCACCACCACCACCGATGCCTGCCCCGCCTGTGGGTCTGCCTCCACCGCCGCCGCCGTCTTCCGAGGATGAGAGTCCTCCTCGGAAGCGCATTCGTCGCAACCGGCCGAGGAAGGAGTCCGTCTTCTACCTAGCGGAATTGTCGATGTCGGACGAGTTGTCCGACGAGGACAAGGACGAGGAGGACTTCGACGATGAGGACGTCGTTGCGGAGGAGGACGAGGACGAGGAGGAGGAGGACGAACCGGAGGAGGAGGACGACGCCTCCGACGATGGCGCCGACGCCGACGAGGAGGAGGACGACGACGAAGACAATGACTAGTTATTAATAATAGAAATTAATTATTAGTTAATTAGTTAATTAGTATATTATTAGAAATTAGCTTTTAGCATCTTTGTGGTAACCCGTGGGACATTGTACAGGGTATCATTATTTGTAAATTATTATAATGGTATAATATATGTACATTTCCTATAATATATGTTGTTTTTGGACCCATAAGATTTGTCCTCACATTTTTGAGCCTTTTACTATTTTTCTACAAATTTTTATACATTTATTCACAAATACATTCATGTACCAAAAATTAAAAATGAAAAGTATAAAACATTCTGTATAAACTATAAATTCTGATACTAAAGAAAATCACATTGGAAGTTGCTGTAATACACCGGGACTTCTCGCTTTCGAATTTATATGATGAGGGAATCAGTCCCGGTTGGTGTCATACACCAGGACTAACATCACATCAATCCCGGTTGGAAGTATTACACCGGGACTGCTTGCTCATATCAGTCCCGGTTGGTGTAGCAAACTGGGACGGAATGCTTACTTAGTCCCGACAGATTACACCAAAAATAAAAGAATGCAGCAGCGCGAGCGGGGCTCGAACCCGTGATCGCACCGGGGAGCCCGCGCTCAAGCGCACGCTGCTAGCCAGGGAGAGGAGGAGGTTTTGATCGGTCCTTCACGGCGGATCAGCTCACTGACATGTGGGCCCATCTCTGGTGGGTCCCACATGTCATTGGTACTAATTTGTCATTAATTTCTCAAAAATTATAGAAAACTGTTGGGAGCCTTGAAATCTCTTTAATTTTTCAAATTTTATTATAAATTTTCACCTTTTATATAAATTCAATTATTGATTCATTGCTTACTAAAAAATAATAACTCATACTTATTCCTTTCAAAAAATAAAATAAATTAAAAATTCATATATTCTTTACATTATTATTTTCCAACAAATCATACTTATTAATATAGATTTTCACCTTGTTATATAAATTCAATTGTTGCTTCCTTGCTTAATAAAAAATCATAATTCATACACGGGTTTATATAACACGGTTTGACTTATTTGCTAACATACTTTGTTTTTACAAGTGATCCTTCATTATGATCGTGTCGTACATAGGGGGATTCCTCTATATCATTCAAGATAGTAATGTCTACATCCACAATAAAAGGAGGTAGCTCGTCAAACTGATTGTACTCTTCTTCATCTGTGACGCCCTCAACTCCGACGATCCTTCTTTTACCTGGAAGAACCACGTGGCGCCTTAGCTGATCGCTAGTCTTCTGCTTCTGCTTGTTATCTTCGGTAGGCTTGTCCTTCTGCTTCTTTCTTTTAGTAGGTCTGTCCTTCTGATTTTTCGGTTTGCTGTTCATGTCCATTACGTAGAATACCTGTGTCACATCATTTGCGAGCACGAACGGTTCGCCCCTATAGGCCACTTGCTTGAGGTCCACGGTTGTCATACCGTACTCGTCGATCTCAACGGCTATCAATTTGACCCATTGGCACCGAAACAGAGGGATTTTTAAAGGCCCATACTCGAGCTCCCAGATATCTTCTATGTAACCATAGTAGGTGTCCATCTTTTCATTTTTGTCCAAGGCATCTATACGGACGCCGCTGTTTTGGTTGGTGCTCTTGCTATCCTGGGCAGTCGTGTAAAATGTGTACCCATTTATCTCATACCCATGGAATGATACGATTGTCTTGGATGGTCCCCGAGCCAAGAGTTTCAACTGTTCATTATCTGTCTAGGAGCGCATCAGTTTCTTTTGTAGCCAACCACCAAAATGATCCATTTGCTCTAGTGCGATCCACTTTTCTAACTTCTCTGGGTATTGGTCGTGTAGAATCATGTCATGTTCATGGATAAACTCAGCCACTACAGTTGCTTGTTTCAAGACTGTGAAATGTGTTTGTTTAAATGAAAGTAGATCGTCGCTAAAGAATTCTTTTCTCCCTAGAGTTCCTTTTCCCCGTAGTCTCCCCTCATGGCGTGAAACAGGGATGCCAATCGGATTTAGCTTATCAATGTAGTCGACACAGAACTCAATCACCTCCTCTGTGCCAACACCCTGTGCAATGCAGCCTTTTGGACGAGACCGGTTACGAACATATTTCTTTAGGACACCCATGTACCTCTCGAAAGGGAACATACTATGCAGGAACATGGGTCCGTGAATTTCTATCTCTTTGACAATGTGGACCATGAGATGGACCATAATATCAAAAAAGGATGGAGGAAAGATCATCTCAAGGCTGACCAGACTATCGACCACGTCATCCTGCAGCTTATATAAGTTCCGTGGTTCGATGACCTTCTGCGACACCGCGTTGAAGAACGAGCACAGCTTTACGATTGTCCCTTATACCCAGTCCGGCAGAATACCTCTCAGCGCCACTGGGAGCAACTGTGTCATCAACATGTGACAGTCATGTGATTTCAGGTATACTATCTTATTCTCTTTCTTGTTGATGAGTCTCCTTATATTCGAGGAGTATCCAGAAGGGACCTTCACACTGTTTAAGAACTTAATCATGTTTTTTTTCTCTTCCTTGCTCAAAGTGTAGCTCGCAGGGTGGAGGTAATGTTGTCCTTTCGCTCTCTTTTCCGGATGTAGGTCGTTCTTGAGTCCCAGTAGATGCAGGTCCTTTCGTGCTTGAAGTGTATCTTTTGATTTACCGTACATATCTAGGAAGACTAGCAGGTTCACGCTGACATTCTTTGTGATATGTATGTTGTCCAGTGAGTGGCGAACCTCTAAGTTTTTCCAGTAAGGTAAATCCTAAAATATTGACTTCTTCTCCCAAATGGGCTTCGTATGACCTTGTTCAGTCGGGACAGATTTGCTACTAGGACCCTTTCCAAATACTACTTTCAGATCCTTTACCAGAGAAAATACAAGTGTCCCACTACGATGCAGAGGCTTCTTACATTTCTCTTCTATCCCATCGAAATTCTCACCCTTCTGTCGTAACGGGTGCTTCATATGGAGGAACCTACGGTGGCCCATGTACACGACCTTTCGGGAGCTTTTCAGATACTTGCTGTTCGTATCCTCTAAGCACTGGATACAGGCTTTATATCCTTTGATCGATAGGCCTGACAGGTTACCAAGTGCAGGCCAGTCGTTGATGGTTACGAATAGCAATGCACGTAGGGTGAAGTGCTCTCTTTTGTACTCATCCCATACACGTACACCATTGGTCCACAGCGTTAGCAGATCTTTCACCAACGGTTTGAGGTACACGTCGATGTCGTTTCCAAGTTGCTTCGGCCCTTGGATAAGCAACGACATCATAATATATTTTCGCTTCATACATAGCCAAGGAGGAAGATTGTAGATAAATAGAGTCACGGGCCAAGTGCTGTGACTGCTGCTCATCTCGCCGAACGGGTTCATCCCATCCGTACTCAACCCAAACCTTATGTTTCTTGCATCCTTAGCAAAGTCCGGGTATTTTCTAACGACTTTCCTCCACTGGGAGCCATCAGCGGGGTGCCTTAGCCTTCCGTCGTCCTTACGATCTTCTTTGTGCCAGCGCATCATCTGGGCATGGGCTTTGCTCGCAAATAAACACTTCAACCGAGAAATTATAGGGAAATACCAGACCACCTTAACGGGGGGTCTCTTCTTCTTACGTTGCCCCTCTTCCTCGCCTCGGTCATCACGCCTAGTTTTATACCTCGAAGTTCGCACACCGGACAAGCTTCCAAATCCTCGTACTCATTGCGTATACAGATACAATCGTTCGGCGTGCATGTATCTTTTGTACCTCCAACCCCAAAGGACGAGATAACTTGCTTGGCGTCAGACGTAGTTTCAGCAGCGTGTTACCCTCTGGAAGCAACTTCTTTATGAGGCATAACAACTCGTTGAATCCCTTATCAGACAATCCATTGGTCGCCTTCCACTGCATGAGTTCTAGCGTGGTACGCAATTTTTTGTGGCCCTGTCGGCAGTTTGGGTACAATAGTGTTCTGTGGTCCTCCCATAGACGCTGGAACTTTTCGTAATGTCTTTCATCGGTGTATTCTCCCTCTCCATCAAGCAGCATCTGTTCTAGGTCATCATCGCCAAACTCCCCCAATGTATCTTTGAAACAACCGTGTTGGCCAGCATCAGGGATATTGTTGTCCCCCTGATCTTCTTCTTCACCATCTTCTCGTATAGTCTCTTCTTCACCATGCTTGGTCCAACAGATATAGTTTGGCATGAAACCTCTTGAGAGTAAATAGAAGTGAAGGTGGCTGGATTTTGGCCACTCCTTCTTATTCTTGCAGTCTATGCATGGATAACATATGTAGCCTGACTTCGTGTATACATCGCCCGCACGAAGAAAAGCTTGCAAACCCTGCAAGAACTCCGGGATGCGTCGGTCCATGTACATCCATCGCCGGTCCATCTACATTATGTTACATCAAGACAACTATGAGCTCATTTTCCAATAATGAATTTTTTAACATTTCACAAATTTCAAATTAAACCAATATTAAACTTATTTGAAAATTCTTCATCGATCGATGGAACCAAAACCTAAATTTGAGCTAGATCCACACCTAACAAGAAAGACTTGGTAGATCAAAATCTAGATTCAAAATTCTTCATCGATCGATGGAACCAAAACCTAAATTTCAGCTACTGGGAAGAGAATCTTGCCAATACTTGCCAAAATTTGGTGGGCAACCAAATACATACCAAATCTTGGTCAAAGTTACCAACATTTGGTAAGGCATGCATTGGCCAACTTTGGAAGCAACCCAAACAGCTCATATCACCAATTCTTTGCACAAATCACCATTTCAAATTGAAGAAAAAGACTAAAAACACAGAACCATAACTCATTTGATGAACATTTGCATAGATCACCAATTCATTGCATAGATCACCATTTCATAGATTCATACTTGTACTCATTTGTTGATGAACATTTTTGCACATATGAACAATTCATTGCACAGTCCCATTAATTCCATTACAAAATAGTTCATCACATACATACATAATTAAACACTGATCCCATTAATTCCATCACAAAATAGTTTATCACATACATACATAATTAAACTACATACATAATAACTAAACTACATACATAATTAAACTACATACATAATTAAACAACATCAACTATATTTTAGTCATTCTCCTCCGCCATCAGCGCCTCCCAGTTGATTTCGTCATCGTCGGGCAGAGGACGAGGCGCAGGGGGGAGGACGAGGCGGCGCACACGGCGTGGGATCCCCACCTCCATGTGCATCGATCCCGAAGCTTGGCGTGGCAATGGCAAGCAAGCATGAGCGAGGCCTCTCACCACGAGGTTGATATGGTGGCGCCTAGTAGATAGGGTGCCGGCGGTCGAAGGCCCTCCATGCCTCCTCCAGGTTGGTGCCGGAGGTTGCGGCGGAGGTGAGCGGGGCGACGCACGAGGTTGCGGTGGAGGATGTGGGTGGGGCGGCACGGGCGGAGGCGGTGGAGGAGGTGGATGGGCCTGCGCTGGTGGCGGGAGGTTGCAGCGGAGGATGGGGATTGCCATTCAAGCTGCAGGTCTTGAGGCGGCGAACCATGGCGGGGGAAATGCGGGCGGTTGCGGCAGAGGAGAGAAGATCGAAATGGTGCGGTACTGTTCTCCATGTTGATAGAGGGGGAAAATATAGGGGAGGGGAAGATAGAAGGTCGGATCCATTAAACACACGGCAAATTCTAATGCAGTCAAATGTGATTAAACACACAAAGCAAATTCCAATGCAGAACTGAACTGAAGGAAACCAAGGAACTGCAAAAGTTTAGGAACTGAAGAAAATCAGGGATGAACTGAAGCCGAGGTGGGAGCTAGGAAGAAGAAGACTGTGGGGCTAGCCGCTAGCCGAGTAGGTGGGGTTCAAATTAATACCGGTAGGTTGCACCAACCTGTACTGATGTTAGAGCATCAGTATAGGTTGGTGTAACCAACCGGTACTAAGCTGGGATCAGCTTAGTACCAGTTGGTTACACCAACCTGTACTGATGTTAAGAGCATCAGTACAGGTTGGTGTAAGCAACCGGTACTAAGCAGACCCCGGGCCAGTTAGCCCGCTTAGTACCGGTTGGTTACACCAACCGGCATGGCTGTTACACATTAGTACCGGTTGATGTCTTCAGCCCATACTAATGTTCCCTTCGGACCAGTAGACCGTTGAACCGGGACTGATGTAACTGTCAGTCCCGGTTCATGCATAACCGGTACTGATGTGCCGGTATGAAAGACCATTTCTGTAGCAGTGCTAGTTGCTACGTACCAGATGGTGATGTCCACACTCCACACCACAAGAGCGGCGTAGGTCTCACGGACACGCTAGTTGCTACGTACCAGTAAGCAAAGACCCACAAGTCAAGAGCAATGCCAAAGGTCCTGAGCATGGAATGGACTGAGCCATTTTCTACGGCAGTCGCTCTTTCCTAGCAGGAATTAGCAGCAACGACCAGAAGCAGAGTATAAACTCTAGAGCACTTCACATTGCACGCCTCACTTTTCATGCCCTCATCCACCCGTTGCCCAAATGGAGATTTTCCTTTCTGCTGTGTGTGGTGAGCTCGCCTCTAGATCCATGAGCTTCATCGTCCAAAACTACTCCAAGCCGACGGCGATGGCCGTGGAGGATAGCCTACAAAGGATTCTACTCCGGGCGCAGGTCATCGTCGACGAGGCTGCCGGACGGGACATCACAAATCAAGGGATGCTCCAGCAGCTGAGCAAGCTGAGAGATGCCATGTGCCGAGGTCACCATGCACTTGATACCTTCAGATATCAAGCTCATGGACAAGACAAGGCTGAAGATCTGGCTGTGAGTCACTCTTCTACTCTCTCCAAATTCAGTCATGTGAGACGTATGTGCCTCTCCAGTAGCAGCAGGAAGACGGTAAAAGAATTGCAAGTGGTGCTCAACAGTTTGAACACCATGATTCTTGATGTGAGTGAGTTAGTCGTGTTCCTAAAAAATTACCCTCCTTTGTGCCGCCAGCCTTACAGCATGCATCTCTTGTTGGGCAAGTGCATGTTTGGCCGCCAAATGGAAATGCAAGTGGTCATCGACTTCTTGTTGTGCAGACAACCTCATGGCGACGACGAATTTGATGTTCTTCCTGTTGTTGGTCCACCAAGAGTAGGGAAGAGCACACTTGTTGCTCATGTCTGCATCGATGAAAGAGTTCGTGACCATTTTTCACAGGTTGTCTTCTTGAGCGACAATGATTTATTTAGAGATGAAATTCTCGGACCGAAATATCAAGTCTTGAACAAACATGGGAGGTTGCTAGTTATTGTTGAGTTAGTTGGGGATCTCGACGAAGATGCATGGAAAAGATTGTATTCGGTTTGTAAAAAGTGCTCAAAAAGTCGTTGTAAAATTATAATTACAAGCCGATCTGACAAGATCATGAAGTTTGGAACAGCGCATGCTCTGATGCTAAAAAACCTTTCTAGTGAAGCATATTGGTATTTCTTCAAGGTAGTTACGTTTGGAACCACATACCCTGAGATGCACCCAAGACTTGCATATTTGGCCATGGAGATTGCTAGTTTGTTGAAAGAATCTCTACCTAGTGCACACATTACTGCATGCTTGCTGAGAGAAAACTTCAACATCCACTATTGGTGCAAGGTCCTTGCCTTTCTAAGAGGGTACGTAGAGAAACATGTCTCCAAAGTCGGTGAACATCCATTTGATCTTTTAAATGAAAGTAAATCCATTCATCTTCCAAGAATGGTTAGGGCTAATGAAGATTTATTTGTTTATAATTATTATGAAGCATGGTCTTCTCAAGAGGAGGATATTCCCAAGATAACTGTCAGTGATGTGATGTATGGAAACACTAGGCCTCATGGAAAATTTCAAGTCCTCGCATGGAAGTCTCACATACCCCCCTACCGTAGCTATATTTGTACTTGTCAGATTCGAGAGCTACAGTGTAGTACAACTGTTAAGAGGAAGCGCACTCTGAATTATTGAATTGCACTTGGGTAATTTTGTCACTGGAAAGCTTATGCAGGATTGTATGTTAGATCACAAGTTTTTCTCTTCTCTGCTACTAGTTTGTATGCCCGATAATCCACGTGTTACATAATAATGCATGACTTTCGTGTGATATATTAATTGGAAGTGCTTGTCAGTGGCTTAACAAGAATCTTGACAATCTTGATTACCCTAACTTGATTTGCTCTTCGTTTAGTCAACACTCAATAATTAAGTATCAGAAAACAAAGGCTTGAAATTTACATCGTGGTGTGTTATTCAGTCGTGATTTTATCACTCCTTGTTCCTTTGCTCTGGGAGGAGAGGCTCCCAAAATGGAGGTGCTACTCCTGCGATTGCAGGTTAAATCGCGACCAAATCCATATCTTTCTTGATCGATAGGTACTTGAGACGAACGGTAACCCTTGGCGAGAACCGGTATAGACTACCATGAACGCTGCAACAAGTTCATGTCATAGTCGATGAGGCCGAGGGAAGGCACGTCATAAACCAGGCATCTTATAAACTAGCTAGCATAGGCTCTGTGCTGCTCAATATTTATTTCAAACACCCGTCAAAAAAATATTTATTTCAAACACCACTTGGCTATGTTATTCCCTAATATGTCAGCTTTGTAGTTAAGACGATGTAATAACGATAGGTGGGTGTGTACATCCTCGAGAGGTCGGAACTTTTTTCATTATTAAAAAACTAGCTCAGAGAAGTCATGCAGCTTGAGACGCCAAAGAAGGCCAAAGATAGAGAGAATAAGGTGAGCACTCCTTTTGCTGTGTCTAAACTCAATCCTTCTAGGGCCTCTGCTTCTCAAATTTGAACAGATTTTAAAAATATCAAATTTAAAATAAACTCAAATTATTTATTATTCACGTCCAAAAATTTAATTTTTTTATTTAAATTCATCTAAAAATCAAAATTCAGCTTTTTAGACTTGGCCCACCGTACTCAGCGCATCCTGGGTCAGTCCGTCCCACCTCCTCTCTCTCTCTCTCCCCTCCTCTGCCGCGTCGCGCACGCGTGCTGGTGCGTGCTTTATGCACGCCGCACAGCGTCCCATCGCTGCGCTCGTGCTAGTAGCGAGTAGTACGCTTAGCTTAGGATGGTGGTTCTCCGGCAAGCTGTAGCACAGTGGGGTCGGGACAACATCGCTTTGGCAGGAAGCGGCCAATAGTAGCGCTAGAGACAACAGCAGCAGTGGGCTCAACTACGGCGCTGGCGAGAGGTGGCCACATGCACCTGCATCCGTTTTCCATGAACACATGAACCAAATAAAAGCAAGTTAAGTTTAGAAAAAAGGAAGTCAGATCTTAGAGCATGTTGAGAGTGGCTTATGCTTATTGGTTAGAAAACCAATTTAATTTTTAATCCATTTTTTCTTCTATTATAAAACCACCTCTAAAAGCTCTTAAAAAATATCAATGAAGCGCACCAGCTTCTAGAAGTAGATTCAAGAATCTCTTGAAGTACAGATTAACATTTAGCGCACCTCGGCTCTGACAGCTTATTCATTCAGCTGAACCACTCAGAACGTGCTCTCAAAGCCATTACTCCGATGCCTGAAGCTACCATCATCGACTTGGTGAAGGTATTATGGTCCTAGAGAAGTGTTGTGTGGATCTCGCGGAAGGCCGATAGAGACCAGGTCGAGAGCGCAGGCCAAACCAGGGAAGCACAAGTTTTTTCGTCGGGAATCACAACGAGATCAAGCAGCTCCGTGCCATGGTCGACGTCGCCAGCGGCCATCCTCCCCCTCACCTACTCAACCTCAGCAAATAGTAAGGGCTTGTTTAGGAGCTCGGGGAGAAAATCCTAGGGACAATATTTCCTGGAGGGTTTTTTTGGGCACTTTACTTCCCTGGGACAAAAGCCCCAGCCTAGCTTGCCAGGGGAAAAAAAATCCCCTCCATGCCACATCCCTTTGAAGCTTCTCTATGCCGTCGCTTGTCTCCGCTCTCGTGCCTTCCTCCACATCCCCCACCATTGCCTCTCTAGCACCCACCCATCGTCGCCGCCCCGAAGCCCACCGTCGCCGCCTCCCTAGAGCCGGTCGTTGCTGCCTTGAAGCCCCCCACCACCACTTCTCTAGCGTCCGCCCACTGTCGCCGCCCCGAAGCCCACCGTCACCGCCTCCCTACTCTTCACTCTCTAGCGCTGGCTTCCTCCCCCGACACTGAGAGGAGCAGCCGCCGGGTGGAGCCAACCGCTGCGCCATCCTCCCCTAGCGCCTTGGAGTCGCCGCTACCGAGTATTGGAGCTCCCTCGCTGGCATCCATTGTTGTTGTTGTTGTCCCGCCGCCGCCGGAGAAGGAGGAGCTTGCGGACCGACCGGATGGGCACTGGGGCGGCGGCGACCTCCATCGGCGGAGGGAGGGGGCGTTCTTGACGAGCCCCCACCTTGGAGTCCATCTCCACGGACATGGCATGGGACTTCTTGGATCTAAGGTTGGCCACCTGCACGAGGTCCACGGTGGCGGCCACGGCTGAGGCGGAGCCCTTGATGACGGTCGTGTTGTCGGCGGGGTAGAGGAACCCCGGGACGGTGCTGTCGCCCACGTCCGCGCCGTCCGCAGAGAAGGCCGCCACGATGTCGCTGTATGTGAACTCTCGGGAGACAAAAGGTGAGACGAGGAAGACGAGAGGAACTTTCCACTGCTCTTCGGGCTCGGTTCCCCGGGGATTACACGGGGAATGGGCTTGGATATCCAGGGTTTGTGGCTTGCCAAACATGCGTGTGAAATGATACAGGGAAAGTTTCGAAGTGGGTTGTCATCCCCGGGATTGGGCCGGGATCCCGACCGGGAATTGGGTTTCCAAATAAGCCCTAAAGGAATATTTTTGACATTGCATAAGGATTAGTAAAAGTCTACTTTTGATTACTCAACTCTGGTTGTCAGTGATTTTTTTATCACTGAAAATCAAAACTAGGTAAAAATGTTTCTTAAAAATGTTTCATAAAAAAGAAAATTAGATATTTGAGTTTTTATAATTATCTGATCTCATTTAAATTTTTCCCAAATTTTCTATAAATCCGTAGCATTTTCTGCTATTTTTTGAAACTACTAGAAAATACTAGATAACAACAGAAACTTCATAAAATTCTATAAAATACAATAAAAATCTTTATGGGCTTAGAAAGTTATCAAGAACTCAAATATGCAATTTAGTTTAGATTCTAGATAAATGTTTATGCAAACATTTATGTGAAACATGAAACGTTTCAGTCAAAATAGACATATTTCATATTTTAAGGACCAAGTTTATGCGGTTTTGGTTTTTAGGGACTAGAAATTATCGAGACTTAAGTTGAGTCAAAATAGACTTTTCATGTATTAAAGTGACAATGAAATAGAGAAAAGTATATGAGAAAATGACTTAAAATATCTTTTATAATTGCTCCATATTGAAGACCTAAAACTTTTCATATTATAATCTACAAAGCGAGTTTGACCCAGCGTGTTACAAATTTTCTATCAAAGTATTTCAGCATTGGCCCTCCATTAAAGTGTGGTACATCGAGATGCCCTCAAAATAAGTGTAGTACATCGAGGTGCCATGAGCAAGCATTGTAATAGTACCCTAGCTAATGTGCGGGCGAACATAGCACTCTTTTTGTTAAAAAAAAGCAAGAGAGCTGCCTATATGATGCATTAAGGAAGGAAACAGCTCAATAATACAGGAAAAGAGAAGAAGTAATTACAAACAAAAGAGTGAAATCCGTGGAGAAAGAACCTCTAAGCATATGTGGCCCTCCTCCATCCTGACCAGGCAACGGCGCTCCTCGAAACAACCAGAGTGAATCCTAAAAAAGAAGCATGGACCGAGTCATTTTCTACGGCAATCGCTCGATCTCTCTCCTAGAGATTCTCGTGCGTCATTTCCTCTCCGAGTTGCAGAACATAAGCAGGTCATCTTCAGATGCACCGCCTTGCACCGTTCAGTACTGTTCATTCCTAGTTGCCCAAATGGTATTTTTCCTTTCTGTAGCCTTGGGTGAACTCGCCACTTGATCCATGAGTTTCACCATCAATAAATTGTTGATAATTAAGCAGTTTAGACCAAATAAAATTGATGTATGGTGCATGTTTTTCCCCTAGCCAAACAGCCGTAAACATGCACTAGTTTAGAAAGCATGGGTTCTAGACATCCTTTTTTTCTCCTTCTATTTGGAACATCAAAATATTAGTTCTTAGTGGTGGAATTTAGGTGGACAAAGAGAAAAACTTATTATAGTTCCTGCTCTACTCTTTCTGTTGGGTAGAGTGGGGGCAAAGAAGGACCCGATTACATTTTCACCAACATTTCAGTGACTTTTTTTTTGTAAAATAATACGCCGAGAGAGTGGTGACTAATCACAAATCTTAGAGTATGTCCCATAGTCGTATGCATGTATGGAACTACATGTATATGCCTCATATCCAAGCTCATCTCTAATTGGTCATGGACAGGAAATCGTCCTTTAATTTGTTTTCGTGATGGACGGTTCAGGTTGGCTAAGGAAGAATTTTCCTTAGCAGGGGAAAACATAGAGGATATGAACCTGCCGGCGAGGGCACATGGATTAGAGTGTATTCAACCTCGAGTCAAATCGTAAGCACTGTTCAGTTCAAAAATTATCATAAAGTTTGGAACAACGTCTAAGGCTCAAGGTTTTTGTTTAGCGGAGTTCCCCGATAAAGACTTTCATTTGCAAGCGGCAGCCCAAAAAAGCATCTACCTTATTTGGAACGGATTAATCAAGCCTCTTCTGGCCTCTACAAAGTAGAGAATATCATGATTCAGCCGATGAGATCATTCTGTATATTTAGGAGTCAATATATACTGCTAGGTACCACTATTGATCTGTGGATTGGAAAGGGATTTTTCGGATTCACGGCCGACTTGCACATGAACCTAACGGGCCACACACTTAACGGGTTGGAACTTATCTAGTGGATTTGATCCATTAAAAGAAGGGTTTGCACGCGGATATGATCCGCATAGGAATTGGAGTCCTACTGGGCCTTGACTAGATCCCACTAGCGCATCTATAAAAGGAGAGGCTTGGGACGACGCGCGTGTGACAGACGAGCTCTCACCAAGCCCTAGCTGCTGCGCTCCTCCTGCTCGCCTGGAATCCTAGCTGTGTGGTGAGGTGCTAGCACACCCCGCATGGCGTTCCTTCCCCGGACGTGTGGATACCTTTAGAGGCGCTACCACACGTGGACGCACTGATCGGTGGAACCTCCAACGACGACGACCACGACGACCTCGTGGTGTTCGGCTACGACCACATGTTGTTCGGCGCTACTCGGGGACGTTTGACGACCAGCAAGGAGGAGGTGTTCGGTGTGTACGACTGCTTCCTCGATGCGCGTGACTCTGCTTCCACTGCCTCTACGCGTCAAGGGTTACGATCCGTGATCCCCTACTTGCATGTGATCTTGGGTGTTTGCGGTAGAAAATTTTTAATTTATGCTAGCGTAGCCTACCCGTTCCCTAACAATGATGGCCTCATCGTCTTTGTTTGATCTTGGGACATTGATGATCTTGGCCTTCTGCAGCTTCACCGCCGTGGTGAGTAAATGTGTCAAGGTCATAGCATGTGTATAACATAATTAACAAGCTAGATATTAAATTCATATTTGTGCAATTTCTTATTTGAATCAAAGTAACTTTAATAAAATTTAGGTAAGACATGAACTAAGGATGTTAACTCGTCTTGACCCAGAGCTGGGTAGTCTTCAGTTGCATTCTCAAAACGGCCTTTCGGTCCTTGGCGTCTAATAAGATTAACGACCATAAATAACCAAAATGCAGCAAGAGAATGTTGCATGAATGCATTCGAATAAATACGATTATTTACATGCAACGTATCAACAATAAGTTAAAGTAGCGAAGTTCCTATGTGTCGTCATATGATATGAATGAGCATACTTTAACTACCCTTAAGAACTTTACCCATGCTGTAGAAATAGATTTTTTTAAAACTGATTAATGGTTTATAAATATTAATACTATAAAGCCATAGGAGACTTTCTTTTATTTGGTAATTAGAGCAAGGTTAAAACTAGGTTAAATAATTTTCTTGGGTTGTTCCTAAGTTGGAAAAGCTTATGTGAAAATTTAGGATTTTTCAAAGTTCAAAAAGTCTATTAAATAAACCTAACAGGCTTCTAGTATTTATAATACTTGAAGAAAAAGATTTAAAATAGCCTCTTTAATGTCCAAATCACAAGAGTTAATTTAAATCTACTAAAAATATTTTTCTGGGTTCAATACAACATCTAATATTTTCTGCAATTTTACCAAGATTTTTGGAAGTCATAAAATAATTTAAATAAACTGATATGATTTTATTTGGTTTTTTAAAAAGGAAAAAGGGGCTGAAATTGAGTGCCATATTTTTTCAGGGATACAGAACCTTATAATGTATAAAATTATATTTTTATAAAAACGAACTGTTGACATCAGATTTTGACAAGAAGCCGATAGTCTAGAAGCTTCTAAAAATCGACTCAGGCTTTAAAGGAATATGGGCCGGAAATAGGTGTTGCGACGAGACCCGATCGGTCAGAAGATAAATATGGAAGTAGATGTCTGGGTCGGCTTGAGCCCGAATATATTAGGAATAGTTGGTTAAGTTTACAAGATAAAGTCGAGTCTGCATCAATTACGAGATAGAGTCCTAGCTAGAGTCAAGTTGAAAAAGTCTGTATAAATATTTTGCCCTTGAGGGCATGTAAAGGATCGACTCAACAATCAAATATAAAGGATTGACACATCAATCAAATAAATCTACTTTTATCTATTCTTTACTTTTCATCGCAGTAGGGTTAGTTTTCATCGTATTTAGATTTCAATTGATTTGTTACGCATCGCCTTTCGATTGGCTTCAAGATACACCCTCGGAATTGTTTGCAAGTAAGTACTGTCTTGATTAAGTTCGATCTACGGATTTGCATCAGCTTTCGATGTTAACTCGATTGGTGCAGTCCCATTCAAGTTCAATTGAGAAGACGCCAGTCCTTCAGTGCTAACAGCACCGCAAAAAGGAATCCCATTCAAGCTCTATATTCATATCGGCTGAAGATAACTCGATTGGTGCAGTCTTGGCACAAGAGGTTGAAGGCAAGGAGAAGGAATATTCTATCTAAGCCGTCGACTCATTGATGCTGAGACAAGATACTCTTCAGTGGAGAAACTGTGTTTGTGTTTATACTTCGCTTGCACCAAATTGAGGCATTACGTCTTGGCTACTGAATGCAAAGTGATATGCAAAACTGACATAATAAAATATATGCTGTCCGCGCCCATACTAAAAGGGCGGTTAGGTAATTGGGCATATGCACTTGTTGAATATGATCTAAAGTACGAATCGGCTAAAGCAGTTAAAGGATAGATATTGGCCGACTTTGTTACTAACTATTGTCACGCCGTCACTGAAGGATTAGTCAGCATAGCGCCCTGGACCCTATTCTTTGGTGGATCAGTTTGCAATCAGTGAAGTGGTATCGACTTGTTGCTGATATCCCCAAAAGGGTGTAGGTTTGAATTTGCATTGATAGTGGAATCGCCATGTTCAAATAACCAGCTAGAGTATCACGCTTTGCTTAAAGATTTGCATTTACTAGAAAGTGTTGGAGCCGATGCTATGGAGGTTTTTGGTGATTTGCTTTTAGTTGTGCAACAAGTATCTAAAAACTATGAGTGTAAAGATGAAGTTTTAGATGGATACTTGGATGAATGCTTGCATAACATCGGCTCATTCAGAACGTTTGAAATTACTCATGTTCCCAGAGAACAGAAATGCGAGGCCAACACGCTATCACAGAGTGCGTCTGGCTATAAGCTGATGGAAACAAAGGACATACTAGAGATCATAACTGCGGTGGACGATTGGAGGCAAGAGATCATCGGATATTTGCAGAATCCTTCTGGATGTAAGGATAACCAACTGGAGAAGCTTGGTTTTTCCCTGAATCAACAGTTGGCCGCGGATGTTATTCTCCGGTCGCTCTCTGCGAGCTTCGAGTCATTCATTTTGAATTTTCATATGAACAGTCTAGAGAAAACCTTGACCGAACTACATGGGATGCTGAAATAAGTAGAGGAGAGCATTAAGAAAGGTCCTAATCATGTGATGATGGTTCAGCGGGATAAGAAGAGGAAGCGCAAGGCTAAAGGCAACGGTGAGGATAGGATCCAAGATCCAAAGCCAAAGCCTAAAGGAAAGCCAAAGGTAGGCCCTGCTGTTTCGGACAATTGTCATTACTACCAAAACAAAGGGCATTGGAAGAGGAACTGTAGGAAGTACCAGGAAGATAAGAAGAATGGAATTGTTCCAGCTTCTACTTCAGATATTAATGTTATAGAAATTAATCTTGCAACTTGTCCTACCGAATCTTGGGTATTTGATATCGGTTCGATGATCCATACTTGCAAATCGTTGCAGGGACTAAGGAGGACTAGAAGTTGTGCAAGTTGCAAGTTGGAGATTCGCGTCGGCAATGGAGCAAAGGTTGCTGCGTTGGCCGTCGACATCTATCCCTTGTCGTTACCATCTGGTTTAGTCATGGAATTGAATAATTGTTATTACATTCCTGTATTGAGTAAGAATATTATATCTTCTTCATGTTTGGAAGAAGATGGATTTGACTTTGTAATAAAGAACAAACATTGTTCTATTTACATGGATGGCTTGCTCTATGGTAACTGTCCATTGGTGAATGGATTGTATGTGCTAGATCTTGATGATGTTCCTGTTTATAACGTTAATGCTAAGAGACTCAAAACAAGTGATTTGAATTCTGCTCATCTGTGGCATTATAATGTAGGCCACATAAATAAGAAGCGCATGGAGAAGCTCCATAGGGATGGTATTCTTGATTTATTTGATTACAAATCATTTGATACATGTGAGTCTTGTTTACTTGGCAAGATGACAAAGACACTTTTCACCGGTTTGGGTGAGAGAGCGAGTGACTTATTGGCCCTTGTACATACTGATGTGTGTGGGCCTATGAGCACTACGGCTAGAGGTGGTTTTCAGTATTTTATAACTTTTACCGATGACTTTAGTAGATATGGCTATATCTATTCAATGAGGCACAAGTCTAAATCTTTGAAAAGTTCAAAGAGTTTCATAATGAAGTACAAAATCACTTGGGCAAGACAATTAAAAATCTGGGATCAGATCATGGAGGTGAATAGTTGAGCCAAGAATCTAATGATCATCTAAAGAATTGTGGAATTGTTCCGCAATTGATTCCACCTGGAACACCTCAGTGGAGCGGTGTGTCTGAACGGTGGAATCGGACTTTATTGGATATGGTTCAATCTATGATGAGGCAAACTGATCTTCCTTTGATATTTTGGGGACTCACTCTAGAAACAGCTGCGTTCACTTTGAATAGGGTTCCATCGAAATATGTAGACAAGACGCCATATGAGATATGGAGCGGGAAGCGTTCCGTGTTGTCTTATCTAAAGATTTGGGGCTGTGAAGCTTATGTAAAACGTATGACGTCTGATAAGCTCCATGTCAATTTTGATAAATGCTTCTTTGTGGGGTACCCGAAGGAAACCAGAGGGTATTACTTTTATAACCGGGAGGAAGGCAAAGTGTTTGTCGCCTGAAATGGCGTCTTTCTGGAAAAACAGTTTTTCGAAAGAGCCAATGGGAGCAGGGTGCAACTCGAAGAAATTTGGGAAATATCTAAAAATGTTTCGGCTCCTATTGACCCTCAGCGGGATGTGCAAGCTGTTGCAGAACCTGTGGAAGAGGCGCCAGCCCCACGTAGGTCGATGAGGGCAAGCCGCGCTCCTGAGAGGTTTATGTTCCTCACAACGGAGCAATGAGACATAATATTGTTGGACAATGATGAGCCCAAGGACTATGAGGAAGCGATGGTGGACCGGACTCTGAGAAATGGCAAGAGGCCATGAGATCCGAGATAAAGTCCATGTACGATAACTAAGTATGGAACTTGGTTGATCTGCCTGATGGTGTAAAAACTATCGAGTGCAAATGGGTCTTTAAGAAAAAGATAGACATGGATGGAATGTTCACATCTACAAGGCACGGTTGGTGGCAAAAGGGTTTAAGCAGATTCATGGTGTCTACTATGATGATACTTATTCGTTTGTTGCCATGCTGAAGTCTATCCGGATCATGCTAGCGATTGCCGCGTTTTATGACTATGAGATATGGTAAATGGATGTCAAAACGGCTTTCTTGAATGGAAATCTAAGTGAGGATGTGTATATGATATAGCCCGAAGGTTTTATCGATCCTTAGAATGCTGGCAAAGTATGCAAGCTTTGAAGGTCTATCTATGGACTAAAGAAAGCATCTCGGAGTTGGAATCTTCGTTTTGATGAAGTGGTCAAAGAGTTTGGCTTCATCAAGAATGAAGAGGAGCCTTGTATTTACAAGAAAGAAAGTGGGAGTGCAATTGTGTTTCTGATCTTATATGTGGATGACATATTGTTGATGGAAAACGATATTCTAATAGAAGTTGTTCAATCTTATTTGAGAAAATGTTTCTCGATGAAAGATTTGGGATAAGCAGCTTATATTTTGGGTATAAAGATCTATAGAGATAGATCGAGGAGGCTAATTGGATTAAGCCAAAGTATGTACATTGACAAGGTATTAAGACGGTTCGATATGCAGAATTCCAAGAAGGGTTCTGCCAATGTCACATGGTGTTAATCTTAGCAAGACTCAGTTTGCTTTGACACCTGATGAGCAAGAGAGAATGAGTCGGATTCCATACGCCTCGGCTATTGGATCGATCATGTATGCCATGCTATGTACACGCCTAGATATGTCTTATGCTCTAAGTGCTACGAGCAGGTATCAATCGAGCCCTGATGAAGGTCACTGGGTAGCTGTAAAGAACATACTTAAATACTTGCGAAGGACTAAGGAGATGTTCATGGTTTTTGGAGGTGAGGAAGAGCTCGTTGTAAAGGGTTACTCCGATGCTAGCTTCCAAACTGACAGAGACGATTCTCGATCGCAATCCGATTTTGTATACGGTCTCAATGGTGGGGTAGTGAGTTAGAAAAGTTCTAAGTAAGAGACAGTAGCTGATTCCACGACAGAGGCTGAGTATATTGCAACTTTTGAAGTTGCAAAGAAGGCGGTTTGGGTCAGAAAATTTGTTTCTGAGTTGGGAGTAGTCGTTAGTGCTTCCTGTCCAATGGACCTCTATTGTGACAATAGTGGTGCCATTGCACAAGCAAAGGAGCCTAGGTCTCACAAAAAAATCCAAACATATACTCAAGCGTTATCACCTGATTTAAGAGATCATCGACAGAAGTGATGTGAAGATTTACAAAGTGTACACGGATCTCAATGTTGCCGATCCACTGACAAAGCCTCTTCCACAGTCGAAGCATCACGCGCAGACAAGAGCCATGGGTATTCGATACTTGCATAATTGACTCTAGTGCAAGTGGGAGATTGAAGGGAATGTGCCCTAGAGGCAATCATACGATGATTGTGTAACGTCTTTGTTCATGTACTTATGATAACATTGCTTATTGGTTCTATGAATTAATGTCACGACTTTGTTAATCAAATACGATTTGGTTGTGAGACACATTGTCATTGTGATATTATTCTAAATGATCCCTGGTCCATATCATTATGAGGAGCGGTAATGATTTGATTAGCACATGTATTGATTTATGGTATTGTTTCACATACGGTAGATATGGAGATATAAAATCAATAATGTGGACACATGTTAGAGAACATGAGTGGTTGGATAGACCTACTCCAAGATGCTACTGAGATTGTTGTCTACAAAGTGCCATCAGCGTGTAGTCTCAAGTGGTACACCTATATGGTCCTTAGACTTGAAATCATCATAGAGACCCAACTTGTGGATTTGTACGCTTTGGTGTTATCAAACGCTACACCGTAACAGGGTAGTTATAAAGATAACTACTAGGTATGCCACGAAGCATAGCGTAGGGATGTGATTGGTCAAGATGGAATTTGCCCCTCTTAGATAACGGGAGAGATATCTTTGGGCCCCTCGGTGTGGATGGATAAGGAAAGGGCACGACCATGCTGATATGATTAAAGAGTTAATCATGTTATTTATATTCGTCACATTGACGAGTGAATGGTCGAGCTATCACAAGGGTGACACGTATCTCGCCTTGAGCTTAACTAGTATCATGTGGCAAAAGAATCTGTATGTTGAGTCTATCAGGATTCAGCCGATGAGATCATTTTGTACATTTAGAAGTCAATATGTACTGCTAGGTACCACTATTGATCTGTGGATTGGAAAGGGATTTTCCGGATTCACGGCCGACTTGCACATGAACCTAACGGGTCACACACTTAACGGGTTGGAACTTATCTAGTAGATTTGATCCATTAAAAGAAGGGTTTGCACGCGGATATGATCCGCATAGGAATTGGAGTCCTAGTGGGCCTCGACTAGAGCCCACTAGCGCATCCATAAAAGGAGAGGCTTGGGACGACGCGCGTGTGAAAGACAAGCTCTCACCAAGCCCTAGCCGTTGCGCCCCTCCCGCTCGCCCGAAACCCTAGCTACATGGTGAGGTGCTAGCACACCCCGCATGGCGTTCCTTCCCCGGACGTGTGGATACCTTTAGAGGCGCTACCACAAGTGGACGCGCTGATCGGTGGAACCTCCGACGACGTCGACCTTGCGGTGTTCGGCTACGACCACGTGCTGTTCGGTGCTACTCGGGGACGTTTGACGACCAGCAAGGAGGAGGTGTTTGGTGTGTACGACTACTTCCTCGACGCGCGTGACTTTGCTTCCACTGCCTCTGCGCGTCAAGGATAACGATCCGTGATCCCCTACTTGCATGTGATCTTGGGTGTTTGCGGTAGAAAATTTTCAATTTATGCTAGCGTAGCCTACCCGTTCCCAACAATGATGGCCTCATCATCTTTGTTTGATCTTGGGACATTGATGATCTTGGCCTTCTGCAGCTTTGTCGCCGTGATGTAGCCTTTGACCTTCTGCTTCTACAAGAGGGCCGCTGCATCAGCTTCTTCACGCTCCTTGGAGGTAGTTACCAGCTACCCCTTGGTGACCTTGAGCTTCTCCTCCAGCATAGCAATGGAGGTAAGCGCAGCGTGGACTTTGGTGGTGGTGCTGGAGGAGGCCATGGCTAGCTTCTTGTAGGCCAACTGTTGGGAGTTGGCGTCAGATGCAAGTGTCTTCAGGAGGTCTTCCTCCTTTGTCTGTGCAACACGTCTAGCCTGGCGCTCCTTGGCCGACGTGACTCCCTCCCTACGCGAGTCGAGGTTGCAAGCCGATATAATAGCATTCTGAACGGCCTCCTGGAGGTCAAGGTCCAAGAACTGCACAGCATCCCTGATGGGCCGTGCGTCCTGGAGGAGGGCATTAGTGTTGGAAGTCAGTAAGAATTCCAACTGCCGAAGCTTCTCCAACTTCCCAAGAGACAAGCTGGCCGAAGCTGATGCTTGACCTGTGTGAGATGCGCTGGAGGTTGGTGATGGGGCGCGTCTCCAGAAGGTCGTCGTCGTCGTCCTCAAACTCTTCTAGGTTGAAGTCTAGAAGCTTGGGAGATCGTCGGTGCCTGTTATCGGCTTAGGAAGAGCCTGTAAAACAAACAAGGAGATTGTTAGCGAGCGCGCTCAGATTTGCAACATGGAGCAAAGTAAGATTTGTTACCTCAATAGGGACGACAGCTAGGAGGAGTTGCGCTGGCTTGAGAGCCGATGGAGTAGTAATGGTTTTGATGTCGACTATCATATCCTATGTACATAAGACCAAAAGAGGACTGATAGACTGAAGGATGAGATGGCAGGAAGTACGAGGGGAAGTACCTCTTGATTAGCAGACTCTTAGGGCTGAGATTCGGTTGTACATTCGACGTCAAGATCGATGTTGTTGGCTAGGGCAGGTGTAGGCTTCTTCGCCTTCTTGGGTTTTGGCGCGTCCTTGTGGTGGGCGACGCGCTTGGAGACTTCTGGAGAAGAGGATCATTATAGGCTAAAGCTAAACCAGTAGAATGGGCAAATCCGATAAAAATACTTACATTTGGTGCGACCCTCTCTGGTCGCCAGCTCAGAGGGCATCGGCGCATCAGGGTAAAGGTTGGCTGATAAGTAGCCAACTATACCTGCCGGAGCAGAGGCCTTGCCTTTGTCAGCTTGCAAGGAATATGGGTAATGAGTAACAATCGGCTTAAAGAGTAAGGAAAGGAAAAATCAAGAATTACCGGAAGTCGATTGGCTAGAACTAGGGGAAGAATGAGCCGATGAGGCGCTTTCCTCGTCTTCATCTAGCTCGAAAATTTGGGGGTTTGGGTTGGAGAAAAGGTCAGGGGGGTTTGGATAGAATCGGTCAAAGTAGTATTGGGCAAGTCTGTCTGAAGGAAAGATGGTTTCCACGACTTGGCTCCACCATATCCTGAAGTTGGAAGAAATCGTACCACCTAGACGAAGAGGTGGCAAAGGGGAAGAAGCAGATCATCAGCTAGATCAGTGATGATGCCGATTGTCCAAGGAGCCGATGGTGCCCTGAGTTGGAGACGCTGGTTGAGAATGAAGTCTAGGACTAGTGGCCAAAGCCGAGCTGCCTATCATACACAGAAGGGTGATAGAACTCGTAAGAGGGCTTGAAGGTCCGTGTCCTTGAGTTTAAGCTGACGATGAGGGTCCACGGAGAAAGGCACAAAGGCAAGGATCGGCGAGAGTCTTTAGAGAGATTCTCTGTGAGACGAAGGAAAGAAGGGACTAGAACAATTGGGCCTTGTCATAGTAGAAGAACTGAGAAGAAGAGAAGTCCTCAGGTTTGAGTTCGAAGAAGAAACCAAAGTAGGAGGCGAAGGCCGATGCGTTAAGTTTAGCATCTCCTAGTTGGCCGAAAGGGCTTCTCCCAAAGAAATGTTGCCCCTAAGCTCCATCGGTTCACCTTCCCTAATATCTTCGCAGGGAAATTCTACCCTAGGGGACATGGGGATTCCCCACAGCCAATGGAATTAGGCATAGGCCCACAGTTGGAAGAACCACAGGGGTCCTCCAATGTTTCCGACTGAGTACTCTCCCTGACCGGTGAATAGGCGGGACCGGATGATATGCATTATCTGGTAAGTCGATCCTAAAAGCAATTTTGTCAAGGAGACTTTGCCTCTGGTCAGAAGCCTTTTGGCAAGACCTTGATATACCTGCATCGAACCAAGCGACGCGCTAGAGAAGACATATCGGTCAAGCCACATGTTGAGGAAAGCAACATGTTCTTTATCCGATACGGGGCATTGCTCAGGGTTGTTATCATCCATATAGCGGTTCCAACCCTCGCCCGTATGGGAAACTAGCTTATAGGTTGCCTTAAGGGTATAAGCTGATGGCTGCTCTCCATCTAGACTTAAACCACAGAGCATAACTACATCTAAAAGAGTCGGTCCTATTGGTCCTGGTCTCAACATAAGGGCATTGAAGGTGTCTGACCAATAGTAGTTGGCTGCTGTCAGCATTAACTCGTTGGCAGAAGGATCAGCTAAGGAGAGGGGGAGACAGTTTGCTATACCTATCCTCCTCCACTTGTGGGATTTCTAGGCCGATACCCTAACACACCAGTCCCTCCACCTAGCCAGAGGAGTCAGCCAAGCCCTAAAGCTATCTCTCCACCCTTTGATATTCACGCTTGAGGCGTTGGGGGAAGCCTAAGGACATCTATGTTCACAATCAGAGAGGGGTCAGAGGAACCCATCGGCCCAAGACTGAAACGATCAGAGTAACCAGGGATTGGGAGTAGCACCAGACTTATGATGTTAAAATGAAGCTGAAAGAGAAGATTGAAGCAAGGAAGCCGATGGCCAAGTCTCGGAAGCTGATTACTGAGCGTTTGAGTTTAAGGGAGCGTGCGAGTGAAAACGACAACAAAGCTATTTATAAGAAGTAAAATCGAGGAGACTAACCGTCAGGCACTGTAAGACCATCAAATGGAAAAAGATGAGAATGCCCTTAAAAATTGATGGTTAGTTGAGGAGGAATCCTAGCGATCAAGGGTAATATTGGAAAGGGAAATGTGAAGATGAAACCGATGCTTGGAGAATTTCGGGACATGATTCTAATATCTCAAAATTGGCGGCATGTGTTGACATCAAATTTTGACAAGAAGCCAATAGTCTGGAAGCTTCTAGATATTGGCTCGAGCTTTAGAGGAATATGAGCTAGAAACAAGTGTTGTGAAGGCCTAGATTGGCTAGAAGATAAATATGAAAGTAGAAGTCTGGGTCGGCTTGAACCTGAATATATTAGGACTAGTTAGTTAAGTTTAGAAGACAAAGTCGAGTGTGTATCAGTTACGAGAACCCTTTCCCTAGACCACAAGTCAACAGCGGTACCTAGCAGCACATATTGACCCCCGAATGTACACAATGATCGAATCAGCTGAACCTTGATACACTCACATAGGATCCTTTTTCCACACAATATCAGTCAAGTTCAAGGCGAGAAGCGTGCCACCCTTGTGATAGCTCGACAAATTTACTCGTCAATGTAATGGATATAATTCGTGATTAACTCTTTAATCACTTTGGCATGGCCATGCACTTTTCTTATCTATCCACACCGAGGGGCCCAAAGATATCTCTCCCGTTATCAAGGAGGGGCAAATTTCATCTTGATCCCTTACATCTCACGTCATGTTTCATGGCATACTCTTAAGCTACCTTCATAACCCCCTGTTACGGTGAAGCATTTGACAGCCTTAAAATATACAATTACGCATGCTAAGAATCAATAAGAATCTTGGGTCAAAGGATCATATAGGTATACCACTCGAGACTACACCCTGATGGCATTTCTAAGATAACAATCTCAGCAGTCTTGGAGCGGGTCTATCCAACCCCATGTTCTCTAACATGTGCCCACATTATTGATTTGATATCTCCATATCTATAGTATGTGAAACATTATCATCAATCAATAAGTGTGCTGGTTAGATCACTATTGTCCCACATAATGATAGGTGACCAGGGATAATTTAGAATAATATCATATAACCAATGTGTTTTGCAATTAAGTCATACTCAATGAACAAAGGAGTGAGATTTATTCATGGAACTGATAAGTACTTGAACATAGACGTATGATACAATCATCTCACATGATCGCCTCTAGGGCATATCACCAACACGGAGGCCTTACAACATCAGCGAAAAATCATAAGAACATTGTTTAAACTACAGCAAAATGAAATCCAACTCCACAGGCAAAACTGTAGAGACGCGCTCTTAGGCCTCGGGGTAGTCTTTATCCTGGATTCCTTTGGTGAAGTCCTCGTCCTAGTACATCTCCTCATCGGGGCAGGAGCAGTACTGATCCAGACATGCTCGTTGGAATGAGCAGCCCCACATAAAAGACAAAGGTGAGTATACATTATACTCGACAAGCAAGGCTGACTAAATGCATCTAAGGTTTACAAGGGAATGAAAGGGTTCTTTTGCATAAAGCCAGTTTTGCAAGTTTGCCTAAGATTTTATAAAACGGTTTGAAAAGTGTTGAGAGAAACAAATATTTGAATCATTTTCATTGAAATTCCTGCCTCAACCAGTTATGCCCAACTCGGTTAGTCACGGCACCCACCGTGCAACACCCTCATCGCTCACAGCACCCACTGTGAGGAGAGAAAACAAAACACACGATTGCGATCGTGGTTTTCCTTTAAAACACCATTTTAAAAACAAATAGATAAAAAGTACCATGAGGCAGCTCCCCGTCGTCTTCCCTTGACCGTTGGCACGGCTATCATGATAGTTGTACACTCTGCAGAGGTTGTACGCTTTACCCATACGAGGTGGTTTTTCCGAGGGTGTCCCCAAGGAAAAATAATCACCACAAGGCCTTTCTCCAACATCCTCCTAGTTAAGACATTTTTGCTAAGGTTTCCACTACAATGCCCCTCTTGTGCCTGCAGAACAGCACGAACTGCTTGCTCCACTGATTGGAATGCCAAAACTAGGAGTCCAAAGGGTACTAAGCCAGGGCCTACCTATATAAGCACACATGGCCGTACTGTTGTACTTAGCTCATCTACCTCAACGAATCGGTCCTTAGGGACCAAAGTGCTTCCCACACTAGGCCCAACCTTGCAACCATCCACCCTGATTAGGTTTTATAAAACATTTTCACCCGATAGCACCCACTATCCCAACTACACCCATTTGCAAACATGACAGCACCAACTGCCCTTTAAAATCCACGTTAAACAAAGCATTTGATATTATCATCATGAATCCAATTTTAACATGATCGCAACTGAGCATAGCTATTATGATCAAAACCTAATTCAAGGGTGTTGGCATTATTTTAACAATATTATAATAACCTAGGGCAGCAATGAATGATTTTATAACGGTATCTTTAATTGGGAATTTTTAGCTAACAACTAATCAATTAGCATTTTAGATTTTAACATAGCATGCAAGTTATAAAGTCTAGGAAAAACATTTTATACACATGGGAAGCAATGTCCAGCACTTGCCTTGATCAGCACAACCTTGGTGATCTTCCGAAGGGTTGATCGCAAAACTATCGTCGCTAGATCCTAACAAAGGAATTAACAAAAATAAACACGAATGCTCAATTAAAATTTAAAATGACATGCATGCTCATGCTATGCAAAAATTAACCCAAAATGGTAAATTTTTATTCTCAGGTGAAAACAAAATTTATTGGCAATTTTGTTGAAACTAAATTTATCTAAATACCAATTTTAAAGACAGTTTATCCATTTATCAATTGAACATAAATTTAACTATTCACAAATATTTATTAAAATTCATAGATTGGTATAACATATTTTTACAAACATTATGAAATTTATTTTGAAATTTTTGGATTTGTTGAATTAAAAATGTGAAATTAATAAGTTACTGTTTATAGAAATTAGAAAAAGAAAAGGGGGAGGGGCTTGGCCGTTGGGCTCAAATTTCACTACAAGACGCCCAAGCAGGCATATGAGCGCTACCGAGCGAGGCACGACCCATGGCACAAACATGGGAACACGCTGCCTAGGAGATGGTCGGTTTCTCGGCCAAGAAGCTGAACGCAGCGGCGGTGGCTTGGCGCTGGGCGATGGCCCTGGCCACAGAGAGAGGCCCAGCAGCGGCTAAGCTGGAGCGGCCTAGCGGCGTGGCAATCTTGACTCTACAGCGCCAAGACGAAGACGCTGCAGACTCACCCCCCATGGCACGACTTATGGGTGGGACCCGCCCGTCAGCGGCCTAGAATAGGGGAGGCGGCAAGAATCGCCGGGCGGCGGTTAACGGCAACGGCGGCGTGGCATTGCCGGCCGAGAGAGGAAGAGAGAGGGGTGCGGCGAACTCGGGGCGGGTCGGTGCGGAGGAAGGGACGGCAGCGAGGGCAGCGGGAGGGCGGCATCCCGCGGCATGGGCGGCCCAGCGATTCGGCGGCGAAGTTAGGGGTGGTGGCGGGGTGCGGGAGCACGGCGGCGGCTTGGGGAGCCCGTGGGAGGTGTTGGCGTGGCTAGCTGCGGAGAAGAAGGAGTTCGTGGTGGCGGCTCACGCCGGCGCGATCCGGGCAAAATTGGCCGCCGCCGAAGCTCCTATGATGCCTAGCGGTGCTACGGGAGGAGAAGGGAGGGAGATTTATCGAGAAAAACAGCCCAATTTGGAGAAGGAGCTGGCGGCGCCGGCGAGGAGGGTCGAAGCTCCGGCGACGAAATCCGGTGATCCCGACAATCAATTCCTAGATGCGAGACCAAAAATGGATCACAGGAAGGGCCTTCAACAAGGTTTTCGAAGGATTTTGGCAAAGGAAACTTACACAGGGTGAATTGAAGAAGAAAGCAAAGGGGAAGAAATGAGCTCGGGCTAGGGGTTTTTGATTCGAGATAGGAAGAGATGGAGGGGGTTTTCTGGCATGTTAATGCCACTAAAGAGGGTTATGAAACCATTAGGGACAATCAAAGCTAGATTAACACAATAGGGGTTAGGGAGTGAATAAGGGGGGGGGGGTTTCGTGCGTGTTGTATAGAGAGAGAGAGTAAGGGAGAAAGAGGGAAAACCAAGAGAGAGAGGGGGAGAGGGAATGACAGGTGGGGCCAGGGAATAGGGAAGGATTTTAAAAATAACATTTTCCTATTTTCTCCTTTGAAAACCAATTCGACTAAAATTTTATTTTTTATTTTGTAATTTAGATACTTATACTTTAATTACCACCCAAATTATTTGCAACAACTCAAATAATTTTTAAAGTTTTTATTAAACAAGTAACATACTCATTTTATTAAAATTATTTTATTTTTTTAAAAAAATTTAATGCAATGCAATGCATGATGCAATTGATTTTTTTATTTTTGAGAAAAAATGAGGATGTTACAAAGGATCGACACATCAATCAAATACATCTACTTTTATGTGTCCTTTACTTTTCATCGCATTAGTAGTAGCTTTCGTCGTATTTAGATTTTGATCGACTTGTTGCGCATCGCCTTTCGATCGGCTTCGAGATATACCCCGGGAGTTGCTTGCAAATAAGTACTGTCTCGACAAAGTTTGATTTACAGATTTGCATCGGCTTTCAGTCGAAACACTATATTGGTTAATATTGTTGCGCATCGCCGTTTCAACCAGGGGTTAGGTTTCACCCTCCTTTCTACTGATCAACACATTCGTTGACAGTAGACAGTTTAACCTCTTTCTATCGGCTTATAGCTTATTCGTCGATAGTCTGTTTACCCTTTCGTTCTATCAGCAGGATAAAACTATCGGCTAGTTGATAGTCTATTTACCCTCTTTCTGCTGCTTTGTTGGTTTCATCAGCTTAGCGGTAGACTGTTTACCCTTTGAACCTCTTGGTTTGGATATGATCTAAGTCGGTAGTTTTGTTACCAATTACTTTGCCCGGATATACTTCTAAGTGTTGCAAATTTGTCACATTATATATCTAACGAGGATTGGGGGGAATTCCCGTAATTACCCCAGATTGGTCCGGCCCCAAGCCGGCCCCAAGCACGGCGAGCGTCTTGAAAGCATTGCCCGGGCGTGAACCATCCGCTGCTTGGGGCCCGAGCAACGGGCGACTACGCGCCGGGGGAAGTTCCCTGACCCTTTTTTACTGCTCGAATACCGTCACGAAGGATACGCGGCCGCACCAGACAGGTCTCGTTTTCCGTTCCCCGTGATGGTTCGGCTGACGTCCGTCACGCCGCCGCGTCCCATCGCAGGAACGCCGAAGATCACAGCTACCTGCCCTGCTCACGTTCTACTGTTCTACCCCTTTTCCTGTCATTACGAATGACAGAGGCACTATTCCCGTACGACCCTTGACTACGAGCAGCCTCCGGACCGCTAGGCATCGCATGGACCTCAAGATAATATGCTGTATGCCCAATAGGTTAGTGAACAAGTCCATGTATAAATATGATGCGCGGCTGCATAAGTGCGCACACGCGAGAGAACAAGAAAAACAGTTCATACCACTCCTGATTACACACTTGCGGCCACCAACACGATAGGCGTGAGTGCTTCCACCCCTCTCGCTCCTGCGAAACTCGGGTATCCCTTGCTCGGGCTACTCGGGGGCACCATTGTAATCTCCATATATATTCAAACGAATACAGATCACTGGACGTAGGGCTGTTACCTCCTTTCGATGGGCCCGAACCAGGGTAAAAAAAACATCTCCTCCCTCGTTGGCTGATTGAGCCGGTCTTCTCATATGACTCCGAGGCTGCAGGAACAGCCTGTTGATCCTCATTTCAACAAGTAAGCTCAACACCTGGGGGCTCTGTGCTCTCAATCGTCGACAGCTGGCGCCGTCCGTGGGGGCCGTCAACTAGCTCCTGCAGCAGGGATCCTTGAGATGGCGAACTCTGAAGACAACCAAGACATCCTCTTCGACGACTTGAATGATTTGGATGAGTACTGGTCCGACTCTGAGGTCGCCTAGATCATTGATCCGGAAGGACATACCATGGAGGAAACTGCTTCCCCCATGGATGTCTGCCACCCTTCCGGCGACGACGGAGGCGAGGGATATGTTCCAGAGCCCCTCTAGTTCTGCGAGATACCAGAACTGGAGATGCCCACACAACATGAGGTCGTCGGCCCGTACAAGGGAGTCGATATTCCCAACGCCCCATACGAGTCCGACCCTGAGACCATCTCTCGCGGGGATATTGTCATGACCCCTTTATATCCGGCAGTCCCACGAGAGGTCAATATGGTGGGCACCTCCAACACGCCTGTTCCTGAAAATCGGGAGGGCGAGTCACAGCATCGCCTGGAGGCCGCGCGCGACTGGCTAGCCAGCTCGATCGAGCGAGCTTTGGCGACCCACCGTGATGTACCGGGGCCTAGTACCCGGCCGACTCCCCGCTCGTCGCCTCCAAGATCTTCGTCATGACCCCACTCCTCTGACCTGATCGGCAGGAGTCGCCAACGCCTTCAAGTGCTGGCGTATGTGGTCTAGAACCTTCAGCCAGACTTTGATCAGGCCGCCGAATTAGGAGTCGCCATGGCGGAGAACCTGGAGCAATTGGCAGGCGACCACCACCACACTGCTTCCTCCTGGAGTACTTCCCAGGAAAGTTGCGCCCCGAGGAGTGATCGCTCTCGTCGTGACCACCGTGAAGCCCTTAACCGCGGAGGGAACGACGAGGGGCCTCGTCGCCACGGCGGTTACAAAGGCCATCCCCCAAAGGATGACCGGCGGGTCGAGCGCCGTCGCAACTACGACACGACCTATGATTCCGCCCGAAATCGGAGGCGTACCTAATCCCAGACAGGAGATGATCGCAGGGAGCGTCGACCCGGCACCGACCAGAGTGACATGCCCATAGGCACTTTGGAGCCTCGGTGCGGGGGTGTGTTCTCACGGTTCGGTCCGCTCAGGGGCCAAGACAGCCGTGGCACTCACAGTGGCGATACCCGGGCAAACCACGGTTGCCCCGATTTCTCCCAAGTGTTGCGGGAAGCAATGTGGCCTCCGAAGTTCAAGCCAGGCCATAATAAGCGATTCGGCAGGACACAGAACCCAGACGAATTCCTTTCCGTATACACCACGACCATCACGGCCGCCGGCGGTAACGAAGGCGTGATGGTCAATTACCTTCCCGCTGTGTTGGACGGGCCTGCTCGGACCTGGCTCTTCAACCAGCAGGAAAGGGTTCATCCGCAGCTGGAACTAGCTCTGTGACACCCTACGGGCCAACTTTCGAGGATGTTGGCCATGCCCGGGAAGGCTGCAAGATCTCAAGCGAGTAGTCCAGATGGAGGACGAAAGCTTGCGCGATTACGTCCAGAGGTTCATCCGGGTCTGGAACACGATTCCAAGTATTCCTGACCAAACGGTCGTTGATGCCTTCACCGAAGGCATAAAAAACGTCCGTTTCACCCAGGATCTTGACATATACTCCGGCTCTTCGGCTAGCGAGCTATTCCAAGCTACGGAATGCTATATTAATGCCAAAGAGGCCATTGAGGGAAAGCGGCTTCTGGGGACCAGCAAGGCACCTTTGCAGCCAGGCGTGGAGTTTTCGGGCAGGAAGAATTCTTCTGTCTCCGATAAGAAGATTAAGAAGAAGAAAAAGGCAAAGGTGACCAAACTAGTGGCTGCCGTCTTGGAGCAGACGCCCCCGCCGCAAACACAGAAGCCCAAGAAACCTCGCCCTTCTCAGGGTAAAGGGGGAAATCAGCAGCCCGGCGGCTCCGATCAATGGCGCGCGCCCCAGGCTCCGCCAAGCGACCGTTTTTGCCCGCTTCACCAAGTATACAAGCATGACCTGCATAACTGTCGAACCAGGATTGCCCACCTAGAAGACTTCTACAGTGGTCGAGGCCCTATGCCCGTCCTTCCGGACGTTGGCAAAGGCAGTACCGACCGGCGCACCGACCAGGAAGGTCGGGAAAATGAGGGTTACCGCGAGCCTAGCCACCACTACCAGGGGATTCTGCGGAGTACTCTTCCCGGTGGGAACTGAAGGCTGCCGTGCGGGAGGTTCACCACATCAACCGCGGGAATCCTACCAACGAACAGGTCCGATGGTCGGAAATCACCATCACTTTCTCCTGGGAGGATTGTCCCCCTGGAATGACCAAGCCGCAGAGCCTCCCCTTGGTACACTGCCCAACCATTAGCAATACAAGGGTCGCGCGGGTGCTCAATGACGGGGGAAGCGCTCTCGACTTGATATCTGCCCGGGTCTTGGACGAGATGCAGATCCCTCGTTCTAGGATCAAGGACGTCACCATGCCATTTCATGGCATAATTTCGGGCACGTCCATGACCCCGCTTGGGAAGATTGTTTTGCCCATAACCTTTGGCAGTCCGAGCAACTTCTGAACTGAATTGGTCACCTTCGAGGTGGTCGATTTCGAGTCAGCCTATAATGTCATCCTCGGTAGGCCGGCTCTCGCCAAATTTATGGCAGCGACGCACCACACGTACCACTGCCTCAAGCTCCTGGGACCAAAGGGAGTGATTACTGTCAAAGGCAGCCACAAGGCTGCCCTAGAATGCGACGAGATGGCCAGGCTTTGGTCGGCCAGCTGCCCGAACGCGGGCCCGAGCAGGATCCCCACAAACATGCTCGGCCCAGGGCGGCGCTCAAACCCCAGGAGGAGACAAAGGAGGTCCCGGTCTTCTCTGAGGATCCGGGCAAGGTGGTCCATATCGGGGCCGCCTTAGATCCGAAATAGGAAATCGATCTAGTCGCCTTCCTCCGGGCAAACACGGACGTTTTCGCATGGGAACCGACCGACATGCCCGGTATCTCTAGGGAGGTGATCGAGTACAGGCTAGCGGTTCAACCTGGGAAAAAGTCGGTGCGACAGACACTAAGGAGATTCCCCCAATGGAAGGTCGACATCATCCGCGAGCAACTGGATAAGCTGCTGAAAGCTGGCTTCATTCGCGAAGTCGATCATTCTGAAAGGTTGGCCAACCCAGTTGTGGTTAAGAAGAAGAACAGGAAGTGGCGCATGTGCATTGATCATACCAACATGAACGGCTCATGCCCAAAGGACAATTTTCCCCTCCCGCGCATAGACCAGCTAGTCCACGCAACGGCAGAGGCCTAGTTGATGAGTTTCCTGGATGCGTATTCTGGATACCATCATATCAGCCTATCGCGGGAAGATGAAGAGAAGACTACCTTCATCACACCCTTCGGCACCTTCTACTACACGACCATGTCGTTTGGTCTAAAGAACGCGGGGGCACTTTCCAGCCCTGATGCAAAAGACCTTCCCCGACCAGATCGGACGGACCTGGAAGTATATGTAGGCGACATAGTCGTCAAAAGTAGTTTAGCTGAGGCACATATCGGCGACCTCGAGGAAACATTTTGTAACTTAAGGAAGAAACGAGTAAAGTTAAATCCAGAAAAATGTGTCTTCGGCGTACGTACGGGCATGGTGCTCGGCTATGTGATCGGGTCGTCGGGCATCGGGACGAATCCCAAAAAGATCGAAGCCATTGAAAGGATGCAGGCCCCTTTGCATAAAGGAAATCCAATCCCATACCGGGCGGATGGCAGCCCTTAGCCGCTTCATCTCCCGACTAGGTGAACATGGGTTGCCCCACGCAAACACGACGGTTTCATCTAGACTACAGAGGCCGACGACGCCTTCAAAGAACTCAAGCAGTACTTGTCTACCCCGCCGGTCCTGGTCACCCCCAAGGAGCAAGAGCCTCTGCTGCTTTACCTAGCGGCCTCACCCCAAGCAGTAAGCGCAGTGCTCATAGCCGAACGCGAAGGGGTACAGCGCCCTATATATTACGTAAGCAAGGTGCTTCATGGATCAAAGGAGCGCTACCCTGAGGTCCAAAAGCTCCTTTACGCCTTGCTCATGGCTTCCAAAAATCTCAACCACTACTTTCTGGCCCACACGATCACGGTCCCGACCAGTTTTCCACTGAGGCAGATCCTCAGAAATCCTGATGCGACTGGGCACGTAGCCAAATGGGCAGTCGAGATGGGGGAATTCAACCTCAAGTTCGCTGCACGAACGACGATTAAATCCCAGATATTGGCGGATTTCGTGGCCGAATGGACTAGCCCCGTTCCGACCGGACAAGCAGCCAAGCAAGCCAAAGCTCCTCACTAGACCATATTCTTCGACGGCTCACGCTCTTTCGAATGCTCGGGGACTGGTGTTGTCCTCATCTGCCCCTATGGAGAACAGCTCCAGTACATTATACAACTGCACTTCGCTGCAACCAACAATGCGTCAGAGTATGAAGGCCTCTTGGCTGGACTCCGAGCCTGCTCCGTGCTTGGGGTTCAACGATTGACTGTGTAGAGGGACTCACAGTTGGTCGTGAACCAAGTTAAAAAGAGTTTCAGTGCTCCGATGACTCAATGGCGCGTTCCCTGGCTGAAGTGAGGAAGTTGGAAAGGAACTTCAGGAATTTTGAAGTCCTCTACGTGCTCAGGAGAGCAAATGCCCTGGCCGACCAACTTACCAAGCTCGGCACCTCACAAGAGCCCGTTCCGATGGGGGTGTTCGTCAAGCACCTACTAAAGCTCTTTATTCCCTCCGGAGAAGAAGCAAACAAGATGCACGGCAACATCTCTCTCCTCGAGCAAAGCGCAACCTGGATGACGCCATTCATGCAGTTTCTTGGGCACAGAACATTGCCCGAAGAGGAAGTGGGGAGATCCCGACTTGTCAGGAGAGCTCCGCTATACCGACTAGTGGAGGGTGCCCTGTATCGCAGAGGTGCGCTCGGAGTCTTCTCCAAGTGCATCTCCCAGGAAGAAGGGAGGTTCCTGTTAAAGGACCTACACGAAGGTGGCTATGGGGCCCATTCGTCCTACAGAACCCTCGTCGGGAAGGCCTTCGGGATGGGCTATTATTGGCCCACGGCATTGCGCGATGCTCGTGATATAGTTACCATGTGCCGGGCATGCCAATTTCATGCCGACAAGTTCACTAGATGGCATACACCCTTCAGATCATGCTCCTCGCCTGGTCGTTCTCTACCTGGGGTTTGGATATTCTTGGCCCATTCCCCACAGGGGCCAAGGGCTGTGCGTACCTCTTCGTCGCCATAGACACACTCACTAAATGGATCGAAGCCGAACCAGTTTCTGGCATCTTGGCACAAGCCGCCAAGAAGTTTTTCCGCAATAACATGATTACACGATTTGTTGTTCCCAGCTAACTAATCACAGACAATGGAACTCAGTTCACTAGTGAATTGTTCCAAGAATATTGCAAGGACGTTGGCACCAAAACCTGCTTCACCTCTGTAGCTCATCCTCAGAGCAATGGAGCTGTTGAACGTGCCAACGGAAAGATTCTCCAGGGAATCAAAAGCGGGTCTTCGATCGGCTTACCGTTACGGCATAACTGGGTGGACAAACTTCCTTCTGTCCTATGGTCTGTCCGTACCACCCCCAGTTGAGCCACGGGCGAAACGCCTTTTCGGCTCGTTTACGGCACTGAGGCCATGCTCCCCGCCAAAATAACCCTGAGATCCCCACGCGTGGACTTCGCGGAAGCAGGGGACGACCACCAAAGCCGACTCCTCGACCTTGACCTATCCGAAGAACTGCGCGAGCAACAGGCGACTACGCGCAGGGGGAAGTTCCCTGACCCTTTTTTACTGCTCGAATACCATCACGAAGGACACGCGGCCGCACCAGACGGGTCTCGTTTTCCTTTCCCCATGATGGTTCTGCTGACGTTCGCCACGCTGCCGCGGCCCGTCGCAGGAACGCCGAAGACCACAGCTACCTGCCCCGGTCACGTTCTAATGTTCTACCCCCTTTTCCCGTCATTACGAATGACGGAGGCACTATTCCTGTACAACCCTTGCTTGGGAGCAGCCTTCGGACCGTTAGGCATCGCATGGACCGCAAGATAATAAGCTGTACGCCCATTAGGTTAGTGAACACGTCCATATATAAATAAGATGCGCGGCTGCATAAGCGCACACACGCGAGAGAACAAGAATAACAGTTCATACCACTCCTGATTACACACTTGCGGCCACCAACATGATAGGCTTGAGTGCTTCCACCCCTCTCGCTCCTGCGAAACTCGGGTATCCCTTGCTCGGGCTACTCGGGGGCACCATTGTAATCTCCCTCTATATTCAAACGAGATCACTGGACGTAGGGATATTACCTCCTTTCGAGGGGCCCGAACCAGGGTAAAAAAAATCTCCTTCTTGGTTGTCTGATTGGGCCGGTCTTCTCATACGACTCCGAGGCTGCAGGAACGAGGCCTGTTGATCCTCACTTCAACAAGTAAGCTCGACACCTGGGGGCTCCGTACTCTCAATCGTCGACAATATCCAATTGGCTATCTGAAAGCTGATTGCGTTTTCTCTTGACGATTATAGATCAAATCGGCTGGCACGCATTTAAACCCTGCTTCCGGTGCTGTCGGGATCCAACTTAAGCCACCTCAAATCCTTCTCCATGGCGTCCTCATGAGCCCCAAGCTTGAGCCCATCCGTCCCACGAAATCACCACCGTTCTGGACCTCGATCCACCCGACCTAGTCCTGGTACCGTCGCCGACCACGATTGCCTCCAAACCTGCGCCCACAAGGACCAAACCATTTTCCACAAGCAAAAATATTTTATTAACTTTGTTTACTGCATGTTAGTCTAATTTCATCATCAATTCAAACATATATGACTACATGCCCATGTTCCCACTCGAACTGAAACCGAAACCTTTCAAACCGGTGCTTCCCTCAGCACAACAGAACAAAAATAGAAATTTTAAAAATAATTTCCTTACTCAAATGAAAAAAGTCATAATATGAAAAAGATGCATCTCGAAATTCTCAGCAATATCCGTATATAACATTTTTCCGTCCGAGCTCGGGAAGACACTCAAAAGCGCAAGATACTCTGTCCTATCATAAATGGCCGAATCGGCTCAAGTTAATCTAAAAAACAAACTCCTCAACCAAATCAATTCAAGTCACATATACTCATTACAACAACATGAAGACCTCCACATGGTCTCACAATTAGCTTGAAATGAAATCAGATTTGAAAGGAAAACTTAGGCACTATTCACAGTCTGAAAACACTATTCATGGTATGAAAATATACATGAATACATGTATTACAAAAATTATTTTTGAAAAAGGGGTAAAATCAAACAAATATTGATTTTGAATATATAAAGGCATTTATATGAAAATACGAACTTTGCACAAAATCCTATATATAAATATAACTCCACAAGGCCCTAGTGATAATTAAGTAATAGAAATCTAGATTTACACATTGAATGTTTGAAATCCAACAATGGGTATAAATAAGTTTGACATAAAGAATTATAGATTCAAAACCTTTTTGTCCAAGATAGGACTAGCATTTAAATAAGGTTTATTTTTAGAAGTTTTAAAGTTAATAAAAAAGATCTAGATAATAGCTCTTTTTCAAATACAATAGTTTTCTTGAAGATGGCATAGGTTATAAAAAGGGAATTAATAAAATAAGTATACACCTAGTTTCTGCACAAGGATTGATATAATTGAGAGTTTTATAAATCCTAAAGTGGAAGGGGTCATTCTGGACTCTTCCAAAATAAGTTCAAAAGGTGTTTGATAAAAAAAGGTTTGAAATAAAATCCTTTTATAGGTCAATAAAGTATTTTATATCTTTTCGGAAAATATCAAACCATCAAAATATTTATTTTAATTTTCTTTTTGTAAATAAATTTGGAATACGAAAAGGGCACGTTCTTATATAAAAGAAATATTTCTAATTTTTATAACATCTCTTAGAGATAGCACAAAATAATAGTAAATGGGGCTTTAAATCTTAAGCCTAGTATAAAACATATCTGCCTTTGGCGAATGATGTCCTCGCTGCAAGAGCGGCGTAGGTCTAACGGTGACGGCCACTGTGCGGAGACACGCTGGTTGCTACGTACCTGATGGCAATGATGGATCAATGAATCAGTGAGCAAAGACCCACAAGTCAAGAGCAATGCCAAAGGTCCTGAGCATGGAATGGAGACACTTGCCCAATGGACCAAGTAAAAAACGTACCAGATGGATCAATGAGTCAGTAAGCAAAGACCCACAAGTCAAGAGCAATGTCAAATCTCTCTCCCTCCTAGCTGGTTGATATTGCGCTCAGCTTTCGTAAGCAGGAATTCGTAGACACGCTTGCTGCTCTGTACCAGATGGCGATGGGTAAAAACAGATGGATCAATAAGTCGGTAAAACCCACAAGTCAAAAGTCCTCTGAAGAATCGGTCTCGGCGACTAGAGGGGGTGAATAGGCACTAAATTGATTTCAGCCATATTGCTTTGCACCTAACGCTCCTCTCTTCACAACACAACACACCTAACTCACCACAAGCCACAAGGCAAGGATGAACTTAGGGTGCAGCAGCAAAAACTACACACGAGTGACTACACGAGCACCGCAATAGCTTCAAATTGATAGCAGCAATTAGAACTCTCTTGTACCAAGTGTACCCCGGGTATTCATGGATGAACCATGGCCAAAATATGGAGAGTTTCCTATCACTCAGATGGTGCAAGGTGCTCTGAAACTAATCCACACAAAATCCCACTTAAGCCATGGAGAAACAAGACAAAGGTCAAAAGTTACTTTAGCTAAAGTAATCCAGAAGTTTCCAGCAGCAATAGACCAAGTTCAATGAACCAAGATGCCAATATTTCAGGCTCCAAACTTCATGAGGATTTTTCTCATGGCTGGTTCATGAACCTAGTTCATCCATGCCAAATCTTAGCTTCAAACTCCTTGTGGAAAAATCAGGAAAAATCAAACAATCATAGTCTGTCTGCAGCCACGTCCAGAAAGTTTGGGGCTCAAAGAACAGATCACCGCGCCCAAACTAGAGATCTCTTTGCCTTGAAATTTTTATGGTGGATAGGCAATGGAGTCAGGAAACAGTTCCAACAAAAAGCACTTAAAAAAGATTTTTCTAAATTTCTAGACAAATAAAACACTTCACGTAGGTCAGGCTGAAAGTTTCTGGACAGCGACAACTAAATGCCAAAACCACTTCAAATCTTTCCTAGGATGCATGAACTAGTTTAAGAACCATCTATACATCCTCAAGACATCACAAGTGTGGTTCCAAACCAGGAAGAGATCAAGTAAACCAAGAACACATCAAGAAACTAAATAAAAGATCAAAAACCAAAACTAAAACTTATCATGAACAAGTGAAGAACACTAGAGAGACATGAGGGATTGAGGAGTAGGATTTGTATTCAGATTTTTGAGGTGTTTACACAGCCTATTCAGATTGGTGGAGACATCCCCTCCACCTCTCTTTATATAGGCAAACCGGTGAGGATATATCGCGATATATTGACCCATATCGCGATATATTGCCTCAACCAATCATCCACACATGGAGGGCTGAGATTAACCCACTCAACCATCCATTTAACCAGGGTTTTCTTCACATGGGTTCACCCTTAACCCAACCCGGGTTTTTCACACATAGGCTAACCCCACAACCTTAACCGGGTTTTCTGCCAACCTGTAACCCGACCGGGGTTTTGATCTTGGCTAACCTGTAACCCGACCGGGTTTTGATACCGGCTAACCTGAACCTGCCTCGATCCTCGAGCATCCACACTGTCGCGTGACTCCAGTCCTTCTCGCCTCACCTAGCCTCACCTAGCCTCGCTTAGTGCGCCACGGGTCCCACTGGCCACCTCAAAGACAAGGCCTCAACGATGGCCTCGGTGCATGGCTCAACAAGATGGCCCCAAGGCATCCGCCGCCACCGCACACTGCATCCACAGAGATCAAAGAAAACAACAAGAGAACCAAGCCGAGGGTCACTACCTCGACCTGGGGTAAGTCCAACATTCCAATCATATCACCACAAGTCCCAACACACCAAGGGACACAAGCAAAGCCATGTTGATTTTTAAAATGAGTTACCAATCATGTCTCAAAACTTTGACCAACTAGCACATATACTCATCACCAAACATGGGAGGTAGCTCCACATGGTCTCACAATCTCCCCCTTGATGAGTATGTTGCCAAACTAAAGAGCCACAAAGTTTGAGACAAACCAATTTCTAAACTCTCTCACAATTGCCGAACTCTCTCCCCCTTTTGGCAATATAGGCAGCAAGGCAATGGTTTCACTCCCCTTCTCTCTCGACAAGGTACCAAAAGATACAATATAAACAAGCTTTGAGAGTTATGCAAGTTTAGAACCAAGCAAGTAAACTCAAGTACCTTTAGAGATAAACATGCTACCTCGTACACATTTAATGCTCAAAGGGATCATGCCATAGCTAGGAAAATGAAGCACAAAACAAGAGCAGGCTATCAACAAGAGCATCACATAGTAAGATCACAAGACTAAAGGTAACACTAGGCAAGGAACCAAATGAACAAGACTAGAAACCTAGTTCAATGCTTAGAGAGCTACATATGTATACTTGAATCCTCAAAAATCTTTTTGTGTTTTTCTAAGGGACTCAGATTTTGAAAGGATCAAGTAAAGCCAATCCGTAGGGTAACCACGCACAAAGGCCTCCTCTTACCCTTCTCCTCATGTTTATCCCAATTTTAAACATTACACAAGTTTAATCATGAGTGAACGTCAGATTTTAGGAAGGTTTAGCAAGGCAAACCCGTAGGGTAACCACGCACGAAGGCCTCCTCTAACTCCCCTCCTCATGTTTGTTCACAAACTAAACATATATTTTTTTTATCATATTTCTGCATTTTTTGTTTTTTTTTTGTCAATTTTTTTTAACTTTACAAACATGAGGATCCAAACATAAATAAGTAGCTCAATCTAAGATTGCACTAGGATGCTAGAGTGTCCAACATCATGCCAAGCCTAGCACACATCTAGTAGAGAGACTTGCTAGTGAAAACTACAAGTGATACCAAGTTTTCGTTCAAAATTTTAATTTGAAGCACATGACATGATTAAACATGAGCACATGTATGACAATAGTAGCAAGTTCATCACTAGAGCACCATGAGCATAGCAAGCAGAGCTTCACAAACATAATAAACAAAGCTCATGGGCAGAAAATGATACCAAGCTCCCCCTTAACAAGTGAGTCAAATTTTAAGCTTATTTTGGTTCAAGTTGGCAATTATCAAGTTAAGCATGAACCAAAGCTAATCAAGGAAGCAGCATCAACCCAAACAAAGAAAGATAAACACAAGCAAAACAAAAACAGAAAACAGCAAGGTATATACATATACTACAAGCGAACAAGCACAAAGCTCCCCCTCAGCCCAAGCTACTCAAACTCACAAGACCAAGCTCTCCTCTCAGAGTGGCAAACCTAGAGCCATCTAAGGGCTTGGTGAAGATATCTGCCAGCTGGTGATCACCATCCACAAAGTAGAGCTCGATATCACCCTTCTCCACATGGTCTCTAAGGAAGTGATACCTAATATCTATGTGTTTGGTCCTAGAGTGCTGCACGGGATTTTTGGCAATATTAATTGCAGAAGTGTTGTCACAGAACAGTGGCACACTCCTGAGGGAAATCCCAAAGTCACGCAGAGTTGAGCAAATCCAAATCACTTGGCTGCAACAACTAGCAGCAGCAACATACTCAGCCTCAGCGGTGGACTGTGCAACACTCGACTGTTTCCTACAAGACCAAGAAACGAGAGAAGTGCCAGAAGTGCTCTTCCTATCTATCCTACAACCTGCAAAATCAGCATCTGAAAAGGCTCTAAGGGACAGACAAGAGGCTGAAGAATACCAAATTCCTAGGTCCAAGGTGGCTCTGAGATAGCGAAAGATGTGCTTCACCGCCTGAAGGTGAGAGACGCGAGGGCTGACCTGAAAACGAGCACAGAGACACACAGCAAAGTGTATGTCTGGCCTAGAAGCAGTGAGGTAGAGGAGAGAACCTATCATGCTACGGCACTCTTCCGTCGATGTAATCACCACCAAGGTCGTGGTCAAGAGCGGTGGTGGTCGCCATAGGAGTAGAGACGGCTTCCCATCGGACATTGCAAATCTTTTCAGAAGATCACGAGTGAACTTGGATTGGTGAAGGAAGATCCCATCAGAAGATTGCTTGATTTGGAAGCCAAGAAAGAAGTTAAGCTCACCCATCATGCTCATCTCAAACTCAGAACTCATCAACTCAGAAAACTGTGAGACAAGCAAGTCAGAGGAGCCACCAAAGATTATGTCATCGACATAGATCTGAACCAAGAGGAAGTCTTCGCCGCTCCGCCGGATGAAGAGAGTCTTATCTACATGCCCCATCTCAAAACCATTCTCAAGCAAGTATGACTTAAGCCGCTCATACCAAGCCCTAGGAGCCTGCTTAAGACCATACAAAGCCTTGGAAAGCTTGAAGACGTGGTTTGGGAACTTGGGTTTTTCAAAACCAGGGGGCTGTCTAACATAGACATCCTCCTCAATAACACCATTGAGAAAAGCGCTCTTTACATCCATTTGAAAAAGCTTGAAACCCTTAGAAGTAGCAAAAGCAAGCAAGATTCGAATAGCCTCAAGTCGAGCAACAGGAGCAAAAGTTTCATCACAATCAATACCCTCGACTTGAGTGAAGCCTTGGGCCACTAATCTGGCCTTGTTCCTCACAACAACTCCATCCTCATTGCACTTGTTTTTGAATACCCATTTTGTGCCAATCACATTCTGACCAATGGGATATTCAATAAGCTTCCAAACTTTATTTCTCTCAAAATTTTCTAGCTCCTCATGCATTGCATTCACCCAAGGCTCACTGGAAAGAGCTTGAGTGACATTTGAGGGCTCAAAGGAAGTAACAAAAGCAGTAGAGAAACAAAACAGAGAAACACCAGACATCGACCTAGTGACTCTCTCATCTAGGTTTCCTATGATCTGCTGAGGAGGGTGATCTCTATGAACAAACTCAAGGCGGACCAAAAGAAGTGACCTCCTGCTCAGAAGAAGAAGCAAGACCACGAGCTGGACTAGGATCGAAACAAAGACTGGACTCGGAGGAAACAGTATTGGCCGAGAAGAGTCTAGAGGCTCGAAACAACTGGAGGATCTGGAGGCGATGGCACTCTGGACTCATGCTCGTAACTGTAATCATCTCTGGAGTAGACTCTTCTATAAAGATTGTTTTGGAAGAAAGGTCAAGAAGAGATATCTCGGTCCGCACTGGACTAGCCTCATCAAAGGTAACCTCACACGCCTCAAGCACTCGCTTCCTCTAGGCTCCAAACCCGTAGTTTCGGGTCAAGTGGAGTACCCCAAGAAGATCCCATCGGCAGAGCGAGACTCAAACTTGTCTAAGTGACCAGACTTCAAGATGAAGCACTTGCACCCAAACACCCTAAAATGGGAGACACTAGGCTTCCTACCATAGCGCAACTCAAAAGAGGTTTTGTGCAACTTGGATCTAAGAAACACCCTATTGGACACATGACAAGCAAAGACTCTGACCTCGGCCCGAAGTACCTAGGGTGGAGTACTCATCCAACATGGTGCGAGCCATTTCTACCAAAGTCCTATTTTTCATCTCCACAACGCCATTTTGTTGAGCGACGTGAGGAGAAGAAAACTGATGCTCAACACCTGACCTCTCACAGAAACTTGCAAACTCAGAGTTCTTGAATTCAGTGCCATTATCGACGAATGGCCCCGGCGCACTGAAACTCCATCGAAAGCTTGCGGTACAAACTTTGAAAGTGGTGAACGACTCGCCCTTGGTAACCATGAAGAAAACCCATGAATACCTAGAGTAGTCATCCACGATCACTAGCACATACCACTTCCCACCCACAGACTGCACACCAGCAGGACCAACAGTATCCATATGCAAAGAATCGTCCCGGTGCATTAGTCATCACAAGGGTATTGGTGGGTGAGAGGCGGCAACCATCTTGCCATGACAACAAGGAGCACAGACTATATCCTTGACCAATTTGAGTTTGGGCAAACCGCGAACAAGGTCACGGCTGCTAACTCGAGTCAAGTGATTAAAACCAATGTGACCCAATCTCCTATGCCAAAACAAAAGATCCCGAGAATCAGAAGCAATCAGGCAGTGAGAAGAACCAACTGAGGAAGAATCAAAATCAGCCTGAAAAACCCTGCCCAATCGAGAAATCCCACAAACAAACTCACCAGAGGAACTGAGAATTTTGCAAGATCCAGACTTGAAAGAAACCTCAAAACCCTCATCAACAAGCTGAGACACAGAAAGCAAATTGTATTTCAGCTTGCTGACTAAGGCAACGCCCCGAAGGACAAACCTAGGACTAACTCGAATCGAACACGAAGCTAGCACGCGTCTGAAGAAGCATCCCCAAAGGTGATGGTCTCACCATTGGGAACCCGGAAAGAGAGGAGAACCACCTAGACTCCCGGTCATGTGCTCTGCACACCAGAGTCCACTATCCACACCTCCTTCTTGCCCCGCCACGCACTGTCAAACTCGACGAGAAGAGTGTGCATCAATATTGGGGAAAACAAGAGCGCACCTAGGCACCCAATCTTGAGCAACACCACTAGCACGAGAAACTCTCACAAACTCAGCAATCTCACCACAAGACCTCTCAACTCGCCTACCACCTCTACTAGGTGAAGGAGCACGCCATGAGCGTCTACCCCGAGCAAAGCAGAAAGGGCACATTCTCGAGGACGGCGTTGAACCGAGGACGGTCAAACCTAGGTGGGACAACAGCTGGAACTCGCTGTGATCCAAGACCTGGTCGACGGGAAACCTGAGGGACAAACTGACTAGGTGCCTGCCTAGGGAAACTAACTAGGTTGTAGCAGAACTCAGCAATGTGGCCTACTCTGCCACAGTGAGTGCAAGAGTACTTGACCTTCATAGGGGCTGGACCTACTTTAGGAGACTTCTTCTCAACAAGGACACCCTTGCCCTTGCTAGAAGAAACAAAGCAGCAGAGGACACAGCCTTCTGAGTAGGCTTGTCTTGTAAGACCCCAGACTCTTGAACACAGTCTTCTTAGGGACTCCTGTGAGACACCTCTATCATCCCGCCATTCTTACTAGCTGTGACAACTCGAGGAGGGTGACGCTTGATATGATCAAGCCAGTCAAAACCTAGACCTCTACCCTAGGAGATCTTACTCTGGTCAAGGATCAGGTTAAGCTTCTTCTTACCACCTACAAACTTCTCAAGAGTGCTCATCGTACTCACACTCGATGAAGCCGAGGACGAACGCAAGAAGCGGTGAGGAAGGTGCAGAAGAAGAACTCAGTGTGTCCACTACCGGTCCTTACCCTTTAGCTTACTAAGATCGCTCCCCGAGCAACTCAACCTCTCTCCTAAGAGACTGACAGGAAAGGCACTCAACATTCTGAGCCATAGCTAACCTACCCTCAAACCTCTTACTCATGTCCTCATAGATTCTAACTAAATCATCATCTATCTCACCACATCTAGCACAAGAAGTAAGAGCAGCCAATGTATCATTAAGTTCCTCTACTTGAGCTTGCAGGTTCAAGTTTTTTAGTGTCATGAGAGAACAATCATTGCAAGAGTGAAAGCTACAGTTCCTCATCTGAACTAGACAATATCCTTAGGTATAACAGGATCTCTACAACCCTCAACTGGGCTGACTGGGTCCTTAAGTGTGTCCGAAGTGAAGTGCACGGAAGGATCAGGACAAACAGGAGCAGTAAGAGAACTAGGTGCAGAAATAGCTTCAATCAAAGCATTCCTAGACTCTTCTAGCCGACAAGACACTAGCATGCTTAGCCTTAAGTAACTCAAACTCATAAAATACACTATCATGCAGAGTCCTTAAGGCATTCAATTCATCCACAAGCTTATCACATTCTTTCCAACCATCAGAATCAACAACAGCAGGACAAGAACAAGACTTGGATTGCAACTTGCTAGAGAGACTCGCGACCTCAGACTCTAGACTACTACAACGCTTCCTAGATATGCCATAAGCTTTCTCCAATTTAGTAAGAGCATCTAGGAGCTGGTCGTAGGGTACCTCGTCGTCAGAGTCTGAGTGGTAGAGCTCGGAGTCGGAGACGTCGTTCTCATCCGCCGCCATGAAGACCATCTTTGGCGTAGTCGTCGTCGTCGCCGCTCTTGCTCTTGTCGACTTGCGGATCATCCTCGCCGTCGCTCCATGTCTCGCCAAGTCGCCGAGGTTCATCCCATCCAAGGCTACGAGCACCTTGGAGAGAACCTTCTTCCCGTTGAAGAACTTGACGCCCTTCTTGTCGTTGCCACCCGCAGTCTTCTTGTTGCGGTTCTTGTTGATGTAGGCGTTCGGCTTGACGTAGGCGTTCTGCTTGGTGTAGTCGTTTTGCCTCTCCCAAGCTTGGGGCAGAGAGCTTGATGTGGTTCAGCTCACCACACTCAAAGCATCTCACAGACCACCCTCTTTCTCTCTCGAACCCTCCTCAGAGGAGTTGCTAAACTTCCCAAGCGAGCAAGCACAAGCTGCGCCTCTAACAGCAATCCAACTCCTCATCGTGCAACTCAACCAAAGCAAAGAAGAGAGAAACTCGAATCCAACACGTAAGAAGCGGGAGAACGTCTCGAGAAGAGGATCAGCAATCAAAGCTGTGGAAGAAGAACCAGATTCCTTGGACAGATGTTCCAACTCATATGTTTTCAGATTTGAGTACAGACCATCAAGAGTTAGCTTGTCAAGATCAGCTGCCTCTCGGATAGTCGTGACCTTGATCCCCCAGACCTTAAGATCCAAAGCAGAGAGAAAGTGACGAGCATTCTCCGCGTCAGTGAACGTGGTCTCAACTGAGCGAAGATCGCTGAGCACCTTGGTGAATCGATCGAAACAAGCATCCAAAGGATTCCCTGTGCCTCATTTCAAACTTGTTGTACAACCTCTTGTACCGATCCTCGCCAGACTGTCTTAACCTTGACTGTCCCCTCATGGTAAGCAAGGAGGGTAGTCCAGATCGTGTGCGCAGACTTGATATGAGCAACTCGCTCATACTCAGTCCGACTCAAACCCTGAACCAAATAGTTCCTAGCCTTTGCATTCAACTCAACATCAGCAAGATTTCCAGCTGTAATCTTGTCGTCATCAGGCACTTCATAGGGATTCTTGACCTTGAGCCATATGTTATATCCCTGTGCCATCACGTACGACTCCATCCGGGCCTTCCAAAACCCAAAATCTTTGCCATCAAAAACAGGGGGCTTGGTCGAGTACTTATCACTCGCCATGTTGCCAAGAACCAAAGGAAAGGCTCCAAAGACCTGTGAAGATCAAACCTAGAGCGCAACCTACAGCTCTGATACCAGTTGAAGAATCGGTCTCGGCGACTAGAGGGGGGGTGAATAGGCGCTAAATTGATTTCAGCCCTATTGCTTTGCACCCAACGCTCCTCTCTTCACAACACAACACACCTAACTCACCACAAGCCACAAGGCAAGGATGAACTTAGGGTGCAGCAGCAAAAACTACACACGAGTGACTACACGAGCACCGCAATAGCTTCAAATTGATAGCAGCAATTAGAACTCTCTTGTACCAAGTGTACCCCGGGTATTCATGGATGAACCATGGCCAAAATATGGGGAGTTTCCTATCACTCAGATGGTGCAAGGTGCTCTGAAACTAATCCACACGAAATCCCACTTAAGCCATGGAGAAACAAGACAAAGGTCAAAAGTTACTTTAGCTAAAGTAATCCAGAAGTTTCCAGCAGCAATAGACCAAGTTCAATGAACCAAGAAGCCAATATTTCAGGCTCCAAACTTCATGAGGATTTTTCTCATGGCTGGTTCATGAACCTAATTCATCCATGCCAAATCTTAGCTTCAAACTCCTTGTGGAAAAATCAGGAAAAATCAAACAATCATAGTCTGTCTGCAGCCACGTTCAGAAAGTTTGGGGCTCAAAGAACAGATCACCGCGCCCAAACTAGAGATCTCCTTGCCTTGAACTTTTTATGGTGGATAGGCAATGGAGTCAGGAAACAGTTCCAACAAAAAGCACTTAAAAAAGATTTTTCTAAATTTCTAGACAAATAAAACACTTCACGTAGGTCAGGCTGAAAGTTTCTGGACAGCAACAACTAAATGCCAAAACCAGTTCAAATCTTTCCTAGGATGCATGAACTAGTTTAAGAACCATCTATACATCCTCAAGACATCACAAGTGTGGTTCCAAACCAGGAAGAGATCAAGTAAACCAAGAACACATCAAGAAACTAAATAAAAGATCAAAAACCAAAACTAAAACTCATCATGAACAAGTGAAGAACACTAGAGAGACATGAGGGATTGAGGAGTAGGATTTGTATTCAGATTTTTGAGGTGTTTACACAGCCTATTCAGGTTGGTGGAGACATCCCCTCCACCTCTCTTTATATAGGCAAACCGGTGAGGATATATCGCGACATATTGACCCATATCGCGATATATTGCCTCAACCACTCATCCACACATGGAGGGCTGAGATTAACCCACTCAACCATCCATTTAACCAGGGTTTTCTTCACATGGGTTCACCCTTAACCCAACCTGGGGTTTTTCACACATAGGCTAACCCCACAACCTTAACCGGGGTTTTCTCGGGCTAACTCAGAACCTGACCAAGGTTTTGATACCGGCTAACCCAGAACCTGACCGGGGTTTTGATACCGGCTAACCCAAAACCTGCCTCAGATCCCTGAGCATCCACAGCTGTCGCGTGACTCCAGTCCTTCTCGCCTCATCTAGCCTCACCTAGCCTCGCCTAGCCTCGCCTAGTGCGCCACGGGTCCCACCGGGCCACCTCAGCACAAGGCCTCAACGTATGGCCTCAGTGCATGGCCTCAGCGCATGGCCCTAAAGGCATCCGGCCGCCACCGCACACCTGTAGTCACAGAGATCAAAGAAAACAACAAGAGAACCAAGCCGAGGGTCACTACCTCGACCTGGGATAAGTCCAACATTCCAATCATATCACCACAAGTCCCAACACACCAAGGGACACAAGCAAAGCCATGTTGATTTTTAAAATGAGTTACCAATCATGTCTCAAAATTTTGACCAACTAGCACATATACTCATCACCAAACATGGGAGGTAGCTCCACATGGTCTCACATCCTCCTAGCTGGTTCATATTGCGCCGACCCTTCCTAAGCAGGAATTAGCAGCAATGACCGGAAGCAGAGTATAAACTCTAGAGCAATTCACATTGCACGCCTCAGTGTTCATGCCCTCATCCACCCGTTGCCCAAATGGAGATTTTCCATTCTGCTGTGTGTGGTGAGCTCGCCTCTAGATCCATGAGCTTCATCGTCCAAAAATACTCCACGCCGCCGGCGATGGCTGTGGAGGATAGCCTACAAAGGAATCTACTCCGGGCGCAGGTCATCGTCGACGAGGCAGCCGGGCGGTACATAACAAATCAAGGGATGCTCCAGCAGCTGAGCAAGCTGAGAGATGCCATGTACCGAGGTCACCATGCACTTGACACCTTCAGATACCCTCTCCAAGATGAGGCTGAAGATCTGGCTGTGAGTCACTCTTCTACTCTCTCCAAATTCAGTCATGTGAGACGTATGTGCCTCTCCAGTAGCAGCAGGAAGGCGGTAAAAGAATTGCAAGTGGTGCTCAACAGTTTGAACACCATGATTCTTGATGTGAGTGAGTTAGTCGTGTTCCTGAAAAATTACCCTAGTTTGTGTCGCCAGCCTTACAGCATGCATCTGTGGTTGGGCAACTGCATGTTTGGCCGCCAAATGGAAATGCAAGTGGTCATCGACTTCTTGTTGTGCAGACAACCTCATGGCGACGACGAATTTGATGTTCTTCCTGTTGTTGGTCCACCAAGAGTAGGGAAGAGCACACTTGTTGCTCATGTCTGCATCGATGAAAGAGTTCGTGACCATTTTTCACAGGTTGTCTTCTTGAGCGACAATGATTTATTTAGAGATGAAATTCTCGGACCGAAATATCAAGTCTTGAACAAACATGGGAGGTTGCTAGTTATTGTTGAGTTAGTTGGGGATCTCGACGAAGATGCATGGAAAAGATTGTATTCGGCTTGTAAAAAGTGCTCAAAAAGTGGTTGTAAAATCATAATTACAAGCCGATCTGACAAGATCATGAAGTTTGGAACAGCGCATGCTCTGATGCTAAAAAACCTTTCTAGTGAAGCATATTGGTATTTCTTCAAGGTAGTTACGTTTGGAATCACATACCCTGAGATGCACCCAAGACTTGCATATTTGGCCATGGAGATTGCTAGTTTGTTGAAAGAATCTCTACCTAGTGCACACATTACTGCATGCTTGCTGAGAGAAAACTTCAACATCCACTATTGGTGCAAGGTCCTTGCCTTTCTAAGAGGGTACGTAGAGAAACATGTCTCCAAAGTCGGTGAACATCCATTTGATCTTTTAAATGAAAGTAAATCCATTCATCTTCCAAAAATGGTTAGGGCTAATGAAGATTTATTTGTTTATAATTATTATGAAGCATGGTCTTCTCAAGAGGAGGATATTCCCAAGATAACTGTCAGTGATGTGATGTATGGAAACACTAGGCCTCATGGAAAATTTCAAGTCCTCGCATGGAAGTCTCACATACCCCCCTACCGTAGCTATATTTGTACTTGTCAGATTCGAGAGCTACAGTGTAGTACAACTGTTAAGAGGAAGCGCGCTCTGAATTATTGAATTGCACTTGGTTAATTTTGTCACTGGAAAGCTTATGCAGGATTGTATGTTAGATCACAAGTTTTTCTCTTCTCTGCTACTAGTTTGTATGCCCGATAATCCACGTGTTACATAATAATGCATGACTTTCATGTACTATATGAATTCGAAGTGCTTGTCAATGGTTTAACAAGAATCTTACCAATCTTTTTTTTTTTTGAGACAAAACAAACCTTCATTAAACTGAGGCCGCCAAATCAATCAGCGGCAAGCAGCACAGAAACCTCCTCTGGTACAGACTCAGGCCAGAACACAGCATTCTCTAACCCATGATTTACACCCATAGAAGTTAATTTATGCGCTACACGGTTACAACTGCGGGGGCAATACAACACATGCACATCAGAGAAACTTGAATACATACTACATTTGATTTGTCTAAACAGAACTCCGCTCTGAGCCAAATCAAAGTAAGAACCCGTTAAGGCCAGTTTCAAGTTGTAAGCATCCGTTTCAATGAAAATCCTCTCCATTCTAGCGTGAGCTGCAAAAGATAGGGCTTGAAGACATGCCTCAGCCTCTGTCCGGAGAGCATCAGTGATAAATTGTAACCTTCCTGCACCTGACCTGATTGCTTCCCCTTCAGAATTTCGGATGACAAAGCCCCATCCACCCCCTTGCCACTGGTCATGGTAAGAACCATCTATGTTGATCTTTAAGAATTCTTCCATGGGAACTCCCTACCCACTGCCGACACACCTGCAGATTCCTTAGCTTTTGGCATTGCATCAATACACACCTTATAAGCTGATTTAACAGTAAACAGGCCCTTGGAATCAAAATGCCAAGCTGGCAAATCTTCCATGTCTTCTTGGAGAGGAATTGAGAGAATTATGCTTGCATCATCGGAATTGAAAGTTTGGTGCACTAACTGTGAATCCCAAGTTGCCGTGATGGGGTCAATAAGCTCACTAACTTTGGTAAGAAGAGAGCTGCGTTGCAGAGAACTCGGCTTACGAGTTGTGCCTCTAGGAAGCCAAGGATCTGTCCAAATATTAACTGATTTACCATCTCCAATCCTCCAGATAAGACCCTTTTTAATTAAATGCAACCCTTCCAACACACTACGCCAAGTATACAACATCCTGTTAGTTTTGACTGCATTAAGGACGTCGACATTTGGAAAATATTTTGCCTTTAGAAGCCTAGCACAAAAGGAGTTTGGATTTTGGATCAGACGCCATCCCTATTTGGCTAACATTGCAAGATTAAAGGCATGTAAATCTCTGAATCCTAGGCCACCATCTCTTTTTGGTTCCTTCATAGTATCCCATGAAAGCCAATGCATCTTTTGCTTATCCTGATTACTCCACCAATATCGGCATATCATCGCACTGAGCTGATCACATAAGCTCGAAGCATGACATCGCATATGTTGGGATGGCTTGAGCTACAGCCTTAACAAGAATTTCCTTGCCAGCCTTGGACAATAATTTTTCCTTCCACCCTTGAATCCGCTTCCATATTCTTTCCTTTAAATACTGGAAAGCATTTGCTCTTGACTGACCCATATGCACTGGTAACCCAAGGTACATCTCATTTTTAGCCTGAACAGTCAGGTGTAAAGCTTGCATAACCTCTCTGCGAATGCAATGTCGGGTATTCTTGCTAAACATAATTGACGATTTCTCTTTGTTTATCTTCTGCCCTGAACACTTTTCATAAATATCCAAAAGTTCCTGTAGATGGACAGCATTGCTAACTGTAGCTTTCATTAATATCATAGAATCATCCGCAAATAGCAGGCGAGACACGCTAGGCGCTCCTTGACAAATTTGAATGCCCTGAATCAAATTATTTGTGTTCGCACATTGCAGCAGCGAGGACAGACCTTCAGCACACATTAAGAAGAGACAGGGAGATAAGGGATCCCCTGCCGAAGACCTTTTTGAGGAATAATTTCATCCGTGAGACTACCATTAACTTTAATTCTACACCGGACAGATCGAACACACTTCATGAGCAGGGCAACAAAGTTGCAATGAAAACCCAAACGGGACAACATGGCTTCCAAAAAGTCCCACTCCACTCGATCATATGCTTTGCTCATATCAAGTTTGAAAGCCGCAAATCCTTCCTTCCCACTTCTTTTATTCTGCAGGAAATGAGTCATCTCATATGCCACTAGTACATTATCCGTTATCAATCGTCCTGGGACAAACGCGCTCTAGTTAGGAGAGACAATGCCATCTAAAAAAGGCTTCAGCCGATTGGCTAGGACTTTTGAGATGATTTTATAAAGAACATTGCATAGATTGATTGGGTGAAGGTCCTTCAAGCATTGGGCCTCTCTTGTTTTAGGAATAAGAACTATTGTTGTGTCATTCCAGCCCGCCGGGATGTTACCTCCATTTAGAACCTCCATGACCTCCTTTTTCACTTGATCCCCTATCATGTCCTAAAATTTCTTGAAAAAGATTGCCGGCATACCATCTGGTCATGGTGCTTTAAGATCTCCAATCCCATCCAAAGCTTGAAGAATCTCATCCTCAGTATAAAGCAGCATTAGGGATTCATTAGTTAGAGAATTAACTCTAGGATGGACTGAATTCATGACCTGCTCCATCCAACAACCACCCTGTGACTGAAACAACGCTTTATATTGGTCTGCAATAAACTCCCGAAGGTCAGGTTCTTCGATCCACGCCCCGTTCTCACACTTCAATCTCTTAATTTTATTAAACCTTCTCCTTTGGGTTGCACAAGCATGGAAAAATTTCTCTAGAATTTAAACTTTTTGAAAATAAGTATGTTATATTAATTTTTGAGCTTAATTTGGTTTCCTCAGTAAAAGAAGAGTTTTAAATGAGATTTTGTGAAGCCCTAACTTTTAAAACAGATTTATTTGAAAAGATGATTGTTTTCAAATATGATTCTAAAATCTTGCAAAAACAAAACCTTTAATAAATGATTTTTTGAGTTAAAGAATTTATTTGAGTAAAAAAAGATAAATACTTTATTTCCCATAAAGAAAGTGGTTTTGAGTTCCTCATTTTGAACTTCGGCTATTTCTTTCGAACTCAGACTTTGAAAATTACTTCTTTGGAAATCCAAATTGGTTTTGCGTTAAAATTTAATTACTTTATTCAATAAATAAAACTTTGATTTAATTACCAAAACTTCTTAACAATGCTAAAAACTTATTTTGAATTTAGTTACATATAAAAATTATATATATAAATATATATATATGCATGCATAAGGTTTTCAAATATTTAAAATTTTTAAATGAATGTTGAAATTCAAATGCTACCTAAATACAAAATTCAAAATTCCAAATTCCAAATTTTCTGCAGGCCTCACCCCTTTTTCTTTTTCTCCCCTTTTTCTTTCCCTTTTTTTTTCCTTTCTCTTTTCCCTTTGTCCTTCCTAGGCCAGCCCACTTCCTCCCCCCTCCTCCGGCCCACCCTCCTTCTCTCTCTCTTTCTCCCCCCTTGGTTCTCCCTCTCTGACCACTTCTTTGCATGGCTTCCACCTCAACTCCTAGACGGCAGCTCCTCCCTGCTCTCTCTTGCCACTTGGCCACACGATCCCGTCGCCCTCTCTCTCCCTCTTCCTTCTTCCCCTCCCGAGCGCCCCTATTCCCCTTTTTCCCTTATTCTCCTTCTCTTCGCCGGTGAGACCTCTCCTGCTCCCCCTTTCTTGGACTTCTCTTCTTTTCCATCCTTGAACCCGTTTTGGTGATCGCGCAGGATCGCCGCCGTTGATCGTCACCTGAATCGCGCACCAGAGTTCTTTCCCGAGCTCGCCAGCATTTCTCCTTCCCTTGCAATTCGTCTCCGCCAGTGAGTAGCACCCTCTTTTCTTCCTCCTCTAAGTCTTCCCTCATCCCATGCAACCTTTTCCCCGTGTCGCCGCGACCTAGTTTTTGCCAGGTTCGGCTTGCCGCCGCCTCCTCCTTCCTTGTCTCCAGCCAGACGTGGAGCCGCCGCCTCGGTCACTCTCGCCCTGAATTGGAGCCCCCACCTCACTCTCCTCCTTAGTCATCTCCGGCCAAGCGACGGAGCACTGTCGCCCCCTTCCGCCTCGATCAGCGCCGGGCTCACCGCCATCCTCCATTAGCCGGTCGACCACCCCCGAGCTTTCCCTTCCTTCCCTCTTCCTTCCCCCTCTCTGCCCCGCCAGAGTGCCACTGCCGTCGTCTGATTTCACCACGCCCGAACCGCCTCCACCACCTCCCCTGCTCTAGGTCGCTGATAGACGGGCCTCGTCTATCAGCCGGCCCGGCAATAATGGTTAGGCCTCTTTGTCACTGTCTCTTTCCCACCGAGCCGAAGCCACCGGTGGGCCTCGCTTCATGAGCCGACTGCCATGCTACTGGCTGCACAGATTCGCCCAAGTTCCATTCTTCTCCATTTATTCATTTTACAAAGCTGATTTAATTTGTTTAAATCATAGTAAATTCATACAAACTCAGAAAAACATGAAATAAATACATAAATGTTTAGAAAAATTCATTCTACCTTGCATAAAATTTTCATGGATGTTGCACATATAAAACTTTTCTGTTAGATTCAAAATTTCCAAATTATGTCTTAAAATAATTCTAGAAAGAATTTTGAATTTCTAAAAATAGCAACTAGCTTCAAAATTATGAAAATTTTTCCAAAAATACTAGGTGTTGTTCTGAGCTTAGAAAAAAATATAAAACACTTATGTTGTAAGTTGAAAATGACTTACTAAAAATCCTTAAATCTCTCTTTAGTTTAATAAAAATGGCTTTTCTCTATTTTAAAATTTCTAAAAATTTATTTTTGAATAAATGTTTGCTGTTGTACATAATTAGCTCATGTTCATGGATGCATTCATACCATATTATTTATGGGTGAGTTTTCTTCTTATTGTGTGTTTCGATTTATCGTACGTGTAGACCCGATCGCGTTCGATGCTGCTGAAGACCCTCAAGCCAAAGATCAAGTCCTTGCAGCGGGAGGCAAGTGTTGAACCATTGGTCCTATGTTTATAAACTGCTTTGTTAGAGATTTAAAAATTGCATGCTATGTTAAAACATAGAAAAATGCTAATTGGTAGTATTAGTTACAACCTAACTGATACAACCTTATTAAACTTGTTCCTTGTTGCCCTAGGTTTTTAAAATTATTAAAATATTGCCACACCCTTGAATTAGGTTTTGCACATGCTTAGAAATGTTTAGTGTTTAATTACTGTCCGTACTAGATAATTGTCATTGTCAAATGCTTATTGGGTCTTGTGATTTGAAAAAGGCAGTTGGTGTTGTCGTGTTTGCAAATGGGTTACTTGATAGTGGGTGCTTTCGGGGAAGGAAAAATGTTTTACAAAACCTGATCTGGATGGATGGTTGCAAGGTAGGTGCAGCAAGCACGAGATTCGGGCCTATTGTGGGAATCACCCTGATCCCTAAGGACCGATTCCTAGAGGTAGATGAGGTAAGTACAACAGTGCGACCATCGAGTGCTTGTATGGGTAGGCAATGTTTGAGTACCCTTTGGACTTTTAGTTTTAGCATTCCAGTTGGTGGAGTAGACAGTTGGTGCTGTTCTGCAGGCTCAAGAGGGGGCATCAGGCAACTGGAGAGAGCAGCACTGCGGTGGAATCCTTAGAGAGAATGCCAGGCTAGGGGAATGTTGGTTAAAGACCTTGTGGTGCCCTTTTCCTTTAGGTGATTCCTGGAAAAACCACCTCTTGTGGGTAAAGCATGCAACCTCTGCAGAATGTAAAACTATCAGGATAACCGTGCCAACGGTCAAGGGCGGACGACGGGGAGCTACCTCTTTGGTACTTCTTATCTATTTGTTTTCAAAACGGTGTTTCAAAGGAAAAACCACGATTGCAGTCGTGTGTTTTGGTTTTTTCCCTCACAGTAGGTGCTATGAGCAATGAGGGTGTTTGCACGGTGGGTGCCGTGAGTAGCCAGGTTTGGGCAAAAACCGATTGAGGCTAGAATTTCAAAGAAACTGATTCAAATATTTGTTTTTCTCAACACATTGCAAATCATTTTATAAAATCCTAGGCAAAAATCTGCAAAACTGGCTTTATGCAAAAGAACCCTTCTCCTTCCCTTGTTAAGCCATAGTTGCATATAGTCAGCCTTGCTTGTTGAGTATAAGGTATACTCACCCTCTTCTTTTTATGCGGGGCTGCTCATTCCAATGATGATGGCTTCGCCGAAGGAGTTCAAGACGAGGACTATCTCAACGCCTAGCACGCTACTACAGCTCACCTATGGGATTGATTGTTGTTGCCTCTTCCAGTTGGAGTTATGGAAGACTGTTAAGACTTTCGCTGTTATAGGGCCTTCGTGCCAGTTAGCGTACTCTAATGTATTTTTAATTTAAACTTTGATGTAATATTTATTCAAACCTGTAACGGCAATGATTCAATGTTCTGGAATCTGTGTGAACTAGCTACTGATCCAGGGACTAGTACAGGTAATGCCCAGAAGGGGCCTGACTCCGGTTTGGCGGGTCCCGACAGAGTTGGTATCAAAGCTTAGGCTATAGGACGCAACCTAGGTAGACTGATATAGCCTTAAGGATCTATTTTATTGTAAAAAGATACTTTGAAATTGTCACAACCTCTTCTCTTCTGTCTCCTCTTACCTAATATTCTCATCTTCTATCTTATCTTACTTTCTTCTCTCGCATATTGTTCTTGCATCTTGTGCTTCCCCTTTTATTTTGTCATCAAAACATTGTTTCAAAAATTCTTCCCTGATCCAAAAATTTAGTCAACAACCTTTCTTCTCATTGGAGATCCTAAAGCTACAAGTCGTCGATAACTATAGCATGTTAAAAGGAAGCACCGATGAGCAAGACAACTTTAAAAAGTAGAGAAGTGTCAAAGAGCGAGAAGACTTTTTAAAAGCAAAGAATAGTAGCTTAAGTCCGTATGAACCCTATATATATAATCGTATTAGACGTTATAGGATTTTCTTATTTGAGTTTGAGATGGTTTGCATCGTCTCATGTAGCAATCACTTATATATTTTTGAACCATTCCTTCTTATTGCTTCTTATGATGTCTAAGTTGTGGTTTCTATGGATTTATGTAGTTTTTAAGAAAAGCATCGTTTCCAAGAAAAACATTCGGAACTAAACTGTTTCCAAATAACTATTTAACAAGAATCTTTAAAGAATATTTTTTGTGTGTATTTTAGGGGAAAACTTTTCTTTAATTTCATAAAAGATTGTTACAACTAAACCTTGCTTTCAAAATATTAAATCCTCTTTATACTTTCTTTGTAAAAAAATTTATAAAATCATTTTGCTCACTTTGTCTTTTGTCATCGCCAAATCTTTAAACATTATATTTCAAAGAGAAAAATCTTACAAAATATATTTCTAATTTTTTTTTAAAATTCTTTATGAGATGGTCTTTCTTAAAATTTGTTAAAAGATTTCTCTAAAAACAAGCAGAGTACAATTTATTAAATCTTATTCTCAAAAGAAAAGTGTTTCCATATTTTGTTTTGAAATAACATTCTTTACATTTGCCTTGAAAGAGAGTAGTGTTTACAAAAATAAAAAAATTTCTTATCTTATTTTTTTGATAAATAAAATCCCGACACATTTCATTTTTTTTAAAAAGCTAAAGTTTGAAAATGGTACGATTCTTTGCTTCTGATTTTTCCTAAAATCACTTAGTCCGAAAAGTTTTATTTCAAAAAAAGGGGTTTTGCATATTTTTTATCCCTTGCTAAATGTTTACCTTTTTATAAAATCAAAAACTTTCTTAAATGCTTTTCAAAACAAAAGGGTTGCCTTCGCAACATTTAATTCTGATTTGCATAAATCTTTAACCAAGATGTTTACAAAAGGTTATTTATCCAAAAGAAAATGTTTCTAAAAGATTTTTCTTTCAAAGTGTTAAATATTTTTCTCAAAACTAGGTACTTTTTTAAAAAAACATTAATCTAATTTACTCCCTTTTTAAATGCTTTTGTTTTAAAAGGTTTTGTTTCAAAAGCTAAAACCTTTTAAAAGTGTTAAATATTACCAAAAATAAAAATCGGAGTTTTAAAATTTTCATGCAATCAAATACTTTTCATAAAGATTTTTAGAGCACAATAAGTGGCATTCTCAAAATCAAAATTTTATTTTAACTATTTTTGAGAAAGTGTTTTCAAAAGAATATATTTCCAATTGCTAAAGAAAATCACTTTGTTTTGCAATATTTCTTCAAGTGTTTTAGAAATTTCTTTGAAGACTAAGTTGTCATAAAAAAAACAGGATTAGAAAAATCTTGATTGCAAGAACTCCATTTTCCCGAATACAAAAATGGCATGATATTCTATTTTAGTTCAATTTGATTTTTGAAAGCTACTTTTTCAAGTTTTTCTTCTAATAATTTGAAACCCTCAACTACAAAAATGATTTCAAAAGTTTGTAAAAAAAGTAGTATTGATTTCATAATCCTATTTGAAAAGCATTCTTTTAATAAAACTTTTAAATTTAAATTGTGATTTTCCTATGCTTCAAAAGGGAAAGTGTTTTAAAAAGGATATCTTTTCAACCATACTCCCTACTAGGGGTGGACACGAGCCGAGCTCGAGCGAGCTAGGCCTGGCTCGGCATAGGCTCGATAAGGTCACCGAGCCAGCTCGGCTCAGCCCGGATATTTGCAGCTGGCAAGCCTGTTCGGCTCGGGCTCGATGTGGTTCGCGAGCTAGCTCAGTGTGGCTCGCAAGCAAGCAGAGGCAATAGTCCAGCAGACCAGCAAATGGCAGCAGTTCAATCAAAGAGGTCAAGCAAGCAGCAACAGACCAGCACAGGCAGCAGTTCAAAGTACATAAGTGATAATTGGTAAGTGCATCCAATACAACCAACATATTGAAATAATGATCATCCGTTCATCAATCATCAATTCATCAGTTCATCATAGAGGTCAGAGGTTCAACTGGCACTCTGGTAGTCTGGCAGCAGGACCATCATGCACAAACCACAATCACAACTCCACAAACAAGACCACAATCCACAAGTCCACAACCACAACACAAGATCACCAACCAAGGCACCAACCAAAAGAGTTTAACACGTCAATGACCACAACTTGGGCCTTGTCGCAGTGCTAACAAGCCCGAACAAGCTACGAACGAGCTAGTGATATCTCGGCTCGAGCTTATATTAACGCATGAGCTGGCTAAGCTGTTTAGCTCGGGCTCGTTTCTTCACGAGCTGAGCACGAGCCGAGCTTCTGACCGAGTTGAGCTCGAGCTGCTCGCGAGCTCGAGCTCAGCGTCCACCCGTACTCACTACAACTTTTACTCTTTGTTTTAAGCTTAAAAATAAAAATATTTTTGGCAAGGTTATCTTTTCATCCGTATTTCCTACTCCTTTCACAATCATTTGTTTAAAAGAAATCAAAGAACAATTTTTCTAAGAGATTTCTTCAAAACCCATGTGATTTACAAACAAAAGTTTAAAAAATCCAGTTGCTCAACCTATTCAAAATGTTTACTTTGATTTTCCTTCACTTCAAAACTACGTATTGTTCACTCTTGAGATTCTAGGTGGTATAAGACCTTCTTGCCTTATAATCATTTGTTCACTTGCTATTTACAGATAGACTTCAATGCACTGCTTGGTTGCCTCTAGGTATACATCGTAGTCATATAAGAGTTGCTGTTTGTATTGTTGTGATTTTGGGTAGATAGATTAGTCTTCTCCTATCTCTCCAACCTTACGCCATGCTTGCTCCCTCTTACCCCTTTTCTAAGGCATCTATCAGCAACAAAGGAAGGAATCACAAACTGCAATGGATATTTCTGAGCCAAACCGGAGAAAGCCATTTAAGAATATTACGATGGATAGGTATGCGCGTAAACACAGCCTCCACATGGATATAGGAAATGATGCCATTGGTGGTTTTGAATGATCAAATTGGTTACAAGTACATTGAGTGTCTAATGATCTTTAATATTGATTTTGGGGATGTGAGATGCCATTGTGGTATATTGGATGAAACTTGATGGAATGATGTCGAAAATAGTAAGTTAGAACTATTCTTATGATTGGTGAAAAATTAATTTAAGGGGGTGGCCATGATATGACATTGTTGGATGGGTAGTTGATCGATTAATTGAAGCTTGAAGGTTTCTTATCGGAACGATCTGATTAATCTAGCAGATATGGTAGAATAATGATTTTGTTACTCAAGGTGATCAAATAACCCATGTTAAAGGTGAATCGGATTGAATCTATGTGTTGGAGTTTTAATGATGATGACACTCGATAGGTTAAAACTTAATTGTGATTAGTTCAGCAAGAGTTGGATTTTAGGTGGACAGTTTAAATATAGGCATCCAAGAAGACATAGCGAGATCTGTGAATGCTGCGCCATCTATCCACTCAAAGAGTAATCAGTGCATCAGAATGTCACATCACGAGAGATCAGTATGATCTCGACTATTGGAAGAATCGTAACACCAAGAAAACAAGGCAACATGTTGGATTCACAGAGACGAAGATTCTTCTCTTATTCCTCCTCATCTTCTTACTCTTTGTTCTACCTTACCTATGCTCTTGTGCTATTCCCTCTCACCTATATTCTAGCAAACCTGGTCGAGAAGCTCATTGAAGAAAGAAGACCCAAGCAGCTTATTCGGCAAACAAGGATGGGGACTCCTCGCACCATCAATCATCTTGGAGAAGCTACTGTAGTGGTCGATAAGACCACCACTCCTGTGTTCTTCCATCTATTCCTTCTGCCCTCTAGCTCCTTCGAATCTCAAGGACGAGATACTGTTTAATGGGGGTAGGTTTGTAACATCCTTATTTTTAAAAACAAAAAATCATCATGCATCATGCAATTACATTTTAATGAATTTCTCCAGAATTTAAAACTTTTTGAAAATAAGTATGCTACATTAACTTTTGAGCTTATAAATCAAAAAATTTGGTTTCCTCAACAAAATAAGAGTTTTAAATGAGATTTTGTTAAGGGTTTAACCCTAAATTTTAAAACAGATTTATTTAAAAAGATGTTTATTTTCAAATATGATTCTAAAATCTTGCAAAAGGAAAACCTTTAATAAATGGTTAAAGAATTTATTTGAGTAAAAAAAGATAAATACTTTATTTCCCATAAAGAAAATAGTTTTGAGTTCCTCATTACGAACTTTGGCTATTTCTTTTGAACTCAGACTTTGAAAAATACTTCTGCTTTAAAATTGAATTACTCTATTCAATAAATAAAACTCTGATTTAATTACCAAAACTTCTTAACAATGCTAAAAACATATTTTGAATTTTGTTACATATAAAAATTATATATATAAATATATATATGGCATGCATGATCTTTTCATACATATGTGGATGGAAAAGAGACAAAGCCCCAAGAGGAGCACCGGGGAGAAGAAACCAGAGGTAGCACGGGGATGAGATGGAGAGATGAAAAGAACGAGAGAGTCATCTGGAGATGGGAAAGAGGGCAGTGGTGGAAAAAGAAAAGAGGAAGGGCAGCAAGGGTGGCCTGGTCACCGCTCTGAGGCAGCCATGACCAGGCTTTTTTACCTTTTCCTCTTGCCGCGTGTGTCCTTCCCGCGTGAGTCCTTCCCTAACACTATACGCGTGATGCTTTTTTTCCTTGCTTCTCCTTGCTTGCGTTGCGTGCGTTGGCTCTGGTTTTTTTTTTTTTGAGAGGGTACAACACAGACGCACACAACTCACACCTACACGCACACCACCACACCCCACACACACACGTGCGCGTCCAAGGTACACGCCGAAACCAGGATTAGAGGCCCATAAGACCTCTTTACGCGGACACGCGTAGTCCCACTGAACGCGCACGCGTGTACGCCCCAGAATATAATCCCGAGGCCTGTACCCAAGACCCCGGGATTAAATCCCGGGAAAAGCACACGCGACGCGCAGCGCGCGAGTCCGATGACTCGAACGCGCGCGGGCAGTGGCGTCAACACGCACGCTGCCACTGAGCTACGGCTCAGTCCGCGCGTTGGCTCTGGTTTGATGCCTCTCTGATCTAATTTTCACATTGTGATCTGCTTTCGCGTGCGCGTCTCTGATCCTCTCGTGAAGCCACTCCCCCGGTGAGGCCGGATCTCGGTTGCTTATATAGGGCTTTAGGGATTGATAGAGATAGGAATAGAGATAGAGATAAAATTGGTTAGATTTGAGATAGAAATTTATAACAAACTCTATCTCTTATCTAATGCAGACATTTATAGATATAAATTAATCTCATTTTAAATTAAAACGGAATTAATTTTGATTATCTTTCCTTTTTTCTTTCTTTTTTTTTTTGCTTCCAACAGGTACACGTACGGATTAGTGTGAATTCGACTGTGCAATCCTAAAAAAGAAGCATGGCCGAGTCATTTTCTACGGCAATCGCTCGATCTCTGTCCGAGTTTTGTCCATCAGGCCTGGCTTTCGCAGCAATGATCAGAAGCAGAACATAAGCAGGTCATCTTCAGAAGCACCGCCTTGCACGGCTCAGTACTGTTCATTCCTAGTTGCCCAAATGGTTTTTTTTTTCCTTTTCTGTAAACTTGGGTGAACTCGCTACTAGATCCATGAGTTTTACCATCAATAAATTGTTGATAATTAAGCAGTTTAGACCAAATAAAATTGATGTATGGTGCATGTTTTTTCCCCTAGCCAAACAATCGTAAACATGCACTAGTTTAGAAAAAATTGGGTTCTAGACATCTTTTTTTTTTCTCTATTTGGAACATCAAAATATTAGTTTGTAGTGGTGGATGTTAGGTTGTCGGGACCCGGTTTTACAAAACCGAACCCCTCTGTGTTAACAGTACGTGTCCCAAGGATCAAGCACGTACCCACAGTAGAACAGAAATAAAGTATCAACACCAACACTGCGTTAATTAATAAAATGAATCAGAGTACGGCGAAGCAATTATTACCATATAATATAGTGTCAGAAGAACCAAATAAAAACAACCGAAGTAGACCCATCATCAGCCACAGGCAAACTGACTGGGGAAGCTTCTAGTATTCCGGATCACCATTCCGGGGAAAATCCAACGTTCCTGCGTAACCTCACGATCCTTGACCTGCGCTTGGAATAAGCAGCCCCGAATAAAAAAAACCGGGGTTAGCACGCGAATGCTAGCAAGTCTTTCCTGGGAAGGGCCGGGCTAGGCTTATCCTAGGAAAGATAGTGGCTCATTTGCATAAAAGCATTTTAACTTAACAGTATAAAAGCATTTAACAAAACATAAGTAAATAAATATCAGTTCCCATGATTATTCTCGACAAATGACATTATACTCAAACTCAGTATCTCAAATCTCATATTCTCAAAGTCTCATATCACATCTCAAAAAGTTGTCATGCTCGTTCTCGTTCATCATGAATCATCTAGCAGCAGCACACGGCCGGAATAACCTTACCCAAGTCAAATTAATTAAGGTGTAGCTACGATGTGAAAAACCACCAAGACGCTCATAACCGGGAGCACGGCCATTCGAATGGGTTTACACTCTGCAGAGGTTGCACGCTTTTCCCGCAAGATACGATACTCCCCCGTCGAAAAGCATCGTAACAAAATCCATCAAAAGACCAACCCCGAGGTTGACACGGTCATACCTGATATTCACACAAGTACCCCGGGGGCTCCGACTGTACCTGATATTCACACAAGTACCCCGAAGTCCAACCCCAGGCTGTACACCGGCAATGACGCATCCCTCAGGAGCTCACCCACGGTGCAAGGACGGTGGCAATCCCGACGCGTTACTCTCCTCTAGATCAGGCCGCCCATTCGGGCTTGTGGTCGCACGGGAAATTCTCAGTTAAATCCATCACGATCATCGGTCCTTAGGGACCGGAGCGTCGACTCAAGTCACCCGCTCTGAGTCAAATTATTAGTTGGTCAAATTTTAATTAATGAGTGAACAAACCCACCATGAACCAAATTTCACATATCTCAAGCTCGGATACTCCACATTATCATATTAAAGTGCTCAATAATGATCATATGAGTGGGAATCGCTCCCCGATGACTAGCTAAGCAATGCTAAGCCAACTAATAATTAAAAACAGTGGCAAATTACATAATATTGTCATCATAAGGTTGTCATGATCGTGGGTGCACACCATGTAAATAACGACATGCACTAGGATTTGCTATAGCAAATACGCATGATTTAATTAAATAGCAATTTTGGCAAAATCTAGAAAATGGGATTCTAGGGGAAAGACTTGCCTTCCTGTTCTCCTTGACCTTGCGGAACGTCGGCGGCGTCGGCGAACTCTCCTTCGTCATCCGCGTAATCTATCGCACGCAAATCGAGAAAAATAATAATAAATAACAAAAACAGTAAACATATTGAAAAATTAAATAAAAATTACACTAGATAGATATGAATTTTCTGAACATTTAGAAACTGGAATCGCCGGATTTGGAGTTCGGATGAAAAAGTAGCGAAATAGTGAAGGAACACTATTGCTGAAATTCGAGAAAATTGGAAATAGTACTGTAGCTCGCGGGCCGGGACTGTAGCAGTGAGCCCAGCACGTTAAGAGATAAGGTGCTGCTGGTTGTGCATCTGAGGCTGAGAAACTTCAATGGAGGAGAGAGGAAAAGAAGTAGAGAGAGAGGAGAAAGAGAGGAGAAGAGAGGAAGAAGAAGAAGGGAGGAAGAAGGAGGGCGCCGGCGGTTGGGGGAGTCCGGCGAAGTCGGCGGCGGCTCCGGCGAGCTCGGAGGCGGCTGTGCTCCAACGACGGCGAGCAGCAGCGGCAGCCACAGGTGCAGCGGCGGCGTGCAGGGCGCGGCGGCGATGAGGCATGGCGGCGCGAGCGCGGAGGAGGTACGGCGGAGACAGCGGGGTGGAGGAGGAGTGACGGCGAGGTGGGGTCGCGGCGAGGCTGCGCGGCCCGGCGGAGCAAGAGGAGGAGCGGCGGCGCGGCGGCGTCGGCGCACTGGCGGCGGCTCGGCCCGGCGACGGCAGCATCGAGGCGTGGCGGCTCGACGGCGTCGGCGCTCCGGCAGCAACGTGCAGCAGCCAAACGGCTGCGCGAGGAGGAAGAAAAGGGCAGGGGCACGGCCTTGCGTCGGCTACCTTGATGGCGGCGAGCTCCGACGACGGCTGTGCTTCATGGATGATGGCAACGACAGCTCCTCCTTGGTGATGACGGCAGCATCTCTGCTTGGGCGACGTCGTCCTTGAGTTCAATTTGGTTAACAGATTGGTTAACCAATCTGGCTGGGGTAGGAAACCAACGAGGTTGGATTTATATAGGATGATTAAAGATGGATTTTATCCGATATTTGGTTACGAAATCAGTTAGGATTTGGTCGGATTGGAGTCTATGGTGGAATTGGGTTCCTGTGGTCGTTTAGTTTGGATGACGTAATAATGTTTGGGGTTTTGAGAGTTTTGGGGCGATGAGCAGACTGGTTTGGGTTGGGGGAAATTGGCGATTTTGGCTGTCGATGAATTTATCTGCAGGTGTATATAGAGGAGTTGGAGATCTGATCGGGCACGAGATCAAGTTGGTTTTGGAATCAGTTAGGATTGCCTGGGTCGGTTTGGGGATGAAATCGGTCAAGATACGATCTAGCTGAAACTTGGCTCGGCCAAGAGATGGTTCGGCCAGGGAGGATAATAAAGAAAAGAGACAGAAAAAACAAAAAAAGAAGGACAATAGATAAAAGGGGAAAGAAGAAATTAATATAGGAACGGAAAGTTTTTTTTTTTGAAAGTTTGAAATGTAATTTGTAATTGAAACTGAATTTAAATAAAATTCCGGATGTTTTTATTTTTGGGATGTCACATAGGTGGACGGAGAAAAACTTACTATAGTTCTTGCTTTACTCTTCTTGTTAGGTAGAGTGGGGCGAAGAGGGACCCAATTACATTTTCACCAAATTTTTTTTTGCAAAATAGCATGCGGAGAGAGTAGGGACTAATCACAAATCTTACTGTGTGTTTGGTTGGTGGGATGTGCAAGGATGGAGTCATTCCATCCTATTTTTTCATGTGTTTGGTTGGTACAAAAGGAGGGATGGGATGGCTCCCATAGAGAAATATTCCTTAAGATGCTGCACGAGCTCATCCCAAAAAAATGATAGAACGCAGCCATTCCACTTGGGACGTGAGGATGACAGTGGGCCCATCCTTGAAGACTGGGACGGAGCCATCCTACCCTTAAAAACTGGGACGGAGCCATCCCATCCTTAAAAACTAGGACGGAGCCATCCCATCCCACCTTGCTCTCTAACCAAACACAACCTTAGAGCACATTCGACAGTCGTATACATGCATAGAACTACATGCATATGCTCCGTATCCAAGCTCATCTCTAATTGGTCATGGACAGCGTATACATGCATAGAACTACATGCATATGCTCCGTATCCAAGCTCATCTCTAATTGGTCATGGACAGGAAATCGTCCTTAACTTTGTTTTCGTGATGGAGGTTCAGGTTGGCTATCTTCCGCTGTGGTCTGAGGACGACGGGATTCCAAAGTCGCTCCAATAGGAATGGAGACACCTGCCCAATGGACCAAGTAAAAACGTATCTGCCTTTGGCGAATGTCCACACAAAAAGAGCGGCGTAGGTCTCACGGTCACGTACCAGATGGCGATGATGGATCAATGAGTCAGTAAGCAAAGACCCACAAGTCAAGAGCAATGCCAAAGGTGCTGAGCATGAAATGGACTCAATCATTTTCTACGGTAGTCGCTCTCTCCCTGCTAGCTGGCTGATATTGCGCTCAGCTTTCCTAAGCAGGAATTAGCAGCAACGACCAGAAGCAGAGTATAAACTCTAGAGCAATTCACATTGCACGCCTCAGTGTTCATGCCCTCGTCCACCCGTTGCCCAAATGGAGATTTTCCTTTCTGCTGTGTGTGGTGAGCTCGCCTCTAGATCCATGAACTTCATCGTCCAAAAATACTCCACGCCGCCGGCGATGGCTGTGGAGGATGGCCTACAAAGGATTCTACTCCGGGCGCAGGTCATCGTCGACGAGGCTGCAGGGCGACACATCACAAATCGAGGGATGCTCCAGCAGCTGAACATGCTCAGGGATGCCATGCACCGAGGCTACTACCTACTTGACACCTTCAGATACGGAGCTCACAAGGAAGACGGGGCTACAAGTCAGGTTGTTAGTCACTCATCGGCTCTGTCTAAATTCAGTTATGCCCGCCGTCTCTGTCTAAATTCAATTATGCCCACCGTCTGTCTATCAAGTAACAGTAGAACGTCTGTAGAAGAGTTGCAAGAGGTGCAGGATAGTTTGAACACCATGATTATTGATGTGACCGAGTTAGTTGTGTTCTTGAAAAACTACCCTAGTCTATACCGCCAGCCTTATTGCATGCATCTATTGCTGGACAAGTGCATGTTTGCTCGCCAAATGGAAATAGAGTTGATCACGAGTTTCTTGTTGCGCATCAACCAACAGGGTGAGGATGAATGCGATGTTCTACCGATTGTTGGTCCCGGAAGAGCCGGAAAGAGCACCCTTGTTGCTCATGTCTGCAACTATGAAAGAGTCCGTGACCATTTTGCACAAATCATGTTTTTGAGAGAAGAGGATTTTAGAGGAGAAAAACTAGCAACCTTGATGGACAGATTTGGAGATGCACATCAAAATAGTACCATAGAAGAAAATGGGAGGTTGCTAATTGTTGTTGAGGTGGTTTTGGATCTTGATGAAGATGCGTGGAAAATATTGCGTTTTGCTTCTAAACGGTGTGTTGCAAGAGGCAGTAAGATCATAATCACACATTTGGAGATAGCCAGGATGCTGAAAAGATCCTTCACTGCTGCAAACTCCATCTCTCTCGTAATGAGTGCTAATTTTGACATCCACTTTTTGTGCAAACTTCTCACACATTTGAGAGCCTACGTAGAGAAACATCTCTCTATCTTTGGTGAGCATCCGTATGACCTTCTGCACACAAACAAACCAATGTATCTTCGAAGAATGGGTACAACTACTGAAGATCTTTTTGTGTCCGATCAATATCAAACATGCTCTTCTCAAGAAGAGTTTCCCCAGATAACTTTACAAGATGTGATGTCTGGGAACACCAAGCCTCATGGCACCTTTAAGGTTTTAGCATGGAGGTCTCAGCTACCACCGTACAATTGCTGCATCTATACTTGTCAGATTCGGGATTTGCAAACCAAAGTTAAGAGGAAGCGCTCTCTAGATAATAATCTCAAATGTGGTTGATTTTGTCAATATCAAGCTTGCATATGCAGGAGTACATGATAGATATGTACTTTTTTATTATTTGTTACTTTTAGGTAAAAAAGCTGGATATGTACTGTGTACTGCAATCTTCTTGTATTAAAAAAATATGTACTGCAATCTTCTTGTATGTAAAAATAACGTCGCATGACACGGAGATATATAAGTTATAATGGAAGCATAATTTCTAATCGCTATACCAACAACGAATGAACTAACCATTACACAATCAAAACTTAAATGCTTACTACAGAGAAAAGGCTAAAAAAACGAGATGATATGACAAACAAATTGTCACATAAAAGACAAGCTGCCAAAAAAGAAAACAAAAAAAATCTGAGTCTCAAAACAACCAAACAATCCTAACATCCTAGCAGTTGTACCTCTGTGCATCCACCACATAAAAGCTGGTCACTAACCTTCATGCCATTCCTCTCCTGTTAGAGAAGAACAACTGAGATTGAATATGAACCCTGCAGCATTTGCGACTCCTTGAATCCGGAACTTTTCAGACCAATATGGAGCAACATTACAACCTCATAGTGACAATTTCTAAAATTACAATCCAAGTACAGCTTCAACAATTGCTTCAGAAAATTTTTAGTCTCTCTCAATACATGTCCATGTCAAAGTCACTAACCTTAGCCAGCAAAGTAAATTCATATTAGTGCTCAAATTAGTTGTTTGAGCCCTTCATGTTCTAGTTTGTCAGATTTGTCATTGATATTAGCATTGACTGCTTCCAGATATTAGCATTGACAGTGCATACAAGAGTAGATCATCTCTGAAAAGAAAAGAGCCATGGTCATAGATGTTCTGTTCTGGTGGAATATAACCTCGGCTCATTGTTGGAACAACTGCCATTCTGGACATTTACATTACTGAAACTGCCATCTGTCAATGGCATACACTTCACAAACCATACAGGAGTTCAAGCAAATTAAAGCTGTCAATCTGAATAAAGAAACTGAATACAAGGCAATTATAGGAGTTCAAGCCAATTACAAAAGTGGACACAAGAATGACATAATCAATCACAGATTTCAAGCAAACAATCCATACAACGAAGCTTTATCCCTGCTGGCCAGGAACAAATCTTGCTAAGAATTATTCGTGGCCTAGAATTTTTGCAAAGGAACAGAAGAAATCAGTAATGAGGCCAGAGCAATGAAAAGCAACGGGGGCAGTAGCGGTAGATCCCGGCTATGGCGCTTGTCCTGGTGGCATCAACGCACATGGAGCAAAGCTGCAGCGAGGACGGGTCGTCGCACATGGTGGAAGAAGTAGAGGAGGAGGCAAGGTGGGAAATCCCGGCGGCTGCGCTCCTCCCGCCGATGGATCTAGCGGCAGTGCTCCTCTTGTGGCTAGGGTTGAGAGAGGAATGGGGAAGGAGGGATGGGGGAGCTAAGAGGAGGTGACGGCCCTTCCAGCGGCAGCTCCGCGGCGGTGGCTCCCCACCTCCTCGCCGATGGCACTAGGGATTTCCATTGGGGAGGAGAGAAATCACGAGAGGAGAGAGCAGGAGAGAGAGGCCACAGGGGAGAATAGGGGCAACGGGCAGGAGACTCGGCCGTGTGGGGTTTGGCCCGGCAAGCGCGGGCAAGGAGTGCACGTGGACAATGTAGATGATCCGATCTGATGCCTCACGACGCGAAGCACCAAAGGCTGGTCAGCCGTGGCTGACCATAGCACTATATATATATATATATGTATTGAATAATTCTAGGTTCAAATAACAGTAAATAATCAATATGTGACATCCTTATATTTTCTAAACCCTAGAGTGCATTATTTCTATATAAGTGCATGTTTGCTCGCCAAATGGAAATAGAGTTGATCATGAGTTTCTTGTTGCGCATCAACCAACAGGGTGAGGATGAATGCGATGTTCTACCGATTGTTGGTCCTGGAAGAGCCGGAAAGAGCACCCTTGTTGCTCATGTCTGCAATTATGAAAGAGTCTGTGACCATTTTGCACAAATCATGTTTTTGAGAGAAGAGGATTTTAAAGGAGAAAAACTAGCAACCTTGATGGACAGATTTGGAGTTGCACATCAAAATACTACCATAAAAGAAAATGGCAGGTTCCTAATTGTTGTTGAGGTGGTTTTGGATCTTGATGAAGATGCGTGGAAAATATTGCGTTTCGCTTCTAAACGGTGTTGCAAGAGGTAGTAAGATCATAATCACAAGCCGATCGAACAATATCATGATACACGGAACAGTGCTGGCTTTAACGCTCAAAGAACTGTCACAGGAATCTTATTGGTATTTCTTCAAGGTGATCACGTTTGGAAGCACAAACCCCGATCTATACCCAAAACATGCCTATTTGGCCATGGAGATAGCCAGGATGCTGAAAAGATCCTTCACTGCTGCAAACTGCATTTCTCTCATACTGAGAGCTAATTTTGACATCCACTTTTGGTGCAAGCTTCTCATACATTTGAGAGCCTACGTAGAGAAACATCTCTCTATCTTTGGTGGGCATCCGTGTGACCTTCTGCACACAAACAAACCAATATATATTCGAAGAATGGGTACAACTACTGAAGATTTCTTTGTGTCCGATCAATATCAAACATGCTCTTCTCAAGAGGAGCTTCCCAAGATAACTTTACAAGATGTGATGTCTGGGAACACCAAGCCTCATGGCACCTTCAAGGTTTTAGCATGGAGGTCTCAGATACCACCGTACAATTGCTGCATCTATACTTGTCAGATTCGGGAGTTGCAAACCAAAGTTAAGAGGTAGCGCTCTCTAGATAATAATCTCAAATGTGGTTGATTTTGTCAATATCAAGCTTGCATATGCAGGAGTACATGCTAGATATGTTCTTTTTTTATTATTTGTTACTTTTATGTAAAAAAAAAGCTGGATATGTACTATGTACTGCAATCTTCTTGTATGAAAAAAATATGTACTGCAATCTTCTTGTATGTAAAAATAATGTCGCGTGACATGGAGATATATAAGTTTATGTTTTTTAGATAATGGAAGCATAATTTCTGATCCCTACACGAACAAGGAATGAACACAACCACTACACAATCAAAACCTAAATGCTTATTACAGAGAAAAGGCTAAAAAACAAAATGATATGACAAACTAATTGTCACATAAAAGGCAAGCTGCCAAAAAAGAAAATGAAAAAATCTTTCAGTGTCAAAACAATCAAACAATCCTAACATCCCGGCTGTTGTACCTTTATGCATCCTCCATATAAAAGCTGGTCACTGACCTTCATGACATTCCTCTCATGTTAGATGAGAACAATTGAAAGGCCCAAATTTCAAGGACCTTTCACATCACTGTGACGTCACGTCTGTCCCAGTAGAACCCTATTAACTCCCAAATCTCGGGGACGAGATTTTTTTTTAAGGGGGAAGGATTTGTGACATCCTAATAAAATTATTAGTCTGTCACTTGTTTTATAAAAAGAAAATAAAAGATAAAATTATAAAATTATAATAGAAAAAGGCCCTAACAGGCTTGGATAGCTTAATTAGGCCCAAACTAGGCCCAAAACCCCTCTCATCTAAACCTAAGCCCATTAGGACTCCATTTATACCAAAAAAACCCTAATTCTAGTCCAACTCAAACTCTACCCCTATTAGGAATCCTCCACCACGCCCCAACCCCCCTCCACCCCTATATAAACCCCCCTAGAGGTCCCCTGGTTGGCCAACACTCCAGCCCCCACGAAACCCTAGCCGCCGCCTCGGTTTCCGTGCCAAACCGAAGCAAATCAAGGTATCTCTCGAATTCCAGTGCCCCAACCCTAGATCTAAAGCCAGGACGTCGTAGGTCTCGTCGAGACGATCGATTTGGATATATGGATCGCTAGATTTGGACAAGAATTGAGGGAGTTATGGCTCGCCGAAGTTTGGGAGTCCGTCGGCCGTCGGCGAACCTCGGCGTCCGCGCAGTCAGCCAACCGCCCCCGCGCGCCGACAGCTGGCCGACCCGCCTCGTCAGCGCCCTTAGGCCAATCAGCAGCCGCCACGTCGCCGGCCGAGCCACGAGTGGCCACGTCGGTGCCACGTCAGCCGAGCGTGCCACGTCGTCGCCACGTGTCGCCACGTCAGCCAAAACAGAGCCCGTGCCACGTCAGCAACACGTGTCGCCACATCAGCAAAAAGCGACACGTCAGCGCCACGTATCGGTTCAGAGGTCTACTTGGTTTTTTTCCCGGTTTATTATTTTCCAGGGATTTTTCTATTTTCCCGAAACTTTCCGGAATTGTTTAGAGAGTTCCCGAACTCCAAATTAGATGATTCCAGAGCCTAAAAATCACAAATAATCCCAAGAATTATATATATTTTTATAATACTATTTTCTGTATGATTGTTATTTATTTCTGTTTTAATTCTTTTTCGCGTAGAACCGACGTGTACCTGCTGCCCGGGAGACGTTTTGGAGCCGTTCGAAGGAGGAGATCCAAATCCAAATTGCTTCGAAGGCAAGCTAGATTTATATTGAATTCCTGGTTTGCTAAAATTTATTTATTTCATGTTTATTTAAATTGCATGCATTAATTATCATCGTATGTGTTATTTTGATCCTGTTTCGTATTAGTCCTTTACTAATATGATTTAGCCTTCCATTGTTAGCCCGATTGGTACTGTTTTCCTAGCCTATCCTTTGTGTAGTTGCTTATCCTTACTTCTGGGATTGGTAGTTGATAGGTTTCACTTAATATTAAACCTTTATCCGTGAAGTTCGACTTCATGGTGCTGTTTTTGGATAAACCTAATCAACTAAAATCAACGTGGTGTGTGTTGATTTGAGGAGACTCAGAAGAGGCGGATTTTGGGCTTGTGGTTGAGACGTGCAGGTCTCCTCTGTCATATAAGGACCGAATACTTGTATTACCAAACCGACTGAACCGTGATGACCACTTGTGCCTTCCGCCCCGACCGTTAGTTTGTGGAAGCTTGTTTCACCAGACTCGTAGTGGACGGACGTGACTTGCTATCACAGGTTCCGAATAGCTTAAATGGGGGCTAACCTCATGCGGTGTGCTATCAGGTCCGGCTGAAGGAGTGCGCATGACTGTCGGCCTGGTCGAAGTGTACCGTGTGGGGCGCGAAACCAAAAGAAAGGGTACAGTATTGGGACAAGTGGAAACAGAGAATGGTTTGTACTGTTTCTCCCTCGGGATGAGACAGGTCTTGTGGGGAACGTGTACACACTCTGCAGAGTTAAAACTATCATGGTAGCCGTGCCCGCGGTTATGGATGGGGAAAGAAGTTTAATTCAAGGTAGTCCAATGTGTTTTAATTAATAACTTGATGTAGTGTAGGTAGGGATTGCCTCTCTTGGAGCTGGTTAGCCGTCCTTTGGCTACGCTCATGTGTTATCAGGTGTTCAATGAATCAAGAACAAATAATCAAGTAGATAGGTGATATTTTAGCAAAATAACCATACCCATCCATTGACCTTGCATTCATTTATTAAGGACCGCTTGCTGAGTAGCCGTGTACTTATTATATGGACCACGGATCATTTGTTCAGGTGAAGATTTCAGCAACGATGCCAGTTGTGACCAGGAGGGTCAAGGTGATTAGCTGCGCGTTCCGGGTCAACCTCGGGATATCATCGCTTTCAGAGTCTTCCGCTGTGTTTTCTTTATGTTATTGAACTATGTCCTGTACAAGACTATGTGAATGTCTATGTCAACTGGGATGCTATTTATACTATGTAAACTGTTAAATTTTAGTTAAATGCAATGCCTGTGATAATATTCCAAACGTCCTTGAGTGCAATACTAGCTATGATCTTCTGGGACTAGTATTCGGTCACTCAAGCAGGTAGAAATACCGAGGTGCACGACAATCACTCAAAAAGGATAAGGAGGGGGAGAGGCAAATGGTCAAATCAGCCAGTCTTGAGATGAAAACAATGCTGACTAGTTGAAACCAAGCTGACTAGTTGAAACCAAGTGCAATATCCTAAAATCTACCGCTAGGCTGTGCATCAAATCAACACACACAGAGACATCCAAAGAGCCACCATCGCCCAATCCAATGACACATAGATACGAGTTTTTCACCTCAGAAAAAGTCACAGAACACTCGCCGCCGTTGTTGGGCTTGCCACCATAGGTCACTGTCCGGCTGCCACTGGAGCCAACACCAGTTGGACCAATGCGGACGCAACACCGACACCACCAAGATATCGATGTCGCACCATACCCGCAGGATATAGGCACCACAAGCGGTAGGACTGTGGAAGCTTGTTCAGGGTTCACCTGAATGATTCCTGCACTAGTTCCTAGATCAGTACACTAGTGCCACCATTGCATAGCCTGATTGAAAAGCTTAAACGATAAAGTGACTAAATATTACAGAAGGTGCCACCTTATAGCGAGCAGTTACACTATAGCCGTGCAATGGTAAAAGTTAAAATCCAACAAAAGAAATATTCAGAGTCATGCGGAAGTCTTCCTCCGAACACCCACCATCTTATTTCAGAATTCAAGAATCCCATTGTGGGTCATCGTTCCTGGATTACCGGTCCAGCAAACACATGACCTAGACCACCCTCGGGTGGTAGCGTCCTGCCATGCTTACCTTAGATTGAAGCTTCAGCAAAAGCCTCTGCAGAGTGCTCTCTTGAGCCTGCAACCCGCACTACCACTATGGGGTGTTGTGCCTCGAAACAGGCATTTAGACCTAAGCAATAAGCATGTCTAAGCAAGTTTTACCCACGGACTAAGAGTCCAAATGTTTACTTGTTTTAGTGGTTTACAAAGGATAAGACTATCAAAACAGTATTGACATGATATTCAAAACAATCATGGCATGGTAATTAAAAGTGTCAAGGGTTATGGCATGTGTATAACATGATTATGAAGCTAGGTAAGAAATTTTTATTGCATGCAATTGTCATAACTGGTTCAACATAAGTTTTAATAAAACTGGGTAAGACATGAACTAAAATGTAACAGCCCTAATCTAGTTATTACAAATTATGCATGCATATAGTTACATATCCACTTTTCAAAATCCCTTTTTGTACAAGTTAACCCTTGCAAGGCATTAATATACTCATGTGTGTATATACACACACACATATGATTATGCCTAGTTATAGGTATATGCATCCATATATGCAAGCTTATTTAAAAATTTAGTATAAATATCACTACTAACCCTAAAACAGACCCTAATTTGGATTAGACTTTGAAATTAAACCTAATTAGGCATAAATCTCTCCCTTTGGAACCTTGAGGGTATTGGTAACATAAACAAATTTCCTCACCCTAATCCTAATTAAGATCTTAACCTATGGATTTGGTTTCTAGCACCACAACATGTTTCCATCACGTGGTAGTGCAAACATGGGGCCCGGTGGCTTACTGGATAGCGTCATGGCAACCCTAGTCCGAGGTGAAGATAGGATCATGTCGTCATCCACGGGATGATCTAGGTCATACGACGCTAGGGAGTCGTGACTCTAGTGCGGGCTTGGCAATCCAGCTGGGGAAGAACGGGCATTTCGTGGGCACATGACTCACAACGGGTGCGCCACACCCAGAAGATGTTGGTGGGTGTATGGTGGAAGGTTAGAATGGGTATGTGATATGAAAATAGGAAACTAAAATTTGAATCGTTGATTAGTAGAACTTTGGGATAAAACTTGCTAAGTCATAGGTTTGGTTTATAAAACTTGTTTTCTGCAAATAAACACACCCCCAACCTATCCTTTGGAATCCTGTATCACTAAATGCATTAGGTTGGGTATTAACTCGCTAGTGTGGTTTGATTGCGCATTGACCTCGCACACACTCACTATTTTAGATGATGAATATGAGCAAGACTTCTGCACATGTCATGAAGACGGAGTTCAAGAGTTCAACGATGATGGAGACGAGATTTTGGGCGTCTCTCTAGTTGTTTGTTAGGGCATAGCCGGCAGGAGAATCTTTTGTTATTTTGATTATCATTGTACTCTGATGTTGGGTTTATGTTCTTAAACAATTTGGGCCATTATACCAGGTTTGTAATATTAATAGCCCTCCAGGCTTATCACAGGTACCTTATTTAATATAAGTCTTCTGCTTGTATGAAATGATCCGGTTATATAAATGGTGTGCACTAGTGTAGATCAAGTGGTGGGAAAGGATTGAACCCCATATGAAGATGTTATCCTTGTCCTAAGGCTTGGGGTTCTTCTTCGGTGTCGTCGAACCTTCCTTCAGGGTCCTCGATGTCTAATCGAATGTAAAAGCCAATATAATTATGCAATTCAAAAATGATGCATCAATGCATGGGAAATATTCTATAACGAAGCTAGGGTTTACGAGTCATCAAATGAACATGAATGAGTATTCCCTAGTTTCCCAATCTATTGTTTCCCTTTCTGGAAAACAAAATTTGGAAATTAATTATAAATTTAAATATTAACAAAAAAACATTTAGGATTCTTAATTCATAGTGCAAACCTTATTAAGGGTTAACACGAGTTTAATATTTTTAATAAATTTTTCTAAGCTTAAAAGGTTTCTGTAAAATTTTGAAAAATTTTAAATTCCAAACGATATTTTAAATAAATCAGTTTAATTAATTGCCATTTATTTCATTGGGAAAAGAGGTTTTAAATCCACAACTAAATGAACAGTGAACAGGGGGTCATGTTATATATGTCCAAATAATTTTATTAAATCCCAAATTGCATATACCATGTTCTGAAATTTTACCAAGATTTATGGACATCATTTAATAATTTATAAAATAGAAAGATTATTTCTTAAATAGGAAAATAAGGCTTATGGATTAATACAGATGGCAAAAATGATTTACTGTTCAAGGTTATAATTTTATTAGATCTAGCCTGTTCTCAAGTTGAAACCATATTTTTAGAAAATCATGAACATATTCTAGATTATTTAAAATAGGAAATAGGCTGAAAATCCTATACGGGGTTGGGCCGAAATCGGTGCTGAGCGGCCTAGTGCGGCCTAGTCCATGACTCTGAAGCGGCCTAGACGGCCCATTGAGACCATCGGGTCTGAGGTGTTTTCCAGAAGGTCCGTTCCTTCCGAGAACACGTATTCGACCGAATACTCTCCACTACTACTGACCAATAGGGTCATGGCCCCACCTTTCAGTGGCTATTAACGATAAAATGTGTGAGATTTAAACTTAAACATACTGACAGTGCAGCCCCACCTGTTAGCCAATGACAGGCGTCGAGGCAGGCGTCGGCCCGCGAGGCTCTCCGACCGATCTTCGGAGAGACCTCAGCGGTTGATTGGTGGCGCTACGGTGCACTAACCTAGTTGTTCATTGCCGAAACGGGTTCGGCTAGGGAAGACCTAGGATGTCTTGGCCAGACTTCACTGGCAGTGAGCCAGGATGGCGGCGCCATGGGTGCATGCGGGAAGAAGCTTTAAGATCAAGCTTCTCCGACAAGGAAGAAGGTTGGCGGCCAGTTCTCCGGCATGGGAAGCATCTAGAGGCTACTAAAGAGCTACCTGAGGGGTTGGCGCGCCCAAGAGAGCACTTGATCGGGCTGGCACCGTGGGGGTGGTGGTGGCCGGGACAGGGGCGTCGTCACCCGGGAGCTCCAGTGGTTCTTGGCCAAAATTAAGTGAGAGAAAATGAGGAGCAGGGCCTAGAGATGATAGGGGCACGAGGAATCTGCCGGCGGCTTACCGAGTCGCCGGCGAGGCAAAAGGGGGCAATTTGGGGAGCGGCGGCGGAAATGCCGAAGGGAAAGGAGAGGGGCCGATTGATTGCTTAAACAGGTAGTGGAAGAGCTCACGGGGGAAGAGAGGATCATTCCCATGGGGGTGGGGCTTGAGGACGAGCTACGGCAGAGCGGCGCGGCACAGGGGGTGAGGCACGGCAATGATGCCGGGCACTGCACGGATTGCGGCAGCATAGCAAGGCTTAGCGGCACGGCACAGAGAGAGGACTAGAGGGAAGGGAGTGGCGGCGGCGGCTCGTGGTCGATTCTTGGTGGCAAGACGGGCGCAAGGGGATGAGGCAGCAACACCCCAGAACGGGGCAAGTGGGGCGCAGTGGCACGCCAGGCGTGCAGCCGGGCAGTGTCGAGAGAGGAGAGAGAGAGAGAGAGAGAGAGAGAGAGTTCTCGGGTAGGGCCGAGCTTGGACCTAAATAGGTTGGGCTAGGCTTGGGAAGCCTAGGGAAGCTTTAGGAATAGATTTTGAAATTTTTAAAATGAAGATTTGAATTTTTGAGTAGTTAAGGATTAAAAGGGGATATTTTGGACAATTAAACTTAATTTAATTGAATTTTGGAAAAATTAAATTGAAAGTTTAAATTTCCAAATTTCATTAAGTTAAGGTTGAGTTTGAATTTTAACAAAAATTTGCAGTATGAACTTGCAATTTCCAAATAGCTTCTCAAAATGGAACTTTTGGCGTTAAGGTTGTAGAAAGTTTCTAAATTAAATTTAAGCTCTTAATCAAGAAATCAAGATGATATTTTGATTTATCAAAAAAATTTAATTTTGATAAGGTGCAAATTGGGTTTTTATAAGGGAATTGCCTTTCCTACTAAAATTTTGACTTTAAGATTTGGATCATTTTAAATTGTAAAAGCAAAATATATGAAATACAATTAAGGTTTTGAGTTTATGCAAAAAATTTTAAAAGGACCAAAAAAATTGGACTATTACAGGGACTGAAGGCCCAACCACCCATGATCTGAGGCAGTCGTCACTGTCGAAACACCCCAAGTAACTACCACAAGTAACCTAACGACCGACTGCTCGCGATCAGGACCCACCACAAACCAGATGTTGCACCTCTAATGACTACACTAACAACCTAGCTGCATAAACCCAGCTGCATAAGTCACAAAATTTTCATAACTTATCTAACTAATATTGACTCATCTGACTTTTTTTTATTACTTTTGAATCAGTTTTATTTTTATCTCGTAGGCGAGTCTAAAAGCTCCATAAACCCTAAATTTAAAGCCATCCGACTCTCGAGGCCACCTCGAAAAATTCTTGAAGTTGGAAATAAGACAGATAAGTCAGATTAGATAAGCCCAAAAGAACAGGGTCTAAGGAACAAATGGAGGATCCCCCAATGTCGTCGCTGAGGGGAGGAGTAGGGAGAGAGAAAGGAGGAGGAGCACAAGTCTCCTCCCTCTCACTAACAGCGAGGGTCAGAGTAGGAGAGTTTGGAGGCTGCTCGAGACGTCAAATCTCAAATTGGTATCCCTATAGACCATTGGGGTACTAACTGCTTGAGATACTATTACTTGATTTTCTGTGCGTTTTGCCGTTGAACCCTAAAAATCATTTATTTAGAAGGGTGTTACTCCGGATCGGATGTTTGATCCTTTGAAAAAAATGGACGCTCTGTCGGAATCAAACTCAAGTACTATTGAAATTTTTTTGTTAACACGTGAAATATTGTTTCAAATACTAACACAAAATGTTTTAGCAATTTTTCAAAGATGTTTCAAACCAAACGAGCAATGTTTCACGCGAACAAATGAGCAATATTTCAAAAGAGCAAATAAAATATTTCATAAAAGAAAACAAAATGTTTCAAGATATTTTTTATGTGTGTTTCACTGAAGCAACAAACCGTTTCATGAGAGCAAACAAAATGTTTTATATATTTATTGTCGGGACCCCCTGGCGGAGGGAAGGTCCCACCTGTGCTTTACCTATGCTAGTCCCTGGATCAGTAGCTAGCACACACAGATACAGAATTTGGATCACAACCATAACGATTAATTTACATAAATTTACATCAGAGTGCGCCTAACGGTGTGGTTACAAAATATTGGCTCGAAGGCCTTACAAAAGCGGAAGTCTTTTATAATACAACTGAAATTCCAAAAGTGAAAAAACAAACAATCCCCACAGGCAGAGCTGGAGGAACGCAATCCTAGGCATCGAAGTGGTCTTCGTCTTGGATTCCGGCGGCAAAATCTTCATCGTGGTACATCTCCTCCTCAGGGTACCACTGTTGTTCGCAACCTGCTCGTTGGAATGAGCAGCCCCGCATAAAAGGCGAGGGTGAGTATACTTTATACTCAGCAAGCAAGGCTGACTAATATGTATCTAAGGCTCAACAAAGGAAAGTTAAGGGTCCTTTTTGCATAAAGCCCGTTTTGTAATATTTTACCTAAGGTATTTATAAAATGATTTAAAACGTTTTGAGAAAAACAAATGTTCGAATCAGTTTCTTTGAAGTGCCGGCACCCACCGGTTTTTGCCCAACCTGGCTACTCACGGCACCCACCGTGCAAACACCCTCATCGCTCACAGCACCCACTGTGAGGAGAAAAACCAAAACACACGACCGTAATCATGGTTTTCCTTTGAAACACCATTTTAAAAACAAATATATAAGAAGTACCATGAGGCAGCTCCCCGTCGTCCGTCCTTGACCGTGGACACGGCTATCATGATAGTTTTTCACTCTGCAGAGGTCGCACGCTTTACCCATGCGAGGTGGTTTTTCCCGAGGGTGCACCCAAAGGAAAAATGATCACTACAAGGCCTTTTTTCGACCTCCTCCTAGTTAAGGCATTCCCGCTAAGGTTTCCATACCGATGCCCCTCTTGCGCCAATAGAATAGTACCTACTGTCTACTCCACCGACTGGAATACCAAAGCTAGGGGGCTGAAGGATACTCAACCAGGGCCCGCCCATACAGGCACACATGGTCGCACTGTTGTACTTAGCTCGTCTACCTCAAGGAATCGGTCCTTAGGGACCAGAGTGGTTCCCACACTGGGCCCAAGTCTCGTGCTCGCGGCACCCACCTTGCATTCATCCACCCCGATCAAGTTTTGCAAAACATTTTTACCCGATAGCACCCACTATCCCAACTACACCCATTTGCAAACATGACAGCACCCACTATCCTTTTAAATCCATCATTTAAACAAGCATTTAATAATTGCAGATATCAAGAATGAACAACAATTCAGTACTAAGCATTTCTAAGCATTATGCAAAACCTAATTCAAGGGTGACGTTCAGTATTAGCAATTTTAATAACCTAGGGTAGCAAGGAATATTTTAACAGAGTAATAATTGATTAGGTGTTATCTAAGCAACTAAGTGATTAGCATTTTTAGTTTTAAATATAACATGCAGTTTGTAAACTTCTAAAAATTTAGTTTCAAAACCATAGGACACAAGGTTCAGCACTTGCCTTGCTCAACAAAATCCTGGTGATCCTCCGGGAGATTGGTCGCGAAACTATCGTCGTTAAGACCTAACAAACAGAATAATCAAAGTAAACACAATGCCAAAAATAAATATGGAATGGTATGTATGCGAATGGTTATGCACAAAACATGATGGAGGTGTTTTAATTTGAAAATTGTGTAAATTTCATTAGACTTCTTTTTATAAATTTTGGAAATCTTATTTCATATGGAATTTAATTAATATACATATGTAGCAAAAATATTTCTTTTATATTGTGAAATGTAGAAAATAAGCTAATTTCCTAATGTCTATTTTATTATTTTTAACAAATTTTAGAAATTATCAATTTATTTTTATTTATCAAAATTAAGGTTAATTATTATATGTCTCACCTTTATAAAACTAAATCATGTATTAACATGCATTAAATTATTTCAATAATATTTTAAAATTAAATTAAGGTTAATTATTATATGTCTCACCTTTATAAAACTAAATCATGTATTAACATGCATTAAATTATTTCAATAATATTTTAAAATTAAAGTTCACATTTTTGTGAGTTTTAGAAATTTATTTCATAATTTTTGGATTTATATTTTTAAAGATATGGATTTCACTAATTTCTTGTTTTAGTTTTAATTTAGAAAAAAAGGAAAAAAGGCCGGGGGGTGGGCTGTGGCTTCGGCCCAATGGGGTGGCAAGGCAGGGGCAGGCCAGATCTGTAGCAGCCAACATGCGATAAGCGGCGAGGCGGGCGTGGCGGCATTGCGGTGCGTCTGACCATTTGACGCGACGACGCTGTGACCCGGCTCGCGTGTGGCTCACTGCGCCGACGGGCCCAGTGGCGGCGGCGGGATGACGCGACCGTGGCCCATCGGCGCATGGTTAACGCTGCTTAGCCACTGTGATTTGAACGGTGGTCGACAGGCGGGACTCACCGTCACCACCCAAAGTAGGGGCAACGGCGGGGGGGCTCGAGCAGCGGCTGATTCCGGCGAGACGGTGGCGCTTCGGCGAGGGAGGGAGGGGGAAAAGGAAGAGGAAGGAAAGATGGACCCGGGAGTGGGTCGGCGAAGGGAAGACCGGTGGCGAGGTCGGCCTTCGAGGCGGCGAGGCGTGGGTGGCTCGTCGCCCACGAACGGCAGCGAGGAGCAAGGCGGCGGGTCGGCGAGCTTCAGGGGGTGGAGGGGAAGCTAGGGGTGGCTTGGGCTCGGGACGAGCGCGGCCGAGACGGCATGGCGGCGTGACCAAGGTGGGCGGCGCAGGCAGGCATGGCGGCGGCCGTTCAGCGACGTCAACAAGCGGCGATGATGGGAAGAGTTCGTAGGGGCCTAGGGAGGGGGAGGGCAGCAGGAGGGAGGAGGTTTACCTCTCGGAGGAGGCCAATTGGAGCGGAGGCCATGCGGCGCCGGCGACGATGGAGCACGGCTCGGCGACGAAATCCGGCGGTCTCCGGCGATGGCGGCGGCGACGAGCTAGCAAAACGGGACGTGGGGAGTGAGGGGGAGAGTGTACTGAAGGGAATCGGGCGGGGAGGAGTTACCTGAGCGGTGTTGAGGGAGAGTGCAGTGAGGGAGTGAGGGGAGGAGAGTCCGAGAGAAATTCAGTGAGAGAGAGAGAGAGAGGGGTAGCATGGGAATGAGGCAGGGGCTGGGCAGGGGTAATTTGGTGGGAGGGGGAGGGCAAAAAGGGAAAGGGGAGATTGGGGCTGGTTTTGGGACATGTCCTATTTGGGAAAAAGGGGCAAAATGGGGATTTTCCAAATGGGGAGGAATGACAAGTGGGGCCCACTTGTCATAGAGATAAGAGAAAATAGGGAATTAGTGCTAGGGCTAAAATATATTCTTACTAAATCTAATTAGTTTAAATTTGCTTGTCAAGTTTTTATTTAATTTGAGTTCAATTAATTGGCTATCTTCTAACTTAATATGAAATGGTTAATCTAAAAATTGCAAAAATAGATCTTTAGCAATTTAGACATTTTGAAATGAAATATTTTAAAAGTTGAATCCTTAAATAGGTTTGTAGGGAAAATATTCATAGTAACATGCACATTTTCAAAAATTATTTTTGATTTGATAATTTTTCTTTTTGCCATGCTCATGCTTATGCAATCATTATGCAAATTTTTAAATTTTTGAAAATGGGGATGTTACATTTATTAATAATTTTTTATAGATACAAGGTAATATTTCAAGCCAAATTCCAATGTACATCTTCTCTATCTAGCTCTTTCGACCGAGGGTTAAATTTTATCCTTATTCTACCGATCAACACATTCGTTGGCGGTAGTTTATTTATCCTTGTTGTATCGGCTAGTTTGGCCTTATAATTTAGTCGATAGTCTGTTTACCTTCATTCTAATGATCAGATCAACTCATTGATTTAGCCGATAGTTTGTTTTTCTTTTGCTATACTATTCAGTTGATTTCATTGGCTATCTAGTAGATTGGTTACCCTTTTGAACCTATTGGTTTAGATCTAATCTAAGCCGATAATTTCGTCCTCTTCCAGTCTTGTTTGGACTTATTTCCTGGTACTACAGGTCCTTACAACACAATCTAATCAGCTAGTTAAAAACTGATTACATCTTTTCTTCCTGATTGCAGAATCAAATCAGCTGGCACACTCTAAACCATGATTCCGGTGCTGACGGAGATCCTAAACCCACGTATGTTTAGTTGATAATTAACTTTCGGCACAAACACCTCTACTGCACAATTGAGTTGGAGACAGCTTGCCACCTCTTCAAGGATTGCAGGAGTGCAAACCATCTAGGCAGGAATTGTGCAATGGTCTAGATGTGCAAGCATCAACCCACCCATTTGTAACCAAGCAATGAACCTTATGGATTGGTAGGAGAACTGCATTCTCTCAACTGAGACAGCAAAAAGGAAGGGAGTGTGAACCCTACTCATCCTAGTTTGTTGGGAAGTATGGTGGGAAAGGAATGGAAGACTGTTCAATAATGTCAGACGGACCATCCCGAGCCTGATCCAAGCGACCAGGGACGAAGCATGGTTGTGGCTCCAAGCAGGGGCAAAGGACCTAGCAAGTCTGCTGTAATTCTTGCTATTTTGGTTCTTTTATCTTTGCCTTGATATTTCCCTCTGTTTTGGGAGATATACTTCCTCATTTTTCATTATACATTTTTTCTACCTCTTAATACAGTAAAGACAGCTTTGCTGGATCTTTCCAAAAAAAAAGACCGGCAAGGAAAATACAATAGGTTAGCTCCTCTCTCTCTCTCTAGATGTAGCGGTCATCCTGTTTGGTCACTTTGGTGTGTGTACGTTGTTAGAATTAATCTTGATAAGTTCAATGAGTTCGTTTCGTATTAGGATAAAATCAAGTTCGTCTACATGTTAGAGTTGTTTTAGAGATAAAGTTTACTTTTATACGTATAAGTGTCCTAGTCGATTTATGTAATCTTCTAGTATAAATAAAGGGCCAGGAGCCAGATAAAAAGGTTCGACGATTAGAGGCACCACAAAAAAATCTAGTCCATACTTTCGCGTCTTGTTCCTGAATCGATCTCGGCGACGACGAACCTGCAAGCTCGTAAGCTCGTTGAGAGGACGTCGGCTACAGCAGAGCACCGTATATGTGTACATTGTTATGTGCATGCATGATAGTTGATTAGCCAATATTTGCACGTGCGGCTCCTCATGTATGTACATGTGCTTGCAACGTGTGTGTGCGCGCGCATACATAAAGCGCAGCAAGGAAGCAAGCAATGTGTTGCTGCTCGTGTGCATGCTGCAGCATTGCAGTGACCTCGGGAGTCTCTGAGATTAGTCCTGGTTCCAACATACGTGTGGTCTAAACTGAAGAATTAACGCTTGGATGGTTTGTTTCTTAAAGCAAACTTCTTGTTATATGTAGTCGACGTGACTATCCAATGCAGGAATTATTGTATTTTACGGCTTTAATCTATATTATAATCTACAACTAGATATATATTTGTTCTTTTTTACAAGGCCTGTTGCTTTGTAGACATTTTATTTGAAGATTTTAGTGTTTGTTCTCAAAACTTTCAAAACTAATTTTTAATAATTTTTGGATTTCTCCATGCCCTCTATCAAGGGTCCACAACATTTTCGAATTATAATCCATAACCTGAAAAGGTACATGTTGGTTGCTTGGACATGCATAACTACCCAAAGTCGTGTTCATACTGCCAATGTTTCACTACTACAGAAATGGCCTTTCATACCAGCACATTAGTACCGGTTATGCATTAACCGAGACTGACAGTTACATCAGTCCCGGTTTAACGGTCTACTGGTCCGAGGGGAACATCGGTACGGGCTGAAGTCAGTCCCGGTTTAACGGTCTACTGGTCCGAGGGGAACATCAGTACGGGCTAAAGACACCAACCGATACTAATGTTATAACATCCATACCGGTTGGTTACACCAACCTGTAGCATCAGTACAGGTTGGTGCAACCAACCGGTATTAATTTGAACCCCGCCTACTCGGCTAGCAGCTAGCCCCACACTCTTCTTCTTCCTAGCTCCCACCTCGGTTTCAGTTCATCCCTGTTTTTCTTCAGTTTCTAAACTTTTGCAGTTCCTTGGTTTTTCTTCGGTTCATTATAACTTAGTTTTTATTGATTTCGCATTGGATTTTGCAGTTCTGCATTGGAATTTGCTTTGTGTTTAATCACATTTGACTGCATTAGAATTTGCCGTGTGTTTAATGGATCCGACCTTCTATCTTCCCCTCCCCTATATTTTCTCCCTCTATCCACATGGAGAACAGTATCGCACCATTTTGATCCCCTTCTCTCCTCTGCCACCGCCACCGGCCGCACCGCATCCCCTCCGCTATAGTTCGCCACCTCAAGACCTGCAAGTTAACTTGCAATCCCCATCCTCCGCTGCAACCTCCCGCCGCCAGTGCAGGCCCATCCACCTCCTCCACCGCCAGAGCAGGCCAATCCACCTCCTCTGCCGCAACCGCCCGTGCCGCCCCACCCACATCCTCCGCCGCAACCTCGCACGCCGCCCCGCTCACCTCCGCCGCAACCTCTAGCACCAACCTGGATGAGGCATGGAGGGCCTTCGCCCATCGGCGCCCAGTCTACTGGGAGCCACCATATCGACCTCGCAGCTGGGAGGAACTGGGCTCGCTGCTGCCGCCGCTGTTGCCACCGCCAAGCTTCCAGGATCGGATGCACATGGAGGTGGGGATCCCACGCCGCGTGCGCCGCCTCGTCCTCCCCCCTGCACCTCGTCCTCTGCTCGGCGATGACTAAATCGACTAGGAGGCGCTGATGGCGGAGGAGGATGACTAAAATATAGTTGATGTTGTTTAATTATGTATGTAGTTTAATTATTATGTATGTATGTAGTTTAATTATGTACGTATGTGATGAACTATTTTGTGATGGAATTAATGGGATCAGTGTTTAATTATGTATGTATGTGATGAACTATTTTATGATGGAATTAATGGGATCTGTGCAAATGTTCATGAAATGAATTATGGTGAAATGGTGATCTGAGTAATGAATTGTTGATATGTACAAAAATGTTCATCAACAAATGAGTACAAATATGAATCTGTGAAATAGTGATCTGTGCAATGAATTGGTGATCTGTGCAAATGTTCATCAAATGAGTTATGGTTCGGTGTTAAGTATTTTTCTTCAATTTGAAATGGTGATTTGTGCGAAGAATTGGTGATATGTGCAAATGCCGATTTGCATTGAAATGGTGATCTGGGTGCACCACCAGTACCAGTTCATAACATGGGCCGGTACAGCAACCCCCCCGGACAGATTTGGCCTTCCATAACATGGACCGGCTGAAGAAACCAACCGGTACTGATTCTCTAACATCAGTACTGGTTGGTTACACCAACCGGAACTCGGCCTACTTAATACCGGTTGGTTACAAGAACCGGGACCAATGTTAGAGCATTAGTACAGGCTGGTTTCTTAAACCGGTACTAGGCAGCATTATTTGAACATCCTCTTCCCCGCCTCCTCCCCACACTCTGCCAGATCAAGAACAGTGCAACGGCGGCTAAGAGCTTCAAGAAAGGGGGAGAGGTGCTGCCAAAATTTTGGTCATTTTACTCCTGGCCAAGTTAACCAAGGTTAGTAATATCGTTCCTCACTACATTTGGTGTAAAATGCAGCTTCTTTTTTGCTTGAAATGTGAAGAAAATTTGATCTTTTCTCATGATCGATCAAGAACAGTGCAGCGCCGGCCAAGAGCTTCAAGACAGAGGGAGGTGCTGCCAAAATTTTGGTCATTTTACTCCCAGCCAAGTTAACTAAGGTTAGTAACATTGTTTCTCACTACATTTGGTGTAAAATTGAGCTTCTTCTTTGCTTGAAATGTGAAAAAAATTTGAGCTTTTCTCATGATTGATAAAAGATTATGAATGTGGAGAGCTAGCTCGATCTTTTCATGTAGGTTGCAATAACTTGTGTAAGTTTGGAATTTGCTTGGATTAGATGTAGCTCGCGTTGAATGTGTGGATCTAGCTCAAATTTAGATTTTGGTTCCATCGATCGATGAAGAATTTTGAATCTAGACTTTGATCTACCAAGTCTTTCTTGTTAGGTGTGGATCTAGCTCAAATTTAGGTTTTGGTTCCATCGATCGATGAAGAATTTTGAATCTAGACTTTGATCTACCAAGTCTTTCTTATTAGGTGTGGATCTAGCTCAAATTTAGGTTTTGGTTCCATCGATCGATGAAGAATTTTGAATCTAGACTTTGATGTACCAAGTCTTTCTTGTTAGGTGTGGATCTAGCTCAAATTTAGGTTTTGGTTCCATCGATCGATGAATAATTTTGAATCTAGACTTTGATCTACCAAGTCTTTCTTGTTAGGTGTGGATCTAGCTCAAAATTAGGTTTTGGTTCCATCGATCGATGAAGAATTTTGAATTTAGACTTTGATCTACCAAGTCTTTCTTGTTAGGTGTGGATCTAGCTCAAATTTAGGTTTTGATTCCATCGATCGATGAATAATTTTGAATCTAGACTTTGATCTACCAAGTCTTTCTTGTTAGGTGTGGATCTAGCTCAAATTTAGGTTTTGGTTCCATCGATCGATGAAGAATTTTTTAATAAATTTAATATTGGTTTAATTTGAAATTTGCGAAATGTTAAAAAATTCATTATTAGAAAATAAGCTAATAGCTGCCTTGATGTAACATAATATAGATGGACCGGCGATGGATGTACATGGACCGACGCACCCCGGAGTTCTTGCAGGGTTTGCAAGCTTTTCTTCGTGCGGCCGATGGATACACGAAGTCAAGCTACATATATTGTCCATGCATAGACTGCAAGAATGAGAAGGAGTGGCTAAAATCCAGCCACCTTCACTTCCATTTGCTCTCAAGAGGTTTCATACCAAACTATACCTGTTGGACCAAGCATGGTGAAGAAGAGACTATACGAGAAGATGGTGAAGAAGAAGAAGATCAGGGGGACAACAATATCCCTGATGCTGGCCAACACGGTTCTTTTGAAGATACATTGGGGGAGTTTGGCGATGATGACCTAGAACAGATGCTGTTTGATGGAGAGGGAGAATACACTGATGAAAGACATTACGAAAAGTTCCAGCGTCTATAGGAGGACCACAGAACACTATTATACCCAAACCGCCGACAGGGCCACAAAAAATTGCGTACCACGCTAGAACTCATGCAGTGGAAGGCGACCAATGGATTGTTTGATAAGGGATTCGACGAGTTGTTATGCCTCATAAAGAAGTTGCTTCCAGAGGGTGACACGCTGCCTGAAACTACGTACGATGCCAAACAAGTTGTCTGCCTTTTGGGGTTGGAGGTACAAAAGATACATGCATGCCAGAACGATTGTATCCTGTATCACAATCAGTACGAGGATTTGGAAGCTTGTCCGGTGTGCAGAACCTCGAGGTACAAAACTAGGCGTGATGACCGAGGCGAGGAAGAGGGGCAGCGTAAAAAGAAGAGACCCCCCGTTAAGGTGGTCCGGTATTTTCCTATAATTCCCCGGTTGAAGCGTTTATTTGCAAGCAAAGCGCATGCCTAGATGATGCGCTGGCACAAAGAAAATCATAAGGACGACGAAAGGCTAAGGTACCCCGCTGATGGCTCCCAGTCGAAAATACCCGGACTTTGCTGAGGATGCAAGAAACATAAGGTTTGAGTTGAGTATGGATGGGATGAACCCGTTCGGCGAGATGAGCAGCAGTCACAGCACTTGGCCCGTGACTCTATGTATCTACCACCTTCCTCCTTCGCTGTGTATGAAGTGAAAGTACATTATGATGCCGTTGCTTATCCAAGGGCCAAAGCAACCTGGAAAAGACATCGACGTGTACCTCAAACCGTTGGTAGAAGATCTGCTAACGCTGTGGACCGATGGTGGACGTGTATGGGATGAGTACAAAAGAGAGCACTTCACCTTACGTGCATTGCTATTCGTAACCATCAACGACTGCCCTGCACTTGGTAACCTGTCAGGCCTATCTATCAAAGGATATAAAGCCTGCATCCAGTGCTTAGAGGATACGGACAGCAAGTATCTGAAAAACTCTCGAAAGGTCGTGTACATGGGCCACCGTAGGTTCCTCCATATGAAGCACCCGTTACGACAGAAGGGTGAGAATTTCGATAGGACAGAAGAGAAATGTAAGAAGTCCCTGCATCGCAGTGGGGCACTTGTATTTTCTCTGGTAAAGCATCTGAAAGTAGTATTTGGAAAGGGTTCTGGTAGCAAATCTGTCCCGACTGAACAAAGTCATATGAAGCCCATTTGGAAGAAGAAGTTAATATTTTGGGATTTACCTTACTGGAAAGACTTAGAGGTCCGCCACTCACTGGACTTCATGCATATCACGAAGAATGTCTGCGTGAACCTGCTAGGCTTCCTAGATATGTACGGTAAATCAAAAGATATACTTTAAGCACGAAAGAACCTGCATCTACTGGGACTCAGGAACGACCTACGTCCAGAAAAGAGAGCGAAAGGACAACATTACCTCCACCCTGCGAACTACACTTTGAGCAAGGAAGAGAAAAAAACATGATTAAGTTCTTGAACAGTGTGGAGGTCCCTTCTGGATACTTCTCGAACATAAGGAGACTCATCAACACGAAAGAGATTAAGATAGTACACCTGAAATCACATGACTGTCACATGTTGATGACACAGTTGCTCCCAGTGGCGCTGAGAGGTATTCTGCCAGACTGGGTACGAGGGACAATCGTAAAGCTATGCTCGTTCTTCAACGCGGTGTCGCAGAAGGTCATCGAACCACGGAACTTATCTAAGCTGCAGGATGACGTTGTCGATAGTCTGGTCAGCCTTGAGATGATCTTCCCTCCGTCCTTTTTTGATATTATGGTCCATCTCATGGTCCACATTGTTAAAGAGATATAAATTCTCGGACCCGTGTTCCTGCATAGTATGTTCCTTTTCGAGAGGCACATGGGTGTCCTAAAGAAATATGTTCGTAACCGGTCTCGTTCAGAAGGCTGCATTGCACAGGGTGTTGGCACAGAGGAGGTGATTGAGTTCTGTGTCGACTACATTGATGAGCTTCGTCGTCTTCGTCGTCGTCGCGTCGGCGCCATCGTCGGAGGCGTCGTCGTCGTCCTCCTCCTCCGGATCGTCATCCTCCTCCTCGTCCTCATCCTCCTCCGCGACGACGTCCTCGTCGTCGAAGTCCTCCTCATCCTCGTCGTCGTCGGACAACTCGTCCGTCATCAACAACTCCGCCGGGTAGAAGACGGACTCCTTCCTCGGCCGGTTGCGACGAATGCGCTTCCGAGGGGGACTCTCATCCTCGGAAGACGGCGGCGGCGGTGGAGGCAAACCCGCAGGTGGGGCAGGCATCGGTGATGGTGGTGGGGTAGAGTTAGAGGAACAGGAAGAGACAGAGGAAGACACCATTGATCGAAGATGCAGAGGCGTGCGGCAGAGGAAGACAGTTAATTAGGCAGAGGAAGATCGTCGGTTTTATAGAAGAGGCCGAGGAAGACAAAGAGGCAGAGGTGGCTCCTCGGTTCGCGCCAACATTGCGTTGTTTCGAATTCCCACGTAGTCCTGGTTAGAGACACCCATCGGGATTTACATAGTCCGGTTGGAAACACCAACCGGGATTACTCCCCCCAAAATGGAGATCACGGACTTGTGGTTCCCACATGTCAGTGGTAGTAATTTGTTATAAATTACAAAGTATGTTAGCAATTAAGTCCAACCGTGTTATATAAACCCGTGCATGAATTATGATTTTTTATTAAGCAAGGAAGTAATAATTGAATTTATATAAAAAGGTGAAAATCTATATTAAGATGGTTGGAAAATTAAATTGTAAAGAATATGTGAATTTTTAATTTATTTTATTTTTTGAAATCATTTTAGTGTGGAATAAGTATGATTTATTATTTTTTAGTAAGCAATGAAGCAATAATTGAATTTATATAAAAGGTGAAAATTAATACTAAAATTTAAAAAATTAAAGAAAAATTTCAAGGCTCCCAACTGTTTTCTCTAATTTTTGAGAACTTAATAGCAAATTAGTATCAATGACATGTCGGACACACTAGAGATGGGCCCACATGTCAGTGAGGCTAGCAGCACTTCAGAGCGCGCGGGCTCCTGGTTCGTGCCTTATTTTTGGGAAAGCAGTCCCGGTTGGTGTAATCAACCGGGACTAAGTGAGCATTCAGTCCCGGTTTGTTATACCAACCGGGACCGATGGTTCCTAGGGCACCACCTGATGGGGGCATAGGTCCCGGTTGGTGTAACCAACAGGGACTGATGTGGGGTCAGTCCCGGTGGATGATACCAACCGGGATTGATGCCACCATCATATAAATTCGAAAGCGAGAGAGGTTGGAGGCATAAGTGTTTTATTGTTCCCAACCTTTCTCGCCGACACCGCTTTCATTTCGCCGCCGACGACCCACGCCGCCGTCCTCCTCTCCTCCGACGACCTTGTAGCCTGCCGCCGTCATCCCGTCACCGACGACCTACAGCGCCGCCGTCCTCCTCGTCACCGACGACCCGCCAAGATCGCCGTCTTCCTTTCGCCGACGCCGCTTTCGGCCCCTTCGTCCGACGACCCACGCGCCGCCGTCCTCCTCTCCTCCGACGACCCAGCGCCCGCCGCCGTCCTTCCGTCACCAGCGACCCCAGCGCCGCCATCCTCCTCGTCACCGACGACCCATACAATTGCCGTCCTCCTCGCCTCCGACGACCCCGCGAGCAACGTGCTCCTTGTGCTCCTCTCTCCTTCCCTTCCCTCGCTCCTCAGCAAGGTGCAGGCCGGCAGAGCATGGGACAGTGAGTGCGGGCTCGGGCAAGCATGACGGAGCATGACACAGGCGGGCACGACCGACAGGAGTGCGGCGCGACCAACAGGAGCACAATCACGGTGCGCCCAGAGTGTTCGACAAAATGCCCAAACCTACGCAGTGGCGGAGTCAGGATTTCAGAATTGGGAGTAAAGTAGTTAAATTGCCAAATAATTGGTCCAAGATATAAATTCTTACATTAAAAAATAAAACATAGCATGCAATAAAATGAGCATGGAATTAATGATGGAAATAGTACCTTATAATATTATTTTAGGGTCTTCATCATTTGGAAACGCTCTATTTTAGTATCATCGGTAACCTTGGAGAAGATATCCCGCTCAATAAATGTGATCGAATAGTGTATCTTGTATCTTTATTTGTATGTACTAGTTTTTAGATAATGGAAGACATTCTGACCTCTGTATCTTATTTATATGAATTTTGAGATGTATATGTATATGCCAATTTTATAGCAAATTTGAATTCTGAGATGTATATGTCAATTAATTGTGAAATGTAATGTATATACCGTCCTCGTCGTTGTCGCCCGTCCTCATCTACCTCCTCTTCCCCACCGCCTTCCTCGTTGTCACCCGTTTATGTATAAGTATATGTGAAATGTGCAAGTATACTTTTGTTAATCTTTTTTCGTTAATTTTCAATGCCTTCTTATAGACTACGAAACTACGATGGCGGGAGAAGAATTTGATGGAGACGAGTTCATGAGAAGTTTGATTTCGGGAGAAGATGATTACGAGCTCGATGATTTCGTCGAGGCCGCAAGGCCTGTCGTGGCCGTAAGGCTCCTCGAGACCGATGAGGCTCCCGAGGCCGCTGAGACGACCATGGTAATTAGATCGAATGTGTATATGCCAGTTCCACCATCATGCTAAGCCAACATTCTAACACGTAGACATTATTGTACCATATTTTCAGATCACTCAATCGAGTAGCCAATCACGTCAACGAGGTTCAAACAAGAAATCGAAGGCAAGACATGTTATCACCGAAATCGGCGATAACGGCCAACCTCTTGCACCCCTAGGGGCGCTTGGGCCGTTCAATTCGGCATGCGGCGTCCACGTCAGGGACCATGTGCCAATTAGCATCGTGAGATGGGATAATGTCCCTGAAGATACAAAGAACATGATCTGGACCGATTTGAAGGAGACATTCACCTTCCCCCAAGGGACAGAAGAGAAGGTGAAGAGTTACACGTTGAAGAAGATGGCCATCGCATTCCAAACATATAAAAAGAAGTTGAACACGGAGTACGTCAAGAAGAACCGAATTCCTGACTTCAACAAGTACCCAAAGTTGCAGAATCACTAGGATGCGTTCGTGAACTACAAGAATTCGAATGAAGGTCAAAGTATTACCGAAAGAAACAGCCAGAATGCTCAGAAGAAGCAATACCACCACCACCTCGGCCCTGGTGGTTACCGCCAGGCGATGCACAAATGGGAGAAGAGGGAACAGGAACTGCTGGCGAAGGATATCGCACCCGCGATAATGGAATGGCCAGACAGAGCGAAGAGCTGGTTTTATGCTCACGGCGGCGGCCTTGACGATGATGGAAACACGGTGTTCGGGAATGTGCTGACAGATGTGGCCAGAAGACTTGTAAAGTCGATCGAGGAATCTTCCTAGGGCACATTCGTGCCAAACAGGGTGAACGATGAGCTTACAAGGGCCCTACAAAACCCGGAGCACCCTGGACGTACACGAGGCGTTGGCGTCGTTCCGTGGAAGATTGGGTTCGCTAAGGACGCCGATACCTATAGGAGTCGAGTGAGCAGCAAGTCCCGACAGGCACAACAGCTCCTAATGCTTGAAGAATGCCTGAATCAAACACAACAGAGCATGAAAGAAGAGGTCCAAAGACAGGTACAGTTAGCCTTGAGCCAACGGCTAGATGTGGGCCAGGAACCTCCTGCTAATCCGGACCTCATTAGTCCCTCAAGGCGGCGAAGCAGCTGCGCTTCCGGTGGGTTGCCCGAAGCGGACTTGGGCCACTGGCTCGTGGACGACATCACGCAGCGGACACCTTGTAAGCTGCACGTCCAAGTGAGGAACATCTCTTTCAAGGCGGCTCACGGCATGGCTAACCCGATGGAGCCAGGGCAGGTTATCCATGGCCAACAGATACTGCCGGGCTACTCTAGGGTCTCGGTAGAGGAGGTATGCCCAGGGTGCGAGGACCTGGACCTTGATATTCCCAGAGGTGACGGGACTACGAAGTTAGGAGTGGCAGTCCACAATTTCATCCTATGGTAGAAGAAGTACATTATTTTTCGAGATCACATGGACGTGTCCTCTCTAACACCTTCATTACCTCCGGCACACATAAACGGTCCGTCATCACCTCCATCGTCACCAAAGGAGATGCCTCCCAGAAGAAGCCCGTCTCCTACACCGAGCCCCGCACGCGAAACTCCAACTCCAATATCGTCGCCCAAGACAAGCAAGCCAGCTTCGCAAAGAAACAAGAAGAGGACGAGGTCCACCCAACCCAAGAAGCTGGCTGCACTTGCAAAGCGGGCGTACGATATGACGAAGGAGGAGACCGAGAAAGTAGTCAGAGCTGAGGTCACTAAATTTTTTAAACCCAAGTCACCAGAGAAGAAGGTTCAGCCTGGTACGAAAGAATTTCTAAAAGGCTTGAGGACAGTGAAAAATTTGAAGGACAAAAAGAAAAAACCTTGTGTATCTGACTACGAGCGCACATTGGTCAAGGAAAGGTCCAAGAAGAAGACGTCAAAGAAGACGACGTCATCAGCTGATTAGAAGGCCAAGGAGATGCAAAAATTCATCGAAGAAACTGGCCTGCACCCAGAGCAAATATTAGGCGACATGCAGATTGAAACTGCAGAAGTCAGATGGCCATTTACACCGGACGCTTCCTTGGTCAGGCGTGAGGAGATTGGCCAGCTACCAACTAGGATGCGCCAATTCCATGAATGGTACCTGGATGCGTTCAAGCATGGCCTAGCGTCATTTGCTGTCAAGTACAAGGAAGAACATTTTTTTCACGGCGACAGTGAATTTTATATCCAATGGCAAGTAATGTACGAGCTATACCAGTCAGACGCCATCGACGTGGCCATATTGAGTTGCTGGACTCTGTAAGTGTCTTATTTAATTGCAAAAAACCACCGTGCGGGCCCTTGCACTATACTAATTTGCAAGCCTAACTAATTTCTTCTTATGTAGAATGGAGATACACAGATGCAAAAATAAGAACATTTTCAACACAAGCTTCCTTGACCCTTTAGTTATCAATGAGACGAATGTTAAACTATCCCCTATCGATACAGAGACCAACATATAAAGGGCTAATAGGTCAAAAATATAAGCCAAAGATACTTTTACCCTACAGCTTTGAGTAAGTGTTTTCGTACTGCCTCATTCTAATCTTTTTCCATAACACGATGTTACAACTAATTAGTTACCACCCGTTGCCATATATATGTACAGCTTTCATTGGATTCTTCTCATTATCGAGCTAGATCGTAGCATAATCACAGTTATGAACTCGCTGAGGAGACCAGTTGAAAAGTACCAAAACAAGATCGACTTGCTGAACTGGTATTCTTGTTCTTTCCATTATTGTGCTAGTTCTACTCCATTTTAAACAAATTCTAATCATGTTCAATTTGCAATCACGTGTGTAGTGCATTCGCACGGTTCCGTACTGAAAACGTGGGCGAATTCAATGAGAAATTCGATATTACACTTGCCTCTCGAGTATGTATGCCATCATGGTAGTTTTTGAGTTAGTTACTTCATTTCATGCATCCATTTCACGCTTTTAGCTTTTTTCACCACAGATCTAGCGTCAGCCGTCGGGCACCAATATATGCGGCTACTATGTGTGCCATACTATGCACATGCTGACCGGAGGTTCTAGCGACTTGCAAGGTTCGTCCGATTTCTCGCCGGCGAAAGTGAGAGCGATCTAAAAACAACTCGTCGGCTGGATTTTTGAAGAGGTCGTAAATCCAAGAGGCGAGTTTCACGATCCAATGGCAAATAGGTGGGGCCCTTCGATAAAGACCGGTGAACTGTCGTGGTCGATATCTACGGCTACCAAGAGCGATGCACATAAAAGATCACGATGAATGTTCTGTAATTAAAGTTGTAATGAATGTTATGTGAACTGTATATGTGATACCTAATAGTTGTAATTAAAGTTGTTAATAAAAGTTCTGTGATTTAATTATCAGTTAATTATGCATGATTGATTATATGTGCTTTAATTAATTGTCACTTAGCACACAGATATATATATATATATATAATAATATTAGACTTAACACACACAGACACATATATAATATATATTACCTCACACGCATATATATATACTAGTTAGGTGCCCATGTGTTGCAAGGGAATCATGCAATACAGGGTATAACAGTATAGCAACAGTGTAATATATTCATTATACAGTGTAATATATAGGTATAGCATTTGTACATGCGAACATATTTATGCAATACAGGGTATATAAACAGTATATGAACAATATATTCTCTCCTAGGTGACCTTCAAAACAAACATGATTAAATAGCTGCTGAATGGACAATGAGGTTTACAAGATAGGGAGTTCTGCAGGCAACTAAGCATTTATCCAAATAGTACATTTATCCAAAATAGAACATACCAACCTTACAGTCCACAAAAAAAAAAACATCGAAACTTGTTCACAACACGTCTCGCAGTACAACCCTTCAATGCCAAATAGACAAAATACTACTAACACTTTGCAGTTTTATCAAGAGATAACAAAAGAATGTCTTAAAAAACAATTCTTAAAATACATATGATTCGTCCTCTTCTCCCAATTTGATGGCAGTTGAGCTCGTTCTCAATTCTACAAAATGTTAATGAACAATTAATAACCACTTATTAAGTGTATAAGGTCCATTAATGTTTACACACATGTCTCTTAGGCTGAATGCCAATATGCCACTATAAACAGTGATTAGTTTGCAGAATGCCACTGCACAAAATTGCACCTAGCCTTTACTTCTTCCTAGACACCACAGTTATCTAGATCTGACAGTTGTGATTGACTTTCAAATCTTATATAGAACCCACAAAATGGTAATTGGATTAAAAAATTAACCTTTCAACCAAAACTGGCAGCGATTTGTGCTAGAACCGGAGTTGTATGAAATCTGATATGAAGATTAGTATGGTGTGATATATGACTGTAAACAGAATTAGCCATTTCTTTTTCTTTTCTTTTTCCCCAAGAAGAGCATGCCTACCTTAAACCTGTGAGCAGTTCAACTTCAAATTGGTTAGGGGTCAGCATTGAAGCAACTGGGACAACCTAAGGATAATTCAATGAGAAAAGGAATAGATTAGGATGAGGAAACATATGGGGCACGTGTAAAGCATTATGAGCATGCTGTAAAGACCAAAGAATGAGAACATAGAAAGAAACATATTTGCAATGACAGATTGTCAGATTCTGGCCTATGATATAACTTTCACTTCATAGCTCAATTTGCAAAAGGGACCGCAAGCTAACAAGGCCAGGTTCTGAACACAAGGTACAGAGATAGCTCTACTCACTTCTACAAGAAATGTAGTATAAATATAACTGCACTGTTCCATAACGAAAAATAACAATTCAGTAATCTAGGGAAGGGGTTTTCTTATAGAAGTTGTGAGCACTACATGTTGGCGTATAGCCAAAGCTTGCATTTTAATGCTAGACAACAGTTTTTAAATGCTAAAAAGCATTATGGATAAGCAAGAAATTCCTAGCATTTGATATGTTACAATATAAAGTTTGCAAGTGGGAATGGGTTAAATCACCTTTTGTTGATAAACAAATATTAACTCCTGAGGAACATCTTAGATCAGGATTGATAGATCCTAATTTGTCAACAACTTGTAGCACAGTATCTAAAAAGGAAATAGAGCCGATATAACCTGAATACAAAAAATAGCATGTTACTTTGTGCAGAAAGCACTGCATTTGACAGTAAAATGATATGATTAATAATCAGCCATCATGATTAAATATTAGCAAACACTAATCAGCTTGTTTTTTCTTTGATGCAAATAATGGGCAAGGCAAGATTGAATTAAGACAGCATAATCATTTGCCTGTTAATAAATGGGTATAGTGCAATAAGTCATTTTGCTCCAGCCCTTCAATAAGATCCCATAGCTGATTGCCATTGAGAACCTGCCCTCTAAATGTTGGGTATCCTGAGAAAACACACAAAGTGATTATTTAGGCATGTCAAACAAATTGGACATAAGATGTTGGAGCAGTCCGTCTCTACCTGTGTGATTAGAAAACTGTCCAGAGTTTATCGGATCCACATCAAAACCAAGGAGTTGCAGAGGGAAGACTGCTGATTTGTTGCCAACATACCCCTAAACTAAAGAAAAACAGCATGAGCTGAGCATACATTTTAAATCAAAAAATAAAACATCTCTTCATTTACTCCGAAAACAAAGCAATGTACATTCTTTCTTTTAACACTACAAAATCCCCCATACACCCAGCCAGATATTAACTGTGACATTCATACAATGACCATGACATTCATACAATGATTGAATTCATTCTCTCAAAAAAGATTGAATTATTCATACAATGACCATGACATTCACACAATGATTGAATTCATTCTCTCAAAAAAGATTGAATTATTCATACAATGACCATGACATTCATACAATGATTGAATTCATTCTCTCAAAAAAGATTGAATTCAAGATAATAATGGCATGTTTACCTTGGGGTGAGGGCGATGGGGCAGGAGGACACCGAGGTGGAGGGGGTGCATGCACCGAGGTCGGAGAGGGTGGCCCGGGAGCGGAAGTGCCACTCGTCGACGTGCCGTCGCAGCTCCTCCTGCTGGTCGAGTAGGACTACACAGGAGGAGAGGAGACTGGCTGAGGGGGAGGGAGGCGGCGCGGGAGGAGGCGGGCGGCGCGGGAGGAGGCGGCGGGGAGGGGGCGGCGGCTGGGCGCTGGGAGGAGGCGCGGGAGGGGGGAGGAGGCGGGAGGGGGCGGGCAAGGGCGGCGGGAGGAGGCGCGGGAGGGGGGCGGCAGGGGCTGGGGAGGTGGGCGGGAGGGGGGGCGGGAGGGGTAGGAGACAGGGCGCAGGAGGGGCGGGGGGTGGGGAGGAGGAGGGGAGGGAGAGGAGGCGGTGGGGGAGGGCTGGCTGGTGGAGGAGGCGGCGTGGGGAGGCGGCGGCGGAGAGATGAGGCCGGGTGAGGACGATTGGAGGATGTGGAGGCCAGGTTCAAGCGATTGGAGGATCGCGGCGGATTCAAAATTTGAAAGCTACACAGGATTTGAGCCGTTGGATGGCTGATAGACGATTCAGATTGCATGTGTGTACCAGTCACCACCATTACCACTACAGCCTTTTAAGTAGTATATATATATATATAATTTATATATATATATAATTTATTTATATATATATATATAATTTATAGCTCAGTGGTGGTTGCCAAGATGCGGTTGGAGGAACCAACCGACCTGAGCACAGCAACTTTCTCGAGACCGGTTGGTGCCTCCAACAGTCTTGGATGAGGCTTCGGCGAGGCACGGGCTAAAGCCATGTGTGCCTGCTTGGTACCGGTTAGTTACACCAACCGGGACTGAACAGCAGCTTATCAGTACCAGTTGGTGCCTCCAACCGGTACTGACTGGGGCTTCGGCGAGGCACGGGCTAAAGCCACGTGTGCCTGCTCGGTACCGGTTGGAGGAACCAACCGAGACTGAACAGCAGCTTATCAGTACTAGTTGGTGCCTCCAACCGGTACTGACTGGGGCTTCGGCGAGGCACGGGCTAAAGCCACGTGTGGCCTCCAACCGGTACTGATACTATATCAGCACCGGGTGAGGGAACCGGGACTGATGCCATGGGGCATCAGTCCGGGATGGCCTGTACCGGTTCAAAAACCGGTACTGATGGCCGTTGTGAACCGGTACCGACGGCCAGATCTGTAATAGTGTTTCAATTTTTTCTTTAAAAAAATGCTGTGCTCATCCTTTGCACATATTATTGGTCCTCTTGTCTTGTATATGTAAGTTGTTCCATCCTGTGGTAATGTCAATTCATTCGTTAAAAACTCAAAAAAGCAGCTATTCTTTGTAAGAGAACTAACTCTTCTAATTGTGCATTACATATCGTCGAACCGAAATTGTGTACTTTGCTATCTCATTCAAGATGCACGCCCTTCCTCTAGTGATGCATTACATGACTGATACAAGATATTTATGAAATGATCTCTAGTGAGTTAACTTCTGCCTCTTCTTACAGTTCTTATTCCTTGCAGGCACAAGCTTCGATTCATGGATCTCGCAACTAGTTATATAACTGTAATAGGGCGGCAAGTGAGATTTCCATGCTAAAGCCTCAAATATCCCTTTTGGTGTGACACTTCCAGCAGTGACGTCATCCAAAAGTATCTTGGGAATTTCTTCATGAGCAAGCCCTATTCGAATATGTCTAACTACGCAATATTGAGTAAGTTTGGCCAATCTTTGCATATGAAGATGTCCATTTTCCACGCTAGTATCACCAAATTCAAGTGTACATGTATTTCTCTGCCAATTTCCCCTGATACATGTAAGAACTCTTCGCCAGTACCGTGTGGTAACATTAGCTCTTAGAATTTCAGCAATACATTTTGAAGTTGCGAAAGGACCGCCGAAGTCCATAAGTGCATCTTGGTCAAAGTACTCCTCAAATATTTCCATAGCTATGGATGGTAGCATTGGTTGTTCTTCAGGATCGGTGCTTCCAAACAAAATCACCTTGAAGAAGTACCAACTCGCATCTCGTGACAAAAAGTTTAACGGAAGAGTTTGTGTCGTTCCAAACTTTATGATCTTCTTAGATGGACTTGTGATTATAATCTTACTGCCGCTTGGAATGGAACCTCGAGAAGCAGAGTACAACCTTCTCCATGCACCCTCATCAACGTCCCCATCTAGTTCAATGATAAATAGCATCTTTTCTTCGTTCAGGGCCCTACTTTGATACTTGAGTATGCCTCCATCCTTGAGAGTGCCCAGACTCTCTCCTCTAAACTTGTCTCCTCCAAAAGAAAAGACTTGAGAGAAGTGATCACGCACCCTTACGTCGCAGCAAGCATGCTCTACGAGCGTGCTCTTTCCAACCTTTTTTGGGCCAACGATCGGGAGAACACCCAGATGATCTTCACCAGGAGGCTCTCTTTGCAACAAGAAGCTGATGATCCGTTCCATTTCTGCCTGGCGACCAAACATGCATCTTTCCAACACCAGATGCATGTTGTATGGCTGATGACAAATTGGAGGGTAGTTGTTCATGAAAATGACAAACTCATTCATATCAGTGATGAGGGTCTCTACACTACCAAGCATCTGTTTTAACTCCCTTGTCATGTTCTGTGTAGTGCGAGCAGAGAAAGGAACACGCTTGCCTGGATTGGAAGTCGACAGTGCAAATGAGCTGCTCAGTTGAAGATCTTTGGCCTTCTTCCCTTCTCCATGGGCGAGGTACCTGCGTAGGTCAAGCAGGTAGTAGCCTCTGAACAACTCCCCTCTCAGCGTGCTCAGCTGCCGGAGCATCGCCTGGTTTGTGATGCACCTCCCCTCGGCCTCCTCCACGACGACGCCCAGCCGGAGAAGCATCCGCTCCAGCCGCTGCAGGCAGTCCTCCCTGGATACCGCCGACGGCATGGAGTATTTGTTGATCAAGAAGGAGATGCATCTGCTAACGAGTTCACCAAAAGCGGCAGTCAGTACCACCTCCATCTTCATCGTCTCTGCTGCACATAACGGAGGGGACTAGTAGAGCATTGTGGAACGGCTCGGGATGAATTTCTTGCAGTCTAGCTAAACATGTAGACCACCTTCATTTTTATTTAGTCTCTGCAGACTATGTAACCACGTGTTAGACTAGATGAACCGAACGTGGACTGGACTGGTCAAAAGTTCATAGAGCCCAGTCCAATAAAAAGTTTCAGTTCTCTGAACCACTTCTTTAGGTGGACGAACCCCGGTATTTTGTTGATTTATAATTTTTGTGTTGAGCGATTTGCCAAGAAAATGCATGGTGTTGTGTGTGCTGTGCTGCAGGAAAGTGTGCGTGCTGTGTTGCAGGAAAGTGGAAAGTGCGTGCTGGCAGTTGCGTGTGTGCTGCGTGCGTCAGTGCGTGCTGTGTGCGTGGTGCTGCGCAGATGGCAGCTTGCGTGGGTGCGTTGTGTTGCAGGCGTGCAGGAGCGCAGATGGCAGCAGGCAGCGGCGCAACGCAGGCGGCAACAGGCGCCGGGCAACACAGGAGGCCAGGCGTGCAGCAGCGCCGGTGGCCAGGCGGGCCGGGCCGAACCGCACTTTGGTATAAACAGAAGACTAGCAGCAGATGCACACATATTTGTGCGAGGGTTTCCAGAAGACTTGAAAAAGAAAAAGGCGGCGGCGGCTGTTCCGAAGGGTTAAAAATAGAGAATTAGAGAAAGATTAGAGAGAGATTAATGGTGATTTTGAGAGGATTAGTGCTTCCATGTAAAGGAATCATGAACTTTCAAAGTCCAATAAAGAGCAGTGGTTCCGGTATTTAATTTCTCTCATCTCTTGATTAATTTTTGTGATTTCATTACTGTTTTGCATTGGTTTAGTACTGTTTTAGTATATTATTGTAACACCCCATTTTTGCTTTTGATTATAATATTAATAAATTACCAGTTAATATATTACTGGAAATAAAATTCGAATAATTCAAAGAAATTTTATATAAACAGTCTCGTATAAAGAATATATATTCTTATAAATATTTCTAAAAGCTCAGCTTTAACTTTAATATATGAGGATAAATTACATATGAAAAATATATATACACACACAAATAAACAAGTCTATGACTAAAATCATAGGTTTCTTATATAAAATAAACTATACACAATTATGTGCATAGATTTTCTTAAAATTAATTCAACTTTAAATAAAATGAAATTATCAAAATGCCCTTGGGCTAATCTCCTTTTCCCTCCCAAATTCATTTTTCTTTTCCACCCTAAGCTGGGCCGGCCTCCCCCTCAAACTCTTACCTCGCCCAGGCCCAAGCCGGCCCACCCGGTGCTTGTTGCCCCCACCTGCTTGATCTGCTTCACTGGCCGAACCAGAGTTCGCCCTAGCCACGCTTCGGCTCAACGCGCGCCTTGCCCGTGCCTACCTTGCTCGCGCCGTGCGTGCTCACCAAGCCCGCCATTGCGTGCGACAGCGCCGGCCAGCGCCGCCATCCTACCGACGCGTTGAGTCACCGCATGTTGTCCCTTGCCGGACACGCAAGCCATGCAAGTGCGTTAATGCAGACGCCGTGACGGCTACGACTTCTCTTCGTTTAACCGTAGCTTAGAAACCTATAAAAGGCCGGTCCGAGCTCAAATGCCCGTATCCTCTTGTTCGGTTTCGCCGCCATGCTTGGCGATGCAATTCGCCATCACCGCTAAGGCTCGCATGACTTGAAATTGCAGCCACACCTCCTTCATCACCTCCTCTCCATAGTCCCCGAAGAATCGGCCTAAGACGCCACGGAGGCCGAGATCGATGGAAGCTCTTCTCCGCCGCCATTTCACCCGTTTGCTCCTCCGCCACTAGGGACCGTAAGCCGATTCCCGCGCCAAAGCATCTTCGGGTCATCGCCAACCTACACCAAGGACCGCCCGTGTGAGCCGATCACCGGAGAACGCCCGCTACGTGGATGCCGCCGCCCTCCCCTGCTCTGCTCTCATGTTGCCGGACCACCACGAACCATCTCCAGCCCTAGAAGCTACGGGGTAAGCTTCCACTCTTCCTCCCGATGCTCACGCACCATAAACATCCATTCGGAACCCTTCGCATCGCCGCCGCCATGTTCTCCCGAACCTGCCGCCGCCTTTGCACGTGGAGCAGCCAACTCCGGCCACCTCCGACCATGCCGATGGCACCTATGGGTGCGCGGTACCACGACGGTTCCAACGAGCCCAAGAGCGCCCGAAACGGTGGCCGGAATCGCCGGCAATCGCCGTTGCAAGCTCGCGGATATGGCCGTTCCGGAGGAACACGAAGCGATGACATCAGCGTGACGTCATCAAACAGATTACTGTTCCTACGAGAGACCAACCGATGGGCCCGGTCCGATTAGGAAAAAACTAATTAAACTAGTTTAAAAGCTTTCGAGTCACTGACGACTGGGGCCGGCTATGATTTAAATTTCTTAATCCCACGGGATCCCCTCCCCGGTCGCTGACGCGTGGGTCCCTTGGCCCCACCTGTAAGATTTAGTGGAAGCGCACTTCGTAGTTTACGTCTTCGGCATTGAAAGCGCCAGCAGAAGATGTGCTCTCGCGGGCCTCGTGGGCCGCACAGTACCAAGTCGGCCCATTACTGTTTAAACGGATATAAGAAGATTTTCTATTTGATTAAAACACAGAAAAGGTAAATGATTTATTAAAAATACCTGGAGACTCTCTAAAATTCTAGGAAAATTAAGTAAAATACTAGATGAATCAATAGACCTAGGAAAAATATAACTTTGCATATTACACTGTTTAATTTCTCTGTAATATTATAATAACCCTTTCCTAACTTCTATTTGAAAATAAAATAACCCAAATTAAGCCTTATGCTTTATTTAAAATAGTAAATGACTTCAAATAATCATATAAATATTTACAGAAATATTACAGGACTTTTGGTGTCTAGGAAAAATATTAGTTTATATTTTATATTATTTCTACCCTTTACAATATTGCTAATAGCCCTTTTCTAGTTACTTCTTTTATAAAGAAATTCCAGGAAAATGTTTTCTATTTGTTAATACTAGTGGACCTCCAATCAACATAAAGGTATAAATATAATTTTCTTAACATAAGTAATATACATGACGTATTTTCCTAAATATGATAAACTATAAATTGGGTTACAATATATGGGTAGAATCCATATGCATACATTCATATATAACGTATAACCCCTACAAGCGATCTTTATGAGTAAGATTTCTTATCGATAGCTCATGGAACTTCCTCGATAAAAAACTTACTTAAAACAAGATTATACCGTTGCCTTGGTGAATAGTATCACCCTCGACCTCGTGCATATCATTTATCATGCATTTATCATATTCTGTGTCTTTATCGGTGTTACTTGATTTTATTACGATAGATTCGGAAGACACAGAAGGACAGCCTGAGGATCGACGACAAGACAATCGACACGCTCGGTCCAGGCGAGCCAATACCTCAATTCATTCTTTTGTACCCAGTTTTACTTAAATTATGTTGATTTTAAAATATTAGGTTGCATGTAATAATATTTTCCAAGTATAATTATGTTGTTAACAAAAGCTACTAGAGCAAGTCTAGTTATTCCATATTATAAGCAGTGTTAATAAACACAAACCTCTCCTTAACATTTCCTTATCCTGTCCATTGATAACCTAAGGTATAGAAATTAAACTCCTTGACTAATAAGTCTTTGAAATGGCTTAGACATGCTTTAAGTCTAGAGTCCATGGGTTTGACCTTGGTCATCAGCGATCTTTATAATGACCCAAAGTTATGATAATATTTTGAAAACATACGTACCATTGCATAAGCTATAGCGTTTCCGTAAAATTTCTATGTGACAAACACACATTTCTAGACTTTAGAAGCCATTTGAAATTGATGATTTTTGTTTGAATAAAGCACTAAATAGCTAATTAATAAACCCTTGCATAAGAATTTATAATTTATAGCACTATTTAAGAAATTGTTGAAATATAAGATTCTAATGGACCTTAAATTGGGAATATATTTTCATATTCATAAAACATCCATACACACATATATATATATATATATATTTATATGTATATATATATATATATGTATACACATAATCACATAAGCCTAAATATGTTAAATTGCTCTAAAAATCCAGGAAAAAATCCATAGATTAGTTTAAACCCTAATAGAGAGTTTGACTCAGATGTTGACCAATTTGACCTGGTAGGGCCCACATGGCGCTTCCTATTCCTTTACGCCCTTGCGGCATTTGGTCAACGCTTTGGCGGCCTTTGCCGACCTTCCACCCGGCTCAACCATCACTCCCTGCCCGAATCTCGGGAAGATCTTCAATTGGCGGCTTGTGTGTGTCGCTGGACCTGTGGACCCCACCTCCGACCATGGCGCGACGCTGCCTTTCGCCCTTGCTTGCTGCACCTTTCGCCATGCAGACGACTTGCCGTCTTGTCGGCCGGCTCGCGTGGAGTTCCAGCACCGCCCACCTTGCCCAATGGCCGACTTGGTCGCGCCATCGATGCCCCCGCACCGCCGCGTCTCCGGTGGCAATGCCGCCGAAAGCAAGCCATCTCATTGCCGGCTCAGACATTCAGCAGCAACAAGCCACCGCCCAGCCTAGCCAATGAGCACTAGAGCTCCTGTGACCGTCTCACATCTTGCGCGACCGCTGGTCAAGAGCCGAGCTCGGACCGAGCTTATATGCCACCGCGCCACATCGGCCGTTTTCTCCCTCTTTTCACTCTCACGTCGCCGGCCCAAACCAGACCTCCTAGTCTCCACATTGTCTCGCGTTTGCCGCCATGACCTCGTGAAGCTCTGCCCGAAGGAATTGGTGCGAGTCATCCCGAGCTCGTCGAACGCTATCGCCACCGCCGACCGCCCGGTTCTTCCTTGCTCGGACCTGCACGGGACGCGCCGATCATCATCTCTGGTGAGCTTTGCGGCAAGTCCTTGCTCGGTGAGCCGCTGTCTTCCCTCACACCGTGCTCCCTCTTTGGCTCGAGGCTTCGCCGGTCTCCCAAAGATCGTGAGCGCCGCCTTCCTTGCTTTCGGACCTGCACGGGACGCCCGATCATCATCTCTGGTGAGCTTCGCGGCAAGCCCTTGCTCGGTGAGCCGCTGTCTTCCCTCACACCGTGCCCCCTCTTTGGCCCAGGCTTCACGGTCTTCCCGGCATTTTGAGCGCCGCCTTCCTTTTCGGACCCGACGTGGGCCGCGCCGATCCAACCGTGCCCCGACCACCTTTTGCTCGGTAGCACCCACTAACCCCCGCGATAGCTCTGCGCGCTATTTTTCCATAAGCTCGACCCTAGGTCATTTACTCATGTCCGCCGGTAGCGGTTCGCCGCCGGGCATGGCTCGCCGCGTCCGGCCGTTTCGCCTCGACAAGGGCACCCCTAGATCGCGTTAGCTCACCGATTCCACCGAACCCAAGAACGCCCCAAACGGTGCACCTAGCTCCGGTTAGCCGTCGGATAAGCCTCGGCCGCGCGGCGCCACGGAGAAGACGATGACGGACAAGCCGTCCGATCTGCGCCAAGATCCGTGCGGCTTCACCGTGTGTGGTCGCCGACAGGTGGGCCCCGGTGTCGGCGCTTCGCGGGATTTAAAACTCCCCGCGGCTTCTTCACGTCGGCCGACATGTGGGCCCTGGTCCCACATGTCGAGTAAGTGGAGGCGCCTATGACTCAGCGCCTTCACTCGCGATTCGCTTTTTCGGCACGTCTTCGACGTGGTTGGCTCGGCCGTGAGTTAGCGGGCGGCCCGAGATTGTTCACCCTTTTTTCCCAGATTTTATAAATAAAACAAAGACATAAATAGAAGCGATTTATTTAAAATAGGTAGATATCATTAAAAATTCGGAAAAATTAGGGTAAATACTAGAGCTTGTGTTGGATTTAATAAAAATAGTACCTCACACAAGAACGAACACGGTTCCTAGATTAAATCCATTAAGCTTATTTTAGGGTATTAATTCATATAAAAATAAGAAAAAAATAGAATGTTGTGTATTAAAAATAGATTAACAATTAAGTTAAACATAAGAAAATCATGGATGCCGATAAATGACTTTTTGGACCTAGGTGAATATAGTATAACCTATAATATGTTTCCTAATTACATGTTAACTCAATATTGGTATAATTAGGAAACATGAATAACTAGCTACATGTATCATGTTAACATATTCTAACTATTTAAAGTACTTTAAAAGACGATAAAACCATATTTTGTCCTATTGGGTTAATTAGGGTAGAAATTTCATTACACATATATATACATGTATCATGTGCATCATCTCACAAGCACTTCGCGCCATTCCGCTATGATTCATTATTTAGAAGGATCATGGAACTTTCTCGATATATATATATATATATATATATATATGGATTCATGTATATAGTTAAACATAGGAATCGTAAATGGCGAATCGAAGCGACCTCGATTGCATTTCATGCATCATTCTTTTCTTCGCCGCATCGTGTTTATGATGAATTGTTGATTCTCCGTTTAGGCGTAGAGGATCCGGAAACACTGTTCGAGGACTCCGCACAAGACCCGGACTTCCATTCCCAAGGCGAGTTAATATCTACCCTCAAAGGAGTTTGCTTTTACTAGGAGAATCTCGATTTTCCTAGTGCGAGTTAATACTTAACCTTAATAGTGTTGCTTTTACTAGGAGAGTATCGCTTTCCTAGTGCGAGTTAACATCCAATAATAACATATTGAATCCCTGATTTCTAAAGTATTTATTTCTGAAATTAAAGCGCATGCCTTTTAAGTACTTATGTCTACTTGTTCAATCATGATGTATCATGCCACTTACTTACTTGCTATCAATTTACCATGATGATGTTGCCTTGAATTAATCATCGTCATTTGGTTTACTATTGATCGCTTTGATGATCACCCTTGGTAGTCCGGTTAAATTTAAATAAACTGGTTTAGACTCCTAAGTCTTGGTTAAAATCTTGCTTAGACATTGCTCAGGTCCAACTATTAATTTTAGGCTTAAAATTGCCTCGAAGCAGTGAACCGACATTCACCGGACATGATTACACATTGAATATGGTTAAGCTGGAATTTGGGCTGGCATGCCGTGTGTGTATGGTTGTGATGTATTGCAATGCTGACGGGTGCAGCATTGGGTAAGAGAAGAAGTGGTAGGCTACGTGATTTGAGGAGCTAATCGCCCACATACGTAGTGCATGGAAGAGAGGCGGCGAGATCCGCGTAATGCCGCTGCGCTGCCCCAAAAGGAGGGTTCCGCCACATCGTGTGATTCACACGGAGGGTGCGAGTTAGCCAAGAAGGAAGTGCATAAGGGTGAGGCCCTTCAGGATCGGTGGGCTGAATCAAGGATTCCCCAGACGGGTGCATCGAGGATGCACAGTGTGGCGTCATCGACTATCACTGCGGAGATAGTTCCTAACACCACAACGCGCCGCCATCGCGGTAGTGCAAGTATTGGGGATTCAGGGTAGTTACGACCTGCGGGCGTACCTTGTCTGCCGCCATGCTTGAGGTGAAAACGGTTTCATGTCGTCATCCGAGGATGATCTAGGTCCATTCTTCAGAGAGCCGTGAGTCTAGCGTGGGTGGCGGCCAGCTAGGACGAGACCGGTACTATTTGGGAATGTGATCCTAACGAGTCGCCACACTCGGAAGATGATGGCGGGAGTGGGAAGAGAACGTTTGGCGAGTGCTTGAAGCGCCATGGGATTGGTTGTGCATTAAAAGGAAATATGATAAATAATCAATTTGACAGGAATTTGGTTAAACTGCTAAGTTATAGGCTTTCATTTCCAAAGCGGCTTTCATGCAAATAAATAAACCCAAACCTTTCCTTTGAAACCTCTATCACTAAATGCATTGGGTTGGGTGTTAGCTCGCCAGTGTTTGGATGACACCGACCTCGCATAAATATCTATCTTTAGACATGGAGGAGCCCGTCGAGGAAGATGCCTACGATTGTCATGAGGAAGGAGATCCTCGATGCGGGACCGGGAGTAGTTGCTTAAGATAGGGTTTAGTCGTTCCACCGATCGTGTGTGGTTACACATTGCTTGGTGTGATTTTGTTGTTCTTTTGAACTTGCAAGTTGCCTTTTGGGAGATTTCCGCTACTCGATGAACTTTGGTGCTAAATTAAGGCTTAAATGCCGTTTGCTACTAATGCGATCGGATGATCGCTGTTATGTAATATTTGGACACCGATGTATGAAATGATTCCATTGTGTAACTCTTGCACTAGCCTCTTGATCCGGGGCCTAGTGCAGTCCGACCGTTCTCGCTAGGTAAGCCGAGAAGGCGCGACAAGAGCTGGTATCGAGCATCGATCAGAGGAACCCTAAACCCCGCCGCTAGCTAAGGATTGCGTATAGTTTATATAAAATATTTTTCCAAAACTGCTCTTGTATATCTTGTCTTTTAACTTTCACAACTATACTATTTCTTACTTAAAGGAATTCTTCTTTCGCTTTTTGTAGATGGATGAGCGGGTTTCCCACGGCTTTTTTCTCGAGCGTGCTACCTACTGATTCTGACGACCCTTTGCACGCCCACCAGATGGTTCTTGTCCTCCGCCGGTTGTCGGACTTCCGTGCTTTAACGACCGCCCTTGCTACTCGGAGGCTCGTCTGCAGTACCTGCCCGCTTAGGGTACATTGTAGAGGTTCGAGTCTACTACCACCACGGACACAAGGCCCACAGCCTGAGGCTGAGACGGCCGGGACCACTTGCACCTGCTATCGATAATGCGGCAAGATTAGCGTCTGAGGGGCTACAGGAGAGGTACCACGACGACTTGAGGGCACTTCTTCGCCCGACCTTCCTTTCAGCACTTCGCACTTCTCCCAGGCTTTACCAGTGCCCCGCCTTCACTGAGGGACCACTTGGAGAGGGTTGCGCGCCTTCTCCAGGGCGCGGAGACAGACCGTGATGGCGCTCTTGAGGAGATCGGCTCCTCCTCCGCTACTTTTCAGACAGCAGACAACCGCTCATGGGTGGTGGACGGCGTCTTCACCACTACGTCTAGCGATCGACGATGAGTAGACGCCAAAGGACTCAAGACTTGCCTGGGCTTGGCGCGGCAACAGCGAGGACCCTTCCTTTCTCCGGGTCCTCGGTTTCCTCCACCGAGTACCCTAACGGCGCGACTACCATGCGGAAACGGGTCTTCCTCCTAGTGCCTTGGTGGGGATTCCTCGTCACGACACTTCCTCACGACCTCTTTGTCCTGCAGAGTACTCTTCGACTCGGAGACCTCCGTGGACCTACTTGCTCCCCGGTTGAGCCACCCATCGCTGTTCTTCTTTGTGCCTTCTCAGCGATCGCTAGAGGACTTCCTGGCTACTTCCACCCGCTACCCAGTTGGGAGACCGGTGATAGTTTACACTCGTCGTCCCCGCCCTTGAGTAGCTAGTTAGCTTGACAGACTGACCTAGATCGGAAATGTGTCTTTTGTTTCGCCATAGTAGATGATTGGCGGCTTGTATCCTTGTCAGGATAATTGTACTTTTGTGGTATGATGTAAAACTGATTTGACTATTGCCGCTTTTGGGTATCTTAAATGACAAGCGTTTCGTGGCTGCATTTATTCGATTTCTTTGATATTGGCCTCATGCATGCATATTTAGCTATAATGTTAAGGATCACCGTCATGCAGATGGTACGTGGTCGTGGAGCTGCCCGTGGCCAAGGGGCAGATCTAGGCCGCGGTGCCGCTCGTGGCCAAGGAGCTGGCCAAGCCCGTGGTGCTTGCGCAGCCTAGAGGTCGTGGCATGGCCGAGGCCGAGGTAATCTACCTCCTCCTCGGCAGAGACCCAACCATGGCCCAGGTCTTAGCTTATCAAGCACAGATGTTGGGTCAAGTACTGTTCAACCAGCAGGCAGACAGGAATCGAAATGAGGGATCCAAACATGCTGCCTTTATGCGAACCAATCCCCCTACCTTCGCGCAAGCTACCGATCCCATGGAAGCAGAAGACTGGTTACGCACTGTGACCAAGAACCTGGAGTTGATCAGATGTCCAGAAATGGAGAAAGTGCGCTTGGCCTCCCACCTGCTAGTAGGACCCGCAGGTGTGTGGTGGGATAATTATGTCGCCACCCGGCCAGGTGTGGATGAAGAAGAAATGGAAGAAAATGAACTGCCTGAAGATGGAGATGCCGACGAAGCTCAACAAGCCGATAATTTGAAGTGCCGCCTTATGTTCCCCGGTCAAGGATTCATTCCATGGGAAGAATTTGTCCTTGCTTTCGAAATTTTCACATACCCATAGGAATCACCAGATGAAGAAGTATGAGTTCATGCAGACTCTCTCAAGGGCGATGACAATTTCTGAATATCTTACTAAGTTCAATGAGCTTGCAAGATATGCCCCCAAGACATCCACAATGAAGCCGAAAAGATAGATTGGTTCCTAGAAGGATGGATTTTGGTATAAATCCCGCCTTTAGGATTTTGGAGTATCAAAACATCCACCGGTTAGTCAACAAGGCCTTGGTGTTGGAAAGGGACTTGAAGGGCGAGGATCTTCGCGAAGCGCAAGATGGCTGAGCGACGATCGCCGGGTCAAGCCGTCTGGGACAATTCAAACCTCAACCTCCTCAGAGAGCTGGACAACAATCTTCCATGTTCAACCGAGGATATGCTATGAGGGGTGGGCGCGGTGCTGGAATCTCTGGTTTTCGTACTCAAGCACCAACTGCTCCCCGCAATGCACCAGGCACCCAAAATAGGATGACAGGCAACTGCTACCTATGCCACCAGCCTGGACACTATGCTGCCAACTGCCCTAGTCAGAATCGCGCAAAACCTCAAGGGAATGTTGTGCAGGGTCGTGGCAGAGGTCGCCCACTGCAGAATCAAGCTCAAGGTATGGGACGTGGGAGACTCAACAATATCACTGCAGAAGCAGCACAAGAAGATGAAGGAGTACTTGTGGGTACGTTTGGACTTCACGACTCCCCAGTACAAGTTTTATTTGATTCTGGTGCATCACATTCCTTTATTTCACAAGAATACGTAGATAAGCACCAGCTACAAACCTTTCCTCTTAATAAGCCCTTCACCATTAGATCTCCCGGTGGGATACTTAAGGCCTATAGGTCCTGCAAATGGGTAGAAATAAGGAAGGAAAGAGTAGGATTCTATTTCGACCTAATGGTCATGTCTGGATTAGGAGTTGATGTCATAATCGGCATGGATTGGCTAAGACTCTATAAGGGAGTATTAGATTGCCAAGCGAGAAGTCGCTTGTAAAGGATGGTGTGTTTGAAAGAGTATGGAAGGTAGATGAACCCTACAGATGGGGTAGAGCCATCTGGTACCTCAAGGAAGACAACCCGAGTAAGGTAAAGGTAGTCCAAGAATATTTGGGCGTATTCCGGATGACTTACGGACTACCGCTCGATCGAGAGGTAGAGTTTGTTATAGAGTTAACACCGGTACAGCCCCAATCTACAAAACATATTTTAAGATGAACTCGGAAGAATTAGAAGAACTCAAAAACAAGCTGGGCGACTTATTAAGCAAGGGTTTGATCCGCCAAGCTCATCTCGCTGGGGATCCCCGCCATGTTTGTGGATAAGAAGGATGGTGGGCGAAGATTAGTGGTGGACTATAGAGGCGTTGAACGCCGTCACTATTAAAAATAAGTATCCTCTGCCGGGATCGATGACTGTTTGACCAACTCCAAGGAGCTACACGTTTTTCCAAGATCGACCTTCGATCTGGATACCATCAAGTAAAGGTGCGGAAGGATGATATACCCAAAACAGCCTTCACCACTCGGTATGGCCTGTTTGAATATTTGGTCATGTCTTTTGGGTTAACCAATGCACCGGCCTATTTCATGAACCTCATGAATTTAATCCTAATGGAATACCTTGACAAGTTTGTTGTCGTCTTCATTGACGACATCCTTGTGTATTCCAAATCGGACGAAGAGCATGAAAAGCACCTGAGGCGGTGTTGGATAAACTCAGAGAGCATAAGCTATATGCAAAATATAGCAAATGTGAATTTTGGATTAGTGATGTCAGTTTCTTGGGACATATTATATCTGCTGAAGGAATTAAAGTGGACCCATCTAAGATAGATACGGTCATGAATTGGAAAACACCCGCCACTGTAAAGGAAATTCGCAGTTTTCTAGGTCTGGCAGGATATTATCGGCGTTTCATCGAAGGATTCTCAAAAATTTCCCGACCACTAACTCAGCTATTGAAAAAGGAAAGGAAGTTTGAATGGACCGAAGAATGTGAACTCAGTTTCCAGAAGCTCAAAACCCTTCTGACCACCACTCCTGTTTTGGCCACACCTAATATCGCCAAGAAGTTTGAAGTATACTGTGACGCTTCCCGACAAGGATTAGGATGTGTATTGATGCAAGATGGCAAGGTTGTGGCGTACGCATCACGGCGATTCTTAAGCACGAGGACAATTACCCAACCCATGACCTAGAACTTCTCTGCCGTAGTTCATGCACTCAAGCTATGGAGACATTTTACGATGGGAAAACAATGTGACATCTACACAGATCACAAAAGCCTAAAATACGTTTTCACCCAAGCCAACCTCAATATGAGGCAAAGAAGGTGGTTAGAATTGATTAAAGATTACTGCCTAAATATATTATACCACCACGCAAGGCCAGCGTGGTGGCAGATGCTCTAAGCGAAAGAACCAAGTGCAACTTCCCGATGGTGATCCCAGAGAAGACATGAATACTCGGGAAGATACCTCCTCGTAACGACTCTTTGGAAGAATTGAATAAGTTATGCACGAATCTCGTAAAATCTGGAGAATTAGCCAACATCACGGTTCACCAGATCTGATCGGCCGTATCAAAGATAAGCAACAAGATCATCCTAGTACCCTTAGACTCGAAGGACTGATGAATAGGGGTTTCGGAACAAAAATTGTTAAGGACGAACAAGGAATTCTTTGGATGGAAAAGAGGATCTTTGTGCCTCACGACCCGGAATTAAAGGAAGAAATCTTAAAAGAAGCACACGAGTCACCGTTTTCCATGCACCTGGGATGTACAAAATGTACCAAGATCTCAAGGCAATCTTCGGTGGCCCGAATGAAACGAGATGTAGCGAGAATATGTGGCCAAATGTAATACTGCTGTTGATGAAGGCGAGAACACCAACGCCCGGCAGGTTCTCGCAACCAATCAAAATCCCGAATGGAAGTGGGATGAAGTGACCATGGACTTTATTATAGGACTTCCCGGTCTCGAAGTGGACATGACTCTATATGGGTAATAGTAGACCGGTTGACCAAGGTAGCTCATTTTATCGATCAAAACCACTCACAAGGGTGGCAAACTAGCAGAACTATTCATCGCCCGGATAGTAAGCCTTCATGGAGTTCCCAAGAGAATTATATCTGATCGTGGATCACAGTTTACCTCAAAGTTTTGGGAAGAACTCCATAGTGCCTCGGGCACCAAATTGTCATTTAGCACAGCCTACCACCCTCAAACCGACGGACAAACGGAAAGGACTATTGAACTCTAGAAGACATGCTTGAGCTTGTGCTTTGGAATTCCCTGAGAATGGGAAAAATGGTTACCTTATGCGGAATTTGCTTATAACAACAGTTATCAAAGCAGTCTGCAAATGTCACCTTTTGAAGCTCTATACGGAAGAAAATGTAGGACCCCTCTTTATTGGTCCGAGTCTGGAGAAGGGCAGGTATTTGGAAGGAACACCCTGCAAGAAGCCGAAGCAAAGGTCAAAACGACTAGGAAGCAATTGCTTGCTGCCCAATCCCGACAAAAGAGTTATCTTGACCATCGTCGGAGGGACCTATCTTCGAAGTTGGAGACTATGTGTATCTCAAGATCTCACCCTTCAAGGGAACAAGAAGATTTCAAGTCAAGGGAAAATTGGCCCCAAGGTTTGTGGGACCTTATCCAGTTTTGTCTCGTAAGGGTATGGTCGCTTACGAACTTGACCTTCCCAAGGAGTTGGGAGAAGTTCACAACGTGTTTCACGGTCCCAACTCCCAAAGTGTTTGAGAAAACACGAAGGAGAAGTAGTTCATTTTCTGCCGACACCCTACAACCCAACTTGGGATATCAAGTCAAGCCTATTCAAATATTAGAGACTCAGGAAAAGAAGCTCAAGAATAAGACCATTCGACTTTGCAAGGTGCAATGGAGCAATCAATCCGGAGGATGACTTTCATGGGAACCGAAGAGAAAATCGTCAAGAATTCCCCTACCTATTCGCTTCATAGAAATATCAATCTCGAGGTCGAGATTTGTTTTTAGGGGAGGATTTGTAACACCCAAAGTTATGATAATATTTTGAAAACATACTGTACCATTGCATAAGCTATGACGCGTTTCCGTAAAATTTCTATGTGACAAACACACATTTCTAGACTTTAGAAGCCATTTGAAATTGATGATTTTTGTTTGAATAAAGCACTAAATAGCTAATTAATAAACCCTTGCATAAGAATTTATAATTTATAGCACTATTTAAGAAATTGTTGAAATATAAGATTCTAATGGACCTTAAATTGGGAATATATTTTCATATTCATAAAACATCCATACACACATATATATATATATATATATATATATATTTATATGTATATATATATATATATATGTATACACATAATCACATAAGCCTAAATATGTTAAATTGCTCTAAAATCCCAGGAAAAATCCATAGATTAGTTTAAACCCTAATAGAGAGTTTGACTCAGATGTTGACCAATTTGACCTGGTAGGGCCCACATGGCGCTTCCTATTCCTTTACGCTTCTTGCGCATTTGGTCAACGCTGGCCGGCGCCGCCAGCCTTCCACCCGGCTCAACCATCACTCCCCGCCCGAATCTCGGGAAGATCTTCAATTGGCGGCTTGTGTGTGTCGCTGGACCTGTGGACCCCACCTCCGACCATGACGCGACGCTGCCATCGCCGCTGCGGCTGCCTTCGCCATGGACGACTTGCCGTGGTTGTCGGCCCGGCTCGCGTGGAGTTCGAGCACCGCCCACCTTGCCCAATGGTCGACTTGGTCGCGCCATCGATGCCCCCGCACCGCGCGTCTCCGGTGGCAATGCCGCCGAGCAAGCCATCTCGCCGCCCGGCTCGGACATTCGCGTGGCAAACAAGCCACCGCCCCAGCCTAGCCAATGAGCACTAGAGCTCCTCTGCGGACCGCCTCACATCTTCGCGCGCCGTGGTCAAGAGCCGAGCTCGGACCGAGCTTATATGCCACCGCGCCACATCGGCCGTTTTCTCCCTCTTTTCACTCTCACGTCGCCCGGCCCAAACCAGACCTCCCTAGTCTCCACATTGTCTCGCGTTGTTTCGCCATGACCTCGTGAAGCTCTGCCGAAGGAATTGGTGCGAGTCATCCCGAGCTCGTCGAACGCTTATCGCCACCGCCGACCGCCGGTTCTTCCTTGTTCGGACCTGCAGGGGACGCACGATCATCATCTCTCGTGAGCTTTGCGGCAAGTCCTTGCTCGGTGAGCCGCTGTCTTCCCTCACACCGTGCTCCCTCTTTTGGCTCGAGGCTTCACGGTCTCCCCAAAGATCGTGGAGCGCCGCCTTCCTTGTTTCTCGGACCTGCACGGGACGCCCGATCATCATCTCTCGTGAGCCGCGGCAAGCCCTTGCTCGGTGAGCCGCTGCCTTCCCTCACACCGTGCCCCCTCTTGGCCCAGGGCTTCACGGTCTTCCCAAAGATTTTGAGCGCGCCGCCTTCCTTGCTCGGACCCGCGTGGGACGCGCCGATCCAACCGTGCCCCGACCACCTTTTTGCTCGGTAGCACCCACTAACCCCGCGATAGCTCTGCGCGCTATTTTTCCATAAGCTCGACCCTAGGTCATTTACTCATGTCCGCCGGTAGCGGTTCGCCGCCGGGCATGGCTCGCCGCGTCCGGCCGCTTCGCCTCGACAAGGGCACCCCTAGATCGCGTTAGCTCACCGATTCCACCGAACCCAAGAACGCCCCAAACGGTGCACCCTAGCTCGGTTAGCCGTCGGATAAGCCTCGGCGTGCGGCGAAGCGCACGGAGGAAGACGATGACGGCAAGCCGTCCGATCGCGCCAAGATCCGTGCGGCTTCACCGTGTGTGGTCGGCGACAGTGGGCCCAATTGTCGGCCTTCATGATTTAAAACTCCCGCGGCTTCTTCGTCGTTGCCGACATGTGGGCCCTCGGTCCCACATGTCGAGTAAGCGGAGGCGCCTATGACTCAGCGCCTTCACTCGCGATTCGCCTTCGAAATCGGCACTTCGACGTGGTTGGCTCGGCCGTGAGTTAGCGGGCGGCCAAAGATTGTTCACCCTTTTTCCCAGATTTTATAAATAAAACAAAGACAGTAAATAGAAACGATTTATTTAAAATAGGTAGATATCATTAAAAATTCTGGAAAAATTAGGGTAAATACTAGAGCTTGTGTTGGATTTAATAAAAATAGTACCTCACACAGTAACCGAACACGGTTCCTAGATTAAATCCATTAAGCTTATTTTAGGGTATTAATTCATATAAAAATAAGAAAAAAATAGAATGTTGTGTATTAAAAATAGATTAACAATTAAGTTAAACATAAGAAAATCATGGATGCCGATAAATGACTTTTTGGACCTAGGTGAATATAGTATAACCTATAATATGTTTCCTAATTACATGTTAACTCAATATTGGTATAATTAGGAAACATGAATAACTAGCTACATGTATCATGTTAACATATTCTAACTATTTAAAGTACTTTAAAAGACGATAAAACCATATTTTGTCCTATTGGGTTAATTAGGGTAGAAATTTCATTACACATATATATACATGTATCATGTGCATCATCTCACAAGCACTTCGCGGCCATTCCGCTATGATTCATTATTTAGAAGGATCATGGAACTTTCTCGATATATATATATATATATATATATATATATATATATATATATATATATATATATATATATATATATGGATTCATGTATATAGTTAAACATAGGAATCAGTAAATGAGCGAATCGAGCGACCTCGATTGCATTTCATGCATCATTCTTTTCTTCGCCGATCGTGTTTATGATGAATTGTTGATTCTCCGCTTAGACGTAGAGGATCCGGAAACACTGCTCGAGGACTCCGCACAAGACCGGACTTCCATTCCCAAGGCGAAGTTAATATCTACCCTCAAAGGAGTTTGCTTTTACTAGGAGAATCTCGATTTTCCCTAGTGCGAGTTAATACTTAACCTTAATAGTGTTGCTTTTACTAGGAGAGTATCGCTTTCCTAGTGCGAGTTAACATCCAATAATAACATATTGAATCCCAGATTTCTAAAGTATTTATTTTACAGTATTAAACTGCATGCCTTTTTAAGTACTTATGCCTACTTGTTCAATCATGATGTATCATGCCACTTACTTACTTGCTATCAATTTACCATGATGATGTTGCCTTGAATTAATCATCTGTCATTTGGTTTACTATTGATCGCTTTGATGATCACCCTTGGTAGCTTTGGTTAAATTTAAATAAACTGGTTTAGACTCCTAAGTCTTGGTTAAAATCTTGCTTAGACATTGCTCAGTCCAACTATTAATTTTAGGCTTAAAATTGCCTTTAACAGTGAACAGACATTCACGGACATGATTACACATTGAATATGGTTAACTGGAATTTGGGCCTGGCATGCCAGTGTGTGTATGGTTGTGATGTACTGCAATGCAGACCGGGTCTCGCATTGGGTAAGAGAAGAAGTAGCTGGGCTACGTGATTTGAGGAGCTAATCGCCCACATACGTAGTGCATGGAAGAGGAGCGCGGCGAGATCCGCTGTAATGCCGCGGCGCTGCCCTAAAAGGAGGGTTCCGCCACATCGTGTGATTCACACGGAGGGTGCGAAGTTAGCCGAAGAAGGAAGTGCATAAGGGTGAGGCCCTTCAGGATGGCCGGCTGAATCAAGGATTCCCTGCACGGTGCATCGAGGATGCACAGCAGACGCCATCGACTATCACTGCGGGAGATAGTTCTTAACACCACAACGCCCGCCATCGCGCTGTAGTGCAAGTATTGGGGATTCAGGGTAGTTACGACTGCGGGCGTATTTTGTCTGCCGCCATGCTTGAGGTGAAGGCAGGTTTCATGTCGTCATCGAGGATGATCTAGGTCCATTCTACAGAGAGCCGTGAGTCTAGCGTGGGTCGGCGGCCAAAGCCTAGGACGAGACCGGTACTTTTGGGGAATGTGATCCTAACGAAAAGCGCCACACTCGGAAGATGATGGCGGGAGTGGGAAGAGAACGTTTGGCGAGTGCTTGGAAACCGCCATGGATTGGTTGTGCATTAAAAGGAAATATGATAAATAATCAATTTGACAGGGAATTTGGTTAAACTGCTAAGTTATAGGCTTTCATTTCCAAAACTGGCTTTCATGCAAATAAATAAACCCAGCCTTTCCTTTGAAACCTCTATCACTAAATGCATTGGGTTGGTGTTAGCTCGCCAGGTGTTTGGATGACACCGACCTCGATAAATATCTATCTTTAGACATGGAGGAGCCCGTCGAGGAAGATGCCTACGATTGTCATGAGGAAGGAGATCCTCGCATGTGACCGTGAGTAGTTGCTTAAGATAGGGTTTAGTCGTTCCACCACCGTGTGTGGTTACACACCGCTGGTGTGATTTTGTTGTTCTTTGAACTTGCAAGTTGCCTTTTGGGAGATTTCCGCTACTCGATGAACTTTGGTGCGTAACTAAGGCTTAAATGCCGTTTGCTACTAATGCGATCGGATGATCGCTGTTATGTAATATTTGGACACCGATGTATGAAATGATTCCAGCTGTGTAACTCTTGCACTAGCCTACTGATCCAGGGCCTAGTGCAGGTCCGACCGTTCTCGCTAGGTAAGCCGAGAAGGGGCGCGACAGATACGGTACTAGGATGATGGGTCAACCTTTGTAACGGCATAGCCTGCTATCAACGGTACAATGCAACGGCACAGCACGCTATCAACGGTGCGAAAGTAACGGTATAGCCTCCTATCAACGGTGCAATTGCAACGGCATAGCCGCTATCAACGGTACAGCTTGGCCTAGACAAATACCGTATGCGGAGTAGGTACCTCAATGGTACAGTCCCATCATTACCATGATATGTATCATGACAGGGTTTAGTCTCTTTGCTCACGATTGGTGATACAGAGTGTAGCAAAGATGAACCATACCGCCCCTGATTAAGACTACGACAATTGCAGCGTTATTGGTCACTTGTTGGGAAGTTTAATCAGCTCGTGCGTATCCCGAGTAAATCATTATGGGAATGTGTTGTGCCCTGTTCCGAGTATTCCTACACTCGATAAGCTAAAGAGATAGTCCATGCATTCGGGTACCATTTATGCCTGAATGTGAAAATAGTCAATAAACATTTGATTCCTGTGATTGATTAGGATCTGAGAATCCTGGCCTTTGTTGAGCTCAAGGGGATCACGCCTCTTGGCTAAGAGGGTGCGTCTAATGCCACTACCTGGGAAACGTGTTCCTGTGTAATATGGACACGGATTCGCCAGAAGATGGGAATCGTGCTCCTGTGTAATATGGACACGGATTCGCCATAACATCGGAGATAGCTCACCATAGCGATGGGAGCTAGGCTGCCGACTGTGGAGACCATAACCATGGCTATGGTATGGATCTGCCACGTGGGACACGTATTCCTTGGCTAAGGATACGGTGTCACCACTGAGTTAACCCCCTGTGATATAAAGAATCGGCATGTATAGCCCAGTACATCTTTGGTTTATAAAAGGCTATGTCCTGAATATTTTATCTTAAAAATAAGCATATTTGATTTTAAGCAAACATGTGAACCTAACCTCCACCATAAAGCCTTGCATCATTGTTTAGCTTTAGGTGAGGTCTTGGTTCGCGAGCGTGGTTTGATTGCGCGCTCACACTCGCACCCACTCACCTTTTTAGGTGGCGTCGAGGTGGAGTTTGGCCTGGATGATATCGACAATGAGCAGAAGGACCAGAAGATTGACGTGGAGACCGAGGGTTAGGCGGGACTCCAGTCGCTTGCTTGATTGGGTTGGGCACAGCCTTGAGACCCTACTCTTCTTATTGTTTCCGCTATGCTAAACTCTGGTAAGAGTTCAATTTTGTTTGTAGATTTGGCCTTTTTGGCCTGTAAAAACGAGCCATATTGTAATTGAACTCTATTGTATTAAAAAATTTTATCGCAGGTATGTGATGATTCTAGCATTTTGTAAAAGGTGCCATGCTAGCAAGACAAGATCCTGGGCTAGCACAGGTGCACCGAGGTTCCCGGTAACCGGGGCCCACAGAGCTGGTATCAGAGCATATGACTGTAGAAACCCTACCTTTGGTCGTTAGCTAAGGATTTTGCGTATTTTAAATAAATACAACTCATTTTGCGTATTTTAAATAAATACAACTCTTAGAAATTTTTCACTATTTCTACTGTTGGCTCATGTTCTTTACCTTTTCTTATCTCTTTAAAGAACCATCTGTTCTTTTCTTACCTGAATTATTTCTCCTTACCTTACTCTTTACCAATTTTGAGTTTGATTTTTGCAAAATTCATCGATTGACGATTACCATATCCGAAGAGGCAACCAAATTCTGTCATGTTGAAGATATTGACAGAATATCCGACACAAATATCCAAACCCCAAAATGAACCTTATAGTTTCTTCGGTACCATTAGAAACGGAAACTTCATAAAACCATACCAGAACCTATTCTTTCCTGGCTGGTAATGACCTTTGCTTTCCTAATACAAAGAAAGTCCCTATTACTTTATTTCTAGGATATCCCATCTTTCATTAATCTTTGTTGTGCGGGAGACTACTCTTCAAGTGATCACCCGCCTATACTCTAATATCGACTTTGCTTCTACTCTTCCTAAAGACTGGAAGACTGGTATCGCTCCACCTACCAAGCAGACCGAAAGGATTAATCTGCCTGGTAGAGTTGTTAGTGTACATCCAAACCGCAGAAACTAACCTAAACGACATCCTTAAAGTTCCTTGAAGTTCCGAGAACAAAGGATCAAGAGGTAAAAGATCTGCACCTGGAAGTGCATCTTGCGGAAGGTTGTGTTCACCACAAGCATACTGAGAAGGAACCTTTTGCAAAAGCAATTTCAACCACATCAAGGTCCCAGGATCGATGGATAGCTATCCCAGATAACAAAGCTCTGACAATGACACTAGCTAAGCCATAACAGCTTAAGCACCTTTGTCCAACTTCAAAGACCACTACTCCTATGTGCTGTTACCAGGAGTTGTGCTACCAACTATACTACCACCTAATCATTAGAAGGTAGCACCCCAAGTGCTTTTGTGGCCGTAGGTTTTATGGTCCTTGCGACCAATATCTCTATTGTCATATTTTGATACTCCTATAGTTTAACCCTAATATCCTTGTTTTGTACTAAGCCTACAAGCAATTTCCTTTAGTACTCGCTTGAATCATCTACGAGTACGCAAGTTGCTTGCAGCTTGGTTAGCCTAGTCATAGTCACGTAGGCGATGGGACAATAAATTGCCCCTATCCCTTACAAGATAGACTTGTTTGTATTAATTTGGAATACCTGATTTCCTCTTGAATACTCTGGATTATCTATCCATAATGGATCAGCTAATTCCAATAGGACTTTAGCAAGAAACACTAACCTATTTTATAAATGTTGAATCTATTTGAAAATTTAACAATTTCTACTGCTGGTTCATTCTTCTTACCCTTTTATTTTTCCCTCACTTCATTTTTGTACAACTTAAAAATGTTTTGCTTCAAAAAAAAAGGGAAAGAGAACTTAAACCAAATAAGCTATGTGCTTAGGTTACCCCATTATCCCTGACACCGGAGAAAGATGTTATTAGATCACCACGGCAAGAGAAACCTAGTATGCCCAGGTGAAGCTACTACTAGCTACAAACTACCAAGATGACCTGCTAAAAAGGAAATTATCTTCAACACTGTAACTACTTAAGGATCCATCGAATCCTACAACCAGTAACCCTGCTACGTCTACAAACACAAGCAAAGAAGCAATGCCTAGAAGAGATTGCAATGTTCTCATTGTGGTATGAAGAATTACCTTGTCAATGGATGCCCATTACTCGTTGAAGATTAGGAATACAAGGAAAAAGACAAATCTTCTTCTCAAGAAGACAAAAAGGAAATTATCCCTGGACAAGATTCAACAACCAACATTCCAAAGAAAGACTAGGACTATCGTAGGAAACCCTAAGCCCAAGATTTATGTTATGATTAATCAAGCCCCTAAGTAACATACTTTTAGTAACTAATAACCCTTACTAGAGAGACAAGGCTAGCACCCTCCTATAATGAAGAACGTGTGCAAGTCTAGATCTCATATCTAATTATTTATAATCCAACCAATATTTTACAAACTTTATAAAGGATGATAACAACTTCTCTCCCTCAAGACGGTGAAGAATGATTCAACGCGCAATACTAAGGTAGAATAGAATTATTATTGGATCACCTTAAACTTTAAGTTTACAGACTGTACCACTCCTCAACTAGCATACCTTTACTAGTCGACTGACGGATTAGTGAAGCTGGTCTTGCATGATCCATGCTAAAATTAATGGAGTAAGCAAGGCCAGACTTCATAACCCTATCATACCAGCCTAGATGTTGTGTTGTAAAGTATTGGGAACGCCATATTAAATAAATAGCGTTTAATCCCTTAAGTTTATATGTGTGCAGTAAAGATGCACTTGGATTTTAATGATATTTTATGATTTGGTTTTCATGCATTTGCAAATCATGCATATAGGCATAAACACTAAACCCCTTTTTAAAATATTTTCCCTAGATGCCTAGAAGAGTCATTCCAAGGATCGGTTCCGGTACTCGTCGCCGCATTGATACAAAAGCAAGTGGTAGACAAGACTGTGACCGAAGCCAAATGTCTCTTTCTCCACTATTAGACCTTGACCAAGCTTTGCACCAATCTCGACTTACTCATCTATTTCAAGCTTCTGACACTGAACAACCAGAATTTCCTAAGCAAGTAGGATCTTGAACCTGAAGATTTCTTTTGTGCCAACTCCCTATCTTTTTTGAAACTAAAGAGCCACTCGACGCAGTCGCATGGATAGAGACCATTGAAAGAAAACTCTCTACCATCAAGAGTCAATAGGAGAATATATTCTCTTTTGCCACCCAACAACTCTACGGAGAAGCCTTACAATGGTGAAACAATTATGTCACTACCAAGAGTAGATTCTCAACCGGAACTACAAAAGAGTTCAAAAGTTTGAAGCAAGGAGATATCTCAAGATCCAAGACTGGAGATGTAATCCCAAAAACCACATTTCAGGGAACTGCTACACCAACAAAGGAGCATCCTCAACGCTTGGACTACTGAAGAGTATGAACCTCAACCCCAACACTATTTACTCAAGTCCTTGAGGAAGTGCTGCCCCGCCAAAAAAAAAAAAATCTTTTGCACACACAACCCTAGTATAACCCATAGAATAATCACATAAATTTAGCTACCCCTTTGCACCTCTAGATCCAAGCAATCTCGAGGACGAGATTATTTTTAAGGGGGTTGGGTTTGTAACACCCCATTTTTGCTTTTGATTATAATATTAATAAATTACCAGTTAATATATTACTGGAAATAAAATTCGAATAATTCAAAGAAATTTTATATAAACAGTCTCGTATAAAGAATATATATTCTTATAAATATTTCTAAAAGCTCAGCTTTAACTTTAATATACGAGGATAAATTACATATGAAAAATATATATACACACACAAATAAACAAGTCTATGACTAAAATCATAGGTTTCTTATATAAAATGAACTATACACAATTATGTGCATAGATTTTCTTAAAATTAATTCAACTTTAAATAAAATGAAATTATCAAAATGCCCTTGGGCTAATCTCCTTTTCCCTCCCAAATTCATTTTTCTTTTTCGCCTCGAAATGGGCCGGCCTCCCCCTCAAACTCTTACCTCGCCCAGGCCCAAGCCGGCCCACCCGTGCTCGTTGCCCCCCACCGCTTGTTTCGCTTCCTCGTCGAACCAGAGTTCGCCTAGCCACGCTTCGGCTCAACGCTACTTGCCTGTGCCTACCTTTGCTCAAGGCTGCGTGCTCACTAAGCCCGCCATTGCGTGCGACGCAGCTTCCGCGCGCCGCCATCCTACCCGCCATTGCTGAGTCACCGCCATTGTGTCCCTTGTCGGACACTGCAAGTTATGCAACCGTACACGCCAAGACGCCGTGACGGCTACGACTTCTCCTTCGTTGCTTAACCGTAGCTTAGAAACCTATAAAAGGCCAGTCCGAGCTCAAATGCCCCGTATCCTCTTGTTCGGTTTCCGCCGCCATGCTTCGGCGATGCAATTCGCCATCACCGCTAAGGCTCGCGGCTTGAAATTGCAGCCACACCTCCTTCATCACCTCCTCTCCATAGTCCCCGAAGGAATCGGCCTAAGACGCTACGGAGGCCGAGATCGATGGAAGCTCTTCTCCGCCGGCCATTTCACCCCGTTTGCTCCTCTGGCCACTAGGGACCGCCAAGCTTCGATTCCCCGCGGCCAAAGCATCTTCGGGTCATCGCCAACCTACACCAAGGACCGCCCGTGTGAGCCGATCACCAGAGAACGCCCGCGACGTGGATGCCGCCGCCCTCCCCTGCTCTGCTCTCATGTCGCCGGACCACCACGAACCATCTCCAGCCCTAGAAGCTACGGGGTAAGCTTTCACTCTTCCTCCTGATGCTCACACACCATAAACATCCATTCGGAACCCTTCGCATCGCCGCCGCCATGTTCTCCCGAACCCGCCGCCGCCTTTGCACGTGGAGCAGCCAACTCCGACCATGCCGATGGCACCTATGGGTGCGCGGTACCACGACGGTTCCAACGAGCCCAAGAGCGCCCGAAACGGTGGCCGGAATCGCCGGCAATCGCCGTTGCGAGCTCGCGGATATGGCCGTTCCGGAGGAACACGAAGCGATGACATCAGCGTGACGTCGTCAAACAGATTACTGTTCCTACGAGAGACCGACCGATGGGCCCGATCCGATTAGGAAAAAACTAATTAAACTAGTTTAAAAGCTTTCGAGTCACTGACGACTGGGGCCCGCTATGATTTAAATTTCTTAATCCCGCGGGATCCCCTCCCCGGTCGCTGACGCGTGGGTCCCTTGGCCCCACCTGAAAGATTTAGTGGAAGCGCACTTCATAGTTTACGTCTTCGGCATTGAGAAAGCGCCTTCGCGCAGTGCTGTGCTCTCGCGGGCCTCGTGGGCCGCACAGTACCAAGTCGGCCCATTACTGTTTAAACGGATATAAGAAGATTTTCTATTTGATTAAAACACAGAAAAGGTAAATGATTTATTAAAAATACCTGGAGACTCTCTAAAATTCTAGGAAAATTAAGTAAAATACTAGATGAATCAATAGACCTAGGAAAAATATAACTTTGCATATTACACTGTTTAATTTCTCTGTAATATTATAATAACCCTTTCCTAACTTCTATTTGAAAATAAAATAACCCAAATTAAGCCTTATGCTTTATTTAAAATAGTAAATGACTTCAAATAATCATATAAATATTTACAGAAATATTACAGGACTTTTGGAGTCTAGGAAAATATTAGTTTATATTTTATATTATTTCTACCCTTTAGAATATTGCTAATAGCCCTTTTCTAGTTACTTCTTTTATAAAGAAATTCCAGAAAATGTTTTCTATTTGTTAATACTAGTGGACCTCCAATCAACATAAAGGTATAAATATAATTTTCTTAACATAAGTAATATACATGACGATTTTCCTAAATATGATAAACTATAAATTGGGTTACAATATATGGGTAGAATCCATATGCATACATTCATATATAACGATAACCCCTACAAGTTTATCTTTATGAGTAAGATTTCTTATCGATAGCTCATGGAACTTCCTCGATAAAAAACTTACTTAAAACAAGATTATACCGTTGCCTTGGTGAATAGTATCACCCTCGACCTCGTGCATATCATTTATCATGCATTTATCATATTCTGTGTCTTTATCGGTGTTACTTGATTTTATTACGATAGATTCGGAAGACACAGAAGGACAGCCGATTCGGAAGACACAGAAGGACAGCCTGAGGATCAACGACAAGACAATCGACACGCTCAGTCCAGGCGAGCCAATACCTCAATTCATTCTTCTGTACCCAGTTTTACTTAAATTATGTTGATTTTAAAATATTAGGTTGCATGCAATAATATTTTCCAAGTATAATTATGTTGTTAACAAAAGCTACTAGAGCAAGTCTAGTTATTCCATATTATAAGCAGTGTTAATAAACACAAACCTCTCCTTAACATTTCCTTATCCTGTCCATTGATAACCTAAGGTATAGAAATTAAACTCCTTGACTAATAAGTCTTTGAAATGGCTTAGACATGCTTTAAGTCTAGAGTCCATGGGTTTGACCTTGGCTATCAACGATACGGTACTAGGATGATTGGTCAACCTTTGTAACGGCATAGCCTGCTATCAATGGTACAATGCAACGGCATAGCACGCTATCAACGGTGCGAAAGCAACGGTATAGTCTCCTATCAACGGTGCAATTGCAACGGCATAGCCGCTATCAACGATGCAACTTGGCCTAGACAAATACCGTATGCGGAGTAGGTACCTCAATGGTACAGTCCCATCATTACCATGATATGTATCATGACAGGTTTAGTCTCTTTGCTCACGATTGGTGATACATAGTGTAGCAAAGATGAACCATACCGCCTCTGATTAAGACTACGACAATTGCAGCGTGATTGCTCACTTGTTGGGAAGTTTAATCAGCTCGTGCGTATCCCGAGTACATCATTATGGGAATGTGTTGTGCCCTGTTCCGAGTATTCCTACACTCGATGAGCTAAAGAGATAGTCCATGCATTCGGGTACCATTTATGCCTGAATGTGAAAATAGTCAATAAACATTTGATTCCTGTGATTGATTAGGGTCTGAGAATCCTGGCCTTTGTTGAGCTCAAGGGGATCACGCCTCTTGGCTAAGAGGGTGAGTCTACCGCCACTACCTGGGAAACGTGTTCCTGTGTAATATGGACACGGATTCGCCAGAAGATGGGAATCGTGCTCCTGTGTAATATGGACACGGATTCGCCATAACATCGGAGATAGCTCACCATGGCGATGGGAGCTAGGCTGCCGACTGTGGAGACCATAACCATGGCTATGGTATGGATCTGCCACGTGGGACACGTATTCCTTGGCTAAGGATACGGTGTCACCACTGAGTTAACCCCCTGTGATATAAAAAATCGGCATATATAGCCCAGTACGTCTTTGGTTTATAAAAGGCTACGTCCTGAATATTTTAACTTAAAAATAAGCATATTTGATTTTAAGCAAACATGTGAACCTAACCTCCACCATAAAGCCTTGCATCATTGTTTAGCTTTAGGTGAGGTCTTGGTTCGCGAGCGCGGTTTGATTGCGCGCTCACACTCGCACCCACTCACCTTTTTAGGTGGCATCGAGGTGGAGTTTGGCCTGGATGATATCGACAATGAGCAGAAGGACCAGAAGATTGACGTGGAGACCGAGGGTTAGGCGGGACTCCAGTCGCTTGCCTGATTGGGTTGGTTACAGCCTTGAGACCCTACTCTTCTTATTGTTTCCGCTATGCTAAACTCTGGTAAGAGTTCAATTTTGTTTGTAGATTTGGCCTTTTCGGCCTGTAAAAACGAGCCATACTGTAATTGAACTCTATTGTATTAAAAATCTTTATCGTAGGTATGTGATGATTCTAGCATTTTGTAAAAGGTGCCGTGCTAGCAAGACAAGATCCTGGGCTAGCACAGGTGTACCGAGGTTCCCGGTAACCGGGGCCCACAATTATTCCACTGTGTTTAGACTATTTAGGGGTATTTAGCGCCAACGATCCTTCATATTTCTCTCAGCCGTTTTGAACTGGTTACCCTTTTGAACCTATTGGTTTAGATCTAATCTAAGCCGATAATTTCGTTATCTTCCACTCTTGTTTGGACTTATTTCCTGGTACTGCAGGTCCTTACAACACAATATAATCGGCTAGTTAAAAGTTGATCACGTCTTTTCTTGCTGATTGCAGGATCAAATTAGCTGGCACACTCTAAACTATGCTTCTGGTGCTGACGGAGATCCTAAGCCCACATATGTTTAGTTCATAATTAACTTTCAGCACGAACGGCATGAACACCTCTATTGCACAATTCAGCTGGAGACAGCTTGCCACCTCTTCAAGGATTGCAGGAGTGCAAATCATCTAGGCAGGAATTGTGCAATGGACTAGATGTGCAAGCATCAACACACCCAATTGTAACCAAGCAATAAACCTTACGGATTGGTAGGAGAACTGCATTCTCTCAACTGCGACAGCAAAAAGGAAGGGAGTGTGAACCCTACTCGTCCTAGTTTGTTGGGAAGTATGGTGGGAAAGGAATCGAAGACTGTTCAACAATGTCAGACGGACCATCCCGAGCCTGATCCAATCGATCAGGGACAAAGCATGGTTGTGGCTCCAAGCAGGGGCAAAGGACCTGGCAAGTCTGCTGTAATTCTTGCTATTTTGCTTCTTTTATCTTTGCCTTGATGTTTCCCTCTGTTTTGGGAGATATACTTCCTCATTTTTCATTATACATTTTTTCTACCTCTTAATACAGTAAAGACAGCTTTGCTGGATCTTTCCAAAAAAAAAGGCCGGCAAGGAAAATACAATAGGTTAGCTCCTCTCTCTAGATGTAGCGGTCATCCTGTTTGGTCACTTTGGTGTGTGGACGTGTGGTCTAAACTGAAGAACTAACGCTTGGATGGTGTGTTGCTTAAAGCAAACTTCTTGTTACATGTAGTCTACGTGACTATCCAATGCAGGAATTATTGTATTTTACGGCTTTAATCTATATTATAATCTACAACTAGATATATATTTGTTCTTTTTTACGAGGCCTGTTGCTTTGTAGACATTTTATTTGAAGATCTTAGTGTTTGTTCTCAAAACTTTCAAAACTAGTTTTTAATAATTTTTGGATTTCTCCATGCCCTCTATCAAGGGTCCACAATATTTTCGGATTATAATCCATAACCTGAAAAGGTACATGTTGGTTGCTTGGACATGCATAACTACCCAAAGTCGTGCTCATACTGCCAATTTTTCAATTTTTTCTTTTTAAAAAAATGCTGTGCTCATCCTTTGCATATTATTGGTCCTCTTGTCTTGTATATGTAAGTTGTTCCATCTTGTGGTAATGTCAATTCATTCGGTAAAAACTCAAAAAAGCAGCTATTCTTTGTAACAGAACTAACTCTTCTAATTGTGCATTACATGTCGTCGAATCGAAATTGTCTACTTTGCTATCTCATTCAAGATGCACGTCCTTCCTCTAGTGATGCATTACATGACTGATACAACATATTTATGAAATGATCTCTAGTGAGTTAACATGACTTCTTCCTCTTCTTACAGTTCTTATTCCTTATAGGCATAAGCTTCGATTCACGGACCTCGCAACTAGTTATATAACTGTAATAGGGCGACAAGTGAGATTTCCACACAACCACCTCAAATCTCCCTTTTGGTGTGACACTTCCAACAGTGACGTCATCCAAAATTATCTTTGGAATTTCTTCATGAGCAAGCCCTATTCGAATATGTCTGTCAACTACGCAATATTGTGTAAGTTTGGCCAATCTTTGCATATGAAGATGTTCATTTTCCACGCTAGTATCACCAAATTCAAGTGTATTTCTCTGCCAATTTCCCCTGATACATGTAAGAGCTCTTCGCCAGTACCGTGTGCTGACATTAGCTCTTAGAATTTCAGCAATTCCTTTTGAAGTTGCGAAGGGACCGCTGAAGTCCATAAGTGCATCTTGGTCAAAGTACTCCTCAAATATTTCCATAGCTATGGATGCTAGCTTTGGATGCTCTTTAGAATCCATGCTTCCAAACACAAGCACCTTGAAGAAGTACCAACTCGCATCTCGACACAAGGACTTTAACCAAAGGGCTTGTGTGGTTCCAAATTTTATGATCTTCTCAGATGGACTTGTGATTATAATCTTACTGCCACTTGGAATGGAACCTCGAGAAGCAGGGTACAACCTTCTCCATGCACCCTCATCAACGTCCCCATCTAGTTCAATGACAAATAGCATTTTGTCATTATTCGGGGTGCTATTCTGATACTTGAGCATGCCTCCATCTTTCAGGGTGTATAGCTTCTCTTCTATAAACTTATCTCCTCTAAAAAACAAGATTTGAGAAAAGTAATCACGCACCCTTACGTCGCAGCAAGCATGCTCTACGAGCGTGCTCTTTCCAACCTTTTTTTTGCCAACGATCGGGAGAACACCCAGATGATCTTCACCACGAGGCTCTCTTTGCAACAAGAAGCTGATGATCCGTTCCATTTCTACCTGGCGACCAAACATGCATCTTTCCAACACCAGATGCATGTTGTATGGTTGACGACAAATTGGAGGGTAGTTGTTCAGAAAGATGACAAACTCATTCATATCAGTGATGAGGGCCTCTACGCTACCAAGTATCTGTTTTAACTCCCTTGTCATGTCCTGTGTAGTGCGATCAGAGAAAGCAACACGCTTGCCTGGATTCAGCGCCGCTGATGGGCTGCTCAGTTGAAGATCTTTGGCCTTCTTCCCTTCTCCATGGGCGAGGTACCTGCATACGTCAAGCAGGTAGTAGCCTCTCAACATCTCTCCTCTCAGCGTGCTCAGCTGCCGGAGCATCGCCTGGTTTGTGATGCACCTCCCCTCGGCCTCCTCCACGACGACGCCCACCCGGAGAAGCATCCGCTCCAGGCGCTGCAGGCGCTCCTCCCTGGATGGCGCCGACGGCATGGAGTATTTGTTGATCAAGAAGGAGAGGCATCTGCTAACGAGTTCACCCAAAGTTGTCGTCAATACCACCTCCATCTTCGTCATCTCTGCTGCACATAACAGAGGGGACTAGTAGAGCACTGTGGAGCAGCTCGGGATGAATTTCTTGCAGCCTAGCTAAACATGAATCACATGTGGACCACCTTCATTTTTATTTTGTCTGTGTAGACTATGTAACCACGTGTTAGACTAGATGAACCGAAGTGGACTGGACTGGTCAAAAGTTCTTAGAGCCCGGTCCAATAAAAAGTTTCAGTTCTCTGAACCAGTTCTTTAGGTGGACCAACCCCGGTATTTCTCTCAGCCGTTCGACCAGATCAAAACTAAACAAGAAGGCCTGAGCTTCACGGCTTTGCAACTGTGTGATGAAGATGTTCTATTTACTAATCGCCGCATATATGTATATTATATGTTTTGGGTCGTAATATAAATGGGCACCGAACATATAATCTATATATCTTTTTTTTAGCAATAGGACAGGAGCCTTGCTATTCCATTAAAAAAAGAAGTAAATACAGAAAAAAAAGTACACTGCACCAAACACACCATAGCGCTACGCCGTGAACTCCGCCTAAAACTAAATACGATGCCAACCTGGCGTGATTGCACTATTATCGGATCCGGGATCCAGTCACCATCGGTCACCGGCCACTACGCCAATCAACGTCCACATGGGGCCAGGGATCACAAACCCAGTGAAAAGCCGCAAAAACCGGCGGTTTCTCGCCGACCCGCTGCGGACCGGCTTCGGAAACCGCCGGTTTTTGCCCGGCCAAATTCGCAATTTCAAATTTAAATTTCTAAAAATATGAAAATTCAGAAAAAAAAAAATTGTAAAAAAAACTAGGAGTTTTTTTAGAACAACCTGTACAATGCAAAATTTCAAATTTACATCATTTTCATGCTTAAATTTCAAATCAAAGATGTGGTGAAACTTTTTATGTGTTTAAAAAATATGAATGGTCCAAAATGTGAAAATTCAGAAAAAAAAAATGTAAAAAATTATAATATATGTGTTTGATGGAAACATTGTCTAAAGTCTAAATATTTGTATTGCAACATATGTATGTATGAATCATACCGGTTTTTCTATATATATTTGTATGTCTAATGTCTAAATATTTGTATTTCAATATATGTATGTATAATATGTGGTATGTACATGTGTTTCAAACATCAATTTTTAAAATGGGTCCCAAAAAAATTTTCTGCATTTATACAAAATACCATGACATATATCCTAGGCATATATGATTTTTCCATATTTTTTTGAAAATTCTTTCCTGCATCTTTTCAATTTTCTAATTTCTAGTTTTTCTACTGGTTTCTTGCCAAAACCCGTCGGGAAACCGGTAGACCCGCTCGGAAACTCAGTAAAACCCGCCTGCAACCCGCTCGACCGGCCCAGTTCTTTCAAATTCAAATTCGTCCGGGTTTTTGCCGGTTTTTTCCGGTTTCCACCGGGTTTTACCAGTTACTCGGCCCAGTGGGAAGGCGGTTTTGGGACCAAAACCGGGTTTTTGATCCCTGCATGGGGCACACCATCTGACCTCCCACCAAACCTCTGTCAATGAATCGGCATCCTATGCCACCAAATGTGGCCACACACACCGCCTCCACCATGACCACTTTGAAACCAGTCACCATCGGTCGCCAACACCCTATAGGCGCACCTTTGACTTCAAACGCTTGGATAGATCCAGCTTCTACATTGTCACACTCGTTCCGCAGAACCTTCACCTTCGACCGTCCGCCTGCACGGCCTCCCGCTAGCTTGAGTGGGTCTTATAGCAGTGCTGTTGCACATGACGGTCGCAACAGCCCACATCAGCCCACACCACTTCCACCTTCGGCATCGCCTACATGCCCCCTGCCGGCATGTGCTGGTCTTCTATGCAGCACTGACGCACACCGCCTCGCGGTCACCTTCTCGATTGGAACCAGGTCTCCCTCGTGCCGCCGGAAGCAGCGGCTTCTTCACCTCTGCTCTGCTACTCTTCTTCCTCTGGAAGTAGCAGCAAAGCAGAGCAGCAAGTAGCACCACCATGAAGCTCTCCTTTGCCTTCTCCGTGCAAGATCTACTGTGCCACACCCCCACCTAAGCATGAGCAGCAGAAGACTGGAGAGGGAGGAAGGTCACCGGACGTCATCGTTACCGCAGCTGGTTTGGCCCAGATCCCGGCTTCCTTGAGCTCCCACCACCACCACGATCCTCCAAGCCATCCAGCCATGCCTCTACCTAAGCACAGGCAGTGGATGTTTGGAGGGGGAGGGAGATCATCGGACGTCATCGCCTCTGTAGCTAGTCTGGCCCAGATCGGGCCTCCTCGCGACGGATCTAGCTGTCCCCAGGCTCCGATCACTACCAAGAGCTTCCATGCCACCAGATCCAGTCTCCTCACAATGGATCTGACCTTCCCTGAGCTCTGGGCATCGCCACGAGCTTTCAGCCGCCGGATCCCTCCTCCTCACGACGGATTTGACCTTTTCTGAGCTCCGGTCACCACTGGTAGCTCATGCCATCTCAAACCACAAGAATGGGGGAAAGAGAAAAAGAAAGAAGGGGAGCACTAACTCGAAGGCCCGCCGCCGCCATAGACAACGGCGGTGAGGAGGGGCGACGGTTGTGGGGAAGGTTTGGCGGCAAGGATGTGTCGCCCTTTGAGTTGCCCAAGAGCAGCTCAAAGGGCCTCGAGGGGCGACTCGTTCTCTTCAAATTTGTATATCTTCGTCAGATAGTATTACAAACCGACAGATATAAGATTTTTTCATGTGTCCATTGAAGAATTGGCGCACATGATGTTTCATCTCCTGATGCTAATCATATGTGCCTATTGGTAATTAGAACTGTCGCATGTAACGTTTCATCTCCCGAGGCATTTCGCGGGAAAAAATTTCCCCCTCTAATCAATCTATATCTTTGTCTCTCCGCCGATCAGATCTCCATTCACTCTAGCTCCTAAGCCTCTCCAACTTCGATCCTCTTCCCCCATTTCACTTGCTAGCTACTTCAATCGGGCGACATGGTGCAGTCTCCCACACCACCTTGGTCGTCGCTGCCGTCTCTACTTGCCTCACTGCCACCATCTTCACCTACCTTGCCATGATCACCATGGCCACCGTCTTCAGCAACCCAAGCTCCACCCACATCACTGCCACCGCTGTCTCCAGATCCAACCGGCCACGAGCCTAGTGAGGAGGTGAACTACAAGGAGGTGACTCCCTAGTCTCTACCCACCTTGTCGCGGCCGTCTTTGCCCCTATCTATGGAGCCGGACGGCAAGGAGCCTGGTGAGGAGGAGAACCACAAGGAGGAGGAGCTGGCTAGCAATGAGCCTAATGACAACGACAAGGACGAACCGACACCTAAGTGGCGGTGCCAGTGACCCCATCGCCACCCTCTTCGAAAGCTTCGATGTGTGGCCTCGTCGCCACCGACGACGAGGAGCTCGCCGCCAACTAGCCAGAGGAGGAGAAGGACACTAACGAGGAGCCCACTGCCAAGTCAGAGGAGAAGGAGTCGGATGAGGAGTGCGAATCGGTCCGAGGGTCTGACAAGAGCAACACTTCCTATGATGTTGAGGACAGTCATGTCCCGAGCTCCACCGATTTCTATGACTCTTCCTCTGATGCCGGCGAGGTGGACAGTGAGGTGGATAACGACAACGAGCTCTAGATATAGGTAGCTAGGTAGTATAGCTAGTAGCCAGCCTAGCTAATGAACTGATGGTGCCAGCTAGGCTAGCAAAGTAAAACATATTTTAAAATATATTTGTGCTATTTCTAGCCATAAACTAGCATAAATAATAGCTCACCTGCAACGACACAAATGTCTAGGAACATTAGTGCCTGTTATTCTGTGCCGGTTCATAAACCATCACTACTGACCAGTTTAGAACAGACACACAGATTACTATTTTCTATAGTAGTGAGACCATTGTGGTACATGTGAATCAATGGTGATAGGAATAGTTCTACTTTGCTAGTCTACACAGAGTTGTACTAGCATATAATATTGACTGGATCTAAACACAATACCCCGGTTAACCTTTTTAGGGCAAAGTGAGGCGGAAAGCCCAAGATAGATGCTATGCATGTCTATGCCAACCCTTGTGTTCAGCTAGGTTCTAAATAAATTTCGACCAGGACACTACAGATAGTATGAGAGTATCAAACCTCGTTTGTGCAGGTGTATGTACACTAGTGGCGTGGTCATATGGCTCATATGACATGTATAGGTCCGAAGTAGTTATACAATATAGCATATGGGCTAACAGCACACATGTTTGTACACCGAAAGTATGAAATGTGGTTCTAGGCATTTGTGGTACCAGCACAAGGGTGCAAACACATTAAGGGCTTGTTTGGAATGACAGGGATTAAAACCCAGGGATAAAAATCCCAAGGGAGGATTTTCATGTCATTTCAAAACCCAGGGGAAAAAGCCACCCCCCGGGAATTAAATCCCTGGCCCTGTTTGGAGAGAGCAGGGATAAAAATCCCGATCATCTAAAAAATTTCAGAAATTTCAAAAAAATAACTTTTGTAGTTCTCGTCAAAACATTGTATAGAAATAATTAAGAAAAAAAATAACTTTCGCAGGTCTCGTCATTCAATTGATGTGAAATTCATGTCTCCATAAATCTAAGCATAAATTAGCCATAACTACAAGAAATTTTGAGTCTACCATTTTAACACAACCGCAAACCTCAAACTAGACTGAAAAGACAACGTGAATATCACGGTCCATCACATGATAAGGAAATTACATCAACACCCTGGAAGCAAAAAAAGAAAAGGCATGGTAAGCAACCAACATGTCCTGTTTCACCATGAGCATCAACCCCAAGTCCCCAACTCCAACTTTATTATCCCGTAAGCAACCGGGACTAGAGCCTAAAGGACTGGTCAAGGAGATTCGCCAAATATTGATTCCATTTCTGGGATTGCAATTTTGAGACAATTATTACATTAGTAATAAGTCATTCAATGACAAAGTAAATTAGTTAAACACATATCTATGAGGATATTGTACAAGGCCAAGTTACAAACCTATATTTACTTTTGTAAATGATTGTCATTACTTTAAAAATTCTGCATCCTGATTATAGTTGAACACCTAACACCATGGATTCATATGGTAAAATCCAACTCATGAGCACAGCTTGAGAAGTAAAAAAGAATGACAAATTAAGCATTATTAGAGTATTGACAGGAATTGGCCAAAACACTGAACCTGATTATAAAAGTACAGGACCACTTAACAGCTCAGGTATTCCATGTGACAGTTCAAGTTCAACTGAATCTATACATATAGTCGCATCTTTGCACACTGGAGTACCCCAACTTCGAGATATCGAATATGCAAAATACGAAGTACAAAACGATCCATATTCCATAGGATTATCCAAAGCATCAAATTGAAAATATACATACTCTTGTCTGAAGCATAGCGTAGATATACATGTAGAAGAAAGAACCTGAAATATGTCATTCAATGATCAATCATATTTATTAGTCACTCTCGAGAGTTTGCAAAAACTGCATCCTCGCCAGATCTTGTCACGACAAGTTAATTTCCATGAATAAACAAGAGCAATAGGCTGAAGCTTGCTCCTCTAATAAATATGATTAAGTACTCTCAAATTAAGTAGTTCGGTAGTTCCTAGTTAGGTGCTCGCTTTGAGGCACACAACAAGCTGCTCAATAAATTAGGATGATCCCACAAGTGTTTCTCTCGATAGCCAGAGAGTGTGTTTCATCAAACAATCCTACTAATCTAATTGTTTGACGATTTTGTTACATTTATATTGTGAAAAGAATATAACCAGCCTCAGATTAGAACAATCAAGTGCAAAACAGCCAGATCATTTGTGATGATCAGAATCTCAGTACTTGACATGCTATCAAAACTCTCGGTATTTAATTACGACAAAGGCAAATTGGCAACATAACAATGATTCATTAATAAATAAAGGAACAGCCGATGAGGCGAATCAACGGCGCTTTTGCCCCATTGGAGAAATATCAAGAATCAATCTCTGAATCAAGCAAAGGCTCATGGGCGCCACCCTCCTCACCGCCTACCCGTGTCGGGAATAAGAAGACACGGAAGAAGAGAGTAGTGTGTGTACCTTGGGGCCGGAGGAGGCGGCGAGGCCGAGCGGAGGCGAGCAATGAGGAAGCGCAGCTCCTCCGGCTTGGTGTTGGCGGTCCCGACGCAGAGCACCTCCATTTCCAACGCCTCGAGGTCGAACTCGAAGCAGAGATCTGGAGCAGCAGCAGCAGAGATCTGGAGCTGCGCGTGGAGCAGCAAGCAGTGGAAGGCCCAGGTCGCCGAGCTCGCCAGTGCTGCGTCGGGCTCTTCAAGAAGGCGTCGAGAGCTCGCCACCCTCACCGGGCGCCAGTCGCCGCCCTGTTTTCCCTTGCCCGACCGCTCGGCCGCTTGTTCGCCCAATGCTTGGGCCGCTGCTCCACCGTGGCGCAAAGTCGAGAAGAGACACGAGAGGAGGGAGACGAGGAGAGACGCGTGGGGAAAGTAATTCTTGCCTCGCATGGTCGGGGGCCGATCCCCGGGGATTTCGTGAGGAACGGGCCACGAAACCCCCGCGTGATGGGCTTCCAAACGGCCCCAAATGCGACCCGGGGACAAATCCCCACGAGGGCTGCGCGGCCTGGGATTTGGCAGGGATCCCGGGCGGATTCGTGACTTCCAAACGGGCCCTAAGGTAGAGAGCGAAGGGGCCTAAGCAGAGCATGATAATTAATCTGTTGTCCCATGTAGGATTGAGGAACTTGGTATAAACAGCTTTAAGCTATGGCCCTAGGGGCAGCCATAGGTGAAGGCACAATAATTTCGAGGTAGCACACTACTACAAAAATGGTCATCCGTGTCCCCCAATCACTGCCGGTGTGGACAACATGGGCCCCGGGTATCCAGAGATATATTATTGGACATACCACCTCTTTGGGCCGAGTCACACGGATCTTCCAGAAGGCGAGCTTGGAGGCTGGCGTGGCCCGACTTGGTCTACAAGGAAACGAACTCGTTTCCTATTCGAATATATGGAGATAGACGTAACCGACCCGGTTGTACCTTTATCTTCCTTGTACAGATTAGGGAACCTATCTGTAACCCGACCCTTTGCACTATATAAAGGGGGTCGGGGGTCCCTAGTTAGAACATCCACATCATCATCATCTTTCACATCTACATCTCATTATTCTTGAGATTCACCATAATACAATCCACGAGCGCAGGAGTAGGGTATTACCTCACCTCGAGGGCCTGAACCTGTATAAATTCGGCTCCTTGTGCTACCATCGTAGTTGTGATCTTTCGCACCGCCCCATAAAATACATTGCCGACACAAATCGTCGACAGTTGGCGCGCCAGGTAGGGGCCTGCGTCACGATCAACTTCATCAACTCCGATGGCTTCGATTGGCGGATTCGTCTTCACCTACTCCCCCGGTCAAGGCTTCATCTTCAGAGATCTCGGCTTCATGGCCGGTGACATCGGGGAATTACGGTTGTGTGAGCCGAACTTTGTTCGGTCCATGCATTACCGGGGGAGGTGGTACGCGATTCCAGCCGAACCTCACCACCTCAGGATCTCTCCACTGGATTCCGATCCGGAAGAGATCTAATCTGATGATGACAATTCCGACTGGCCTACCGCAGGACTCCCCTTCGGTTTCAGTCGGGATCTATTGCCTCTTGCTTTACCAGCTCCTTCTGCTGATAAAGAACCAAGTGGTAACCTTGTTCCCGATCTGGACCACGCTTGGATCCAGTCGGGAGTCACAATCCCTCAATCGTGGTTCGCCCCGTTCAGATTCGAAAACTCGGCCGCTGTTTTCCATGAGAAAACACGCCAGCTTTTCCAGTCTGGGCCAAGGAGCGGAACACGTCAAGGACAAACTGGAACGAGTTTTCTGAGTCTGGGCTCAGGGACAATTCTAACCAGGTCAACTTGCCGAGTGGACATGCCATTCGGATTGGTCAATTCGGCTGCAAGATTTCAGCAGATTTATTTTGCCAAATCTCAGTCGGACCCTCTTCTGACCAAAGATCCAGCACGAGAAGTGGGAGTCATAATCACTCCCATCGACGAACCAACAAATCAGGACCGGTTGAGCCTCTCTTACTCGGAGTCCGAGTCGGAGGAGAGCGTCAACGGCTTCCCCGACTGTCGCGGTATCTATGTGCTAGATGGACAAGCCTCCGGTTCGACTCGGCGCCCCGCGAACGAGGCGGGAGCCGAACACAACCAGGGAGGCGGAGAAGATCTACGCGACAAATTGCGCGGTCGCGCACGAGAAGTCCAGGAGGAATTGCGTCAAGTCCGTATGGGAGACCACTCTGTCTTTCGTACGCCCCAGCAGAACATCCTCGCATGTAAAACCCTCCTGAACAATGTTGGACCCTTGCTTGCAGAAGACAGCCCCGCTACGCCGATCATGGATCAGATTAAAGCCATGGTGACGGCAGCGGCAGTCCAGGGTACTCGGGACCAACAGGCAGACTCGGCTAGAAGCCAGACTACAACGAGTAGTACTCGGCACAGTCGGCCCAGGCAATCTCGCGGGCAAGACGCTCGCCGAAGTACAAGTCACGACCTCCGCCACAACATCGAATCCCGGTGGAGGCAGCAAGAACAAGACCGGCACCGCACTCCGCCACGCCGGATCCTTCCCCGCCAGTCTCCTCCCCCTGGGGACGGATTGATTGACGGGATCAAAGCATTCACAAACCGGCTTCGTCAGGTAAACTGGCCCGAAAGGTTCAACCCCAAGGGAATAGTGAAATTCGATGGGGAGCGGGACCCAGAGGTTTGGTTGCAGATTTACTCTTTGGCAATCAAGGCCGCGGGCGGAGGATACGATGTGATGGCAAACTATCTGCCCGTCATGTTAACTTCTCCGGCCAGGTTGGCTCGCAGCCTTCCAGAGAACTCGACGGTTCCTAGGGAGAGCTTTGAGAACAATTCATCGCCAATTTCCAGGGCACTTACGAGAAGCCTGGAACCCAATGGGACCTTTATCAGATTCATCAGAAAAAGGATGAGTCGCTAAGGGATTTCATTCGGCGTTTTACCAAGAAGAAGAACACAATCCGGGAGATTTCGGAGGCCTAATCAAGAAAATGTTTCGGAAGCCCCCGACCACTGTCAAGGAGATGTTCGCCCTAGCGGATCGATATGCCACCGCCTCGGACGCTCTCGCTGAGCGTCAGGAGGACCACCCTAGCAAGAACGAGGGTAAAAAGGACAAGCCCGAATCATCCTCCAAGAAGGACAAGAAGCGCAAGGGTGAAGAATTGGTGGCGGTTACGGACCAAGGTCGGCAAAAGCCGCCTCGGCCCGTTGACTACAACAAGATAATGGAGGCGCCGTGTCGTTTCCATCCGAATGGGAAGCATGCAGCGAAGAATTGCAACGTCTTGAAAAGGTTCGCTGAGGAGCATAACAAAGATGCTTCAAAGGACGCTAAGCAAGACGACAAGCGTGACCCCCCTCAGGGTGACGCTTACCCAGAAGCTGAGCGTGAGCTCAACTACATATTCGGGGGATCGGAGGCATACGAGTCCAAACGTAAGCAGAAGCTTACTACTAGCGAAGTTAATGCAGCTATTCCGGTGACCCCTGAATACCTCCGATGGACCGAAGTTCCGATCTTATTCGATCGCTCGGATCACCTCGATCACATTCCTTGTCCGGGAAGATATCCACTCATCCTGGACCCCGTGGTATGGGGTGTCCGTCTTCGTAAAGTCTTGGTTGACGGTGGAAGTGGATTAAGCATCCTTTTCGCCAAGACGTTCAACGAGATGGGGATTCCGAAGTCGGCGCTCCAGAAGACCGACACGCCGTTTCACGGCATAATCTCGGGAACCTCCTCAGTGCCGATCGGGAGAGTCACTCTTCTGGTCACTTTTGGCACTCGGGACAACTTCCGGACCGAAAACCTCGCCGAGGTGGCGATTTGAGATCACAGATCACGCATCTTGGGAAGGCCGGGCTTGGCCAAACTCATGGCCGTCCCACACTACACCTACTTACTCATGAAGATGCTAGGTCCACGGGGCGTGATTACGGTCCGCGGAGACGTCAAGTTTTTCTATCTCCATGATCGGGAAAACTACGACTTCGCCCAGTCAACCGAAGCGGCCGCCGAGTTGGACAAGATCCGGCTGGCGGCCACTACTCTCCGCGACGAGGACGAACCGCCAAGCAAGAAGCCATCCAAGTCAGGCATCAAGCCTGACGAAGATGTCAAGCGTATTTCGCTCGACCTGTCCGATTCGCAAGCAAAACGGCCCCGACGGACAGGCTCGATCTGAAATAGGAAGAGGCACTCGTCACCTTCCTCCAAGCAAATCGAGGCATCTTTGCTTGGAAGCCGTTTGACATGCCTGGTGTCCCAAAGGAGGTGATCGAGCACTCTTTGAATATACATGACAAAGCCAAACCGATCAAGCGGCCAAGGCTTGTTCAAGACAAGATCGGAAGGAAGCCATCAAGACGGAGATCACTAAACTTTTAGCCGCCGGCTTTATAAGGGAGGTGCTCCACCCCGATTGGTTGGCAAATCCGGTGCTTGTACAAAAGAAGAACGGTACTTGGCACATGTGTGTCGATTACACCGACTTAAATAAAGCATGTCCCAAGGATCCGTTCGGACTACCCCGCATCGACCAGGTGGTTGATTCCACTGCCGGTTGCGAGCTTTTGAGCTTTCTGGATGCCTACTCAGGCTATCACCAGATCAGCTTAAAGGAAGAAGATTGTATCAAGACTTCGTTCATCACTCCGTTGGGGGCTTTCTGCTACGTCACTATGCCCTTCAGGTTGAAGAACGCTGGAGCAACGTACCAGCGTTGCATTCAACGATGTTTCCACAACCAGCTTGGGCGCAATGTGGAGGCATACATTGATGATGTTGTCGTCAAGTCTCGGATAACCTCCGACTTGGTCACTGACCTATCGGAGACATTCGAGAGCCTGTCGGCATACAGCATGAAGTTGAATCCAAAGAAGTGTGTCTTCGGGGTCCTTTCGGGAAAGCTCCTCGGTTTCGTGGTATCGCACCTGTCGGCCCCCGATTTTTGGTCCAACCGGGGACCTTGGTGCACCTGTGCTAGCCCAGGATCTGTCTTGCTAGCACGACACCTTATACAAAATGCCGGATCATTTCATACAATCGAAACTGAATATTATTATTACAATAGAGTTCAATTACATGGTGGCTCAGTTTAACAGGCCGAGTAGGCCAAATATTACAATGCCAAAATGAACTCTATCAGAGTCTAGCAGAAAAGCGAAAAACAGAAAGAAGAGTCGGGTCTCGAGGCTGTGCCCAACCCAAACAGGCAAGCGACTGGAGTCCCGCCTATCACCCGTCAATAGCGTCATCCAACTGGTTCATCTCCTTCTTGTCACCGCTGTTGTCCAAATCCATCCTCGGATCCACCTAAAAGAGTGAGTGGAGGCGAGGGTGCGCAAGAATCAAAGCAAGGCCATGAGCCAACACCCAACCTAATGCAATATAATGATATGGGCTGTTTGGTGGAGGCTAGGCTATTTTATTTGCATAAAGCCGATTTACAATAATTAATAGGTAGAAGTCCTATGACTTAGCCAGTAACAAATCAAAGACGATTGGGCTATATATGCTGAAATTGTTCATCATTGGGGTATTTCAATATGGCGACACCGTATCCATGGCTATGGAATACGTGTCCCATTAGTCGGCGGATCCATCCCATGGCTATGGGAATGGTCCCCGAAAATAGACCAGTACCCATACCTACAATTGGCGTATTGTCTATAAATGGCAAGTCCGTGCCCATACCTACAACTGGCGCATGACTCCCAAAGTGGCGGTCAACTCACCCTCTTAATGAAGAGGCGTGATCGCCTTGAGCTCAACAAAGGCCAGGATCCCATGGATCCAAATAATCATTATCAAGTATATCAAAAGGGGTCATTTGACCAACATTTGCACTCAGGCAGACCTGGCACCCGAGTGCATGAGTATTCTCCCGTTCTATGCCGTTTTACATTGATAGTCGGGACCAGCGACCAGCTATACCATTACATCGTTGATAGCGTTTGCTATGCCGTTGTAATGTTGATAGGATCGATCCGTCATATCTATGCCGCAAATCGTTGATAGGCAAGGATCGACCCATTTGACCTAGACTGGCAAAGGCTAAGCATTTCCAAGGACTTACTAGTCAGAGGAGTTTTAGATTTAATTCCTAGGATTCCAATGGATAAGGTAAGGAATAATGCTAAGGTTAAGGGTTGTGCTTAATAGCACATATAGTCGAGTGGTAATATCTAGACCAGCTCTATTAGCCTTGTGTTTAACAACATATTATAGCAACAGAATATAAGCATGCAATTTGCATTATTTAAACCAACATAATTTAAGTAAAACATGGGAATTGACATATGAATTAGAGATATTGGCACGCCTGGACCGAGCGTGTTGTAGCTTGGATTCCGGTCTTCGAGTTGTCCTTCCGGGTCTTCTGGATCTATCGTGAATAACCCAAATAGCACAAATATATTCAGAAATATGCCAAAGCATGATGAATGTTATGCAATCGCATCTAATCGCATGGGTGACCATTCGCATCGGTTATATTGAAGATTATAAAATAATCTATCCTACTTATCAAGGAAGTTCCATGAACTCCACGATAAACGTGCTAAGGATGTCATGCATGTGAGAATGCATCTAAATACCCTTAATTAGGTTCCCCAAAGAATAAACCTATTATTTAGATTAAAATATCTTCAGCAAACACTTTTAAACATATAGAAATAGAATTTTAGCCCAAAAAGAGGTTTCGTATTTCTATTTAATAAGTGTCCAAGATTCTAATGGACTTTAATATTTTCCTTAGGTTAAAGTCCTTAGAAAGTATCTATAGAAATATTCCTTCAGTTTTAAGCATAGGAATATCCTATTAAAAATATATATTTGGGCATTTAAATATTAGCCCTAACTTCTTTATTTCTACTAACTTCTTTATTATAAACCTGCAAGTTTTAGTACTTTCCCTAGGGTGAATATCCAATATAAAGTTTATAAAAGGGTAATCAATATTTTGAGAGGATAAATAATATTTTATATAAATGGAGTACCATTTCTAGCTTTTCTTTTGTAAAGGAAATGCTACCATAAAGCTATTCTAATTTTCCAGGGGCAAAATAGTAATAAGATGTAGAGTCAAGATGATGAGCATGTGAGGAGTTGGTCAAAACTTTCGGTTTCCGACAAAATTCTTCCAAACTTGACCTCTTGGACGTGGCATGTTGTTTCTAGATTCTTGCGAAGTTTTGTGATCTCCTTAGCATGAAAAGACCCCTAGATGATTAGGTGTAGCCGGCGAAGTCGCCAAACTGCCACAGGACGCACTTGCCCCCAGGCGGTTGTTTTGTGTCCGGCTATTCACTATTTCGGTTATCATTTTTGATACTAACCCGATCGAGGATCGGTCTGTTGTGTTGGGTTCGTGGTGATGCGCGGACGTTCTAGATGTGTTTTGGTTTGTTGTTGGTGTTGTGGATGCAGGTGAGAACAGGTGCGAGGTGAAGTGGATGAGTCCGATTCGCCAGTGGGCCGCCGATTCGGTTGGAGGTCGGGCGCGAGCTTCACGGTGGGAACGGCTATCACTTGAGCACGAGTTCTTACTTGGACGTTGGGACGGCGGATGCTTGGACGCCAAGGATCGTTGAGGCGGTTCGCGACGCCTAAGATTCGTGCGTGTGAGTTAAAACCCGTATGTGTTGGGTTTCGGTTAGCCCATGTATGGTCCATGTTGGGCCATGAGTGAGTAGGCTAAGGCCCATGTAAATGGCTGGTTGGAGAGGGTTAATCTCAGCCATTCATGGGTGATTCAAGGGAGATCTCAATATATCGCGATATATCGAGATACCCTAGAACCGGTTGGCCTATAAAAGAAGGGGTGGAGGGGTGTCTCCACTCAAGTCTTTTGTAGCCAATAGTTTCTGAAGTTTAGCCACTTGTGAGTGTTTTCCACCCTAGGGTGGCTGTGTAAAACTTTCCCAAATCAAACAAAACTAGTTCCTCCATGTTCATGTCTTGTTCTTACTAGTTCTATTGTTTCAATCTTCTTTCCTTGATGTTTTTTGTTGCAACTTGTTTGTATGCCTCCCCTCCTTCTACATGCTTCTAATCCATGATGTCTTGAGGGTGTTTATATGGTGTTTACACCTCTCTTGCACCCAAGGATAGACTAGAGATCAAGTTTTCCATCAAGTTGCAAATCTCTGCAGATTTTGTTCTTCGCGCAGTACCCAGTGTTTGATTTTTATAAAAATCTAGAAAAATCATTTTTGTGTGCTTCTTCTTGGAGAAGGTGCGTGACTCATATGTGCATCTGAGGAAAAAGTTTGGAGGCATTCCATTGCACCGTTTGGACGCCATGAGGTGAATACCGAGCTCCAAACTTTCTGCTCGAAGTTCCTGACAGTCTGTAGTGTTTGATTTTTCATATTTTTTCTACAGAGAGTTTTGAGGAGCTTTTTGGTGAAGTGCTTCGAGATTCATGTAGGATTATGCACACAAAATCCCAAAAACATTAGAGCTCCAGAAACCCACCAACCTCCTGCTCCAATTGGGGGCAAATTCTGGAAATCTGTTTTACTTTTCTGAAAGTATCTTTGATGGTTTGGCTTTCTCTCTTTTCCTTTTTGCTTTTGTTTTCCAGAGCTAATCTGGTCCATCCAGGTTTGAACTGGTCCTTTACTTCTTGTTTCTTCCAGATCTGAACAGGTCCTTCCTGGTCTGATCTGGTCCAAGTTGCAAGCTTCCAGATCTGAACAGGTCCTTCCCGGTCCGAATCGTCCATGTTGCATATTCCTCTCGGTGTTGTTGGAGGGGTCTTTCAATAGTCCAGATGCCCTTGGGTATCTAAAGGACATCCCTGTACCTCCAACAGCTGGCTTAAGTCTTTTATCTTCTGTCCGCTGTTTTATCTGGTGTTTGGGTTGAAGTTCTGAATGGAGCACAAAATATTAAAAATTTGAAAAAGGCTCCATTCACTCCCCCCTCTCTGTCGCCTTGGTGAGTTCACATAAGATATGTCCAAAAATATTTTTCTTAAGTCAAGTATAAGATATACTATTTCCTTGAATTTTATCAATATTTTTGGAGGGGTAAAACTATTTTAAAGGAGCCTATGGCTATTTACTGGATTTTCTTTATTAAAGAAATATCTTGATAAAGGTTATTAATATTTTACAGAGAGTTAGAATTGGTGAAATATACTAAGTTATATTTTTCATGGGTTCCAAAGACACTCTAGTATTTTACATAATTGTTCTAGGATTTTTAGAGGTATCTAAGTATATATAATAAGTCATATAAATTTATTGAAATTTCCTAAATAGAGAAATCTCTAGAAAACTGTTTAAATAGTAACGGGCTGAAAGCTCACACTGTGCGGCCCAACTCGGTGTTCGGCCCGAGCTGAAACAGCCCACGGGGAAGCGCCACGCAGAAGGCGTATTCCCCAAACCCGCCTCCACTCATATGACAGGTGGGGCCAAAGGGCCCACCGGTCAGCCGCAGCGGAGACCTCCAGCAGGGTTTAAAATAAACCCGATAGGTGGGTCCCCCATGTCAGGCAGAGAGAGAGAGGGAGAGACCGCGTGTGTACTGTGCGCTGAAAGATGACGTCATCATGACGTCGGCGAGGCCGTTCCTCTGGTCAGAACTCCGGTGACGCCTTCGGCGAGCTCTCGGCGGAGCTACGGGGCACGAAAGTGCACGCCGTTTGTTCCTATGGGTGCGCGAGATCTATCCCTAGGATGTCCTCGCGGCGTTTCGCCGGCGGTGAACCGGGGCGGCGGCGCCATGAGCAAAGGCGGCGGATGCCCACGGCAAACTATGACGACGGCGTTTCATGGCGAATTTCCTACGGGCAAGGGGCCTACGAGTATCTAGGGAGTATAAGAAGCATTACCGAGCCGTTGGTAGAGGCCGGGGAAGCTCAGGGAAGGCTGCCGGCGTGCGGGTGGCGGAGGCCGAAACAGGGGAAGTAGTGGACGGTGAGCTCCAGTGCGTCTCCGTCCGATTGGTCCTGGTGGAAGAAGCTTACTGGTACGATGAAGCTTTACGCGGAAGAAGAGCTCGAAAGGTAGGGCGACGTGGGAGTATTTGACGGCGCGGCGCCGGCCATTGGCGGTGGTGACGGAGCACGTCCGTGAGCTACGAGCCACGAAAATGCAATTAGGCTCGGTGAGAGCAGTAGGGGGAAGATAGGAGGAGATGGAGCTGGTCGCCCGAGCTCGGGGTTCACAGGAATGAACCCGCGGCGGTGGCCTTGTCCGGGTAAGGTGGGGCGGTGGAACGAGGGAGGAAAATAGGGGGCGGAGTAATGGGGCTTGGCCGGTATTTATAGGCTAGGGAAGGGGCAAATCGGGGCAACCGGGTACTGTCCGGCTGCAGGGGGGGTACAAGGCCACTTAAATGAGCGGATTTGCCGGCCAATGGGGAGCTAGGGGGGGTATGGTCTCGCGGAGGTCAATGCCGGCGAGGGGGGATGCATTTGGCTGCACGCGGCGCGGCCGTTGGCTCGGCGACGCGTCGGCGTCAAAAAAAGAAACTCTTTCCTACTTTCGTTAGACTTCTATCGGGTAGCTGCTCCGAGCGCCCATTTTTGGGTGGGGCACACGGCGAGGGGCGCGCGGGTGCACGGGGATGAACTAGGTAAGGTTGGCGTGGCCGGACCGGCTCGTTTGGCGCGGCTCCGGTGGGGAGGTCCGACGGGAGAGAGAGACGAGCAAGCGAAGTAGAGGAGGAAGAAGGGGGGAGTGGCGTGGGCCAGACTGGGCCGAGGCCGGGGAGGCGGGGCCGGCCTGGGAAAAGGCCCACGGCGGGGGGGCAAGGCCAAGCGGGCTGCCCAATAGGCTGGGGGAGGGGAAATTAGGGAATTTGAGCCCAAAGCAAAGAAGTGAGGAAAGGAGAAAAGGGGATTTTGAGCCCAAGGGTAGAATGGTCATTTCACCGAGATGATTCCAAATTCAAATTTGAATCCAAACTATGGAGGAAAAATATTGCTGATCAAATCAATGGAAGAAAATGGCATTTAGAGTTTGGGGGCAGATTGGTAATTACTATTCATTGTGCTGAAAATACTATTCATGATATGAAAATACTATTTTCCTAGCATTTTGATAAGTATATTCACAATATACATATAATCCAAGTAATTCATTGAAAAATTAAAGTTTAGTGAAATTAATATTCGTGATCTGAAAATATAAGTGCCATTATATATATATTTATATTTATGCATATGATTACATAAGTCATACATATATACATTTACTTATTTATGGCTTAGTTGCATTTGGAGAAATCCCACATTCAAGATAGCTTTGAAATAAATGTAGTTTTGTCCAAATGAAAATATGATCTTTTCATAAGGCTATAATGGCTTGAAGAGGGACATTATCAATTTTAGAGTACTGTAGGGTAATTAATAGTGATTACCCCTAATGTCGGATTTTGAATAGTGCAAGGATGTAGGATTTGCATTGGATTGGCTATTTATCAATATAGTTTAGCTTTTAAATGTTATTCAGCTAATAAGCATTTTATAAGATAAAATGCTTGAAAGTATTTAGAAGATGTCCAAATAATGCCCTTGTAATGCATATATAGATATATGTAGTAATTGAAATGATCAATGGCCTTTGTAAATCTTATTTAAAGAGGAGCAAAATAAAGGTATGCAAATATGACCTATATATTTAGATATACATTTATACATATAGATTTGGGTATATGGCTTGAAGCAAAACCTACAAATCGATTCAAATAAAAGGGGGAATTATTGAATATGTTTTCTTAACATAAAATAGCTTAGTTAGGGGTACAAGTATATTTGTATCAAGGAGTCAAAGCGAAAAGACATGTAGAAGCAGACCCCGCGGGCAAAGGAAACAAACCACTTCCTCTGGGAAAGGATTAGTTAAAATCCCCTAATTGTTTATGCAAGACCAACAGACTTTCCTAGAGAACCCGTAACAATAACTGATCATTGAGTCTGGGTGCTGGCGTAAATTAAGACATAAGTCTCTCAAAGCATTAAGAATATTATTAATAATTAAAATTTTCCAAAAATTCGCAAGTCCCTAAAAATGGGATGTTACAGCACCGCGGAATTGAAGCTAACCTGGAAAAGATCAAAGCCATCATGGAGATGGCTCCCCCAACGTGCCAAAGGGACGTCCAGCGTCTAAATGGGTGCATGGTTGCACTCGCCCGATTCATCTCGCGACTCGGCGAGCGTGGGTCGCCCTTCTTCAAGCTATTGAAGAAGCAACAAGACAAATTGCTCGACACGAGGCATGAAGGCTTTTGAGGATCTCAAATCGTTCCTCACATCGCCACCTGTCTTGGCATCTCCTATGCCACAGGAACCGCTTCTGCTATACATTGCGGCCACCACTCATGTAGTGAGCGCCGCGGTGGTAGTGGAGCGTGAAGAACAAGGACGCGTCTACAAGGCTCAACGCCTGGTCTATTTCGTTAGCGAAGTATTGGGCGAGTCTAAGGTACGCTACCCGCAGGTGCAGAAGCTTCTGTATGCGGTCCTGATCGTCTCTCGGAAGCTGAAGCACTATTTTCAAGAACATCCAATTTCGGTGGTTACTTCTTTTTCTATTGGAGAAATTCTCTATAATCGGGAAGCCACTGGGAGGATTGCTAAGTGGTCGGTGGAACTTGGGGCTTTCGAGCTCTCGTTCAAGCCATGCAGCGCCATAAAGTTACAAACACTCGCCGACTTCGTTGCCGAGTGGACGGAGATGCAGTCTCCCCCGACCGTCGAAGAGGCCGAGTACTGGAACATGTACCTCGACGGCTCTCTCCGACGACAGGGCGCGGGGGCTGGTATCATTCTTATATCACCTGGAGGCGAACGGCTCAAGTATGTCCTCCAGATTCATTTTCTAGCTTCAAACAACACAGCCGAGTACGAGGCGCTCATCCATGGCCTCCGTATTGCCATATCGCTCGGCATCTGGCGATTGGTGGTTCTCGGAGATTCCCAGCTTGTGGTGAGCCAAGTCCAGAAGGATTGGACTTGCGTCAACGACAACATGATCGCCTACTGTCAGGAGGTCAGAAAGTTGGAAGACAAGTTCGATGGGTTGGAGCTTATACACATCTTGCGGCGAGACAACGAGGCGGCTGATGAGCTGGCAAACATGGGTTCTAGTCGGGCGCCAATCCCAGCTAGAGTCTTCGTCCAAGAACTTCACGCCCCCTCCATCGCGCCGCAGGAGCAATTACCCCAACCGGAGGAACAACAACCCGAGTTAGAGGTTCTCGCCCTCGACTCGGATTGGATGCAGCCATACTTGGAGTACCTACAAGAAGAAAAGCTTCCCGACATCGGGGGGCTGCCGAGCAAATCCAACGTCGGAGTCGTGCATACGTGGTACATGAAGAAATTCTGTACCGCCGAAGCGTCTCTGGCATACTTCAAAAGTGCATACCCGAGTCTGAAGGACGCGCCCTGCTGCGTGAAATTCCCTCGGGCATATGCGGTCATCACGCGACATCATCTACGTTGGTCGGAAAAGCCTTCCAGCAAGGATTTTACTGGCCAACCGCGGTCTCCGACTCAAAAGAGATTGTCCGCAAGTGTGAGGGTTGTCAGTTCTTCGCTCGGCAGATCCATGTGCCGGCCCAAGAACTCCAAACGATCCCCATCACCTGGCCGTTCGCAGTCTGGGGGCTTGACATCGTCGGACCCTTCAAGAAGGCCCCAGGTGGTTATGAACACATCTTCGTTGCCATTGACAAGTTCACCAAATGGATTGAAGCCAAGCCTGTGACCAAGATTACGGCGGCCAAAGCCACCGAGTTCTTCTAGGGGATCATCGGTCGGTTTGGCGTACCATCTCGGATCATTACGGATAATGACTCTCAGTTCAGAAGTGACGAGTTTCAAAACTGGTGCGAAGATGTGGGCATAAAGATTTGCTTTGCTTCAGTGGCACACCCACGGAGCAATGGGCAGGTCGAGCGTGCAAATGGCATGCTTCTACAAGGCGTCAGAGCGCGCATCTTCGATCGGCTCAACCCATACGTGGCCAAATGGATAAAGGAATTGCCTACCGTACTCTGGGGGCTCCGCACGAGTCCCAGCCGAGCTACGGGGCAGTCTCCCTTCCTTCTTGTATACGGGTCTGAGGCGGTCCTTCCAACAGAGCTGCAGTTCGGGTCACCACAAGTTCAAAGGTTCAACGAGGATGAGTCGGAGGCCAGTCAGATCGACGATCTCGACCGAATGGAGGAGGCTCAGGACGCTGCAACAATTTGGTCGGCCAAGTACCTCCAGGGTCTGCGTCGTTACCATGATCGTAATGTGCGGGATCGAGCCTTCTCAGTCGGAGATCTGGTCCTTCGAGTCAATCAATCGAGTGGCCACAAACTCTCTCCGCGCTGGGAAGGTCCGTACATTGTTGACTCGGTGACACGCCCGGGGGCTTACCGACTGAGGCGAGAAGGCGGCGCTCTCATGGACAACTCGTGGAACATCGAACAATTACGTCGGTTCTATACCTGACGACCGTTGTACACATATTTACAGATAAATAAAGATAAGTTTTCGTTCACATTGTCTTTATATTCATGCAATTCAGCTTCTGACTTGCTATTTATTTGTGTTTCAATTAAGTAATAAGTCGGGGGCTATACCTAATTAAGTGCGCAATCGCGCACCTAATCCCTTTCTTATACAATTTAACTTCTGACTTGCTACTTATTTGTGCTTCAATTAAGTAGTAAGTCGGGGGCTACACCTAATTAGGTGCGCAATCACGCACCCTTTCTCTTAGTGAGGATAAATTGACTTGCTCCCTAGTCGGATCCCGACTAGCCAGTAAGTTGGGGGCTACACCTAATTAGGTGCAGTCTGCACCTAATCAATACCTAATCATTTTTTCGATATTCAAGTTCACGTTGAGCCTAAGTGTTATTTGTTCCGAGTAACAAAACTCTTGTCTCCTAGCAATACTCACACTTCCCGATTGCGTTCTTGGAGATAGTGCTCCGCGCCAACTCCTAACACTAAGGAATGTGATGCACTAGGCAGAGTGCTTAGTAAAAGGAACCTAACTTGCTCAGGCAAAATACATGACTCGGGGTAAGAAAAGACGATTAGCATATAATACATTGAAAAGAAAATCATAGACATTGATGATTTATATCGAGTTCCTACATCTAGAGGGAATCTAAACCTAGATGGCCTACAGGCCAGTTACAGGGAATGGTGGCGAGCGCAATCGACGATCACGCCAGCCACTTCGCCGAGAGCGGGGGCGACTTCGATCAGGACCGCGGCGCTGGCGGTGTCGTGGACACGAGCCCAGACCAGTGCCTCGACGATCTCATCGGCCACCTCGGCGAGAACCGGGATGACCTCGATCAAGACCGCGACGGTCGCAACGTCACGGGCGCGGGCTTGTTCCTCGGCGACCTCGGCGAGCGCGAGGTCGAATTGCACCCAAAGCTCCGCCAACTCTACGTCTTCCATGGGAGCAAACGGAAGAGAAGGAGGGATGGGGGAAGAAGTCTGGATGAGAAGCGGCCGCCGCACCGGCCTCTTCTTATAGCCGGAATCGGGAAGTCGAACCGATTTCGAAAAAGTAATGACATTGGGGGAACCCCGATGAGAGCAGTTCCCGAGATCTGACGCGGATGTCTCTAGGAACACGGCGCAGCGGTCAAAGCGACGGTTGGCATTCCGGCAGGCTGAGTTAGGGATGCCCCGTGGCAGTGGAAGCATGACGGACATTTATTAAAAGGCCACGGGCAACGTTTCGTCTCCGCGCTGGGCGGGAGAAAACGAAGCCCTAGTTTCGTTGCTGCAATATTCGGGCCCAGACTTAGGGTCCAGAGAGCACGTCTCATGTGGGCCGTAAGCTGTGCACGACATAACTCATGTACGGGTGCTGCTCAGGTCAAACCTAGTTGGGAAAAAGGGCGTACCCCCGGTTGGGCCTTGTGCCAGTCGTCAATCTCTTGAGGGCTGGGTGCCTCCCGGGTGATTAACCTAGTCTTGACGCACTCTCGGGTCAATGGTCGGTCCGGTTTTTAATCGATTGCCGAGAGTTACCTCTTCAGTTGGGTCTCAGTGGCACATCTCCGGATCGTTCGTCATCAAAACAAACACCACTTGGAGGACCTCAACTTAGAGGCGGGCGTATTCTTCCGAGAATTATTAACTTGACTCCGCACTAGTCGGGTCAGGACGTCTGAACGCCCTACACGAGTTGTGGCATGTCCCCTGTTGGACCGAATGTCGAGTTCTGCTTGCTAGATTCGAATGTCATAATTCGTAATAGGGAGGATAACGCAGGGTGACACTGATAACTCGGCAACATCCACCTTTTTGTTATGCCTCCTCGTGGGGCCAATGGCCAGCATACTGATTAGTCGGGCTGGATACCGAACACCTTTTAAGGCTTGAGATTTTTCTTGAGTTCTTTGCAACAGTGTTGTTTGATCAGCAGGTCACTCGGCAAAGCGGCACTTCATCAGTCAAACGAAGAGTGACGTCACTCGAGCTGCATCTGAAGGGCTGCAAGCTGGACCTGGAGTCAAGACAACTCAGTCGCGAAGCACTCGGGGGCTACTGTGGACAACATGGGCCCCGGTTATCCAGAGATATATTATTGGACGTACCACCTCTTTGGGCCGAGTCACATGGATCTTCCAGAAGGCGGGCTTGGAGGCTGGCGCGGCCCGACTTGGTCTACAAGGAAACGAACTCGTTTCCTATTCGAATATATGGAGATAAACGTAACTGACCCGGTTGTACCTTTATCTTCCTTGTACATATTAGGGAACCTATCTGTAACCCAACCCCTTGCACTATATAAAGGGGGTCGGGGGTCCCTAGTTAGAACATCCACATCATTATCATCTTTCACATCTACATCTCATTGTTTTTGAGATCCACCATAATACAATCCATGAGCACAGGAGTAGGGTATTACCTCACCTCGAGGGCCCGAACCTGTATAAATTCGGCTCCTTGTGCTACCATCGTAGTTGTGATCTTTCGCACCGCCCCATAAAATACATTGCCGACACAAATCGTCGACAGCCGGTTAGACCAAAACCGGCAGTGATAACTTATCACTACTTGTTCGTAAGCCTCAGTGGGTTGTGCGCTTGAGAACCGGCAGTGATAAGACTTATCACTGTCGGTTCGTTGCTCAAAACCGACAGTGAAGTATCACTACCGGTTCCTGCCGGTTTGAGAAAAGAACCGGCAGTGATAAGTCCTGTCACTGCCGGTTTCTTTAGGCCTCCCGCTACCAATTTTCAACTGGTAGTGAAAGAACTTATCACTGCCGGTTCTTGTGAAAAACCGGCACTGATAAGTAAAAGTTAAAAGGTATGCATAACCTTTGCAAGTAAGAACGTGAGATTGGGTGGGATGGTTAGAAGAGTGAGGGTAGAATGGAAAGGTCGCAGGTTCGAGTTCTAGGTAACGCAACATTTGTATTTCACGCGAAAATGTGTCCTAACAACCTATAGTAGGTGGTAGATGATTAGTGTATAGATTTCGGACATAAAAAATATTTTTTCTATTTTTTTACGTAGTTCGGCAGAGACTATCACTGCCGTTTTTACTCGAGAACCGGCAGTGATAAGACTATCATTGCCAGTTCCAAAACCGACAGTGATAACTTAGGTTATCACTGCCGTTTACGTAGTGCCGGTTCAAAAACCGGTACTAATGCCAGTTTTAAACCGGCACTGACGTGGTGTTTTGTAGTATAGGACAGCATAACTCTTACCTGGTAGAAGGCGACACGACTGTTGCAGGTGCCAGGCTGACGTGGGCAGCACGATCTATGTCCATCGGCGAAGCAAAGGGTCAATGTCGGCTATCGCTAGGTTGAAGAGTTGTCCTACTTAGCATTGTGATAGCGTACAACACTACAACGGTCTTGCTAGCGTAGGTGTGAGCATAGTTAGGTCTGTTATTTTCGGCTGAATGCAGCTAAAGATTATAATCTAAAAATGTTATGTGTTCTTGATAGAAGGATTAGAGAGTCTAAAAATTATTTTAAAAAAGAAAAAAAGGTTTTAAAATATTTGAGAAGAATGACTAAAAGCCTTAAAAAATGGTTACAAAGTGTTACAACGTTTAACATGTATGAAAATAATAAATTTCGAGCTATAGCTTTTAATTTTAATTTATGTTGAAAAGATCAAGGCCCAGTGGCTCAACATTGCAACGTCAATGTTACTTGGTCAACAGGTTTCTGGCCAACCATGCATGTGGTTCAGTTGTTGTTGACGTGATTGGGTCACCAGATGAGGTGGTGTCAAGATCACACCAAGTATGGCAATGTGTCTAGCTATAGGCAAAGTTTGCGACGTACAACCGTAGTGTGTGTTTTGCAATGTGCCCGTTGTTTTTTTTTCCTTCTATTCTTGTGTGTTTGGTACAATATGCCTGCTGCTTTTATTCTTGCATTCTCTTCTTATAATGGAATAACAGAGATCCTGCGTTATTATAAAAACTACGCAATCTTCAGTTAGTTTGGCCACTCTTGTAAGATAAAGATGTTTATTTACCATCCTATTATCACTTGTACCTATACTAACTTGGAGCGGATTTATCTGCCTACATCTCCTAATACATGTGAGAATTCTTTGCCAGCGTTGTGCGCTAACATTTGCGCTGAGAATTCTGGTGACATTTATATAAATTGCGAAAAGACCACTGAAATCCTTAAGTGTATCTATGTAAAAGTACTCCTCAAATATCATCATTGCTATGGATGCTAGCTTTGGCTGATCTTCAGGAACCATACTTCCAAACGCAAGCACCTTGAAGAAGTACCAACCCGCATCTTGAGGCAAAAAGTTTAACCTAAGAGCTTGTGTCGTTCCAAATTCTATGATCTTCTCGGATCGACTCGTGATTATAATCTTACTTCCTATCGGAATGCAACCCTGAGAAGCAAAGAACAGCCTTCTCCATGTACCCACATCGATGTCACCATCTAGTTCAATGACAAACAACATTTTTTCTTCTTTCAAGGCACTAGTTTGATGCTTGAGTATGCCTCTATCTCTCAGGGTGGATAGCTTGTCTTCTGTGAACTTATCTCCACCAAAAAAGAATATTTGAGAGAAATGGTCACGCACCCTTATGTCGCAGCAAGCATGCTCAATAAGTGTGCTCTTTCCAACTTTTCTTGGGCCAACAATCGGGAGGACACCCAGATGATCTTCTCCAGGAAGCTGATCTTTCTGCAACAAGAAGCTAATGAAGTAATGATCCGTTCCATTTCTGCCTGGCGACCAAACATGCATCCTTCCAATACCAGATGCATGCTGTATGGTTGACGAGAAATTGGTGGGTAGTTATTCAGAAAGATAACAAACTCATTCATATCAGTGATGAGGGTCTCTACGTTACCAAGCATCTGTTTTAACTCGCTTGTCATGTCCTGTGTAGTGCGATCAGAGAAAGCAACAAGCTTGCCTGGATTGGAAGTCGACAGTGCAAATGAGCTGCTCAGTTGAAGATCTTTGGCCTTCTTCCCTTCTCCATGGGCGAGGTACTTGCAAACGTCAAGCACGTAGTAGCCTCTGAACATCTCTCCTCTCAGCGTGCTCAGCTGCCGGAGCATCGCCTGGTTTGTGATGCACCTCCCCTCGGCCTCCTCCACGACGACGCCCACCCGGAGAAGCATCCGCTCCAGCCGCTGCAGGCACTCCTCCCTGGATGCCGCCGACGGCATGGAGTATTTGTTGATCAAGAAGGATATGCATCTGCTAACCAGTTCACCCAAAGTTGCAGTCAATACCGCCTCCATCTTCATCGTCTCTACTGCATATAACAGAGGGGACTAGTTGAGCATTGTGGAGCAGCTCGGGATGAATTTCTTTCAGCCTAGCTAAACATGAATCACACGTAGGCCACCTTCATTTTTATTTTGTCTCTGCAGACTATGTAATCACGTGTTAGACTAGATGAACCGAACGTGGACTGGAGTGCCTAGTTTTCTCTATTGACGATTGTGATGGATGGCAGCCAATATTGAAGACAGGGAAGACCAATAAATTCTCAATCTGGTACAGGTGGATGGATGTGCAGGAAGCGCTGCGGTCTAAAGTTACTGAAACTTAATTTTGATTGTTTTTAGCGGTGGCTTTAAAAACCCAAAACTAATAATGAAAGCAGGATTTAAGAATATTTGTCATGTAACTCCAAGATTTTTGAGAAACAGTGTAAAATGTCAAATCATTGAAAAAATAGTCAAATAATATATAGTATTAAAAGTCTCTAGTGGTGCTCATTGGTGTCCCATGAGTGATATATCATTTTACTAAAATTATCCATCATGCTATCTGTTAAAAAATAACAAATCTGTCTTATTTGATTGAACATTTCAAAATTCTCATGGTGGGTACAACCAGAACCAGTTAGTTGCAGACTTGCAGTACATGTACACAGAAAAGACACCCATGTGGTAGCTCACGACGCGTCACGCCACACATACATACACGATAAATCTAAAGGTGTATAATCCACTTGTTTATTGTCTCAACGCCATTCAGTCACTTCTCCTCGGACGGTGGCAGTGGCTTGGAGTATTTGCTGATCAAGAAGGACATGCATCTGCTGACAAGTTCACCAAAATAGGCAGTCAACAGCACCTGCAACTTGATCATTTCTGTTTCTGATAGTCTGTCCCGGTTATTAATAGTCCAGATTAAGACCATGTATAACCCATGGTGCTTGGATAAAAAAACAGTTTATTTTGACACATAAGATTCATATGTGCTTCCGTAGGTGCATAGAAGAGGGGGAAAGATGCTTATATTAGCACCGAAGCTAGGATGATGTTAACACCTATTTTCTTCACTTTTTACAATATCTAAGCACCTGCATAACCTCTCTTTATTGAAGAAGACACTTTTTATTTAGACACTTAATGACATGGCAATGCTTTTTTTAAGAATCTAGAGGAGAAACTCATGATGAAATTCTTGCAGACTATGTACGTGACCTATTAATGTTTTCCTAATTAATTGAACAATAAGTACATTATTTTCCCAGTGCGTAATTTACAATGGTGAGGGGCAGCCAAATTGAAGGCAAGGAAGACCAATGGATTTCCGATGAAATTGGTACAGCTGGATGGACGTGGGAAAAGGGTGGCTGAAAGGAGGGAAACTATCAATGTCAAGGAAATGTAATATCGGAATGGATTGGCTTTTTCTGACGCGCAAAGCAAATGGACTGCTTCTAGTGTCTGAACATGAATCTTGACTTACCTAACCAACAATGACCAGAAAGGCAGAAACATAGCATGGACAGAGTTGAGACATATTACATCGCACAGCTCATTATCTTGTGCACCAGTTGCACTAATTAATGGAGATTTTCCTCGTTATGTTTTGAGCAATTCTACTGCACTTAGGGATAAGAGTTCTCTACACCGTTGAATTAAATATATACGATTCAGATATACTCATGGTCTAACCCTAGATGATAAGACTTCCTATATAGTTAGACAAAAAAAAATAATGGCCCATAATATTTTAAATGCTTCTTAAAAAATTTGTCTCTTCATCAATAAGAATTACTCTAAGCCATCGGCACTGGCCGTGGAGGATATCCAACGAAGGATACCGAGGTTACCAAGTACGCAAGTGACACCATCAGATACCAAACTCACGAGGAAGACGAGGCTAAAAATCAGGCTTTGAGTCACTTTTGGGTTAAGCCTGTTCTTTTGGGTTAAACCTGTTCTTTTCTGTTTATATTCTTATTTTATCTACTTATTTTCGAATTGAAAAGTCAAATGCTTTAACTTTTATAGTCCTTTTTTATCTCGAAACCACGTCTTACAGCTCTAAAAAAAAGTCAAACGAAACGAACCAAACTTTTCAAACTATCTCAAGAAGCTCTCGAAGTTTGGTGTATAAGCAAATAAGAAGATAAGTTGAAAAGAACAATCTAATTCAATTACACCAGCCCATCGATCTTAGATATTGAAACCAAAACTTCTGGTCTCTGCACCAATCAGGATGCATACGGCCATTACACAACCACAAGTTAAACACTACTTTACAATCCAAAGACAACGAAGCAGCGACACAATAAACAAATTGTCATGCTGAGGCTAGATCAAGAAAAAGACGAGCTCCACAGACAGAGCGGCCGGGGCAGGAGAGGCGAGCTCCACAGACAGGGCTGAAGCCTGAAGGCGAGCTCCAGGAGACTGTTGCAGTGGGGAGAGGGGAAAGCAAGAAATATGGCACTAGGACAGCTTGGGGGTTCGATTTGGGGTGGCCTACCACGAGATTGGGTCGATGCAGCTCAAACTTTTCCATTCCCAGCTCAGCTCGTGCGGCCCTTCTTTTCTCTTTGAGCCAGTGCAAATGATGTGCATGTGCATGCTCTTAAATCATAGCTAATTTTTTTTATATGACACTAGTTTTTTTTCAAACTCAGGACACGATAGTTAGCCACCGATATAATGGCCACTAATAATTAATAAATTATTGAGGATTCTAGTATTTGGTCACTGATGGTTGCAAAAATAGTGGGAACCGACAGTCAGCGTAGACACTACAGCCTCAGCAACCAATGGCAAAACAGGGGTGTTCTCGCTGTGTTAAACAGTGGCAAAACAGGGTTTTCTCGATCACTGTAGTTTGGTTCCTGTTGTATTATTTTGTGGCGATATAGTATTTCAGGTGCTATATAGTAACAATAAAGCTACGAGAACTCTAGTAAGTGGTCACTTGCGATGGATAAAAAATAAGAGAAAAATTGTTTTGGTCACTGATAATGGGTAAAAAGGTGAGGAAAATTGTTGTGGTCAGGAACAGTGACAAAGCGGTTTCCGTCGCAATTTCTTGGTCATGCCCATATTGTCTCGTGACGATATGGTGTTTTGTCACTAATAGTGAATAAATCTGTGAGGAATTTACAGTCTGCACACTAGTGATGGATAAAAGGGTGAGGAAAATTGTTGAGTTCACTACAAACCCATGAAATAGTGGCAAAGCAAGTTTTCGTCACAATTTCTTGGTCACTACTATATTATCTTGTGACAGGCTTGTATTTTGTGACGAATAGTTGATTAAACTATGAAGAATCTAACATATGGACAGTAATATTATTTGATACAACAGTTACGAAAATGGTTGTAGTCACTACAAACATGGTAAACAGTGGCCTAACGGGTTTTCGTCAGTGCGTTATATATGGTCACTAATGAACTATGTTGTGGTGATGTGGTCACTAATAATCACTATTAGTTTAGCCACTACAAACGCTGTTGACAGTGATAAGCCAAGTTTTTGCCACTGCGTTTTGGTCACTAGATATACTATTTCTTGTAGAACACGGTGCTGCTTGCCAAGGTCTTCCTCCGAGAGGCATCGCCGTCGGAGACAGGGCTGACAATTCTTGTTATCAAGACTCAAAAAAGCAACGATGATTTGTTAACACAATGAACTCTTCTAAACCGTGTAATGCAATACATCATTGAATAGAAGGAGATGGAAGAGAAATTGTCGACATTGCTAATTCCTTTTGGCGGTCTTCAAATAACAAAGATGCAGTCTTGAGATAATAACATGCATAATCATGATACATCACATTTACAGAACTTTCTCCAGTGATTTAACAAAGCTGTTTCCTCTTCTTACAGTGGTTATTCCTTGCAAGAGCAAACTTTGATTTACGGATCTCGCAGCTAGTTATGTAGCTGTAATAGGGCGGCAAGTGAGATTTCCACGCTACAACATCAAATCTCCCTTGTGGTGTGACACTTCCAAGAAAGACTTCAGGCAGAGTTATGTTAGGAATTTCTTCATGGGAAAGCCTTATTCGAACATTTCTATCAATTACACAATCTTGAGTTAGTTTGCCTAATCTTTGAAAATAAAAATATTTATTTTCCATCCTCATATCACATGGACCTGTACTAAATTGAAGTTGATTTTTCTGGCTATTTCGTCTAACACATGTAAGAACTCTTTGCCAGCATTGTATGTTAACATTAGCTCTAAGAAATTCGGCAGTATCTATTAAAACTGCGAAGACACCAACAAAACTCTGAAATGCATCCTGGTCAAAGTACTCCTGGAAAATCTTCATTGCTATGGATGCTAGCATTGGTTGTTCTTCAGGATCCGTGCTTCCAAACAAAAGCACCTTGAAGAAGTACCAACACGCATCTCGTGACAAAAAGTTTAGCAGAAGAGGCTGTGTCGTTCCAAACTTTATGATTTTCTCATATGGACTTGTGACTATAATCTTACTGCCGCTTGGAATGGAACCTCGAGAAACAGAATACAACCTTCTCCATGCACCCTCATCATTATCCTCATCTAGTTCAATGACAAATAGCATTTTTTCATTATTCGGGGTGCTACTTTGATACTTGAGTATGCCTCCATCTCTCAGGGTGTATAAATTTTCTTCTTTAAACTTATCTCCACTGAAAAATAAGATTTGAGAGAAGTGATCACGCACCCTCATGTCGCAGCAAGCATGCTCTACGAGCGTGCTCTTTCCAACTTTTCTTTGGCCAACGATTGGCAGCACACCCAGAGTGTGTTCACCAGGAGGCTCTCTTTGCAACAAGAAGCTGATGATCCGTTCCATTTCTGCTTGGCGACCAAACATGCATCGTTCCAAAACCAGATGCATGCTGTACGGTTGACGATAAATTGGAGGATAGTTCTTCAAAAAGATAACAAACTCATCCATATCAGTGATAAGGGTTTCCACGCTATCAAGCATCTGTTTTACGATGTCCTGCGTAGTGTAAGCAGAGAAAGCAACACGCTTGCCTGGATTCAGCGCCGCTGATGGGCTGCTCAGTTGAACATCTTTGGCCTTCTTCCCTTCTCCATGGACGAGGTACCTGCATAGGTCAAGCAGGTAGTAGCCTCTGAACATCTCTCCTCTCAGCGTGCTCAGCTGCCGGAGCATCGCCTGGTTTGTGATGCACCTCCCCTCGGCCTCCTCCACGACGACGCCCAGCCGGAGAAGCATCCGCTCCAGCCGCTGCAGGCACTCCTCCTTGGATGGCGCCGACGGCGTGGAGTATTTGTTGATCAAGAAGGAGATGCATCTGCTAACCAGTTCACCCAAAGCTGCAGTCAATACCACCTCCATGATCTCTACCATTTCTGGTCACCAGAGGGCAGAGGGGAAGCGAGCCATGGATCGCCAGAGAACCTGCCCCGGTTATTAATAATCAACTGGTGGAAGGGTAGACCTATGATTACAAAATTTCTCCCCACGTGTTAGACTAAAAATCTGAACTAGCACATATTTGCATACTTTTCTTTGCAGACTTTCAAACCACATGTTACACAAAAAAAAAAAAAAAAAAAACTTAACAGGAAGCGCGTATTGACACTTGCGACTTGCGAGTAGACAAGGGACGACTAGCACTACTGCACTAGAGGAGATACAAGAAGTAATAGCAGCTTAGGCTGCACGGCAATTCCGTCGAAAGACATATGGCAATTCTCCTATTTGTTTTTGTCCTTAGTTTGGGTTGGAAGTATTCTTATGATAGTCAAGGATTTGGTAATATCAGACCCCATCAATATTTTACTAGGGTATTGGTACAATTAGTTGTCAACTATCATTTTATATGTATCGAAATTTGGCCGGTTTATTAAAATGTTTTTTGATGATTCTTTTTTAAAAAGGGGTCCCGATAAAACATGAATAACAATCAAATAATTGATTATTAACCAGTACACCCTATTAATATTTCGGACTAGTTAAGCTACAACAACGGCATGACAAAAAGAATAACAAAAATCCATTCAAATTAATATCACGATAAAAGTATTGAAATCAATAAAATAGATTGGTTTATCATCCTAAAATAGAGATGCAAAAATTAATTGTAACAAAAACAAACATAGTAGTTCATAACATGATAAAATTACTATAATTTGAGATATAGCGAGCCAAAATTGATTAAGTTGACCTCGGATCAATCTTGACTCATTTTCAACCGAGCTGTACAAGATAGACGTTCAAACATAGCTTATTTTATTTTGGAGTTGATATATAGTTGAAAAAAAAACAAGAGTCTCGTGAGTGTGACTCAAAATTGTAGCCCTATGAACTTACAATACGAATAATGATGGGAGATAGGATCAAAATTGAAGTAAGTCATGATGATTCAAGCAAGAGCTGGCCCTATACTTTATAGACTTCCCCATAAGGATTCGATGCGTATCAAAGACTCGAAGCTACCGAAAACTCGAAGGATACCGAAGATTTGAAGAATTAGGTTTTTTCTTTTTTTTCTAGGGTAATAAATTAAAAGTTCCACAATTCAAGCGAAGAGACCATTTTTCTCAAAGATTAGATTCATAATTTAAGAAAGGAATATGGAAATATCAAAATAAGAGCTTCCGTTCGTAAAATTTGTACAAAATGTCGACTAATTTGTAGTGAATCTCACTTATTCCTTGAACTTGGAATTTATTTTTGGGGCCCCTTAAGCTTGTATCGTTAGGTCAATCATTAGTTACTCGGGTGGCTTGCCACGTGTGCTATAAAGATGACGTCGCACCTACGTGGGTGTGCCACTTTAGCTTTGTCTTCCTCCTCTCATCTTCTTGATTCTTTCCTGAACAAGCTGAGATATGCGTTGAACCAAGGTTACTAAAGTAATTGACACCTTCGGATACCAAGTTCATGAGGAAGAGGAGGCCAAGGATATGGCTGTGAGTCACTCCCGGGTCTAAATTTAAGGGAAATATTAGCGAATGCTATCCCATCACGATGGGATGGTCTTGCGTAGGCACAACGCTTCGTGCACCCCTCCTCGCTTGCTTTGCCCTCCTTCTTCCTCCTTGCCGCTGCAAGCCTCTGCGACCTCGCTGACGTCACCTCTATCCTCCACCGCCACCGCCAGGTTATGGTTTGGGTTGGGGTTCAGGGAGATTCATGCTCCCCGGACTTAGAGAGAGGCTAGGGAGGTGGCGGCCCAGCGGTGGGAGGGAATTATGGCGGGGGATTGACGTCGATGACGGTAGTTAGGGTGGGCAGGACTGACGTGGCGGTGGGAGGGTGAGGGAGGAGCAGCGAGACAGCGAAGGCGCTGCCGGCCGCCAGGGGTGGCTAGCGGTGGTGGAGGTGCACGGAGCATGCTGGAGAGGAAAAAGAAGGGAGAGGAGAAGGGCAAGGGTGGAGCTGCCACGCGTGCAGCTGTGGAGGAAAACAGAACCATGCGTGTGTAGTTTTTTTTTCACTAGACGGCTGTTTGAAACAGTACCGTATAAACCTCACACGGAGGGTATAGCTATCAAATCAAGAATTTCCAGTTAAATAGAATGGTTTGGATATACAAATCGGCAAAAAAAAGAAGTGCATAGAAATATGAAGCAACAGGCAATAGGGGTGACATACACAATTTCCTCGTTGGTTTTCATGTAACATAATTACATATATAAATTAAAGTAAAAAACTTTACATGAAACGTGCATGTACATGGGAATATGGTATTTTAAGAAATAGCTGAATATATACCATATTATTAAAGGAAAATAACTCATGTGTTATTGCAAAGCTACCTAATATCTTGCATGCCATCATTTAGAGACTTATCTCTATGACATCGTAAATAGCAAATATTGTCCTCCATGCTACTGCCATCAATGTCTATTAGTTTCTACTGTTACACATACTCGTAATGCTCAAAATACCCTTTACACTTATGTGGCTGACCTATGGGACCCACATGGCAGTCCTTCCTACTTCTTCCCTCTTCACTTCTCTCTCTCTTAATTTTTAGCCGGCCCTCCTCCCTCTCTTCCTCCTATGGCATAGAGGGAATTGTAAAAGAAGGAGCAAAATAGCTTTTTCTCAGCACCTTAACAGTTCGACTGACGGAAAATAATCAATAATGGCATATAGAACAATACTGGACTGACTGCAATGGCATGTAAGGCAGAGACGATACAACAATGGCACATAAAGGCTATCTAACTATATAATGGCATAAAAATATTACACTAACAACATGTATGATGAGTTGGTGAGACATATGGGAGTGCACTCATTTCGAATCAAAACAAAAGCTATGAGTTTCACTTACATAAACTCCTCATATATATAGGGCATATTTGTTATTAACTAAGAAATTTAACTCCCAAAAAGATTACGTTGTTGTTCCGTAAAACATTTCATTTTTAGTTATTTCTAGTTGTTTTTCCTTTTCTTTCTGAACCTAGTCTATGATTGGGCCCTGTAGTCGGACGGGGTGCATGCGGAAGCCATGAGACGAGAAAAGCAGATGCTCCATATGTCGGACATGGTGGCACCTGGCCCTGCCATTGCAACACCATTCCATTCATAGCTCCTCGAATGGTTCTCCATTTGGTTGATATCGACATGCTTTTCTTCTCAACATGACGGTATGCATTACCATGTTTGGACCTCCAAAGAATTTTATACACAGTCGCTTTGGCATTCTTGTGAAGACAATCTATCACCTTTGGAAGCATGATCTTGTCCAATTGTTCCAAGGTAATGTTTGTACGCAAGAAATGTTGCTCCTCACCATAAATCACCTTTGTCACTGAACTCTCAAATGTAGGCCGCAAGTGGCCTTCTGAAAGAAGCATGGGGCATAAAGACGAGTCCAAGTTTCAGATGTGTAAATTCTTTTAGGGAACCTCTCTTTCTTTGCATGGTTGTCATCTGTTTATCGTACTCAAACAATGAGACGTGTCGCTCCAAGTACACATCAATAATAGGTTCTAGAGAAGTATCCGATAATTCTACGGTGTCTATGTTGTCACGATCACAACTCTTTAGCAGATCTCGCTGCTTGCAACATAGTGGGTTTGGGCGAGACCACTATGTGCTACGACATGAGTGGCATGGCAATGGCACCTAGGAGAAGTCTTGCGTGCGTAGCTGAGTAAGTTTTTTCCTAAAGTTTCTAGACTTGAAATGAGGGGTAAATACCATAAGCACCTCACTGCAATGCCAAGTATGTCCATGCTCTCTGAAAGCCGCAAAATCATACCAAAGAAGAAACTATCCTCGAGTGCATTAGCATCTTTGTACGTGAGCTTGGAAACATGTATCATCTTCGGCATTGATGGTGTTGGCCTGATCAGTCATCTTAGGGCATGTGTAATAGTGGCCCTATTCTGCTCTCATCACTTTAGAAATAGGATCATGAATAGTGAAAATAGGATTAGGAGTAAAATATAAGATAGAGATATAAAATAGGGCTAGAATAGGATCAGGGTTGTGTTGAGGATAAAATAGAACCAAGATAGGATAGATTAGGATAAGATTAGCGTTGCATATGTCTATAGGAATGACCGTTGTTGATGGTCATAGCCAGCAGAGGAGCTCAGGGACGCCAGAAGCTCTGAGCTAGAGAGCGAAGGGGCCCAAGCAGAGCATGATAATTAATCATGTTGTCCCGTGTAGTGTAGGATTGAGGAACTTGATAAACAGATTCAAGCTATGGCCCTAGGGGCAGCCAAATGCACACTAATTCGAGGTAGGACGGCATAACTCTTACGTGGTAGAAGGCGACATGACTGTTGTAGGTGCTAGGCTGACCTGGGCAGCACGATCTATGTCCATCGGCGAAGCAAAGGGCTCAATGTCGGCTATCGCTAGGTTGAAGAGCTGTCCTACTTAGGATTGTGGTAGCGCATAAACGGTCTTCTTTGGCGTGAGGTGTGATCGTAGTTAGGTCTGGTTCTTTTCGGCTAAATGTAGCTAATTAAAGATTATAATCTGAAAAAAGTTATGTGTTCTTGATAGGAGGATTAGAGTCTAAAAATTATTTTGAAAAAAGAAAAATGGTTTTGAAAGATTTAAGAAGAATGACTAAAAGCCTTAAAAAATGGATACAAAGTGTAACAACGTTTAACATATATGAAAATAACAAATTTCGAGCCGTAGCTTTTAATTTAATTTAAGTTGAAAAGATCAAGGCCCAGTGGCTCAACATTGCAATGTCAATGTTACTTGGTCAACGGCTTTCTGGCCAACCATGCATGTGGTTTAGTTGTTGTTGACGTGATTGGGTCACCAGATGAGGTGGTGTCAAGATCACAACAAGTATGGCAGTGTGTCTAGCTATAGGCAAAGTTTATGACGTAGCACCGTAGTGTGTGTTTTGCAATGTGCCCGTTTTTTTTTTCTTCTATTCTTGTGTGTTTGGTGCAATATGCCTGCTGCTTTTGTTCTTGCATTCTCTCCTTATAATGAAATGACAGAGATCCTGCGTTATTATAAAAAAACATTATGGAGTAGGAGATCAAAATAAAAATATGTCATTTGCTATTTCACTTCAGTGGTCATGGAACAACCAAGGTGTACATTCTAGAAATAATGACTAGCATCACATAAATGATACAGCTATTTTCGGTGATTTAACATAGCTCTTTCCTCTTCTTATAGTGTTTGTTCCTTGCAATCGCAAACTTTGACTTATGGATTTCACAGGTAGTTATGTTACTGTAGTATGGTGGCAAGTGAGATTTCCATACTACAGCCTCAAATCTCCTAGTGGTGTGACACTTCCAAAAATGACTTCATCCATTGTTATCTTTGGAATTTCTTCATGAGTCACTTCTCCCCGGACGGTGGCGGTGGCTTGGAGTATTTGCTGATCAGGAAGGACATGCATCTGCTAACAAGTTCACCAAAATAGGCAGTCAACAGCACCTGCTACTTGATCATTTCTATCATTTCTGTTTCTAATAGTCTGTCTCGGTTATTAATAGTCCATAATAACACCATGTATAACGCATGGTTCTTGAAGAGATGCTTGGATAAAAACCAGTTTATTTTGACACGTAAGATTCACATGTGCTTCCGGAGGTACGTAGAAGAGGGGGAAAGATGCTTATAATGGTACCGAAGCTAGGATGATGTTCACACCTATTTTCTTCACTTTTTACAATATCTAAGCACCTGCATGTATTGGAGAAGACACTTTTTATTTAGACACTTAATGATATGGCAATTCTTTTTTTTTAAGAATCTAGAGGAGCAGCTCATGATGAAATTCTTGCAGACTATGTACGTGACCTATTAATGTTTTCCTAATTAATTGAACAATAAGTACATTTTTTTTCCCAGTGCGTAATAACAATGGTGAGGGGCAGCCAAATTGAAGGCAACGAAGACCAATGGATTTCCGATGAAATTGGTACAGTGGGAAAAGGGTGGCTGAAAGGAGGGAAAACTATCAAATGTCAAGGAAATGTAATATCGGAACAGGAGCTACAGCCGTACAGGACACAAAATTACAAATGTCCACGGAATGGATTGGCTTTTTCTGACGCGCAAAGCAAATGGACTGCTTCTGTCTGAACATGAACCTTGACTTACCTAACCAACAATGACCAGAAAGGCAGAAACATAGCATGGACAGAGTTGAGACATATTACATCGCACAGCTCATTATCTTGTGCACCAGTTGCACTAATTAATGGAGATTTTCCTCGTTATGTTTTGAGCACTTCTACTGCACTTAGGGATAAGCGTTCTCTACACCGTTGAATTAAATATATACGATTCAGATATACTCATGGTCTAACCCTAGAGGATAAGGCTTCCTATATAGTTAGACAAAAAAAATAATGGCCCCTAATATTTTAAATGCTTTTTAAAAAATTTGTCTCTTCATCAATAAGAATTACTCTAAGCCATCGGCATTGGCCGTGGAGGATATCCAACGAAGGATACCGAGGTTACCAAGTACGTAAGTGTCGATGAATTGCGTCGGCAATATATTTTATAGAGCTATGCGAAAGATCACAAATCGATGGTAGCACAGGGGGCAGGATTTATACAGGTTCAGGCCCTCTTGAAGAGGTAATACCCTACTTCTGTGCTCGAGGATTTGTATTATCGGGTGTGTCGCCGGAAAATCCGCCGACGGTGAGAACCGGCGCCCCTCCCTGGTGATGGAGAGGACGCGGAGAAAATGGTGGCGAGAGTAGAGCGCTCAGTGAATAAACCAGAGTGTTAATCAGAATGATCAGAATGCTTGTGTCTTTCATTGATGAGTTTAACAATTTATACAACTCTAGGGTTAGGGTTTACATGCATGGGTAATACCCAAATTACCCTGACCCAGGGGATATACCGAAATTGCCCTGATCTCTGGATCGTCAATCATAAGATCGACAGCTAGGCTAACTTTCTTACAATCCAAGTTGCTTTAATTCCTAATGTGTCCTTGGGGGAACATATACTGATAAAGTTGTTGATTTGATCCGCTCATGTCAGAAGCTGTCGCGGGTCTTCGTCTTCTAGGCCGGGACTTGTCAGATTTCCCCCGGTTACTTCGCAGGGTCTTCGTGAAGTCCTCGGCGAGACTTCTCTCCTTTGCCACCCTTCGGGATACGCCCCAAGGATCACGCAAACGTTTTACCCTTCGCATCTTCCTCCCGACTCTTCTCGGATGTCTGAGTCTCTTGCTCCCATCCCAAGGGATCTTGAGGTTGTCTTAGGCACGCTTCACTGCTCACCCCTTCGAGTAAGGATCTTCATGAAGGGTCTTCACAGCATCTTCGTGGACATCCACCTTTCTCGGAGATGGGGTGGCTGCCCCTACAACAGAAGCCCCTTACGGTCATGTCGCCACCTCGCCGTGGTGTCTGGCCGTAATATCCAGCTCCCCCCTTCTCCACGTCGAGGTGGTGATCCCGAAGATGCCTTTTCTTTTTATTTTTCGATGATATCTTCTCTCGTTGACGTGACTCGAACCTGCCATGCTGAGAGTGTCAGTTGCCTTGAAGTTTACGCGTTGATTCTGGCCGTCAATCATCACACGTGTCATCAGATCTGCAAGCGGCCGTTGGAATTTTCTTTTGTTTCTTTTGATTTTTATTTTTGTGCCTGCTCGGTTTCTTCGCAACGCATCTTCGCCGTTGGTGTGGACACATGGCAGTCATCCGTGTCGGATTAGCTCCTATATAAGGGGCCGCATCACTGTTCTTCTTCCACACGCTCTTCAAACTCACAACCTCCCGCCGTCAGTTTCTTTCGCTCTTGCGCACTCCGTCTGCCGCCGCTAGTTCTCCTACTCCTACGCCCTCTTCCGGCCGCCGCTGATCTGCTTGCCCTTTTGCTCTCCTGCCGCCGGCCGTTCTCTCCCTCACGGGCTCTCCTTCCGCCGCCGCCGCCAGTTGATCATCGCTGCGGGTTCTCCGCCGTTCTTCATCGCCGGCTAGGTTTGCAGGTATGACACTCGCCCGGGTTGTTTGTTTATTTCGAGTCATGTGTTTCGGTGTTTCTTTGGGAGTCGATGCCGGCGAGCCTGCCGGCGAGATTCTTGTATCCTTCATGTTCGAATGAGTAGTACTTTTACAAAGTTTTCGCAGTTCAAAAACTGTGGATGTCGTTTTTTTTGGTCTGCCGGTCTCTCTCTCTTTTTTTTCTTTTTTTAACTTTTTTTCCTTTTTTTTAACTTTGATTGTCCCGAAGGCCCGCTCTCGAAAGTACTGATTTTTCTTATTTGTACAGTCCTCGGAACCGTTGATGGCGCCGAAGAATCTTGAGTTCTGCGGACCTTGCGCGGCTGTCCTGGGAGCTGGGGCAGTCGAGGATGACACCTAATATGCTCGCGAAGGTATCAAAATGCTCCCCTGCGGACGAAGAAGACTTCAGACTCCCAGGGCCAGAGACGACTCCACAGCCAAACGCCGACGAGGCGGTCATCTTCAACTCGCAGACGAAGGCAGGTCTTCGGATTCCGTGCATTCGCCTTGTTGGGGAAGTCCTTGAGCTCTACAGGGCGCAGCTTGTCCACCTTTCCCCGAACGCTGTGGCCCGTCTGGCGGTGTTCGAATGGGCGCTCCGAAGCCACGGCGCGCAACCAAGTGCTCGAGTCTTCGGGTTCCTTCACGAGGCTCGGTGGCAGGGGAAGACTAGCGGGAGCGTGTTCGGGTGCCTACTTCGTTGTGAAGTTGGCACATTCTACGGACTTCCCATCCTTGGCCACGAAGAAGAAGTGGGATGGAGCAGTTGGGCTAAGCTAGAAGCTCTACTGGTTTTACCAGAGGGTGGGTGCCAAGGATGCTCCACTAAGATACACGCCGGGCGCAGCGGACTGCATCAAGTTCCCGGTGGAGAAGTTGTCAGGGTCCGAAGAGGCGTAACGGCTCCTGCTTCAAAGGATCAGCCGACGCTTCTCCATGCGTTGCCTCGCCGAGGAATTCTACGCGGCCAAGGTGAGGCCGCTAATGCGTAGCTGGGAGGACTTCGTCATTGTTCGCGAGGGGGGCGACCAGCTCACTCTTCGTGATGAAGAACACCGTCCCCAGAATTTAGAGTCGGCTATGGAGAGGACCGAGGAGATGTTCGGGCCCCTTCGTCCAGACGAAGTCGTGCGAGCCCGCGAAGCTGGGGTGGGCGCACGCGTCAACCACATCCTTGGGGTGGTTACCCCTTGGACGGAGCCTGAACCAAAGAGGGGCGGGAAGAGGAAGGCCACCGAAGGCACTACCGCGGGCCCGTCGAAGCGACCCCGTGGTGAGTACCCCTTTACCGGCTATATTTCTCCGGTCTGTCGTTTAACTTTTTATTTTTCAGAAGCCGCCAGCGCTGAGGACGAGGAGGAGGACGAAGAGGAGGCTGAGGAAGAGGGTCGCGTGGCCGAAGATGAGGGCCATATGGCTGAAGACGACCGCACTTCGCCGGATGCGCAAAGCGCTGCCAGTGGCGGTGAGGATCCCTTGGACGTTTTGGTCAGCAAAACCCCTTCGGGACCATTGGATCCCGGACATGGCTCTAACGAGGTTCATCCTTGGTCGGGTCCTATGTCTCCGAAGAACCTCCGTTAGACGCCGCCACGAGACCGATGGCTATCTTCCGGCCGTGGTTGACCCGGAGTTTTGGTTGCTTGATTCTCCTTCTGCTGAAGGTTCGTCATCATGTCTTCATCGCAACTCATTGTCCCCCTTTTTTTTTTACTTACTGTTTGTTCCTTGCAGAGGGGTTTCACGAGGACCCATCTTCGGTGCCCGTCTCGGGGGCCATTGGCGCCGCCACCGCGACTGACGCCATCTTGGCATTGGTTGCAATCGATGCGGCGAGGAGGGAACCTTCGTTGGCTAATACGGCCGCCCCTATCCCCGCAGGTTCAGCTATACCGGCTGCAGTCAAGGGAGGAATCCAGCGAGCATCAGCTACGCTCGGCGCCACCTCTTCGGCAGCGACGACTACTATCGAAGGAGGGGCCTCGTTCATGACTCCCCCCGCGCCCTACGTCGCTCCTGCCTCCGAAGGTCCCCATCCGGAAGGTGAAATATTTCTTCCCGATGATCAAGTGGTGGCTCTCGTCGCGGGTTTGCCTTCGGCACTCCTTGACCGTTGTGAGATGTTTCCTTTGCTGGATAACATGCGCAACATCGAAGCATGTCTTGCCACGGTAAATATTTCATCTCCCCTCTTTTTTTTCTTTCTTTTTCTTTTAACTTATGGCTGTACAAAACCTTTGCAGAGTTTGGTTTGTAACCGTGCCGCCTCGGCACAAGTAGTAAGCCTTTCGGCGAGGTGTGCACTCCTCGAGGACCGCGTCGCCACCCTCGACATGGAGAACCATACCCTTCGAGAGGTTAGCTCGAAGGAGAAGGAGCTGGTGGCCCTCCTCGGGTCAGAGAAGGAGCGGGCGGAGCAACGTGCGAAGACCGCTGAGGAGGCTCTTGCTGCGCTCCGATCTGAGTTCGAGGCTCAACGAGCCGAGCTGGAGTCGTCGCTCAAGGAGTGTGATGTTTTGCGCGATGAAGTGAGAAATGGAACCGCGGAGCTTGGGACTCTTCGGGGCTTGATGGAGAAGACGAAACAACAGCTAGAGGCGCTGCAAGCAGAGCTTGTCTCTTTGGGTCAGGTCTTCGCCAAGGAGATTACTAGACTCGGGATTGTTGCCGTAAGTGCCCCTCCGAAGAATCCGGCTCTGGCCATCAAATATCTAAAGGAGGCCATCGGGACCTTCGTGGAGGGGTCTTTGCACTATGGGTCCGATTGCGCTATCAGCTCTATCTTCGCTTTTACATCAAAGTTAAAAGGCGTTGGGTGTACACATTTTTTGGGCAGTACATTTGCAACTGTGCCATACCCTTCGGCCTTCTTCCCCAGCTCGTTCGACCGCGGCTCCCGACAGGTTGTCCGGGATTTTTTGCTGAAGTTCTGGAAAGCTGGGGGTCCTGCCTTCTGTCGCGCTTTCATGGCGCACGCGAGGAGGCAGACTTCTTCGGTTCCGCCTCCGAGGACAGTAAGGCTCCCGCTGTCAAGCGAAGGTGTTGCAATAGTTGCAGTTCCTCAGGATCCCACAGATCCTACAGATCCGAAGGGCAAAAAGCCAGCAGAGTAGAATAGTAGTAATTTTAGGATTGTAATACTGTCACTAATGTAATATATAATCTCATGTTTTCAAGCTATTTCTCATTTGGAATTGAACTTGTTTAACTTCATGATATGTTATTATTATGTTGCGCGCACGATACTTCTTTGTCTTATTGCGCTCCTGACGCGTAGTATCGATACCGTAGTCGATAATTTCGAAGGTCTGTAACACCCAAAAATTATGTTTTTGGGTGCCTAGCGCGAGTGCTCTTGTTCTCGCGCCAGCCCCTTGGCGCTTTTGCGAGCTACTTCTTCGCGAAGGCTCGTGGCCCACGAAGGACACCATTTGGGTGTCTGGCGTGAGTGCTCTTGGCCTCGCACCAGCCCCTTGGCGCTTTTGCGCGTTACATCCTCGCGAAAGCTCGTGGTCCGCGAAGGATTCGATTTGGGTGTCTGTCGTGAGTGCTCTTAGCCTCACGCCAGCCCCTTGGCGCTTTTGCGCGTTACATCCTCGCGAAAGCTCGTGGCCCGCGAAGGATTCGATTTGGGTGTCTGGCGTGAGTGCTCTCGGCCTCACGCCAGCCCCTTGGCGCTTTTGCGCGTTACATCCTCGCGAAGCTTCGTGGCCCCCGGCGATTCGATTTGGGTGTCTGGCGTGAGTGCTCTCGGCCTCACGCCAGCCCTTTGGCGCTTTTGCGCGTTACATCCTCGCGAAACCTCGTGGCCCACGAAGGATTCGATTTGGGTGTCTGGCGTGAGTGCTCTTGGCCTCACGCCAGCCCCTTAGTTTATAGTGTCAGGACGGGAATACTCCTTTTCTTCATTTCAATTGAGGTTACATCGTGAAGATTACATTCTCGAAGGATTTTTCCGGTCGCAGCTGGTTTTTGGCGTCTGAGCCTCGTTAAAAACTCCGCTCGTAAAACCCGCTTAGGGACAAAACCGAGTCGGAGAAAAGAGTACTCAGCGCTCTTACATCGTCTTACGGGTAATATTTGATCAGGCTCTTCGTATTCCAAGTGTTTGGTACTGAGGAGCCGTCAAGGTTGGAGAGGTAGAACGACCCTTGTCTTGTTTGCTTAGTGACAATAAATGGTCCATCCCAAGTTGTCTCTAGTTTGGATGTCCGTTGTGGTATTTTCTGAAGGACCATGTCCCCTTCCTGGATCTCCCGTGCTCTCACGCGCTTGTTGTAGGTTTTGCACATTAGCTCATTATATTTTTCCAGGGCCTGCTTTGCCCCTAGTCTGTCTTCTTCGACGGTATCGATTGGTGGTTGCTCAGTAATGTTGGCTCCACCTGTTATGACTCGAAGGGTCTTAGCCTGGATTTCAGCGTGTGTCACCGCCTCTTCGCCATACACCAGTCTGAAGGGGGAATACCCCGTTGGTCTCGTGGGTGTTGTACGAATTGCCCAAAGTGTCTTCTCTAACTCTTCTGGCCATTTTCCTTTTGATTCATCCACTAATCTTCGTTTTAGAGATTTCATGATGTTTTGATTCGCCCGTTCCACTGCACCGTTCGCTTGTGGGTGTCCCACAGAGGTATAGCATACTTTAATGCCGAGGTCTTCACAAAATGACTTGAATTTTGATGAGATAAATTGTGATCCATTGTCAGCTACTACCTCCTGAGGTATGCCAAATCGGCATATGACATTTTTCCAAAAGAAATGTTGGGCCTTCGCAGCCGATATGTTCGTCAATGGTTCAGCTTCAACCCACTTGGTGAAGTAATCGACTGCAACAATAATCCATTTGAAACCTCCCGAGGACTGCTTGAGTTCCCCCACAATATCAATCCCCCACATCGCGAAGGGCCACACCGGGGATGATGGTTGCAAGTTTGTTGGCGGAGCATTCGGCTGGTTTGTCATTCATTGACATCCTCGACATCTTTTTACAAATTCCTCTGCGTCGCTGTTGGCCGTTGGCCAGTATATCTCCATACGCAATACCTTCGCTGCTAGAGCTCTTGGGCTTTGATGCGATCCGCAGACTCCTGCATGGGTTTCTGCCAGCGCCTCCTTGCCCTCTTCTTTAGAAACGCATCTCATCCACGGTGTGCCAACTCCTGACTTGTAGAGGAGGCCATCCATCATTATGTATGTCCTTGCTCGTTGTTTTGTTGTGTAAGCTTTTTTGCTATCCTCCGGTAATTCGCCATCACGAACGTACTTGACGATGACTGTTCGCCAATCTTTCTCTAAGGATCTTGCTATAAGCTGCACTTCGGGACATATAGATGCTTGTGATACTGCTTCATAAAACATCCCAGCGGGTATTTTTGTGAAGTACGCCGCTGCTTTGGCCAGCTCGTCTGCTCTCATATTTTCCCCCCTTGGTATGGCTTTCACAGAGATTCCCTCGAAATGCTTTTCCATTGTTCTTACTGCTTCTAGATACTTTGCCATTTCGGCATCTTTGGCTTGAAAATCCTTTGTGATATGTCCTTCAATTAGCTTTGAGTCGGTGTAGATGACGACTCTTTTTGCGCCGAGGGATTTCGCTTTCCGAAGACCCAACAGAAGTCCTTCGTATTCCGCCGCGTTGTTTGTCGTTTTAAAATTTAGCCTCAGGGAATACTCTGTACTTTGTCCTTCGGGGTCAGTTACAATCGCCGATGCTCCAGCCCCTACTGCTGTAAATGAACCATCGGATTTAATGCTCCACAGGGGAGGTAATGCTGGTCCATCTACCGAAACCTCGGCTGACCATTCAGAGATGAAGTCGGCCAGTGCCTGAGCTTTTATAGCTATCCTCGGCTCAAAGGTGATGTCGAAGGGTGCTAGTTCAGCAGCCCATTTTGCTATTCTTGTCGTGGCATCTTTGTTCTCGAAGATAGATTTAAGAGGGTATGTCGTGAGTACTTTTATCTTGAATTCTTGAAAGTAGTGCCATAATTTTCTTGATGCCATAAGTAATGCATAAGCTATTTTCTCCAGCTCAATATAGTTTCTCCTCACCCCCTGCAATGATTCCGATACGTAGTATACTGGCATTTGCCCTCCCTCTGCTTCATCCTTGACGAGGACTGCGCTGACTGTAAAGTGGCTTGCTGCTAGATACATCGTTAGATGTGGTGCCCCCTTCGGGCTGGCGAGTCTTGGTAATTGTTGAAGATGATCCTTCAGCTTGGCGAAAGCATCTTTGCATTGTGGTCCCCACTCGAAGGGTGCTGTTCCTTTAATTGTGTTGAAGAAGTGTTTGTGTTTCTCCGCGGCCTTCGGGAGGAATCTCCCTAAGGCTGCCAGCTTTCCCAGGAGGCTTTGTGCTTGTTTTTTGTTTTCTGGATCCTTCATGCATTGGATTGCATCTATATTCTCTTTGTTAGCTTCTATTCCTCGGTGCGATACAAGGAATCCGAGCAACTTCCCAGTTTCCACCGCGTAGGCACATTTTGCCGGGTTTAATTTTATACCCTCCGCCCTCAAGCTAGCGAAGGTTTCTTGAATGTCTTCGCAGTGATCCCTTCTCTTCTTGCTCTTGACGACAATGTCATCGACATAAGCTTCCACGTTTCTTCCCATCTGTTTTGCTAGCACCTTCGCAATGAGTCTTGCGAACGTTGCACCTGCATTCCTTAGGCCGAAGGGCATTCTTCGGAAACAGTATGTGCCGAAAGGCGTAATGAACGCTGTCTTCTCTTCATCTTCCTTTCTCATATATACTTGATGATAGCCTGAGAAGGCGTCCAGGAAACTCATTAGTTCGCACCCCGCCGTCGCATCAACGAGCTGGTCGATTCGTGGTAAGGGAAAACCATCCTTCGGGCACACTTTGTTAAGATTCGTGAAGTCAACGCACAGTCTCCAGGTGCCATTTGACTTCTTTACCATCACCACATTTGCGAGCCACTCCGGGTATGCCACTTCCCGGATAACTTGAGCTTGACGTAATTTCTCCACTTCCCCTTTTGCTGCTTCTTGTCTGTCGGGCCCCATTTTCCTAAGTTTTTATTTGATTGGTTTGACATCCATCCTCACATTCAGCGAATGTTCGATCGTTTCTCTGGGGACTCCCTTAGATTCTCCTGGCGCCCAGGCGAAGATGTCACTATTTTGGCGGAGCAAGTTGATGATTCTTTCTTCTTCTTCTTTGGAGAGGGCAGCTCCAATAGATACTGTTCTCTCTTCATTTGCTGGGAATAGCTGAATCTTCTTCTTTTCGCTTTCTGGCCTGACCTGGGGCTTATAACCCTTCGGCCTGTATTGTGGGTCGACCCTCTCGGTGGTCTGGATTGGCTTTAATTTTGGTATGCCTTGGAGCTCATTCTTCCTTGCCGATTGTTGGCATCCTCGGACAGTGATGACGCCCCCTTCGGCTGGCATTTTCATACAGAGATAGTTGTGATGTATGATTGCCCCGAAGACATTAATGATTCGTCTCCCGAAGATGGCATTATAGCAGTACTCCATATCAACGACATCAAAGCAGATGCTTTTTGTTGTCTTCCTCTTGCCCTCGCGAAAAGTGACAGTAAAGTTATTTGGCCGATGGCGACCCACGAGTTCCTCCTAATCCTATTAACGGCATGTTCGATGGTGTCACCTATCTTGAGAATATTGAAATTTGTTTGAATGCGCTTGAAAAGATGATGTCCGCTGAACTTCCTCCATCAACCAGCATTCTTTGGACGTCATACTCAGCGATCTCGGTGTGATCACGAAGGGTCTGATGTGGAAACTTCACGCCCTTGGCGTCGCTTGTATCGAATGTTATCATGAGCCGAGTTGGTTTACTTGTCACTCAAACGTGCGACACTTCACGGATAAACTCTTTTCTCTTCCTGTTTGATGGGAGATTCAACGAAGAGCCTCCGGTGATGACGTGGATGACTCTTCGGTTTGGATCTTCGACATTGTGAACCCTTTCGGGGGACCTGCGGTATTGATTTCTCGGACGCTGGTCTTGCCTTCTTTGCCTTTTTTGGTTCTGGTAGTTTTCGCGTTGCGTCTTGACGTCTCTACAATCCTCGGTTGTATGGGAATAATTTTCCCTATGCACCGCACAGTACTTCTTTTCCTTAGTCTCCTGGTTGCCTCCTCGAAATCTGTCATTCCTTTGGTAATTCTCCCTTTGGTAATTTTCATTTCTTCGATCATCCCTTCTCATGTTATCTCTTCGATTGTTGTACTCCTCTCTTCGGAGGTTGTACTCCCTTCGGGGATGGTCCCCTCTTCCATTGTTATCATTGGATCTTCGCTCATCAATCCGCTTGGGTTCAATGTTGCTTATTCTCTTATTGGAATTGTGATGTTTTTTGTTCTTCTCTGAGTTGCTCTCTTTGTGGTTATCACGGTCTTTGTTTGTATTGAGCTGGCCTTGTCTTCTCAAATTTTCCTCTTCTCCCTTTGCATATCCTTCCACCTCATCGTAAAGAAGCGCAGCTGATTGTGGGGGGTCCTGAGTTAGCTTGTGTAGAAGGGGTCCAGGTTGAAGACCTCTTCGGAATGCATTGATTACCGAAGAGTCAGGAACATCCCTTATCTGGCATCGCACAGCAGCAAATCTTTTATAGTAATCTCTTGTGCTTTCCTTCTTGCCTTGCTCCAAGGCGAAGAGGTCCCCTTCCACCATTCTTTGGATATAATTTCCTTGAAAATTGTTAGCGAAGGCATCTTTGAGTTGGTTCCATCAATGTATGGACCCTTGCGGCAGTGAAGTGTACCAAGATAGTGCAGTGCCTTTCAGGGTTAACAGCAGACTCTTCGCCTTAATGTCATCATCTCCCCCTGCTGCTTCAACTGCTGTATCATATACATCCAGGAATTCGTGTGGATCTGTTTCTCCTGAGAATTTGAACACACTTGGCATCTTGAATCCTTCGGGCCATTTCTTGCCCCGAAGGTATGCGCTCAGAGGCCCTTCAGCAGCCTTCTTCGGCTGTGCCACCATTGCATTTTGCCGATGTTGCTCCTGGTTCTCTTCCGGGTATGGTACCCTCCGGGGCACGTAATGCTGTTGGGGTTGCATTGTCACGAGCTCTCTTCGGAGCAAGTCGATTTGTTCCTCCAGACCTTCTCTCACACGCAGGATGTTTTCAGCAGTTGTAGGGTCTTCGTTTTGATGCTCTTGCATGGGATGGGTGGGTGGGTTTTGCTGCATCCCCTCTCGAGCGACTCCACTGGGTCCAGGCTAGTCGAATCTCCCCCCGCCCATGTCCGGGGCATCTTGACCCTGGTTTCTCCAGCCCTGCAAGTTGATGCCGGTAGCTCTTGGAGTGCTTCCGCCGGGTCCTTGCGCCGGCGCGCCCTCCCACCGACGTTCAGTCGTTGGCACAGTGGTGACCGCCCTTTGGGCCGCTCCCTCCATCGACTCGCCAGTGATGTCCCGCTCGCCATGGATTTGGCGCTTTTGCCCTGCATACGCTCCGTCGTGCCCCGACTCTGGTGGCTCGCCTCCAGCAGCTGCGACACTCCTCCTGGGTCTAGCCATCACCACAATCGCCCGCCTCTCCCCACGGACGGCGCCAACCGTCGCCGGAAAATCCGCCGACGGTGAGAACCGGCGCCTCTCCCCGGTGATGGAGAGGACGCCGAGAAAATGGTGGCGACAGTAGAGCGCTCAGTGAATAAACCAGAGTGTTAATCAGAATGATCAGAATGCTTGTGTCTTTCATTGATGAGTTTAACAATTTATACAACTCTAGGGCTAGGGTTTACATGCATGGGAAATACCCAAATTACCCTGACCCAGGGGATATACCGAAATTGCCCTAACTTTCTTACAATCCAAGTTGCTTTAATTCCTAATGTGCCCTTGGGGGGACATATACTGACAAAGTTGTTGATTTGATCCGCTCATGTCGAAGTCGTCATGGGTCTTCATCTTCTAGGCCGACTTGTCGATTTCCCCGGTTACATTAGCGAGGTCTTCGTGAAGTCCTCGGCGAGACTTCTCTCCTTTGCCACCCTTCGGGATACGCCCCAAGGATCACGCGAACGTTTTACCCTTCGCATCTTCCTCCCGACTCTTCTCGGATGTCTGAGTCTCTTGCTCCCATCCCAAGGGATCTTGAGGTTGTCTTAGGCACGCTTCACTGCTCACCCCTTCGAGTAAGGATCTTCATGAAGGGTCTTCATAGCATCTTCGTGGACATCCACCTTTCTCGGAGATGGGGTGGCTGCCCTTACAACAGGGTGTCGATCACAATGAACAGGGGATGATCACAATGATCGTATGATCTCTCCTAAGATTGCACGAGATCGGATGTGTTTGGAGATGATTTCAGATGATGATGTCAATGTGTCTAACTTGGGATCCCGACCCCTTTATATAGTGTAAGGGATAGGGTTACAGATTGGTTTCCTAATCCGTATTAGGGAGATAAGAGATATGGCCGAGTCGGCTTCGCTTATCTCCACGTATTCGAGTAGAATTAACATCCTACTTCTTGTAGAACAAGTCAGGCCGCACCTTCCTCCAAGCCCGTCTTTTGGAAGATTCACATGACTCGGCCCAAGGAGACGGTGCATCCAATCGCCTGTCTCTAAATACCTAGGGCCCATGTTGTCCACAGTAGCCCCCGAGTGCTTCGTGACTGAGTTGTTTAATTTTGAGTTCGGCCTGCAGCCCATCAAATGTAATCCGAGTGACATCAGTCTTTGTTCGGTTGATGTAGTTCTGCTCGCCGAGTAACCTGCTGATCAAACAACACAATTGCAAAAAATTCAAGAGAAAATCTCAAGCCGTTAAAAAGGTGTTTGGTATCCAGTCCGACTGGTCGGTATGCTAGCTATTGGCCCCACGGAGAGGCATACCAAAAAAGTGGATGTAGTCGAGTGATTAGTGTCACCCTGCCTTATCCTCCCTGTAACGAATCATGACATTCGGGTCTGATTGGCAGAACTCGACATTCGGTCCAGTAGGGGACATGTCACAATTCGTGTATTAGGGTGTTCAGGCGCCCTGACCCGGCTTAGTGCAGTGTCAAGCTAGTGATTCTCGGGAGAATACGCCCGCCTCCAAGTCAAGGTCATCCGAGTGGTGTTTGTCATGATAACGAACGATCCAGAGATGTGCCACTGAGACTTGATTGAAGAGGCAACTCTTGATGCCCGATCCGACTAAAAGTCAGACCGACTATTGACCCCAGGAGGTACATCAAGAGCTGAGTTATAACCCGAGAAGCGCCCAGTCCTCAGAGACTGACAACTGGCATGAGGTCCGACTGGGGGCACGCTATTTTTCCCGACTAGGTTGGATCCGAGTGGCATCTGTACCCGAGTAATGACATGTACAGCTTGCGGCCCACGGGGCGCACCGGCCCCAAACCTTGAAGCGATGATTAGGGCTTCATTCTTTCCCGCCCAACGCGGAAACTGAAACGTCGCCCACTTTCCTTTAAATAGAAAACGCCGGGGTATTTGAACGGTTACGCTTGTACTGTGCACCCCAGTCTGTTCATCTCCCCGCAGCTCTCCCATTAGGGTTTGTCGCTTTCGCCATTGTAGAGCAACCCTAGTGCCGCCGCCGCCACCATTCTTCTGATCTAGCCTCGCCGCCCCCATCCCCCACCATATTCTCGCAAATGGCGGGAAACTAGGCGACCTCCGTCACCACCGAGGAGCGATTGCAGGCCCTGGTCGACGCCTGCGTTCTCCCGCCGCAGGAACTCATCGGCTGGCGCGCCGTCGTGGGTGAGTCTTCCCCTACTCCTCGCCAAGAGGAGGTAGTTGTTTTTGAGTCCTTCTTCTCTCACGGGTTCAGACTCCCCATTTCTTCTTTCCTTCGTGGTTTGCTCCACCATTATAACATCGAGCTCTTCCATTTGAATCCGAACTCGATTCTTCAAATCTCTCTTTTTATTCATCTTCGAGAAGCATTTCTGGGGATTGCTCCCCACTTCAACCTCTTTCGTCACCTTTTCCACTTGAAGGCCTTCCCTAACGACAGTGCCCCTAAGGCCGTCGACGGGGCCGAATTTCAACTCCGAAGTGGCCTTAAAAATTAATACTTTTCTCTACCACTTTGAATCTCCCTAAAGGGATGGCACCAGGAGTGGTTTTATTGCTCTAATCCTCTTCCTAGTCTTCCTTCTTTTGACGGGAGAAAGCCCCGGGCTTCCCCCTCTTGGACTTCTTCTCCCCCCTCCTCTGAGATGGATCAGGTCACTGAGCTACTCGGCCTGATCCGAAATCTAAAAGAAGAGGGGTTGACTGGCGTGGCCATCGCCATTAGTTTCACGATGCGCCGCGTCCAGCCCCTCAAGGAAAGGGTCCGGCTCAGGTTCGAATACACCGGGCCGACTGATCCGACTCGGGAGGTGGCCACCCAGATCTCCCATTCGGACGCCGCCGACCGACTCGCAGAGTTCTTCACCATGGGGACACCCCTTGCCAACCAAGGGTGTCCCAGAAGCCTCTCCCTCGCCAATCCACCATCGGAGGTAACGGCTGAGTAGCCTTCGTGTTTATTTTAAGACCGCCGAGTAGTTTTGTTGTCATTGTACTAACTCAGGAGGGCTGTATTTCTACACAGGACCGCCAGGCCTTCGTGTCCCTTGCCCCGACGCCTGAGGCCCCCGCCGACAAGGGCGAGAAGCGCCCGAGCGAGGAGTTTGAAGAGGCTCCCGTGGCAAAGAAGGGCAAGGGCCTGGTCTCCTTCGAAGAGGAAGACGTCCTGCCGCCCGAGGGGTGCAGCCGACAGGGCTCGGGCCCCACGATCCATGAAGCCCCCAAGGAAGGAGCGAGCCAGCCCACGCCGACTCGAAGGCCAAGCAGTCAGGCAGCTCGTCCTCCGAAGGCAGGACGTAGGGCATCGCCCAAGAAGAAGCGGGCGCACTCGGCGCCTAAGCTTGCAGCGTCCTAGGCCAGACCGAGTGGCCCTCCCGACGCCTCTTCAAGCGGGTCTTCCGCTCAGAGGGGCGCTGGGATAAAGATCAAGTCCTCCAGTTGGTGAGTAAAACTTTTGTCACTTCTTGCTAGTCTTTGATGTGTATTGTTTATATGCTGAAGTGTCCCTTCTTTCAGGAAACCATCGGAGGAAATCCCGACGGACCGCCCAACGGAGCCAGCACCGAAGCCTAAAGAGACAGTTGCTGAGCCTAGTCGGGAGGCATCTCCTCTTCCTCCTTCTTCTCCTCCTCCTCCTCCAGCGGCCGACGAAGAACTTCCGCCGCCCAAGCCGACCGAAGCCGAGCCAGTGGCTGAAGCTCGAGGAGAAGACGCCGCCACCCCCCCGAGCCCGAAGCCGACTGACGGGGGCGGCGAGGAAGCTGAGCCGGTGGTGGAAGAGATTCCACGCCGGCCTCCACCTCCCCTGGAGGAGACCGAGCCCAAGTTCTCGGCAGCCTGGAGAGACGAGGCTGGGGACTAGGCTCTGCTTGATGACGAAGCAGAGGAGAAGGCCAGGGTGGCCTTCTATGAGCACGCCGCCGCATGCGGCAAATTGATCAGGGTAAGTCTCCCGACCAACCGAGTGAGCCTTGTCGACTTGAAGCAGAGTAGCATCATTGTTTACTCTCTTAGCAGGAACTTGGCGATTTTTCCGACAGGAAGACCATGTTTCTCAACTATTTCCTCCCAAAAATAGAACGGATCAAAGCCGTGGAGGGGGAGATAGTTGAGACCCAGATCGAGGCGTCCAAGCAGCGTCGGAAGCTGCAGGCCGAGATCAAGGAGCTGCAGGATGAGAAGTTCAACATCGCAGGCTCTCTTCGATGTAAGTGTCCCAACCTAAATCGAAATTTTATGCTTTGTAAGCATCCGAGTGATATCACACTCCGCACATTGTGCAGCTCGTGACGCCACGATTGCCAGCCTGCGGGAGGAGCTGGCCAAGTCAAGGACTTTGAGGCCGCCGCCCAAGCAGAGCTAAAGAAGTCCCAGGATCAGAGGTTGGCCCTGGAGGAGTCGGAGGCCCGAGCCGTCGCCGAGTTAGAGGGTAAGTCCCTTAACCCAACCGACATCGAATCCCTAATGTTGTGCAGTTGCATGACTGCATCTGCCTTTCTGCTGATAGAGTATAAGAAGAAGACGCGGGCGCAGTATGACGTTTTGAACTAAAACGTCAAAACTGTGTTGGCGCAGTATGAAGAGCTCTTGGTGGCCGTGGAGCCCACTCGGCGATGACTCTATTCTGGTGACACCGAGCCAAGCAACCGGGCTGAGCTGATCCAGAGGTGGACCGACGCCCCTGAACAGCTCAAGGCCCGACTCAAGGAAGTCAGCTTGATGAGCACCAGTCAAGCGTTGGGAGTCGTCAAGTCGCTATATCCCCGATTCGAGCTTGAGGCTATCAAGGACGGCTTCGCCTGCACCGAGGAGAAGGCGTTGGCCCTGCTTGAAGGAGTGAAGCCCGCGGCCGAGTCCCTAGTAGATAATTTAGATTTAGATTCCCTGTAAATACATGAACTTCTTGTAAATTATCAGTTCGCTGTATGTAAACTGTTCTTTAATATAATATAAGTTATGCTATCTTTCTATGATTAACTCTGTATTTGCCCGAGTAGATTAGGTCCTTTTACTAAGCACTCTGCCAAGCGCATCAAGTTCCTTAACGTTAGGAGTTGGCGCGGAGCTCTGTCTCTACGAACACAGTCGGGAAGTATGAGTGTTGCATTGGAAACAAGAGTATCGTTACTCGGAATAATCAATACTTAGGCTCAACAAGAAGTCAAAAAGAAAGGTATCAATGTGGTGCAGATTGCACCTAATTAGGTGTAGCCCTCGACTTACTGGCTAGTCGAAATCCGATTAGGGAGCAAGTCAAATCAATCTCAATAAAAGAGAAGGAAGAGGTGCCCGATTGCGCATCTAATTAGGTGTAGCCCCCGACTTACTACTTAATTGTAATACAAATAAGTAGCAAGTCAGAAACTGAATTGCATAAGTGTAAAGACAATGTAAACAAAAACTTATCTTTATTGAATTGTAAATGTGTGTAACGGCCGTCAGGTATAGAACCGACGTAATTGCTCGATGTTCCACGAGTTATCCATGATTTTGCCGTCTTCTCGCCTCAGTCGGTAAGCCCCCAGGCGTGCCACCGAGTCAACAATATACGGACCTTCCCAACGTGGGGAGAGTTTATGGCCACTCGTCTGATTGATCCGAAGGACCAAATCACCAACCGAGAAGGCACGATCCCGCACATTACGACTGTGGTAACGACGTAGCCTTTGAAGGTACTTTGCCGACCGAATGGTTGCAGCATCTCAAGCTTCCTCCAGTCGGTCGAATTCGTCAACCCGACTGGCCTCTGACTCGTCCTCGTTGATCTTTTGAACTCGGGGCGACCCAAATTGTAGCTCCGTTGGGAGGACCGCCTCGGATCCATATACAAGAAAGAAAGGTGACTGCCTCGTTGCCCGACTGGGACTTGTGTGAAGCCCCCAGAGTACGGCAGGAAATTCGTTCATCCACTTTGCTGCATATGGCTTGAGCCGATCGAAGATGCGAGCCTTGACGCCTTATAGAAGCATGCCATTCGCGCGCTCAACTTGCCCATTGCTCCGAGGATGTGCCCCCGAAGCAAAGAAAATCTTTATGCCCACATCTTCGCACCAGCTTTGGAACTCATCACTTCTGAATTGAGAGCCGTTGTCCGTAATGATCCAAGAGGGAACACCAAACTGACTGATGATCTCCTAGAATAACTCGGTGGCCTTGGCTGCCGTAATCTTGGTCACAGGCTTAGTTTCAATCCATTTGTGAATTTGTCTATGGCAACGAAGATATGTTCAAAACCACCCGGGGCCTTCTTGAGAGGTCTGACTATGTCGGGCCTCCAGACGGCAAATGGCCAGGTGATAGGGATCGTCTGAAGTTCCTGAGCCGACACATAAATCTGCCGAGCAAAGAATCGACAACCTTCGCATTTTCGGACGATCTCCTTTGCATCCGAGATAGCAGTCGGCCAGTAAAACCCTTGACGAAAGGCTTTGCCGACCAACGTAGCTGAAGCAGCATGATGGCCGCACATACCCGAGTGAATTTCACGTAACAAGACGCGTCCTTCCAACTCGAATACGCACTTTTGAAGTATGCCATAGGTGCTTCGGCGGTATAGGGTTCTTCCAAGTACCACGTATGCACGACTCCAATGTTCAATTTGTTCAGCAGCCCCCGATCATCGGGAAGCTTTTCTTCTTGCAAATACTCCAAGTACGGTCGCATCCAATCCGAGTCGAGGGCGAGCACTTCTGACTCGGGTAGTGGTTTATCCGGTTGGGGTAGTTGCTCCTGCAGTGTGATGGAGGGGGTGTGAAGCTCTTGCACAAAGATCCCAGCTGGGACTGCCGCCCGGCTAGAGCCCATGTTGGCAAGCTCATCTGCCACCTCGTTGTCTCGTCGCAGGATATGTATAAGCTCCAATCCATCGAACTTATCTTCCAACTTTCTGATCTCCTGACAGTAGACGGTTATATTGTCGTTGACACAAGTCCAATCCTTCTGTACTCGGCTCACCGCGAGTTGAGAATCCCCGCGAACCACCAATCGCCGGATACCGAGCGATATGGCAATACGGAGCCCGTGGATGAGTGCCTCGTACTCGGCTGCGTTGTTTGAAGCTAGAAAATAAATCTGATGGACATACTTGAGCCGTTCGCCTTTAGGTGATATGAGAACGATACCAGCCCCGCGCCCTGTCGCCGGAGAGAGCCATCAAAGTACATGTTCCAGTGCTCGGACTCTTCGACGACTGGGGGAGCCTGCATCTCCGTCCACTCGGCAACGAAGTCAGTGATTGTTTGTGACTTAATAGCGCTGCGTGGCTTGAACGAGAGCTCGAAAGCCCCAAGTTCCACTGACCACTTAGCGATTCTCCCAGTGGCTTCCCAATTATGAAGGATATCTCCAATAGGGAAAGAAGTGACCACCGAAATTGGATGTTCTTGAAAGTAGTGCTTCAGCTTCCGAGAAGCGATCAGGACCGCATACAAAAGCTTCTGCACTTGGGGATAGCGTACCTTGGACTCGTCCAATACTTCACTAACGAAGTAGATCAGGCGTTGAGCCTTATAGACTCGTCTTTGCTCTTCCCGTTCTACTACCACCGCGGCACTCACTACATGAGTGGTAGCCGGAATGTATAGCAGAAGCGGCTCCTGCGGCATGGGAGATGCCAAGACAGGTGGCGAAGTGAGAAACAATTTGAGATCCTCAAAAGCCCCAAACGGAGTGATGAACGAAGTCTTGATACAATCTTCTTCCTTCAAGCTAATCTGCTGATAGCCCGAGTAGGCGTCCAGAAAGCTCAAAAGTTCGCAACCGGCAGTGGAGTCAACTACCTGGTCGATGCGAGGTAGTCCGAATGGATCCTTGGGGCATTCTTTATTTAAGTCGGTATAGTTGACACACATACACCAACTACCATTTTTCTTCTGCACAAGTACCAGATTTGCCAGCCAGTCGGGGTGGAGCACCTCCCTTATGAAACCAGTGGCTAAAAGTTTGGTGATCTCCACCTTGATGGCTTCCTTCCGATCTTGCGCAAACCGACGCAGCCGTTGCTTGATCAGCTTGACTTTGTCGTCTACATTCAAGGAGTGCTCGATCACCTCCCTCGGGACACCCGGCATGTCAGATGGTTTCCATGTAAAGATGCCCCATCTTGTTTGGAGGAAGGTGACTAGCGCCTCTTCCTATTTCAGATCGAGCCCTGTCTCGATCAGAGCCATTTTGGCTGAATCGGACGGGTCGAGCGAAATCTGTTTAACATCTTCGTCAGGTTTGATGCCCGACTTAGATTGCTTCTTGTTTGGCACGTTGCCCTCGTCGCAAAGAGTGGTGACCGCCTGCCGGATCTTGTCCAACTTGGCGGCTGCTTCAACCGACTAGGCTGAGTCACTGTTTTCCTTATCGAGAAGATAGGAAAACTTGACGTCCCCGTGGACTATGATTACGCCCTGCGAGCCCGGCATCTTCATAGCCAGGTAAGCGTAATGTGGGACGGCCATGAATTTGGCCAAGCCCGGCCTTCCCAAGATTGCATGATACGCAGTCTCGAAATCAGCCACCTCAAAGCTGAGGTTTTCTGTCCGGCAGTTGTCTCGAGTGCCAAAAGTGACCGGAAGAGAAATTCTCCCAATCGGCACAGAGGAGGTCCCCGGAATTATGCCATGAAACGGCGCATCAGTCTTCTGAAGCGCCGACCTTGAAATCTGCGTCTCGTCAATCGTCTTGGCGAAAAGGATATTCAACCCACTTCCGCTGTCGACTAAGACTTTGCGTAGTCAGACGTTGCGTACCATAGGATCCAGGATGAGTGGATACCTTCCTGGACATGGGATGTGAACGGGATGATCCGAGCGATCGAACTTGATCGGAACTTCAGACCATCGAAGGTATTCGGGGGTCACCGGAACAGCTGCATTGACTTCCCGAGTGGTAGGTTTTTGCTTACGTTTGGATTCGTATGCATCCGATCCCCCGTATATGTAGTTGAGCTCGATCTCAGTTTCTTGGTAAGTGTCACCCTAAGGAGGATCACACTTATCTTCTTGCTTGGCGTCCTTTGGAGTGTCTTTGTTGCGCTCCTGAGCGAACCTCTTTAGGACATTGCAATCCTTTGCCGCATGCTTTCCATTTGGATGGAAAGGACACGACGCCTCCATTACTTTATTGTAGTCATTGGACCGAGGCGGCCTCTGTCGACCATGATCCGCGGCTGCCACCAATTCTTCACCCTTCCGCTTCTTCTCTTTCTTGGAAGATGACTCGGGCTTGCCTTTCTTGCCTTCATTTTTACTCGGGCGTTCCTCCTGGCCCTCGGCGAGAGCATCAGAGGCGGTGGCATACCGGTCCGCCAAAGCGAACATTTCTTTGATAGTAGTTGGAGGTTTCCGAGACATCTTTTTGATTAGGTCGGGGTCACGAACTCCCTTCTGGAAAGCTGCGGCAATGACCGCTTCAGAGATTTCCCGGATTGTGTTTTTCTTCTTTGTGAAACGCTGCATGAAATCCCTTAACGACTCATCTTTTCTTTGATGAATCTGATAAAGGTCCCATTGGGTCCCAGGCTTCTCGTAAGTGCCTTGGAAATTGACGACGAATTGGTCGCAAAGCTCTCCCTAAGAACCGATTGAGTTCTCTGGAAGGCCTGCAAGCCAACCCTGAGCCGGGGGAGTTAACATGACGGGCAGATAATTTGCCATCACATCATAGCTTCCACCCACGGCCTTGATTACCAAAGAATAGATCTGCAACCAAGCTGTTGGGTCCCATTCCCCGTCAAACTTCACTATTCCTTTGGAGTTAAACCCTTCGGGCCAGTTGAGCTGACGAAGTCGGGGTGTGAATGCTTTGATCCCATCAATCATTCCGTCCCCAGGGGGAGGAGACTGACGGGGAAGTATTCGGCGCGACAGAGTGTGGCGCCGGTCTTCTCGGTGATGATTACCACGACGCGTAGCATAGTTGTCGTGACAATCGTTTCTGTCGTGGTTTCAACCGAAACTATCTCTGTCATCATCTCGGTGACGTCCCTCGTCTTCTTCTCGCTCCGCGTGAGCCGATGTCGGCGAGGTCGCGATTTGTACTTTGGCGATCATCTTGCCCGCGAGTTGGTGCGCGCCGACTGCGCCGAGTGTTGCTTGTGGCAGTATGGCTTCTGGGCGAGCCGGCCTGTTGGTCCCGAGTACCCTGGACAGCCGCTGCCGTAACCATGGCTTTAATCTGCTCCATGATCGGCGTTGCGGGACTGTTTTCCCCGAGTAACGGACCAACGTTGTCCAAGAGGGTCTTACATGCAAGGATATTCTGTTGTGGCGTATGAAAGACCGAGTGATCTCCCATACGGACTTGGAGTAATTCCTCCTGAACTTCATGCCCTCGACCGTGCAATTTATCGCGCAGATCTTCTCCACCTCCGTGGTTATGCTCGGCTCCTGTTTCATCTATTGGGCGCAGGGCCGACCCAGAAGGTTGTCCATCCACCATGTAAACGCCATGAAAGTCAGGGAACCCGTTGATGCTCTCCTCCGGCTTGGATCCCGAGTAAGAGAGGTTTAACTGATCCTGATTTGTTGGCTCATCGATGGGGGTGATTATAACTTTCACTTCCCGTGATGAATTGTTTGGCGGAAAGAAACCCGACTGAGATTTGGCAGAACAGATCTGCTGAAATCTAGCAGCCGAATTGGTTAATCCGAGTGGCATCCTAGAATCCACTCGGGAAGTAAACCCGGTTAGAGTTATCCCCGAGCCGGAACTCGGGAAGCTCGTCCTAGTAAGTGTCTGTTGGGCTCCATCCCTTAGCCTAGACCAAAAAGGCGGCGTGTTATAATCTCATGGAAAACAGAGGCCGAGTTTCTCAATCCGGATAGGGTGTTGCACAATTGAGAAGTTATAGTTCCCGACAGGATCTGATCGCGATCCAGGTCAGGAATAGCATCATCGATCGGTTCCTCCCCAATGAAAGAAGCTGGCAGAACCAAAGGGCCATAATCCCGACTGAGACCGAAGGGAATTCCTTCAGTGGGCCAACCGGAATCGTCGTTGTTAGTTTGGATCTCTCCCAAATCAGAATCCGAAAGGGCAACTCGGTGGTGCAGATCCATTTGAGTCGCGTCTGACCTCCCGTAGTATATGGGTCGAACGTCATCCGGCTCACATAACCGGAGTTCCCGAAGTCATTGGCGAGGAAGCCGAGATCTCCGAAGATAAAACCTTGGCCGAGGGCGTAGGTGAAGACGAATCCGTCAATTGAAACCATCGAAGTTGACGAAGCGGATCGTGACGCTAGCCCCTACCTGGCGCGCCAACTGTCGATGAATTGCGTCGGCAATATATTTTATAGGGCTATGCGAAAGATCACAACTTGATGGTAGCACAGGGGGCAGGATTTATACAGGTTCAGGCCCTCTCGAAGAGGTAATACCCTACTCCTGTGCTCGTGGATTTGTATTATGGGGTGTCGATCAAAATGAATAGGGGATGATCACAATGATTGTATGATCTCTCCTAAGATTGCACGAGATCGGATGTGTTTGGAGATGATTTCAGATGATGATGTCAATGTGTCTAACTAGGGACCTCGACCCCCTTTATATAGTGTAAGGGCTAGGGTTACAGATTCGTTTCCTAATCCGTATTAGGGAGATAAGGGATATGGCTGAGTCGGCTTCGCTTATCTCCACGTATTCGAGTAGAATTAGGATCCTACTCCTTGTAGAACAAGTCAGGCCGCACTGTCCTCCAAGCCCGTCTTCCGGAAGATTCACACGACTCGGCCCAAGGAGGCGGCGCGTCCAATCGCCTGTCTCCAAATACCCGGGGCCCTTTGTTGTCCACAGGAAGTGACACCATCAGATACCAAACTCACGAGGAAGACGAAGCTCAAAATCAGGCTTTGAGTCACTTTTGTGTTAATCCTGTTCTTTTGGGTTAAACCTGTTCTTTTCTGTTTATATTCTTATTTTATCTAATTATTTTGAATTGAAAAGTCAAATGCTTTAACTTTTATAGTCCTTTTTTTTATCTCGAAACCACGTCTTACAGCTATAAAAAAAAGTCAAACAAAACGGACCGAACTTTCCAAACTATCTTATAAAGCTCTCAAAGTTTAGTTTATAAGCAAATAAGAAGATAAGTTGAAAAAACAACCTAATTCAATTACGCAAGCCCATCGATCTTAGATAATGAAAGCAAAACTTCGAGTCTCTACACCAATCAGGATGCATGCGGCCATTACACAACCACAAATTAAACACTTTACAATCCAAAGACAAAGAACGAAAAATGACACAATCAACAAATTGTCATGCTGAGGCTAGATCAACAAAAGGACGAGCTCCACAGACAGAGCGCTGAAGCCTGAAGGCGAGCACTGCGAGTGGAGACTGTTGCAGCGGGGAGAGGGGAAAGCAAGAAATATGGCACTAGGACAGCTTGGGGGTTCGATTTGGGGTGGCCTACCACGAGATTGGGTCGATGCAGCTCAAACTTTTCCATTCCAAGCTCAGCTCGTGCGGCCCTTCTTTTCTCTTTGAGCCAGTGCAAATGATGTGCATGTGCATGCTCTTAAACCATAGCTAATTTTTTTTATATGACACTAGTTTTTTTTTCAGACTCAGGACACGATAGTTAGCCACCGATATAATGGTCACTAATAATTGATAAATTATTGAGGATTCTAGTATTTGGTCACTGATGGTTGCAAAAATAGTGGGAACCTACGATCAGCGTAGACACTACAGCCTCAGCAACCAATGGCAAAACAGGGGTGTTCTCGCTGTGTTAAACAGTGGCAAAACAGGGTTTTCTCGATCACTGTAGTTTGGTTCCTGTTGTATTATTTTGTGGCGATATAGTATTTCAGGTGCTATATAGTAACAATAAAGCTACGAGAACTCTAGTAAGTGGTCACTTGCGATGGATAAAAATAAGAGAAAAATTGTTTTGGTCACTGATAATGGGTAAAAGGTGAGGAAAATTGTTGTGGTCAGGAACAGTGACAAAGCGGTTTCGTCGCAATTTCTTGGTCATGCCCATATTGTCTCGTGGCGATATGGTGTTTTGTCACTAATAGTGAATAAATCTGTGAGGAATTTACAGTCTGCACACTAGTGATGGATAAAAGGGTGAGGAAAATTGTTGAGTTCACTACAAACCCATGAAATAGTGGCAAAGCAAGTTTTCGTCACAATTTCTTGGTCACTACTATATTATCTTGTGACAGGCTTGTATTTTGTGACGAATAGTTGATTAAACTATGAAGAATCTAACATATGGACAGTAATATTATTTGATACAACAGTTACGAAAATGGTTGTAGTCACTACAAACATAGTAAACAGTGGCCTAACGGGTTTTCGTCAGTGCGTTATATATGGTCACTAATGAACTATGTTGTGGTGATGTGGTCACTAATAATCACTATTAGTTTAGCCACTACAAACGCTGTTGACAGTGATAAGCCAAGTTTTTGCCACTGCGTTTTGGTCACTAGATATACTATTTCTTGTAGAACACGGTGCTGCTTGCCAAGGTCTTCCTCCATGAGAGGCATCGCCGTCGGAGACAGGGCTGACAATTCTTGTTATCAAGACTCAAAAAGCAACGATGATTTGTTAACACAATGAACTCTTCTAAACCGTGCAATGCAATACATCATTGAATAGAAGGAGATGGAAGAAATATTGTCGACATTGCTAATTCCTTTTGGCGGTCTTCAAATAACAGATGCAGTCTTGAGATAATAACACGCATAATCATGATACGTCACATTTACAGAACTTTCTCCAGTGATTTAACAAAGCTGTTTCCTCTTACAGTGGTTATTCCTTGCAAGAGCAAACTTTGATTTACGGATCTCGCAGCTAGTTATGTAGCTGTAATAGGGCGACAAGTGAGAATTCCACGCTACAACATCAAATCTCCCTTGAGGTGTGACACTTCCAAGAAAGACTTCAGCCAGAGTTATGTTAGGAATTTCTTCATGGGAAAGCCTTATTAGGACATTTCTATCAATTACACAATCTTGAGTTAGTTTGGCTAATCTTTGAAAATAAAAATGTTTATTTTCCATCATCATATCACATGCCAGCATTGTATGTTAACATTAGCTCTAAGAAATTGGCAGTACCTATTGAAATTGTGAAGACACCAGCTAAACTCTGAAATGCATTCTGGTCAAAGGACTCTGAAAAATCTTCATTGCTATAGATGCTAGCATTGGTTGTTCTTCAGGATCCGTGCTTCAAACAAAAGCACCTTGAAGAAATACCAATCGCATCTCGTGACAAAAGTTTAGCGAAGAGCACGTGTCGTTCCAAACTTTATGATTTTCTCGAGATGGACTTGTGATTATAATCTTTCGCCACTTGGAATGGAACCTTGAGAAGCAGAGTACAACCTTCTCCATGCACCCTCATCAATATCCTCATCTAGTTCAATGACAAATAGCAATTTTTGATTATTCGGGGTGCTACTTTGATACTTGAGTATGCCTCCATCTCTCAGGGTGTATAGCTTCTCTTCTTTAAACTTATCTCCTCTGGAAAATAAGATTTGAGAGAAGTGATCACGCACCCTCATGTCGCAGCAAGCATGCTCTACGAGCGTGCTCCTTCCAACTTTTCTTTGGCCAACGATTGGCAGCACACCCAGTGTGTGTTCACCAGGAGGCTCTCTTTGCAACAAGAAGCTGATGATCCGTTCCATTTCTGCTTGGCGACCAAACATGCATCGTTCCAAAACCAGATGCATGTTGTATGGTTGACGATAAATTGGAGGATAGTTCTTCAAAAAGATAACAAACTCATCCATATCAGTGATAAGGGTTTCCACGCTATCAAGCATCTATTTTACGATGTCTGCGTAGTGCAAGCAGAGAAAGCAACACGCTTGCTCGGATTCAGCGCCACCGATGGGCTGCTTCGATTGAACATCTTTGGCCTTCTTCCCTTCTCCATGGGCGAGGTACCTGCATCGTCAAGCGGTAGTAGCCTCTCAACATCTCTCCTCTCGGCGTGCTCATTTGCCGATGCATCGCTGGTTTGTGATGCACCTCCCTCGGCCTCCTCCACGACGGCGCCCACCGGAGAAGCATCCGCTCCGGCCGCTGCAGCACTCCTCCTGGATGGCGCCGGCGGCATGGAGTATTTGTTGATCAAGAAGGAGATGCATCTCGCTAACCAGTTCACCCAAAGCTGCGATCAATACCACCTCCATGATCTCTACCATTTCGGTCACCAGAGGGCGAGGGAAGCGAGCCATGGATCTCCAGAGAACCTGTCGGTTATTAATAATCGATGGGCTAACATAATCAACTGGTGGAAGGGTAGACTTATGGTTACAAAATTTCTCGCCGCATGTTAGTTAGGCTAAGCTGGTGCTGATCATTTGAGTCGCGTCTGACCTCCCGTAGTATGTGGGCCGAACGTTATCCGGCTCACATAACCGGAGTTCCCTGAAGTCATTGGCGAGGAAGCCGAGATCTCCGAAGATAAAACCTTGGCCAGGGGCATAGGCGAAGACGAATCCGCCGATTGAAGCCATCGAAGTTGACGAAGCTGATCATGACGCTAGCCCCTATCTGGCGCACCAACTGTCGACGAATTGCATCAGCAATATATTTTATAGGGCTATGCGATAGATCACAACTTGATGGTAGCACAGGGGGCAGGATTTATACAGGTTCAGGCCCTCTCGAAGAGGTAATACCATACTCCTGTGCTCGTGGATTTGTATTATGGGGTGTCGATCAAAATGAACAGGAGATTATCACAATGATCGTATGATCTCTCCTAAGATTGCACGAGATCGGATGTGTTTGGAGATGATTTCAGATGATGATGTCAATGTGTCTAACTAGGGACCTCGACCCCCTTTATATAGTGTCAGGGGTAGGGTTACAGATTGGTTTCCTAATCCGTGTTAGGGAGATAAGGGATATGGCCGAGTCGGCTTCGCTTATCTCCACGTATTCGAGTAGAATTAGGATCCTACTCCTTGTAGAACAAGTCAGGCCGCGTCATCCTCCAAGCCTGTCTTCTGGAAGATTCACACGACTCGGTCCAAGGAGGCAGCGCGCCCAATCGCCTGTCTCCAAATACCCGGGGCCCTTGTTGTCCACAGTAAGTGACACCATCAGATACCAAACTCACGAGGAAGACGAGGCTAAAAATCAGGCTTTGAGTCACTTTTGGGTTAAGCCTGTCCTTTTGGGTTAAACCTGTTCTTTTCTGTTTATATTCTTATTTTATCTACTTATTTTCGAATTGAAAAGTCAAATGCTTTAACTTTTATAGTCCTTTTTTATCTCGAAACCACGTCTTACAGCTCTAAAAAAAAGTCAAACGAAACGAACCAAACTTTTCAAACTATCTCAAGAAGCTCTCGAAGTTTGGTGTATAAGCAAATAAGAAGATAAGTTGAAAAGAACAATCTAATTCAATTACACCAGCCCATCGATCTTAGATATTGAAACCAAAACTTCTGGTCTCTGCACCAATCAGGATGCATACGGCCATTACACAACCACAAGTTAAACACTACTTTACAATCCAAAGACAACGAGCAGCGACACAATAAACAAATTGTCATCTTTGAGGCTAGATCAAGAAAAAGACGAGCTCCACAGACAGGCGGCCGGGCAGAGAGGCGAGCTCCACAGACAGGGCTGAAGCCTGAAGGCGAGCTCAGGAGACTGTTGCAGTGGGGAGAGGGAAAGCAAGAAATATGGCACTAGGACAGCTTGGGGTTCGATTTGGGGTGGCCTACCACGAGATTGGGTCGATGCAGCTCAAACTTTTCCATTCCCAGCTCAGCTCGTGCGGCCCTTCTTTTCTCTTTGAGCCAGTGCAAATGATGTGCATGTGCATGCTCTTAAATCATAGCTAATTTTTTTTATATGACACTAGTTTTTTTTCAAACTCAGGACACGATAGTTAGCCACCGATATAATGGCCACTAATAATTAATAAATTATTGAGGATTCTAGTATTTGGTCACTGATGGTTGCAAAAATAGTGGGAACCTACGATCAGCGTAGACACTACAGCCTCAGCAACCAATGGCAAAACAGGGGTGTTCTCGCTGTGTTAAACAGTGCAAAACAGGGTTTTCTCGATCACTGTAGTTTGGTTCCTGTTGTATTATTTTGTGGCGATATAGTATTTCAGGTGCTAGTAACAATAAAGCTACGAGAACTCTAGTAAGTGGTCACTTGCGATGGATAAAAAATAAGAGAAAAATTGTTTTGGTCACTGGTAATGGGTAAAAAGGTGAGGAAAATTGTTGTGGTCACTACAAAACCAGGAACAGTGACAAAGCGGGTTTCCGTCACAATATATTGGTCATGCCCATATTGTCTCGTGACGATATGGTGTTTTGTCACTAATAGTGAATAAATCTGTGAGGAATTTACAGTCTGCACACTAGTGATGGATAAAAAGGTGAGGAAAATTGTTGAGTTCACTACAAACCCATGAAATAGTGGCAAAGCAAGTTTTCGTCACAATTCACAACTAGGCAACAGGCCTTCAGTCCCGGTTCCTCTTGGGTATCAGTCCCGGTTCCAACCAGCCGAGAATAATGTGCTACAAATATTTAAAAATAACTCGCGGATATATAGGAGTAGTGGAACTCGAACCAAAGACCTTAAGACTACTCATTCACCATTCTAGCCAACCCATCTCTCCACGCGCTCTGATATAACTAAGATATGCATTCCTTTTAAACTTTCCTGAAACGAGACATCAGTCCCGATTCATAACACGAACCGGGACTGATGAGCACCCATGCCAGCTGTTTTGTACCCGCCTGCCAAAGGACTTATTAATACCGGATCGTATCACAAACCGGGACTGATGTCAGAGCCCAACCGGGATTGAAGCCTTGAAGCCACGAACCGGGACTGATGTCACTATCAATACCGGTTCGTGTCCAACCGGGACTGATGTGCCGGTATTAAACGCCTATTCTCTAGTAGTGATTTCTTGGTCACTACTATATTATCTTGTGACAGGCTTGTATTTTGTGACGAATAGTTGATTAAACTATGAAGAATCTAATGTATGGACACTAATATTATTCGATACAACAGTTATGAAAATGGTTGTAGTCACTACAAACATGGTAAACAATGGCCTAACGGGTTTTCGTTGGTGCGTTATATATGGTCACTAATGAACTATGTTGTGGTGATACACAGGCCTGTTCCTAGGGCAGGGCGAAAGGGGCGACCGCCCCGGGCCCTAAGAACGGCAGGACCCCAATTCATATGGCCCTATATACATATATTTATATAGAGTATAGAAAAAAAATTATTATTAGTCTTGCACTAATTTCTCTTATCTTCTCGAGTTCTCATCTCTCTTCCAACTCATCTCTCTTCCAACCAACAACCACCTAACAGTGGCTAAACTCTGTCAAAATCTCATTTTGTCCCACCTTTCCCAAAGGGCCATTTGATAGTTAAACTGAATGTAGGTCATTCATTATTCGTGATCCCATGGTTCATATCACTTATGATTTAAAGATACAATACCTAAATGATATGGGTAGTATAATTTTATTTATCGAATGGTTGGATTTAAATATAATACCACAATATATTGCTCCCCATAATAAACAGTAACTAGCTCTTCTCCAAAACATCACCATAACGATTTATTTTCGCAGGCCCGAATTAGCAATTGTTGGAGTCAAGGGTAACAAAACATGCTGCCACCCTAGACTCCTTATTGAACTTTGAAAATTCAGCTTTACCTTCCTTTGTTATTTTTTTTGCCGTTGTGCATATACTGATCTGCGTGAGCGGTGAGCCCCAATGTTCTCAAGTCTACTTCGTGTCTGCATGGAGGCTGCACAGACAAGTGGATGACCTCTTCACCCATGACTGCATCCTCCCACATGCATTTATTCGTTAGGATTCATCTAGTCACCTCCTCATCGATTTTGGAGTGGCACCGATCGGATTTCCGACTTTTATTGACATTTTCATTAGTGGCCACTTTGTAGTACCATAAATCAAATTAACAAAAAAAATATTCTTATATATTTTATTGGTATAGGTCCTATTTTTATCTTGTTCCGGGCCTCCAAAATGTCAGGAACAGCCATGGTGATACATTGTGGGGTCACTAATAATCAGAGCGAAGTAGTGAAGACGTACTATTAGTTTAGCCACTACAAACCCAGTTGATAGTGATAAACCAAGTTTTTGCCACTGCGTTTTGGTCACTAGATATACTATTTCTTGTAGAACACTACTGGGCAAGGGGCCTACACTACCGGTTCCAAACCGGCTCTAGTACCGGTTTTGGAACCGGCTGTAGGCATCCGGGAGTGATGCCCACGGGGTTCCACTACCGGTTGATGTACCCGGTAGAGCTTGCGAAAAAGGGCGCGGTATGGCGCAAGAATAGTATCTACTACCGGTTTGTATCACCAACCGGTAGTACACCTTGCCAGAAAATGGGGCTTCTTTGGCGCCAACAGCAAATTCACTACCGGTTTATTTTACAAACCGGTAGTAGATCTATGGATTCACTACTGGTTTGTATTACAAATCGGTAGTAGAGACCCTATTACCCATCCGACAACAGGCCACAAATTACTTTCAATTCAGGTTTAGTTGCAATCCACATTTCAATCAGATTCTTAATTGCGATCCACATTTCAATCAGATTCTTCATTCACAATATTAATTACTTCAACAAAGTACATATTCTCATTCAAATAATATTCACATCAAATCAAATTAATTTAACACATATTCACATCAAGTACACGACGGAACTCAAGTTTACAATTCAAAATACAATAGTTCATTTTTTTCGTCCATCGCTTTTTGAAACCGAGTCTGAGCCCGTGAGTTGGCTAGTCCTTATCGAAGGGCACGGTCTGTACGCATGTTCGTGGAACTCGCCCTTTGGAGATATGACCTCATCAACAAGGAAGCCGGCGAGTTGTTCTTGGATTGCGTTGAGTCGGTGCGGCGAGAGTATGCCTTTCTCAGAATTGGTGTGCTGTCATAAGGTGAAGTGAAAAAATTTATCAATCCATGAACTTTGATGCGTAGGAAGTGAGAATTGTGAATCGATAAGTATTTACATACCCATTCGGTACTTTGCATCTGATTGTGGTTGATAGTGAAATACCGCATGAACTCACATACATAGTAGCCACATAAGTTAGTTCCCGACTCCTGCCTCATACACTGCGGTGAGAAGAGTTGAAAAATATTATTGGCATGGAAAGGTGAAAATCATTATTGGCATGAAAAAGTGGTACGACACATGAATATTCGCTACGTATTGGAAAATCGGTTATAACATGAAGTGCCTCCTTGAATTGACCACCATTCTGTGCACGGAAACTTGCAAATGCACTGCGCGTGATTACGGATAGTAGTTATTAGAGTTCGACTCACTCGAAATGAATATTACTAGAGTAATAATGAAAGGAACAATATTACCTGTTAAGCAAGTGTATGATTTTTTCCAAATTTTGTACGGACCTCTTTTGTGAGTTGAAAACAATGATCTGGCTGCGATCTAAGCAGATAGCAAGAAGGACCCAGTGAAACCTGTGCACATGTCAACATAGGTAATTAGTCCTAACTTCATGTCATGTGAAAAAAATTTAGAACGAGAAGATACGAAAACACGTACCCAAAGTTGTAGGGTAGAAGTATAAAGTTTTTCTAATATTGTCCAAGGAGAGCATTGAGGATATTGTTCTCGGTTTCTTTTGCCTTGTCCATAACGGTTGATTCATTTACAACTATTGGATCGATGTAACCTATATTGTAAATAGAAATGTTTCTGCAATTTTGTATCTCTATTCTGCATAAAAAGAAATTAGTTACACTTGCAATTTAATTAAAGATGCACACGGTGAATTTTACAAATAAGACACTTACAGAGTCCAGCAACCCAACAAGGCCACGTCGAGGGCGTCTCGCTGGTACATTTGGTAATATTGTCGAATTCAATCCATGCGAGGCCGTCGCCGCAAAAGAAATCCTTTTGTTTGAATTGGGCGGCAAACATTGTTCTGCCATTCTTTGACTCCCGCAAGTACCATTCATGCAATTGCCGCATTTTCGTTGATAAGAATGGCACCTCATCAGGTCGAACTAATGGCTCACCCAACTTAAGTGGCCATCGAACGGGTGCCGCTTCAACCTCACCTTCTCCATGAATCTGAGATTCCGTCAGTCCAGTTTCTACCATGAACTGTTGCATCTGCAAATCCGCTAGGGACTGCGACTTCTTCTTTTTAGCTTTACTTAGTGTGCGTTCATAGTTTGACGGCAACTTCTTCGGCTCCGCCCACGATGTCATGAAAAAATTTTTCACTGCATCGTCAATTGGAACCTTCTTCTTAGGCTCCGGACGTTTGAAGTGTGCAGTTACACTTGCTTGAACTTCCTTTCTCGTCTCCTCGGGAGTTAGGTCATACGGCTTCTTAGATGAAGCCGACTTTATTAGCTCAGGTAGACCTCTCCTTTTGTGGAGCCGACTTCTTTGCTGGGGCCGGCTTCTTAACTGGGGCCGACTTCTTGCTTTCGCTGGTCGACTCCTATTGTGGGCCCAATTTCTTAGGTGAAGTCGGCTTATGTTTAGGCGCTGGGGGTGGTAGAGGAGTCGGGCTTCTTGTCACCGCCATCTTCTTACGTGGAGGTGGTGGTGGAGTTGGACCTAACAAGCATAGAATCTGGGTGCGAGTGGTCCCTTGATGGAGTGGACACCTCCTGGTTACCTTGAAATATAATATAGCGCTTGCGCCACAAGATAATACTGTGTAGGGCCTCTCCAAGCTTGGTAACCCCGTCACCTCCAGGAATGTCGAGGTCAAGGTCCTCATATCCTTTGCAGACCTGCTCCACACTGACCTTAGAGTAGCCCAGCGGTATCTCATTGCAATGAAAGAGCTGGCCCGACTCCACGGGGAATGCCATGGCATATGCCGCCTTGACGGATAGGTTACGCACTTCAATATGCAGCTCACACGAATGACGTGTCATGATGTCATCCACGGGATAATGGCCCAAGTCCACTTCAGGGAGCCCGGTGGAAGCGCAGCTGCTCCGTCTCAGAGAGGGGCTGATGACAGCGTCAGGATTACTAGGCGGTTCCTGCAGCTGGCTAATGGCTAGCTGCACTTGCCGTTTAACTTCTTCGTTTATACTTGCCTGTGTTGCATTAAGCCGTTCTTCCAATGCACGGTACCTTTGTTCTTCTTGGGCTTTGCTTCTCTGCCGACTCCTATAACTACCGCTGTACTCAGCGAAGCCGTACTTCCATGGAACCACGCCAACACCGCGTGTTCGTACAGGGTGCTCGAGGTTTCGCAGGGCCATGGTTAGCTCGTCATTCTCCCTATCTGGCCTGAATGAGCCTTGGGAAGACTGTTCGAGGGCGTCTACAAGTCTTATGGCCACTTCCTGTACTTTCTCTGAATACACCAAGCTACCGTCATTTGCAAGGCTTTCCCCGTGGGCAAAGTACCAATTTTTCAATCGTTCAGGCTAATAGTGCGTTATGGGTGTTATACCTCTGTCCATCAGTTCTTGTTCCCTCTTCTGCCACTGTGATATCTTCTTGACGTAACCACCAGTGCCAGGGTGGTGGTGGTATTGCTTCTTCGCTGCATTAACCTTGTTCTTTGCACTCATAGATTGACCTTGTTCCGATTGCTTGCACTCTACAAAAGCATCCCAGTGATCCGCCAATTTTGGCAAAGTATTAAAGTTGGGCGTTCGACCCTTCTACACGTAGGTGGAGTTCAGATACTTCTTCCAAGTCTGGAAATGGATGGCCATTTTCTTCAAAGTGTATTTCTTCACCAGCTCTTCAGACCCTGGTAGGAAGGTGAACGTCTCTTTCATATCAGCCCAGAGCATGTTCTTGATATTGTCAGAGACCACGTCGTTGTCATCTCGTTTGCCACTCCATTTTCTTAGACTAATGGGCACGTGATTCCTGACATGGTAGCCACAGGTGTTGTTGTAAAGACTCAAGGCTAACTCCGGTGCAACAGGCATGCCATCGGTGTTAACTTCAGTGATTACATGTTTGACTGTCGGCTTCTTGTTAGGCCCTCGACTTTTCACTTGGCTGCTCGAACTAGCAGGCTTAAAAATATGACAAAGAAGAAGCATGTTAGGATGTTTGGTAATCATCAAAGGGTTACCAACATATTCTTTCATATGAATTACCTCAGTGTTAACAGCTTCGGCGGCCTCACTGGGCTCAGTGTTAACGGCTTGAGCGGCCTCACCGGCCTCAGTGTGAACAGCCTGAGCCGCCGCACCAGGCGCAGCACTACCTTGCGTGATCTGCTCGAATAGAAATTGTTCCTCCTCCTCGAAGGTGCTATCACATGCCATCTCTTATAACTGTAACATGATCCTATTTAGTTTAGAAAGAAATAACCGAGTTTGGGCAAAACATGACAGAGGAGGAGTCGAATTGGCTGGGCCAAGCCACGGCCTAGAGTTTTAGGAGTCGAACACTAAGGCCCTGTTTGGCAACAAAATGTTTTCATAGTTTCTAGGCAAAACTATGGTTTTGGAGAATACCATGGTTTCTAAAGCCATGAGGTGTTTGGTTGCCCTAAATCGACATCACACTTAGGGTTGCCCTAATTCCTTTCAGGTGTTAAATTTTGAAGAAATTTCCTGGATTAAAGTATGACAATCTAGTCACTCGACAATTCTCTGAATTTTTAGGTGAGTGGCATTGAACTCACTACTGAAAGGCAATCCATATTTACATTATCTGTATCAATAGCAACAACCACCAAATCCTACAAGAAACGATCCGAAGAGAACAACCTTAAAATTTTTCTGCCCTAAACAAGCTAATTAGGCGTACATAACACCTGAGATCCTCCGCTTATGTCAAAAGAACACATCAAGGATAACAAACACTAGCATTGACCTTAATATTAGCTCGATGATGACTGCATATAGATGAGTGTTGTGGTACTATGAGTAGTGATTAATCGAGTATATGTTCAACACTAGCATTGACCTTGTGATTGTACAAATTCAGTAGTTGTTTATATACCAATGCATCTGTGGATTCAGTAGTTGCAATACCTACCAGTCGAGGTCAACGATGAGGACGGGAACGCCGGCGACGGAGACACGGACGGGCTCGGTGACGGGGACGGAGATGCCGATAGGGCGGAGGGCCGCTGCGGCGCGGCGAGGCGGATGGGGTCGGCGCGAGACACCGGCGACAAGGGCTGGGTCATCGGAGGCGTCGGCCTGAGATCGTCGAGGCGTTAAGCGCAAGGTCGTCGAGGCGTTAGTGCGGGGTCATCGAGGCGTCGGCGAAGTCGTCGGGCGGAGATAGCGGCGGCGCCAGGGGTCTACTACCGGTTTGTTTAACCAACCGGTCGTGGTCTCAACAAAAAAAATCCCGTGGCGGGCAATTCGCATGCCACTACCGATTGGTTAAACAAACCCGTACTAGAGACGACTCTACTATCGGTTTCACTAAACAACCGGTAGTAGAGCCTTAAAAATAAAAGAATGCAGAGGCGCGAGCGGGGCTCGAACCCACGACTGAGAGGGGAGGGTGTTTGTTCGACGTTATGTTTTTCTTTCGTGCCATAACTGGGAGAGGTGAGGGGAAAGGGCATGGTGACTGAAATGTGGGCCTATCTCTGGTGGGTCCCACATGTCAGTGGTAGACTACAAATTATTTTAGATGGTTTTTTATTGATTAAATTTGTCTTGGAGGGTTATTTAGTTTTGGGAGCCCTAAAAATGAAATGAAAATATGACCAAATTCAAAAATTGTGCAAAATTCAAATATGCTATCAATTAATTTGATCTTTTTAGAAACCTCGAGAGTTAGAAATATTTTGCCGAGTGTTTTGTAATGTTGTGAACCCATACAAAAGAAATAAAAATAAGAAAACATATTGACAGGTGTCACACATGTACCATTACCGGTTGTTTAACTAACCGGTAGTAGAGCCAGATCTACGACCGGGTTGAATAAATAACCGGTAGTAGAGCTTTCTCTCTACTACCGGTTTGTGTAACCAACCGGTACCATAGGTAATTCGAAACGTTGCAATATTGGCGCGAACCGAGGAGCCGCCTCTGTCTTCCTCTGCCCTCTTTGTCTTCCTCTGCCTCTTCTTTAAAACCGACGATCTTCCTCTGCGTCTTCATCTTCCACTGCCGCTTCTCCCTCCACTGCCGCCTCTCCGCCTCTCCCCCCACCGCCTCCTCGGCCTCAACTACCGCCCCACTGCCTATGGCTTCCTCCGGCGCCTCTCCCCCCACCGCCGCCTCTGCCTCCACTGCCGCCCCACCACCACCGATGCCTGCCCCGCCTGCGGGTCTGCCTCCACCACAGCCGGTTGCTCTGCCTCCACCGCCGCCACTGCCGTTGCATCCACCTTCGCGGCCGTCTTCCGATGACGAGAATCCGCGCCCTCGGAAGCGCATCATTCGTCGCAAGCCGAGGAAGGAGTCCGTCTTCTACCCGGCGGAGTTCTCCATGTCGGACGAGCTCTCCGACAACGACGAGGAGGACTTCGACGAGGTCGTCGTCGAGGAGGAGGACGAGGACGAGGAGGAGGACGACGATCCGGAGGAGGAGGACCACGACGATGACAACGACGACGTGGACGCCTCCGACGATGGCGCCGACGCCGACGATGAGGAGGACGACGACGACGAAGACGACGACTAATTAAAAAATAATAGAAAATTAATTAGTTAATTAGTATATTATTAGTGTCTAGCTTAAAAATTATCATCTTTTGCGGTAACCCTATGTATTGTACAGGGTACCATTATTGTAAATTACTATAAACCCATCGTAATATATGTACATTTTCTATAGATTTGATATTACATTTTTGAGCCTATTACTATTTTCTACAAATTATACAAAATTTTATATATTTATTCACAAATACATTCATGTACCAAAAATTAAAAATCAACCGATGTCACACATGTACCATTACCGGTTGTTTAACCAACCGGTAGTAGAGTCAGATCTATTACCGGTTTGAATCAACAACCGGTAGTAGAGCTTCCTCTCTACTACCGGTTTGTTTAACCAACCAGTCGTAGTCTCAATAAAAAAAAAATCCCGTGACGGGGCAATTCGCATGCCACTACCGGTTGGTTGAACAAACCCGTACTAAAGACGACTCTACTAGCAGTTTGACTAAACAACCGGTAGTAAAGTCTTGAAAATAAAAGAATGCGGCAGCGCGAGCGGGACTTGAACCCGTGACGGCACGGGGAGCCTGCTGACAAGTGGGCCTGTATCTCTTGGGTTCCACATGTCAGTGGTAGTAATTTTCCATACAGTGCTCAAAAATCATAAAAAATCGTTAGGAAAACATACAGATTAAACAAAAAATATCACAAAATTAATAAAAATATGAAAAATTGACATATATATAAGAAAATATGATCTTTTTAGAAACTTCTAGACTTCAAATTATTTTAGTGGGTTTTTTATTGATTAAACTTGTCTTTCTAGGTTATTTATTTTTGGTAGCCCATAAAAATGAGTTGGGAGCCCATAAAAATGAAATACAAATATGAAAAATATTTTGCCGAGTGTTTTGTAATGTTGTGAGTCCATACAAATGAAATAAAAATATGAAAAAATATTCATAGGTCACACACATGTACCAAAAATATTCTTAACTGTTTACATACTTTGTTTTAACAAGTGTTCCGCATTATAATCGTGGCGTACATAGGGAGCTTCATCAATACCATCTAGGACACTTATGTCGATCGGCACCACGAAAGGAGACAGCTCGTCGAATTGAATATATTCTTCTTTATCTGTGACGTCCTCAACTTCGACAATCTTTCTTTTGCCTGGAAGAACCACGTGGCGCTTTGGCTGATCGGTAGACTTGTCCTTCCTCTTCTTCGGTTTACTACACATGTCCATTACATAGAAGACCTGTGTCACGTCATTGACGAGCACAAATGGTTCATCCCTATATCCGATTTGTGTAAGGTCCACAGTTGTCATACCGTACTTATCGATCATCACGCCGTTTGCTGTTAGTTTGACCCATTGGCACCGAAATAGAGGAACCTTCAAAGGTCCATAGTCGAGCTCCCAGATCTCCTCTATGAAACCATAATAGTTGTCCTTATTTCCATTGTTGTTTATGGCATCTATACGGACACCGCTGTTTTGGTTGGTGCTCTTATTATTCTAGGCTCTAGTATAAAATGTGTACCCATTTATGTCATACCCTTGGAATGTCAATATTGTACTGGATGGTCCTCGAGCCAAGCGTTTCAACCGTGTGATCCAATCCTCTAACCTGCCAGCGTATTGAGAGCGTAGAATCCTCTTGTGCTCATCGACATATGGAGCCACTACAGCTGATTATCGCAACACCATGTAATGTACTTGTTTAAATGAAACAAGATCATTGCTGATGATTGCTTTTCTCCCTAGTGTTCCTTTTCCCCGTAGCCTCCTCTCATGGCGTGATACAGAAATGCCAATTGGATTCAGATCGTCGATGTAATCCACACAAAACTCAACCACCTCTTCTGTCCCAACACCTTGGGCAATGCAGCCTTCCGGACGAGATCGGTTACGAACATACTTCTTTAGGACACCCATGTACCTCTCGAAAGGGAACATATTGTGCAGGAACACGAGTCCGAGAATATCTCTCTCTTTGACAATGTGAACCATGAGATGGACCATAATATCAAAGAAGGATGGAGGGAAGATCATCTCAAGGCTCACCAAGCTTTGGACGACATCATCCTGCAGCTTAGCTAGGTAATCTAGATCGATGACCTTCTGTGACACCTCATTGAAGAATGAACACAACTTGATTATTGTCCCTCATACCCTTTCCGGTAGAATACCTCTCACTGCAACTGGAAGCAATTGTGTCATCAACACGTGATAATCATGGGATTTCAGGTGTACGAATTTTTTCTCTTTCGTGCTGATGAGTCTCTTTATGTTCGTGGAGTATCCGAATGGGACCTTAATACTGTTCAAGCATTGGATCATACTTTTTTCTCTTCCTTGCTTAGAGTATAGCTGGTAGGATGTAGGTAATGTCTTCATTTCCCTCTCTTTTCTGGATGTAAGTCGTTCCTTTGTTCCAATTGTTTTAGGTCCTTTCGTGCTTGAAGTGTATCTTTCGATTTGCCATACATATCTAGGAAGCCTAGTAGGTTGACGCAAACATTCTTCACTAGGTGCATGACGTCAATTGAGTGACGGACCTCTAAGAGTTTGCAATAAGGTAGGTCCCAAAAAATTGACTTCTTCTTCCACATGGGTGTCTTGCCTTCTTCACTCATGACAGGTTTGCTACAAGCACCCTTTCCAAAAACTACTTTCAGATCCTTTATCATAGCGAATACCCGTGTCCCATTACGATGTGCAGGCTTAGTACAATGGTCTGGTTTCTTGTTAAAATTCTTATCTTTCTTCCGTAACGGGTAATTTATATGAAGAAACCTACGGTGGCCCATGTACACAACCTTTCTACAGTTTTTTAGGTACATGCTGTCAGTATCATCTAAGCACTAGATGCAGGCTTTATATCCTTTGATAGTCAGGTCTGCTAGGTTGCCAAGTGCAGGCCAGTCATTAATGGTTACAAATAACATGACGCGTAGGGTAAAGTGTTCTCTTTTGTACTCATCCCATACCCGTACACTATCGTTCCACATTGTTAGTAGATCTTCCACCAATGGTTTAAAATACACATCAATGTTGTTTCTAGGTTGCTTGAGGCCTTGGATAAGCAACGGCATCATAATGTACTTCCGCTTCATGCATAGCCATGGAGGAAGGTTGTAGATACATAGAGTCACAGGCCAAGTGTTATGACTGCTGCTCATCTCTCCAAAAGGATTCATTCTATCTGTACTCAAGCCAAACCTTATGTTCCTCGCCTCCTCTGCAAAGTCAGGGAATGTTCTATCGACCTTCCTCCATTGGGAGCCAACAGCGGGGTGTCTTAGCATTCCTTCATCCTTACGCGCTTCTTTGTGCCAATGCAACATTTGGGCATGCGCTTTGTTCGCAAACAAACATTTCAACCTGGGATTATAGGGAAATACCACACCACCTTAGCGGGGGTCTCTTCTTCTTGGGCTCCCCCTCTACCGCCCCTAGGTCATCACGTTTGATCTTATACCATGATGTTTGGCACACTGGACAAGCATCCAAATCCTCGTACCCCTACGATAAAAGATACAGTCATTAGGGCATGCATGTATTTTCTGTACTTTCAATCCCTGAGGATAGACAACTTGCTTGGCTTCGTAAGTACTTTCAGGCAGCGTGTTATCCTTTGGAAGCAATGTCTTAATGAGACATAGCAACTCGTCGAATCCCTTATCGGACAAACCATTTGTCGCTTTCCATTGCATCAAGTCAAGTGTGGTACGCAACTTTCTGTGGCCCTGCTCGCAGTCTAGGTACAAGAGTGTTCTGTGGTCCTCTAACAAGCGTTGGAACTTTTGAAATTGTCTTTCATCGGTGTAATCTCCCTCACCATCACGCATCATCTGATCTAAATCATCCCCATCAAACTCCCCCAATGTATCTACCATTGAACCATATTGGGCTGCTCCAGGTTTATGCTGTCTCCCTCTTCTTCTTCATCGTCTTCTTGTATAATCCATTCTTCACCGTGCTTGATCCAATAGATATAGTTAGGCATGAAACCTCTTTGGAGCAAATGGCTGTGAAGGGGCCTTGAGTTTGAATACTCCTTCTCATTCCTGCAGTCCAGGCATGGACAACATATAAAGCCTGACGGCTTGTACGCAACGGCTGCACTGATAAAAGCTTGTACACCCTCAATGTACTCTTTCGAGCGTCGGTCCTTGTTGTACATCCATTGCCGATCCATCTATAATAGGATGTAGCAAGCTAATTTTTAACTAATTTTCACATGATGATTTATCAATTTTTAGAATCTCAAAACCTACATTAATTTACCATGTACATAAATTATTGCTAAATTGGCCTCTAGCCCTTTCCTAGGCTATTCACCATGCACATAAATTAATCAATTAAATTATGATCGAGCTAGCTCTAGATTGGAGTAAAATGACCAAATTTTTTAATTATTTGCAATTTACTTCGAAAAATGATCGAGCTAGCTCTAGATTCAAAATCCTTCATCGATCATGTGAACTCTAATTCCAAATTTAATCTAAGTAAACTCCAAACATACATAACAAGTTTTTAGCAATCTACTTCAAAAATGAGGTGAGCTAGTTATATGAAGTGAGGATGATGTTACTAACCTTTAAGCACTTGGATTTGAGTAAAATCACCAAATTTTGAAAAATTTGGGCAGCACCTCCCCTCAATTTTCAAAAATCGCCACTGCCAGCACTTGGATTGGATCTAGATTCAAAAGTTTTCATGAATCATGGAAAAAAAGCACATTTCCTCCAAATCTAAAGCAATGAGGTATACATCTAACGCTATATGAAGTGAGGTTGATGTTACTAACCTTCAAGCACTTGGATTGGAGTAAAATCACCAAATTTTGAAAAATTTGGGCAGTACCTCCCCTCAAATTTAAAAAATCGCCACGGACAGTACCTCCCTCTCTTTTTTGTTCATGGGCGACAGCTCTGAGAGGAAGAAGACTGTTTAAATCGCGGGGCAAGGAGACCCCAGTGATCTACTATCGGTTGGTGATACCAACCGGAGGAAGACAACTATTTAAATCGCTGGGTGGAGAGACCCAAGTGATCTACTACACCGGTTGGGACCCCAATCATCGACTACTGGTTTGTCGCTACAACCGGTCGTAAAACAACCCTCTCCAACCCAGCCCTGGCCTTGGATGCCCTTGTAGCCGTTGAACCGGTAGTGATGCAACCATCACTACGGGTTGATATCCAACCGGTAGTGATGGGCCGGTAGTAATGCACTATTCTCTAGTAGTGGAACACTGTGCTGCTTGCCAAGGTCTTCCTCCGCAGAGGCATCGCCGTCGTAGACAGGGCTGACAATTCTTGTTATCAAGACTCAAAAAAGCAATGATGATTTGGTAACACAATGAACCCTTCTAAACCGTGCAATGCAATACATCATTGAATAGAAGAAGATGGAAGAGAAATTTTCGACATTGCTAATTCCTTTTGGCGGTCTTCAAATAACAAAGATGCAGTCTTGAGATAATAACATGCATAATCATGATACATCACATTTACAGAACTTTCTTCAGTGATTTAACAAAGCTGTTTCCTCTTCTTACAGTGGTTATTCCTTGCAAGAGCAAACATTGATTTACGGATCTCACAGCTAGTTATGTAACTGTAATAGGGCGGCAAGTGAGATTTCCACGCTACAACATCAAATCTCCCTTGTGGTGTGACACTTCGAAGAAATAAGACTTCAGGCAGAGTTATGTTAGGAATTTCTTCATGGGCAAGCCTTATTCGAACATTTCTATCAACTACACAATCTTGAGTTAGTTTGGGTAATCTTTGAAAATAAAAATGTCTATTTTCCATCCTCATATCACATGGACCTGTACTAAATTGAAGTTGATTTCTCTGGCTATTTCCTCTAACACATGTAAGAACTCTTTGCCAGCATTGTATGTTAACATTAGCTCTAAGAAATTCAGCAATACCTATTGATTTTTGGAAGACACCAGCTAAACTCTGAAATGCTTCCTGGTCAAAGCACTCCTGAAAAATCTTCATTGCTATGGATGCTAGCTTTGGTTGTTCTTCAGGATCCGTGCTTCCAAACAAAAGCACCTTGAAGAAGTACCAACTCGCATCTCGTGGCAAAAAGTTTAATAGAAGAGCCTGTGTCGTTCCAAACTTTATGATCTTCTCAGATGGACTTGTGATTATAATCTTACTGCCGCTTGGAATGGAACCTCGAGAAGCAGAGTACAACCTTCTCCATGCACCCTCATCAATATCCTCATCTAGTTCAATGACAAATAGCATTTTTTTATTATTCGGGGTGCAACTTTGATACTTGAGTATGCCTCCATCTCTCAGGGTGTATAGCTTCTCTTCTTTAAACTTATCTCCTCTGAAAAATAAGATTTGAGAGAAGTGATCACGCACCCTTATGTCACAGCAAGCATGCTCAACAAGCGTGCTCTTTCCAACTTTTCTTTGGCCAACGATTGGCAGCACACCCAGAGTGTGTTCACCAGGAGGCTCTCTTTGCAACAAGAAGCTGATGATCCGTTCCATTTCTGCTTGGCGACCAAACATGCATCGTTCCAAAACCAGATGCATGCTGTACGGTTGACGACAAATTGGAGGATAGTTCTTCAAAAAGATAACAAACTCATTCATATCAGTGATAAGGGTTTCCACGCTATCAAGCATCTGTTTTACGATGTCCTGTGTAGTGCAAGCAGAGAAAGCAACACGCTTGCCTGGATTCAGCGCCGCTGATGGGCTGCTCAGTTGAAGATCTTTGGCTTTCTTCCCTTCTCCATGGGCGAGGTACCTGCATACGTCAAGCAGGTAGTAGCCTCTGAACATCTCTCCTCTCAGCGTGCTCAGCTGCCGGAGCATCGCCTGGTTTGTGATGCACCTCCCCTCGGCCTCCTCCACGACGACGCCCAGCTGGAGAAGCATCCGCTCCAGCCGCTGCAGGCACTCCTCCCTGGATGCCGCCGACGGCGTGGAGTATTTGTTGATCAAGAAGGAGATGCATCTGCTAACCAGTTCACCCAAAGTTGCAGTCAATACCACCTCCATGATCTCTACCATTTCTGCTAACCATGGATCCATCTCCAGAGAATTCCTGTCCCGGTTATTAATAATCGATGGGCTAACATAATCAACTGGTGGACTTATGATTACAAAATTTCTCCCCACATGTTAGACTAAAAATCTGAACTAGCACATATTTGCATACTTTTCTTTGCAGACTTTCAAACCACATGTTACACAAAAATAAATACAACTTAACAGGAAGCGTGTATTGACACTTGCGAGTAGACAAGGGACGACTAGCACTCTGCACTAGAGGAGATGATGGCCCAGCTCACGCACAACACTAAAGCTCTCAGCTCACTGGAGAAGAGGATGAAACGGGAGAGAAATTTTGCACAAGCTAGCACTCTACCTTCTCTCTAGTGGTGGACACGAACAAACACAGCACTTTCTTTATTGAATCTCACAGCACAACTCGCACGCACACACAGCTCTGTGGTTTTATAAGCGCGCACACGCACACACGTTGCCTTCCCTGGCCGCACACCCGCACGTCTTCTGGCCGCAGGAACCGGGCAAAGCTAACAGCCTTGACCTGCATGCATGCGCAGCTCCGCACACGTCCAACGCTCCGCATGACTCGGCCTCCACACGATGGCCGCGTCCACTGCTCCACGAAGCCTCCGGATGGACTCAGCTCCACGCCAAAGACTCTGCATGTGGTCACTCACACGCAACGAACAGCCTCAACGTGAACTAGCACGCACGCACTACATCAGCACAAACACAAATTCTGGCTGCACAACTCAGCCTACCATTTCACTAACACACGCACTTAACTCAAACACTAGACAACAAGATTAGTTCCAACAGGAGATACAAGAAGTAATAGCAGCTTAGGCTGCACGGCAATTCCGTCGAAGAACATATGGCAATTCTCCTATTTGTTTCTGTCCTTAGTTTGGGTTGGAAGTATTCTTATGATAGTCAAGGATTAATTTGATAATACCAGACCCCATCGATATTTTACTAGGGTATTGGTACAATTAGTTGTCAACTATCATTTTATATGTATCCAAATTTGGATGATTCTTTTTAAAAAAGAGGGGTCCTGATAAAACATGAATAACAATCAAATAATTGATTATTAACCAGTACACCCTATTAATATTTCGGACTAGTTAAGCTACAACAACGGCATGACAAAAAGAATAACAAAAATGCATTCAAATTGATATCACGATAAAAGTATTGAAATCAATAAAATAGATTGGTTTATCATCCTAAAATTGAGATGCAAAATTTAATTGTAACAAAAACAAACATAGTAGTTCATAACATGATAAAATTACTATAATTTGAGATATAGCGAGCCAAAATTGATTAAGTTGACCTCGGATCAATCTAGCTTAACTCATTTTCAACCGAGCTGTACAAGATAGACGCTCAAACATAGCTTATTTTATTTTGGAGTTGATATATAGTTGAAAAAAACAGGAGTCCCGCGAGTGTGGCTCACAGTCTTGAGCTTTCTTTTAAACAGTATTCACAGTGACGATAAATCTCTACTGTCGCAAAGAGGCTGGTGCTGAGTGGTGGCGGCCGGTCTTAACTTCCTTTCGCTTTCAATACAATGTAAGAATGTTATCTATTTATTTACTTTGTACTCGTATTTTTAGTGTGCTGTATTTTTGAAACTTTTGATCAAAAAAAGGTATACCAAATCATCTTATTTATATAGCTTTCTTATTGAGAAAAATAAATTGTAGCCCCATGAACTTACAATACGAATACTGATGGGAGATAGGATCAAAATTGAAGTAAGTCATTATGATTCAAGCAAGGACCGTATAATTTATAAACTTCCCCATAAGGATTCGATACATATTGAAGACTCGAAGCGTACTGAAAACTCGAAGGATACCGAAGATTTGAATAATTAGGTTTTTTCTTTTTTCTAGGTAATAAATTAAAAGTTCCACAATTCAAGCGAAGAGTCCATTTTTCTGAAAGATTAAATTCATAATTTAAGAAAGGAATATGGAAATATCAAAATAAGAGCTTCTGTTCGTAAAATTTGTACAAAATGTCGACTAATTTGTAGTGAATCTCACTTATTCCTCGAACTTGGAATTTATTTTTGGGGCCCCTTAAGTTTGTATCGTTAGGTCAATTGTTAGTTGCTCAGGTGGCTTGCCACGTGTGCTATAAAGATGATGTCGCACCTACGTGGGTGTGCCACTTTAGCTTCGTCTTCCTCCTCTCCTCTTCCTGATTCTTTCCTGAACATGCTGAGATATGCGTTGAACCAAGGTTACTAAAGTAATTGACGCCTTCGGATACCGTTCATGAGGAAGAGGAGGCCAAGGATAAGGCTGTGAGTCACTCCCGGGCTATCTAAATTTAAGGGAAATACTGGCGAATGCTATCCCGTCACGATGGGATGGTCTTGCGTAGGCACAACGCTTCGTGCACCCCTCCTCGCTTGCTCTGCCCTCCTTCTTCCTCCTTGCCACTGCAAGCCTCTGTGACCTCGCCAATGTCACCTCTATCCTCCACCGCCACCACCAGGTTATGGTTTGGGTTGGGATTCAGGGAGGTTCGTGCTCCCCGGGCTTAGAGAGAGGCTAGGGAGGGTGTGGCCCGGCGGTGGGAGGGAATTATGGTGGGGGATTGACGCCAATGACCGAAGTTAGGGTGGACAGGGCTAACATGGTGGTGGGAGGGTGAGGGAGGACCAGCGAGGCAGCGAAGGTGCTACCGACCGCCGGTGGTGGCTAACGGTGGTGGAGGTGCATGAAGTATGCTGGAGATGAAAAAGAAGGGAGAGGAGAAGGGCAAGGGTGGAGCTGCCACGCGTGCGGCCGTGGAGGAAAACAGAGCCATGCGTGTGTGGTTTTTTTCGTCACTAGACGGTACCGTTTGAAACAGTACCGTATAAATCTCACATGGAGGGTATAGCTATCAAATCAAGAATTTTCAGTTAAATAGAATAGTTTGGATATACAAATGGGCAAAAAAAGAAGTGCATAGAAATATGAAGCAACAAGCAATAGGGGTGACATACACAATTTCCTCATTGGTTTTCATGTAACATAATTACATATACAAATTAAAGTAAAAAACTTTACATGAAATGTGATGTACATGGGAATATGGTATAGCAGAATATATACCATATTATTAAAGGAAAATAACTCATCTGTTATTGCAAAGCTACCTAATATCTTGCATGCCATCATTTAGAGACTTATCCCTATGACATCGTAAATAGCAAATATTGTCCTCCATGCTACTGCCGTCAATGTCTGTTAGTTTCTACCGTTACACGTACTCGTAATGCTCAAAATACTCTTTACACTTATGTGGCTGACCAGTGGGACCCATATGGTAGTCCTTCCTACTTCTTCTTCCCTCTTCACTTCTCTCTCTCTTAATTTTCAGCCGGCCCTCCTCCCTCTCCTCCTCCTATGGCCTAGAGAATTGTAAAAGCAGGAGCAAAATAGTTTTTTCTCAGCACCTTAACGGTTCGATTGACGGAAAATAATCAATAATGGCATATAAGACAATACTGAACTGACTGCAATGGCAAGTAAGGCAGAGACGATACAACAATGGCACATAAAGGCTATCTGACTATATAATGGCATAAAAATATTACACTAACATGTATGATGAGCTGGTGAGACAGATGGGAGTGCACTCATTTTGAATCAAAACAAAAGCTATGAGTTTCACTTACATAAACTCCTCATATATATAGGACATATTTGTTATTAACTAAGAAATTTAACTCCCCAAAAGATTATGTTGTTGTTCCGTAAAACATTTTATTTTTAGTTATTTCTAGTTGTTTTTCCTTTTCTTTCTGAACCCAGTCCATGATTGGGCCCTGTAGTCGGACGTGGTGGATGAGGAAGCCATGAGATGAGGAAGGCAGATGCTCCATATGTCGGACGTGGTGGCACCTGGCCCTGCCATTACAACACCATTCCATTCCTAGCTCCTCGAATGGTTCTCCGTTTGGTTGATATCGACATGCTTTTCTTCTCAACATGAAGGTATGCATTACCATGTTTGGACCTCCAAAGAATTTTATACGCAGTCGCTTTGGCATTCTTGTGAAGACAATCTATCACCTTTGGAAGCATGATCTTGTCCAATTGTTCCAAGGTAATGTTTGTACGCAAGCAATGTTGCTCCTCACCATAAATCACCTTTGTCACTGAACTCTCAAATGTAGGCCGCAAGTGGCCTTCTGAAAGAAGCATGGGGCATAAAGACGAGTCCAAGTTTCAGATGTGTAAATTCTTTTAGGGAACCTCTCTTTCTTTGCATGGTTGTCATCTGTTTATCGTACTCAAACAATGAGACGTGTCGCTCCAAGTACACATCAATAATAGGTTCTAGAGAAGTATCCGATAATTCTACGGTGTCTATGTTGTCACGATCACAACTCTTTAGCAGATCTCGCTGCTTGCAACATAGTGGGTTTGGGCGAGACCACTATGTGCTACGACATGAGTGGCATGGCAATGGCACCTAGGAGAAGTCTTGCGTGCGTAGCTGAGTAAGTTTTTTCCTAAAGTTTCTAGACTTGAAATGAGGGGTAAATACCGCAAGCACCTCACTGCAATGCCAAGTATGTCCATGCTCTCTGAAAGCCGCAAAATCATACCAAAGAAGAAACTATCCTCGAGTGCATTAGCATCTTTGTACGCGAGCTTGGAAACATGTATCATCTTCGGCATTGATGGTGTTGGCCTGATCAGTCATCTTAGGGCATGTGTAATAGTGGCCCTATTCTGCTCTCATCACTTTAGAAATAGGATCATGAATAGTGAAAATAGGATTAGGAGTAAAATATAAGATAGAGATATAAAATAGGGCTAGAATAGGATCAGGGTTGTGTTGAGGATAAAATAGAACCAAGATAGGATAGATTAGGATAAGATTAGCGTTGCATATGTCTATAGGAATGACCGTTGTTGATGGTCATAGCCAGCAGAGGAGCTCAGGGACGCCGGAAGCTCTGAGCTAGAGAGCGAAGGGGCCCAAGCAGAGCATGATAATTAATCATGTTGTCCCGTGTAGTGTAGGATTGAGGAACTTGATAAACAGATTCAAGCTATGGCCCTAGGGGCAGCCAAATGCACACTAATTCGAGGTAGGACGGCATAACTCTTACGTGGTAGAAGGCGACATGACTGTTGTAGGTGCTAGGCTGACCTGGGCAGCACGATCTATGTCCATCGGCGAAGCAAAGGGCTCAATGTCGGCTATCGCTAGGTTGAAGAGCTGTCCTACTTAGGATTGTGGTAGCGTACAACGGTCTTGCTGGCGTAGGTGTGATCGTAGTTAGGTCTGGTTCTTTTCGGCTAAATGTAGCTAATTAAAGATTATAATCTGAAAAAAGTTATGTGTTCTTGATAGGAGGATTAGAGTCTAAAAATTATTTTGAAAAAAGAAAAATGGTTTTGAAAGATTTAAGAAGAATGACTAAAAGCCTTAAAAAATGGATACAAAGTGTAACAACGTTTAACATATATGAAAATAACAAATTTCGAGCCGTAGCTTTTAATTTAATTTAAGTTGAAAAGATCAAGGCCCAGTGGCTCAACATTGCAATGTCAATGTTACTTGGTCAACGGCTTTCTGGCCAACCATGCATGTGGTTTAGTTGTTGTTGACGTGATTGGGTCACCAGATGAGGTGGTGTCAAGATCACAACAAGTATGGCAGTGTGTCTAGCTATAGGCAAAGTTTGCGACGTAGCACCGTAGTGTGTGTTTTGCAATGTGCCCGTTGTTTTTTTTTTCTTCTATTCTTGTGTGTTTGGTGCAATATGCCTGCTGCTTTTGTTCTTGCATTCTCTCCTTATAATGAAATGACAGAGATCCTGCGTTATTATAAAAAAACATTATGGAGTAGGAGATCAAAATAAAAATATGTCATTTGCTATTTCACTTCAGTGGTCATGGAACAACCAAGGTGTACATTCTAGAAATAATGACTAGCATCACATAAATGATACAGCTATTTTCGGTGATTTAACATAGCTCTTTCCTCTTCTTATAGTGTTTGTTCCTTGCAATCGCAAACTTTGACTTGCGGATTTCACAGGTAGTTATGTTACTGTAGTATGGTGGCAAGTGAGATTTCCATACTACAGCCTCAAATCTCCCTAGTGGTGTGACACTTCCAAAAATGACTTCATCCATTGTTATCTTTGGAATTTCTTCATGAGTCACTTCTCCCCGGACGGTGGCGGTGGCTTGGAGTATTTGCTGATCAGGAAGGACATGCATCTGCTAACAAGTTCACCAAAATAGGCAGTCAACAGCACCTGCTACTTGATCATTTCTATCATTTCTGTTTCTAATAGTCTGTCTCGGTTATTAATAGTCCATAATAACACCATGTATAACGCATGGTTGTTGAAGAGATGCTTGGATAAAAACCAGTTTATTTTGACACGTAAGATTCACATGTGCTTCCGGAGGTGCGTAGAAGAGAGGGAAAGATGCTTATAATGGTACCGAAGCTAGGATGATGTTCACACCTATTTTCTTCACTTTTTACAATATCTAAGCACCTGCATGTATTGGAGAAGACACTTTTTATTTAGACACTTAATGATATGGCAATTCTTTTTTTTTAAGAATCTAGAGGAGCAGCTCATGATGAAATTCTTGCAGACTATGTACGTGACCTATTAATGTTTTCCTAATTAATTGAACAATAAGTACATTTTTTTTCCCAGTGCGTAATAACAATGGTGAGGGGCAGCCAAATTGAAGGCAACGAAGACCAATGGATTTCCGATGAAATTGGGACGTGGGAAAAGGGTGGCTGAAAGGAGGGAAAACTATCAAATGTCAAGGAAATGTAATATCGGAACAGGAGCTACAGCCGTACAGGACACAAAATTACAAATGTCCACGGAATGGATTGGCTTTTTCTGACGCGCAAAGCAAATGGACTGCTTCTGTCTGAACATGAACCTTGACTTACCTAACCAACAATGACCAGAAAGGCAGAAACATAGCATGGACAGCGCAGTGGCGTAGCCAGGATTTTAGGATTGGTTGTGCCAACTTATAAAAAAAAAATGCAACTACGCAACTTACATACCTACATATAAATGTAGAATGCATCAAACACAATTACACAAAATATGAAGATAATAATAAGCCTACATTTAAAGAGATGCAATATCTCCATTCCTCTTCATGTTACAAGAGACCTATATTTAAAGTTTCAAACAAATAAATTAATAAGAGAAGTTAAACTACAATACTAGATGACAATACTAGTATACTACAATAGCACATTGTGGTGTGAATATGGGAATTAGACTTTAGACAATTACTAGATGACAATTTAGTAGATTACCTAGGTATTTACTGTTTTAGACATTTAGTAGATGACAATTTAGTAGATTACCTAGGGATTTACATTTACTATTTTAGACATTTAGTAGATGACTAGATGACATAACCTAATCACCTAATGTCAATAGCACATTGTGGTGTGAATATTTGAATTAATTAACACTGAATTAGTAGATGACAATTTAGTAGATGACAATTTAATAGATCACCTAGGAACCGAGTCACTGAGACAACTCCTGACCTCCTGTTCCTACTGACCTACTCATCTCAGTGCTCAGCTGCGGTGCTGCCGACGGCGGTGGAGTTGGAGATTGGGGCCGCCGCTGGGCCGGGAGGCAGTGGCCGAGGCGCAGACAGCCGAGGCGGGAGGTGCCAAGGTGGGGCCGGGCTAGGGACAAGCCGAGGCTGCCGAGCGCCCGAGCCGAGGCCGAATTGCTCAGGTCGGCCGCCGGGCGAAGCGTGCTCGCTGCCTAGCCTTCGGGTCCGGGCGGCTTGACACTCGCAGCCTGCTCGGCTGTCCGGAGGCGGGCGCGCTGGCGCGGAGCTGCCAGCTGGGAACTCAGACGCCGACACGGGATGGGAAGGGCGGGCGGGCTGGAGCTCGAGGCGGCGGCGGCGGCGGCGGCCAGCAATGGCACACGCTGGGCTAGGGCAGCCGCAGTAGGGGTCGGCGCCTCAGCCAGTCAGCCCTCAGGGGTCACTTGGAGACAGACCTGGGCTTGAGGAGTGGGGGGTACTAGGCTGGGTTGGTCCAAGATTAGTTGGGCCATGGCCCAACCGTGCCAACTACCAGCTCCGCCCCTCGGACAGAGTTGAGACATATTACATCGCATAGCTCATTATCTTGTGCACCAGTTGCACTAATTAATGGAGATTTTCCTCGTTATGTTTTGAGCACTTCTACTGCACTTAGGGATAAGCGTTCTCTACACCATTGAATTAAATATATACGATTCAGATATACTCTTCTAACCCTAGAGGATAAGACTTCCTATATAGTTAGACAAAAGAAATAATGGCCCATAATATTTTAAATGCTTTTTAAAAAATTTGTCTCTTCATCAATAAGAATTACTCTAAGCCATCGGCACTGGCCGTGGAGGATATCCAACGAAGGATACCGAGGTTACCAAGTACGTAAGTGTCGATGAATTGCGTCGGTAATATATTTTATAGGGCTATGCGAAAGATCACAACTCGATGGTAGCACAGGGGGCAGGATTTATACAGGTTCAGGCCCTCTCGAAAAGGTAATACCCTACTCCTGTGCTCGAGGATTTGTATTATGGGGTGTCGATCACAATGAATAGGGGATGATCACAATGATCGTATGATCTCGCCTAAGATTGCACGAGATCGGATGTGTTTGGAGATGATTTCAGATGCTGATGTCAATGTGTCTAACTAGGGACCCCGACCCCCTTTATATAATGTAAGGGGTAGGGTTACAGATTGGTTTCCTAATCCGTATTAGGGAGATAAGAGATATGGCCGAGTCGGCTTCGCTTATCTCCACGAATTCGAGTAGAATTAGGATCCTACTTCTTGTAGAACAAGTCAGGCCGCACCGTCCTCCAAGCCCGTCTTCTAGAAGATTCACACGAATCGGCCCAAGGAGACGGTGCGTCCAATCGCCTGTCTCCAAATATGCGGGACCCATGTTGTCCACAGTAGCCCTTGAGTGCTTCGTGACTGAGTTGTTTAATTCTGAGTTCGGCTTGTAGCCCATCAAATGTAATCCGAGTGGCATCAGTCTTTGTTCGGTTGATGTAGTTCTGCTCGCCGAGTAACCTGCTGATCAAACAACACAGTTGCAAAGGACTCAAGAGAAAATCTCAAGCCTCTAAAAAGGTGTTTGGTATCCAGTCCGACTGGTCGGTATGCTGGCTATTGGCCCCACGGAGAGGCATATCTTAAAAATGGATGTAGCCGAGTGATCAGTGTCACCCTGTCTTATCCTCCCTGCAACGAATCATGACATTCGGGTCTGATTGACAGAACTCGACATTCGGTCCAGCAGGAGACATGCCACAATTCGTGTATTAGGGTGTTCAGGCGCCCTGACCCGGCTTAGTGCAGTATCAAGCTAGTGATTCTCGGGAGAATACGCCCGCCTCCAAGTCAAGGTCATTCGAGTGGTGTTTGTCATGATGACGAACGATCCAGAGATGTGCCACTGAGACTTGACTGAAGAGGTAACTCTTGATACCCGATCCGACTAAAAGTCACACCGACTATTGACCCCAGGAGGTACTGAAAGACCGGGCTAGGCGGCTAGAAGGGGGGTTGAATAGACGCCAAATGGAAATCGACGTTTTCTTCAACAACGCACCCCAAACAACTTAAACATGCAGCGGGAAAACATTCTAGACAGTAGCACATACCCCTAGTAAAAAACTCACGAATTAAAATCCGTGGATCATATGGTCATGGGGATTTTTTCTGTGGTGCTTCTGGTTGTTAAGAACCCAAAAAAAAAAGAATTAGGTCTAAAGCTACTTTAGATAAATAGAAACAATTCAAACAAGCTAGACTACTTTCTGGAAAGTAAAAGCAGATTCCAAAAGAAAAGCACTGTAATCAAGAGGTGTTTTCTCCCATTCTGTGACCCCCAATGTTTTTATAGATTTTTATCAATAGAGATATATAAGTTACGGATCACATCTCCAAATTTCACCTTAATATCAAGTACATAAAAAATCAACCGAAAAGAACAAGAGGTTCTGCCAGAAACTTCGACTAGAAAATTTGGGGCTCGGTATTCACCTCATGGCTCCCAGATGGTGCGTCAAATGGACTTAAAATTTTTATCACAGTTAGATATATAAGTTCCGCACCTTTTCCCATAAGAATCACTCAAAAAAGATTTTTCTATATTGTTTTAAAAATCAAACAATAACTGCTGTGCGAAGAAAACTTTCTGGACAGCACTGCAACTAGAAGATGAACTTGATCTCTATTCTCTCCTAGATTGCAAGAAGATTATCAAATCATATTTGCAACCTCAAGCCATCATGGATCAGTAGAAAATAGAAGAAAATGAGATAAATAAACTAGATGCAAACAAGAATACTAAAGAAACAAGATCAAACACAGGAACTAGAAAAGAACTTGGATGAACATGGCTGATTTCTATTGCATCAGTTTGGGGGTAATACAAAGCCACACCAAGGTGGGCAAAGCACTTCAGAAGTGCACTCTAAACACACCCAAACCTCAGTCCACTCCCTCTTACCAATCTGAATGGGAGGCATCCCCTCCTCTCCTTTTATAGCCCAAAGGTGGAGTAGCTCTCAAGCCAACTACTCTCCACCCTTTGGGCCGCTCCCTCCATCGACTCGCCGGTGATGTCTCGCTCGCCATGGATTTGACGCTCTTGTCTTGCGTACGCTCCATCGTGCCCCGACTCCGGTGGCTCGCCTCCAGCAGCTGCGACACTCCTCCTGGGTCTAGCCATCACTGCAATCGCCCGCCTCTCCCCACGGACAGCGCCAACTGTCACCGGAAAATCCGCCGACGGTGAGAACCGGCGCCCCTCCCCGGTGATAGAGAGGACGCCAAGAGAGAGGTGGTGAGAGAGTCGAGCGCTCAGTGAATAAACCAGTGTTAATGTGAATGATCAGAATGCTTCCCCCCTTTCATTCATGAGCTTATCTATTTATACAACTTTAGGGCCAGGGTTTAAATACATGAGGAATACCCAAAGTACCCTGACCCATGGGGGAATACCCAGATTACCCTAAACTCTGGATCGTCGATCCCACGATCAATGGCTACAATTGTTTTCTTACAATCCACGTTATCCTATTTCCTTACATGCCCTTGGGGGGCATATTCTGACAAAGTTGTTGATTTGATTTGATTCGATTCGTTCTTGTCAGAGGCTGTCGCGAAGTCTTCGTCTTCTGACCTGAAACTTGTGAAAGATCATTCTCGGTCATCCCGAAGAGTCTTTGTGATTTCCTCGTCCGGGCACTCTTTTCGTTTGAAGGAAATCCCGAGGACTCTCCATCCCGAAGACCCTCCTTACTTGAGATATACTCGGAATACTCTACCCTTCGCGTATGTCCACACCTCCCATCCACGGTCTGACGAAGCTTATCTTGGATGAACTTCCTCATGCTCCCCTTCGGTTAACACTTTACGCGAAGAACCCTCACAACATCTTCGTGAACACCCACCTCTCCTAGAGATGGGTTGGCTGCCCCTACAACAGAAGCCCCTTACTGTCACGTCGCCACCTCGCCGTGGTGTCTGGCCGGAATATCCAGCCCCCCCTTCTCCACGTCGAGGTGGTGTTCCCGAAGATGTTTCCTTTCTGTCTCCATTGGTATCTTCGCTGGTTGATGTGACTTGGACTAGACAGTCTGACACTGTCAGTGTTGTCGAAGTCCGCGCGTTGATCCCAGCCATTGATGATCACACGCGTCATCAGATCTGTAGGCGCCCGTTGGGATTTTCGCTCTATATATATATATTTTTTCCTACGCCTGTTCGGTTTCTTTGCGACGCATCATCGCCGTTGATGTGGACACGTGGCGCTCATCCGGATGATCGCGGTTTCTATATAAGGGTCTATGTTACTGTTCTTCTTCCCCACTCGCGTTCTTCAAACCTAACCTCCTGCCGTTCCGATACTCTTGCCTCCGCGCTCTGCTTCCACCGCCGCCGGTTCCCTTGCTTCTTGCACGCTCCATCCGCTGCCGCCAACTCTCCCGCTCCTGCATCCTCCTCCGGCCACCATCTGTTTGCCATTCCTTCCGTACTCCTGTCGCCTGCAGATCATTGTTGCTGGTTCGTCACTGTTCTTCACCGCCGACTAAGTTTGCAGGTATGTTCTTCGCCCGCTTTTTTGCTTGATTTGGGATACATTTTTCAGATGTTTGGTGAGTTCAACGCCGTCGAATTTGGCCAGCATGATTTTTGTGTCATTTTGCAAGTTCATTGCTGCCCCGATCCCCGTTTCGTCTGCGCTTGTTCTTGTTCCTTGCTCCTCTTTTTTTTAAAATATATATATATATTATCCCGAAGGGCTGTTTCACAGGAGTGCTGACTTTTCAACTTTTTATGCAGTTCCCTTAATCTTCGATGGCCCCGAAGAAAATCCTAAGCTCGGCAGATCTTGCGCGGCTGTCTTGGGAGTTGGGACCGTCTAGGATGACCTCGGATCTGCTCTCGAAGGTGTCGGACGGATCCTTCGCTGATGACGACGACTTCAGGTTGCCGGGGCAAGAGACAACTCCTCAGCAGAATGCCGACGAGGCCGTCGTCTTCCACTCCCAGGTGCAAGCTGGTCTTCGGATTCCCTGCACTAGCCTCGTCGGAGAAGTCCTCGAGTCAGACAAGGCGCAGCTCAGACACCTTCGCCAAACGCCGTGGCACGGCTTTGCGGTGTTCGAGTGGGCGCCCGAGCCATGGAGCACAACCCAATACCGAAGTTTTGGATTTATTCACGAGGGCCGGTGGCAGGGGAAGACCAGCGGCAGCCCTTTTGGATGTCTGAACTTCGTCGTGAAGGCGGCACACCTCGCGGATTTTCCTTCACTGGCTACGAAGAAGAAGTGGGACGGCGCTACGGGGCTAAGCTGGAAGCTGTTCTGGTTTTACCAGAAGGTTGATGAAGCTGACTCCTCGCTAAGGTACATCCCAGGAGCAGCCGACTGTGTCAAATATCCGGTAGAGAAGCTCAACGGTTCCAAAGAGGCGCAGAGGTTGCTACTGCAGAGGATCAGCAAACGCTTCTCAATGCGTTCACTTGCCGAGGAGTTCTATACTGCCACGGTGGGGCCGCTGATGTGCTCCTGGGAAAGGTTTGTGGTTGTGGATGACGGAGGCGACCACCTTGCGCTACGTGACCAGGACCACCGACCTCGGAAGCTGGAAACAGCTATGGAGAGGGCCGAGGAATGTTGAGGCCATCGCAGACGGTGGCGCTGGCTCGAAGTGGGGTGGACGTCAGATCAACCGCATCCTTGGGGTAGTTACCCCCTGGACGGAGCCCGAGCCGAAGAGGGCCGAGAAAAGGAAGATTGCCGAGGTGATCACCGCCGGCCCGTCAAAACGTCCTCGTGGTGACTATTTTTCCAACCACCAGACACCTTTGATTTGCTTCTTCTGACTTTCTTTTTTAACTTAGCTGCAAGTGTGGAGGACTAGGAAGGAGATGAAGAGGAGGTTGAAGAGGAGGGTCACCCTGTCGAGGACGACCACACCTCACCGGACGCGCAAAGCGCCGCAAGTGGTGGAGATGATCCTCTCGACGTCCTGGTCAGGAAGACCCCCTCGGGACCTGTAGATCCCGAACATGGCTCCAACGAGCTACAAGATAGTCATGGAGCTGGGTCTCTTCCTTCGGGTCGAGGCCCTCCGACTCCTGATGCAGCGTCCTTGGATATCCAGGCGGAGGCCGAGAACTATACCGCCGGCATCGTCGTCGACACGGAATTTTGGTTGGCCGATTCTCCTTCCATCGAAGGTTAAACTTCTATCCTCAGTACCTCTCCTTTCTTTATTATTTTTATTTTTTATTTAACTTCTTATGTTGTTCTTTTCTTCAGAGGGAGTCAACGAAGAGCTACCTTCGGCGTCCATGCGCGGGGCCGTTGGTGGCAATACCGACGCTATCTTATCATTGGTGGCAACTGCAGTTGCAGAGGGGGGGCCCTCGCCCTCTGCCCCCCGCGTGCCTGGCGCTTCCCCTGCGCCCGGTGCCACTTCTTCGGCCGCGGCGACAACTATAGAGGGTGGAGCCTCTCGAGCTACCCCCTTGCCCAGTGGGGCCCCTGCTTCCGGGGATTTCTTTGTTGAGCCCACCGCCATCCTTCGTGATGAGCATCTGGACTCAATCCTCGGGGGTGTGCCCTCGTCAGTCCTTGATCGTTGCGAGGCGTTCCCTTTACTGGTGAACAAGCGCAACGTCGAGCTGAGTCTCGCTTCGGTAATATATACATTCTTAATATTTATTATGTTTTGTTTTAGAGTCTTCGCGTTACTTATGTTTGTATCACTCTTTTCAGAGTTTAGTTTGGAACCGTGCTGCCACGGCACAAGTGGTAGATCTCTCGGAGAAGTGCGTATCTCTCAAGGATCGCGTGGCTACCCTTGACCGAGAGAACCACACTCTTCGAGAAGTCAGTGCGAAGGAGAAGGAGCTGGTGACCCTTCTCAGGTCAGAGAAGGAACAGATGGAACAGCGTGCAAAAACCGCCGAGGAGGCTCTGGCTGCGCTCCGCACCGAGTTTGATGCCCAACAAGCTGAGTTGGAGTCGTCGCGCAAAGAATGCAATGGCCTGCGCGACGAAGTGAGAAATGGGGCTGTGGAACTTGGAGCTCTTCACAGCTCTGGGGCGAAGGTCAAACAACAATTGGAGGCACTGCAAGCGGAATTACTCTTTCTGAATCAGGCTTTTGCTAAGGAAATCACCAGACTCGGGACTGTAGCTGTGAGTGCCCCCCCGAAGAATCCAGCGCTGGCTGTCAAATATCTAAAGGAAGCCATCGGGACCTTCGTCGAAGGGTCTTTGCGTTATGGATCCGACTGCGCAGTCAGCTCTGTTTGCACCCTTACAGCGAAACTAAAGGGTGTTGGGTGCACACACTTTTTAGGTAACCCTTTTTCAAGTGTGCCCTACCCTTCGGCCTTCAATGCCAGCTCGTTCGACCGTGGTTCCCGCCAAGTTGTACGGGATTTTCTTGTTAATTTCTGGCGAGCCGGAGGGCCAGCTTACTGCCGCGCTTTTATGGCGCATGCGAGGAAGCAGACGTCTTCAACTCCTCTACCGAGGACTGCCGGCCATCAAGCATCAAGCGATATTCCAACTGCTCCTGTTTCTCAAGCTCCCAAAGATTCTTCAGATCCTAAGGGCAAGAGACCAGTGGAGTAGCATAGTTGCAGTTTTTGAGTTGTAGCTTCTCCTGATGTAATACGTAACCTTTCATTTTCTAAGTTTTCCTATTGTGTAAGCGAACATGTTTAACTATGTGATGTTTTGCTGTCATTTGGGCTAAGCTCATTGCTTTATCTCCTCGTATATTAACGTAGTTGGTATTTCCGAAGGCCTGTGTCTGTTCCAGGTTGTGTTTTGGGTGTTTGCTGGGAGCTCTTCTAGCCTCTCAGCAGCCCCTTGGTACACTAGGTTTTTATACCTTCGCGAAGGCTCGAGGCCCGCGAGGAATACAATTCGGGTGCTTGGCGCGAGTGCTCTTGGCCTCGCGCCAGCCCCTTAGCGTTTTAGCGCATTATACCTTCGCGAGGGCTCGTGGCCCGCGAAGAATACGATTCGGGTGCTTGGCGCGAGTGCTCTTGGCCTCGCGCCAGCCCCTTAGCGCTTTAGCGCATTATGCCTTCGCAAAGGCTCGTGACCCGTGAAGAATACGATTCGGGTGCTTGGCGCGAGTGCTCTGGGCCTCGCGCCAATTTCTTAGCGCTTTAGCGATTATGCCTTCAGCAAGGCTCGTGGCCCGCGAAGAATACGATTCGGGTGCTTGGCGCGAGTGCTCGGGCCTCGCGCCCGCCCTTAGCGCTTTAGCGATTATGCCTTCGCAAGGCTCGTGGGCCGCGAAGAATACGATTCGGTGCTTGGCGCGAGTGCTCTTGGCCTCACGCCAGCCCCTTAGCGCTTTAGCGCATTATGCCTTCGCGAAGGCTCGTGGCCCGCGAAGAATACGATTCGGGTGCTTGGCGCGAGTGCTCTTGGCCTCGCGCCAGCCCCTTAGCGCTTTAGCGCATTATGCCTTCGCGAAGGCTCGTGGCCCGCGAAGAATACGATTCGGGTGCTTGGCGCGAGTGCTCTTGGCCTCGCGCCAGCCCCTTAGCGCTTTAGCAAGATTATGCCTTCAAGGCTCGTGGCCCGCCGAAGAATACGATTCGAGTGCTTGGCGCGAGTGCTCTTGGCCTCGCCCCGGCCCTTAGCGCTTTAGCAAGATTATACCTTCAAGCGAAGGCTCGTTGCCGCGAAGAATACGATTCGGTGCTTGGCGCGAGTGCTCTTGGCCTCGCGCCAGCCCCTTAGCGCTTTAGCGCATTATGCCTTCGCGAAGGCTCGTGGCCCGCGAAGAACACGATTCGGGTGCTTGGCGCGAGTGCTCTTGGCCTCCCGCTAGCCCCTTAGCGCTTTAGCGCGTTATACCTTCGCGAAGACTCGTGGCCCGCGAAGAATACGGTTCGGGTGCTTGGCGCGAGTGCTCTTGGCCTCACGCCAACCCCTTAGTTAGTCTAAAAATTTCTGTACGGGAATGTTCCTTTTCTTCATTTCATTTGAAGTTACATCGTGGAGATTACATTCCCGAAGGATTTTTTCGGTCGCAGCCGGTTGTCTGCGCGTGAGTCTCGTTAAAAACTCCGCTCGTAAAACCCGTTAGGGAAAAAACCGAGTCGGAGAAAAGAGTACTCACCGCTTTTACATTCTTATGGGTAATATTTGATCAGGCTCTTCGCGTTCCAAGTATTTGGAACCGGAGAGCCGTCAAGGTTGGAGAGATGAAATGACCCTTGCCTTGTCTGCCTGTGTACGATGAAGGGTCCGTCCCAAATAGGTTCCAGTTTGGATGGCCGTTGTGGCATTCTTTGAAGGACCATGTCCCCTTCCTGGATTTCCCGTGGTCTCACACGCTTGTTGTAGGTTAACTCATTATACTTCTCTAAGGCTTGCTTTGCCTTGAGCCTGTCTTCCTCAACGGTATCTATTGGTGGTTGCTCCGTAATGTTGGCTCCACCTGTTATGATTCGAAGGGTCTTGGCCTGGATTTCAGCAGGTGTCACCGCCTCTTCGCCATACACCAGTCTAAAGGGGGAATACCCCGTTGGTCTTGTGGGTGTTGTACGAATTGCCCAAAGTGTCTTTTCTAACTCTTCTAGCCATTTTCCTTTTGACTCATCCACTAATCTTTTCTTTAATGATTTCATGATATTCTGATTTGCCCGTTCTACTGCGCCATTTGCTTGTGGATGTCCCACCGAGGCATAGCATATCTTGATGCCGAGGTCTTCGCAAAATGACTTGAATTTTGATGAAATAAACTGTGAGCCATTATCAGCCACTATCTCTTGAGGTATGCCAAATCTGCATATCACATTCTTCCAAAAGAAATGTTGAACTTTCGCCGCTGAAATATTCGTCAATGGTTCTGCTTCAACCCATTTGGTGAAGTAGTCAACTGCAACAATAATCCATTTGAAACCTCCCGAGGCCTGCTTGAGCTCTCCCACAATATCAATTCCCCACCTTGCGAAGGGCCACACTAGGGATGATGGCTGCAAGTTTGTTGGCGGAGCCTTCGGCTGGTTTGTCATCCATTAACATCCTCGACATCTTTTTACAAATTCCTCTGCGTCGCTGTTGGCCGTTGGCCAGTATATCCCCATGCGCAATACCTTTGTTGCTAGAGCTCTTGGGCTTTGATGCAAACCGCAGACTCCTACATGGGCTTCTGCTAGCGCCTCCTTTCCCTCTTCTTTAGAAACACATCTCATCCATGGTGTGACAACTCCTGACTTGTAGAGAAGGCCATCCATCATTATGTATGTCCTTGCTCGTTGTTTTGTTGTGTAAGCTTTTTTGCTATCCTCCGGTAATTCGCCATCACGAATGTACTTGACAATGATCGTTCGCCAATCTTCATCTAAGGATCGTGCTATAAGCTGCACCTCGGGACATATGGATGCTCGTGACACTGCTTCATAAAACACCCCTTCGGGTATTTTTGTGAAGTATGCCGCTGCTTTTGCCAGCTCGTCTGCCCTCATATTCTCTCCTCTTTGTATGGCTTTCACAGAGATTCCCTCGAAATGCTTTTCCATTGTTCTTACTGCTTCTAGATACTTTGCCATTTCGGCATCCTTGGCTTGAAAATCCTTTGTGATTTGTCCTTCTATTAGTTTTGAGTCGGTGTAGACAACGACTCTTTTTGCGCCGAGTGACTTCGCTTTCCGAAGGCCCAACAGGAGTCCTTCATATTCCGCCGCGTTGTTTGTCGTTTTAAAATTTAGCCTCAGGGAATACTCTGTACTTTGTCCTTCGGGTCGGGCCATAATCGCCAACGCCCGGCCCTTCTAACGTAAAGGAACCATCGGATTTAATGCTCCATAAGGGAGGTAATGCTGGTCCATGTACCAAAACTTCGGCTGACCATTCAGAGATGAAGTCGGCCAGTGCCTGAGCTTTTATAGCTGTCCTCGGCTCAAAGGTGATGTCGAAGGGTGCTAGTTCAGCAGCCCATTTTGCTATTCTTGACGTGGCATCTTTGTTCTCGAAGATAGATTTAAGAGGGTACGCTGTGAGTACTTTTATCTTGAATTCTTGAAAGTAGTGCCGTAATTTTCTTGATGCCATAAGTAACGCGTAAGCTATTTTCTCCAGCTCAATATAGTTTCTCCTCGCCCCTTGCAACGATTCCAAGACGTAGTATACCGGCATTTGTCCTCCCCCGACTTCATCTTTGACAAGGACTGCGCTGACTGTAAAGTGGCTTGCTGCCAGATATAAGGTTAGATATGCTGCCCCCTTCGGGCTAGCGAGTCTTGGTAATTGTTGGAGATGATCCTTCAGCTTCGCGAAGGCGTCTTTGCATTGCGGCCCCCACTCGAAGGGTGCTGTCCCCTTAATTGTGTTGAAGAAATGTTTGTGCTTTTCTGCAGCCTTTGGGAGAAATCTTCCTAGGGCTGCCAGCTTTCCCAGGAGGCTTTGTGCCTGTTTTTTGTTTTCTGGATCCTTCATGCATTGGATTGCATCTATCTTCTCTTTGTTTGCTTCTATCCCTCGGTGTGAAACAAGGAATCCCAGCAACTTCCCAGTTTCCACCGCGAAGGCACATTTTGTCGGGTTTAATTTTATACCTTCCGCCCGCAAACTAGCGAAGGTTTCTTGAATGTCTTCGCAGTGATCTCTTCTCTTCTTGCTTTTTACGACAATGTCATCGACATAAGCTTCCACGTTTCTCCCCATCTGTTTTGCCAGCACCTTCGCAATGAGTCTTGCAAACGTCGCCCCTGCATTCCTCAGACCGAAGGGCATTCTTCGGAAACAGTATGTGCCGAAAGGCGTAATGAACGCTGTCTTCTCTTCATCTTCTTTTCTCATATATACTTGATGATAGCCTGAGAAAGCATCCAGGAAACTCATTAGTTCGCACCCTGCCGTCGCATCAACCAACTGGTCGATTCTTGGCAAGGGAAAATCATCCTTCGGGCACGCTTTGTTAAGATTCGTGAAGTCAACACATAGTCTCCAGGTGCCATTTGACTTTTTTACCATCACCACATTAGCGAGCCACTCCGGGTATGCCACTTCCCGGATGACTTGCGCTTGACGTAACTTCTCCACTTCCTCCTTTGCTGCTTCTTGTCTGTCAAGCCCCATCTTCCTAAGTTTTTGTTTGATTGGTTTGGCATCTGTCTTCACATTCAGCGAATGTTCTATTATTTCTCTAGGAACTCCCTTAGATTCTCCTGACGCCCAAGCGAAGATGTCACTATTTTGCCGAAGCAAGTTGATGACTTTTTCTTCTTCTTCTTTGGAGAGGGCAGTTCCAATAGACACTGTTTTCTCTGTATTTTCCGGGAATAGCTGGATCTTCTTCGTTTCGCTTTCTAGCCTGACCTGGGGCTTGTAACCCTTCAGCCTATATTGGGAGTCAATCCTCTCGGTAGTCTGGATTGGCTTAAGTTTCGGTATGCCTTGGAGCTCATTCTTCCGTGCCGATTGCTGGCATCCTCGGACAGTCACGATGCCCCCTTCGGCTGGCATTTTCATGCAGAGATAGTTATGATGTATGATTTCCCCGAAGGCATTAATAATTCCTCTCCCGAAGATAGCATTATAGCGGTACTCCATATCAACGATATCAAAGCAGATACTTTTTGTCGTCTTCCTCTTGTCTTCGCGGAAAGTGACATGTAAGGTTATTTGGCCGATGGCAGCCACAGGTTCCCCTCCAAACCCTATCAATGGCATGTTTGATGGTGTTAGCCTATCTTCAGGAATGTTGAGCTGTTTGAACACACTTAAAAAGATGATGTCCGCTGAACTTCCTCCATCAACCAGCGTCCTTTGGACGTCATATTCAGCAATCTCGGCTGTGATCACGAAAGGGTCCTAATGTGGAAACTTCACGCCCTTGGCGTCAGTTGTATCGAATGTTATCGGCGGAGCTGGAGCTGGTTTGCTTGTTACTGAAACGTGCGACACTTCGCGGATAAACTCTTTTCTCTTTCTGTTTGATGGGAGATTCAACGAAGAGCCTCCGGTGATGACGTGGATGACTCTTCGGTTTGGTTCCTCGACGTTGTGAACCCTCTCGGGGGACCTGCGGTATTGATTTCTTGGACGCTGGTCTTGTCTTCTTTGCCTTTTCTGGTTCTGGTAGTTTTCACGTTGTGCCGTGACGTCTCTGCAGTCCTCGGTTATATGGGAGTAATTTCCCCATGCACCGCACAGTACTTCTTTTCTTTAGTTTCCTGGTTGCCTCCTCGAAACTTGTCATTCCTTTGATAATTTTCCCTTTGGTAATTGTCATTTCTTCGATCATCCCTTCTCGTGTTATCTCTTCGATTGTTGAACTCCTCTCTTCGGGGATTGTAATCCCTTCGAGGATGGTCCCCCCTTCTATTGTTATCGCTGGATCTTCGCTCCTCAAACCGCTTGGGTTCAATGTTGCTTACTCTCTTGTTAGAATTATGATGCTTTTTGTTTCTCTCTGAATTGCTCTCTTTGTGGTTATCACGGTCTTTGTTTGTATTAAGTTGGCCTTGCCTCCTCAAATTTTCCTCCTCTCCCTTTGCATATCCTTCGACTTCATCGTAAAGAAGCGCAGCTGATTGCGGGGGGTCCTAGGTTAGCTTGTGTAGAAGGGGTCCGGGTTGAAGACCTCTTCGGAATGCATTGATTACCGAAGAGTCAGAAACGTTCCTTATCTGGCATCGCACGGCAGCAAATCTTTTATAGTAATCTCTTGTGCTTTCCTTCTTGCCTTGTTCCAAAGCAAAGAGATCTCCTTCCACCATTCTTTGGATATAATTTCCTTGAAAATTGTTAGCGAAGGCATCTTTGAGTTGGTTCCATGAATGTATGGACCCTTGTGGTAGTGAAGTATACCAAAATAGTGCAGTGCCCTTCAGGGTTAACAGTAGACTCTTCGCTTTTATGTCATCATCTCCTCCTGCTGCTTCAACTGTTGTATCATATACATCCAGGAATTCGTTTGGATCAGTTTCTCCAGAGAATTTGAACACACTTGGCATCTTGAACCCTTCGGGCCATTTTTTGCCCCGAAGGTATGCGCTCAGAGGTCCTTCCGCAGCCTTTTTCGGCTGTGCCACCATTGCATTTTGCCGATATTGCTCCTGGTTCTCTTCCGGATATGGTACTCTCCGGGGCACGTAATGCTGTTGGGGCTGCATTGTCACGAGTTCTCTCCGGAGCAAGTCGATTTGTTCTTCTAGCAGCCTTCTCCTGTCTCGCAGGATGTTTTCAGCGGTTGTAGGGTCTTCGTGTTGGTGCTCTTGCATGGGATGGGTGGGTGGGTTTTGCTGCACCCCCTCCCGAGCGACTCTGCTGGGTCCAGGCTCGTCGAATCTCCCCCCGTCCACATCCGGGGCATCTTGACCCTGGTTTCTCCAGCCCTGCAAGTTGATGCCGGGAGCTCTTGGAGTGCTTCCGCCGGGTCCTTGCGCCGGCGCTCCCTCCTGCCGATGTTCAGCCGTTGGGGTAGTAGCGACCGCCCTTTGGGCCGCTCCCTCCATCGACTCGCCGGTGATGTCTCGCTCGCCATGGATTTGACGCTCTTGTCTTGCGTACGCTCCATCGTGCCCCGACTCCGGTGGCTCGCCTCCAGCAGCTGCGACACTCCTCCTGGGTCTAGCCATCACTGCAATCGCCCGCCTCTCCCCACGGACGGCGCCAACTGTCGCCGAAAAATCCGCCGACGGTGAGAACCGACGCCCCTCCCCGGTGATAGAGAGGACGCCGAGAGAGAGGTGGTGAGAGAGTCGAACGCTCAGTGAATAAACCAGTGTTAATGTGAATGATCAGAATGCTTCCCCCCTTTCATTCATGAGCTTATCTATTTATACAACTTTAGGGCCAGGGTTTACATGCATGAGGAATACCCAAAGTACCCTGACCCATGGGGGAATACCCAGATTATCCTAAACTCTGGATCGTCGATCCCACGATCAATGGCTACAATTGTTTTCTTACAATCCACATTATCCTATTTCCTTACATGCCCTTGGGGGGCATATTCTGACAAAGTTGTTGATTTGATTTGATTCGATTCGTTCTTGTCAGAGGCTGTCGCGAAGTCTTCGTCTTCTAACCTGAAACTTGTGAAAGATCATTCTTGGTCTTCCCGAAGAGTCTTTGTGATTTCCTCGTCCGGGCACTCTTTTCGTTTGAAGGAAATCCCGAGGACTCTCCATCCCGAGGACCCTCCTTACTTGAGATATACTCGGAATACTCTACCCTTCGCGTATGTCCACACCTCCCATCCACGGTCTGACGAAGCTTATCTTGGATGAACTTCCTCATGCTCCCCTTCGGTTAACACTTTACGCGAAGAACCCTCACAACATCTTCGTGAACACCCACCTCTCCTAGAGATGGGTTGGCTGCCCCTACAACACAACCGTCCCACGCAACCTCCTTGTCGTTCTGGACCCAGGAACCGCCAGTTCGTGTCCCGACACGTCGCTGACCACGGTCCACCAAGACCTGTACCACAAAGATTAGCCAACACACCATACTTACCTTCCTTACCTGCAAGGTTAGTCCATAATCAATCACATCCAAGACATGCACAAGTTTTCCGAACAACCCATCGAAAATCCGTGCACAATCGGTGCAACCCGCGTCAAGACCCAAAAACCCTAGGAAAACCTGACGAAGCCTCGATCGTCTCAAAACCTTCGTGTTACGCTCAAAACACTTGTCAATATGCTCATCATCAACATAGGGCCACCTCCTCATGGTTTCACAATCTCCCCCTTGATGAGTATATTGACAAACACTGGAAAAAGGTTTTGAAAGGCGAAAAAAAATGTCGGACTAACAAAGCAAAGTGATTGCCAAAGATCATACTTGGACCAAGGAAAGAGCAATTGGTCAACATGTCCAAGTATAACAAATTTTTTTTAATATCCCAATTTTGAAATTTCTTCCTCTTTTTTTTTTAAATGTTGCCTTTTCTCCCTCTTTTTGAACATGGAACAAATTATGCCCTTTTTCCAGAAATTTCTCCCCCTTTGGCAATATAGGCATCAAGAAAATCAAAGAGAAGAAAGAGCATGTAGGCAAATGCAAATGCACCCTAGGGAGCTTTGTAGAATATGCGAATGAACATGAAGCATAGATCACTTACATCAAGCTAAACAAGTTAAACCAAAAGCTTACAAGTTCATACAGAATTGCTCATATTTTATCCAAGCTATCTAGCAAAACAAGAATGCCAATTTTGTCATGAGGAAACTAGAGCATTACAAGGCCAATCTCAAAACTAAATACTAATGCTAATGCAAAGATCAAAGGAGCATCAAATGAGCAACTCAAGCAACAAATGAGAAAGTTAGATTTTATGCAAAGACCTTTTGCTCGATTACTTCCAAACTTTTTCTCTTTTTTTTGTTTTCCTTTAGCAAACTCAGATTTTGGAGAGAGATCCTTAGCAAAGCACATCCCCGACTAAGAGCCATCGACAAAGGCCTCCTAGGTCCCTCTCCTCCTCATGTTTGTTTGCATTTTTTTCTCTCTTTTTTTAACATTTCATATTTTTTTTGGTTTTTCCATGTACATGAGCAAGGGTCACATAATCAAAAGCTTACTCAAGTTGCAAGAAGTACTCAAATGATGAACAAAAGATCATCAACCCTAGCATGAGCATTTAGTAGAGAGACTAGCAAATAAAAGCCACAAGTCTCATCAAGTTTTCATTAAAGCATGAAAATCATTTAATTTTCAGCTAGCGTAGCAAGTGTAAATGTTGGCAAATTAAGCATGAACAAGCTAGCAAAGGTCATCACTAAGTTAGCAAGATGTAGACCTCTCACTTAAATTCAAAAGTATAGTAGACAAAGCTCGGAAATGAAAATAAGTCTAAATGCCATGCAAAATGCAATAAAATCTCCAAACTCCCCCTCAAACCAAAAATCATTCAACCAAATGAAAACAGAATAGATAAGGAGCTGTAGAAACTCACAGGGCAGTCCAAGAACAAAGATGAGAGACAGATAACTCTAAGGCTCAGAAACACACTCATCTACCCCAAGCCACAGACTAGGAAAGCAAGCCTACGACTCGACTACTAGAGAGTCTAGACACAAACCCTGTCTACCTAGGGGGCCCAACACCTGCTAGACCCAAAAGCCTGTGTGAAACTCAACTAGCTAGAGTAGAGGACATTGCTAATCACGCATGATAGCAACCTATGGGGTAAGAAGCAGTGGCTAAAGAAGTGGAACTGACTCTCTAATCTTGCCCAAGACTAAGCCCAGAATGCAAATATGCAAATGCAGAAATTTAAAAGCATATATACATATAGACATATAATACAAAGACTAGCTTCCCCTCAACTAATGCCTAAAGGGCTCACTACCCCAAGCTCTCCCCTGAGAGCCACAAACCTAGAGCTGTCCAAGGGCTTGGTGAAGATATCAGCAAGCTGGTGGTCACTCTCCATGAACTGAAGCACTATATCTCTCTTTTCTATATGGTCTCTAAGAAAGTGATACCTGATATCTATGTGCTTTGTCCTAGAGTGTTGCACTGGGTTTTTGGCAATGTTTATGGCAGAAGTGTTGTCATAGAAAAGTGGAACACTATCTAAGGTCAACCCAAAGTCCCTCAAGGTAGAACACATCCAAAGTACTTGACTACAGCAACTAGTCTGCAGCCCACGTGCTCGGCCTCGAGAGTGGATGTGCAACACCATTTGCTTCCTAGAGGACCAAGAGACAAGGAAGTGCCAAGAAATTGGCAAGTGCGGAAGTGCTCTTCCTATCTATCCTCTGACCAAAGAAAGTCTCAGCATCTGAAAAGGCTCTAAGGGACAGACAAGAAGAGGAAGAGTACCAAATCCCAAAGTCCAGGGTAGCTCTAAGGTAGCGGAAGATGCGCTTCACCGCCTGAAGTGGGAAACGCGAGGAGAAGCCTGAAAGCGAGCACAAAGACACACAACGAAGTGTATGTCCGGCCTGGAAGAGGTAAGGTACAGGAGAGAGCCTATCATGCTTCTATACTCCTTCTGGTCAACCGGTTCACCATTTTCATCAGGCTCAAGAGCTGTGATGGTTGCCATAGGAGTTTGAATAGGTTTGCCATAGGACAAAGCAAACCGCTTGAGAAGATCTCTAGTGTACTTGCTCTGGTGGAGAAAGATCCCCTCAGGGGTCTGCTTGATCTGGAAGCCAAGGAAGAAAGCCAACTCCCCCATCATGCTCATCTCAAACTCTGAACTCATCACACTGGAGAAATTAGAGACAAGCTGATGGGAAGAGCCTCCAAAGATTATGTCATCGACATAGATTTGCACAAGGAGGAAATCTGAGCCAACTCTCTTGGTGAAAAGGGTCTTATCTACACTACCCATGGCAAAACCATTCCCAAGCAAATAGGACTTCAGCCGCTCATACCATGCTCTAGGAGCTTGCTTCAGTCCATACAAAGCTTTTGACAATTTGAACACATGATCAGAAAACTTCGAATTTTCAAATCCAGGAGGTTGTTTGACATAGACCTCCTCTTCAATAAATCCATTCAAGAAGGCACTTTTGACATCCATTTGAAAAAGTTTGAAACCCTTGGATGCAACAAAAGTAAGAAGAATCCTGATCGCCTCAAGTCTAGCAACAGGAGCAAATGTTTCCTCAAGGTCAAACCGCTCGACTTGAGAGAAACCATGTGCTACCAATCTGGCTTTATTTTTCACTACTACCCCATCCTCACTACACTTATTCTTGAAGACCCACTTAGTGCCTATAACATTGTGTCCTGGGGGTCTCTCTACCAGTTCCCAAACCTTGTTCCTCTCAAAATTTTCTAACTCCTCATGCATGGCATTAACCCAAGACTCATTGGAAAGAGCATGGGTAATGTCTGCAGGCTCAAAGGAGGCAACAAAGGCTGAGTGAGTGGAAGTGGGATAGCCTGGACTTTGAGCGAGTGACTCGCTCTCCTAGGTCACCTATGATCTGACTAGGTGGGTGCATTCTCTGAATGTGCCTAGGTGCACCTAGTGAAGAAGTGGCCTCTACCTCAGGAACAAAAGAGGTAGGAATAGAGCCACCGAAGCGAAGACTCTCTGAGTAAGCCCCGAGCGAGAGAAGAATCAGGTGAGAGCTGGGAAGAGGCTGTAGGTAAGAGTGCATCCTGAGGGAGAGTGGAAGCTGGAGACTCCTCTGGATGAACCACCTGGAGGTCAGGCTCTGAAGAGCTGTCATCTCCTCCAAATGACTCATCAACAAAGATAGTCTCAGAGTTAAGTTCAGAGAGTGAAATATCCGGCGTAGCTCCTGGACTAGCCTCATCAAAAGTCACCTCACAAGTCTCTATCACTCTCCTACCCTCTAAACTCCAAACCCTGTAATTTCTGGCAGAAGTGGAATAACCAAGAAGAATGCCATCTGAGGAGCGAGATTCAAACTTGTCCAAGTTTCCAGATTTCAAGATAAAGCATTTGCACCCAAATACTCTAAAATGAGAAACACTTGGTTTCCTACCATATCTCAACTCAAAAGAGGTGCGGTGTAACTTGGACCTCAAAAACACCCTATTTGCCACATGGCAAGCAGTAGAAATTGCCTCGGCGTAAAATGCCTAGGAGTAGAATATTCAAGCAAGCATAGTCCTAGCCATCTCAACAAGGGTCTGTTCTTCCTCTCCACAACGCCATTTTTTGGCGGCGTGCGGAGAAGAAGCGGTGCTCAACACTGTCATCTCACGTAAATCCACAAACCGAGAATTTTTGAATTGATTGCCATTATCGGCGGATAGCTCTAAGGGCACTGAAACTCAACGTAAAGCTTGCGTTGAAGACTTGAAAATGACCAAAAGTTTCTTCCTTGGTAACCACGAAGAAAACCCGAGAGTACCTCGAGAAATCATCAACCACAACTAGCACGCACCATTTGCCACCCACAGATTGCACTCGAAAGGGACCAACAGTGTCCATGTGCAAGAGCTGTCCGGTGCATCTGTCATCACAAGGGTGACAGTGGGTGAACAAAGAAGAACCATCTTCCCATGTCGACAAGGAGCACAAACCAAATCATTGACCATTTTGAGTTTGGGCAAACCGCGAATAAGATCACGGCTGCTAACTCTAGTCAAGTGATCAAAACTAATGTGACCAAGTCTCCTATGCCAAAAGGAGAGATCAAGGGATTCTGAAGCAATTAAGCAATGTGGAGAGCCAACTGAAGAAGCATTAAAATCAGCACGAAAGAATCTCCCAACATGAGAAATCCCGCAAACAAACTCTCTAGAAGAACCAAGAATCTGTGAACAATTATTCCTGAAACGTATCTCAAAGCCATCATCGGTAAGCTGAGACACAGAAAGCAAATTGTACCTCAGCTTACTGACTAAGGCAACATCCTTAAGCACAAAGCTGTCACTAACCTGAATTGACCCTTTGGCCAGCACCCTACCTGAAGAAGCATCCCCAAAGGTGATGGATTCACCATTTGGGACACGGACAAGGGAAGAGAACCAACGAGAATCTCCGGTCATGTGTCGGCAACACCCGGAGTCAACAATCCAAACCTCTCCCTTCCCCGCCCGACGCACCTATTCAACGAAACAAAGAGGTGAGTGACTCAGTATTGGAACAAATCAAGGCAGATTTAGGAACCCAATACTGAGTCACACCACAAACAGCAGAAACTCCCCCTGAGCTAGCACCCTGACGCCTCTCAACTCTCACAAACCCTGAAGGAACCCCTACAGGACGTCTAGGCGTCACATTTGGGTTGGGCCGCCATGGTGCAAAGGCCGGTCCTCCCCAAGTGTGCCGCTCAGGTCTCCTACCACCCAAAGTAGGAGCAAAACCACGTCGCGGGTGTCTACCTCCACGAGGCAAAGAAGGCACACCCTGAGGACGATAGGAATCAAAACCACGAAAAGCACTAGGTCCGGCAACAGGACCAACAACTCATGCACCTAGACACAGCCTACGATAACTACAGAGCCAATTGCCTAGGCATGCGTCTGCCTAGGCTGTGGGTGTCTTAGGAACTCTCAAAGTCTAAGTATGACCTTGAAAACCCCTAAGAACAGAAGCACGCTCACGCCTAGCGACTCTAGCTCTCCTGAAGCAAAACTCAACCAAGTGTCCATCCTTCTGACAGAAGGTGCATGTAAACTTCGCTCTACTAGGAGCAGAAGTCACAGAAGGAACAACCTTCTGAGCAGAAGTCTCTTGGACAAAGCCAGCAGATCGAAACACAGTCCTCTTAGGGACTCCTGAAGAAACCTCAAACATCTGGCCATCCACACCAGCAGTGACAATCTTGGCAGGGTGGTGCTTGATGTGCTCAAGCCAGTCAAAACCTAGACCTCTACCCTTGAAAATTTTTGACTTATCCAAGATCAAATTGAGCTTCTTCTTCCCACCAACAAACTTCTCAAGAGTGCTCACAAGGTACTCACACTCTTGATGAAGCTGGGGGCACAAGTCACAAGCAGCAGGAGGTAAGACACCAGAAGAATCCTGATCATCTAACTTGTCCTTGCCCATAGCCCTACGACACCAATCACTCAACATATCTACCTCTTTCCTAAGAGCAACACAGAAAAAGCACTGAGCATTCTTGACTTGAGCTAACCGACCCTCAAACTTCTTGCTAAGATCCTCATAGACTCTACACATTTCTCTCTACAATTCATCACAATGGACACAAGTAGAGCTAGCAAGCAAGGTGTTATTCATCTCAGCAATTTTATTTTTCATGTTTAAATTCTCCAATTTAAAAGTGAGACAATCATCACATGAAAAAGCTGAGTGAAAGCTATAGTCTTCATCTGGACTGACAGGGTCCTTAGATGCTCCAAGATCTCTATAGCTCTCATTTGAGCTAACTGGGTCCTTAAGTGTGTCATGTGAAAGGTGTGCAGTAGGATCAGGACAAGCAAATGATAGTGCAGAGGGATCAATCATACTAGCTGTCATGAAGCTAGGAGCAGAAGTAGCAACAACAAGAGCATCTCTAGCCTGATCTAGTTCAAGCATCACACTAGCATGTCTCCCCCTAAGTGACTCAAGCTCAATAAACACACTATCATGTAAGGTCCTTAGTTCATTCAACTCCTGCACAAGCTTATCACATTCTTTCCAACCATCAAAATCTACCAGCTGGGGAGGCACTAAGCACTTCAAGTTCTCTAACTTCTGGGTCAACCAAGCTACCTCCTCCTCCAGCTCCCTACACCTAGCTCTAGACTTGGCATGGAAACGACCTAACTTAAGAAAAGCATCATTGAGCTCCTCGTAGGTTGGTACCTCAGTGTCAGAGTCGGTGTAGAGGTCGAAGTCGCTCGCTCCATCCTCGTCGGCCATAAAGCACATGCCGGCGTAGCCGTCGTCATCGTCGTTCTTGGGCTTCTGGTCATCACCTCCATCATCGCTCCAAGTCTCCTCCGAGTCTGAGATGTTGGCCTCATCCAAGGCAGCCAACACCTTCTAAAAGAGTCTCCGTCCCTTGGAGAACTTGGGCTTCTTGTCACCTCCAGGCACCGGCTTCTTGTTGCGGTTCTTGTTGATGTAGTGGTTCTTATCCCGTGCCGTGTAGTCGTTCTTGCCTTTCTCCAGCCTGGGACAGTTGGCCCGAATGTGGTTGGGGCCACCACACTCGAAGCACTTGATCGTCGCTCTTCTCCTCTCACTCACTCTCTTGTAGGCTTGGCTAAATTTTCTAGCAAGTAGGGATAATTGATCTTCAGGCACTCCATCTAACCTCTCATCAGGCATCTCACACAAAGCAGAAAGAGATAAACCAGTGCCAAACTCCAAAGAACTCGAGGAACACCGCAAAGAAGGTTCGGTGACCAAAGCTGTAGAAACTTTACTGGGCTCATAGGAGAGATGCTCAAGCTTGTATGTCTTGAGATTCGAATATAGCCCATCCAAGGTCAAGGTGGTAAGATCCGCAGCCTGCCGGATCGTGGTCACCTTCACACCCCAAATCTTCAAATCCAAAGCGGACAAGAAGTGCCGAGCATTCTCAGAGTCGGTGTAGGTGGTGCCAACCGACCTAAGGTTGCTGAGAATCTTGGTGAACCGACTGAAACAGGCGTCCAGTGATTCACCAGCCTTTTACACAAAGCGATTGTATTCCCTCTTGTACTGGTCTTGCCTCACGGTCTTGATCTGGACTGTCCCCTCATGGTAGGCAACGAGGGTAGTCCAAATCTCGTGAGCTGTCTTGATATGAGCAACTCGCTCATATTCATTTCTACTCAGCCCCTGAATGATCATGTTGCGGGCTTTAGCATTCAACTCTACATCTGTCTGATTTTGGAGGGTCATTTCCTCATCGTTTGGCAACACATAGGGATTTTTGACTTTCAGCCAAACACTGTATTCCTGTGCCATGATGTAGGATTCCATCCTTGCCTTCCAAAAAGGAAAATCCAAACCCGAAAACATGGGAGGCTTAGTAGAGTACTTGTCATCCGCCATGGTTCAAACCGGAAACAAGGAAAGGCTCAAAAATCGGTGAAGATCAAAAAGAGCGCAACCTTGCTCTGATACCAGTTGAAAGACCAGGCTAGGCGGCTAGAAGGGGGGTTGAATAGATGCCAAATGGAAATCGACGTTTTCTTCAACAACGCACCCCAAACAACTTAAACATGCAGCGGGAAAACATTCTAGACAGTAGCACATACCCCTAGTAAAAAACTCACGAATTAAAATCCGTGGATCATATGGTCATGGGGATTTTTTCTGTGGTGCTTCTGGTTGTTAAGAACCCAACAAAAAAAGAATTAGGTCTAAAGCTACTTTAGATAAAGAGAAACAATTCAAACAAACTAGACTACTTTCTGGAAAGTAAAAGCAGATTCCAAAAGAAAAGCACTGTGATCAAGAGATTTTTTCTCCCATTCTGTGACCCCAATGTTTTTATAGATTTTTTTCAATAGAGATATATGAGTTACGGATCATGTCTCCAAATTTCACCTCGATATCATGTACATAAAAAATCAACCGAAAAGAACAAGAAGTTCTGCCAAAAACATCGACCAGAAAATTTGGGTCTCGGTATTCATCTCATGGCTCCCAGATGGTGCGTCAAATGGACTTCAAATTGTTATCACAGTTAGATATATAAGTACCGCACCTTTTTCCACAAGAATCACTCAAAAAGGATTTTTCTATATTTTTATAAAAATCAAACAATAACTGCTGCGCGAATGAAACTTTCTGGACAGCACTGCAACTAGAAGATGAACTTGATCTCTATCCTCTCCTAGATTGCAAGAAGATTATCAAATCATATTTGCAACCTCAAGGCATCATGGATCAGTAGCAAATAGAAGGAGATGAGGCAAATAAACTAGTTGCAAACAAGATCACTAGAGAAACGAGATCAAACACAAGAACTAGAAAAGAACTTGGATGAACATGGCTGATTTCTATTGCATCGGTTTGGGGATAATACAAAGTCACACTAATATGGGCAAAGCACTTCAGAAGTGCACTCTAAACACACCCAAACCTCAGCCCACTCCCTCTCGCCAATCTGAATGGGAGGCACCCCCTCCCCTCCTTTTACAGCCCAAAGGTGTAGTAGCTCTCAAGCCAACTACTCTCCACCTTTGGATGACACATGGATGGCTGAGATTTGTTCACTCTTCACAGCATATAACCCTTGGAATATACTCCATAAATCCTTGAAATATGCCTTGCACATTCCTGATACATGCCCCACATGGGCCTACACACCGGACGCAGCCGGTCCTGACTTAGCCGCTAAGTTTCCATCGCACTCGACCGCCTGCCGAGCCTCGGATCGGCGTGCGCCGGCTAAGTCTGTCATCTTCATCATCTTTGTGGTCCTCAAGTCCGAGTCCAACCGTCCCACGCAACCTCCTTGTCGTTCTGGACCCACGAACCGCCAGTTCGTGTCCCGACACGTCGCTGACCACGGTCCACCAAGACCTGTACCACAAAGATTAGCCAACACACCATACTTACCTTCCTTACCTACAAGGTTAGTCCATAATCAATCACATCCAAGACATGTACAATTTTTCCGAACAACCCATTGAAAATCCGTGCACAATCGGTGCAACCCGCGTCAAGACCCGAAAACCCTGGGAAAACCTGACGAAGCCTCGATCGTCTCAAAACCTTCGCGTTACGCTCAAAACACTTGTCAATATGCTCATCATCAACATAGGGCCACCTCTTCATGGTTTCACTAGTACATCAAGAGCTAAGTTATAACCCGAGAAGCGCCCAGTCCTCAGAGACTGACAACTGGCATGAGGTCCGACTAGGGGCACGCTATTTTTTCCGACTAGGTTTGATCCTAGTGGCACCTGTATCCGAGTAATGGCATGTACAGCTTGCGGCCCACGGGGGGCATGCTCCCTGGAACCTAAGTCCTGGCCCAAACCTTGAAGCAATGATTAGGACTTCATTCTTTCCCGCCCAACGCGGAAACTGAAACGTTGCCCACTTTCTTTTAAATAGAAAACGCCGGGGTATTTGAACGGTTACGCTTGTACTGTGCGCCCCAGTCTATTCATCTCTCGCAGCACCCCGCTAGGGTTTGTCGCTTTCGCTATTGTAGAGCAACCCTAGCGCCGCCGCCGCCACCATTCTTCTGATCTAGCCTCGCCGCCCCCATCCCCCACCATATTCTCGCAAATGACGGGAAACTGGGTGACCTCCGTCACCACCGAGGAGCGATTGCAGGCCCTGGTCGACGCCGGCGTTCTCCCGGCGCAGGAACTCATCTGCTGGCGCGCCGTCGCGGGTGAGTCTTCCCCTACTCCTCGCCAAGAGGAGGTAGTTATTTTCGAGTCCTTCTCTCGCGGGTTCGAACTCCCCGCTTCTTCTTTCCTTCGTGGTTTGCTCCACCATTATAATATCGAGCACTTCCATTTGAATCCGAAACACGATTCTTCAAATCTCTCTTTTTATTCATCTTTGAGAAGCCTTTCTGGGGATTTCTCCCCACTTCAACCTCTTTCGTCACCTTTTCCACTTGAAGGCCTTCCCTAACGACAGTGCCCCTAAGGCCGTCGGCGGGGCCGGATTTCAACTCCGGAGTGGCCTTAAAAAGGAATACTTTTCTCTACCACTCCGAACCTCCCTAAAAGGATGGCACCAGGAGTGGTTTTATTCCTCTAATCCTCTTCCCAGTCTTCCTTCTTTTGACGGGAGAAGCCCCGGGCTTCCCCCTCTTGGACTTCTTCTCCCCCCTCCTCTGAGATAGATCAGGTCACCGAGCTACTCGGCCTGATCCAAAATCTAAAAGAAGAGGGGTTGACTGGCGTGGCCATCGCCATCGGTTTCACGATGCGCCGCGTCCAGCCCCTCAAGGAAAGGGTCCGGCTCAGGTTCGAATACACCGGGCCGACCGATCCGACTCGGGAGGTGGCCACCCAGATCTCCCATCCGGACGCCGCCGACCGACTCGCAGAGTTGTTCACCACGGGGGCACCCCCTGCCAACCAAGGGTGTCCCAGAAGCCTCTCCCTTGCCAATCCACCACCGGAGGTAACGGCCGGGTAGCCTTCGTGTTTATTTTAAGCCCGCCGAGTAGTTTTGCTGTCATCGTACTAACTCAGGAGGGCTGTATTTCTACACAGGACCGCCAGGCCTTCGTGTCCCTTGCCCCGACGCCTGAGGCCCCTGCCAACAAGGGCGAGAAGAGCCCGAGCGAGGAGTCTGAAGAGGCTCCCGCGGCGAAGAAGGCCAAGGGCCCGGTCTCCTTCGAAGAGGAAGACGTCCTGCCGCCCGAGGGGTGCAGCCGACAGGGCTCGGGCCCCATGATCCATGAAGCCCCCAAGGAAGGGGCAAGACAGCCCACGCCAACTCGAAGGCCAAGCAGTCAGGCGGCTCGTCCTCCGAAGGCGGGACACAGGGCATCGCCCAAGAAGAAGCGAGCGCACTCGGCGCCTAAGCCTGCAGCGTCCTAGGCCAGACCGAGTGGCCTCCGGCGCCTCTTCAGCGGGTTTTACGCTCGAGGGCGCGGGATAAAGATCAAGACCTCCAGTCGGTGAGTACAACTTTTGTCACTTGTTGCTAGTCTTTGATGTGTATTGTTTATATGCTGAAGTGTCCCTTCTTTCAGGAAACCGTTGGAGGAAATCCCGACGGACCGCCCAACGGAGCCAGCACCGAAGCCTAAAGAGACAGCTGCTGAGCCCAGTCGGGAGGCATCTCCTCTTCCTCCTTCTTCTCCTCATCCCCCTCCAGTGGCCGACGAAGAACTTCCGCTGCCCAAGCCAACCGAAGCCGAGCCGGTGGCTAAAGCTCGAGGAGATGACGCCGCCACCCCCCCAAGCCCGAAGCCGACTGACGGGGGCGGCGAGGAAGCCGAGCCGGTGGTGGAAGAGATTCCACGCCAGCCTCCACCTCCCCTAGAGGAGACCAAGCCCAAGTTCTCAGCAGCCTGGAGAGACGAGGCCGAGGACTGGGCTCTGCTTGATGACGAAGCAGAGGAGAAGGCCAAGGTGGCCTTCTATGAGCACGTCGCCGCATGCGGCAAATTGATCAGGGTAAGTCTCCCGACCAACCAAGTGAGCCTTGTCGACTTGAAGTAGAGTAGCGTCATTGTTTACTCTCTTAGGAGGAACTTGGCGATTTTTCCGAGAGGAAGACCAAGTTTCTCAACTATTTCCTCCCAAAAATAGAACGGATCAAAGCCGTGGAGGGGGAGATAGTTGAGACCCAGATCGAGGCGTCCAAGCAGCGTCAAAAGCTGCAGGCCGAGATCAAGGAGCTACAGGATGAAAAGTTCAACATCGCAGGCTCTCTTCGATGTAAGTGTCCCAACCTAAGTCAAAATTTTATGCTTTGTAAGCATCCGAGTGATATCACACTCCGCACATTGTGCAGCTCGTGACGCCATGATTGCCAGCCTGCGGGAGGAGCTGGCCAAGGCAAGGACTCTGAGGCCGCCGCCCAACCAGAGCTGAAGAAGTCCTAGGACCAGAGGTTGGCCCTGGAGGAGTCGTAGGCCCGAGCCGTCACTGAGTTAGAGGGTAAGTCCCTTAACCCAACCGACATCGAATCCCCAATGTTGTGCAGTTGCATGACTGCATCTGTCTTTCTGCTGATAGAGTATAAGAAGAAGACGCAGCGCGAGATGACGCGTTTTGAGCAACGTCAAAAGCGCTGGCGCGATATGAAGAGCTCCTGGTGGCCGTGGAGCCCACTCGGTGACGACTCTATTCTGGTGACACCGAGCCAAGCAACCGGGCTGAGCTGATCCAGAGGTGGACCGACGCCCCTGAACAGCTCAAGGCCCGACTCAAGAAAGTCGGCTTGATGAGCACCAGTCAAGCGCTGGGAATCGTCAAGTCGCTGTATCCCCGAGTCGAGCTTGAGGCTATCAAGGACGGCTTCGCCTGCACCGAGGAGAAGGTGTTGGCCCTGCTTGAAGAAGTGAAGCCCGCGGCCGAGTCCCTCGTAGATAACTTAGATTTAGATTCCCTGTAAGTACATGAACTTCTTGTAAATTATCAGTTCGCTGTATGTAAACTGTTCTTCCAATGTAATATAAGTTATGCTATCTTTCTATGATTAACTTTGTATTTTGCCCGAGTAGATTAGGTCCTTTTACTAAGCACTCTACCAAGCGCATCAAGTTCCTTAGCGTTAGGAGTTGGCGTGGAGCTCTGTCTCCAAGAACACAGTCGGGAAGTATGAGTCTTGCATTGGAAACAAGAGTATCGTTACTCGGAACAAACAATACTTAGGCTCAATAAGAAGTCAAAAAGAAAGATATCAATGTGGTGCAGACTGCACCTAATTAGGTGTAGCCCCCGACTTACTGGCTAGTCGGAATCCGACTAGGGAGCAAGTCAAATCAATCTCAATAAAAGAGAAGGAAGGGGTGCGCGATTGCGCACCTAATTAGGTGTAGCCCCGACTTACTACTTAACTGTAATACAAATAAGTAGCAAGTTTGAAACTGAATTGCACAAGTGTAAAGACAATGTAAACAAAAACTTATCTTTATTGAATTGTAAATGTGTGTAACGGCCGTCAGGTATAGAACCGACGTAATTGCTCGATGTTCCACGAGTTATCCATGATTGTGCCGTCTTCTCGCCTCAGTCGGTAAGCCCCGAGCGTGCCACCGAGTCAACAATATACGGACCTTCCCAGCGTGGGGAGAGTTTATGGCCACTCGTCTGATTGATCCGAAGGACCAAATCACCAACCGAGAAGGCACGATCCCGCACATTACGACTGTGGTAACGACGTAGCCCTTGAAGGTACTTTGTCGACCGAATGGTTGCAGCATCTCGAGCTTCCTCCAGTCGGTCCAGTTCGTCAACCCGACTGGCCTCTGACTCGTCCTTGTTGAACTTTTGAACTCGGGGCGACCCAAATTGTAGCTCCGTTGGGAGGACCGCCTCGGATCCATATACAAGAAAGAAAGTTGACTGCCCCGTTGCCCGACTGGGACTTGTGCGAAGTCCCCAGAGTACGGCAGGCAATTCGTTCATCCACTTTGCTGCATATGGCTTCAGCCAAACGAAGATGCGCGCCTTGACGCCTTATGGAAGCATGTCATTCGCGCGCTCGACTTCCCCATTGCTCCGAGGATGTGCCACCGAAGCAAAGCAAATCTTTATGCCCATATCTTCGCACCAGCTTTGGAACTCATCACTTCTGAATTGAGAGCCGTTGTCCGTAATGATCCGAGAGGGCACACCAAACCGACTGATGATCTCCTAGAAGAACTCGGTGGCCTTCGTGGCCGTAATCTTGGTGACAGGCTTAGCTTCAATCTATTTGTGAATTTGTCTATGGCAACGAAGATATGTACAAAACCACCGGAGCCTTCTTGAGAGGTCTGACTATGTCGAGCCTCTAGAAGGCAAACGGCCAGGTGATAGGGATCATCTGAAGTTCCTGAGCCGGCACATGAATCTACCGAACAAAGAATTGATAACTTTCGCATTTCCGGACAATCTCCTTTGCGTCTGAGACAGCAGTCGGCCAGTAAAACCCTTTACGAAAGGCTTTGCCGACCAACGTAGCTGAAGCAGCATGATGGCCGCACATACCCGAGTGAATTTCATGCAACAAGGCGCGTCCTTCCAACTCGGATACGCACTTTTGAAGTATGACATAGGCGCTTCGGCGGTATAGGGTTTCTCCAAGTACCACGTATGCACGACTCCAACGTTCAATTTGTTCAGCAGCCCCCCAATCATCGGGAAGCTTTTCTTCTTGCAAATACTCCAAGTATGGTCGCATCCAATCCGAGTCGAGGGCGAGCACTTTTGACTCGGGTAGTGGTTTATCTGGTTGGGGTAGTTACTCCTGCAGTGTGATGGAGGGGGCATGAAGCTCTTGCACAAAGATCCCAGCTGGGATTGCCGCCCGGCTAGAGCCTAGGTTGGCAAGCTCATCTGCGGTCTCGTTGTCTCGCCGCAGGATATGTATAAGCTCCAATCCATCGAACTTATCTTCCAACTTTCTGACCTCCTGACAGTAGATGGTTATATTATCGTTGACACAAGTCTAATCCTTCTGTACTTGGCTCACCACTAGTTGAGAATCCCCGCGAACCACCAATCGCCGGATATCGAGCGATATGGCAATACGGAGCCCGTGGATGAGTGCCTCGTACTCGGCTGCATTGTTTGAAGCTGAAAAATAAATCTGAAGGACATACTTCAGCCGTTCGCCTCCAAGTGATATGAGAACGATACCAGCCCCGCGCCCTGTCGCCGGAGAGAGCTATCAAAGTACATATTCCAGTGCTCCGACTCTTCGACGACTGGGGGAGCCTGCATCTCCGTCCACTCGGCAACGAAGTCGGCAAGTGTTTGTGACATAATAGCACTGCGTGGCTTGAACGAGAGATCGAAAGCCCCAAGTTCCACTGACCACTTAGCGATTCTCCTAATGGATTCCCGATTATGAAGGATATCTCCAATAGGGAAAGAAGTGACCACCGAAATTGGATGTTCTTGAAAGTAGTGCTTCAGCTTCCGAGAAGTGATCAGGACCACATACAAAAGCTTCTGCACTTGGGGATAGCGTACCTTGGACTCGTCCAATACTTCGCTAACGAAGTAGTTCGGGCATTGAGCCTTATAGACGCATCTTTGCTCTTTCCGTTCTACTACCACCGCGGCACTCACTACATGAGTGGTAGCCAGAATGTATAGCAGAAGCGGCTCCTGCGGCATGAGAGATGCCAAGACATGTGGCGAAGTGAGGAACAATTTGAGATCCTCAAAAGCCCCAGACGGAGTGATGAACGAAGTCTTGATGCAATCTTCTTCCTTCAAGCTAATCTGGTGATAGCTCGAGTAGGTATCCAGAAAGCTCAAAAGTTCGTAACCGGCAGTGGAGTCAACCACCTGGTCGATGCAAGGTAGTCCGAATGGATCCTTGGGGCATGCTTTATTTAAGTCGGTATAGTCGACACACATACGCCAACTACCATTCTTCTTCTGCACAAGTACCGAATTTTGCCAACCAGTCGGGGTGGAGCACCTCCCTTATGAAACCAACGGCTAAAAGTTTGGTGATCTCCACCTTGATGGCTTCCTTTCATTCTTGCGCAAACCGACGCAGCCGTTGCTTGATCGGCTTGACTTTGTCGTCTACATTCAAGGAGTGCTCGATCACCTCCCTCGGGATACCCGGCATGTCAGATGGTTTCCAAGTAAAGATGCCCCGTCTTGTTTGGAGGAAGGTGACGAGCGCCCCTTCCTATTTCAGATTGAGCCCTGTCCCGATCAGAGCCGTTTTGGTTGAATCGGACGGGTCGAGCGAAATCCGTTTAACATCTTCGTCAGGTTTGATGCCCGACTTAGATTGCTTCTTGTTTGGCACATTGCCCTCGTCGTGAAGAGTGGTGACCGCCTGCCGGATCTTGTCCAACTCGGCGGCTGCTTCAACCGACTAGGCTGAGTCACTGTTTTCCTTATCGAGAAGATAGGAAAACTTAATGTCCCCGTGGACTATGATTACGCCCTGCGGGCCTGGCATCTTCATAACCAGGTAAGCGTAATGTGGGACGGCCATGAATTTAGCCAAGCCCAGCCTTCCCAAGATTACGTGATACGCAGTCTCGAAATCAGCCACCTCAAAGCTGAGGTTTTCTGTCCGGCAGTTGTCTCGAGTGCCAAAGTGACCGGAAGAGAAATTCTCCCAATCAGCACAGAAATTCTCCCAATCGGCACAGAGGAGGTCCCTGAAATTATGCCATAAAACGGCGCATCAGTCTTCTGAAGCGCCGACCTTGGAATCTGCATCTCGTCAATCGTCTTAGCGAAAAGGATATTCAACCCACTTCCGCTGTCGACTAAGACTTTGCGTAGTCAGACGTTGCGTACCACAGGATCAGGGATGAGTGGATACCTTCCTGAACATGGGATGTGAACGGGATGATCCGAACGATCGAACTTGATCGGAACTTCAGACCATCGAAGGTATTCGGGGGTCACCGGAACAACTGCATTGACTTCTCGAGTGGTAAGCTTTCGCTTACGTTTGGATTCGTATGCATCCGATCCCCGTATATGTAGTTGAGCTCGCGCTCAGTTTCTTGGTAAGCGTCTCCTTGAAGAGGATCACGCTTATCATCTTGCTTGGCGTCCTTTGGAGTGTCCTTGTTGCGCTCCTGATCGAACCTCTTTAGGACATTGCAATCCTTTGCCGCATGCTATCCATTTGGATGGAAAAGACACGACGCCTCCATTATTTTATTGTAGTCATTGGACCGAGGCGGGCTCCGTCGACCATGATCCGCGGCTGCCAAAAATTCTTCACCCTTCCGCTTCTTGTCTTTCTTGGAAGATGACTCGGGCTTGTCTTTCTTGCCTTCATTTTTACTCAGGCGTTCCTCCTGGCGCTCGGCGAGAGCATCAGAGGCAGTGGCATACCGGTCTGCCAAAGCGAATATTTCTTTGACAGTAGTTGGAGGTTTCCGAGACATCTTTTTGATTAGGTCAGGGTCACGAACTCACTTCTGGAAAGCTACGACAACGACCGCTTCAGAGATCTCTCGGATTGTGTTTTTCTTCTTTGTGAAACGCTGAATGAAATCCCTTAACGACTCATCTTTTCTTTGATGAATCTGATAAAGGTCCCATTGGGTCCCAGGCTTCTCGTAAGTGCCCTGAAAATTGGCGACGAATTGGTCGCAAAGCTCTCCCTAGGAACCGATTGAGTTCTCTGGAAGGCCTGCAAGCCAACCCTGAGCCGGGGGAGTTAATATGACGGGCAGATAATTTTCCATCACATCATAGCTTCCACCCGCGGCCTTGATTACCAAAGAATAGATCTGCAATCAAGCTTCTGGGTCCCGCTCCTGTCAAACTTCACTATTCCTTTGGAGTTAAACCCTTCGGGCCAGTTGACCTGACAAAGTCAGGATGTGAATGTTTTGATCCCATCAATCATTCCGTCCCCAGGGGGAGGAGACTGACGGGGAAGTATTCGGCGCGACGGAGTGTGGCGCCGGTCTTCTCGGTGATGATTACCACGACGCGCAGCATAGTTGTTGCGACAATTGTTTCTGTCGTGGTTTCGACCGAAACTATCTCTGTCGTCATCTCGGTGACGTCCCTCGTGTTCTTCTCGCTCCCTCCGCCGAGCTTCGATGTTGAGGCGAAGGTCCCAATTTGTACTTTGGCGAGCGTCTTGCCTGCGAGTTGGTGCGCACCAACTGTGCCGAGTGTTGCTTGTGGCAGTCTGGCTTCTGGCCGAGTCGGCCTGTTGGTCCCGAGTACTCTGGACAGCCGCTGCTGTAACCATGGATTTAATCTGTTTCGTGATCGGCGTTGCGGGACTGTTTTCCCTGAGTAACGGACCAACGTTGTCCAAGAGGGTCTTACATGCAAGGATATTCTGTTGTGGCGTACGGAAGACCGAGTGATCTCCCATATGGACTTGGAGTAATTTTTCCTGAACTTCACGCCCTCGACCGCGCAATCTATGGCGCAGATCTTCTCCACTCCGCGGTTATGCTCGGCTCCTGCTTCATCTATTGGGCGTAGGGCCGACCCGGAAGGTTGTCCATCCACCATGTAAACGCCACGAAAGTCAGGGAACCCGTTGACGCTCTCCTCCGGCTCGGATCCCGAGTAAGAGAGGTTTAACTGATCCTGATTTGTTGGCTCATCGATGGGGGTGATTATAACTTCCACTTCCCGTGATGAATTGTTTGGCGGAAGGAAACCCGACTGAGATTTGGCAAAACAGATCTGCTGAAATCTGGCAGCCGAATTGGTTAATCCGAGTGGCATCGTAGAATCCACTCGGGAAATAGACCCGGTTAGAGTTATCCCCGAGCCGGAACTCGGGAAGCTCATCCCAGTAAGTGTCTGTTGGGCTCCATCCCTTAGCCCAGTCCAAAAAGGCGGCGTGTTATATCATGGAAAACAGTGGCCGAGTTTCTCAATCCGGACGGGGTGTTGCACAATTGAGAAGTTATAGTTCCTGACGGGATCTGATCGCGATCCAGGTCAGGAATAGCATCACCGATTGGTTCCTCCCCAACGGAAGAAGCTGGCAGAACCAAAGGCCCATAATCCCGACTGAGACCGAAGGGAATTCCTTCAGTGGGCCAGCCGGAATCGTCGTTGTCAGTTTGAATCTCTCCCGAATCAGAATACGAAAGAGGCAACCCGCGGTGGTGCAGTCCGGCTGGAGTCGCGTACAGCCTCCCCCGGTAGTATGTGGGCCGAACGTTATCCGGCTCACATAACCGGAGTTCCCTGAAGTCATTGGCGAGGAAGCCGAGATCTCCGAAGATAAAACCTTGGCCAGGGGCATAGGCGAAGACGAATCCGCCGATTGAAGCCATCGAAGTTGACGAAGCTGATCATGACGCTAGCCCCTATCTGGCGCACCAACTGTCGACGAATTGCATCAGCAATATATTTTATAGGGCTATGCGATAGATCACAACTTGATGGTAGCATGTAAGGCAGGATTTATCTGAGTTCAGCCCTCTCGAAGAGGTAATACCATACTCCTGTGCTCGTGGATTTGTATTATGGGGTGTCGATCAAAATGAACAGGAGATTATCACAATGATCGTATGATCTCTCCTAAGATTGCACGAGATCGGATGTGTTTGGAGATGATTTCAGATGATGATGTCAATGTGTCTAACTAGGGACCTCGACCCCCTTTATATAGTGTCAGGGGTAGGGTTACAGATTGGTTTCCTAATCCGTGTTAGGGAGATAAGGGATATGGCCGAGTCGGCTTCGCTTATCTCCACGTATTCGAGTAGAATTAGGATCCTACTCCTTGTAGAACAAGTCAGGCCGCGTCATCCTCCAAGCCTGTCTTCTCGAAGATTCACACGACTCGGTCCAAGGAGGCAGCGCGCCCAATCGCCTGTCTCCAAATACCCGGGGCCCTTGTTGTCCACAGTAAGTGACACCATCAGATACCAAACTCACGAGGAAGACGAGGCTAAAAATCAGGCTTTGAGTCACTTTTGGGTTAAGCCTGTCCTTTTGGGTTAAACCTGTTCTTTTTCGCTTATATTCTTATTTTATCTACTTATTTTGAATTGAAAAGTCAAATGCTTTAACTTTTATAGTCCTTTTTATCTCAAACCACGCCTTACTGACTCTAAAAAAAGTCAAACGAAACGAACCAAACTTTTCAAACTATCTCAAGAAGCTCTCGAAGTTTGGTGTATAAGCAAATAAGAAGATAAGTTGAAAAGAACAATCTAATTCAATTACACCAGCCCATCGATCTTAGATATTGAAACCAAAACTTCTGGTCTCTGCACCAATCAGGATGCATACGGCCATTACACAACCACAAGTTAAACACTACTTTACAATCCAAAGACAACGAACGAAAAGCGACACAATAAACAAATTGTCATGCTGAGGCTAGATCAAGAAAAAGACGAGCTCCACAGACAGAGCGGCCGGGGCAGGAGAGGCGAGCTCCACAGACAGGGCTGAAGCCTGAAGGCGAGCTCCAGGAGACTGTTGCAGTGGGGAGAGGGGAAAGCAAGAAATATGGCACTAGGACAGCTTGGGGGTTCGATTTGGGGTGGCCTACCACGAGATTGGGTCGATGCAGCTCAAACTTTTCCATTCCCAGCTCAGCTCGTGCGGCCCTTCTTTTCTCTTTGAGCCAGTGCAAATGATGTGCATGTGCATGCTCTTAAATCATAGCTAATTTTTTTTATATGACACTAGTTTTTTTTCAAACTCAGGACACGATAGTTAGCCACCGATATAATGGCCACTAATAATTAATAAATTATTGAGGATTCTAGTATTTGGTCACTGATGGTTGCAAAAATAGTGGGAACCGACAGTCAGCGTAGACACTACAGCCTCAGCAACCAATGGCAAAACAGGGGTGTTCTCGCTGTGTTAAACAGTGGCAAAACAGGGTTTTCTCGATCACTGTAGTTTGGTTCCTGTTGTATTATTTTGTGGCGATATAGTATTTCAGGTGCTATATAGTAACAATAAAGCTACGAGAACTCTAGTAAGTGGTCACTTGCGATGGATAAAAATAAGAGAAAAATTGTTTTGGTCACTGATAATGGGTAAAAGGTGAGGAAAATTGTTGTGGTCAGGAACAGTGACAAAGCGGTTTCGTCGCAATTTCTTGGTCATGCCCATATTGTCTCGTGACGATATGGTGTTTTGTCACTAATAGTGAATAAATCTGTGAGGAATTTACAGTCTGCACACTAGTGATGGATAAAAGGGTGAGGAAAATTGTTGAGTTCACTACAAACCCATGAAATAGTGGCAAAGCAAGTTTTCGTCACAATTTCTTGGTCACTACTATATTATCTTGTGACAGGCTTGTATTTTGTGACTAATAGTTGATTAAACTATGAAGAATCTAACATATGGACAGTAATATTATTTGATACAACAGTTACGTAAAATGGTTGTAGTCACTACAAACATGGTAAACAGTGGCCTAACGGGTTTTCGTCAGTGCGTTATATATGGTCACTAATGAACTATGTTGTGGTGATGTGGTCACTAATAATCACTATTAGTTTAGCCACTACAAACGCTGTTGACAGTGATAAGCCAAGTTTTTGCCACTGCGTTTTGGTCACTAGATATACTATTTCTTGTAGAACACGGTGCTGCTTGCCAAGGTCTTCCTCCGCAGAGGCATCGCCGTCGGAGACAGGGCTGACAATTCTTGTTATCAAGACTCAAAAAAGCAACGATGATTTGTTAACACAATGAACTCTTCTAAACCGTGTAATGCAATACATCATTGAATAGAAGGAGATGGAAGAGAAATTGTCGACATTGCTAATTCCTTTTGGCGGTCTTCAAATAACAAAGATGCAGTCTTGAGATAATAACATGCATAATCATGATACATCACATTTACAGAACTTTCTCCAGTGATTTAACAAAGCTGTTTCCTCTTCTTACAGTGGTTATTCCTTGCAAGAGCAAACTTTGATTTACGGATCTCGCAGCTAGTTATGTAGCTGTAATAGGGCGGCAAGTGAGATTTCCACGCTACAACATCAAATCTCCTTGTGGTGTGACACTTCCAAGAAAGACTTCAGGCAGAGTTATGTTAGGAATTTCTTCATGGGAAAGCCTTATTCGAACATTTCTATCAATTACACAATCTTGAGTTAGTTTGTTTAATCTTTGAAAATAAAAATATTTATTTTCCATCCTCATATCACATGGACCTGTACTAAATTGAAGTTGATTTTTCTGGCTATTTCGCCTAACACATGTAAGAACTCTTTGCCAGCATTGTATGTTAACATTAGCTCTAAGAAATTGGCAAGATCTATTAAAACTGCGAAGACACCAACAAAACTCAAATGCATCCTGGTCAAAGTACTCGAAAATCTTCATTGCTATGGATGCTAGCATTGGTTGTTCTTCAGGATCCGTGCTTCCAAACAAAAGCACCTTGAAGAAGTACCAACACGCATCTCGTGACAAAAAGTTTAGCAGAAGAGGCTGTGTCGTTCCAAACTTTATGATTACCACGACGCGTAGCATAGTTGTCGTGACAATCGTTTCTGTCGTGGTTTCAACCGAAACTATCTCTGTCATCATCTCGGTGACGTCCCTCGTCTTCTTCTCGCTCCCTCCGCTGAGCTTCGATGTCGAGGCGGAGGTCGCGATTTGTACTTTGGCGATCATCTTGCCCGCGAGTTGGTGCGCGCCGACTGCGCCGAGTGTTGCTTGTGGCAGTATGGCTTCTGGGCGAGCCGGCCTGTTGGTCCCGAGTACCCTGGACAGCCGCTGCCGTAACCATGGCTTTAATCTGTTCCATGATCAGCGTTGCGGGACTGTTTTCCCCGAGTAACGGACCAACGTTGTCCAAGAGGGTCTTACATGCAAGGATATTCTGTTGTGGCGTACGAAAGACCGAGTGATCTCCCATACGGACTTGGAGTAATTCCTCCTGAACTTCATGCCCTCGACCGTGCAATTTATCGCGCAGATCTTCTCCACCTCCGTGGTTATGCTCGGCTCCTGTTTCATCTATTGGGCGCAGGGCCGACCCAGAAGGTTGTCCATCCACCATGTAAACGCCATGAAAGTCAGGGAACCCGTTGATGCTCTCCTCCGGCTTGGATCCCGAGTAAGAGAGGTTTAACTGATCCTGATTTGTTGGCTCATCGATGGGGGTGATTATAACTTTCACTTCCCGTGATGAATTGTTTGGCGGAAAGAAACCCGACTGAGATTTGGCAGAACAGATCTGCTGAAATCTAGCAGCCGAATTGGTTAATCCGAGTGGCATCCTAGAATCCACTCGGGAAGTAAACCCGGTTAGAGTTATCCCGAGCCGAACTCGAAGCTCGTCCTAGTAAGTGTCTGTTGGGCTCCATCCCTTAGCCTAGACCAAAAAGGCGGCGTGTTATAATCTCATGGAAAACAGAGGCCGAGTTTCTCAATCCGGATAGGGTGTTGCACAATTGAGAAGTTATAGTTCCCGACAGGATCTGATCGCGATCCAGGTCAGGAATAGCATCATCGATCGGTTCCTCCCCAATGAAAGAAGCTGGCAGAACCAAAGGGCCATAATCCCGACTGAGACCGAAGGGAATTCCTTCAGTGGGCCAACCGGAATCGTCGTTGTTAGTTTGGATCTCTCCCAAATCAGAATCCGAAAGGGGCAACCTGCGGTGGTGCAGTCCGGCTGGAGTCGCGTACAGCCTCCCCCGGTAGTATATGGGTCGAACGTCATCCGGCTCACATAACCGGAGTTCCCGAAGTCATTGGCGAGGAAGCCGAGATCTCCGAAGATAAAACCTTGGCCGAGGGCGTAGGTGAAGACGAATCCGTCAATTGAAACCATCGAAGTTGACGAAGCGGATCGTGACGCTAGCCCCTACCGGGCGCGCTAATCGCCGATGAATTGCGTCGGCAATATATTTTATAGGGCTATGCGAAGATCACAACTTGATGGTAGCACAGGGCAGGATTTATCTGAGTTCGTGCCCTCTCGAAGAGGTAATACCCTACCCCGTGCTCGTGGATTTGTATTATGGGGTGTCGATCAAAATGAATAGGGGATGATCACAATGATTGTATGATCTCTCCTAAGATTGCACGAGATCGGATGTGTTTGGAGATGATTTCAGATGATGATGTCAATGTGTCTAACTAGGGACCTCGACCCCCTTTATATAGTGTAAGGGCTAGGGTTACAGATTCGTTTCCTAATCCGTATTAGGGAGATAAGGGATATGGCTGAGTCGGCTTCGCTTATCTCCACGTATTCGAGTAGAATTAGGATCCTACTCCTTGTAGAACAAGTCAGGCCGCACTGTCCTCCAAGCCCGTCTTCAGGAAGATTCACACGACTCGGCCCAAGGAGGCGGCGCGTCCAATCGCCTGTCTCCAAATACCCGGGGCCCTTTGTTGTCCACAGGAAGTGACACCATCAGATACCAAACTCACGAGGAAGACGAAGCTCAAAATCAGGCTTTGAGTCACTTTTGTGTTAATCCTGTTCTTTTGGGTTAAACCTGTTCTTTTCTGTTTATATTCTTATTTTATCTAATTATTTTGAATTGAAAAGTCAAATGCTTTAACTTTTATAGTCCTTTTTTTTATCTCGAAACCACGTCTTACAGCTATAAAAAAAAGTCAAACAAAACGGACCGAACTTTCCAAACTATCTTATAAAGCTCTCAAAGTTTAGTTTATAAGCAAATAAGAAGATAAGTTGAAAAAACAACCTAATTCAATTACGCAAGCCCATCGATCTTAGATAATGAAAGCAAAACTTCGAGTCTCTACACCAATCAGGATGCATGCGGCCATTACACAACCACAAATTAAACACTTTACAATCCAAAGACAAAGAACGAAAAATGACACAATCAACAAATTGTCATGCTGAGGCTAGATCAACAAAAGGACGAGCTCCACAGACAGAGCGCTGAAGCCTGAAGGCGAGCACTGCGAGTGGAGACTGTTGCAGCGGGAGAGGGAAAGCAAGAAATATGGCACTAGGACAGCTTGGGGTTCGATTTGGGGTGGCCTACCACGAGATTGGGTCGATGCAGCTCAAACTTTTCCATTCCAAGCTCAGCTCGTGCGGCCCTTCTTTTCTCTTTGAGCCAGTGCAAATGATGTGCATGTGCATGCTCTTAAACCATAGCTAATTTTTTTTATATGACACTAGTTTTTTTTTCAGACTCAGGACACGATAGTTAGCCACCGATATAATGGTCACTAATAATTGATAAATTATTGAGGATTCTAGTATTTGGTCACTGATGGTTGCAAAAATAGTGGGAACCTACGATCAGCGTAGACACTACAGCCTCAGCAACCAATGGCAAAACAGGGGTGTTCTCGCTGTGTTAAACAGTGGCAAAACAGGGTTTTCTCGATCACTGTAGTTTGGTTCCTGTTGTATTATTTTGTGGCGATATAGTATTTCAGGTGCTATATAGTAACAATAAAGCTACGAGAACTCTAGTAAGTGGTCACTTGCGATGGATAAAAAATAAGAGAAAAATTGTTTTGGTCACTGATAATGGGTAAAAAGGTGAGGAAAATTGTTGTGGTCAGGAACAGTGACAAAGCGGTTTCCGTCGCAATTTCTTGGTCATGCCCATATTGTCTCGTGACGATATGGTGTTTTGTCACTAATAGTGAATAAATCTGTGAGGAATTTACAGTCTGCACACTAGTGATGGATAAAAGGGTGAGGAAAATTGTTGAGTTCACTACAAACCCATGAAATAGTGGCAAAGCAAGTTTTCGTCACAATTTCTTGGTCACTACTATATTATCTTGTGACAGGCTTGTATTTTGTGACGAATAGTTGATTAAACTATGAAGAATCTAACATATGGACAGTAATATTATTTGATACAACAGTTACGAAAATGGTTGTAGTCACTACAAACATGGTAAACAGTGGCCTAACGGGTTTTCGTCAGTGCGTTATATATGGTCACTAATGAACTATGTTGTGGTGATGTGGTCACTAATAATCACTATTAGTTTAGCCACTACAAACGCTGTTGACAGTGATAAGCCAAGTTTTTGCCACTGCGTTTTGGTCACTAGATATACTATTTCTTGTAGAACACGGTGCTGCTTGCCAAGGTCTTCCTCCGCAGAGGCATCGCCGTCGGAGACAGGGCTGACAATTCTTGTTATCAAGACTCAAAAAAGCAACGATGATTTGTTAACACAATGAACTCTTCTAAACCGTGCAATGCAATACATCATTGAATAGAAGGAGATGGAAGAGAAATATTGTCGACATTGCTAATTCCTTTTGGCGGTCTTCAAATAACAGATGCAGTCTTGAGATAATAACACGCATAATCATGATACGTCACATTTACAGAACTTTCTCCAGTGATTTAACAAAGCTGTTTCCTCTTACAGTGGTTATTCCTTGCAAGAGCAAACTTTGATTTACGGATCTCGCAGCTAGTTATGTAGCTGTAATAGGGCGGCAAGTGAGAATTCCACGCTACAACATCAAATCTCCCTTGAGGTGTGACACTTCCAAGAAAGACTTCAGCCAGAGTTATGTTAGGAATTTCTTCATGGGAAAGCCTTATTCGGACATTTCTATCAATTACACAATCTTGAGTTAGTTTGGCTAATCTTTGAAAATAAAAATGTTTATTTTCCATCATCATATCACATGCCAGCATTGTATGTTAACATTAGCTCTAAGAAATTCGGCAGTACCTATTGAAATTGCGAAGACACCAGCTAAACTCTGAAATGCATTCTGGTCAAAGGACTCCTGAAAAATCTTCATTGCTATAGATGCTAGCATTGGTTGTTCTTCAGGATCCGTGCTTCGAAACAAAAGCACCTTGAAGAAATACCAATACGCATCTCGTGACAAAAAGTTTAGCAGAAGAGCCTGTGTCGTTCCAAACTTTATGATTTTCTCAGATGGACTTGTGATTATAATCTTACTGCCACTTGGAATGGAACCTTGAGAAGCAGAGTACAACCTTCTCCATGCACCCTCATCAATATCCTCATCTAGTTCAATGACAAATAGCAATTTTTGATTATTCGGGGTGCTACTTTGATACTTGAGTATGCCTCCATCTCTCAGGGTGTATAGCTTCTCTTCTTTAAACTTATCTCCTCTGGAAAATAAGATTTGAGAGAAGTGATCACGCACCCTCATGTCGCAGCAAGCATGCTCTACGAGCGTGCTCCTTCCAACTTTTCTTTGGCCAACGATTGGCAGCACACCCAGTGTGTGTTCACCAGGAGGCTCTCTTTGCAACAAGAAGCTGATGATCCGCTCCATTTCGCTATGACCAAACATGCATCGTTCCAAAACCAGATGCATGTTGTATGGTTGACGATAAATTGGAGGATAGTTCTTCAAAAAGATAACAAACTCATCCATATCAGTGATAAGGGTTTCCACGCTATCAAGCATCTATTTTACGATGTCCTGCGTAGTGCAAGCAGAGAAAGCAACACGCTTGCCTGGATTCAGCGCCGCTGATGGGCTGCTCAGTTGAACATCTTTGGCCTTCTTCCCTTCTCCATGGGCGAGGTACCTGCATACGTCAAGCAGGTAGTAGCCTCTCAACATCTCTCCTCTCAGCGTGCTCAGCTGCCGATGCATCGCCTGGTTTGTGATGCACCTCCCCTCGGCCTCCTCCACGACGACGCCCAGCCGGAGAAGCATCCGCTCCAGCCGCTGCAGGCACTCCTCCCTGGATGGCGCCGACGGCATGGAGTATTTGTTGATCAAGAAGGAGATGCATCTGCTAACCAGTTCACCCAAAGCTGCAGTCAATACCACCTCCATGATCTCTACCATTTCTGGTCACCAGAGGGCAGAGGGGAAGCGAGCCATGGATCTCCAGAGAACCTGTCCCGGTTATTAATAATCGATGGGCTAACATAATCAACTGGTGGAAGGGTAGACTTATGGTTACAAAATTTCTCGCCGCATGTTAGTTAGGCTAAGAAACTGGTAGCACATGTTAGACTGAAAATCTGAACTAGCACATATTTGCATACTTTTCTTTGTAGACTTTCAAACCACATGTTACACAAAAAAAAAAAAACATAACAGGAAGCGCGTATTGACACTTGCGAGTAGACAAGGGACGAATAGCACTACTGCACTAGAGGAGATACAAGAAGTAATAGCAGCTTAGGCTGCACGGCAATTCCGTCGAAAAACATATGGCAATTCTCCTATTTGTTTCTGTCCTTAGTTTGGGTTCACTACTACAGAACTAGGCATCACAACCGGTCCATCAGAAGCGGTTTGGTGCGAACCCGTTGTAATCTTCGTACCAGAACCGGTTCGTGGGCAACGGGCGGGAGAGGACTTCCAGAAGCGGTTTTCAAATCGCGTGTGAAGGCACATCTCTACAACCGGTTTGTGTCCCAAACCGATTGTGGATTTTCAGAACCGGTTTGAGACACCAACCGGTTGTAAAATGGAAGCTCTAGGAGCGGTTGGTGTCTCAAACCAGTTGTAGAAGCCTCTCGCCCAGCGCATTTAAAACATCTTCTTCCTCCCCGAGAGCGCAGAGGTGAACGGGAAGTATTAACAGGAAGGGCCGAGCTACTGTTCAAGGGAGGTGCTGTCCAAATTTTCAATTGAAGTGATTTAGCTGCAAATTAAGTGTTTCAAGGTTAGTAACGTCATGTTAACATCCTTCTCACCTAAGCTTTATTGTTTTTTTTGCATTGGATGTGGAGAAATGTTGATTTGTTTGTTGTTGAAAGGTGTGTTTGTTTGCTAGCTTGCTTTTCATCACTGAAAAGTTTCTTTACTTGTTTGCTAGCTACCAAACTTGTTTGCTAGCTAGCTTGATCATCTAATTTTAGGGAGTTGATCTTAAAATTAAGTTGTTTGCTTTAGGATCCAAAATTGAATAATAAATTTGCTAGCTAGCTTGATCACCGTAATTTTAGGAACTAATTATTGGAGTATGAAATAAATAAGGCAAAAATTAGAAGGAAAAAAATAAAAAGGTAGGAAGGAAAAAATAATTCGTTAGTTTTAGTTAAAAATTGTAGAAGGATTAAAAAATAATTAAAAAAATGTAACAATTAGTTATTTTTTTGTGCAATAAATGTGAAGGGTAAAAAATTTTTAGTTAGGTTTAGTTAAAAATGTATAAGGATAAAAATAATTAGAAAGGTAGAATGGGAAAAATAATTAGTTTCAAAATTGTAGAAGGATAAAAAATAATTAAAAAATGTAACAATTAGTTAGTTTTAGTTCAATAAATGTAGAAGGACAAAAAGAATAAGTGTAGGTGGAGTTTTTTGTTGCAAAGAAAAAAAATATTATCTTTAATTGTAGATCAAGAAGAACAAAAAGTAATTAGAAATAAGCGCTTGTGAGCTTTAGATTCGAAATGTAACTATATTTTTTAATAAAATATAACTTGGTGTAGATGAACCAAGCAATGGATGTACAATGCGGACCGCCGCTCCGAGAGAGTTCATTGATGGCGTGTGGTTTTTCGGATGTGGCCGTTGCCTTCTTGCTCGCACGACTACATATGTTGTCCGTGTGTAGACTGCAAGAATGAGAAGGAGCACTCCCACCGATGGCGTGTTATGAACCATTTGATAATTAGAGGATTCATGCCAAACTATACTGTTGGACCAACCATGGCGAAGTAGAGGATTAGCCAGAAGATGATGAAGACAACGAGGAAGAAGAAGAGGGTTTGAACAAGATCCCGACGCCAGCAATATCTTGTTCGGTGGAAGATACACTCGGAGAGTTTGGTGATGATGAGTGGACCAGATGTCGTGGACGGAGAGGGAGACTACACAGATGAAAGATAATTCGACAAGTTCCAGCAGCATGTTAGAGGACCACAGGACTCCTTTGTACCCAAACCGTAGGGGGGCCACAAAAGTCTGCGCACCACACCGAACTAATGCAATGGAAGGCCACGAATGGTGTCTCGGATAAGGGATTCGATGAGTTGTTATCACTCATAAAGAAGTTGCTTCCGGAAGATAACACTCGCTGAATCTACATATGAAGCCAAGCAAGTCGATGTCCTTTGGGATTAGAAGTACGAAGATACACGCATGTTCTAACGATTGTATCCTCAGACGCAATGAGTACGAGGATTTTGATGTTTGTCGGTGTGCAAAGAATCACGTTATAAGATGAAGCGTGGCGACCTGTGAAATAGATGGGGAGCGATGAAGAAGAGACCTCCGCTAAGGTGGTGTGGTATTTCCTGTCATCCCCGATTCAAGCGTCGTTTGCTAACAAAGCGCATGCCCGTGATGATGCGTTGGCACAAAGAAGAGCGAAGGACGACGGATGCTTAGACATCCACGATGGCTCCAGTGGAGGAAAGTCGATCGAACATACCCGCACTTTGCAGATGAGGCGAGAAACATAAGGTTTGGGTTGAGTACGGATGGTATGAATCCGTTCGGCGAGCTGAGCAGCAGCCATAGCACCTGGCCTGTTATACTTTGTATCTATAATATTCCTCCTTGGTTGTGCATGAAGCGGAAGTACATATTGATGCCGTTGTTGATCCAAGGGCCCAAGCAACCCGGAAACGACATCGATGTCTATCTGAAACCATTGGTTGAAGATCTTGTAACATTGTGGGAGGATAGTGTACGGGTATGGGATGAGCACAAAAGACAGTATTTCACCCTACGTGCATTGCTGTTTGTTACCATCAATGACTGGCCTGCGCTTGGTAACCTGTCCGGCCTGACTATAAAAGGATATAGAGCCTGCGTGTAGTGCTTGGATGAAATGGACAGCATGTACCTCAAAAACTCTCGGAAGATTGTGTACATGGGCCACCGTAGGTTTCTTCTTACGAGGCATCCGTTGCGGAAGAGAGGCAGGAATTTTAACGGGAAACCAGACCTTCGTGCTAAGCCTGAGCATCGAAGTGGGCCGCGTGTGTTTGCTATGGTAAAGGATCTGAAAGTAGTTTTTGGAAAGGGTCCTGGGAGAAAATCTATACCGAATGAAGAAGGTTAGGCACCCATGTGGAAGAAGAAGTCAGTATTTTGGGATTTGCCTTATTGGGAAGTTTTGGAGGTTCGTCACTCACTTGACTTCATGCACATCACGAAGAATGTTTGTGTGAACCTGTTAGGATACTTAGATATGTACGGCAAATCGAAAGATACACTGCAAGCTCGGAGAGATCTAAAACATTTGGAACTGAGCAACGATCTACATCCAGAAAAGACAGGCAAAGGACAACATTATCTACATCCTACGAGCTACATTCTAAGCAAAGAAGAGAAAAAAAGCATGATAGAGTGATTGAACAGTGTGAAGGTCCCTTCCGGATACTCCTCGAATGTAAAAAGACTCATAAACATGAAAGAGAATAAAATCGCCCACCGAAATCCCATGACTGCCTTTGTGTTGATGACACAGTTGCTCCCAAAGGGTATCGAGATATTTTGCCCGAGTGGGTCCGGGGACAATCACAAAGCTGTGTTCCTTTTTCAATGCGGTTTCAGCAAAAGGTTATTGATCCAGATAAACTAAGTAAGCCGCAGGATGACGTGGTACAAAGTGTGGTTAGCCTTGAGATGATCTTTCCTCCCGCATTCTTTGATATTATGGTTCATCTTATCGTTCACATTGTCAAGGAGATAGGTATTCTCGGACCTGTTTCTACACAACATGTTTCCTTTCGAGATACATGAGTGTCCTAAAGAGGTATGTCCGTAATCGTTCTCGCTCGTATGATGCATAGCCGAGGGTATGGCATGAGGAGGTGATTGAGTTCTGTGGATTACATTAATGATCTAAATCCGATTGGTGTCCCTATATCACGCCATGAGGAGGCTCCGGGAAAAGGGACACTAGGACGGAAAGCACTTGCATGCAAAGATCTGCTTACTTTTAAACAAGCACATTTTACGGTTCAAACACCCATCAGAGTGGCCCCTTATGTCCTTCAAAGACAAGAGTATTCTACGCGCGAATTCCTGTGGAGGTCTCGAGGATTGGATAACACTGAGGCACATGGATTCATTCGGCAGTTGGTTACAAAACTACATCCTTTCAGAAGGGTCAGACAATGAACAGTTGCAACGCCTGGCTTATGGGCCATCTAGTGAAATCGTGACATTCAAGGGGTACGAGATAAATGGTTACACATTTTACACGAAATACCAGGATAAGATGAGCATGAACCAGAACAGTGGCGTCCGTATAGACGCCGCGGACAACACTGTCAAGGTGGACACATATTATGGTTTCATAGAAAAGATATGGGAGCTTGACTATGGACCTTTGAAGGTCCCTCTATTCAAGTGCAATGGGTTAAACTGAGTTCAAGCGGCGTCAAGATCGACAAATATGGCATGACAACCGTAGACCTGACACAAGTCGGCTATAGGTGTGAACCATTCGTTCTCGCCAATGATGTGAGACAAGTCTTCTATGTAATGAACATGTCAAGCAAACCCAAGAAGTAGAAGGACAAGCCAAAGCGACACGTGGTTCTCCAAGGCAAACGAAGGATTGTCGGAGTTGAGGACGTCACAGACGAGGAAGAGTATAGTCAGTTCGATGAGCTCCCTCCTTTTGCGGTGGATGTCGACATAAGTGTCCTGAACGACACAGATGTCGATGCTCCGTATATACGCCACGATCATAACGAAGGCACACTTGTAAAGACAAAGTATGTTACTAGTTAAGATGTGCTCCTGTATGAAACTTGTATATTTCAATCATATATAGAAATTAAGCAATGAAATTTTAAACATTTCAAAAAAATGAAACACAAGTACTGAAATTTTAAACATTTTAAAATAATATGACACAAGTACTGAAATTTTAAACATTCTAAAATAATATGAAACACAAGTACTGAAATTTTAAACATTCTAAAATAATATGAAACACAAGTACTGAAATTTTAAACATTCTAAAATAATAGAGAAGGAATCCCCGAAAAGCCCCTCTAGAAGCGGTTGGTAATACAAACCCCTTGCAGAAGGTAACCTCTACAAGCTGTTCGTAATGCCAACCCCTTGTAGAAGGGGACCTTGCGCAAGTGACAATCTGGAAACCACCTCTACAAGCGGTTTGTAATACGAACCCCTTATAGAAGGGGACCTGTACAAGCGGTTGGTAATACCAACGCCTTGTAAAAGGGAACCTCTACAAGCGGTTCGTAATACAAACGCCTTGTAGAAGGGAACCTCTACAAGCGCGCAAGACAATCTGGAGACCCCCTCTACAAGCGGTTCGTAATACGAACCCGTTGTACAAGGGGCCCTCTAGAAGTGGTTCGTAACACGAACCCCTTATAGAAGGGACCTCTACAAGGGGTTCGGATTACCAACCGCTAGAGGCCCTTTACAAGGGGTTCAGACACGAACCGCTTGTAGAGGGGTCTCCTATATTTCACTCGCCTTCCTTGCGCTTCACTCTCCCTGCATTTTCTAAGTCCCGAGCCGTCCCGCTTCTCCTCGTCGCTCCGCCAGATCTCCGCCGAGCCCCCGCCAGTGCTCGACGCCTCCACCGGCGCATGCCTCGTCGCCGCTTTCTCCGCCGAGATCAGCGCGCGCTGCTGCCTCTTCACCGCTGCGCGCGCTTCGCCGACGCCGCCACCGCCGCCCACGCCTTCACACCGCTGCATGTGCCTGCGCAGCTTCGCCTCGCCGTCGGATCTCCACCGCGCCGTCGACCTCTAGACCGCGCCCCCGCACCCCCAATCCACCGAAGGACCTAGGTTGTCCACGCCGCACTCTGCCTCTGTTTTTTCTGTGCACACAGGGTGTTCGATGAAACGTCCCTACGGAAAAAATATGGACTGAGAGAGAGAGATAGGAAGAGAGAGCTAGAGAGAGAGAGGGAGAGAGAGCTAGTGAGAGAGAGGTAGAGAGAGATAGTGAGAGAGAGCTAGAGAGATAGGGAGAGAGAGAGATAGTGAGAGAGAGCTAGAGAGAGATAGGGAGAGAGAGATAGTGAGAGAGAGCTAGAGAGGGATAGTGAGAGAGAGATAGTGAGATAGTGAGAGAGAGGTAGAGAGAGATAGTGAGAGAGAGGTAGAGAGAGATAGTGAGAGAGAGCTAGTGAGAGAGAGGTAGAGAGAGATAGTGAGAGAGAGGTAGAGAGAGGTAGAGATCGAGAGAGATAGTGAGAGAGAGCTAGAGAGAGATAGTGAGAGAGAGCTAGAGAGAGATAGGGAGAGAGAGATAGTAAGAGAGAGCTAGAGAGAGATAGTGAGAGAGAGGTAGAGAGAGATAGTGAGAGAGAGGTAGAGATCGAGAGAGATAGTGAGAGAGAGCTAGAGAGAGATAGTGAGAGAGAGGTAGAGAGAGATAGTGAGAGAGAGATAGTGAGAGATAGCTAGAGAGAGATACAGAGAGATAGTGAGAAATATAGGTAGTGTTGACGATATATTTAACAATGTTTCGCAATTATGTCATGTGCACAGGTGGCAATACTAATTTAACATTGTTTCGCAATTATGATATATAGATGGAGCAACCAGGCAGTGGCCGCAGTGTTGACGATATTTTCGATGAGGAAGAACAATTCATGCTAGACTCGATCGCGCAGGGTTGCGCAGGGTAGCATCAGAGGATACGTCGAAGGTGACGCTAACGCTGCTGCCGATGAGGCCGTGAACCAAGGCGACGCTAATGCTACTACCATGTGTTCCGGTGATGCTGTGGACACTGGGGCTAGCGAGGTAATGCCACAATAATGCCCTGGTACATGCCGCCTTTCGAGCAATCTTAACACACTCATATTTTTCTGTAATTTAAGCAGGGTACATCGAGCAACCAATCGAAGTGAGGACCTAACAAGAAGCCATCGGCAAAGCATGTATTTACCGAAGTTAACTCCAACGGGATGCCGATTGCCCTCTTTCAAAGAATTGGCCCATTCAACAACGCCAGGTTTCCATGTAAGGACCACGCCCCAATTAGCATCCAAAATGGGTGAAGTCCCTCAAGCTACCAAGGATCTATCAGGACAGATGTTAAGGACAATTTCAAATTCTCAAGGGTTCAAGACAAAGTAAAGAAATACACTTTGAAAAAGATGGCAACCGTATTTCAGTCTTGGAAGACGTCTCTAAATGCCAAGTATGTGCAGAAAGGAGAAAGGCCCGACTTCAATCTATTTCCTAAGTCGGCCGATCATCGGGAATCGTTTGAGGAATACAAGCTGTCAGCTCAAGGTCAAGCCGCGAGCCAAAAGAACAAGATAAATGCACAGAAGAAGAAATACCACCACCATCTCGGCACCGGTGGTTACATCAAGGCTATACCGAAATGGGAGAAGCGGGAGGAAGAATTAGTGGCCAAGGATGTACCACCGCCATCGCTGATCGAATTTCGCCTGCGAAATTGGTTCATGGCTCACGGGGGGGCCCTTGTAGATGACGGCAGCTTGGTGATGGCACCGGAAATGCAAGATGTTGGGCAAAGGATCGTACAAGCCGTTCAACAGTCTCAGTGAGGTTCCTTAGTGACAGATAGGTAGAATGACGAGCTGACACATGCCCTCCAGAACCCGGAGCACCCGGGACGGACAAGAGGTATTGGTTCGTCGACACCATGGAAACACGGATTCGCAAAGGATTCCCAAAAGTACAGGAGCCGAGCAAGAAGCAAAACCAGAGAGCTATACAAATACAGCCAATTGGAAAGGGAGCTAAGAGCTACCTAGGCTAGCATCAGCGACATAGTTGCTCAACAAGTGCAGATAGCCCTCAGCAAGCTTCAAGGAACAGGTCCGAGCAATCTGCCAGATGCCATGATCAGCCCGCAGGCCTCCGCTCGGCGGAGCAGCTGTGCGTCCACCGCGGCACCTGATGGGGATGACCTCGGCCATTTTCCAGTGGACGACATCAAGATTCGCCGCCAGTGTGAGCTACATGTCCAGGCACGAAACCTCTCCATAAAGGTGGCGTACGGCATGGCGTTCCCAGTAGAGCCGGGCCAGACATTTCATTGCAACGAGATACCTCCCGGTTACTCGAAAGTCGCCGTGGAGGAGGTGTTAAACGGTTTTGAAGATCTTATGCTCGATATTGCTGGAGGCGATGAGGTGGCCAAGCTTGGACAGGCCCTCCACGGTATCATCCTCTGGCGAAAACGGTACATCATGTTTCCAGATGGCGTGGAGGTGTCATCTCCACCGCGAGATATCGAACAATTGGAGCCGGCTGGAGAAAGCTCGCCTCCTCCACAACGACAAACCACGCCTCCTCCAACGTCAGCTCCACGCAATGCCTCGACGCCAATACAGAGTACTCCTCCTCCATCACCTGCTCCACGCAGAAGCCCAACTCCACCAGCACCTCCAACAAAAACGAACCCCCCCTAGGAAAAGCACGCCTCCACCATCTCCTCCGTGAAAAAAGCTTCAAATAAGAAGGAGCCATCCTCCTCCCCAGAAGGCCTAGTCCAGCCGATCAACAAGGTCAAAGGAACCTTCAAAAATGGCATATGATATGACGGACGAGGAGACAAGCAAAATTGTTGCTGCAGAAGTTGCTGCACACTTCGCACCTAAGGTGCCAGCGCCGAAGCAAGCAATTGATCAAAAAGTTTCAAAACACTTTGCGACATCCCATGCAATGCCACTGCCTACGACGTCAGACCACGACCGGACAATAGCAAAAGCTACACAGAAGTCTAAACGGGCTAAGGCAGAGGCGGCGAAGAAGAAGAAAGAGCAAGAACAGCTTGAACAATTCATGAAAGAGGCAAACCTCGGTTCTGCAGCTGAAGCTCTTGGATTAACGGATGATATCCCAATGGCAGAAGTGAGATGGCAATATAAGTTGGGCCGGGAGTTGGTTAACCCTAAAACCATAAAGGATTTACCAACCAAGATGCGGCAATTTCATGGTACATGGTAAAGTCCGCTCAAGAAAGAAATATGTTCCCCCTCCGTATCAGAAACGAACATTTCTATCGCAGGGACAACCAAATATGGCTAGAATTCAAAGACTTCTACCATTTTTACCATCATGACGCTGTCAACGTGTCTCTCATGAGCTGCTGGTGTCTGTAAGTGTCAGGCTAATAAGTTTACCATGTGCTTCCTCGTACCAGAAAGTTGCAACTCTAATAGTTTTTCCATTTCTATGTAGAATGGAGATACAACGATTGAGAAGACAGGGTAACTTCAACATCGGCTTCATAGACCCAGAGATTGTCAACGAGGCTGTCATCGGATACAACCCAAAGGTTGTTGAGGAGTACATTCTGGATGCACTCTTAGGAAGACTACAAATCATACATACGCCCTTCAACTTCGAGTACGTATATATCCGTTCCTCACAACCTCTCATTCCTAGCCTTTTAAAGCATACATAATATGACTAATTACATATATATGTTGAATATATTAATAGGTTTCACTGGGTCCTTCTTGTTATCATGCTTGATAATAGCAAGATCATTGTTCAAGACTCAAGAAGGAAACCACAGGAAAAATATCAATATATCATTGACGCGCTAAATCGGTATGGCATATATTAATTTATAAGATGGTTTCCTTATTCTATTGAAATGCCTAGCTATTTAATTAATTCGAACTCTAATAATTACTATTCATGTATTAACACATCACAGGGCATTCGCAAAGTTCCGAAAGAAGCATAAAGGAGCTTTCAAGACCGAATTCACAGTCTAATTAAGCACTCGAGTACGTAATAAAGCATACTAATTAATTCATATTCTTTAGTGATAGTTTTTCATCTCAATACTTGTATTCTTTTTAAATTTCATCATAGGTTATACAGCAAACGGCAGGAAACAACTAATGTGGCTATTATATGTGCCACTACATGTAAAATCTTTGCCACGGCGATGTGCCTAAAATAAATGACGAGGTGCGTGTATGTCAAAAGTACCAAAGTAATGATGCATCGAAATTAATGATGCATCTCAATTTCTTAGTACTTACAATTTACGTTTTAAGAGATTTATTTATTTCCTGTTTTGGCAGCCTTACCTCGATGTGCAAGGTGTGATCCCGCCTCACTGGGTTGCAGCAATCCAAGAACAACTTATCGGCTTCATTATCGACGAGATTATATCCACCAAAGGCGAGTTCCACACAAAGGGATGGAGAGATTGTCCTTCTCTAAGGACAGGTGAAATATCGAAATCATCGAAGGCCACACATAGCGATGCAGGCAACAAATGATCTCAAGATTCACCCTTGTACTCTTGAAATGTATAAACATTGTTTCAGTGTGCTCGTTATTTCATGTATGTACACATGCATTTTTGATTCATTCGTATTATTGTGTAAATGAACTTAATTGTGGTTATGTGAATGAGTACACATCATATTATATTTTTAATTGTGAAAAAATATTGTAGTTGTATTTAATTTTATTGTCAAAATTCATATTGAAAACCCCTTTTAGAACATATTCTAGTGCGGTGAGCACGAAACTTGGGTCCAGTGTGGGAACCACCCTAGTCCCTAAGGACCATGACCTTGTGGTTGTCAAGACTAAGTACAGCAGTGCTGCCATAAGTGATTATACGGGTAGGCCCTGGCTGAGTAGCCTTTGAACTCTTAGTTTGGACATCCCTTATGGTGGAGTAAGAGCGAAGCATTCGCCGACCTACCAGGCTCAAGAGGGGGCTTCAGCCAACTTGGGATACCAGTGCTGCAGTGGAAACCTTAGAGGAGATGCCAAGCTAGGAGCTAGATTGTCAAAGGCCTTGTGGTGATCATTTTTCTTTAGGTGATTCCTAGAAAAAACCACCTCTCATGGGTAAAGCGTACAATCTCTGCAGAGTGAGAAACTTTCTAGAAAATCGTGCCCACGGTTAAGGGCGAACGACGGTGGCGCTGCCACAATGGTAGTTTTCTTCCCTCTCTTTCTCAATGTTTTGAAGGAGAAAAACCGACAGGTGCCGTGTTGTTTTGGGAGCCTACGGTGGTTAGCTGTGAGGAGATGACCTTCGGTGGTTAGCCGATGCTTTGGATTTGTCCCTACGGTGGTTAACCGTTGACAGATAATGGTCATTTGGTAGATTAGCCGTAAGGAAAATGTTTGGATAAAAACCACGATTTGCATCGTGCGAGCCAACCTTCGGGAATGAGCCGGCTGGGGCCTGATGATTTAACTATTTTATCAATTGATCTAACTACTTCACTCTTTTCCTAAATTGCTCTAAAAACCTTAGGCGAACTATTTTAAAACTTGCTTTCTGCATCTAAGCCCTATCTTTCCCTTGTCTAAGCCATGCATGTTCATATGTCAATTGACTTGTGAGTATTTGCACCAATACTCACCCTCGCGTTTTACCGCGGGGCTGCGCATTCCAACGCGCAGGTGCGGAGTACCATTGCGACTCAGAAGATGGCGACCCTAAAGCCTACATCTTCACCGACGGAGTCCAGGACGAGGAATACACCGACGCCTAGTATTGCGTTCCTCCAGCTCTGCCTATGGGGATTATTTTGGTTTACCACTTTTGGAGTTGTAGTTGTAAAAATTAGACTTCTGCTTTTGTAAGGCCATCGAGCCAGACTAGTGTAACCACGCCACTTGGTGCACTCTGATGTAATATGTAAATTAATCGACATGGTTGTGATCCAAGTTCTATAATCTGTGTGTACTAGCTACTTGATCCAGGGACTAGTACAGGTAAAGCACAGGCGGGATCCACCTCAGCCAGGGGAGGGTCCCGACAGGTAATAAATTAAAAGTTCCACAATTCAAGCGAAGAGACCTTTTTTCTCAAAGATTAGATTCATAATTTAAGAAAGGGATATGGAAATATCAAAATAAGAGCTTCCATTCGTAAAATTTGTACAAAATGTCGACTAATTTGTAGTGAATCTCACTTATTCCTCGAACTTGGAATTTATTTTTGGGGCCCCTTAAGCTTGTATCGTTAGGTCAATCGTTAGTTGCTCGGGTGGCTTGCCACGTGTGCTATAAAGATGACGCCGCACCTATGTGGGTGTGCCACTTTAGCTTCGTCTTCCTCCTCTCATCTTCCTGATTCTTTCCTCAACATGCTGAGATATGTGTTGAACCAAGGTTACTAAAGTAATTGACACCTTCGGATACCGAGTTCATGAGGAAGAGGAGGCCAAGGATAAGGCTGTGAGTCACTCCTAGGCTTTCTAAATTTAAGGGAAATACTAGCGAATGCTATCCCGTCACGATGGGATGGTCTTGCGCAGGCACAACGCTTCGTGCACCCCTCCTCGCTTGCTCTGCCCTCCTTCTTCCTCCTTGCCGCTGCAAGCCTCTGCGACCTCGCCGACATCACCTCTATCCTCCACCGCCACCACCAGGTTATGGTTTGGGTTGGGGTTCAAGGAGAGTCGTGCTCCCCGGACTTAGAGAGAGGCTAGGGATGTGGCGGCCCGGCGGTGGGTGCGAATTATGGTGGGGGATTGACGTCGATGACAGGAGTTAGGGTAGGCAGGGCTAACGTGGCGGTGGAAGGGTGAGGGAGGAGCAGCGAGGCAGCGAAGGTGCTGCCGACCGCCAGTGGTGGCTAGCGGTGGTGGAGGTGCACGGAGCATGCTGGAGAGAAAAAAGAAGGGAGAGGAGAAGGGCAAGGGTGGAGCTGCCACGCGTGCGGCTGTGGAGGAAAACAGAGCCATGCGTGTGTGGTTTTTTTCATTAGACGGTACCGTTTGAAACAGTACCGTATAAACCTCACACGAAGGGTATAGCTATCAAATCAAGAATTTCCAGTTAAATAGAATAGTTTGGATATACAAATCGGCAAAAAAAGAAGTGCATAGAAATATGAAGCAACAGGCAATAGGGGTGACATACACAATTTCCTCGTTGGATTTCATGTAACAAAATTACATATACAAATTAAAGTAAAAAACTTTACATGAAATGTGCATGTACATGGGAATATGGTATTTTAAGAAATAGCTGAATATATACCATATTATTAAAGGAAAATAACTCATGTGCTATTGCAAAGCTACCTAATATCTTGCATGCCATTATTTATAGACTTATCTCTATGACATCGTAAATAGCACATATTGTCCTCCATGCTACTGCCGTCAATGTCTGTTAGTTTCTACCGTTACACATACTCATAATGTTCAAAATACCCTTTACACTTATGTGGCTGACCAGTGGGACCCACATAGCAGTCCTTCCTACTTCTTCCCTCTTCTCTTCTCCCTCTCTCTTAATTTTCAGCTGGCCCTCCTCCCTCTCCTCCTCCTACGGCATAGAGGGAATTGTAAAAGCAGGAGCAAAATAGCTTTTTCTCAGCACCTTAACGGTTCGACTGACGGAAAATAATCAATAATGGCATATAGGACAATACTAAACTGACTGCAATGGCAAGTAAAGCAGAGACGATACAACAATGGCACATAAAGGCTATCTAACTATATAATGGCATAAAAATATTACACTAACAACATGTATGATGAGCTGATGAGACATATGGGAGTGCACTCATTTCGAATCAAAACAAAAGCTACGAGTTTCACTTACATAAACTCCTCATATATATAGGACATATTTGTTATTAACTAAGAAATTTAACTCCCAAAAATATTACGTTGTTGTTCCATAAAACATTTCATTTTTAGTTATTTCTAGTTGTTTTTCCTTTTCTTTCTGAACCCAGTCCATGATTGGGCCCTATAGTCGGACGGGGTGCATGCGAAAGCCATGAGATGGGGAAGGCAGATGCTCCATATGTCGGGCATGGTGGCACCTGGCCCTACCATTGCAACACCATTCCATTCCTAGCTCCTCGAATGGTTCTCCGTTTGGTTTGGAATGAATGCAATGGAATGACCTCGCCGGCCATGAGGGCAAGGAGAAGAAAATCTATTGACCATGGAGGAAAGGCAGGAAGGGAACTTTTCCCAGTAGACGGTGAAAGAACAGTATATGTGTCAAGAAAGAGAAAGCCAATGGGGACCAATTACATAGAGACTGACAGTTATTGTGATAAGCTATTGCTAACATTTTCTGAGGAGGGAATGAGTGAACAGGAAGTTTCAAGGGATATGACAGAATAAAATTTTCCAATGGACACAGATAGTGCAAAGGATGAAGAAAGCCAGAAAACTAAAAAATTGAATGCGGGGTTGCACGGACAACCCCGCGAGCAAAAATGAAGCTTATAGCTTGGAGCTGTCGGGGGCTTGGGAACCGGCCGGCAGTTCGTAACCTTCTGGAAATCCAGAAGAAGGAAGGGCCCGATGTGTTGTTCTTATACGAAACAAAAAGGACAGCCAAGAAAATGGATAAATTTCGATGGATTATGGACATGCCTAATATGATTGCTAAGGACTGCAGGGGGCTAAGTGGTGGTTTAGCTTTATTTTGGAGAAGAGGTCTGGAGGTCCAACTACAGAGCCTCTCTAGATACCATGTGGACGTTCAAATAGTGAATGATAACGGGTTTGTTTGGAGATTTACTGGTATTTATGGGGAACCATCTCAGGAAAGAAGAGAAATCACATGGAAGTTATTGAGAGTGTTGAAGAATAGTTCAGATTTGCCTTGGTTGTGTTTTGGGGACTTTCATGAGGTGCTGTACCAGCAGGAAAAAAGGGGAGGTCTGCCAAGGGCAAATAGATATATGGAAAATTTTAGAAAGGCCCTAGAGGATTGCAACCTTGCTGAAATAAACTTTGAACGAGATCATTTTACTTGGAATAATATGAGTCAAGAAGAAGGAAAGTTCATTTGCGAAAGGCTGGATAGAGGGGTAGCAAATCAAGGATGGCATTCCAGATTTCCCCATGCAAAGGTCATGCATGCTGAATATAGGCACTCTGACCATAGGCCTCTAGTGCTGGTTTGTCAGAAAGAAGACCTACATAATTTTGGAAAGAAGAGGAAAGAAAGGTTCAAGTTTGAGGCCAATTGGTTGGAGGAGGAGGATTGCTTTGAAGTGGTAAAGAAATCTTGGCTCAAATTTAACAATGAAACAAATATGGATGTACGTACAGCACTACAGAAAGTAGGAATGGAGTTGCAAAAATGGAGTAAGCATCTTGTTTGGGACATGCAAGGAGATATTGTAAAATTGAGAAAGGAGCTGGAAGAGTGTTGGAGAGGGCCTATATCTCAGACTAGATTAAATAGAGAGCAATTATTGAGGCACAAAATTGGGAAACTTGAAGATAAGAGATATATTTACTGGAAATAACGGAGCCATGTCAAATGGCTTGATCAGGGGGATAAGAACACAAAATTCTTTCACGCTTTTGCTTCTGAAAGGAAAAAGTTTAACACCCTAAAGAAATTACAAGATAATGAAGGAAGATGGGTAGAAGGAGATGAACAACTATGCAATCTCATCCATAAGCACTATACGGAATTGTTCTCTTCTTCAGGCAGGTCGTTGATAAGTCTCATACCATCAAGAGTAACAAAACAAATGAATAGAATGCTTTTGGCTGAATACACACCACAAGAGGTGGGGAAAGCCCTGTCACAAATGGGTGACTTAAAAGCCCCTGGGTCGGATGGTATGCCGGTGCTTTTCTTTAAGAGGTTCTGGCATTTCATAGGGGACAAAGTAACTGAGGAAATTTTAAGTGTGCTTAATGGCAGTGCCATGCCTACAAGATGGAATGACACGGACATAGTGCTGATCCCCAAGGTTAAGAACCCAGCACTCTTAATGATCTCAGACCCATCAGTCTCTGCAACGTAGTGTATAAGATCATTTCCAAAGTAGTGGTGAATAGATTAAAACCCCTCCTTCCTAACATAATTTCTGAGAGTCAAAGCGCCTTTATACCTAGAAGGATTATCTCAGATAATATTGTTTTGGCCTATGAGGCCACCCGCTATATGCAGAATAAAAGAAAAGGAAATAATGGCTATGCTGCTTTGAAGCTAGATATGTCTAAAGCATATGACAAGGTGGAATTGGGCTTTTTAAAGGAAGTACTTGTAAAATTGGGTTTTGATGATAAATGGGTGGATTTGGTGATGAAGTGCATTACCACAGTCAAATACAAGATTAAGGTGAATGGAGAATACACTGAAACTATTACTCCTACCAGAGAGATCAGGCAGGGAGACCCCCTTTCCCGTTATCTCTTTGTGCTTTGTGCTGAAGTTCTCTCAATAGCAATACAAGATGCTCAAATGAAAGGGAGTTTAAAAGGCTTAGTCATAAGCAGAGGAGCACCAAGTGTCACACATCTCTTTTTTGCTGATGATTCGTTGCTTTTCATCGATACTACTGATCAAGCTGCTGCAGAAATAAAGAGGATACTGCTTGACTATGAGGCATGCTCGGGTCAAAAGATTAACAAAGCTAAATCTGCAATATTATTCTCCAAAATTGTTAAGCCCCCCAGAAGTGCAAATTTATGAGCTATCTGCAGATTACTAAAGAAGCTACAAATGAGGTATTTGGGGCTCCCTGGCTTTATTGGTAAATCAAAGAAAAAAGCTTTCCACTACTTAAAAGAGAAAATATGGAAAAGAATTCATGGTTAGAAAGAGAGGCTTCTTTCTAAAGCATGAAAGGAAATCTTAATTAAATCAATTGCACAAGCCATTCCTGCTTATACTATGGCATGCTTTCTTTTACCAAAATCTTTTTGTGATGAGCTGAACTCCATCATTGTTAGATTCTGATGGTCCCAACAAGATAAGGATAGGAAAATCCATTGGATTGGTAAGAACATGCTTCTCAAATCTAAGTTTAGAGGGGGTTTGGGTTTTAGGGACTTCAATGCTTTCAATATTGCCATGCTTGCTAAACAAGGTTGGAGAATTGTGCAGAATCCAGGATCTTTGTGTGCCTCTACTCTGAAAGCCATCTACTTTCCTGATTGCCGCCTTTTGAAGGCTAAAGCAAGAAAAGGTATGTCTTATGTGTGGAGGAGTATTCTAAAAGGGGTGGAATTATTAAAACAAGGAATTATTTGGAGAGTTGGCAATGGTGAAAGTATTAAGATCTGGTCTGACCCTTGGATTCCTTAGGGAAGCTCAAGATTCATTATGTCCAGTAGAGGTTCTACTATTTTGGCTAAAGTTTCTGATTTGATAAATCCAACGCAACTAGCTTGGGATGAAGACTTATTGGACCATATTTTTGATCAGGAGGAAGCGCGGGTCATAAAGGGCATCCCTCTGTATGAGGACATTGATGGCTTCTTGGCTTGGCATCCGGATACAAAAGGTAAATTTTCAGTTAAGTCTGCCTATCATTTATGCATGGGGTTATGTGAACAGAACTTGGGACAACCAGAGTGCTCTGATGGAAGTAGGAAAAATACTCTCTGGTCACAAATTTGGAAATTAAATGTACCTAACAAAGTAAAACACTTTATGTGGAGGTTTACTCACAATAGTTTGCCATCTAGAACAAATATGAGGAGGAGAGGTATGCAAATTGATACTTCATGCCCCCTCTGCATCAAATTAGATGAGGACTATGGTCATTTGTTTTTTAAGTGCAAAAAAGTCAAAAAAGTTTGGAGGGATGCTTTGTTAGAAAATGAGAGATTAATGCTAGTGACCTGTACGGCAGCAGAACAAGTCACTGAGCTGATACTCTCCATGGAGGAAAAGCTGAAAATTAAAGTTATAGTGTTCCTGTGGGTGTGGTGGTTTCATAGGAACAATATTGTCCACGGGGATAAAGTCTTGGGTACTGAAGGAATAGTACACCAGATTGTAGTGTATGTTGATGAATTTCAAAAGAATTTTGCTAGTACAAATACTAGGGAGGAAATAACTGAGAAAAGGAGTAAATGGTCTCCTCCTGAAGAAGATTGGGTCAAACTCAACATAGATGGTTCTTTTAATCCTGAAACAAGAGAAGGGAGCTGGGGTTTCATAGCAAGGGACCATACAAGTGAGATAATTGTGATGAAAACAGGCAGACTCCAAAATCAGCTCAATGCTTTGCAAACTGAAGCTATAGCATGTTTACAGGCTCTGTGTGAAGCTGTGCATACAGGGATGTCCAAGATTGTCATTGAAATGGATGCTCTGCTGTTGAAACAAGTCTTGGAGGCGGAAGAAGAAGACTTTAGTGACATAGCTGCACTGATTAGAGAGATTAGGTTTGTTAAGAATGTTAACAATATTGATGTTAAATTTCTATTTTGTCATGGACAATGTTATGTCCTAACCCATGAGGTGGCTAAGTTTGGTGCTTCTCTCCAGCCTGGAGGAGTCCAGTGATGGGATGAATGGTTTCCCCTAAACTTATGTAACTCCCTGGCCAGTGTATCTGCTGGGCCAGCTTAATGAATATATTGTGGTTGAATGCTCAAAAAAAAAAGATGAGGTGGTGTCAAGATCACACCAAGTATGGCAGTGTGTCTAGCTATAGGCAAAGTTTGCGACGTAGCACCGTAGTGTGTGTTTTGCAATGTGCCCGTTGTTTTTTTCTTCTATTCTTGTGTTTGGTGCAATATGCCTGCTGCTTTTGTTCTTGCATTCTCTTCTTATAATGGAATGACAGAGATTCTGCGTTATTATAAAAAAACATTATGGAGTAGGAGATCGAAATAAAAATATATCATTTGCTATTTCACTTCGGTGGTCATGGAACAACCAAGGTGTACATTCTAGAAATAATGACTAGCATCACATAAATGATACAGCTATTTCCGGTGATTTAACATAGCTCTTTCCTCTTCTTATAGTGTTTGTTCCTTGCAATCGCAAACTTTGACTTGCGGATCTCACAGGTAGTTATGTAACTGTAATATGGTGGCAAGTGAGATTTCCATAGTACAACCTCAAATCTCCCTTTTGGTGTGACACTTCCAAACATGACTTCATCCATTGTTATCTTTGGAATTTCTTCATGAGCAAGCCTTATTCGAACATGGCTGTCAACTACGCAATCTTCAGTTAGTTTGGCCACTCTTGTAAGATAAAGATGTTTATTTACCAACCTATTATCACTTGTACCTATACTAACTTGGAGCGGATTTATCTGCCTACATCTCCTAATACATGTGAGAATTCTTTGCCAGCGTTGTGCGCTAACATTTGCGCTGAGAATTCTGGTGATATCTTTATAAAGTGCGAAAAGACCACTAAAATCCTTAAGTGTATCTATGTCAAAGTACTCCTCAAATATCATCATTGCTATGGATGCTAGCTTTGGCTGATGTTCAGGAACCATACTTCCAAACGCAAGCACCTTGAAGAAGCACCAACCCGCATCTCGAGGCAAAAAGTTTAACCTAAGAGCTTGTGTCGATCCAAATTTTATGATCTTCTTGGATCGACTCGTGATTATAATCTTACTTCCTATCGGAATGCAACCCTGAGAAACAAAGAACAGCATTCTCCATGTATCCACATCGACGTCACCATCTAGTTCAATGACAAACAACATTTTTTCTTCTTTCAAGGCACTAGTTTGATGCTTGAGTATGCCTCCATCTCTCAGGGTGGATAGCTTGTCTTCTGTAAACTTATCTCCACCAAAAAAGAATATTTGAGAGAAATGGTCACGCACCCTTGTGTCGCAGCAAGCATGCTCAACAAGTGTGCTCTTTCCAACTTTTCTTGGGCCAACAATCGGGAGGACACCCAGATGATCTTCACCAGGAGGCTGATCTTTCTGCAACAAGAAGCTAATGATCCGTTCCATTTTTGCTTGGCGACCAAACATGCATCGCTCCAGCACCAGATGCATGTTGTATGGTTGACGAGAAATTGGTGGGTAGTTATTCAGGAAGATAACAAACTCATTCATATCATTGATGAGGGTCTCTACGCTACCAAGCATCCGTTTTAACTCTCTTGTCATGTCCTGTGTAGTGCGATCAGAGAAAGCAACACGCTTGCCTGGATTGGAAGTCGACATTGGAGATGAGCTCCTCAGATGCTGATCTCCGGCTTCACCATCTCCATGGGCGAGGTACCTGCAAACGTCAAGCAGGTAGTAGCCTCTGAACATCTCTCCTCTCAGCGTGCTCAGCTGCCGGAGCATCGCCTGGTTTGTGATGCACCTCCCCTCGGCCTCCTCCACAACGATGCCCAGCCGGAGAAGCATCCGCTCCAGCCGCTGCAGGCACTCCTCCCTGGATGCCGCAGACGGCATGGAGTATTTGTTGATCAAGAAGGAGATGCATCTGCTAACGAGTTCACCCAAAGTTGCAGTCAATACCACCTCCATCTTCATCGTCTCTGCTGCACATAACAGAGGGGACTAGTTGAGCATTGTGGAGCAGCTCGGGATGAATTTCTTGCAGCCTAGCTAAACATGAATCACATATAGACCACCTTCATTTTTATTTTGTCTCTGCAGACTATGTAATCACGTGTTAGACTAGATGAACCGAACGTGGACTGGAGTGCCTAGTTTTCTCTATTGACGATTGTGATGGATGGTAGCCAATATTGAAGACAGGGAAGACCAATAAATCCTCAGTCTGGTACAGGTGGATGGATGTGCAGGAAGCGCTGCGGTCTAAAGTTATTTGATTATGGGCTGAAACTCAATTTTGATTGTTTTTAACGGTGGCTTTGAAAACCCAAAACTAATAATGAAAGCAGGATTTAAGAATATTTCTCATGTAACTTCAAGATTTTTTAGAAACAGCGTAAAATGTCAAATCATTAAAACAAAAGATAGTCAAATAATATCAACTATTAAAAGTCTCTAGTGGTGCTCATTGGTGTCCTGTGAGTGATACATCATTTTAATAAAATTATCCATCATGCTATCCGTTAAAAAATAACAAATCTGTCTTATTTGATTGAACTTCTCAAAATTCTCATAGTGGTACAACCGTACAACCAAAACCAGTTAGTTGCAGTACATGTACACAGAAAAGACACCCATGTGGTAGCTCGTGACGCATCACACCACACATACATACACTATAAATCTAAAGGTGTATAATCCACTCGCCTATAATAGTCTCAACGCCATCCAGTCACTTCTCCCCGGACGGTGGCGGTGGCTTGGAGTATTTGCTGACCAAGAAGGACAAGCATCTGCTAACAAGTTCACCAAATAAGGCAGTCAACAGCACCTGCAACTTGATCACTTCTATCATTTCTGTTTATCTAATAGTCTGTCCCGGTTATTAATAGTCCATAATAAGACCATGCATGTATAACGCACGGTGCTTGGAGAGATACTTGGATAAAAACCAGTTTATTTTGACACGTAAGATTCACGGGTGCTTCCGCAGGTGCGTAGAAGAGGGAAAAGATGCTTATATTAGCACCGAAGCTAGAATGATGTTGACACCTATTTTCTTCACTTTTTACAATATCTAAGCACCTGCATAACCTTCTCTGCGTTGAAGAAGGCACTTTTTATTTAGACACTTAATGACATGGCAATTCTTTTTTTTTTTAAGAATCTAGAGGAGCACCTCATGATGAAATTCTTGCAGACTACGTATGTGACCTATTAATGTTTTCCTAATTAATTGAACAATAAGTACATTATTTTCCCAGTGCGTAATAACAACGGTGAGGGGCAGCCAAATTGAAGGCAAGGAAGACCAATGGATTTCCGATGAAATTGGTACAGCTGGATGGACGTGGGAAAAGGGTGGCTGAAAGGAGGGAAACTATCAAATGTCAAGGAAATGTAATATCGGAACAGGAGCTACAGCCGTACAGGACACAAAATTACAACAGTCCACGGAATGGATTGGCTTTTTCTGACGCGCAAAGCAAATGGACTGCTTCTGTCTCTGCCCCGACCCCTCCTAGCTGTTCCTGTGCGCCATTTGCTGAGAGTTCTGAACATGAACCTTGACTTCCCCAACCAACAATGACCAGAAAAGCAGAAACATAGCATAGACAGAGTTCAGACATGTTACATCGCAGAGCTCATTATCTTGTGCACCAGTTGCACTAATTAATGGAGATTTTCCTCGTTATGTTTTGAGCACTTCTACTGCACCTAGGGGTAGAAGTTCTCTACACAGTTAAATCAAACATATACGATACAGATATACTCATGGTATAGTCCTACGAGATAAGACTTCCCTATGCATGTAGTTAGATGAAGAAAAATAATAGCCCATAATATTTTAAATTCTTCTTAAAATTTGTTTCTTCATCAATAAGAATTACTCTAAGCCATCGGCACTGACCGTGGAGGATATCCAACGAAGGATTCTACTCGCGACACCATCAGATACCGAGGTTACCAAGTACGTAATTGGCACCATCAGATACCAAACTCACGAGGAAGACGAGGCGAGGCAGGCTAAAAATCAGGCTGAGTCACTTTTGGGTTAAGCCTCTGTCGCCGGAAAATCCGCCGACGGTGAGAAACGGCGCCCCTCCCCGGTGATGGAGAGGACGCCGAGAAAGAGGTGGTAAGAAAGCAGAGCGCTCAGTGAATAAACCAGTACTAATGTGTATGATCAGAATGCTTGCCCTCTTTCATTCATGAGCTTATCTATTTATACAACTTTAGGGTCAGGGTTTACATGCATGAGAAATACCCAAAGTACCCTGACCCATGGGGAAATACCCAGATTACCCTAAACTCTGGATCGTCGATCCCACAATCAATGGCTACAATTGTTTTCTTACAATCCACGTTATCCTATTCCCTAACATGCCCTTGGGGGCATACTCTGACAAAGTTGTTGATTTGATTTGATCCGATTCGTTCTTGTCAGAGGCTGTCGCGAAGTCTTCGTCTTCTGACCTAAAACTTGTGAAAGATCATTCTCGGTCTTCCCGAAGAGTCTTTGTGAATTCCTCGTCTAAGCACCCTTCTCCACCCTTTGATGGAAATCCCGAGGACCCTCCATCCCGAGGACCCTCTTTACTTGAGATATACTCGGAATACTTTACCCTTCGCGTGTGTCCACGCCTTCCATCTACGGTCTGACGAAGCTCATCTTGGATGAACTTCCTCATGCTCCCCTTCGGTTAACACTTTACGCGAAGAATCCTCACAACATCTTTGTGAACATCCACCTCTCCTAGAGATGGGTTGGCTGCCCCTACAACAGAAACCCCTTACGGTCACGTCGCCACCTCGCCGTGGTGTCTGGCCGGAATATCCAGCCCCCCCCTTCTCCACGCCGAGGGGGTGTTTCCGAAGATGTTGTTTCTTTTCTGTCTTCGCTGGTATCTTCGCCGATTGATGTGACTTGGACTAGGCGTTACGCCATTGTCGGTGTTTTCAAGTCGCGTTGATCCTGTCCGTTAATGATCACACGCGCCATCATATCTGTAGGCGCCCGTTGGGATTTTCTCTCTCTATATATATTTTCATCTGCGCCCGTTCGGTTTCTCTGCGGCGCATCACCACCGTTGATGTGGACACGTGGTGCTCATCCGTGTGATGGTGGTTTCTATATAAGGCTCTATGTTACTATTCTTCTTCCCCACTTGCTTTCTTCACACCCGCCGTTCCGATTTCCTTGCCTCTGTGCGCTCCGTCCCCCGCCGCCGGTTCCTTTGCTTCTATGCGCTCCGTCCCCCGCCGCCGGTTCCTTTGCTTCTTGCACATTTCACCCGCCGTCGCCAACTCTCTCGCTAGTGCACCCTCCTCTGGCCACCGTCTGCTTGCTTTTGCTTCCGTACTCCTGCCGCTAGTGGATCATCGCCGGTGGTTCGCCGTCGTTCTTCATCGCCGATTACTTTCGCAGATATGTTCCTTGCCCGCCTTTTTGATTGATTTTGGGTACATTTGTTTTGGATGTTTGGTGAGTTCGACGTCGTCGAATTTGGCCGGCGGGATCTTTACGTCATTTGCCAGTTCATTCATACTCCGATCCCTGCTTTGTTCGAATAGTAGTACTATAAAGTTTTTCGCGGTCTATTATTATCGTTCCTGTTCTTTCCTCGTTGTTATTGTTTTTTTTTGTTTATATATGATCTCGAAGGGCTGTTTCACGAAAGTGCTAACTTTTCAACTTTTTGGGCAGTTTCCTTCATCTTCCATGGCGCCGAAGAAAATTCTAAGCCCGGCAGACCTCGCGCGGCTGTCTTGGGAGGTGGGGTCGTCTAGGATGACCTCGGATATGCTCTCGAAGGTATCGGACGGCTCCTTCGCTGATGACGAAGACTTCAGATTGCCGGGGCAAGAGACGACTCCTCAGCCAAATGCCGACGAGGCCGTCGTCTTCCACTCGCAGGTGCAAGCGGGTCTTCGGATTCCCTGCACTAGCTTGGTCGGGGAAGTCCTCGAGCTGTACAAGGCGCAGCTCGTACACCTCTCCCCAAACGCTGTGGCGCGGCTTGCTGTGTTTGAATGGACGTTGCGGAGCCATGGAGCGCAACCCAGCGCCCGAGTTTTTGGTTTTATTCATGAAGGCCGGTGGCAGGGGAAGACCAGCGGCAGCCCCTTCGGATGTCTGAACTTCGTGGTAAAAGCGGCACACCTCGCAGATTTTCCATCACTAGCTACGAAGAAGAAGTGGGACGGCGCTGCGGGGCTAAGCTGGAAACTGTTCTGGTTTTACCAGAAGGTTGATGAAGCTGATTCTTCGCTGAGGTATACCCCAGGAGCAGCCGACTGTATCAAGTTCCCGGTGGAAAAACTCAACGGTTCCAAAGAGGCGCAGAGGTTGCTACTCCAGAGGATCAGCAAACGCTTCTCAATGCGTTCTCTTGCCGAGGAGTTCTATACTGCCAAGGTGGGGCCGCTGATGCGCTCCTGGGAGAGACGAGTGATTGTGGATGACGGAGGCGACCACCTCTCCTTACGCGACAAGGACCACCGACCTCGGAGGTTGGAAACGGCCGCGGAGAGGGCCGAAGGGATGTTCGGGCCCCTGCGCTCGAGCAATCGGCATGGCTCATGGCTGGGGTGGATAGCCGCATCAACCGCATCCTTGGGGTAGTTACCCCCTGGACAGAGCCCGAGCCGCTGGGAAAAGGAAAACTGTCGAGGGGACCACTGCAGGCCCGTCGAAGCGTCCCCGTGGTGAGTATTTTTCCTACCGCCATACACCTTTGATTCGCCTTTTTTGACTATTCTTCGAATTCAGCTGCAAGCGTTGAGGACGAGGAAGGAGATGAAGAAGAGGTTGAAGAGGAGGGCCACCTTGTCGAGGACGATCACACCTCACCGGACGCGCAAAGCGCCGCCAGTGGTGGAGACGATCCCCTGGACGTCCTGGTGAGCAAAACCCCCTCGGGGCCCATAGATCCCGAGCATGGCTCCAACGAGCTACAAGATAGTCATGGAGCTGGGTCTCTTCCTTCGGGTCGAGGCCCCGTAACTCCTGATGGAGCCTCCTTAGATATCCAGGCGGAGGCCGAGGACTATACCGCCGGCTTCGTTGTTGACACGGAGTTTTGGTTGGCCGATTCTCCTTCCGCTGAAGGTTAATCACCTATCCTTAGAACCTTTTTTTTTATAAGCTTCTTATATTTTTCTTTTCTTCAGAGGGAGTTAACGAAGAGCCACCCTCGATGCCTATCTCCGGGGCTGCTGATGGCAATACCAACGCTATCTTAGCCTTGGTGGCAACTGCCGTTCCCGAGGTGGGGCCTTCTTCCTCTACTCCCTGTGCGCCTGGCGCTGTTCCTGCGCTCGGCGCCACTTCTTCGGCAGCGGCGACAACTATCGAGGGTGGAGCTTCTCGAGCTACCCTCTTACCCAGTGCCGCCCCTACCTCCGGGGATTTCTTTGTTGAGCCCACCGCCATCCTGCGTGATGAACATCTGGACTCGATCCTCGGGGGGTGCCTTTGTCAGTCCTCGATCATTGCGAGGCGTTCCCTTTGCTGGTGAACATGCGCAACGTCGAGTTGAGCCTTGCCTCGATAATATACATTTTTTGTTATTTATTATGCTTTGTTTTAAAGTCTTCGTGTTACTTATGTTTGTATCCCCTTTTTCAGAGTTTGGTTTGGAATCGTGCGGCAGCAGCACAAGTGGTGGACCTCTCGGAGAAGTGTGTTGCTCTCGAGGATCGCGTGGCTACCCTCGACCGAGAGAACCACACCCTTCGGGAAGTCAGTGCGAAGGAGAAAGAGCTAGTGACTCTTCTCAGGTCGGAGAAGGAACAAACAGAGCAGTGCACCAAAACCGCCGAGGAGGCTCTGGCTGCACTCCGTATTGAGTTCGAGGCTCAACAAGCTGAGTTGGAATCGTCGCGCAAGGAATGCAATGGCCTGCGCGACGAAGTAAGGAATGGTGCTGTGGAACTTGGAGCTCTTCGCAGCTCTGGAGCGAAGATTAAACAACAGCTGGAGACATTGCAAGCGGAGCTGCTTTTTCTGAGTCAATCTTTTGCTAAGGAAATTACTAGACTCGGGACTGTAGCTGTAAGTGCCCCCCCGAAGAATCCGGCGCTGGCAGTCAAATATTTGAAGGAAGCCATCGGGACCTTCGTCGAAGGGTCTTTGCGTTATGGATCGGACTGCGCGGTCAGCTCTGTTTCCGCCCTTACAGCGAAGCTAAAGGGTGTTGGGTGCACACACTTTTTAAGTAACTCATTTTCAAGTGTGCCCTACCCTTCGGCCTTCAATGCCAGCTCGTTCGACCGTGGTTCCCGCCAAGTTGTACTGGATTTTCTTGTTAATTTCTGGCGAGCCGGGGGGCCAGCTTACTGCCGCGCTTTCATGGCGCATGCGAGGAAGCAGACGTCTTCAACTCCTTTACCGAGGACCGCGGGCCCTCAAGCGCCAAGCGGAGATCTTCCAACAGCTCCTACTCCTCAAGCTCCCAAAGATTCTTCAGATCCTAAGGGCAAGAGACCAGTAGAGTAGCGTAGTTGCAGTTTTTTAGTTGTAGTTTTTTTCGATGTAACACATGACCTTTTATGTCCTAAATTGTCCCGTTTTGTAAGTGAACATGTTTATCTATATGATGTTTTGCTTTCATTTAGCCTTAGCTTATCGCTTGTTTGCTCTATCGCATCATATGCTATGCTTGTTTAGCGTGCTATACAATTGCGAAGGCTCGTGGCCTGCGATGGATACGAATTGGGTTCTTGGCGCGAGTGCTCCTGGCCTCGCGCCAGCCCCTTGGTGCTTTAGCGCATGATTCCCTCGCGAAGGCTCGTGGCCTGCGAAGGATACGATTCGGGTGCTTGGCGTGAGTCCTTTTGGCCTCGCGCCAGCCCCTTAGCGCTTTAGCGCGTTATTCCTTCGCGAAGGCTCGTGGCCCACGAAGGATACGATTCTGGTGCTTGGCGCGAGTGCTCTTGGCCTTGCGCCAGCCCTTTTGCGTTTTAGCGCGTTATTCCTTCGCGAAAGGCTTGTGGCCAACGAAGGATATGATTCGGGTGCTTGGCGCGAGTACTCTTTGGCCTCGCGCCAGCCCCTTAGCGATTTAGCGCGTTATTCCTTCACGAAGGCTCGTGGCCGACGAGGATATGATTCGGGTGCTTGGCGCGAGTGCTCTTTGGCCTCGCGCCAGCCCCTTAGCGATTTAGCGCGTTATTCCTTCGCGAAGGCTCGTGGCCGACGAAGGATATGATTCGGGTGCTTGGCGCGAGTGCTCTTGGCCTCGCGCCAGCCCCTTGGCGCCTTTAGCGCGTTATACCTTCACGAAGGCTCATGGCCGACGAAGGATACGATTCGGGTGCTTGGCGCGAGTGCTCTTGGCCTCGCGCCAGCCCCTTAGCGCCTTTAGCGCGTTATACCTTCGCGAAGGCTCATGGCCGACGAAGGATACGATTCGGGTGTTTGGCACGAGTGCTCTTGGCCTCGCGCCACCCCCTTGGCGCTTTTAGCGCAGTATACTTTCGCGAAGGCTCGTGGCCGGCGAAAGATACAATTCAGGTGTTTGGCGCGAGTGCTCTTGTCCTCGCGCCACCCCCTTAGCGCTTTTAGCGCAGTATACTTTCGCGAAGGCTCGTGGCCGGCGAAAGATACAATTCGGGTGCTTGGCGCGAGTGCTCTTGGCCTTGCGCCAGGCCCTTGGCGCCTTTGGCGCGTTATACCTTCGCGAAGGCTTATGGCCGACGAAGGATATGATTCGGGTGCTTGGCGCGAGTGCTCCTCACCTCGCGCCACCCCTTGCGCTTTTATAAATATACTTCGCGAAGGCTCGTGGCGGCGAAGATATGGTCGGTGTTTGGCGCGAGTGCTCTTGGCCTCGCGTCAGCCCCTTGATTAGTGTAAAATGTTTGTACGGGAATGTTTCTTCTCTTCATTCCATTCGAAGTTACATCGTGGAGATTACATTCCCGAAGGATTTTTCCGGTCGCAGCCGGTTGTCTGCGCGTGAGCCTCGTTAAAAACTCCGCTCGTAAAACCCGGTAGGGAAAAAACCGAGTCGGAGAAAAGAGTACTCATCGCTTGTACATTCTTATGGGTAATATTTGATCAGACTCTTCGCGTTCCAAGTGTTTGGAACCGGAGAGCCGTCGAGGTTAGAGAGATGGAATGACCCTTGTCTTGTCTGTCTGTAGACGATGAAGGGTCCGTCCCAAATAGGTTCTAGCTTGGATGGCCGTTGTGGCATTCTTCGAAGGACCATGTCCCCTTCCTGGATTTCCCGTGGTCTCACACGCTTGTTGTAGGTTTTGCTCATTAACTCATTATACTTTTCTAAGGCTTGCTTTGCCTTGAGCCTGTCTTCCTCAACGCTATCGATTGGTGGTTGCTCAGTAATGTTGGCTCCACCTGTTATGACTCGAAGGGTCTTGGCCTGTATTTCAGCGGGTGTCACTGCCTCTTCGCCATACACCAGTCTGAAGGGGGAATACCCCGTTGGTCTTGTGGGTGTTGTACGAATTGCCCAAAGTGTCTTCTCTAACTCTTCTGGCCATTTTCCTTTTGATTCATCTACTAATCTTCTCTTTAGTGATTTCATGATATTCTGATTTGCCCGTTCTACCGCGCCATTTGCTTGTGGATGTCCCACCGAGGCATAGTTATTGTGGGTTTTGCTACATCCCCTCTTGAGCGACTCCACTAGGTCCAGGCTCGTCGAATCTCCCCCCGCCCCCGTCCGGGGCATCTTGGCCCTGGTTTCTCCAGCCCTGCAAGTTGATGCCGGGAGCTCCTAGAGTGTTTCTGCCTGGTCCTTGCGCCGGCGCGCCCTCCCGCCGACGTTCAGTCGTTGGCGTAGTAGCGACCGCCCTTTGGGCCGCTCCCCCCGTCGACTCACCTGTGATGTCTCGCTCGCCATGGATTTGGCGCTCTTGTCCTGCGTACGCTCCATCGTGCCCCGACTCCGGTGGCTCGCCTCCAGCAGCTGCGACACTCCTCCTGGGTCTAGCCATCACTGCAATCGCCCGCCTCTCCCCACGGACGGCGCCAACTGTCGCCGAAAAATCCGCCGACGGTGAGAACCGGCGCCCCTCCCCGGTGATGGAGAGGACGCCGAGAAAGAGGTGGTAAGAGAGCAGAGCGCTCAGTGAATAAACCAGTATTAATGTGTATGATCAGAATGCTTACCCTCTTTCATTCATGAGCTTATCTATTTATACAACTTTAGGGCCAGGGTTTACATGCATGAGAAATACCCAAAGTACCCTGACCCATGGGGGAATACCCAGATTACCCTAAACTCTGGATCGTCGATCCCACAATCAATGGCTACAATTGTTTTCTTACAATCCACGTTATCCTATTCCCTAACATGCCCTTGGGGGCATACTCTGACAAAGTTGTTGATTTGATTTGATCCGATTCGTTCTTGTCAGAGGCTGTCGCGAAGTCTTCGTCTTCTGACCTGAAACTTGTGAAAGATCATTCTCGGTCTTCCCGAAGAGTCTTTGTGAATTCCTCGTCTAGGCACCCTTCTCCACCCTTTGATGGAAATCCCGAGGACCCTCCATCCCGAGGACCCTTCTTACTTGAGATATACTCGGAATACTTTACCCTTCGCGTGTGTCCACGCCTTCCATCTACAGTCTAACGAAGCTCATCTTGGATGAACTTCCTCATGCTCCCCTTCGGTTAACACTTTACGCGAAGAATCCTCACAACATCTTTGTGAACATCCACCTCTCCTAGAGATGGGTTGGCTGCCCCTACAACAGCCTCTTCTTTTCTGCTTATATTCTTATTTTATCTACTTAACTTTGAATTGAAAAGTCAAATGCTTTAACTTTTATAGTTTGTTTTTTTATCTCGAAACCACGTCTTACAAATCTTAGAAAAAGTCAAACAAAACAGACCGTACTTTCCAAACTACCTTGAAAAGCTCTCAAAGTTTAGTTTTATAAGCAAATAAAAAGATAAATTGAAGAGAACAGCCCAGTTCAATTACGCAAGCCCATCGATCTTAGATAATGAAAGCAAAATTTCTAGTCTCTGCACCAATCAAGATGCATACGGCTATTACACAACCATAAGTTAAACACTTTACAATCCCAAGGCAAAGAACGAAAAGCGATACGATAAACAAATTGTCATACCGAAGCTAGATCAAGAAAAAGAAATAAATGAGGCTAGATCAAGAAAAAGAAATAAAAAGTAAAAATCTTCCAGCTTGAAATCCCAACCATCCCTAGCTCACACATATATATAAGGCACGAAGCCAACACATTGCACTTTCACCTATGTACCCATATTGCCTCAGTGCATACAACCGTTGTCTTAAAACCCCATCGGAGTCTTTGTGAGTGGTGGTGTATTTTTTGAACCCCATCGGAGTCTTTGTGAGTGGTGGTGTATTTTTCGAACCCCACTGGAGTCTTTGGGAACGGCGGTGATATTTTTGTAATGCACTGGAGTCTATGAGAGTGCTGTCATTTATACTCCCATTGGCCACATCTCCTCCCAAGCTCCCTCACAGCCCTCAAACCTGCTGTGTCAGCACCAGCGTGCACCCTCTCTCCCATGTCCTCTCTCTCGTGGCTCCCCATCTCTCTTCCTCTCTCTCTCTCTCTCTCTCTATTCCCAATCTCTACATCTCATCTGGCGAGCTTGAGTGGCTAAGATCCGGTGAGCACGAGCTAGCAGCGGGGGGCTCGCCAGATTTGGAGAACAAGATAAACCGTATTTAGAGAGAAGATGGCTGGATTTAGAGAAGATGCATCCTCGAATTTTGTTTAAAACATTACCCATGAGAGTATAAGGCACCCCCTTGCTCCTATAAAACTCCAGCCCGATTGCTTTTATGAAACTTTCTTTTTTATTCATATTTTACTATTGAAACATTTAGTTTACTCTTATAAAACGTTGCTCTCATTAGGATCAGCGAATCTACGGAAGGTTCTTGATTGTCTGATCGACATGCTAACTGACGTATGTGAGCATGTGGTGTTCCCGAATAGTTATCCTCTGGTGCACCGTCAAATAGAGATGGAGCATATTATCAGCTTCTTGTTGCAACCAAGATATCTATGTCATATGGTAGGGCAGATCTGGTGAGCAACCAATGATGGCATCAATAGCCATGGAAATAGCCTGTGTACTCAATGGAAATTTTGTCCTACGCAAACGTCATCAACGACTTGCTAATTGCAAAATTTTCTTTTTTGGTGCAAGGTTCTTGCACACCTAAGGTAGTATCTGGCTGACTTTGGTGGAACAAGATAATTATGTACATTTTGACAATGCACAGAGCTAAAAGAAATTAAGTATGTCGTCAGCGATCAGTTTGAAAGTTGATGTGCCTTTGATAATTTGTCCTATAGATATCTATGACATGTGGGTCATGGGTCCACCACTACATGAAACGAGTGGTTTTTCGTCGGCTGGATTTTTTTCGTCGGCCAAAAGTAAGCCGATGAATTAGTAGCCTTTTTTCGTTGGCATAGGATAAACCGACGAAAGAGACTCTATTTTTGTCGGCCCGTAGATAGCCGACGAAACCAAGGCCGCCTGCGGGACAGGAGGACGTATTTTTTATATATGTTCGTCGGCCACGTGGGCGGACGAAACTCTTTCCTCACCGCAGGAGAACACGTGGCGGGCGTCTATTGAAGCAGCGTATTTTAAATCGGCCACGTGGTGACGAAACATACCTCTGCTGCAGCGCCGCAGTGTGTGGCGGCTATTGGGCGGCGTGTTGTTTTAAATCGACCATGTGGGCCGATTTAAACCCTCCTTTCGCCATGACATAATGTGTACAACTTCTGTTAAAAATACGCATATTGGACTTGTGTTATTTCTTTAATGCTATTTATAGGTAAAACAAATTTACAAAAGAGAAGAAAGAGATAAAACAAATTTATAAAAGAAAAGAAGGAGATAAAACAAATTTATAAAAGAGAAAAAGGAGAGAAAACAAATTTATACAAATAAGAAAGAGATAAAACAAATTTATAAAAGAGAAGAAGGAGATAAAACAAATTTACAAAAGAAAAGAAATAGATCAAACAAATTTACAAAAGAGAAGAAATAGATAAATCAAATTTATAAAAGAAAAGAAATTGATAAAACAGATTAATTTATAAAAAAACAAATTGATAACAGAAAAGAAAGAGATAAAACAAATTTATAAAAGAAAAGAAAGAGATAAAAAAAATTTATAAAAGAAAAGAAATAGAAAAACAAAAAAAATTTAGGCAAGGGGGCGCAAGGTGGGCTCGAACCCGCGAGCACGCGGGTGAGCCCGCGCCTAAACACCGCTCTAGCCAGAGGGAGGAATTTTACATCTCAACAAAGACCGGGCACGGCTTCCTTTCCAATGTGATTGACTCTGCAAACGGTTCCTAATTGACTCTGCAGTAGATTCGTCGGTGTCCTTTTACCAACGAAAACAAGCTTTTTTCGTCGGGGCCGACGAAAGTTAGCCTTTTTTTCGTCTCTTTTGCAACGTCGGCCCAGTTTCGATGAAACAACACTTTTTCGTCGGTAGGCCGACGAAACAACACTTTTTCGTCGGTTTTTCTTCTAGTTTCGTCGGTTTTTGGCCAACGAAAAATCTCGGGTTTCCTGTAGTGCACAAGTCATAGACATATAACAGGGCAAATGATCAAATGCGCATTAACTTTAGGCATATTATCAAAGGCATATCAACTTTAGGGTAAATAATCAATTTTGATCCAAAGGGGGAAATTGGGTGTCCCTCGCATGGAAATCTGACGTTCCTCCCTGAAACAAATTATATGGTATCTGGTATCTCAGGAAAGACATGGCGCTTCGCATCCAAGAAGAAGAGATCGGCCGGAGAAGAAGGCAACTGAATAATTTCTTATCGTTGTAGCTATGTATGTACGTACTCAATCTTTCTGTCTGTCAACATTGGAATTGTGTGGACATTTTTTTTATCTGAAAGTGAAATTTCATATATAGACTTCATTGTCATAGTCAGCAGGTTTTCGTTCACTGTAATTCAGTAAAGCATGTAATGCCACTGCAAGATGGTAAAAAAAATTATTAGAAGTGTTGAATTTCCATGATTGGTCAAATTAATTGTTTCCATGATTGGTCAAATTAATTGTGACAAGTTGTCAAAGCTTGAATTGACTTAGGACAGACTTGTTGGAATCTTTGCAAGTTTTCAAGAGCATTGTCGTGGCTGTGCAATTTTCTGCACAAATTTTATTCTCTTTAATATAAAACATACATAATACAGATGTATAACAATAGGTTAAACTTAAACAACATTCCTCAACATACTGAAGCAACTGAAAAGCCTCTTCCCCATAATACGTGTGACCTTAATTAATTCTGTAATTCTACTCCCCGAGCGCGAACGCGGTGGCGTCGAAGCTGTCAGAGAGGCCGGTGCTGGTCTTGAAGGTGACCTTCTCCGGCGAGGCCTCGGGCACGTACACCTCGACGACACCGAGCCACAGAAACAGCTCCTTGGTCTTGACGCCGGTGATCTGCTTCAGCTTGCCCTTCTCCACGAACGCCGTCACCTCCGCCGCATAAGACACGGTCTGCTTGATCTTCTTGAAGGTGTGCTCGATCTTCTTCTTCTCCTGCACCATCCACAAGAACCCTGAGGCCCGGTTGTAGCCAAACTCCTCGATTTCCTCCAGCGGCAGGAGGCCCTTGGGGAGCCCGAGCTCCCCGAGCAGCTCGATCGTCTTCTTCCTGCAGACGTTGTCGCCATGGAAGACCTCCGCGCCGGCGCGGTTGGCCTCGATGGTTTGAGACGCCATGATCTAGCTGTATGCAGACGGTGTACTGGCAAGTAACTAGGGGTAGTATTAAGAGTAGTGGCTGGTGAGAATGGTGAGCTAGAGATTGTGTGATGGCACCCTTATATAGATGGAGAAGCAAAGCATGAACTACAGAATACACGATGCTTGATTTGGCGTAGCTTTCTTGTGCTGCAAGTGCAAGATGGATGACTGGATGATCAGCAACAATCACAGTTGCAGTCTTGTTTGACGGGACCATTGTGGTGTGCACCCATCATCCCATGGGCATGGAGTCAACATTGCCCTGCGCCTTTCATTTTCTTTTTCTCCAAAGAAGGAAAAAAAAGAGCATGCATCGTGGCATGAGTTGGCAAAATACTTAGACCCTGCTTGGCATCAAAATTAGAGAACACTTTATTTTAGTACACATAGAGTTTTATAATATGTATATACAAAACCATGAATTTAACTAAAACCATCTTAACTTTGGTTTTTCTTAGAACTACAAACTGTTTGTTTACATGTTTGTGGATACAAAATTTTGACCAAATACAATAGAAAAGTACAGCCAAAACACTACAACGGTCAAAGTTAAAAAAAAAGGTGAGTGGAGTTAGAAAAACTAAAAAAACCATGAGTTGCAACCAAAACAGAATTATGAAATTGTGCCTAAGCTTTGTATTCAAACACCTCTAAATTTTCTAAACCATGCTATTTTCACAAAGCATAGTTTTACTTTGAAACTATTAAAAAACTATATTGTCAAACAGGCCCCAGATGTGGCTGAGCATTTTCAGTGTCCATGGTATTGATGGGCCAGGATCTGCTCTAGTTTACCCATTGGTTATTATTTTATGTATAAAAATTCAAAAAATCCTCATAAAGTTCTAATATTATTAAACATACATTTTTTAATTTCAATCTAAACTTTATGGTGTTTTTTAGATTGATATTCTATTTTAAAATCTTTATAAATAGTAAACTAATATAAAAACTTTATAAAATACCAAAAATATATTTAAATTAATAGATACACTAGCTATTTAGCATCTCCAGTTGGTTTGGGATGGCTTGGTTGAGCCAAACCATTTCCTCCACAAAATCCAGCAACAATTAATTACCCATTAATTAGCAGTAATTAATCCCACCTCTCCAAATTAAAGATCCTATTTAACCACCTATTCTCTATCTGTTATTTCCTAAATCCAACCGACCGAGACCGGTTGTCGGCCCCACAAAATCCAATCGTCTGCGGCGCGACCTCATCGACCCTCTTCGTGCGATGGCGCCCCCGACAACCCTCCAAGCGCGGCAGCGTTCCAACGACCTCGTCCTTCTCTCCACGCGCGATGGCGTCTCAGTGACCTCGTCGTCCCCTCCACGCGCGGCGGCACCACGGCGACCTTGTCCACCCTCCACGCGTGGCTGCGCCCCAACGACCTCGTCCTCCTCTCCAAACACCGTAATGTCCCAGCGACCTCGTCTATCCTCCAGGCATTGTGGCGTTCTAGCAACCTCGTCTTGACTCCACGCGCAGCGGTGTCTCGGCGACCTCGTCAACCCTCCATGCACGGTAGTGTCCTAGTGATCTCGTTCTCCCAACAAGCACGGCGGCACCCCAGCGACCTCATTCTCCCCTCCACACGCGGCGGCGCCCCGGCGACCTCGTCCACCCTGCACGTGAGGCGGCGTCCTGGCGACCTTGTCTTACCCTCCAAGCGCGGCGGCGCCTCGGTGACCTCGCCCACCCTCCACTCGTAGCCCCATCTTCTTCCTGACTGGAGATCTCACTAGATCTCTGATGAGTACCCTAGTTTACCATAGGTTACTGACAAGTTATGTACAATAACATTAAGTAAAGTTATAACCGCTAGCCATTTTTTTCTTTTTTGATGTACACAATTTTATCTTTTACTGATCGTTACTGGTCAATAACTAATCATAATTATTGGTAATAACAAATTTTTTCATTAGATATATATTTCCCCCATTTAACTGGGCCTTACTAGCACATAAAAACAATTATCTTTACATTGGTCTGATAAGTAATAGACAGTAAAGCAGAAAACTCAGTGAGATTGCTGCCATGAAAAATAAAATAAATTTATATGACGAGTTTGATCTTGTTTTGTTTGTGGAAATATCAGAATCGCAAAGGTGAAAACCATTCGTCGATCAGATATTCGAATCAAAATTTACAACGAAAAACAAGAGAAAATTACGTTTGAATGGAGTAATTAATGCATCCCACGTTTTTAGGGATTTGGTCCCGTAAGAGGTGGTTTGCATGCAAAAAACGTGTTTATTTCGTCAGTAATCGATAGTAATTTCTTTTCCATAACAGACCGAGACGCCAAATGAGTAGAGTAGAGACTATGATTCGACGGCCAGCGATGGACATAGTTCGGGAGGTGGCCCTTTGCTTGGTTGGTACTTTGTAAAGTTTAGTCATCAAATAAAACAAGGGATATTTACACCCATAGCATTATCAAGTTTACGGTTGATAGAAATGTCACTCCATGTAACAATAATTTATGGGTCCTCTGAGTAGCATTTATGTAGACTAGAAACTTTATGGTGGTATTTATGTATACTGTCCAATAAAGGATGTATGCTACTGCTGGTAAAAAATGTTTCTCCTCTGGATTTCATATTACATATCTAGAAAAGCAATCCTGCGGGTATGTGAGGCTCCAAGCACATTCACGACCACTAGATCCGCGTCAAGATTCATGCTCTTCCCACACTCCCACCTCACACGCTCTTTTGTAAAAAGACCTCAAATTTCGGAAGAAAAACAATTCGGTCCTTCTTCCTCTCCTCTCCCCTTCGCCCGGCCGAGCCGGCTCCTCCCGGCGAGCGCAGACACCGGTGAACACATCCTTTCCCCCTATCGGCGACAACGCCACAGCGCGCTCAAGTGGCCACATCATGGCCGCGCTGACTCGAGAGGTCGTGGGCGGCGCAACGGCTCCAGTGTGCGCTGTGTGGTCGTCGGTGGCCACCCCCTGGGAAGGACATGGCTCGGCCAAACCGAAGGGGAGAGCGGGAGATAGATAGGGGGAGGAAGGAAGACCTGATTACTTTTTTAAAAAATTTGAGAGGCATTTTTACAAAAGAGTACGCGAGGAGAGTGGGAGCAAAGCATGAATCTTAGAGCACATCCGATAATCACAAACTTGCCTGGAACCGTAGCTAAAGGGAAAAATCCGCTCTCTTACATATCTAAAACAACACTTTCTTGTCACCAAAGGGAGGAGCAGCAGTGCCTCACTCAATCTCAGAGAAGACAGAATAGAAGCAAAACAATATAGAATGCCATTTAGGACCCGGTTGCATGCTGCGTAATTAAATTCACCGGCTCGGCCACGGCGTGCGGAACCACAAGATTGACTCGTTCTCCCGTGGACTCCAATGGCGCCGGCCCATCTCCATCATTCGTCACCATGGAGGAACCAAATTCGGTCAACCATTCCACGGGCGCACTCCTATATAAATCGTATATATCCACTGATCGAGCTGCACCCTCAATTGCAGCATCACTTCACACACACACTCGTACACAAATCCATACATCTGAGCTTGGTTTCTTCACCCGTATCGAAATGGCGTCCATGGACATCGAGGCCAACCGCGCCGGCGCGGAGGTCTTCCACGGCGACGACGTCTGTAGGAAGAAGTCCGTCGAGCTGCTCGGGGAGCTCGGGCTCCCCAAGGGCCTCCTGCCGCTGGAGGACATCGAGGAGTTCGGCTACAACCGCGCCACGGCGTTCATGTGGCTGGTGCAGAGGAAGAAGAAGGTCGAGCACACCTTCAAGAAGATCAAGCAGACCGTGTCGTACGCGGTGGAGGTGACGGCGTTCGTCGAGAAGGGCAAGCTCCGGCAGATCAACGGCGTGAAGACCAAGGAGCTCTTTCTTTGGCTCAGCGTCGTGGAGGTCTACGTGCCGGAGACCTCGCCGGAGAAGGTCACCTTCAAGACCGGCACCGGCCTCTCCGACAGCTTCGACGCCACCGCTTTCGCGCTCGGAGAGTAATGCAGTGGCGGGAACTGGTATCTAAAAATGATTAATTCCCGGTGCCGCTACTTATAATGTGACTGGATATATCTATCTTTTGTCTTGTAACCATGTATGTACAAGTATCCTTCTGTTTTCAATAAAAAAGAAAATGTACCGGTATACTTTGTTACATTTCTTTCGTAAAAAAATTACCAAATTTTAAAGCAAATCAACTAATAGATGAACGAAGACGAGGCACTCGAACACTGAAATAGATGAATATCGATCATGTAACCAATTGTTCCTGAAATCAGCCATGTCGGGTATTCTTTCGGACTTATCTATTTATGAAGTAACCAGTAGCTAGAAATGATTAATTTCAGTGCAGCTACTTATAATGTGTGACTGGATTTTTTTTTTTGTAAGCATTTGCAAGTATCCTTCTGTTTTTCAATAAAAAAAAAGTACGGGTATACATTGCTACATTTCTTTCGATAAGTTGTGGTTAGAATTGAGTGGACCAAATTGCTCCTACCTAGTTTTTGTTTGGCAGAATTGACCATTTGCTTGCCCAGCAAGAGCAAGCTGGAAAAATTGCGCTCATGCTCCGTGGCATCTATTCCTCATGTGACATCATTATCTTTGTGTCATGACTAATAGAGTATGAACAGCTGTGAAACCATGTGATGAGTATATGGACAAGTTTAGGTAGTCTTGGATGCATTTGGGTTAAATGTAAATTTTTCCATGAATTAAACCCTTTGGTGGCTTGATTTGAGTTTGGATAAATTTTGAGGTGTTTCTGAGTGTTGAAAGGTTGGAAAAGGTTCTAAAAAGGTTTTGGAAGATTCATGATTTTTTTGAAAATTTTTAGAAATTTTCTAGAATTTTTTGAAGGTTCAGAGGGATTTTGGTCCCAGACTAGGCCGGACGGTCCGGGTTTCAACCCGGACGGTCCGACTAGTACTGTCAGGTCTGGGGTGGTAAACGGACCAGAAAATGGTTGTGTTAGCCGGATGGTCCGGCTCCGTCCTGGACGGTCCGACTCCAGCCCGGACGGTCCGGGTGCAGATGGACGGTCCAGGACAGTGTGTTATTTTTTGGATTTTTGAAGGCCTTTCCTTACTTAGAAAATTAAGTGTTATATATGAAAGATGTAGAGAATTTCAAGGCGCATCTTTTTTGTGTTGACAACTTTTTCATTGGAGCTACAGAAAAATTATAAAAAAGCAGGAAGGTCTCTACTGTGTTAGAAATAGCGCAATTAAGTCTGTTTTGGATGGATTTTGTTCGTTCTAACCCCGATTTGAGATTGGTTTGATGCGTTGGGTTCGTGGTGAAGCCGCAAATATTTTGGTACATGGTTTGCTTGTCTTTATGGATGCAGGTGTAAGTGAGATGGATAAGTCTTCGACCAAGTGTCCTATAGGTTCGGGATGGGCCCGGACGCGGAGTCGACGCGTTGGAGGAGATTATCATTTCGAGCACGAGATATCCACGAGATGTCATGGAGACGGAGGCTTCGAGGCGAAGAGATCGCAGGTGGCGGTTGGATTCGCATCAAGATCCGTGCGATGGTATGTGTAACCCGTGTTAGATGGGCTTGCGGGTTGGCCCGATGTTTTGGCCCATGTTTGGGCAGGGGTATATAAACCCTTCAGCTGAGAGAGCTAGGTATGATTATTAGGACACATATTGGCAGCCTCCACCTTTGAGAGAGGTCGTGAGAGGTGTGTTTTGTCTTGTAAGAGAAGGCTTGTATGGATTAGCTAGGTTTTGATTCAAAACCTAAGCTTTGTGAATGAAAAACCTTCTCCTACATGATCTCCATCTTTTCCATGGATTGATTGTCGTGCTCCTCTGATTTGTATTTGTTTTTCCCTCGTTTTGCCCCGGTTTTGGCTTGTTCTTGCACCGTTCTTGCCCTGGTTAATAGATGCGGTTTGGGGTTCTTTTGCTCGTGGAAAAGGGTCACAAGTGACCCAGAAATCATACCCCAAAGCCCCATGGACAGCCTTCCTATGCTGCTCTCATGATGGTGATTTTCTCATCTTGATCGATCTTGGACCTAGCTGCACCGTTTTCGATAAAGGACAAAACTTTGACGTGATCTTCGCATGATTTTCGGAGGGTAGCTAGTGGACTCCATCACCTTGCTACTGTCCAAATTTTGTGGTGGTTCGTTGAGTGGTTTGGGAGTAATCGCGATTTTTTAGTCTGTACAACAAATGAAAGTTGGGCTGAAATTTAAGGTTTGATGCAAGTTCAAACCCAACTTGCTAGTTTCAAGTTGGTGCTGGATTTTGCTTCTGGGAGTGTTAGAGGTGCGTTGGGTGCTAAAAAATAGGGCTAAAAACAATTTGGCACCTATTCACCCCCCTAGTCGCCTAGTTCGGTCTTTCAACTGGTATCAGAGCAAGGTTGCGCTCTTTTCTTGATCTTCACCGATCTTTGAGCCTTTCCTTGTTTTCGTCTTGAACCATGGCGGATGACAAGTACTCTACGAAGCCTCCTGTGTTCTCGGGTTTGGATTTTCCTTTTTGGAAGGCCAGGATGGAATCCTACATCATGGCACAGGGATACAGTGTTTGGCTGAAAGTCAAAAATTCCTATGTGTTGCCAGAGGATGAGGAAATCATCATCCAGAATCAGACAGATATGGAGTTGAATGCTAGAGCCCGTAACATGATCATTCAAGGCTGAATAGGAATGAATATGAGCGAGTTGCTCATATCAAGACCGCTCATGAGATTTGGACTACCCTCGTTGCTTACCATGAGGGGACAATCCAGATCAAAACTGTGAGGCAGGGCCAATACAAGAGGGAATATAATCGCTTTGTGCAGAAGGCTGGTGAATCACTGGACACTTGTTTCAGTTGGTTCACCAAGATCCTTAGCAATCTCAGGTCGGTTGGCACCACTTACACCGATTCTGAGAATGCTCGCCACTTCTTGTCTGTCTTGGATCTAAAGATTTGGGGTGTGAAGGTGACCACGATCCAGCAGGCTGCGGATCTTACTACTTTGACCTTGGATGGGCTATATTCGAACCTTAAGACGTACGAGCTTGAGTATCACTCCTGTGAGCTGTCGGGACCCGATTTTACTAAATCGAACCCTCTGTGTCAACGGTATGAGTCCCAAGGATCCGTGCTCATACCCACAGTAAACAAAGATGAATTACCAGTATCACACTGCATAACTAAATAAAATATTCAGAGTGCAACAGCTCCATTTATTACAATAATTTATAACGACCATAAGTCTTCACTAAAAGCAATTAAGAAGCAAATAAAGAACGACAATGGTGTCCCATCACGGCCACGGGCACGCACCGAACGGGAGCAGCTAGTAGTCCTGCGCATCATCCGGATACTCCGCAACGAACTCCTGGTCGTACTCCTGACCTGCTCGTGGAATAAGCAGCCCCGAATAAAAGCCGGGGTTAGCACGCGAATGCTAGCAAGCCTTTCCTGGGAAGGGCCAGGCTAGGCTTATCCTAGGAAAGATAGTGGCTCATTTGCATAAAAGCATTTAACTTAGAAGTATAAAAGCATTTAATAAAACATAAGTAAATAAATAGCAATTCTCATGATTAATCTCAACAAATGATATAATACTCAAACTCGGTGTCTCATATCTCATATTCTCAATATCTCAGATCACCATCTCAAAAAGTTCTCATGCTCGTTCTCGTTCATCATGAATCATCTAGCAACGGCACAATGCCGGAAAAACCTTACCCGGGTCAAAATTAATTTAGGTGTAGCTACGATGTGAAAAACCACCAAGACGCTCATAACCGGGAGCACGGCCATTCGAATGGTTTACACTCTGCAGAGGTTGCACGCTTTCAAGAAGATACGATACTCCCCGTTGGAAAGCATCATAACAAAATCCATCAAAAGACCAACCCGAGTTTGACACCATACATACGATATTCACACAAGTACCGGGGCTTCGATCAGACTGATATTCACACAAGTACCCCGAGGGCCAACCCGGCAGCTGTACACCGGCAATGGCGCATCCGCTGGAGCTCACCCACGGTGTAAGGGCGGTGGCAATCCCGACGTTACTCTCCTCTAGATCAGGCCCGCCCCATTCCGGCTTGCGGTCGCACGGAAATTCTCGATTAAATCCATCACGATCATCGGTCCTTAGGGACCGAGCGTCGACTCAAGTCACCGCTCCGAGTCAAATTATTAGTTGGTCAAATTTTAATTAATGAGTGAATAATCCCACCACAAAGCCCAAATTCTCATGTCTCATACTCGAGATACTCCAGATTCTCATATTAAAGTGTTTAACGATGATCAAATAAGTGGGAATCACTCCCCGGTGACTATCTAAGCAATGCTAAGCCAACTAATAATTTAAAACAGTAGCAAAATTACATAATATTGTCATCCTAAGGTTTGTCATGATCGTGGGTGCATATCATATAAATAAACGATATACACTGGGAATTACTATAGCAAATACGCATAATTTAATTAAATAGCAATTTTGGTAAAATCTAGAAATTGGGATTCTAGGGGAAAGACTTGCCTTCCTGATCTCCTTGACTTTGCGGAACGTCGGCGGCGTCGGCGAACTCTCCTTCGTCACCCGCGGGATCTACCGTACACAAATCGAGAAAAACAAATAATAAATACCAAAAACAGTAAGTAAATTGAAAAATTATATAAAAATTACAGTAGATAGATATGAATTTTCTGAAAATTTAGAAATTGGAATCGCCGGATTTGGAGTTCGGATGAATTCGTAGCAAAATAGTGAAATATCACTATCACTGAAATTCGGGAAATTGGAAAAGGTACTGTAGCTACGGGCCGGCTACTGTAGCACGCAGCCCACACGTGAAGGGATAAGATGCTGGCTGCATCTGCATCTGCTGGCTGAGAAAAATCAAAGAAGAAAGAGAGAGGAAACTAGAGAGGGAAGGGAGAAGAAGAAGAGAGGAAGGAGGAGGAGGAAGAAAGGAGAGGAGAGGGAGGAAGAGAGGGTGGCGGGTGGCTCCGGCGAGGGCGGCATCCGGCGAGCTTGAGGCGGCGGCAAGACTCGGCGTGGAGGCGGCGGTGGCGGCGTTTTTGGCGACGGCGATGTGGCGGCGGCGGCGTCGTTGGTTGGCGCGGCGCTGGAAGAAGCAGCGGCGACGCGGCGGCGAGCAAGCGGCGGCGCCGGCGGCGCGTGCCAGCTTGGTGGTAACTGCGGCGACGCGCCGTGGTAGGAAGCGGCTTCGGCGCGGGCAGCGGTCCGGCGGCGGTGGTGGAGGCGGCGCGGCTTACGCAAGACAAAGCGGCGGCACGGTTGGTGGCGGCGGCGACGCAGTAACAAAGGCGGCTAAAGCGAGCGCGGAGCAACGCGACGGCGAGTAAGTGGAAGCGATGGTGCGGCGTGATCCACGGCAACGGGACAAGGGAAACAGCGGCGCGACTACCTTGACGCCGGCGGTTCCAGAGACGAGAGACGAGGCGGCGGCGATGATGGTGATGGCGGCGGCGGCGACAACAAAGAAGAAGAAGATGACGACGAGGTCGACGCGGATGCAGGCGGCGGCAACACGATTGATGTTGGGATGGATTAGGGTTAATTGGGGGTTTAAATATGGGATTAGGGATGAAAACGAGTTGGGCTAGAATTGGGTTGGGCCTAATCCGCGAGGATTAGAGGTTGATCCCTAATTGCTTTAAGATTCATATAAATAGATTAGGAAAGTTAATTTGTAAATTTTTAGGGTGTCACAAACCTCCCCCCCTAACAGAATCTCGCCCCGAGATTCGAGCGGAAAAGTTCCGGGTATTCCGCTCGCAAATCCTCTTCTCGTTCCCACGTTGCCTCTTTCTCCGTGTGATGATTCCACTGAACTTTACAAAATTTAATCTTACGGCTTCTGGTGCACCTCTCAGATTCCTCCAAAATCTTCACTGGATACTCGACATAGGTCAAATCCTCTCGCAGTTCCACATTTTCCAACGGGGTCTGTTCCTCTGGCACACGCAAACACTTCTTTAACTGAGACACATGAAACACGTTGTGCACATCAGACAATAGCGGCGGTAGTTCCAACTGATACGCTACTTCTCCTTTCTTTGCAAGAACACGAAACGGTCCAATGTATCTCAGTGCTTGCTTTCCACTGACTCTAAATCGACGAATACCTTTCATTGGTGACACTTTCAAATACACAAAATCATCCACATTGAACTGTAAGTCACGGCGACGATGGTCTGCGTAGCTCTTTTGTCTTGATTGGGCTGCTTTTAACCGACTCTGAATCATGCGAACCTGTTTATCGGCCTCTTTTAATATATCTGGTCCAAACACTTTATTTTCCCCAGTCTCTTCCCAAAATAGTGGTGTACAGCACTTGCGACCATACAACGCTTCGAACGGTGACATCTGAATGCTCGACTGGTAGCTGTTGTTGTACGAAAATTCTGCATATGGCAAATTTGTATCCCAACTGTTCTTACTTTCCAGCGCACAAGTGCGAAGCATATCTTCCAAAATTTGATTTGTCCTCTCAGTCTGACCATCAGTCTGGGGGTGATAAGCAGTGCTGAAATTTAATTTAGTCCCCAACAATTTGTGTAAACTTTGCCAAAACCTGGATGTAAACTGGGAACCACGATCGGACACAATTTTCTTTGGAACACCATGCAAACATACTATTCTGGCCATGTATAACTCTGCAAGTCGATCGCTGGTATAAACAGTTTTAAGCGGTATGAAATCATAACTTTGGTCAATCGGTCCACAATTACCCAAATTGAATCAAATCCTGACCTTGTCCTCGGCAATCCAGTTATAAAATCCATACCTATTTCTTCCCACTTCCATTCGAGAATTTTGAGGGGTTGTAACAATCCTGCGGGACGTTGATGTTCCGCTTTTACCTGCTGACAAATATGACATAACGCAACATACTCTGCAATGTCTCTTTTCATTCCGGTCCACCAATACTTCTCCCATAGGTCTAGGTACATCTTGGTACTGCCAGGATGGATGGAAATAGCGGATTAAATGCGCCTCACGAAGAATTATTTCCTTCATTTCCTTGCTGTCGCACGAACAATCGCTTTCCGAACCAAATTACTCCATCATTGTCTATTGTAAACCCTGCGGCTTTGCCTTTATCCATTCGGGCTTTGATCTGGGAGCTTTCTTCATTACTTTTCTGTGCCTCTTTGATCCGTTCATCAAGTGTAGGTTTCACAACCATGGCATTAATCATCCCACGCTTAACAATACACAAATTCAGTCTTTTCATCTCTCCATTTAGTTCGGACGATGTTTCTTTTCGCTCGATGCATCGGCAACAACATTGGCTTTTCCGGGTGATAGTGAATTCCAACATCATAATCTGCGATCAACTCCAACCACCTTCTTTGTCTCAAATTCAGATCTGGTTGCGTGAAGATATACTTCAAACTCTTGTGGTCGGTATAGATTTCAGTCACGGTTTCCCATGAGATAGTGCCTCCAAATTTTAGGCCATGTACAACGGCGGCTAATTCCAAGTCATGGGTCGGATAATTCACCTCATGCGGTCGAAGTTGACGAGACGCGCATAGGCTACAACCTTCCCTTCTTGCATAAGTACGCAACCCAAACCATGCTTTGAAGCATCACAGAAGATCTCAAAATCTTTCCGGTTATCGGGTAACACAAGTACCGGTGCGGTGGTCAAACGCTTTTTCAATTCCTGGAAAACTGTGCTCGCAAGATGAGGTCCATTCAAACTTTTTGTCCTTCTTTAATAACTGAGTGAGCGGTCTCGCAATACGCGAAAAGTCTTCAATGAACCTCCGATAATATCCTGCCATCCCGAGAAAGCTCCTGACCTTTGTCACGGAATCTGGTGACTCCCAATTCAGTACCTCTTGCACCTTACTAGGCAATACTGCGACACCGTTGGCTGAAACGACGTGTCCCAAGAAAGAAACTTCACTCAACCAAAATTCGCACTTGCTGAATTTTGCATACAACTTGTGTTCTCGCAACTTTTCCAACACCAAACGAAGATGTTCGGCGTGCTCTTCTTCGCTATTTGAATATATATGGATATCATCGATAAATACGACCACAAATTTGTCCAAAAACTCCATAAATACTTTGTTCATCAAACTCATGAAGTGGGCAGGGGCGTTGGTCAGACCAAAAGACATCACTATGAACTCATATAGACCATAGCGAGTAGTGAATGCAGTCTTTGTTATATCCTCCTTTCTGATCTTAATTTGGTGATAACCTGACCTCAAATCTATTTTCGAAAACACACGGGCTCCTTTCAACTGATCAAACAGATCATCTATGCGAGGTAGTGGATACTTATTCTTAATGGTCACCTCATTCAATGACCGATAGTCCACACACATTCGCAATGTGTTATCTTTCTTTTTCACAAAAATGACTGGAGATCCCCACGGGGATGAACTAGGTCTTATAAAACCTTTATCTTGCAACTCCTTAATTTGCTTCTTTACCTCAGCTAGTTGATTAGCGGACATGCGGTACGGCCTCTGGGATAACGGCGCAGTACCTGGAGCTAACTCTATCACAAATTCCACATCACGATCTGGCGGTAAACCGGGCAAATCTTCTGGGAATACATCCGGGTACTCACAAACAACAGGAACTGACTCCAACGGAGGGTTTTCAGGCTCTTTCTCATCACCTTTCAAACAATTAATGGTGCTGGAATTTCCCAAATTTGGCATGTCTGACTTGAATTCAACTTGGATACCTTCGCTGTGACCAAATTTATTGCCCTCTTTGCAGTTCATTTGTCCTTTATGTTTTGCCAACCAATCCATACCCAAAATCACATCTAACCCTTGCGATGCAATGAGAATAAGGTTTGCAAGGAATTCCACCCCTTTGATGTGGATAGTTACTTTAGGACAGAACCTATCAGCAAACATAGTTTTTCCCGGGGATTGCACTACTAGAGGGGTTTTGAGTGAACATGTTTCCCAATTATTTTGTTTCACTAAGTTGCTCAATACAAAAGAATGCAAAGCTCCAGAATCAAATAAAACTGTAGCAGGGACTGAGTTAACTGAAAACTTACCCAACACGACGTCGGGTGCATCCTGGGCTTCCTCGGCGGTGATAAGGTTCACGCGACCTCTACCGCTCATCTGGGGCGTCCTTGGGGTCCCTGGGACTCCACGTCCTTGTCCTGAGGCGGGTGCACGGGCTGGGGTACCACCTTGATTGCCTTGTGTTGGTGCTGAATTTGGACGCTTCTGAGGACAATTGTTGGCATAGTGACCCATTTGTTGGCAGTTATAGCAACGGATGGCTGAAGTGTCAACTGGGGGTCTCTGTGGCTGTCCTGTGGTGTTGGGATGCTGTACTGGCACACTAGAACGAGGCGCCTGAGCTGGAGCTCTGGGAGCGTTGGTAGCAGGCTGGCGAGGCTGAAACTGACCAGTGCGAGGCCTAGAACTGCTGGCTTGTTGCTGTGCCTGAAACTTCCTTTTTCTAGCCTCACTCAACTCACGCTGAGCTTCTTCCTGGATTAGAGCTTTGTCCACAATATTTTGAAAGTTATCCATGTTGAGCACAAGAAGCGGTGCCTTAATCATTGGATCCAACCCACGCAGAAAACGGCGAGTCTTGGAAGTCTCTTCACTTACTTCCTCTGGGGCATAACGAGATAGCTGAATAAACTTGTTCAGATACTCCGTGACATTCAAATTCCCTTGACGAAGGCGCTGAAATTCTTCCCTTTTAAGCTCTAACTTGCCACGTGGAATGTGCGCAGACCGAAAAGCAGCTTCAAATTCTTCCCAAGTAATAGCATGAGGGTTGGGATGTGCAGCACGGAAGGTCTCCCACCAAGTAGCGGCGACTCCGGTGAGCTGGTGTGCGGCAAACTTCACACTTTCTTGATCATCGCAATCTGCCAAGTATAACTTGCGTTCCACATCCCTAATCCAGTCATCTGCAACCAAAGGATCAGCGGATCCGGCGTAGGTAGGAGGTCTTGTCCTCATGAACTCTCCAAGCTTTGATTGTGGCGGAGGAGCAGGCTGCTGAATAACCACGGGCTGCGGGTTTGCAATGTGATGAGCAATCGTCTGCATGAACATAGTTTGCATATTCATGAACTGTTGCCAATCTGGCCTTTGCATCGGCCGAGGGGTAGCACCGACCCATGCGGCCGGGCAGTCAGCCGAGGCGAGGTGGAGACGGGGGCTGAGCTGCTGGTTGTTGTGGTTCCATTGGTGGATTTTGCTGATTCGGCTCACCAAATGGCTCTGCAAGTAGTACTGGATCAATTGGAGCTTGGCCACGACCACGACCACGACCACGTCCACGGCCTCTTCCACGTCCACGACCACGACCCTGAACTTGATCCATCTGCGGTCGATCAAATAGGAATCGGTAAGGCAGAGGAGATGTGACAAAAATAATAAAGGTTGAAAATAATTTTAAATACTTAATTTAAATAACAGGACGCTTATACACGCATCGCTATTCAAGACAGGACAAGTCGACATATAAAAGTCCACTTAAACACGCCACACGCGCACGAGACCACCCAGAAAAATTCAGCACACTACTAAAGTCCTATACACACATAATCATGCAATTATTTTGCTCTTTAATCTTTTCGGAATAAAAATTTCGACACTGTACGGACACCGTACCGTATTGATTTTATTTTTTTTTATTTTTTTTACTAATCCTAGCAAACAAACTACGAGAACAGCGGAACCACAAAGATGATTCAGCATATTCCACACCAATTATTTATTTCATAAAACACGATGCCTATTTAATATACTAAGACACAACTTACACCTTCTAATCCCTAGTCTTGCATGACCAATGTATTATGTCCTTCCCGCTTCTTCCTCGTCGTCTTCACCTAAATGTATCATAAGTAGTATAAAAATTTTTCTTTTATGTAAGCAGAGATAAGTAGAGAGACTACGATAGGAGAGGACCTAGCAATTTCTGCTAAGCTAATTCATTCATTCATTTTTTTTTTATAAAATAATCCTAACTGACGAGGGTTAGTGGCATCTCAGTAATTACTCAGAAACCAGCCCGACCCCAATAATATTGATACCCCAAAAGAGTTACTCGGGACGCATTAAGTACCCGAAAGTGTTCCTCGGGACCGCAACATGACCAAAACATACCGCCGCTGCGTCCGTCGCAAGGGTAGGAAGTCATCATTTACCTGCCTCCATCACATCTTCTTATCGATCACCGTCACGCGCCACGCCGTCTTACGCCGCTCGCTCGACCAGGAAGACACCGCGACGGATCACTGGATCTTTGACAAGATCACTCAAGAAATTAATAGCTCTTGTACATATATAAATAGGTATCCTCGCACACATTGGGGGATCTCGATCTCTCTCGCTTTTCTAGTCGTTCTTTGGCAAGCTCGGCGTGGTCTGCCTAGGCTTGCTCGCGCATCCTTGTAATACTCTTGATTCATCATATATTGAGATCGCTGGACGTAGGGCTGTTACCTCGCTGAGAGGGGCCTGAACCAGGTAAAAACACGTGCTCGTGGTTTGACAGAAGCGCTATCTCGAATGCCCCTAGTCTGCGGAAAGGGCCCGTTGATCCCAGCTCAACAAGTAAGCTCGGCACTGGGGCCCCAGATTCTAACCGCCGACAGTGGCGCCGTCCGTGGGGATCGTCTAGAGTCTCTGCAGAAAGGTCCTTGAGGTGGCGACTTCAAGACGACACGACATTCGCCCGATGGCTTGGACGACCTCGACAATCTTGGACCGACTCGAGGTCTCCGGAATCTCGGTCGGGAAGGGCATGCCATGGAGTCCGGTTCCTCATGGATGTCCCGCCTTGAGCGATGGCGGCGAGGAGTACGCCTCGAGCTCCTCGGTCGAGATTCCGGATGGGAGATGACCGACGGTCACAACGAGGACATCGACGCCCCGACGATTTGTGCAAGTTTGACATATTTCGCCTGGCACATCCTCCCAAAGACACCTCCCCGAGCTTGCTCAAGCTCGGTCGCTTCGCTGGCACGCCCTTCCCAAAGATGCGTACCTCCCGAGCTTGCTCAAGCTCGGGCCGCTTCGCCTGGCACGCCCTTCCCGGTAAGACGTACCTCCCGAGCTTGCTCAAGCTCGGTTGCTTCTTCGCTGAGCACGCCCTTCCCAGCAAGACGTACTCCCCGAGCTTGCTCAAGCTCGGCTGCTGCTCGCCTGGCACGCCCCTTCCCAGCGCGTACCTCCCGAGCTTGCTCAAGCTCGGGCTGCTTCTTCGCCGAGCACGCCCTTCCCAGCAAGACGAACTCCCCGAGCTTGCTCAAGCTCGGGGGCTGCTTCTTCGCCTGGCCACGTCCCTTCCCCAGGCGCACGTACCTCCACGAGCTTGCTCAAGCTCGGGGACTGCTGCTTCGCTTGAGCATGCCCTTCGCTCAAGACGTGTTCGCCGGTTCGCCCCGAGCATGCTCTCCGCTCGGGCGCATGTTCTACTCTCCGGTTCGCCCCGAGCATGCTCTCCGCTCGGGCGCATGTTCTTTAAACCCTTGAGCATGCCCTTCGCTCAAGACGTGCTCGCCGGTTCGCCCCGAGCATGCTCTCCGCTCGGGCGCATGTTCTATTCTCCAGTTCGCCCCGAGCATGCTCTCCGCCCGGGCGCATGTTCTATTCGCCGGTTCGCCCCGAGCATGCTCTCCGCTCGGGCACATGTTCTATTCTCCGGTTCGCCCCGAGCATGCTCTCCTTCGGCGCATGTTACATTCACGGTTCGCCCGAGCATGCTCTCCGCTTCGGCGCATGTTCTATTCTCCGGTTCGCCCCGAGCATGCTCTCAGCTCGGGCGCATGTTCTATTCTCCGGTTCGCCCCGAGCATGCTCTCCGCTCGGGCGCATGTTCTATTCGCCGGTTCGCCCGAAAGCATGCTCTCCGCTTCGGCGCATGTTCTATTCTCCGATTCGCCCGAGCATGCTCTCCGCCGGCGATGTTCTATCGCCTGTTCGCCCGAGCATGCTCCGCTTCGGCGATGTTCTATTCTCCGGTTCGCCCGAAAGCATGCTCTCCGCTTCGGCGATGTTCTATTCGCCGGTTCGCCCCGAGCATGCTCTCCGCTCGGGCGCATGTTCTATTCTCCGGTTCGCCCCGAGCATGTTCTCCGCTCGGGCGCATGTTCTTTAAACCCTTGAGCATGCCCTTCGCTCAAGACGTGCTCGCCGGTTCGCCCCGAGCATGCTCTCAGCTCGGGCGCATGTTCTATTCTCCGGTTCGCCCCGAGCATGCTCTCCGCTCGGGCGCATGTTCTATTCGCCGGTTCGCCCCGAGCATGCTCTCCGCTCGGGCGCATGTTCTATTCTCCGGTTCGCCCCGAGTATGTTCTCCACTCGGGCGCATGTTCTTTAAACCCTTGAGCATGCCCTTTGCTCAAGACGTGCTCTCCGGTTCGCCCCAAGCATGCTCTCCGCTCTGGCGCCCGTTCTATTTTCCGGTTTGCCCCGAGCACGCTCTCCGCTCGGGCGCGTGTCCTATTCTATGATTCGCCCGAGCATGCTCTCCTTCGGCGCATGTTTTTAAACCTCGGCGTGCCCTTCGCTCAAGACGTGGATTCTCGGTTCGCCCGAGCATGCTCTCCGCTCTGGCGCTGTTCTATTTTTCGGTTTGCCCGAAACACGCTCTCGCTCGGCGCGTGTCCTATTCTATGGTTCGCCCGAGCATGCTCCGCCGGCGCATGTTTTTAAACCTTGAGCGTGCCCTTCGCTCAAGACGGATTCTTCGGTTCGCCTCGAGCATGCTTTTCGCCGAGCGCATGTTCTTTATTTCGTTGAGCATGATCTTCGCTTAAGATGTCGATTCTCTGGTTCGCCCGGCGTGCTCTCGCCGGCGCATGTTCCTTTTTCCTTGGGCATGCCCTTCGCCGAGGTGTCGGTTCTCCGATCCCTAGGGTGATTTTTCCGCTCGTGCGAACGGTTCTTTGCCCAGTGCACGCGTTCCATTTATTTTTCCCCTTCTTCGATTTTGTCCTCGGCGCCTCATCACCGCCGAGAAGTGGAAGTGCGACTCGCTCGCACCCTACCAGTTACCGGCGTGTGATCCACGCCGATGCGCACGCCGACTATGCCCGTCTGCCGATCCCTCTAGCGCCTCATCACCGCCGAAGTGGGGTGCGACTCGGCTCGCACCTACCAGTTACCGGCGTGTGATCCACGCCGATGCGCACGCCGACTATGCCCGTCTCCCGATCCCTCGGCGCCTCATCACCGCCGAAGTGGGGTGCGACTCGGCTCGCACCTACCAAGTTACCCGGCGTGTGATCCACGCCGATGCGCACGCCGACTATGCCCGTCTGCGATCCCTCGGCGCCTCATCACCGCTTTCGAGAAGTGGGGTGCGACTCGCTCGCACCTACCAGTTACCGGCGTGTGATCCACGCCGATGCGCACGCCGACTATGCCCGTCCCGCCATCCCTCGGCGCCTCATCACCGCCGAGAAGTGGGGTGCGACTCGGCTCGCACCCTACCAGTTACCCGGCGTGTGATCACGCCGCCGATGCGCACGCCGACTATGCCCGTCCGCCGATCCCTCGGCGCCTCATCACCGCCGAGAAGTAGAGGCGCGACTTCGGCTCGTGTTCTACCGAGTTACCTGCATGTGATTCACGCCCTGGATACGGCGAGGTGGGCCGACCCGCCCCACGTAACCTAAGCTACCATGTCGGTGCTAAAAGCCCAACCCTCTATGGATTCGCTTTAAAAGCCTCGAAGGGCATTCCGCTCCCATCGAGCCTCGGGACTAGCCGACGAGGGTTAGTGGCATCTCGAGAATTACTCGTAAACCAGCCCGACCCCAATAATATTGATACCCCAAAAGAGTTACTCGACGCATAAGTACCCGAAAGTGTTCTCGACCGCAACATGACCAAAACATACCGCTGCGGCCCCGTCGCAAGGGTAGGAAGTCATCATTTACCGCCTCCATCACATCTTATCGATCACCACACGCCACGCCGTCTTTACGCCGCTCGCCGGACCAGGAAGACACCGCACGGACATTGGATCTTTGACAAGATCACTCAAGAAATTAATAGCTCTTGTACATATATAAATAGGTATCCTCGCACACATCCGGGGATCTCGATCTCTCTCGCTTTTCTAGTGTTCTTTGGCAAGCTCGGCGTGGTCTGCCTAGGCTTGCTCGCGCATCCTTGTAATACTCTTGATTCATCATATATTGAGATCATTGGACGAGGGTCATTACCTCGCCGAGAGGGGCTGAACCAGGTAAAAACCGTGCTCGTGGTTTGACAGAAGCGCTATCTCGAATGCCCCTAGTGCATGAAAGGGGCCCGTTGATCCCAGTTCAACAAGTAAGCTCGGCACCTGGGGGCCCCGTACTCCCAACCGCCGACACTAACTATGATGCTCTAGACTAACTAGCGTTTCCTACCTTCAGCGTGGCTCTGATACCAACTTTGTCGGGACCCGATTTTACTAAATCGAACCCTCTCAGGTCAACGGTATGAGTCCCAAGGATCCGTGCTCATACCCACAAGAAACAAAGATGAATTACCAAGATCACATCGCATAACTAAATAAAATATTCAGAGTGCAACAGCTCCATTTATTACAATAATTTATAACGACCATAAGTCTTCACTAAAAGCAATTAAGAAGCAAATAAAGAACGATAATGGTGTCCCATCACGCCACGGCACGCGACCGAACGGGAGCAACTAGTAGTCCTCAAGATCATCCGGATACTCCGCAACGAACTCCTGGTCGTACTCCTGACCTGTTCGTGGAATAAGCAGCCCCGAATAAAAGCCGGGGTTAGCACGCGAATGCTAGCAAGCCTTTCTCGAAAGGCCAAAGCTAGGCTTATCCTAGGAAAGATAGTGGCTCATTTGCATAAAAGCATTTAACTTAGAAGTATAAAAGCATTTAATAAAACATAAGTAAATAAATAGCAATTCTCATGATTAATCTCAACAAATGATATAATACTCAAACTCGGTGTCTCATATCTCATATTCTCAATATCTCAGATCACCATCTCAAAAAGTTCTCATGCTCGTTCTCGTTCATCATGAATCATCTAGCAACGGCACAATGCCGGAAAAACCTTACCCGGGTCAAAATTAATTTAGGTGTAGCTACGATGTGAAAAACCACCAAGACGCTCATAACCGGGAGCACGGCCATTCGAATGGTTTACACTCTGCAGAGGTTGCACGCTTTCCCCGCAAGATACGATACTCCCCCGTTGGAAAGCATCATAACAAAATCCATCAAAAGACCAACCCCGAGTTTGACACAGTCATACCTGATATTCACACAAGTACCCGGGGCTTCGATCAGACTGATATTCACACAAGTACCCCGAGGGCCAACCCCAGTCAGTACACCGGCAATGACGATCCCGCTGAAGCTCACCCACGTGTAAGGGCGGTGGCAATCCCGACGTTATTCTCCTCTAGATCAGGCCCGCCCCATTCGGCTTGCGGTCGCACGGAAAATTCTCGATTAAATCCATCACGATCATCGGTCCTTAGGGACCGGAGCGCCGACTCAAGTCACCCGCCTCGAGTCAAATTATTAGTTGGTCAAATTTTAATTAATGAGTGAATAATCCCACCACAAAGCCCAAATTCTCATGTCTCATACTCAGATACTCCAGATTCTCATATTAAAGTGTTTAACGATGATCAAATAAGTGGGAATCACTCCCCGGTGACTATCTAAGCAATGCTAAGCCAACTAATAATTTAAAACAGTAGCAAAATTACATAATATTGTCATCCTAAGGTTTGTCATGATCGTGGGTGCATATCATATAAATAAACGATATACTTTGGGAATTACTATAGCAAATACGCATAATTTAATTAAATAGCAATTTTGGTAAAATCTAGAAATTGGGATTCTAGGGAAAGACTTGCCTTCCTGATCTCCTTGACTTTATGAACGTCGCGGCGTCGGCGAACTCTCCTTCGTCACCAGGGATCTACCGTACACAAATCGAGAAAAACAAATAATAAATACCAAAAACAGTAAGTAAATTGAAAAATTATATAAAATTACAGTAGATAGATATGAATTTTCTGAAAATTTAGAAATTGGAATCGCCGGATTTGGAGTTCGATGAATTCGTAGCAAAATAGTGAAATATCACTATCACTGAAATTCGGGAAATTGGAAAAGGTACTGTAGCTACGGGCCGGCTACTGTAGCACGCAGCCCACACGTGAAGGGATAAGATGCTGGCTGCATCTGCATCTGCTGGCTGAGAAAAATCAAAGAAGAAAGAGAGAGGAAACTAGAGAGGGAAGGAGAAGAAGAAGAGAGGAAGGAGGAGGAGGAAGAAAGGAGAGGAGAGGAGGAAGAGAGGCGGCGGTGGTGGCTCCGGCGAGGGCGGCATCCGGCGAGCTTGAGGCGGCGGCGCAACTCGGCGTGGAGGCGGCGGGTTGCGCGGTTTCAGCCATGACGGCGATGTGGCGGCGGCGGCGTTGCGGGTTGGCGCGGCGCTGAGGAGGCAGCGGCGGCGACGGCGGCAGCGAGCAAAGGCGGCGGCGGCGGCGCGTGCTCAGCTGGTGGTTGCGGCGCGGCAGGCGTGGTAGAAGCGGCTTCGGCGCGGCAGCGGTCCGGCGGCGGTGGTGGAGGCGGCGGCGGCTTACGCGCAAGACAAAGCGGCGGCACGGTTGGTGGCGGCGACGCAGAACAACAGCGGCGGCTAAGGCGAGGGCGTGGAGCAACGCGACGGCGAGTAAGTGGAGCGATGGTGCGGCGTGATCCACGGCAACGGGACAAGGGAAACAGCGGCGCGACTACCTTGACGCCGACGGTTCCAGAGACGAGAGACGAGACGGCGGCGATGATGGTGATGGCGGCGCATTTAGCGACAACAAAGAAGAAGAAGATGACGACGAGGTCGACGCGGATGCAGGCGGCGGCAACACGATTGATGTTGGGATGGATTAGGGTTAATTGGGGTTTAAATATGGGATTAGGGATGAAAACGAGTTGGGCTAGAATTGGGTTGGGCCTAATCCGCGAGGATTAGAGGTTGATCCCTAATTGCTTTAAGATTCGTATAAATAGATTAGGAAAGTTAATTTGTAAATTTTTAGGGTGTCACATGAGCCCAGTCCAGTTTCTACAGCTTTGGTCACCGATCCTTCTTTGCGGTGTTCCTCGAGTTCTTTGGAGTTTGGTACTGGTTTCTCTCTTTCTACTTTGTGTAAGATGCCTGATGAGAGGTTAGATGGAGTGCCTGAGGATCAGTTAGCCTTACTCACCAGAAAATTCAGCCAAGCCTATAGGAGGGTGAGTGAGAGGAGAAGAGGGCCGATCAAGTGCTTCCAGTGTGGTGGCCCCAACCACATTCGGGCCAACTATCCCAGGCTGGAGAAAGGCAAGAACGACTACACGGCACCGGACAAGAACAACTACATCAACAAAAAGCCGGTGCCTGGAGGTGACAAGAAGCCCAAGTTCTCCAAGGGACGGAGACTCTTCCAGAAGGTGTTGGCTGCCTTGGATGAGGCCAACATCTCAGACTCGAAGGAAACTTGGAGCGATGATGGAGGTGACGACTAGAAGCATAAGAATGATGACGGCGGCGGCTACGCCGACATGTGCTTCATGGCCAACGAGCATGGTGCGAGCGACTCCAACCTCTACACCGACTCTGACACTGAGATGCGTCGGGCAGGGAAGGGAGAGATTTGGATTGTTAACTCCGGGTGTTTCTTCATCAATAAGAATTACTCTAAGCCATCGGCACTGACCGTAGAGGATGTTAGATTATTTCGCACTTTAATGATGTAATTAATTCCTAAAACTGCAAGATAGATAGCAGTACATATTATAGGCAAATCATAAATTACGAACAACATATTCGCACAGATTATACCTATCTCTCATATGCGCAACTATAGATCAGAGAAACCTAACTTACAGCAAATTGCTTCGTCAGACGTTGATGTCGAGTCAGGTAAAGTCCGTAGAACATAGCAGATTGGAAGCAGTGAGCAGTCCGTGAACGCTTCCCAAAAACCTGATGGTCCCCAACTAATGCAGGTTCTTCAGCGAGGACGTGGTTTTGGAGACACTGCTCTCCCACACACCGGTGACATGCCGGTGTGCGGGATAGAGAAGCCTAGAGACACGCAGCACACGGATGGAGAAGCTCTCTCGCGACGTACGCGATCTGGGAGGGCGGCTCCCCTTATATAGGGTGGCTAGGCCTTGGAAAAACGACGCAAAAAAGATAGAAACTGACTCACCCATGATGCGCTTTCGTAGTGCTCACGGATACGGTTTCCTAAAATCGTGTGTTAAGTCTAGATTATAGAAGGGTTTCTCAAAAATAAAAGATAGGATTTAAGGGAGTCTGAATTATAAAAGGATTTCTCAAAAATAAAAGATAGGATTTAAGGACCAGGAGACCGGTTGCACCGTGGCACCACGCATGAAAATCACGTGAATTTGCGTGCGCGTGTGACTTCGTGTGACCCTAGCGCTCTCTCAAGTGTCATCAAATCAATAGAGAGAGCTTCACCTTATAAGGTGGTGCTTCTCCCCTCCAACTTTCCATGTGGTACTAAACGTCTCACCACTCATCCTTCATGAATGGGCCTTTGAGATTTATTTTGATTTTTGGAATATTTAATTGGACCAAGCCCACTTAATTCCAACAGAGGATATCCAACGAAGGATTCTACTCGCGACACCATCAGATACCGTGGTTACCAAGTACGTAATTGGCACCATCAGATACCAAACTCACGAGGAAGACGAGGCTAAAAATCAGGCTTTGAGTCACTTTTGGGTTAAGCCTGTTCTTTTCTGCTTATAATCTTATTTTATCTATATATATTCGAATTGAAAAGTCAAATGCTTTAGCTTTTATATTATATTTTTTATCTCGAAACCACATCTTATAGATCTCAAAAAAAGTCAAACACAAAACAGACCGAACTTTCCAAACTACCTCGAAAAGCTCTTGAAGTTCAGTTTATAAGCAAATAAAAAGATAAGTTGAAGAAAACAACCAATTCAATTACACAAGCCCATATATCGATCTTAGATAATGGAATCAAAGCTTCCACTCTCTACACCAATCAGGATGCATACAGCCATTGCACAACCACAAGTCAAACACTTTATAATCCAAAGGCAAAGAACGAAAAGCGATACGATAAACAAATTGTCACGCTGAAGCTAGATCAAGAAAAAGAAATAAATGAGGCTAGATCAAGAAAAAGAAATTAAAAGTAAAAATCTTCCAGCTTGAAAGCCCAACCATCCCTAGCTCACGTATATACAAGGCACGAAGCCGACGCATTGTGCTTTCACCTATATACCCATATTGCCTCGGTGCATACAGCCGTTGTCTTCAAACCCCATCGGAGTCTTTGTGAGTGGTGGTATATTTTTCGAACCCCACTGGAGTCTTTGGGAGCGGCAGTGATATTTTTGTATTGCACCGGAGTCTGTGAGAGTGCTGTCATTTATACTCCCATTGGCCACATCTCCTCCCTAGCTCCCTCATAGCCCTCGAACCTGCTATGTCAGCACCAGCGTGCGCCCTCTCTCCCATGTCCTCTCTCTCGTGGCTCCTCATTTCTCTTCCTCTCTCTCTCTATATTCCCAATCTCTACACCTCATCTGGCGAGCTTGAGCGGCTGAGATCCGGTGAGCACGAGCTAGCAGCGGGGGCTCGCCAGATTTGGAGAAGAAGATGACCATATTTAGAAAAGAAGATGGCTGAATTTAGAGAAGATGCATCCTCAAATTTTGTTTCAAACATTACCCATGAGAGTATAAGGCATCTCGCTTGCTCCTATATATGAAACTACAGCCCGTTTGCTCTTATGAGACTTTTTTTTTATTCATATTTTACTATTGAAACATTTAGTTTACTCTTATAAAAGGTTGCTTTCATCAGGATCAGCGAACCTACAGAAGGTTCTTGATTGTCTGATCGACATGCTAGCTGACGTAAGTAAGCATGTGGTGTTCCCGAAGAGTTATCCTCTGGTGCACCGTCAAATAGAGATGGAGCATATTATCAGCTTCTTGTTGCAAACAGAGGATGAAACTGTATTCAGAGCTCATATGACAAGATTGTGAAATTTAGAGCGACACAACCTCCAACGCTCAGTTTTTATCCCGAGAAGCATATATGGTAGGGCAGATCTGGATGAGCAACCAAGGATGGCATCAATAGCCATGGAAATTATTAGAAGTGTTGAATGTCCATGATTGGTCAAATTAATTGTGACAAGTTGTCAAAGCTTGAATTGACTTAGAACAGACTTGTTGGAATCTTTGCAAGTTTTCAAGAGCATTGTCGTGGCTGTGCAATTTTCTGCACAAAATTTTATTCTCTTTAATATAAAACATACATAATACAGATGTATAACAATAGGTTAAACTTAAACAACATTCCTCAACATACTGAAGCAACTGAAAAGCCTCTTCCCCATAACACGTGTAACCTTAATTAATTCTGTAATTCTACTCCCCGAGCGCGAACGCGGTGGCAACGAAGCTGTCAGAGAGGCCGGTGCTGGTCTTGAAGGTGACCTTCTCCGGCGAGGCCTCGGGCACGTACACCTCGACGACACCGAGCCACAGAAACAGCTCCTTGGTCTTGACGCCGGTGATCTGCTTCAGCTTGCCCTTCTCCACGAACGCCGTCACCTCCGCCGCATAAGACACGGTCTGCTTGATCTTCTTGAAGGTGTGCTCGATCTTCTTCTTCTTCTGCACCAACCACATGAACCCTGAGACGCGGTTGTAGCCAAACTCCTCGATGTCCTCCAGCGGCAGGAGGCCCTTGGGGAGCCCGAGCTCCCCGAGCAGCTCGACCGTCTTCTTCCTGCAGACGTCGTCGCCATGGAAGACCTCGGCGCCGGCCCGGTTGACCTCGATGGTTTGAGACGCCATGATCTAGCTGTATGCAGACGGTGTACTGGCAAGTAACTAGGGGTAGTAGTAAGAGTAGTAGCTGGTGAGAATGGTGAGCTAGAGCTCGCACAAGGGCACTTATATAGATCGAGAAGCAAAGCATGAGCTGCTGCGACTGCGAGTACGAGATGGATGAGCAACCAATCGCAGTCGCAGTCTTGTTTGATTTTGCTGGGAAGGGGTTGTTGAAATTGACAAGGACCATTGTGGTGTGCTCCCAGCATCCCATGGGCAGCCATGAAGTCAACATTGCCCTGCGCCCTTCATTTTCTTGCTCTCCAAAGATGGAAAAAAAAAGAGGCATGCATCGTGGCGTGAGGTGGCAAAGTACTTTGATGTGGTTGAGCGTTTTCTGAGCTAGCTGATGCTTGTTGCTTGGGGGTGCAGAGGCAGTGTCCATCGTTGACGGCCACGATCTGCTCTACTCTACCCTTGATGTTTTCTTGGATGTTTAAAAATTTTTTAAATCGTTATAAAGTTCTAATGTTACTAGATATACGTTTTCTCAATATAAACTTTTCGGTGTTCTTTCGATTAGTGCTGGACAATGGGCCGAACTATGCCGGCCCGGTTCGTGCCCGGTTTGGTTAGACCCGGTTCGGTTTTGGCCTGGTTACTATGTAAACCGGGCCAACCGGGCCACTAGGCCAGGGTCTGAGCCTATGTTCGGTTCACTTACTGAACCGGGCGAACCGGGCCGGCCTACTTTTGGTTTGGCCTATTTGGCCCGGTTCGCATATTATATGTCCATAAAATCAGGAAAAAACGAGGGTTCCAAAAATAACAACGGAAATTCGTAAAAGAGATTGAAAAAATTGCAATATATAGAAAAAATATTTGATAAGCAATGAAGGACGGGACTTTGAAATCCAAATAAAAAGCGGGCTAAAACAGGCCAAACCGAGTCGGCCCGATTCGCATAGTACCGAACCGGGCCGTCACTATGCAAACCGATCCGGCCCGGCCCGACGGGCCTAAGGTTAGGCCTAGGTTCGGTTCGCCAGGCCGAATGGGCCGGCCCGGTTCGTTTCCGAACCGGGCCTTGCCGACCCGATGAATAGTTCCGGGCCGCCTGGTTTGGCCCAAAAAATTCGGCCCATTTGGCCAGATCTGCTTTCGATTGATATTCTATTTTAAGAATCTTTACAAAGAGTTAATTAATCCAAAAGATTATAAAATACCATAAAAGATTTAAATTAATGCATATTTTATAGTATTTGGACTTCTTGAGATATTTTATATTTTTATTAAGGCATGGACCAAATAGACAAATGAGTAGACTATAGACTATGATTCGACAGCCATCGATGAGCAGAGAACGGGAAGCAGCCCGTTGCTTGGTTGCCACGCTGTAAAGTTTAGCCATCAAATAAAAGAAGGAATATTTACACACATAGCATTACAAAATTCACAGTTTATATAAATGTCACTCCATATAACAATGACTTTGGATCCTATGAGTAGCATTTCTGTAAACCTGAAACTTTATGGTGGTATTTATGTAAATTGTCCAATAAAGATTGTGTGCTACCATTGATTGCTCATCTGTGTCCTCAGGACTATGTATAACACATCCAGAAAAGCAATCCTGCAGGTCTGTGTGGCTCCAAGAACATTTGCGACCATCGGATCTGCGTCAAGATTCATGCTCTACTACACTCCTGTCTAGCATGCTCTTTTGAAAAAAGAAATCTCCAAATTTCGTTAAAAAAAAGCAATCAGTTGTGCAATGGCTAGATGGTAAATATTTATTAGAAGTGTTGAATTTCCATGATTGTTAAAATTAATTGTGAGAAGTTGTCAAAGCTTGGATTGACTTAGGTGTGGTTCTTTTCAGCTTATCTTATTAGTTTATTTGACTTATCTCGTAACTTCGAGAATTTCCTATGTGGCCTCGAGAGCCGGGTGCCCTTTGTGTTTAGGGTTTAGGGAGTTTTTAGACACATCTACGAGATAAAAAAAAAGGATTCAAAAATTAATAAAAAAAGTGAGATAAGTCAAATAAGACACATAAATCTGACTTATTTGACTTATTTACGTGTCTTATTTGACTTATCTCACTTTTTTTATTATTTTTTGAATCTTTTTTTATCTCCTAGACGTGTCTAAAAGCTCCCTAAACCCTAAACATAAAGGGCACCCGCTCTCGAGGCCACCTCAAAAAATTCTCGAAGTTATGAGATAAGTTAAATAAGCTGATAAGATAAGCCAAAAAGAATCCACACTTAGAATAGACTTGGTGGAATCTTGCAGGTTTTCAAGAGCATTAGCAAGGCTGTGCAATTTTCTACATAATTTTTATCAAATCGGATTTCCCCATGTATATGCGGCATCATATACGTTTGCGGCCACATTATGTGCTTCAATCTTCATGCACGGCCCCCCTCACCCTTCACATGCTCTTTTACAAAACAAACTCTAAAACTTCTAAAAACATTAGGTCCTTCTTCTTCATCCCCTTCCTTTTCTCTTCCTCCCTCCTTCACCCAATCGTGCTGGCTCTACTCTGTGCCATCTGCCACTGGCAACTACCATGCCCTTCTATCGGTGACAACACCGGCCCCGCTCGAGTTGTCGCACCGCCTATGGGCGCTTGACACAACTTGGCGCCAGCGTGGGGCAGATGGCCAGCATCGCGTGATGGCTCGAGCAGGGCCTACGTGGTCACCAATAGGAGGGCGCGGTGGTCACCAGCCATATATAGGTAGCACTGGGTAGAGGCGGCTCTACTGGCACTACCAACGAACCGGGTTTTACAACCGGTTCTAACTGGGTTTTACAACCAGTTTTGGAACCGGTTGTAAGCAACCAGGTGTGATACTCCAGACAATATCACAAACGGTTTTATAACCGGTTGTGAAGGCACTTAAAAAGAGAAATAATATTGGGAGAGTGGGATTCGAACCCACAACCTCACCCCCTCCTCGTGACCCACGCCTCACCTATCTAACCAACCCACCCACACGTGCTCTCTAATAGAGTAGGACAAGCACTCCATTTATTATTTCGAAAACTGGACTTTTACAAGCGGTTCATGTCCCCAACCGGTTCTAAAGGTCACTTTCTACAAGCTGTTTGTGTCTCCAACCGGTTGTAGAAGTCCATAACCGGTTGGGGACACAAACCGATTGTAGAAATTAGGTTTTACAACCGGTTTGTGTCCTCAACCGGTTGTAGAAGCCCTCTCCTGGTTCGTGGTTATTAAACCGGTTGTGATACACTATCACAATGGGTTCCAAATGAATCGGTTGTAGAGGTACCGCTTGTGATGCTCGTTTTTCTAGTAGTGTAGGTGGAGGAGAGAGGAAGAGAGGAACAAGGGGAGGAAGAAGCAGGACTTGATTTCATTTTAAAAAAGTTTCAGTGGCATTTTTGCAAAAAAACGTGTGAGGGCTGAGTGGGTTTTGAAGATAAATCTTAGAGCACATCGTGTGTCGCAAACGAAAATGACACCGCATATACGTGGGGAATGAATGTCCGAAATTTTATTTTTGATATAACATGCACATACATAATATAGATGTATTACAATTGGTTAAACTTCAACAACATTCCTCAACATGCTGAAACAAGTAAAAAGCCTCTTCCCCGTAATACGTGTGACCTTAATTAATTCTGTATTTCTACTCCCCGAGCGCGAACGCGGTGGCGTCGAAGCTGTCAGAGAGGCCGGTGCTGGTCTTGAAGGTGACCTTCTCCGGCGAGGCCTCGGGCACGTACACCTCGACGACACCGAGCCACAGAAACAGCTCCTTGGTCTTGACGCCGGTGATCTGCTTCAACTTGCCCTTCTCCACGAACGCCGTCACCTCCGCCGCATAAGACACGGTCTGCTTGATCTTCTTGAAGGTGTGCTCGATCTTCTTCTTCTTCTGCACCATCCACATGAACCCTGAGACGCGGTTGTAGCCAAACTCCTCGATGTCCTCCAGCGGCAGGAGGCCCTTGGGGAGCCCGAGCTACCCGAGCAGCTCGACTGTCTTCTTCCTGCAGACGTCGTCGCCATGGAAGACCTCCGCGCCGGCGCGGTTGGCCTCGATGGTTTGAGACGCCATGATCTAGCTGTATGCAGACGGTGTACTGGCAAGTAACTAGGGGTAGTAGTAAGAGTAGTAGCTGGTGAGAATGGTGAGCTAGAGATTGTGTGATGGCACCCTTATATAGATGGAGAAGCAAAGCATGAACTACAGAATACACGATACTTGATTTGGCGTAGCTTTGTTGTGCTGCGAGTGCAAGATGGATGAGCAACCAATCGCAGTTGCAGTCTTGTTTTTTTTTTTTTGAGATGGGTACAACAGAGACGCACATAACACACACCACCACACGCACACATACGCGTGCGTCTAACACACGCTAGAAACAGAGGCTGTCCTAACACATGTTAGAAAGAGCGAGTAGACAACATGACACACGCACGTGTGTACCTTAATTTATTTAGAAATTAAATCCCGAGTGATACGTCGCGAGCTGTCCCGCAGGATCAAACTCGCGACGGGCAAAGCCGCCACTGCGGTCTTTACCACCGAGCTAAAACTCGGTCCTCAGTTGCAGTCTTGTTTGACGGGACCATTGTGGTGTGCTCCCATCATCCCATGGGCATGGAGTCAACATTGCCCTGCGCCTTTCATTTTCTTTTTCTCCAAAGAAGGAAAAAAAAAGAGCATGCATCGTGGCATGAGTTGGCAAAATACTTAGACCCTGTTTGGCATCAAAATTAGAGAAAACTTTGTTTTAGTACACATAGAGTTTTATAATATATGTATATAAAACCATGATTTTAACTAAGACTATCTTATCTTTGGTTTTTCTTGGAACTACAAACTGTTTGTTTACATGTTTGTGGATACAAAATTTTGACCAAATACAATAGAGAAGTACAGCCACAACACTACAACGGTCAAAGTTAGTAAAAAAAAAAGGTGTGAGTGGAGTTAGAAAAACTAAAAAAACCATGAGTTGCAACCAAAACAGAATTATGAAATTGTGCCTAAGCTTTGTATTCAAACACCTCTAAATTTTCTAAGCCATGCTATTTTCACAAAGCATAGTTTTATTTTGAAACTATTAAAAAACTATATTGTCAAACAGGCCCCAGATGTGGCTGAGCATTTTCAGTGTCCATAGTATTGACGGGCCAGGATCTACTCTAGTTTACCCATTGGTTATTTTTTATGTATAAAAATTCAAAAAATCCTCATAAAGTTCTAATATTATTAAACATACATTTTTTAATTTCAATCTAAACTTTATGGTGTTTTTTAGATTGATATTCTATTTTAAAAATCTTTATAAATAGTAAACTAATATAAAAACTTTATAAAATACCAAAAAATATATTTAAATTAATAGATACACTAGCTATTTAGCATCTCCGGTCAGTTTGGGATGCTTTGGTTGAGCCAAACCATTTCCTCCACAAAATCCACCAGCAATTAATTACCCATAAATTAGCAGTAATTAATCCCACCTCTCCAAATTAAGATCCTATTTAACCACCTATTCTCTTTCTGTTATTTCCTAAATCCAACCGGCCAATACTGGTTGTCGGCCCCACAAAATCCAATCGCCTGCAGCGCAACCTCGTCGACCCTCTTCGTGCAATGGCGCCCCCGACAACCCTTCAAGCGCAGCGGCGTTCCAGCGACCTCATCCTTCTCTCCACGTGCGATGGCGTCTCAGTGACCTCGTCGTCCCCTCCACGCGCGGCGGCACCATGGCGACCTCGTCCACCCTGCACGCGTGGCTGTGCCCCAACGACCTCGTCCTCCTCTCCACGCACCGTAAATCCGTAATGTCCCAGCGACCTCGTCTATCCTCCTGGCATTGTGGCGTTCTAGTGACCTCGTCTTGACTCCACGTGCAGCGGTGTCTCGGCGACCTCGTCAACCATCCATGCACGGTGGTGTCCTTGTGATCTCGTTCTCCTTACAAGCACGACGGCAGCCCAGCGACCTCGTTCTCCCCTCCACACGCGGCGGCGCCCCGGCGACCTCGTCCACCCTCCACGTGAGGTGGCGTCCCGACGACCTCGTCTTACCCTCCAAGCGCGGCGGCGTCTCAGTGACCTCGCCCACACTCTACTCGTAGCCCCGTCTTCTTCCTGTCTGGAGATCTCACTAGATCTCTGGCGAGTACCCTAGTTTACCATAGGTTACTAACAAGTTACGTACAATAACATTAAGTAAAGTTATAACCGCTAGCCATTTTTCCATTTTTCTTTTTTGATGTACACAATTATTGGTAATAACAAAATTTTTTCATTAGATATATATTTCCCCATTTAACTAGGCCTTACTAGCACATAAAAACAATTATCTTTACATTGGTCTGATTCGTAATAGGCAATAAAGCAGAAAACTCAGTGAGACTGCTACCATGAAAAATAAAATAAATTTATATGACGAGTTTGATCTTGTTTTGTTTGTGAAAATGTCAGAATCGCAAAGGTGAAAACCATTCGTCGATCAGATATTCGAATCAAAATTTACAATGAAAAACAAGAGAAAATTACTTTTGAATGGAGTAATTAATGCATCCCACGTTTTAGGGATTTGGTCCCGTAAGAGGTGGTTTGCATGCAAAAAACGTGTTTATTTCGTCAGTAATCGATAGTAATTTCTTTTCCATAACCGACCGAGACGCCAAATGAGTAGAGTAGAGACTGTGATTCAACGGCCAGCGATGGGCATAGTTCGGGAGGTGGCCCTTTGCTTGGTTGGTACTTTGTAAAGTTTAGTCATCAAATAAAACAAGGGATATTTACACCCATAGCATTATCAAGTTTACGGTTCATAGAAATGTCACTCCATGTAACAATAATTTATGGGTCCTCTGAGTAGCATTTCTGTAGACTAGAAACTTTATGATGGTATTTATGTATACTGTCCAATAAAAGATGTTTGCTACTGCTGGTAAAAAATGTTTCTCCTCTGGATTTCATATTACATATCTAGAAAAGCAATCCTGTGGGTATGTGAGGCTCCAAGCACATTCACAACCACCAGATCCGCGTCAAGATTCATGCTCTTCCCACACTCCCACCTCACATGCTCTTTTGTAAAAAGACCTCAAATTTCAGAAGAAAAATAATTGGGTCCTTCTTCCTCTCCTCTCCCCTTCGCCCGGCCAAGCAGGCTCCTCCCGGCGGGCGCAGACACTGGCGAACACCCCCTTCCCCCCTGTCGACAACAACGCCACAGCGCGCTCAAGTGGCCACATCGTGGCCGCGCTGAGTCGAGAGGTCGTGGGCGGCGCAACGGCTCCAGTGTGTGCCGGTGTGGTCGTCGGTGGCCACCCCATGGGAAGGACATGGCTCGGCCAAGCCGAAAGAGAGAGCGGGAGATAGATAGGGGAGGAAGGAAGACCTGATTACATTTTTAAAAAATTCGAGGGGCAATTTCACAAAAGAGCATGCGAGGAGAGTGGGATCAAAGCATGAATCTTGAAGCACATCCGATGATCACAAACTTGCCTGGAACTGCATCTAAAGGGAGAAATCTGCTCTCTTACATATCTAAAACAACACTTTCATGTCACCAAAGGGAGGAGCAGCAGTGCCTCACTCAATCACAGAGAAGACAGAATAGAAGCAAAACAATATAGAATGCCATTTAGGACCCGGTTGCATGCTGCGTAATTAAATTCACCGGCTCGGCCACGGCGTGCGGAACCACAAGATTGACTCGTTCTCCCGTGGACTCCAATGGCGCCGGCCCATCTCCATCATTCGTCACCATGGAGGAACCAAATTCGGTCAACCATTCCACGGGCGCACTCCTATATAAATCGTATATATCCACTGATCGAGCTGCACCATCAATTGCAGCATCACTTCACACACACACTCGTACACAAATCCATACATCTGAGCTTGGTTTCTTCACCCGTATCGAAATGGCGTCCATGGACATCGAGGCCAACCGCGCCGGCGCGGAGGTCTTCCACGGCGACGACGTCTGCAGGAAGAAGTCCGTCGAGATGCTCGGGGAGCTCGGGCTCCCCAAGGGCCTCCTGCCGCTGGAGGACATCGAGGAGTTCGGCTACAACCGCGCCACGGGATTCATGTGGCTGGTGCAGAGGAAGAAGAAGGTCGAGCACACCTTCAAGAAGATCAAGCAGACCGTGTCGTACGCGGCGGAGGTGACGGCGTTCGTGGAGAAGGGCAAGCTCCGGCAGATCAACGGCGTGAAGACCAAGGAGCTCTTTCTTTGGCTCAGCGTCGTGGAGGTCTACGTGCCGGAGGCCTCGCCGGAGAAGGTCACCTTCAAGACCGGCACCGGCCTCTCCGACAGCTTCGACGCCACCGCTTTCGCGCTCGGAGAGTAAAAGGAGTGGCGGGAACTGGTAGCTAAAAATGATTAATTCCCGGTGCCGCTACTTATAATGTGACTGGATTTATCTATCTTTTGTCTTGTGAACATGTATGTACAAGTATCCTTTTGTTTTCAATAAAAATGAAAATGTACCGATATACTTTGTTACATTTCTTTCGTAAAAAAATTACCAAATTTTAAAGCAAATCAACTAATAGATGAACAAAGACGAGGCACTCAAACACCGAAATAGATGAATATCATGTAACCAATTGTTCCTGAAATCAGTCATGTCGGGTTATTCTTTAGACTTATCTATTTATGAAGTAACCAGTAGCTAAAAATGATTAATTTCAGTGCAGCTACTTATAATGTGACTGGATTTTTTTTGGAAGTATCCTTCTGTTTTTCAATTAAAAAAAAAGTACGGGTATACATTGCTACATTTCTTTCGTTAAGTTGTGGTTAGAATTGAGTGTACCAAATTGCTCCTACCAAATTTTTGTTTGGACTTGACCATTTCCTCGTTGAGCAAGAGCAAGCTGGAAAAATTGCGCTCATGCTCCATGGCATCTATTCCTCATGTGACAACGTTATCTTTGTGTCATGACTAATAGAGTTTGAACAGCATTAACATTACAACACTTTACTCGTAGATAAACTCTTAACCATCAGGAGGGAAAAAAAATACTGGCTGACATCGTGAAAGAATAGTAGTACATCAGTTTCAGCTACAACAGATATCTTGGAAACTGTAATTCTCATCTTGACTTTCAGCTATAGTAGTATGATTTATTCTACTAGGTATATACCAGGCGACGGTGACGACGAATGGAACTATGTATTTTGATTCTGCTCCTCAATGTGGAAGGCCAACGGCTCTGCCACAGAGCAAGGCGTTGTTCGGGATGCTGTACTCGTTGGAGAAGCTCTGCTCCGCCGTCCAGACTCTCAGGTACAGCTGCTGGCCGAGGTATTGCCGGTCCCAGATCGCCGACCTCAGGTTCCACATCCCTTGGTTGTCCAGCGACACCAAGATTGCCGACCACCCGTTCGGGTACACCTGAAATTCAGAGTTTCACCATGTTCAGTTTCATCAATGTTCAGAGTTCAGAGTTGGTTCTTGAATCAGCCTGAGCTGGGTATGATGCAATGCAAGGGATCTCATGGCATTCATCAGGCCAATAGGCTCTACCTGAACCGTGTGCCTCGCTTGCGCGTCGACCAGGTTGTACGTCGTGCGCTGATTCTCGGTCCACTGGCCATCGCCATACCTGAATTCAGTGAGGATCAATGGTGAATCAATGTTTGTCATGTGGAAATGTCGAATGTTCATCTAAGAAATGAAGTACTAGTGGCCACTGTAGCTTACCCGGCAACCCAGAAGTCGTATCCATCAAGGTGCCATGACTGCATTTCGTTCTCGGTGTTCTGGAACACGACCTCGATGAATTCATGGAGGTTGAGCCTGACCACTGGCGTCCCCGACCGGGGCGCCCCGCCGTCGGGCCTCGCGGGGACGCTGTCCCAGGCGATGACGTTGGCGATGTTGTAGTTGTCCACGAGCTTGAGGGGCGTGTCGGGGACGACGAAGGACACGCTGTTCACTGCGTACCGCCTCTGCCCGGAGATCAATGGCGCGGAGTTCGCGAGCAGCAGTGTCCTCGACGTCGGGATCGTGCCGTAGTGGAACGACCCCTGCGGGTTGGGCCGCGCCGCGCTCGCCGTCAGGTTCCACCGGAACGACCTCGCCTGGTTCATGGACCACTCCGGCTGCTCCGGCGGCGCCGCCGGGAGCGGACCGGGCGCCCTGGAGCTGGCGCTGCTGTAGTGCAGCGTCCCCACCGCCGTCAGCGCCGCTGGGTTGAACCGCGTCGACGCGACGACGGCGTAGTCCTGCGGCGGCTTGTCGAGGGTGACCAGCACCGCCACCGATTGGCCGACGTGGACGTCGAGGGAGTCGTAGACGTTCTGCACCGGGTGCGTGCCCTCGACCTCGACCAGCCTCAGAGCATGGTTCTGGATCCTGAAGTTGACGGACGTCTTCAGCCCGACATTGGACACTCTGAACAAGTACGTCTTCCCTGAAAAAGATCAAATTTTTATCAAGAATTTGCGGCGACATTGTTGAGATTAGAGGTAGTTTGAGACTGAGTTGAGAATGCAGGTACCTCGGTCGCCGACGAAGGTCGCGGACGGCATGCCGTTGATGAGGAGGCCGTCGGGGGCCGGGATGGGGGCGCCGGAGTCGAGGGTCTGCCTGAGCTGCTTGTGGGCGGCCTTGTACCAGTCGCCGACGAGGAGGGTGAAATCCCCGGCGGGCGGCGGGTAGGGGACGGGGATGAAGGGGCGCTGGTAGACGTTGAGGGCGCCGAAGCCGCCGGCGGCACGGTGCATGGCGACGGAGGGGAAGTAGGTGAAGGTGCCGATCTGGTCCTTGGTCTGGAACTTGTAGGTGTAGTTGGCGCCCGGTGGGATGGGGCAGTTGGTGCCCAGCACGCCGTCCTGCCACGAGTTCTTGCGCTGCTTGATCCCGTTCCTGCATTCGCATTTGCCGTGAGTTCTTGCGCTGCTTGACCTCAATCCGCCATGAGAGGAGCAGGAGCAGGTGGTAGTGGTACCATGTGATGAGGAATGGCTCGTCGAGGTTGTTGATGACGTTGACGATGATGTTGTCGTTGGTGACGCAGTCGATGCGAGGGCCCGGGAACTGGCCATTGATCAGGATGCCCTTCAAGTTCAATCAAAGATTCAAAGGTAAGACACTGCATTTGCATTTCTGCAAGATCGCAAGTGAATCCTAAGAAGGTGAACCAAAAGTAGAAGGAAAACTGCATCAAGAAGAGCGTTTCTGGCGGTTGGGAAGCACCAAAATGACAAACCGTTTGAGATTACTGGACTTAGCGAATGGCGGGAGGTAGGCATGAAGAGTGGTACTACCTGCTGGGTGGTGCCGAGCGGGTTGATGGGACCATACGTCACTGTCCAGGTGAAGAAGCGGTAGGGGTCGTCGGCGCCGGCGAGCGTGGCCGCCGCCGCGACGAGCAGGCACGCCGCCAGGGCCACGGAGGGCGGCACCCCCATCCTTGGCATGGCTGCCGGCCGGCCGCGCGCACTGGATCTCTGGATCTGGAAGCAGTGAAGTGAAGCGAAGCAGAGGAAGAGAGAGAGTGGATGCTCTGCTTTATAGCTCGAGCTACTTTTCGCGGCTGCTCTCAGCTGTGCCTGCCGATGTACCCTGCATTAACAACTGGAAAAGAAGAAGCAAAGCGAAGCGAAGAGCTACGACGCGTATACACATACTAGTATAAAAATGCTTCACTCCACAATGCAAGTTGAGTAGAAATTCTAATGCTGCTTTAAATTTTGGAGGCGCGTTTCGTGTTGGCGGCTGCATTAAAGAGATGCAGGGAAGAAGGAAGGGGCCGAGCTGTCTCCCTCTCAACTCCCAGCTCTGCCCCTCTTTCTCTCTCTACACACACACAGAGAAACAGTACAGTACTCTCTCCGTTGGGATTTATAGGGCGTATTAGATATGGGCTCCAAGACTAAGGACAATGGTCAAGTTATAAATTTATCCTTGAACTTAATTGGTGGTGGAGGCAATTAATGCTTCAAATGAACTTAATCACACGCATGCATGCATGTATGCTTTAAATGAGGGTACTATAGGAAAGATCTCATTAAAATAACATTGGAAATTGTGTGCGCCCTATATTAAACAACAAATCCAAATCTCTAATACGTCCTATAAATCCCAACGGAGGGAGTACTACTTAACAGTGCAGCTCACCATGCGATGCAGCTGTACTCCTCTGCTTCCTTTCGTCGCCTTGCTGCTACTCATATTCTCTTCTCGTTGAAAATCTTCGCCGAGTACTACACTGTAATGCTCTACTGTGCTACACTCCGTGTGTGTCTATACTCTGCACGTACATGTAAACAAGATGTACCACCCACGAACCGGTCGCTGCTTCGCCTGTCTTATCCACTCTAGCCAAAAAGAGGCCAAAAGGAGGGTGACCGGAGAAAAGGAGGAGCCACTGCCTAGATCCGTCGTCTCCCTCTCCAACGGGGCTTTCAGGTAGTCGCCGAGATGGGGAGACATGGATATCAGATGGGGAATGTACAGAAGTAGCTATAGGATTAGCATAGGGTTAGGAGATAAGGGGGGTCTCAGTGGCAGAGTGTCCTTAGAGCATCTCCAATGGTGCCTAGTCAGCTGGCTCTAAGGGTGCCAGCATCATCAAATTTCCTACGTGGAACAGAGAGAAAGAGGAGAGAGAGATGCGCTAGCGCTTGAGGTAGCGCCGGTCTCGCTCAAAAACCGACGTGCTAAGCGCTGGCCTGGAGCCAGACTATCGCCAACGCGGTCGACGGGGGAGGATCCCGTGTATCGCGCGCGAAAAGAAGGAAAACTCGCGCCCGGCTTCTCCAATCGCTCCACCGATTTCCCTCCCCTTTCTCCCAAAATCGCGGCCCCGTCGCCCCTATCGTGTCGCCGCCTCTGCCGCCCGCCGCCGCCTCACCGTCACCGTCCTGTCGCCGCCCTCGTCGCCCCCCCGTCGCCACCCTCAGCCGCCTCCTCCTCGCCGCCCTTCCTGCCGCCTCCGTCGCCGCCCTCCTGCCGCCGCCGCCGCCTCGCCCCGCCTCCCGTCGCCGGCCCTTCCGCCGCCGCCGCCGCCTCCTCAAGCCGCCTCCCCATTGCCGCCTTCCCGCCGCCCCGTCGCCACCTCCTCCGGCCCGCCGTCGCCGCCCTCCAGCCGCCTCCCGTCGCCGTCCCTCAGCCACCTCCTTCTCGCCGCCCCCGGCCGCCTCCTTCGCCGCCTTCCCTGCCGCCTCCCGTCGCCACCCTCCCGGCCCCCCGTCGTTGTCCTCCCAGTGACCTCCTGGCAGCCGCCTCCCAGCCGCCCTTGTCGCCTCGCCTCTCCTCCCGGCCAGCCACCGCCCGCCGCCCCAGCCCACTGCCCTCCCAGCCGAGACCCGACGCCTCCCGGCCAACCCGTCGCCGCCTCCTAGCCACCACCACCGCCACCAACCTCCCTGTGGTGAAGATGAACTCCCGGTCCAAACGGGAGGTAGCTCCACCACCCCTAGGATATGCGGCCGCTCCTTGGTGGCCAACCTCTTCCTCCGGTGATGAAATTTCAGCCCCCCCAGGTTGGTGGACAGCACCTCCGCCTCCGGTGATGAACACCTCGACCATGGCTGCATCAAGCAACTCTGAGATGTAAGTTTTAATTCAAAGTTTCGTTGGTCGACTAATGGTACCAATTTTGGCTTAGTTATATAGATTAGGTATGTTTGAATGTAATGGCTATTGGCATATTTTCTAGTCATATATGGTCATTGCAACTGACTATTGTTATATATTTGTGCAGTCATCCACCTGGTGGTTTTGTAAAATTTATTGAAAACGGTTTGGTCCAAGCACCATGGCCACCTATTAATAAAGACAAAGTGGCTATCGACGTAGATGGGGTCGAAAATGTTAGGACTGCGAAGCGTCTGCCATGGACAGCAGAGGAAGATGTGCGTTTGGTAAGTAAAAGCATGTTTTTTTACACTTAGAGAGTATAACAAAATCATTATTTTGAACCATGCTCTTGTTTGCTGGATGTAGGCGAGCGTATGGTTAAATAATTCTAATGATCCAATCAATGGCAATTCCAAGAAAAATGATAAGTACTGGGTTGATGTACTCAAAGTATACAACATCACTACACCTATAAATAGGAAAAGAGAAGCTAAACAACTCAAAGACCGGTTTCTAAGGATGAAGAAGTGGGTTGGGTGGTTCTGTGCATCTTGGAAGAAGGCCAATTCTATATATACTAGTGGTCAATCTGATGACATGTTGAAAGATAAGGCTTTGAAGTTCTACAAGGAGGATTACAAAGAGGTTTTTACAGTTATGCATTGCTGGTATGTTCTTCGCGATGAACCTAAGTGGCATGCAGTCTTGGAGGACATGGACAATTCAAAAAAAAGAAATTTGGATGAAGGAGATAGCACCATCCCAAATGACGATGCAACAAAAGAAGAACGGCCTATAGGGACAAAACAAGCTAAGAAGCTGCGCAATGGCAAAGGCAAAGACAAAGCGGATGGTAATGACACTAGTCTACAAGAAGATATGAAAAAATACATGGAATTGCAAGCTGCAAGTCAAAAGCGCCATGAAGAGTTTATTGAGACCCAGAAGCATGTTTCCGATGCCAAGGTTGAGGCAGCGAGGATGAAGAGGGATACTCGTTTGCTAGAGACATACAACTCTTTGATAAGCATGGATACTAGGGAGATGACGGATGATATGAAGGTTGAGCACATGATAGGCTTGAAGATGATGAGGGAGGAATTATTTGGCAAGAGGAACTGAGGTAAATTCTGCTATGTTTAATTACTGAAATATATGTTAGATGGTAAATTTTGATTGCACATGATAGGCTTGAAGATGTTGGCTGGTTTAATTACTGTAATTATATGTTGCAGCAGTACAGCTTTCCTCTTTTGTGAGAATTTGTCTCATCACTTTTACATGCTTTTACTGCAAAATTAGTGTCCAGAAGACTATAGCTATATGTTTCGTTTTCCTGCATCGTGGTCTATCCTGTTGTGAGTTGTGACCTGCAATGGATCAGTTACAGCCCTTTGGACACTAATTCTGTAGCTATATGTTGTAGAATCAGATCCAGCCTTCTGGACACTAATTTTGCAGTAAAGGCTGTAGCTATATGTCTAATTGCTGCCACTATTTGGAAACTTAAATTATCTTATGCATAGCTAAAGTTTACAGATGTGCCATATGTTTAATTACTGTAATTATATGTTTAAATTATCTTATGCATAGCTAAAATCATTCATTTCTACTAATTGCTGGTATTCAACGATTAGTCCCAAAAATCATTCATTTCTACTAATTCACATGCAGTCAAGAACCAGTCCCAAAAAACATTCATTTCTACAGATTCACATGCAGTCAAGAACCAGTCCCAAAAATCATTCATTTCTACAGATTCACATGCAGTCAAGAACCAGTCCCAAAAATCATTCATTTCTACAGATTCACATGCAGTCAAGAACCAGTCCCAAAACTCATTCATTTCTACTAATTCACATGCAGTTCACCACTAGTCCCAATACTCATTTACTGCAGTGAACTTCTCTATATATTTCTCATTCTTTCCTCATGTACAATGCAGAATTCTCATATCCCTTTAGCTCTTTCCGCATCAACCTTCCTCTCCCAACATGTCGGATCAATCCGATGATTCCATAGACCCAGCCGATATATATCCTTTTGAAGATTTTGTTAGTGAGCAAAATATGCTTGACTCCTTTGGTTGGCGTATTGAAGCGAAGATTAAGACTACTTTTGATGATGGGCCATCTAGGCGTCCAAGTGACCGAAGGAGGTACATCAATCGGGATCACGCAGGAGCTCATGAAAGGCTTGTGGCAGATTATTTTGCCGAGGAGCCTCTCTACACGGATACAATGTTCCGTAGGAGATTTCGTATGAGAAGACCTCTCTTCCTACGGATAGTGAGCGCCCTAAGTGAGCGGTATGATTACTTTAAGCTTAGAGAGGACTGCACACATCGTGTAGGGCTCTCACCACTGCAGAAGTGCACGGCGGCAATCCGGATGCTTGCATATGGGACTGCTGCCGATAACCTTGATGAGTACCTGAAGGTTGCACAGACCACGGCAATGGACTGTTTGGAAAACTTTGTGCAAGGGGTGATTGAGATATTCGAAGGAGAGTATCTGCGACGCCCCACAACCGAAGATGTCGAGCGTTTGCTTCAAGTTGGGCAGTCTCGTGGATTTCCTGGTATGGTTGGGAGTATTGATTGTATGCATTGGCAATGGAAAAATTGTCCGACAGCATGGAAGGGACAATTTACCCGTGGTGACTATGGAGTCCCAACCATCATCCTTGAAGCGGTAGCATCATATGACCTTTACATTTGGCATGCTTTTTTTGGTGTCGCTGGTTCTAACAATGACATCAACGTACTCAACCAGTCCACATTGTTCATTGAGGCTCTAAAGGGTGAGGCTCCCCGAGTACATTTTTCCGTCAACGGAAATCACTATGACACGGGGTACTACCTTGCCGATGGAATTTATCCGGAATGGGCTGCTTTTGTGAAGACTATACCATCTCCTCAGCTAGAAGAGCACAAGTTGTATGCAAGAACTCAAGAAGGAGCAAGGAAAGATGTGGAACGTGCCTTTGGGGTACTACAAGCTCGCTTCAATATCGTGTGTCGTCCAGCACGTTCATGGAGCCGAAAGATTATTGGAGAGATCATGAAGGCTTGTGTCATTCTCCATAATATGATAGTGGAAGATGAGGGAGAAATGGCAAACTACTCCATTGACTTGAATGATCCAATGACGTCCATTGCTCTTCCACCTGAAGTGAAAAAGGGCACAAATGGTAACACATGCTTTAATGATGTGCTACGTAGGAATGCGGCCATCCGTGATCGTTCAACCCATACAAGACTCAAGAACGATTTAGTTGCCCATATTTGGCAACGGTTTGGCAATGCAAATAATAATTAGTCACTTCTTTCAATACCTTCAACATGTACGCTTAATTTTCTAATATACATATTTATTCTGTTCTAATATACATATTTATTTTATTCTAATCATTTTCTTCTTATGCGTTTATCCAGGTACTGAAGGTGGTCAATGTTATCTCATGAAGGCATGCTGCGGTCTTTTGGACTAGTGATGGTTTATGCAATAAAATGAGAAATCTGGATGTTTTTTTGTTTACTTTCAATATTATGAGTCTGGTGCTATGATGTATGGACTGGTTATGTCTATGTATTGTCCTCTTATGTTTGTGTATGTCTTATTGTCTCTTAATCTTAAAGAGTCATGTTCCTGTGTGATTTATGGTATGATGCTATGATGTTCAATGAACAATGAACAATCTGGTCTGTTCCTGTCTTATTTTCCATCTGGTGATTTATGGTATGCTGCTATGATGTTCAATGAACAATCCGGTTGTCTGTCCAGAGCGAGATGATTTGTTGGTTATGATTTGCCTAATTCTTACAGTGCCACATGAATGTCGTACACTGGCTGATGATGTTGATGAGAAGTCTAATCTCCTGGCCAGTTTGTCCCTGGTGTTGGTTATGATGTTTTTTTTTTCCTGATTGGTGCAAATAGTTTTTGGTATCGAGGAGAAAAAAATAGATCCCAAAATGGAGGACGTCCATCTGTATTCTGTACAGTGTACAGTATCATTTAAGCTTGACAGTACTAGCTCTTTGCCAGCCTGCCTGAACAAACAGAAACAGTGCCTTGGTCTATTATAAGCTGAATGGAACATTGGACAGCATATATGAGCCACAAAGATAAGTTTACAGTGGATCAGTTCTTTTCTGTTGTCCATGCAAACACTAATAACTGCTATAGCCAATGCTTATAGCCCATCCATTGAACATGCTGGCTATCGTGCTGATGTGGAGATCCTTATAGCCAGCTGCTGACTCTACCATTGGAGATGCTCTTAGTGACGGGGTGGTTTGGGCTGCGACGAAGCTTCTTCGGTGCTGGGCAACGTGTCGTCCGCAGATCCTGCCTAGGGTGGCCCATCTACTAGGTCCTCGACTGCATCTTCCTCGTCTCCGTTGGTCAAGCTAGAGGGAAGAGGGCAGAAGCTAGGAGGAAGGGGACACTCTCGTTTTGCGGTGGGTAAAAGGTTGATGAGAGAAATAAGGTTGGGGTTTGTTGCAGAGAGACTCCGACGTTGGTGGTTTTAGCGACGATGGCTGCAGTTGGTGGTGGCATCCCCTCGATTGCATCTTTCTTGGGTATGGCCATGGCGGCATTTCAAGCTTCGACGACTATTCTTGTAGATGTTCTTCTTGTCCGTTAACCTCTGAGGTTAGGGCTGCATGAGATGCATGGATCTAGAGGCGCCGTTGCTCCCGGCGGTCGTCGTCATCAAGCTGGCGTGAAGAGAGGGGCGAACGGCTTCTGGTCTTTAGCATTTAAACCCTACAATGGGTTGGTTGTAATTTTGGTTTTTATCAGGGGTCTAAATGTAATTTGGGAGCTATTTATGGAATGATAGGGAACCCCTTTTCTCAAAAAGGAAGACGTACCGCGTATACGTGAAAAAAAAACATTATTCACCGTATTCGAACTCGTTTCACCATTTTTTTTCTGAAAGCGTAGAAATTTGGCATTCTATTTTGTTCAAAGGTGTGGTGTTCGTCAAAATGATAGTCAAATCTCATATGCCTTTCCAGCGATGAGATGCTCAGGGCAAGCTTTCCGCATTTAAACCGTTCAGTTGCGCGGTTGTGCCATTTCCGTAATTTAAAATTTCGTTTTGTATATCTAAAAAAAATGACCTTGAAACCTATGCAATTGCAGGAAACAAGGAACAGTCTGGAGAATGAATGTCGCGAGGAAATTCTTGTTACTAACCACGTGAGTTGATAGCCGTACAGAATTAAACCCTCGCGAGATAGTAGAATCAAAAGCGATGTACAAAAGCTTAATAACTATCTATTCCTCGTCTCGTCCGTGCATACAAACGCTTCTTAGTGTCCCTCTTCTTTTTTCCATGCAGTGGTTATTAAGCTTTAAAATCTTCACTGCGTGCTTAACTATCTACTGGAAAAAAAAACTTACAAACATCTTATTACAGCTCCAGCTTCTTCTGAAACGTTGTTGTACAAATAAATAGGGTTAGTGTAACTGCTTGCCGATTCAAAGTCCAAATGTTCAATTAATTAATTTCTTCCCTGCCCTTAGAAAGCAGAAAATAAAGCGCGTTGTCGACGAAAAAAGAAATAAGGGAGATAAAGAAAAAGGTAGTGGGAGAATGTTGTAGATGATCCCAGCTCTCTCTACGTACAATAATTAACTTCTTCTTTCCGGAGAACCTTAACTTCCAAGACAATCAAGTAAAAGATGCCCACCACAGACGTACCCTAGCATTAGCAGTTTAGCACCAGCAGCAGTAGAAAAGAAAAGGAAGAAAAAATCAGTGGCAGAAATGAAAAGGTGAGCCATGCATTTAACCATGCACAAAAGGTTTATCATATATATATAGGAGTATAACTATAACTGCACCTGCAGAGTTTTTACCCATACATGTATATTATATTGTCACAATGCGCATGCAAGAGATAGCACTGTCCTAGTATGATGACTGCTTGCTGTATAATATTAGTCTCCTAAAACACCGTCGTTTTGACTTTTTAGGATAGAGTAGCTACTGGAGAGAAAAAATCTTTTAGAGTGTAGTGTAAAATATGAAGCAAGTTTGGAGAGATGGATAGAGAGGACACTAATAGTGTTTTGGAGAGAAGAATTTAGAGGGACTGCCGGAGATGCTCTTACAACCTAGATATATAAGATGAGATGCTTGCAGACAACAGTGACTAACAAACAAATTGGACACCAAGTACGTAGCAGTAGTTAATTATAATTAACGTGGTTAGTTTCCTAGAGAATAGAACGGATTAGACTACTGTGTTTGTGACGAACATACTCGATCCATTGGCGTACACAATGATGGTAATTATAGTACTATTCCTTTGTGATTAGTGGTGATTGGTGTCTTGTGAGTTTGACCGGTGCATGTGGCCGCTGAACCGTGTCGGGAGGAGGTCGTGATCTTCACCTGCAAGTAAACAGGCTTACCCCACCACGTTATCATTAAGCCACGCCGCGTTGTCTCTCACAAAACATGCACCGAAATGCATTGCGCAGAATACTACCGTGATTTCTGCCGCTTATGTAGGCCTGGATTAAATAGATCGATGGCTAAAAAGGCCGTATATAAATACTCCGTTCCGTCATAAATACATGTCCTTTCCATTGGCACTGTCTCTAAATACATATTAGATCACTAATACTAATTATACAATTCATTTTACAAAACTCCGTAAAATCACATCATTACAAAAAAAAGTACTCTTAAGACAAATCTACACATATAATTTTCATGTAGTCAAACTAAATAGTTCAAAAGATATTTATAGTTAAAGATTCAAAACTTTGAGTTGCACACATTTCAAATGACATGTATTGTGACTCGGAGGGAGTATCATGATATTTCGTGAAATCGGCATAACTAGCGCTAAACAAGCTTTAGGTGCTAAGAGCATCTATAATAATCTATGCCAACTGGTTTATAAGTCTATAAGTCTTGTCATATAGGATGTGAGATGGCGTTGAAGAGAACGGAAGTGTAGAGAATTGAGCCTTTGTGTGTGATGTAGTCGGCTGTAACATTGAAACAAAAAAGATTTGCATAAGCTATCTATAGTGGCATGCAAGTAGACAACATATTGTATGAGTTTTTTTTAGTAACATCTATAGATAACATGAAGCTTTTTATCGACAATGATTGTCTATACCACTGTAATGTCCTAAGTTACAACTGAGATTTATATATCGGTGGAAACCCCTAATCTCACTTAAATGGTTTTGTAGACCACCAATAATGCTATTGAAAAAAAAAAACCTAAGATAGTTATTTGTTATGTAGGAAGAACAGTGCCATCATTCGTGGAGTGGCCTCTAAACCTTTTCTAATGTTTTTATAGATAATATGAATATATTCCGACATCTACATGTATACGACCCCCTTACATCCATGCAAAACCTCAGTCAAAAACCATCTTACATCAAAATGAAGTGAAAGTATGAATAGTTCATTCAAACATCACTAATGTGATTATTAAATTGTCATCCATGTTAGATGAACAAAGACATGGTCACCACCTCCATTGAATGACGAGCACTGAGTATTGGGTCTTTTTTATCCTCCTTCAACAGTAAGGACCAGTGGCACAACCAATAGACTCATCTGAAGAAGAATAAAGGAAGAAATTTTGCATTTGTGAAACACAAAAAAATCAAATAGCCTAACCAAAATAAGTTCTCTAATGTGATGGACACGGGAAAAAAAAGCTTATCTCGCTCTTGTGAGAGGAGGTTCGGTCTACACTATCCACCATCCAAATCGTCTCAAGACTCACGCTGTATAGGACGCGTTTTCTTGGGTTCTTAGCTTGCACAGAAAACGATGTAGTATATCCTCTTTTTTTTTGTTTGGCAGGGCCGAGGCCGACGCTCATGTGCACTTGCAGCACCATTTACAGGCAGCTTGCCAATTAAGGCAAAACACACTGTCACTCGGCAGTTGACACTCCAGAAAAACAGAGCTCCATGGCTCATGACTAGCCTATGTGTGTCTCTAGTTCTCTACAATACTGACATATGTGCAAGTGATAAGTAAGAAGGCAGTGCAGACCGGGTAGCAAGACGCATTGATACTGCTGGAGTACTTTCTGGATCCATTAAGCATGATTTAGTGGATAATCAACCGCAGAAAGCACCAGCAACATTTCTTCACCGAATCCAGGGGCGTGATTTGTGTGTTGCGCGTACGCGAAATCCGAGGCAGCGTCCGGCCAGCCGTCGCCCATCGGACTCCAGTCACTTGTCACGCATGGCATGTGAATACCTCTCCTGCCTTTCCTCGTGATCCACCCAACACCATGCCATGTTATGTTTATACACATGTAGCTCAAGCAAACCAAATCGAACGCGTTTTCGCTAAGAGCTAGAGCTTTACGGGCATCTCTAACCATTTTCTCTTTATTTTATTCTCTTCTCTATTTTCTTATTTTTTTCTTTTTATTTTCTAGTATATCCAATGGCATCCGTTCAAAAGAAACATACAGAGAAATAAGAAAGAATCTTTTTTCAAGAAAATGAGAAAGAGAACCATTTTTTAAAAGAAAAAGGAAATCTGTTGGACCTCGGAGGGAATGACATTTATTTGGGGACGGAAACCAGAATGGACACAAAGCTCCCTTGGAGATGGTCTTAAGGATGGTCAACATGAATACTATCGCGGGCCCTCAAATGCTGCTGACATAGCAAGACAGGGGAGCCTTCCCCGTAGCGCTGAAACTATCTGTTAATACTTAATGTTTTAACTAATATCTTCGAAAACATGAAAGTAGTAATAAAGGCAGATTTGAGAATGTTTAACACCGTTGCATGCACTATTTTTTTTAAAAAAATGACACGCATGCATGTAGCTCAAGTAACGGACGCGTTTTACTTAAAGGTAGCTTAATGATGATTAGCATGCATGCCGATGCCGGCCTCAAATGAGTTTTGACCGTTGATACTTGCTGCATCATTCACATTATTTACATGGATGGAAGCTCTGACCAAGAGCTCCAGAGATTCAGTATCATCAGCAATGCAGGCTGCAGAAGCGCTGAAACGTCGTCTGCTTCGAGCACTGCATTGCATTGGATACCGTTGGTGATTTTTTTATTTTAGAAATTTTTTAAACCTTATTTGCAAAAATACTTGGCCGTTTTGTGAATTTGCAGAAATGGACGCATATCGCCCGAGGGTAGGGCGATCGCCTTGGCCAAACGGTTGCCCGACTGAACGTTACCGGCTTGTAACGATTACAGACCTATCGCTCTATACACGGGCGATCGCCTCACCCTTGGGCGACATGCGTCCATTTCTGCAAATTCACAAAACGGCTCAGTATTTCCGCGAAAAAGATTTTAAAAAATTTAAATAAAAAAATTCTACCGTTGGTAGCATTTGCATCTTCCCTCAGTGAGCCCATGGGCCTTTCTTTCGGACTGTTCTGCCCAACATCCACATAGGGTTGCTGTCCTTGCGCCAGGCCTGGATGAAGGCCTGGCAGCTTCTGAATCTGAACACAGCTTTTCTTTTTCTTGTTTTTTTCTTTCAGCTTCTGAATCTGAACTCAGCTACGGCATCATTCGGGGAAAAGAAAAAATGGTTAACGCTGTGGAAAACTCTGCATCAAGGAAGAAAAATAAATCGTTGTAGACCCATTCCTGAGCCAGACAGTCTGCATCCGGATTTAAAAAGCCAGTGGGGCCACGAAAACCGCTACTAAACCCAGCGCTTTGGCTGTTTTCATTAAACCGCGATTTTTGCTAACAGCCGCTCGAAAAACCGAGAAAACCCATGGTTAACTTTTTTTTTCCTCTGCGGTTTTCGAGGCTTTTCGCTGTTAGCCGGTCGGTTACTTAAACCCTGACTCATCATCAGGCAGAGGAACCAGCAAGAAGAATATACCAATCAGCTTCTGATGGGAGCACTGCATATCCTGTGAAATAAGCCTTGTGGTACAACCCATAACAAGCAACATGACCCCTCCGATCTTCCCTCGACGGCCAGGATCGAGCCAGGATGGAACCCAGCCCAGCTCACTTACAATGTTTTGTTTGGCACAAATGTATGTAATGTTGCACAATAAAGCTCATCTCATTGTACATGTTTTAGCATCTGATTATTGAATGAACTTTCATCCACTCTCCAGAGAGTGACAGACAGAAAGGCCGATGAACATTCATCCGCACATTCCAGAACGATTCCATGTTCATCATCGGATCCGACAGCAACTCATTTCTGTGCTCCAACCTCCTCACCTTTTTTGTCCTTTTGCCAATCTCTCACCATTTTTAACAGCAGCCCAGAAGCATGGTAATTAAGCTGCCCTGAACTCACCATTTTGACAGCAACCCAAAATCCACCCCTGGCCTGAATCCAGGAACTCATAGTACAATCGACCTGAGTCAGGATAATTAAGCTAGGGTAGTAGGGTGTTTGGCGGTGCTGAAATTATTTGATGATTTGCTGGAACTAAACATTGAACGTTTTGAACAGGAGCTTCGAAAAGACAAAACTGGTAATCAAAGTAGAATTTGAGAATATTCTATCGGTGACTTCGAGATTTTGATGAAATGGCGTTTTAATCAAAGCGTCAAAAAAATAATCAAATAATTTTTTTTGAGCTAACTAATCAAATAATTTTTAAAAAAAAAGCTGTCAAGACCAGGCTACTAGTCGTGATAGCATGGAAAGAAAGGTTACACAAGTTGCACAGTTGGAGCAGATACTAGCCCCAAAGATGACAAAAACTGCAAGTGAAAACATGCATGGCCAAAGTCAAGGCTGGCCTGGGAAATGTTGAAAGCGGGAGCGGCGGCGTGCTAATAATTCCTCAGAATATACTGAATTCCGGATAAGTATGGCCAGAAGCCGGTGATCGTGTTGCAGTTTATTTGACCCGCGACGATAAGGATGCCAAGATTGTTTATAATTATAGCAAATTAACCCATTAACCCAGGGCCAAGGCATGCGTCCATGCAGAACCTTGGAGACGAAGACGAGGCAAGATTGTGTGTTTGGGGTCTCACAAACACAGCAACGACTCGCGAGAATGTAGCGGTGTTGTTCCAATTGCATGCCAAGAACACGCATCTGCGGCGTGATTGCGAGCTGAGAAATAGCCGGAGTTAAAGAAGATGCAGTGCTGCGTGTTCTTGGTGTGTGTGTGCTCCTCTTTCAGTGCCATCTGTTCCGGCGCCATATCAGATCCTTGGGGTTCGATTTTATCTCAGAGCCTGAATATGGTGTACATGTGGTGAAATAATTCTGAGATATTGGATTGTTCATGGTGACACTAGCACCGATGGATCCAATTGTTTCGTTTTTGCGAGGACGCTGATGGATTCTTTACTGGTCTGGATTCAGGACCACCTCGAGGTCCAAGAAAGAGGATGAGAATCCAAAGCTTTTCTTCAATGCTAGAATCCAAAGTTATTTTTCCCCAATATTTGAGCTGGATCTTGATGCTACTGGAATGATCATTGTCATCAGTAACTACAATCATGCGCCTTTGGTAAAAATCAGAGTCACCAGCAGAATCTACTTCCCGGATTGCGAGCCTGACTTTCATGGTGCAATCAGCCAAGAGCAGCAAAAAGTCTAAAACAACTATAGCTGACTGAGATGGGAAATATTTAGTTATCAAGAAGAAAAAATCACAATGAATACTGCTAAATTCTCAGGGCGAAAATTGTAGCTCTGCCCAAAACTTTTTCCGATTAACAATCAGCAAAACTGTAACTAGTATCATCTCCTTTTCCGATGTACATAACAACAACCCGACTCGCGATCAGTTTCATCCATATCAACCGCTCAAGGCTCGATCGATCGCATCTCCTTGTATACAAACAGCTACACTACAGTGCACCCAAGGCTCACCCAAGATGTTATTGTCATCGCTGCGCAATTCACAGAACCTCTGAACTTTGATGCAGCAACCTGTTGATCACTTCCAGCCATAGCTTTCAGACCTGCCATCCTCCTCCTCGCAGCTCACCGTTGCTGCCGATGAGACAGCGATGCCCGAGGTTGTGAAATGGAGGGGTCCCTGGGGAGATCCTGACTGGGAGCTGCTTTGCTCCGGGGAGATCCAGAGCCCTGCCGGGTTCACGATCAGAATCGGCTGGCTCAAGACGGCGGCACTAGGCGCCCTTCGGTTGTGCAGCCGGTACTTCTGAAGAATCAAGAACACAGAATTCATATCAGTACAGGCCAGTGAATGAATGCTGTCATCAGAGTGTGATTGAGAAGAAAGTGATGAATTGCTCACCTGAAGATGGCTTTTCACTTCGTCATTGGTCAGGCCATCCACCTTCATCAGCTCCCTGATTTGCTTTGGAGTGGCAACTGCAGTCAGGCAGGAAGCAATCATGTAAGAACTCAAAAGTTGAGTGAAAATTGATAATATGCCCCATTTATGTGTCTATGACATGTGGGTCTGAATAGTGTTTTGGGGCATATTGTCAAATGTCCCATCATTAATTTGATACTAATACTTATCTCTATGCAATTTAACTATTGCATTTGAACATCTCAAAAAAAAAAACTATTGCATCTGAATATCTGTTACCTTGGGGGCCACCGAGTTGCTGCAAGGCAGCGATGAACTGGCGGTGGAGCTCCGGCGACCAGCACCGCCTAGCCTTCCTGGCTTGCTGCTGCTGCTGGGACTCAGCCTGAGTGTTAAGGTTTGAGCCAGATGGCGCCATGGCGGCGGCCCTTGCTGCAGCTTGGGCAAATCCCACAACTTGACGGTGGCTTTCGTCGGAGGCGCCGGTAGCAGAAGCTGGAGTGCTCTTGATGGGCGCTGGCGACAACAACGATAGACCAGGCATCCCCATGTTGCAGGCCTTGTCTTCTTTCTTAAAGCACGGTGCCACGAAAGCTGGTGCGCCGGAGCCTACGGTCTTGAATGGGATGAGTCCACTTCTGCCGTGGGAATTCAGCTCTGACGAGCTCCTCTCCTTGTCTTCCTTCTGCCATCGAAAAGCTCCAGCCATAAAAACCCACAATTTCACGATCCAAGCAAGAACCAACCACAAATCGTGTCCTAATTCCAAAACGCTCTATTGACATCCAACGAGCAGTCATCAGTGAATCGCCGAATCTTACCTCAGAATCGGAGTCGTCTCGGTCGAAATTCCCTGTCCAGAGCTGCGCGGTGCTCATCCACTTGCTCTTGTCGCCGGCGCCGCCGTCCTCCTCCTCCACCTCCACCCGAGCAGCCTTCTTCTCAGCCTCCTCCTTCATCACATCAATCACTGCACGGACACCACCACCACAACCACATCAAGAAACGCCCCCCCAAAAAAGAAACACGCATACCAAAAAGAAAGGGAAAAAAAAAACACCAGTAACTCCAACCAAGGAAGAAGAGGTTTCCGGCTCTCACCGTCGGCGAGGAGGCGCGCGCAGAGCGGGAGCTCGCGCCTGAACATTTCGATCTTGCCCTTCTCCTCCTCCAGCCTCCGGATGCAGTCGTCGACGGCGGACGCCGGCGCGTCCCTGGCCCGCCCCACGCTCCTGGCGGCGAACATCTTCAGATCTAGGCTCAAATCCGCGCCCAACCCGATCTCCCCGACGTCGAGGCCCATGGCGCATACACCACGCCTTCGCAAAGGCAAAACCGGATCTTTACCAACTTGTGTGCGCGAGAAGAGAGAAAGGGAAGCGTGGGATGGATGGGAACGGGAGGAGGTGGGTGAAGGGGACGGCTATATATAGAGCGGAGAAGAAATGGAGGAGTGTTAATTCCACGGAGAATCTCGAAGCCGTGCTACCACCAGACGAGCACGAGTTTTCACGTCACCGATGAGTTGTTTTGTGCCTAGCTCCCTAGGGCTTTATATCATTTTCTTTTAGTCTGTTTAAAATCCGTGGCAATAAGAGCAAAATTGTGTGGTATATATTTCGTCTAGAGAGTAAATAAACTGTTTATGAATGTGTGTGGTACATATTGGCTGACTTTTTTATTTTGTTGCTGTGTATGCCTGTTCGCAACTTGTAAGAAACCTTTGTGCTTAAACCTGCTTTGTACATTTTATTCCATTCAAATATGGCAATAAATGAAACCTGCTTTGATGTATGCTCGTTTTTAGTTTGAAGAAATTTTTTTAAAGAAATGACATAGGGTTCTTTTTGAGAAATTGATTGAAGATTTTAGGATTTGCTATTGAATTAATTGTTAGAGCAATTAAATATACACCGTTCCTTAATTTATCAAAAAAAGGGCAAAATTGATTGACTACAATAGGGCTTACTATTGAACTAAATGTTAGTGCAAATTGATATGTTATGATAAGAACTCTGTACATTTGATAGCTCTTTGATTTAGGATTGATTTTCATTGAAGTTATGTGTTGCTTAGATATATCTATACTAGAACCGATTTTTCCTTTTGAAATGAATGTATTGATGGAACTATAACGCCATGCAACCTTTTCCATTTTCTCTGGTAAATATCGCGGGTTGTATTTATCGCGCTTCTCTTTTGATTTCTCGTACAGTTTTCTCTTGTCATATTAGTCAGGTCATTTGTTTTTTTTTAAGCTCATAGCTGTGTGTTTCACACATTGGATGAGATATACGTTTGTTGCTATTTATGTGTGCAATTTGTGGCACCACACACCATGTAACCAAATTATTTGTCCACATGAGAAGGTAGTAGAAAAATGTGTTATGCCCATTTATGGAAGATATTTTTTTAAAAAAAATGCTCATAGTTATTTTTGTGTGATTTCTATGGAGAAATTGATTGAAGATGTTGTGTTTCTCCATTCAATTGATTGTTGTGTAGATAGATCTGCATCGAGGTTCTTTTAATAAAATTTTGGGCAAAATTGATTGAAGATGTTGGGACTTACTATTGAATTTATTGTTAGTGCAAATTGATATGCTATGAAAGAAGATCTTTATAGAAGTGATAGTTCTTGGATTTTGGATTGTTTTGTATTGAAGTTACGTGTTGTATGGATATGCAACGAGAAATGAAGGAGTGTTAATTCCACAGAGAATCTCGAGGTCGTGCTACCACCGGATGAGCACGAGTTTTCACATCACCGATGAGTTGTTTTGTGCCTAGCTCCCTAGGGTTTTATGTCATTTCCTTTTTGTCGGCGACCGGGAGGCGAACCTCCGCTAGCCGATGAGCAAGGAAAAGGTGGAGGCCCGAAGGCGGCCCTGTCCCCTGGACCGAAGCCCGGCCGCTTGGCCAGACGCTGCCGAGGGAAAGGACACTAGTACAGAATGAGTAATATAAGACGCACAATTTGAGACGGTTTCAGCCTTCTTAAACTAGAAGTGTCTTTTATTGTGGTAGAAATGAGGAAAAAGACGTTTTCAAATCATAACCGTTTTATATGATTGATACATTTAGGACGGTTGAAATTAAGAACCGACTTATACAAGGAATAAGACGTTTCCAAATCATAACCGTCTTATGTGATTGATGTATTTGGGACGGTTGAAATTAAGAACCGACTTATATATGGAAAAGACGTTTTTCAAATCATAACCGTCTTATATGATTGATGCATTTGTGACGGTTGAAATTAAAAACCGACTTATATAAGGTTAGAGTAGAAGAGTCATTTCCTTACATTTTATCGTTGTTAATGTGTACGTAATGTAAGGTGGTTTGAAAGGATAAAATGTCTTCTATGATGAATCAATAGGACGACACTCCTATTTTAGAAAGCAATTATCTTAAATCTATGATCATATGCGATGATTGTATTGTGTGAATAACCTATATATATATATATTGTATATAGTAAATTGCACTGGTAGTCCCTAAACTTGTCCCGTTGTTGCACATAAGTCTGTAATTATTGAACCTCTCACTTAGTTACCTAAAACTGTGAAACCAACGCAGTTAGGTTTAAAGGGTGGTTTTTGAATTTTTTAATTTTAAAAATGAATTTCAAAATTATTATTTATTAATAAAATAAAATTTAGAAATTTTAGTTTCAAAAACTATTTTAAATTTCAAAAATAAAATTAGAAATTTTAATTCCTAAAAACAAAATTTTATTTTATAATTTTGAATTTTACATTTTTGGAATTATTTTTAAAAAATCAAAATCCTAAAAATAATTTTTACATTTGTATATGTATATTGTAGCTCTTGAGGGGATTTACAACTTTGTAGTTGATATCTTTTTTATTTGAAGCAATATAGATGTCTAAAAAATCATAACACGGATTAAGACATTTATAAGTCGTATAAAAATAAAAATTATATGAAATTGTAGGCTTCAATAAGGTGTACAACTTTGTAGTTGAAAAGTTTTCTATTTGATGTTAGTTACATGTCTAAAAAGTTGTTGAAAAATTCGCAAAACTAATATTAAAAGGTATACATATCCTATTATGATCAGAACATGGTGTGAGGTAGGCTAGTTAGAAGGGTGAGATTAGAATCAATAGGTCTTAGGTTCAAGTTATGGGATATGCAATGTGTGTATTATATACATAAATTGTGTTAATGTGCATAGATGGGTGGTAGTTGGTAAGAATATAGGTTTCTGATTCAAAAAAAAATATTTTTCCTATTTTTTCACCAATATTTATGCCTAAAATCGTATTTTAAAAAATCTCGTTTGAGATGATTTAGTAAGGAAGTGACTTCTATAACTATAAGACGGTTTCATACATAAATCGTCTTATATACTCACTCACATGAGACGGTTTATAACCGTCTCAAATGAACATTCTCTTTTACGACGTGACTTATTTAAGACGCATTGAAACCATCTTAAAAAACTCAAAATAACCGTCTCATAAATACCTTTCTGCAGTAGTGGGATTTCGTCCCGACGCAGTCGGATGCGTCGAGACCGGAGGGTGATGATGATGACACGAGTGTTTTTATCCTGGTTCGGGCCTCCACTGTCGGATAACAGTCCTATGCCCAGTCTTCGTTTAAAGCCAAGCTCAAACGAGTACAAGGGGGTGAAGTCCGGGCTTTGTGATGCCCGGGCCTCGAGTACAATAAGTGCTTAAGGCACTGTGTGTGTGTTCCTACAGTTACCTGGACGCGGAGAACTACCACCGGAAACTAGAGCTTCTACGAGAGTGCAAGTGCTCCTGTTCTACAGTGGCTATCTTCCGAGTGTGTTGCGTGGATTCAGAAGCGGGAGAACGTTGTTGTGGCCTGTATGCCCCTTTTATAAGCGGCCTCCGGCCACTGTAGTTTGCGCTTGTCTGTTGAATAGTCGTTCCCTTTTTGCCATGCCGGAGCGCACAAAATCTACCGGGTAATCGAGTGTATCTCCCGATCGCCGCGCCGGACCGCTACCGGTCAGCACGTGTCTTTGCCCATGCGGGCGGTTGACGGGACCTGCCGCCAACCCGCCAGTAGCCTTTGCCAGGCACTCTTCGGTACAGTGCGCGCATTTAATTCTTGATGACCTTGGGGACCCGAAGCGTATCCTGTCCGTGGCGTGGCATGATCTGCCTCGGGTCCTGAGCCCTGAGCTTCGGAAGCCCGGGGGAAGTGGGAGGATCGATTCTCCGAGACGGGGAAGCTCGGGCGCGAGCCTGCCAAGCTCGGGTGCGAGCTTGCCAAGCCCGGGCTTGCTTCCTGTGGGGCCGAGGGCAAGTCAGTGGGCCGTATTTCTATGGGCTACGTACTTTCCCCAACACTTTTATTCTGTTTAAAATCTGTGGCAATAGGAGCAAGATTGTGTGGTATACATTCCGTCTAGAGAGTAAATAAACTACTTATGAATATGTGTCGTGCATATTGGTTGACTTCTTTATTTTGTTGCTGTGTGTGCCTGTTCACAACTTGTAAGAAACATTTGTGCTTAAACCTGCTTTGTACATTTTATTCTAGTCAAATATGGCAATAAATGAAAACTGCTTTGATGTATGCTCGTTTTTAGTTTGAAAGAATTTTTTAAAAGAAATGACACAGGGTTCTTTTTGAGAAATTGATTGAAGATTTTAGGATTTGCTACTGAATTAATTGTTAGAGCAAATAAATATACACCGTTCCTTAATTTATAAAAAAGGGCAAAATTGATTGACTACATTGTGGCTTACTATTGAACTAAATGTTATTGCAAATTGATATGTTATGACAAGAAGAACTCTGTACATTTGATAGCTCTTTGATTTAGGATTGATTTTCATTGAAGTTATGTGTTGCTTAGATATATCTATACTAGAACCGGTTTTTCCTTTTGAAATGAATGTATTGATCGGACTACAACGCCATGCAACCTTTTTCATTTTCTCTGGTAAATATCGGGGGTTGTATTTATCGCGCTTCTCTTTTGATTTCTCGTACAGTTTTCTCTTGTCATATTAGTGAGGCCATTTGTTTTTTTAAGCTCATAGCTGTGTATTGCGCACATTGCATGAGATATACATTTGTTGCTATTTATGTGTGCAACTTGTGGCACCACACACCAAGTAACCAAATTATTTATCCACATGAGAAGGTAGTAGAAAAATGTGTTATGCCCATTTATGGAAGATATTTTTTTTAAAAAATGCTCAATTATTTTTGTGTGATTTCTATGGAGAAATTGATTGACGATGTTGTGTTTCTCCATTCAATTGATTGTTGTGCAGAAAGATTTGCATCGAGGTTCTTTTAACAAAATTTTTGGGCAAAATTGATTGAAGATGTTGGGACTTACTATTGAATTAATTGTTAGTGCAGATTGATATGCTATGAAAGAAGATCTTTATATAAGTGATAGTTCTTGGATTTTGGATTGTTTTGTATTGAAGTTACGTGTTGTATGGATATGCAACGAGAAATGGAGGAGTGTTAATTCCACAGAGAATCTCGGGGCCGTGCTACCACCGGACAAGCATGAGTTTTCATGTCACCGATGAGTTGTTTTGTGCCTAGCTCCCTAGGGTTTTTTGTTATTTTCTTTTAGTCTGTTTAAAATCTATAGCAATAGGAGCAAGATTGTGTGGTATACATTTGGTCTAGAGAGTAAATAAACTGCTTATGAATGTGTGTCGTGCATATTGGTTGACTTTCTATTTTGTTGTTGTGTGTGCCTGTTCACAACTTGTAAGAAACATTTGTGCTTAAACCTGCTTTGTACTCCCTCCATACTTCAAATAGTAGTCGTTGGACATGTCCTAAGTTAAAGTTTTGAAACTTTATCTATGCAAATCTTTTGAATTACTTGAATTGGATACATAAAAATCATACACATAGATTCATCTCAAAAAACACTTCCATAATATCATATTTTTATGGATTTTATAAATAAATTGCAATGGTAATTAGTGGTCAAAGTTGTATTTTGAAGACCGTGTCGATGTCCAAAACGACTACTATTTGAAGTATGGAGAGAGTACATTTTATTCCAGTCAAATATGGCAATAAATGAAACCTGCTTTGATGTATGCTCATTTTTAGTTTAAAGGAATTTTTTTAAAGAAATGCCATAGGGTTCTTTTTGAGAAATTTTTTTTGCAAAAGGGAAAAAAACCCCTATTTCCATTTCATAGCCAAAACGGAAACCATAGAGTATCAACATCCGCAACAAGGTCGGCGGCTAGGGATGGTGATCTCACACATCTCTGAGACACCCAAAACAAAGTTTTTACAGAGCAAACTAGAAATGATCCTAAAACATCTAGGCCTCTAACAACGAAACATAGAACTCCACATAGACAGTCTGAAGATTTTAGGATTTGCTATTGAATTAATTGTTAGAGCAAATAAATATACGCCGTTCTTTAGTAAAAAAAGGGCATAATTGACGGAATATATTGGGGCTTACTATTGAATTAAATGTTAGTGCAAATTGATATGTTATGACAAGAAGAACTTTGTACATTTGATAGCTCTTGGATTTAGGATTGATTTTCATTGTTGTTATGTGTTGCTTAGATATATCTATACTAGAAATGGTTTTTCCCTTTGAAATGAATGCATTGATCGGACTGTAACGCCAGGCTACCTTTTCCATTTTCTCTTATAAATATCGGGGGTTGTATTTATCGCGCTTCTCTTTTGATTTCTCGTACAGTTTTCTCTTGTCATATTAGACCCTGTTTGGCAAAACTCCAACTCTCAGCTCCACCTCAGATATGGAGTTTACAGGTTAAAACAAAGTGACTTAAGTTTATATTTATAGTTTAAAATGTAGATAAGATGACTCACCTAAACATCCTCAATGTACCCATAACTTAGCTCCATGAATTTCTAGGGCTAGGAATACCCTGCTCCACCAACTCCACCAACTTTGGTGGAGCTGAAGCTCTGCCAAACAGGGCCTTTGGATGGGTTCTTTTCAACTTATCTTATCCTACTTATTTGCCTTATCTCGTGACTTCGAGAATTTTCCGAGATAGCCTCGAGAGCCGGTTGGCCTTTGTGTTTGGGGTTTAGGGAGCTTTTACACAAGCCTATGAGATAAAAAAAAAGAACTCAAAAGGTAATAAAAAAAGTGAGATAAGTCAAATAAGACACGAGATAAGTCAGATAAGTCAGCTTATCTGACTTATCTCGTGTCTTATTTGACTTATCTCACTTTTTTTATTACTATTTAATTGCTTGAAATAACATAATATTTAATTACTTGAAAAAACATAATATTTCATAACTAGCGAAATTACTAGGCAGTTGACATTGTATATGATAGATTCTAATTTTTTTACTATTTATGTAGCGAAATTACTAGACAGTTGACATTGTATATGATAGATTCTAATTTTTCTTTACTATTTATGTTTTCGTAGCAACGCACGGGCATTCTGCTAGTTGCAATATAAGCGCCTCTCCTGCCATGCATTCAACGTGATTTTGTTTGCAGTACACATGCGTATGATTTGTGTGAAGTTTCAACTGCCATGCACTATTATAAACACAGATATATGTACAACTTCCATTGTAAATGTTTTTAACATAATTGTTCACACATTTCGTCACAAAAAAGTGTATTGTTCTTCACACATCCATTAGAATATGCCCTTATTATCTGTTAAACAAATGCCATCATAGCTTGGTGATTAGAGAAAAACTTCAATCACAAACACCATATCATAGGTTGAGATTTAGGGGTACATTCCCCTTCAACCGAGGATAAGAATTGGCCCCTTGATCTTTGTCTTATTAGGGTAGTGATATCATTTCAATATGGCATATACATGGGGGTTTGGAATATCCATCTATAAGATATCATTTATTTATAAAAATACCAGCAAAGCTAGGTCCATATATATATAGAATAGCTAAGTGATATGATATCATCCCCACTACTTATTTGTGCCACTGTTTTCCAAAAGCAAGTCACATTATGTACTATCCTCTATAGGGCACACACCAATGTAAACTTAAAATTTAAGCAATAATGCTAAAATAGTAAAAATATTGTAGTTTACATTTTTTTAAGCTCTCATTAGCCCTTTTCAACAGGCAGGAAAGAGTGAATAAAAACCAATAGAGGAATTAAATAAGGAGATTAATTATAAAGGAAGCCCACTTGTCCCAATACAATATATCCTTGGTATTCATCCCAGACAAACCCCATGAGCAAGCAACAGCCAAATAAAATAATTTGGATTCTCGGAGGATATGCCATGTGATTTTGGACGGCTTGTGATTCAGATTCCGATGCCTTTTCTTGAATCCAATACCAATTCGTTTCTTCTTTTTTTTTTCCTTTGATAATGAAAGGGAGAGAGAGGAATGGAAATATTCCTTTTATGAGATGCTTTCTTGGACCTATCCGAGGGGTACGTAGAAAATTAGCAGAGATATTGTATTCCATGGCGATTTTGTGATTTTCACAGAAAGAAAAGGGTATTCCTGGATCATTTATTTATGGCCGAGGGGACACCTTACGCGCACTCGGCTCGCCACGTACATTCTCTCTACTGTTTTGGCTCGCCTTAACATCGCATAGGTAGTCATTTTTTAGGTTACTATAGTAGGTTTCGAGGACTCACGACCACAACCAATAAAACATTGTACTCCCTCCGTTTCACAATGGTTGTAGTCCTAGTATTCAAAATTTTTATTAAAATAGTTGTAATTCTCACATTCCAATGCAACTTTAGAGCTAATATGACCTTTATACCCTTCATTAATGCAGTCATCTATTTAGCTAATCTGTCGAACTACCCTTCATTAAATGAGGGTAGACAAGCCATTTTCCATGTCTTCTTATTTTGTGTGCATTTAACTAGAACTATAACTATTATAAAATGGAGGAAGTATTAATTCTACCGCTAGCGACAAGGATGGCCATATGTGTAGAGACTAGAGAGACATATTTTGGATAATTAATATCAACTTTCTCTGCATAAAAACCATCGTCTCAACTACAAACTACTACATTTTCTACAAAAAACTACTACAAACTATAGAGATTAATTCACCAACGGGCTTAATTATTTTGTAATTAAGGTGAAGGACAGAATTAATAGCCAGCACTTGAAATTAAAAGTCTATAAATACCCTTATGTTGTAGCTAGCGTGTGTACGTACTTAATATTTTTTTTTTCTTGAAATTTCAAGCCCATATATACGTACGTACAATTGCAATTAATACAGACGTCAATCCTTTTGGATAGGCTCTACGCGATTTACGCAAGCGACCCATGGCTACCTAGTTTGTTGCAAATAAATGAATCGACGATGCCATGTACGATGAGATAAGATATGTTGGTTTTATATACGCTATGTTTCTCTAGACATACATATATAGTACACATTTGTACAGAGAAAGTACAAGATGCCGGCCGTTTCCTTCAGTTTCAACAACAGACGAGATGCTTGCATCGATGCAAATTTTAGATTGAAGAAAAGAAATCTTCTAAAACTCACGAACAACAATCTATAGTCACATTTGGGGATAAGAAAAAAGAATGAAGGGAATTAATCATCAATCATGCACGGAAAATATCGAAGGCAATGAGGATCAGTTAAAGCAAAATCTTTTGAAATTTAAGGGTTTTGGCTTTTGCTAGGACGATATATACTCCACTATGTTACCTACCTTAATGGTGATGACAGTCCATAAAAGTTGAGTGCTGGTTAACCAAAGAAAGAACTACGGCTCAAATGTTGGTACCGTGTTAAACATGTAAAACTAACTTTGACCTTGCAAGTCAAGATATTATCCAGATTCTTACGCTCTTACACGCGTTTAATTAACAGGGGGGGTGTTAATTAAATCAACTAGGAGCATGTAGCTGATGAATGCATGTGATGGCAGCTCATTTGGTAGGCAGCTCGCGTGGAGACACGTTCCGTTCCGTTGGGGGAGAAGGGACGCCGTTTCACGTGGACGCGGTCGGGCATCGACGTGTGACGCGGCAAACACTCACCTCTCTCTCTCTCTCCCCTCTTTTTTTCTCTCTCCTTTTTTTCTCTCTGTTGCTTGGATCGATGGAATCAGTTCGCCGCGAGCATCGCTCGCAATGGGGGTTGGGGCGCATGCAATAATTCCATTCGGCTTCTCTCGTTTCTCTCTCTCTTTCCTTTTATTTTGTTACGGATGGAATTTTTTTAAGAAAAACAACATTTTCATTAGATCATAAATTAAAAGTTTAGAGCATCTCGACCAGCTACTCTATCCTCTCACTCTATAACACTATTCACTACTCAGTCTATCCAACACTCTAAATTTCCTTCACACTTTACGTACACTACACTCTAAAAAATTCTTTCCCTGCACCATCTACTCTATCCCAAGCTACAGTAGTGTAGAATATGTGCTCCAGATGCTCTTACAATATAACTTCACACGATGACCCAACACCTCCTCCGGTACAAGTGAATCTTGCATGAATTTGTTGCGTGTATGTTACAGTGCATGCGCTAGTAAATACAAACTAGACATTTTGTGCACTCTCTGAGAGGCATGTCTTTTTCTGGCTAAAAATAAAGCTCGAACATCCAAATTCAACTTCTCCACCATTTTTCTTAGATCTGCTCTCGTCGACCTAGTCCGGCCTCGTCACGCCTTAACAGCGTTTCGAGGACCAACATGACCTTCAACTTCTAAAACACTGACCTGAAGGCAGATTCAGCCCTGGACCAAAACAAAACTCCCACCACAGGGGGAGAAAAGTCCCGCTAGCCCACAAACAGATTGTGGACCAAGAGTATCAATCCTACCCAAGACTCCGACAAGAAGAACCTCGAGGCCAACCACCACGCTGGAGAATCTTAGAAGGAAACTTATTATCATACCTCATGGCGCCACCATCATCACCGTCATTGGGGACAAAACAACTAGCAAACCCTAACTCTAAAAATTAGATTTGACCATATAATTACTAGAGCAAGGCGAGAAGAAGAGTCCCCCACATCCTTCTATCTCCGATGAGGTCACTGGAGTTGAGAGTGAAGAAGGGCCGGAAAGGATGAGTTAGGCCGGTGATGGAGTCCAGAATCGAGAGTCGCGATGGTTGGAGACTTTAGCGAGACAGGTCATTTTTCCAGGGGATGGAAAATTAATCAACGGAAGAATGTCTCCTCTCTCTTCTTCCTATCCTCTGGCTGCAATCTGATTGTTTTTTCCCTATATTGGTGCATGTGGTTCAGTTCTGAAGCTCTAAATATATAGCTACCATATTCCACTATCTAATTATACTGCAGAGATATAGAGAAAAATATGATTTTTAACATATATAAACTGTATTAAGCCGTATAATTTATTTGATCCAATGTTTTAATGATCTTTTTTGTTTTTAGATGGAGAAGGATGATGGAATATCTAGGTATATAGAAAATGAAAGGAAGGCAAGGCTAGGAAGGCATCAAGGGCCATTTACTGACTCTATTCTTTTGAGTTGAAAAACTGTTTCCGATTGTAATCTAAAAAGTTTTGTAGGCCCTCAATACGAAGCTTCGAGGTGTCAAAAAAATATTAAAAATTAATTTTGATAGTTTTGAGAAAAAACAATAAGATCAGAAAAATAGTTATAAAACTTTCAAACGTTTGACTTGTAAAAGTAATAAATATCTTGCTTCCGATTGTAACACGATTCTAGTTTTGCTTCCACCGCTTGCGTCTTGTCATCTTGACCTATCAAGCTTGCTCATCACTATGCAGAAAGAGAGAGAGAGCCATATTCGTTTTTGACACTACGATGGAGTACTGGGGCACGGGCACTACTGGCCGTTTTTAACAACGCTAGCTAGTATTTTATTGGCTGGATAAGTTTGGCATGATTGAGGATTGGACAACTAGATCCCATCTCATCTCACTAGCTAATCTCCTCATCTCTTCAGCAAGGAGCCAAGAATATTGGTTGGCTAGTGTGACTTCCTAGAGAGAGACACCTGCTCTCTCCCTTATCCAAACCCTAGCTAGGATGTGGACATCGACCTTCCCTCGATGGCAGCTAGGATGTCATATGTAATTAAGAAAAATTAAGTATGATGTACTGTAAAAAGGAATTAATGAGCTCAAACCGTGGGCTTAAGAAGTGTAGTTAATTAAGAAGTGATATTTTTTAGATATAGAATTACATGGTATCATGTGTACTAAGCTAGCCCTGGCAAATTCCTATGTTTACGTATATATGGACTACTTAATTAACACCTAATTACATGTTTAACATGAAAAGCACAGTTGCTAACAATAGAAAAACTCAATAATGTCTCGTTATGAACAGTTGATCAAAGGTCAAGGCTAATTATCAAAGTTTTGAACAAGAAACAAAATTTAAATAGTTCATGATACGTACATCAAGCTAGGAAAGGTCAAATGAGGACACATGCATGTTCGAACAAGGTCTATGGTTGAAGGATCCATGCAATATAACTAGAATTGCATCTTATTCTACGGTGACTGCCAAGAGCATGCATGTTGCTGTCATCTTGGAATAATTGGACCTAAACTTTGATATCTCTAGAAATTAAAATACCTATCAATTTTTCCCTCAATAAAATTTCAGTCATCACAAACTTGTTGAGTAGTCCAAAGAAGAGAAAAAACACAAGCCAACATTGACTGTTTGTGCTGTTTGGGTGACCCCCAACCTAAGGAGAGAATCCAGAACAACATGATGGGATCTTTCAGAGTGGTGGATTTTAAGGCACGCAAAGATGATCATAGAGATAAACAGATGAGAGCACTTTGGATGTGTGCGTGTGCATTGGCTGAGGAATCTCTCCCATATCCCACCACCTAAAAGGAGAAGAGGAAGAAGAAGAAAGAGAGAGAGAAAAAAAAGGAAGCCAGATGCAAGGAAGAAGAAAGCTGGTACCATCAAGGACACACAGAGTATATAGCATCTATATAATATTGTATGGATGCCCACATGAAAATGCAAAGCACTAACTAGCATCTCATTAGTGATGAATTAGATTCCCCTTTGATCAGCTAAAAGCTCCTTTATTCTATATATATGTGCTGCCAATTGCACGCGTTGATCGATGAGCCAGTAGTGGTTCTGATGTCCTTCTTTGCGGTGGTGCCAACCTCTGGGCTGCACTGCTTGGTTGCTTTCTAAATTGTTAGTGTATGCAGATGATTCTCCTCTCCTACCACATGTGATAGGTGGAGACACAAAAAGTTAAATGCATGCATATAGCAATTATTATCTCCAAATCGATCGATCGATCTTCCAGCACAAGCATGTCTCCGGTTGAATGTATTCCAATCTTGCCATAGAGAAATTAAGAACTAATAGATGATGTGTATAATGTGCACTCCAATCTTATCAGATTGATTTGGAAACAAAAATGAGCGTTGTGTAGCTCTCAATTGAAAAATGAGTCAAGTTTAATTGAACTGATATCGGTTCACTCGATTTTGGCTATTATATATATCTATGAGTTAATTCATATACACATAGAAATAAAGATAGAACAATTTGTTACCTTGTACACAGTTGCCTTTGAATATATCATCACGGTATTTATGGAAACATATTTTTTAGACTTTTAGCTGTAAATAGATATATGGAAGGTAAAAGTTTAGAGCATCACCAGCACCTTCCCTAAATTCGGATCTCTATATCCCTTCTCTAAACCACTATTCATTCCCTGTATTTTCATTCTATCCAGCAGAGTCTCTATCCTTAAAAAAAAATATAGAGATAAGAGAGAGAATCTATAAATTTAGAGACTGACATAGAGACTCTGTTGGATGGACATGGAGACTGAGACAGAGTAGCATCAGTGATAAAGCATGCTAATAGAGAAAAAAAAAATGTTATAATGCGTTCCAGCCCTACTCGACGCAGGGTCTTATGCATGCCAACGTCGGGTATTCCGCTGAGTTTACCCCGTCTAAAAAAAAATGGAAGGCAAAAGTAACACCATCAAATAAGATAGATAATGGAGACATCAAGGGAGAAGTTGCATTGAAATTCTCAAAGAAAGCAAAAAAAAAGATGTTATACCTTGTACTTGAAATCCTATCCTTCGAAATTTATGTTTCTAAAACAATTTACCAAACACCTCAAGTAGGGGTTTTAATTTCCTTTAGATTAGGTTCCTAAAATTTTTTAAAAATTTGAAAATCGTAATGATCAAAGACCCCGGCTTGGAATAAAGTAAGTTTGTACCTTTCCGATGTGGAAATATTTTACGCCCGGCCCCAACAATAGTCGAATTTCTAGGCCGGGCGTCTTCCACGTGGAAACATGGAGGTCCAGAAGAGGCCACGAGTGTCAATGAGCTCTGTTTTTCCTTGTTTATGATGTTGATTAATTGCACGTCAGCGTCTGTGGCAGACGATAATCCCTGCTGCTAATCCAATAATTAACTCGTAATGCAGATCGAGCAGGAGCAGGCAGGCTGTAGCTACTAGCTAACGCATGCAAATGCAGGCCCTGGAATATTCATGTGGATCACAAGGGATCCAAAAATCCAATCAATGGACGCTAGCGGCCAGGTGGTGGTTGGCACTATATGCATCGTACCTCCTAGTATTATATCATAATATTATTACATATAAATAAAACGGCTCCTCGTTGCATCGAGGAGGCAAAGGTACGTCGGCATGGACACAAACATATATAATGGCCCCTGTGGCCTCCTATGGCTGTGCTGCTTATTAATTTGTACGATTAATTCATCCCTTTCTCTCACTATATACTCTCGCTCTTGCCTGTCGTGTTTCGCAATGAACCATTCCTCCAATCAGAGAGAAGCTTCCCATTGACAGCTATAGATTATATTGTTCTCACCCTCTCGCACAATTTTCTAAGACTTGGATCTGATTGGTGTATGGTTTAATCTTTAATCGTATGGTTACTTTGATGAAGTAATTGGAAAATATTTAAGAATGTCCTCCTGTGAAAAAATATATTTAGGAATGTTTATAGTTATGTCGGGAATTTCTAACCCACCTTAAAATTAAGGAAATACCTTTAGTTACCATTTGTATGATATATTACGACCAAAAGTATTATTTGTAACGGCGTATGGATTGTTAAAATGTTGAATAATTTCATTGGAAGTTTGAAGAAAATGATAAACAAAATTGGGGATAGTAGCATGCATGCATGGAACTGATGCAAGGTCATGCACGGCACAGCAAGGTAGCATTTTTTTTCTCTTTGCAATCCAGCGATCCTAATTTCCAATATGCAAGGTGTGAAGTAGGTGCACGGACCATATCCTTAGAGAGATCATATCCTTAAAGAGGTACCCCAGGTATTAGAAGATACATACCACATCAAGAGTAAAATCGGTATCATAGATTTTTGGGCGGAATGGCCGGCACGGGGTGGCCAGATGGTAGCGATGCACGACGTCAACTTGAGGCAGTGGCATGGGACACCAAGAAGCTCGAGGCTGTGGAGCGAGCGACTTGAGGCAGTGGCAAGGAGCGACGTGGGGCAGTAGCTAGGGGAGGTGCAGGGGTGACAACAAGAGGAGGCGTGTGGCAATGACGTGGGAGGCATGGGGCGGCGGCGAGAGGAGGCTCAGGGCGATGAAGGTTGGTAAAAAAGGTCTCTAATTTAAGATATCTATTGCTTTTAATCTTTAAGCTATAAAATGATATATGTCTAAATAATATCCAATGGCCACTGTATCCTGCTTTAATTAGGGTCCACTAGATTAGAGTTGCTTTTGGAATTTAGAGCATATTTCTATCCTTTTTTAAGCAAGCATCCATCCGGTACGATTTATTAGAAATAATTATGGTCCATTAAATTAAAAATTTATTTTTTATTTTTCATATGAATTTATTTTAATTTCAATCCTTATTATTAAAATGGGATTTTGACCACATATCATGAGCTTTCATATATAATATAGTAACTTTTAAAAACAAGTATAAATATTAATCTTAAAGACCAGCAGATTAAAATTAAGCTCAAGTTTACTCACTATATATAGTTCTGATTGGCTGTCACTTGCCAGCAGAATCAGAAGCCTAACTAGCTAGCTAGCTTGGATGTTGGGACCTAACCTTGGTCGTATGCATCGGAGGATCTAAGAAAGAAAATGCCTCTTCTACACTAATCTAATCTGCAGCTTATTAATTGGCCCTTTGCTCACCGTTTGAGTCATTCTCTCTCGAATGTGTTGACCCAGATGCATTGTTAATAGATGATCTCGATGCGAGATTCCAATAACAAGGACAAGATGATAACATATACTACTAGAACATTGTAATCTAGAAATCTTGAATCTTGAGAATATCTTGTCAGGATTCGATCGATCGCCAGCGAATATTATCGGAAGATGAGTCGCAAGCCTGGCTAGACTGATCAAGATAGTCTGGCTATTTGACCAAACATGCACACTAGCACATTTTCAATTTTAGTATTGGTTAAGTAAACGTCAATTTCAGAAAACTAGTAGTTAATAATAAGCCGCCTTAGTTAATTGCCTGCTCCTTACACGTGTGATTTCTCTGTTATTTGGAATACTTAATTTGATTGTTTGTCCTTAATTAAGATAAGAGATCAGTATCTGTGAAACGGCTACCTTGATTCTGCATGAATAACGACAATAATCGAGGTTGAAGTATTATGTAAACCAAGTGGAATTCCTTAAACCTCTTTTTTTTAGTTTGAGGTTTATACATTTTGTTAACTTCTATGCATAAGCTGCGAGAGTATATATAACAACAACATTGCAAATAGCTTGCCGGAGAATGACAAAACTAAGAAACTATCGAGGCATACTTGTGGAATTAAGCTGCATTCATCGTGTATGTAGCCCTCATACTATCCGTGTGCATAGCTCAACTTAATTCGATCGATCCTAGATTAATTACGCAATTCCTCATGGTCTCGTTTATATCGAATCATGGGTCACTTACTGCTCCAATGTCCACATACGTCCATCTCAATGCATAGTTGCATATATATAAGCCATATATCACAGCTAATTGGGTTAGTTAATTACATAAACAGCCTTAATGCATATACTCAAGCTAGGAACAAGGCTGCATGCATTAATCATGTACTTAACCTTCTTTACATCCATGTACATACATATATATCACACCTCACGCGCTTTCCTTTCAAGATCTACTTTATCATACCTAAACTAAACAAATCTACCTTATCATACCTAAACTAAACAATGTTTGACCTAGAAGAGGTTCATATCATATTTCTAATGGTGGAATAGGACCAAGTGCCCACCTTAACACCTTAAAGTCTATTGACTTTTTCCTTTTTGCTTGCATATTGACTTTGTGCTCCAATGTCACCACCAAGAAGAACAAACAACTGTATGTGTACTACTGCCCTTGCCCCTGGTCTAAATGTAAAGGCAACTCAAGATAAGAGTCACTCATTCTTTCTTTCATTCACTTACTTTCTAAAAGCTTGAAAAAAAATTTGGATCTTTTTTTTGCAGGCCGGCAAACCCCATCAAATCTTCAGGGAACACACCAACACAACACAATGGGCTGCACTGCACTGCACTTCACTTTGTCAGTTTATCCTCCTTGTCTGTCTGCCCAAGTGCAGATATTTACCTACCCTGACCTTCTACTTCCTTCCTTTCCATCTGGTCCCCTGTGTTTCTGTTCTGCACTGCATTGGCACAAACTTTCTCGTCTATGTAGCTCCACCTTAGAGCTGGAAAAAGGACAGCAGCCACAATGTCAACATGTCATAGAGAAATGAGCCCATGGATGGAGTAGCAACCAGCTGGTAGAAGTAGCACACATGTTTCTTTCAAGAAAAAGAGGATGTGGGAGAAAAAAAAGCTAGTGCAAGTGTAAAAGCTAGCAATGGATGATAACAGCATTTTTATGGATGAACTGATTCAGGGAAGAGTGGCAGGCAGGCAAAGTGACAAGCCATTCAGTTAAACACTGAAAAAACCTTCTTTTGAGGATCATGACAGATGGAGCAGGAGGAAATTTTTACCAAGTTTTCAGATACCAAAGTGCAGGCTTCCGAATTTGACACGGCTGTGGAAAGCACAGAATCAATTACAGCTAGCTAGTTTCATGATCAGATCAATTGGAACCCTGCTGGTCCAAACTCCAAACCAGATGATTCTTTACTTAATGAACTGGGTTTTGGTCTGGACTCTGGCATCTTCAGACCAACTTGACACCACTGAACATATGCTACGAGTCACTCTCACCACAAAAGAGACAAGAAAAAAATTATGTGCTCCAAATCGCAGAATCATTACAAACTGATCCAACCAGAAACGAGCAGCGGCATCTCAGAAAGCAGCAGCAGCAGCTGAAAAGCTGTTTGACGGCCAAATCGGAGGACACCTGTACGGTAGGAGCAGCAGCACTGGTCACACTGCAGGTAGCAGACACACTTGCAACTGCAACTAGGAGCAGCGAATCAGCGATCCATCGATTTTTTGCTGCCTGCGTGATGACAGGTACTGACTGCAACATGGTTCACGTTCTAGAGCTCGATCTATCCATGGATGGACCCGCTGGAATCTGCCCCAATCTCTAGCGATATGGACGCCAACTAGAATCCACCCACTGCTCACAGTGACCCGATCGCGACGTCCTGATGGCTGCGTTCTCATGCTCCCAGCTTCAGCCACCCTTTTTTGGCTTTAGGAAAGAAGTGATCAACATCTGCATTTTGGTCATTTAACTATGTTCTATGGTTTGTCACTTGGTTTCTATTATCATTTTAGCCTGAACTTTGTTTTTATTTGAGGTGTAAGTCAAGGTAGCTCTTAGCCCTTGCATAGTTTTGGTAATTAATATGAAAACGTATTTAAATTAATGACAAACCTCTATATGAGATTAACTTACTTATTGTTGATCTATTTTAGTCTCATATTATAAATAAAAGAAAAATCAATGTCAACTAGAAATTTTTATTCCTCCTTTGCAAGGGGTCCGGAGGACCGGCGTGCTCTGGCAGACCAAGGCCAGCTAGACCAAGGAGGTCCGGTGGAATGTGGTCTTCCAGACCAAGGCAGTCTAGCCAGTTGAGGGAGGTTTGGTCCGGGTCCGGCAGCCAGACAGCTCATGGTATTTTAATCTTTTAAAGGTCTTCCTGAGCTTGAATGAAAAAAGTTTATATATGAAAGTTGTAGAGAATTTCGAAACACATCTTTTTGGTGTTATGAACCTTTTCATTTGACCACTCTATGAATTTATAAAAATTCATTTATGCTCTGCTGTTTATTTGGAGGTGTAGAAAAATATGTTTTCGGATCCCGTTGCTCGGGCATTTTGGATTGCTTGAGAATTGCTCATACTGCACATTTTGATATGATCCTTATCTTGCTACATAAATTAAATTTCACACCATGCTATTGATTAAATTTGTGCATATATGCTTCTCTAGTGTATTCTCATATGCACTCATTAAGTGAAGTTTAATTCATATAATGTTGTTCAAATTGTGTTTGATCCATGCTTCTCCTTCTCATACTCATATTGGATCTTTACTTTGAAAATGAAATAACTTCATATATGTCTTAAATTATATATGTACATGCATGTGTTATTCTCATATATTCTTTCATATACACAATAAGTGAAGTTGAAATCAGTATTACTTGAATTGATAGCTATATGCTTTTGAATATAATATAAACATATTTCAACATCTTCTCATCCTGTGCATTGTGATCTAGTGCTCTATTTATAAGATGCACTTATTTGTAGTCTCATTTTATAACAAGTGCTTCCCATACATGATGATTTTTTCTTAAAAAACACTTGTAGTGCTTAAATGGTAAAGACTAAACTCATCCATCTTCTATTTAGTTTTTGGGAATAATATCTTTTATAAGGTGATATGAAGAAAATTAGGTCTCACTAAGGTGAATGACGACATAAGTGATGTCTAGGAATGAAAATCAAGTCAATGTCGACATAACGTAGGAGTCACCTAAATGGTTGATGATCAAGTTGAGGTCGAGAGGATGTGGTTATCAAGGGTGGATGATCTAGTAAAGGCTGAGAGGACGAAGGAGTCATCAATGGTCAGTTATCAAGTCAAGGTTGACATAACGAAGATATCATCATGATTTGATTATTTGAATATTGTCAAGAAATATGTATCAAGGGTTGATGCGTGAAGATGGAGAATTCGGGCATGAAGCTGGTGACGGAGGACATCAAGCCTAAAGAGGATGCGTAAGGCAAAGGTATGACTCGCATAGGACTAAGGATGTTTTCTAATATTTTACCGGTCTTAGTGTTTGTTGGAAGACAAGATTGGTAGTATCGACTGTCATATTATTAAAGGGGGGTCGGTGTATTTGGATTACCTTAGGTCATTTATATGGAGTTGCACACTCTTAAACCTAGTATTATCCCTATCAGTCTCTTGTGAGGGTAGTGAGGTGTATCGATTTTTAGCCTTTGTGTTGTAGTTGCCTTTTATGTTTTGGTGTTTCTGGCTTGGTCAACGTCATGGGTTTAGTAGGTTTGTGGGGGTGCTTCGACGAGACTTGGAAGGTCTAGGCAAGGAGACCTTTACCTAGACCTCAGTATAGTAGGTGTCCCTGGTAAGGTTGTTGGTGGTATGCCGCCGGAGACCATGGTGGTCTGGGTCGGCCGAACCTCAGCCCAGACAACGATGTAGTACGTCTCGTGGGGTAGCTCTCGAAGTCATGCCGCTGGACCCCGTGTTGCCGTCGTACCAAGACGGTCCGGCCGTGGCTTGCGGTCCAGAAGCATGGGCACGAGGCATTGTGTGCTGCCATCGGACCAGGTTGGTCCGACCGTATCGTGCGATCTGGCTGTATAGGGGTTGCGTGGTTCGCCCAAGGCGAGTTGTGCAACCAGACCATCAAGGTCTAGAGGCGTCTAGTCCGGTTCGACTAGCCCCTAATGGCTAGCTCTTGTTTCCCTCTATGTAAGTGTTTCCTCTTGTGTTTTTCAAGGGATTCGCCTATTTGCTTAGATTTAAGTCTAGTTGGATGTGAGAGGATACTTTAAACTGAGAAAAATATTCTTGTAGCCCCTAATCCTAGATATCCATTTTCTTCTTGAGAATGTACTTCAAAGTTTGGATTGATCTAAAGTGATTGATCCATGTTGATCTTATTACTCTTGGTGCCGTCACCTAGACAGCGTGAGAGGCATCATGCACCAGTGACCTTCTCAACTGAGCTTCTAAGGAGGCTCAGGCGAATCGTGTAAGTGACGTTGGTGCACTACTACAAATCACCAGCGTAAGCGGCAGTGATAATCAGGTTATCATTGCTGATTTCAGAATGCTTAGAATCTATACCCTAATCAACTACCGTCTACTATAAGTTATTAGGACACGTTTGTCCACGAAATACAAATATTGCGTTACTCAGGACTCGAACCTGCGACCTCTCCACTCTACCCTCACCCTTCTAACCATCCCACCCAACCTCACGTTCTAACTTACAGAGGATATGAATACTTTTTAACCTTTGTTCCATCATTGCCCGTTTTTTTCTCAAACCGTTGTCACTGTCGTTTTTTGTTAAGAACCGGCAGTGATAAATTCTTTCACTACCGGTTGAAAATTAGGGGCGGGAAGCTTAAAGAACCAGCAGTGATAGGATTTACCACTGCTGGTTCTTTTCTCAAACCGGTAGTGATACTTCACTGTCGGTTTGAGCAACGAACCGATAGTGATAATTCATTATCATTGTTGGTTCTAGCTAAGAACCGGCAGTGATAAATTTTTTCACTACCGATTAAAAATTGGGGGTGGAAAACTTAAAAAACCGGCAGTGACAGGATTTATCACTGCCGATTCTTTTCTCAAACCGGCAGTGATACTTCACTGTCGGTTTGAGTAACGAATCGACAGTGATAATTCCTATCACTACAGCTTCTCAAACACACAACCGATGTTTTCGCCGCTGAGGCTTACGAACCAGCAATGATAAGTTATCACTGCCGTTTCTGACATAACCCGCAGTGATATGGGCACGAATGACCATTTTCTATAGTAGTGGTGCTTGCCATTTCTAGAGTGGAGGAAGTAGCAAACTAGCAACCATGAGTGGATTGGAGGCGGTTGGCTTGAGAGAGAGTTGATTCGAGTTGGTCAGACCTAGCCTCAACGTGAACTAGGGGAGACCAAAAAGTCTTCGAGCACAACGGCAAAAAGAGCTTCTTGTCTTGTGGTTTGCTTCTAGTGCTCATTTACTCCATGCCATCTAATATTATGAGTGTTGTGCTATTTACCTCCTAAGCCAGACATTGATTGCTAGTTGCTCCTATACATATGTTGATCTAGTGTATTCATATACTAGTAAGCTTAACTATCTTTATATCTAGTTTGTGATTGATTGTATTTGATGCTCATCGAGTTGAAAAGTAAAATCTGAAAAGTTCAGTTCACCCCCTCTTGGACATCCGGATTTCTTATATGAAGTTATGTACATCTTACAATGTAGATGTTAGGATGTAATTTTTATTATTTAAAAATTAGTTGTCAAAAATAATATTTTAAGATGTGCCCAAACTATCATGGCGAGCCAAATAACTCAAAATAAAGCTGAAACGATTTTACCAAAAACGCAAGATACCTTTCTACCATCCACTTACCTGACATTTATAAACACCTCAAATCACGTAGTTAAGCCAACGTTTATAGACGCCAAAGCAAACTCTATGCCGGCGTATATACTTGCCATAGAAATTAAATGCCCCTAATAACATTAAACGTCTGGTAATACATTTTTTCAGGGCATGTAGGCTATATGCAGGGTAAAAATAAACGCTGAAAAGTCTAGAATATCTTATGGTGGGCTTACCATCTTCGTCTTAAAGCTTAAGGCTAGTAGAATTGGAAAACTCAACGTGTTATGGGCTGGCCCATCTCATGAAAGCACCGTGGGTACTGTAGCAGCATGAACATTACCCGTGGTACTGTAGCACATGGGCTCATGTCATTATCTTTTGATTGTTATCTATCTTTAGGGGATTTGATTAGATCAGATCTAAGTTTTTCTTAGTGTAAAAGTCAGTCATACCTATAAAATAGACCTCATGTATCCTCTATTAAGTATCCAAGCAATGAGTAAACCAAATTTCTAGTAGAACGCTACCAGATAAATTGGCCGGTGGCTCCGTACAGCTAAGGCGTTAGCTTCGACAATAGCTCGTCTCGCCCGCGTTAAGGGCTGTATCCTTTCTCATTACATGCTGGGATCAGGCACGTAACAATTGGTATTAGAGCTGACGATCCTTCAGCCATGGTGTTTATCAAAGATCACATCTCCAACCTCGTGACCTCTTTTACCAAAGATCGGGCGCACTGCCTCATGAAGATGGAGCGGTGCGAGCTTTCGTCCATGTCCATCTACTTCGAGCACACAGAGGACAGTGCAAGGCGGCCACGCGCGGCGACCTATGGCCAAGGTTACGACCTTCTCGATCTGCGTGCACGAGATTAGATGGGTTTTCTGAACTTCAACCTTGAGGACAAGGTTGATTTGGAGGGGGAAGTAATGGTATAGGCTAGCCCATCTCATAAACAGTACCGTGGGTACTGTAGCAACGTAAACAGTATCCGTGGTACTGTAGCACATGGGCCCATGTCATTATCTTTTGATTGTTATCTTTCCAATTTGTTATCTATCTTTAGAGATTTGATTAGATCAGATCTAAGTCTTTTCTTAGTGTCAGTCGTCCCTATAAAAAGGACCTCATGTATCCTCTATTAATCATCCAAACAATGAGTAAACCAAGTTTCTAGTAAGGCGCTACCATTGATAACTAGTCGGTGGCTCCGTACAGCTAAGGCGTTAGTTTCGACAACAGCTCGTCTCGTCCGCGTTAAGGGCCGTATCCTTCCTCATTACGTGCTGGGATCAGACACGTAACACAACGCTTTAGTTTTTTAGTTTAGCTTTTTTATCGTGAAGTCACCTCTAAAAGCTCTAAAAAATAACATAAACGAAGCGGACCAGCTTCAAGAAGCATATTTAAGAACCGCTCAAAGTTCGGCTTAAGATTCAACTCAGCCACTCTATTTATTCAGCTCAACCATTCCAAACATGAATGTCCTGTTTGAAACCACGAATTTAATAATTGTCCTACCCTGCAGAAAACCAATATGGTTCCAAAATTTCTAATTTGAATGGATTTTATGAAAAAAATCGAGTGATTTTTTTGAATCCTTTTTTGTTTGAAACTGCCGGCTTATTATCACCGATGAAATCTGATTATCCCTGTTTAGAACTAGAGATTCTTTATATTTTTTTAATACCATTTGCTGCTGAATTCATGTGAGATTTTTTGTGTTCTCCAAAGAGAAGGAATATTTGGATGCGGAGGAGAAATCAAGGAGCCCACTTCACATGGGGGACGATGGCCGGAGACGCCGATCGATGCGAACAAATTGCACACTGTTGATGCGTACATGAGCAAGAGCTAGCAGCAGCAGCTAGAAGCTATGAAACCAATGAATGTGTGTGTGTATGTATCAAGAAGCACAGTGGACTAGGATTCGATTCTATGGAGCATATTCACGTACGCAATTTGCATCGATCGACAGGGACTCATCGCATCTGAAGAAGCCCCTCACTGTCTAATTATCAATTTCCTTCTTGCAGCTGTACATGTTCATGAGCCATACATCGCCAAGATATACGTTCCAAGATTCCAATGGTGTACGTGTACGTGCGTGTCACTTGCATTGCACAGCCCAGCTGATCGAACCTGTCGTCGCCATGAAAGCTGCGACTGAAAGAAGGGGTAGCACAGGAGGAGCATCGATCGACGACGAGCTAGCAGTTGATCAGGAGGCACTGCAATAGACAGTATGTACGTAGTAGTACCTTGCTCGAGCATCATGGCCAAATCGATGAGAAACATATGCAGGATGGGGGGTTGGCTAGTGATGCAAGACTCTATCGAGATGGAGGACCTTGGACTCCAAGACGACTAGGGAGGAAGAGAGGCTTTCGGCGGATTGTTTTGGTCCACTGTCATGGTCCTGCATGACACAGACACATGATGTGTGAGACGTGCAAATTGAGTGTCATGTTCTAAAATTTCTACATAGCTATGGATGTCTATCTCTATTTTTTAAGGTTTTTTGAATAAATCTAACTCTAACAACATTAGCTAGTTATCCCTAAAATAATAAAAAGGAATTTAGAAACTAGGAAAAAGTAGCTATATTTGGCTATCATCTCCTGTGCCTAAAAAAATTGAGATCTTTTTAGGACAGCTATTCTGGTTGGAGTTAATTCTTTTAGAAAACCTAAAACTATATGCACCCATGCATACTCATGGTCCAACTGCCCTACGAAATGGGCCTTATGTATATATGGGCCTCGGGCGAGACAAGCGTTCTGCCGAGAAGCCCGCCAGTTGAACCAAGAGTTGCTTCATGGATATCCACGGGCCACCTGATCTGGCTCGGGCCACTCAAACTAGGAGAAAGGCCCATCTAACACCGCTCGTGGGCACTTGCTTCCATTAAGGCCTTTAGATGCCTCTACATCTTTGGTCCCGCAGCTGCCGTAGGGAGAACGAAGTCTACTAAAATATTTAGGCTTCGTTTGGAAGTACGGTTTTTCAATACCATGATTTTTTAATATATAGGTTTATCAATTTTTTTTAGTATAAATACTATGATTTTACCTAATTCCATTGAAACCATTATATTTCTAAAAACTACAAACTGTTTGGCTATAATGTTTTTTGGATGATATATCATAGTTTTGTCAAGTCTTTTGTCAACGCGCGGCGAAAACTTTAGGTCAGATTGGAGTTTACAATACTCCAAAAAAACTACAGTACTGGTAAAATCATGATTTTCAATGTAGATTTTTTCTAAGAGTAACCAAACACCTCATGATATAAAATACCATGATATTCTCTTAAACCATGATACTATCTAGAAACCATAAAAATACCATACTTCCAACAGGGCCTTACTTCATCTAGATGAGTAGATAACTCATGAGCTCTAAAATCATATATTCTATCCCAAAATTTTAAACCACTGCACATAACCCTGTAAAGTTGTTTTGCTCGGTAGTACTGCCGTATGTGCATTGCACGTGGCTGGTTTTTGCCATGCCACGTCAACCTTCTCTCAACCCTCTTTTTCTACTAAAAGTCAAGGAGAGAGGAGCTTCTTGTGCTACCGTTGACATCTAATTTTAGAGCTAGCCGATGTTCTGGAAACTTCTAGAAATCAGTTTGGGTCTGGCGAGGATATGGGCCGAAGAAGGCACAAAAGGAAGTCTGAGTCAGCTTGAACCATATATGGAAGGATCGGCCGAGGAAGAGTCCGGATCGGCTTAAGTTTGAGTATATTAGGTAATGTAGATGAAATCAGAAGATGTGAAGCCGAGTTTGTGTAGGTTACGAGAGTAAAGAGTCTTGGTCGGTTTGAGTCTGAGGTCAGTATGAATACCTAGCCTCTGGGCATGTAAATCATCACCACAACAATCAAACACATCTACTTTTTATATGTCTTTACCTTTTATCGCGTTAGAGTAATTTCTTCGTATTTTGTCATTGATGGACTTGTTGCACATCTCCTTTAGATCGGTTGCAAGGTACACACCAGAAGTTACTTGCAAGTAAGTATTGTCTCGATTAAGTTCGATTTATGGGCTTGCATTGGCTTTTCGTCGAAATACTATCTTAGTTGTTATTGTTGTGTATTGCCGTTTCAACTAAGGGTTAGGTTTCACCCTCTTTCTACTTATCAACACATTCGTTGGCGGCAGTAGACTGTTTACCCTTCGTTCTATCGGCTTATAGCTTACTATTTGTTGATAGTCTGTTTACCCCTCATTCTGTCAACTAAACGATATAATCGGCTATTTGATAGTTTGTTTACCTTCTTTCTGCTACTCTATTGATTTCATCGTCTTAGGGGTAGAGTATTTATCCTTCTGGCTATTGGTTTAGATACAGTCTAAGCCGATAGTTCAGTACCTTTTACCCTTACTTGGATCTGCTTCTAACTGTTGCAGGTTCATCATATTATAGATTCGATCAGCTACCTGAAAGCTAATTGCATCTTCTCTTGCCGATTGTAAATCAAATCAGCTGGCATGCATTGAACCTTGCTCTCGGTGCTGCCGGGGATCCTACTCCCTAAGCCCGCGTGTGTTGGTATTGAAATCAACTTTTGGCGTGAACACACCTTATGGCACACCTGGTGGGACATGACTGATCAGCAAGATCGGCCTAATGTTAGTGAAGACAATATTCTTAGGGTGACCGGCGCTGATGTCACCATAGAACAACGTCACGACATGGCTGCGAGGATGGAGGAGGTAAGGCGCGCTTACCTCGCTGCTTTTCAAAGAGCCGACATGAGAAGACGGTGCAAAGAGGAGAACTTGCCTATTATAACTTAGATTTCAAACGTAATCCTATTCGTACACATATTCGACACGAACTCTACCAAAATCAAATTGGTTTCAAAATTTCTAATTTGAATTAATTTTATTAAAAAAATTAATTGCTATTTTTGAGGGTCTTGCTAGGGATTGAACATCCGATTCCAAGCAAAAAATTGGACACTTTTCTGAAACATGAACAAAGTACTGATGTAAACATATTTGAAGTATCGATTAAACATTCAATTTTATCTGATGAAGCATGATGCTTATACTGAGAAAACACCGCAACATAACATCATCCAAAGCAATGTTTTGATAAAACATAGATGGAGTAATGATGACATATGGTCAAAGAACTAGTGAAATATGGGCAAAATACTGATCAAACATGACAAATTACCGATGAAACATAACGAAACATGGTCAAAGTACTGGTGAAACATAGGAAAAATACTGATGAAACATAGCAAAACTACATATGAAACATTTTGAAAGCAATGTTACGTGGTTATTCAAATATGTTTCACCCCGTACAAGTATATGTTTCGTGAAAGCAAACCCTATGTTCCACAAAAGCATATTCAATGTTTCATCGGAAGCAATCCAATGTTTCACAAAGACAAAATACATGTCTCACAAAAAGAGCAAACAAAAATGTTTTACAAGAACAAACAAATATTTCGTATGTTTATCAACGATGTTTCATACGTACACATGTAATGTTTCAAAAAAAAAGGAAGATGCATTTCCAGCCATCTTTTCCAAATCTGGTAAGCCATCACGTCGTGCTAGCCAGATCCGGTGGCCAAGCTCTTCAAGCTAGCTAATATGGGCCAACGTCCTGTTGAGCGAGGGATGGCCCGATTCTTCATGGGCCCAATGTCCTGCTGAGCGAGGGATGATCCGATCCTTCACGGTTCATCGCACTCGATCAGCAAAATAACCAATCAAGAAGCGAGCACCTAGTCTCTCGAAGCGCGAACGCCGAGCGTCCAATAATTGAAAAGATTGCATCGTATAGATTTCGCAGACAATCTCAAGAGGGTATTCTTGATTTGCATCGGCAATTGCAAATCCGAGAATGGAAAGAACTCAAAGAACATGCGCCCCAAAACATCTAACTCTAAAACTGTCCCCTTAGAATGGAGGCCAACCTCCTATTTATTCTCCGTATAACTCGACACACGCGGACGCTATCTACACCCTAAATCGACTAAAAAAACACCATCGTGTACCAGCACGTTACACATACAAAGAAACTCACAAAAAATAATAAAGGAAGCTAATAACTAATCCCTATAATTATGGTGCCGATCCAACTAATCCATGCATGCATGCTGTACGTAATTCAATCCCTAGAATTGTGCAGCATCCTTATCATTTATTACTTGCGCGTATACAACCATGCGGGCCCTTCCTCTTGCACGCATGCGGTCTCTACTACTAATAGGAATTGTCCAACTGATGAATAGCTGGCCATGGAATTTGGGATCTCTCCAGCAATGCATACTACAAACATGGAGCCAACAAAAAAATCGTTGCACTCCTGCCGCTGTAACCTTTCCATGTGCACCAATTAATGTCCTGCTCATCTGTTTTCTGGCACTCCTCACACATGCCTGCATTGCTAGCCGTCCTGGCGGCTGCAGCCCCACGAGTTGCGTCCACCGTGCCGTTGAGCTCAGATCACGCCGCTGCTGTCGCCCACGATCTCATCGTTGCTACACAAGCTCGTTCTCTACCCCCACGAGCTCACCTCGCTGCTAGGAGATGGGGGAGGAGCTCGCATCGTCGTCGTTGTCGCCCCCCTCCCATGAGCTCAGCGTTGCCGTCGACATACGAGCACACCGTCGCCCTTACGAGCTCGCCTCATTGCTGGGAGGTGAGGGAGAAGGAGGAGGCAAGGTTAGGAGAGCGCTGTCGAGAGATTAGAGAGATAAAAGAGAGAGAGACATGTATGGAGTGAAGAAGGTCGTGAACACAAGGAGCTAGGCATCCGACGCCTCGGGATGACCGAATCCAAGTGATTTCATAATTTTGACCGATCATCAAACGAATTTTTCTGTTTGAACTCAACTTTTTGTTTGAAATTACCGGTTCATTATCACCAATGAAATCCTATCGATTACCCCTGCTTGGAACTAGAGATTTATTTTAATATGATTTTTATACCATTTGCTGCAGAATTCACATGGGAATCTTGTCTTCTCCAAATAGGAGGAATATTTGGATTCGAAGGAGAAAGGAGCCCACTTCACATGGGGGACGATGGCCGGACGGACGCCGACGCAAACAAATTGCTCGCAGACACAGTACGTTGATGAGTACATGCATGAGCTATAGGCTATAGCTAAAAGCTAGCGAGAGCTATGAAACCAATGTATGTAGCAAGAAGCAATAGTGGACTGGGATTCGATTCTATGGAGCATATTCACTCAACTTGCATCGACAGGGACTCATCCAAGAAGCATTTCATACACTGTCCTTCGTGCAAACTGTACGTACGTCTCTGAGATATTCGTTCCAAGATTCCAGTCGAGTGTGTCACCTGCATTGCACGGCACAGCTGAACCCGTCGCTGCCATGAAAGCTGCAAATGGAAGGAGAGGTAGCGTGCTAGCACAGGAGGCAGCATCGATAGACCGGAGAATTCAGATATACTCTTCAAAATTTGCATATAAAATATGTCATTAACACATGGACTGTATGCGTTGTCTATGACAGTGGGATATGATGGCAAATCTTAAAATACGAGTTTTAAAGGACCTAGTGTCGGACCCGGTTTACTAAGTCGAAACCCTCTATGTTAACAATGTGAGTCCTAAAAACTAGTACTTATATCCACAGTAAAACAATACTTTAGAGTACGGCAGAGCCACTTATTACAATAGTTCATAATATCAAATCCTAACTAATGCAAATAGAAAGCAATAAAGATAGTGTCCCATCACGGCCACACGTACACACTGAACGGGAAGCAGTTAGTAGTTTGGGGTATCCTCTGAGAAATCAGCCACGTACTCCTATGCATTGTCGTACTCCTGACCTGTTCGTTGAATAAACAACCTCGAATAAAAGCGAGGGTTGGTATGCTTGTGCCGACGATTGGGGAAATGGCTTTCCCGTCGAGCATATTTCTTAATTGAGTGATCAAGACATCCTTTTCTACTAAGGTGTTGCTTTTAAAATGTAGTTGTTTCACATTATGGTGGGACAAGCAAGACAGGGTGTTTATCCTGATTTGGGCATCTAAAAAATGAGATAATAACTCTACTCTAGCGTGTGTGTATTGTAAATATTTTTGAGTATGCGAGCTTGTCCCCTTTCATTTAGAAAAACATTGCGTATATATAGGCTCCAGGGAAGATAACGTACGAGGCTATTAACCTCCCTAATTAATCATCATTATTTATAATAAATGTGGCCTTAAACCACGTACGTCGGTTACCACCATGTTCGGATCGTGGGTAACGACTCCAAGGAAGTGGGGATCGTGGCCACGTAGCGTCTCAGTGAGCATCCAATCTCCAAGCGCACTACCTCGACCAGGGCGACGCTGCGGTGCCTGCCCCGGGCATGAAAGTCCTAGGCAAGCGTCGTGCCTGGGAGCTGAGCAGTGACCCCGCCTAGCCTGGAAGAATGAACTGGCCATATATTTTGCCCGATCAAGCAGATTGACCGGGCAGACCCTTTGGGAATAACATCCAAGGACACACTTTAAGACTTCAAGCTGCCAAGCACACACCTAGTCCGTACACGTTATTCAATTCTCGACAACTTTATACTAGCAAGTCCTTCCCTAGGAATGGCCAAGTTAAGGCACATCCTTGAAGGGTTATGGTTTATTTCCATAAAAAGCATTTACTAACAGTCTAAAAGCATTTAAGAAACATATGCAAATAATAGAAATTCTCATGATTAATTTGAACAGTGACATTAACATGATATAATTCATAATCAGCGTCTCAAGTTCTCAACAACCCATCTCAAAATCTCATCATGGTTTTCACGGCGCGGCAATGCGGTGAAGGCACTAGGGTTTTGGGACCCAGTAGCACGGAAGAGCTCCACAGTGGACGTGGGCGCACGTGCTCAGCTGGGCGGGGCAATGTTGGCAGCGAGCGGCAGCGACCATTAGGGAGGCACGGAGTCATGGCCGTACAACAACGCGATGGGTGACGGCTATGGTCAAGCGGCTACCTTGGCAACGGTGAGATGGTAGCGATGACATCCTCTTCAAGGTCTTCGATGATGACGACAGCGCGGTCTTGGCTTGCTATTGATGGTGTCGTGATCTGGGGTTTGGGGTTTACAGATTTGTTCTAGGAACTGGGATGACTCTGTGGATTGGTTGTAAGAATAGGTAAGTTGACCGACTGCTGAGCAGTTCCTAGCGGCTTTATTGCTCTTTGCTTCAAAGAAAACTCCAGGGAAGAGCAAAGAAAGTCCCTCTACAAAAGCTTTAGCTCTTACTCCATCTTACTCCATGTTCCGTGTAATCGCCTCTTTCCTCGATTTTTGATGATTCTGTTTTAGTTGATTTCCCTGTCAACAGATGATTCATCATCTTTGGATGATTATGCATACTATTCTTCCCTTCTTTACCTGCCATGCTTTGGTCTGTGAGCATCTTTAGTAGAGCCTCTAAAACAGAATCTTCTCTATATTTAGAGTTTCTTATTCTCTAGTAGAGTCTTTATTTCAGTCTCTAAATTTAAAGTTTCTCTCTCCCAGCCTCTAAATTTAGAGATTCTTTATGTCAGCCTCTATAATTTTGCTGTATAGAGTTTCTGCTGGAGAGGATAGAAATATAGAGAGCGAATAGTGATTTAGAGGGGTGTATAGAGGCCTGATTTTAGAGCATCTGCTGGAGATGCTAAGTAGTCTTACAAGTCAAAAAAGGATTCAAAATCAATCTATAATATTCACCTGATGGTTAAGATGTTGTGATGATCTGCTACAGGTATAAATAGGTGATGGTGTAAGGATTGGATTGGGTTTATTGAATTCAGTTGGGATTGGGTGATGGTTGCTGCCATAGCGAAACTTGGGTTTCGGCTGGTTCTATTCGGCTCAGCCCAAGAAGGAAAGGAAACAAGACCTGGCTGGCTAGGATGGGGATTTTTTTATTTAATATTTATTTTAAATTTTTTTCAGAAATACTTGTCAGAAAATTTAATTTGCAAAATATGCACCGATCGCCCTTTTCCTGGGCGATCGTCCCATCTCCGGGCAATAGGTCTCCATGACCGTTAGGGGGTAACGGCCACGGGAGGTAGCCGTTACCTCTGTTGGAGCCATTGATTGTGGGGCCCACATATCGCTCGAAATATAGAGTGATCACCCGTTATAGGGGCAATAGGCGCCCATTTAAGCCTAGTTGGCCTCCCCTTTCTCTCATTCTCACCGAGCCACCCACATTCTCACCGAGCGAGCGAGACCGAGACCGAGAGCCGGGAGGAGATGAAGAGAAGAGCAAAGAAAAGAGAGAAGAGAAAAAAAGAGTGGAAAATAGAGAGAAAAAAGAGAGAAAGGGAAGAAGAGAAGAAAGTAGATCTGACATTTTCGCGGAGGTAAATCCGAAATTTTTTTTCCGCAAATAATGTATTATAGAATGCTTAGAAATGTAATGTAGTATGAATACTTTATAGTGAAATTTGTGTATTATTATAAAACATGGGCCCATGACGACATCAAATCCCCTAAGTGGCCATTATCTCGTTAATGTCATGGCCAACTAGGCATTTTCCAAATATCGTGGAGGTTTCGTATAATGTCGCATGGCCGTTTCGATTTGAAGGGTCGACCACCATCCTAGAGAGCATGCTCATCCTCCCGCGGATGACATGCGGGTCATACAATATGGGAGTGGAGAGATGGGCCTATTTGCTACGAGATCATCACTTTTCCTCGGTCTTCGAATAGCTGACGTGCGACTGTGGGAACCTCGCTATTGTGCAATGGTTTGACCACGTGCACGAGGGGTTCACTGGTCGCAGGTTCTACCAATGTTCTGATTTCCACGTATGTTCGCTCACATTTATTTTACACTGCCGCAATTATTATTTACTTGTCATTTGTTCTACCTCCAGTTACCAGACATTACGTACGAATGGACTCGGTAGATGGATGAGCCATACCCCACAGCAGCGTACACCTATATAACATATCTGCATGCAAGAATCGACCGCTTGCAAGCTAGACTGGATGCCACAGGAGGACCGACGCAACTAACAGGTTAGCAAAGGTCCGCATGGCCTCCCAGGTAGGCAGTCCATGCAGGCATGTCAACCGCATAACCAGTCGGCCCTTGACCAATCTATTAGCCGAACCATTCCTGTGTCAAGACCCTGCATGTCTTTGTGGATGCCACTACCCTGGCACACCCAGCCCCGGAGTCCTCCGCCGAAGAGCCATCATGCAAGAGGCCTATCCCGTGTACTATGACACGGAGTGGGAAGCCACTACTCGGTGTTCGTCTACTTGGTGCTCTTGCCAGTGCCACAACCCGTTTACCCGTCCGTGGTGACCAGTCATGCATGTCATTGCACCACCTATGTCATGAGTGCTTTCCAATGTATACATGGTACTTATGTATTTGTCAAATCCTCTAAAGGCGCGACGTCCGTAGTCATGTGCCATTTCCATGTATATCTATGTCGGAAATGCTTACCAGCTTTTAAATATGCCACGACCTACATGTCTATGTCGAAATAGGATGGATTTTCCACTGCTAAAAGTTTTTCTATACTCTTTTTCCTTCCTACCTCTCCACGCCCTACCGTTTCCGCTACCCCACAACCTGACCATCCTTGCCATGGCCATGGTTAGGGGCGTGGTGGTGGCAATGGTCAGACCAAGAGGAGGAAGAGAGAAAAGGGCTTCATGGGTTCAGTATATTTACTTTTCTGTTTTTTTTGGATGAGAAAGTCCTAAGGGCATACTGGTTATAAGGGTTGAGCTATGTGTATGCACTTCCTGAGGTTGTGGGTTTGAGCCCCGCCTAGCTCCCCTTTTTTTTTTTTTCCGATTTTGCAACAAATCTCCTTATTCTAGGGTGATCGCCCCAATCTCAGGCGATAGGGTGCATTCCAATACCGCGCGGCTTAACGGCCCGTTACTGGGGTTACGACAGCAGACCTATCGCCCAGAGATACGACGATCGCCCGGAAAAGGGGCAATCGGCGCCTATTTTTGTAAATTAAATTTTTTGACCAGTATTTCTAAAAAAAGATTTACAATAAATGTTAAATAAAAAAATCCTAGGATGGAAAGGAAAAAGGGAGAAGGAAGAATCAAAAAGAAAATGGAGTTTGTATTTGGAATTGAAAAATCTATTACTGAAATTTTTGAGATGCCACAATTAGATTCTGAAATCTCCCTCGATAGACAGGCAGTTGAGGAGAGTAGTATCTTGAGCTCCATGGCATATATTAGGAGAAAAATACGCATGATGGGTATGGCTAAGGAGAGACGATTGTGTTGGAAATCAAGACATTCATAAAATGGTGCTTTCTATGTGCTTTTGTATAACATCCGCTGTGCTGATATGTGTCACTAGTCATGAATTCCATTGTAACACGTGAGCATTTGGCTAGCAGGAGAAAAATATGCAGGATGGGTATAGCTAACGAAGAAGGTCTCTCTCCAGGAAACTCAAATTAACAAGCAATTAAATAGATTAAAAAGTAATAATTTGTTATATAAAATATAAAATAAATGGTACCTATCAACGATTGGGAAATAACTTCCCCGCCGAGGTTATTTCTTAATTGAAGGATGAAAACAGTCACTTTCTGCTAGGGTGTTGCTTTTGAGATGCTGCGGACTCACAGGGTGATGGAGCGGGCAAGACAAAGTATTTATCCTAATTTGGGTCTCTCAATGATGAGATAACAGCTCTACTCTAGCATGTATATATTGTATATGTTTTTGGGTGTGTGAGCCTGTTTCTTTTTCCTTATCTTTTTCTCCACCGAGGTGGACTTCTTTTTGCCCGAAGACTGGAGCTTTGCCCTCACCAATCATTTTCTTTCAACTAACGGCTTCAACTGCATTTGCATACCTATCAGCCATCTTCAGCACCTCATTAGACGACAGGTCAGCGTTGATCTGTAGGTCTTGAGTGAATCGGACATCTTTAACCCCTTATTTGAACAAGCAAACACTACAACAGGAGTAACATATAGCAACATGCACGTATGTTGCTATATGTACGTATATATGTTGCAAGCATCCATAGCATCATATAATGTAGATGATGTTATAGGTGGTGTTGCTGAGATATATACTGCAACACAAATTATGTGTTGCTATATATACACATATGTGATGCAAAATAGCAACATGTATTTAGCATCACATGTATTTGTACCATAGTTAAAATTTGTCAGCATCACATAATTGGTCTATTGCAACACAACTAATTGTGCTTGTAAATATAATTTATTTATTGCCCATATGTGAATAAAATATAATTATCACATAATTTTTACTTAATAATTCAATATAATTGAACACAAGCAACAAGAAATAATGAACAATGATTAAAAGGTAGATTACATTGCAATTAAATATATGTATTGTACATCACTGTGCTTACAAGCTGATATAAATGCCAAACTATGAAATATGACTAAGACTACTATATTATTCCTTAAATATCCTTGTGTTTTGATCCCTTGACAATCCTTGTTACTTGATCCCTCGACGAAGTACAAGATTCTTGCAATACGAACAAATATTACAATGTATTTCCCTACCTCCATCTGCCTTTTTCTCTTTCTATAGACACTTATATGGCTAATAGTAGTGCTGGTCCATCAGGTAGGTTGGAGTGTTGCAATCACAATGCCAACCTAACTAAATTAAATTTCCAAAGAAATCTTCTTAGGTAGCAAAGCTAGTTGAAGCACCTGAAGTTTGTCATAACATCCTACATAAAAGAGAATGTTAAAAAATCAGCTCTGTTTTGGCAAAATAATTGAATAGAAAAATAGCAAACATTTTCTTAGTACCAAGAAATCAAACAATGAAGATAATTTCTTCCGAGTTAGTTGCCAAAGGCAACTTCAGACTGTTATATGTTAGCTTAACAACACTAAACCTTCCCTGCAAACAAAATGTCATCACATATTAGTTTTGACAAAAAAAAATAACTATGCAGTTGATGATTCCTTTCAGTTAAATCCTCAGATAAACATGCAGTACCAGACATATTGAAAGTAAAAATAATATAAGAGACATATCCACTCCCTTAAACATCAAACATTCATCTGATCTCCCTAATAACGTATTAAGTAAATATTTCTAATGACAGTGATATAGGTCAATTTGGATAAATGTATAGTGAGAAAATGTATTCCTGAATTATTATAACAAGAACATTATGTATAAGGCCTTGTTACAAATTAACCATAATGAGATTCTATTAATAATTACAGGATCGATATGGCATCAACCTAAACAAACATTGTAGAAGGTTAGCACTGCAAATGGCACTCACCTAGTTGACTGCAACTCAACTGAAAGAGGCTAAGTATGTCTTTATTGAACTAAAAAAATATAGAAAAATAAGATGGCTCCAAAATTGAAAGCTCGTGAGTATATATCAAAATTCTAAGAGGAATTAACTCAAAGGGTTGTAGCTGAGCATGAGCTAGTGCAATAAAATTTGTATAGTGAAACAATACGTGAAAATAATATGTTAGTTTGAAAGAACTGAAGAAGGCAAGCCCATACCATAACACCATTGTGAGAATCTACATAGGCTAAAAGATGACAACATGATCTGCAAGTATATATTCTTCCACTATAATGTACTGACAGATTATTTTATTAGCAGATATAGCTGGAAAATCTGCCCTTTTGAATAGAAAGTTAAGGTTAAAGGAATCGTTAATCATGAGCATACTTCAATAATTCAGGAAGTAATAAATCAACAGGACAATATACTTAGGAAGTGAAGCTGAATCATCATGAAGTACATATCAAATTTGAAATAAGACTGACAACACGAGTACAATCGAAGTTCGATAATATGAAATATGACATACTAATACTACCACTAAATTTGTATGACAATAACTACTGCTACGACTACTACATGTGATTCCTTTTGATGAAGTAAAATCCAAATATATAATTCAACCATTGATCTTTTCAACCTACAAAAAATAGTAAAAAACATATGGATGTAAATATGAAGGACATGTGTAATGCAGTACAATTGAAGAAAGATTTAATTAACATACACAAAATGAAGGCCAAGCAATTGCTTTCCCTTTGACTTGGCCGATTGTCTTGTAGTTCTCACATGGCCTTACTAGTACCTCATGTTCTTCAATAGGATGATTTACACGCACTTTCCAAAATTCATTGCCTAGCTTGACACCACCAACTACTGCATGTGGATCACTACTTAAAAAAGTAGCATACGCCACTGGCATTTTATTTGGATATCTATTAGTAGTCCTGAGAAATACATTGGTCCCAACCTATATTGAAATTTGGCAGCCATCACAAAACAAGGCATGAATTAGATCTACCATAATTAGTATGACAAAGGAATCAGGAAATAAAAAAGCAACTATAACATACCTCCATTGTTGAAGGAAAGATCTTTTTTTTATGGTCTTGTCCCTTTTTCACAGTACCTTCCTGGTGCTTCTGCTTCTTGTTATGCTATGGTTATGCAAGACAAAAAAAATTTCTTACATCGAAAATTAACATTATGCAAGAAAAGAAATAGATGTAGTAATAAAAAATTTACCACTAATGTATCTTGTAGCTCGGTCATGGGGACATCTAGATCGGATACATCGCACTCAACTCTCTGCACATTAAATAAACAATGACAAAAAAGTGGTTATGACTAATCACTTGATCCACATTTTGACAGTACCTTTCTTTTTGACTGTATATGATGTGGGTGAAAATTATCGCAACAATTTGTCTCCAAATTCACCTACAATAGACATATAGAGGTTGAGAAAATTTGTTAACAAGAAGTACATGAAGAATTCATTTACCTCTGATGATATTTTGTTATCATGGCATGTGTCCTTATTTCGCAATTCTTCAATCAATATATCTTGTTTTTTCATATGTATATCTTGTTTTTTTACATGTTCTTCTAACTTTTTTAATTCTTGGATAAGGTGCGTCTCCATATCAAGTGATGACCCTTCTGAGGTTGTAACTTCTATGTTCTTCAAGCGGCGTGGCATATGGTCATAGGCTTGTTTAGGGATTGGAAGCAATCCCATGCCATGGACTTGTCCAGCTTTTTCATCACCTAAGACTTTGTGTAATGCATCTCCTTCCCATGCAACTTTTCCACCATTTTCAACCAACTCAGGTTGATCCTCCACAAGATTTTCCAACTGAGCCTATTAGCAAAAAATAGATGCATATCAGATTACATTACAAAGTGACACTTTAAGTATTATAAGTTATATGTAGCATACCACAAGCTCATGTCCATGTTTGCTCCTCTCTTTGTGTGTCGCAAGGTATACTCTTGCTCTATGTGGCTGCTTTTTTTGAGGATCATTTTGCCTCTAAAAAGAAGGTACAACAATATCAAGAAAAACATAGAGAAAAGTATATACTAAAAATATTGGACTTACCATGTCCTCGGCCTAACGAGCATAGCTCTTTGTCCCTGCCGTATGGGTTGTCTTCCTCATTGCACAACTTGTTTTGTTTCTCTCACTAAGTACCTATTGCAAAATACCGGTAATATAATATATATACATGTGTGCGTATGTAAAGTACAATGGAACCTTCATTACCTTTCCTTCTTTTGACTTCCAGTGGTTGACAATTGCAACCCAGTCATCCTCATCCACATCTTTTGGGCACCGCCTATACAGCCCAGACCTCTTCTTCTTCACATTAAACAAAGACTTCTTTAGTGTTGCTTTATATTGCCTCCAATCTCGTCCAATTGTTTTAAGTATCCATTTTTCACATAGTCGAGGGTACAAGAACTTGGTCTAAAATCAGTTAAAAATATCGAGTTAGTGTTAAAAATAGTTTAATTTGGCATTGTGTACAAACAACATGTTACAATGGTTAAAATGTAGAAGACCTGTACTAGCTGAAGTATTGTTTTATCTCCACCATTCTGTTTGACTAATCTCCAATCAGTCTTGCTAATTGGACAATATCCTCCATTTCTGGCAATAGTGCCTAGAAATTGTCCTAGAACTCCACCTGCCCTCCCAATAGGTTGTCCCAGCTTGTTGCATTTCACTTCTATTCGTCGACCTGGTGGAAGATTCCAAACATCTGGTAACAAAGTTTCTCCACGTGTCTTTATTGTATTGTCTTCACCTATATAATTATATATTGAAAGCAAAATAATTTAGGATCAAATAGAAAAATTGTTGAATGATATAGTTATTACTTCTTGTAAATACATTTATACCTAACATGTCAGGGTCACTGTCATCCTGCTGCTCAACTTGGATATCATCTTTATTTGATGCTTTAGATTGAAGCACTACTTCATGTTCTAGCTCTACTTGTTCACTCCTGCTATTGTGGCTTTCATCAGCATAGGGATCTCCACTCTGTACTACAATCAGCTCTTTTCTTGTACGCATTTTCCCTATAACTTGAAATTGTTGTTATCATTACCATTTGGTGCTAGAAAGTTACAAGTTCATAATAATTGATTGCAGCAACCAAGATGTGTAATACCATTGTTATAGAAATCAGAAGGAAATTTTTAAAGGGAAGAAAACATTTCAGTTAGTAAAGTGAAATACAGTAGTTGTATTGACCAAAATTGATGGCCTTGAGAGGTACAAATTGTGCGTGCAGTTCCTTTAAAAGACAAAAAAATGGCAGAAGTGCAGAGTACAAAAATTTAAAAGTAGAATGTAGCTATACTCATGCAAGGTGAGGTGAATAATTCTAATATGATAACAGGATGAAACTTGAGAAAAAACAAAACAAAAGATTTCCTTTTTTGTTTCTAGCCAGTTCAATAGAACTTAGATTTTCCATACATCCTCTCTGCTTGTAGGATAATTGTATCAGGTTGTATACCATTAGATTGAATTTTGAGACAGCACCATGGTATATACAGTTCTGTACCGCTGCTAGCCATGAGCAGCATGTCAAATAAATTCTTTTAGAGACAAGCAGAATGCTCAATGATGCTATTCCATTATGCATAATTCAGACAAATCTCATGCATTGAACAAATATAGTTTTCAGAGTAATTGCACACTTCTTCACAAAAATGTAGTTCTATTTTCATTTATAGCACAAATACATCAGTAACTGCCTCATGACTTTGATTGCTGAGAAGAAGTGCCAAATGGAACAACAAGAATCAAAGAGAAATATACAAATATTGTTAGTCTTTTTGCACTTCCATTAGAAAGCAAAAGCTGGAAGAGTTGAATGAGGTTTGCCCTCAGAATTTATACAAGTATCCTGCTAATAGAATTTTATGAAGCGGTCAATCTGACTGTATGAAAAATTATTAACACCTATCTCATTATTATCACTAACCTGTAAGTCAAAAAGCTTGCACAGCTAGAAATCTTTGGTTAAGTCTCCAAGTACTTCAAGTTCTAACAAAAATTGCTTCCTGGTAAGAAAGGTTATTACATTAATGATATTTGAGATTATTTATAAGCAACATACTGCACAGATGCAAGGGGCAGAACATGAAACGGTCAATCTGACTGTATCAAAAATTATTAACAACGTAGCAGTAATCTATCACACACTCTTGAAGTCCTGCTCTAAACGCTTGATAGCTTGTACACAAACAGTCAGTTAGAAAAACATATTAATAGCACCATTCTGTGTTGAATTATCACACACTACCGCAGTAAATGACTTAGCATCTTTGCATAGCATCCACACTACTTTTCTGGTTTATACCAACAGCAATGACAGTCAAGCACTGATCCTTTTGGTTAGACTCCTGTAGTCCTGCCGGAGCAAATCACTTGGAGAACTAGATAGCTAGGTAAGTCCTGGCTTCGAGATAAAACCAAGTCATTGTTCATATGATATTGCCCACGCCTAAAGATAAATGGAATTGCAATCTATCAGAATGACAGATTTATATTGGTGTAGCAGAGCATTTTAACATCAATTGTTGTGTATCACTTTTTTGCTGTAAAAATTGATCGTTGACAGTTCAGATAATCTAATGCACAGTCAAGGGTCTATTGATATATTACACCATCAAAAATGTTCAGTGATTTATACCACCATCCCACCAAAATCATGTATTTATCAAATCTAGCCAGCTGATATTTACATTTCCTAATATAAGCATCACCGCTTATCAATATGATGATCGATTATTATAGTTATCTTTAAAATAAGTTCTATTAACAAAATCTATGTGAAATTACGACCATGTGTCAGTGACCTTTTTACCTTGCTGACTTGCATATGAATTTTCGTTGTCAGAATCTCTGGAGTCCAAGCATCAGAGGTATCGGAGCATCTTATCTGAGTTGCTAGACATCATAAGCACTAGACCTTCTTATCTGGCTGATAATCTGGGTAGCGGCAGGGAGGGGTGAGCAGGAAGCGGCAATGGTGGCGCTGGCGAGCGACGGCGCTTGACTGCAGCGGCGTTGGGAAGGGGCGGCTCTGGGAGATGGCAGCACTGGGGTGAGCAGGAAGGGCGGCACGGCGGGTTTGTGGGCGTGTGGGAGTGGCGGCGTTGTGAGGGGCAGCGGTGGAGAGGGAGATCTAGACTGCTGGTGGAGAGGGAGATAGGGCGGGGCGCCGCACGATGGGGAGGGATTGAGAGGAGGGAGCGCTGCCTAGTGGAGAAGGGAGCAGGTGGGCAACGGCTGAGATGGAGAGATAGGCACGATGAATGTGGAGAAGAGAGATGGATAAAGCATTCGCGCGCCCATGGAAAAGGAAAACTAGTTTCGCGCGTAGTCAGCTACGTAAAAAGGTGGGAAAATTTGGCGTTGCCGCGTGGACGGATTCTCATTTTTACATAGCTGCAGCAGCAGTCTAGAGTAATATATTTTTACCCGTTTTTTAATATTCTTTTCAACTCAAAATCAGATTATAAACTACAGTAAAGTGTTTGTTACTTTTTACAAACCAAAAGCTTTGGTGTTTATAGCCATTTTTTAAAGATATTAGTATTTCTTCTCAAAGGTTTCAAAACCAATTTTTAATTTGGCCTCTTGAATGCCTATGAAGAGCCCATTGCCTTTTTAAATTATAATCCACATGAATTTTCAGTTGAAAAGAAAATATGTTAGAATGTGAAACGATTCATTTCTATCTTCAGTTCGGAAAAAGTGAAGATTTGGTTCCTTGATAAGTAGTGATTCCAGGTTGAATAAAGTGTTAATTTGGTCACTATGTTGTCCTCCATCTTGCCCCGTCTCCATCTTCCTCCTCCAAGCCGCGCCACAGGCTCTCCCCTTGCTCGCTATGTCGTCACTATGTTGTCGCCACCACCCCACACGATGATGAGGACATTACTTGCAAGGATATAAACATGGCTTCTACTACTTCGACGACTATGTCCACCATTTCGACTACGTCGACTACTTCCCTTACTTTGCCGGAGGGACGAGAAGAACATCAAATGGGCTTGATTCCTTTGGCCAAGCCGTTCACGCCATCAACACGAAAGGTCCAGCATGGCGTCACCAAGACCCAACAACCTCTCCCACATCCAACCAAGCCCAAGTCCAAGCCTAAGTCTCCAGAAGGCCCAATTCGGCCGTCTGCAAGCAGTCTGTCTTCAAACGGGCGCCCAGGCCACATACGGAGTCTGGTATTTTAGATTGTTTGCTTTGCATCTTGTTCTTGCTCGTTTATTCTATTGCGTGCAAGAATTAGCCTTTGTGCCGAAGTCAATCGAGCGCGAACACGGTTGATAACAACAGGTGTGCTGGTGTAGCGATTGGAAGGATTCGATCTTGCGGGATTGGAAGCCTTGTCTCGTGAACGTCCTCATTCTACCAAAAGTAGAACCTATCGGAAGATCGGGCCACCGTGCGCGTCACAAGAGGAGGATGAGAGTAAGAGAGGGGAAAGGGGAGACATGTTGTAGAGAGTGAGAGGAGATGATTGGAGATTAAAGATGGAGAAGATTAATTAAAATAAATGTTAGTATGACATATAGGCCTGATGTATTACATGTGGATTGTCATGTCGTTTGCAACTTATGATGCCGCGCTGCTAAAGATCGCCACGTGAATTGCCAAATCACCCAAAACCAATGTCTGACCGGTAAGGAGTCAAATTGGTAAGGTTTTGACCATTCGAGGACCATCCGGTACCAGATAAATCAATTTAGCCAATTAGAGCGGACTCTCCTATTATCCACTCCTTTTTTTTTGAGCTTATGTGCTTATCTCTGTTTTCGAGAACTCTATGATTTTTTAGCCCATTTTTTAAATAAGGGTTTCAAAAAATCATGAAGATATTTTAGAAATATTAGGAACCCATTTTTAAAACGTTTTGATCCTAGAATTTGACTTAGTAGCCCTACCTACGACTAGAAAAGTATCATATTTTTTCTAACTCTTTGTTTCTCCCTAAATTTTTCTAACTATTTCGGTACCGTCAAATTTTCCCTCCAAATTTTGTAACAATGTAAATTTCTCCCTCCATTAAATTGAATTGAGAAGATGATAGCCATGTCTTCCCTGCGATCTGTGCTGGGCATCTCCGTTGTTCTAGGAGGTTATATGGATTTCCTTTTTTTGTCTCTAGCTAGCTCAATAAAACTTAGATTTTCCATCCATTCTCTCTGCTTGCAGGATAATTGTGTCAGGTTGTATACCATCAGATTGAATTTTGAGACAGCACTATGGTACATACAGTTTCAGAGACAAGAAGAATGCTCAATGATGCTATTCCATTCTGCATAATTCAGACAAATCTCATGCATTGCACAAATATACTTTTTAGAGTACATTCACACTTCTTCTTCATAGAAATGTAGTTTTATTTCTTTTTTATCACAAATACACCAGTAACTGCTGACCTTCAGCACTAAGGGAAAAAAACTGACCTGTGGTTCATATCTGGCTTGATTGTTCAAGACCATTATGAACCAAACAGAAGATGCGAGTTCACATTCTAACAGTTGCTTCACATACTTTCATTGCCCATATGAAGAGCATCAGCAAATGACATTGGACAAGTGTCAACCAAGATCAAATACAATTCATAAAATCGAAAGCTAGGCTACCTCCATTTATTACATTAAAAGTGAGGGCAGGCATGATGAGCTCTGCTCTTTGGTTGCTGCCAACTCTTGAATGTGTTCATACAAAGGAACTCTTAAAATAAACTACATGTGAATAATAGGCAGATAATACATAATTGTTCCCTTTTACATATGAAGTTTATTGAATGTCATCTATAAAGAAGAAAAGGCAAGCAGATTGCAGGAAAGCACGTCCTTTTTTGCGGGACCAACATTGCTGTGGAAATATCCTGAAGATGACAAAAAAGCTTAATCATCAAGGTGCACTGTTCCAAATGAAATAATTATGATGAAACACTAGATTGAAAGACACATACCTTTATGAAATAAAGATTGCATCAGCTATGTTTCATTGTGCGGTTCATTATTATCTGCATCCACGGTTATACCCTCGACATCTCTTCTAACCCAATGCTGGCCACTTCTTTTCTTGTTAAACATATTCCCAAGGTGTGACACATGGAATGGCTCACTTTCTATGTCATCTATCCATTCGTCATCACCGGTGTCATATATATCTCTAGGTTTCATCTTCATGACCACAAACCACCCAGGGTTTATTTGATCTTCGACATAAAACACTTGATCAGGTTGATTTGCAAAAATAAATGGTTCATGCTTAATCTTTTCTCCTGTATGTATCAAATGAGAGAAGTTGACAAGCGTGTACCCATATTCATCCTTTTTAATCCCTTTTCCATTAATAACATCAACCCAATCACACTTAAACAATATTACTGAAAACTTGACATAGTTCAACTCAATAATATCTATCACCCTCCCGTAATATGCCACATCACGTAAAATAGGATTTGCATCACCTGCTTCAGTATATCTTGATGTTTTCGCGGTTAGTACTACTCCACTATTTTGTGTCACTCCATCAAAACGTTTAGGCCTAAACCGAAACCCTCTTGTGTTGAAAGCACGATACCTTTTTGCCACTTGAACTGGCCCACGAGCTAGCCATCTAATATCTTCTTTAATACTATTTATGCCATTTTCCCTCTCCAAACTCATTATCTGCATAATTAAACTAATTCAATAAATGACTTATGTGGTACATCATAAAAGGGTGTGACATGTAGAACTTACATGAGCTCTAAACCATTCATGGAATTTATCATTTTGCTTATCCTCAATAAATTTTGGGCTGAGTAGACGTGGTGGATATTTACTCTTGATCTCATTAGCATGAACTCTGTACATAAATCCATATTCTGTCAAGTGAGGAAATCAAATAGCAAAATTGTTGAAGAAAAAAATATTACCTAAGAAATCTATTTACATCTGGACAATTGAACAATACATATCTGTGTGCTTGTACTTTTTCCAAATTCGATAGAATATACTTTCTAGGATTTCCTAGTGGTTTTCCACCACAAGGAAATAAAGTTGGCTGTTGTTCATTACTAGAAGTTTCGAAGGACTCGTCATTATCATTGTTCCGTGAAGTTTGATTATGCTTGGTTTCAAAACCTTTTAGATATCTTGAACAAAATGTCATGCACTCATCTGCCAAATATGATTCAGCAATACATCCTTCGGGATGAGCTGTATTACGCACAAATGACTTCAACAAACATAGGTACCTACACAACCAAAACCAGATATAAATGTTAATAATCATGTATTGGAAAAAGAACAAAGAAAGTTAGGTTATTCTATGCTTGTTTCTCATAGGAATACCTTTCCACATAGTACATCGATCGATAACAAACAGGACCTCCAATTTTTGCCTCTGTTGCTAAATGAATTACTAAATGCACCATGATTGTAAAAAATCCAGGTGGGAATATCATCTCCATTCGACATAATGTCAATTTAATTCGCTCCTCCAACTTCTCAAGTTCATCTACATAAAGGACTTTCGCACAAAGTTCCCTAAAATATGCGGATATATCAAACAAAACGGATGTAACATTATCTGGAAGCACACCCCGTAGGGCAACCGGTAGAAGTTGTTGCATTAGAATATGACAGTCATGACTTTTTAGGCCTGATATTTTCCCTTCGGTAACATTCATACACCTTGAGATGTTTCCTGCATATCCATCTGGAACTCTTATATTATGAAGGACTTCACAAAATTGTTGCTTTTCTTTCTTCGACATGGTATAAGAAGCTGGAGGCAAGTAAAACTTATTAGAGGATCTTCTTTGTGGATGAAGCTCTGGTCTAATGCCCATTTCCTGCAGATCTTGCCGTGCTTGTAGGTTGTCTTTTGATTTCCCTGCTAGTCCTAAAAGTGTGCCACATATATTATCACACACATTTTTCTCTATGTGCATTACATCAAAATTATGTCGGAGTATATTGAAGTCCCAATAAGGCAAACAAAATAAGCCACTGACACACTTCCAAGTTTTTGACTTCTCAAAATCATCAATTGCTTTAATCTTATGCAAAACAGAAATTTCAGAATAAGCGTCAGGTTGTAATCTATGATCCTGAGTTCCATCGAAGGATTCAGCATCGTCTCGGAGCTTGTCACTAGCAGGTAGAAATCGGCGATGTCCCATAAAACAATACTTGTGACCATGTTTCAACCGTTTATAACATGTTTCTTCACGACAAGCCAAACAAGCAAACCGACCATTCACGCTATACCCTGCCAGAATCCCAAGCCCAGGGTAATCACTCACAGTACACAATACAGCAGCACGAAGTTGAAACATCTCCTGCCGAGATGCATCATATGTAGGTGTACCAACCTCGAATAATTCAGTCAGTTCTTCATAAACTGGCTCCATGAGTACATGCAAATCCTTACCAGGATAAGATGGTCCAGGAATTATCAAGGCAAGCATAAGAGATGAAGCTTTCATGCATAACCAAGGAGGAAGGTTATAGGGTACTAGGACAACAGGCCAACAACTATAAGTTGAACTCATCGTTCCAAATGGATTGAACCCATCGCTAGCAATTGCAAATCTAATATTTCGAGGATCTGATGCAAAGTCTGGATACCTGGAATCAAATGCCTTCCATGCCTCTGAATCTGCTGGATGACGCAATGCCCCATCCTTTGTGCGTCCCTCATCATGCCATCTTGAAGCTTCTGCTGTTTCTTTGTGCATAAAAAGCCTCTTAAGCCTTGGTTTAATTGGAAAGTATCGTAACACTTTCCTTGCGGTTGCCTTCTTCCTTTCCTTCTTCAATAAAGTTGTTCTATTTTCTATATTTTTCCACCTTGAAGTTCCACATGTCAAGCAGTAATCATCATTTGCCTTTTCTTTACGATAAAGTTGGCAGTTATTTGGACAAACATGAATTTTCTGATAACTAAGACCAAGCTTCCCAATTATCTTCTTAGCATTAGCAAATGTTCCAGGAATGTTCTTCCCATTAGGTATGGCCAATTGCAAAATTGCTAGCAAATCATCTATAGATTTGTTACTCCACTTGTTAATGCATTTTGTGTGAAACAAAAGTACAAGAAAAGAAAGTTTTGATAGTTCACACCCTTCCCATAATGGTTCATCAGCATCTTTAAGCAAATTATAGAAGTTCTCTGTTTCCTTATCCGGTCCAATTTTTGAACAATCTGGAACATCAGAGTCATTCAATGGAGGCTCACTGTCTATGTATCCAAACGCATCTTGAACTAGTTGGTGCATACCAATGTTTGTGCTATCAGGTGACCGTGACTCTTGGTTAGCATGGGTATATTCTGTAGTTTCGCCATGACAACTCCATATAGTATATCCCCGTACAATTCCATGACAAACTAAGTCATCATATACTTCATCTCGATGCTTTAAATATCTATTGACACATTTTAAACATGGACACCTTATCTTGGCATTAGGACTTATATCCTTATACGCAAACTCAAGAAAACCCTCTATCCCTTTCAAATAGTCTGTGTTTGGTCTACGGGAACTAAGCAATTTCTTCACAGCTTCTAACTCCATCGACATTATCCAACAAATTTGATCTCTTGTTGCCTCGGAAAGTCCAACTGATAAATCAAAGAATCGTGTAATTACAGATCTTTGAAAGAACTACATCTATCTCATTATTATCACTAACTTGTAGGTCAAAAAGCTTGCACAGCTAGAAATCTTTGGTTAGGTCTCCAAGTACTTCAAGTTTTAACAAAAATTGCTTCCTGGTAAGAAAGGTTATTATATTAATGATATCTGAGATTATTTATAAGCCTCATACAGCACAGATGCAAGGGGCAGAACATGAAATGGTCAATATGACTGTATGAAAAATTATTAACAACATAGCAGTAATCTATCACACACTCTTGAAGTTCTGCTCTAAACGCTTGATAGCTTGTACACAGATAGTTAGTTAGAAAAACATATTAACAGCTCCATTCTGTGTTGAATTATCACACACTACAGCAGTAAATGACTTAGCACCTTTGCATAGCATCCACACTACGTACTTTTCTGATTTATATCAACAGCAATCACAGTCAAGCACTGATCCTTTTGGTTAGACTCCTGTAGTCCTGTCAGAGCATATCCTGTCGGAGCATATCACTTGGAGAATTAAATAGCTAGGTAAGTCCCTCATTGAAGAGCACTTGTACATTATACATTATTATTTAATATTCATTTAGGCTTCAAAATAAAACCAAGTCATTGTTCATATGATATTGCCCACGCCTAAAGATAAATGGAATTATAATCTAGCAGAATGATGGATTTATATTAGTGTAGCAGAGCATTTTAACATCAATTATCATATATCACCTTTTTGCTGTAAAAATTGATCGTTGACAGTTCAGATAATCTAATGCACAGTTCAAGGGTCTATTGATATATTACACCATCAAAAATGTTCAGTGATTTATACCACCATCCCACAAAAATCATGTGTTTATCAAATCTAGCCAGCTGATATTTACATTTCCTAATATAAGCATCACCAGTTATCAATATAATGATCGATTATTATAGTTATCTTTAAAATAAGTTCCATTAACAAAATCTATGTGAAATTACAACCATGTGTCAGTGACCTTTTTACCTTGCTGACCTGCATATGAATTTTCGTTGTCAGAATCTCTGGAGTCCAAGCATCAGAGGTATCGGAGCATCTTATCTGAGCTGCTGGACATCATAAGCACCGGACCTTCTTATCTGGCTAATAACCTGGTTGGCCTCATCAAACTTGTAAGCTCTCTCATAGACGAAGGCAACCACAAGATAAAGCTTCCTCTTGTCGATGCTTGGATCAGTGTGCCGAGGTCTTTCTGAGCGCTGGTGCTTGGGAGCAGCGGGGAGCGGCAATGGTAGTGCTGGTGAGCGGCGGCGCTTGACTGCGGCGTCGTTGGGGAGGGGCGGCACTGGGAATGACGGTGCTGGGGTCAGCAGGAAGGGAGGCACGACGGGTTTGCGGAGTGGGGGGAGGGGCGGCGCTGGGAGGGGCAGTGGCAGCACTGGGGACGGGCAACGACTAGGAGGGGCGGCTGCAAGGATGTAGGATGCGTTTGATGTGAGGCGGCGCTCCAGATGTGGTGGAGACGGTGTCCAGAGGTGGGGGGCGACGCGCTGAACGCGTGGATGTAGGATCTGGAATTTATCTGCCTTGTGGCTACTAACAATGGGGAGAGCAAATCGTATAAAAATAAATTCCATATAAGTTGCGTGAGTTCAACACAACTAACCCGCTGGATAAGTGGGCTACGTTCCATTGCTATTAGACAGAGATCGTAAGTTCGATCTCCATGTCCATGTTTTTCCCAACCTTTTTTGTTTGAATTTTAAACAATCCAAATTTAGTTATGATTTGTTGTCAAAGATGCTCCAAAATTCAAGTAGCCACCGATTTTCGCATGCAACCGTTTTGTTTGAATTTCCAAAAATTCAATTTTCGCTTGAATTATTTTGTCAACAAATTCCAATTCCGGTAAACACGTTTTTGGCAACCTTTTTGTTTGAATTTTAAATAATCCATATTTTGTTTGGATTTTTGGTCCAAAAAAGTTCCAAAAAATGTAGTAGCCACCGATTTTCTCGTGCAACCTTTTTTGTTTGAATTTCAAATAAATCAATTTTTGTTTTTTTGGTCAAAAAAATTCTGAAAATACCAGTAACCGCTAATTTCCACAACTTTTGGGTTTGACGTCCAAATAATTTAAGATTTGTTTGAAATTTTTTGGTTCATTTTTTTAAAAAAATCGTCAACTGTCAATTTTTGGCCTTTCCAGTCGCCCAATAAAAGTATTTTTTGTTTACAATTCAAATTTTCTTTGAATTGTTTTTCCAGAAAATGCAAAAATTAACTGTAACACTAATTTTCAGCCTTACCAGGCTCTCCCCCGGTAAAAATTTTAATCAGTAAAGTTTCCCCGGTCATTATTGTCTGGATATACTAATTTTGTCATATAACAATATGTCTATTAAGTGATGATGGGTGATAGACTCGTTATGTTCAAGCCAATGATTTTGCACATAGATGTTAGCAACACAAAATATCTGATGCAATATAGCCACTTTGCAGCACAATCTATATGTGATGCAGGTGTGTGTTACAGCAGGTAGGCATTGTGAGTTTTCCAGCAACACAACCTATATATGATGCAAAGTGTGTGCTGGAATAGGCTAATCTTGTTGTAGTGAAAGCACTGCATCGTCTGACACAGTGAGGGCAGTATTGCGGACCGGAATGAAGCATTGGAAAAAGTGTCTTAGACTTTCTCCATCCACCTATATTAGGCGATGGAGATCATCTTCCTTGCCTGGGCGTGTGTAACAGTTCTAGAAATTGCTTCTAAGAACGTCACACAGCTATTCCCAACTCTGGATTAAGCCCTCCCTTTGGTTGAAAAACCAGATACAGGTTGATCCCTCCAAGACAACAGGAAGGTAATTTGCCATAACCCCTTCATCACCTTCTAGTAGCGAGGATGGTTGTGGCATAAACAGTGAGGAATTTGTCAGGGTTTTGAGTCTCGTTGAATCGCTCTATGTGCCCGGGCTTGAATTTCCCAAGCCAGACGACGTCATGCAATGCAACAGAGAATGCTCGACACCCGTAGGTTAGGGCAGCGCGCCCCGTCATTCGCACGCTCGTCTCCACGGCTGCGTTCCTCGATTCTAGGGCCTAGTCGGGAGAAGACTTCCCGACACATGTGGTGTGGGGACCTGACGGAGATGGAGTCCGTATCGAGATCCCGTCCTGGACGGTATGACTGCTCCCACTCATGGAACTCCCCTGGGTATCACTTTGGTGGTCGCTCCAACGTGGGCTATCTCAGGCATGCACCATAGAGCTCTACCGGGTATCACTCCGGTGGTCGCCCTGACGTGGGCCAGCTCGGGCATGCATCGCCCGAGCAGAACTTTGAGTTCTCTCTCCGCGTGAATCACTATGCCGGTCATCCCAGGAATTGCTCCAAGTTCACCTATGCTCGCCCGATTTAGGAAGATCCATCTCGTACGCTAGACGCTCCAAGCCTTCCACCATGGCTGCTCTCTTGGCGGCAAGGTCATTCCTATTCGGGTTAGATTGAAATCTGCACACCATCGTAGCTAACACCTAATGTGCTCTCTGCTTTGCTGAAGCAATGGAGTCTGTGAGTCTTAGCACAGAGGTCGCCCCTGCGCGGGGGTGTGCGGAGTACAGGCTACCCTGCGTGAGAATGGTTCTCCATGCGCTCGGGTGCTACCTCTTGCCCGGGCTTTCATATTTGCTAGGGTATGGTTCAAGGAATCCTCTAACCATTCCCTTACAGCATCATCAGCCTGGTGCTGATCACCCTCTGAAGCATCATTGGCCAGACTGATATCGTCGTCAGCCATATTGACGTCCCGGGCAAACACAGAGCATTACAGGACATCATAGTATCCCCATGGAAAGCGCTGTCAGCGACGGACCCCATGTCATAGTCCAGAATATCTAGACCGTCATAGAGTTCATCATCGCCCCCATCGATCATGGGGATATCCCATTCTGGAATCACTCGAAATTGGTCTAGCAGGGGCTCCGAAACATACTCCAAGCCCTTGCCCTCAGAATGAGAGCGAAGCAGGTGCATGCATGCCTGAGTTGCGGGAGAAATCTCTAGGACTATGCATACGGTTTAATTAGTAAATACGGTTCGGTAAATATATTTTTTAAATACGGTATTTGAAACAAGATACCAAATTTAACAATTAAAACTTCGGTTTGGTATCGGTAAATACCAATAAAAATAGGTTCGGTATTGGTAAATACCAAATTTACCATACGCCTGTATGGGTACAGATTCACTGATTCAAATTGTCACTTTTTGGGTACTCAAGTTAATTACCCATGACCAATTATCAATTAACATTCATCAAAAACACTAAAACAACAACAAATATGAGTGCATACTGTACATTGTCTTTTCAGACTTAACAAGCAGGCTAGCCATTGAACAAACAATTTGCAACAAAAGTCATCACTGATTAGTTTGGTTTTTGCTGTTTACCATGGTTTACACTCGGTTTTTACCGAAAAAACTAAATACCAAACCTCGACATTTTTCTATACCGTCCCGTATACCAAAAACCGGTCAAACTGGTTTGATCGGTTTGGTTCGGTCTTTTTGGGGCGCTTTTTTTGGTTCAGGAAAACCATGAACAGCTCGGAGTGACCATCCAGTTCAGTGATCTTTGGCACCTCTCCATCGGTGTAGCACCCATCATGATCATCTACATCATCAAACATGAAAAGATCCTAAGTATCCTAAGAGTTCAGCATCCCAAAGGAGTTCCTTAGTAAAGGAACTCATTGGATCCCCACGGACGGCGTTAGCTGTCAACGATTGGGAAATGGTTTCCCTACCGAGTTTATTTCTTGATTGAGGGATCAAAACAACCCCTTTCTGCTTAGGTGTTGCTTTTGAGATGTTGTGGACTCACAGGGTGATAAAGTGAGCAAGACAAAGTGTTTATCCTGGTTTGGACCTCTCAATTGTGAGATAACAACCCTACTCTAGCGTGTATGTATTGTGTTTGTTTCTGGGTGTGTGAGCCTGTCACCTCTAGTTATTCATCCTCCTGTTTACAAAAACATTGGGCGTATATAGGCTTCAGAGAAGCTAACGTACGAGGTTATTAATCGCCCTAATTAATCACCATTATTTACAATAAATGTGGGCTTTAAGTACACACGTCGATTACCACCATGTTCGGATCGTGGGTAACGACTCGAAGGAAGTAGGGATAGTGGACACGTGACGCCTCACCGAGCATCCAGTCGCCAAGTGTAACCACCTCGACCAGATCAGAGCTTAGCGGTGCTAGCCTTGGGCATAAGGGTCCTAAGCAGGTGTTATGCCTAGTACCCAAGAAGAGATCTTGCCTGATCCAGAGGAACGAATCGGGCAAAGATCCTGCCAGGTCAAGCAGGTCGACCGGACAGGCCTCTTGGGAATGACATCTAAGGGCACATTTTAAGATTTCGAACTGCCAGTGGCACACCTAACCCGTAGGCGTTATTCAATCCCTGATAGTACCCAACTATACCCACTTGTATTATCTACCTTTTTAAAACAAGACGTGACAAATTCCATTGGAATCCAGCTCCATCTGAACCCTTTCTAGTTCTAGTCCATCCAAGGCTACGAGGTGGGCCTTTCATGTGGCCCAACACGTCTGTGGGCTCCAAGCGAGCCAAGCCTACTGCTGCAAAGGTCCTTAGTCTATAAGATTTGCCTCACGACAACCAAGCCCACTGAAACTAGGTGGACGGCTCAGTCCGCAGGTTTGACCCCACGGACCCACAGGTAGGCAAGGCCCATCTTGGCAGCGCCTAACACCATGAGACACGTGGCGCCCGGCCATGGAAAAAATTTACCGCTCGCATCGGAGGTCTCCATGCTTGTAGTAGGGATGGCAATGGACCATTGCCAGGCAGGAATGGTCTACCGTCCTTGTGTCTGATACAACAAAACTTTTCTGTTTTCCGTTCCCGTTCCTAGGTTTGGAAATGATTTCTCCTCATCTTTATATCTTTGGACTTACTTGAGCTCGGGATGCCGCTGGAGCTCACACATGCGTCATCATAGCGCATTGCTAGGAGCTCATTGAGGACGTGCAGTTGCCGCAACTCACGTACACGCTGTCGTAGCTCGTCGCTAAGAGCTTGATGGAGGCTATGCAATTGCCACAGACCGTAACCAGCATCGCAGTTCTGCACTCCTATTGTCGTGTCCAAATTTGCAAGGCACGCCGAAGAAGCATCATGCAAGACAATCGAGGGAGGAGATCAGGGTTGATGGTGCCATATGGGGCGGGGAGAGAGGGGAGAGGAGCGAGCACGAAGAGGAAGAAGGATGGTGTGCCGGCACGACACGCATGAGTAAGAAGTAGGAGGGCGCTGTGACCTAGGATGACATAAAAGGAGAGAAGGCGGGGTATGTGGGTGCTAGTGCGGCATTGCCCATGTGGGTTTAGGGTGATGGTTGGGAAGAAGGGGTCAGGGTGGAGTGGAGTTAGGGTTAAGGGTGGGGTGGATCATGGGGACTAGGATAGGATCGAAGTGTACTTGTTGTCTCCCAATTTTGGAGAAGCCGATTTAGTTAGAAGGTTCTAGAATCGACTAAGATGGGCCGGCTGCGGAGATAAGTTATTATAGGCCGGATCGGCTATGGCAAGATGAGACTGTATCGGATTATTAGGTAACTTAGGGAAGGTCTTAGGTAAACATGTCTAGTATTGAGTCAAAAATCATATGGAAAATGAGTTAGAGTCCTATGCGGTTAAGTCGTGAGTCTTGTAAATAAGTAGTCGATAGCGGTGTGTAAAAGGTCTAGCACTATATGGCTCAAAGCTCCCTAGGTGGTTTATGAAGAGATTATTTTAGTTTTGGTGATGATGACATTGTGATGAAGTCTTGTTGCCTTGGTGGTGAAGAGGTCCAAGGTTAAGGATGTTTTAGGAAGAACTCAAGAGTCGAGATGAGTTCATCTAGAATTAGGTGTTTTTATTGTTTATCTTGTTCTTGGAGGGGTTTGAGATGTTCTTGGAGTTGTTGAAGCATGTTTCCCATGGTTGCTCATTGAGGTTAAGTTTTAGAGAGTGTTAGAAGTCTTTAGGCCTCTTTGTCAGTGCTGACATAGTGGTGCTGTATGGTACGGGGTACCAAACAGCACCCCGTTTCATCGTTTCCAGTAGGGTTTCTGAGTACTAGTGTGCACGTCATATGCTACGGGTACCAGACCGAGGTACCAGACGTCGTGCCGTCTGGTCTTTTCCAGAAAGGTTCTGAACGATGGAGTGCACGCCGTATAGTACGGGGTACCAGACTGTCACATACCCAAATTTTCAATTTTGGTGTAAAAATTTTTTCGTAAAAAGTTATAATTATGTTTTTATGATCATTCTCAATTTTTAAAGAATTTTCTAAACTAAACTCCTATTTATTCCCTAAAAGAAAATACTCTATCTATTTTCCAAAAATATAAATTCCTTAAAATAATAAAAATTATTTCATATTTGAATTCTATTCATTTTTATGGATTTTTAGAAATTTATTTCATATTTTTAGGAGCTTCCTTTAGCTCTCTATGAATTTTCTAAACCCTAACCAATTTATGAAAATCCCTTTTATCCTAATTCCAAAATTTTCCTTATTAAGGCAATTATGGGAATACGCTTTCCCCTTATGGAAATGCGCTTCCACTTACCCGTCCCCACTGACTATTGGGCCCCAACTGTTAGCTTCTAACCCTAATCCGACGGCACCCACTGTTTCCTCATCTGATCCAACGGCTACCCACCTTCTTCCTCCTCCCACCGTTCCTCCGCCCTGCTCCACCCACCGGCGCTGCCACCGCCCATTCGGAAACACCACCGTTGCTGCACCAGTCCAAGCCCCACCCTAGGTTCAACGCCACTGGATAGCTCGCGCCATCGCCGACCCGCTTCGCCACCTCATCGGCCTCATCCACCTCCGACGGCCACCCAGTCCGCCGCCGCCACCTAGTACCGCCGCCGCCGCCATAAAGCTCCCTAAACGTGCTCGCTACTCCATTTCCAACCTATAAAAACTCATCCTCGGCGTCGCAACTTCCCCCAAGCCTCACCTCTGCTCCCTTCTCCCCATCAGCCGCCCCAAGCTACCCTTACCGCCGTCACCTTCTTCAACTCCGGCGACCCCTTCCCTTACCGTTTTCGTCCCTATTAGCCCCGATTCCAACAATAAAAACCACCCACTTCTCACCGCAAACCCAATCCAACATTCATCTAAGCCTAACCCTCATCGGAAAACCCCGTCGCCGCTAATTCATCTCACCGCCGCCACTTCATCTCACCACCGCCATGACCTCGTCGCCAGACCACCACAAACCGTCCCAGGCTCCACCAAAACTACCAAAAGAATGCCTATGCTCCCAATTGCATTTATTTCCCTCAATTCCTCGCCGCCGGCCATCCTTCACCGTCGCCGGCGATGCCTCCGCCGCTCCCCCTCCATTTCCCCCTTCCTAGCTCTCCCCTATCACTGACCAAGTGACCCCGCGCATCAGCCACACCGGCCTCACCCACACACGCCTCCCTTCCCACTGCCCGATGGGCCCCCCCTGTCAGTCGCCTACGTCCCCAAATTGGGCCAAGCCTAATACCATCTAGCCCAGTAAGGATTTAAAGCCTTTTCTAAATTCTACTTTTATATATTTATACTATTTGAATTTATTTAAAATATCAAATCATTTTTATAAATTCTACAAAAATTCATAAAAATATAGAATAAGATAAATAATTATATAAAATATAAAATATCATTTTTAATAAAGTAACCTTAATAAATCCTATTTACTCTCTTTCTCATATACAAAAATACTTCAAAATTTCAGAATTTATTATAAACCCATTTAAACATATTATCATATAATAAATTATAAAGATCTCTCCATAATTATTAATTATAATTACCTACTTTAAACCTTAGCCTTATGCTGCCAAAATGCCTATTTTTACATAAACACCCCTACCCCTTTTCTTTTAGAAATATTTTTAAACTTTTAGAAAATCGTACAACCCATCACCCTTTCTACCCTAGACCCTTTTTATTTATTTTATCGCTTATTTAAAACTTTTCTTATTTGGATATTTATTGGGATTTCCCCTCTTTTTCTATTTTTGCAACATATAGATAACGAGCTACACACCCTCTGGAAAGAATGTCCAAAAGATATATTAAGTGTGATCCAATCTCCAAATAAGACAGGTTTTCTACCCTTGAAGAATATTGAATTTCTAATTTCATTTATTATCTATTTATTGCATTTACTTTCTACTTATTTATTTAAAGATCATCTTTTATTTAAATTATGGTATTTAACATTTTATGTAGAATAGATATTCCAAACCCACAACCAAAAGCCCACCTAAAAATGGTTAAACCTGATAATACCCTAGTATAAGAAAATCTAAATATATAATTATTTCAACAAGTAGGATAGAAAATAAACAGAAGACGGAAAAATAGAAAAGTATAGGCATGCATTACCATATGTGTAATGGCATGGGTAAGGTATTGCCTTAGTGTTTTCGCAATACCTCTGGAATGTTGGCTGAGTAGTCACTGGTAATGATCGTCGGAGGCCAGGCATTGCCAGGATTTGTTTTTGGGATATTGGGCCAGAGTAATTCACATGTTACCGGCTGTGTCTGTGCGGAGGCCAATATCGCCAGGGTTTTTCTCCAATGTTTGCGCATGTGTGGAACATTGCAAAACTTGGACTAATGACAATAAATAACACACTAAACACCCAACCGTAGTACCGGCCATTTTACGGGTAAAGATGGGTAGGTTCTACTGAGTTGATAACAAAAACATTAATGGACCATACTTCTGGTATATGAAGTTGTGTTAGCTAGGTGATACCTATTTCTATTCAAATAAATCCATGAATTTGAAGAAAAGATAATGGTTGTTTGATGAGTTAAGGATGGAGAAAGGAGATAATGGTTTACAAACTCATTTAAATGTTTTAGAAAACAATTTTAAATGATTACTAAGTCTTAAATGTTGCATTATATATTCTAGATAAATATATCCTTTACCTTTCTTTGATTCCATTTACATGTAGTTAATATTTCATTTTCTACGGAAACCTGCAAGTACGATTAGTACTTACCCACATTATGTGGGCAATTTACTTATTTCTTAAACAGGATCCACTTTATAATCAAGAATGGACATTTATAAAGAAGACAGAAATTCGTATAGGATCAATTTCTAAGCTTTACCTTATGCTCAGGCTTTGCCTATGGTATATAGGCATGTATTTTCTTTTTACTACCAGGTTATATTTCCACTTCCGTTGTAAAATATTTTGTAACATGTAATAAATCAAGCAGGATGTACTATTTCTGAATGCAACTGAAATCCTGGACAGTTGGCATTCTGGACATTTTCTGGTAAATTTTTACCGAAAATTTGGTCTGCCACACAGACGACATGCCGTTTGATCTTTTCCAGTAGGGTTTCTGAGTGCTGGTGTGTGCGTTGTATAGTACGAGGTATGCATTCTGTTTGGTTTTTCCAGAAGAGTTCAAGCCCAGTGCAAGCACGTTGTATGGTACGGCGTACCACATGGCACTGCCATCATATTTTTCCTAGAAAGAGTGTTTAGGGTCCAGGAGTCCCGTATGGTACGGGGGTACCAGACGAGATTGCCGTCTGGTTTGTGTCCTGAGGGGCACCGTATGGTCTAGCAGGGAGCCGTACAACCCCTAGCGCCGTATGGTACGGCATGTACCGTATCGTACGACGTAATCGTGGGTTCCCTATTTCTGGGTCTCAATGGCTATTTTTTGAGTTTGTCCTACTTAAGGACCTAGGGTGCCCCCTTTGTTTCGTGTTGATTCACTCCCTATGGTATACTAGAGTCCATTTGAGCGAGCGACACCCAAAACTAGGATTTCTATCTTAGAGTGAGTTCATAAGTTCATGAGAGTTGAGTGTCATGTTTCCTTATGTGCTTCCATGGAAGGCTTGATCCGGCAAGATCAAGCCATCTCGAGCTTATTATTCAAGTTTCTTACTTTTGGAGTTAGTGCTTGATGGTTTCTCAAGGAAGCTTGTGAGAGACTCCAAGTAGTTGTGAAGATCGGAGTCCACCTACCGAAGTGGTGAAGGGCTACTCCAAGTAAAATCGGAGCAACACTCCTCTTCTTGAAGACTGCTCCGACGAGTAGGGAAAGGGAAAGCTTTTTTCAATTCTTATACAAAAAATCTCTTGTCCCTTGTCTCCTTTACATTTCCGCAATTTATTTCTTGTTTCAAGATTGCTTGCTTTCAGTTAGTTCTTGCATCTAGTTGTAGAAAAATTTAATCTTTAAATTTAAATTTAAAAATAAACCAAAAAATTTTAAAAAATTGCCTTAGGACAATTCAGCTCCCCTCTTGGCCCCTTTGATCCTTTCAAGTGGTATTAAAGCCTTGTTGCTTTTTGTATAGCTTAACTGCTATAAGATGGCCGGAGAGAGGTTTTGCTTTTTGTAGGGCTCCTATATTTGATGGTACAAACTATGCTTATTGGAAGGTTAGGATGCAATGTTGTCTTGAAGTTTTGAGCTATGATGTGTGGATTGCATGTGAAGCTGGCTATGCCAAACCGAAAAACCCGTTGGCTCTCACCGACGTAAAGGCGAAGCACTGATAGTAATGCACAAGCCAATAATGCCTTGTTTCCTTGTTTTAGCCTAGAGGTCTTTCATTGCATGAGTAACTTGTCTTCTGCTCACAAAATTTAGACGACTCTTAAGGAAATTCTGGATGGAAACGCCGATGTGATGAAGGGGAGAATGTATCTCATTCATGAAAAATTTAATGATTTCAAAATGCTCCTAATGAAGACGGCAATGCTATGTTCTCTAGGTTGAATCTTCTCATCATTGAGCTTAAGGGTGTGGGACAAACTCTCTCAAACATTGAGATTTGTTGAAAGATAGTCAAGGTCCTATCTACGGAGTATTATTCTTTGGTCACTTATCTTCACAATACAGGAAGATTCAAACTTGAAAAATTTGGACGACCCTGAAGGAAATTCAGGATGGAAACACCGATGTGATGAAAGAGAGAATGTATCTCATTCGTGGAGAATTTGATGATTTCAAAATGCTCCTAATGAAGATAGTAATGCTATGTTCTCTAGATTGAATCTTCTCATCAATGAGCTTAAGGGTGTGGGACAAACTCTCTCAAACATTAAGATTTGTCGAAAGATGGTCAAGGTCCTGCCTGCGAAGTATTATTCTTTGTTCACTTATCTTCACAATAGTTAAGAGCTCCGGACAATGACTCCCACCGCACTCTTATCAAGGATCACTTCTCAAGAAATGCGTCTTGAGGAAAAAAGGGAGCTTTCTATGAATAAGAAGAACATTGCACTCAAGTCCAAAGAGAAGACCACTACTGATGATGATAGTGAAGAGAGTCATGTAGGAAATCTCGAAGCGATGCTGAAGGATTTGCTCTCATCATGCGTCGGTCCAAAACACTTCTCAAGAGGCTCAGTGTTCGTGGAGATCATGAGAAATCTTCACCTCCACCATACAAGAAGAAACCTCTCTCTGAGATTTAGTGTTATAAATGTCGGGAGAAGGGACATATAGCCACAAATTTCAACAAGAAAAAGAAGCAGAAGAACAAGAGCAATGATAGTGATGAAGATCAAGAAAGGGAATATCACATGGACAAGAAGAAGAAGACATTGAGTAAGAATATGAGAGTCACTAAATTGAACAAGAAGGAAAAAGAAGGAGCATTCATTAAGGAGTGGGTCACGGATGAAGAAAGCTCAAGTGATTAATTTACCGATGATGAATAAGTGGCTTAACCAAGCTTGCAATTGAGGAATTTATGTCTCCTCCTTTTCAATCATCCATGTGTCTTATAACTAAGGAGAAAAAGGTAACAAATTTCGATCCTTCCTATGATGAGCTTATTACTTTGGTTGATTATTTTAATCATACTCTAGCTAAAGAGAAGTCAAAGTTTAAAACTCTTAAGAAAATGCAAGTTACTGTGACTAATGAGTTTAAAACTTTGATTGAAAAATGTGAAATTTTGGAGAATGTTCATGGGTTACTTTTTACTCAATGTAACCCCAATGCTAAACCTGATGTGAGTCTAGATTGTGACATTGTTGATTTTCATGAACATGAGTCTCATCTAGTTAAAACTTTTGAGGTCAGTGTCTAATCTGATTTGATAGAGACAATTGATGGAGCTCACAACATAGCATAAGGCCATAGTTCTTCTTTGCTCGTTACCACCATCCTATAACCATCTGGTCATGACTTTAACATATGACACGGATAGTATCAGCACTAGGGATATAACTGCGGTGTTACCAGCTCGAGAACAAACTAGAAAGAACAATGCAGTGGAGGTTCCTCTTGGTAATGCTTTGTCGATCAAAGGTGAACATAGTGAGAAAGGGATGGAGAAAAAGGGCAAGAAGAAAAGAGTGCAGTGCTTCGAGTGTAAGGAGTGGGGACATACGAGAAAAGACTGTTTGAGAAAGGGAACAAGTGCTAATGTGGCATTGACTAAAGCTGACTCAAATAGTGAAGGTGAGTTTCTCTTGATATCAAATATGCCGTCAAGTGAAGCGTGGACGTTGGATTCGGCTAGTTCCTATTATGTGACACACAAAAGGGAATGGTTCTCTTCATGCAAATTTAGGGATTTTGGTTTAGTCTACTTGGGAGATGACACGGTCTACCGTGCCATTGGAGTGGGTGACATTAAGATCAAGATATATAATGAAGTTGAGCGGGTACTTCAGGGTATGAAGCATGTGCCAGAGCTAAAGAGGAATCTGATTTTGCTCGGGACCTTACATGAAGATGGGATGGTGTTCCAAGCTAATGCAGATGGAAGGACCATCAGGATCATGAAATGTGGTGAGAGTGTCATGATTGGGTAGAGGATGATTTCACATCTGTACGGCTGCGAGGAAGTTCAATTCTAGGTGCAGGGAGTACTGTTGCAGGTGGAGTTACTGAAGCAAGTGTTGCAAGGTTAGCAATATTCGTTCCAAGATGCGGTGGGTCTGAGACCAAGTCAGACTCGTCGAGTAGCTCTCAGTAAGCTGCAAAGTCTCAGCTCGACTCCGAGTACATGGATGTTCACACATGATAATTTTGAGCTTCTTGGTAGAGAAGTCATATTCTCAAAGTGGAGTTTGTAAGAGTTTGTGTCGAATATGTGTACGTGTAGGGTTACGTGGACTCTGAATTGTAATAGGCAGAGGGAGGATAAAGTTAGAGTCAGACTCTATACCCTGAGCCCTATGTAAAGGGGCATTGCCATTGTAATCCATCATGATGACATTGTAGGAGAACGCGGTGCTACGCTAGCCGAAAACAAAATTTTTCCTACCACGAACACCCAGGCAACATGCGAGTCAGAGATCATGGAGCATTACCCTTGGAGCACGTTAGCAGCGGAAGTAGAGTGGGTGAAGCCTCCCCGCGTGCTGCGAAGCACTGTACGTAGTCGTGTACGTAGTCGAACACGACGTGATATAACTTCTCCTCGTCGCGGATCGCCGTCACAGCAACGTCGACATAGTCGTACAGGTTGTGTAGCTGATCGAATCGATCAGCGCCGACGCGAGAGCGACGACGCCTCCACGGTATCCACACGTCCGGGGTGGGAACACCACGCGCTGGTGTGCTAGCACCCACGCGCGCGGCTAGGGTTCTTAGGGGTGATGCGAAGTGGCGGCGGCTAGGGCTCATGGTGGGGCGACTAAAACGCCGCACGCCCCCATGCCTCCTTCATATAGAGCGCACTAACGGGCCTTCTACGATAGAAGCCCATTAGGTCTGGCTCTAATGGATATGGAAGCCCACTAGGTCTCACGCTAATGGATCTTCTACAATAGAAATCCATTAAGACGTCAGAGGATCCAAATCCGTATAAACCCACTAATGGATTCAATCCATCAGATATGATCCAACCCGTTAAGTGTGTGACCCATTAGGCTCATGTACAAGTCGGCCGCGGTCTCGGAGAACCCTTCCCCAGACCACAAGTCAATAGCGATACCTAGCAGCACATATTGACCCCCGAATGTACACAATGATCGAATCAGCTGAACCTTGATACACTCACATAGGATCCTTTTGCCACACGATATCAATCAAGCTCAAGGCGAGAGGCGTGCCACCCTTGTGATAGCTCGACAAATTTACTCGTCAATGTAATGGATATAATTCGTGATTAACTCTTTAATCACTTTGGCATGGCCATGCACTTTTCTTATCCATCCACACTAAGGGGCCCAGAGATATCTCTCCCGTTATCAAGGAGGGGCAAATTCCATCTTGATCTCTTACATCTCACGTCATGTTTCACGGCATACCCGTAAGCTACCTTTATAACTCCCCTATTACGGTGAAGCATTTGATAGTCCCAAAGTATACAATTACGCATGCTAAGAATCAATAAGAATCTCAGGTCAAAGGATCGTATAGGTATACCACTCGAGACTATACCCTGATGGCACTTCTAAGATAACAATCTCAGCAGTGTCTCGGAGCGGGTCTATCCAACCCCATGTTCTTTATCATGTGCCCACATTATTGATTTGATATCTCCATATCTATGGTATGTGAAACATTATTATCAATCAATACATGTGCTGGTCAGATCACTATTGTTCCACATAATGATATGTGACCAGGGATCGTTTAGAATAATATCATATAACCAATATGTTTCACAATTAAGTCATACTCAATGAACAAAGGAGTGACATTTATTCATGGAACTAATAAGTACATAAATATAGACGTATGATACAATCATCTCATATGATCGCCTCTAAGACATATCATTAACAATCTCCCACTTGCACTAGAGTGCATCATGCAAGTATCTAATACCCATGGCTCTTGTGTGTGCCTCATGCTTCGGCTGCGGAAGAGGTTTTGTCAGCGGATCGGCGACATTCAGATCCGTGTGCACTTTGCAAATCTTCACATCTCCTCTATCGATGATCTCTCGGATGAGGTGATAACGCCTGAGTATGTGTTTGGATTTTTGGTGAGACCTAGGCTCCTTCGCGTGCAATGGCACCACTATTGTCACAATAGAGGTCCACCGCACAGATGCACTAGCGACAACTCCTAACTCGAAACAAATTTTCGATCCAAACGACCTCTTTTGCGGCTTGAAGTCGCAATATACTCACCTCCGTCGTGGAATCAGCTACTGTCTCTTGTTTGGAACTTTTCCAGCTCACTGCCCCACCATTGAGACAGAATACAAAACTGGATTGCGATCATGAATCATCTCTATCGGTTTGGAAGCTACCATCAGCGTAACCCTTTACGATGAGCTCTTCTTCACCTCCAAAGACCAAGAACATATCTCTAGTCCTTCGCAGGTACTTGAGAATGGTCTTTACAGCCATCCAGTGACTCTCACCTAGATTTGATTGGTATCTGCTCGTAACACTTAGAGCATAAGAAACATCTGGGCGTGTGGACAACATGGCGTACATGATAGATCCAATAGCGGAGGCATATGGAATCCTACTCATTCTATGCAGCTCATCAGGTGTTGAAGCACACTGAGTCTTGCTAAGACTAACACCATGTGACATTGGCAGAAAACCTTTCTTGGAATTCTGCATTTCGAACCGTTTCAAAACTTTGTCGATGTATATACTTTGGCTTAATCCGATTAGCCTTCTTGATCTATCTCTATAGATCTTTATGCCCAAAATGTAAGTTGCATCTCCAAAGTCTTTCATCAAGAAATATTTTCTCAGATAAGATTGAACAGCTTCTAACATTGGAATATCATTTCCAATCAATAGAATGTCATCCACATACAAGACCAGAAATACAATTGCGACTTGCCTTCTTGTAAATGCAAGGCTCATCTTCATTTTTTATGAAGCCAAACTCTTTGACCACTTCATCAAAACGAAGATTCCAACTCCGAGATGCCTGCTTTAGTCCATAAATGGACTTCTGAAGCTTGCACACCTTGCCAACATTCTTATGATCGTCAAAACCTTCGGGTTGTGTCATGTACACATCCTCACTTAGGTTTCTATTTAGGAAAGCTGTTTTGACATCTATTTGACGTATCTCATAGTCGTGAAATGCGGCAATCGTTAACATGATCCGGATAGTCTTCGGCATGGCTACAGGCGAATAAGTTTCATCATAGTCGACACCATGAATTTGCTTATAGCCTTTTGCCACCAACCGTGCCTTATAGATGTGAACGTTTCCGTCGGCATCTATCTTTTTCTTAAAGACCCATTTGCACTCAATGGTTTTCACACCATCAGGCAGATCAACCAAGTCCCAAACTTGATTATCATGCATGGACTTTATTTCGGATCTCATGGCCTCCAGCCATTAATCAGAGTCTGGTCTCACCATTGCTTCCGCATAGTCCTTGGGCTCATCATTGTCCAACAATAAAATGTCGCGTTGCTCCGTAGCGAGGAACATATACCTCTCGGGAGCGCGGATTGCCCTTATAGACCTTCGTGGGGCTAGTGCTTCTTCCATAGGTTCTGCAACGCTTTGCATCTCCTCATGAGGATCAGTAGGAGCTGAAACATTTTCAGATGTTTCCCGAATTTCTTCGAGCTGCACCTTGCTCCCATGGCTCTTTTGAAAACTCCTTTTCCAAAAGACACCATTCAGGCGACAAACACTTTGCCCTCCTCCGGTTATAAAAGTAATACCCTATGATCTTGGGTACCCACAAAGAAGCACTTGACCGATTTGGCATGGAGCTTATCGACATCGAATGTTTAACATAAGCCTCACAGCCCCAAATCTTTAGATAAGACAAATCGGGACGTTTCCCTTTCCACATCTCATATGGTGTCTTATTTACGGATTTTGATGGAACCCTATTTAAGGTGAACGCAGCAGTATCTAGAGCAAGTCCCCAAAGAGATAACGGAAGATCAGTTTGACTCATCATAGATCGAACCATGTCCAACAAAGTCCGATTCCTCCGTTCAGACACGCCATTCAATTGAGGCGTCCCTGGCGGAGTCAATTGTGAAACAATTCCACAACTCTTAAGATGATCATTAAACTCATGGCTCAAATATTCACCTCCACGATCAGATCGTAGAAATTTGATTGCCTTGCCCAAATGATTTTGTACTTCATTCTGAAACTCCTTGAACTTTTTAAAAGATTCAGACTTATGTTTCATCAAATAGATATAGCCATATCTACTAAAGTCATCAGTAAAAGTGATGAAGTACTGAAATCCACCTCTGGCCACAACGCTCATTGGTCCACATACATCCGTATGTACTAGGGCCAACAATTCACTAGCCCTCTCACTTAAACCAGTGAATGGCGTCTTAGTCATCTTGCCAAGTAAACAAGATTCGCATGTGTCAAATACTCAAATGATTCGAAATCAAATGAATCAAGAAGACCATCTCTATGGAGCCTCTGCACGCGTTTCTCATTTATGTGGCCTAAGCGACAATGCCATAAATAAGTGTGATTAAAATCATTTGTTTTGAGCCTTTTTGCATTAACATTATAGACAAATTTATCTTCAAGATCTAGCACATATAGCCCATTCAATAATGGACAATGACCATAGAGCATACCATTGAAATAAATTGAACAACGTTTGTTCTTTATTACAAATTCAAAACCATCTTCTTCCAAACATGAAGAAGAGATAATGTTTCTGCTCAAAGCTGGAATGTAATAACAATTATTTAATTCCAAAACTAATCCTGAAGGTAACGATAAGGAATAAACGCCAACGGCCACTGCAGCAACCTTTGCGCCATTGCCGACGCGAACTTCCATCTCACCACTTGCACAACTTCTAGTCCTTCTTAGTCCCTACAACAATTTGCAAGTGTGAATCATCGATCCGGTATCAAATACCCATGACTCGTAAGGACAAGTAGCAAGATTAATTTCTATAACATTAATACCTGAAGTGGAAACCAAAGTTCCATTCTTTTTATCCTCCAGATATTTCTTGCAGTTCCTACGCCAATGACCAGGCTTATGGCAGTAGTGACATTCATCGGAAGCAGTAAGACCACCCTTGGTCTTACCATCACGCTTAGGTTTCGGGTTCGAGATCACATCCTTACCCTTGCCTTTTGCCCCACGCTTCCTTTTCTTACCACCATCCTTTTGGACCATCATCACATGATTATTTCTTTTCTTGATGCTTTCCTCTGCTGTCTTAAGCATCCCATGCAGTTCATATATGTTTTTCTCCATGCCATTCATATGAAAGTTCATAATGAAAGGCTCAAGCTTCTTGAAGCGGCGGAAAATCACATCAGTGGCCAACTCTTGGCTTAAGGGGGAATCCAGTTTCTTCAAGTTCTCAATGTAACCAATCATCTTGATCACATGAGGACTCACCGGACTACCTTCAGCTAGCTTGCACGCAAACAGAGCTTTTGAGATCGAGTATCTCTCAGCCCTAACTTGGTTCTCAAACATGCTACGAAGGCCTGTGATTATAGCATAGGCATTCATGTTCTCATATTGCTTCTGAATCTCAGAGTTCATTGTAGCAAGCATGAGACAGCCAACATCAACCTCATCATTGACGTGCTTCTCATAAGCACGTCGGTCAGCAGCAGTAGAATCATCAGCTAGTTCCTCAGGATATGGCTCCTCAATGACATATTCCTTTTTCTCTTGCTTGAGAAAAATTCTCAAGTTACGATACCAATAAATAAAATTCGTTCCAAAGAGCTTCTCTCTCTTCAGAATCGATCGCAAGTTAAAACCAGAATTATTGACAGTATTAGGTGCCATTTACAACAGTAATAAAAGCAAAGTCTTAGCACAATGTTCATGTTAATCTTCCATTAAACAGTTTTAATAAAGGATGCTCCCACTAAAATCACTTTCCCTCTAGTGCATTTTAGTAGGACAAGATCCATAGTCAATCAAAGATCTAGTGCGCGGAGGCGACTCCTAGGACTAAGTGACATAGGTAGGCAACCCTTTGCCAATCACATCGTATGTGATTCTTGTTCGTTGGGTGGCATCCAATGCCCCGGCTCCCAACACCAATGCCCCGAGGCCCAAAACCATTTTGATAGCCTCGATAAGTAAACCAATACCATGCGTGTGAAGTTCGACTTCACCCCAATGGTCAAGGAAATTAATGGCACCCTGCTGTATGCTGAAACTGTCAATTAACATACAAGACCTTATGGGTGCAGCTATTGGAAGGGCATCAAACTCTTAATTTTTCGAGGGAAACTATTCTATCATATTAAAATCATATCCACCAAATACGAAATATGAAGGAATAGCATGACAGGAATCATCACAAACAATCATATTGACTTGTGAAATAGTATGGCCCGTGGCGTTCCGATCTCCATCGTCACGCTTCCTGTCCATCGAGTCACCATGCTAGAAGCCTCCATGATAATACACCAAGCTACTACACATGATAACTAGTGACAAATTACATGAGGATATGAAGCATCACAAATCAGCACGCAGGCTGTTATACAATAACATGGCAGCCCAAGCTGTAATTAACCACAGTACGCAGGCTATAAAAATTACATTAATGCATCACATACACACAAGGGAGCCATACCATTCACATCATTTCCTGCAAAAACAAGTTAAGCGCAGAATCGTATTCTACCCTGCGATGTGAACAAGTTTTATTTAATGGCCGCTAGTGCGACTAGTAGATCACATCTACGAAAATGCTATGGAAATTTAATCGGATTGATCAAATCATACCGATTCCGAGCCATCAGAATGCCTCAATTCTCATAAGATCCTTGAGAAGGCGGCGATCACACCGATCTCGATCTGTTGGCATGATCTATTCGGCGTGGGCTACTACCCCGATGGTGTTACCAGTCGGTAGGGGTAATGCACGGCACGAAACAAAATGAGCACGAACTAATCTTTTGATCGTGTAGAGCCATCAACTAATACATCAAATGCACGAGGCCCCTCGAGAAGGTTGCGCGCACGCAGCCTCGATCTGTTGGCTAATATCATAGATGGCATATGACGGAAGTCCAGATGGTGTTTCCAGCCGGTATGGACTAGTCACGGCACGATCTAGATAAAGCACGAACTAATCTTTTTGGCCTTGTAGCACTACCAACTCGTACCTCATGAACCCTATACCAATTGATCGCATCAACCCGTGACCAACTCAACAAAGATATCAACATATGCGCGACATCGAGATCCAAGACAACGCAAGATCGGCTCGATACCATCAGAGGAGAACGCGGTGCTACGCTAGCCGAAAACAAAATTTTTCCTACCGCGAACACCCAGGCAACATGCGAGTCAGAGATCATAGAGTATTACCCTTGGAGCACGTTAGCAGCGGAAGTAGAGTGGGTGAAGCCTCCCCGCGTACTACGAAGTACTGTACGTAGTCGAACACGACGTGGTACAACTTCTCCTCGTCGCGGATCGCCGTCACAGCAACGCCGACGTAGTCATACAGGTTGTGTAGCTGATCGAATCGATCAGCGCCGACGCGAGAGCGACGACGCCTCCACGGTATCCACACGTCCGGGGTGGAAACACCGCGCGCTGGTGTGCTAGCACCCACGCGCGCGGCTAGGGTTCTTAGGGGCGATGGGACGTGGCGGCGGCTAGGGCTCGTGGTGGGGAGACTGACACGCCGCACGCCCCCATGCCTCCTTTATATAGAGCGCACTAACGGGCCTTCTACGATAGAAGCCCATTAGGTCTCGCTCTAATGGATATGGAAGCTCACTAGGTCTCACGCTAATGGATCTTCTACAATAGAAATCTATTAAGACGTCAGAGGATCCAAATCCGTATAAACCCACTAATGGATCCAATCCATCAGATATGATCCAACCCGTTAAGTGTGTGACCCATTAGGCTCATGTACAAATCGGCCGCAGTCCCGGAGAATCCTTCCCCAGACCACAAATCAATAGCGGTACCTAGCAGCACATATTGACCCCCGAATGTACACAATGATCGAATCAGCTGAACCTTGATACACTCATATAGGATCCTTTTGCCACACGATATCAGTCAAGCTCAAGGCGAGAGGCGTGCCACCCTTGTGATAGCTTGACAAATTCACTCGTCAATGTAATGGATATAATTCGTGATTAACTCTTTAATCACTTTGGCATGGCCATGCACTTTTCTTATCCATCCACACCGAGGGGCCCAGAGATATCTCTCCCGTTATCAAGGAGGGGCAAATTCCATTTTGATCTCTTATATCTCACGTCATGTTTCACGGCATACCCGTAAGCTACCTTTATAACTCCCCTATTACGGTGAAGCATTTGATAGTCCCAAAGTATGCAATTACGCATGCTGAGAATCAATAAGAATCTCAGGTCAAAGGATCGTATAGGTATACCACTCGAGACTATACCCTGATGGCACTTCTAAGATAACAATCTCAAAGAGTGTCTCTGAGCGGGTCTATCCAACCCCATGTTCTTTATCATGTGCCCACATTATTGATTTGATATCTCCATATCTATGGTATGTGAAACATTATTATCAATCAATACATGTGCTGGTCAGATCACTATTGTTCCACATAATGATATGTGACCAGGGATCGTTTAGAATAATATCATATAACCAATATGTTTCACAATTAAGTCATACTCAATGAACAAAGGAGTGACATTTATTCATGGAACTAATAAGTACATGAACATAGACGTATGATACAATCATCTCATATGATCGTCTCTAGGGCATATCACTAACAGACATAGCTGTAGCGTAGGACGCATAGGGGGTCAGCAGTTGGCATGTGGTCGTGATCCGGGTGATTTGATGTGCCTGTGCTTTTGGGGAGGAGCATCCGTAATCATGCCCCACAGATGTAGGCAGTCGTGCCGAACTATGTTATCAAACATCGTGTCTATAGTGTCGTCTAGATCTTGCATGGTGTTGAATTCCTAACATAGGTGTTATAGATTAATACTGTTCCATGATCTAATCGGCTAAATAAAGCTGATTACGTCTTTTCTTGCCGATTGCAAGATCAAATCGGCTGGCACGCTCTGAACACTAGATTTTGGTGCTAACGGGGATTCTAAACTCTAAGCCCACATATGTTTAGCCGATGCAACTTTTGGCGCAAATAGTACTGTAGCGATTCACCATGCCACCCATATTAGATCCAATGCTCTGGATTAAACAAAAGGCAGAGGACGTTATGGATATTTTAGTAAATCACTATATGAAGTGTACTGCAGATATTCACCATGCCGCCCATTTTTTATGCAATGCTATGGATTATTCCCGTCCGCTTTTCTCCATGCGTCATGGGTTTGCTTCCCACCGGTGGTTGGTCCTTGTTTATCTGAAGAAGGGAGCATGATTAGCAAGATTATCTCTCGGTAGTTCAGTCATTTATGCTTACCTCAATATGCATCAATCGACCAATTATGGTGTGGCAGCGAAGGACATACCCATGTGGAGCTGAATTGCAATTTTACCATCTTCTAAGTTTCATATATTTTAATACCAATCGCTATTTATGTACGTTGAATGATGTCTGAATGATATAAACTACGGAAAATATTATGTGCAAATAGCCAATTTGGTGTAATGGTGCAAACACTGATTCTAAGCCTTTGATTTTTCCTTCTCACACCTCGGTCCACATGTTGTCCGTCCTGAGCCCCTGCCTTCTCCCTTTCCCTCTTTTGTTTGTCTGTCTGCATGCCTCTCTATATGTCTCTCTTCTCGCAACTGTAGCCAGAGCTAGCGCCACTGGGGAGCCCACCAATTGGAGGGTTTTAGCCAGTACAAGCACCATCACCTTGGAGTCTTTGTTGGGATAAACCACCATGTTGCCAATGACTCAATCCGCAACGCCACTGAGCCCTAGTCGATAACCTTAAACCCTAGCCACTCTTGGAGTACCCCCATTGGGAGTAGACGCCGCCACGAGTAGATATCAGGATTTCGTTGGCAAAGACAAAGGAGGGTAACACTACTCCCATCAACCAATGAGAGGACATGGGGAGGTGAAGGGAGGTACAATAGGGGTGGAAGGAGGGGCTGTGGGATGGTGGTGTTGGTTACCCACCTGAGAGGATCCAATGGCTGACGAGTGACGATGGGGTGTGAAATTTAGCTCAATATTTCCCCTGTAAAGTATTGTGAAATTTTGGTATTGGTAATGTCCGTGTAACGTGACACGGGGGGCACGGCAGGCATGGTTGATGGTTGTGCCCATTGATGGAGCAAGCAGCGAAGCCTCCCTCGTTCCCGCGAAACGCAGAAATGGCAGCGGGAAAGAGAGAACCAACGGTTTCAAGTAACCACCTCCTCTCCTTCCAAGAACGAACCGGGCCCCGGAATATACGGGAGGGTGGTCGTCGTCGTCGTCGTCTCCGTCCACCCCACCCTCCTCCCTCCTCCGTCCTCTTCTCTCCGCGTCCTATGCCATTACCATTAGCCGCACGCTCACGCTTAGGGATTCCTCCCCTTCCTCCTCGCAATGCCGTCGTGGTGGAAGCGCTCCAAGTCCGCCTTCCACCGCGCCGCTCTCGCCCCCGCCTCCACCCCGGCCTCCCCCGCGCGGGCCTCCACCTCGCGCGCCCAGCCCCGCCCCGCCTGCTGCGACGCCGGGGACATCCTCGCCCCGCAGCGCCAGCGGAAGCTGCGCCACGTCGACGACATCGATGTCGGGCTCGCCGACCTCGGCCTCGACGTCGCGTCCTCCTCGCCGCCCGCGAGGGGCCGCGTCTCCGCGTCCGAGGCCGTGAGTTTCCCCGGCTCGACCCCGATCTCAAGGTCCACCAGCACCGCGGACGGCGTAGCCCCACCGCCAAGGTCGGCGTCGTCGCCCGTGCTGCACCCGTTGCCGCTGCCGTCCCCGAGGGCAACGGAATTAGAGACAGCGAAGCCGGTGGACATGCCGAGGTAATGTGATCATGTTTTTGTTTCCTCGGTATGAGATTAATCTCTCAACTTTGCTCGCTTGGGATCGTGTGATTGTCTGATTGAATGGAAATGGAGGAAAAATGAGCTTTCATCTAGCTATTGTTGAATTGCCTCAATTTGTGATGGCCCTCTAATCGGCACTCTGATTTCTTCACAGCAAGTTATAGCGAAGTTTTATCTTCAAACCTGTAATACATGCTGAAAATATATGTGAATCAAAAGATGAATGTGTGATTTTGATTGGGATGTAACAAACAGTAATATCAATATTCTTGAAGTGCAGCTGCTGCTAAACTTGCATTATTCATAATGTTATTTCCTGATGCTTACAAGTCTTTTGATTATAGGGTGACAAGCCAGATTGTGCAAAAGTTTTCTGAGCATCATGATTTGTGCACAAATGGTACAAACCGGCCTACCTCTAGTCACCACAGAAAGGCATTCCATGAAAAGTTCCAGGACAAGAGTTTAGCTGAATCCATGAACTTCCGATTGAACATTCCTGCTAAAAGTGCTCCAAGCAGTGGATTTTCGAGTCCCGTATGCAGCCCTCGGAGATCCAGCAATGCTGAATTATCATTCAATGTGACATCTTCTCAAGGTCCCCAAGCTTGGTCAGCTCCATCTATGCACTCTACAGATTTCATGGGAGCTTCCTCTCCTCGGACTTCACCTGAAAAATATACAGGGGGTCCAGACCGATCTGCTTGCTATAGTGCACTGAGAAGTCCTATACTCATGCCAAGGAATACCAGTGCTCCTCCATCACCTATGCACACGAAATTATTCCCAGAAAATAACATTTCGCGTGCTGAAGGCAATGGGAGTGTCAGCCTTCATCCATTACCGCTCCCTCCTGGTGCTATAAGCCCAATGCAAGCAGCTTTTACCAGCCAGCCTGCTCCAATAGCTGAAATGCCCGCAGTGTCTGGTCAGTGGCAAAAAGGAAGACTACTAGGCAGTGGTACATTTGGTTGTGTATATGAAGCTACCAATAGGTATGGAAATGTATATGATATACAATTGTGACTATTACGTCATGTTAAATTCTGAATGTTGGTTAACTACCATTTACTTGCAGGCAAACTGGAGCTCTTTGTGCAATGAAGGAGGTTAACATAATTCCCGATGATGCTAAATCTGCCGAGTCTTTGAAGCAACTAGAGCAGGTTACTGAATTTGACAGTGTGTCTTGAAGAAAATGATTACAGTTCTTTTGCAGAAATGAGGAATCTTCATTTTTTACCTGAGCTATTAGTTCTGTTCTGTCTAAATCTTTTCTATGGTATTGTGTTGAGTATTTTTATGCTGAGAAATAGGTTTTTGGCTACTTGAGTTTATTGTGCTTTTTCTAGTTATTACCTACGACAATAATATGCTACATGCTTATTTAAGTAATAAAAATAATTTATAATCTCTGGAGCATTCCGGTTATACCATCTTTCTGGGAATGTCGTCTTAATTTTCATTGTGATTTTTAACAGAGGTTTTGTACTTGCCTTTTCTCCTCAGCAGTGACTTATATGCAAGTTTCACTGTATCTTTGTTGAATTACTTCTACATGTTTCAGGAAATAAAGTTCCTAAGCCAATTTAAACATGAAAACATAGTGCAGTATTATGGCAGTGAAACCGTAAGTTCTCCATTGTAATCCGTGCTGAGTAAATCTACCTGTTTTCTGATATAATCTAAAAGCTGTTTCTGGGAGAATCTTGCAGATTGAAGACCGTTTCTACATTTACCTGGAATATGTTCATCCAGGTTCAATTAATAAGTATGTCAAACAACACTACGGAGCAATGACAGAATCAGTTGTCCGCAACTTCACCCGCCATATTCTTAGAGGTTTAGCATTTTTGCATGGCCAAAAGATTATGCATAGGTGTGTGCAAATCTCTGTCCTTGTATACTTAGTCTTTTTATTGGTATGTGAACAGTTATGTGAACAGGTTTGCCTCTCTTTGCTGTTTGGGATTTCCTACATCTTCCTCTACTATTATAGATTTTCCCACATAAACCTTCATGCATTAATTATCTTTTTCTTTAGCACGCTCTGCTATTTTCTGTCTGATGTTAGTTTACTAGAGTGTGGTATGTTAATATATTTAATTCACCCTCATAGGGCCAATATATATCATTGTGGTGCTGCCGGTTGCCTTGCTCTCCCCTTTTCAGCGCCACTTGTACCTATCTTGCCATGACTTCTACCATTTCAAAAGAGTCAAAATATAGGATGCGAGTTGGAGGAATTATGATTTCTAATGATGTTCTGTTCAATTCACCTTTGACATGCTATGTTTCAGCTGGGCCTATCTAATTTAAAAGTTCAAAGTTGCATTTGGATCTGGCATTATAGCCTTTTCGTATTCCTTATACACAGGTCCAATCTTGTTTTTTGTTCCCTATTGATTTTTATTAGCTTAAGTCCGTACCATCTCCTCCCTCCATCCTCACCACTGGGAACCAAGCAACCATCCTAACAAAAAGTAAGGGCTCTGAAGTTGCCCCGATAAACTACTGTTTCCTATTGTTGCGTTGTCAGACATAAATATGAATGTAGGGAATAGAAGAGGTGACGACTGATAGAGAGCTCAGATGATACTTTCGAGCTTACAAGTCTTAATGCGATTTGTTTCCTTTTTAATGTGTGTCACTTTCTGCCATTCATGTAAAAGTAAAAGAATATACTCTTACAGGGATATCAAAGGACCAAATCTGCTAGTTGATGTCAATGGTGTGGTCAAATTGGCTGATTTTGGAATGGCCAAGCATGTGAGTACGCCGTTACAAAGTTTGGTAGCATTTTTACATTTTTTTTAGATGATGGAAAGAAGCACTTTAACATATGGTACTATTCTGTGTCTATCTATTTTAAAGGTACATTTGCCAGACACTATTAGAATGATTAAACACCATATGTTCATCTCATATTTATCCATAGATGACCATCGTTACTAGACCAGGATAGTTGTTGTATGTACCACGCCATAAGTAATTAAGTGCATATCTTGCAACTCCTGTATGTTGTTGATCACTGAAATCGTACTGAATTGTGTTCATTGCTTGTCGCATTATTAATATTTTTTTTGATACCATCCAATAATTTTGTTAGGATAACAGGCACTCCTAACTATTGATAGCATGCTTTGTTAGGGAAACTTGTAATATAATCTGTGAAACATTTTCTCTATGTCCTACCTTTTATTCTCTATTGACACTATTTTTCTCTTTTAATCAGTTAAGTACTGCAGCCCCAAATCTTTCACTGAAAGGAACACCATATTGGATGGCCCCAGAGGTATGCTCAGCTATTCCTTGAATTATTAAAAGTTCTCATGATATCAAATTTTAAGATTTCCTATATACTAGATATTTTAAAGAAAGCCTTAGGATGTATGCAGTGGAAGCCCATACGATGCAATGATTTTCTTTACCGTTATATTGTTTCCTACATGAGTAGTCTATCTCACTTTAGCTTCTTCTGGATTGCATGCATCCAATTTCCTGCTTTGCACACTTGCTGCGTTTAGTGATACTGCAAAGTAAAAGAACACTGTCCAAAGCATGTGCCTATTACATGAGTGGTACAGTTCTCTGTTTGTTTAGGCAAGAGTTCTGCCTTTGGTACAGCTCTGAACTCAGTTTATGTATTCGAAGAAATATTAATAGTTGTCAATGTCAAGTTGATGGGATTAGGTGTGGTTATTTTTTTTTTGCAAGAAATCAGTTACAATGACAACCATGATAACATCTTTTGATGTATCTAATCTACAAGATGGTTAGGTAAATAGTTGATTTAGTATGGTAGATAAATAATATGAAAGAACCTCAATAGCATTGCATTTCTTATGCACAACCGTGCGGGCATCTTATTTATTGAAATCAGTTGTAAGTCCTTAATGGAAATCAATTTATTGCGTTACAAACAAGACTAATATAGTACTGTGACTTCATGCTTTATTTTTCATATTTGAGTTACTTAACATGCTTGGGGCTATCAAAATCTAGTTGTACCTTTATTCAAATTTAGTTTGTTTCTTCTTCTGCAGATGGTTCAGGCTACACTAGTTAAAGATGTAGGCTATGATCTTGCTGTCGATATCTGGAGTCTTGGTTGCACCATCATTGAGATGTTCGATGGAAAACCTCCTTGGAGTGATCTTGAAGGGGTAATAGCTTGGAGTATTTAGCCTTACAGTAAGCTTACTAAGATGAATTTCATGAATTTTAGTCTGCCTAGTCCTCTTTTACATGTTTGTGTGATATATGCAGACATGTGCTTACTTAATTTATGAAACATAATGTAAATAAATGTCTGGCATTCTAAAAGATAAGGTTTAAGGTTGTACAGATTGTGAGTTTTGAAAAATTGAATTTTTGTTCTCATACTCTTATGTCAGGGCTGAAACAAGAAAAATTAGGGCTGGAGGGCCTAAATATGCAATCGTAGTGTAATTTTGATTTTATAATGGCACCAGATCATCTAAATAGTTAAAAAAGTTGACAGAAGTATTGTCGTTAGTAACTTGGTTATCTGGGTATCAACATCATTACTTTATGTTCTAAAGCTCTAATCTAAGAAACCTTTTCTGTACTACAGCCTGCTGCAATGTTTAAGGTTTTGCATAAAGACCCACTGCTTCCTGACAATTTATCCCATGAGGGAAAAGATTTTCTGCGATGCTGTTTCAAGAGGAATCCAGCAGAGAGGCCAACCGCAAGTGAGCTGTTGCATCATCCATTTATCCGGAATTCTACTCATTACAGCAAACATGGCTCCATACATTCATTTGTGGGGATTAAAGTCTATGTAAGTCTCTCTCTTCCTGCAAACCCCCTTTGCCACCCACCTGTAAAAAAATACGGAAAAGATCCTGAAATTGGCAGGACAACGGATGTGGTTCTAGAGATAACATTTCTGCTGTATGACAGGATAAGGGATGTGGTTCTAAAGATAAAGCATCCTCGAAGAGTGATTCATGCTTGAAAGGAAAAAATACTTTTGGGCGAGTACCTTCCTTTTGATTATTATTCTTAATTAAAATGCTGTTCACTTTTTTTATTTTCGTTTGCTAGACCCTAACATACGTTACATTCTTTTATTGCCAGTGAACCATGTAATGCTAGGCCTTCAAAATCATCAACTTTTCAGTTGACTCCATTAACAATCCAGGAAATCACGCCTAATTTCCCCCCTCAACCTTTAGGTTTAGCCTCCAATTCTAGTTCTTCTGCTTATTCAATGGCCACCATGCATTTTCCGATTGCAAACCCTCAGCCTAGTCCATTGCCAAGACCCAATGGAAAGGAGGTTCTGTTCTAAACAGATAAAGCACTACATACCATGGGGAATGCCACTTCTACCTGGGATCTCGTTCAGGTGCACAGTTCCTTCGCACGGTATCAAATAAAGGCCCAATCAAAGTGCACCTTACAAAGTTACAACAGAGAAGGAATGGGAAGATAAGAAAGCTAGGATGATGTGCTTTGTAAGGATCAGCTGAGCATGATATAATGGTGGGTGGAAGGGACACTGCATCCCTGAAGAGCCCTACTTACACTAACAGTCTTGTGATGGAAGATATCAAAGTTTTGCAGCCAACATCTTAACTTGTTACCATTTTGTGCAGTATTCAGTTACACCATATGAATTTGCACAGCTTACTGTCTTCTTAACGATAGCGATGACAAGAATGTTGTCACCAGCCTATCAAGAATGTTGCTGAATGAGGGAGATCCATGAAAGCATGGAAGTTTATTAATTTGTTTGTGGGAAATGTTGTTTTTTTTTGGAAATGTTAGTTTTTTTTTTTGTAACATAGAACTAGGATTAGCTGTAGATAAAGCTGAAAGTTTATATTTTTGTCTCCAACAGATAGGAATTGGGTGTAGTAGTGCCATGTAATCACATTATTTGTTGTATCATTGATTATTTATTTTGGTCACTGGGTTCTCTGTATACAGAATAGGTCTCCATTTGATGTTTTTTATGAAGGTTTGATTCTAGTTCCAACTTAAATGTACACAGTGCAGATAGATTGCAATGCGGCTTCATAATCACAACCTGCGCGTGAGAAACACGGGTTATCCGTAGTGGTTGGTGAGTGAATATTGGACCAATAGCATTGCCATAATCGTCACCGCTCTTCAGCTTGCCGAAATTCGGATCTTCAGTAAACCCAATGGTCATGTCTAGGATAATGATGTCCATATACAAGAAAAAAAAAATTAGGTGTCCTAGCAACACCGAACAGTAGACACATATTCTCTGTCTTACGGTAGAGATGTGGAGACGAGGAGAGAGAGGCAGATAAAAAGGGAGGAGAGGAGAGAGGATGCGCGTCATGGCAGCGAGTCTCCGCAACTCTGCAAGGTCGCGGTCACGGCAGCAGTGCACCGACACGGGTGAAATACAATCTCCGAAAAGTAGGTTGCTTGAATTCATAAGCGCTGTTAAGCAAGCACACTATACAAATATTCCAGCATAGTATTTAGCATCCGAACAGACCACAGAGATGAACACAAACACACACCCCTCAGCATTCGTAACCACGTTACATGTCGTACAATGAGACCGACCTACATACCATAGTCTTAACTGAAACGATACAAACGAGCAGAAATCCAGAGGAAAAACGTAACACCTGTCCATTAACAGCGAGATGCTAGCAAGACATATATCTGGGACTGGGTGTGATATAAAAACATTATGATCCCATGCAATATCAACTGAAATGCTACTTAAGCCAGTCCAAGCATGGCTAATCATAGAAACATAGCACACGCTTTTCCCAGATATCGAGCTGTATATCTGTAAGCTTGGTTAAACAATTAGCAAACCTTCATACTTACAGGAAGAGGAGAAACTTCAGTGGAAACGGTTTTGGATGACAGATCAATGACACGGGAACAAGCAGTATGCAATCAGCAGGAACAACAGTATGTCTACACTGAACAAGAGATGTTAGATCATTAAGCTCGGAGGCTTCAGACTGTCTCAGATCGCTCAGCAATTAACAGCGCCTCAAGTTCTTCTCTCCGTTTCTCCAGCTCCTGAAACACCAACCAAAATTGAGGAATGATCAACAAATAACCAAGGGGCAGGGAACAGAACTATACTTGTACACTGTAGGCTGTAGCCGTAATCCCTTAAGGTAGAAACTACGCAAACTAAGAAACAATTTTAGAGTTCTCAAAAAAGAAAAAGAAACAATTTTAGCAGCCAGTAGCGAAGGAAGGGCAAGGGCAGAGAAAAAAAAAGGTATGCAGTAGACAATTGTAGCCCCTTAAGCCTTCAATGTAGAAACTAGGCAAACTTGCCTAAGAAGCAATTCTAGCAGCAACTAGTAAAGGAAGGGCAAGGGCAGTAGAAAAACTAGTATGCAATAGACAATTGCCCACCCTAATAAATGGGAAACATCCGTGCATATCCTGGAGTAAGCACATGTTTTATCTGAGGTCATACCAGAGTACAAATCATAATACCTTTATATTAACCTAAAAAAGATATGCTTGGCAAAACAGGAATCATCCCCTTTCTTGACCTGGAAAAGAGGTCATCCTCTTGAACTATCAGGTTTGCATACTTGGTTGTTAGCTACAGATTTCTTGAACTGTATATAGAAAGCAAAACTAGTTGTAACAGAGGAATCGTACTACACAGTTATGCATCAAAGTAAACAGTAAAGGCGTGTGCCATGCTGAGTAATTTCAGACAATAACCACAGAAAAGGATCTTTACAGCCTGAGCAAACCATGGATCAAACCACAGAAAAAGTTACCACTATACACGCTCAGATTCAATGCGAGCATCTCCAGCAGGCACTTCAAATTTCTACTCTATAACACTATTTTCTACACACTCTATCTATCCTCTAAAATTCCTTCACACTTTACACTACACTCTAAAAGATTCATTCCCTCCAGCAGCTACTCTATCCCTAAAAAGACAGATGAATAGTGTTATAGAGTGCTTGTTAAAGTAGAAAAATTAGGGACCAAGTACACACCTCCAGATCCCTGACTGTTTGCTCTCGTGATGTTGCTTTCTGCTCCCTGGAACGCTTTAAGACACCAAGGCACAATATCCCCTACACGTTCAAAGCTTTTAGTGCACACAAAAAAAAATGTGGCTGTGCAACACAAACAAAAGGTAATGTTGATCATTATTGAGCATCACAGGATCATACTTCGCTATAATAGACATCCTGTTTAGGGATAAATTAATAATACAATTACAGAAAACATCTCTTACTAGTGCTTGTAAGGGAAAATTTGAGGCCTGATTTCTTGTTTTCAGCAGGTTCATAGTGCTCTTTTTTTAATCATGTTCATAATGATTTCTAATAATTCAAGCTCCAGTAGACACTGAGGTAATTTTCCTAAGCAACAAATGACTGAAAATTATAAGGCACATATTTTTGCTACAAAATTTGATATCCAGTTATCAGACAGTATTGCATTGAAATTCTAGAATTAGAAAGGTTGTTGCATAGTGTGTAAACACAGAATTTTTTAAGACTCACTGATATTATATAGATCAGTCCACATGCAAGAAGGAGATAGCTGGCAATGTCCTGAAGCAAAATTAGATCCCCCCTTTCAACACTTGGGTATGCCTTCGTCATGACAGCGACGCTGCCAAGAATCAAAGGAAAAATGAGTTCACCTGAGAAATTGACATGGAATACATTTCTAAATGGACACCCCTTTTGTGTTTATGGAACTTCACACGGACAAGAAACTTAACAATTAAAATGTTCACGATCCCAGGCAGTTATGGTGCAGCTGGTGCATGCTCATGGGCGTCAGCCCATGGGCCTGTGAAGAGTACCTCAGGTACTGTAGCACATAGACAGTACCGCAGTACTTTAGCGCGTGGTCCTGGGTTGCTTAGAGAATAGGAATTATAGATTAGATCATATTAGTAAGATCAGTAACTATAGATTAAAGATTGCTTTTTTAGTTCCTACGCAAGTCATCCCTATAAAAGAGATACCATGCATCCATTATCAATCAAATAAGAATTAGGGTTTAACCCACTATCTGTACCGCCCGGGCGTTTGGAGTGCCGCCGGCCTCCTCTCATCCAAACGAGACGACTGTTCTTCCTTCGATTTACCCTAGTTTGTGACATTGTCATAGTTCTGGGTGCATTTGCTGTGAATGTGAATATGCGATGATGTCAATATGGTGAATACTAGCTGGATGATGCGAGCTTTACTCTGGTTGAAGGTTTAACCCATCTATCTGAATTACCAAATTTTCTCATCCCAGTGCTCTAAAACATTTCTAAACTTAATATTTTTCTTGCACTTATAATCACACTGGTTGAAGTTGAAACTACGCTGATGAATTAATGTCTTCGAACCTAAATAAGCATGAACACAGTATCATCACAAGTCACACTCGATGCATGCTGACATAGATAATCTCTGGTAGACACATGCATGGGACTCTGGGCATGTGACAACCACGATGCACTGGAAGGATGATAGACTTGTGTAGATAACTTACCTTAACAGAATTCATAACAGTATCAATATATGCTCATAGCTCATGTTAATATAGAAATAGCATTAATATGGCATAAGCATATATTTACCCAATTTAGGACTGGGTTCATGAAGAAAATTGTTTTGTGCTATTTTCTCTATACGCCATCGCTATGCTGATACACACAACATTTGAAAAATAACTAAGAAACTGTATATTAATTTAATGTATGTTAGAACAGCTAACTTTTTTTGTTTTCATGAAACACCCAATTTGAAATTTATAAATCAATGAATCATCTCCTAAAATTTCAGTTGGTCTGGTTACTAATGGTCTTACTAGTCCTATACTCCTATAACCTATTGCTTGCAAAAGTGTAAATAAAATCTACCAAATCTGGAGGTACAATACGGATGAGTTTTAGATGGCACCAGTTATATAAATTAAATGGTCTGCACAACCCATATATTGTAGTGCAGAAATTGAGAATTCAATTTTAAAAACAAAATAAGAATATATACATATGCTCATACAGGAAACTCACAAGATGTGTAGCATCCCTCTTGCAGGCCAGTACTCGAATATCTGGACATACCAACAGGTATAAACGTTACTAAACTAAAAGGTCCAATAAAATTATCAAAATGTTATGCCAACCCACTAAATATATAATGATTCATGGACAATTAAATTACATGAAATCCAATCCACGAGTGAAAATACTGAAGGGAAATCCAATTACGATTTACCAACGGGTCTGACAGAAACAATTACTCAGAAAAGCACAAAGTCTCATCTAAATTTACGAAAATATCTTCATTGCTAAACACACACACAAAAAAGAAAACTACCACACAACACAAGTCCATTTATGCCATGATACCCAACAAATAATTGTGTGGATCAAGCAGCATATGCAAGACTTGGAGGCTGAAATGCAAAATTAATCACATCATTCACTCCATAGTTTAGTTTTTTCCATAATGCAGCTCGAATTTTTGAACACGAACAACTACCTAATTAATCTGTGTGATTAGCATCCTAATCATGCCATATTGCAATGTACATGGAAGGAAATGGCTGACAAGGAAGGCGGACAAAGCGAACCTTGCAGAACTTCATGATGAATCCCCACTCGGTCTCGACGACGCCCACGAACAGCGAGATCACCACCGCGTAGCACCGGAATATGCCCCCAAATATCTGAAACCCCAACACGCACCGAATCAGCTCGCAACAAGCAGCGCTGGAAGGAGGGGGTGGGCTAACGAGCGGCATACGTCTGCGCCGGCGCGGAAGGAGTGGACGGCGGAGAGGACGTTGACGGCGAGGCAGAGGGCGGCGGTGGCGGCAGTGACGACATTGAAGCACCGGCAGACGATGAGGAGCGGGTCGGAGCGCGAGCGCTGACGGCGGCGGCGCGGCGTGTCCCCGCCGCCGGCGGGCGGCGGCGAGGACGGCGCGGAGGCAGATGTCGATGCCGATGCCTCCCTGGCCATGGCTGGGCGCTAGGGCTTGATGAGGAAAGTGGTGAGGTGCAGAGGTGGCGAGGCTCGAGCGAGAGGGGTGAGGAGGTGCGCGCCCGGAGCAAGGTATAAAGCGGAGGAGGAAGAAGGGGTGGGGCCACGTGGCGCGTGAGGTGGAGCCAAGAGCCAATGGTAGATGAGCTTGTGGTATCTGATCTGACATAAAACTCTACTGTTAGGTACAATAACCTCCCAATTAGCTGTAATAATTATCTACTAATTACCAAAGCTATAAGAAGTATTTGCATCTTAACTCTTGCTTAGTTTGTTCAGGTGCACTAGCTAGTATTTTCCATACTTGGCTGATTCAGCGTCTGATTTATCTTCTAGCATAGAATTGAAATATTGAATGATCTGCTCTGTGATTACAACTTTTTTTTTCAGCAATGAATTCAATCCAGCATTTTCCTTCAAGGTTTCATGTTCACTGTCTAGCTACCCAAGTCACTGAAGAACCTTATGGCAAAACAAAAGGCACATCTGCCTGCCTAAGGCAAGGAATAACTTGCTAACTAGTGCTTGCCTGCCAAATGGCATGGAGTATAAGCTATGTACATGCTGTTTACTCTTCTGGTGTAACAGGTTTTAGATGCTGAGGAGGTGTACTACAAGATTCATGCTGGCTTTAGATGCTGGATACTACACTTGAAAATGCAGGACAACAATAACAGCTTCCACAACTCCATGTCAGGATTGTAACAGGCTCAGAAAGGGCATAACTAGATGGCAGCATGCAAGGGTAACCAGGGTAAGGGTGTCCAGACTAGAGTTTTAGCTCCCCATGGTGTGCTGAAAATGCAGAGTACATGGGACTAGAACTAGAATGTTAGATGGCCTTCGCTGCTGATCAGGGTAGTCGAGATGAACCTTCGATTTGATGAAGAGACGGATGCCAATCCTGACAAGTTGCGTAGCGACGATGCTCCATCGGTGAAGAGTGAATATGCCAAGGTACAGAAGAAAGCATTAAGCAGTTACAGGGGGAAATCTGGCCATTCATACTATGGAGAGAAGGGGGCCGGTATCATTTAGAGAAACCAGACATTACAGAGTTCAACACTAACAGTTTCTAAAGAGCTAAAGATAGTGGCTGTCAAAGCACCATCAACCAGGATTCCATCCCAAGCGAGTAGCAAACGAAATTCAGTACTACTAGTTAGCAATAACAAGCAAGAAGTTCTACAAGTTCATTTACAATTCTTGATGCCAGCGGCCATCCCTGAGTTCTTTTGAGAGCCTCCTTGTCGATCACCTGCTTTACCTGCTCCCCTCCACGTAGCCAAATGCAGCAGTCCGCCTTTGTCTGCAAAATTGCCCATTTGTTAAGCCATGAACTCAGTGAATACATCATATATGACTTGTCGTATCATCCAACTGCTCTAGCTGAAACCATGATAGTAGTCCCAATAAAACTGGATCTGCTCACAAGTGTGTTGCAATTGCTGCCACTGAGCAGCAGTATCCCCCAATAACAATCCTCTAAATCTAACACACTAACATCCTCCATGGAATGATGTACTGTCACTTGTTTGATAAATACCAGATTTACAATCTGGGTTTGCAGTGCGACTGGCGAAGCATTCACCCAAGCATTTTCCAGGGTCAAGTATTGGTCCCATGACCCTTTTATTTTTGTAGCAGTCCGATTGGAAAAGTTAATAACTTCCATCAAACCACTTCAGAAGTAATAATTGCCCACTTTTCTATCAACTTGTGACAAAAAGTGGCAACACAAGTAATTGCAAAGTTGCAAGAGGATTTGAAATACCCTTTCTATTGACCAGATATGAAGAACCGGTGGTGCATTTATCACTTGCCACAAATTTTAACAGGCAATTTAAAAGTAAGAAGACGATGAACCTGTTCAAGTGTTTTTGCAAACAAAACCAGCAACGGAAGTTCGACGTAATATAGAAGACGTTGAATGAGCTCACAAGGAGCAGCATAAGAGAAATAAATAGACAAGCATCAGGTAGCACTATTAGGGTGATTCAACCGCTACCGCCGCTACCAGAAGTTGATGACCAAGGATTGGTTAGTCGGACTGGCAGGAACATAAAGTGCTTCTCACGTTAGATTGAGTTTGAACCAAAGAAGAAATGGTTGTTGTTGCACGACATGGATGGGGCAAGTTATAGGATTATGACCAGTAACCTCACAAAAGTTTTCAACTGGGTAATTAAAGGATTATGACCGTTGTCACTAGTAGCCATCATGGAAGGCCATATTGCATGTCTCAAGAGTAGAGACTACGTTCAACTCAATGATGACCACGTATATGAAAACAAAGAGTTTCAAGGCGCAAAGTCACTCGGCCATCAACATAGGTAGTGACCAGCACATGTTCCAGATATGGATATGGTGCAAAGGCGAACATGGTAGATCAAACATGCGTCTCGAGCATGAGGTTGATCTTGGCTCACCTGATTTGGCCACCATTTGGTCATGCAATAAACCCTTGCTTCTCCGCCGCTCTTAACCCTTGCTTCTCCGCCGCTCTTGCTCTCATATTTTGGCCACGTGTGCAAACATGCGCTGGGATGCTTCACGGTATGTGTCACCATATTTTTTTAAGCAGAAGGTTATCGCAACATGGACCAAAAATATATTTGGGTTCAGCCGTTATGGACACTTCACGGAGAACAGGGGAACGTTCACAGCGAGATTCTTGGCGCATTCACAACAAGATGGACGAGACAGAGAGAGGAGGAAGAGTGCAATGGTGTGAACTATCTGGAGGCCAAGGGCATAGGAGAAATAACTGCCCACAGCATAATGTCAACCAAGATACATGAATGATGGGGATGTGTTGTTTTTGTTCGGTTCAATTATGGTATATTATGAATTAATTTGCTTTTGTTAAGGCATGAACTCAGTTATGTAGTACGAACTTACTTGTTCTTGCTAAGTAAATTTTATGTTGTGAACTATGTAATTTGTATTTTTAATTGTTGTATGGTACAACTGCATGTTTGGTTCATTGTTAAGTTGAATGTTAAAGAGTTGGTTCGTTCTTAAGTTGCATGTGAAAGATACATATTTTCTAATTTGTATTGTTGCATGTTCGAAGCATGTCGTTAGTATTTTGTAATGTTATATTGTTGTAATAAATTTTTTCACATGAATAGATCGATCTTTCTAAATTTTTAAATGCAGGTATGGCTGAGGAGACTCTTGAGCCGTTGGATCTAGTGTTGGACCCAGTACACCATTCACGGTTGCGCCTATATATAGGATCCACCTAGGGAGATGCCAATTTTTAAGACACGCATGCCCCATAGGGCTTGAAGGCTTGACAACCGGTGGTTGGGCAGGTTCGTGTTGACAATCATTTCAATTTCACAAAATTTTTAGGAGGTATTTTATATGTCATGAACTGAGCCCAGAATAAATGTTTTGCAAGTTACGTGAGACGGGATTGCTACCCCTTGAGCAGATGATGCAAGCGACAGATGCAGACGAGCCAGGGAATGAGTTGGGCAACGAGGAGGGAGACCACCTAGGTGCATTACAGTTGGACCACTCGAGACGCTTCCCGATTGACACTTCATTGCTTACGGCGTTGGTGAATTGTTGGCAGCCAGTGACCCACACGTTTCACCTGCCGTGTGGTGAGAGGTGCCCATGCTGTAAGATGTAGCGATGTTGATGGGCAAAGGTGTGCCTATATCAAGGTTCAGCCAATATGATCATTTTGTACATTCGGGGGTCAATATGTCCTGCTAGGAACCACTATTAACTTGTGATTCCGAAAAAGTTTCTAGGGCCATGCCCACTTGCGCATGAACCTAATGGGTCATACACTTAATGGGTTGAAATATGTCTAATAGGCTGTATTCATTAGTGAGTTTTGTGGCACTGATCTGTGTAGGATTAGAGTCTTAACGGGCCTCTAGCGTAGAAGCCTATTAGTGTGCTCCATATTAGGGGAGACGGTAGGGGCGACTATCGACGAATTGTGTCGGTAATACATTTTATCGGGCTATGTGTAAGACCGAAACCCGATGGTAACACAGGAGACAGATTTATACAGATTCGGGTCCTCGAGGTGAGGTAATACCCTACTCCTGTGCTCGTGGATTGTATTGGGTTGATCTCGATGGATCAATGTTGAGGATGGCTATGGATCGATGTGATCTCTCCTACCGAATTCTCCTACCGAACTAGGGGTCCCTGCCTCCCTTTATATAGTGGAGGGAGGTAGGGTTATAGATAAGTACGTATCCTAGTTGGTTATGCAAACTGGGGATAGAGATAGGAAGTCTATCTCTATCCTTTCTTGCCGAGTACGTAAGCGTACTGGATTACAACTGTGCCTTTCTTGTGATACAAGTCGAGTCTTCATGCTGGACAGGCCCGTCTTCTAGATGGTAGGTGCCACCTTGCTCCGTGAGGTGGTTCGTCTAATTTCTCCGTGAGGGTACCCGGGGACCTTGTTATCCATAGTAGCCCCCGAGTGCTTTGCAGCCGAGTTGATGCCTTCTCGGACATGTGTCGACCGAGTCATACTTCAAGTCGGGTACTCCGATTGGAACCTTCTCTATGCCGAGTGCTCCATTGGCATGCAAGGAGGCTGTAAAGGGCTCAAGAGAGCTTCGCAGGTTGAAATCTCCGAGTAACTCCCAGCCCAATTTCTTGGAGTTCTGGAAGTCGGCGCGATGGTTGACATCGCGGCGTAAGTAGAATATTGACGCAACTGTCCTCAGCGCAGTGTGAGAAGCTGGCGTAGTAAATTGGCACGGCTGTCCTCGGTGCAATGCACGAGAAGCCGGAGTAGTAAGTCGGCGCGGTTGTCCTCAGCGCAGTGCGCGAGAAGTCTCAAGTTGGGGTGGCTGTCCTCGTCGTTGCCAGAGCAGCGAGTCAGCGTAGGGAGTCGGCGTGGCTGTCCTCGGCGCAGTGCGTTAGAAGCCGAGCCGAAGTTTGCGCTCGGGGCGCTGGCGTAGGCATGCAGCCAAGCCATATAATGCACTGAGGGTGCTGACGTAGGCGTGCAGCCATACCGAAGTTGGCGTAGGTGTGGAGCCATACCGTAGATTGCGCTCGAGGCGCGGGTGTTGACATGTAACTGTGCCATGGTCGATGCTTGTAGCATAAACACATTTCCTTGAACCCCTGTAACATGTACATGTAGGATTTAAGCAGTATCTGAATATGAAAACATTTGGCCGGATATAAAATCCAACTATCTTTATGTGCGAAATAGCTATTTTTTATTTTTCTTACTTGATGATTTTTGTTAGTCCGAGTGGTTTTTCTTCCTTTTGTTATGCACTCTGCCCCGACTAGTCTAGCCCCCGAGCGTAGGGAGTTGGCATATGGCTTTTTATCCTAGGCACGCGTTTGGGTGACGTAGAGTTTGCCGTGTTATGGGTTCAGAGCTTCACTACTCAGAATTATAGCGCACTCGGATTTCACTTAAATCACTAAGTAACAAAAGCAAAAAATAACTATAAAAAAGATGGGTGCACGCAAGTGCACACAATTATGTAGCTCGACTTCTTTGCTTAGTTGGAATTTAACTAAGTAGCAAGTCAAGAAATAACTATGAAAAGATGGGTGCACGCAAGTGCCTACAATTATGTAGCCCACGACTTCTTTGCTTAGTTGGAATTCAACTAAGTAGCAAGTCAAGAAATAACACGAGTTTATATGTGAAAAGATTATGATGATGAAAAACTTAGCTGCTTTGCTGACGATGACGTCGTCTTTGCTTTTGAGCTTTTAGCCCCCGGACGTATCATCTTGTAGGCTTGAAGCGCAGACGTGGGCTTGTAGCCGTGCGAAGTTTTTCGGCGCTGGCGTTAGCGTCTTGCCGTGCGAGTTAGCGAGGCACGCAACCAAGCCGTATAATGCACTCGAGTCTTTGGCGTGACGCGTGCGGCCGTGCGATGGTTGTGCTCAGGGCGCTAGCGTTGACGTGAAGCCGTGCCGAGTTGACGTAGGAATGCAGCCGAGCCGTATAATGCAGTCGGGCTGCTGGCGTAGTCTTGCAGCCGTGTCGAGTTGATGTAGGCATGCAGCCGAGCCGTATAATGCACTCGGGGTGCTGGTGTAGACGCGCAGCCGTGCCATAAAATCCATCTCGCATTATCCTGCATTGTACCCTGTGGAGACAATGAAAAACACGAGTAGTAGAGAAAAAACTGGATTGTAAAGCAATATGCATGATGTCCAATTATATATTTTATTATGTCAAATCGTCGTCCTTTTATCTTTTCCGTATTGATTTACGTCTCTCCGAGTATGTTTAATTTCTTTTATTAAGCACTCTGCCAAGCTCATCAAGTCCCTTAGCGTTAGGAGTTGGCGCGGAGCTATGTCTCCGGACACGCGTCAGGAAACCCAAATTTTGCATAGGAATTAGAGTTTCACTACTCAGAATGTGTGACACTCGGAATCGGTAAAAGTCAACATGGAAAAGAACAAAAAAAACTCGAAAAGAGATATTATCTTTCTGTGATTGATTCTGTATTTTGTCCGAGTAGATTAGATCCTTTTACTAAGCACTCCGCCTAGCGCATCAAGTTCCTTAGCGTTAGGAGTTAGCGCGGAGCTCTGTCTCCAAGAACGCAATCGGGAAGTATGAGTGTTGCATGGAGACAAGAGTTTCGTTACTCGGAACAACCAATACTTAGGCTTAACAAGAATTCAAAAAGAAAGATATCGATTGGGTGCAGATAATGCACCTAATTAGGTGTAGCCCTCGACTTACTGTTTAGTTGGATACCAACTAAGTAGCAAGTCGGGAGATAAATTATAACGATGTAATTGAGTATAAAAATAGACAACTTAGCTGTTGATCGTGTCGTCGTCACGCCCGAGTGAACAAGCCCCCGGGCATGTCACCTTGTCAGCGCGGCTGTCCTCGGCATTGTGCGCGAGAAACCGACGTAAGGAAGTTGGCGCGGCTATCCTCGGTGTCATGCGCGAGAAGCCGGCGTACGGAGGTCGGGGCGGCTGTCCTCGGCGTCATGCGCGAGAAGCCGGCGTACGGAGGTCGGGGCGGCTGTCCTCGGCATCATGCGCGAGAAGCCGGCGTACGGAGGTCGGTCTTGGTGTCCTCGGCGTCGTCTTGAGAAGAAGCCCTAGTATGTCGGCCTGACGTCGTCTTGTATGAAGCCGACCTTAGTAAGTCGGTAGCAGCTCTCCTCGGCGTCGTCTTGTGAAGCCGGCCTAGTAAGTCGGCCTTGGTATCATCGGCCTTGAAGGCGTGAGAAGCCGGCCTAGGAAGTCGGCGCAGCTGTCCTCGCCGTCGTGCGCATGAGAAGCCTGCCTAGGAAGTCGGCGCGGCTATCGTCGGTGTCGAGCGCCAGAAGCCGGCCTAGGAAGTCGGCGCGGCTATCCTCGGCGTGATGCACGCGAAAAGCCTGCCTAAGGAAGTCGGCGGTCACGATTTCGACCGAAACCTCTTCTATTGTCACCATGGTGACGTCTCTCATCTTTTTCTCGCTCCCATAGCCGAGCTTCAATGTCTTGGCGAAGGTCACGGTTTGTCGTTGTTGCCGGAGCAACGAGTGGGTGCGGCGGCAGTCGTTGTTGTCGTCGCCGCAAGTCGGAGGCGTAGGAGCCGCAAGTCGGGACGGCGTAGGAGCCTCGCCGTGATCTCTGGAATGAGATCCGCTTCATCATCGAGATCTGCCATACCTTTGCTGAGGTGCACCGAGGATCACCGAAGTGCTAAGCGAAATTCACGTCGAGCTTCATCTTCGCGCGGAATTCATGTCACTTCCGCGCAGTCTGTCTTCAAACGGTCGCCACGGTCACATCCGAACTCGGTTTTCGACGATCTTGGACTCGTTGGAAAGATAGCGAGATAAGCTTTCCAACGCATCCAAAACCACCCTGAAATTCCTTCCGAGTCAATGGAAAATTATGATGCAAGTTCCATCCATATTCTGGAGGCGAATAGATCGCATCTTCTTCTTGCGTTCGCCTCGCCGTTGTAGTTGTCTTCCGATCGGATCTGATCCAATTCTTCGAGGGCAAGTTTGCCGAGATTATTGATGATGAAATTCAAGCCTCCAAAACAGGAAGCTTGGCCAAAGGTGAATTCGACGGCGCTGCCGCCGAGAGATGCCATTGAGCTTGATGAAGATGATCTTAGCGCTGCCCCTACCTAGCGCGCCAACTGTCGATTAATTGTGTCGACAATATATTTTATCGGGCTATGCGTAAGACCGAAACCCGATGGTAACACAGGAGACAGATTTATATAGGTTCGGGCCCTCGAGGTGAGGTAATACCCTACTCCTGTGTTCGTGGATTGTATTGGTTTGATCTCGATGGATCAATATTGAGGATAGCTATGGATCGATGTGATCTCTCCTACCGAATTCTCCTATTGAACTAGAGGTCCCTGCCTCCATTTATATAGTGGAGGGAGGTAGGGTTATAGATAAGTACGTATGCTAGTTGGTTATGGAAACTGGGGATAGAGATAGGAAGTCTATCTCTATCCTTTCTTGCTGAGTACGTAAGCGTACCGGATTACAACTGTGTCTTTCTTGTGATACATGTCGAGTCTTCATGCGGGACAGGCTCGTCTTCTAGATGGTAGGCGCCACCTTGCTCCGTGAGGTGGTTCGTCTAATTTCTTCGTGAGGGTACCCGGGGACCATGTTATCCACAGCGACACACATACACGAGTTCGCCACCACGTAACACTAGCCGTCGCACCATCCCCTTTGACTCTTAGAAACCCTAGCCACTCATGTGTGGTGCTAGCACATCGGCACATAGCATTCCGTTCCTAGACATGTGGATACCATAGAGGCGCTGTTGCGGGGTTGATCGGCGAGAAGGAGGAGGTCGATAAGATCGACTACTTTCTTTATGGCAGTATGTACGATGTTATTACGGTGGTGATCTGCGAGGAAGGGACGTTCGGCTCGATGTGAACAACTACTTCCTATACCTCAACACGCAAAACATCGGACTCAGCTATTCCGACTTTCCTTCTACTGCGACTGCGCGTCAAGGGTAATAATCTGTGATCCTCTTCTCGCATGATAATCTGGTATTCAAGGTAGAAATTTTTAAAATTGCGCTAGTGTAGCCTACCCCTTTTCCTTCACTACTCTATGCATTTCCTTTTGGTCCCATAATGTATCGTTGTGTTAATTGTTTGTACTGTTCTGTTTAATTAAGTTTTAATGTGCGAGTCCTTAGATGCTATATGTTTAATATGGGGACCATTTGCTACATGTTTAATTAGATGCTATATGTACATATTCTCTCTTCTCCCTCCCCCTCTCTCTTTCCTCTCACACTCTTCTCTGTTGCGGCCAGGTGCAAATGAGGAGTGGGGCTAGGCACTTGCCGTGCTATGGTACCATGCCAACTAGGGCAACAAGGTTGCCACGACAACTCCTCTTGCCATGGTGCGGCACCATAGGAACCCAGTTGTTGCACTACGGTGCCGGGACAACCCCCTTGATGTGCTATGACAAGTGGCCATTTCTGAAATTGCATGTAAAAGATGGGCATTTCCGCATTTAGGGAATTTTTTTGAAAAAATCGAAAACTCCATACTAGGGCTGGATTCAAGCCGATCCCAACCGAGCTTAGGGTCGGGCTCGAGCTTGGCTCGGGCTTGGCTAGAATTAGTACTGAGCTTACGATCAGGCTCTAGACCAGGCTAAATAAAAGTTCGGTTAGGCTGGAGCTTGGCACATTCAGGCTCAAGTGAGGGGGTCAATGAGGGGATAAGGGAGGAGAGAAGGCTATATAGGCTCGGTTGGGCTCGATAACAAACTCAAGCTCGGCTTGAATTGGTTATGATAATTGGTTTAAAGATAGTGATAGCTCGTGCAATGATGTTTGTCTGGGCTTGGTTGGGCTCGACAAGGGCTCGAGATCGAGCTTGAGCTTAACTCAAATTAGACTCGAGCTCAGGACTGGGCTCGAGCTCGGCTCGTTTAGCTTTCGAGCTCGAACCGAGTTTGGTCCGATCTCGAGTAGCTTGTTGAGTCCAAGCTTTTAGTCCAGCCATAGCTCTACTCGGATAAGAAGAGAAAGGAGAAGGGGGTTGGGCTCGCGGTGAGAGAAATCGGGCTGGGCTGAGCAAGAAAGATTAGGCCCAAGTGAGGGTTCCATTTCTTGGAATTAAATCGGCATGCCTAACTAATTTCAAGTTAGAGTAAAGCACAATGTACATATCACCTTATAGTTGTAGAGAAATCTCACTTAGCCCTTAGAAGAACAAAACTACTTTATCGACCCCTTAATTAAAGTTAGCTCCATCTGGTCTGTGAGATGAGCGATAGCGATGCTTGGGTATCTCTAAGGGGAAGAGAGTAAATGAGAGGATTTGGCTGGGAACGACTGTGGAAGGATGGTAGGACCAGGATGGCGAGATCGTGCGGCTAGGAGGCGATGGGACGGATGATCGGATGGATGTGTCCCATGCCCATCTCTCCCCTTAGCTGTCTCTGCCTTTCCCATGTGGGTATTGTCTTCTCCCTTCCCGCCTAGACCGTCCAGTTGACATTGTGCGCTTGCAGCCTCGACAATGTCAGCTCACTGATGTCGCAATCGAGCCTTCAATTACGCAGATCTGATGAAGAGACATTTGATTGCATTTTATACTTCAAATTCATAGGATTTAGGAATAAGGAATTTCATAGTATTTTTCTTTCTATGCAAACTTGTATACCATCTACTTGAATAACATTGCAACATGCAAGCACTTGGCTAGTTGTTTGTAAACACACGATTTATAAATGCAGCCCCATGACATTTCTAGTATATAAACATTGTTGGATCATCCAACTGCTCTACCTAAAAGCATGACACATTTCTTCTCATCCATATTGTCCACCATCAGCCTAGCCTATCAGCAACTCCAATTTCCTCCTCTTCCTCATAAAACATGATAACCATTGGCCCATCAAGTGATCAGAATTGTGCAGCAAGATCTTCAATGTCGTGCACCCCCCCGGTATTTCTATCAGCTCGAGTGGCCGAATACTAGTCCTAGAAGATCATAGGTAGTATTGCACCCAAGGATATTTTGGAATATCATCGTAGGCATTGTAATAACTAGAAATTAACAGTTTACATAGCATAAATAACATCCAGTTGTTATAGACGTTCATATAATCTTGCACAGGACATAATCAAAACATAAGAACACAGTGAAAGACTTCAAATGTGACGATACTCCGAGGTTGACCTGGAACGCGTAGCTAATCACCTTGACCCTCCTGGTCACAACTAGCACTGATATCGAGATCTTCTCCTGAACATATAATCTGTGATCCATATAATGATTACACGGCTACCCAGCAAGCAGTCCTTAATAAATGAATACAAGGTCAAAGGACGGATTTGGTTATTTTGCTAAAATATCACCTATCTACTTATTTATTTATTTATTCTTGATTCATTGAACACATTGGAACGAGTGAGCGTAGCCAAAGGAAGGCTAACCGGCTCAACACACGATGAGTGTAGCCATAGAAACGGCTAACCAGCTCATAAGAGAGGCACTCCCTGCCTACACTACCATCAAGTTAATTAATTAAAACACATTGGACTGTCTTGTGTCAAACTCCTTTCCCCGCCCATAACCGCGGGCACGGCTACCATGATAGTTTTAACTCTGCAGAGTGTGTACACGTTCCCCACAAGCCCTGTCTTATCCCAAAAGAGAGAAACAGTACAAAACCGTTCACTATTTTCACCTGCCCCATACTGTACCCTTTTTTTTGGTTTCGCGCCCTACACTCTACACTTCGACCAGGCCAACAGCCATGTGCGTCTCCTTCAGCTGGACCTGATAGCGTACTGTATGAGGTTAGCCCCCATTTAAGCCATTCGAAACCGGTGATCACGAATCACGTCCGTCCACTCTGAGTACAATGAAACTAGGTTTCATGACTAATAAATTAGGGCCAGAAGGCACAAGTGGCTGTACAGTTTAGGTTCGGTATGGTAGTCACAAGTATACGGTCCTTACATGACAGAGGAGATCTGCACGTTTCAACCACAAGCCCAAAATCCACCTTTTCTGGGTTTCCTCAAATCAACATACACCACGTTGATTTTAGTTGATTAGGTTTACCAAAACAATACCACGAAGCCAAAATCTTCACGGATACAGATTTAATAATGAGTAAACCTATCAACTACCAATCCCAGAAGCAAGGCTAAGCAACTACACAAAGGATAGGCTAGGAAAAATAGGACCAACGGGATAACAATGGTAGGCTAAATCATATTAGCGAAGGACTAACATGAAAATAGGATCAAATAGCACATATGACGATAATTCAAGCATGCAAATCAATTTAAGATGAAATAAATAAATTTTAGCAAACTAGGAATTCAATATGAATCTAGCTTGACTTCAAAGAAGCTTGGGTCTGGATCTCCTCCTTCGAAAGGCTTCGAGGCGACTCCCGTACAGTAGGTACACGTCGGACCTAAGCGAAAAAGAAATAAAATAGAAATAAATAACAAACACAGAGAAAATAGTATGATAAAATATATAAAATTCTTGGGATTATTTGTGATTTTTGGGCTATGTAATTATCTAAATTGGAGTTCGGATGCTCCCTAAACAATTCATGGAAGTTTCGGAGAAAAAGAAAAGACAAGAAAAGAATAAACCCGGTTAACCGGTGGATAACCGAAAAAAGCCCGGTTAATCGGCTCAGGCAAGGCGGTGGCGCTGGTCGGGACACGCGGCGTGCTCGGTTGGCGGCGGCAAGCGGTGTCGTGGCGTGGGAACACGGCGACACGTGGCGGTGGCGGCTGCTGGCGGCAGCGTGGCGGCGATGCACGCAGAGACGGCAGGCGGCGGCCAGCAGCGGGGCGGCCGCGTGGCGGCGGTAAACGCGTGGGCGAGGCGCGCATCTTATGCGCGGGTGGCGGCGGCGGAACACGTGGCGGCCGGGATAAGCGGCGGTGTCTGGCGGCCGCCATGGCGCGCGATAAGCGGCGGAGACGGCGGCACTCATGATTGGCGGCGGCGCTGGATTTCCTGCCGGCGCTGAAAACGGGCGGCGACGGCGGCTCACCGGCGGCGGTGGCAGGGCCAGATTTTTGACCATCTTTTGACGGCTTGTAACTTGCTCAATTCTCTACCAAACTAAGGCTTCCATATATCTAAATTAATCGTCTCGACGAGACCTACAACGTGTTGGCTTTAGATCTAGGTTTGGGCACTGAAATTCGAGGGATACCTCGGTTATTACTTCGGGGCTAGGGTTTTGGGTGGCTAGGGCTTTAATTTCGAGGCTCCGACCTTGGGGTCTAAGGGAGGGGGTCTTAGGGGTATTTATAGGGCTTGGGGCGTGGTGGAGGAGTCCTAGTAGGGATAGAACTTGATTTGGACTAGAATTGGAATATATTTGGAATATTAACAGTCCTAATGGGCTTAGGGTTAGATGAGAGGGGTTTTGGGTCTAATTTGGGCCCAATAAGGCTACTTAAGCCTGATTTGAGCCTTTTCCTAATATTACTTTATGTTTTTACCTTTTTATTTTCTTTATTAATAATATGTGGCATAGTAATTTTATAAGGATGTCACATTCAACACACAAGCATAAGCTAAAAACTAGCCTTCCAAAAATATTTTGCGACATGAGGCAAGTGTTTTAATGTAATGCAATGTGCCATTAAAACTTCAACTTTTCCAGCTTGCACTTCCACGACAAGCAAATGACGATTTCTCCGAAACAAAAAATAGGTAGGAACAACTTGGTGCCCACAATTCTAACCACAAATCCAGCATTTTTAAGGTCAAATTGAAACTACCGAAGTTGAATTACTCTGATTGATTTTTCAAAAAAATGAAAAGGACATTTTCATATATGAATTTTAGCCTTCCAGGTGGGCTTGCCAAGCGTGAAATAAGCTTTTATCCAAATAAGCAGACTGTAAACTTGACACATAGAACTCAGACCACAATCACAAACAATTCAATGAGAAGAGTACTGATTGAGCGTGATGTCTTATTCGTCTCTTACTTAAACTGCCCAACTGGAAACAAAACACCTAAAGCATCAGCTCAGCAAGAACCCGCAGCAGTAGATTCATGTTAATAGATGGACCACTGGTTCACAAATTACTGCACCCTCATAGCGGTGACAATGTGTCTGTACCCTGCACTGATACAAATCGATAGAACTCATAACCAAACCATAGTGGAACATTCACACCAAACCATAGTGGAACATTCACACATACATCTGGAGTGTGAAATTTCAAAACATTTAGAGGGTGTTCTCTTGGTCTATCTTCATGTCTTATCTACTTATCTCTGAATCAAAAAGTCAAATGCTTTAAGTTTTGGAGTTACTTTTTTTGTCTCAAAGGTGTAACCCAAAGCTTTCAAAAACAAGTCAAACAAGCTAATTTGATGACAACGTCTTTGATGCCAGCATCCATCTTTGACTTCTTTTGAGTTTTGAAAACCTCCTCGACAACCTGCTTCATCTGTTCCCCCTCCTTCACTTAGAAAATTGCAACATTCTTCCTTTGTCTGCAAAATTGCCCATTAGTTAAGCCATGAACTCAGGGAATACATCATATATGAACATTGTTGTATCAGTCAACTGCTCTAGCTTAGAGCATGGCACATTTCTTCTCTGTCCTATGGTCCACCAGGATGCAACAGAGCCTATTAACACCAACTTCCTCTTCCACAGAAAACTTGACAGCCATTGGTCATCACATGCTCACAACCGTGCAGCAGTCTTCAACACACAAGCACAATCTATAACCCGCCAAACACACACACACACATTTATATATATATATAGAGAGAGAGTTTTGCTACGGTGCTTTCCAAAAAAGTGATCACTCCGTGCTTTGCGCTATGCTTGAAAAAACCGAGACTGAAACGGCCGATCTGAACAAGTCCATCTCATTGAAATCTCATTACTGACCAAATTTTCTATTTTTTGAAAATTTTTAACTATTTATTTCATATTTTTCAAAATCAGCCTTATTGAAGGCTCTACAACTACTTAGATAGTGGATTTTCATAAATATGAAACAAAAAGTAAAAAATTTGAAAAATTTAAAATTTGGTCGGTTGTGACATTTCAATGAGATGAACAAGATGAACAGTTTGAATCGACTATTAGAGTCTCAGATTTTGCAAACACGACGGAAAGCACAAAAACTTGTGTGCTTTGCAAAGCACCATAGCAAAACTATCTATCTCTATATATATAGAGAGAGGAAAGCAGTTCAAGGTTCTATGGAGCCTAGGCTCCATGATTGAATACTTTATGCTGTGTTTTGAGATTCGTGCTATTTGACGTGTATATTTTTATATACCTACTAAATAAAATATTTGTGATGCCAAACTCCGAAAAAATTAAATTAATCTTAAGTTTTAATTAGTTTAAACTGGTTTGAACTATATTTATCTTAAATTTAAAAGTAGTTCAAACTGGAGTTTAATTTAATTTTTTTGGAGTTTGATGTTTCAAATATTTTTTTAGTGGGTATATAAATATACAAATACCAAACATCACGAATCTCAAAGTACATCTAGTGATAATGGATCATGGAGCCCTACGTGTGTGTGTGTGTGTGTGTGTGTGTGTGTGGGGTTGGTGTGTGAGCTATCGGACAAGTATAGAAATAAGAAATGGTACAATCGCTAGTATCAGTTCCTCCACAGAACTGACAACCACCATACCCTTACCAACCTCTACGAATGAGGTTGTCTGCTGTAAGTTTGCTATTTTTAAGCACCAACAACAAAAATAAACCTTACTATCTCTCAATAACAATCTTGTAAATATAACAATACAAAACCACTCCTCCACGAAATGCTGTACTGTTATTTGTTTGGAAAATGTCAAATTATACATCACCTTTTTTCTGAAACAGTATGATTAAAAAAAATCCATCAAACCACTTTTTTTTGAGCAAGCACCAAACCACTTCAGAAGTAATAATTGCCCACTTTTCTATCAACGCGTGAGTTGTGTATTGTGACAAAATGTGGCTACCTCAGAATTTATCGCCAAAGCCCACAGTCATTTTCTGACTGCCATAACCATTTGCCTAAAAGACTTCTATCAAGGAAATAAAGTCCAGAATCCCCAGCTCCCCTTGATCTTCTGGCAAACAGAAGGTTAGTTAACCAACCAAGTGTTATTTGCTGATACCTCAGTCTTCTGCCATAAGAAACTAGCTAAGGAGGCAACATAATGATAGATCTAGAAGTTTGTAGTTATGTCCAGCTAATTTCAAGAGTGACCCTCAACAAATGGAGCCTAACTAAAATTCATCAGGTTGCTATCTTCTGATTTCGTAATTAATGAGCGCAACGTAATGATAGATCTACAAGTTTGTAGTTATGTCCAGCTAATTTCAAGAGTGACACTCAACAAATGGAGCCTAACCAAAATTTCATGAGGTTGCTATCTTCTGATTTCGTAATTAATGAGCATAGATAACATATCATTTTCATGAAGCTAACACAAATATGCCGCATAAATATTCATGAAACACAGTTAAGGAAACATATGGGCATAGGACTATTACCTGGAGTGTAGAAGCTCATGTAGGGAATGACACTGCCGTTGCTTCCATCACTAGATATTTTCTTCATTCGACCTGACTTGAGCTCAACTGTGAAGACACCAAAATCTGTCCCCACAAAAATGACACCGATACCTTCAGCAAAACCAATCAAATCAGCATAAGGAAATGACGAGAGGGCACCAACAGGGAAAACCAAAATCTTCTCAATGTCGATGACCCTGTGACGTGACCATTGCCCAACTCCATTAGCGTCGTCTTCCCTGGACCAAATCCTGATGCTTGAACCTCGTACGTGGGCAAACCCCAGCCCACCGCCCTCCTCAACCAGTAGGACGGCACCATACAGTAATCTACCCAGGAGCTCCAACGGTGCCTCAATCACACCCAGCTCCTGCCCGCCCAAGTCGTACTTGAGAAGATATGAATGTAGACAGATGAAATAGAGTATGTCTCCCACAAGCGCGCTGGACCCGATGGAAGGGAACGCGCTGTGGTGCTCAAGGAAGGGGCCCTCGCTCCACGCATTGGTGACCGATGAGTATACGCAGGTCGTGAGCCTCTTGTTCCCGTTGTAGTTGGTGACCACGCAAGCCACGGAGAAGGGACCGCCATGGCAGTCGAGGTGGTCGCAGCCGCCTGCGGCGCACAGCACCCCGGCGGTCCAGCATGTTCTGTCTTCATCAAACGGCGCGCGCAGTCCCCACTGGTCGCCGGTGATGGGGTCCCAGACGACGAGGTCCGTGCGCTGGTGATTTTCGAACAGGACGCGACCGTGGCGGGAGTCATGCGCGCACCACTGGTCGAGGTCGAGGGGTATGGACTGGGTTGCGCAGGCGGAGGAAGTGGAGACGAAGAGAGGAAGCAAGGAGTCTCCATTTTCGTCCCTGACGTTGTGGAAGAAGCCCAGCATGGGAAGTGTTCGGTGGAATTCGCGGTAGCGGCGGAGGAAGGCGGCGCTGCGGATGAGGCTCCGCCACGGCTTGCAGACGGCGGCGGCGCGGGCGAGAGATGCGGGGTCGTCCGGCGGGAGGTGGAGGAGGATCTCTCCAACGAGGTCGTCCATGAGGAGGGGGAGGCTGCACATGGCGTTGGGGACTAGACAGCGATGCGGCGCAAAGGGACTGTGAGGAGACTCACCGGCGGCCGGCGAGAGGCGAGAGGCAAGAGGCGAGCAGAGCAGCGGCGCCTAGATCTATCAGGAGCCAGGCAATAATGTACCAGCCGTCAAATAGCAGAGCAATGACCCTTGCCGATGCTTGTGTTCTCACAGTGTGGTGGTAGGCGCAGTGGTGCTACAGTACAGAAAGTCAATTACTATTACATACCAATGCATTCCAGGTAGGCGTGCAATAAAAAGTGAGTAGGCAGTTAAAGTACTCTTTAGAGCTGAAAAGCTGGACAGATTATAATATGAAAAGCGAGTCTAAAAAATATATTAAAAATAGTATGGCTGCTAGTCATAACATATGGCTTGTATAAAAATAATAAATTTTAAACTTAAAAAAACAATGCAATAGTCGTCAAATTGATTTAACTTAGCCTACCATAGACTTACCTTTTATGTAAAGAAAAATAAGCAAAACTTCACAGCATTCCAAAAATGTTTCCCTACACACACATTGCAGACAAAGGTAGTAACAACTAAGGAAAGAACAGTTGACATCTCTAATAGGTTGAAAGAGTGACAGTCTACTAATTGCTTTCTCTTCTCTTATGTTATATTGTGTGGTAGCGGGTCAATCGGATATGGCCGTAGGAGATGCAGAACATAGTTAAGGAAACTTATGGGCATGGGACTATTACCTGGAGCACAGAAGCTCATCCTTCACTAGATACTTTCTTGATTCAACTCGACTTGAGCTCAATTAAGAAGACACCAGCATTTGTCTTCACGAAAATGACATTAACACCTTCTGCAAAACCAATCATATCAATACCAGGTAGGGTCGAGAGGGCACCAATGGGGAGCATCATCTCGAGCTCGATGACTTGCACTGTGTCCATTGCCCTACTACATTGGCATCTTCTTCTCTGGAGCACAGCTTGATGCTAGACCCTTGCATGCCAGCAAACCCCAGCCTATCACCTTCTTCTACCATGAGAGCAGCGTCACCAAGGCCTTCACTCAGGAACTCAAATATTGCCTCAATCATAGCTAGCTCCTGCCTGTCCATGTCATACTTGATAACATAGGATTCTATACAGCCATTAACTCAAACATCCCCGCCAGTCAGCCCCCGAGGCTCAAGCGAAAAACTACTCTAGCCGAGTCGTCCTCTTGAGGCTCATGAACAATCCTTAGAGGGAATTGAGTCTGGCATTGAAGGACTAATGCTATAAAGGAGGGAAGGGTCAAAGCCCTTCTGGATTTTCGATCAAAGGTGCCTTGATCGTCGCCTTGGGGACTGGCGCGCACCCACCGGTGGGGCGTTTGGGAAATCGAGGCTAGTGAGCTCCCGCACGCGGGGAGAAAGATCAACCGGCGGGCTTCTTGATCGCCATGGACTCGATCCATCGTGGGCGCGGCAACCAGCAGTCGCGCCGGGTCTATAAAAGGGGGCGGAGCGAGACTTGGGCACCGTACACCCAAGATTGCTCGACCAATCATGTCTTCCTCTTCCAGTTCCTCTGACGAGTCCCACTGCGACGATGAGGCGGCCATTGACGCAATTCTCTGAAGAGATCACTGGAGGGAGTTGTGGCGCCAGGAGCGGACGGTGAACGACGCCGCCCTGGCGCAGGCATTGGTGGAAGAGATCACTACTGCCAAGGAGGCAGTAGAGCAAGAGGCGAATGACGCCGCGATCGCCGACGTCCTTGCCGAGGAAGACACCGCGGTTGAGGCGGCAGCTGGCGCCGAGGCGTAGGCGGAGGTCACCGTCTTTGAGGCAATAGCTGGCACTGACGTTGGGGTGGAGGCCAGCGGTGGCGTTGAGGAGCCCAAGGCAGAACCTGGGCCCGCCTCTTTCGCCGGCAGCAACAGCAGCAGGAGCGAAGGCCTAGGCGGATGCTTCCCGATCTCCACCTCCGGCAGGCCGGTGAAGCGCCACCGATTAGGATAGGCTAGGGTAGTATAGTTGATGGGAGTGGGTACCAACCCTTTCCTATGAGCTAGATATCCAAATCCATCATACTAGGATGGATTCGGGTATCTTGCATCACTAGCCCTGTAGAACGTAGGACTGTTTCTTTATTTGGAAATCAAACTTTGTTCACCCTGCTTTTGTAATCAGCTCGCGAATGAAGAAATGTATCAATCTTTTCTCAATTTTTGTCTTTGTAGTCCTATTTTGGTCCATACCACACCTGCTCGGTATGTAGCTCTAGGAATTGTCTCGGGGAAATGCAAACTTCGGTTTTCTTAAAACTTAGGACGATCAGGTGCGAGCTCGCTCCCGAGCAACACCCCGTGCAACAAGCTTATTTTCCTCGGGCAACACCTCTGAGATATGCTTGTTCTTCTCGAGAAACTCTTTGAGGTATTTTATCCGTCCCGAGCAAGACTTCGGGGAACTTTATCCGTCCCAAGCAACACTTCAGGGTACTACTTTATTCATCCCGAGTAATACTTCGGGGTATCCTACCCTTTCTGAGCAACGCTTCAGGGTACTACATCTATCCCGAGCAACACTCTGGGGATCTCATCCCGGGGATCGGTCGCCCGAGGAACAGTGCCGTTCGGGTTTGGGAAAGATTCGCTCGTTGAGATTTCACAGGCGCTTCTGGATAGCCTTGATAATTGCGCCGGTCGAAACATGACGGATAACCATCCAGGCACCCTGATAACCGTGCCCACCCGTGTCAATCCTTTGTGCGTTGAGAGACTAATCGGCAGGAGCCTACCAGCAGGGGCCACCACGTGTTTGGTATGGTTTATCATTTTACAAATTCAAACTGCGGGGGAATGCAATCCCTTCGCCTTCTAAGACTTCGACCAACTTGCCCTAATCTTCCTCCGTCTTCCGCGCCATTGCCCTAGCCTCCCTCCGCCAGAATCCATGGCGAAGCTTGCCCTGAGCAAGACCACTGAGGCACGGTTCCGGAAGTTAGAGAATCTGGGGCATCTTGATGCCAAATCGTGGTGCGCTGCTGGCGGTGACCCGGTTCCGGCGCCAGTAGACAGGGAGTTCATTTTCTTCGAGATTTTCGCCATTAACGGCCTTAGAGCGCCGGAGAGCAAGTTCGTGGCCACAGTGCTCACGCACTGCGAACTTGAACTCGCCAATCTCAATCCCAACTCCATCCTTAACCTTGTCGTTTTATCCCACCTATGAGAGGAGTACCTTGGGGTATTCCCCACGGTCTCCTTGTTTCTCCACTTGTACGGTCTCCACCGCACCAGCAGGGCCACAACTGTTGGGAGCGTTTACTTCTGCCTCCGTTCCAACCTACCATTCCCCTACCCAGAGCCCGACCTCAAGGATTCCGTTTCCAGGTGGGTGGAGAAGTGGTTTTACGGGGGGAAGAGCGAGGACTGCAGCTTCGTATTTTGCGGCGAGGCCCCGCTAAAGAGGGACCTGCCCCGACCAAAAGTCTAACCTGAGGAGGAGCCGCTGCTCAACATGATCAGCGTCCTCATGGAGATGGGTTTGACTGGGTGCGCGATCACCCTGGATTATTTGAGCAACCACATCAGCCCATTGCGTCAGCGCGAACACCCCTTCTTCGAGATCTAGGGTGGCACGACATCACTAGGGAGGCAGACACGGGTAAGCCCGAACCTCATAGGCAACCCGAGTACCGCACGTTTCTTGCTTTCTTCTTTCTAATGATTTTGGATTTGTTGCTCGGTAGCCCCAGGAGCAGGATGGGCCGAGGCGTGACTACTAATCATATAACTACTACTACTTCATATACAACAGGTGAAGCATCTGGGCATGCCATTGCAACTGGTATTGCATCAATATTAACTTTGCAATTATGCTAATTCAGCATGTTTTACCCTTGATTCCTATAAAGGACAAATAGAGATATGTCCTCAATGTTCAGTAAAGAAACTAAATCAAATGAATTTGAATAGATAGAAAGCAACCTACTATAATTTTCTTTTTTTTGGTAGTTTCTCTACCCAATTTCTCTTTCTCTTCCATCCACCCTTTCTTCTTTTTTCTTGAGGGCAACTGCTTGCAACATATTATCATATACTGTTGTGTGAACATTTAGAGGCTTGAAGTTGTTGTCTGTAGAATATTTGTAGTTGATTCTTTCATCCACCTCATATCGAAGAGTATCTAGAGCAATGTCAATAAGTAAAGAGGTCTTCAAACTTAGATGGCCGAGAGGCCAAGAAAATGAATTTATGCGAAAGAAACTTGTATCGACGTGTGGCATTCAAATTGGGATCCTCTAAAATATTTCTACCAACATTATCTTGCGCTATTCCATTTCATGCTTCTCTTATCCATCGCTTCAACACATATGGATTAGGCAATTGCTTAATATCCATTAACTCAAGAAATTTGATTCCATGGCTACATAATAGACTAAATCGCTTAAATTGTTGGCAGGTACATGATAATTTTCTCTCTTGAAAAGAACTAACTACCACATGCTCCTCTTTAATAATAAAATAATCCAAAGATCTAATAGAGACAACATACACCATTCCATCATCCGTCAAATGTGCATAGGCTAACATAGATCTTTCATAAATAATTTAGAAGGCTTCAAATATATATGGAGTGTACAACCTACTGGCTTGCAGCAACATAGGAGTTCTCATTTTAATTTGGGGCAACTTTTTTCTTAACTCATACTCTGATATTATCTCTCTCATTTTGCTTGAACAACCCTCTCAAAATGTTGAAATAAACGAAATACATTCAACTCTGAGTTTAAATAATCCTTTAAGTGGTTATTAAATCTCTTGCTCAATTGAGTACTTCTTATTCCTATCATATACACATCCCTCGTATAGCATTCAGCCAACTTTTCTTTTTCCTCGTAAATATTATTGAGCCAAGATTGTGAATGTACCTTGCTTCTCATGTTGGAAAAACCCTCTTTAAATTCATCTTCGTCCTCATATTCATACATGCACGCACTAAAATCAGCAAGTATGTTTGATGATCCCTCAATCTTCTGACAATTTAAATGCTTGATTGCATTTTGCGTTATATGCCAAGCGCACAAGCCATGCCATGTAGAGGAAATAACTTTATCTATTGCCTTGCCCATTGCAATGTCTTGATCGGTATAAATGGTTCTAGGTTGCTTTTGACTATAAACTATCAAGAAGGTATTCAAGAGCCATCTAAATGACTCTAACGTTTTGTCGTACATAAGAGCAGCCCCATATATCATATTCTTCCCAAAGTGGTTCAATCCAACAAATGCACCAAATGACTGACTCTACATGTCTGTTCCCAAAGTAGTATCTGTCGACGATTTGCGTCGGCAATGTATTTTAGGGGGCGATGCGAAAGATCACAACTACGATGGTAGCACAGGGAGCCGAATTTATACAGGTTCGGGCCCTCGGGGGGAGGTAATACCCTACTCCTGTGCTCGTGGATTGTATTATGGTGGATGATGATGATGATCGTGAGATGTGGAATTGGATGCCGAACTAGGGTCCCCGGACCCCCTTTATATAGTGCAAGGGGTCGGGTTACAGATAGAATCCCTAATCCGCTTATGGAAGATACAGATATAATCGATTCAGCTACACCTATATCTATGTATTCGAGTAGGAAACGAATCCGTTTCCTTGCTGATCATGTCCGGCCGCACCGTCCTCCAAGCCTGCCTTCTGGAAGGCCCAATTGACTCGGCCCAAGAAGGTGGTACGTCATGTTGTATATCTTCGGACACCTAGGGCCCATATTTTCCATAGTATCAAAAGTAACAACATCACCAAAATGAGCATAATCTATGATCATTTTAGCATCAGCCAAAAAGAGGTTTACTATTTGTTCTTCACTGTCTAGCTACATAGCATAAAAGAATAAAGGATTATCTGAACCCTTATTCTTAGGTGTGGTTCTTTTCAGCTTATCTCATTTACTTATTTGCTTCCCGATGTGGCCTGGAGGGTCGGATCCGCTTCGTTTGACTTGTGTTAGAGAGATTTTACACACGCCTTCGAGATAGAAAAAAAGGAATCCAAAAATTTTAAAAATCCTAATAAGTCAAATAAGCAAATGAGATAAGAAAATAAGCAAACTTATCAGATTATCTCGTTTGCTTATTTGACTTATTGAGATTTTTTTAAATTTTTGGATTCCATTTTTTTCTATCTCGAAGGCTTGTGTAAAAGCTCTCTAGCATAAGTCGAACGAAGTGAATCCGACTCTCGAGGCCATATTAGGAAGCAAATAAGCAAACAAGATAAGCAAATGAAATAAGCTGAAAAGAACCACACCTTAAAATACTGCAAGAGGCTTCCAGCTTCATCATATTTCATATCCTTTTGTTGTTCAGTCCACAAATAATCCTTGTGATCATGGCAAGTGTATCCAAGGCTGGCTGCCTCTCCAACATGCCTAGTAGCTAATTTATAGGCTGTTCTAGGCCTAATTCCTCAATCATCTGCCATTTAATTCAATGTCGAAAGCCTAGACCGTCGAGATGCTTCGAAGTGACAGCATTACATGAGTTGTTTCTAGAGTTTGGAGAATATGATTGTGTTCAAGAACCAAATCAATTACCTTATACTTTGCGGTTACTCAATTCAAGGAGACTTCCATGCGCACCTTGCAGTTAGTTCTTATCTCAGCTCAAGGAGTCTTAGTTAGATCATCCCTCTTGTCCTTTGCTCTCAAATCTTGATTTGCATGCACAAATCTATAGGATGTAGCCTTGTCATCTTTCTTACACTTGTTCTCGTACTTTTTTCTTATAAAGGAAGCCCATTCGACCTCCATAGTACTTCCAGAATGTTTTTGCATCTCCTACATTTGCAAATACCATACCAATCTGAGGAATCCAACTAGGTAACGTGTTGTCCCTGCACAAAATAAAATAGGATGGATTGCCAAATTCCATACTCATATTGACTCTAATTGCTCGCAACTCTTCCTCTAACTCCATTCCTAATACGTTTAGCTCACAGCTTTGCCTCTAACTAACTTCCTAACTCTATTTCATGTATCTAGGTAGTAAACAAAGGATATAATTAGTTCATTGGTTGTCGATTATACCTTTCATCAAGAGGAGATGCTCGATCAGGCGGAGGCGCTCGATCGGGTGAAGGTTTCGGCACTCCATTTCCTTGCATCGAATGGACAGAGCGGCAGGCGGCGCTAGACTAGGCTGTAGCAAGGAGGGGTGGCGCTGTACTAGGCGGTACCGAGGAGAGGTGGCGCTGGACGAGGCTGCTGGAGGGGTGGCGCTAGACTAGGCGGCAGAGAGGAGGGGCGGTGCTGGACGAGGTAGCAGCGGCGCTAGACAAGGCAACAATGACGATAGAGGAGACTGGACGAGGCAGTAGCCGAGGAGAGGTGGGGCTGGATGAGGCGACCGCGACAAGAGGCAGTAGCAATGCCGAGATGCGGCAAATCTTGCACTCTGCGCTCAATTCCTACACACTGGAAGAAAAAAAGGATATGGAATGGGCCACTCCAAACATGGGCCTTGCACGCTGGCCGTTCGATGCGAAGCGGATGGCCAGATAGGGCCATAGAAGCCCCTGTCGTAGCTTCCTATGACGGTAGATGATACGCATCTGAGAGAGAGCGATGTGGCGTTGGGGAGAAGAGAAGGAAGAGGGACTAGGCTCGCTGGGGGAGAAATTCAGCTGAGCTAGGCAGGATGAATGATTCGGCCCAAGGTTAGGTTCCACTTTCTTCCAGTTAAAACCGGGATTCCTTACTAATTTTAGTTTAGAGTGAAACACAATTTACATACCACCTTAATGCCATAGAGATCTCTCATTTAGCCCCGTCTCCGTCACATCTCCCGTTAAATCACGGTATGTCGACAACAAAGCTAGAAAAATGAAATGGCTGACCTATTCTCTTATTCTTGAATTCTAAAACACAGAGATAGAAAAAAGGTAGGATTTAGATGTATATGCATGATTTTTTTTAAGGATGTCTTTGATTTTACCACATGAAGAATGTAGGGACTTTTAGATCTCTAATGTTAAATTAAAGGAGCCTACCGGTGGTAGTCAGTGATGGCGGGTGAATGATGTCGTAATTTCCATCCTAAAATTGTTCAATTTCGTATTAAAAATATAGCATTTTCTCATTTAAAGCACCATGAAGTTGAAAACCAGTTTCTGCCTTGGTTCCTTGTGGTCATGGTCGGCTCTCTTTTTTGTCCCCTTTGAAACTTTGTTTTTACTTAAAAAAAAATCAGCGCTGCATATATAATACCCTCCCAAATGGATGCTTATATTTCTATTGCGCTCCAAAGGACCCCTAGGGGTAAGACCGATAAATTCGTCTCGATCGACCATAGATTGCGGTAAGTAGATTGTAACTCTGATGATCAATTGCAGCTAATTCCCCCCTCTCCTCCGCTCCAGTCCTATTGGCGAGATGGGTTTCGGTGGCCAAGACCACCCGGATCCGGCACTACGTGCCAGTGTCGTCGCCAACTTCACATGAGCTCTCTCACTTGCACGGTTGCACCACTAGACGACTCTTCTGTACATGCTATTACCGGATGACCTACATTTGATTAAACCACATAAACGGTAATTACATTTTTAAAAAAGTCATATAAATCTAAGAAATAATTCATTTCATACTATTAAAAAATCAAAAGTTTCGAAATATACCATCCTATCTCATTGTCATAGACATAGATGTCTCACATGCTAGTGAGACATACATGATGATATATTCTAAAACTTTGATCTTTCGAAGTGGTATGGAATAGATTTTCCCATCATCTAAATTGTACCACCGTAAAATTGCTGTCTTTCTCATCATCACCAATGCACCGCGTCGGAAGGGCGTGCTTGGATCGTGGCCGGCGGTAGCCTTTCCAAGCGTCGGCGTGCCCTCGGATTTGGGCGGCGTTTGGATTGGCGCCGTTGCCGGCCTTGTCCGCGCCGACTAGGGGCGCGTCCTCAGATTTGCACGCAGACACGAGCAAGGGCGCGGTATCGACCGTCAACGCGCGCCAACGCGTGCGACGGCGCGCCATGGTTGAGGGCGAGCCGGGCATTGGCACTGCGGACGGGGTCGGCATCCTGTTGGGTTTAACACATCCAAACACACCCGTATAGCCGAGCGCAGCGTCGTTAATATCAAGAAAATAGCCGTGTCCAGCCAGGAACCATTCTCTATTTGTAATGGTATGATCAGCAACGCAGCTGTGCCTTCCAACCTTTGTTCGTAGTGCATACTCCCCGTCGTAGAGTTCTAGGAATTAAGAGTCTGGCTGGCGCATCCATGCTACAAGTCTAGAACTATATAATATAAATCTTCGTTCCTTATAAATGAAGGACGCTGCCACTTGATATATACGTATTCTGCTCGACCGTGAACTTTCGCAATGGAGGTGATTTTGACTGCAATTATGGGTGAAATGGCCAATAGATCCATATCTTTCTTGTTCGACAGATACTCCAACCCAACGTCGCCGGCCATCGTGGAGGGAGAAAGGCTACACGACCTGCAGCGGCTGCTGCTACGGGTTCGTGTCATCGTCGAGGAGGCAGAGGAGCGGCACGTCACAAACCAAGCAATGCTGCACCTACTCAGCATAGCGAGGAAGGAGATGTACAGAGGATACTACACCCTCGACACCTTCAGATACCGACGCGACGAACAAGGCAAGGCCAAGGCAAAGGATCACAAAGTGAGCAATTCTTTCGCCTTGTCTGAATTCAATCCTGCAAAGCGTCTCTTTCTATCTACTGGTGACAGGGGCAGCGAGAAAGAAGTGCAGCAAGTGCTTGCCAACTTGAGCAGCATCATTGTTGATGCGAGTGAGCTTGTTGCGTTTCTGAAGAACTATCCCCCAGTGTACCGGCAGCCTTACAGCATGCACCTGCTTCTCGACAAGTGCATGTTTGGTCGCCAGATGGAAATGGAGAGGATCATGAATTTCCTGATGCAGACACACACTGATGCCAGTGCAGAAACTATAGGCGTTTTACCGATTATCGGCCCAATAGCTGTTGGAAAGAGCACCCTAGTTTCACATGTCTGCAGCAATGAAAGAGTGCGCAGTCTCTTCTCTAGAATTTTGTTGGTCAGTGAAGATGATCTTAACGACCCAAGACTAGATTGTCTCAACGATGGCCGTGTGATCAAGCACCAAAACAATGCATACAGCGGGGATGAACCACTGCTGGTTATTGTCGAATTGCCAAAGGATGTTGATGACGCAGCATGGAAAAGGTTATATTCAACTTATGCAGGTTGCGTCGCAAGCGGTAGCAAGATCATTATCACAAGTCGGTCTAGCAAAATTATAGACTTTGGTACTACACAAGCTCTTGCACTGAATTATCTGCCCCGAGAAGCGTTTTGGTATTACTTCAAGGTGCTCACGTTTGGAAGTGTAGATCCTGATGAACAGCCAAAACTGGCATCGATCGCCATGAAAATCGCCACGGGGATGAAAGGAATCGTAAGTGCAAACTTGGTTGCCAGCATATTACGAGCTAACCCCAACGCTCAATTTTGGTCTAAATTTTATAAATTTTCAAGACTATATGTACCGAACAACATCTCTATGTTTGGTGAGCATCCAGATGATCTACTGCGGAAAAATAAGCCTACAATGTTTCAGAGAATGTCCAATGGTGATTGTTGTGTGGTCCATAACCAGTACCAGACAAGTTTTGATCATGAGGAAGTTCCTAAGATAACATTCCAGGATGTCTTGTCAGGAACCGTGAAATGTAGAGGGAGAATTGAGGTCCTGGCATGGAAATCTCAGATACCACCATACAAGAACAACATTTTCAGCTGTGAGATAAAAAAACTACGGCGTATGGCAATCAGGTAGGCTTCTGAAAAGGAGGCAATTTAACAAGTTCACTTTTGCCGGTAATTTTTTTCCATCAGATTATTCCCAGGTAGTCACACACAGATCCATCAGCTGCTTGAACCACTTTCAGATTTCCTCTGATACTTGTTTATTATCTCTCCCTCCTTATTTACCAGAACTCATGTAACCGCAGTTGCTGCTACCGAATAAATCTCCAGTTAAAAAGCCATATATTGTGCACTGTTTATTTCAGTTAGTTACCGTTAACAGTTTTTTCAGGCAACATTATAGAGAGAGTTCTATTCCAATGCCTCCAGGCATGTTTATAAGCAATTATGGATAATACAGTTGATGTAGTAGCTCAATATTAGATATCAAGACTAAGGTAGGTAAGATGATGGTAACACTTTATAGAAACATGCAGTTTTTTCATGTTTACAACCTCAAATATAGTTTCCCCTATAAATAGTTTTTTGTCAATAAAACCGTAAATTTTTACATGTGTCTGTACACTTCAAATTCAAGTTGCCATTGCAATTACAAGATACAAATCTATTGAAGAAAACACTAACTCATACTGAAGATTAATTCCATCTGTGAAATAAGGACTGCTTACATCATGTAAATCTATGACAGGCCGGTCATCTTTTTTTTTTTTGAGAACGCCGGTCATCTGTTTAAAGTACCCAGCATGCCACATTGTGCTCTTCACCATCCATAGGCCCCATCAATCTGTAATATCCTAGCACATTTTGATGTGAGACCCATGTGGCCCATGTTGGATTAGTTATGGGAATATTCCCGCATCGCTAATCTATATGGCATCAAAATAGTGGTTGCAGGGCGTCGAGGGTCAATCTTGATATCAAATAACCTTTCGAGCCTTGGCAGCTATGGAACACTCCTGATCACTGATCAGCTATGGAATTGCATCTGGTCGATTAGAACGGTCAATTCTCCTCAATAACTTGCCGAGTATATCACTCTTTGGAGCAAGATTCACCAAATCAATCTCAACCCAATGCCCAGGGTGACATTCTCTGGACCTGAATATCCAGCGGCAATCACTTTTCCAAGTTGGCCTACCCAACAACCAAACGCCAAACACTCTTCCAAAGCATCGCAGACTGGTGGTTTGAAGCTAGCCGGATAATACTCAAATCAGAACGGTGCAAATCTCAATGGGATTGCCTGTTTTACTGAGCAAACCTCAATGTTCAATTTTGGTCTAAAGCTCTCAAATTTGCGAGAATATGTGTACAAAGCAATATCTCTACGTTTGGTGAGCATCCGAGTGATCTAATGCAGAAAAAAAAATAAGCTTACAATTTTTCAGAGATTGGTCAATGCCGATTTTTGTGTGGTCCATAACCAGTACCAAACAAGTTTTGACCATGAAGAAATTCCCAAGATAACAATTCCAGGATGTCATATATGGAAGTATGAAATGTCAAGGGAGAATTGACCTAATACATGTTTAACATCTCCCCCTCTTGTTTACCAGAACTCGTGTAACTTCAACAGTCTGCTACTACCAAATCAAGCACCAGTTAAAAAGACATCTGCTGTATTCTGCATATTTCAGCTAGTTACCAACTTACCATTGACAGGTCTGTTGGGCGATGTCATAGACAAAAATTCAATTTCCTCCGAGCATGTATAATGCGAATCAGGAATAATACAGTTCATGCAAATGTGATGATCCCTTGATTTATGGAAGAATATCTGTTCATACTAGTCATGATACAAATACAACGATGCCAGGTAAGAAATAGATGCAATGGAGCGTCACAGCAATTTTTGTAATGCAATGTGCCGTTGAAACTTAAATTTTTCCAGATTGCTCTTCCTCAATAAGCAAATGATCAATTCTCCCAAACAAAAATTAGGTAGGAGCAACTTGGTGCACTCAATTCTAACCACAATTTCAGTATTTTTTAGTTGAACCTTGTTTAAAAAATGATACTGAAATTGAGGTACTATGATTGATTTTTCACGAAACAAAAAGAACATTTCAACATATAAGCAGAATGTGCTTTTACCCAAATAAGCAGAATGTAAACTTGACACAGAGAACTCAGCCACAATCACAAACAATTTAACAAGAAGAGGCATACTAATTGAACATGATGTCTCTTTCTTACTTAAACTGCTCAACTGGAAACAAGCATCAACTTTGAAAGAAGACAACAGCAGCAGATTCATGTTAACGTATGGACCACAGGATCACAAATCATTCATCCTCATAGCGGTGACAATGTGTCTGTACTCACGCCTATTAAATGTGAAATTTTGAAACATTTACAAGGACATGACATTTTCTGTTGAAACAGAAGGGAACTGATTTCATTTAGAGAAACCAAACATTACAGAGTTTTAGCACTAACAGTTTCTAAAGAGCTAAAGATAGTGGGATGTAAAAGCACCATCAGCCAGGATTCCCTCCCAAGTGAGTAGCAAACGAAATGCAGCACTACTACTTAGCTATAACAAGAAAGAAGTTCTACAATTTTTGGACTACCTCACTTTAACAAGGTATTCGTCTTGATGCCAGCGCTCACCACTGAGTTCTTTTGCAAGCCTCCTCGACAACCTGCTTCATGTGCTCCCCTCCATCACTTAGTAAAATGCAGCATTCCTCTGCCTGCAAAATTCCGCATTTGTTAAGCCATTACCTCAGTGAATACATCATATATTAACGTTGTTGTATCATCCAACTGCTCTAGCTGAAAGAATGACACATTTCTTCTCTCCCATATTGTCCACCAGGTTAAAACATAATAAGCACCAATTTGCTCCTAATCCTCAGAAAACTTGACAGCCATTGGCTCATCATGTGCTTACGATTGTGCAGCAGAGTCTTCAACACACAAGTACAATTTATAACCAGACAAACATATTTTGCTACTGGACAAGTAAAGAAATGGTGATTGCTAGTTTCAGTCCCTCCACAGAACAGACAACCACCATCCTCTTTCCAACCTCTACGAATAAGATTGTTTTTTGTAAGTATACTATTTTTAAGCACAAAAAACACCTTAATTCGCTGAAGAATTTTTTAATACCAGATAAACTTATGAAGGAATAGCATATTTTGAGCTTTCTGTGCTCAATAAAAAGACTAAACTGAAAAATCTCCCTTTTTAATGTAGACGCCATACAATGAATTGCCACTGTCAGGCATCTCATTCAAGTAGACCTGCTCACAAGTGTGCTGCAATGGCTGCCACAGTGCCACTGTTGTATTATCGCTTGTTTGTTAAAATGTCAAATTATATAATCTGGGGTAGCATTGCGAATGGTGAGCCCAATAATCTTCCCAGGACAAAGTATTAGTATCGTTGCCCTTTTTTCCTGTAGCGGTATGATTGGAGAAGTTAAAAACTTCCATCAGACCACTTCAGAAGTAATAATCGGCCATTTTTCTATCATACTGTGACAAAATGTGGCTACACAAGTACTTCTTCCTCAGAATTTCTTGCCAAAGCCCATTGTCATTTTCAACTGCCGGAGCCATTTGCCTAAAGACCTCTCTATTCATGGAAATAAAGTTCAAAATCTCCAGCTCCCTTTGATCTTCTGGCAAACAGTAAGCCAGTCAACCAAGTGGTACTTCTTAACACTTCTGTCTTCTGGCATAAGAAACTAGCCGAGGACGCAACAGAATAATATATCAACAAGTTTGCATTTATATCTAGCTAATTTCAAGATTAACCCTTAACAAGTCGAACCAAACAAAAAGTAGGGCAAGAGCAACTCGGTGCAGAGATAGCATATCATTTTCATGTCGCTAACACAAATATTTCTTGTAGTGTCCACATAAATATTCATGAATAACAATTAAGGAAATATATGGGCATAGGACTATTACCTAGAGCATGAAAGCTCATGTAGGGAATGGCCGTGTCGATGCTTTTATCACTAGATGCTTTCTTGATTCGACGTGACTTGAGCTCAATTGTGAAGATGCCAACATTTGTCCTGATGAAAATAACACTAGCACCCTCTGCAAAACCAATCAAAACACAAGGACCATGTCGGGTTGAGAGGGCACCAATGCGGATGACCCTGCGCTGGGACCATTGTCCAATTCCATTGGCGTCTTCTTGCCTGGACCACAGCTTCATGCTAGACCCTTGCATGCCGGCAAATCCCAGCCCACCGCCTTCCGCAACCATGAGGACAGCGTCCGACAGGCTTTTACCCCGGAACTCCAACGGTGCGTCAATCACAGCCAGCTCCTGCCCGCCCATGTCGTACTTGAGAACATGGGATTCTTCACAGATGAAATAGACTATGTCTCCCACAAGCACGCAGGGCCTCAGGACTGGATAGGCGTCGGGGTGCTCAACGAAGGTGCCCTCGCTCCACGCATTGGTCACCGATGAGTAGGCGGAGGCCCTGAGCCCGTCAGTGTCGGTGACCACGTAGGCTACGGAGAAGGGGCCGCCGTGGCAGTCGAGGTGGTCGCAACCGCCTTTGGCGCAGAGCACCGTGGAATTCCAGTATCCGTCTCCGACAAACGGCGTGCGCACTCCCCACTGGCCGCCGGTGATGGGATCCCAGACGGCGAGGTCCATGGGATCGCAGCCGTCGTTTAAAGTGTGGAACAGGACGCGGCCATGGCGGGCGTCAAGCGCGTACCAGTAGAAGGGTGTGAACAACCGGCGTGAGCAGGCGGCGGAAGTGGGGACGAAGAAAGGGAAGTGGGTGCCTCTATCTCCGTCCTCGTTGTGGAAGAAGCCCAGCATGGGAGGTGTTCGGTGGAATGCGTGGTAGCGGCGGAGGAAGGCGGGGCCGCGGAGGAGGCTTCGCCACGACTTGCAGACGGCGGCGGCGCGGGCGAGGCACGCGGGGTCGTCCGGCGGGAAGCGGAGGAAGATCTCCTCGAGGAGCTCGTCCATCAGCCGCTCCATGATGATTGGTGCCTCCTGGGCTGGGAGGTGGGAGGGAGGGGAGGCGTCGTGGGCTCCCTTCCTGTTCTGTTCAGGTGCTGCAGCCTTCAGGGTGCGGACTGCGGACCAAGGCCAGTACTTCACCCTCTTTAAAAAAAAGAGAGAAAACTAGTTCATCGGATTGGGCAACACCAATGACCAAACACAACTAGCAGCTCGCGGCTAACTCACTCGGTTTTTTTTTTAGCTCGGCTTAGGTTTGACATAGGTCTCATTTGGCACAGCTTCAGTTCCAACTCCATCAAAACTAGTGGAGCACCCTATTTTTAGTTTTAGAAATTAATGAAGCTAAAGTTGCGGGTACATTGAACATGTTTAGATGAGTCATCTTATTTACATTTTAAACTAAAAATATAAACTTAAGTCACTTTATTTTAAACTATAAACTCCATATCTGAGGTAGAGTTAGGAGCTAGAGCTGTGCCAAACGGGGCCATAGTTTAAAAACGAGCTCGAGCCTATTTTCTAGCTCGTGGTCCTTACCGAGCCTGAGTCGAGCTAAAGTCAGTCTGCTCGTAGCTTGTTGGGCTAGCCGCTAGTACTACTACTAGCCCACAACAAGGCTTCCTAGGCCACAGTTTGCAGCTGGCGCAAGTGCGCAACCTACTAGTGGAGTAGTAGTCCACGGTCATACGATGTGATTCCAATTTCCAAGTTCTAAGAGCATCCGTAGCAGAAACCCTATATGGGTATAGAAATAGAGTTTTAGAGATATAGTTTCTGGTGGAGGAAAGGAATCTTTTAGGGTGTAGTGTAAAGTATGAAGGAATTTTAGAGTAATGGAGAGAGAAAATAGAGTAGAAGAGAGAGAAAATAGGGATAGAGTTTCTGGTGTGGATGCTCTAACACAGCTAACCGTTGCAATCGCCAATTCCCAATGTTGTTTCTTCGCTTTCCCTCTCGCTCTCCTCTCACCTCCGAGAATACCAACTTTGCTGCCTCCCTCCCCTCTCCCTCTCACTCCCTCCTCCCTCTCCTCATCCAAGGAGCTCGACATCCTCCCCTGTGCTAGGCCCTCTACCTTCTGTCCCTCTCCTCCAGTCCTCCATGGCGGTGAAGATGGGCTAGCCGTGTGGAGGTGCCAAACAGACACGAACCTAGGTTGAAGCAGTGATGGTAGTGTGGACGACCAATTTTCAATACCTTATATTGAAAACTAATCACCCTAAAGTTACGAGACTCCAGAATTGATGCAATATTAACTTTATTACATCAGGGTGTTTACAATACCAAAACTAGGTAATTTACAATTTTATTTCTCCTATCTTACAACTTGTTTGAGTGTACAGGAAAACTTAAAATTCTTGACCGAAGCGATCCATTTCTTCTTGGGAAAATTCAATATCTACAGCGTAACAAGGATCTGTTCATTTAAAATGAACAATCCCCAAATAACGGGTGAGTATATTAATTATATCAACAGGTTTCTTGAGAGTATTAATATTATATGAAAACTGTATTCAAGGGTTAGCAAAGCTTTATGGTGAATATGCGATTCTGAATTTTTAAAAGTCCTATTATATTTCTAAAACAATTTATAATAAGAATATAAATTCTATCATCTTTCTCCATCCTTATTTATTTATAATCCAGACAATAATTTTCGTAAGGTAAATTCATGGATTTTTATAAATAAGAGATGCATCACCCAATTTGACACAACTTCATATACCCGAAGTAGGGTCAATCGATGAATTTATTATTAGATCTGCAGAACCTACCCAACTTTACTCATATAGTGGCCTACTACATAGATGGAAGAAAATTTGTGTCATTCTTATTCATTAAACCTAAGTTTTTATAGAAGAAAATGATATCTAGATATTCTCTAACCATAGAGCAAATATCTAATGCCCTTGAGTGTCAATCAACGCTCTACTGGCTTGATCCTCTAACCCAAGATGGCAAAACACTGTTTCCAAATCTGCTTCTATAGTTTATAGAGTAATGATTCCAGGGAGTTCTCATCCTATCCACCTGGTATTATTGAGCTGGTACTCTATGTACCGACGGGCCCAAAATAACATATCACTGTTTCCGAATTACTCTATATAAATTCATTCAACCTTCCAATCTACAAATTTTTCATATCAAATAAGTTATCCAACCTAACTTATTTATACGGATCAATTCTCTATTTTTTCATGAGATAATCAAATTTTAGTATTTTTGCCTATACTAGGGTTTTATCAGGGTTAATTATTTTTAGGTAGCTTTTAAGGTATTGGGGCTTGGATAAAAAAATATTCTTGGAATATATAAATAAATAACTAGAAAATATATGAAATAAATAATAAGTAAAGGAAATGTAGGTATATCAAAATGCATCAAGAATAAGAAAACATGCCTTCTTCGATTATTGGTTCAAACTTAAAAGATTCTTCCAACAAATCTGACTCTGTAGTCTCGGGAAGTCCTAATTCGTTTTCTACTATAGTAAAAACATAACAAGGATTCAAAAGATATTTAAATAAGAGAAATGAAATTTCAAATAGACACATGCACATGATTTTATGTGAATAGAGGGTTAGGTTAACAGGTGATGGGCTGTATGATTTTCTAAGAAATTCAAAATATTTTTAAATAAATAGGTATGGAGTGTTTTTGAATGGGAATTTCCTCCGGGTAGCATGAATTTTATTTATTATCAGTGTACGTGCGAATTTTAGTGTGGATCGTCAAAATTCCAGAGATCGGGGTCAACGACAAAAATTGTCGGAGTTCCGAGATGGGATTTGTCGAAGGTATAGGGTGAAATAGTCAAAATATAATTTTTGAGAAATTAATATAATTTTTAGAATTTTTGGAGAATTTTCTAAATGGTATATGTATTTTTATGATAAGAATTGTAAAAAGGATTTTTAATTGAATATTTTATTATGACATGTCAGGTTTAATAATTTAAATAAATTCTTTATGTTATTTTATATTTTTGAAAATTTTGGCAGAATTTTGGGAAGTATTTTGGGATTTAAATAAATTCAAAAAGGTTTGTTTGGAAAAAGAAAAAGAAAAAGAAAATGAACAAGATCTTGGGCAAGATGTTCGAGGTCGGCTTTGGTCCAGCCGAGGCTGGGTGGCTGATAGGGTGGTCCTCTTCTTTGATGAGAGAAGGAGTGGGGAAGGGGTAAGGTCGTCGGGGTGGCTTGCCGGCGGCGATTGGTGGTCAGAGTGGGGCAGCCGGTGGTGGGAGAAGGTAGAGGAGGTCGAGAGCTACCTTCTAGTAGTCTTGGTCGAGGCTAAGGGAGGCTGGCAGTGGCCGGCGATGAGGTCGGGCGGTGATATTGCTTCGGGCTCCGACGAGGAGGTGTCTCGGGCGGGTTATAGGAGAGGAGAAGGGGTAGAGAAGGTGGCTTGAGCTGAGCTATGGCCGGGGATGCCCTTTTATAGGTGAGCGGTGGCTTGGCGGCCACGAATCGGCAAGGGTGGTGGCGGCGGCGCTGGCGGCGCATCGGAGTTCAATTGGCCGTGTTTGGCGGCCGGATGAGGTTGGTGATGTGGCCAATAAGGTTCGCGGAGTCGAGAGGGATCCAGAGAGATCGAAATCAGGGGCGGTGGCGAGTTCCAGTGGCGTCTTTTGTCTTCTCCGATGAAATCAGCGGCGGAGGCCGCGGCGCCGGGGCTGGGGACGAAAGTCCTGTGGGCTTGACTCCGGGGAGGCGACGTGGACGTATTTGATCCGTTGGATCGAATTTAGGTGGATGAGATTACATATCCAAAGTGGTATGCTTATCATCTGTTAGATCAAAATTAAGTGGACGTGGTTTAATCTTGGCCATTGTTTGCTACTTAAGGCACCGGCGGGGATTATAGGCTGAAACAGTAACGAGCCTTAGGCCTAGGTGGAGCGTCGGGCTGAGGAAAGAGGCTACGTCAAAAGCGTAGGGCCTGTTTGGTTCGTCACTAAGGCTGCCACGCCTAACCTTAGTCGCGCCACACATTCTTAGACGTGCGTTTGGTTTCACGCCTAACATTAGTTGCGCCACACTTTCTTAGCCTCTGACCTCACACGTCATAGACTCATTTTCTTGCCACACTTTGCCACAAGTGTGGCACCGATTTTGTCCGCCACACTTTTTGTGGCTGCCTAATTTTGCCTAAGGATAGTTGTGGCAAAGTTAGGTGGCAACCAAACAGGCCCGTAGTCTCTGAAGGGAAAGCGTATTTCCCAAATTTCCAGAAAGGGTAATATTTTTAGAAATTGGTAGGAAATTATAGGAGGGTCAGAAAAATATGAAATAAATTTCTAAAAATCCAAAAAATGAGTAAAATCAGATTATGGAATAATATTGGTTATTTATAGAAAAAAATATTTTTGAAAATAAAGAAAGATTATTTTTCCTTAAAGATAAATAGGAATTGAACTAGGAGAATTTCTAAAATTTAGGGAATATTAAGAAAGATTTAAATATGACTTTTTGCGAAAAATTTTTATGCTAAAAATAAGAAAATTTTTAGGTATGTTACAGGTTGTCCGACTGTGGTTGTTGCAATGTGGATCTGTGGTAGAGGCAATAACGTCGGGCCGAACCGTCGACCATGGATGGCAAAAGTACGAATGAATCATCGTCAAAGCAAATGTTGCCACGGTTATTCAAAGATGTCTAACCCATACAAACAAATGTTTCGCAAGAGCAAACACTATGTTCCACAAGAGCAAACAAAATGTTTCATGCATGTTTTACCGATGTTTTAGAAGTACGTAGGAAATGTTTAAGAACAAAATGAAGGGAGTGTGCCCTAGAAGCAATCATACGATGATTGTGTAACGTCTTTGTTCATGTACTCATGATAACATTGCTTATCGGTTCTATGAATTAATGTCATGACTTTGTTCATCAAATACGATTTGGTTGTGAGACACATTGTTATTGTGATATTGTTCTAAATGATCCCTGGTTCATATCATTACGAGGAGTGGTAATGATTTAATCAGCACATGTATTGATTGACAGTACTGTTTCACATACCATAGATATGGAGATATCAAATCAATAATGTGGACGCATGTTAGAGAACATAGATGGTTGGATAGACCTACACCGAGAGGCTGTTGAGATTGTTATCTACAAAGTGCCATCAACGTGTAGTCTCGAATAGTACGCCTATATGATCCTTAGACCTGAGGTTATCATGTAATCCCAGCATGTGGAGTCGTATGCTTTGGTGTTATCAAAAGCTACATCGTAACAGGGTAGTTATAAAGATAACTACTGGGTATGCCGCGAAGCATGGCTTAGGAATGTGATTGATTAAGATAGAATTTGTCTCTCCTTGATAACGAGAGACATATCGGTGGGCTCCTCGGCGTGGATGGATAAGGAAAACGCACGACCGTGCTGATATGATTAAAGAGTTAATCATGATATTTATATCCATCATATTAACGAGTGAATGGTCGAGCTATCATAAGGGTGGCACATTTCTTGTCTTGAGCTTGACTGGTATCGTATGGCAAAAGGATCAGTATGTTGAGTGTATCAGGTTCAGCCGATAAGATCATTCTGTGCATTCGGGGGTCAATATGTACTGCTAGGTGCCACTATTGATCTATGGATTGGAAATGGATTTTTCGGATTCACGGCCGACTTGCACATGAACCTAATGGGTCACACACTTAACGGGTTGAAACATATCTAGTGGATTTAATCTATTAGAAGAAGGGTTTGCGCGTGGATACGATCCGCGTAGGAATTGGAGTCCTAGTGGGCCTCGACTAGAGCCTACTAGAACGTCCATAAAAGGAAAGGCTTGGGACGGCGCGGTGGCAATAGACGAGCTCTCACCAAGCGCTAGCCGTCGTGCCCCTCCTGCTCGCCCGAAACCCTAGCCACGTGGTGAGGTGCTAGCACACTCCGCACGGCGTTCCTTCCTCGGACGTGTGGATACCATTAGAGGCGTTGCCACACGTGGACGCGCTGATCGGTGGAACATCCGACGACGACGACCACGACGACCTCGCGGTGTTCGGCTACGACCACGTGCTGTTTGGCGCTGCTTGGGGGCGCTTGACGATCAGCGAGGAGGAGGTGTTCGGTGTGTACCTCGAGACGTGTGACTCTACTTCCGCTACCTCTGTACGTCAAGGGTAACGATCCGTAATCCCCTACTTGCATGTGATCTTGGGTGTTCGCGGTAGAAAATTTTCGATTTATGCTAGCGTAGCCTATCCGTTCCTCCAACATAAAATGAACATGTTTTAAACCCCATCCAAACAAATGTTTTACAAGAACAAAACAAATATTTCATATGTTTATTAACGATGATTTATGCATACACAGGGTTTGTTCTAGGCAAATTCCACTCATCTTCTTCACTTAACTCCTTGGTCCTCTTCTTTCTTCAGATCCGACATCGACGGTGCTGAGGCTTGCATATGCTCTCTCTCCTCTTTCTCCTGGCTCTTGGCTTACACGAACACAGCAGAGAGAGATAGAGAAGGAGGAGGAAGGTGCTGTAGATAGAGAGAGAGGGAGGATGTAATACCCTAATTTTTTATTAAGAAAAATAAGGGTATAAAAATTAAAATAATTAATTATCTGGGTTATTTATACAGATATTGATGATTTACACCCTCATGTACAATCTTTACAAGCTTTATGTGTGATTATTTAAATTGTTGGTCCATTAGGCATGAAATTAGAGGTATGTGTGGTAGATTAATTAGAAGAGAGAGTTGATTAGGGCCCACAAAGATTACTTAGTGCTATGACATGCACAAAACTAAACTAAGCCAGGATGGTGCTGACGTTAGGGAAGAAGCAATTCAATATTAATAAAATATTGATCATCACATTACTTAACCGTTGCTTTGACGTGGCATGCTTGAGCATTGCATGGCTTGCGCAGCTGTTGCGCTGGCCCAAAATGAACACGTTGGCAGCTGCTTGCCCAATCGCATACATCCAGATCCAGGCGGTACTACTTTGTAAGCGGTGCAACTTTGTTTGTTTAATCAAGTCGGTTCCTCGTAAACGAACCAAGCCGTTGCTCGGCTGCTCAAGCTCGTCGTAGGAGGAAGCCAGTGAGGAGGTACTGCACAGGGGAAAAAAAGAGAGAAATTCCTAAGTAATAACTGTGAAGCAGGAGTTCGTTTTTTTTTTTTTTGAGAAGGGTCCCAACCATTTCATTCCACCAAACTCCAACAAATTACAAACAAGTCCATGGTAAAAAGAAAAATTACAGTGACATCCTCCCAGGACCTATCTGCAAAGAACAACCTACTCTTTCCCCAACCATCGTCGCCGGCAAGCGGCGAACGGCGAACCCAGAGATCTTCATCTACCCCGGCTGTCGTCGGAAAATCCGCCGACGGTGAGAACCGGCGCCCCTCCCCGGTGATGGAGAGGACACCGAGAAAGAGATGGTGAGAGAGCCGAGTGCTCAGTGAATAAACTAGAGTGAATAATGTGTATAATCAGAATGCTTGTGGCTTTCATTGATGAATTTAACAATTTATACAACTCTAGGGCTAGGGTTTACATGCATGGGAAGTACCCAAATTACCCTGACCCAATGGGATATACCTAAATTGCCCGATCTCTAGATCGTTGATCCTAAGATCTACCGGCTAGGCTAGTTTTCTTACAATCCAATTTGCTTTAACTCCTAATATGCCCTCGGGGATATCTACTGACAAAGTTGTTGATTTGATTCGCCCATGTCAGAAGCTGTCGCGAGGTCTTCGTCTTCCATGCCAAGACTTGTCAGATTTCCCCGGTTACTTCGCAGGGTCTTCATGAAGTCCTTGGCAAGACTCCTCTCCTTCGCCACCCTTCGGGATACGACCCAAGGATTATGTAAATGTTTTACCCTTCGCGTCCTCCTCCCGATTCTTCGCGAATATCTAAGTCTCTTGCTCCCATCCCGAGGGATCTTGAGGTTGTCTTAGGCACGCTTCCCTATTTACCCCTTCGGGTAAAGATCTTCATTAAGGACCTTCGTGAACATCTTCGTGAACACCCACCTCTCCTAGAGATGGGGTGGCTGTCCCTACAACAGAAGCCCCTTACGGTCACGTCGCCACCTCGCCGTGGTGTCTGGCCGGAATATCCAGCCCCCCTTCTCCACGTCGAGGTGGTGTTTCCGAAGATGTTTCTTTTCTGTCTCCCTTGATAACTTCGCCGGTTGATGTGACTTGGACGAGACATTCTGACATTGTCAGAGTTGTCGAAACTCACGCGTTGATCCAAGCCGTTTGAGGAGAACACGTGTCATCAGATCTGTAGGCGCCCGTTGGGATGTTTGCTCTTTATATATATTTTTTCTCTGCGCCCGTTCGGTTTTTTTACAACGCATCCTCTCCGTTGATGTGGACACGTGGCGGTCATCCGGTTCATTGCGATTTCTATATAAGGATGTACGTTACTGTTCTTCTTCCCCACTCGAGTTCTTCAAACCTAACCTCCCGCCGCTCTGATCCTCCTGCCTTTGTGCGCTGCTTCCACCGCCGCCGGCTTACTTGCTTCTTGCTTCCTCCGTCCGCCGCCATCAACTCTCCCGCTGCTGCGTCCTCCTCCGGCCACCGTCTGCTTCTATTTCCTGCCGCGCTCCTGCCTCCGGTGGATCGTCATTGTTGCTGGTTCATCTCCGTTCTTCCCCGCCGGCTTAATTTCCTGGTATGTCACTCGCTCGCAGTTTTTCTTGATTTGGGATACTTTTTCCGGGTGTTTGGTGAGTTTAGCGCCGTCGAATTTGGATAGCATGATTCTTGTATCACTTCATTGTTGTTTCGATTTCCGTCTTGTCCGCACTTGTTCTTGTTTCCCCTTTTTTTTAGCATATAAATACATTGTCCCGAAGGGCTGTTTCACAGGAATGTTAATCTTTCCACCATTTTGTGTAGTTTGCCGAATCTTCGATGGCCCCAAAGAAAATCTTAAGCTCGGCGGACCTTGCGCGGCTGTCCTGGGAATTGGGACCGTCGAGGATGTCCTCGGATATGATCTCGAAGGTATCGAACGGATCCTTCGCTGATGCCGACGACTTCAGGCTGCCGGGGCAAGAGACAACTCCACAGCCGAATGCTGATGAGGCCGTCGTGTTCCACTCCCAAGTGCAAGCTGGTCTTCGTATTCCCTGCACAAGCCTCGTCGGAGAAGTCCTCAGACTGTATAAGGCACAACTCGTTCACCTCTCTCCAAATGCCGTGGCACGTCTTGCAGTGTTCGAGTAGGCGCTCCGGAGCCATGGAGCACAACCTAGCGCCGAAGTTTTGGCTTTATTCACGAGGGCGATGGCGGGGAAGAGCAGTGGCAGCCCTTTTGGATGTCTAAACTTCGTCGTAAAGGCAGCATACCTCGCAGATTTTCCTTCATTGGCCACGAAGAAGAAGTGGGATGGTGCTGCAGGACTAAGCTGGAAGCTGTTCTGGTTTTACCAGAAGGTTGATGAAGCTGACTCGGCGCTAAGATACATTCCAGGAGCAGCCGACTGTGTCAAATATCCGGTTGAAAAGCTCAATGGTTCCGAAGAGGCATAGAGGTTACTACTCCAGAGGATCAGCAAACGCTTCTCAATGCGTTCTCTTGCCGAGGAGTTCTACACTGCTAAGGTGGGGCCGCTGATGCGCTCCTGGAAGAGGTTTGTGATTGTGGGTGACGGAGGCGAGCGCCTCACGTTGCGCGACCATGACCACCGTCCCCGGAAGCTGGAAACGGCCGTGGAGAGGGCCGAAGGAATGTTCGGGCCGCTGCGCGCAGACGAAGTCACGCGGGCTCGGGAAGCTGGGGTGGACGCCTGCGTCAACCGCATCCTTGGGGTAGTTACCCCCTGGACGGAGCCCGAGCCGAAGAGGTCCGGGAAAAGAAAAACCGCCGAGGTGATCATCGCCGGTCCGTCAAAACGTCCTCGTGGTGAGTTTTTTTTTTAATCACCAGTCACCTTTAATTTGCTTCCTCTGACTATATATATGTACAAATTTTTAACTCAGCTGCAAGTGTCGAGGACGAGGAAGGAGATGAAGAGGAAGTTGAAGAGGAGGGCCACCCTGTCGAGGATGACCACACTTCGCCGGACGCACAAAGCGCCGCGAGTGGTGGAGATGATCCCCTTGATGTCCTCGTCAGCAAGACCCCTTCGGGACCTGTAGATCCCGAACGTGGCTCCAATGAGCTACAGGATAGTCATGGTGCTGGGTCTCTTCCTTCGGGTCGAGGCCCTCCGACTCCAGATGCTCCTTCCTTAGATTATACCGCCGGCTTCGTCGTCGACACGGAATTTTGGTTGGCTGATTCTCCTTCTATCGAAGGTTAAACTCTATCCTTAGTACTTCTCATCTCTTTATTTCTTATTATTTTTTTTATATACTGTTCTTTTCTTCAGAGAGAATCAACGAAGAGTTACCTTCGGCGCCCATGCTCGGGGCCACTGATGGCAATACTGACGCTATCTTAGCGCTGGTGGCCACCGCAGTTGCAGAGGGGGGCCTTCCTCCTCTGCCCCTCGCGTCCCTGGCGCGCCTCCGGCGCCTGGTGCCACTTCTTCGGCCGCGGCAACAACTATAGAGGGTGGAGCCTCTCGGGCTACCCCCTTGCCCAGTGGGGCCCCTGCCTCCGGGGAATTCTTTGTTGAGCCCACCACCATACTTCGTGATGAACATCTGGACTCAATCCTCGGGGGCGTGCCTTCATCGGTCCTCGACCGTTGCGAGACTTTTCCTTTATTGGTGAATATGCGCAACGTCGAGCTGAGTCTCGCTTCGGTAATATATACATTCTCAGCATTTATTATACTTTGTTTTAGAGTCTTCGTGTTACTTATGTTTATATCTCCCTTTTCAGAGTTTAGTTTGGAATCGTGCCGCCGCGGCACAGGTGGTGGATCTTTCGGAGAGGTGCGCATCGCTCGAGGATCGCATAGCCACCCTTGACCGAGAGAATCGCACTCTTTGGGAAGTCAGTGCGAAGGAGAAGGAGCTGGTAGTCCTTCTTAGGTCAGAGAAGGAGCAGATGGAGCAACGTGCAAAAACCGCCGAAGAGGCTTTGTCTGCGCTCCGCACCGAGTTCGAGAGTCATCAAGCTGAATTGGAATCGTCACGCAAGGAATGCAATGGCCTACGCGACGAAGTGAGAAATGGTGCTGTCGAACTTGGAGCTCTTCGCACCTCTGGGGCGAAGGTCAAACAGCAGTTGGAGGCCCTCCAAGCGGAGCTACTCTCTCTCAGTCAGGCTTTTGCTAAGGAGATCGCCAGACTTGGGACCGTCGCTGTGAATGCCCCCCCGAAGAATCCCGCGCTGGCAGTCAAATATTTGAAGGAAGCCATCGGGACCTTCGTCGAAGGGTCATTGCGATATGGATCCGACTGTGCGGTCAGTTCTGTTTCCGCCCTTACAGCGAAGCTAAAGGCTGTTGGGTGCACACACTTTTTAGGTACCTCTTTTTCAAGTGCGCCCTACCCTTCGGCCTTCAATGCCAACTCGTTCGACCGTGGTTCGCGTCAAGTTGTACGAGATTTTCTTGTCAACTTCTGGCGAGCCGGGGGGCCAGCCTATTGCCGCGCTTTCATGGCGCATGCGAGGAAGCAGACGTCTTCTACTCCTCAACCGAAGACTGGCGGCCCACCAGCTTCAAGCGATCTTCCCACAGCTCCTGATTCTCAAGCTCCCAAAGATTCTTCGGATCCTAAGGGCAAGAGACCAGTGGAGTAGTGTAGTTGCAATATTTTTTTTATTTTTTTTTGTGTAGGTTTTCCTGATGTAACCTTTTATTTACGAAGTTTTTTCCATTCTGTAAGCGAACATGTTTAACTATATGATGTTTTGTTGTTCTTTAGCCTAAACTAATTGCTTTATCACTTCGTATATATCTTTAACGCAGTCGGTATTTCCGAAGGCCTGTGTCGTTCCAGGTTGTGTTTTGGGTGATTGCTAGGAGCAATTTTAGTCTCTCAGCAACCCCTTGGTACCCTAGGTTTTTATACCTTCGCGAAGGCTCAAGGCCTACGAGGAATATGATTCGAGTGCTTGGCGTGAGTGCTCTTGGCCTCGCGCCAGCCCCTTGGCGCTTTTGCGCAGCATACTTTCGCGAAGGCTCATGGCCCGCGAAGAATACGATTCGGGTGCTTGGCGCGAGTGCTCTTGGCCTCGCGCCAGCCCCTTAGCGCTTTTGCGCAGCGTAATTTCGCGAGGGCTCGTGGCCTGCGAAGAATATGATGCGGGTGCTTGGCGCGAGTGCTCTTGGCCTCGCGCCAGCCCCTTAGCGCTTTTGCGCAGCGTAATTTCGCGAAGGCTCGTGGCCTGTGAAGAATATGATGCGGGTGCTTGGCGTGAGTGCTCTTGGCCTCGCGCCAGCCCCTTAGCGCTTTTGCGCAGCGTAATTTCGCGAAGGCTCGTGGCCTGCGAAGAATATGATGCGAGTGCTTGGCACGAGTGCTCTTGGCCTCGCGCCAGCCCCTTAGCGCTTTTGCGCAGCGTAATTTCGCGAAGGCTCGTGGCCTGCGAAGAATATGATGCGGGTGCTTGGCGCGAGTGCTCTTGGCCTCGCGCCAGCCCTTTAGCGCTTTTGCGCAGCGTAATTTCGCGAAGGCTCGTGGCCTGCGAAGAATATGATGCGGGTGCTTGGCGCGAGTGCTCTTGGCCTCGCGCCGGCCCCTTAGTCTGAGAATGTCTATACGGGAATGTTCCATTTCTTCATTTCATTCAACGTTACATCGTGGAGATTACATTCCCGAAGGATTTTTCCGGTCGCAGCCGGTTGTCTGCGCGTGAGCCTCGTTAAAAACTCCGCTCGTAAAACCCGTTAGGGAAAAAACCGAGTCAGAGAAAAGAGTACTCACCGCTTTTACATTCTTGTGGGTAATATTTGATCAGGCTTTTCGCGTTCCAAGTATTCGGAATCGGAGAGCCGTCAAGGTTGGAGAGATGAAATGACCCTTGTCTTGTCTGCCTGTGGACGATGAAGGGTCCGTCCCAAATAGGTTCCAGTTTGGATGGCCGTTGTGGCATTCTGCGAAGGACCATGTCCCCTTCCTGGATTTCCCGTGGTCTCACACGCTTGTTGTAAGTTTTGCTCATTAACTCATTATACTTCTCTAAGGCTTGCTTTGCCTTGAGCCTATCTTCCTCAACGGTATCCATTGGTGGTTGCTCCGTATGTTGGCTCCACCTGTTATGACTCGAAGGGTCTTGGCTCGGATTTCAGCAGGTGTCACCGCTTCTTCGTCATACACCAGTCTAAAGGGGGAATATCCCGTTGGTCTTGTGGGTGTTGTACGAATTGCCCAAAGTGTTTTTTCTAACTCCTCTGGCCATTTTCCTATTGATTCATCCACTAATCTTCTCTTTAGTGATTTCATGATATTCTGATTTGCTCGTTCTACAGCGCCATTGGCTTGTGGATGTCCCACCGAGGCATAGCATATCTTGATACCGAGGTCTTCGCAAAATGACTTGAATCGTGATGAGATAAATTGTGAGCCATTATCAGCCACTATCTCTTGAGGTATGCCAAACCTGCATATCACGTTTTTCCAAAAGAAATGTTGAGCTTTCACCGCTGAAATACTTGTCAATGGTTCTGCCTCAACCCATTTTGTGAAGTAGTCAACCGCAACAATAATCCATTTAAAACCTCCCGAGGCCTGCTTGAGCTCTCCCACAATATCAATCCCCCATCTTGCGAATGGCCACACTGGGGGTGAGGGTTGCAAGTCTGTTGGCGGGGCCTTCGGCTGGTTTGTCATCCACTGACATCCGCGGCATCTCTTTACAAACTCCTCTGCGTCACTGTTAGCCGTTGGCCAATATATTCCCATACGGAACACCTTCGCCGCTAGGGCTCTTGGGCTTTGATGCAGGCCACAGACTCCCTCGTGGGTTTCCGCCAGCGCCTCCTTGCCCTCTTCTTTAGAAACGCATCGCATCCAAGGTGTGCCAACCCCTGATTTGTAGAGAAGGCCATCCATCATTATGTATGTCCTTGCTCGTTGTTTCGTTGTGTAAACTTTTTTGCTATCCTCCGGTAATTCGCCATCACGAAGGTACTTGACTATGACTGTTCGCCAATCTTCCTCTAAGGATCTTGCGATAAGTTGCACCTCGGGACAAATAGATGCTCGTGATACTACTTCATAAAACACTCCTTCGGGTATTTTTGTGAAGTACGCCGCTGCTTTTGCCAGCTCATCTGCTCTCATATTCTCTCCTCTTGGTATAGCTTTCACGGAGATTCCCTCGAAATGCTTTTCCATTGTTCTAACTGCTTCTAGATACTTTGTCATTTCGGCATCTTTGGCTTGAAAATCCTTTGTGATATGTCCTTCTATTAATTTTGAGTCTGTGTAGATAACGACTCTTTTTGCGCCAAGCGATTTCGCTTTCCGAAGACCCAACAGAAGTCCTTCATACTCCGCCGCGTTGTTTGTCGTTTTAAAATTTAACCGGAGGGAATACTCTGTACTTTGCCCTTCTGGGTCAGTTACAATCGCCGAAGCTCCGGCTCCTTCTGCTGTGAATGAACCATCGGATTTAATGCTCCACAAAGGATGTGATGCCTGTGTATCTCCCGGGGCTTCAGCTGACCATTCAGAGATGAAATCGGCCAGTGTGCCTGAGCTTTAATGGCTGTCCTCGGCTCAAAGGTGATGTCAAAGGGTGCTAGTTCAGCTGCCCATTTTGCTATTCTTGTTGTGGCATCTTTGTTCTCGAAGATAGATTTGAGAGGGTATGCTGTAAGGACCTTTATCTTGAACTGTTGAAAGTAGTGCCGTAATTTTCTTGATGCCATAAGTAGCGCATAAGCTATTTTTTCTAGCTCAATATAATTTCTCCTCGCCCCTTGCAGTGATTCCGATACATAGTATACCAGCATTTGACCTCCTTCGGGTTCATCCTTGACGAGGACTGCGCTGACTGTACAGTGGCTTGCTGCTAGATATATCGTTAAATGAGATGCCCCCTTCGGGCTAGCGAGTCTTGGTAATTGTTGGAGATGATTTGTTAGCTTCACGAAGGCGTCTTTGCATTGTGGCCCCCACTTGAAGGGTGCTGTTCCCTTAATTGTGTTGAAGAAATGTTTGTGCTTTTCTACAGCCTTTGGGAGAAATCTTCCTAGGGCTGCCAGCTTTCCCAGGAGGATTTGTGCTTGTTTCTTGTTTTCTGGATCCTTCATGCATTGGATTGCATCTATCTTCTCTTTGTTTGCTTCTATCCCCCGGTGTGAGACAAGGAATCCCAACAACTTCCCAGTTTCCACCGCGAAGGCACATTTTGTCGGATTTAATTTTATGCCTTCCGCCCGCAAACTAGCGAAGGTTTCTTGAATATCTTCACAGGATCCCTTCTGTTCTTGCTTTTTACGACGATGTCATCGACATAAGCTTCCACGTTTCTCCCCATTTGTTTTGCCAGCACCTTTGCAATGAGTCTTGCGAACGTCGCACCTGCATTCTTCAGACCGAAGGGCATTCTCCGAAAACAGTATGTACCGAAAGGCGTAATGAACGCTGTCTTCTCCTTATCTTCTTTTCTCATATATACTTGATGATAGCCTGAGAAGGCGTCCAAGAAACTCATTAGTTCGCACCCCGCCGTCGCATCAACCAACTGGTCAATTCTTGGCAAGGGAAAATCATCCTTCGGGCACGCTTTGTTAAGATTCGTGAAGTCAACACAGAGCCTCCAGGTGCCATTTGACTTTTTTACCATCACCACATTAGCGAGCCACTCCGGGTATGTCACTTCCCGGATAACTTGCGCTTGACGTAATTTCTCCACTTCCTCCTTTGCTGCTTCTTGTCTGTCAAGCCCCATTTTCTGAAGTTTTTGTTTGATTGGTTTGGCATCTATCTTCACGTTCAGCGAGTGCTCTATTGTTTCTCTAGGAACTCCCTTAGATTCTCCTGGCGCCCAAGCGAAGATGTCGCTATTTTGCCGAAGCAAGTTGATAACTTTTTCTTCCTCTTCTCTGGAGAGGCGCCCAATGGACACTTGTTTTGTCCGCATTTTCGGGAATAGTGAATCTTCTTTGTTTCGCTTCGTCCGACTGGGCTTGTAGCCCTTCGGCTGTATTAGAGTCAACCTCTCGGTAGTCTGGATTGGCTTAAGTTTCGGTATACCTTGGAGCTCATTCTTTCGTGCCGATTGCTGGCACCCTCGGACAGTTACGACACCCCCTTCGGCTGGCATTTTCATGCAGAGATAATTATGATGTATGATCGCTCCGAAGGCATTAATGATTCCTCTCCTGAAGATAGCATTATAGCGGTACTCCATATCCACGACATCAAAGCAGATACTTTTTGTCGCCTTCCTCTTGCCTTCGCGAAAAGTGATAGGTAAAGTTATTTATTGCGGCGACCACGGGTTCCCCTCCGAATCCAATCAGTAGCATGTTTGATGGTGTTAGCCTATCTTCAGGAATATTGAGCTGTTTGAACGCACTTAAAAAGATGATATCTGCTGAACTCCCTCCATCAACCAGCGTCCTTTGGACGTCATATTCAGCGATCTCAGCTGTAACCACGAAGGGGTCCTGATGTGGAAACTTCACGCCCTTGGCGTCAGTTGTATCGAATGTTATCGGCGGAGCTGGAGCTGGTTTGCCTGTCACTGAAACATGCGATACTTCGCGTATAAATTCTTTTCGTTTCCTGTTTGATGGGAGATTAAACGAAGAGCCTCCGGTGATGACGTGGATGACTCTTCGGTTTGGCTCTTCGACGTTGTGAACCCTCTCGGGGGATCTGCGGTATTGATTTCTCGGATCTTTGGTCTTGCCTTCGTTGTCTTTTTCTCGTTTCGTAGTTTTCGCGTTGTCTCTTGACGTCTCTACAATCCTCGGTTATATGGGTATAATTTTCCCCATGCACCGCACAGTATTTCTTTTCTTTAGGTTCCTGGTTGCCTCCTCGGAACCGGTCATTCCTTTGATAATTTTCCCTTGGGTAATTGTCATTTCTTCGATCATCCCTTCTCGTGTTATCTCTTCGATTGTTGTATTCCTCCCTTCGGGGATTGTAATCCCTTCGAGGATGGTCCCCTCTTCCATTGTTATCACTGGGTCTTCGCTCCTCAAACCGCTTGGGTTCAATGTTGCTTACTCTTTTGTTAGAACTGTGATGTTTTTTGTTCTTCTCTGAGTTGCTTTCTTTGTGGCTGTCACGGTCTTTGTTTGTATTGAGTTGGCCTTGCCTCCTCAAATTTTCCTCCTCTCCTTTGCATACCCTTCAACTTCGTCAGAAGAAGCGCTTGTTTGTGGGGGTCTTGAGTTAACTTGTGTAAGAGGGGTCCAGGTTGAAGACCTCTTCGGAATGCATTGATTACCGAAGAGTCAGAAACATCTCTTATCTGGCACCGCACAGCAGCGAATCTTTTATAGTAATCTCTTGTGCTTTCCTTCTTGCCTTGTTCCAAGGCGAAGAGGTCCCCTTCCACCATTCTTTGGATGTAATTTCCTTGAAAATTGTTAGCGAAGGCATCTTTGAGTTGGTTCCATGAATGTATAGAGCCTTGCGGCAACGAAGTGTACCAAGACAGTGCAGTGCCCTTCAGTGTTAACAGCAGACTCTTCGCTTTTATGTCATCATCTCCTCCTGCTGCTTCAACCGCTGTATCATATACATCTAGGAATTCGTTTGGATCTGTTTCTCCTGAGAATTTGAACACACTTGGCATCTTGAATCCTTCGGGCCATCTTTTGCCCCGAAGGTATGCGCTCAGAGGCCCTTCTGCAGCCTTCTTCGGCTGTGCCACCATTGCATTTTGTCGATGTTGCTCCTGGTTTTCTTCTGGGTATGGTACCCTCCGGGGCACATATTGCTGTTGAGGTTGCATTGTCACGAGCTCTCTTCGGAGCAAGTTGATTTGTTCCTCCAACAGCCTTCTCCTGTCTCGCAGGATGTTTTCAGTAGTTGCAGGGTCTTCGTGTTGATGCTCCTGCATGGGATGGGTGGGTGGGTTTTGCTGCATCCCCTCTCGAGCGACTCCACTGGGTCCTGGCTCGTCGAATCTCCCCCTGCCCACATCCGGGGCGTCTCTACTCTGGTTACTCCCACCCTGCAAGTTGATGCCGAGAGTTCCTGAAGTACCACCGCCTTGTTCTTGCGCCGGCGCGCCCTCCCGCCGACGTTCAGTCGTTGGCGTAGTAGCGACTGCCCTTTGGGCCGCTCCCTCCATCATCCCGCCAGTGACGTCTCGCTCGCCATGGATTTCGCGCTCTTGCCCTGCGTATGCTCCATCGTGTCTCGACTCCGGTGGCACGCCTCCAGCAGCTGCGACACTCCTCCTGGGTCTAGCCATCACTGAAATCGCTTGCCTCACCCCACGGACGGCGCCAACTGTCGTCGGAAAATCCGCCGACGGTGAGAACCGGCGCCCCTCCCCGGTGATGGAGAGGACGCCGAGAAAGAGATGGTGAGAGAGCCGAGTGCTCAGTGAATAAACTAGAGTGAATAATGTGTATAATCAGAATGCTTGTGGCTTTCATTGATGAATTTAACAATTTATACAACTCTAGGGCTAGGGTTTACATGCATGGGAAGTACCCAAATTACCCTGACCCAATGGGATATACCTAAATTGCCCCGATCTCTAGATCGTTGATCCTAAGATCTACGGCTAGGCTAGTTTTCTTACAATCCAATTTGCTTTAACTCCTAATATGCCCTCGGGGGATATCTACTGACAAAGTTGTTGATTTGATTCGCCCATGTCAGAAGCTGTCGCGAGGTCTTCGTCTTCCATGCCAAGACTTGTCAGATTTCCCCGGTTACTTCGCAGGGTCTTCATGAAGTCCTTGGCAAGACTCCTCTCCTTCGCCACCCTTCGGGATACGACCCAAGGATTATGTAAATGTTTTACCCTTCGCGTCCTCCTCCCGATTCTTCGCGAATATCTAAGTCTCTTGCTCCCATCCCGAGGGATCTTGAGGTTGTCTTAGGCACGCTTCCCTATTTACCCCTTCGGGTAAAGATCTTCATTAAGGACCTTCGTGAACATCTTCGTGAACACCCACCTCTCCTAGAGATGGGGTGGCTGTCCCTACAACACCGGCGAACGGCAAAGCCAGCGCCGCCCCAAACTTCATCACCTCCAGCCACAAGCAACGAAAGCAAAGATCAAAATCAAGAATAAACTTGGAAGCCCACGAACTCGTCAGTGGCAAAACAGAGGAACGAAACATGGAGAAACCAGCAGCAAGCCATCCCAACGCGAAGAACAGACTCCACAGCCCTGGAACTCGCCGAAGCACAACCCACAAGCAACCATCCCACCTACAAAGGAGCCGACGCCGCTCGGCAAAACCGCCGCCCAGAGCAACTCCCACGCCGGGGCATTTCCTCTTCCTCCTCCGTTCCGTCGCCAGCCCGGAGAGGTCTCCCTTCCCCAACTCAAAAACTGAATTACCTCTTGATGCCGATGAAGAAGTCGCCACCTTCTTGACGACGGAGAGGCAAGCAGGTAAGCCGGAGCCACCAGCACGCTCGCTCCCCGTCACCAGATGCGCAACCTCCGGCCAAACACCCATACTACCTAACCCTATCCTACCCCTAACCCTGCCGCAAAACAGGTCCCGGCCTAGAGCCTCCACTCCCCCACCCCGGCCACAGCCCAAAGGCCAACGGCGGCGAGGGAGATGGCTAGATCTAGGCCGGACACCGCGCGCCCAAAAGCTCCGCCGTGCCCAACACAAAAGCTCCACCGCCCAAAAGCTCCTCAAGCCTAGGCCAAAATCCTAAACCTAGCGCTAAAACTATACACCCCTCCACCGAGATCAACCTTCCCCCAACTCCGGCGGCGGCCCGAAGGCCGGCGACGGCGAGGGGGACCGGCGGATCCCAGCAGAGGGAACGAACTCCTTTTTTTTGCCCACTGACCGCTGGCTCTGCACTGTAGCCGAAACTTAACCGGAGGCCCTGGGTGGCTAATTTTTCTAGCAGGAGTCCGTTGTATCAGGCATATGCTAGTACCTTTTGTTCTTATTCGTTATCGTTTTTAATATTGGTGTTGCGATTGCAATTGTGTTGAACCGGTCACAGTTCAGAAATAGGATTATTTAAACTCTTTACCTGGTATGGCTCTTTTCAGAACAAGGCATTTGATGATGGATCCGTGGGAACCACCGGTGCTAGTAGGTTAAGGGTGTCGGTGTTAGCTGTTAGGAGGGCTAAAGGGCTCTGCTCTTCTAGAACATAGCGTTCCAGTTGAGGCCGTCGATGTCTACTACTCCTCTACAGAGTGTAAAAGTGTGAAATTTCACCACTATGACTCAGGTTGGGAAACTTGTGGTCATGTGTGATGCCAGTATACCGCACTTATATTTGCAATTTTATTTGTTCTGCTAGTGTATGCTCGTTTGTTGAGTGTGAATTGCCATACTCTACCTTGCTTTATTTGGTTTTTGCAGCAAAATGCTAGAGAGCGGGTGATATGTTGTCAGAGGAAGAGGAAACATGCTAAGCGCAGGCTAGACGGGAAGGAAATCAACATATACTAGAATGAACATCTGCTAATGTTCACTATAATCTTAAAAATGTATATTTGAAATTTGAATAATGTAATAAAAATCAATAATTATGCTCAAAACATTAGTCCAATTTGTCCTTTTTATTCTCCTCACATGGCTCACGCCATGCCTGGTCTTGGAATACATTTTGATGTGAGACCCATGTGGCCCATGTTAGATTAGTTGTGGAAATATTCCCGCATCGCTAATCTATATGGCATCAAAATAGTGGCTGCAGCGCGTTGAGGGTCGATCTTGATATCGAATAACCTTTCCCTTGGCAGCTATGGAACACTCCAGATCACTGATTAGTATATGAGGGCCTCTAGAACCAAAATTGCATCTGGTCGATTAGAACCCTCCATTCTCCTCAATAACTTGCCGAGTATATCACTCTTTGGAGCAAGATTCACCAAATCAATCTCAACCCCAATGCCAGGGTGACATTCTCTGGACCTGAATATCCAGCGGCAGTCACTTTTCCAAGTTGGCCTACCCAACAACCAAACGCCAAACACACTTCCAAAGCTTCACAGGCTGGTGGTTTGAAGCTAGCCGGATAACACTCGAATCAGAACGGTGCAATCTTAATGGGATTGTCTGTTTTACTACGAGCAAACCTCAATGTTCAATTTTGGTCTAAAGCTCTCAAATTTGCGAGAATATGTGTACGAAGCTTATCTCTACGTTTGGTGAGCATCCGAGTGATCCAATGCAGAAAAAAAAAATAAGCTTACAATTTTTCAGAGATTGGCCAATGCCGATTTTTGTGTGGTCCATAACCAGTACCAAACAAGTTTTGACCATGAAGATATATGGAAGCATGAAATGTCAAGGGAGAATTGAGCTAATACATGTTAAACATCTCCCCCTCTTGTTTACCAGAACTCGTGTAACTTCAACAGTCTGCTACTACCAAATCAAGCACCAGTTAGAAAGACATCTGCTGTATTCTGCATATTTCCGCTAGTTACCATTGACAGGTCTGTTGGGCGATGTCATAGAAAAAAATTCAATTTCCTCCGGGCATGTATAATGCGAATCAGGAATAATACAGTTCATGCAAGTGTGATGATCCCTTGATTTATGGAAGAATGTCTGTTCATACCCTGTTAGTCATGATACAAATACAACGATGCTAAGTATGGAATAGATGCAATGGAGCGTCATAGCAATTTTTGTAATGCAATGTGCCATTGAAACTTAAATTTTTCCAGATTGCTCTTCCTCAATAAGCAAATGATCAATTCTCCCAAACAAAAATTAGGTAGGAGCAATTTGGTGCACTCAATTCTAACCACAATTTCAGTATTTCTGGTTGAACCTTGTTCAAAAAATGATACTGAAATTGAGGTACTATGATTGATTTTTCACGAAACAAAAAGAACATTTCAACATATAAGCAGAATGTGCTTTTACCCAAATAAGCAGAATGTAAACTTGACACAGAGAGCTCAGCCACAATCACAAACAATTTAACAAGAAGAGGCATACTAATTGAACATGATGTCTCTTTCTTACTTAAACTGCTCAACTGGAAACAAAAACATCAACTTTGAAAGAAGACAACAGCAGCAGATTCACGTTAATGTATGGACCACAGGATCACAAATCATTCATCCTCATAGCGGTGACAATGTGTCTGTACTCATGCCTATTAAATGTGAAATTTTGAAACATGTACAAGGACATGACATTTTCTGTTGAAACAGAAGGGAACGGATTTCATTTAGAGAAACCAAACATTACAGAGTTTTAGCACTAACAGTTTCTAAAGAGCTAAAGATAGTGGGATGTAAAAGCACCATCAGCCAGGATTCCCTCCCAAGTGAGTAGCAAACGAAATGCAGTACTACTACTTAGCTATAACAAGAAAGAAGTTCTACAATTTTTGGACTACCTCACTTTAACAAGGTATACGTCTTGATGCCAGCGCTCACCACTGAGTTCTTTTGCAAGCCTCCGCGACAACCTGCTTCATGTGCTCCCCTCCATCACTTAGTAAAATGCAGCATTCCTCTGCCTGCAAAATTCCGCATTTGTTAAGCCATTACCTTAGAGAATACATCACATAATAACGTTGTTGTATCATCCAACTGCTCTAGCTGAAAGAATGACACATTTCTTCTCTCCCATATTGTCCACCAGGTTAAAACATAATCAGCACCAATTTGCTCCTAATCCTCAGAAAACTTGACAGCCATTGGCTCATCATGTGCTCACGATTGTGCAGCAGAGTCTTCAACACGCAAGTACAATTTATAACCAGACAAACATATTTTGCTACTGGACAAGTAAAGAAATGGTGACTGCTAGTTTCAGTCCCTCCACAGAACTGACAACCACCATCCTCTTTCCAACCTCTACGAATAAGATTGTTTCTTGTAAGTATACTATTTTTAAGCACAAAAAACCTTAATTCGCTGAAGAATTTTTTATTACCAGATTAACTTATGAAGGAATAGCATATTTTGAGCTTTCTGTGCTCAATAAAAAGACTAAACTGAAAAATCTCCCTTTTTAATGTACAATGAATTGCCACTGTGAGGCATCTCATTCAAGTAGACCTGCTCACAAGTGTGCTGCAATGGCTGCCACAGTGCCACTGTTGTATTATCGCTTGTTTGTTAAAATGTCAAATTATATAATCTGCGGTAGCATTGCGAATGGTGAGCCCAATAATCTTCCCAGGACAAAGTATTAGTATCGCGCCCTTTTTTTCTGCAGCAGTATGATTGGAGAAGTTAAAAACTTCCATCAGACCACATCAGAAGTAATAATCGGCCATTTTTCAATCATACTGTGACAAAATGTGGCTGCACAAGTACTTCTTCCTCAGAATTTCTTGCCAAAGCCCATTGTCATTTTCCAACTGCCAGAGCCATTTGCCTAAAGACCTCTCTATTCATGGAAATAAAGTTCAGAATCTCCAGCTCTCTTTGATCTTCGGGCAAACAGTAAGCCAGTTAACCAAGTGGTACTTCTTAACACTTCTGTCTTCTGGCATAAGAAACTAGCCGAGGACGCAACAGAATAATATATCAACAAGTTTGCATCTATATCTAGCTAATTTCAAGATTAACCCTTAACAAGTCGAACCAAACAAAAAGTAGGGTAAGAGCAACTCACTGCAGAGATAGCATATCATTTTCATGTCGTTAACACAAATATTTCTTGTAGTGTCCACATAAATATTCATGAATAACAATTAAGGAAACATATGGGCATAGGACTATTACCTAGAGCGTGGAAGCTCATGTAGGGAATGGCCTTGTCGATGCTTTTATCACTAGATACTTTCTTGATTCGACGTGACTTGAGCTCAATTGTGAAGACGCCAACATTTGTCCTGATGAAAATAACACTAGCACCCTCTGCAAAACCAATCAAAGCACAAGGACCATGTCGGGTTGAGAGGGCACCAATGCGGATGACCCTGCGCTGGGACCATTGTCCAATTCCATTGGCGTCTTCTTGCCTGGACCACAGCTTCATGCTAGACCCTTGCATGCCGGCAAACCCCAGCCCACCGCCTTCCGCAACCATGAGGACAGCGTCCCACAGGCTTTTATTCCGGAACTCCAACGGTGCGTCAATCACAGCCAGCTCCTGCCCGCCCATGTCGTACTTGAGAACATGGGATTCTTCACAGATGAAATAGACTATGTCTCCCACAAGCACGCAGGGCCTCAGGACTGGGTAGGCGTCGGGGTGCTCAACGAAGGTGCCCTCGCTCCACACATTGGTCACCGATGAGTAGGCGGAGGCCCTGAGCCCCTCAGCGTCGGTGGCCACGTAGGCTACGGAGAAGGGGCCGCCGTGGCAGTCGAGGTGGTCGCAGCCACCTTTGGCGCAGAGCACCGTGGCATTCCAGTATCCGTCTCCGAAAGACGGCGTGCGCAGTCTCCACTGGCCGCCGGTGATGGGATCCCAGACGGCGAGGTCCATGGGATCGCAGCCGTCGTTTAAAGTGTGGAACAGGGCGCGGCCATGGCGGGCGTCAAGCGCGTACCAGTTGAAGGGTGTGAACAACCGGCGTGAGCAGGCGGCGGAGGTGGGGACGAAGAAAGGGAGGTAGGTGCCTCTATCTTCGACCTCGTTGTGGAAGAAGCCCAGCATGGGAGGTGTTCGGTGGAATGCGCGGTAGCGGCGGAGGAAGTCGGGGCCGCGGAGGAGGCTTCGCCACGACTTGCAGACGGCGGCGGCGCGGGCGAGGCACGCGGGGTCGTCCGGCGGGAAGCGGAGGAAGATCTCCTCGAGGAGCTCGTCGATCAGCCGCTCCATGATTGCTGCTTCCTCTCTGTTCAGGGGCTTCAACCTTCAGCCGCTTCATGATTGCTGCCACCTGGGCTCGGAGGTGGGCTTCCTTCCTGTTCTGTTCAGGGGCTTCAAGGGTGCGGACTGCGGAGCAAGGCTAGTACTTCACCCTCTTTTTTTTTTTTTTTTTTAAAAAAAACTAGTTCACCGGATTGGGCAACGCCAAACACAAGAAGCAGCTCGCGGCTGACTCACTCGGTTTTTAGCTTGACTTGGCTTGGGATAGTTTAAAAACGAGCCCGAGTCTGTGCCTATTTTGTAGCTCGTGGTCTTACCGAGCCTGAATGAAGCTAAAGTCAGTTTGCTCGTAACTTGTTAGGCTAGCCGCTAGTACTACTACTAGTCCACAACAAGCCTTCCTAGGCCATACTCTAGTTTGCAGCTGGCGCAACCTATTAGTAGACTAGTAGAGTAGTAGTCTACGGTCGTACAATGTGATTCAATTTCCAAGTTCTAAGACTATTTCCAACTATTTCCCACACTTCTATTTTCTTCCCAACACCTGATCAGAATCCCTTTCCAGATTTCATTTCCTTCCCATGCATACACTTCAACAGCATCCCTTCCCCAATTCCCTTCCCTTCCTGAACTAGTTATTTTAATCATTCATACGTAACCGCCATTTTATATACGACATACGTACGATGCTGTATTTGTAAATGACAAAACGAATATTTGTAAAAAAAAATAAGATGGCACATAATTAATTATAAAATAATGAATATTTGCATGATTTTTAGACTCACTCCAACGGCATCCCGTCCGGGCGTCTCTTCCCGTCGCGATGGGAAAAGCCTAGGAGGGGAAGGGCGGCGGCGCTCCAACGGCATCCCTTCCCGGACGGGAAGCCGCGGGAATAGGAGAGAGAATCCCGAGTCAAGGATGCTCTGCTGCGTTCCGTGGAGCGGTGTCGCGGAGGCTTGCTTGGCAAGGGCGGTTAGGCGCGAGGTCGGAACCAGCGGGGAGGAGCGGCGGCGGCGTCGGCGATCGAGCGACGTGGGAACCCCCGAGCGGAGGCTGCGGTGGCGGCGGAGACGGCGGAGCACACGCGACGTCGGAACCCCCAAGCGGAGGCTGCGCCGGCGGCGGAGGCGACCTAGGTTGGAGCGCGACGTCCGGCGGGTGTAGGTATGGAAATCTTCCTACTTTTTCAATACCAAATCATGGAAATATGCTGGATCTATGCTTGGATTTGGGTATTGCATAGCAAAATTTGGAGTTAGGGTTTGCGATTGAGGGTGTGTCCGAGGGATTTGGGGACGAATGAGGGGGGGATTTGCGGCGGACACCGTGGGGAGGTCCTGTGACCCCTGACGGTGTGACAAGAACCATGGAGATGGATCACTGGAGGTTGGAACAAAGGAACAACTACGGCAAGATACTTGGAACTAGGAAATTAGAGAAGAAGCAGCCCGCTAATGTTTGTAAACTTTGAGAAAATCACAGAAGAAAATCGCAGCAATTACTCCTTTTCATAAGATGATACGTTGATGGTTCAAGCCAGAATGTTTTAGATTGGGTATTTAAAAGCTGCAATGTGATGGACAGCTATAGAAGTTCAATCGTGGACGCTTAGCCATTGTTTCTTTGCAAGCAACGATGGCCTAGCTGTAGTGAGAAATTTATCTTTATTTGTTGTTCCATCTAGCCACTGTTTCTTGTAGGAAATATGGTCATTTATCTCTTCTAGGAAATATATTTCCTACTACGATGAAATTTATTTGAAGTTCCAAGGAATCCTAGTTGAATTTCTGCAATGCCTCTGGGTGGTCCATTTGAATATCTTAGCTTGTTGGAATGCTATAATTTCTTCTTCTATGATAGTTGATTTTTATTAGGATGCGTCTTGCTAGATAAATTTAGAAGAAGATCCCGTTCACTGGCTGTGGTAATGTTTGACCAGAGAACGTCCATCATAATCTGATATTTATGTGTTTACATGCATCACTTTTATTTTATATGTTCAAATTACAGTAATGTTAACTTACAAAAGTCTGGACTAATTTCCTAAAAATTGGACAGCTAGACAACCCGTCTTTGATAATCTGATATGTACATGTCAACATGCATCACTTATTTGGTATGCCCAAGTTGCTCAGTAATGTAAACTTACAATAGTATGCACTAATTTGCTAAAAATTGGGCAGCTTGAACAAGGAAGTCTGACAACCTGCCGTTACTTCGATATGTGCTCAGTCACTCAGTGCTGATCTTATTAGACTGTCGTTATTAGCTCAGGATAGATCTATAATGGGTTGGACACTTAAATAATAGCATGTGATATACACAATGCAAATAAGTTTGCACCGCAATGACCACGGTTGACAGCATGCACCATGACCTAATAGGATTGAATATGCTGATGATTTAATAGTTAGTTTATGTAAAGTGGTATTGTAATGATATGAAAACAATTGATCTACTGGACAGAGATGTACATAATCGATCTGGACCCATGGTAGTTTTGTTCACTATTGAGAAATTCACAAAGAGCACAAATTAGTTTCAACCTTCTATGCGATTCCTGCTACCTTGTCTATCTATTTCTACTTCTTCAAAACCAGTTTTTCTTATATGCAAGACTTAATTAGTTAATTTAGCTATCGCATAGTGAAGAGTATGTTTGGGCCGCAGTGAGATTACATGAGTGGCCTCTTTAGTTGTTGTACCTGGCAGGCACTTCCTTTGATGCTGCCTATATTCTGCAACAACCAAAATTATTGGCACTTGAAAATGTTTTCTGTGTAGTGTTCATGGATGCCCTCACGAAAGAAGCGACTTTTGCATCTTTGGTTGAACATGTTGAAGCCGAGGCCGCGGCTCTTAGGAAAGTTGTCGGCGACAATTTCTCCTCCAGACCTCATCGGTTCATCTCGAAATGAACCGGCTCATGGAGGTCGATGTCATTGCGAGCCGCTGGAAGAACTGTCCATGCATGCTAAGGATGTCCTCCAAGCGAAAACCAAGGGAAAAAATGATGCGGGGCCATCTGGTGTCGAGGCCGGCGCTACGGACGACGTAGACCCCGACGACATCATCCCTGGTGACTACGTGGAGCCAGAGGAGTACTACGGGGATGATGATGGCAGCGATGGTTGGGAGTCCGATCGCTCGTGGAATTTGACCTGCATCGCGTAATCCCCGTTATGTCATAGTGCATGTACCCCTCAATTTAGGTGTAGCCTTTAATAATGGGTATGTTTGTACCGTACATGTCTTTCTAGGTTTTGCTATTGTATGCCATGTAGGTGACATAAAACGAAGGCCACCGTCGCCTTCGTGTCATCAATGGACCTTTTTCATTACATGTAGTATTGGATTCCTCTATGTATCGCTTGTCAATTTCGAAATATTATTGAGGATGAGGTGTCAAGTTTATCTTTGTTGCAATGTTGTACTTCCTGAATTAGCGTGTCATGCTTCCTTTCAGGGATTCCATGGATCCTTTCTACGAGAATTTCCTGCAGGAAGGAGTTGAGCACATTTCCTGGAGTGGCACGCCACTTACAGGAGGTGCTTCAGGTAGCGAGGGGTTGGGTCATTTCAGCCCAACCCCCACCCCTGCAAATGAGTCCAGTCCCCCCTTGTTTACACCGTGCTCGGGGGAATCTCTTCAACCTGGTCCAAGTAGTGGTAAAAAGAAGAAGCAAAAGAAGGCTGCAGGAAAGACCAATAGAACAATTTGGACAGCCGAAGAGGACTCGTTGCTTGTGTCCGCTTGGTTGAACATTAGCCAAGACCCTATAGTTGGCTCAAACCAGTCCTCGGAGACATACTGGGGTCGTATAGTAGATTATTTCAAGAGACATGGACAGCCCACCTGGCCCGAGAGGTCCATGAAGGGACTAATAAATCATTGGCAAGCAATAAGCGCCGATGCAAGCAAGTTTGCTGGGCACATGCATAAGGTGGAGGCCCTCAACCCGAGTGGAACAAATCACCAAGACAGGGTATGTACTTAGTTACCTTTAGCATTTTCATTCACTTACCTAGACACTGAAGGTGTAATAATATATGTTTTTTCGTCTCATATTGATGTAGTTGGCGATGGCTGCGAAGATGTTCAAGGAGATTGAGGGCAAGACATTTGGGTTTCTTCACTGTTGGGCCATGCTTAGTGAGCACCCCAAGTGGGCTGCTCACCTAGTCAACAAAAGGCAGAAGACAAATGACCAAGCCTCCCCAGCATGTAGCCCAGTTTGTGGTGGTTCCAATAATGCACCCGTCTGTAGTGACCTACCTAGACCTATTGGCCGGGACTCAGCAAAGAAGGCTAGAGCCCGAGGTGCTTCCTCTAGCTCCTCCCATGGTAGTATCACCGGTGGTGCATATAGTGAGCACTTTGCAGAGATGAATCAGCACAAGGCAACTCTTATTGAGCTAAGGCGCGAAGAGGTGTCTATTATGAAGGAAGAAAACTCAGACAAGGTCATGTCCATGGATTTGGACAAGCTAGATGCTGTGTCTAGGGAGTATTTCAGGATACGCAAGGATGACATACTGAAGAGGATCCATGCGCAGCGGTGAGAAGTCTTGTTTTTTGTTGATGTCTGTTATTTATGTCGCAGCAATTACTTACCTATTTTATTTGTGTGCACTTGTGAAATGTAAAATGCAGGAACCAGTGAAGGTGACAAGGCTTCAACCTGTTCTGTGTTCATGAAGGTGCCTGCACTGCATGACAGAGACCAAATTTATCTTGTGATGCTGTTGTACACTTGTGTGTGAAGACTTGTATGTGAAGTCCCTGGGGTGGCATCAGCTGCTGTTGTACTGCTGTTTTGATGTCCTGGTCTATCATGGCTGCTATTTTATGCTGTATTATTATGTGAAGGTGCTGATTGTGATTCAAAGAAGCTGGCGATGGGTTCAATCTGCTAGGATTGCACCTATTTTGGTGCAAAACCATCTTATATTTCCTATGACACAACATTGTCTGCGCATGCTGGGTGCCCTGTTTAACTGATTATGTCACAACACCTATTTGTTACTGCTAATGGTTCTGAATGACAGGTCCGTGCTCTTGCTATGTTTTTATCTTCCTAGCTGACTGTTTGGTCCGTGCAAAATCGTTGCCATGCACGACACAGAATACAGTTGTCTTGTGTTGACATAATACGTGCTTACTCACACAGCAAAGGTTACAAACATATTGAAAGTCAACAAATTCGAAGGTCCACTGACATTCTTGAAAGAAATAAAGAAACAACGACTCTGGTACAACATGGAGATGCAAATATTAACTCGTACAACATATGGCCAACACTACAATTTATTAGTTACTCGTGATGCAGTCTCTCTAATCCCCTCCGTGGCGAGCCCATAGGTGCTCTACGAGATCATCCTGAAGCTAGCGATGGACTCCCCTGTCACGGATCAACTGTGATGCTTGAATGCACTGAAGTATGGTCCTGTTGGGTCCACGCGAAATAGACGCATGTTCCCCATGCCTTCGTACATGGAATCCTGCCTTGGCCCGTCTCTCTCGTCCTCAATAATCATGTTATGAAGTATGACACATGCAGACATGATATCATGAAGGGTGCTCTGATTCCAGCTTCTACCTGGCCCTCGAACAATTGCAAACCTCACCTGGAGCACACCGAAAGCTCTCTCCACGTCCTTCCGTGCGGCGCATCGCGCCAAAAAGTGCGCGCTTGTTTCCCCGAGGAGCATGGATGGGCTTCACGAATGTGGACCACTCGGGGTATATACCATCGGCGAGGTAGTACCCCATGTTGTAGTTGTTCCCGTTGATCATGTAATTCACGGCCGGGCTCGTTCCATCTGTCAACCTAGATAACACATGAGAACGGTGCAGTACGTTTATGTCATTCATACTACCGGGCATACCAAAAAATGCATGCCATATCCACAGGTCGTACGAGGCCACGGCTTCGAGAACAATGGAGGGCTTTCGGGTATGGCCTGTGTATGCACCCTGCCATGCCTTCGGGCAGTTCCTCCAATCCCAGTGCATACAGTCAATACTCCCCAACATCCCTGGGAAGCCTCGCATATCACCTACAGCTAGGATTCGAGCGGTGTCCTCTTGGGACGGGGCTCGCAGGTACTGACCCTCGAAGAGCTCAACCACTGCGCGCACAAACCTTTGGAGAGCTAGAAGAGCAGTGCTTTTGCCAATACGCACGTACTCGTCAATAGCATCGGCAGGCACTCCGTAGGTTATCTGTCGTATAGCAGCAGTGAACTTCTGTAGCGACGACAGTCCAAGCTTCCCAGCGGCATCCCTCTTCTGCTTGAACCAATCGTCGTGGGCTTCCACTGCAGTTGCAATCCGAAGGAAGAGGTGTCTGCTCATCCTAAATCTACAAAAACCAATGCGACTCATAAGAGTTCTACAATATGTCCGAATATAGGTACTACGACAGATAATTACCTGCGCCTAAACAAGGTGTGGCCATACACAGGACAATCCGAGAAGTAATCGTTGAAAAGCCTGGCTGCCCCCTCAGCATGACCTCGGTTCAGGACCGCATGGCCTGGAACAGAGCCCCCCCTACGGGGTGAGCATTCACTTTCAGCGAGTTGCTCCTCCTCAATTGTAGCTACAAAGACCATTTCGTCCTCCTCCTCCTCATCTTCGTCAGTCCAACGACGCAGACGACGACCGGCAGAGCTCGAGGGGAATCGCGAAGAACTCATGGCTATTGGAGGGTTTTGGCAAATGCTTTTGCAATGTGTAAATCAATGGGATGAAGTGGGATAGGCCGCACCACCCCTATTCATACAACTTCCAGCCCGGTTCCTTCTCCTGCAAACATCCCTGTGCCACATAGTGTTCCTTCCGGGGGAAGCCAGGCCATGTGATGCCCATGTGGCCTCGCAGAGCATCTTTTATGCCAGGTACAGACCACTTGCTAGAGAAAGCAGGCCATGTGAAGGCCATGTGGCCTCCTAGAGCAGCTTTTCGGTACTGTAGCAATAATTCGAAGACACTGCCAAGCCATATGAGTGATGCCTACATGTCTTCACATTCGTACGTATTTTATTTTATTTTTACATATATTTAATTTACCAATCCACGAATATATTATTTTTTGAAAGTAATATATTCATTATTTATAATTAACTAAGTGCCATTTTATTTATTTAGAAATATTCATTTGTCATTACAAATACAACCTCGTATGTACGTAGTATGTGAAATGGCGGTTATGTATGAATGATTAAAATAAGTAGGAATGGAAGGGAAGGGAATTGGGGAAGGGATGCTGTTGGAGTGCATGACTGGGAAGGGAATGAAATCTGGGAAGGGATTCCCGTCAGAGGGTGGGAAGGGAATGGAAGTGTGGGAAACGGTTGGAGAGAGTCTTAGGTCTGGAGTAATAAAATTAGGACCGTGCGTTGAATGATGTATGATTTCATATTTGCATCTCCGCTGTAGGACCGTTTCCTTCTATGTTGCTCTATGTGTGGAATGTGAGAGCAGTAGCGAACTTGAGTAATAAAAGTCCAGTTCATTCACTTGCCACGTTGTCCAGTAAGTTAACTGCTAATTTTGCGGTGTGTCCAGTAAGTTAACAAAAATAATCACGCTCAGATACCACCGGAACCGACCCAATGCGAAATCCTAGCTTTCTTCAATACAACTGACAATATGGTACATAACTACATAATACGGACAAGCTGGATTTGACCACATACAAATATTACACCAATATTTCAAGAAGGACATCACGGTAACAGGTATACATTCCACATGAGCACTTTATTATTTCGCATGTACGCGTTGAAGATCCAAGTGGAGGTGCAATCCTCGCATCTCTGCCATGGTAGAATTATTCAACCGATAAAGTGCATATGAGGTAGAATTATCCACACCATCTTACTCCAGACTAATAACAGATGGCAAAAAAATTTACAAATTACGCCAGACCAAATGACAATTTCAATAAGTATGCCAGAAAAGGATCTCCACACTTGTGTAATCTACAGATATGGCCTAAATGATCTGTCGGCAGCAACTGCAAAGCAGTATGGCAAAAAAATTTCCAGAAACATCAATCAGTAAACCTGCAGACAGCCTGTGTTGCAGTTATGACATGAGTACAGCACACAGAAGGGAAAATTCCACGCATTAACCAACAGCGGACCCAGTTTTGTAGGAATGAGATATAAAAGGAGTACATCACAATCTAGGTAATAAGTTTAACATGTTTCTGGCACACCATTATGCAGATACTACTGAACTGAACACTAATAAGCCACAAATTCGTACACACTTAGCACGCCAGTCTTCCTGGAATACTCTTTCTTCATCGCTGATATTTTAGCAACGAAATGCAGCACACTGTATGCAGCCAACAGTCCAGATTTGATGACATTCCAGGCCGAAGCTCATCCATCTCAAATATCAGTGGTAATTAGCCAAATATGTAATGTTCATCACATGATCTGTCTCATTCAGGTTGCCAAGTAATATTAATATGACATAGAAGTGGTAATTAGCAGGTAAATCTGAAATAAACAAACTATACATGCAATTTGGGTTTTACAGTAATCTTCTTCAACAGTACATATAGAAATATCACTGGGCAAACTATCATGCAGATTTAGCAAATTTTCAGCACAACACACCCTTCCTGCCGAACCACAACAATGAACCGTAGGGCACCTTTACTTGCCAATGTTTTAGATCCTCCTAATAAGAAAGATACGGTATTAACCAAACCTAAGAAACCCTAAAAATCTCGGGGCCAACGTTTTAGCACGGCCTGGAAGCTACAATCGGGAGGCTTTTCTCTAGGGGATTGCAGACGGCAACGAAGATTTGCTCACGGAAACGATTTCATCGCTCCCCCGTGCAAATCGCCCGCACACAACCATCAAATCGTCCCCAAATCTGACCCACAGGTCAACCCTAAATCGCCCAAATCCAGCGATTTCCATGCAAATCCAGTACAATCGGACCGATTTCTACCAAATCATGCACAAACGGGGAGGGATTTGCTAACGTGGCCCACCCGGCATACCCTGTAGATCCGCCCCTGATAGCATATGCCTTATGTTACACGAATTGCCTCATTAAAAACCTTAGGATGAGAAACTTGAGGAAACTCATCTAGGGGAAAAAAGAGTACAATTCACCCAAATTTACAATTCAATCTTCAATATTATTGGGTACTTGATTTTCACTTTTGACCAAGCTTCATTTATGAGTTTGTGAAGATTCTCCTCCTAAACTAGGCACTTTTCTAAGTCTCATTATTCCAATTCCACGAACGCATCTTTTAAAGGAGAATGCAAGGAACAACTTAGTGGATAAATCTACAATATTCTCACATGACTTAGTGTGCATTTCTTTAATCGTATTCATTCTTTGCAATTCATGAGCATATAAGAACTTAGGGTCAATATGCTTCCTAAGACTACTCTTCACGTAGCTCATCAACACTTGTGCAATATAACCAATATTACCTTCATGGTAAATAACGGGGATTTTATTATATTCAAACCCACATGACTGTTGGATGTGATGTTCAATGTGTCGAAGCCATACTCATTCACAATAGGCTTCATATAGCATGATGATTTCTGAGTGGTTCGTCAAAGTCGATATGAGACTTTAGTTAGACGATTTTTAGGAAGTTGTAGTTCCACCACACAAGAAAACATTGCCATTCTAGGGCTTAGTTGTATGCATGATAGAGTATCAGCATACTCTATCATAGTCAGGTTCTAATTCTTTCTACATAGACCGAGGTTCTTAATTCCTTAGAGATAGCGTATAATGTCCTTGACAGTATTCTTATGGGAATTTCTATCCCCACGACTTCCTCCCCTTAATCTCGAAGTCTGTACGGATCTTGGTCAGCTTGTAGTGACCTCCTGACGATTGTAGTCCTCAAAAGGAAAGTCTTTTGAAGTTCAATTTTTCATTTTGAATTTAGGCTTCAAGTACAAATTTGCTTCTTTTATTTCTTCCTTTGTCCCAATGATATTCATACCATTTGCATGTGCCAAAATACACTTAATCTATTCTAGGATCACCATTTAAGACTTAGGGACAATATTCAACATTCCTTACATATAAACTCGCTTTGAGATCTTCTTGATTGTTTTCATTCGTATAGTACCTTCAAGGTTTAAACTGTACTAACTTCTATTTGCTTGGTCTTGGTTTGGGATAGAGACACATTCATGTATCCTAACCCAATATTCATAAAGATATACTTATGACAACATACATCCACTTCATTCTTGAATTCAACTTAGCTGTCATTGAGATTAAATTATTAAAGGTAATTCTTTCCATGACGGGTCTTAGCACAACTATTCGTGTTTCGTACCTTACTATTTCTCATTCTTTTCTATTTCTCTTTCAAACAAAGATCCATTTATGTCCTACTAGATGTATATGGTTAGGCATGCAGCATAAAAGCTTGAACAATCCTCTTTGTTCAGAGATACTTGCTGATCTGAGATTGCCTTCTTCCAATCTTGCCAATCTGACCTTTTCTTCCATTCATCGAGCGATGCAAGCTCAGGGTTAAGTTACATGATTGTGGCAATTTTCTTTACAAAATAAATGTCGACAGTGGCTATTGTTCTATTCAGATTTCCCTTGTAAAGTTTAATGGTCATTTAATCATGGGGCGCTATTTCAAGTGATTCTGATATAAAACTATTATTTGGGTTGGATTGTTATTCGGCCTGGACGGCCCTGATGTAAAACCATTCGCCGAAAGACGCCAATTCTGCTGAATTATCTATTTTACTCTTATCGATTGTATGCTTTATGATCTAGCTATATAATGGTGTGCACTAGCATGCCGATCCAGGGACTAGTGCAGAAATCATTCGTGGGCCTCAAGGATGAGGCCCCCACACTTTGATATCAGCTTTTTGACCAAGTATTTTGACAGCTTTCAGAAACTTCGGCTATGTCCAAAATTGGATATCAACACTTGTTCCCTATTTTTTGGAATATGAGGATCATGTTAAAAAATTTTGACTATCGGCTTTTGATCTTTCAGTTATATCCTTTATAGACGATATCATCTATCATGTGTTATTCCAGAAATTTGCTTAACTTTTTTGAACCTTCTATTCTTGTGCATAATCCCAAGCATAGCTATGCAGCTCTATCATTTCCTTGACAATGTCATACTTGTTTTATGCTTTTGCCGATAGGATGCTCCTCGTTGGACATTTCATCCCTTGACATTCCCTATCGGCTTCATGCTTCTCTTGGGTCATTAGTCTTTGTAACATTCTTTTTTGAGACATGGACAGACCTTCATGACACCACCTTGGCTTTTGGGTCAATCGGCTGTCTTATGTTACCTTTCATATTCTCGGTTGAAGTTTTACCTTCACCCTTGTGTGCTTCCTTTGATCGTGTTGGCTCTAATAATTTATCCTTGACCAATAACCTTTGCTTTACACTTGGGTTCCTATTCCAGTTATCATTCTAATGATGCTGAAAGTGTTACGTAGGGCAATCCCAAGCCAATGGTAGTGTCATGCTGTTTTCCCAATAGAATTTAAAAAACAGACATCCACAATAAGCTATGTCAGGACGAAGCCGTTGGATTAAAGCTTGACATTCTGAAGCTCTTAACTCATATTTCTCCAATTGCGCAAATGGTATCTTTGGTTCGTGGGTAAGCCTCGAAGGCAGTTTGTCCTTTTCTACCTTGTACCATTTGTCAATTTCTAGAGGTCCCTTTGGTTTCATAGTCATTGAGTCTACTTCATACTTGTCCTCTATTTACATTTGGCCAATCATGACATTCAAAAGTTTTTCATCAATTAGTCTTCTGTACACTTTACCATCTTGGATGTCGTTGGCTTTCTCCTTTCCTTGATGCTGTCCCTAGAGCAATCCACGATATTGATTAGGAACGGGTATACATCGGCTTGAATTGTCTCCTCATTGGACGACTCGTTTGACTCGCACTCAACATAATCATCCTTTTCCATGGTAAATTGGACCTTATGAGCTGACACATGTAGCACCAAATGATTCAGATCGGAGAATTGTTGAGCACTAAACTTCTCCCTAATCTTGGACAATAATTTATGGTAAGCCAAATCGGCTTACTGACTATTAAGTAAAGTCACATTATAATAGCGATTTCGCACATATTTGAATCATTCGATGTAATTGTTGACCGATTCTCCAAATTTTTGTTGGACATCACTTAAATCTGATATCTTTAATTCCAAGCTGCCAGAGAAGAAATATTCAAGAAATCGGCTTTCAAGATCTACCCAAGTGTTGATCAAGTTGGCAAGGAGTGAAGTGAACCACGTGAATTCAGGCCTAGAAAGCGAAAAAGGAAAAATCCTGATTCTGAATGCATTACATTGAGTAGCCTCTCTGCATTGTGCCAAGAATCGGCCAACATGTTCCATTATAGTAGCCGATTCATCTCCTAAGAACCTATTGAAATCAGGAACCTCAAAACTTGCTGGATACGAAACTCGATCAAAGTGTTCATGATAAGGCTTCTTATAGCTAATGGATTTGCCCTTCGGATGAATACCAAATTGATCCCTCATAACTGCGGTAATTAATTTGATCGGTCATACTAGCCGATTATAGTTGTGGCTAATAATTGTGCTCGTTGTTGGCTTGTCTCCTAGGCAAGTACTCACGGGCTGCTTGTGTTTGTCCCAAGTCCACAGGTTGGATGGCAAACGATTTCTCTAGTGTATAAATCGATAGTGAAGTAGATTGGATCGGCCGTGAAGCTGATTGCATATGCACTGGTGTAACTCCTCCTCTAGTCTGCATCTGATAATTAAACCCATAGTCGACTTGCTGCCCAAGTGCATACTTAGGTGTGCATCATGGAGGTGCCAAGTCGACCTGGGGTATGGCAGGATTTCTGTATGGAGCGTAGTTGAGTGTAGGAGTAGATGGCTTGATAGGATTATACGTCGGCTGAGCAACAAATGGAGCTAGAGCCGATGGGTGCAAGGCTTGCATGCCAGAATTAAAAAAGGTATGCAAGAAAGCCTCCAAATGAGAAATCTGCCTCCCCATAATTGAGCAGCAGATGGTAGAACTTGGCTCATCGGTATAGCTGATGATGCAGTAGCCTATATCTATGGTGATTGATAGTTATGGTCGTAGTTGGTTTGCCCCTTGGGCATATATTCAGATGTGGGCCATGTTTGCATCAAACCGACTAGCTGAACAGCTAACATTCTATATGGTGTATAAGTCGATTGCGGAGCAAATTAAATCAGCTGTGAGACTGATGGCCACAACATTTGGGTAGTATTCCCTATAGTTTGCACTTGAGGGTCACCGTGGAGTACATGCATCATTGAGTTAACCGAAGTGTAGATCGACTGAATAGTTGTTGGCCCTGAAGCCGTCAAGCCAAACGTCTAAAAATCCGTCCTAAGTTGATTGACTTTTGGTGCAACTTGTCTCGTTGAGAAAGGCCAGTTAGCCGATGCCTGTGGAATCTCATCATCCCTGAGTCCAGCATAGGCTAAACCACATGACGCTGGTTGACTGGATAAGTCGGCAAAGTTGTTCCCAAACTTAGTAGGTTCTTAGACGACACAAGTTTTTGTGCTATGTCCTTTACACTACAAGAAATCTTCAACTTTAAGGTAGTCATAAAAGCCAATGACTGATGGGTCAAAACATGATGAAAAGATTGATTAATCATAACTGATATTTCAAGACACAATTTGATATCAGCTAATTGATGGGCCTTGAGTAATGGTTGGCAAACTGATCTTCTGGACAGGAGCACCATGTTGGCTTTTTTTGGAACGAGCCGAGATAAGCAAGTCTTAGTTCCTCCATGCGTGCTGCTATATTCTGACGCTAGCTGCTCATGAGTAAGATCAGCGTTCATCACGACACCGATGGATTCTTGAGAGACATCCGAATGATCGGCCATATTGTCCGATCTAGGTCCCATTGAGCATGCCAAAAAGTGTGTTCGCGCCAAAATTTGATAGTCGGCTTAAACACACAGTGGGCTTCGGGTATTGAAATCACGTCAGCACCAAGTTTAGGGTTCAGGGTGTGCCGACCGATTTGATCATTAATCGGCAAGGTAAAGAAGTTAATCAGTTTTAGTTGACCGATTAAATCCAAGATGTTTAGAATAACCTATCAAGCTTAAATACAAGGTCAAAAGTTCAATAGAAGCAAAGGTAGCGAGAACTATCGGCTACCATAGAGACTCAAACCGATTGATCCAAAGGTAGCAGAAACTATTAATCTAAACAAAAGTCCAAATCAATAAATTCAAAAGATAAACAATCTACTGCTAGGCTGATGTAATCAAACATGTAGTAGAGAGGGGTAAACAGACTACTACTAAGACGATAAAATCAACAAAGTAGTAGAAAGAAAATAAATAGACTATCAACTAGCCGATTAGATCGTCTAGCTGATAGAACGAGGAGTAAAAAGACTATCGCTTAGATTAACAAGCCGATAGAACGAGAGTAGAATCTAACCTTTGCATGAAATGGCGATACGCCGCAATATCGAACAAAGATAGTATTCTGATAAACCAAGTATGTGCCTCTCCAGTAGCAGCAGGAAGACGGTAAAAGAGAGTGGTGCTCAACAGTTTGAACACCATGATTACTGATGCGAGTGAGTGAGTCGTGTTCCTGAAAAATTACCCTCGTTTGTGCCGCCGGCCTTATAGCATGCATCTCTTGTTGGGCAAGTGCATGTTTGGCCGCCAAATGGAAATGCAAGTGGTCATCAACTTCTTGTTGTGCAGACAACCTCATTGATGTTCTTCCTATTGTTGGTCTAGGAAGAGTAGTGAAGAGCACACTTGTTGCTCATATCTGCATCGATGAAAGAGTTCGTGACCATTTTTCGCAGGTTGTTTTCTTGAGCGACAATGATCTATTTAGAGATGAAATTCTCGGACCGAAATATCAAGTCTTGAACAAACATGGCAGGTTGCTAGTTATTGTTGAGTTAGTTGGGGATCTTGACGAAGATGCATGGAAAAGGTTGTATTCGGCTTCTAAAGTGCTCAAAAAGTTGTTGTAAAATCATAATTACAAGCCGATCTGATAAGATCATGAAGTTTGGAACAACGCATGCTCTCACAGTAAAAAACCTTTCTAGTGAAGCATATTGGTATTTCTTCAAGGTAGTTACGTTTGGAACCACGGACCCTAAGATGCACCCAAGACTTGCATATTTGGCCATGGAGATTGCTAGTTTGATGAAAAAATGTCTACCTGGTGCACACATTACTGCATGCTTGCTGAGAGAAAACTTCAACATCCATTATTAGTGTAAGGTCCTAGCCTTTCTAAGAGGGTATGTAGAGAAACATGTCTCCAAATTCGGTGAACATCCGGTTGATCTTTTAAATGAAAGTAAATCCACTCATGTTCCAAGAATGGCTAGGGCTAATGAAGATTTATTTGTTTATAATCATTATGAACCATGGTCTTCTCAAGAGGAGGATATTCCCAAGATAACTCTCAATGATGTGATGTATGGAAACACTAGGCCTCATAGAAAATTTCGAGTCCTCGCATGGAAGTCTCACATACCCCCCTACTGTAACTATATTTTAACTTGTCAGATTCGAGAGCTACAGTGTAGTACAACTCTTAAGATCAGGAAGCGCCCTCGGAATTATTGAATTACACTTGGTTAATTTTGTCACTGTAAAGCTTATCCAGGATTGTATGTTAGATCACAAGTTTTTCTCTTTTCTGCTACTAGTTTGTACGGCTAATAATCCACGTGTTATAGAATAATGCATGACTTTCGTGTGCTATATGAGTTGGAAGTGCTTGTTAGTGGTTTAACAAAGAATCTTAACAATCTTGGGCACACTTGATTTGCTCTTCATTTAGTCTACACTCAATAATTAAGTATCAGAAAACAAAGGCTTGAAAGTTACATCGCGGTGTGTTATTCAGTCCTGAATTTTTCACTCCTTAGTCCTTTGCTCTGAGAGGAGAGGCTCCCAAAATGGAGGTGCTACTCCTGCAATTGCAGGTTAAACCGCGACCAAATCCATATCTTTCTTGATCGATAGATAGTTGAGACGAACGGTAACCCTTGACGAGAACAGGCATATGCTACCATGAACGCTGCAACAAGTTCATGTCATAGTCGACGAGGCCGAATGGAGACACGTCATAAACCAGGCATCTTATAAGCTGGCTAGCATAGGCTCTGTACTGCTTAATATTCATTTCAAACACCCATCAAAAAAAAATTATTTCAAACACCACTTGGCTATGTTATTCCCTAATATGTCAGCTTTGTCGGAACTTTTTTTTCATTAATAAAAAAACTAGCTCAGAGAAGTCATGCTACTTGAGACGCCAAAGAAGGCCAAAGGCAGAGATAAAAAGGTGAGCACTCCTTTTGCTGTGTCTAAACCCAATCCTTCCAAGGGCCTCTGCTTCTCCAGTCTCCACTACGAGTACACCTATCTAACAGCCCAAATTTGGGCAGATTTTGAAAATTTGTCAAATTTGGAATAAACTCAAAGTATTTATTATTTATCATCTGAAAATTCAAAATTTTGATTCAAACTTGAACCAATTGAATCAAATTCTTCTAAAAATCGAAATTCGGGTTTTTGGGCTTGACCCACCGTACTCAGCCCATCTTGGACCTAGTCCGACCCACCTCTTCTCTCTCCCCCCCCCTGCTGCGCCACGCACATGCGCTGGCGCGCGCCCTGTGCAGCTGTCCTATCGCGCCACTCGTGCCAGCGGCACCGGACTGGTTGGCCTGTCAACCTCGCCCTGCCACCGCGCCGCTCTAGGCCTGTGCCATACCACATGCGCCCTGCCAGCACAGCACAAATCTCTTCCCCGCGCCGCTCCTCATAGTCCTGTGCACACAACCCCTCCCTCAAGCCCAATGTTACTGCTTGCTTACTGAGAGAGAACTTTGACATCGACTATTGGTCCAAGGTTCTAGCATTCATGAGATTGTACGTACCAGATGGCGATGGGTAAAAACAGATGGATCACTGAATAAGTAAGCAAAGACCCACAAGTCAAGAGCAATGTCAAAGGTCCTGAGCATGGAATGGACTGAGCCATTTTCTACGGTAATCGCTCAGCTTTCCTAAGCAGTAATTAGCAGCAATGACCAGAAGCAGAGTATAAACTCTAGAGCAATTCACATTGCACGCCTCACTTTTCATGCCCTCATCCACCCGTTGCCCAAATGGAGATTTTCCTTTCTGCTGTGTGTGGTGAGCTCGCCGCTAGATCCATGAGCTTCATCGTCCAAAACTACTCCAAGCCGCCGGCGATGGCCGTGGAGGATAGCCTACAAAGGATTCTACTCCGGGCGCAGGTCATCGTCGACGAGGCTGCCGGGCGGGACATCACAAATCAAGGGATGCTCCGACAGCTGAGCAAGCTGAGAGATGCGATCTACCGAGGTCACCATGCACTTGACACCTTCAGATATCAAGCTCATGGACAAGTTGAGGCTGAAGATCTGGTTGTGAGTCACTCTTCTACTCTCTCCAAATTCAGTCATGCGAGACGTATGTGCCTCTCGAGTAGCAGCAGGAAGACGGTAAAAGAATTGCAAGTGGTGCTCAACAGTTTGAACACCATGATTATTGATGTGAGTGAGTTAGTCGTGTTCCTGAAAAATTACCCTCGTTTGTGCCGCCAGCCTTACAGCATGCATCTTTTTTTGGGCAAGTGCATGTTTGGCCGCCAAATGGAAATGGAAGTGGTCATCAACTTCTTGTTGTGCAGACAACCTCATGGCGACGACGAATCTGATGTTCTTCCTATTGTTGGTCCAGGAAGAGTAGGGAAGAGCACACTTGTTGCTCATGTCTGCATCGATGAAAGAGTTCGTGACCATTTTTCGCAGGTTGTTTTCTTGAGCGACAATGATCTATTTAGAGATGAAATTCTTGGACCGAAATATGAATTCTTGAACAAATATGGCAGGTTGCTAGTTATTGTTGAGTTAGTTGGGGATCTCAACGAAGATGCATGGAAAAGATTGTATTCGGCTTGTAAAAAGTGCTCAAAAAGTGGTTGTAAAATCATAATTACAAGCCGATCTGACAAGATCATGAAGTTTGGAACAACGCATGCTCTGACATTAAACAAACTTTCTAGTGAAGCATATTGGTATTTCTTCAAGGTACTTACGTTTGGAACCACGTACCCTGAGATGCACCCAAGACTTGCATATTTGGCCATAGAGATTGCTAGTTTGTTGAAAGAATGTCTACCTGCTGCACACGTTACTGCATGCTTGCTGAGAGAAAACTTCAACATCCACTATTGGTGCAAGGTCCTAGCCTTTCTAAGAGGGTACATAGAGCAACATGTCTCCAAAGTCGGTGAACATCCATTTGATCTTTTAAATGAAAGTAAATCCACTCATCTTCCAAGAATGGCGAGGGCTAATGAAGATTTATTTGTTTATAATCAATATGAACCATGGTCTTCTCAAGAGGAGGATATTCCCAAGATAACTCTCAGTGATGTGATGTATGGAAACACTAGGCCTCATGGAAAATTTCAAGTCCTCGCATGGAAGTCTCACATACCGCCCTACCGTAACTATATTTGTACCTGTCAGATTCGAGAGCTACAGTGTAGTACAACTGTTAAGAGGAAGCGCTCTCTGAATTATTGAATTGCACTTGGTTAATTTTGTCACTGTAAAGCTCATGCAGGATTGTATGTTAGATCACAAGTTTTTCTCTTCTCTGCTACTAGTTTGTACGCCTGTAGTCCACGTGTTATATAATAATGCATGACTTTCGTGTGCTATATTAATTGGAAGTGCTTGTCAATGGTTTAACAAGAATCTTAACAATCTTGGGCACCCTAACTTGATTTGCTCTTTGTTTAGTCAACACTCAATAATTAAGTATCAGAAAACAAAGGCTTGAAAGTTCTGAATTTATCACTCAGTTCTTTGCTCTGGGAGGAGAGGCTCCCAAAATGGAGGTGCTACTCCTGCAATTGCAGGTTAAATCGCGACCAAATCCATATCTTTCTTGATCGATAGGTACTTGAGACAAACAGTAACCCTTGACGACAGGGCCGGAACTAGAACCAAACGAACCGTGGTTCACCAGCTATAACTTTTAAACTACAGGATGTCCAATCTTTAAGTTAGGAGTACACACATAATAGAAAGTAAACCGATCTTCACCGAATTTATTTTGAATCCGGGTTCCTGTGCACCCTCTCACTCAACCTAACTCCGCCCCTACTTGGCGAGAACTAGCATAGGCTACCATGAACGCTGCGACAAGTTCATGTCATAGTCGATGAGGCCGAGGGGAGACACGTCATAAACCAGGCATCTTATCTTATAAACTAGCTAGCATAGGCTCTGTGCTGCTTAATATTTATTTCAAACACCCGTGAAAAAATATTTATTTCAAACACCACTTGGCTATGTTATTTCCTAATATGTCAGCTTTGTAGTTGAGACGATGTAATAATGATAGGAGGGTGTGTACATCGTCGAGAGCTCGGAACTTTTTTTTTCATTATTGAAAAACTAGCTCAGAGAAGTCATGCAGCTTTAGACGCCAAAGAAGGGCAAAGACAGAGATAATTAGGTGAACACTCCCTTTTCTGTGTCTAAATTCAATCCTTAGATGCTTCTCCAGTCTCCACTACGAGTACACCTCTGAAACAGCCCAAATTTGGGCAGATTTTGAAAATTTTTCAAATTATAAGCAAAAGTATTTATTATTCACGTCCAAAAATTTAAATTCAAACCAATTGAATCAAATTCATCAAAAAAATCAAAATTCGGGTTTTTGGGCTTGGCCCACCATACTCAGCCCATCTTGGGCCTTGTCCGTCCCACTTCCCCTCTCTCTTTCTCTATCTTCCCTCCTCTGCCGTGCTGCGCACGTGCGTTGGCGTTCTCCCTGCTCACGCTGTGCAGCCGTCCTGTTGCACCACTTGCGCCAGTAGCGAGCAAGGTTCCAAAAATCGTTTTCCTTCAAAAAATCGCTCCCCACCGATTTCCGATTTGCCGCAGCAAATCGCGATTTATCCAACAAATTTTGGGATTTGAAATTTGAATCACAAATTGCTTGCTGAAAGTGCAAAAACCGACCTTTTTTCAGCAAATCGAACGGAAATCGCGGCAAATCGAACGGAAAAACTGGCAAATCACAGCAAATCGGCAAAAGGGCAAATCGATGGACTTTTTCGGGAAATCGTCTGGTTTTACCTGCAAACCGATTGGGCGGTGTGAAAAAATGGTAAAAATATATATGGTGCAAAAAATGGTAAAAATTAATTTTAAAATATGAAAATGGTTAGGGCATGACTTTTTATAATTATGTAACATTTAAGCAACATTTGAAATTATTGGTAAAATCGATTTGAAACTTTGTATGGTACGGAAAAATGGTAAAAATTTATTTAAAATTATGTAAATGGTAGGCATGACTTTTGGTAATTATTTAACATTTAGGCAACATTGAAAATTATTAAAATGTTAGGAAATGAAATATTTTGGCATGACCTTCGAGATGACACAACATAGGAAATGAATTTTTTGAAAATTTCGGCATAACCTTTGCTAAATTCGTATCTATTTCATGTATCTATTTCATGAAAACAATTCATTGCATAGATAAATTCATATATACATATGAGTCATACGATATGACGAATTTGATACGGAGTGCTTGTAATTGACTTACCTTGCAATTTGTCTGAAGTAATAGTGAACATCTTCGTCTGGTTGCAAGGTACCTGGTGATAAGTAATAATGAAATGTCATATATGTATGAATTAAGATTGAACTTATATAAATTCTATCAAATATGCGACATTACCTCTATTCCCACCATTGGCCACCGTAAATCTGGGATTGGCTCGCCATATTCATCTCTTCAATGAACATCAAGATCAATCCCTGCATCGCCAGAAGGTTTGCCTTACATTGTTGCCAAGTAAACCCCGTGTGCACTGAAGAGGTTTGCCAATCCGAGTATAGCATCCTGTAGAAATCAGGATTCTCCCACTCATACACATATTGGGAGGGCTGATGAGGAGGCGCTTGTGGCAGGTTGGAGTAGGGGGACGGGTTGGTGACTGCCGCTATAGGAGCTAGAGGTTAATCTGCCTTCCATGGTGCCATCTCCCTCTCATTTTGTTCTAAGTGCATGCCATCTATGTCCTTTGCTGTAGGGACTTGCACGCCCTCACCTGCATAAGATCTCTCAGAGGTTAATTATGAACCAATGCAAAAAGAATCTAAAAATAGACATAACTTACCCCATCTTTGTGTCTCCTTTACGGCGCTCTTGAAATACGGGCTGTTAGCCCGCCTACCAGCGATCCCCGCGGAGTGAAAAAACTTAGCCCAGGCCATCCCTATCCTTTCCTTCGCCTTTTTTCCCTTCGCGGACCAACTACCTGTATCAATCCTTGTCTGTGTAAGCCCTCGTGCTGCTGTGAGATCGGGGTCCCGAAGCACTGGGCGTGGCACATTCGAAGTTGACTTTCTCCCTCCCATCCCCCGCATCCCTCCTGCACCCTGTGAACCACTTGCACCTCCATGCTCGTAGTGTGGTCCTGCACGGAACCTAAGCTCTGCTTCATGTCTTGACATATTCGGTGCATGCTCCATCTGTGCCTCCTCATCTGTGCCTCCGATAAAATCATCATCTCACCACCCTGCTGCCTCTTCCTGTCTCACCAACACCTGAGCTCTTCCCTTCTTCTTCTCAGCAATTCGATCCAATTCACGCTGAAAGAAAGCCCTCACATCGGGGTGGACTCGGTCACAACGCGTCACATTGGTACCGCGTCCTGCTAGGTGTTGTTTGAGTCTAGTTACACCCCCTCCCCTCTTTTCTTTTTATAGTACTTGTACTTCCAGGCAGTATGACTAATTGTCTCCCCGTGCTGCCATACAGCGTCGCGCTCGCCCCTCGTCGACATACTTCAAACCTGTAAGGCATCATCCCCATCAAATAGTACAGAGATCATAACTGATTTAAGCACTACAATATATTCACGTAGTCATAGTGCAATTATGATCTAATTCAGTGAACTAACTAACACCATTTTGTGAACTAACACTAACTAGTTAGTGAACTAACACTGTCCAACACACCATTTTGTGAACTAACACTAACTACTTAGTGAACTAACTAATTAACAATGTCATATACATTTTGTGAACTAACATTATCTAACACTAACTAACTAACACCTTGACGAACTAATGTCTATTAAACTATTTAAACTCGTTTGCACACCTGCAGACGAAATAATAAATGCACACGTGCAGATGTATGCTACTCATTGCAGGTACATGTCTATCAAACATTTTAAACTCATTTACCCATGCATAACAAAGGTTAATACTTTTACCAAAATTAATTTGTATTCCACTGCCGCCCGCCGCGCGACCGTCGATTTGCTGCCGCCTTCCGGGGATTTGCCGCCTCCTTGCGTCGATTTGCCGCCGCGCAGCGCCGATTTGTCGCCCTTGACCGGCCGCGCCCACGCTTAGACTAACTGGCCGCCCGCGCCGCTTTGCCAAGCAACAAGATCGCTTGCTGCCGCCTGCCGCCAGAGTCGTGCTAGCTAGCAAGTAAGCGCGCCAGTAGCTTATGCCAGAGACCGAACGCCGCGCCGCTTTGCGCTTCAATTGCCGCTACTTTGCCGCCCGCCCGCACCGCTGTAGCCTCCCGCCCATGTGCTGTAGCTTGTGTGTTGCTGACTTGCCGCCCGCTGCGTCCGAGTTGCCGCCCGCACCACGCGATTTGCCGCCCGCCTCTTGCGATTTGCCGCAGCGCGCCTTGCACTGTCCGCCGTCGGCTTGCCGCGGGTTGCTGCTACAAGAGCTCGATTAGCCGAGTGAGGGTCACGGCTTGCCAGCAATCTCAAGCGAGGTCTGACCCGCGCGCAAAGAGGAGGAGGGGAAAGGGAAGTGCTCACTGCTCAGCTCGCATGCAATAATACAGACAAGTCACAAGAGTTACAAGACTGAGCATGCAATAATGGAGATGCCCCTTCTTTTGGGCCATGATAAACTGTAACATTTCTAATTTTTCACGACTTCAATTCAAATTTCCACACGATTCCAACGTTGTTTTTGATTTTTTTTTTCACCATTGCCTTTATACACGCGTCTACAATTTTTGAGATTTTTTTTCATTTTTATAAATTCAAATCAAAATTTGAATATGTATATCGGTTTGCTGTTGCCGAGCCATGGCGATATTGCGATTTGCCGCGATGATGATAAATGTAACTTTGGTAAGCGAGTAGTGCGCTTAGCTCAAGATGGTGGTTCTTTGGCGAGCGGTAGCGCAGTGGGTTCGGGACGGCATCGCTCCAGTAGGAGGTGGCCAATAGTAGCGCTAGCGATAACAACAACAGTGGGCTCAACTCCGGCACTAGCGAGAGGTGGCCACATGCACCTGCATCCCTTTCTGAAGAACACATCAACCAATCTCAATCCCAACTCCATCCTTAACCTTGCCGTTTTCTCCCACCTGTGAGAGGGGTACCTCGGGGTACTCCCACGGTCTCCTTGTTTCTCCACTTGTATGGTCTCCACCGCACCGGCAGGGCCACCATTGTGGGGAGCGTTTACTTCCGCCTCCGTTCCAACCTACCATTCCCTTACCCAGAGCCCGACCTCAAGGATTCCGTTTTCGGGTGGGCGGAGAAGTGGTTTTACAGGAGGGGGAAAGTGAGGACTGCAGCTTCGTCTTTTGCGGGGAGGCCCCGCTGAAGAGGGACCTGCCCCGACCGAAAGTCCAACCTGAGGAGGAGCCGCTGCTCAACATGATCAGCGCCCTCACGGAGATGGGTTTGACCGGGTGCACGATCGCCCTAGATTACTTGAGCAACCACATCAGCCTATTGTGACGGCGCGAACACCCCTTCTTCGAGATCTAGGGGTGGCACGACGTCACTAGGGAGGCAGACACGAGTAAGCCTGAACCTCATAGGCAACCCGAGTAGCGCACGCTTCTTGCTTTCTTCTTTCTAATGATTTGGGATTTGTTGCTCGGTAGCCCCAAGAGCAGGATGGGCCGAGGCGCGACTACTAATCATATAACTACTACTACTTCATATACAACAGGTGAAGCATCTGGGCATGCCATTGCAACTGCTACTGCATCAATATTAACTTTGTAATTATGCTAAATCAGCATGTTTTACCCTTGATTCCTATAAAGGACAAATAGAGATATGTCCTCAATGTTCAGTAAAGAAACTAAATCAAATGAATTTGAATAGATAGAAAACAACCTACTGTAATTTTCTTCTTTTTGGTAGTTTCTCTACCCAATTTCTCTTTCTCTTCCATCCACCCTTTCTTCTTTTTTTCTTGAGGGCAACTACTTGCAACATATTATCATATACTGTTGTGTCAACATTTAGAGGCTTGAAGTTGTTGTCTGTAGAATATTTGTAGTTGATTCTTTCATCCACCTCATATCGAAGAGTATCTAGAGCAATGTCAATAAGTAAAGAGGTTTCTTCAAGCTTAGATGCCTGAGAGGCCAACAAAATGAATTTATGCAAAAGAAACTTGTATGGACGTGTGGCATTCAAATTGGGATCCTCTAAAATATTTCTACCAACATTCTCTTGCGCTATTCCATTTCATGCTTCTCTTATCCATCGCTTCAACACATATGGATTAGGCAATTGCTTAATATCTATTAACTCAAGAAATTTGATTCCATGGCTACATAATAGACTAAATCGCTTAAATTGTTGGCAGGTACATGATAATTTTCTCTCTTGAAAAGAACCAACTACCACATGCTCCTCTTCAATAATAGAAGAATCATCCAAAGATCTAATAGAGACAACATACGCCATTCCATCGTCCGTCAAATGTGCATAGGCTAACATAGATCTTTCATAAACAATTTTGAAGGCTTCAAATATTTGTGGAGTGTACAACCTACTTGCTTGCAGCAAGATAGGCGTTCTCATTTTAATTTGGGGCAACTTTTTTTCTTAACTCATACTCTGATATTATCTCTCTCACTTTGCTTGAACAACCCTCTCAAAATGTTGAAAGAAAGAAACGAAATACATTCAACTTTGAGTTTAAATAATCCTTTAAGTGGCTATTAAATCTCTTGCTCAATTGAGTACTTCTTATTCCTATCGTGTTCACATCCCTCGTATAGCATTCAGCCCATTTTTCTTTTACCTTGTAAATATTATTGAGCCAAGATTGTGAATGTACCTTGCTTCTCATGTGGGGAAAACCCTCTTCAAATTCATCTTCATCCTCATATTCATACATGCACGCACCAAAATCAGCAATTATGTTTGATGATCCCTCAATCTTCAGATAATTTAAATGCTTGATTGCATTTTGCGTTATATGCCAAGCGCACAAGCCATGCCATGTAGAGGAAAGAACTTTATCTATTGCCTTGCCCATTGCAATGTCTTGATCGGTATAAATGGTTCTAGGTTGCTTTTGACTATGAACTATCAAGAAGGTATTCAAGAGCCATCTAAATGACTCGAATGTTTTGTCGTACATAAGAGCAGCCCTATATATCATATTCTTCCCAAAGTGGTTCAATCCAACAAATGCACCAAATGACCAACTCTACATGTCTGTTCCCAAAGTAGTATCGAAAGTAATAACATCACCAAAATAAGCATAATCTATGAACATTTTGGCATCAGCCTAAAAGAGGTTTACTATTTGTTCTTCACTGTCGAGCTGCATAGCATAAAAGAATAAAGGATTATTTGAAGCCTTATTCTTAGGTGTGGTTCTTTTCAGCTTATCTCATTTGCTTATCTCGTTTACTTATTTGCTTTCCGATGTGGCCTCGATGGTCGGATCTGCTTCGTTTGACTTGTGTTAGAGGTTTTACACACGCCTTCGAGATAGAAAAAAAAAAATCCAAAAATTAAAAAAATATGATAAGTCAAATAAGCAAATGAGATAAGCAAATAAGCAAACTTATCAGCTTATCTCGTTTGCTTATTTGACATATCGAGATTTTTTTTAAAATTTTGGATTCCATTTTTTCCTATCTCGAAGGCGTGTGTAAAAACTCTCTAGCACAAGTCGAACGAAGCGAATTCGACTCTCGAGGCCACATCAGAAAGCAAATAAGCAAACAAGATAAGCTGAAAAGAACCACACCTTAAAATACTGCAAGAGGCTTCCAGCTTCATCATATTTCATCTCCTTTTGTCGTTTAGTCCACAAATAATCCTTGTGATCATGGCAAGTGTATCCAAGGTTGGCTGCCTCTCCAACATGCATGGTAGCTAATTTATGGGCTGTTCTAGGCCTAATTCCTCAATCATCTGCCATTTAATTCAATGTCGAAAGCCTGGACTGTCGAGATGCTTCGAAGTGACAGCATTAGATGAGTTGTTTCTAGAGTTTGGAGAATATGATTGTGTTCGAGAACCAAATCAATTAACTTGTACTTTGCGGTTACTCAATTCAAGGAGACTTCCATGCGCACCATGAAGTTAGTTCTTATCTCAGCTCGAGGAGTCTTAGTTAGATCATCCCTCTTGTCCTTTGCTCTCAAATCTTGATTTGCATGCACAAATCTATAGATGTAGCCTTGTCATCTTTCTTACACTTGTTCTCGTACTTCTTTCTTATAAAGGAAGCCCATTCGACCTCCATAGTACTTCCAAAATGTTTCCGCATCGCCTACATTTGCAAATACCAACCAATCCGAGGAATCCAACTAGTTAATGTGTTGTCCCTGCACAAAATAAAATAGGATGAATTGCCAAATTCCATACTCATCTTGACTCTAATTGCTCGCAACTCTTCCTCTAATTCCATTCCTAATGCGTTTAGCTCACAGCTTTGCCTCTAACTAACTTCCTAACTCTATTTCATGTATCTAGGTAGTAAACAAAGGATATAATTAGTTCATTGGTTGCCGATTATACCTATCATCAAGAGGAGATGCTCGATCAGGCGGAGGCGCTCGATCGGGTGGAGGTTTCGGCACTCCATTTCCTTGCATCGAATGGACAGAGCGGCAGGCGGCCCTAGGCTAGGCTGCAGCAAGGAGGGGTGGCTCTGTACTAGGCGGTAGCAAGGAGAGGTGGCGCTAGACTTGGTAGCAGAGAGGAGAGGCGGTGCTGGACAAGGCAGCAGCGGCGCTAGACAAGGCAACAGTGACGAGAGAGGAGACTGGACGAGGCAGCAGCTGAGGAGAGGTGGGGCTGGATGAGGCGACCGAGATGAGAGGCGGTAGCAATGCCGAGATGCGGCAAATCTTGCACTCTGCGCTCGATTCCTACGCGCTGGAAGAGAAAAAGGATGGAATGGGCCACTCCAAACATGGGCCTTGCACGTTGGCCGTTCGATGCGAAGCGGATGGACAGATAGGGCCATAGAAGCCCCTGTCGTAGCTTCCTGTGACGGTAGATGATACGCATCTGAGAGAGAGCGATGCGGCGTTGGGGAGAAGACAAGGAAGAGGGACTAGGCTCGATGGGGGAGAAATTCGGCTGAGCTGGGCTAAGGATGAATGATTCGACCCAAGGTTAGGTTCCACTTTCTTCCAGTTAAAACCGGGATTCCTTACTAATTTTAGTTTAGAGTGAAACACAATTTACATACCACCTAAATGCCATAGAGATCTCTCATTTAGCCCCGTCTCCGTCACATCTCCCGTTAAATCACGGCATGTCGACAACAAAGCTAGAAAAATGAAATGGCTGACCTATTCTCTTATTCTTGAATTCTAAAACACAGAAATAGAAAAAAAAAGGTAGGATTTAGATGTATATGCATGATGTTTTTTTAAGAATGTCTTTGATTTTACCACATGAAGAATGTAGGGACTTTTAGATCTCTAATGTTAAAAGGAGCCTACCAGTGGTACTCAGTGATGGTGGGTGAATGATGCGTAACTTCCACCCTAAAATTGTTCAATTTCCTATTAAAAATATAGCATTTTCTCATTTAAAGCACCATGAAGTTGAAAACCAGTTTCTGCCTTGGTTCCTTGTGGTCATGGTCGGCTCTCTTTTTTTGTCCCATTTGAAACTTTGTTTTTACTTAAAAAAAGATCAGCGCTGCATATATAATACGAGAATGCTGGACGCGGCCGTGCGCGCGGCCCACGCTTGCTCCACGCCTGCTCCGCCCACGCCTGCTCCGCCGAGGAGGACACCGGAGGCCTCGTCCACTCCGCCAACGACGTTGCGTGCAGTGTGGCCCATCAACTCCATAGGGCCCAAGTCCACCGTCTCGCGCGCGTGTAGGCCATGAGGCTTTGCCACTGATGGGGAGTGCAACACATATAGATTGGTCCATGGTGTACCAAATTGTTACATTAGAAAAACCAAATTGTTGCATTAGGAAACCAAATTGTTGCAGTAGCACAATTTTTTTGTTAGATAGATTGTTCTACTATCCTAAACTAATTGTTTTAGCAGGCCAAACATATTGTTCCAATAGGTTACACAAATTGTTTCAGCGCAAGACAGATTGTCCCAAATAGGCTAAACTAATTATTGCACTTGACTATACATACTGTTCCAATAGGCTAAACCAATTGTTTCAGCAAGCTAGACATATTGTTACAATAGGCTAAACTAATTGTTGCACTAGGCTAAACAAATTGTCGCACTAGGCAGACAAAAAACGTTGCAGTACCACAAAATTTTGTTGCATGTGGTGTCGAAAAATGTTGCAGTAGCACAATGTTTTTGTTAGACATATTATTCCAATATTCTAAACTAATTGTTTTAGCAGACCAAACATATTGTTCAAATAGGTTACACAAATTGTTTCAGTAGACTAGACAGATTGTCCCAAATAGGCTAAACTAATTCTTATACTTGGCTATATATATAGATTAAACCAATTGTTTCAGCAGGCTAGACATATTGTTGTAATAGGCTAAACTAATTGTTGCACTAGCTAGGCTGAACAAATTGTTACACTAGGTAGACAAAAAATGTTGCAGTACCACAAAATTTTTATTAAACGTGGTGTTGAAAATTGTTAAAGTAGCACAAATTTTTTGTTGCAGTAAAAATTCATATGACAACATTGGTCTTGTTTTGTTCGTAAAAAGTAGAGGATCGCGTTGGTGCAAACGGTTGGTGTATTAGAGCATCCAATCAAAAGTTATGACCATTATTACAAAAACAAAAAAGAATATATGCTGATGTCGGCATTGCATCATCACATGCAACATATGTTAGGCCAGGCTACAGGCCAGCGGGCGTCCGATGGAAGCAGCTCGTGTCAGACGTCCGACGTGTAGTCGCGTTCTATATAATACCCTCCCAAATGGATGCTTATATTTCTATTGCGCTCCAAAGGACCCCCTGGGGTAAGACCGATAAATTCGTCTCGATCGACCATAGATTGCGGTAAGTAGATTGTAACTCTGATAATCAATTGCAGCTAATTCCCCCTCTCCTCCGCTCCAATCCTATTGGCGAGATGGGTTTCGGTGGCCAAGACCACCCGGATCCGGCACTACGTGCCAGTGTCGTCGCCAACTTCACATGAGCTCTGTCACTTGCACCACTAGACGACTCTTCTGTACATGCTGTTATCGGATAACCTATGTTTGATTAAACCACATAAACGATAAGTACATTTTAAAAAAAGTCATATAAATCTAAGAAATAATTCATTTCATACTATTAAAAAATCAAAAGTTTCGAAATATACCATGCTATCCCATTATCATAGACATAGATGTCTCACGTGCTAGTGAGACATACATGATGGCATATTTCAAAACTTTGATCTTTCAAAATGGTATGGAATGGATTTTCCTATCATCTAAATTGTACCACCGTTCTCCACCGTAAAATTGCTGTCTTTCTCATCATCACCAACGCACCGCGTCGAAAGGACGTGTTTGGATCGTGGCCGGCGGTAGCCTTTCCAAACGTCGGCGCGCCCTCGGATTTGGGCGGTGTTTAGATCAGCGCTGTTGCCGGCTTCGTCCGCACCGACCGAGGGCGCGCCCTCAGATTTACATGCAGACACGAGCAAGGGCACGGTATCGACCGTCAACGCGCGCCAACGCGTGTGACGACGCGCCATGGTTGAGGGCGAGCTGGGCATTGGCACTGCGGACAGGGGTCGGCATCCTGTTGGGTTTAACACATCCAAACACACCCGTATAGCCGAGCGCAGCGTCGTTAATATCGAGAAAATAGCCGTGTCCAGCCAGGAACCATTCTCTATTTGTAATGGTATGATCAGCAACGCAGCTGTGCCTTCCAACCTTTGTTCGTAGTGCATACTCCCCGTCGTAGAGTTCTAGGAAGAGTCTGGCTGGCGCATCCATGCTACAAGTCTACAACTACATAATATAAATCTTCGTTCCTTATAAATGAAGGACGCTGCCACTTGATAGGTATTCTGCTCGACCGTGAGCTTTCGCAATGGAGGTGATTTTGACTGCAATTATGGGTGAAATTGCCAATAGATCCATATCTTTCTTGTTCGACAAATACTCCAACCCAACGTCGCCGGCCATCGTGGAGGGAGAAAGGCTACACGACCTGCAGCGGCTGCTGCTACGGGTTCGTGTCATCGTCGAGGAGGCAGAGGAGCGGCACGTCACAAACCATGCAATGCTGCACCTACTCAGCATAGCGAGGAAGGAGATGTACAGAGGCTACTACACCCTCGACACCTTCAGATACCGACGCGACGAACAAGACAAGGCCAAGGCCAAGGCCAAGGCAAAGGATCACAAAGTGAGCAATTCTTTCGCCATGTCTGAATTCAATCCTGCAAAGCGTCTCTTTCTATCTACTGGTGACAGGGGGAGCGAGAAAGAAGTGCAGCAAGTGCTTGCCAACTTGAGCAGCATCATTGTTGATGCGAGTGAGCTTATTGCGTTTCTGAAGAACTATCCCCCAGTGTACCGGCAGCCTTACAGCATGCACCTGCTTCTCGACAAGTGCATGTTTGGTCGCCAGATGGAAATGGAGAGGATCATGAATTTCCTGATGCAAACACACACTGGTGCCAGTGCAGAAACTATAGGCGTTTTACCGATTATCGGCCCAATAGCTGTTGGAAAGAGCACCCTAGTTTCACACGTCTGCAGCAATGAAAGAGTGCGCAGTCTCTTCTCTAGAATTTTGTTGGTCAGTGAAGATGATCTTAACGACCCAAGACTAGATTGTCTCAACGATGGCCGTGTGATCAAGCACCAAAACAATGCATACAGCGGGGATGAACCACTGCTGGTTATTGTCGAATTGCCAAAGGATGTTGATGACGCAGCATGGAAAAGGTTATATTCAACTTATGCAGGTTGCGTCGCAAGCGGTAGCAAGATCATTATCACAAGTCGGTCTAGCAAAATTATAGACTTTGGTACTACACAAGCTCTTGCACTGAATTATCTGCCCCGAGAAGCGTTTTGGTATTACTTCAAGGTGCTCACGTTTGGAAGTGTAGATCCTGATGAACAGCCAAGACTGGCATCGATCGCCATGAAAATTGTCACGGGGATGAAAGGAACATTCATAAGTGCAAACTTGATTGCCAGCTTATTACGAGCTAACCTCAACGCTCAATTTTGGTCTGAATTTTATAAATTTTCAAGACTATTTGTACAGAACAACATCTCTATGTTTGGTGAGCATCCAGGTGATCTACTGCGGAAAAATAAGCCTACAATGTTTCAGAGAATGTCCAATGGTGATTGTTGTGTGGTCCATAACCAGTACCAGACAAGTTTTGATCATGAGGAAGTTCCTAAGATAACATTCCAGGATGTCTTGTCAGGAAGCGTGAAATGCAGAGGGAAAATTGAGGTCCTGGCATGGAAATCTCAGATACCACCATACAAGAACAACATTTTCAGCTGTGAGATAAAAAAACTACGGCGTATGGCAATCAGGTAGGCTTCTGAAAAGGAGGCAATTTAACAAGTTCACTTTTGCCGGTAATTTTTTTCCATCAGATTATTCCCAGGTAGTCACAGATCCATCAGCTACTTGAACCACTTTCAGATTTCCTCTGATATTTGTTTATTATCTCTCCCTCCTTATTTACCAGAACTCATGTAACCGCAGCTGCTGCTACCGAATAAATCCCCAGTTAAAAAGCCATATATTGTGCACTATTTATTTCAGTTAGTTACCGTTAACAGTTTTTTCAAGCAACATTATAGAGAGAGTTCTATTCCAATGCCTCCAGGCATGTTTATAAGCAATCATGGATAATACAGTTGATGTAGCAGCTCAATATTAGATATCAAGACTAAGGTAGGTAAGATGATGGTAACACTTTATAGAAACATGCAGTTTTTTCATGTTTACAACCTGAAATATAGTTTCCCCTATAAATAGTTTTTTGTCAATAAAACCGTAAATTTTTACATGTGTCTGTACACTTCAAGTTCAAGTTGCCATAGCAATTACAAGGTACAAATCTATTGAAGAAAACACTAACTCATACTGAAGATTAATTCCATCTGTGAACTAAGGACTGCTTACATCATGTAAATCTATGACAGGCTGGTCATCTTTTTTTTTTTTTTCTTGAGAACGCCGGTCATCTGTTTTAAGTACCCAGCATGCCACATTGTGCTCTTCACCGTCCATGGGTCCCATCAATTTGTAATATCCTGGCACATTTTGATGTGAGACCCGTGTGGCCCATATAGGATTAGTTATGGGAATATTCCCGCATCGCTAATCTATATGGCATCAAAATAGTGGCTGCAGGGCGTTGAAGGTCAACCTTGAAATCAAATAACCTTTCGACGCCTTGGCAGCTATGGAACACTCCAGATCACTGATGCCTCTAGAACCAGAATTGCATCTGGTTGATTAGAACGGTCAATTCTCCTCAATAACTTGCCGAGTATATCACTCTTTGGGGCAAGATTCACCAAATCAATCTCAACCCCAATGCCCAGGGTGACATTCTCTGGACCTGAATATCCAGCGGCAAACACTTTTCCAAGTTGGCCTACCCAACAACCAAACGCCAAACACTCTTCCAAAACTTCACAGGCTGGTGGTTTGAAGCTAGCCGGATAACACTCGAATCAGAACGGTGCAATCTCAATGGGATTGTCTGTTTTACTACGAGCAAACCTCAATGTTCAATTTTGGTCTAAAGCTCTCAAATTTGTGAGAATATGTGTACGTTTGGTGAGCATCCGAGTGATCCAATGCAGAAAAAAAAAATAAGCTTACAATTTTTCAGAGATTGGCCAATGCCGGTTTTTGTGTGGTCCATAACCAGTACCAAACAAGTTTTGACCATGAAGAAATTCCCAAGATAACAATTCCAGGATGTCATATATGGAAGTATGAAATGTCAAGGGAGAATTGAGCTAATACATGTTTAACATCTCCCCCTCTTGTTTACCAGAACTCGTGTAACTTCAACAGTCTGCTACTACCAAATCAAGCACCAGTTAAAAAGACATCTGCTGTATTCTGCATATTTCAGCTAGTTACCATTGACAGGTCTGTTGGGCGATGTCATAGAAAAAAATTCAATTTCCTCCGGGCATGTATAATGCGAATCAGGAATAATACAGTTCATGCAAGTGTGATGATCCCTTGATTTATGGAAGAATGTCTGTTCATACTCTGTTAGTCATGATACAAATACAACGATGCCATGTAAGAAATAGATGCAATGGAGCGTCACAGCAATTTTTGTAATGCAATGTGCCATTGAAACTTAAATTTTTCCAGATTGCTCTTCCTCAATAAGCAAATGATCAATTCTCCCAAACAAAAATTAGGTAGGAGCAACTTGGTGCACTCAATTCTAACCACAATTTCAGTATTTTTTAGTTGAACCTTGTTCAAAAAATGATACTGAAATTGAGGTACTATGGTTGATTTTTCACGAAACAAAAAGAACATTTCAACATATAAGCATAATGTGCTTTTACCCAAATAAGCAGAATGTGAACTTGACACAGAGAACTCAGCCACAATCACAAACAATTTAACAAGAAGAGGCATACTAATTGAACATGATGTCTCTTTCTTACTTAAACTGCTCAACTGGAAACAAAAGCATCAACTTTGAAAGAAGACAACAGCAGCAGATTCATGTTAATGTATGGACCACAGGATCACAAATCATTCATCCTGTCAGGTTCGGCCTGACATACAGCCGACGCAGGCGTAGCGGTGCAGCGAAGGCTGGGTCCGACTCTGCTGATCCTGACCCAGCCGACGCAGCTACCTAGGTTTAATCCAGATAAGGCTAGCTAGTTCTATCTAGTTCCATCTATCTAGCTGAAGCTGTTAAGTTCTTAGCGTTAATCTAGCAAGTTAGTTCCTGTAAGCTGCATCCTATATAAGGACTAAGCCGGCATCAAGAAGTGCAAGCAATAAAGAGTTACTTCGTTGCTTCTTTCCCTGCGAGGCACCGGCGGCAGCGTCGCCGTTGCCTTCTCACGTGCTTTGCAGACGCAGCACGTAACAATCTGGTATCAGAGCCGACTCGACGAGTCACCATGACCGGCGTCGAGGGTTCCGAGACCGCTCCCACCAACGCACAGCTCCTTGCGGCGCTGAACAACCTAGCAAAGACTATGAAGGACCAGCTGGCTGCCACGAATGGATTAGTGGCCGACGTTCTGAAGACGGGGGACGCGCACACCGCGCAACTCGCCACGATGAACGTAAGGCTGGATCGACACGACAAGAGGATGGCAGCTCTGGAAGAACCCGATGGCGTCCTTGCTGCACGGCAGAGAGGAAAAGGGACGCGGCTGCCGGGGACGTCGAGGGATCAAGAGGAAGACAAGGGGGAGGTCAGCTTGCCACCGAAGTTTCATCGCATGGCCTTCCCGACCTACGATGGCACCAAGGATCCACTCGCATGGCTTAATCGCTGTGACCGATTTTTTCGAGCACAGCACACGCCGGCCGAGGAAAAGGTGATCATCGCATCATACCACCTGGAGGACGTCGCCCAAGAGTGGTATACCTTGGCAGAAGAGGAGAGCGGCGTTCCGTCATGGGGCGGGTTCAAGGAGATGCTGCACCTCCGCTTTGGGCCACCCTCGCGCCGCAACAAGCTGAAGGAGCTCAAGCAGCTGACCCAATCCGGGACAGTTGCGGAATACCAAACCAACTTTCAGGCCCTGCTTCCACGGGCTGATCTGCCGAATGACCTTCACATCGAGATGTTCACAGCAGGTCTTTCGGGCACGCTGGGCTCCCAGGTCGAGCTAGCTGGCCCGTCCTCCTTGGCTGAAGCCATGAGCCTCGCTCTAGTGTTCGAAGAACAACGCCAGATCAACCGGAACGATACCAAGGCACTAGTGCAGCAGCTGACAGGCCGCACGTCCGCTGCAGCTCGGGGCACCACGCCCAACCGAGCCGCGCTGACATCAGGGACGACCCCCACTGAGGCAGCCAACACTTCCACAGGCCCTCGGCTCATCAAACAACTCACCCGCAGCCATATGGATGAGAGAAGGAAGTTAGGCCTATGCTACAATTGCGATGAGAAGTGGGAGCGTGGCCACGTTTGCAAGAAACTCTTCTTCCTCGACTTGTGTGACGAAGGTGATCCAATGGGGGCAACTGATGTTGAAGACGCCAACCCTCAACCGGCCATATCGCTGAACGCACTGACCGGCATACATCTAAGCCGTACTATGCGTGTCGCGGTGATGGTAGGAGGTCGCCAACTCAGCGCACTCGTCGACTCAGGATCCACGAACAACTTCATCGACGAGGCAGTTCGCGCCGAGCTTCAACTCCCTCTCCAACAGATGCATCAACCCTTGCGCATAGCCGTGGCCAACGGCGAGACCATCCAAGGCGCTGGCCTCTGCAGATCAGTCCAGATGCACATCGGCGGGGAGCACTTCGCCCTTGATTGCTATGCGGTACCTCTGTCCGGGTTGCAGATAGTACTCGGCGTCCAGTGGCTCACGATTCTGGGTCCTATCACATGGGATTTCCAGCGTATGGCCATGACATTTTGGCACAACGAGTCCCCGGTGACCCTGCAGGGCTCCACGCCCTCACCGGTCCTCAGAAGCATGGAGACCGACGCTCCAGCCGACTTGCTGCCCCTACTGCTGGAGGAATTCAGCACCATCTTAGATGCTCCGACAGGACTACCCCCGGAACGCCTCTACGACCACCGCATCTTCCTCAAGCAAGGCACCGAAGCTGTCGCTGTCCACCCATACCGCTACCCGCAACTTCAGAAGGACGAGCTCGAACGCCAGTGCCAGGAGATGTTGCAACAGGGCATAATCCAGCAAAGTACATCGGCATTCTCTTCCCCGGTGCTCCTGGTGCGCAAGAAGGATAACACATGGCGCTTCTGCGTCGACTACCGCGCATTGAACGAGCGCACCATCAAAGACAAATTCCCAATTCCGGTGGTCGAAGAACTCTTGGATGAGTTGCATGGCGCTCGTTTCTTCACGAAGCTCGACCTTCGCTCCGGATATCATCAGGTGCGTATGCACCCGGCAGATGTCCACAAGACGGCGTTTCGCACCCACCATGGCCACTTCGAGTTCCTGGTGATGCCATTCGGCCTCACCAACGCACCCTCGACATTCCAGGCCCTGATGAACGATGTGTTGGGTCCCTTTTTACGCCGTTTCGTCCTCGTTTTCTTCGACGACATTCTTATTTATAGCTCATCATGGGCCGAGCATCTCTGTCATATTCGCTTGGTTTTTGAAGCACTGCAGCGTCATCATCTCAAGCTAAAGCAGTCCAAGTGCTCCTTCGGGGCATCATCGGTGGCCTACCTCGGCCATGTGATATCCGCCGACGGCGTCGCCATGGATCAGCAGAAGGTGGAGGCCGTCCAACGGTGGCCTACTCCTTCCACCGTCCGTGCCCTCCGCGGCTTCCTCGGTCTAGCAGGCTATTACCGGCGGTTCATCAAGGATTACGGCGCGATTGCGGCGCCCCTCACCAAACTGCTCCGCAAAGAGGCGTTCTCGTGGTCACCGGACGCGCAGGCTGCATTCCAAGCCCTTCAGCACGCACTGACCACCGCACCGGTGCTGCAGTTGCCGGACTTCACCCAGCCCTTTATCATCGAATGCGATGCCTCGGGCTCGGGCATTGGCGCGGTTCTTCACCAAGGGTTTGGCCCCCTCGCCTTCTTCAGCCGGCCTATGGCGCCCCGACACGCCAAGTTAGCAGCCTACGAGCGCGAGCTCATCGGATTGGTCCAGGCTGTCCGACACTGGCGGCCTTATCTCTGGGGACGGTCCTTCACTGTCCGCACCGACCATTACAGCCTCAAGTTCGTCCTCGATCAGCGCCTCTCCACAATTCCGCAGCACCAATGGGCGAGCAAGCTGGTCGGTTACGATTTTACAGTGGAATTCCGCCCAGGTCGCCTCAACACCGTGGCCGATGCCTTATCACGGCGCGACGGCGACAGTCCTCTGGGCGCCCCGGCACTCCTCGCGCTATCGTCGCCGTCCCTGCCCTTCCTCTCTGAGTTGCGCCAACACCTGGAAGGGCACGCGCACTGGCGGCATCTTCGGGCAAGCATTCAAGACGGGCGGCGCACCACGCCGTGGTCCCTACGCGATGGCTTCATCTTGTATGGCCCCCGCATCTACGTGCCGTCCTCATCATCTCAGGTGCACACCATCATCGACATGGCCCATACTCCGGGTCACGAGGGCGTCCAGAAAACGCTGCATCGACTCCGCGCAGATTTCCACTTGCCGCGCGCACGTCAGATGATCCAAGACCACATCCGCTCTTGCCTTGTTTGCCAACGCAACAAGACCGAGCATCTCCACCCAGCCGGCCTACTTCAACCGTTGGAGGTACCCACAGAGCCATGGAGCGACATTGCCTTGGATTTTATGGAGGGCCTTCCTAAGGTGGGTGGCAAGTCAGTTATCCTCACCGTCATTGATCGCTTCTCAAAGTATGCTCACTTCATTCCGTTGGCCCACCCATACACGGCCACCTCTGTCAGCCGTGTCTTCTTCGAGAATGTGGTGAAGCTTCATGGCATTCTGACGTCCATGGTCAGCGACCGCGATCTTGTCTTCACCAGCAATTTCTGGCAGGAGCTGTTTCGCCTGGCAGGCGTCAAGCTCTGCCTAAGCTCCGCCTACCACCCACAAACGGATGGCCAATCGGAGGCCGCTAACAAGGTCATTGCCATGTATCTTCGCTGCCTCACTGGAGATCACCCCAAGCAATGGACTCGCTGGTTACCATGGGCAGAGTACTGCTACAACACTTCCTACCACTCATCGCTTCGCGAGACGCCTTTCAAGGTGGTTTATGGCCGCGAACCGCCATCCATTCGCACATATACCAAAGGTGACACTCGCGTCCCAGCAGTGGACAGCATGATGCAGGACCGCGACCTCTTCATCTCCGACATCCGTACCCGCCTGCTCCAAGCTCAAGAACACGCCAAGGAATTCTATGATTGTCACCACCGGGCCGTGGAGTATGCGGTTGGCGACTGGGTTTGGCTACGTCTCCTTCACCGGCCAGCTGCGTCTTTGCCCATGGCACGGGGCAAATTAAGCCCCCGTTTCTATGGACCCTACTGCATCCTCGAGCGCATTGGTTCAGTTGCCTATCGCCTCCAACTTCCATCTGGCGCTCGCTTGCATGATGTTTTCCATGTTGGCGTCCTCAAAAAGTTTCATGGAGCTCCCCCGACATCACCCCCTGACCTGCCGCCATTGGATCATGGTCGGGTACTTCCTCAGCCGGCCAGCGTTCTTAAAGGACGAGTGCTCCGGGGTGTCCGCCAAGTTTTGGTCCGTTGGCTACATCAACCAGCCACTGAGACCTCTTGGGTGGATGTTGCCTCCTTCACACAGCACTACCCTGATTTTCAGCTCGAGGACGATCTGTTTTCCCAAGGCGGGGGAGATGTCAGGTTCGGCCTGACATACAGCCGACGCAGGCGTAGCGGTGCAGCGAAGGCTGGGTCCGACTCTGCTGATCCTGACCCAGCCGACGCAGCTACCTAGGTTTAATCCAGATAAGGCTAGCTAGTTCTATCTAGTTCCATCTATCTAGCTGAAGCTGTTAAGTTCTTAGCGTTAATCTAGCAAGTTAGTTCCTGTAAGCCGCATCCTATATAAGGACTAAGCCGGCATCAAGAAGTGCAAGCAATAAAGAGTTACTTCGTTGCTTCTTTCCCTGCGAGGCACCGGCGGCAGCGTCGCCGTTGCCTTCTCACGTGCTTCGCAGACGCAGCACGTAACACATCCTCATAGCGGTGACAATGTGTCTGTACTCACGCCTATTAAATGTGAAATTTTGAAACATTTACAAGGACATGACATTTTTTGTTGAAACAGAAGGGAAATGATTTCATTTAGAGAAACCAAACATTACAGAGTTTTAGCACTAACAGTTTCTAAAGAGCTAAAGATAGTGGGATGTAAAAGCACCATCAGCCAGGATTCCCTCCCAAGTGAGTAGCAAACGAAATGCAGTACTACTACTTAGCTATAACAAGAAAGAAGTTCTACAATTTTTGGACTACCTCACTTTAACAAGGTATTCGTCTTGATGCCAGTGCTCACCACTGAGTTCTTTTGCAAGCCTCCTCGACAACCTGCTTCACGTTCTCCCCTCCGTCACTAAGTAAAATGCAGCATTCCTCTGCCTGCTAAATTCCGCATTTGTTAAGCCATTACCTCAGTGAATACATCATATATTAACGTTGTTGTATCATCCAACTGCTCTAGCTGAAAGAATGACACATTTCTTCTCTCCCATATTGTCCACCAGGTTAAAACATAATAAGCACCAATGCTCCTAATCCTCAGAAAACTTGACAGCCATTGGCTGATCATGTGCTCACGATTGTGCAGCAGAGTCTTCAACACACAAGTACAATTTATAACCAGACAAACATATTTTGCTACTGGACAAGTAAAGAAATGGTGATTGCTAGTTTCAGTCCCTCCACAGAACAGACAACCACCATCCTCTTTCCAACCTCTACGAATAAGATTGTTTTTTGTAAGTATACAATTTTTAAGCACAAAAAACACCTTAATTCGCTGAAGAATTTTTTAATACCAGATAAACTTATGAAGGAATAGCATATTTTGAGCTTTCTGTGCTCAATAAAAAGACTAAACTGAAAAATCTCCCTTTTTAATGTAGACGCCATACAATGAATTGCCACTGTCAGGCATCTCATTCAGGTAGACCTGCTCACAAGTGTGCTGCAATGGCTGCCACAGTGCCACTGTTGTATTATCGCTTGTTTGTTAAAATGTCAAATTATACAATCTGGGGTAGCATTGCGAATGGTGAGCCCAATAATCTTCCCAGGGCAAAGTATTAGTATCGTCGCCCTTTTTTCCTGTAGCGGTATGATTGGAGAAGTTAAAAACTTCCGTCAGACCACTTGAGAAGTAATAATCGGCCATTTTTCTATCATACTGTGACAAAATGTGGCTACACAAGTACTTCTTCCTCAGAATTTCTTGCCAAGGCCCATTGTCATTTTCCAACTGCCAGAGCCATTTGCCTAAAGACCTCTCTATTCATGGAAATAAAGTTCAGAATCTCCAGCTCCCTTTGATCTTCTGGCAAACAGTAAGCCAGTCAACCAAGTGGTACTTATTAACACTTCTGTCTTCTGGCATAAGAAACTAGCCGAGGACGCAACAGAATAATATATCAACAAGTTTGCATTTATATCTAGCTAATTTCAAGATTAACCCTTAACAAGTCGAACCAAAAAAAAAGTAGAGTAAGAGCAACGCAGTGCAGAGATAGTATATCATTTTCATGTCGCTAACACAAATATTTCTTGTAGTGTCCACATAAATATTCATGAATAACAATTAAGGAAACATATGGGCATAGAACTATTACCTAGAGCGTGGAAGCTCATGTAGGGAATGGCCTTGTCGATGCTTTCATCACTAGATACTTTCTTGATTCGACGTGACTTGAGCTCAATTGTGAAGATGCCAACATTTGTCCCGATGAAAATAACACTAGCACCCTCTGCAAAACCAATCAAAACACAAAGACCATGTCGGGTTGAGAGGGCATCAATGCGGATGACCCTGAGCTGGGACCATTTTCCAATTCCATTGGCGTCTTCTTGCCTGGACCACAGCTTCATGCTAGACCCTTGCATGCCGGCAAACCCCAGCCCACCGCCTTCCGCAACCATGAGGACAGCGCCCCACAGGCTTTTATCCCGGAACTCCAACGGTGCGTCAATCACAGCCAACTCTTGTCCGCCCATGTCGTACTTGAGAACATGGGATTCTTCACAGATGAAATAGACTACGTCTCCCACAAGCACGCAGGGCCTCAGGTCTGGGTAGGCGTCGGGGTGCTCAACGAAGGTGCCCTCGCTCCACGCATTGGTCACCGATGAGTAGGCGGAGGCCCTGAGCCCCTCAGCGTCGGTGACCACGTAGGCTACGGAGAAGGGGCCGCCGTGGCAGTCGAGGTGGTCGCAGCCGCCTTTGGCGCATAGCACCGTGGCATTCCAGTATCCGTCTCCGACAAACGGCGTGCGCAGTCCCCACTGGCCGCCGGTGATGGGATCCCAGACGGCGAGGTCCATGGGATCGCAGCCGTCGTTTAAAGTGTGGAACAGGACGCGGCCATGGCGGGCGTCAAGCGCGTACCAGTTGAAGGGTGTGAACAACCGGCGTGAGCAGGCGGCGGAAGTGGGGACGAAGAAATTGAGGTGGGTGCCTCCATCTCCGTCCTCGTTGTGGAAGAAGCCCAGCATGGGAGGTGTTCGGTGGAATGCGCGGTAGCGGCGGAGGAAGGCGGGGCCGCGGAGGAGGCATCGCCACGACTTGCAGACGGCGGCGGCGCAGGCGAGGCACGCGGGGTCGTCCGGCGGGAAGCGGAGGAAGATCTCCTCGAGGAGCCCGTCGATCAGCTGCTCCATGATTGGTGCCTCCTGGGCTGGGAGGTGGGAGGGAGGGGAGGCGTCGTGGGCTCCCTTCCTGTTCTGTTCAGGTGCTGCAGCCTTCAGGGTGCGGACCAAGGCCAGTACTTCACCCTCTTTAAAAAAAAAAAGAGAGAGAGAAAACTAGTTCACCGGATTGGGCAACACCAATGACGATCAAAATTAGTGGAATGGTGGTGGAGCACTCTATTTTGAGCTTTAGAAATTAATGAAGCTGAAGTTGTGGGTACATTGAACATATTTAGATGAGTCATCGTATTTACATTTTAAACTAAAAATATAAACTTAAGTCACTTTATTTTAACGTATAAACTCTATATCTGAGATGGAGCTGAAAGTTAGAGCTATGCCAAACGGTGCCATAGTTTAAAAACAAGCCCGAGCCTATTTTCTAGCTCGTGGTCTTTACCGAGCCTGAGTCGTGCTAAAGTCAACTTGCTCGTAGCTTGTTGGGCTAGCCGCTAGTACTACTACTAGCCCACAACAAGGCTTCCTAAACCACAGTTTGCAGCTGGCGCAAGTGCGCAACCTACTAGTAGACTAGTAGAGTAGTAGTCCACGGTCGTACGATGTGATTCCAATTTCCAAGTTCTAACGCCGCTAACCATTGCAATCGCCAATTCCCAAAGTTGTTTCTTCGCTTTCCCTCTCGCGTCCAAGAATACCAACTTTGCTGCCTCCCTCCCCTCTCCTTCTCCTCATCCAAGGAGCTCGACATCCTCCCCGGTGCTAGGCCCTCTACCTTCCGTCCCTCTCCTCCAGTCCTCCATGGCGGTGAAGGTGGGGCAGCCGTGTGGAGGTGCCAAATAGACAAGAACCTGGGTTGAAGCAGTGATGGTAGTCTGACTGTGGTTGTTGCAATACGGATCTGTGGTAGAGGCAATGACGTCGGGCCGAACCGTCGACCATGGATGGCAAAAGTACAAATGAATCATCGTCAAAGCAAATGTTCCCTCGGTTATTCAAAGATGTTTAACCCATACAAACAAATGTTTCGCAAGAGCAAACACTATGTTCCACAAGAGCAAACAAAATGTTTTATGTGTGTTTTGCCATGTTTTAGAAGTACGTAGGAAATGTTAAGAGCAAAATGAAGGGAATGTGTCCTAGAGGCAATCATACGATGATTATGTAACGTCTTTTTTACGTACTTATAATAACATTGCTTATCGGTTCCATGAATTAATGTCATGACTTTGTTCATCAAATACGATTTGGTTGTGAGACACATTGTCATTGTGATATTGTTCTAAATGATCCCTGGTCCATATTATTACGAGGAGCGATAATGATTTGATCAGCACATGTATTGATTGTCGGTACTGTTTCACATACCATAGATATGGAGATATCAAATAAATAATGTGGGCACATGTTAGAGAACATAGGTGGTTGCATAGACCTACACCGAGACACTGCTGATATTGTTATCTACAAGTGCCATCAGCGTGTAGTCTCGAGTGGTATGTCTATATGATCCTTAGACCTAAGGTCATCATGTAATCTCAGCATGTGGAGTCATATGCTTTGGTGTTATCAAACGCTACACCGTAACAGGGTAGTTATAAAGATAACTACTGGGTATGCCGCGAAGCATGGCTTAGGAATGTGATTGATCAAGATGGAGTTTGTCTCTCCTCGATAACGGGAGAGATATCTCTGGGCCTCTCGGCGTGGATGGATAAGAAAAGCGCACGACCATGCTGATATGATTAAAGAGTTAATCATGATATTTATATCCATCACATTGACGAGTGAATGGTCGAGCTATCATAAGGGTGGCACATATCTTTCCTTGAGCTTGGCTGGTATTTTGTGGCAAAAGGATCGGTATGTTGAGTGTATCAGGTTCAGCCGATAAGATCATTCTGTGCAATCGGGGGTCAATATGTACTACTAGGTGCCACTATTGATTTGTGGATTGGAAAGGGACTTTCTGGATTCAAGGCCGACTTGCACATGAACCTAATGGGTCACACACTTAACGGGTTGAAACACATCTAGTGGATTTAATCTAATAGAAGAAGGGTTTGCGCGCGGATACGATCCACGTAGTAATTGAAGTCCTATTGGGCCTCGAATTGGAGTCCTAGTGGGCCTCGACTAGAGCCTGCTAGAACATCCATAAAAGGGGAGGCCTAGGGTGACGCGGTGGCAATAGACGAGCTCTTACCAAGTGCTAGCTGCCGCACCCCTCCCGCTCGCCCGAAACCCTAGCCGCGTGGTGAGGTGCTAGCACACCCCGCACAGCGTTCCTTCCCGGACTGTGGATACCATCAGAGGCGTTGCCGAATGTGGACGCGCTGATCGGAACCTCTGACGACGACAACCACGACGACCTCGCGGTGTTCGGCTACGACCACGAGCTGTTCGGCGCCGCTCGGGGATGCTTGACGATCAGCGAGGAGGAGGTGTTCGGTGTGTACCTCGACGCGTGTGACTCTACTTCTGCTGTCTCTGCGCGTCAAGGGTAACAATCCGTGGTCCCCTACTTGCATGTGATCTTGGACGTTCGCGGTAGAAAATTTTCGATTTATGCTAGCATAGTCTATCCGTTCCCCAACACAAAATGAACATGTTTTAAACCCCATCCAAATAAATGTTTTATAAGAACAAAACAAATATTTCATATGTTTATTAACGATGATTTATACATACACAGGGTTTGTTTCAGGCAAATTCCACTCATCTTCTTCACTTAACTCCTTGGTCCTCTTCTTTCTTCAGATCCGACATCGACGGTGCTGAGGCTTGCATATGCTCTCTCTCCTCTTTCTCCTGGCTCTTGGCTTACACGAACACAGCAGAGAGAGAGAGAGGGGAAGGAGGAAGGTGCTGTAGATAGAGAGAGGAGGATGTAATACCCTAAATTTTTATTAAGAAAAATAAGGGTATAAAATTTAAAATAATTAATTATCTGGGTTATTTATACAGATATTGATGATTTACACCCTCATGTACAATCTTTACAAGCTTTATGTAGTTAATTACACTGGAAAATCACATGAATAGTTAAATTGTTGGTCCATTAGGCATGAAATTAAAGGTATGTGTGGTAGATTAATTAGAAGAGAGAGCTGATTAGGGCCCACAAAGATTACTTAGTGCTATGACATGCACAAAACTAAACTAAGCCAGGATGGTGCTCACGTTAGGGTAGAAGCAATCCAATATTAATAAAATATTGATCATCACAATACTTAACCCTTGCTTTGACGTGGCATGCTTAAGCATTGCATGGCTTGCGCAGCTGTTGGGCTGGCCCAAAGTGAACACATTGGCAGGTGCTGGCCCAATCACATACATCCAGATCCAGGCGGTACAACTTTGTAAGCGGTGCAACTATATGTTTGTTTAATCAAGTCGGTTCCTCGTAAACGAACCAAGCCGTTGCTCGGCTGCTCAAGCTCGTACGAGGAAGCCAGTGAGGAGGTACCGCACAGGGGAAAAATTCCTAAGTAATAACTGAAGCAGGAGTCCGTTGTATCAGGCAAGCAAGCGATGCTTATGCTAGCACCTTTTGTTCTTATTTGGACAAACTTCAGTTGTCTCCACCGCTTTCCACCGCTTCCATCTAAGATCCTCAGTCTTGTATTAGCTTTGCAACTTAAATAATGTAATAAAAATCAATAATTATGCTCAAAACATTGATCCAATTTGTCCTTTTTTATTCTCCTCACATGGCTATAAACCCTTGTTTTATGGCCGTGTGGCATCACGCCATATCCGGTCTTGGGATATATTTTGATGTGAGACCCATGTGGTCCATGTTGAATTAGTTATAGGAATATTTCCGCATTGCTAATCTATATGGCATCAAAATAGTGGCCGTAGGACGTCGAGGGTCAATCTTGATATCGAATAACATTTTGAGCCTTGGCTGCTATGGAACACTCCTGATCACTGATTAGTATATGAGGGCCTCTAGAACCAGAATTGCATCTGATCGATTAGAACGCTCCATTCTCCTCAATAACTTGCCGAGTATATTACTCTTTGGAGCAAGATTCACCAAATCAATCTCAACACAAATGCCAGGGTGACATTCTCTGGACCTGAATATCCAGTGGCAGTCACTTTTCCAAGTTGGCCTACCCAACAACCAAACGCCAAACACTCTTCCAAAGCTTCACAGGCTGGTGGTTTGAAGCTAGCCGGATAACACTCGAATCAGAACGGTGCAATCTCAATGGGATTGTCTGTTTTACTACGAGCAAACCTCAGTGCTAAATTTTGGTCTAAGGCTCTCAAATTTGCGAGAATACATGTACAAAGCAATATCTCTACGTTTGGAGAGCATCCGAGTGATCCAATGCAGAAAAAAAATAAGCTTACAATTTTTCAGAGATTGGTCAATGCCGATTTTTGTGTGGTCCATAACCAGTACCAAACAAGTTTTGACCATGAAGAAATTCCCAAGATAACAATTCCAGGATGTCATATATGGAAGTATGAAATGTCAAGGGAGAATTGAGCTAATACATGTTTAACATCTCCCCCTCTTGTTTACCAGAACTCGTGTAACTTCAACAGTCTGCTACTACCAAATCAAGCACCAGTTAAAAAGACATCTGCTGTATTCTGCATATTTCAGCTAGTTACCATTGACAGGTCTGTTGGGCGATGTCGTAGAAAAATAATTCAATTTCCTCCGGGCATGTATAATGTGAATCAGGAATAATACAGTTCATGCAAGTGTGATGATCCCTTGATTTATGGAAAAATGTCTGTTCATACTCTGTTAGTCATGATACAAATACAACGATGCCATGTAAGAAATAGAAGCAATGGAGCGTCACAGCAATTTTTGTAATGCAATGTGCCATTGAAACTTAAATTTTTCCAGATTGCTCTTCCTCAATAAGCAAATGATCAATTCTCCCAAACAAAAATTAGGTAGGAGCAACTTGATGCACTCAATTCTAACCACAATTTCAGTATTTTTCAATTGAACCTTGTTCAAAAAATGATACTGAAATTGAGGTACTATGGTTGATTTTTCACGAAACAAAAAGAACATTTCAACATATAAGCAGAATGTGCTTTTACCCAAATAAGCAGAATGTAAACTTGACACCGAGAACTCAGCCACAATCACAAACAATGTAACAAGAAGAGGCATACTAATTGAACATGATGTCTCTTTCTTACTTAACCTGCTCAACTGGAAACAAAAGCATCAACTTTGAAAGAAGACAACAGCAGCAGATTCATGTTAATGTATGGACCACAGGATCACAAATCATTCATCCTCCTAGCGGTGACAATGTGTCTGTACTCACGCCTATTAAATGTGAAATTTTGAAACATTTACAAGGACATGACATTTTCTGTTGAAACAGAAGGGAACGGATTTCATTTAGAGAAACCAAACATTACAGAGTTTTAGCACTAACAGTTTCTAAAGAGCTAAAGATAGTGGGATGTAAAAGCACCATCAGCCAGGATTCCCTCCCAAGTGAGTAGCAAAGGAAATGCAGTACTACTACAAAGCTATAACAAGAAAGAAGTACTACAATTTTTGGACTACCTCACTTTAACATGGTATTCGTCTTGATGCCAGCGCTCACCACTGAGTTCTTTTGCAAGCCTGCTCGACAACCTGCTTCATGTGCTCCCCTCCATCACTTAGTAAAATGCAGAATTCCTCTGCCTGCAAAATTCCGCATTTGTTAAGCCATTACCTCAGTGAATACATCATATATTAACGTTGTTGTATCATCGAACTGCTCTAGCTGAAAGAATGACACATTTCTTCTCTCCCATATTGTCCACCAGGTTAAAACATAATAAGCACCAATTTGCTCCTAATCCTCAGAAAACTTGACAGCCATTGGCTCATCATGTGCTCACGATTGTGCAGCAGAGTCTTCAACACACAAGTACAATTTATAACCAGACAAACATATTTTGCTACTGGACAAGTAAAGAAATGGTGATTGCTAGATTCAGTCCCTCCACAGAACAGACAACCACCATCCTCTTTCCAACCTCTACGAATAAGATTGTTTTTTGTAAGTATACTATTTTTAAGCATAAAAAACACCTTAATTCGCTGAAGAATTTTTTAATACCAGATAAACTTATTAAGGAATAGCATATTTTGATCTTTCTGTGCTCAATAAAAAGACTAAACTGAAAAATCTCCCTTTTTAATGTAGACGCCATACAATGAATTGCCACTGTCAGGCATCTCATTCAAGTAGACCTGCTCACAAGTGTGCTGCAATGGCTGCCACAGTGCCACTGTTGTATTATCGCTTGTTTGTTAAAATGTCAAATTATATAATCTGGGGTAGCATTGCGAATGGTGAGCCCAATAATCTTCCCAGGACAAAGTATTAGTATCATCGCCCTTTTTTCCTGTAGCGGTATGATTAGAGAAGTTAAAAACTTCCATCAGACCACTTGAGAAGTAATAATCGGCCATTTTTCTATCATACTGTGACAAAATGTGGCTACACAAGTACTTCTTCCTCAGAATTTCTTGCCAAAGCCCAATGTCATTTTCCAACTGCCAGATCCATTTGCCTAAAGACCTCTCTATTCATGGAAATAAAGTTCAGAATCTCCAGCTCCCTTTGATCTTCTGGCAAACAGTAAGCCAGTCAACCAAGTGGTACTTCTTAACACTTCTGTCTTCTGGCATAAGAAACTAGACGAGGACGCAACAGAATAATATATCAACAAGTTTGCATTTATATCTAGCTAATTTCAAGATTAACCCTTAACAAGTCGAACCAAAGAAAAAGTAGGGTAAGAGCAACTCACTGCAGAGATAGCATATCATTTTCATGTCACTAACACAAATATTTCTTGTAGTGTCCACATAAATATTCATGAATAACAATTAAGGAAACATATGGACATAGGACTATTACCTAGAGCGTGGAAGCTCATGTAGGGAATGGCCTTGTCGATGCTTTTATCACTAGATACTTTCTTGATTCGACGTGACTTGAGCTCAATTGTGAAGACGCCAACATTTGTCCTGACGAAAATAACACTAGCACCCTCTGCAAAACCAATCAAAACACAAGGAGCATGTCGGGTTGAGAGGGCACCAATGCGGATGACCCTGCGCTGGGACCATTTTCCAATTCCATTGGCGTCTTCTTGCCTGGACCACAGCTTCATGCTAGACCCTTGCATGCCGGCAAACCCCAGCCCACCGCCTTCCGCAACCATGAGGACAGCGTCCGACAGGCTTTTATCCCGGAACTCCAACGGTGCGTCAATCACAGCCAGCTCCTGCCCGCCCATGTCGTACTTGAGAACATGGGATTCTTCACAGATGAAATAGACTATGTCTCCCACAAGCACGCAGGGCCTCAGGACTGGGTAGGCGTCGAGGTGCTCAACGAAGGTGCCCTCGCTCCACACATTGGTCACCGATGAGTAGGCGGAGGCCCTGAGCCCCTCATCGTCGGTGGTCACGTAGGCTACGGAGAAGGGGCCGCCGTGGCAGTCGAGGTGGTCGCAGCCGCCTTTGGCGCAGAGCACCGTGGCATTCCAGTATCCGTCTCCGACAAACGGCGTGCGCAGTCTCCACTGGCCGCCGGTGATGGGATCCCAGACGGCGAGGTCCATGGGATCGCAGCCGTCGTTTAAAGTGTGGAACAGGACGCGGCCATGGCGGGCGTCGAGCGCGTACCAGTTGAAGGGTGTGAACAACCGGCGTGAGCAGGCGGCGGAAGTGGGGACGAAGAAAGGGAGTAAGGTGCCATTTCCGACCTCCTCGTTGTGGAAGAAGCCCAGCATGGGAGGTGTTCGGTGGAATGCACGATAGCGGCGGAGGAAGGCGGGGCCGCGGAGGAGGCTTCGCCACGACTTGCAGACGGCGGCGGCGCGGGCGAGGCACGCGGGGTCGTCCGGCGGGAAGCGGAGGAAGATCTCCTCGAGGAGCTCGTCGATCAGCCGCTCCATGATTGCTGCCTCCTGGGCTGGGAGGTGGGAGGGAGGGGAGGCGTCGTGGGCTTCCTTCCTGTTCTGTTCAGGGGCTTCAACCTTCAGCCGCTTCATGATTGCTGCCTGGGGCTCGGAGGTGGGCTTCCTTCCTGTTTTGTTCTGGGGCTTCAAGGGTACGGACTGCGGAGCAAGGCTAGTACTTCACCCTCTTTTTTTTTTTAAAAAAAAAGAAAACTTTTTTTTTAGGAAGAAAAAAAAGAAAACTAGTTCACCGGATTGGGCAACGCCAAACACAACAAGCAGCTCGCGGCTAACTCTCTTGGTTTTTAGCTGGACCAGTACAAATGCCCGTGCTTTGTCACGGAGCTACAAAGGGATTAAAGAAAAACATAAATCTAGACAATAAAATTATAAATGATGATTTGCAAAATAAGATTGAGGTAACAACAAAACACATAACATAATCTCCAATGATTTGGTAACCATGGTTTCTTCCTTCAGCGTTCCTATTACTGATGTGATTTGAAATGTTGCCGTTCTGATTAAAACCAAGTTTTTCAGCCCTTTTCTCATCCTTAAAAAATGCCCCTGTGGTCTTATGTGATTCTCGTGATGATGTTTTTTTCTTCAAGATCTGTAGCGGCAGAGCTCGTCTAAAAATATTTTCAGCATCTGAAGGCGTCGGCTACACACTACTTGCATTACCTCTACTTGATTGGCCCTGTTAGCCGAACTGCCAGCCACATACTTAGCTCCCAATGTGGGACTATTCCCAATAATCTCCCCCTCACATATTGGGCCGAGACTTGTCCGGGAACCACTTGGGCCACCTAGGCTCTGATACCAATTGTTAGCCGAACTGCCAGCCACATACTTAGCGCGTCTCGGACCCAGTCGTTGGGTGCATAGATCTTCAAGAGCCCAACCAGAGCAGCGGGCCAAGGTCTCTTGGGCCATCTCCCCCCAAAAAGCTAGCTCAATGAGGGGTTGCACCCTCACCCTTTTAAACCATGCTCAGGCTCTTCCAACTCCCAATGTGGGACTATTCCCAACAGGCCCTATATTGAATCCTTCCTGGTCTTGAATATAATTCTAGGGGCTGGTAATGGATTTCTAGCCGCATGCTTGATGCCTCTCCTAATACATGTGCCTGATACAGGACATGTTGAGTGCTGTACTTAGTCAGGGGTGTCAGGAACCTTAAAAATTTAATCAGAGCTCATGTCAACCATATTATCCCACTGCAAAAAATTATGGAGTATTCCTGGTCTTGAATATCATTCTGTGGGATGGTAATGGATTTCTAGCCATGTTCCTGATGCTTCTTAGAACCTGGGCTTGATAAAGGGCATGCTGATTGCTGTATTTGGTCAGGGGTGTCAGGAACCTCAAAAATTTGATCAGAGTTCATGTCAACCATATTATCAGAGTTCAGGGGCAAGACTTAATTCTTAAATAGAACCCATGCAACTGGAGTCTCCTCTTTCACACTGGTGCATCACCATACTACTGATTATATATCTGTTTTGAATAAAAGCAACACCAAATGAGTACTTCTATTGATCACCATACTAATTAAATAAAGTAGAACCAGACCCAACTACAGATTCTTTCAAGTTTCAACTCAAGCTCATCTATATACACTCTTTCTATCCTGCGCATTGCCTCTAGAATTAGCATAACCAATTAAGCATAACCGTCCATAATACTTGTCGTACATAATTGTTTACAATGTCCATTTTAGTATTACACGTCAATAAATTCTGCTGCCTCCTTCCAGATTAGTGTAGGTCTTGCTGGGACTACAATTAACCATGATATATTATGCAACGTGTGAACATCACAATATGCCGACTAATAAATAAACAATTAAATACAATAGTATCAAGTAAGCGCAAGAGTACTTCCCAAGAGTGGGCTTCTCCTTCAAGCTGCAGAGAAATAAAACAAACATTAGAACATTATAATGGGAAAAAACAAAAAGGCCATCTCCAAATATCATCTAGAAACAAAATATAGCTAGACCTTCCTTCCAAATATGATATACAACCACAAACATATAGGGTTAGAATTCCATTTTAGGGATGAATTGCCGTATGCCACTGGAAATTGACCAAACCCCTATGTAGCATTTACTTTGTCCATCGCAGGTGAGTCAAAGGCCCACAAATCATATACACAACGATGACATATAGGAAGAGATTTTTTTAACATATAAGGAGTTTTTCTATTTATGTAAAATCCATTTTAGCACTTAGATAAATAAACATGCCCTAGAGAAAGCTAAACATGGGATGCTTCCTTAGTTTCTACTTTGTCAATCATTCCTGATGTAGCGTACACGTTATATGAAAAAAAGATAACTATGACATATAAAGATAAAATAAAACTATCAGTTTCACCCATCCTATAATTCGTTGTTGCTAAAATCAGCAATGTCAAAAAAATAAAGATTTCTCCCAAATAATTTAAACAAACCAAAAATTGAACTACATCTTTTTTATAATATATCCTACATTCATTCACAGCAAATCAGGCTATATATGAGCAGGAGTAAAATGGGCTTTTCCCCTCTTTAATAAAACAAAATTTGTAAAACAAATAGAAAGAGAAACAAAATAGTGCGATCGATCACATTTTAGGTGTGGAAATGCTCATACGTTTCTCCTGGACCTGACAGCTACCACTACTCTCCCAACCGAAACGGCAACTCTATTGGAGGGCATATTTTATCTTGCACATGTTTTACCCATATATATTGGGCAAATATCCTGCAAAAATGAAGCGGATATTTCTATTGGAGAGCATATGCAGGATATTGGGCAAATATCCTGCATATTTCTCCTCTATTGGACCAAGATACATCTCTCCTCTATTTCTCCTCTATATTGTAAAATGAAGCGGATATCCTGCAAAAATGAAGGCCATATCATGTTGTTATTAATTATCAATATGTGCAGTCTTGCCTATTAGAGGAAGATATAATATTTTATCAAAATATTTGATATACATTCACAGCACCAAATGAGGAAGCTTTCATTCACAGCAAATTGGGTCGACCTTGATCAATCCAGAGAAAGCTTTAGGCTTTATCAATACGCTGCATACCTTGGCTTAATCATGCGATCGTTGGTGAGGCGGTGGCGGCGACGACGACGATGAGATGCCCGACGACTACCGTAGCTTGCGGAGGGGATGAGATGGCGGCGGAGCGAAGCAAGGAGGGAGGGGGGCACCGCCGGCGTCAGGCCTGGCGAGGAGAGGCCGTCAGCAGAGAGGGGCAACGCTAGCGTCAAGGGCGACAAGATCCGCACGGGGAGGGGGCGACGCCGGCGTCAGGGACGGCGTGAACCACACAGGTTCGTTGGTGAGGCGGCGGTGATGCGATGCCCGACGACCACCGGAGGGGGGGAGATGGCGGCGAGACGAATCAAGGAGGGACGGCACCGTCGGCGTCGAGCCCGGCGAGGAGAGCCCGTCAACGGGGACGTGGCAGAGCCGGCGTCGGGGGTGACACCAGCGTCGGATGCGACGAGTTCCGCACGAGAGACGCCGGCGTCAGATGCGGCGAGTTCCGCACGGGAGGAGGGGTACCGCCGGCGTCGGGCCCGGCGAGGTGTGGGGACCAAATTCCGAGATATCTTTATCGGAATTGTTCCCTCAAAAGCACGATTACCCAGGATGCAACAGTGCCAGAGTCAATACCGAAGTCCAAAACATTCATAGGAAACCTTAATATTTTACAAGGGAAATTATTACAAACCGTTATTCTTTAAGTATTTATTACATCCACACCGTTGCGAAGGTTGTGAGTGCAAGAAAACTTAGAAATTGGTAAACTAGAAGTCTATGCCATAACTTTCTAGTTCCTCTGCAGTGAACTTCTCGCACTCACCATAAAGTTGAGGAGTACCTGAAAATATTATAATTTTTCCCACATAGTGGGTAAGTACCAATAGTACTTGCAGGTCTCTATGTAGAAGACTTATTATTTCATGCAGGAATTCAATAAAATCAGGGTTCTTACAGGAACGTAAATGCAATGATATATAGCAAATTTAAGAAACTTATGATTTAGGAGAATTTTATTAAATTGGTTAAAGCGTTTTCACTTTTGTACTTAATCTTTCCACCTTTCTCCACCTTCTACTTTCTACATGCTTATAGCAGCACCATACATCATAGACTCTCTTAAAGCATGAGTTTATTGAATAAGAGAGGCATCACCCAGTTTGACACAACTTCGTATACCCGAAGTAGGGTCCATCGATGATTTTGTTAACAGCCCTGCAGGACCTACCCAGCTTTACCCACATATTGATCAGATATATGGATGGATGATATTTGTGTCATTCTTATTCATTATATCCAGGTTTTTATATGAGCACAATCCAGTTGTATCCCCTTGACAACTGGTACCATTGTAGGTCTTGTATGGCATATGTCCCCCTTGAGCTTTACTGTGCCATAAATTCTCGAAGGATATACCCAGCTCCAAGGGTTACCGGCCTAGTCCAACTTCACTACACCTGGTGGCTCATATAAAATTCCTTTTTCGTAACATCCCCATGTCCAGATAAGTATTCCATATTACTTATCCACATGGCAAATGATTGACTTATTCTACTCAATTTAAATATCACAAAATCTATTTTAGGCTTCAAAGGATGGGGCTAATCAACAAGGGGTAGGCTTTCTGGTATTTGTATCTTGGCATGACCATTTTATAACACATGAAATAATGGTTTGGCCAGAAAAGTAATAACTAAAAAGTAATGTAGCCATAAGTATTTAAATAGGAATTCCAAAGTGCATCAAGGAATAGAAACCTGCCTTGATTATCACTATAAGTGATCCCTTCTTCGTAGTCCTCCTCCACAGGTGGTTCAACCCAGTATACCGCTCCTTGTTCTTCTTCTATTATTTAGATAAGAACAGCAATAATCAAAATATATTTGAGAACGATTTTTTTATAACATAATGCAGGAAAACATTTTAAATGGTCTAGGGGTGGTATTGGGAGTAGGGTTGAGAGTTTTGGGTTTTTCTTTGTTTTAAGACAATTTGTAGGAGAGGATAAAATGGTAATTTGGGGTCTCTTCTCAAATTTCCTAGTATTTTTCTATAAAACAGGTGTTCTATTTTTACTTAAGAAATGGTATGTATTTTGGCCTTAGGAGGAATTTCCCTATACTTTTTATTTAGAAGAATGGATTTAGAAGGATTTATAAATAGGAAATTAATGTATAGTATATCCTTTATTGAAAAATTTTAAGTCTATAAAATTTGTTTATGTCCCTGTATTCTACTAAAAATATTAGTTTGATTTTTAATAAATCCTTAGGTTTTTAGAAATTCTTAAAATCTTAAAAGAAAGGGTTTTGACCTTAAATTCAAATCTGGAAGGGGTTTTAGAAATATGGAAAAATCATTTTTAGATGTAAAACATCATTTGGAACAACTTTTGTATAGGAACTTTGACTTAATTCGGCCTCTAAGGGTTTCAATTTGGAAGGATTCGAAATCTGGGCTAGGATGAACAGGGGAATTTAGGGTTCTTGAAAACCCGATTTGGGCGTTTTTGATTTATGGGGTTTGGATCAAATCGACCTTAGGGCTTTTGATCTACGGGATGTGAGGAATGATTCGCCTCTGGGATTGGGGCTCGGGATGGCCGGAGTTAGCCGGACGACGAGGTCCAGCGGCGGCTTAGGCTAGGGGAACTGGGGATTCTTCTGGGAGTGTTTAATAGGTTGAATTGCGAGGTGTATATGTCACCAGAGGCTATGTGGGATGTTCTAGGATAGAAATCGGGGCATGAAAAGCTTCGGGGTAGCTTGGCGGCATGAGCCATGGAGTTTGGACGCCGGCGAGAGTGAATTTGGCGTTACGGTGGGGTTGAGTAGGAATTGATAGGAGTTTAAGTTTTAGAAGGTTTCGGGGAGCATTTTTGCTTTTGGTGGCATAGGTAGGGGATCATCGGAGCGCTCTGGCGGCGAGCTCCGGTGAGAACGGCGGCGGTGGAACGGAGTGGTGGAAATGTAGCTTACCTGGTGGTGCGCTGCTGGCTTCATGAGCTCAAGACGAGTTCCAGGACGCCGAGCGACTTCGAAATTTATAGGGGGAGCAATTTTATCGTGATTTTGGTTGGATGGATGAGCTCGCTGGGATTTTCCTCCGGCGACGGATTCCCTCTCATTGCGGCCATTAATGGGTGACGCGCGAGGCCATGGGGGTCGACGACGTGGCCTTGGCGCGATGGAGCGTCCAAGCTGGGCGCCGATAGGATCGAGTAAAGCGGGCGGCGGTGGCATGCCGACGGCAATAGGAGCAGGGGGTCGCGGCGGCGGCGGATTGGGCCAGCAAGGGTCTTTCCGACCGTGCCATGGGAGTACTCGAGTAGTACAAGTCCCAAGGATCACTTTGGTCATGTCAGCGTGGACTATTAGGCGTGGAGTTGCCTGGTAATGATGATTCCGGCAGATTCTCACGGCGGAGACGGCGGCGCTGCGAAACAGAGCAGGGTGGCGGCGACGGCCGGGGAAGAACATGTCGTGGCCGTTGGATTGGAGACGTGGCGCACCGGAGGCCCTCCGATCTCTTTTAATGCAAGCGGCGCGGCGGGGTGACGATCTGCTCAGGACCGTCAGATTGGGACGACGTGGAGCACGGGCGGCCGTCGGATTTTACTAATCCAAACGCGCGCGCGGGCTCATCCGGAAGCGGGCCCCAGCTGTCAGCGAGAGGAGAGCACGCGCGCGAATAGGAAGGCGACGCGTGGCTCGGGAAATTTCCTCCGGGGAAGGATTTTCCCAAAAAGGATTTCCAGTGGGTTTTTAATTCTAGGAAGCTTATAAAAATTGTGGAAAATTGTAGGGAAATCAGAAAAATGTGAGGAAAATCTCTATGAGTTCAGAAAAATGCCAAGAATTTTATAAAGGCATAAAATCACCTTTGTTCTATAAACTTTTATAAGTTTCTTTTAGGAGTTCTTTTCCTTTCTTATTTTAGGAAATTCAAAAAGGCATTTTAGAGGTTTTAAGTGTATACAAGAATACAAATGTAAATCTAGGTGATATTCATGCAATTTATGTGAAAAAAAATTTTATGTCAAAAATTTGGGTTTATCACACGAGGAGTGCGTCGTGAGGGGACGGGCAGAGCAAGGCGTCGGATCTGGCGAGTTCAAGACGGGAGGAGGATCGCTTGGATCTGACGAGGAGGCGTCGCCGGTGTCGGCACCGTGAGATGAGGAGGAGGACGCCGAGGAGCGGGGAGCTGGGCGCGGGTTGGCGAAAGAGTGAGGACGCGGATTATGGGAGCGCATGGTGGTGGCGAGGTCGACGCAGGCGGCGGCGATTGGAAAAGCGTGGCAATGGGCTGTGACAGAGGGCGGCGGCGAGGCAGGGCCATGAGGCGGATCTCTGGCACAAGGCAGATGGCGAGGAGGAGGCGGCGGGGGAGGAGGAGGAGGCGGGCGGCGGGAGGAGGCGGGCGACACGGGAGGAGGCGGCGCGGGGGGCGGGGAGGAGGAGGAGGCAGGGGAGGAGGCGGGCAAGACGGGGAGAAGGGAGGAGGCGGAGGCTGGAGGGAGGAGGAGGCGGAGGGGAGGGGGGAGGGAGGCGGGCGCGGGAGGCGGCGTGGGAGGGAGGCGGTGGGTGGGGATGGGGATGAGCTGAGAGAGAGGGGGAGGGGAGTGAGGATGGGGCAGCGGGCTGAGGCCGGAGGCGCTGCGTGGATTGTTAGGGTTAGGGTGGAGAGAGAGAGCACGGTGGGACGGGGCTGTGTGTGGGTGGGAAAGGATTCAAAAAAATTTGAATGTGACGTACCACCACCATAAGGCTCTTTTAAGAGTAGAGACTTGGCTTGGGATAGTTTAAAAACGAGCCCGAGCCTGTGCCTATTTTCTAGCTCGTGATCCTTACTGAGCCTAAGAGCATCTGGAGCAGGTACTCTATAATACTGTAACTCGGGATGGAGTAGCTGGTGGGGAAGGAATATTTTAGAGTATATTGAAAATGTGAAAAAATTTAGAGTGTTGAATAGAGGGAGTAGTGAATAATGTTATAGAGTGAGAGGATAGAGTAGCTGGTGGAGATGCTCTGAGTGAAGCTAAAATCAGCTTGCTCGTAGCTTGTTGGGCTAGCCGCTAGTACTACAACTAGTCCACAACAAGGCTTTCTAGGCCACAGTTTGCAGCTGGCGCAACCTACTAGTAGAGTAGTAGTCCACGGTCATACATACGATGTGATTCCAATTTCCAAGTTCTAACGCCGCTGTGCATTGCAATCCCCAATTCCCAATGTCGCTTCTTCGCCTTCCCTCTCGCTCTCCTCTCACGTACGAGAATACTAACTTCGCTGCCTCCCTTCCCTCTCCTCTCCTCTCCTCATCTAAGGAGCTCGACATCCTCCCCCGTGCTAGGCCCAATACCTTCCGTCCCTCTCCTCTAGTCCTCCATGGCGGTGAAGGTGGGCCAGCCGTGTGGAGGTGCCAAATAGACACGAATCTAGGTTGAAGCAGTGATGGTAGTCCGACTATGGTTGTTGCGATGTGGATCTGTGGTAGAGGCAATGACGTCCTGCCGAACCGTCGACCATGGATGTCAAAAGTATGGCAAAAGTATGGATGAATCATCGTCGAAGCAAATGTTCTCGTGGTTATTCAAAGATGTTTGACCCATACAAACAAATATTTCGCGAGAGCAAATAAAATGTTTCATGCGTGTTTTACCAATGTTTCAGAAGTACGTAGGAAATGTTTAAGAACAAAATGAACATGTTTTAAACCCATCCAAACAAATGTTTTATAAGAACAAAACAAATATTTCATATGTTTATTAACGATGATTCATACGTACACAGAGTATGTTCCTGGTAGATTCCACTCACCTTCTCCATCTAACTCCTTGGTCCTCTTCTTTCTCCAGATCCGACATCGACAGTGCTGAGGCTCGCATATGTTCCCTCTCTCCTCTTTCTCCTGGTTCTCAGCTTACATGAACACAACACATAGAGAGATAGAGAGGAAGGAGAGGAAGGCGATGTAGATAGAGAGGGAGGGAGGGTGTAATACCCTAAATTTTTATTAAGAAAAAAATAAGGGTGTAAAAATTAAAATAATTAATTATCTGGGTTATTTATACAGTTATTGATGATTTACACCCTCATGTACAATCTTTATAAGCTTTATGTAGTTAATTACACCGGAAGAATCACATGAATAGTTAAATTGTTGATCCATTAGGCATGAATTAAAGGTATGCGCGGTAGATTAATTAGGAGAGAAAGAGCTGATTAGGGCCCACAAAGATTACTTAGTGCTATGACATGCAAAAAAACTAAACTAAAGCCAGGAAGGTGCTCACGTTAGGGAAGAAGCAATCCAATATTAATAAAATATTGATCATCACATTACTTAACCCTTGCTTTGACGTGGCACACGTTGGCAGCTGCTTGCCCAATCACATACATCCAGATCCAGGCGGTACAACTTTACAAGCGGTGCAACCATGTTTGTTTAATCAAGTTGGTTCCTCGTAAACGAACCGCCTCTTGTACGAGTATAAATAGCAACCCTCGGCACACGTCCAGGCGGCCAAGCCGTACGTTGCTCGGCTGCTCGAACTCGTAGGAGGTACCGCATAGGGAAAAAAAGAGAGAAATTCCCAAGTAATAACTGTGAAGCAGGAGTCCGTTGTATCAGCCAAGCGAGCGATGCTTATGCTAGCACCTTTTGTTCTTATTCGTTATCCTTTTTTAATACTGGTGTTGCGACGGCAGTTGTATTGAACCGGTCACAATTTAAGAGTGAGACCGTCCGAACTTTTCACCTAGTATGGCTTTTTTCAGACCAGGGCACTTGGTGATGGATCCGTGGGAGACACCAGTGCTAGTAGGCTAAGGGTGTCGGTGTTTAGAGGGCCAAAAGGCTCTGCTCTTCTAGGACATAGCGTTCTAGTTGAGGTTGTCAATATCTAGGTACTTCTCTGTAGAGTGTAAAAGTATGGAAATTCACCTCTTGACTCTTGGGTTCGGAAACTTGTGGTCCTGTGTCATTCTAGTATACCACACTTATATTTGCAATTTTATTTATCCTACTAATGTATGCTTGTTTGCTGAGTGTGACTCGTCATACTCAACCTTGTTTTATTTGGTTTTTGTAGCATAAATTCTAGAGAGCAGGTAGTCGATATGCTATCAGAGGAAGAGGAAACATGTTAAGCGCAGGCTAGGAGGGAAGGGAATCAACATACCCTAGAACCAACGTTTGCTAGTGTTCATTGTAATTTTAAAAATGTATATTGGAAGTTAGAATAATGTAATAAAAATCGGTAATTATGCTCAAAACGTTGGTCCAACTTGTCCTTTTTATTCGCCTTACATGGCTATAAACCCTTGTTTTATGGCCGTGTGGCATCACACCTAGGCCCGGTCTCGGGATACGTGACAGGAAATCTCTATTTTGTCCGGACCCGGTATTGGGGTGTGACAAAGGGAGAGCTACAGAGAGAGGCAGGGGCTAGAGGGACGGGATGTAGCTATGCCGGGGGTAAGCAGGCATCGGCCGAGAGAAAGAAGAGAGAAAAGGAAAGGAGAAGTATTGCTCTAGATCTGAGACGATGTCAAGAGTAGGGAAAGAGATGGAAAGGGGGAAAGAGAGAGTGCCTTGACTATTTTGCTTTGTGTGTTAGCCTCCATCTGCATACGTGGGGTCGGTGTGTTGCTGCGTTCGATGAATTGGATGCTCAATCTGTAGTCATTCTGTAATTTTATTCCATGATTAAAAAAAGTGCCGCCACATCCAATCTGATCGCAACTCTACATGTCTCTTCTCTCGCATGCACCACACCCACACCTAGCTTGATATTGGATAATTTTTTGCAAACGGAACTTGTGGATAATTAAAGCTTAGGAAAAAGATTGGTCTCTCAACTATGGCCCACGAACCAATTTAGTCCCTTAAGTGAAATACCGGCCAAGAATGATTCTCCATTTAGCAAAATCAGATCAAAATGGTCCTTTGACCAGTCAACTAGGTGGTTTTGTGGATTTCTTGATGATGTGGCTTGTTTCCCTGACGTGGCTAACACATCCTCTCTCCATCTCTTCTCTCTCTGAGCATGACCTCTCTTCTACTCTTCCCTCTCTCTCTCATCTCTCTCCATCACTGCCTCGTCCACCACCGATGTCAGCCTCTTCCACACCCACAACAGCACCCGTCTCTTTTTGCCACCCCCTGATGCAGAGGAGCTCGCCGCCACCTCCCTCCGTTGCCTCGACGATGTGAAGCTCGTAGCCGCCACCCTCGCCTCCCTCTGCTACCCCCGACGTTGCCGAGCATCGACCTCTTCCACACCCATAGCACTGTCCGCTTTCCTCCGCCGCTTCCCAATGCAGAGGAGCTTGCCGAGCGCCTCCCTCCGCCGCCACCGATGACACCAAGCTCATAGCCACCTTCCTCCGCCGCTCTTGACGCTGTTCCTCTCCCTCTCTTGCTAGGTCGCAGCCACCGGCTGCCTACCCCCCTGGTGGATGGGGAGAGAGAGCAATGGGGCGGGGTGCCTCACCGGTTCAAGGAGGGGGGAGGTGGTGGCTCGCTGGTGCAGCGGGAGGAGGAGGCGGCGGCTCACCGAGCAGCATCGGGGAGGAAGAGAGATGAAGGGGGAGAGAGAGGACGTGGCAACCACATTAACGTCACATGGCTGCCACATCAGCAAAGCCAAGCCACATCAGCGACAAATCTCCAAAACCACCTAGTTGATCGGTCAAAAGACCATTTTAGTCCGGTTTTGCTAAATGGAGGACCACTTTTGCCGCTATTTCACTTCAAGGACTAAATTGATTCGTGGGCTTCAGTTAAGGAACCAATGGATACTTTTTCCTAAAGCTCATGGAAGGTTCCATAGAACATTGACCACAGTTGCGCGAGGATATAGACGACATGTAGAGGAAAATAAAGCATCATAAAAATCGAGCATGAGCAGAACTACCATTCCAAGCTAGTATTCTTTCTTCCTTTTGTGGATAGGATACATGTACTGCTCTTGGTTACTTCAAACTCTCTTTGCTACTGATCTCTGGATCTCTCAGTGGCTGGCTTCTCCACCCAAAAGCATGCACCGCCGTGAGCAGACGGCCAAGTCATTTGATACAACCTCAGTTGGGGTTGACGGACGAAACAATCAGTCGCCCTTGTGACCACCATCTCCTCCATCTGGCGCAGGCTAACATTCAGACTCTTGTCATCCTGCCCTCCAATCTTCTCGACCGCATTGCCCTCCAGCGGCACGCTTTGGCACACGCAGTGAGGCGCGTAGCAAGCATACAGGTCTAGAGGCGGCCAGTCTTGCACAGCGTTAGTGCTGTCAGCCGCTGCGTTTGAGCTATACTCCAACGCCGGCACAGAGCAGCTGAAGCACATACAGATGACCTGTGCCGGAAATTTGGCCGCGAAAGCCCCGTGCCCAGCTGCTGTGCAGCACAATGGATCTGGGCGCAGATACGTGGCTGCAAAGGTGTCCAGCAAATGCGTCCTGACAGCCAGATGGGAGCTGCATTGCGTAGTAAGCTCAACGAACTCTCCAGCCGCAACCTCCGCGGAAGGCCTGAACACAGGCGCGAGTGAGTGTAAGCACGCCGCGGTGATCCCAACCAAGTCCGTGCTTTCAGAGAGCCGTAGCACCAGCAGTAGGTCAAAGTTTTTCTTTGGCGCCATGCGATCTAGCTTCGCTAAAGAACCATATCCATGCTTCCACACCACGCTCGTCCGACCACACGGGTGCTATCGAGACACGGCTGGTTTGGCTCCCCTGCACCTTTCTGTACCAGAGAGGCGTCATTTCAAGGAGATGCCCCATGAGAGGGCTGACGAACCTGTAGTGCGAGAGCGAGCAGCCACTCTCCACGTCTCTCACGAACTTGTCGGCCTTGTCAGCAAACCATTCGATTCTTTTTACGACGGAGCAGCTCAGCTCATCTTTTTCCAAGCTAGCCGACGATGAAACGAACGATGTCACAGCATGGATGATCCTTCTAGGTAGAGAGAAAGAGTGTGCTGCTGCTGCTGCTGCTACCAGCTCTTGGTCTTGCTGCAGCACCCGCAGTTTGCATCCCTGCAGAACGCCTCCGCACTCCTCGTAGGCGCGCTTCACCATCCTCCTCCGACGTAGCAACGACACGTCGGTGATGGGGAGGTTACTGCATCTCTCGAGCGCGAACTCCAGCTCCGCGTGCGCCATCTCCAGCCTCTCCATGTTGTGCCGCTTGGACGCCTGCTCCTCGCGGTTGCTCATCACCGAGGAGACGGCTCTGCTCACGGCCTCCTGAACAACAGCGGCGCCCACCATTTCTGCCATGACGAGAAAACAACTGCTTGATCGCTGATCGAGTTTCTCTGCACACAAGTTGACAAAATCGAATCAATTTGATGTACTGCAGATGCAGAGAGAACATTAGAGAGCATACTCTGCTCAGTCTCCTCAACAAAGAGCTGAGCTTAACGTAGAGGATGTGAGCACGGTCGCGAGCGGCCCTGGTACTTATATTGATCTTTATCGAACAAAAACAAATAATCTCTCTGTTTCAAAATATAAGGTATGCACGTATTTGAAAAAGTCAATGTTTAAAACTTTTGACCAATAATTAAGCTAAAAATATATATATTTAGTGTTATGCATGTGATATAGTTAGATTCGTATTTAAAAGAACTTTGATATGATGTTAATTTTGTAATTGATGATATATTATGAAAGAAATTAATTATGGTCAAAGTTCTGTGTTGAAGACTATGTCAAAAACTTATATGTCTTATATTTTGGATCGGAGGGAGTACACTATAGCACAAAAGCCCAAGCATATTGTGCGTACAACAAGCAGTGTAGAGACATGGAAAATGCAAGCATATTGAGGTTCTCTTCGGTGTTGTCTATTTATGACATAAATAATAAATACTACTGTAGACAACGGTTGTTCCAGTTGGGCTCCGGTGGTGCTTCGCCGCCTTCGCGAGGCAAGAGGACCTTGGTGCTTCACGTTCCGTTTATAAAATTTGAGAGCAAAGTGAACGATCTGAACCATCCATTCTGATCTTTCGGTTGATATAACACTACAAGCCAAATTATATATATATATATATATATATATATATTATTTTACTAATTTAATAAATATTTGAAAAATCCATGTTGTAGTTCATTACGGATCCTCCAAAAAGGCGCTTTTTTAAAACTCATTTAAAATAGTAAAAAAATTAAAAAAATGTAAATTTTATGTGTAGTGAAATTTTAATGAGATTGTTGTAGGGAGGATATACTTATCACCTCTGACTTGAAAACTATAGGCGAAGCAAATCATTTGTGCCCTCAATGGCGTGTGAAACAATGACACAGTCTCGTACGCTCTCACGGAGAGTGAGGGCAGCGAACGAACCTCGCTCAAAGCTGCGCGTAGGTACCCCCGAGTGAGATTGAGGGGGGCCGGGGGCCAAATACAAATCAGGCCAAGACACCAAAGGGTGCAGTGCTTCGAGAAAGGACCATCTAGGCAGCTAAAGAAGCCTAGCGGACAGGATAGCACAGGGGGACCTGCCCGTTGTTAGAACGGGCATCATTGGATCCTTCTAGCGGGAGGCAGGCTGTAACCGCTAGAGCGGAAAATTTACAAGAATGCCCATGCTATAGCGTGGGAGTACAAGGGCATCTTCATCCAAGAGTTTCTAGGGGAGTCCCTCTTTACAACATCGTCCTGTTTTAGTCGTTGTGTAGGGGTAGCACGATCATTTTAGGGCAAAAGATTGAGTAGACCCTAGTCCAATTGGTCTGGATGGGCATTTCGATCCGCCCGCTGAAAATTGTTCCCCTATAAATATAGGGGCTTGTGTACTCATAAGGGGATTGGAACCCAGGAAGAATAGAGAAAGGAAAATACGAAAAAGATAATCTATCTTGATTCTAACCGAGTGTCGCAATTCCTTCGAGGTTGTTTCCCCGCCCGCCCATACATTGGTTTGCCAAGTGTGTGGGTAGGATGGAGGGATACCCCCGTAAATGTTTGTTGTGGCTTGACCCATCAACTGAGATGAATAAGATGGACGGTTCGGATCGGTGATTTTGGTCTTAGATTTTTCAAACATGATATAGATCTCCGTACTTCGCGAAGCACCATAACTCAACTCCAGTTGTCCATACTATTAGTATTTGTAATTAGTACTCCCTCCGTTTATTTTTATAAGATGTATTTCGATTGCAAAAGTCAAACTTTGTAAATTTTGGCTAACAATTAGTCAAATTATATGCATCTTTACTATACAAAAGACGTATCAATAGATTTGTATTTTAAATTGCTTTTAATACAATATTATTTTGTATAAGTTAACAATATATAATAAGAGAATTTTAATGGTCAAAGTATCCTTCAAAGACTTTCTTAGATCAAAATACACCTTATATAAAAAAATGGAGGGAGTAATTAATACAAAGCAGAACTGTCATCCATTAGACTATGTACAATCATCCACATCAGTTGTCTATAAGCTGTCTAAGAGACTTGCCATGTACGATATGAGATGACGTGTAAGAGAGGAGAGCATAAATAATTAAGTCGTCTCTTATGTTATAATGAACTATAGCTTGCGAATTAAGAAAAGTGCGTTAAAGTAAAGTACAATTATGTTGTCTATACAGACAAATATGTAGACAACCTACTATACAAATCATTTGTAACTATCCGACCCATTATACAAACCATCTCTAATTGTAACTACGTCTCTAAATGATGTGAGGAGTGTTATAAATAATTGTTGTCTATATCACTGTCCATGTCCTTAGTAATAAACACCACAACCGTGTGTTGTGTGATAAAAGCAGATGGTATATATTAACTTTTCCACAAAGTAATGGAAAATTCATCGTGGCAGCTAGCTACAGTTTTCCTTCCCGTCCTCATCAACTTGAGCTTACCATCACCGACCACTCCAAAAAAAATCTCGCTTTTCGGAATTTTCAGAAAATTTACTTCAAGATCACAGCCCCCGCAAGGTGTGTTTATGCCAAGACGAAGAATTACCACCAAGGCTAGAGAGGAGGACGTGGATTGACATACATATGCCCACTACTAGAGAATATGACTTTAATACCGGCACATCAGTCTCGGTTAGACACGAACGGGTATTGATAGTGGCATCAGTCCCGGTTTATGGCTCCAAGGCTTGAATCCCGGTTGGGCTCTGACATCAGTCCTGATTCGTGATAGGTACTAATAAGTCCTTTGGTAGACAGGTACAAATAGCTGGCATGGGTGCTCATCAATCCCCCATCAGTCCCGGTTCGTGTCTCATTTCAGAAAAGTTCAAAAAGAATGCATATCCTAGTTATATTAGAGCGTGTGGAGAGGTGGGTTTGCTAGAAGTGTGAGTGGGTAGTCTCGAGGTCTTAGGTTCGGGTTTCACGACTCTCATATATCCGCGAGTTATTTTAAAATATTTGTAGCACATAGTCTCGGCTCGTTGGAAAGAGGCATCAGTCTCGCATGGGCTGTTTTGGTTCAGGAACCGAGACTGAAGCCGGGTTCCGAACCAGGACTGAAGACCCATTCCCTCGTAGTGGCCGATCAACCGATGAATACCTTTTATATATAGTCAAATAATTTAACCAACTCTGAAAATTTTTAACCGATTTTTAAAACCCCGCCACATGTAAGAACTCATCAATGTCTATGGTAAACTACAAATTATAAGTGCCCAAGTTGATTTCTTTTTGGTATGGCTTGTTCTGTTATTCATGCCTTTGAGCACATGACAAAGCTACTTCTCCGAACCAGATATGCATGGCAACCAAAGTTGGATCCGTATTTGAGAATTGAGATACGAAAAACCAAAAAAAAAGAAGAAGATTGAATTGGACCGTGCGGCATATATACATGGAGTCCGTATTAATTACCCATGACTAGTCATGTTTAGATGACACCATTTGGTACGGCCTGCATGGAGTCTGTATTAATTACTTTGATTGGATTGCAATCTGTAACTTGATTGAATTATCTCTTTTGAGACGCGTAACCGTGTAGATTTTGGAAGGAAGCGAATCAACAATACTCCCTCCGATTGGAAATGTAGGGGTTTTAACCTTGTGCATACATACTAAGAAGCTTGGTGAATAGACTAAAATACCCTTATTAATTGTTCATTAAATACCCTTAGTTATTGTTCATAAAAGTACAATCTGCACTCCATCCACAAAAAAAGAGACATGAAAAATTGTACAAGGGCAAAACTGGAAGAAATGGGCTAAATTTAGCCTTGGGATACTAGAACCCCTTATATTTTACAAATAGTATAGAGACCTAAAACCCCTTACATTTCCAATCGGAGGGAGTACTTAACAAATAAGAAATTTGTATTGCGCATGCATCTTAGCATTTAATTGAACTCTTAACGGTTTTGGGGACAATCGTGCTAATGGATACAAGTTTGAGGAGCTGAGAAGTAAAGTTAAAGTTTTAAGGGCTAAGTGAAATTCGCTACAAGTTTAGAAACAACGGTGCAATTTTCTCTTAATACAAAGCAACCATCACACCATTACACAACATGTATAATAGTTCACGTCGGCTGTCTATAAGCCATCTATAAAACTTGCCATGTACCATATGAGATGATGTGGATAAGAGGAGAGCATAGAAAATTGAGCCGTCTCTTATATTATAGTCGACTATAGCAATAAGAAAAGTGCATTAAAGTCAAGTACAATTGTGTTGTCTGTAAGACAAATGTACGGACGTGTTTGGTTCGTGACCTTCAGTTGCCTTGCCAATCATTGGTATGCCTTCGTGATTTGGCCTCCGTTTGGTTCGCAGCCAACGAACGGCGTGCCCACGAAAAATTTGGCTCGCCAAATTGTTTACACGTAGAAGTAGCCAACGCAACGGCGCGGAAAATGAGCGCCATTCAATGGCGTGGCTTCTTGCCAATACGTGGACCCACCTACAGAGAGTCACCAGCGCTGCTAGCAGAAGCTACTAACAGTCTAACAAGTTAGATTGTCTTTTTTTTCAAACGATTTTATTTTTCAATTTTCGTATCAATTTCATATAGTATCCAAATTGCATGAAATAAATTTTATAATTCATCTAAAATAATAAGCAACCCATTTTAAATACTTTTCAATTTTTTTGAAATTTGAAATATTTTTTATTTTCTATTGGTCATTCTTCATTGGCTTCAAACCAAACACTTAAAATTTTACCTTTAAAAGGTCATGCCCTGGATTGGCATGACCTTTGCATTGGCATGGTTATTCAGGGTTACAAACCAAACATGCCCTACATACACCTATTGTACAAACCATTTGTAACTGTAGGACCAATTATACAAACTGTCCATAACAGTGACTATGTCTCTAAATAACATGGATGAGTGTTATAAATAGCTTATATGTACCACTGTGCATACCCTTAGTAATACACACTAGAACCATGTGCCGTGTGATACAAGCAAATGGTACTAACTTTTCCACAAACTAATGGAAAATTCATCGTGGCAGCTAGCTAGTTTTCCTTTCCGTCCTCATCAACTTGGGCCTATCATCACCGACCACTCCAAAACGAATTACTACAGTCCACAAGCTGTGTTATGCCAAGATGGAGAATTACCACCCAAGGCTAGAGACGAGGACGTGGATTGATATACATATGCCGATCAGCCGATGACTACCTTTTATATCTAGTCAAATAATTTAACCAACTCTGAAATTTTTTGACCGATTTTAAAAAACCCGCCACATGTAAGAACTCATCAATGTCTATGGTAAACTACAAATTATAAGTGCCCAAGCTGAATTCTTTTTGTAATGGCTTATTCTATTATTGATCTTTATTGAATTGATCCACCTGACAAAAACACATACACAAATGCAAATTCAACTATGAGGGGTGGAAATAATAGGGTACAAAAGTAAGAAAACGTACCATGGTGTTATATTAGCTGCCTATATCTTACCAAGGAGGAGATATGATGCTATGGAGGAGAGGGACATACCATATCAAATTAAACCATCTGCTATAGTCAATTGTAGCATAAGAGCCCAAGCATATCGTGTGTGTAGAAGAAGTGTATAAAGACATGAAAAATGCAAGCCACTGTAGAGGTTCTATTTATACACCGTTTCTTTTGGAGGTTGGCGGCGGTCGGCGGTTTGCTACAGTAAATTTGAAAAATTTTAATCATCTTTTTAGACTCATTATACTTTTTTTAAAGACTTATAAGTTTTCTACAGTAAAACCGTTAATCGCCAACCGTCAGAAACCGCTGAAAGAAACGAAGCCTTAGTGTTGTCCAGTATGATATTGTTGTATATATGGAGACACATCCATCCCCTACGACATGCAGGGTCGTAGCCATGCATGCACGTCGTTTGACTGGAGATGACCCCGCGACACCTCGCGGGTCCAGGATTGCGTGGAGGCCACACGAGACCCTATGCGGTCTGGGGACAGCTAGCCCTGTGACATCTCGCAGGGCCAGGATCATGCAGAGTCTCCACGAGACTTCGTATGGCCCGAGGACAGCCCCATCACACCTCACGGGGCTAGGATGGCACGGAGGCTCCACGAGACCCTATGCCGCCCTAAGACAATCCCGCGACACCCTTGCGGGGATAGAATCGCGCGATAGCTTCATGAGACCCCGTGCAGGTGCAGCCCAAGGACAACCATGCGATACCTCAAGGGCTAGGATGGCACGGAGGCTCCACAAGACCCTGCGTCGCCCGAAAACAACCCTGTGGCACCTCGCGGGGCTGGAATCGCCCAAGGGCTCCATGAGACCCCACGTGGCCTGTGGACAACCCCGTTCCAACCCAACGCATGCATAGCCAACCCCATGTGCACCTGCTGGCTGAGCTCGAGCGCCTGAAGGTGCAAGTCGAGGTGTACCAGCTTGCGGGGGCCGGACACCACCATCTCCGCCCATTCTCGCGCCTGCACCAACACACATGCCCATGGCCCTCAGCATACGTACGCATTCATGCCTCCAGCCTACAATCCCCATCCCCAGTACACGTGCTTGCATGCACACAGCACCACCACGCACGAGGAGGTCCTCGATCTCTCCCCGATATGCGGTGGCGCCGGTGGCCACTGCAACAAAAACGCCCCACTCGACGATTATCTGTGGGACAAGAAGTTGCCGGGGCAGTTCAAGCTCCCCAGCGTCACCAAGTTCTTGGGTGACACTTGCCCTGAAGAATTCCTCAAGTTTTACGAGACCGCGGTTGAAGCCAGAGGAAGCGACAACGACCTCAAGGTCAAGAGCATCCTCCTGTAGTTGGAAGGCGCAATCCTCTCTAGGTTTTCCACGCTGCCGGCTAGGTGGGACCAGTTACGGGATCTCATCGAGAGCAACTTCTAGGGAAACTACCTCACCAAGAAAGAGGAAGGGGGCCTCTTCGCAATACAGCAGAAAGAGGGTGAGACCCTCCGCGGCTACTTCAAATGCTTCGCCGAGGTAAAATGCCAGCTCCGCTGGGGGAGGCAGTGACGTCAACTGTCCATACTATTAGTGCTAGTAATTAATACAAAGCAGATTGAACTAACATACCATTAGAGCATGTAGTACAATGGACCACATCAATCGTCTATAAGACTTGTTACACACACACACACACATATATATATATATATATATATATATATATATATATATATATATATATATATATATATATATATATATATATATATATATATATATATATATAGGAATAATACATAAGGCTCCATGATTCGTTACCACTAGATGTGCTTTGAGATTCGTGTTATTTGATATTTGTACTTTTATATATGTACTAAAGAAAATATTTGAGACATCAAGCTCCAAAAAAAATTAAGTTGAACTTCAGTTTGAACTACTTTTAAAATATACTTCAAACTAGTTCAAACTATACTTCAAACTAGTTTAAACTAAGTTTGAAATTAATTTTTTTCGGAGTTTGATATCTCAAATATTTTTTTAGAGAGTATGTGAAGATATACACGTCAAACATCACGAATCTAAATGCACATCATAGGTATTTGTTGAATCATGGAGCCTAGGCTCCATGGAGCCCCAAACTGGCTTCCTATATATATATATATATATATATATATATATATATATATATATAGAGTTTTTTTGTAGTGCTTTTGCACTGTGTTTGAAAAATCCGAGATTTAAACAACCGATCCAAACTGCCCATCTTGTTCATCTCATTGAAATCTCACTGCCGACCAAATTTTATAATTTTTGAATTTTTTTACTATTTATTTCATATTTTTCAAAATAAACCTTATTGGAGGCTCTACAACTACTTAGATCGTGGATTTTCATAAATATGAAACAAATAGTAAAAAAATTTTAAAAAATATAAAGCACAGATTTTTTAAACATAACTAATGAGATTTCAATGAGATGAATAAGATGGATGCTTTGGATCGGCCGTTTAAGTCTCAGATTTTTTAAACACAACGCAAAGCACAGATCTGTGCTTTGCAACGCACTGTAGCAAAAACACTTGTCCCTCATCTGGAGACATAGTTACAGCCGATTTGTACAATAGGTTGTCTATATATTTGTCTCTATAGATAGTCTAGTACTTAACTTTAGCGCACTTTTCTTAATTCTCGTGTTACAGTTGACTACAACAAAGAGATGGCTCAATTTAAACTACTTTTAAATTTAAGATAAACATAGTTCAAACTAGTTTGAACTAGTTCAAACTGAAGATGAATTTAATTTTTTTTGGAGTTTGACGTCCCAAATATTTTTTTAGTGGGTATATAAATATACAAATATCAAACATCACAAATCTCAAAACGTATCTAGTGTAATGGATTATGGAGCCTAGACTCCATGGAACCTTACGTAATTTTCATAGTAATACGCACCCGAACTGTGTGCCATGTGATAAAAGCAAATGGTATTAACTTTTCCACAAAGTAGATGGAAAATACATCGCGGCGGACTGGCAGCTAGCTAGTTTTCCTTCCCGTCCTCGTCAGCTTGAGCTTACTGCCACCGACCACCTAAAAAAAGGCAATTTTTTGCCACGGTAGAAGTCCCAAATCCCGTAACTGTCATCAATTAAGTATCGATCTCTAACTGTCATCGTATTTTGCAAGCTGTTCCCTTCTTTGTCTTTGATGCAAACTTGTCTTTTTTGTTTAATCTATATAAACTTCCCAAAAATTTTGGAAAAATCATAGTGCTGCAAAAAATATAGTACTTTCAATCTGGATTCTTTTGGTATTTTTTACAAATAAATATGTTACCAAAAAAAGTATAAACGGTCAATCAATATTTTTAATACCCATTTCAAAATATAGGGCGTATTTTGACTTAAAAAAAGTCTTCCAAAACAAACGTTGACCATTAATTTCTCTTATTATATATTGGCGATTTTTATAATATCACATTGTATTCAAAGCAATTTGAAAGACCAACATGTTGATATAACTTTTATCCACTAAAGATACATATAATTTGATTAAATATTGGTCAAAATTTATGAAGTTTGACGTTTCTCAAGTCAAAATATGCCTTATAAAATGGAATGGAGGGAGTAGCAAAATTGAATCATACAAATACTAAAAAAAAGCTCGATTAAAAGTACTACATATTTGGCAACACTATAATTTTTTTAGAATTTTTAGAAATGTTTATATAGCATAAACAAAAAGACAACTTTTTATCAATGGTAAAGAAGGGAACAACCGATGGATGAGGTCTTTCAGTGATGGCAATATTGGCTTTAGGGACTTTTGCAGTAACATAGAAAGAATTTTCTCAAAACACATCTCACTTTTTGGAATTTTCAGAAAATTTAGTTCAATGTTTACTAGAGCCCATAAGGTGTGCTATGCCAAGATGGAGAATCACCACCAAGACTAGAGACGATGACGTGGATTGATATACATATGCCCATGTATACCTTTTATATAAGTTAATTGCATCCATGCCATCATGAAGCGTTGGTATCAATATATCATAGAAATACCATTACAAAATGGAAAATTATTTTTGTGCCATCATAAAGTCTAAATCATTTCAAACATACCGTTACGAAGACTTTCCCACCTGTTTTGACTTTCATACCGATCAGCCTCCTCAAATTTAAGGCCAGAATGCCACTTCCATTGTCTTAATCCTCCCTCCCTCCTTCCTCCCCCCCCCTCTCTCTCTCTCTCTCTCTCTCTCTCTCTCTCTCTCTTCTTAATTCTCCCTTCTCCCTCTATCTGGTGGTTGACGATCTCTCTCCTCCTCCTCCAGTGCTGCCATGCGCGTGAGCTCTAGCTCCAAGCCCCTCCCCTAGCGACCCAAGCCCGAGAATGGCCGGCGGTGCCTCTCTCCCGGCTGTCCATGTTGGCTCTATGGCGTCAGCAGCTGGTGTGGGGCCGATAGCGAAGGGCTCAAGGGAGGAGGAAAGCAGTCGATGTTTAGGAAGAAGAGATGAGGGAGGGAAGGAGGTGGGGAGGAAGAAGACCTAGGGTTTTTTGGTCTGTCGCAAGGCTCCATATATAATGACATCTTTCGAAGAATTAATTGCAACTTAGGATAGCACTAGGTAGGTTTTCAACTTTTCAATGGCACATCTTGAAATCGGCATGTTTGTACTGGCATGTACGTAATTAACCAAAAAAATGGGGCAGGTGGGGACTTGACGGGTCATGTTGGTATTTAGATCTCTAGATCTGAGGATTTGGTTTGGTTTTTGATTTTGTATAATGGTTGAAAAAGCAAACGCTCTGAGGAAATACTGACTAAACTTAACAAATTCCATAAAATTCCCTGTAAACCGTTGTGACCAAATAGTAACCTAGGAAGAGAATTTAAACTTAAATCAATCGCATGACTCCAAAATAATCCACATAGTTAAATTAAAAAATATATATGTTGATAACAAAATAAGGAGGTTACACAAAAGATCAAAAGTCGAGAGCACTCCTATGTACGCCTGGATGAATTGCCAACACTCCTAGTAACTTGTTTTTTTGGGAGAATATACATCTACTCTTAGTTCCTTCCACCTTGATCACCTGCCATTTCGGTTACAAAAGTAGGCATCGCCATGTGCAGAGCACCAACGCATTTCACACAGAGTCAGCTCGGGTTGACAGATGAAACGATCAGTAGCATTCGTGAGCACCATCTCCTCCACTCGGCAACTGTCTCGACCGCATAACTCTCCTGCAAGCCAGCAGCTCGAGAGCTGGTCAATCTTTCACAGCGTTTCTGCTAGCTGCATCGGTTGATGGGCTTTGCATGCTGTACTCACACGCTGAAATGAAGCAACTGAAAGACGTAAAAATAACTTGCGGTGGAAATCTGCCTTTGGCAGCGTCGGGCCTGTGCCCATCTGCTCTGCAACACAATGGATCCGGGGGCAAACATGTAGCTGTAAAAGTTATTAGAGAACCCTCCGTCCCTCTGCTACCGAGTGTAGTACAGGGAATTTATGTATTCACCGTCTCTCAATCTTACAAACAATCACATATATAGAGAATGACCATACACAAGGGACATAGAAAGATATAAGGGATATTGCTTCTGCTTTTCTTTCTTCTACCAACCATTGATACAATCAACAGTAAGTCATCTCAAATATTAAGTTGCATGCGTCGACCAGTTTACCCAAAAGCCTAAGCTGATAGGGAAAAGGTGGGCAATTCACTTACACTTCCAACACTCCCCCTCACGTGGAGGCTCCCTCAGGCCTCAAACGTGGAATAGGAGCGGACGACAATTTTTTTTATTTAAATTGCGTCTACCAGGACTCGAACTCCAGACATCTGGCTTTGATACCATACTAAGTTGCATGCACCGACCAATTTATCCAAAAGCCTAAGCTGATGGGGAAGGTGGGCAATTCATTTATACTTCCAACACTCCCTCTCACGTAGAGGCTCCCTCAGGCTTCAGACGTGGAATAGGAGCGGACAATAATTTTTTATTTAAATTGCGTCTATCAGGACTTGAACTCGAGACCTCTAGCTCTTATACCATATTAAGTTGCATGCGCCGACCAGTTCATCCAAAAGTCTAAACTGATAGGAAAAGGTGGGCAATTCACTTATACTTCCAACATGCATGCAACTTAATATAGTATCAGAGCCAATGGTCTCGAGTTCGAGTCCTGGTAGACATAATTTAAATAAAAAAATTGTTGTCCGCTCCTATTCCACGTTTGAGGCCTGAGGGAGCCTCCACGTGAGGGGGAGTATTGGAAGTACAAGTGAATTGCCCACCTTTCCCTATCAGCTTAGGCTTTTGGGTGAACTGGTCGGTGCATGCAACTTAATATCAAATACATAGACAAAACATATAGGATAGGGTTTATGTAGTGGACCTAATTCACACGACATCAGTTTTTCAACACTCCCTCTTTGCCACCTACCGCGAGATGTACATGCCTCATCAAAACTCTATAAAAACCGAGAAAAATATCGGAGAAAGAGTATACGCCTTATGTTACACGAATTGCCTTGTTAAAAACCTTAGGATGAGAAACTTGAGGAAACTCATCGAAGGAAAAAAAGAGTACAATTAACCCAAATTTACAATTCAATCTTCAATATTATTGGGTACTTGATTTTCACTTTTGACCAAGCTTCATTTATGAGTTTGCAAAGATCCTCCCCCTGAACTAGGCACTTTTCTAAGTCTCATTATTCCAATTCCATGAACGCATCTCTGAAAGGAGAATGCAAGGAACAACTTAGTGGATAAATCTACAAGATTCTCACATGAATTAGTGTGCATTTCATTAATCGTGTTCATTCTTTGCAATTCATGAGCATAGAAGAACTTAGAGTTAATATGCCTCCTAAGACTACTCTTCATGTAGCTACTCTTCACGTAGCTCATCTACACTTGTGCAATATAATCAATATTACCTTCATGGTAAATAACAGGGGTTTTATTATATTCAAACCCACATGACTGTTGGATGTGATGTTCAACGCCTCGAAGCCATACTCATTCACAATAGGCTTCATATAGCATGATGATTTTTGAGTGGTTCATCGAAGTCAATATGAGACTTTAGTTAGACGATTTTCAGGAAGTTGCAGTTCCACCACACAAGAAAACATTGCCATTCTAGGACTTAGTTGTATGCTTGTTTAGTATTGGCATACTCTATCATAGCCGGTTTCTAATTCTTTCTACATAGATTGAGGTTCTTAATTCCTTAGAGATAGCGAATAATGTCCTTGACAGTATTCTTATGGTAATTTTTGTCCCGACGACTTCCTCCCCCTAATCTCGAGGTTTGTATGGATCTTGGTCAGCTTGCAGTGATCTCTTGATGATTGTAGTCCTCAAAAGGAAAGCCTTTCAAAGTTCAATTTTTCATTTTGAATTCAGGCTTCAAGTACAAATTTGCTTCTTTTATTTCTTCCTTTGTCCCGATGATATTCATATCATTTGCATGAGCAAAAATACACTTAATCCATTCTAGGATCACCATATAAGACTTAGGGACAATATTCAACATTCCTTGCATATAAACTCGCTTCGAGTAGTTATTTCAAATTCTTCTTGATTGTTTTTGTTCATATAGTACCTTCAAGGTTTAAACTGTACTAACTTCTATTTGCTTGGTCTTGGTTTGAGATAGAGACACACTCATGTATCCTAACCCAATATTCATAAAGATATACTTATGACAACATACATCCACTTCATTCTTGAATTCAACATAGCTGTCATTGAGATTAAATTATTAAAGGTAATTCTTTCCATGACGGGTCTTAGCGCAACTAGCCGTGTTTCGTACCTTACTATTTCTCATTCTTTTCAATTTCTCTTTCAAACAAAGATCCATTTATGTCCTACTGGATGTATATGGTTAGGCGTGCAGCATAGAAGCTCAAACATCCCTCTTTGTTCAGAGGTACTTGATGAGCTGAGACTGCCTTCTTCCAATCTTCCCAGTCTGACGTTTTCTTCCATTCATCGAGCGATGCAGGCTCAGGTTTAAGTTACATGATTGTGGCAATTTTCTTTACAAAATAAATGTCGACAGTGGCTATTGTTCTATTCAAATTTCCCCCGTAAAGTTTAATGGTCATTTCATCATGGGGCGCTATTTAAAGTGCTTCTAATGTAAAACTATTATTTGGCTTGGACTTTTATTTGGCCTGGACAACCCTGATATAAAACTATTCACCGAAAGACGCTAATTCTGCTGAATTATCCATTTTACTCTGATCGATTGTTTGCTTTATGATCTTGCTATGTAATGTTGTGCACTAGCCTACCGATTTAGGACTAGTGCATGAATCATTCGTGAACCTCAAGGATGAGGCCCCCACGCTTTGATATTAGCTTTTTGACCAAGTATTCTGACAGCTTTCAGAAACTTCGGCTATGTCCAAAATTGGATGTCAACATTTGTTCCCTATTTTTGGAATGAGGATCATGTTCTAAAATTTTGACTATCGGCTTCTGATCTTTCAGTTATATCCTTTATATACGATATCATCTATCATGCGTCCTTCAAGAAATTTGCTTATCTTTTTTCAACCTTCTCTTCTCGTGCATAATCCCAAGCATAGCTATGCAGCTTTATCATTTCCTTTACAATGTCATACTTGTTTTATGCTTTTGCCGATAGGATGGTCCTTGTTGAACATTTCATCCCTTGACATTCCCTATCGGCTTCATGCTTCTCTTGGGTCATCAGTCTTTGTAACCTTCTTTTTTGAGACTTGGACAGACCTTCATGACACCACCTTGGCTTTTGGGTCAATCTGCTGTCTTATGTTAAATAATACGTATTCTCAGTTAAAGTTTTACCTTCACCCTTGTGTGCTTCCTTTGATCATGTTGGCTCTAATAATTTATCCTTGACCGACACCCTTTGCTTTACACTTGGGTTCCTATTCCAGTTATCCTTCTAATGATACTGAAAGTATTATGTAGGGCAATCCCAAGCCAATGGTAGTGTCATGTTGTTTTTCTACCGTAATTTAAAAAACAGACATTCACAATGAGCCACGTCAGGACGAAGTCGTTGGATTAAAGCTTGACTTTCTGAAGCTCTTAACTCATATTTCTCCAATTGTGCAAATGGTATCTTTGGTTCGTGGGTAAGCCTCGAAGGTAGTTTGTCCTTTTCTACCTTGTACCATTTGTCAATTTCTGGAGGTCCCTTTGGTTTCATAGTCATTGAGTCCGCTTCATACTTGTCCTCTATTTGCATTTGGCCAATCATGACATTCAAAAGTTTTTCATCAATTGGTCGTCCGTACTCTTTACCATCTTGGATGTCGTCGGCTTTCTCCTTTCCTTGACGCTGTCCCTAGAGCAATCCACCATATTGACTGGGAACAGGTATGCGTCGGCTTGAATAGTCTCTTCATTGGATGACTCGTTTGACTCGCACTCAACATAGTCATCCTTGTCCGTGGTAAATTGGACCTTATGAGCTGACACACGTTGCACCAAATGATTTAGATCAGAGAATTGTTGACCACTAAACTTCTCCCTAATCTTGGACAACAATTCATGGTAAGCCAAATCGGCTTATTGACTATTAAGTAAAGTCACATTATAATAGTGACTTCGCACATCTTTGAATCATTTGAAGTAATTGTTGACCGATTCCCTAAATTTTTGTTGGACATCACTTAAATCTGATATTTTTAATTCTAAGCTTTCAGAGAAGAAATATTCATGAAATCGGCTTTCAAGATCTACCCAAGTGTTGATCGAGTTGGCAGGGAGTGAAGTGAACCACGTGAATTCAGGCCCAGAAAGCGAGAAAGGAAAAATCCTGATTCTGAATGCATCACATTGACCAGCCTCTCTGCATTGTGCCAAGAATCGGCCAACATGTTCTATTATAGTAGCTAATTCATCTCCTAAGAACCTAGTGAAATCAGAAACCTTAAAACCCACTGGATATAGAACTCGATCCAAGTGTTCAGGATAAGGCTTCTTATAACTAATGGATCTGTCTTTTGGATGAATACCAAATTGATCCCTAATAATTGTGGTAATTAATTTGATCGATCATACTAGCCGATTGTAGTTGTGGCCGATAATTGTGCTCGTTGTTGGCTTGCCTCTTAGGCAAGTACTCATGGGCTGCTTGTGTTTGTCCCAAGACTACATGTTGGATGGCAAACGATTTGTCTAGTGTATAAATCGACAATGAGGTAGATTGGACCGGCTGTGAAGCTGATTGCATATGCACTGGTGTAACTCCTCCTCTAGTCTACATCTGATAATTAAAGTCATAGTCGACTTGCTGCCCAAGTGCATACTTAGGTGTGCATCGTGGAGGTGCCAAGTCGAGCTGGGGTATGGCAGGATTTCTGTATGAGGCATAGTTGGGTGTAGGAGTAGATGGCTTGATAGGATTATACGTCGGCTAAGTAACAGATGGAGCTAGAGGCGATGGGTGCAAGGCTTGAATGGCAGAATTAAAAAAGGTATGCAAGAAAGCCTCCAAATGAGAAATCTGTCTCCCCACAATTGAGCAGCAGGTGGTTGAACTTGGTTCATCGGCATAGCTGATGAGGCAGTAGCCGATATCTACGGTGGTTGATAGTTATGATCGTATCTGGTTTGCCCCTGGGCATGTATTCAGATATGGGCCACGTTTGCATCAAACCGATTAGCTGGACAGCTGACATTCTATATGGTGTATAAGCTGATCGTGGAGCAAATTAAATCAGTTGTGAGACTGATGGCCACAACAGCTGGGTAATATTCCCTATAGTTTGCACTTGAGGGTCATCATGGAGTACCGGCATCATCGAGTTAACCGAAGTGTAAGTCCACTGAATAGTTGTCGGCCCTAAAGCCGTCAATCCAAACGTCTAAAAATCGGTCCTAAGTTGATTGACTTTTAGTGCAACTTGTCTCGTTGAGAAAGGCAAGTTAGCCGATGCCTGTGGAATCATCATCCCTGAGTCTAGCATAGGCTACACCACATGACGCTGGTTGACTAGATAAGTCAGTAAAGCTGTTGCCGAACTTAGTAGATTCTGAGACGACACAAGTTTTTGTGCTATGTCCATTATACTACTAGAAATCATCAAATTTAAGGTAGTCATAAAAGCCGATGACTAATAAGTCAAAACATGATGAAAAGATTGATTAATCATAGCTGATATTTCAAGAGACACAATTTGATATCAGCTAATTTATGGGCCCTGAGTAATGGTTGGCAAACTGGTCTTCTGGACAGGAGCACCATGTCCTTTTTTTTGGAATGAGCCGAGATAAGCAAGTCTTAGTTCCTCGATGCGAGCTGCTATATTCTGACGCTAGCTGCTCATGAGTAAGATCAGTGTTCATCACGACACCGATGGATTCTTGAGAGACATCAAAATGATTGGCCATATTGTCCGATCTAGGTCCTAAGGAGTATGCCAAAAAGTGTGTTTGCGCTGAAATTTGAGAGTTGGCTTAAATACACAGTGGGCTCCGGGTATTGAAATCATGTCAGCACCAAGTTTAGGGTTCAAGGTATGGCAACTGATTTGACCGTTAATCGGCAAGGTAAAGAAGTTGATCAGCCTAGTTGACCGATTAAATCCAAGATGCTTAGAATAACCTATCAAGCTTAAAGACAAGGTCAAAAGTTCAATAGAAGCAAAGTTAGCGAGAACTATCAGCTAACATAGAGACTCAAACTGTCGAGACCCGGCCTTGCAAAAACTGACCCCTATGTGTTTACAGTACTAGTCCCAAGGATCATATGCTAGTATACACAGGTTAAACAGGATTACCATCAAAAACATAGTTTATTAATAAAGAAAATAACTTATAACATACATGGGCTGAATGCCACTTACGTTATGAATAAATGAAACATCAGAGTGCAGAAGATAATAACACGTGTCGGCTGAAACCGGTCAAACTACCACAGGCATCTGACCGGGGTACGCCTCTAGTAGCCAGAAAACTCCATCGTCCTACTCTGCCTCGTAAACCACTTACTTAGCAGAGTCGTCACCTGCGCACAGATCTGACAAACAACTAATGAGTATGGATAAACCATACCCAGCAAGCATATACATCCTTAGGTAATGAAATGCAAGGTATCAAAGGAATAGATCTGGTTTATTTGCATAAAGAGCACTTTTAAACAATCCTATCAGTTGTAAAGCAATAGTGTAAAACAATTTTAAATTTATTTCTTTACTCATGTTTTCTCAACACTATAATATTATGTCGTCTCAATATAAACCGAGATGACATTTGCTGTCAACTCCACACGAAACCCTTGCAATACACTCCCTGTAATGCATTGCATGGCAATCGCTGCCTGGCACTCGCTGCCGGGCAATCCCTGTCCCTACCTCTACAACAGGTTAATTATTAAAAAGGTGAGATAACATGTAGAGCCGCCTAAGCCCGCTCTTAACCGTGAGCATGGCTATCATGATAGTTTTTACTCTGCATAATATGTACGCTTTGCCCATGGAACTCACCCGAGAGTGAGACGAAGCCACTATCCCCGTTCCATCTTGGGTCAAGAATGCCTCACTAAGGATTCGCCCCAGGCCGTTTCGCACTAAGCCAAAGGTTCCCCTCTTGTGCTAGGTGAGTATACGGTGGTCGCGAGCCATACTCACACCGCCATGACAAACCAACCCTAGATTTTCCGAAGTAACAACTAAGATATTATCATTATTAACACCCATGGTTGTACTGTTGTGCTTGGCTAGATCATCTACTTTGTTCGGTCCTTATGTCCACTGATCAAACCACCACCTCGAATCTACTCACGCCACGTTGATTTTACTTGAATTAAATTAACCAAAACAAAAAACTAAAGAGTAGAATCTTTCTACAAATTTTGTGAATGATCTCCCATCATATGTACTGGATTTCCCATCGAAGCAAATAAGCATCTAGCGTGAGTAAATTCAAGGATGGCTATAACATGATATAAATTATGCTAGGCGTCAAAAGAAAGGTGATACGTGCTAATAGATGATTAACACGTCATTGACAATAGCTAAAATTAAATAAACAAAATAAAATTAAAAATAGCATGCATAGTTAAATTTCTATAAACAGTAAATTTAAGAGAAAAACTGATGGGATCAATATGAATCTAGCTTGCACCTTGATCCGAGTTGCACGTTCCCTGTCAACCAGTAGCTAGCTTCCCTCCGGACTCCTCCGCGACGTCTACACGCAAATTGAGGCACAGACGAATGAACTGCTGCAAATAAAATTTAGAAAATTATGGAATAAATACAGGAGGTAGATTAGGTTAAAAGAAGATCAACGAAATTTGTTTGGTGTGAATCGGAGCTGCGGTTTGAGAGGTACGAAATTGTGAAGGAACACTGTTCATATAAATAGTGCCGCGAGAGCTTTGACTGGAGTTTGACCAGATCAAAGCTTAAAGGAGCTGGCTGCTGCTAGCTCTGTTTCTTGACGTGCAGGAGGAGCAAAAGAAAAGAAGGAAGGGAGAGAAAGAAAGAGAGAGAGAGAAAGGCGGCGGCGGCGGTGGTGGCGGCGGAGGACGGCGCTGGCGGCGGCGACCAGCGTGAGCTCCCGGCGGTGGCGCAGCGCAGCAGCGGCTCCGCGCGTGTGGCGGCGGCTGTGATGGCGGTAACGGCGGGCAGCGGCCCGGTGGTGGGCTCTGGCGGCGGTGTGGCCAGGCGGAAGTGGCACGCGGCGCCCTGAGGCGCTGGAGGCGGTGAAGGCAGCAGCTTCCCGGCGCGGCGGTCTCCGACACAGCCCGCAGCGGACTCGGACGTGGCTGCGCGATGCGCAGTGGCTGAGGACGGCGCTTGGCGACCATGAGGCGGCTGGGCGCGAGCCTCGCGCGCGGCGGCCTTGCGGGGTCGGACGATGGCAACGACCGGGGCGGCTACTGACGACGGCGTGCTCCGGCTGGATTGGGCGCGATGCGGGCGCAGTTCAGCTGCCAGTGGCGGCGGCTACAATGGCGAATTCTCGTCCCCTCCCCTTGATCTGTGGTCTGAGATTGTCTCGGGGTAAACTTTGGCGGCTAGGGTTTTGGGTTTGGCAATGAACTGACCGATGGGTTGGGTTTATATACAGTGTAATGTCAGTGGAATTGGTACTAATTTGGTATGGTTTGTATGTATGGCAAGGATTAAGTGGATTTGGCACGATTTGGGCGGCATCGCTATGGAAAGTGTGGATTTGATATGGACCGTCTTGATTTGGTTTGATTTGTGTACGAATTTGGCTTGGTCTTGGTTTTGGAAGAAAGGATTTGGCTACAGGTGATATTTTTGGCATGATTTAGGAATAAGAATATGGTATGATTTGGTATTACGTGATTTGGGTTCAATTGGCAAGCACGTCGCCCGAACCGACGTAATTGGGTTCAGATTGGGTTGCCCTTGATTATGGGTGGTGAACACGTCCATGGTTAGGAAAGTGATTAGGAGAAAGATTAGGGTACAGTGGAAAATTAAAAAGTAATTATTAAATAAAAGATCTTAAATCGAAATAATATGTTTTTAGGTTTATGAAAATAATAGGATGTCCTAACTCGCTATGCGACCGACGGCTTCTGGCGAATGAGAATAGCAATGGCGAGGAAGCGATTTCGTGGCGGTTCAAGGCGACATCAGCGCTAGCGCTATGGTGCAGATGACGGAACAACGAAGGTCTAGAGAGGAAGAAGGACACATGGGGAAACAAGAGGAGGGCTGAAACCGAGGTCTCGCCGTACGAAATCCCCGATTCGGCGAAGAGCAGCTTTGGCCAAAATTCGACGAGGTCTTCGGTGATTAAATCTGACTTTATCCGACCACAAATCTTCGAGCTCTTGGTTGGGATGGATTCGTGATGAAGATATGAAGGACGTCCTCGGACGGTTTGGGCTGATTTGCACCGAGGTGGCGCTGAGACGAGAAAGAGTGGGGCGGCTAGGGTTTTGAGAAGTCAGCCTTCGGCGATTTTTATAGCGTGAAGGAAAAAGTTTTAGGATCCGAAATTTTAGGAGGATGATCTACATGGGATTTCCTAGGACGTGTTTTCCTCGAAATTGTGGTTTACATTTTTGAGGCAGCATGGTCGGTTTGCCCAGAAGGAAAGAGGAGATCAAAGAAGGAAAGGAATGAGGAGAAAACAAGTGGGGTCTATCGGTTAGAGAAAGGAAAGGAGATTTCCCAAATATACCTTAATTAAAATTTATTATGAGAAAATCATGATAATACAAAATTAAAATCTTGTAATAAGATAAGATAATAGAATTTTGAAAACAAATAGGAAAGTCCTGGGTTTGATTACTTTTTAACTACGAATAGATTGAATTATTTTGTTTGACAGATTTTTCTTTTTCAAAACAAATCAAATTGGTTTAATTTTTCCATAACTGAAAATATACAAACCATTGAAATCCTTTTATTTTAGAAGACCTTTGCTTTAAGCACTTTATTAATCAAAAATTCTAATTAGATGTATTTTCAAAATGAAAATATTGTAAAGCAACTCTTTGAACTTATTTTTATTCAAAATTCTCAAAATTTGATTTTTAAACTTTTGAAAATCTTTTGAAATCTCTACTTCATTATAATTTTACAAACTATTACCTCAATAAGGTTTGAAAATATTCCTGAAATTTTATTTCTCTCTAAAATTTTAATTTTCACAAATTTGAAAATTCAGGATGTTACAGAAACCGATTGATCCAAAGGTAGCAGACAAAGATAGACGGCCTATTGTGGCATGGTGTGGCCTATGTCACACTAAGCTAGCTGCCAGATAGTACTTATCACGGGGCCAAATGCCCAATCTACTAGGAGTCAAGAGCAAACAAGGCTGACGAGCAGTTGCTAGCAGCCTAGCACCGAATGGACTCAACGTGAGTGCGCGACCACGCCACATGAGTCGTCTGTTCATCTCCCGTACCGGTGATGACACGTCCTGACGACAAAGGGTTGACACGGCGACGCCTCCACCAGCTCCAGCTCCACGTGACGACGCGATGCCAAATATGTGGAAGTCAAACCATTTTGTAATACAAATGATATTCCAATGCCAAATATGGATGAACCGGTTCCAAGATGGGGTCAATCAAGAAAAGGAGGAAAGAACATAATCAATCAAGACCACCATTTTCGTGTTGATACCTTTTATGTTGCTATCGATGCAATCACCACGAAGTTGGATCACCGCTGTCGATGAATTGCGTCAGCAATGGATTTAACGGGGCTTTGCGAGAGATCACAACTACGATGGTAGCAGAGGGAGACGAATTTATACAGGTTCGGGCCCTCACGGCGAGGTAACACCCTACTCATGTGCTCTGGGATTATATGGTAGATGATTACAATGCACGCTCTCGCCGAGATTGTACGAGAGCGATGTTGCGGTGTCTAAGATGTATTGAGACTAGATGATTCTCAGATGTCCCGGCTAGGGACCCTAGACCTCCTTTATATAGTGCAAGGGGTCGGGTTACAGATAGGTTCCCTAATCTGTATAAGGAAGATGAAGATATAACCGGGTAGGCTACGTCTATCTCCATGTATTCGAGTAGGAAACGAGTTTGTTTCTGTGTAGAGCAAGTCGGGCTGCGCCAGCGTCCAGGCCCGCCTTCTGAAAAATCCATCCTACTCGGCCCAAAGAGGTGGTACGTCCAACAGAATGTCTCCGGATACCCGGGGCCCATGTTATCCACAGTAGCCCCCGAGTGCTTCGTGACTGGGTTGTCCTGATTCTGGGTTCAGCTTGCTGCTCTTCAAATGTAGCCCGAGTGACATCACTCTGATGAAGTTCCGCTCACTGAGTAACCTGCTGATCAAACAACTCAGTTGCAAAGGACTCAAGAGGAAATCTTAAGCCTTAAAAGATGTTTGGTACCCAGCCCGACTAATCGGTATGCTGGCTATTGGCCCCATTGAGAGACATACCAAAAAAGGTGGATGTAGCCGAGTGAACAAAGTCACCCAGCATTATCCTCCCTGTTGCAAATTATGACATTCGAGTCTGACTGGTCAGAGCCCGACATTCTGTCCAACATGGGACATGCCACAACTCACGTAGGGTGTACAAGCGTCCTGACCCGACTAAGGTGGAATCAAGCTAGTGATTCTCGGAAGAATACGCCCGCCTCCAACTTAAAGTTCTCTAAGTAGTGCTCGTCTTGATGACGAACGATCCGGAGATGTGCCACTGAGACCCAACTGAAGAGGTAACCTTTGATGTCCGTTCTGACTGAAGCCAGACTGACTTATGTCCCCAGGGGGCACATCAAAGGCTAGATTAATCACCCGGGAAGCGCCTAGTCTTCAAAAGATTGACGACTAGCATAAGGACCAACTAGGGGCGCGCCCTTTTTCCCAACTAGGTTTTAACCCAAGAAGCACCTGTACGCGAACAATATCACGCCCAGCTTTCGGCCCACATGGAGCATACTTCTTGGAACCTAAGTCCGGGCCCGAATATCAAAACAATGACTTTTTAGGGCTTCGTTTTTTCCTGCCCAGTGCGGGAACGAAACGTCGCCCACTATCTTTCAATAATTGCTCGTCGAACTCCCGCCACCACGGGGCACCCCTAGCGCCGCCTGCCAGGATGCCAACCGTCGCCTTGATTGTTGCGCCATGTTCCCGGAGACTCCCGCGTCAAGTCTTGGGAACTGTTCTCATCGGGGTTGCTTCCCAACGCCATTACTTCCTGGAGTCGGATTAACTCCCCAATTTTGGCTATAAAAGAGGCCAAAACAGTGGCCGCTCCTCATCTAGACTTCTTCCTCCACCCCTCCTTCTCCGCCTGCTCCCATGGCTCGCGACGAAGAGTTGGCAGAACTCTGGGCGCAGTTCAACCTCGTGCTCGTCGAGATGGCCGAGGAGGAAGCCCGGGTCCGCGACGCCGCCTCCGTCGTGGTCCTGATCGAGGTCGCCCCGGCGCTGGCCGAGGTGGCCGACGAGATCGTCGAGGCAATGGCCCGCTCCGTGCAGCGACGCCGCCTTGCCGTCGTCCTCGATCGAGTCGCCCGACTCTCGGCGAGGTGGCGGGCGTGATCGTCCGCCACACTCGCCGGCGTGGCCATTTAGGCTTAGATTCCCTTAGAAGTAGGAATGCATTGTAAATTATCTATGTAAATTATTGTCTTTTTAATATATGCCAATCGCCTTTTCTTTTATCCAAGTTATGCGTTTTGCTCGAGCAAGTTAAGTTCCTTTTACTAAGCACTCTGCCCAGTGCATCAAGTTCCTTAGCGTTAGGAGCCGGCACGGAGCACTATCTCCAAAAACGCAATCGGGAAGTATGAATGTTGCCAGGAGACAAGAGTTTCGCTACTCAGAACGATTAACACTTAGGCTCAACTTAAACTTGAAAAAGAGAAAAGTTGACTAGGTATCGATTAGGTGCAGGGACTGCACCTAATTAGGTGTAGCCCCCGGCTTATTGGCTAGTCGGAATCCGACTAGGGAGCAAGTCAGTTTAATCTCGAAAGAAGGGGTGCGCGATTGCGCACCTAATTAGGTGTAGCCCCCGACTTACTGGCTAGTCGGAATCCGACTAGGGAGCAAGTCAAGTAGAATTCTAGATGAAAAAGATTAGGTGCGCGATTAGGTGTAGCCCCCGACTTACTACTTAATTGAAACACAAATAAGTAGCAAGTCAGAAGCTGAATTGCAAGAATGTAAAGACAATGTGAACGAAAACTTATCTTTATTTATCTGAAAATATTTGTACAATGGTCGTCGGGTATAGAACCGACGTAATTGTTCAATGTTCCACGAGTTGTCCAAGAGGGCGCCGTCTTCTCGCCTCTATCGGTAAGCCCTCGGGCGTGTCACAGAGTTAATAATGTAGGGTCATTCCCAGCACGGAGAGCTTGTGGCCACTCGACTGATTGACTCGAAGGACCAGATCTCCAACCGAGAAGGCGCGATCCCGTACATTACGATCGTCGTAACGACGCAGGCCCTGAAGGTACTTGGCCGATCGAATTGTTGCAGCATCTCGAGCTTCCTCCAATCGGTCGAGTTCGTCGATCCGACTGGCCTCTGACTCGTCCTCCTTGAACCTTTGAACTCGCGGCGACCCGAATTGTAGTTCTGTTGGAAGGACCGTCTCAGACCCATAAACAAGGAAGAAGGGTGACTGCCCTGTAGCTCGGCTGGGACTCGTACGAAGCCTCCAGAGTACGGCAGGCAATTCCATCATCCATCTTGACTCATATGGACTGAGCAGATCGAAGATGCGCGTCCTGATGCCTTGTAGAAGCATGCCGTTTGCGCGGTCCACCTGCCCATTGCTTCGTGGGTGTGCCACTAAAGCAAAGCAAATCTTGATGCCCACATCTTCGCACCAGCTTTGAAACTCGTCACTTCTGAATTGAGAGCCGTTATCCGTAATGATCCGAGATGGTACGCCAAACCGACCGACGATCTCCTAGAAGAACTCGGTGGCTTTGGCCGCCGTAATCTTGGTCACAGGCTTGGCTTCGATCCATTTAGTGAACTTGTCAAAGGCGACGAAGATGTGTTCAAAGCCACCTGGGGCCTTCTTGAAGGGTCCGACAATGTCGAGCCCCAGACTGCAAACAGCTAGGTGATGGGGATCGTTTGAAGTTCTTGAGCCGGCACGTGGATCTGCCGGGCGAAGAACTGACAACCCTCGCATTTGCGGACGATCTCCTATGAGTCGGAGACCGCGGTGGGTTAGTAAAATCCTTGACGAAAGGCTTTACCAACTAGCGTTGCTGATGCAGCATGATGGCCGCACATGCCCGAGTGAATTTCGCGCAACAGGGCGTGTCCTTCGGACTCGGGTATGCACTTTTGAAGTATACCAGAGACGCTTTGGCTGTACAGAATCCCTTCATGCACCACGTATGCACGACTCCGGCGTTGAATTTGCTCGGCAGCCCCCCCGATCGTCGGGAAGCTTTTCTTCTTGCAGGTACTCCAAGTATGGCCGCATCCAATCCGAGTTGAGGGCAAGCACTTCTGACTCGGGTTGGCACTCGTCCGGTTGGGGTAGTTGCTCCTGCGGTGTGATGGAGGGGGCGTGAAGCTCTTGGACGAAGACTCCAGCCGGGACTGACGCCCGACTAGAACCCATGTTTGCGAGCTCATCAGCCACCTCGTTGTCTCGTCGTAGAACGTGTATGAGCTCCAGCGCATCAAATTTGTCCTCCAACTTTCTGACCTCCTGGCAGTTGGCGGTCATGTTGTCGTTGACACAAGTCGATCTTTTCAGACTTGGCTTACCTGGTAGGAATCTCCATGAACCAAAGCAATCGCCGAATGCCGAGCGATATGGCAATACGGAGACCATGGATGAGTGCCTCGTACTCGGCTGCGTTGTTTGAAGCTGGAAAATGAATCTGGAGTACATACTTGAGTCGTTCGCCTCCAGGTGATATAAGAACGATGCAGCCCCGCTACGCCACGGAGAGAACCGTCGAAGTACATATTCGATTTCGGCTTCTTCCGGCCGGGAGCTCAGATCTCCGTCCACTCGGCAACGAAGTCGGCGAGTGTTTGTGGTTTAATGGCGCTGCGTAGCTTGAACGAGAGCTCGAAAGCCCCAAGTTCAACCGACCACTTAGCGATCCTCCCAGTGGCTTCCCGATTATGAAGAATTTCTCCAATAGGGAAAGAAGTAACCACCGAAATTGGATGTTCTTGAAAGTAGTGCTTCAGCTTCCGAGAGGCGATTAGAACCACATACAGAAGCTTCTGCCCCTGCGGATAGCGTACCTTAGACTCGTCCAATTCTTCGCTAACGAAGTAAACCGGGCGTTGAGCCTTGTAGACGCATCCTTGTTCTTCTCGCTCTACTACCACCGCGGCACTCACAACATGAGTGGTGGCCGCAATATATAGCAGAAGCGGTTCCTGTGGCATAGGAGATGGCAAGACAGGTGGCGAAGTGAGGAACGATTTGAGATCCTCAAAAGCCTTCTGTGCCTCAGGTGTCTAGATGAATTTATCGTGTTGCTTCTTCAATAGTTTGAAGAAGGGTGACCCACGCTCGCCGAGTCGCGAGATGAATCGGCCGAGTGCGACCATGCACCCATTTAGACGCTGGATGTCCCTTTGGCACGTTGGGGAGCCATCTCCATGATGGCTTTGATCTTTTTTGGGTTAGCTTCGATTCCGCGGTGAGATACCACGAAACCGAGAAGCTTTTCCGAAGGGACCTCGAAGACGCACTTCTCCGGGTTCGACTTCATGCTGTACGCCGACAAGCTCTCGAATGTCTCCGATAGGTCAGCGACCAAGTCGGAGGTTACCCGAGTCTTGACGACAACGTCATCAACGTAGGCCTCCACATTGCGCCCGAGCTGATTGTAGAAGCATCGCTAAATGCAACGCTGGTATGTTGCTCCGGCGTTCTTCAGTCCAAAGGGCATAGTGACATAGCAAAAGGCCCCGAACGGAGTGATGAACGAAGTCTTCATACAATCTTCTTCTTTTAAGCTAATCTGATGGTAGCCTGAGTAGGTATCCAGAAAGCTCAAAAGCTCGCAACCGGCACTGAAATCAACCACCTGGTCGATGCGAGGTAGTCTGAACGGATCCTTGGGACATGCTTTATTTAGGTCGGTGTAATCGATACACATGCGCCAAGTACCGTTCTTCTTTTGTACAAGTACCGGATTTGCCAACCAATTGGGGTGAAGCACCTCCCTTATAAAGCCAGCGGCTAAAAGTTTGGTGATCTCCGTCTTGATGGCCTCCTTCCGATCTTGCGCGAACTGACGCAGCCGCTGCTTAATTGGCTTGGCTTTGTCGTGTACATTCAGAGAGTGCTCGATCACCTCCCTTGGGACGCCTGGCATGTCGGATGGCTTCCAAGCAAAGATGCCCCGATTCGCTTGGAGGAAGGTGACGAGCGCCTCTTCCTATTTCGGATCGAGCCCTGTCTCGATCAGAGTCGTTTTGGCTGAATCGAATGGGTCGAGCGAAATACGCTTGACATCTTCGTCAGGCTTGATGCCTGACTTAGATGGCTTCTTGTTTGGTAGATCGCCCTCGTCGTGAAGAGTGGTGGCCGCTAGCCGGATCTTGTCTAACTCGATGGCTGCTTCAGCTGACTGGGCGAAGTCACAGTTTTCCTTGTCGAGAAGATGGGAAAACTTGACATCTCCGTGGATCGTGATCACGTTCTGCGGACCTGGCAACTTCAGGGCCAAGTAGGTTTAGTGAGGGACGGCCATGAATTTGGCCAGGCCTGGCCTTCCCAAGATTGCGTGGTACGCAGTCTCAAAATTGGCCACCTCGAAGCTGACGTTTTCAGTCCGGTAGTTGTCCCGAGTGCCAAAAGTGACTGGAAGAGTGATTTTTTCCCGATCGGCACGGAGGATGTTCCCGGAATTATGCCGTGAAACGGCGCATCCGTCCTTTGGAGCGCTGTCCTCGGGATCTGCATCTCGTCAAAAGTCTTGGCGAAAAGGATATTCAATCCGCTCCCGCCGTCGACTAAGACCTTGCGCAGTCGGACGCCCCGTATCACAGGATCCACGATGAGTGGATATCTTCCTGGACAAGGGATGTGATCAGGGTGATCTGAGCGATCGAATTTAATCGGAACCTCAGACCACCGAAGATACTCGGGGGTCACCGGATCAGTTGCATTGATTTCCCGAGTGGTTAGCTTTTGCTTACGTTTGGACTCATATGCATCCGATCCCCCGAATATGTAGTTGAGCTCACGCTCGGTTTCTTGATAAGCGTCACCTTGAGGGGGGTCACGCTTGTCGTCTTGTTTGGCATCCTTCGGAGCGTCCTTGCCATGCTCCTCAGCGAACCTCTTCAAGACATTGCAGTTTTTTGCCGCGTGCTTTCCATTCGGATGGAAAGGGCACGGCGCGTCCATGACTTTGTTGTAATCGACGGGCCGAGGCGGCCTCTGCCGACCTTGATCCGCAACCGCTACCATCTCTTCACCCTTGCGCTTCTTGTCCTTCTTGGAGGATGACTCGGGCTTGTCCTTCTTGCCCTCGTTCTTGCTTGGGTGATCCTCTTGACGCTCAGCAAGAGCGTCCGAGGCGGTAGCGTAGCGATCCGCCAGGGCCCTTCCGAGACATTTTCTTGATTAGGTCGGGGTCGCGAACGCCCTTCTGGAAGGCCGCGACGACGACTGCCTCCGAAACCTCCCGGATTGTGTTCTTCTTCTTGGTAAAACGCCGAATGAAATCCCTTAACGACTCATCCTTTTTCTGATGAATCTGGTAAAGGTCCCACTGGGTTCCAGGCTTCTCGTAAGTTCCCTAGAAATTGGCAACGAATTGCTTGCAAAGCTCTCCCTAGTAACCGATCGAGTTCTCCGGAAGACCTGCGAGCCAACCCTGAGCCGGAGGGGTTAACATGACGGGCAGATAGTTTGCCATCACGTCATACCCTCCGCCCGCGGCTTTGATTGACAAAGAGTAGATCTGCAACCAAGCCTCTGGGTCCCGCTCCCCGTCAAATTTCACTATACCCTTAAGGGTTAAACCCTTCAGGCCAGTTTACTTGACGAAGTCGGGGTGTGAATGCCTTGATCCCGTCAATCAATCCATCCCCAGGGGGAGGAGATTGGCGGGGAAGATTCCGGCATGGTGGAGAACGGCGCCGGTCTTCATCTCGCTCCCTCCGCCGGGCTTCGATGTCGTGGCGAAGGTCGCGGCTTGTATTTGGGCGGGCGTCTTGCCCGCGAGTTGGTGTGCGCCAATTGCGCCGAGTACCACTCGTGGCCGTCTGGCTGCCGGCCGAGTTGGTCGGTTGATCCCTTGTGCCCTGGATAGCCGCTGCCGTTACCATGGCTTTGATCTGCTCCATGATCGGCGTCACTGGGCTGTTTTCTTCAAGCAAAGGATCAACGTTATCCAGGAGGTCTTACATGCGAGGATGTTCTGCTGTGGCGTACGGAAGACCAAGTGATCTCCCATATGGACTTGAAGCAGTTCCTCCCGGACTTCACGTGCACGTCCGCGTAATGTGTCGCGCAGATCTTCTCCACCTCCACGGTTATGTTCGGCTCCTGCCTCCCCTAAGGGACGCCAAGACGATTTGGAGGCTTGTCCATCCAGCACATAGACGCCGCGAAAGTCGGGGAACCTATTGACGCTCCCTTCCTACTCGGATTCCGAGTAAGAGAGACTCAACCGATCCCAATTCGTTGGCTCATCGATGGGAGTGATTATAACCCCCACTTCCTGTGCTGGATCGCTTGTCAGAAGAAAGTCTGACTGAGGTTCGGCAGAACTGATCCGCTAGAACCTTGCAGCCGAATTGACCAATCCGAGTGGTATGTCCACTCGGGAAGTTGATCTGGTTAGACTTGTCCCTGAGCCAGGACGCAGAAAACACACCCCAGTGTATGAGCGTTGCGCGGCGCTCCTTAGCTCAGATGGGAAAATACGGCGTGTTATCTCCTGGAGAACAGCGGCCGAGTTCCTTAACGCAAACGGGATGCCAGACAACTGAAAAGTTGCGATTCTGAATTGGATTCGAATGCGATCCAGATTAGGAACAGCAACATTGGTTGGTTCGTTACCAGCGGAGGTCGCTGGCAAAACCATAAGGTCGTAACCCCGACTGGAACCGAAGGGAGTCCTTATGGTAAGGCAGTCGGAGTCATTGTCACCAGATCGGATCTCTCCTAGATTAGAGTCCGAAAGAAGCGAGCTGACGTGGTGTCGCTCGGTCGAAGTCGTATCCATCCTTCCCCGGATGTTGTCCGGCTGAGATAGCCGGAGTTGTCCAGAGTCGTCGACGAAGAAGCCGAGATCCCCAAAGACGAAGCCTTGGCCGGGAGCGAAGGTGAAGACGAATCCGCCGATGGAGGCCATCGCAGTTGATGGAGTTGATCGTGACGCTAGCCCCTACCTGGCGCGCCAACTGTCGATGAATTGCGAGAGATCACAACTACAATGGTAGCACAGAGAGACGAATTTATACAGGTTCGTGCCCTCATGGCGAGGTAACACCCTACTGATGTGCTGTGGGATTATATGGTGGATGATTACAATGCACGCTCTCGCCGAGATTGCACGAGAGCGATGTTGCGGTGTCTAAGATGTATTGAGACTAGATGATTCTCAGATGTCCCGGCTAGGGACTTCGGACCCCCTTTATATAGTGCAAGGGGTCGGGTTACAGATAGGTTCCCTAATCCGTATAAGGAAGATGAAGATATAACCGGGTAGGCTACGTCTATCTCCATGTATTCGAGTACGAAACAAGTTCGTTTCCGTGTAGAGCAAGTCGGGCTGCGCCAGCCTCCAGGCCCGCCTTCTGGAAGACCCATCCGACTCGGCCCAAAGAGGTGGTACGTCCAACAGAATATCTCCGGATACCCGGGCCCATGTTATCCACAACCGCTTCAATGAGGTATCTTCAGAGTTGCTTGCATGCTTTTCTTATCTTGACCGAAGAGACAATTTCTCTAAGTTCAATGTGGATAAGCTCGTTTGACTTACAGAAATATATGATAAAGATTTCTCTGTTGCCGGTCATACGGTTATAAAGGATCAAGCTGACCTCTTCATTCGTCATGTTTGAAGACTTAATGATTTTGTGGTTTATCATGATCTTGCAGGTCTAGCCATAAAGATGATTGAGCTTGAAAGGCATATTGTATTTCTATTGGTCTATCTTCTTATTGAGTTGGCATTGCTACTACCGGTAGTTATAGCATCTATTGAAAGAGTTTTCTCAGCCATGAAGATTATCAAGACCGATTTACGCAACAAGATATCCGATGATTGGCTAAATGATATAATGGTGTGTTATATCAAACGAGACATATTCAAAGGACTTCGTCTTGATGAGATCAAGAAACATTTTCAAAAGATGAAAACTCGGCAAATGCAACTGCCTCGGCCTCCTAGACGTAATTAGTACTTTAATGGTATGTCTTTTACCTTCTCTTGTATCTTTTATATCTGATACTATTTTTGTTCTTTTTTAGCATCATATTCCCTTACTATTGTATGGATTGCTTTGCTTTGATATTTGTGATATTATTTAATATACCTATAAACTTCACCACAACAAATTTTTTTTCGTCCAACGCCATTGGTAGTATAGTAGAAACTATTAATCTAAACAAATGTTCAAACTAATAGATTCAAAAAGTAAATAATCTACTGTTAGGCTGATGCAATCAAACAAGTAGGAGAGAGGGGTAAACTGTAACACCCCAACCCCTCCAAGGCTCGGGATGCTACAACACCGTGAAAACTACAAAATTTCGGCAGAACCTCCTCTAAAATTTAGACATCCACTCAGCAGACAGAAGCACAAATACACTTATATCACAATAATATGACTATTCAAGCCTCCATAGGCCAACCAACGGCTCCACCTTAGCGGAGACCCCATCACAACCACCACTTACCTTGCTTACCCTTAGCGCTGATGAAATTCCTTACAACTTTAAGCAAATCACCTCACGCAAACATAATAAGGATAAAACCTAAAAAATCTTCTAATCCAATCCATTATCAAACTGAGTCCTATTATAAAGTATTTAAATTAACCAAATTAGATCTAATTAAGGGACAATTTATCTAGTGTTAATGCCAAAGTGAAGTACTACTCTCATCCTATGCATGTCGGCCTCAAGATGTACCTAAAAACATAAAAAAGCAAGAGTGAGTTCAACAACTCAGCAAGTACATAACGGAATGATAAACACAACATAACATCACCTTTTGGTTGTCGAGCTTAATAGCCCAGTACATTGTGGAATTTAATGCAAACTTCTCCTAGGACGGTCAAACCTAAACATGCTAGGATGGTGTCATACACATTCTCTGTTTATTTACTCGGATAAGCCTCCAATTCTCTGACTAGCGTTAATTGCAACATATTCACCCCTTGATTAGAATTGCTATAAGCGTGGCACTTAAATACTTTGGCCCAAACTACATCCCCATCTAATTCCTTCCCAAATACGAAGCATCCTCCTCATCAGTAACTGAGGGCTATGATCTAACCAGCCTCTAAACCCAACTAGGACAATGCACGACCCAAGACCAGGACAAAAGTACAACCAGTATATATATATATATATATGTGTATATATATATATATGACCATCAACGAATAATATATCTCAACACAAGGGTGAGTACGTGAAAGACTGAACCAGGCGAATAGAGGGGGTGAATAGGCACCAAATTGGTTTTAGCACTATTTCTTAGCACCCAACGCACATCTAACACTCCCACAAGCAAAATCCAGCACCAACTAGCAAGTTGGGTTGAACTTGCATCAAACCCTAAATCTCAGCCCAACTTTCAATTGTTGCACAGACTGAAAAATCGCGATTACTCCCAAACTGTTCAACGAACCACCCGAAATTTGGACAGCAGCAAGGCGATGGTGTCCACTAGCTACCCTCCAAAAATCACATGAAGATCACGTCAAAGTTTTGACCTTTATCGGAAACGGTGCAGCTAGGTCCAAAACCGATCAAGATGAGCAAATCACCCTCATGAGAGCAGCATAGGAAGTCTGTCCATGGGGCTTTGGGGGATGATTTCTAGGTCACTTGTGACCCTTTTCCACGAGGAAAAGGACCCCCAAACCGCAGCTATCAACCGGGCCAAGAACGGTGCAAGAACAAGCCAAAACCGGGGCAAGACGAGGAAAAACCAAATACAAATCAAAGGGGCTCGAAAATCAAACCATGGAAAAGATGGAGATCATGTAGGAGAAGGTTTTTCATTCACAAAGCTCTGGTTTTGAATCAAAACCTAGCTAATCCATACAAGCCTTCTTTTACAAGACAAAGCACACCTCCCTCTCTCTCTCTCTCTATCTCACAGGTGGAAGCTGCCAATACAGGTCATAAATCTAGCACTCTCAGCTGAAGGGTTTATATACCCCTGCCCAAACATGGGCCAAAACATCGGGCCAACCCTCAAGCCCATCTAACACGGGTTACACACACCGTCGCACGGATCTTGTTACCAACCCAACCGCCACCTGCGATTTTGTCGCCTCGAAGCCTCCGTCTCCATGACATCTTGTGGATGTCTCGTGCTCTAGATGACAATCTCCTCCACCGCGTCGACTCCGCGTCCGGGGCCATCCCAAACCGGTAGGACACCTGGCCGAAGACTTATCCATCTCAGTTACACTTGCATCCACAAATACAAGCAAACCATGTACCAAAATGTTCGTGGCTTCACCACAAATCCAACGCATCAAACCGATTTCAAATCGGGGTTAGAACGAACAAAATCCATCCAAAACAGACTTAACTGTCTTGTTTCTAACACACCAGAAACCTTCCTGATTTTTTATGTTTTTTCCTGCAGCTCCATTGAAAATGTTAACACAAAAAAGATGCGCCTCAAAATTCTCTACATCTTTCATATATAACACTTAATTTTCTGAACAAGGGAAGGGCTTCAAAAATTTTAAAAATGACACACTATCTTGGACCATCTGGGCTGCACCCGGACCGTCCGGGTTGGAGCCGGACTGTCCGGCCGAAACACCTGTTTCCTGGTCCGTTTACCACCTGAGAGCTGACAATGCAAGCTGGACCAACCGGGTTGGAGCTTGGATGGTCCGGCCCAGTTTGGGACTTAAAAACCTATAGACATTCAAAAAATTCTAGAAAATTCCCAAAAATTCCCAAAAAATTCATAAATCTTCCAAGACCTTTCTAGAACCTTTTCCAACCTTCGAACACTTCAGGAACACCTCAAAACTCATCCAAATTCAAATTAAGCCTCTGAGGGTTTTAATTCCCGAGAAAATCCACATTTTACCCAATTGAACCCGAAACTACCCAAACTTGTCTATATACTCATCACATGGATTCACAATCTCCCCCTAGATCAGTATATTGACAAACACAAGAAAAATGGTATGAAGTTTCAGTTTTGATGTGTGAAGGCAAGATTTTGACAATGTGATTCAAGGTTTTGGCCAAAGGTCAACAAAAGTCCAAATTTGCTCAAAATGGCCAAAACAAAGTTCAAAAACATTTCAAAAGCCTTCACAAATATTTCTCAACACTTTTCCACCTAATTCAACTCAAAATGCACAAAGTTGCCTTTTTCTTCACAATTCTCCCCTTCTGGCAATATTATCATCAAGAATGGTTAAATTTGGCCAAAAGGCATAAATGGACAACATGGTACCAAAGCTCCCCGAAAATGAAACTATGCATGAAATGCAACTTAAAGGGGCTTGTAAATTAGCCAAATGAACATATAGCACAAAATGCACTTAGCTAGCCAAATAGCAACCTAAGTGTCGATGATTTGTGTCGGCAATGTATTTTATAGGGCTACGCGAAAGATCACAACTCGATGGTAGCACAGGGGGCAGAATTTATACCGGTTCAGGCCCTCAGAAAGAGGTAATACCCTACTCCTGTGCTCGTGGTTTTGTATTATGGGGTGTCCATCACAATGAACAAAGGATGATCATAATGATCGTGGGTGACGAGATGTCTGATTAGGGACCCCTGACCCCTTTTATATAGTGCATGGGATCTGGTTACAGATTGGTTCCTTAATCCGTATAAGGAAGATAAGGGATATAACCGAGTCGGTTACTCTTATCTCCACGTATTCGAGTATAATTAGGATCCTCTTCCAAATAGAGCGAGTCGGGCCGCACCGTCCACCAAGCCTGCCTTCTGGAAGATTCATGCGACTTGGCCCAATGAGGTCATGCGTCCAATCGTCTGTCTTTGAATACCCGGGACCCATGCTGTCCACAGTAGCCCCTGAGTGCTACGTGGCTGAGTTGTTTTGATTCTGGGTTCAGCTTGCAGCCCATCAAATGTAGTCTGAGTGACGTCATTCTTTGTTTGGTTGATGAAGTTCCGCTTGCCGAGTAACCTGCTGATCAAACAACACAGTTGCAAAGGACTCAAGTGAAAATCTCAAGTCTCTCAAAAAGATGTTTGGTATCCAGTCTGACTGGTCGGTATGCTGGCTATTGGCCCCACGGAGAGGCATACCAAAAAAGTGGATGTAGCCGAGTGATCAATGTCACCCTGTCTTATCCTTCCTGTTACAAATTATGACATTCGGATCTGACTGGCAGAACTCGACATTCGGTCCAACAAGGGACGTGTCACAATTCGTATAGGGTGTTCAGGCACCCTGACCCGACTAGTGCGGAGTCAAGCTAACGACTCTCGGGAGAATACGCCCGCCTCCAAGTTGAGGTCATCCGAGTGGTGTTCGTCTTGATGAAGAACGACCCAGAGATGTGCCACTGAGACCCAACTGAAGAGGTAACTCTTGATGTCCGATCTGACTAAAAGTCAGACCAACCATTGACCCCAGGAGGTACATCAAGAGATGAGTTATAATTCGGGAAGTGCTCAGTCCTCAGAGACTGACAACCGGCATAAGGCCCAACTGGGGGCGCGCTATTTTTCCTGACTAGGTTGGATCTGAGTGGCACCTGTAGCTGAGTGATGACGTGTACAGCTCGTGGCCCATGTAAGGCATGCTACTCGGAACCTAAGGTATTCAGGCGCCCTGACCCGACTTAGTGCGGAATCAAGCTAGCGATTCTCGGGAGAATACGCCCGCCTCCAAGTTGAGGTCATTCGAGTGGTGTTCGTCATGATGACGAACGATCCGAAGATGTGCCACTGAGACCCAACTGAAGAGGTAACTCTTGATGTCCAATCCGACTAAAAGCCAAACCGACTACTGACCCTAAGGGCACACCAAAAGCTAAGTTAATTATCCGGGAAGCGTCCAGTACTCAGAGATTGACGACTGGCATGAGGCCCGACTAGGGGCACACTCTTTTTCCCGACTAGGTTTGATCCGAGTGGCGCCCGTACCCGAGCCATGACGTGTACAGCTTGCGGTCCACAGGGGCCGTGCTCTCTGGAACCTAAGTCCGGGCCCAAATCTTGAAGCGATGATTTTAGGGCTTCATTCTTTTTCGCCCAGCGCGGAAACCGAAACGTCGCCCACTTCCTTTTAAATAGAACACGCCAGGGCATTTGAATAATTACGCCTGTATTGTGCGCCCAAGTCCATTCGTCTTCCCGAAACGCTCACGCTAGGGTTTAGTGCTTCCGCTGCCACAGAGCAACCCTAGCGCCATCGCCGCCACCGAACCCCAGATCCAGTCTCGCCGCTCCCCATCCCCCACCACAATCCAATGGCGGGGAACTGGACAACCTCCATCACCACTAAGGAGCGGCTGCAGGCCCTGGTCGACGCCGGCGTTCTCCCAGCGCAGGAGCTCATCGGCTGGCGCGCCGCTGCGGGTGAGTCCTCCCCTACTCCTCATCAAGAGGAGATAGTTGTCTTCGAGTGCTTCTTTTCTCGCTGGTTCGGACTCCTCGCTTCCTCCTTCCTTCGTGGTTTGCTCAACCACTACAAAATCGAGCTCTTGCATTTGAACCCCAACTCTTTTCTTCAAATCTCTCTTTTTGTTCACCTTTGCGAAGCTTTTCTGGGGATTGCTCCACTTCGCCCTTTTTCGCCATCTCTTCCACTTGAAGGCCTTCCCTACCGACAATGCCCCTAAGGCCGTCGACAGGGCCGGATTCCAGCTCCGGAATGGCCTCAAGAAAGAGTACTTCTCCTTGCCGCTCCGGACCTCCTTGAAGGGATGGAACCAGGAGTGGTTCTATTGCTCCAACCCACTCCCCGGTCTCCCTTCTTTTGACGGGAGGAAGCCCCGGGCTTCCCCCTCTTGGACTTCTCCTCCCCCTCCTCCGAGATGGATCAGGTCACCGAGCTACTCGGCCTGATCCAAAACCTCAAAGAAGAGGGGCTGACCGGTGTGGCCATCGCCATCTCCTTCACGATGCGCCACGTCCAGCCTCTCAAGGAAAGGGTTCGGCCTGGGTTTGAATACTCCGGGCTGACCGATCCGACTCGGGAGGTGGCTATCCCGATCTCCTCTTCGGACGCCGCCAACCGACTAGGGGAATTCTTCGCTACCGGGACATCCCTCACCAACCAGGGGTGTCCCAGAAGCTTTTCCCTCACCAATCTGCCGCCGAAGGTAACGACCGAGTCACCTTCGTATTTGTTTCTTGCCCGCCGAGTATTGCTGTCGTCGCACTAACTCAAGAAGGCTGTGTCTCTGCAGGGTCGCCAGGCCTTCGTATCCCTCGCCCCGACGCCTGAGGCCCTTGCCTCCAAGGGCGAGAAGCGCCCGGGCGAGGAGCCTGAGGAGGCTCCGGCGGCGAAGAAGGGCAAGGGCCCGGCCTCCTTCGAGGAGGAGGTCGTCCTGCTGCTCGAGGAGCGCGACCGCCAGGGCTCCAGCCCGACGATCCGCGAAGCCCCCAAGGAGGGGGAGAGTCAGCCAGCGCCGACCCGAAGGCCGAGCGGCCAGGCGGCTCGTCCTCCGAGGGTGGGTCGCCGGACGTCACCAAAGAAGAAGCAGGCGGACTCGGCGCCCAATCCTGCAGCACCTCAGGCCAAGCCGAGTGGCCCGCCCGACGCCTCTTCAAGCGGGTCCTCCGCTCAGAGGGGCACGGGCATAAAAATTAAGACTTCCAACCGGTAAGCATGACTCTGTCACCCCTTGGTAACCTTCAATATGTTAAATTGCGCTGAAGTGTTCCCTTCTTTCAGGAAACCATCGGAGGAGGTTCCGATAGACCACCCATCCGAGCCAGCGCCGAAGCCTGCTGAGCCGAGTCGGGCAGCATCTTCTCCGCCTCCTCCTTCTTCCTCTCCTCCTCCTCTGAACGCCGACATAGTCCTTCTGCCGACCAAGCCGTCCGAGGCTATGGCGGAGGCGAAGGACCGTGAAGATGGTGCCGTCGCCCCCCCGAGCCCCAAGCCGACCAACAGGGGCGGCGAGGACGCTGAGCCGCTGGAGGAGATTCCATGCCGGCCCCCGTCTCCCCAGGAGGAGCCCGAGCCCGAGCCCAAGCTCTCGGCTGCCTGGAAAGACGAGGCCGGAGATTGGACTCTCCTTGACGATCAGACAGAGGAGAAGGCCAGGGTGACCTTGTTCGAGCATGCCGCAGAATGCGGCAGACTGATCAGGGTAAGTTCTCCGATCAGCCGAGTATATTTTGCTGATTTGAAGTAGAGTAGTTATTGTTTACTATTTTTGCAGGAACTTGGTCAGTTTTCCGAGAGAAAAACCAAGTTCCTCAAATACTTCCTCCCCCAAATAGAGCGGATTAAAGCCTTGGAGGGGCAAGTAGTTGAGGCCCGGACCGAAGCGTCCAAGCAGCGTCGGGAGCTGCAGGCCCAGATCAAGGAGCTGCAGGACGAGAAGTTCGACCTTGCAGGCTCCCTTCGATGTAAGTATCCCAACCTAAGTCGGAACTTTGTGATTTATGTGTGATCGAGTGACACCATCTTCTGCACATGGTGTAGCCCGTGACGCCATGATCGCCAGCCTGCGGGAGGAGCTGGCCAAGTCCAAGGACTCTGAAGCCACCACCCAAGCAAAGTTGGTAAAGTACTAGGACCAGAGGCTGGCCCTGGAGGAGATGGAGGCCAAAGCCGTCGCCGAGCTGGATGGTAAGTCCCCTAACCCGAGTGACTTTGAATCTCGGTGTGTGCGATCGTCTAATCTGTATTTATGCTCTCGCTGATGAGAATACTGAGGAAGAGGGCGAGGCGCAGAACACAGGAAGGATCATCAAAAGAGCATTAATCCGCCAACACAAGTCATAAAGCAAGGTGGGAACGCGAAGAGTTTCAATTCGGCCTCCAATGACCAGTCAGAAATTAAACGCTCATAGAGAATGCAAACGGACTCCGTTTGGGACGTGTGAGTACTTGATGGAAAGGAAATTTTGTGCTCTTTCCAATGGATCTGGCATCACCTTCAAATTCTTAACGAGCTGGCCACAGCACTCAAAAACATTCAACGGTTTCAGTCTCTTTGGGTGCTGTGCCACCTTTAATTTTGGGTTTTCTTCCCATGTATTTCTAGCTGCGTGAGAACACCTTCTAGTAGCCATCTCCTTGGCTATATATTAGACAAGTCCCTTCCATTTCTCTTCAGGCTTTGTTTAGATTAGTTACCCCATGTGTGGAACTATATCCTTGTTCTCCTTACTCGGCTAGAGCAGCAGTATACAAGTTCAAAACCTCAACTTGTGTGTGTGCTTCATCCTTGTTCTTGCTAGTTCTTCGATTGCTTGCAAGAATAGACCTTTGTGGTCAGGTCATCCATGTCTTGGCATGGTTGATAACGATCAGGAGTGTGGTTTAGCGATTGCGGGCGCTTATCCTCTTGTGTGGTTTGTAGCCGAATCATCAAAGTCATACTCCACCAAATCGAAGTTATCCTCTCACCGGAAGATTGGGGCCGCCCATGTGTCCATCATTTGGTATTAGAGTGACGGTTTACCGGTGAGTTCTTGTATCTTGTTTAGTCGTTTCATCGTGTTGTTCCTAGAGTCCAGAAAGTTTGCCCCATAAAAAGATTATTTCCTGCTGTCCAAACCCCGTTGTGCCTTTCAATCGGTTAATTTTAGTTTGCTAAATTGAGTTTATGTTCATTCTAGTATTGTCTTGTTGCTGTTCATCTCCTTGTTCATCTCCCTATTCATCTCCTCACGTCAAAGTCCCTTCATATCCCTCAAAAACAAAAATAGCAATTTCGGGCAGAAAGTTTCCATTTGTGCAGCCGCCACCAAAAATGCCATAAATCGAAATTGCCTTATCCTTTTTGAGTGAAACCAAAAGAAACAGATCCATGACCTGTTGCTCTATCTTGCTGCCAAGTTTCAAGTTCATACATGAAGGCAGTAAGAAGTTGGGAATGTTTGATTCAGACCTAGTTGCTGTTCTGAAATCTGCAACTGAACACACTTGTGAATTTTGTGTGAATTTTTTGGTTGGTTTTCAGAAAGTTGGCCCAAAATAAAAGTTGTTGGAAAAGCCGTCAGGAAGAAGGAAAAAAAGAATCATTGAAAAAGAGACAATTGAGAAAAAGTTACGGCTAAAATACCAATCTGCTGTCCAGTGGACAGAAAACAGCAATTTACAAAGTTGGATCAATATTGTGCTTCCGCATTCCAAATTACATATCTTTGAATTGTGCTGTGTTTACCACTTGTATATATATCCACATACTCGCTTTAGCCTATTTTTCATCCTTGTTTGATCAGCGACGTAGGCTAAGTGCTGGCTTCGAACATTTATTCAATTTGTGCAAATCCGAGATTAACTGATTGTTTTCCTTTACTACTATATACATAGCCTGTCCAAGCTCCACTTTCTACTAACCTCACAGGTGATAGTATTGCAATCGCTTTACTCACTCTTGAGATCGGTTTATCACGAACCCGCCGCCGGTTGCACCCCTTGCTACATTTCTAAGAATTGGTAAGAACTTGGTAAGAGCTTGGGATTGAGTGACCTGATCAATTTCACCAATTAGTAGTGGATAGGGAACTACATATTTTGTGTGTTTTCCTGTTATTACTAACCATGGCAGATGGAGAAGGAAGCAACGAGGAAAACCGAGCCGATGTTCTAACACCCTGTTCGAGAGGAATCATACAACAATTCACACGATTACTCAACGTATATGCTGAAAATCATGATAATGCATTGGCTCAGATCAACGACAACCTCGCCACCCTCCATGACCGAGTTGATCATCTTGAGGGGCAACAACCACCACTTGCCGCAAATATGCCCAACAATGCAGTAAGACAAAATGGCGCACCAGGTCGGCATCCCCCACCTGCTGTTCATGCTTAGGCAAATGAGGTGGAAGAAGAAGAAGAGAACAATTATGTTGCTGACACAGAGGATGATGATGGCTTTAACTCCAACAATGATCGTGATAATCGATGACTTCAACGCAATCGGCAAGGTATGGTAGAAACTAGCGAGAACCTCGCGAGGTACGTGATGATCCTTTGGGAAAGATTAAATTTACAATGCCTCCATTTGCTGGAAAGTATGACCCTGATGCTTATCTTGGTTGGGAATTAGCAGTAGAACAAAAGTTTTCATGCTATGACTTCCCTGAGGATAGAAAAGTTAGGGCTGCTTGTAGTGAGTTCACTGGTTTTGCTTCCATTAGGTGGAGTGAGACTTGTAGAAATCGTGATAACATACCTCGAACATGGAATGCTCTGAAAAGAATGATGAGAGCTAGGTTTGTTCCTTCTTACTATGCTCGTGACTTGCTCAACAAATTGCAACATTTAAACCAAGGAAGCAAATCTATAGAAGAGTATTATCAAGAAATGCAAATTGGTGAGTTGCGGTGTGGTTTAGAAGAGAATGAAGATGCTAAGATGGCTAGATTTCTAGGTGGGCTAACAGTGAAATTCAGGACATACTTGATTATAAAGAATACAACTCTGTTACTCGCTTGTTTCATCTTGCTTGTAAAGCTGAAAGGGAAGTACAGGGACAGCATGCCAAGACGAAAGGGAATTTTGGAGCCTCCTTTTCATCACGACCGAGCCAAGTGCAAGCAAAGACTCCATCCACCACTTCTGGTCGTGTACCTCCGCAATCCAACCGTGGGTGACCTACTAGCTCTACTTCCACTCCATCACATGTCTCTGAAACAAAATCAGCCACGGTGCAAGCTCCTACAAAGAGTGCTTCTTCCGTTGCATCCACGGGACGCACTCGTGATGTGCAATGCCATCGATGCAAAGGATTTGGACACATGATGCGAGATTGTCCAAGCTAGCGTGCTCTAATTGTGAGGGAAGATGGTGAGTATACCTCTGCTAGTGATACTGAAGAAGATCTTGCTTTAGCTGCAACTAACCATGTAGGTGAGAATGAAGAGAATGAAAATGTGGAGCAGCATTTGGGTGCTGAAATTTCAGACAAGTACGTGAGCATCATTGTTAAGCATGTACTTAGCGCTCAAATGGAGAGTGCTGAACAAAATCAGCACCACAACTTGTTTCAACCAAAATTTATCATCAAAGAGCGCTCTGTGCGAGTCATCATTGATGGAGGGAGTTGCAACAATCTTGCTAGCATTGACATGGTTGAAAAGCTTGGTTTGACCACAACACAACACCCACATCCCTACTACATTCAATGATTCAATTCCAATGGTAAGATAAAGGTAACAAAAATGGTGAGATTGCACTTTTCGCTTGGATCATATCATGATCATGCTGATTGCGATGTTGTACTATGCAAGCATGCTCTTTGCTATTGGGTAGGCCTTGGCAATATGATAAAGATGTTTTCTATCATGGTAGAACTAATCAATACACTCTCATGCATAAAGGAAAGAAAATTATTTTGCTTCCTATGACCCCTGCTGCAATTCTAAAAGATGACTTGGAGAGAGCTGAAAGAGAGAAGGAGAGAGCAAAAAGCGAAAATCAGATTGTAGGCAAAGAGTTAGCACAACCAAAGAAGAAAGAATCTAATTCTAAGAAAGCTGAAATTAAGTTAAAAGGTGTTGTAATGCTAGCTACAAAATCCAATTTGAATGACATGAAAGAAAATAATGCTGAATGCTATGCTTTGATTTGCAAAGAGACCCTGTTTTCATTGGAGAATATACCGACTTCTTTGCCTACTGCTACTGCTAACCTTGTGTAGCAATATGAGGATGTGTTTCCAACTGAGGTACCCCGGGGCTGCCACCAATTAGAGGAATTGAACATCAAATTGACTTGATTCTAGGAGCCACATTGCCAAACCGAGCCGTATATAGGAGCAACCCGGAGGAGACTAAGGAGATTCAACGCCAGGTACAAGATTTGCTTGACAAAGGGTATGTACGTGAAAGTCTTAGTCCTTGTGCTATTCCCGTTCTGTTAGTACCTAAAAAAGATGGATCATGGCGTATGTGCGTTGATTGTAGAGGTATCAATAATATCACTGTTAGGTATCGGCACCCTATTCCTAGGTTGGATGATATGCTAGATGAACTAAGTGGCTCTATGGTGTTCTCTAAAGTTGATTTGAGAAGTGGATACCACTAGATTCGAATAAAACTTGGAGATGAATGGAAAACTGCGTTTAAAACTAAATTTGGCTTGTACGAGTGGTTAGTTATTCCTTTCGGATTGACTAATGCACCTAGCACATTTATGCGACTGATGAATGAAGTATTACGCGCTTTCATCGGTAAATTTGTGGTGGTCTGTTTTGATGACATCTTGATTTATAGCAAGTCTATTTCTGAACATCATGACCACTTACGTGCTGTTTTTAATGCCTTGAGAGATGCACATTTGTTTGGTAATCTTGAGAAGTGCACATTTTGCACCGATCGAGTCTCGTTTCTTGGCTATGTTGTGACACCACAAGGAATTGAGGTTGACGAAGCCAAGATCGAAACAATCAAGAGTTGGCCAACTCCTAACACGATCACACAAGTACGAAGCTTCCATGGGCTTGCTGGATTCTATCGTCGCTTTGTGAAGGATTTCAGCACAATCGTTGCACCTTTGAATGAGCTAACAAAGAAAGGTGTTCCTTTTCATTGGGGGCAAGCACAAGAAGATGCCTTCAATCTTTTAAAAGAAAAGCTCACGAATGCACCGTTACTTCAACTCCCAGATTTTGGTAAGACCTTTGAACTTGAATGTGATGCTAGTGGTGTTGGAGTTGGAGGTGTATTGATACAAGAAGGTAAACCTGTTGCCTACTTCAGCGAGAAATTGAGTGGACCTGTTCTTAATTACTCGACGTATGATAAGGAATTGTACGCTCTTGTACGTTCTTTAGAAACGTGGCAACATTATTTATGGCCCAAAGAATTTGTTATACATTCTGATCATGAATCACTTAAAGCACATTCGAAGCCAAAATAAGTTGAACCGTAGACATGCTAAGTGGGTGGAATTTATTGAATCTTTTCCCTATGTCATTAAACATAACAAAGGAAAGGATAATGTGATTGCTGATGCTTTGTCTCGAAGATATGCAATGATGTCACAACTTGATTGTAGGATTTTTGGATTAGAAACTATAAAGGATCTGTATGCTCAAGACAATGAATTCAAGGAAATCTTGCTGAATTGTAAAGATGGAAAAAGTTGGAATAAATTTGTGAACAATGATGGCTTCTTGTTTAGAGCTAACAAGCTTGCATTTCAGCTAGCTCTGTTCGACTTTTGTTGCTACAGGAAGCTCATGGAGGAGGATTGATGGGACACTTTGGAGCCAAAAAGACGGAGGACGTTCTAGCTGAACACTTCTTTTGGCCAAAGATGAGACGTGACGTTGATCGCTTTGTTGCACGCTGCACTACATGCCAAAAAGCTAAGTCTCGACTAAACCCACACGGTTTGTACATGCCTCTTCCTGTTCCTAGCGTTCCATGGGAGGATATATCCATGGACTTTGTTTTAGGATTGCCTAGGACAAAGAAGGGGAGGAATAGTGTTTTTGTTGTTGTGGATAGATTCTCTAAAATGGCACATTTTATTCCATGCCACAAAAGCGATAATGCTTCTCATATTGCTGATCTATTTTTCAAAGAGATTGTACGTTTGCATGGTATGCCCTCCACTATTGTTTTAGATCGTGATACCAAGTTCTTGAGCCATTTTTGGAGAACCTTGTGGAACAAATTGGGTACAAAATTGCTGTTTTTCAACCACATGTCACCCACAAACTGATGGCCAAAGTTGTGAATCGAACCTTGTCAACCATGTTGAGGACTATTTTAAAGAAGAATTTGAAGATGTGGCAATAATGTCTACCTCACGTGGAATTCGCTTATAATCGATCGCTGCACTCAACCACGAAGATGACTCCTTTTCAGGTTATATATGGCTTTAACCCTCGTGCTCCAGTTGATATATTGCCTTTACCATCTTCGGAAAAGGTAAACATTGATGTGAAGAAACGTGCTGAATTTGTTCTTAAGTTGCATGAAACCACAAAAGAAAATATTGAGCACATGACTGAAAAATATAGGGTTGCCGGTAGACATGGTAGAAAGGAGTTAACTTTTGAACCTGGTGATCTTGTTTGGTTGCATTTGCGCAAAGAAAGATTTCCAGATTTACGGAAGTCTAAATTGATGCCTAGAGCTGATGGTCCTTTCAAGGTGCTGGAACGATTTAACGATAATGCCTATAAGCTTGATTTACCTGCAGATTATGGGGTTAGTCCCACTTTTAACATTGCAGATTTGAAGCCATACCTTGAAGAAAATGATGAGCTTCAGTCGAGGACGACTCAAATGCAAGAAGGGGAGGATGATGAGGACATCGCTACCTCGGATACACCCATTGGACCAACATCCAAAAACCCTCCTAGTGACCAGCGGCCTTTGACCAACATTCAAGGACCAATTACCCGGGCCCGTGCGCGACAAGTAAATTATCAGGTAAATTCGTTCCTAGGGTCACATAATTTTTCATTAAAGAATAGACCGCTACTTAATAATATTCTTATACTTAGGAACTTGGGCAAGGATCATCAAGACAGCATTAATCTGCCAACACAAGTCATAAAGCAAGGTGGGAACACGAAAGGTTTCAATTCGGTCTCCAATGACCAGTCAAATAGAGAATGCAAACGGACTCCGTTTGGTATGTGTGAGTACTTGATGGAAAGAAAATTTCGTGCTCTTTCCAACGGATCTGGCCTCACCTTCAAATTCTTAACGAGCTGGCCACAGTAGTCAAAAACATTCAATGGTTTCAGTCTCTTCGGGTGCTGCGCCACCTTTAATTTTAGGTTGTGTTCCCATGTATCTCTAGCTGCGTGAGAACACCTTCTAGTAGCCATCTCCCTGGCTATATATTAGACAAGTCCCTTCCATTTCTCTTCAGGCTTTGTTTAGCTTAGTTGCCCCATGTGTGGAACTATATCCTTGTTCTCCTTACTCGGCTAGAGCAGCAGTAAACAAGTTCAAAACCTCAACTTGTGTGTGTGCTTCATCCTTGTTCTTACTAGTTCTTCGATTGCTTGCAAGAATAGACCTTCGTGGTCAGGTCATCCGTGTCTTGGCACGGTTGATAACGATCAAGAGTGTGGTTTAGCGATTGCGGGCGCTTATCCTTGTGTGGTTCGTAGCCGAATCGTCAAAGTCATACTCCGCCAAATCGAAGTTATCCTCTCACCGGAAGATCGGGGCCGCCCGTGTGTCCATCATTGGCCAACCGAATTGTTGCAGCGTCCCGAGCTTCCTCCAGTTGGTCGAGTTCATCAATCCGACTGGCCTTTGACTCGTCCTCGTTGAACTTTTCAACTCGGGGTGACCCGAATTGTAGCTCCGTTGGGGTGACGCCTTGTAGAAGCATGCTGTTTGCGCGCTCTACTTGCCCATTGCTCCGAGGATGTGCCACCGAAGCAGAGCAAATCTTTATGCCCACATCTTCGCACCAGCTTTGAAACTCATCACTTCTGAATTGTGAGCCGTTATCCATAATGATCCGAGAGGGTACGCCAAACCGACCGATGATCTCCTGGAAGAACTCGGTGGCCTTGGCTGCCGTAATCTTGGTCATAGGTTTAGCTTCAATCTATTTAGTGAAGTTGTCAATGGCGACGAAGATATGTTCAAAACCACCGGGGCTTTTTTGAAGGGTCCGACAATGTCGAGCCCCCAGACGGCGAATGGTCAGGTGATCGGGATCGTCTGAATTTCCTAAGCCGGCACGTGGATCTGCCAAGCGAAGAACTGACAACCCTCACATTTGCGGACGATCTCCTTTGCGTTGGAGACGGTAGTTGGCCAGGAAAACCCTTGACAAAAGGCTTTGCCAACCAACGTAGCTGAGGCAGCGTGATGGCCGCATATGCCCGAGTGAATTTCACGCAACAGGGCACGTCCTTCCAACTTAGATATGCACTTCTGAAGTATGCCGGAGGCGCTCCAGCGGTACATAATTCCTTCAAGTACCACGTATGCACGACTCCGACATTGAATTTGTTCAGCAGCCCCCCGATCATCGGGAAGCATCTCTTCTTATAAATACTCCAAGTACGGTCGCGTCCAATCCAAGTCGAGGGCAAGCATTTCTGACTCGGGTGGTTGTCCACCCGATTGGGGTAGTTGCTCCTGCGGTGTGATGGAGGGGCGTGAAGCTCTTGGACAACAATCCCAGGTGGGACTGCTGCCCGACTAGAGCCCATGTTAGCGAGCTCATTCGCCGCCTCGTTGTCTCGCCACAGGATATGTATAAGCGCCAGCCCATCGAACTTGTCTTCCAACTTTTTCACCTCCTGACAGTAGGCGGTCATATTGTCGTTAACACAAGTCCAATCCTTCTATACTTGGCTCACCACGAGTTGAGAATCCCCGCGAACCACCAATGGCCGGATGCCGAGCGATATAGCAATACGGAGCCCGTGGATGAGTGCCTCGTACTCGGCTACGTTGTTTGAAGCTGGAAAATGAATTTGGGGGACATACTTGAGTCGCTCGCCTCCAGGTGATACGAGAACGATACTAGCCCCGCGCCCTGTCGTCGGAGAGAGCCATCGAAGTACATGTTCCAGTACTCGACCTCTTCGACGGCTGGGGGAGCCTGCATCTCCGTCCACTCGGCAACGAAGTCGGCGAGTGTTTGTGACTTGATAGCGCTGCGTGGCTTGAACGAGAGCTCGAAAGCCCCAAGTTCTACCGACCACTTAGCGATCCTCCCGGTGGCTTCCCGATTATGGAGGATGTCTCCAATAGGGAAAAAAGTGACCACCAAAATTAGATGTTCTTGAAAGTAGTGCTTCAGCTTCCGAGAGGCGATCAGGATCTCATACAAAAGCTTCTGCACCTGCGGATAGCGTACCTTGGACTAGCCCAATACTTCCCTGACAAAGCAGACCGGGCGTTGAGCCTTGTAGACGCATCCTTGTTCTTCTCGTTCTACTACCACCGCGGCACTCACTATATGAGTGGTGGCCGCAGTGTATAGTAGAGGATACCCGAAACTTGACGACAATGTCATCAACGTATGCTTCCATGTTACGCCCAAGCTGGTTGTGAAAATATCGCTGAATGCAACGCTGATATGTTGCTCCGGCGTTCTTCAACCCGAAGGGCATAGTGACGTAGCAGAAAGCCCCGAACGGAGTGATGAACGAAGTCTTGATGCAATCTTCTTCCTTCAAGCTGATCTGGTGATAGCCCGAGTAGGCATCCAAAAAGCTCAAAAGTTCGCAACCGGCAGTGGAATCAACCACCTGGTCAATGCGAGGAAGTCCGAACGGATCCTTGGAACATGCTTTATTCAAGTCGGTATAATCGACACATATGCGCCAAGTACCATTCTTCTTTTGCACAAGTACCGGATTCGCCAGCCAATCGGGGTGGAGCACCTCCCTTATGAAACCAGCGGCTAAAAGTTTGGTGATCTCCGTCTTAATGTCTTCCTTCCGAAATTGGGCGAACCGACGCAGCCGTTGCTTGATCGGCTTGGCTTTGTCATGTACATTCAAGGAGTGCTCGATTACCTCCCTCAGGACACTCGGCATGTCAGATGGTTTCCAAGCGAAGATGCCCCGAGTCGCTTGGAGGAAGGTGACGAGCGTCTCTTCCTATTTCGGATCGAGCCCTGTCCCGATGAAAGCCGTTTTGGCTGAGTCGGACGGGTCGAGCGAAATACGCTTGACATCTTCGTCAGGCTTGATGTCTGACTTAGACTGCTTCTTGTTCGGCATGTTGCCCTCGTTGCGAAGAGTGGTGGCCGCCAGCCGGATATTGTCCAACTCAGCAGCTGCTTCTGTTGACTGGGCGAAGTCGCAGTTTTCCTTATCAAGGAGATAGTAAAACTTGACGTCTCCGCGGACTGTGACTACGTCTCGCGGACCTGGCATCTTTATAGCCAGGTAGGCGTAATATGGGATGGCCATGAATTTGGCCAAGCCCGGCCTTCCCAAGATTGCGTGATACGCAGTCTCGAAATCGGCCACCTCAAAGCTAAGATTTTTCATCCGGTAGTTGTCCCGAGTGCTGAAAGTGACCGGAAGAGAGATTCTCCCAATTGGCACCGAGGAGGTTCCCGGAATTATGCCGTGAAACGGTGCGTCAGTTTTCTGGAGCGCCGACCTCAGAATCTGCATCTCATTGAACGTCTTGACGAAAAGAATATTCTATCCGCTTCGCCGTCGACTAAGACTTTGCACAAACGAACGCCCCGTACCACGGGATCCAGGATGAGTGGATATCTTCCTGGACAAGGGATGTGGTCAGGATGATCCGAGCGATCGAACTTGATCGGAACTTCGGACCATCGAAGGTATTCGGGGGTCACCGGAACAGCTACATTGACTTTCCGAGTAGTAAGCTTTTGCTTACGTTTGGACACGTATGCATCCGATCCCCCATATATGTAGTTGAGCTCGTGCTCGGTTTCTTGGTAAGCGTCACCCTAAGGAGGGTCACGCTTGTCGTCTTGTTTGGCGTCCTTCGGAGTGTCGTTGTTGTGCTCCTCAGTGAACCTCTTCAAGACATTGCAATTTTTTGCCTCATGCTTTCCATTCGGATGGAAATGACACGGCACCTCCATTACTTTATTGTAGTCGTTGGACCGAGGTGGCTTCTGCCGACCATCCGCGTTGGAGCCGGACTGTCCGGCTGAAACACCTGTTCCTGGTCCTTTTTACCACCCGAGAGCTGACAGTGCTAGCCGGACCATCCGGGTTGGAGCCCGGACCGTCCGGCCCAGTCTGGGACTTAAAAACCTCTAGACCTTTAAAAAATTCTAGAGAATTTCCAAAAATTCACGAATCTTCCAAAACCTTTCTAGAACCTTTTCCAACCTTCCAATACTTCAGAAACGCCTCAAAACTCATCCAAACTCAAATCAAGCCTATGAGGGTTTTAATTCCCGAGAAAATCCACATTTTACCCAAATGCACCCAAAACTACACAAAGTTGTCCATATACTCATCACATGGATTCACAGTACGACTCAAGAACCACATAACACGTCATGAGTTAAGTCATTTCTTAGTTAACACCATCTTTTATGAACATTCCACCATCAATATCCATACTATTCCATTAAATCACAAAATGCTCATGCTCAAGCGAGCGTAATTATGCACAATTTCATTGCCATAGCCTATATAGCAACTATCACCACACTTGTTCCCATCAACTTTCACCTTTCATTACCAATGCAATGCAATATGCGTCTGTTCACTATGAGCTCATACCGGTATAGCTAGAGTGTCACCCGTCGATGCACACTCTTGCCCGTCCTGAATCAGGTGGGGACCAATTCCTCCACTCCCGTGGAGTGCCTACTTTCGTAGGACTTAGGGCTCATGGGTCTGATCTTATATCTTTCTCACCGATTTGGCCTAAAGCACTCCGGACTAGTTATATGATCATTCTTCGACCCAGCCTATGCACATGAATGCAGATGAATACAACAATTCAACACTTGCCACTTACCATTTGGTGATCCATAGCTCAAGAGCATACACAAATCATACATTCACATCCATGTTACAAGAATCTAACATGATATTAATAGAAAGAAACATAGCACAATCATGTTTATTAGGTTAAGCATGTACTTGCATATCATCAATCACAAATTCATTATGAAAGTGCAACACGTCATACTTGAATAACATATACTTACAAATACAGAAAGAACCTCTTTAAGCATTAGCATCTATCACCTCAAGGCAAATACCCATTAGAAGTAATATAATTATCATATTAAGATCAGTGTATAAATAGAACTAGAACAAAGCTATGGGGCAACTCAAGTTTTAAGATCAAACATATCTCTACCTACCAGACTAGACCAACAACATCATAGCCCAACCATTCCCACATCCATAGCCCTTCCACTAGCCTCTACCATCTTTATGCCCTTACTACTATGTAGCAACCCAACACACGCACCAACTTAGGAGATTTCCGTCTAGTCTATTTACCCAAGTACACATGCATCTCTTATCAATTTCAATCCCCTCCCCTAGGTGAAACATGCATGATGACATACCCAAAAGAATACATATTAGAGATAAGGGATTAGTTGGGGATGGGGAGTCACGCTGTGATCATCATCCCACTATGTACTTGCCTCTTTTATCGAGTGAAGCAATGCGGCGAGGACACCGACCCCAAGACAGTATCACCTACAAGGCACATATCACACATTCACAACCATGGTACCAAACATTAACTAGCATTAACCTTACTACCGTCTAACTCGTACTCTCTTAGAAACCATAAGAAGGTTATCCAACAACTCTTGGGTTAAGCACCAATTAACTTAGAAGTCAACTTACAAACCATATGACATGTAGATTCTACAGGAAATTCTTTAGTCCTATCTAGTTGTACGCTAATTTTACTTTAGTCATTCTCTATCATTAATCAGCCCATTAACATGACACATGCATGTTGTAACGTTATCTGAACATCAAATGTCCCGAACCTATACCTCTTAAATCATGTAACCAAAGTTTGTATTCTCATACTCCACTACCCCACGAAAACACTAGCCAAAGATATACAATATTCACAATAGAGTAAGGTCATGACATGCAACGCAGCCATCTCTGGAAAAAGGCCCTAAAATCTCGATAGCAGCTTAAAATATTCATAACTTTTAAACCACATATCCAATTCTCCCATTCTAGGACTCTATGAAAAACTAAGAACACAACCTACAAATCTTACAACATAACTGAGTTCAATTACCCAACATAAATATCTCGAAATCAAGTTGTAAGCTACTGCACAAGCAAAGGTACCACCATGACCTCATTTCCAGCATCTAATTACTTATTATTCCGCAATGATTAACAACTAAATAGGGAAAAAGCCATTAGAATGGACCTAAAATCCGTTACCAAGAGTTGCTTGACGAGGAACCGAATCAAGAGCAAGAAACCCTAATTTTCCTTTCTCCTTTCTTCCTATTTTCTTCTATTCCCTTCTTCCCTTTACTTCTTCCTTCTAGCCGGCCCTCTTCTCCTTCATTCCCTCTCTTTCTCTCCTTGCGCAGCCGAGTAGCCTCGGGAGGCGACGGCCCCAGTCAAGGTGGCTGGCAGCAGCAGCGAGGTGCCCAGTGGCGGTAGCGAGGTGGCAACGAGGCAATTGGCGGCGGCGGGGGCGGTCTTGAGGTGAGGAGAGGATGGCGCGACATCGGTGGGCGGGAATCAGGCCCCGCCTGCTGTGTGTGCGGCGGGACGTGGAGACACGATGAAGCCGGCGCGTCCTGGCCTCCCCCGACGCTTGCGGTCGTGGCGGCGGCAAGGCGACGGGTGACGGCGACGAGACGACGAGAGGTGATGGGCCCACGTGGGAGGATGGCAGCGGCGACGACGCGAGGTAGTTGGCGGTGATGGCGATGGTTGGCGAGGCGGTTCGGGCTGGGGCTAGGGCGTGGCCCTCCCGGCTTCTCTTATATTGACGGCTGTGGGCCGAGAGTGGGCCGGGGTATTACATAAACAGACTACTACTAAGCCGATAAAATCATCAAAGTAGTAGAAAGAGAATAAATATACTCTCAACTAGCCGAAGTAGATCGTCTGGCTGATAGAACGAGGGGTAAAGAGACTATCGCTTAGATTAATGTTAATCAAGCCAACCGAACGAGAGTAAAAAGACTATCGGCTAACTAGCAAGTTTCAAGCCGATAGAATGAGAGGAGAATCTAATCTTTGCACGAAATAGCGATACATAGTAATATCAAACAAAGATAGTATTTTAATTAACCAAGTGAGAAAATCGGACTTAATCGAGATAGTACTTACATAGGGTTGTATCCTGAAGCCGATAAAAAAGACGATGCCCAACAAGTTTATAAAAACAAAATATGGATTTCATGTTGCGCAGACAAAAACAAAATACGGATAAAAAACAAAAACAAAATACTTACATGACTACTCGAATGACTTTTTGGCTCCTCGATCCAATTACGAACATTAAGCTTATGTTGCGCAGACAACCTCAAGGTGACAGTGAATTTGATGCTGTAACAACCGTTGTTCTGGGGAAAGCTGGAAAGAGCACCTTGCTTATGTAGGTGACGACTATAGAGTCCATGACCACTTTTCAGATATCATCATCTTGAGAAAAGATGATTTTAGAGATGAAATGGTTGAACTGAAATATCGACTTGTGTTGATATATGATCCAAATTTAGAAGGCCAATGTCTAGCGGAGCTAGCGTAGCGGAGGCTCCTCGCCGGGAGGCTTGGACTTGATGTATAGCATAGAACTACATGTATATGCTCCATATCCAAGCTCATCTCTAATTGGTCATGGACAGGAAATCGTCCTTAACTTTGTTTTCGTGATGGAGGTTCAGGTTGGCTATCTTGGGCGGTGGTCTGACGACGACGGGATTCCAAAGTCGCTCCAATAGGAATGGAGACACCTGCCCAATGGACCAAGTAAAAACTTATCTGCCTTTGGCATGGATTGGACTGAGCAATTTTCTACGGTAGTCGCTCTCTCCCTGCTAGCTGGCTGATATTGCACGCCTCAGCTTTCCAAAGCAGTAATCAGCAGCAACGACCAGAAGCAGAGTATAAACTCTTGGCAATTCACATTGCACGCCTCAGTGTTCATGCCCTCATCCACCCGTTGCCCAAATGGAGATTTTCCTTTCTGCTGTGTGTGCTGAGCTCGCCTCTAGATCCATGAGCTTCATCGTCCAAAAATACTCCAAGCCGCCAGCGATGGCCGTGGAGGATAGCCTACAAAGGATTCTACTCCGGGCGCAGGTCATCGTCGACGAGGTTGCCGGGCGGGACATCTCAAATCAAGGGATGCTCCAGCAGCTGAGCAAGCTGAGAGATGCCATGTACCGAGGTCACCATGCACTTGACACCTTCAGATATCAAGCACATGGACAAGATGAGCCTGAAGATCTGGTTGTGAGTCACTCTTCTACTCTCTCCAAATTCCGTCATGTGAGACGTATGTGCCTTCCGAGTAGCAGCAGGGAGACGGTAAAAGAACTGCAAGTGGTGCTCAACAGTTTGAACACCATGATTCTTGATGTGAGTGAGTTAGTCGTGTTCCTGAAAAATTACCCTCGTTTGTGCCGCCAGCCTTACAGCATGCATCTCTTGTTGGGCAAGTGCATGTTTGGCCGCCAAATGGAAATGCGAGTGGTCATCAACTTCTTGTTGTGCAGACAACCTCATGGCGACGACGAAATTGATGTTCTTCCTATTGTTGGTCCAGGAAAAGTAGGGAAGAGCACACTTGTTGCTCATGTCTGCATCGATGAAAGAGTTCGTGACCATTTTTCACAGGTTGTTTTCTTGAGCGACAATGATCTATTTAGAGATGAAATTCTCGGACCGAAATATGAATTCTTGAACAAACATGGCAGATTGCTAGTTATTGTTGAGTTAGTTGGGGATCTCGACGAAGATGCATGGAAAAGGTTGTATTCGGCTTGTAAAAAGTGCTCAAAAAGTGGTTGTAAAATCATAATTACAAGCCGGACTGACAAGATCATGAAGTTTGGAACAGCGCATGCTCTGATACTAAAAAAACTTTCTAGTGAAGCATATTGGTATTTCTTTAAGGTACTTACATTTGGAACCATGGACCCTGAGATGCACCCAAGACTTGCATATTTGGCCATGGAGATTGCTAGTTTGCTGAAAGAATCTCTACCTACTGCACACGTTACTACAAGCTTGCTGAGAGAAAACTTCAACATCCACTATTGGTGCAAGGTCCTAGCCTTTCTAAGAGGGTACATGGAGCAACATGTCTCCAAAGTCGGTAAACATCCAATTGATCTTTTCGATGAAAGTAAATCCATTCATCTTCCAAGAATGGTTAGCCCTAATGAAGATTTATTTGTTGATATTCATTATGAACCATGGTCTTCTCAAGAGGAGGATATTCCCAAGATAACTCTCAATGATGTCATTTATGGAAACACTAGGCCTCACGGAAAATTTCAGGTCCTCGCATGGAAGTCTCACATACCCCCCTACCGTAACCACATTTCTACTTGTCAGATTCGAGATCTACAGTGTAGTACAACGGTTAAGAGGAAGCGCTCTCTGAATTATTGAATTACATTTGGTTAATTTTGTCACTGTAAAGCTTATGCAGGATTGTATGTTAGATCACATGTTTTTCTCTTCTCTGCTACTAGTTTGTATGCCTAATAGTCCACGTGTTATAGAATAATGCATGACTTTCACGAGCTATATTAATTGGAAGTGCTTGTTAGTGGTTTAACAAGAATCTTAACAATCTTGCGCACTGTTAACTTGATTTGCTCTTCACTTAGTCAACACTCAATAATTAAGTATCAGAAAACAAAGGCTTGAAAGTTTTGAATTTATCACTCCTCAGTCCTTTGCTCTAGGAGGAGAGGCTCTGAAAATGGAGGTGCTACTCCTGCAATTGCAGGTTAAATCTCGACCAAATCCATATCTTTCTTGATCGATAGGTACTTGAGACAAACGGTAACCCTTGACGATAGAGGCGGAACTAAAACCAAATGAACCGTGGTTCACCAGGTATAACATTTAGACTGCAGGATGTCCAATCTTTAAGTTAGGAAGTACACACATAATAGAAAATAAACTGTTGTGAGAACTATCCCACAAATAGAAAACAGGGCTGCCCCTGGTACGGAAGATCGCTCACAGAGCGATCTATGCACCCGGGATAGATCGATGAAACTTCTCGCTCTTTCGCTGGTTGTACTCGTGGATAGAAGGAATACAACACCTGAGAGGAAAGAGTCTGTCCTTCATTGATACTATCCTCTCGTTTTATATAGAAGGGATTGTACAGAGCCATGCAATGACCGTCTTCTCTCCCGACCAGTACTTGCCCGGGGCCTGTCGGTCATTTCTTCCTCGTTTTACATGTCTTACCCCCGGCCTGCTCCCCATTCGAGGACCGTATAGTCATTTCACAGGCTTTCAATCATCCTCCTTACAATTTTACCCTTCCCTTTAGCTCCCTACATGGGGGTACAAGTGGGATTTACACTCATGACGGTTACGAGTCGCCCTGACGCAGCCTGGCGCCTGCTCGAGTTCTCTGACGGGGTGGCAGGCCCGATCGTATGACCTGTCCAGTGCATCCCACGGCCTCTCTGGTTGCTCCGACTCCTCCCTCCGCTTGCGATGCTCCGGCTCCACTAGGCTCCGCGTGCACCTCCCTCGCTCCGCTTGTGTCCTGCGCTGCTCCGGATGTAGCTTCGCGTGTGCTTCGCTCTCCTCTGCTCGATCTCTGCACTTTCATCCTTGGTTTCCCCCCTGGGTGTCCTGCAAAACAGAGAAGAGGCGCGGAGGTGCAGAAAAGCGGGGTTATACCCTCGCTCCCAAGTCGAAGGGGGTACCTACCTTAGACCCACAACAGGAGCCCCTCATTGCTTTGCCATGCCCTTGGCCATGCCACGAGGAGGCCTAAATCCTAGTATCCTCTTGGGCGTGCGGAGCGAGGCTTTCCCCGTGTCTTCCCCTCTTGCTAGCGCGACGGTTGCACTTCTCGAAGTCTTTAATTGTGCTCCCTACCGTGGCACGCGCTTATTGGTCTAGCTCTAAGTCTCGTCACCTTGTCTTCTCACCCAATTGCAGTTACCCATCATGACATTTTAGGGTTCTGTGCCATTGCTGGTCGCCCACCTGCCCACGTCGCTCATGTCTCCTCCTTCTGCGTGATTGGCACCACGTGCCCGCATCCAAAGCCAAGCTGAGTCGCGCCTTCCCTTTTATAACCATGGTGTCCACAGAGTGGAAGGATTTACCTCTCTTTCGTTTTCTCGTTTCACTGCGCTGCCTGGCTTTCGCCTCTTACTCTTGTGGCTTGCTCTTTTTTCTCCCGCCGCACAAGCACCTCGTTCACCATCTCTCACCCCTACTCATGGCTCCCCGCAGTGCCCCCCAAGTGAAGCCGGTCCTGAGCAAGGAGGACGCTGCCGCGCTGTCCCCGGCCTTAGGGTGCACTTCGTTGGGTCCCGACGACCTTGACGCTTTGGCGGCCAAGTTCTTCAGGATGGATGTGACGGACCAAATTTCTGGTAAAAACTTACCAAAAAATGTCTAGAATGCCAACTGTCTAGGATTTCAGTTGCATTCAGAAATAGTACAGCTTGGTTAATTTATTACATGTTACAAAATATTTTACAGCAGAAATAGAAATTTAACCTGGTAATAAAAAGAAGATTACATGCCCATATACCAAGGCAAGCCTGAGTATAATGTAAACCTTAGAAATCGATCTTATGCGAATTCTTGTCTTCTTCATAAATGTCCATTTCTGATTATAAAGTGGATCCTGTAAAAAGAAATAAATTGCCCACATAATGTGGGTAAGTACTGATTGTACTTGCAGGTTTCTTGAAAGAATAACACTATTAATATATGATAACAGGATTCAAGGAATGGTAAAGCTTTATGGTGAATATGCAAATTTTAAACTTTAAAAGTCCTACCATTATTTTAAAACAATTAATAATAATAGAACAAATTCTATCATCTTTCTCCATCCTTATTCATTTACAATCCAAACAACAATTTTTCATAAATTCATGGATTTTGGTAAATAAGAGAGGCATCACCCAGTTGACACAACTTCATATACCCGAAGTAGGGTCCATCGATGAATTTGTTATTAGCTCTACAGAACCTATCCAGCTTTATCCATATAACAGCTCCTTATATGGATGGATGATCAATGTGTCATTCTTATTCATTTTAAACCCAAGTTTTTATAGAAGCAAACGATATCTAGATATTCTCACACCACAGAACAAATATCTAATGCCCTTGAATGTCAATCAAACTCTTGATCCTCTAACCCAAGACGACAAAACACTGTTTCCAAATCTGCTTCTATAGTTTATAGAGTAACGATTCCAGGTGTTACTTCCTCGTACCGACGGGTCCAAATAACAAAACACTGTTTCCGAATTACTCTATATAAATACAATCAACCTTCCAGACTACAGCTTTTCCACAACAAATAAGTTATCCAATCTAACTTATTTGTACAGATCAATTCTCCATTCTTTTCATGAGATAATAAAATTTTTAATATTTTTACCTATACTAGGGTTTTATCAGGGGTTGATTATTTTAGGGTGGCTTTTTAAGGTATTGGGGTTTGGATAAAATTGTACTTGGAATGTATAAATAAATAGCTAGAAAATATATAGAATAAATAATAAATGAAGGAAATGTAGGTATATCAAAATGCATCAAGGATAAGAAAACCTGCCGTATTTGAAGATCGGATCACACTTATTGAATTTTCTGGACATTTATGGCTAATGTTTCCAGAGAGCAAAATTTATCATCTATATATTATAAAAAGAGAGAAACTCGAACAAAAATCAAATATGAAAAGTTTTTAAATAAACAACAAAATTAAAAGGTCTGGGTTAAAAGGTGTTTGTATGATTTTCTTAAAAGAAAAAGGATAGGAGTGTTTATGTAAAAGTAGATATTTTGGGCAGCATAATGTTAGGGTTGTGTATGGGATTGATATTTAGTGATTAAAAATAATATGAAGAATTAATTTTGGAATATTAATATTTTATTTTAAAAAAATTGGATCAATTGAGCTCTAGAGATCGGGGTCGACAACATTTCTCATGTTGAAGTTCCGAGATAGAGCCAATTGAGGGTAAAAAGGGGATTTTTCAAAAGTTATTCTTTTACCACTTAAAAATATGTAAGGAAATTAAAAGAAAAAGGGGTTTTTAGAATTTTAATGTAGGAAAAAGAATAGTATTTTGAATTTACTTTTATTATTTTAGAATTTTATGAATTTTCTTGAATTTAATATGATTTTTGTTGAATGTTAATGATAAAGAGGAAAAGACCTTATTTATTAATTAAAAAATTGATATTTATTTTTATTTATTTTTATAAATATTATTTATGGTATTTTTATTTTACATAATTATTACAGAATTTAATTATTATTTTAATATTTTTAGTGAATTTGGATAGCATTTTAGGTTTTTAAATGAAAATGGGAAAAGAAGAAAGGGGATGAACAGGGTACGGTTTGGGGAGAATCTGAGATCGGAAAGGATTGGATGTAGGAGCGTGAATTTAAAGGCCAAATTCTTGCAATTGGGGTCAAAACAGACCTAAGGATGGCCGGAGTTGGGCTCAGGGTGGTTTATATTGGCCGGACGGCGAGCTGGAGGCGGTGGTGGTGTCGGGTGGTCGTCAGCGATGAGCTCTGGCGGCCTTCGGCTTGGGGCAGTAGTATAATTAGCTTCGCGGTGACTAGTGGAACGTTTTTTCCTTTTGGGTTCAAGGCTAAAAGTGGACGGAGTAGTGGGGAGAGGTGCTGCCGGAGTTGGAGAAGAAGATGAGCGTGGCGGCAGAGTATGGTAGTGGCGGGAGGTGAATGGGTTGGAGGAAGGAGCTTGGTGTGTTACGCGAGCTTTAAGGCTCTATTTATAGGTGAGGAAAAGGCGGCGGCAGCTGGTGCCGTGTCAGGGGCGGATGGCGGAACAACAGCGAGGAATCCGCGGCAAATGCCGGCAGATTAGGCTTGAGAAAGTCGTATATAGGGTTCGGGCTGTCGAGGGGGATCTGGATCCTTCAATACCACGGTTGGCGGCGAGTTACAACGGTGGATGCGTCGTTTTCCGGCGAATTCCGAGGGCAGAGACGGCGGCGCCGGTGGTGGAGAAGAAAAGGCAGTGGGCGGCGGTTTGAGGAAGACGTGGCTGCATCAGGGTGGTTGGTTTGAAAATGAACGGTTAAGATTAGAAGAGATGAATCGGTATGGTGGTATGGTCAGTCATCCAATGGATCTTGATCCAATGGTCCAAGATTGGCGCGGTTACTTAATGGTTTAAGTGGTCTGTGCTAGGCCATGGGCCTGAATGGGCCTGTTCTGGCCGAAAGAGTTAATAGATTTTAAGAATTTTTGAAATAGAGTTAAGGTTTCATAAAATCATAATTATTTATAGAAAAATCATAAAAATGTGAAACTGGTTTCTAAAAATTTATAAAAATAAGGGGAATTTAAATATAACATAATATTTAACATTTATAAGGTCTTTAAATTAAAAAGGAAAAAGGTTTCCTAGGATTTATTTAGGGATTTGAAAATCCATAGAGAGTTGTAGGAAGCTCAGAAAAATATAAACTAAATTTCTAAAAAATTCAGAAAAATGAGTAGAATCCAAATATGAAATAATATTCATTAATTTATGGGATTTTTATTTTTAGAAAAAGAGAGGTAGGGTATTTTCTTTAGAGAATAATAGGTGCTTTGTTTAGAAAATTATTTAAAATTTAGTAATGATTATAAGGACATAATTATAACTTTTTGCGAAAAATTTTTAATACTAAATTTGAAATTTTGGGTATGTTACAACGGAGCTTTCGCAGTGGACACCCAATGGCATAGTTCGCATGGCGGTCTTTGGGTAGGCGTTCGCTTGCCCAAAGACGTCTTGACCGGCGTTGTTCTCGCTTATCGAGGACGCCTTCTGGCAACCGAAGCAGCAGAGAACCGGCGAGGGGGGCCGGCGGTCCTACTTTGGTTTGCTAAATTTCCAGACGAAGCGGCCGCTGGTGAAGGAGATAGGAGGCCGGTGGATGCAGCGCTGGTACTACCAGACACTCGACGGCTAGGACTCCCTGCTCCGCACCTCTATCGGTCCTGTCCGGGCCATTCAGTCGCCCAACTTGACAGCGACGACCGAGGAAGAGGAGCTCCTCACATACCTGAAGGCCCCCCGCCATTAGAGTAACATGCGCGATTTGGTGGAGGAGTTCTGCCTCTGCCGCATAGAGCCCCTAGCGAGGAATCCCCTTGTCACCTTGGAATGGTCCGAGAATGGGACACTGTCCGTTTACCGGCCGCCAGCGACCCGCAACCTCGGGCGTGGAGCGGCGGAGAAGCGGGCGCATGGGCTCCTTGGACCCTGCACGCCCGTGGAGTACAAGGCCGCGATGAAGGCGATCGGGGCCGCACGTGACGCCCGCTTTGCCGAATGGGGGCCTGCGTGGTCCCTCAACCCAAGGGCGCTGGGGACTCCCCCCGCCCAGCGAAGTGGGCCAGAGTGACCCCTGCTCGCCCATTGCAGGCCGTGCCACCCGCGGACGGGCGCAACGACGCAAGAGAGGATGACGATGACGACCTCGACACAGATGAAGAGGTGGTGGAGGAGGGGGGACTCCTCCGCCTCTGCTGCTGCGATGTCATCGGCTCCAACGCGCGCTAGCAGTCCTTCCCACGGCACCGGCCCGTCCGGAGTGCGCTCCCCCGAGCTCTTCTTCCTGAATATCCCGGTGGGTAGATTTCATCGACCTGGATGGTGACGAGGAGGTGAGCAGCCCTCAATCGGAGGGAGCGCACGGCCCTCCCGAAGGGGCAAGCGACCCTCAGCCGGAGGGAGCGCGTGGCCTTTACTTGGAGGCATCCATTCCCGACACTCCCCCTGGTGCCGAAGGTCTGACTCCTGAAACTTTTCCAATGGGCTCCCTAGGCGGCTTCGACTTTTCTGGGCTTGATCAGGAGGTGCACGCAGGAGGGGGTGACGCGGAGATGACGGACACGGCGACGCTCGCTGCGCCACCCCTCGCGGAGCCGGCCGCCGAGCCGGCCGCCGAGCCGCCAGCCCCTTCTACCGGCGATATTCCTCCTATGGCCGTGACTTCCTCCGCCGTGGGCGAGGGGATTCCTTCTTTTGGGCTGCCGACCGCCAGGGGCTTGCCGGGGGCTCTTCCAGCTTCACCTCCGCCCCCTTCCGTGGCAACGCCCTCTAACCCTGCCCCATTAGCTTCGGTCCCGAGGCCCACCCCTAGGTTGACTTCCACAGCCGGGCTACGATGGCTCCATCTTTAAGAAAGATACGCGGAGCCTTCCACTTCGACTCGGAGTTTAGGCGCTTTTTTAGGGGCCTTGACGACTTTGCGCTATGCGACGCCTCAACGGGCATCTTCATAAAGGTGCTCACCCTTCCCACTTCCTTCGCATATCTCCCCGCGCGGTGTTGTTTTCACCTTCACCCTCTTTCTGCTGCCTTTTGTCGTAGGGGGCCTTTGTCGCGGCAGAGATGGCTAAATGGGTTCGGGCGCAAACCCGCGTCTATGCCCAAGAGGACAAGACGATCGCCAAGGCCAGGGGGCGTGTAGAGGAGCTTGAGGCAGAGATGGTCCGCCTGGAAGGGGCCTTGCGGACATCCATTGAGGCTCTGGCAAAGGTTCAAGAAGAACTGAGCCAGAACCAGGATTTGGTGGTCCGGAACGCCGAGCTGGAGGACCTCGTGTCTTCCATGAAGGCCAACCTCGCGGCCACGGAGCAGGCCCGTGCTACGGCGGAGCGGAATGAGAAGAAGAAGGATGACCGCATCAAGGAGCTGTAAAACCTCCTGAAGGTGGAGGAGGTGGGAAAGGAGATGCTCAAGTAGGCCGCGAAGGAGCACCCCAGGCAACTTGCCGTGGCGAAGGGTGAGGCTCAAGTGGACCTCATCAACGCCAAGTGAGCAGAGGAACGCTGCGAGGCTGCCCAAAAGATCCTGGAGACCCTTACCTTTAGGATCCAAGGGGCGACTGATGCCTTCCTTTAGCAGCTTCCCCGACTCGGGATCGACGCTTCGAGCTGAACCCCCGCACCCGGCGCGGAGGCTATCAAGTTCCTCCAGAACTCTGCAGGGTTGTTAGGGAGCTCTGTCATGGTCTTCGGCGGCCACTGCGCCCGGTTGGCTCTCTAAAGACTGCCTAGCTCCTTGAGGTGAAGGGTTGCTCGCACGTCCAAGAGTATTTCGGCGCCACCTCTGCCGCTGCCGGTCACCCCGGGTTTTCCAACCTTGTTTCCTCGGGGAAGCCTTCTCCTTCCGCGACTCGCTTGGCCTCCCGCTTCAACTCCGATCTTTGGAGCCAACACGGCGAGGCAGCCGCGAGGCAGTTGGTGCGCCGGGCTCGAGCGGCGATGGACGCTTCGAAGGCTGCGACCAAGGTGGGGTCGACCGGTGAGGCGAAGGACAAAGAAAAGCAACCTCCTTCGTAGCTCCCCCTCTTGTAAACCCTCCGCCTGTAAGCGAACTTACTCGAATATCATACGGAATTTCTACACTTGTGCTCCTTTTTCCCTTTCTTCTCTTTTAGTAGCCTCGCTTGAACTTCGCGGGCCAATTACTCGCCTTCGAGCCTTTCGCATCGAGCTGACGAGAGACAGCGTGCGCTAACGTGCCTCGCCGCATCCGTTCGTCTGCCAATTAATGATGCTGCGCATGGAGTCATCTCGGTTCCGTCCCCAATTTATGATCGAGCGTGTGGCTGTGACGCTTGGGGTTTCGCGTCCTGTTCCTCCCCGACGGGATTCTCCCCAGTCTTCAAGGTTCCGTGCGTCGATGCATCTCTTCGCCTTTTGAGGATCGGCCTCTCCGGCGCCGCTTGGCCTACTCACTTCTTGCTCTTTATATAGACGTGGCGGTGCCACTAGTGGCGTCACTTCCCCCCGCTTCACGAACCCTGTCCCTCATAGAGCGCTATCATGTCTGCTTATCTCTCCGGCTTCTCTTCCCTTTCTTCCATCATCTCCATTCCTGCTCTCGACGATGGTCCGGCGCTCGCCAGGGCCCTCCAAATTAGGCTTTCCACTGAGGCAGGGGGAGCGGGGGCCATGTCGGTGGCGCAGCTGGTGCTGCCGGCGCGGCCCTTCCTGTCGCCGCCGTTCTTCCTGGGGAGGACGCCTTGCATGCGATCATCATCTCCGACGGGGAAGATAATGACGCCAACCTCCCTGTGCCACCGTATTCCCTGGCTAGCTCCGTCGGGAGCAACGACGTCCCGGTGGTCAAGCCAGTTCGCCTCGGGCGTGCCCGCTTCCGTTGAGTGCCCGGCGGGAAAGGGCTTCGCTAAGTTTGAATGAGCGGGGGCTCTCATGACGTTGTCCCTAGCCCCTAACTGCTTCGACGAAGTATCCCCTCTTTTTTTTAGCCTTGGAATGTATGTATTATCCGGTGCTCCAGCGAAGCAAATGATATCGCTTTCGTTCCCATTATCAAGTGTTGAAAAATCCTCTTTCCACGTCTTGTTAAACTTGAGCGACAATTGCGTGTTTCGTCGTTGCGAAGGGGTGGGTGGGACGTTAGCCAGACCAAGCATTCGAAGTGAAGCTAGCGCGTTGGGCCTTAGCCAACGGCGAGTTCGTCGAAGCGAAGGAGTGGGTGGGACGTTAGCCCGACCAAGCACACGAAGCGAAGCTAACGCGTTGGGCCTTAGCCAACCGTGAGTTCGTCGAAGTGAAGGAGTGGGTGGGACGTTAGCCCGACCAACCACTCGAAGCGAAGCTAATGCGTTGGGCCATAGCTAACCGCGAGTTCGTCAAAACGAAGGAGTGGGTGGGACGTTAGCCCGACCAAGCACTCGAAGGGAAGCTACGGAGTTGGGCCTTAGCCAAGTGCGAGTTCTTCTAAGCGAATGAGTGGGTGGGTCGTTAGCCCGACCAAGCACTCGAAGCGAAGCTATGGAGTTGGGCCTTAGCCAACCACGAGTTCGTCGAAGCGAGGGAGTGGGTGGGACATTGGTCCGACCAAGCATTCGAAGCGAAGCTAACGCGTTGTGCCTTAGCCAACGGCGAGTTCGTCGAAGCGAGGGAGTGGGTGGGACGTTAGCCCGACCAGGCACTCGAAGCGAAGCAAATGCGTTGGACCTTAGCCAACGGCAAGTTCGTCGAAGCGAGGGAGTGGGTGGGACGTTAATCTGACCAAGCACTCCAAGCGAAGCTAGCGCGTTGGGCCTTAGCCAACGGCGAGTTCGTCGAAGCGAGGGAGTGGGTGGGACGTTAGCCCGACCAAGCACTCGAAGCGAAGCTAACGCGTTGGGCCTTAGCCAACGGCGAGTTCGTCGAAGCGAAGGAGTGGGTGGGATGTTAGCCCGACCAAGCACTCGAAGCGAAGCTAACGCGTTGGGCCTTAGCCAACGACGAGTTCGTCGAAGCGAAGGAGTGGGTGGGACGTTAGTCCGACCAAGCACTCGAAGCGAAGCTACGGAGTTGGGTCTTAGCCAGCTGCGAGTTCGTTGAAGCGAGGGAGTGGGTGGGACATTAGCCCGACCAAGCACTCCGAGCGAAGCTGATGTCGTTGCACTCGCCTGGGTTTTGTAACACACCACATTGCATGCGTGGAGACACCAGGTTTTTACATGGAAACCGTCGGAGGGGAAAAAAACCACGGGTGGGGGCACCAAGCGTCCCCTAGTTGTAACTTGTTTTCATTGATGGACATTTGTACAGGTTTTTTTTGGCACTATGGGTAAAACCTCTTGAGCACGTCGGTATTCCAGGTCCTTGGCACTTCCTCGCCGTCCAAAGTGACGAGCCTGGGAGCGCCCTTTGCCGTGGACTCTTTGATGATGTATGGTCCTTCCCATGTGGACTCAAGCTTGGCGAACGTTGGGGTTGCTCTTTTAAGCACCATGTCTCCCAGTGCCAAGTCTTGTTTCTTAACCTTTTTGTCGAAGCTTCGTGTGGAAGCCTTCGCGTAGGCTTTCACAGTGACTAGGGCTTGGAGTCTGCCTTCCTCCGTCAGATCGTGTGTGACGTCCGCCTCTTCTTGTACTGGGCCTTTGATAATGCGGAGGGATTTGGCTTAGATCTCCGCAAGTGAAACGGCTTCTTCTCCGAAGATTAGCCTAAACGGGGAGAATCCGGTTGCACATGATGTGGAAGTGTGGGCCGCCCAGAGAACTTTAGGAAGTTCGTCGGGCCCCACACTCTTTGCGGAGTTATGAAGCCTTTTCTTGATGCCGTCCAAGAGCAACCCATTGGCCCTTTCAACTGCACCGTTTGCTTGTGGGTGCCCCACCGACGCGAAGTAGATCTTCGTTCCAATACCTTCATAGTATTCCTGGAACCTTTTGGATTCGAATTGGGATCCGTTATCTGTGACAATTTTGAATAGGACCCCGTACCTGCAGATGATTGTTTTCCAGAAGAATTTGGTTGTAGCCTCTGCCGTTATCTTCGCTACTGGTTCTGCTTCAATCCAGCGGGAGAAGTAGTCAATGGCGACGATTACAAATTGGAGGCTCCCCCTGGCTTTGGCGAGAGGACCAACGATGTCGATTCCCCACTTGGCGAAGGGCCAGACCAGGGGTACTAGATGCAACTCGCTGGGTGGTGCCTTCTTTTGTTTTGTCATCCACTGGTAGGCATGACAATGTTTGACTAAATGCTCCGCATCCTAAAGTGCTGATGGCCAGTAGAGGCCCATTCTAAACACTTTGCCTGCGAGGCAAGCCCCATCGTGTGCCTCGCATAGGGCCTCAATTCCATCTTCCTGAGATATGCAGCGAAGCCACGGGACGCATAGTCCGCCGCGGAATAGGAGCCCCTCGATTATGGCGTATTTCTTTGCTCGGGTTTCTAAGCATTTTGCTTGTGCTTCGTCTTGCGGGGAGAGCGCCGTAGAGGAGGTAGTTGTATATTTCCTTCCACCAGTCGTTGCCAGTCGCCGGAGTTATGAGGTTCACTTGTGGGGAGATTGATGGGGCACGGAGCACCTCGAAGAATACGGCTGAGGGTAGAGTGCCTCCGGCTCCGGCCGCCTTCGCTAACTCGTCGGCTCGCTCATTTTGCACCCTTGGAATTGCTTGCACAGAGAAGCCGACGAAGCTTTTTTCCATCGCTCTGATCTTCTCAACATACTCTTGGAGCTGTTCATCCTTGACTTGGTACTCCCTGGAGACATGTCCTTCGATGAGTTTTGAGTCAGTTCGCAAGATAGCGCGCTTGGCGCCCATGGCTCTCGCCTTACGGAGCCCCAAGAGGAGCGTTTCATATTCAGCTATGTTGTTCGTTGAAGGGAACTCCAGCTTCACTGCGAATTCTGCCTTTTCTCCTCCTAATGCCGTGACGATTGCCGCTATCCCGGCTCCGTTCACGCCCCATGACCCGTCGGAGTTGATGAGCCACACGTCTGCATGACTCTTGTCTTCTGGCGCCTGTGATGTCCATTCTGCGACAAAGTCTGCCAGAGCCTGGCTCTTGATTGCCGTGCGCGGGACGATGGATAATTCAAATGGGGCCAGCTCGACAGCCCACTTGCTGACGCGTCCGGAGCTCTTGATTGCCGTTCGCATTTAACTCGCGGTGACATGCGGGACCCGCAGCATGCCTGTGCGCGGCGCAGCGCAATCTGCTTTGGGGTCTGAGCCCCGGGCTTCATAGCGGGAAAGCTTGGGCGCGAGCTTACCAGGCTCGGGCGCGAGCTTATAAGGCTCGCGCGCACTTTCTGCTAAGCCAGAGGTAAGAAAGTAGGCCGTGTACTTTATGGGCTGCGTACTTTCCCCAACAGGTAGCCCTCGAGCCTCGAGCGGGACAGAGATGTCCTGCTCAGAGGTTTTTTGGTAACTGCCCTTTCTTGTGCTACTGCTTCTCCGCCCTCTCAATCTCTTTGCCCTCTGTCGTTCTCGCCTGCCGACCTTCTCCCTCCGATGGCGCCTTTCACCCGGAGGGTCACTTCCAAGGACACCTTGAAGAAGTTGACCGCGGCCGGCTTCATCGACGTCGGCGGCTGGAGGACGGCTAGCGAGGAGACGATCCCCGTGCCTGAGGGCATGGAGGTTGTCTCCTTCGAGCTCTTCGCCATCCACGGGCTCCGGGTCCCGGAGTCCGACTCCCTCGCCGCCATCCTGGCCCAGTGCGGGATCGAGTTGGTGAATCTCAATCCCAACTCGATCCTGTCTCTGACGATCTTCGCGCATCTCTGCGAGGCGTTCGTCGGAGTGGAGCCGACGATCAGTCTCTTCCTCAACTTCTACGAGCTGACCACGACTGGCGAGAGCGACGCGGCGAGGTGCGCCTACTTCAAGCTGCGCCGCGACATGAAGCCCGCGTACCCGGCGTTCAAGGCCAAGGAGAACGTCGGGGGTCGGCGTCACGGTGGTATTACGCCAAGAAGCACGGCGAGTGCGGGCTCTGGTTCGCGAACGCGAACCCTGGGAAGCTGATGCTACCGCGCCCTTCGCTGGAGTCGGCGGAGGTAGTCTCAGCAGCCAAGATCCAGAAGCTGGTCGGTCAGGGACTGAACGGCTACGACATCGTAGCTGATTTCATAAGGAATCAAGTGAGCCCGCTGCCAAAGCGGGTTCACCCCTTCTTCAGAATGCACGGGTAGGACGATCTCAGACGTGAAGGCAACTCCCGTAAGTTCTTCTCTCGACCTTATGGTTTTTCGCCCGAGCTTCTTTTTGGTGCGTTCTAATGTCTTTCCCCCTCTTCCGCAGCCTTGCCTCAGGCCGATGTGGTTCGGACCGTGAGGCTCCTACTGCCCGTGAACCATAACGAGCCATCAGGCTCGGGACTCGGAATATCCTCGATGAGGTACGCACTCTTGCGGGCTCAGCACCATTTGGATGGCTTTCCCCGGGCGCAGGCTGATGTTTCCTTGGTTTGTTCGCAGGGGAAGGCGAATGAGGAGGCCGGGAGGTCGGTGCGCGCCCCTCCAGCGGATTCGATGGACGGAGCGAGCTGTGAGCACGCAGCCGCCTCAGAAGAAGCGGACCAGGGTCTCCCGACGGGACAAGGTCGTCAGCGCGGGACGGCCGCCCCGACCGTCATCCGCGGCCAGGAGGTCGGTGCGCGCCCTTGACCCTTCTTCTTTTTCCTCGTTGTCGCGTCTCTCGGTTTGACCGTGGTATTCCCCTTTTTTTGATTGTTTTTGTCGCTAGTTGCCACGTCTGCCGGGGCGGAGAAGGTCCTCCGGTGCGGCCGGAGGAAATAGCCCAGGAGGGCGAGCCCCACCTGGAGCACAAGAGGTGCTGGGGCTCGGGGGCCTACTACCTCCCGCCGGTGGTGCGCAGCGACGTTCACTGCCAAGCCGTGACCGTGGAGGTGGAGGCGGACTTCAGGTCGCTGACCCTGGCACCGCTCCGCGTCGAGGGGCGGACCACGTCCGGGTGGCCCCCGATCGACCTCAATGGCCTGCCAGAGCTCTCCTTTTGTTCGGCTGCCTATCCCGCCGCTGGACATGAGTGATACACTTTTGTTCGGCTGGGACTGGCCGTTCCGGGTCACTAGTAGCTAGCACCATCCCGGTGCGTCTGTCGAGCGTGGCCCCGCTAGTCACCGCGAGATGGATCGTGGCAACGCCGGCGTGGGTCAAGTGGCCGATGCTCACGAAAGTCGTCAAGGGAGTCCATCGGCCCGCCTGTTCGGTCGATCCCTCGCGAGCGATCTTCGAGCATGAAGGTGGCCAAGCTGAAGGCAGACTTCGGGGTGCAAGCGGACTTTGCACCCGAGCCGTGCCTCCTGGCCATCGAGGCGGCCAGGCCCACGGGGGAGGTGGCCGAGCTTGCGGAGGGGACGACTAAGCCCACGAAGGCGGTGGCGCCGGCCTTGGCTGATGAGGCCGGGGTCGAGCCTGCGGAAGAGTCTTCAAGGGAGTCGAGCAGCTCTGGCGCGGCTCGGGCGACCTGGTTGTGGCGTTGCCCCTGCCCAGGCACGCAGCCCAGCCTTTGCTCGAGGCCGAACTTGCGGCAGCCATGAGACGGGTAAGTACCTCCAGGCGTGGCTTTTGAAGTTTTGTGTCGACCATGGTTTTTTCTTGTTCTTGAGCTCGTTTTCTTGGTGTAGGCCTACCGCGAGGTTGTTTGCCTCGCGTGTACGTCCAGGGCCAAGCAAGAGGTTGAGCGGGAGCCCTTGAAGGCGGATGGCAAGCTTAGGTGACAACGAGCTGAAGCCATGCGCGCCGAGCTGGAGGAAGCTCGTTCGGCCTCAGTCCAGACCGTGGCTGTGGAGGCTCGCGCCACGGCAGCAGAAGCGGCCCTTGCCGTGGCGCGGGAAGACACCGGGGAGGTATCCCGTCGGTCGCAGGAGGCCCTTAAGGCCAAACGTGACAGCTTAATCGAGCTTGAGGAGCGCCTCCGATCAATGGAGGTGTGTCGCGCGGCCGAAGTCGCTCGTGCGGCAGAGGAGCGCGACCTTCTCTCCGCGGAGCTGTCCCGGGTGAAGTCGGCGGCGGCTGCGATGGAGGATCTCCTGAAAACCCATCGGGATACCGTCCGGGAGTTGGAGGCGGCCAACGAAGTGCTGCGAACTGAAGTGCGGGCCACCCGAGGTGATCGGAGGGCCCTTCTTGAGCTTCAGGATCGTTATGACGAAGCTGCGGCTGAACTTCGTAAGCTTAGGTGCCAGCCAGTAGATCTTTGTATCATTTTTCTTTTCTTTTGTTATGGTCTTTTGAAAAGTAATGTATTTGTTTGTTTTGCCTCCTTCTTTTGTCGCCCTTCCTGCATGCACAGAGTAAACACAAGTAGTCGCATAGGCAAATAGAATTTTAAAGATCGGGGTATAACCTTTATCGATCGTAGCCCCGAGCCATGGCCGAGCCTCTAGATAGATGGTCGGGCGTGGCTTAGAGAAGATCGAAAAAATCGACCCTTAAAAAATCGACCTAGCCCCCGAGCCACGGCCGAGCTTCTGGACTGACAGAAGGTCGGTCGTGGTTTAGAGAAGATTAATTTTTTTGAAAAAATCGATCCTAGCGCCCGAGCCACGCCCGAGCTTCCGGATTGACAGAAGGTCCGTCATGGTTTAGAGAAAATCATTTTTTTAAAAAAATAATCGACCCTAGCCCCCGAGCCACGACCGAGCTTCTGGATTGACATAAGGTCGGTCATGGTTTAGAGAAGATCAATTTTTTAAAAAAATCGACCCTAACCCCCGAGCCACTGCCGAGCTTCTAGATTGACAGAAGGTCGGTCGTGGTTTAGAGACGATAAATTTTTTGAAAAAATCGACCCTAGCCCTCGAGCCACGGCCGAGCTTCTGGATGGACAAAAGGTCGGTCGTGGTTTGGAGAGACCGCGACCTTATAACGAAGCTTATGGCCCATGTTCTGCTTCTTTGCAAGAGTTTTGGGGCTCTGGAGTTATCCCGGGCTTCAACAGTTTTATACGGGCTCATGGTATAGGGCCGGAAAGCGTTTGTCCGCGCGGGGTCTTGCTAGTGCGATGGATATCGGCTTACCTGTGTGCAAGGGAATCCCGGGGGTGTAGCTTCTTCATAGCCGTTATCCTGCCGATGTGTGCTGAGGTAGCCCGAGCTTTCTCCTAAGCTCGATCGTAGGTTAGGTTTCTAGGGATTGTTGGGGGTTTACCAAGGCGAGGCAAAATTTAAAATAGAAAGGGTTAAGAAAGGAATATTATGACCTTGGCTCAAGCGTAGAACCTCCGGAGTTGAGCTATGTTCCAGGAGCTATTGAGGACTCTTCCGTCCGGCATAGCCAGTCTCACAGCCCCTAGACGTATAGCTGATACGACCGTGTACGGACCCTCCCACCTCGGGGTAAGCTTATTGGCGTTGGCCAGGTTCTGAACTCGTCTCAGAACCAGGTCGCCAACTTGCAAAGTCCGGGTCTATACCGTTTTTTCCTTGTGCCGTCATAGGGATTGCTAGTATGCTGCCGCCCGCAGTAGCGCTTGCTCGCGGCAGAATTTGGATAGGTCGAGATCCAATAGTCATTCCTCGTCGTGGTCGATCTGACCTGTAAAATCAACACGAATTGAACTGAGTCTTAGCTCGGCTAGTAGGACCGCCTCCGAGCCGTATACGAGCCGGAATGGAGTTTCTCAAGTAGCTCGATTAGAGGTTGTCCGGGCTGCCCATAGCACCGAGGGTAATTCCTCTACCCAGCTTTGGCGCTGTTCGACGAGAGTGTCGTAGACTCATTGCTTAATGCCCTGCATGATTTGCCCATTCGCACGTTCAGCCACGCCGTTGCTCTGTGGGTGAGCCACCGAGGCTAGGGCAACCTTCATGCCGAGCTCTTCGCAGTAGTCCAGGAATAGCTCGCTTGTGAACTGTATCCCATTATCAGCGACCAACTTACTCGAGACGCCGAACCTTGCCACTATATTGTTTCTGAAGAACCTTTTGGCCGTTTGGGCTGATATGCTTAACACTGGTTCGGCCTCGATCCACTTAGTGAAAGTGTCGATGGCAACGAACAGGTACGTGCACACCTTTAGGCCTCTAAGGAATGGACCGAGTATATCCATTCTCCATGTCGAGAATGGCCAGGTCAGCGGGATAGTTCGTAGCTCATATGCTGGCTGATGGGACATCCGAGCATGGTACTGGCAGGCCGGACAACGTTTTACTAGTTCTCTTGCGTCGGTCAACGCAGTGGGTCAGTAGTATCCCATACGGAAGGCCTTGTCCACTAAACTTCTGAAAGAGGCGTGCGCCCCGCAGATCCCGTCTTGGATGTCTTGGAGGAGAAATTTGCCTTCCTCCTAGGTCACACACTTGGAAAGTACGCCGTTAGAACCTCTTCGGTACAGCAAGCCCCTGAGTAATCGGTAAGATCGGGCTTGCCTTTGGAGCTAAGATTTCCTAGCTGTGTCCTGTGGCAGTGTCCCATGCGCCAATAACTGGACGAATGGCGTCATTCAGGTGTCGCGCTGCTCTAGGAACGAAACGGTACCGGTCGTTTTGGTCGAGGCAACCGTCTTCTCAGGGGCATCTTCTCCGGAGGGAATAGAGGGCTTTAGTAGGTGCTGCACGAGTACCCCCGCCGGGGTGGTTTCTTGTGAGGAGCCGAGCTTTGCGAGCTTATCGGCTAGGCTGTTAGCCAGTCTGGTTACATAGCACAATTCGAAGTTCGTGAAGTGTTTCTCTAGCTTTTTCACTTCTGCCATGTATCGCGTCATTGAGTCATCACAACACTGAAACTCCTTGTTTACCTGGCAGACGACTAACTGCGAATCCCCTTTCACTGTTAATCATTTTATGCCGAGCGCAGTGCATGCTTGTAGGCCGGCTAGGAGGCCTTCGTACTCCGCAGTATTGTTCGTTGCTACAAAATGAAGCTTCTTGGCTTGCAACTTGATCGCTCAAATTGGCGCGACTCATCAAAGAACATGGTCCAGTGCGCTTCTTGGCTTGCAAGCTCGGGCGAGCCTCTGGAAGGGTCGGTCAGCTCGGTCCATTCAGCCAAGAAGTCGGCCACAACTTGGGACTTGATCGCTGTCTGTGGGACGAACTTGATATCAAATTTACCAAACTTGACCGCCCACTTTGCGACTCGCCCGTTTGGGTCGGGGTTTCTAATGATATCCCTTAGCGGGAAGCTCGTTGGAACCGTAACTGGATGGGCCTGAAAATAGTGACGTAACTTTTGTGAGGCCATAAGCAAGGTGTACAAAAGTTTTTGGACCTCGGGATACCGCTTCTTAGGTCCATGCAATACCTCGCTTATATAGTAGATGGGTTGTTGTTTGTCCTCGCGTTCGACTGTACAAAAGTTTTTGGACCTTGGGATGCCGCTCCTTAGGTCCATGCAATACCTCGCTTATGTAGCAGATGGGTTGTTGTTTGTCCTCGCGTTCGACTGCTAGTACAGCACCCACAGTCTGCGGGGCAACCGCCAAGTAAAGGAGTAGAGCTTCCCCGAGCTTTGGCGTGGCTAGGACAGGAGGCGTGGGCAGATAGCGCTTTAGCTCGCTGAAAGCGGCCTCGGCTTCTTCTGACCATTCGAAACAATTGCGCTTACGCAGGATCTTGCAGAAAGGTGCGCTGCGCTCGCCGAGACGAGATATAAATCTGCTGAGAGCCGCCATCCTCTCGGTGAGGGCTTGCACCTCCTTCGTGCAGGTTGGCGATCTCATATTCTCGATGGCTTCGATTTTTTTGGGGTTAGCCCCTATGTTTACCTTTCCTATCATATAACCGAGCAACATCCCGGACCGGACACCGAAAACATACTTTTCAGGATTCAATTTGACTTGATGTTTCCTGAGATTAGCAAATGTTTCCTGAAGGTCGGTTATATGATCCCGCGAGACCTTGCTCTTTATAACGATGTCATCTACGTAAACCTCTACGTTGCGTCCTATCTGATCAGGGACCGTCTTCTGCATTAACCGCTGGAACGTGGCTCCCGCGTTCTTTAGGCCAAACGATATGGTCGTATAGCAGAAGGTACCAAAAGGTGTCACGAAAGCTGTCTTCTCTTCGTCTTCTCTAGCCAGCGTGATCTGGTGATAGCTCGAGTAGGCGTTCAGGAAGATCATGAGCGCCGAGTCTGCCATTGCATCGACCAGCTGGTGTAGCGCGGCAAGGGAAAATTATCTTTGGGGCAGGCGGCGTTGAGGTCGCGATGGTCAACGCACATTTGCCATTTCTCGTCCTTTTTCTTGACAACGATTGGGTTAGTGAGCCAGTCGGAATGCTCGACTTCTCGGATGAAGCCAGCTTGGAGAAGCTTGCCAAGTTGCTCCCGTATGATATCGGCCTTCCACTTGGGAAAGCGTCGTAGGGCCTGACTAACAGGCTTTTTATCAGGCTGAACAGTTAGCCTGTGCTCGATTACCTCCCTTGGGACTCCGGACATGTCGGCGCTTTCCACGCGAACACGTCTGCGTTAGCTCGGAGGAAGGTGACGAGCTCGATTCCTATTTGGACTCGAGGTTGGCCCCTACGTTGACGACCTTAGTAGGGTCGTCCTCGGAGAAGGGGACTGCCTTGGTGGCCTCCTGCGGCTGCAGGGCCACCTTAGGGCGAGTCGGCGGCCACTCGCCCTTGGCCGAGCCGCGCTCAGGGAGCTGTCCGACCATTGTTAGGGCCCTCTCGTCGCAAGCCATCGTGGTCTTGTGACCGCCCTTGACCGCGATGACCCCGTGAGGGGCCAGCATCTTCAGGCAGTGGTACCGTGATGGGTAGCCGCTATGAATTTGGGCAAGGCGGGGCGACCTAAAATGACGTTGTACGGTAGCCCGGAGTCCACCACCTCGAAGGTGACGTACTCTGTCCGAAAATTCTGGGGGGCCCCCGAACGTTATGGGTAGAACGATCTGCCCGATTGGTTGTAGGGACAACCCTAGGACAATGCCATGGAAAGGAATGGTCATGTCCTTGATTTTGGACCGCGGGACTTGCATCTGCTCCAGGACCTGAGTTGTGATGATGTCCAGGGAGCTTCCACCATCTACCAGCACACGATTGACTCGTGTGTTGCTGATGGTATGGCAGAGCACCAGCGGCAGGCGCTGGGGCCTCGTCATTCCGGGGGGACAATCATCCCGGAGAAAGTGATTGGCTGGTTAGACCACCGCATAGGTGTGTCTCCAGGCTTACCCCTTTCGAGGTGGTAAACCTCTCGGGTGGCTGCCTTAAGCTCGCGACGCGAGCCGTAGACGGACGCGCCGCCGAAAATCATGGCGACGTGCCTGCGAGCCTCCTGGAAGGCATCGCCGTGGCCGCCCCGGGGCGTCCGATCATCCGGGACCCCGTTGTCGGGGAGCTCGGGCATGGGGCCGCGTTCGGCGTAGAAATCTTCCAGTCGCGCTAACCACGTCCTGCAGTTACGCAAGTCGTGGCCGTATTGGCGATGGGAAAGCGAAGGCGGTTGTTTCGGGGTTCGCCCTGGGCGGTCGGGACCGGGCCGGGAACTTCGCCCCGTCCTCGCCCGCACCACGGCTGTTTTCGCCACCTGCCCGACGAGCTGGCCGGGGAGCTGGTCGCTCAGGGGGAGCGGGCCTCTCGGGCTCCACCACCGCGACGTAGTTCGGGGCGGCGGGCTCTTCTTCTTCTTCTTCTTCTTCTTCTTCTTCTTCTTCTTCTTCTTCTTCTTCTTCTTCTCAGCGTCGCCCTTCTTGGAGTCTGCTCTAGTTCGGGCCGCCGCCTTCTCCTCCGCTCTGCCTCTCTCGCGTTCCACCACCTCAGAGGCGTTGATGTATCTCTCCGCGGCGCGAAATATATCGGCCGCGGTGTGGACCGGGTGGAGTACAAGATCCTCGGTGAAGCGGGTATTCCGTACCCCTCCTTAAAAGCCTCGATGATGGCCTCGTCGGAGATCGATGGAATAGTGTTGCACACCTGGACGAACCTGCGGACATAATCCTGCAGGCCCTCCCCCGTCTTCTGGACCACAAGCTTGAGGTCCTTGGGCTTTCTAGGGCACGCATAGCAGCCCGAGGGGATTCAATGCCAGAGCTGACGCGTTAGCAAGCTTAACTGCATCCCATCAAAGACTACGATTTCATAGTAGGCGCCAGAACAGTGTTCTTCCCTCGCCTGGTATACCTTCCAGTAAGTTTGTCCGGAGCGTTTCTTGCAACTGTTCCCAGCTGCGTATAGAACCTCAGCGCTGGTTAAAGAGCCAGGTTCAGGCTATTCCCTCCAAGACGGCAGGGAAGTAGTTGACCATAACGGCCTTATTACCGCCGGCGACCAAGATGGTGATAGTATACACGGCAAGGTGTTCCTCGGGATTCTTGCTCCCGTCGAACTTCTCGATGTTCCCGGGTTTGAACTTTCGGGGCCAAAGAGCCTCGCGCAAAGCCCGGAAGAAGTCTGGTCACCCTGGGACAGCCCCGCTGTTGCCAACGGGGGGCCTTCCGTCCGGAAGCGGTCCAAGGCGGGAAAATACTCCGCCCGGAGTGCGCTAGGAAGCGCCATCTGCCGTGGATGTGGACGCTGTTGGCGCGGCCGAACACTCTAGCCGCGCCGCCTTGAGGTGCCACTGGTGCGCGATCGGGCCTAGAGGTGCTCATCGAGGTCCCCGGCGAGTTCCTCTAGGCCGTCCGCAACCACGGCGTCTAGGTCGGCCATAGTACATCCACGTAGATCCTTATCCAGGTCACGCATGACCTGGGCAATTGCCCTAACCCGTTGCTGACTGCGCAGAACTGGGTTGGTGACAGTAGTGGTGGGTGAGGGCGCGTGCGTGGCGCGAGTGGCAGGCGTCGGGCCGGTGAACCGACTACGGATATCCGCCAAGGTCCCCCTGACCGACCCAGCGAAGAGGCTCCACGCGGTCTCACGCCGGCGGTGCTCTTCGCCTAGGTCGGTGTGCGCCTGGTGCGGAGTCCTTTCACTTGACGCCACGAAGACGTGGCGTGAGGCAGGCTCCCGCGAGGGGGGCATGCCAGTGTCACCCTCGGAGGCTGTGCCGTTGGCACCCTCGACTACCATGGGTGTGCTTTGGTCCGCCATCAGCCCTGGTGGGCCGGGGCGCCAATTGCGTGCACAGGACCGATCCTCCTTTTCGGATAGGGCCACGAACGTGCGTGGGCCATCTGGCTGTGGCATCGGTGGCGGCGCCTCTAGTCCCTCCATAAGGGTCTCGCTGACATGAGTCAGCGAAGCGCCGCCCTAGTCGGGCAATGCTTGGGGCAAACAGCTGCGCCCGAGGTGGGCGATGCCCCTACCTCCATCTCGTTAGCCTGGGTTTCGGCGAGGAAACCAGCTTGCCATCTTTCCTACGACTCATCGACGTCATCGAGTTCGTCGCAGTCGTTGAAGTTGAGGTCTAAGCCCTCGTCGTCATTGTATGACAGCAAGGCCATCCTCGACTCGATCGAGAGGAGAAGACCGCAATCGAGCCCCATGGTGGGCGCCAGCTGTCGACGACTGGGAGGTGAGCCTCCGCAGACCGATAAGCAAGGTGAAGGGGTGTGCGAGACCCGAGAGTGGCCCTGCCTCCTGGACCGAGGCCCGGCCGCTGGCTGGGCGCCGCCGAGGGAAGTGACGAGTTTGTGTGCTGGGTGACACGGGGTGTTTTTATCCTGGTTCAGGCCTTCACTGTCGGATAACAGCTCTACGTCCAATCTTCGTTTAGTATCGAGTTTAGACGAGTACAGGGGGTGAGACCGAGCTTTGAGAAGCCTGGGCTCGAGTACAATAAGTGCTCAAGACATTATGTGTGTTCCTACAATACCTGGAGGCGAAGAACTACCACCTAGAACTAGAGATCCTACACTAGTGCAAGTGCTCCTGCTCTAAGGTGGCTAAGTGCTCTTCTGTCTAAGTCTATCTTTGTTGTCCCTTCTTCGTTGTGGCCTGTGCGCCCCTTTTAAAGGCGGCTTCTAGCCACTGTAGCCTGGTTTCGGCCCGTTGCGAGGCACCGTGTTGCCCCTCGGTCACTGGCTGTATCCTTCTGTTTCACCGTGCTGTGACATGGCAGACGTACTAGTTCTACCGGATATTCGGGCGTGTTTTCTCAACTTGCTAGGATTGGTGTTCGGACCGCCACCTGGCAATACGTGTCTTTCTCTATAGGGGCGGATGGTAAGCTGACCGTTGACACGACCGGCCACCAACCCGCCAGCGGCTTGTGTCAAGCGTGTATCGGTATTGTGTTCGCATTTAACTCGCGGTGATATGCGGGACCCGCAGCATTCCTGCGCGCGGCGTGGCGCAGTCTACTTTGAGGTTCGAGCCCCGGGCTTCGAAAGCCCGGAAGGCGAGAGACCCGAGCTTCAGAGCTGGGAAGCTCGGGCGCGAGCTTATAAGGCTCGCGCGCACTTTCTGCTGAGCCAGAGGTAAGTAAGTGGGCTGTGTACTTTATGAGCCGCGTACTTTTCTCAACATTATTATAGTCTTAGAGAAGTGCCGTGTGGATCTTGCCGAACGCCAATATAGACCAGGTCGAGAGCGCAGGCCGAACCATGGGAGCACAAGTTCCTTCGTCGGGATCGCAACCAGATGAAGCAGCTCCACGCCATGGTCAACGTCACCAGCGGCCATCCAACCCATTACGTACGTACTCAACCTCGGCAAATACTAAAGGTATATTTTGACATTGCATAAGGATTAGTAAAAGTCTACTTTTGACTACTCAATTATGGTCGTCAGTGATTTTTTTTATCACTGAAAATCAAAACTAGTAAACATATGGATTTAGAGATAGTCTCTTTTGATTGGTCACCGAAGTAGCATATTTTTGACTATTTTCCTTAAAATGCTTCATAAAAAATGAAAATTAGATATTGGAGTTTTTATAATTATCTGATCCCAATTGATTTTTTTCCCCAAATTTTCTACAAATTGGTCGCATTTTCTACTATTTTTTCAAACTACTAGAAAATACTTGTCGGGAATTGGATTACGCTCTGCCGATGTCATCCGACCTCACCCCTATGCACCCGAGCATGTTGCCCTAGGCTCCTGAGCCTAGGAAGGCCCTGATTGCCCGGCCCATCGGTAATCGGGCTCTATTTCCCTGGCCGAGCTATTTCTAGCTTGGTGGCCCAGAAGGCCCTGGCTATCCGTAGCCCGAGGCATGATCCCGTACAGAGCTCGGACTCTCCAAGTTTTGGATAGCCCGGATAATGTCTTATCCGGGTAACCCACAAGTTTTCATGCAGGGTACGAGTTCATCTAAAGACCTAGCTTGGCGCCCAAGACAAGGACATCTGGTTATGGAAGGATTGGGTTTGTCTTGGAGATCAAGTCGGAAGCGTATTCGGCAAAGACTTCACCGTATCCATAGTAGCCGCCATGCTAGACACTATAAATACCCCCTTGTACCATGCCTTGTGAGGAATCTGATCCTATTCACCCCTGAGATCTCACATCTCATATACGTCTAGACATCGTATGAGATCATCATCTCGTCTAGGTTAGATACATAGCCTGATCTAGATCCCGCAGCCTCTCCTAAAGCTCGGATCATGATCTTCTTTGTATTTTGTCATCAACATAGTTAAGAAAAGGATGGAAGCAGGGTTATTACCTCCACCGCGAGAGGCATGAACCAGGGTAAATCGCTGCCTCTTTGTTCCTTATGATCTTACCACCCCGAAGTTAAAGTCTTGACGAGGAAGGATTGGTTAGTCCTCATCAATAAATAATCTCAGTGAAGGACCTGTTCCTAAGCATCGACAGCTGGCGCCCACCGTGGGGCCGACTATCGTCCTCTGCAGCAACGTTCCTCGGCGATGGCTATACCACAGGATCAGGATATTATCCGTCCGCCCGATGACTTGGGAGGCGAGGAAGCCTGTATTCTCGACTTCAAGATCGCTGTAGGAAAGGGCTCGGAGCATGTTCCAGAGCCTTCTATAGGAAAACTTCGTCAGAACTCGGAGAACGTTCCCAAGCGACTGGATGATCCCGCTGTTGACCTCGACAGCGATGACGGCAGGGCCCTAGGGGTCTCCCCTAAGGCCCCCCAGTCGAGACCTGTCAGGTAGGTATTTCAACCGACCGTTAGGAAGGTCTCAAATTTCGTATCCATCTTCAGAAACGTCGACAACCTCGTCTACTACTCTGCCGGCAACTTGGACGTCGACGTCCTCGCTGCTTCTTGAGAAGCCAAGGGAACGATGAGCTATTCAACCGTTCATCACCAGAGAATCATCAAGCCACCAACAAAATTCAAAAGATCTCCATGCGCCGGGCACCGTCCGAGAGGACGTCCAGTTTGTCCACGAGTTTTGTTCAGCCATCAGGAGTGGCAGTATGTTGTAAAATGGACATCCAGGCCACATACCAACTCCGTTTTTGACGTTCTACCACTCTACGGAGAGCTAAGGAGATAAGATTTCCAACGGACCCGGTCGAACCTCAAAACTCCTTACGGATCAACGGGAATCAATGAAACAAGATCACATCTAGAATCAGGTCGCGAACCTCAGCAAACTCTGTTCCAGTCCCCTCGACGAGCCCCGCGCTCGGGGACTGGATCACTTCGCCTCGAGCACGTCATCGCTCGTGCGCACGTGTTTCGGTCCCCTCGATGAGCTCCGCGTTCGGGGACTGGATCACTTCGCCCCTAGCACGTCTTCGTTCGGGCGCACGTTCTAGCCCCCTCAACAAGCTCCCCGCTCGGGGACTGGATCACTTTGCCCCGAGCACGTCTTCGCTCGGGCACGTTCCGGTCCGCTCGAAGAGCTCCGCGCTCGGGGACTAGATCACTTCACCCCTAGCACGTCTTCTCTCGGGCGCACGTTCCGGTCCTCTCAACGAGCTCCACTGACGGGGATTGGATTACACTCTGCTGACGTCATCCGACCTCCCCCTATGTGCCCGAGCAGGCGAGCATGTTGCCCTAGGCTCCTGAGCCTAGGAAGGCCCTAGTTGCCCAGCCCGCCGGTAACCGGGCTCTATTTCCCTGGCTGAGCTATTTCTAGCTTGGTGGCCCATAAGGCCCTGGCTATCCGTAGCCCGGGGCGTGATCCTATACAGAGCTCGGACTCTCCATATTCTGGATAGCCCGGATAACGTTTTATCCGGGCAACCCACAAGTTTCCATGTAGGGTACGAGTTCATCTAAAGACCTAGCTTGGCACCCAAGACAAGGACATCCGGTTATGGAAGGATTGGGTTCATCTTGGAGATCAAGTCGGAGGCGTATTCGGGAAGGACTTCACCGTATCCATAGATAGCCACCATGCTAGGCACTATAAATACCCCCTTGTACCATGCCTTGTGAGGAATATGATCCTATTCACCCCTGAGATCTCACATCTCATATACGCCTAGACATCCTACGAGATCATCATCTCGTCTAGGTTAGATACACAGCCGAATCTAGATCCCGCAGCCTCTCCTAGAGCTCAGATCATGATCTTCCTTATACTTTGTCACCAATATAGTTAAGAAAAGGCTGGAGGGTTATTACCTCCACCGCAAGAGGCCTGAACTAGGATAAATCGCTGCCTCTTTGCTCCTTATGATCTTACCACCCCGAAGTTAAAGTCTTGGCGAGGAAGTGTTGGTTGGCCCTCATCAACAAATAAGCTCGGTGAAGGACCTGTTCCTAAGCATCGACAATACTGGATAACATCATAAACTTCATAGAATACTATAAAATACAAGAAACTTTATGGTCTTAGAAAGTTATCAAGAACTCGAATATGCAATTTAGTTTAGATTCTAGATAAATGTTTATGCAAGCATTTAGGTGAAACATCACACAGTTTAGTCAAAATAGATATATTTCATATTTTGAGGACCATGTTTATGCAGTTTTGGTTTTTAGGGACTAGAAATTATCGATGACTTAAGTCGAGGGGTAGGTCAAAATAGACTTTTCATGTATTAAAGTGACAATGAAATAAAGAAAAGTATAAGAGAAAATGACTTAAAATATCTTTTATAATTGCTCCATATGGAAGACCTTTTTCATATTATAATCTACAAAGCAACTAGGGTGTTACAAATTTTCTCTCAGTATTTCGGCATTGGCCGTCCAATAAAGTGTGGTATATCGAGATGCCCTCAAAATAAGTGTAGTACGTCGGGGTGCCATGAGCAAGCATTGTAATAGTACCATAGCTAATGTGAACGGGCGAACATAGCACTTTTTTTTGTAAAAAAAAAATTGGCAAGAGAGCTGCCTATATCATGCTTAAGGAAGGAAACAGCTCAATAATACAGGAAAAGAGAAGAAGTAATTACACACAAAAAAGTAAAATCCCCAGAGAGAGAAACTCTAAGCATATGTGGCCCTCGTCCCATCCTGACCAGGCAACGGCACTCTTTGAAACAACCAGAGGGAACACGTACGGATCACAGTGAATCCTAAAAAAGAAGCATGGACTGAGTCATTTTCTACGGCAATCGCTCGATCTCTGTCCGAGTTTTGTCCATCAGGCCTGGCTTTCCTAAGCAGCAATGATCAGAAGCAGAACATAAGCAGGTCATCTTCAGAAGCACCGGCTTGCACGGCTCAGTACTGTTCATTCCTAGCTAGTTGCCCAAATGGTATATTTTTTTTTCCTTTCTGTAACCTTGGGTGAACTCGCTACTAGATCCATGAGTTTCACCATCAATAAATTGTTGATAATTAAGCAGTTTAGACCAAATAAAATTGATGTATGGTGCATGTTTTTTTCCCTAGCCAAACAATCGTAAACATGCACTAGTTTAGAAAGAATTGGGTTCTAGACATCTTTTTTTTTCTCTATTTGGAACGTCAAAATATTAGTTTGTAGTGGTGGATTTTAGGTGGACAGAGAAAAACTTACTATAGTTCTTGCTTTACTCTTCCTGTTGGGTAGAGTTGGGCGAAGAGGGACTCAATTACATTTTCACCAAAATTTTTTTGCAAAATAGCATGTGGAGAGAGTAGGGACTAATCACAAATCTTAGAACATGTTCGATAGTCGTATACATGTATACATGCATAGAACTACATGTATATGCTCCATATCCAAGCTGACCATCTCTAATTGGTCATGGACAGGAAATCGTCCTTAACTTTGTTTTCGTGGAGGTTCAGGTTGGTTATCTTCGGCGGCGGTCTGAACGACGGGATTCCAAAGTAGCTCCAATAGGAATGGAGACACCTGCCCAATGGACCACGTAAAAACGTACCAGATGGCGTAGGTCTCACGGTCGTACCAGATGGCGATGGTAAAAACAGATGGAAAATGCAAAGTCAACTGGCCAAGAGTGTGTTCACCGGCAGATCAAGGTGGTTTAGGTATTCTGGATTTGGAAAAATTCGGCCATGCGCTGAGGCTACGCTGGCTCTAGTTTCAATAGAAAACGCCTAGCCGGCCTTGGGTGAATTTTCCCAACCCGTGCAACAACGGTGACCTTGCTTTGTTTGCTGCTTCGACTAGGGTGATCGTTAGAAATGGGAGGAAGGCTCTCTTCTGGGACTCCTCCTGGCTGCTACCATTTCCACTGCGCCTAGCCGCCCCGAGGATCTATGCCTTATCCCACAATAAAAGGATCTCGGTTTATGACACGCTCTCAAATAACGCTTGGATGCAGAGGGCACGTTGGCGCCTCACAATGGCTATTTTGCATGAGTTCTTCACCATCTGGGAGCATCTTTATAATGCTGATTTACAGCTTCGGGAAGAGGTGGAGGATGAGATCATTTGGAAATGGAATACCAATGGAACTTACTCTTTGAGGTTAGCTTATACTTTCCAATTCGAAGGCTCTACAAAAACATACTTTGTGCAACTCATTTGGCGGGCTTGGGCCCCTGTGAGATATGTAAGCTGTTTGTCTGGCTGCTGGCTCAAGGGCGCCTCTGGACAGCCGATAGGCTCCGGAAGAGGGGATGGCCGCACTGTCCCAATTGTCATTTTTGCAAAAGAGACGAAGAATCGGCAAAACATCTGTTCGCTTATTGCCCTATCATCAAAATAATTTGGGCAGAAATTGCCAGATGGGCTGGCTGTGTAACCCTTTGTAGGCTGGGATGGGACTTATTGGTTTGGTGGGAGAAATGCTTAGGTGTGGTTCTTTTCAGAATACCATGATTTGCGCGTATCTCCTTATCTCATTTACTTGTTTGACTTATCGGGATTTTTAAAAAAATTTTGGATTCCCTTCTTTTCTATCTCGAAGGCGTGTCTTTAAGCTCTTTAACACAAGTCAAACGAAACAGATCCAACTCTCGAGGCCACATCGGGAAGCAAATAAGCAAACGAGATAAGCAAATGAGATAAGCTGAAAAGAACCACACCTTAGTTTCAGTGGTCTCTACCCGCAGAAAAGGAATTCACTCCATTCTAATCCTTACTTGTTGGGAGATACGGCGTGAGCGTAATAAGTGAATTTTCAACAATAATTCCCTATCCCTGAATGTTTTGGTTCAGAAAATCCAAGATATTGCTAGATTTTGGGCTTTGGTGGGAGCTGAGGTGTTGCTTATTTTTTCCGTGAGATTGTCCCTCTAGTTTTTTCCTTAGCCTTTTGTTTTTTTCCTTTTGCCCTTGGGCTTTTGTAACTTTTCTCCTATCTTAACACATGGTTCAGCTTTTCAAAAAAAAAAAAAGATGAATCAATGAGTCAGTAAGCAAAGACCCACAAGTCAAGAGTAATGTCAAAGGTCCTGAGCATGGAATGGATTGAGCCAATTTCTACGGTAATCGCTCTCTCCCTCCTAGCTGGTTCATATTGCGCTCAGCTTTCCTAAGCAGTAATCAGCAGCAACGACCAGAAGCAGAGTATAAACTAGAGCAATTCACATTGCACGCCTCAGTGTTCATGCCCTCATCCACCCGTTGCCCAAATGGAGATTTTCCTTTCTTCTGTTTGTGGTGAGCTCGCCTCTAGATCCATGAGCTTCATCGTCCAAAACTACTCCACGCCGCGGGCGATGGCAGTGGAGGATGGCCTACAAAGGATTCTACTCGGGGCGTAGGTCATCGTCGACGATGCTGCCGAGCGGCACATCACAAATCGAGGGATGCTCCAGCAGCTGACCATGCTGAGAGACGCCATCTACCGAGGTCACTACCTACTTGACACCTTCAGATACGTAGCTCATGACGAAGAGGATACTGAAGAAGATCAGGTTGTGAGTCACTCTTCAACTCTCTCTAAATTCCATTACGCAAGACGTCTCTTCTTCTCCAGTAGCAACAAACAGGCTTCAAAAGAACTGCAAGAAGTGCTTGAAAGTTTGAACACCATGATTGTTGATGTGAGTGAGTTAGTTGTGTTCTTGAAAAGCTACCCTTGTTTGTACCGACAGCCTTATAGCATGCATCTCTTGTTGGACAAATGCATGTTTGGCCGCCAAATGGAAATGGAAGTAGTCATCAACTTCTTATTGTGCAGAGAACCTCATGGTGACCACGAATTCGATGTTCTACCTATCATTGGTCCCGGGAAGGTGGGAAAGAGCACTCTTGTTGCTCATGTGTGCAATGATCAAAGGGTCCGTAATCACTTTTCACACGTTGTCTTCTTGAGCGACAATGATTTCAATGATGAAATGCTTGGATTGAAAAATTGTTCCTCGAAAGAAGATGGTAGATTGCTGGTTGTTGTTGAGTTAGTTGGGGACCTGAATGAAAATGCGTGGAAGATGTTGTGTTCTGCTTCTAAAAAGTGCAAAATGAGTGGTACAAAAGTAATAATCACAAGCCGATCTAGGAGGGTCATTAAGTTTGGAACAATGCAAGCTCTAACACTAAAGCCTGTGTCTCATGAAGCGTACTGGTATTTCTTAAAGGTGATTACGTTTGGAAGCACGAACCCTGAGATGCACCCAAGACTAGCATATTTGGTCATGAAGATAGCTAAATTGCTGAAAGGATGTCTCGTTGGTGCTAACGTTACTGCTTGCTTGCTGAGAGAAAACTTTGACATCGACTATTGGTCCAAGGTTCTAGCATTCTTGAGATTGTACGTACAGGAACATATATCTAAAGTTGGTGAACATCCATTTTATCATTCAACGAAAATAAACTCACTTTCCTTCGAAGAATGGGTAGAACTACTGGAGATTTGTTGGTTTTTCAGCAGTATGAAACATGCTCTTCTCAAATGGATATTCCCAAGATAACAATTCAGGATGTGACGTACGGAAGTGTTAAACCTGTTGGAAAATTTGAAGTCCTCATGTGGAAGTCTCACATACCGCCCTACCGTAATTACATTTGTACTTGCGAGATTCGAGAGTCACGGTATAGTACAGCTATTAACAGGAAGCGGTCTCTGAATTCTTGAATTAGTATATGTTAGATCAAAAAAAAAATTCCTCTCTGTAATTAATTTATATGTACACTCCATGCGTTAATAGAATAATGCATGTTAGAGCTAAAATATGCCTTACTATAGGCAATACTCGATTAAGTATCAGAAAAACAAAGGCTTAAAAACTACATGGCAGTCTAAACTCAATCCTGCTAACGGTGTTAAATACTTGCAAGTGGAGCCTCCTGACAACATATTATCAGTCCCCTGAGTGGTGGAAAGAGCACTTATCCTTATGTCTTGTTTAGTGAGGGTGATTTTAATATGGCAAGCGCCACTCTTATGGGATGGAGGAGGTAGTACTCTTCGTTCGGTATTTTTTTTTCAGTTTATATGGTTCATAATTCAATTTGGGTTTATATATAGCTAGAATTATGTTCGACATTGGTAAATACCACACGGTTTTAGTATGATACTGGCAAATACCATTTATACCAAAGACGAATCTCTACGTGTGCCCACCACCAACAGGCCAGTGAGAACTAAGCACAACACTTGGCACTTCGCAGGCATAGGCAGCAGTGCAGCACCACTTATACAGTTATACAAGGGAGTCTGGAACATCATTACATCAAGGGTTAATTAGATACCCCACTACTCATTTTCAAAATTTGAAAATTGCCGCAGCTCAAATGCTCAATACAATATCATAAAATTGTCACTATTTACATGCGAAAATTAGATCCGTACCATTGTGCGGTTCTCAAATCACATTTCCAACTAGAATACAGATGTGGCATACTTTCTGGACTATTTTGCTGCTGCCTCTATTTTCCGTTTCCTCTCTCCCTTCCCATTGCAGGGAGGGCCCTTATCGAGTATAGAATAGTCTTTCTTCTTATGAACAAAATTGGCTTCTTATTTTAATGGAATGAAATAAATATTCAGGCTTTCTGACATATAATCCCCTAGAGGGGTTAAGTACATAAGATGTGAATAGTCTTTTTCAATGCAATAAAATAAAGCAACATCATGTCAATTTTTTTTTGCTAAAGAGGTATTTCCATGGCTTTGCCTTGGTATCATGTTTCTGTTGTATTCAACGATCTGGGCTGATTGTTTTTCATATAAGGTTGTCTTTAGTGGCCTCAACAAATTTAACTCAAGAGACCATCGTTTTGGCTGGTTCTGCTAATTTGTCGGCTCAGCAAATCTCCCTCCTCTTTAGCAGACTCAGCAAATTTTACTTAGCATCTTCTCTCCCATATAAATCCATTTATTTCTTCCTACCGCCGTCAACTATCATGAATTTTCATGGTTTTCTAACTGCAGCCCGGTAGCATAATTAAAGTAATATTCAAGCATAATTTTCATAATTAAGTCACCACAAACATAAATTAGCATAATTAATTTTACATAGAGTATCACAGACATAGATTAGCATATATAGTGTATCATAGCATAATTAGCATAACTAATTTTCCATATTTCACCAATTGACCTTGGGAGACGTATCACTCTCCCAACTGTAGTAATCGTAGCCCATTAGGACATCGGACTCATCGAAGTCCTGCTCCAGCTCTAGGTAGAAAATGGCATGGCAGCTGTCTCCCGACGTTTTGGCCTTAGGGCAGTCCCAATGGGCCACGTAAGCGGTATCTAAGCAGTTTCCATACTATGCCACATAGGCAAAAAGCTGATGTGGAGAGTCATTAAAAGAAGAAAGAGAAGAAAGTGATGTCTCATGCAAGACATCACTTTTTTTATTAGACCAAGACACATAGACACCACAAAAGTGCCACTGGGACTCCAACAATTTCTTTGGCACGCGCATTAGTGATCTACTTTGGATTTTCTGCGCCATATGAGATCCAATTTGATGCTATGTGTGTGTGGCTCTGCTCACACCGGATCACAGCACATGCATGAGTAATGATTTTGGATTACTAAACATACACACTACCTATTGGAGATTTGCTATAGACATGACATAATAAATACTCTATCTCTCCTCTCCAATCCTCTAGACATTGCTATACACACTACTCATTGTGATTGCCCTTAGACTCAACACCATCAGGGGTTCACCGTAGAGCTTCGATGGCTCAATTCCCACTGCATCAAGTTGCTTCGCAACCCGATCAACGTCGGCAAGCGCGGAGCTGACCCGTAGAGAGGAGTCCCATCTCGGTTCCACCCATCATTCACAATCGCCATCAAGTCAGTGACCTTTTCGATCTAGGCTATGGCTCACAAGGGTTGTCCTCAATTTATTGGCCTCCTTTTGCTTGTCCAAACGGTATCCAGCCATTCCATATACTGTCGGCCTCGATTTTCGGTCCAACCGGGGACCGGGTGTGATGTCCTGCACCAGCCCAGGATCTTGCTGGTGCATCACATATTACAAACGCTGGATCATTTCATACACGATTCAAGTGATCACACATATATTTCACAATAAAATAAATAGGGGCTCATTGTTTTGGTTTAGGCCGGATAGGCCGAATATTACATTACCAAAAGGAGAGCTCTTTAGCAGAGTTCATCAGCGGAAACAAAAGACGATAACACGTTTCAGAATCCAAGGCTGTGCCCATTCCCGATCAGGCAAGCGACTGGGATTCCCCTAGCGCCCTTCTTGGTCGTCATCTTCCTGGTAGTCTTCGTCCTCCAGGGAATCGTATGGATCTTCTTTGTCATCCTCACCTAAAAGAGTGAGTGGGTGCGAGGGTGAGCGCGCAATCAAACCGCGCTCGCGAACCAACACCTGTCCTAATACAACATAATGATACAAGGCCTTTTTGGTGGATGGTTTGGTTATTTTCCTTTGCCATAAAGCCAATTTTACAATAAGTAGATAATTAAGGAAGGAACCTATCACTTAGCCATTTAAACCAAGTTAAAAGATGTATTGTGCTATATACGCGAGTCGTTTATCATGTGAGTTTCACCACGGTACACCGCATCCATTGCCATGGACTACAGGTCCCAAAGACTGACGGATCCATCCCATAGCCATGGGCATGGTCCCCGAAAGATCAGACCAGTACCCATAACAGGCGTACTGTCCTAACCAACTGGCGAGTCCGTGCCCATACTTACAACTGGCGCACGACTCTCAATGTGGCGGCAGACTCACCCTCTTAGCCAAGAGGCGTGATCGCCTTGAGCTCAACTAAGGCCGGGATCCAAAGATCCAAATAATCATCAATTCAATAGAGTATTTACCAAAATTCGCACCCAGGCAGAACTGGCACCCAAGTGCATGAGTATTCTCCCGTCTATTCCGATTACGTTGATAGTCGAGATCAGCGACCAACTATACCATTGCACCATTGATAGCATAGCTATACCGTTGCAACGTTGATAGGATCGATCTGTCATATCTATGCCGTAAATCGTTGATAGGCAAGGATCGACCCATTTGACCTAGACCAGCAAGGTTAGCATTTTCAATGACTTATTAATCGAGGAGTTATTTGCTAAAGCCTTAAGGTTTTCAAGGATTCAAGTAAATGAATATTATCAAGGGGTGGGGTTCATGCTTATTATAACATTTGTTAGCAAATGGAATTGTAACTAGACAGGCTCTAATAGCATCACATTGCAAATATAATAATATGGGAAAGTAAAGCATGCATGATTCATAATTTAAATCAACATAAGCTTAACCAAAAATTATGGGTGAGAAGTATGAATTTAGAATGTTGGCTCACCTGGATCTTCGAAATCACAGTCTTGAGGATCATCCTCGATTGGCGGATTTTCCAACTCTTCGTTCTCTAAACATAACGAATAATAATGCACCACGTATTAACATCTCACTCAAAAATCCAAAATGTTATGGGGATGATCCTAAGGCTTTCATTCTGTTTTCTATATTTTTATTTCTCCTATTTCCTCTAAATAGGAAATCTATGATTAAAATCCCTAATTTATTTTAAGTAGGTGAGATATTCATTTATTTTTACATATTGGGTCATGCCTATATGTCCAAAATATTGGAGAGGCAATAATCTACCCTTATAATAGTTTTCCCAGAGAAAATAACAATAAAAATATTATTTAGTCTAGGTTTGGTATTTTTCTGGATTTATTTAAACTAGAAATAAAGTCTCATTCTATAGTTCTTTAATTAATCACAAGCATAAAAATATTAAAATGGAGATTTTATAATTTCACTATGTCCAGAAACTCAGCCTAGTATTTACTGAATTTTTATACCATTTTATTACAAGCCATTAACTTTTTTTAGAAAATCAAATATGCATCCACAGGTTACTTTAATATCTAAACACTGGAAAAAGGATTATGAACAAGAACGGCGAGGCGGTGGCGAACGCGGCGCGAAGCGCCCAACACGCTGCTGCAAGGTGCCCACGCCATGAGGTGGGCGCGGTCGGGCACAGCCGCAGTGGTGGCTCGTTGGTGGGCTCGGGACCCCACCGGTCGGTGGCACCAGCGCGGGCGCGAGAGCGGCGGCTGTCCGTGGCGTCCCACGGGTCAGCGACGCGCGGTCGGTGTAAACCTGACATGTGGGTCCTAGACCCACCTGTCAGCCTCACACACGGGTTAGCGGGATTGATTAAACGGGGGGAACACCGTTGCGGTGGGCCCCGTTGGTCAGCGAGAGGGGGGTGACGCGGGGTCCGGCGGTGCTGACGTCGTTGTCTTCTTTCCTCTAGCCGGGGTCCGGCGATCCTTCGGCGTCGTACTGGCGGAGCTTCGGTGTACTAGGGTGCTACTTCGAGATTCCTACGGGTTCATGGGGACGAACCCTAGGACGTCCTAAGGTGGCCTGGCCGGCGGCGAACCGACGCGGCGGCGCGACACGCCGGGGCGGAAGAAGGCGGCGGCGAGCAAAATGCACGGCGCTCCTAAGGTTTTAGTGCAAAGGGGAGCTATGGGGAAGCATCAAGGGGACTTGTGGGAGTGTACCGTGCTACGGGTCGGCGAGGAGAAGGTGCGGTTCGGCTCGACGGCAGTGACGCGGACGTAGCCGAAGCAGGGGAGACGGTGCGCGGCTACTCCGGGGCGTCCTCGGTCGTCTGGCTCCTGGGAGAAGGTGGCAGGTGCTCCGGGAAGGGCGTAGACAGACGGAGGGCCTCTAGGTTGCGATGGTCGACGCGCAATCCGAAAGGGGGCGGTGAGCTCCGGCGGCGATGGAGGAGCTCCCCTGCACAAGGCGGGGGAAGGTAGCCCGATTGGGCTTGGTTAGAGCTCGAGGAGGAGCAATGTGAGCGAGGGGGAAGGTCGGCCGAGGGGATTTCTCACCGGGGAGAGGTCTCGGCGACGGGGTGGCTCGGACGACGAAAATGGGGCAGAGGGGGAGCACGGGGAGGCGAGGCTGTGGCTTATAAGTGCACGGGGAGGAGCAAGTGGCCCTGGGGAAGGGAGTTAATGCGCGCGTACGGGGAGATCTCGGCCGGGAATGGCCGTGCGGCCGGCGAGGCGGCCACGTGCGGCGGCCGTACGCGGAGGGGCAAGGAGGGAAATTCGGGCGCGGTACTTGGTTGCAAGCGAGTACAAGGCCATTTAATGGCTCGGGAGACCGGCCAATGGGAGCGAGCGGGGCGGGAGACCACGTTGGAGTCAGCGTCGGCGAGGGGGAGAACCGTGTCGCTCATGGCTCGGCCGTTGGATGGGGCGACGCGTCGGCACGGCCGGGGGCTTGGTTTCGGCAAAGCACGGCTGGGAGGGCGCGAGCACGGCAACAAGACCGGGAAGGTCTCAGACGGGCGGGTCGGCACGCGCGAGAGGCGCCGGTGGTGCGAGCCGAACGGGAGAGAGAGAGGAGAGCGAGCGAGCGAGGAGGAAGAAAGGAGGGGGGGGGCGCCGGTTGGGCCGAGCTGGGCCAAGGCTGGGGAGGCGAGGCCGGCCTGGGAAAGGCCCACGGCGGGGAGGGGGCAAGGCCGAGTGGGCTGCCCGAAAAGGCTGGGGGAAAAATTACTGCTAAAATCCAATAAAATGGATTTTCATAGATATATCTATGTATAAAATATATGGTATAATAGTTAAGGCAAATAGGTGGTTTAAATTGTTAGGTTAATATATTTGAGTTGGGAATTTATATAGAAGTTATGTCGCAAAAATTTAGAATTTAAGATTTTGCCCAAGAGTCATAAATTGTTGTAGCAAAAATTTGTTTTTCATAAATTTTGGAAAAGTCCCAAAAATAGGATGTTACATATACAGATGAAAATGAGTTCATAATGACAAATGGATTGACAATGAGAATTGGCTGTAAAATGCAATTGACAATGAGCATTCATCATCTGACAAGATTTGATGATTGTAGACTAAAGATATTGAGCTGTCAATCTGACATTGAACAGTCATATGATAAGATTAGATGATTTCACCAAAGGTGTGAGTATATTTCAGGAAAGGCACCGCCGTACCAGTGCTAACGAAAAACCTGTACGTTCTAAGGAATGGAATTAAGAAATAAGCCAGTTCGTTTGAAAGAAGGATTTTGATCGAATGGTCTAGCAAAGAGCACAATTTCCTCCGGTAGAAAGCTCATGATTCCACAATTTCTCCTTGGAAAAGATACTGAGCTATCAATATGACAATAGTAGATGATTAAAGACTAAAGACAGTGCTATTCTAATGGTAATGTAAGATTCTTCACTTTCAAAGCATTTCATTCACAAATTACCAGATTGGGGATTTTACATACTATAGGATTGAATGGAAAAGGGGAATTCCTGGCGGCGCCAATGCAGCTCCCCGTCATCCGGTACTACTCCTCGTCGTCTCCTCCATTGGCCGGTACTCCTGCTCCTCGCCACTACCGCCGCACGCCGATGCACTCTCTCGGAATCATCACAGGAGCCGATCGGTCGTTTCCTCCGCGTGGAATCCAAATGGATAGCGAGAGGAGAGAGAGTTGCTCGCGCTTGCCGGCGATGGTAAGGCTGTTGGTGCCCGCACAGTTAGCTGCCCCGCCCCGTGCTCACCATTTTTAACAAGCACGAGCGAGGTGGCGAGCCTGTTGAAGATAGTCTAATGCACACAACTCTAGTGTCCGGTTGGGCCGGTTTGTTGGCTTTATCCGAATTAGCGGTTTTGATCCCTCTGATCCTGTTTTGCATCCAAAAGGAAGTAATAAATCCATATTAGAATGGTGTTATTGCTTTTTAAGTACATAGGGGTGGGAATATTGTAGCAGTGTTATCGGTATTGCTTTCAGATCTACTAGCCAAACGCCATGGTTTGCTACGAACAAATATCTATTTTCATTGTGTCATATTTGATTTATTTGATTCATGTCCTTTGCTTCGCTTTGAAAATTTCACACTCGGCCGTGTCTTGTTTCTACATCCTCTAATTTGCGATATCTTAAAGTGATCGAATATTTCCTAAGATATAACGTTTTAAAATAAAGCAATTAGACAAATAGGATGATTTGATATATATTGAGCCGATAAAAAAACTTACTAAAATATGATACACTAAAATAAAAAGGGAAACTTTTTTGTATGTCACTGCAAAAGTGCCAAACCCCATAAATTCCATCACTTAGGCATCACTCTCTATGTGCCATCGTATTCTGTGGGCTGTTCCCTTCTTTCCAATGATGAAAACCTGCCTTTATTGTTTAAGCTATATGAACATTTCCAAAATTCTACAAAAAATCATAATACTGTCAAATATGTTGTACTTTCAATATAGATTTTTTGGTATTTTTATAAACAAATATGTTACCAAAACAATGTATAAACGGGCAATCAATATTTGTAACACCAATATTTAATCATAAAAATACCAAAAAATCCAGATCGAAAATATTACATATTTGTCGGCATTATGACTTTTGTATGATTTTTAGAAATGTTTATTAGTAGGACCCGATTTTACTAAACAGAACCATCTATGTTAACGATATGAGTCCCAAGCATCCGTGCTCATACCCACAATACAACAAAGATAAAATATCAATACCACACTGCATAACTAAATAAAATAATCAGATTGCAATAGCTCCACTTATTACAATAGTTTGTAATAACCATAAATCTTCACTGAATGTAATTAAGAAACAAATAAAAATAAATAATGGTGTCCCATCACGGCCACTGGCACGCACTGAATGGGAGCCGCTAGTAGTCCTACGGATACTCCGCAACGTACTCTTGGTCGTACTCCTGACCTGTTCGTGAAATAAGCAGGCCAAATAAAACCGGGGTTAGCACGTGAATGCTAGCCAGTCTTTTTTAGGGAAGGTCAGGCTAGGTTCATCCTAGGAAAGATAAGAGCTCATTTGCATAAAAGTATTTAAATTAGAAATATAGAAGTATTTAACAAAACATAAATAGATGATAGCAATTTTCCTGATTAATCTTAACAGTAATATAAACATGATAAAAGTCTCAATCTCAGTGTCTCATGTCTCAAGTTTTCATTATCTCGTGTCATAGTTTTAATATAGTTCTTGTTCTCATTCTCATTCATCATGAATCATCTAACAACGGCATACTACCTAATAAATCTTACCCAAGTCAAATTAATTAAGATGTAGCTCCGATGTGAAAAACCATCGAAATGCTCATAACCGAAAGCACGGTCATTCGAATGGGTTTTACACACTGCAGAGGTTGTATGTTTTTCCCGCAAGATACGATACTCTCCCGTCGGATAGCATCATAACAAAATCCATTAGAAGTCTAACCTCGAACTTGTCACGGTCATACCAGATAGGTCCCACAAGTACCCTAGAATTTCCATCCGGGCAATGCACCGACAATGACGCATCCCTCACGATCTCACCCACAGTGCAAGTACGGTGATAATTCCGACATTATTCTCCTTCTAGATTAGCCCATGTCCCATATCGGGCTTGCGGTCGCACGATAATTTCTTAATTAAATCCATCATGATCATCGGTCCTTAGAGACCGAAGCATCGACTCAGGTCACCTGCTCCGAGTTAAATTATTAGTTGGTCAAATTATTAATGAGTGAACAATCCCACGATAAACCCAGTTTCTCATGTCTCATACTCAGATACTCCACATTCTCATATTAAAGTGTTTAATAGTGATCATATAAGTGGGAATCACTCCTCAGTGACTATCTAAGCAATTCTAAGCCAACTAATAATTGAAAACAATAGCTAATTACATAATATTCTCATCTTAAGGTTTGTCATGATAATTGGTGCATTCCATATAAATAAACGACATGCACTAGGAATGCTATGGCAAATACGCATAATTTAATTAAATAGTAATTTTGGCAAAATCTAGAAATTGGAATTCTAGGGAAAAGACCTGCCTTCCTATTCTTCTTGAACTTGCGAGACGTCTGCGGCGTCGATGAACTCTTCTTCGTCACCCATGTGTTCTATCGCATGCAAAATAAGAAAAACAGCAATAAATATTGGAAACACTAAATAAATTGAAAAATTATATAAAAATTATAGTAAGTAGATATGAATTTTTTGGATTTTTAGAAATTGGAATCACCGGATTTGGAGTTAGAATAAATTTGCAGAGAAATAGTGAAGGAACACTATTTACTAGAATTCCAGAAATTACGAAAAACACTGTAGCAGTGCTGCAGTGGAAACAGTTAAGGCTGAGCGTTGGGTGGCTAGGAGGCTGAAACGAGAGAGAGAGAGAGTAGAGTAGAGTAGAGTGAGGGAGGTAGAGAGACAAGGGAGAGGAGAGAGGGAGAGAGGGGGAAAGAGAGAGAGAGAGTAGAGAGGCCGGCAGCGGGGCGGCTCGGCGATGGCGGCGGACTGCGGCTATGGTTGGTTGCGGCGGCAAGACGCGCAGAGGCGGCAGCGAGCAAGGAGCAGAGGCTGCGAGCAGCGGCCAGCGGTGGGGCGGTTCGGCCTCGGCGACGGCGGCAACGTCAGCGTCATGGGTGGCGGCGCGGTGCTGCGGCGGCTTGGCTGGCGGCCAGGGAGGGCGATAGTAGCACGGGCGGCAGCCTAGGGTGCAGTGGTGCATGGGGCAAGGCGGGGTGCGGCGGTGTGGCTACCTTGACGACGTAGGCGATGGCGGCTCCAGGAGACGCGACGACGACGATGCAGGTACAGATTGATTTGGGAGGGGAAATTAGGGTTAACTATGGTTTATATAGGGGGGTTAGGGTTGGCTCTGGTTGGGCTGGGCCCAATCTAAGATGGGTTTGGCTAAACCTAATTGCTTTAAGATTCAAAAAGAAAATTAAGAAAACTATTTTTTTTAGCTAATTTAGGGTGTCACATTTATATATCTTAAGCAAAAATGACAACTTTTTATCAGTGCCAAAGAAGGAACCAACCGGCAAATATGATGCCAAGGATAAGTGAGGTCTTTCGGTGATGGCAATTTTGGATTTGGGGCTTCTGTAGTGGTGTAGAAAGAATTTTCTCAAATAAAAAACTATATGTCTCGACCGTTACATGAGTTGGATGGTGGAGATGGATGATGTATCTCTTTCACCACTAACCACTCGATACTTTTAGCAGTAGAGATATAAGATTATACATGGACAGCTGACTAGTTGACTTAAAGCTAAAAGAATTATCACGCATCACGGCTAAAATTACATCATAATTTTGTGGGATTTCAGATCATGCACGATTTTTTGCCAGGCTTTCTTATTGCTTCTTTTTTGTCCAGCATATATATGTTTCTTCTTCATTAAATACTTTTCTTCTGCCTAAAATTGACTCGCAACGGAGGCACCCAGTCCAACCCAAACTGACCACCAAGTCCCCCTTACTATTCCATAGTCCTGAATGGCAGGCACCATTCATTTACGAAATCCAGTCAAAATCAGGTGGGTAGGTTTACAGTTCTTTACCTCCATGTACCTATGATCCGAAAGCTCCTTCATACTGCTTAGCAGTTCAATCTTTTTGTATAAGGTTATATACATTGCACGCCTCAGTGTTCATGCCCTCATCCACCCGTTGCCCAAATGGAGATTTTCCTTTCTGCTGTGTGTGGTGAGCTCGCCTCTAGATCCATCAGCTTCATCGTCCAAAACTACTCCAAGCCGCCGGCGATGGCCGTGGAGGATAGCCTACAAAGGATTCTACTCCGGGCGCAGGTCATCGTCGACGAGGCTGCCGGGCGGGACATCACAAATCAAGGGATGCTCCAGCAGCTGAGCAAGCTGAGAGATGCCATGTACCGAGGTCACCATGCACTTGACACCTTCAGATATCAAGCTCATGGACAAGACAAGGCTGAAGATCTGGCTGTGAGTCACTCTTCTACTCTCTCCAAATTCAGTCATGTGAGACGTATGTGCCACTCGAGTAGCAGCAGGGAGACGGTAAAAGAATTGCAAGTGGTGTTTAACAGTTTGAACACCATGATTCTTGATGTGAGTGAGTTAGTCGTGTTCCTGAAAAATTACCCTCGTGTGTGCCGCCAGCCTTACAGCATGCATCTCTTGTTGAGCAAGTGCATGTTTGGCCGCCAAATGGAAATGCAAGTGGTCATCAACTTCTTGTTGTGCAGACAACCTCATGGTGACGACGAATTTGATGTTCTTCCTATTGTTGGTCCAGGAAGAGTTGGGAAGAGCACCCTTGTTGCTCATGTCTGCATCGATGAAAGAATTCGTGACCATTTTTCGCAGGTTGTCTTCTTGAGCGACAATGATCTATTTAGAGATGAAATTCTCGGACCGAAATATCAAGTCTTGAACAAACATGGCAGGTTGCTAATTATTGTTGAGTTAGTTGGAGATCTCAATGAAGATGCATGGAAAAGGTTGTATTCGGCTTCTAAAAAGTGCTCAAAAAGTGGTTGTAAAATCATAATTACAAGCCGATCTGACAAGATCATAAAGTTTGGAACAGCGCATGCTCTGACACTAAAAAAACTTTATAGTGAAGCATATTGGTATTTCTTCAAGGTAGTTACGTTTGGAACCACGGACCCTAAGATGCACCCAGGACTTGCATATTGTGCCATGGAGATTGCTAGTTTGATGAACGAATCTCTACTTGGTGCACACATTACTGCATGCTTGCTGAGAGAAAACTTCAACATCCACTATTGGTGCAAGGTCCTAGCTTTTCTAAGAGGGTACGTAGAGAAACATGTCTCCAAATTTGGTGAACATCCAACTGATCTTTTCAATGAAAGTAAATCCACTCATCTTCTAAGAATGGCTAGGGCTAATGAAGATTTATTTGTTTATAATCATTATGAACCATGGTCTTCTCAAGAGGAGGATATTCCCAAGATAACTCTCAGTGATGTGGTGTATGGAAACACTAGGCCTCATGGAAAATTTCAAGTCCTCGCGTTGAAGTCTCACATACCGCCCTACCGTAACTATATTTGTACCTGTCAGATTCAAGAGCTACAGTATAGTACAACTGTTAAGAGGAAGCGCTCTCTGAATTATTGAATTGCACTTGGTTAATTTTGTCACTGTAAAGCTTATGCAGGATTGTATGTTAGATCACAAGTTTTTCTCTTCTCTGCTACTAGTTTGTACGCCTGATAGTCCACGTGTTATATAATCATGCATGACTTTCGTGTGCTATATTAATTGGAGGTGCTTGTCAGTGATTTAACAAGAATCTTAACAATCTTGGGCACCCTAACTTGATTTGCTCTTCGTTTAGTCAACACTCAATAATTAAGTATCAGAAAATAAAAGGCTTGAAAGTTCTGAATTTATCACTCCTCAGTCCTTTGCTCTGGGAGGAGAGGCTCCCAAAATGGAGGTGCTACTCCTGCAATTGCATGTTAAATCGTGACCAAATCCATATCTTTCTTGATCGATAGGTACTTGAGACAAACGGTAACCCTTGACGACAGGGGCGGAATTAGAACCAAATGGACCATGGTTCACTAGCTACAACTTTTAGACTGCAGGATGTCCAATTTTTTAGTTAAGAAGTGCACACATAATAGAAAATAAACCGATCTTCACTGAATTTGTTTTGAATCCAGGTTCCTGTGCACCCCCCTCACTCAACCTAACTCTGCCCCTGCTTGACGAGAACCGGCATAGGCTACCATGAACGCTGCAACAAGTTCATGTCATAATCGATGAGGCCGAGGGGAGACACATCATAAACCAGGCATCTTATCTTATAAACTAGCTAGCATAGGCTCTGTGCTGCTTAATATTTATTTCAAACACCCGTCAAAAAAATAATTATTTTAAACACCACTTGGTTATGTTATTTCTTAATATGTCAGCTTTGTAGTTGAGATGTAATAATGATAGGAGGGTGTGTACATCGTCGAGAGCTTGGAACTTTTTTTCATTATTAAAAAACTAGCCCAGAGAAGTCATGTAGCTTTAGACGCCAAAGAAGGCCAAAGACAGAGTAATTAGGTGAGCACTCCTTTTGCTGTGTCTAAACTCAATCCTTATATGCTTGCCCAGTCTCCACTGTGACTACAACTCTGAAACAGCCCAAATTTGGGCAGATTTTGAAAAATTCTCAAATTTGAAACAAAAGTATTTATTATTCACCGTCTGAAAATTTAAATTTTTAATTCAAATTCAAACCAATTGAACCAAATTCATGAAAAAAAATTTGAAATTCGGGTTTTTGGGCTTGGCCCACCATACTCAGCCCATCTTGGGCCCTGTCCGTCCCACCTCCTCTCTCTCTCTCTATCTCCCCTCATCTACCGCGCTGCGCACGCGCGCTGGTGTTCTCCCTGTGCACGCCGTGCAGCCGTCCTGTTGCACCGCTTGCGCCAGTAGCGAGTAGTGCGCTTAGCTCAAGATGGTGGTTCTCTGGCGAGCGGTAGCACAGTGGAGGTCGGGACGGCATCTTTCCGGTAGGAGGTGGCCGACAGCAGTGCTAGCGATAACAACAACACTGGGCTCAACTCCGACACTGGCGAGAGGTGGCCACATGCACCTACATCCCTTTCTGAAGAACACATGAACCAAATAAAAAGCAAGTAAAGTTTTAAAAAAGGGAAGTCAGAGTTTAGAGCATATTTAGAGTGACTTATGCTTATTTAGTTAGAAAATCAATTTGATTTTTTTAATCCAGTTTTTTCCTATCATGAAGCCAGCAGGGTAGGGCGTGGCGTCTCGGCCCGATGGGGTGATGCCGCGGGGCAATGTCACTACCGTTGGAGGAATTGGGACTTTGGGGACAGCACAAAAGTACAAATAGCCATAGACTTGCCAGCCGCGTACGTCTCACTGCCAAGGGGAATTCCGCAGAAAAACAGATGGTGATTTGTCAAGAGTCAAGAGCTTTGAACACATCGAAGATGGCGCACATCGGCACATGGAATGGATTGACATTTGCTCTGAGAGCTTTGAGCACGAGCCTTGACATTCCTAACCAGCAATGACCGGAATCAGACCATAAACAGAGACATTCACATTGCACGTCTCACTGCTCGTCGTCTCCTCCACCTGTCGCACCCATCATCCTGAGGCAGAGCGCCCCAAATGGAGATTCTCCTATCTACGGCCATAGGTGAACTCGCCTCTAGATCAATGAGTTTCATCATTGATAAATACTCCAAAAAGCCGGCACTGGCCATGGAGAATGTCAGCCGGACCGCTACACCTAGCGCGTCCGGACTCCAGGCCGTTGGGTTGTAGTACCTTCGCAGGCCCAACGCTGAGCAGCGGGCCAAGGTCTCTTGGGCCATCTCCCCCCAAAAAAAGCTAGCTCGATGAGGGGTTGCACTCTCACCCTTTTAAACCATGCTCAGACCCTCCCAACTCCCAATGTGGGACTATTCCCAACAATCTCCCCCTCACACATTGGGCCGAGACTTGTCCGGGAACCACCTGGGCAACCTGGCTCTGATACCACTTGTCAGCCGGACCGCTACACCTAGCGCGTCCGGACCCCAGGCCATTGGGCTGCAGTACCTTCGCAGGCCCAACGCTGAGCAGCGGGCCAAGGTCTCTTGGGCCATCTCCCCCCAAAAAAGCTAGCTCGATGAGGGGTTGCACCCTCACCCTTTTAAACCATGCTCAGGCCCTCCCAACCTCCAATGTGGGACTATTCCCAAGAGAGAATAGCCTACAAAGGGTTCTACTCCGGGCGCAGGTCATCGTCGACGAGGCTTCAAGGCGGCACATCACAAATCGAGGGATGCTCCAGCAACTGACCATGCTGAGAGACGCCATCTACCGAGGTCACTACCTACTTGACACCTTCAGATACGTAGCTCATGACGAAGAGGATACTGAAGAAGATCAGGTTGTGAGTCACTCTTCAACTATCTCTAAATTCCATTACGCAAGACGTCTCTTCTTCTCCAGTAGCAACAAACAGGCTTCCGCTTCAAAAGAACTGCAAGACGTGCTTGAAAGTTTGAACACCATGATTGTTGATGTGAGTGAGTTAGTTGTGTTCTTGAAAAGCTACCCTTGTTTGTACCGTCAGCCCTATAGCACGCATCTCTTGTTGGACAAATGCATGTTTGGCCGCCAAATGGAAATGGAAGTAGTCATCAACTTCTTATTGTGCAGAGAACCTCATGGTGACCACGAATTCGATGTTCTACCTATCATTGGTCCTGGGAAAGTGGGAAAGAGCACTCTTGTTGCTCATGTGTGCAATGATCAAAGGGTCCGTAATCACTTTTCACACGTTGTCTTCTTGAGCGACAATGATTTCAATGATGAAATGCTTGGATTGAAAAATTGTTCCTTGAAAGAAGATGGTAGATTGCTGGTTGTTGTTGAGTTAGTTGGGGACCTGAATGAAAATGCATGGAAGATGTTGTATTCTGCTTCTAAAAAGTGCAAAATAAGTGGTACAAAAGTAATAATCACAAGCCGATCTAGGAGGGTCATTAAGTTTGGAACAGTGCAAGCTCTAACACTAAAGCGTGTGTCTCATGAAGCGTATTGGTATTTCTTCAAGGTGATTACGTTTGGAAGCACGAACCTGAGATGCACCCAAGACTAGCATATTTGGTCATGGAGATAGCTAAATTGCTGAAAGGATGTCTCATTGGTGCTAACGTTACTGCTTGCTTACTGAGAGAAAACTTTGACATCAACTATTGGTCCAAGGTTCTAGCATTCTTGAGATTCTACGTACAGGAACATATATCTAAAGTTGGTGAACATCCATTTTATCATTTCAACGAAAATAAACTCACTTTCCTTCGAAGAATGGGTAGAACTACTGGAGATTTGTTGGTTTTTCAGCAGTATGAAACATGCTCTTCTCAAGTGGATATTCCCAAGATAACAATTCAAGATGTGATGTATGGAAGTGTTAAACCTGTTGGAAAATTTGAAGTCCTCATGTGGAAGTCTCACATACCGCCCTACCGTAACTACATTTGTACTTGTGAGATTCTCGAGTCACGGTATAGTACAGCTATTAACAGGAAGCGCTCTCTGAATTCTTGAATTAGTATATGTTAGATCAAAAAAAAAATTTCTTCTCTGTAATTAATTTATATGTACACTTCATGCGTTAATAGAATAATGCATGTTAGAGCTAAAATATGCATTACTATAGGCAATACTCGATTAAATATCAGAAAAACAAAGGCTTAAAATCTACATGGCAGTCTGAACTCAATCCTGCTAACGGTATCTGCTTCTCTGCTGATGATCCAAATTCAGAAGGCCACATGTCTGGCGGAGTGTAGCGGAGGCCCGTCTCTGGGAGACTTGAGCTTGATTTATAGCATAGAACTACATGTATATGCTCCATATCCAAGCTCATCTCTAATTGGTCATGGACAAGAAATCGTCCTTAACTTTGTTTTCGTGATGGAGGTCCAGGTTGGCTCCAATAGGAATGGAGACACCTGCCCAATGGACCAAGTAAAAACGTATCTGCCTTTGGCGAATGTCCACACCACAAGAGCGGCGTAGGTCTCACTCTCATGGTCACGTACCAGATGGCGATGGGTAAAAACAGATGGATCAATGAATCAGTAAGCAAAGACCACTACTACAGAACTGGGCATCACAACCGGTCCATCACAACCGGTTTGGTGCGAACCCGTTGTAATCTTCGTACTAGAACCGGTTCGTGGGCAACGGGCGGGAGAGGGCTTCCAGAAGCGGTTTGAAACACGAACCGCGTGTAAAGTCCCACCTCTACAACCGGTTTGTTTTCCAAACCGGTTGTGGTTTCGAACCGGTTTGAGACACAAACCGGTTGTAAAAGGTAAGTTCTAGAAGCGGTTTGTGTCTCAAACCGGTTGTAGAACCATCCCGCCCAGCGCATTTAAAACATCTTCTTCCTCCCCGAGGGCGCAGATCAGGTGAACGGGAAGTGTTAACAGGAAGGGCCGAGGTACTGTTCAAGGGGAGGTGCTACCCAATTTTTTAATTGAGGTGATTTAGCTGCAAATTAAGTGGTTCAAGGTTAGTAACGTCATGTTAACATCCTTCTCACCTAAGTATTGTTATTTTTTTTGCATTGGATGTGGAGAAATGTTGATTTGTTCTTTGTTGAAAAGTGTGTGTTTTGTTTGGTAGCTAGCTTCACCAGTAAAAAGTTTCTTTGCTTGTTTGCTAGCTACCTAACTTGTTTGCTAGCTAGCTTGATCATTTAATTTTAGGGAGTTGATCTCAAAATGAAGTTGTTTGCTTTAGGATCCAAAATTTAACAATAAATTTGCTAGCTAGCTTGATCATCCTAATTTTAGGAACTAATTATTGGAGTATGAAATAAATAAGGCAAAAATTAGAAGGAAAAAATAAAAAGGTAGAAAGGGAAAAATAATTAGTTAGATTTAGTTAAAAATTGTAGAAGGATTAAAAATAATTAAAAATGTAACAATTAGTTATTTATTTGTGCAATAAATGTGAAGGGTAAAAATTTTTAGTTAGGTTTAGTTAAAAATGTATAAGGATAAAAAAATTACAAAGGTAGAAAGGGAAAAATAAATAGGTTCAAAATTGTAGAAGGATAAAAATAATTTAAAAATGTAACAATTAGTTAGTTTTAGTTCAATAAATATAGAAGAACAAAAAAGAATTAGTGTAGGTGGATTTTTTTGTTGCAGCAAAAAAATATTGTCTTTAATTGTAGACTGAAGAAGAACAAAAAGTAATTAGAAAGGTAGATCTAAGTGCTTGTGAGATTTAGATTTTGAAATGTAACTAAATTTTTTTAATAAAATATAACTTGGTGTAGATGAACCGGCAATGGATGTACAATGCGGACCGTCGCTCCAGAGAGTTCATTGATGGCGTCGGGGTTTTTCGGATGCGCCGTTGCCTTCTTGTCTGCAGTGACTACATATGTTGTCCGCTTGTAGACCGCAGAATGAGAAGGAGCACTCCCATCGATGGCAGGTTATGAACCATTTGATCATGAGAGGATTCATGCCAAACTATACCTGTTGGACCAACCATGGCGAAGTTGAGGGGATTAGCCAGGTAGATGATGAAGATGACGAGGAAGAAGAAGAGGGTTTGAACAGTATCCCAGACGCCAGGCAATACTGTTCTGTGGAAGATACACTCGGAGAGTTTGGTGATGATGAGCTGGACCAGATGCTACGTGACGGAGAGGGAGACTACACACATGAAAGACAATTCGACAAGTTCCAGCTCATGTTAGATAATCACAGGACTTCTTTGTACCCAAACTGTGGGCAGGGCCACAAAAAGCTGCGCACCACACTGGAACTAATGCAATGGAAGGCCACGAATGGTGTCTCAGATAAGGGATTCGATGAGTTGTTATCACTCATAAAGAAGTTGCTTCCGGAAGATAACACTCTGCCTGAATCTACATATGAAGCCAAGCAAGTCGTATGTCCTTTGGGATTAGAAGTACAGAAGATACACGCATGTCCTAACGATTGTATCCTGTATCGCAATGAGTACGAGGATTTTGATGTTTGTCTAGTGTGCAAAGAATCGCGTTACAAGATGAAGCGTGACGACCCAGGTGAAATAGATGGGGAGCGTATGAAGAAGAGACCTCCCGCTAAGGTGGTGTGGTATTTCCCTGTCATCCCCCGATTGAAGCGTCTGTTTGCTAACAAAGCGCATGCCCAGATGATGCGTTGGCACAAAGAAGAGCGTAAGGACGACGGGATGCTTAGACATCCCGCTGATGGCTCCCAGTGGAGGAAAGTCGATCGAACATACCCGCACTTTGCAGATGATGCGAGAAACATAAGGTTTGGGTTGAGTACGGATGGTATGAATCCGTTCGACGAGTTGAGCAGTAGCCATAGCATCTGGCCTGTTACACTATGTATCTATAACATTCCTCCTTGGTTGTGCATGAAGCCGAAGTACATATTGATGCCGTTGTTGATCCAAGGTCCCAAACAACCCGGGAACGACATCGATGTCTATCTGAAACCATTGGTTGAAGATCTTGTAACATTGTGGGAGGATGGTGTACGGGTATGGGATGAGCACAAAAGACAGTATTTCACCCTACGTGCATTGCTGTTTGTTACCATCAATGACTGGCCTGCGCTTGGTAACCTGTCTGGCCTAACTATAAAAGGATATAGAGGCTGCGTGCAGTGCTTAGATGAAACGGACAGCATGTACCTCAAAAACTCTCGGAAGGTTGTGTACATAGGCCACCGTAGGTTTCTTCTTACAAGGCATCCGTTGCGGAAGAGAGGCAGGAATTTTAACGGGAAACCAGACCTTCGTGCTAGGCCTGAGCATGCGAAGTGGGCCGCGTGTGTTTGCTATGGTAAAGGATCTGAAAGTAGTTTTTGGAAAGGGTCCTGGGAGAAAATCTATACCGAATGAGGAAGGTCAGGCACCCATGTGGAAGAAGAAGTCAATATTTTGGGACTTGCCTTATTGGGAAGTTTTGAAAGTCCGTCACTCACTTGACTTCATGCACATCACGAAGAATGTTTGCGTGAACCTGTTAGGATACTTAGATATGTACGGCAAATCGAAAGATACACTGCAAGGTCGGAGGGATCTAAAACATTTGGAACTAAGGAACGATCTACATCCAGAAAAGACAGGCAAAGGACAACATTATCTACATCCTGCGAGCTACACTCTAAGCAAAGAAGAGAAAAAAAGCATGATAGAGTGCTTGAACAGTGTGAAGGTCCCTTCCGGATACTCCTCGAATGTAAAGAGAATCATAAACATGAAAGAGAATAAAATCGTCCACCTGAAATCCCATGACTGTCTTGTGTTGATGACACAGTTGCTTCCAATGGCTGTGAGAGGTATTTTGCCCGAATGGGTCCGGGGGACAATCACAAAGCTGTGTTCCTTTTTCAATGCGGTTTCGCAAAAGGTTATTGATCCAGATAAACTAAGTAAGCTGCAGGATGACGTGGTACAAAGTGTGGTTAGCCTTGAGATGATCTTTCCTCCTGCATTCTTTGATATTATGGTTCATCTCACAGTTCACATTGTCAAGGAGATAGGTATTCTCGGACCCGTGTTTCTACACAACATGTTTCCTTTCGAGAGGTACATGAGTGTCCTAAAGAGGTATGTCCATAACCGATCTCGTCCGGAAGGATGCATAGCCGAGGGGTATGGCACAGAGGAGGTGATTAAGTTCTGTGTGGATTACATTAATGATCTAAATCTGATTGGTGTCCCTATATCACGCCATGAGGGGAGGCTCCGAGGGAAAGGGACACTAGGTCGGAAAGCACTTGCATGCAAAGATCTTCTTACTTTTAAACAAGCACATTTCGCGGTTCTGAAACAATCTACTGTAGTGGCCCATTATGTCCTTCAAAGACAAGAGTATTCTACGCGCGAATTCCTGTGAAGGTCTCGAGGATTGATAACACCGAGGCACATGGATTCATTCGCACTTGGTTACAAAACTACATCCTTTCGAAAGGGTCTGGACAATGAACAGTTAAAACGCCTGGCTCGGGGACCATCTAGTGAAATCGTGACATTCAAGGGGTACGAGATAAATGGTTACACATTTTACACGAAATCCCAGGATAAGATGAGCACGAACCAGAACAGCGGCGTCCGTATAGACGCCGCGGACAACACTGGCAAGGTGGACACATATTATGGTTTCATAGATGAGATATGGGAGCTTGACTATGGACCTTTGAAGGTCCCTCTATTCAAGTGCCAATGGGTTAAACTGAGTTCAAGCGGCATGAAGATCGACAAATATGGCATTACAACCGTAGACCTCACACAAGTAGGCTATAGGCGCGAACCATTCGTTCTCGCCAATGATGTCAGATAAGTCTTCTACGTAATGGACATGTCAACCAAACCTAAGAAGCAGAAGGACAAGCCAAAACGACACGTGGTTCTCCAAGGCAAACGAAGGATTGTCGGAGTTGAGGACGTCACAGACGAGGAAGAGTATAGTCAGTTCGACGAGCTCCCTCCTTTTGCGGTGGATGTCGACATAAGTGTCCTGAATGACACAGATGTCGATGCTCCGTATATACGCCATGATCATAACGAAGGCACACTTGTAAAGACAAAGTATGTTACTAGTTAAGATGTGCTCCTGTATGAAACTTGTATATTTGAAGCATATGTATAGAAATTAAGCAATGAAATTTTATACATTATAATGAAATATGAAACACAAGCACTGAAATTTTAAACATTTTTAAAAAATATGAAACACAATTACTGAAATTTTAAACATTTTAAAAAAATATGAAACACAATTACTGAAATTTTAAATATTTTTAAAAAATATGAAACACAATTACTGAAAATTTAAACATTATACTGAAATATGAAACAGAAGTACTGAAATTTTAAACATCTCAAAAGTCAGTTAAATAAAAAAGGAAAAAAACGCCTCTAGAAGCGGTTGGTAATATAAACCCCTTGCAGAAGGTAACCTCTACAAGCGGTTTGTATTACGAACCCCGTGTAGAAGGGGACCTCCACAAGCACGCAAGTAAGACAATCTGGATACCCTCTCTACAAGCGGTTCGTAATACGAACCCCTTGTAGCAGGGACCCCTACAAGCAGTTTGTAATACAAACGCCTTGTAGAAGGGAACCTCTACAAGCGGCTCATAATACGAACCCCTTGTAGAAGGGGACCAAACAGAAGCGCGCAAGACAATCTGGATACCCCCTCTACAAGCGGTTCTTAATACGAACCCCTTGTAGAAGGGACCTCTACAAGCGGTTTATAATACAAACTCCTTGTAGAAGGGAACCTCTATAAGCGGTTCGTAATACGAACCCCTTGTAGAAAAGACCTCTACAAGGGGTTCGGACTACGAACCGCTTGTAGAGGCCCCTTTACAAGGGGTTTGTTTTACGAACCGCTTCTAGAGGGTGTATCCTATATATTTCAACTCGTCTTCCTCATGTGAGACTCTCCCCAAAATTTTTCTAAGTCCCGAGCCGTCCTGTTGCACTCCTCTGTCGCTCCGCCAGATCTCCGTCAAGCCCCGCGCCGCCGACGCCTCCACTGCGGCGCGCGCCTCGCCGCCAGATCTCTCCGCCGAGATCCCACGCCGCGCCGCCGCTCTTCACCGCCGTCTTGCCTCGTCGACGCGCCTCGCCATCGCCGTGCACGCTGCGTCGCCGCCACCGTCGGACCTCCACCGCGCCGTCGACCTCTCTCGACAAGGCCCCGCGCCCCCCAATCCTCCGGAGGACCTAGGTTGCCCACGCCCACGCTGCACTCTACCTCTGTTTCATGTGTGCACACAGGGTGTTCGATGAAACGTCCCAACGGGAAGCTGAGAGAAACTGAGAGAGAGAGAGCTAGGGAGAGATAGGGAGGGAGCTAGAGAGAGAGAGCTAGAGAGAGATAGGGAGAGATAGGGAGAGAGAGCTGAGAGAAATAGGGAGAGAGCTAGAGAGAGATAGGGAGGGAGCTAGAAAGAGATAGGGAGAGAGAGATAGGGAGAGATAGGGAGAGAGAGCTAGAGAGAGATAGGGAGAGATAGGGAGAGAGAGCTAGAGAGAGATAGGGAGAGATAGGGAGAGAGAGCTGAGAGAAATAGGGAGAGAGTTAGAGAGAGATAGGGAGAGAGCTAGAGAGAGATAGTGAGAGAGCTAGAGAGAGATAGGGAGAGAGAGCTGAGAGAAATAGGGAGCACTTTGGACCATACATATAGATTCGTTTCGAGAAACACTTCTATAATATCATATTTTATGCCGTTTATCAAAAAATTACAAATATAATTAGTGATCAAAGTTGTATTTTAAAAACCGTGTCAATAGACATCACGTAAGTTTTAAGAACCGCAGGTAGTATCTCACAACGAAAAAAACCATCAACTTTCCTTCTGCTTGTCTCGCCTCCCTGTCACTCTCTCTCCTCCCCCTCTCTTCTTTTATCATGTGCACAAGTTGCGATACTAATTTAACATTGTTTCGCAATTATGATATATAGATGGAGCAACCAGGCAATGCCAACGATATTTTCGATGAGAATCAGTTCATGCTGGACTCGATCGCGGAGGGTAGCATCAGAGGATACGACGAAGGTGACGCTAACGCTGCTGCCGATGAGGCTGTGAACCAAGGCGACGCTAATGCTATTACATTGTGTTCCGGTGATGCCGTGGACACTGGGGCCAGCGAGGTAATGCCACAATAATGCCCTGGTACACGCCGCCTTTCAAGCAATCTAAACACACTCATATTTTTTCGTAATTTAAGCAGGTACATCGAGCAACCAATCAAAACGAGGACCTAACAAGAAGCCGCTTCAAGCAAAGCATGTATTTACCGATGTTAACTCGACGGATGCCGATTGCCCTCTTTCAAAGAATTGGGCCATTCAACAACGCTTGTGGTTTCCATGTAAGGACCACGCCCCAATTAGCATCTAGAAATGGGCTAAAGTCCTCAAGCTACCAAGGAGCTCATCGTGGCGAGATATTAGGACAATTTCAAATTCCTAAAGGGTTCAAGACAAAGTAAAGAAATACACTTTGAAAAAGATGGCAACCGTATTTCAGTCTTGGAAGACGTCTCTAAATGCCAAGTATGTGCAGAAAGGAGAAAGGCCTGACTTCAATCTATTTCCTAAGCTGGCCGATCACTGGGAAGCGTTTGAGGAATACAAGCTGTCAGCTCAAGGCCAAGCTGCGAGCCAAAAGAACAAGGTAAATGCACAGAAGAAGAAGTACCACCACCATCTCGGCACCGGTGGTTACATCAAGGCTATACCGAAATGGGAGAAGCGGGAGGAAGAATTATTGGCCAAGGATGTACCATCTGCTACTGCTGACTGGGAATTTCGCCTGCGAAATTGGTTCATGGCTCACGGGGGGGGCCCTTGCAGATGATGGCAGCTTGGTGATGGCACCGAGAGTGCAAGATGTTGGGCAAAGGATTGTACAGGCCGTTCAACAGTCTCAGTCAGGTTCCTTAGTGACAGATAGGGAGAATGACGAGCTGACACATGCCCTCCAAAACCCGGAGCACCCGGGACGGACAAGAGGTATTGGTTCGTCGACGCCATGGAAGCACGGATTCCCAAAGGATTCCCAAACGTACAGGAACCGAGCAAGAAGCAAAACCAGAGAGCTATATAAATACAGCCAATTGGAAAGGGAGCTAAGAGCTACCCAGGCTAGCATCGGCGACATAGTTGCTCAACAAGTGCAGATAGCCCTCAGCAAGCTTCAGTGAACAGGTCCGAGCAATCTGCCAGATGCCATGATCACCCCAGAGCCTCCATGGAAAGGGCAATTGCAAGGCCCACCGCGGCACCTGATGGGGATGACCTCGGCCATTTTCCAGTGGACGACATCAAGGTTCGCCGCCAGTGTGAGCTACATGTCCAAGCGCGAAACCTCTCCATAAAGGTGGCTTACGGCATGGCGTTCCCAGTAGAGCCGGGCCAGACATTTCATTCCAACGAGATACCCCCCGGTTACTCGAAAGTCGCCGTGGAGGAGGTGTTAAGCGGATTTGAAGATCTTATGCTCGATATTGCTGGAGGTGATGAGATGGCCAAGCTTGGACAGGCCCTCCACGGTATCATCCTCTGGCGAAAACGGTACATCATGTTTGCAGATGGCGTGGAGGTGTCATCTCCACCGCGAGACATCGAACAATTGAGCCTACCGAGGAAGCTCGCCTCCACAACGACAACCCATGCCTCCTCCAATGTCACCCCCACGCAATGCCTCGCGCGCCAATATAGAGTACTCCTGCTCCACCACCTGCTCCACGCAGAAGCCCAACTCCACCAGCACCTCCAATAAAAACGAACCCCCAAGGAAAAGCACGCCCACCATCTCATCCATGAAAAGAAGCTTCAAATAAGAAGGAGCCATCCTCCTCCCGAAGGCCCAGTCCAGCCGATCAACAAGGTCAAAGGAACCTTCAAAAAGGGCATATGATATGATAGACGAGGAGACAAGCAAAGTTGTTGCTGCAGAAGTTGCTGCACACTTTGCACTGAAGGTGCCAGCGCCGAAGCAAGCAATTGACCGAAAAGCTTCTAAACACTTCGCGACATCCCATGCAGCGCCATCGCCACTGACGCCGGACCACTAACGGACAATAGTAAAGGCTACACGAAGTCTAAACGGGCTAAGGCAGAGGCAAAGAAAGAAGAAGAAAGAGCAAGAACAGCTTGAACAATTCATGAAAGAGGCAAACCTCGGTTCTGCAGCTGAAGCTCTTGGATTAACAGATGATATCCCAATGGCAGAAGTGAGATGGCAATATAAGTTGGGCCGGAGTTGGTTAACCCTAAAACCATAAAGGATTTACCAACCAAGATGCAGCAATTTCATGAATGGTACATGGTAGAGTCCGCTCAAGAAAGAAATATGTTCCTCCGTATCACAAACGAACATTTCTATCGCGGGGACAACCAAATATGGCTAGAATTCAAGACTTGTACCAGCTTTTACCATCAGACGCCGTCAACGTGTCTCTCATGAGTCAGCCGGTGTCGTAAGTGTCGCTAATAAGTTTACCATGTGCTTCCTCGTGCGAGAAAGTTGCAACTCTAATAGTTTTTCCATTTCTATGTAGAATGGAGATACAACGATTGAAAACACTGGGTGACTTCAACATCGGCTTCATAGACCCAGAGATTGTCAACGAGGCTGTCATCGGATACAACCCAAAGGTTATTGAGGAGTACATTCTGGATGCACTCTTAGGACAGCACTACAAACCATACATATTCGCCCTTCAACTTCGAATGCGTATATATCCGTTCCTCACAACCTCTCATTCCTAGCTTTTTAAAGCATACATAATATGACTAATTACATATATATGTTGAATATATTAATAGGTTCCACTGGGTCCTTCTTGTTATCATGCTTGATAATAGCAAGATCATTGTTCAAGACTCAAAAAGGAAACCACAGGAAAAATATCAATATATCATTGACGCGCTAAATCGGTATGGCATATATTATTTTATAAGATGGTTTCCTTATTCTATTGAAATGCCTAGCTATTTAATTAATTCAAACTCTAATAATTACTATTCATGTATTAACGCATCACAGGGCATTTCACAAAGTTCCGAAAGAAGCATAAAGGAGCTTTCAAGAACGAATTCACAGTCCAATTAAGCACTCGAGTACGTAATAAAGCATACTAATTAATTCATATTCTTTAGTGATAGTTTTTCATCTCAATACTTGTATTCTTTGTAAATTTCATCATAGGTTATACAGCAAACGGCAGGAAACAACTTATGTGGCTATTATGTGTGCCACTACATGCAAAATATTTGCCACGGCGATGTGCCCAAAATAAGCAGCGAGGTTGTGTATGTCAAAAGTACCAAAGTAATGATGCATCGAAATTAATGATGCATCTCAATTTCTTAGTACTTACAATTTACGTGTTCAGAGATTTATTTATTTCCTGTTTTGGCAGCCTTACCTCGATGTGCAAGGTGTGATCCCGCCTCACCGGGTTGCAGCAATCCAAGAACAACTTATCGGCTTCATTGTCGACGAGATTATATCAACCAAAGGCGAGTTCCACACAAAGGGATGGAGAGATTGTCCTTCTCTAAGGACAGGTGAAATATCGGAATCATCGAAGGCCACACATAGCGATGCAGGCAACAAATGACCTCAAGATTTAACCTTGTACTCTTGAAATGTATAAACATTGCTTCGATCAGCTGTGTGCTCCTTATTTCATGTATGTACATATTTTTAATTCATTCGTATTATTGTGTAAATGAACTTAATTGTGGTTGTGTGAATGATCGAGTACACATCATATTATATTTTTAATTGTGAAAAAATATTGTAGTTGTATTTAATTTTATTGTCAAAATTCATATTGAAAACCCCCCTCAAAACATATTCTATATTGAATATAATTTACGCTCAGCCTCTCCACAAGCGGTTGGTAATCCAACCGCTTGAGAGGTTACATGTGGCGCTCCCCTTGCTGCAGATGAGGCTCCACAAGCGGTTCGTAAGTCCAACCGCCAGGAGAGGGCACACGTGACGAGGGGAGCGCCTCGAGGCTCTCCACAAGCGTTCGTAAGTCCAACCGCCAGGAGAGGACGCACGTGGCGCCCCCTGGCTGGTGAGAGGGTCTCCTGGCGGTTCGTAATGTCTGAACCGCTTGTAGAGGGCACCATGTGGCGCCTCAGCAGCCTGCCAGGAGGCGTTTGAACCGCCAGGTGTCGCATCCTGGCGGTTAGAACCGCGAGTGTTACCCGAAGGGTATCACTCGCGGTTGCCTACAACCGGTTCCAAAACCAGTTCTGAAACCTGTTTCGAACCGGTTGTAGTAGCTGGTTCGCTGGTAGTGGACCCACAAGTCAAGAGCAATGTCAAAGGTCCTGACCATGGAATGGTTCATATTGCGCTCAGCTTTCCAAAGCAGTAATCAGCAGCAACGACCAGAAGCAGAGTATAGACTAGAGCAATTCACATTGCACGCCTCACTGTTCATGCCCTCATCCACCCGTTGCCCAAATGGAGATTTTCCTTTCTGCTGTGTGTGGTGAGCTCGCCTCTAGATCCATGAGCTTCATCATCCAAAACTACTCCAAGCCGCCGGCGATGGCCGTGGAGGATAGCCTACAAAGGATTCTACTCCGGGCGCAGGTCATCGTCGACGAGGCTGCCGGGCGGGACATCACAAATCAAGGGATGCTCCAGCTGCTGAGTAAGCTGAGAGATGCCATGTACCGAGGTCACCATGCACTTGACACCTTCAGATATCAAGCTCATGGACAAGACAAGTCTGAAGATCTGGCTGTGTCACTCTTCTACTCTCTCCAAATTCAGTCATGTGAGACGTATGTGCCTCTCGAGTAGCAGCAGGGAGACGGTAAAAGAATTGCAAGTGGTGCTCAACAGTTTGAACACCATGATTCTTGATTTGAGTGAGTTAGTCGTGTTCCTGAAAAATTACCCTCGTTTGTGCCGCCAGCCTTACAGCATGCATCTCTTGTTGGGCAAGTGCATGTTTGGCCGCCAAATGGAAATGCAAGTGGTCATCAACTTCTTGTTGTGCAGACAACCTCATGGCGACAACGAATTTGATGTTCTTCCAATTGTTGGTCCAGGAAGAGTTGGGAAGAGCACACTTGTTGCTCATGTCTGCATCGATGAAAGAGTTCGTGACCATTTTTCGCAGGTTGTCTTCTTGAGCGACAATGATCTATTGAGAGATGAAATTCTCGGATCGAAATATCAAGTCTTGAACAAACATGGCAGGTTGCTAGTTATTGTTGAGTTATTTGGGGATCTCGACGAAGATGCATGGAAAAGATTGTATTCGGCTTGTAAAATGTGCTCAAAAAATGGTTGTAAAATCATAATTACAAGCCAGTCTAACATGATCATGAAGTTTGGAACAGCGCATGCTTTGACACTAAAAAAACTTTCTAGTGAAGCATATTGGTATTTCTTCAAGGTAGTTACGTTTGGAACCACGGACCCTGAGATGCACCCAAGACTTGCATATTTGGCCATGGAGATTGCTAGTTTGCTAAAAAAATGTCTACCTGGGGCACAGATTACTGCATGCTTGCTGAGAGAAAACTTCAATATCCACTATTGGTGCAAGGTCCTAGCCTTTCTAAGAGGGTACGTAGAGAAACATATCTCCAAATTCGGTGAACATCCAACTGATCTTTTAAATGAAAGTAAACCCACTTATGTTCCAAGAATGGCTAGGGCTAATGAAGAATTATTTCTTTATAATCATTATGAACCATGGTCTTCTCAAGAGGAGGATATTCCCAAGATAACTGTCAATGATGTGATGTATGGAAACACTAGGCCTCATGGAAAATTTCAAGTCCTCGCATGGAAGTCTCACATACCCCCCTACCGTAACTATATTTTAACTTGTCAGACTCAAGAGCTACAGTGTAGTACAACTCTTAAGCGGAAGCGCCCTCTGAATTATTGAATTGCACTTGGTTAATTTTGTCACTGTAAAGCTTATCCAGGATTGTATGTTAGATCACAAGTTTTTCTCTTCTCTGCTACGAGTTTGTACACCTAATAGACTAATAGTCCATGTGTTATAGAATAATGCATGACTTTCGTGTGCTATATGAATTGGAAGTGCTTGTCAGGGGGTTAACAAGAATCTTAACAATCTTGGGCACCCTAACTTGATTTGCTCTTCGTTTAGTCAACACTCAATAATTAAGTATCAGAAAACAAAGGCTTGAAAGTTACATCGTGGTGTGTTATTCAGTCCTTATCACTCCTTAGTCCTTTGCTCTGGGAGGAGAGGCTCCCAAAATGGAGGTGCTACTCCTGCAATTGCAAGTTAAACCGCGACCAAATCCATATCTTTCTTGATCAATAGGTACTTGAGAGGAACGGTAATGTGGGGCCTGTCCTTTGCCCACCACACGATCTGCACTAGTCCCTGGATCAGTACACTAGTGCACACCTTTCACATAGCCGGAATCATTTCATACAAGCGGAAGTCTTATATATTACACAAATACCTGTATTAAGCCTCAGGGCTAATAAGTATTACAAATGGCACATTGGCCCAAATAGTCAGAAAGTCCAAAAGATCAGAGTGCGGAGACCCAAAAGATGCAAAGAGTCTCGTGCGGCTATGCCTAAGCACTCGACCGAGAGACGCCTAAGCCTCGCCACAGTCGTCAGCAAAATCCTGTCCTTCATCTTCATGGCAGGCGTACTGATCCTGCTCATATTCTCCATCTAAAAGAGAATATGAATGCGAGGTCAGTGTCATCCAAACACTGGCGAGCTAACACCCAACCTGATGCAATTTAGTGATAGGGTTCCAAGGAAAGGTTGGGGTTTATTTGTTTGCAGAAAGCAAGTTTTCTAAATCAAAGCCTATGACTTAGCACTTTTAACCCAAAGTTCTGCTAATCATTATTTTCATTGTTGTAGTTTGTCACAATCCACAATCCACATTTCCACCAATCACAATCCACATCCACACCAGTCCTTAAATCTACTGCACACACCTGCCATCTCATTCCGGGTGTGGCGCACCCGTTGTGGATCTTACGCCAGCGAAGTGCCCGTTCTTCCCTAGCCGGGGTGCCACGCCCGCACTAGAGTCACGGCTCCCTGACACGTAAGACCTAGATCATCCCACGGATGACGACATGATACTGTCTTCACCTCAAGCATGGCAGCAGACAGGGTACGCCCGCAGGTCGTACTATCCCTGAATCCCCAATACTTGCACTACCGCGCGATGGCCACGCGTTGTGGTGATAGGAACCAAATCCCGCAGGCATTTGGTCAGCGACTTCCCGCTGTGTGCCTCACTGCACACCCGTCCGGTCCACTCTACGAGTCACATCGGATCCGGCCAGTCCACACACATTCACATTCACTTCCTTCTTCTGCTATCGTTCCTCCGTGTGCCCTGCACACGATGTGGCGGAACCACCCCTGGTGGCAGCGATTGGCAGCTACGCGTGTTGCCCCGCGCTCCTCTCAGCACCGCGTCTGTGAACGATAGCCCTCTTCACATCACACCAGTAGCCTTGCTACTTCCACCTTAACCACAAGTCGGACCACGTCCGTTTTCCCAATCACATCCCAACACACACATTGGCATGCCAGGCCCAACTTCCAAATTCCATGTTTGATAAGTAATCATGTCCGGTGAATATCGGTTCACCGTTCCGAGGCCAATTTAAGCCTAAAATTATTAATTGGACCTGAGCAATGTCTAAGCAAGTTTTAACCAAGACTTAAGAGTCTAAAATTGTTTTATTTTACCTAACTGGCTGTCAAGGGAGATTTTCAAGGCAATCAAACTTAAAGTCAAAGGTCAGATGGATATAATCAAGGCAATATCATCAAGGTAGAACAATAACAAATGATAATAAGGCATGATAAATCATGATTAAACAAGCAGGTATTGTTTACTTGAAAAGCATGCAATTTAATACGGTAAATAAAATATTTAATAAAACTGGGAATCAATATGATCCATTAGAGTGTTAACTGGCACTAGGGAAAGCTAACTCTCCCTAATAAAAGCAAACACAATTATGGTTTAAGATGTTAACTCGCACTAGGGAAAGCGCATCCTCTCCCTAGTAAAAGCAACATTATTAAGGGTAGTATTAACTCGCACTAGGGAAAATCAAGATTCTCCTAGTAAAAGCAATCCTTAGAGGGTGAATGTTAACTCGCCTTGGGAATTGAAGTCCGGTCTTGTGCGGAGTCCTCGGCTGTGTTTCGGATCCTCTACGCCTAAACGGAGAATCAACAATTCATCATAAACACGATGCGGCGAAGAAGAGAATGATGCATGAAATGCAATCGAGGTCGCCAGATTCGCCATTTACGATTCCTATGTTTAACTATCTACATGAATCCATATATATATATATATATATATCGAGAAAGTTCCATGATCCTTCTAAATAATGAATCATAGCGGAATGGCCGAAGTGCTCGTGAGATGATGCACATGATACATGTATATATATGTGTAATGAAATTTCTACCCTAATTAACCCAATAGGACAAAATATGGTTTTATCGTCTTTTAAAGTACTTTAAATAGTTAGAATTTGTTAACATGATACATGTAGCTAGTTATTCATGTTTCCTAATTATACCAATATTGAGTTAACATGTAATTAGGAAACATATTATAGGTTATATTATATTCACCTAGGTCCAAAAAGTCATTTATCGGCATCCATGATTTTCTTATGTTTAACTTAATTGTTAATCTATTTTTAATACACAACATTCCATTTTTTCTTATTTTTATATGAATTAATACCCTAAAATAAGCTTAATGGATTTAATCTAGGAACCGTGTTCGATTCTTGTGTGTGGTACTATTTTTATTAAATCCAACACAAGCTCTAGTATTTACCCTACTTTTTCCGAATTTTTAATGATATCTACCTATTTTAAATAAATCGTTTCTATTTCTTGTCTTTGTTTTATTTATAAAATCTGGGAAAAAAAGGTGAACAATATCGGGTCGCCCGCTAACTCATGGCGAAGCCAACCACGTCGAAGACGTGCCGAGGAAGGCGAACATCGCGAGTGAAAGGCGGGGTCATAGGGCGCCTCCGCCACCTCGACATGTGGGACCGAGGGCCCACATGTCACCGACGAAGAAGCCGCTGGAGTTTTAAATCCCGAAGCGCCGACAAATGGGCCCACTGTCGCGACCACACACGGTGAAGCCGACGGATCTTGGCGCAGATCGGACGGCTCGCCGTCATCGTTTTCCTTCTGCCGGCCAAGACGGCCGAGGCTAGCCGACGGCTAGCCGAGCTAGGTGCACCGCTTGGGGCGTTCTTGGGTTCGGTGGAATCGGTGAGCTAACGCGCATCTAGGGGTGCCCTTGTCGAGGCGTAAACGGCCGGACGCGGCGAGCCATGCCCGGCGGGAACCGGCTACCGGCGGACATGAGTAAATGACCTAGGGTCGAGCTTATGGAAAATAGCGCGCGATGAGCTATGCGGGGTTAGTGGGTGCTACCGAGCAAAAAGGTAGTCGGGGCACGGTTGGATCGGTGCGCCCACGCTTGGTCCGAGCAAGGAAGGCGGCGCTCAAGATCTTTGGTGAAGATGGGGAAGCCTGGGCCAAAAGAGGGAGCACGTGTGAGAGGAAGGCGGCGGCTCACCGAGCAAGGGCTTGCCGCGAAGCTCACCAGAGATGATGATCGGCGCGTCCCGAGCAGGTCCGAGCAAGGAAGGCGGCGCTCAAGATGCTTTGGGAAGACCGTGAAGCCTGGGCCAAAGAGGGAGCACGGTGTGAGGGAAGACAGCGGCTCACCGAGCAAGGGCTTGCCGCGAAGCTCACCAGAGATGATGATCGGCGCGTCCCCGAGCAGGTCCGAGCAAGGAAGGCGGCGCGCCAAGATTTGGGAAGACCGTGAAGCCTGGGCCAAAGAGGGAGCACGGTGTGAGGGAAGACAGCGGCTCACCGAGCAAGGGCTTGCCGCGAAGCTCACCAGAGATGATGATCGCGCGCCCCGAGCAGGTCCGAAAGCAAGGAAGAACCAGGCGGTCGGCGGTGGCGATAGCGTTCGACGAGCTCGGGATGACTCGCACCAATTCCTTCGGGCAGAGCTTCACGAGGTCATGGCGGCAAACGCGAGACAATGTGGAGACTAGGGAGGTCTGGTTTGGGCCGGGCGACGGAGAGTGAAAAGAGGAGAAAACGGCCGATGTGGCGCGGTGGCATATAAGCTCGGTCCGAGCTCGGCTCTTGGCGCCAAGATGTGAGACGGTCACAGAGGAGCTCTAGTGCTCATTGGCTAGCTGGGCGGTGGCTTGTTCGCCGCGGCGAATGTCGAGCCGGCAATGAGATGGCTTGTTTCGGCGGCATTGCCGGCCGAGACGCAGCGGTGCGGGGGCATCGATGGCGCGACCAAGTCGGCCATTGGGCAAGGTGGGCGGTGCAGGAACTCCACGCTGAGCCGCCGACAAGACGGCATGTCGTCCATGGCGAAAGGCAAAGCAGCGGCGATAGCAAAGCAGCGTCGCGTCATGGTCGGAGGTGGGGTCCACAGGTCCAGCGACACACACAAGCCGCCAAGTGAAGATCTTCCCGAGATTCGGCAGGGAGTGATGGTTGAGCCGGGGTGGAAGGGTGGCCAAGCGTTGACCAAATGCCCACAAGGGCGAAAGGAATAGGAAGTCGCCATGTGGGCCCTACCAGGTCAAATTGGTCAACACCGAGTCAAACTCTCTATTAGGGTTTAAACTAATCTATGGATTTTTCCTGGGATTTTAGGGCAATATAACATATTTAGGCTTATGTGATTATGTGTATACATATATATATATATATATATATATATATATATATATGTGTGTGTGTATGGATGTTTTATGAATATGAAAATATATTCCCAATTTAAGGTCCATTAGAATCTTATATTCCAACAATTTCTTAAATAGTGCTATAAATTATAAATTCTTATGCAAGGGTTTATTAATTAGCTATTTAGTGCTTTATTCAAACAAAAATCATCAATTTCAAATAGCTTCTAAAGTCTAGAAATGTGTGTTTGTCACATAGAAATTTTACGGGAAACGTCATAGCTTATGCAATGGTACAGAAGTGTTTTCAAAATATTATCATAACTTTGGGCTGTTACAGGTAACCCTTGACGAGAACAGGCATATGCTACCATGAACGCTGCAACAAGTTCATGTCATAGTCGACGAGGCCGAGGGGAGACACTTCATAAACCAGGCATCTTATAAGCTGGCTAGCATAGGCTCTGTACTGCTTAATATTCATTTTAAACACCCGTCAAAAAAAATTTATTTCAAACACCACTTGGCTATGTTATTTCCTAATATGTCAGCTTTGTCAGAACTTTTTTTCATTATTAAAAAAACTAGCTCGGAGAAGTCATGTTGCTTGAGACGCCAAAGGAGGCCAAAGGCAGAGATAATAAGGTGAGCACTCCTTTTGCTGTGTCTAAACCCAATCCTTCAAGGGCCTCTGCTTCTCCAGTCTCCACTACGAGTACACCTATCTAACAGCCCAAATTTGGGCAGATTTTGAAAAATTGTCAAATTTGAAATAAACTCAAAGTATTTATTATTCACCATCTGAAAATTTAAAATTTTGATTCAAATTCAAACCAATTGAATCAAATTTATCTAAAAATTGAAATTCGGGTTTTTGGGCTTGACCCACCATACTCAGCCCATCTTGGACCTAGTCCGACCCACCTCCTCTCTCTCTCTCTCTCCCCCTTCTGCCGCGCTGCGCACGTGCGCTGGCACGCGCCCTGCACAGCCGTCCTATCATGCCGCTCGCGCCAGCGGCATCGGACCGGTCGGCCTACCACCCTCGCCCTGCCACCGTGCCGCTCTAGGCCTGTGCCATACCACATGCACCCTGCCAGTGCCGCACGCATCTCTTCCCCGCGCCGCTCCTCATGGTCCTGTGCACTCAACCCCTCCCTCAAGTCCAACGTTACTGCTTGCTTACTGAGAGAGAACTTTGACATGGACTATTGGTCCAAGGTTCTAGCATTCATGAGATTGTACGTACAAGAACATATATCTAAAGTTGCTGAACATCCATTTTATCATTTCAACGAAAATAAACTTACTTTCCTTCGCAGAATGGGTAGAACTACTGGAGATTTGTTGGTTTTTCAGCAGTATGAAACATGCTCTTCTCAAGTGGATATTCCCAAGATAACAATTCAAGATGTGATGTATGGAAGTGTTAAACCTGTTGGAAAATTTGAAGTCCTCATGTGGAAGTCTCACATACCGCCCTACCGTAACTACATTTGTACTTGCGAGATTTGAGAGTCACGGTATAGTACAGCTATTAACAGGAAGCGGTCTCTGATGTCTTGAATTAGTATATGTTAGATCAGAAAAAAAATTCCTCTCTGTAATTAATTTATATGTACACTCCATGCGTTAATAGAATAATGCATGTTAGAGCTAAAATATGCTTTACTATAGGCAATACTCGATTAAGTATCAGAAAACAAAGGCTTAAAAACTACATGGCAGTCTGAACTGCTCACGGTCTCTGCTTCTCAACGATAGTTGCCTAGCATTCTAGATCTAATAAAACAGGCTCTTCATTCTACCGATGTTGGATGATCTTACGTGTGTATTTGTTCATGGACTTGCGGATGTTCTTGTTGCAACTTGCAAGTGGAGCCTCCTGACAACATATTATCAGTCCCCTGAGAGGTGGAAACAGCACTTATCCTTATGTCTTCTTTAGTGAGGGTGATCTCAATATGGCAAGCGCCAGTCTTATGGGATGGAGGAGGTAGTACTCTTCGTTCGGTATTTTTTTTCAGTTTATATGGTTCGTAATTGCATTTCGTTATATATAGCTAGAATTATGTTCGACATTGGTAAGTACCACACGGTTTTAGTATGATACCGGTAAATACCATTTATACCAAAGACGAATCACAGCATGCCTACCACCGACAGTTGCACGCTTGCAGCTGCCACTAGCCGGTGCGCAATGCCAGATTGCCATCATGGACCGCCGGGCCTGTGAGAACTAAGCACAGCACTTGGCACTTAGCAGGCATAGGCAGCAGTGCAGCACCAATTATACAGTTATATACAAGAAGTCTGGAACATCATTACATCAAGGGTTAACTAGATACCCCACTACTCATTTTCAAAATTTAAAAATTGCCGCAGCTCAATACGATATCATAAAATTGTTACTACTTATATGCAAAAATTAGATCCGTACCATTATGCGGATCTCAAAGCACATTTTCAACTAGAATACGGATGTGACATACTTTCTGAACTATTTTGCCACTGCCTCTGTTTTTCTTTCCCTCTCTCCCTTCCCATTGCAGGGAGGGCCCTTATCGAGTATAGAATAGTCTTTCTTCTTATGAACAAAATTGGCTTCTTATTTTTAATGGAATGAAATAAATATTCACGCTTTCTGACACAGAATCCCCTAGAGGGGTTAGTTACATAAGATATAAATAGTCTTTTCCAATGCAATAAAATAAAGCAACATCATGTCAATTTTTCTTTGCTAAAGAGGTATTTCCAGGGTTTTGCCTTGGTATCATGTTCTTACTGTTGTATTGAATGATCTGGGTCGATTGCTTTCCATATAAGGTTGTCTTTAGTGGCCTCAACAAATCATTCTTTTGGCTAGCTCTGCAAATTTGTTGGCTCAGCAAATGTCGCTCCTTTTTAGCAGACTCAGCAAATTTTACTCAGCATCTTCTCTCCCATATAAATCTATTTATTTCTTCCGACCGCCATCAACTACCATGAATTTTCATGGTTTTCCAACTGCAGCCCGGTAGCATAATTAAAGTAATATTCAAGCATAATTTTCATAATTAAATCACCACATACATAAATTAGCATAATTAATTTTACGTAGAGTATCACAAACATAGATTAGCATACATAGTGTATTATAGCATAATAAGCATAACTAATTTTTCATATTTCACCAATTGCCCTTGGGAGACGTATCACTGTCCCAACTATAGTAATCGTAGCCCATTAGGACATCGGACTCATCGAAGTCCTGCTCCAACTTCGGGTAGAAAATGGCATGGCAGCTACCACCCGACATTTTGGCCTTAGACTCAACTCCATCAGGGGTCGTCATAGAGCTTCGTCGGCTCAATTCCCACCGCATCAAGTTGCTCCCCAATCCGCTCAACGTTGGCAAGTACGGAGCTGACCCCGTAGAGAGGAGTCTCATATTGGTTCCAGCGGCGGATCCACCGCCCGGCGACCCCGGGCGGCCGCCCGGGCTCGTCGGCGAATGCGCAATAGAAATTTGGTGTTATTGTAGGGATTGAATATAGTATTTTTATAGCAAACACTCAACGTAGTTAGAGTTGCCCGGGCTCTAAAAATTTCCTGGCTCCGCCACTGATTGGTTCCACCCATCATTCACAATCGCTATCAAGTCCGTGACCTTCTTCTCAATCTGGGCTATGGCTCGCGAGGGTTCTCCTCAGTTTGTTGGCCTCCTGATGCTGCATCACCTTTTGCTTGTCCGAACAGTGTCCAGCCATTCCATATACAGATGAAAATGAGTTCATAGTGACAAATGGATTGACAATGAGAATTGAAAAATGCAATTGACAATGAGAATTCATCATCTGAGAAGATTTGATGATTGTAGACTCAAGATATTGAGCTGTCGTTCTGACATTGAACTATCATAAGATTAGATGATTTCACCAAAGGTATGAGTATACTTTAGGAAAGGCACCGCCGTACCAGCACTAATAGAAAACTGTTCTAAGGAATGGAATTAAGAAATAAGCCAGTTCGTTTGAAAGAAGGGTTTTGATCAAATGGTCTAGCAAAGAGAACAATTTCCTCCGGTAGAGAGCTCATGATTCCACAATTTCTCCTTGGAAAAGATACTGAGCTATCGATCTGACGAGATTAGATGATTAAAGACTAAAGACAGTGCTATTCTAATGGTAATCTAAGATTTTTCACTTTCAAAGCATTTCATTCACAAATTACCAGATTGGGGATTTTTACAAACTATAGGAATTCCTGGCGGCGCCAATGCAGCTCCTCCTCGTCCAGTACTCCTCCTTGTCGTCTCCTCCATTGGCCGGTACTCCTGCTCCTCGCCTCTACCGCCGCACGCCAATGCATTCGCTCGGAATCATCGCGGAAGCCGATCGGTCGTTTCCTCTGCGCGGAATCCGAATGGATAGCGAGAGGAGACACAGTCGTTAGCGCTCAATGGCGATGGCGAGGCTGTTGGTGCCCGTGCAGTTATCCATCCCGCCCCGTGCTCACCATTTTTAACAAGCACGAGCGAGGTGGCGAGCCTGTTGAAGACAGTCTAATGCACACAATTCTAGTGTTCGGTTGGGCCAGCTCAATGCCTTTATTCGAATTAGCGGTTTTTGATCTGTCTGATCGTGTTTTGGATCGAAAAAAGATAGTTTAATGCGCACAACTCTAGTGTCCGGTTGGGCCAGCTAGATGGCTTTATTCGAATTAGTGATTTTTAATCTCTCTGATCGTATTTTGGATCCAAAAGGAAGTGATAAATCCATATTAGAACGGTGTTACTGCTTTTTAAGTACTTAAGGGTTCCGTTTATCTTAGCGAGAAATGGAATTGGGGTATGACCCCTTTTGCAAAAAAAAAAAATGTACTTAAGGGTGGGAATATTGTAGCAGTGTAATCAGTATTGCTTTTAGATCTACTAGCCAACCGTATTGCTTTGCTACGAATAAATATTTATTTCCATTGCGTCATATTTGATTTGTTTGACTCATGTCCTTTGCTTCGCTTTCAAAATTTCACACTCGGCCACGTCTTGTTTCTACATCCTCTAATTTGCTATATCTTAAAGTGATCAAATGTTTCCTAAGATATAACGTTTTAAAATAAGGCAACTAGATGAATAGAATGATTTAATATATATTGAGCCAATAAAAAAATTACTAAAATATGATACACTAAAATAAAAGGGGAATTTTTTTGTATGTCGCTGCAAAAGTGCCAAACTCCATAAATTCCGTCACTTAAGCATTGCTCTCTATGTGCCAACGCATTTTGCGGGTTGTTCCCATCTTTCCATTGATGAAAAACTTGCCTTTTTTGTTTAAGCTTTATAAACATTTCCAAAAATTCTACAAAAAAATCATAGTGCTGTCAAATATGTTGTACTTTCAATCTAGATTTTTTTGTTATTTTTATGAACAAATATAATACCAAAACAATATAAAAACGACCAATCAATATTTTTAACACCAATATTTAATCATAAAAATACCAAAAAATCTAGATTGAAAGTATTACATATTTAGCACCATTATGACTTTTCTATGATTTTTGGGAATATTTATATATTTTAAACAAAAATGACAACTTTTATCAATGGCAAAGAAGAAAACAACCCGCAAATGCGATGCCACGGATGGGTGAGGTCTTTCGGTGATGGCAGTTTTGGATTTGGGGGCTTCTGCAGTGGCATAGAAAGAATTTTCTCAAATAAAAAACTATATGTCTTGACCGTTACATGAGTGATAGATGGTGGAGGTGGATGACAATCGTCGTTCACCACTAACCACCAGATACTTTTAACCACCAGATACTTTTAACAGCGGAGATATAAGATACGGAAATGCTCCCACGCGGGCGTCCGATGGATTGGACCGCATCGGACGCCGCGCGCTCGGGAAGCTTCCTGCTTGGGCGTGAACGGGAGTTGGCACGTGGTGGGTCCCGCTACCTTTTCGTTTTTTTCTCACCGCTCTGCTTTATTACTTGTTCGGCGTACACGCCGCAGCTTCGTTTTCCCTTGGTACGTACACACGATGTGAGGCAGCAAGAGCGAGAGCACGCGAAGTCGCCGCTGTTCGCTGCTGCTCTAGCGACGAGGCTCGCCGGTGCCTGCGCCGGCGCCGACGCTGCCGTTGGCGCTCCCCTATCTAGTGCACTCTATTTTTTCTCTATCTCTCTTCCTCTCTATTTCTCATTTCTTCTCTCCATCTCTCTCTCCACACATTGAACGAGCTTGGCGAGTTTTGATTGCCGGATCTGGCGAGCACGGCTTGGGGCTCGCCGAAACTGGAGAAGAAGAAGGCTAGGAGGAGGTACACCCCTATTTTCGCCATGAACTTTGAACCATGTACGTATGAAACTTGGGGTTTTTCCACTAAAACTTGGATCTTGTTCTCGCGAAACTTTTTGCCTTTGCATCGGTGTAGAGGCACGCTGGATCTAAAGAAGAAAACTATGAGGAGGTGTATTCATTTTTCAAGTTTCATATGAACTTCTTGATGTTTTAACAGTTTTTAGACAAGTTTCATTGTATTTCTTTAAGTTCCATCAGTAATTTCTTCAAGTTTCATTGCTCTTTTTGAAGTTTCATCGGTACTGTAGTTAAGTTTCATTAGTATATTTTTCGAGTTTTAGTAGTTATTTTCGCAAGTTCATCAATATTGTAGCTAAGTTTTATTAGTATTTTTTCAAGTTTCATCAGTATTTGTAGCCAAGTTTTATTAGTACATTTTTCAAGTTTCGACAGTTATTTTTTCAAGTTTCCGAGATGACGTCACGCGTCTGATGGAGTTCCCTCCATCGGACGTCCGACACGTGGTGCCTGCCAATAATACATTGACAGCTGACTAGTTGACTTAAAGCTAAAATAATTATCACGCATCACGGCTAAAATTACATCATAATTTTGTAGGCCTTCAGATCATGCACGATTTTGTGCCAGGCTTTCTTATTGCTTCTTTTTTTCCAGCATATATATGTTTCTTCTTCATTAAATACTTTTCTTCTGCCTAAAATTTTTTTCTTTACTTCTAACCAAGTCCAACCCAAACTGACCGCCAAGTCCCCCCTTACTATTTAACCTCCCACAGTCCTGAATGGCAGGCACCATTCATTTACGAAATCCAGTCAAATCAGGTGGGTAGGTTTACAGTTCTTTACTTCTATGTACCTATGATCCGAAAGCTCCTTCATACTGCTTACCAGCTCAATCTTTTTGTATAAGGTTATATACTGCAATAACATCAGTTGATCGGTGATCAGGTCTGTGTATAATGGCCGAGATGGTTAGTTCTGCTGTCGTTCAGGAGACAGTTAACCAAGTCGTATCTAGTGTGCTCAACAAGTACGAGGTACGGAGGTAATATCAAGTGCAGAGGAGCACATGGAGAGGCTGGAGATGGCACACATCAAGTTGGAGGCTGCACTGGAGGTATCTGAAAAGTGGCATATCACTGATGCATCATTGCTGCGTTGGCAGAAGAAGCTGAAGCATGTTGCTAAAGAGTGTGATGAAACTCTGCAAAAATTCAGGCAGCATCTCCAGGAACAAGAGGTGAGGAATTTCTCCTCCTTTCCTAAACGAATTGCCCATGCTACCAAGTCATTCATATCCTCCATCTTTTACGGCATTAGCCAGGAGTTGAGTAGATCTACAGTTCAAAGGTTTGAGTGGTTTGCTAATGGCGCTAGTGAGTTTTTGCGATTCGTGGAATTAGGAGGGACACCACATTATTACACCTTCTTACACCCTCTCATCAGCCACCTTCGTGCTGGCAATACATTAAAATATAAATCAGTACGAGGAAGCAAACACCATTTATTTTTTATACGGCCCTGTAATATTGCAGTTGCAGAGTGCAGAACGGAGGCTATGTTAATCTTTGCTTACAAAGATGCTAGTGCGCTAGTGGATAATTTTCACCTTTGTATGATGCTACGGCTTTCAGAGAGTACAGACATAGTTGGCATTATAATTAAGTGCTTGCAATTGTTTACCCCTCATTTTAAGCCTATAGCTGAAACTGTTAGGAAAGAACTTACTCAACTACCCTCACAAGACTTCTCCTGGGCGCCATATGCTTACTCAAGCAATACAGAACATTGGAACAACTTTCACAACATTTATACTCAATGGTTTCGTCCAAACCCACTATGTTGTAAGCAACAAAATCTGCACAAGAGTTGTGGTAGTGACAATATAGACATGTTAAAACTATCTGATACATCCCTAGAACCTGTTATTGGCATCTACTTGGAGCACCACGTCTCACCGTGTGGGTATGATAAACACTGGACAACCACGCAAAGAAAAAGAAGTTCTCCAAAAGATTTTTCACACCTGAAACTTGGACTCTTCTTTATGCCCCATGGCTCTTCAGAAGGCCTACTGCCTGCCGTTGAGAGTTCTGCGATAGAAGTGATTAATGGTGAGAAACAACATTACTCACATACAAACATTACCTTGGAACAACTAGACAAGATCATGCTGCCAAAAGCGATAGATTATCTTCACCAGAATGATGAAGCGACAGTGTATCAAATGCTTTGGAAGTCCAAACATGGCAATGTGTACCTTGATGTTGACAAGAAAAGCATGCCCATAACGACCAAACGAAGAACCATTCGAGGAGCTAAGAATGGAGTGTTGTTGCAAAAAAAGGGCCAGCAGAAGGAGAGTCCGACATATGGGATATGTGACTTCCTCAACTTATGGGCTCCGCATGCACCTGTTCAACTGCAGGGCTCAGTCAATGACTGGATTTCTGAAAGAAAAGGATTCACGATTGAGAATGACAGGAAATGGAGTATTGTAGGGGACAATCTCATATTTTAGGGGGTTAATTTCTTAATTAGTTAAAAATATCAAGTATGTCCTACATTAGGAGTTTATGTAAGTGAAAAACATAATTCAGTTCATCACACGTGCTGTTAGTACTGATATGACATTCAAATATTACACAACAAATGTTTTGTACACCCTCGGTTATTGCAATTTAATTTTACATGAATTGGTAATGTAATTATGTTGTGTACCATGAAAAACGGATGGCAATATGTTTTGTATCTCATCCTATTGCCTGCTGCTTTATATATCCAAACATTTCTCTTCTATCGTTATGTATATCCAGCGTATTTTATTTGATCACTTTGATAGGTACACCTTTTCTGGGGTTTAAACTGTATTACTTTAGGATGTTCTCAAGAGAAAAAGACAGGAAGTTATATTTTGATTTCATCCTAGAATGGTGAGGAGAGCAATGCTGGTAATTACATGGTTTTCAAGTATCAAACAGAGATGTCCAACGTACAGAATGGCCTTTCGCATGTGTATTTATTTTTATGTACCATGAGCTACTAAAATTGAACAGAATTATAAAATCTCGTCACATTGACTGTTATTAAATTATCGGTTATCATCACTTATATCCAATGTACTTTTTTACTGAAAATTCTGGATTTGATACCCTCTGTTAGGTTTGAGCTTTATCTGTTATAATTATTTCAAAAAACATGGAAACACAGCTAATACTGCTACTACTATTGTGACACTACAAAGCTATCCATGCATTATAAAAGATATATGTCGGGACCCGCAAAACGGAGTCAGATCCCTACTATGTATTACCTGTACTAGTTTCTGGATCAAGTAGCTAGTACATAGTCCAGATATATAGTTTGGATCATCACCATTCAACGGAAATTTAATTATTATATCAGAGTCGCATAATTATTACAAAGTTTAGGCTCCACAACCTAGCAGTGGAAATTCAAATAACATAGTTCAAACTCCAAATGATAAACCGAACGCAACACCACAGGCATGTCCGAAGAAACGCGCTCCTAGACGTCAGAGTAGCTAGTCTTCATCCTGAACTCCTTCAGCGAAGTCACCGTCTTTGTACACCTCTTCATCTGCGTAGGGATTCTGAGGATCGCAACCTACTCATTGAGCCCCGCATGAAAGGTGAGGGTGAGTATACTTTATACTCAATAAGCAAGACTGACTATATGCAACTAAGACTTAACAAAGGAAGGGTAAGGGTTCTTTTGCATAAAGCCAGTTTTGCAAATTTTGCCTAGGGTTTGATAAAATGATTTAAAAAGTGTTGAGGAAAAAAATATTTGAATCAGTTTCTTTAAAATCTCGGCTGCAACCGGTTTTGCCCAAACCTGATTACTCACGGCACCCACCATGCAAACACCCTCATCAGTCACAGCACCCACTATGAGGAAAAAAAACCAAAACACACCAATGCAATCGTGGTTTTCCTTTAAAACACTGTTTTAAAAACAAATAGATAATAAGTACCAAAGAGGCAGTTCCCCGTCGTCCATCCTTGACCACACGGCTATCTTGATAGTTTTACACTCTGCAAAGGTTGCACGCTTTACCCACGAGAGGTGGTTTCCTAGGAATCACCCAAAGGAAATGAACACCACAAGGCTTTTTACCAACATCCCCCTAGTCTGGCATTCCCTCTAAGGATTCCACCGCAGTGCTAGTAACCCTAGTTAGCTGAAGCCTCCTCTTGAGCCTGTAGAACTAGCACCAACTGTCTACTCCACCGACTTGAATGCCAACACTAGGAGTCCGGAGGGTACTCAACCAGGGCTTGTCCATACAAGCACTTGATGGTCGCACTGTTGCACTTAGCTCGTCTACCTCAAAGAATCGGTCCTTAGGGATCAGGGTGGGTCCCACACCGGGCCCAAATCTCATGCATGCTGCACCATCCTTGCAACCATCCACCCCGATTAGGTTTTTGCGAAAACACTTTTTCCCGATAGCACCCACTATCAACTAGCCAATTTACAAATAAATGACAACACCAATTGTCCTTTTAAAATCACAAGATCAAATAAGCAATTGATAATAACAGGCATATGAATAGATATTCTACGATAAGCAATGCTAAGCATAAGCAAAACCTAACTCAAGGACGGTGTGGCAATATTTTAACAATTTTAACAACCTGTGGTAGCAAGGAAATTTTATTAGAATTAAGTGTTAATGGGAATTTATCTAAGCAACTAGGTAATTAACATTTTTAGATTAAACATACATGCTAGCATTCAAATTCTACAAAAACATGTTTGCAAAACATGGGTTCAGGTTCAGCACTTGCCTAATCAACGTAGAGAGTAGGGTCCTTCGTTGCGTCAAAATTAAGACCCCCAACAATCAAATATAACGCAACGAGAATTAAATAATAAATACAAATGCATATGAAAAAATTATAGGTCAGTATGTCTTGATTTTATAAACTTTTAAAAAATATTTCATAATTTTTGGAGTTATATAATTAATGATAATAAATAAACAATTAATATTGTAAAAAAGAATTAGAAAATTAATTTTGGACCAGGCTAGAGGAGTCGGCCCACGGCGGCTTGGCCTAGCTCGAGTGCGCACAAGGCGTGGCTGGCGTGGAGCGCGGCCCAGCATGGGGCGGACAAATAGGGCTCACCTGTCGGCGACCCAAAGTAGGGGAGAGGCGACGACGGCTCAGGAAAGCGGTGGCGCCGGTGAGCGGCGGGGCGGTGGCTCTAGCCAAGGGAGGAAAAGGAAGAAGAGACCACAGCAAACCTGATGGTGGGGTCGGCTCGACGTGGCGGCGGCAGCGCATGGGTGGTGGCACGTAGCGACGTGGCCAACCGGCAGCGAGGAGGAGGCGGTGGCAGGGTGCGCTAGCGAGGCTATGGCAAGGGGAAGTTGTAACAACCCCATTTTGGACATCTAGAAAATCGTAAAGTACGCATGCATTTAGGAAATTATTTTAAAATCCTTTTTGGTTTTGAAATTGCATTTACTTGATACCCATCGGTATGGATATAATTATATATCCTGATATAGGAACTACATGCTTTATTATAAAAACAATTTAGTTTTAAAACTGATGCAAGATCATATTTTCTTGTATGATAATATAGGTATATACATACATGTGGACTAAAGATTTGGAAATTCTAAAATAACCTTAACACATGGATAATCCAAATGGAAAATAGTGAATATCATCATAGATTAAATGCAAACGCATGATTTGTGGATTTCAGTTGAAATCTCAATAAGGACCAAAACACCAATGTTAAATTCTAGTTGAATTCCAAATTCAATTTGAAACTCCATAATGAAATTGAGAAAGATTTAATATACATACATATATTCATACATATATATATATATACAGTCTCAAATTATCAAATACACAATTGACTGGTCAACCTACCAGCTGGGTCCCACTGGTCAGCTAGTGAGTGAGCCACTCACTGCTCACTCTCTCCCTCCCGGCGCTCTCTCTCTCTCTCATGCTCGTTCTCTCTCTCTCTACTCTCTGTTTCCCTCTCTCTAAGCCCCGTGGCCGCCGTCCTCTGGCGCGTGCTCCCCGTGGCGGCCCTTCCTCAGCAACCCAGCGCCCCGTGGCCGCCACTGCCTGCTCCGACCTCCCCGTGGCGCCGCGCCCCTGCACCCCACCGTGGTCGCACTGCCCCATCATGGCGCCCCTGTTTTTCCCTCTCGTCACGGCAACTCGTCACGAGACACTCTCCTCACTTCATTCGTCGTCCCCAGCAGCCTATAAGCTGGCCCGAGCTTTGCCTCGCGTTCTCCCTTTGTTTTCCTTCCAAAACCCATTTCCCGGTGATCTTCGGCATCACGGCGCCGCCCGCCTGGTGGATGATTCACCGCGCTCTTGGTATCCCCAGAAAGCTCCCGAGCTCCCCTACGACGTCCTCAGCCCAATCGGTCTCGATGGCCTCACATAGCCCGGGAGGCCGGATGCGCTGCCGCCGGCCATCATTCCGCCCCTTGTTGGTTTCTCCCTCCACGGTGAGCCTCGCTCCAATTGCTCGCTCTCGGAGCTTCTTCGGGGCATGACACCTACGTCCCTAACCCCCATTTGTTCTAGGTCCCCCGGGAGCACGCTGCCGACGTGAGCCGCTTCAGCCGCCGTCAGCCTCCTCATCGCCGGCCCGCTTGGAATCTTCTCCGACCGCGCCGACCCCGCAGGTTGAACCCACTCACCTCCCTCATGCCGTAGGACCCCTTCCGGGAACCCCGTAGGCCCTATTTCACCTACGCCATTTCTCGCCACGGCCACCGCCATTCGGGCCTTGTCGCGCCGCCTGCCGCCGCCCTTGCGGCCGTCTTGGTCGACTCTATTTGGTCTTGGTGCAAACCGAGAATCGTTTTGCCCTCTCCATAGTCCGACGAGCCTCCCCCGAGCTCTGGCCGTGCCCTAAGCCGGAGCACCCCGGCCGATCCCTGCCTCGGTCTGTAGGTAGACGAAGACAACACTCAATTAGTGAAAGCGTAAAGCACAAAGTACACCTTCTATTAACCGAATTATCACATTGCAGCTTTAGGATCTATTTAGTATAGTAAATGATGTTTAAAATTCACAGAACTTCTTCTATGAATACTACAGAGACAATAGAACCCAGGAATAATATTAAACCAATTTTAATGTAGGAAAATAAATTATTAGAAATATGTAAGCCTTTCTAGTTATAGCAACTTGAAATCCTAGCATTATATAATCTAATAAGTTATTTAACTATAATAATAATATTCAAATCCATGGAAACCTAAATGGAGGATAAATCCTGAACTTTGAGATAATATTTATTCTTTAACCAAACACAAACTTTAAAATCTAGCCTTCTTCTTGTAGCATTAAATTCAATTAGTTATTCGTGTAACTTTAAAATTGCCATTACACTCTAAAATTTAAGTTAATGCCTAAAAACAAATCATGAACAGAAAAATAGAATAGTGCCACTGTTTTTAGTTCATGGTTCTATCTTTAGAAACTTCTTTTAGAAATAAACCCAAAAGGGGATAATGGTTAATTAAACTAGCTAATGATGTTGAATTATAAAATACTTTAGGACTTCCCTTGGTATTAGTACAGTTGCAGTAAATATTAAACACTGATTGGGACCTAGGAAAAATATTAATGACAGTACATGATCTTCGGAATATTTAGAACTTTATTTAAACATTTGATCAAAACTATAAATCATAGTAACCTATATGCAATTAATAAATATACTAAACCTTGTTAGAAAAATACAAGAAAATATAGAAACCCCTTAGGTCAAGATTATTAAAAATGAATACAGTTTATTTATGAACCTCTGTTCTATTAAATAAAGAGATTTTCTTAATTTCCCTATAATGGAATAATACATGAAATTGATTTCTAAATATTTAAATAGTTGATGAATGAACACAAATCCAAAAAAAAAGTGTATAATACCACTCTAGACCTAAGAAAAATATTAGAACAATGTATTATTCCAAAAATGTCCCTAAGCTAAGTTATAGGCCATAGGAAGTATTTAAGTATTAAAATACAGTAGCTACTAAGCAATTATAAAGGGTGTTAGATATAACTAGACACTAGTATTTTAACTGAACACACTCACTCACTCACACCCTAATTATATAACTAGTTCATACTTTAAATAAATGAAGGAAATTCTTCAAACAAAACTTATTTTGCTTTATACACCTATTTGCTAAATCTATGGGTGAACTATTAGGAGTAGCATTATGCATCATCGCATATCATCTTCATAACGTTCCCATCACCGTTATCTTTTGAGAGTTATTGTACATTAATAGCTCATGGAACTTCCTCGGTAAGTAGAGAAACTTATTTAGGAATCTCAGTAACAAGAAGCGACGCGTAGATAGCTGCGATCCTAGCTGCGTATGCATTTCATACATCATATTTCCTGCATACTTTGGTGTTTATTTGTATTACTTGGCTCTTCGCGATAGATTCCGAGGACCCGCGGAGCAACCAGGAGATCAAGACCCAGGTTTTGGATTCACAGGATCCAGGCGAGTTAATACCTACCCTTAATAGTGTTGCTCTTACTAGGGAGAGGATGCGCTTTCCCTAGTGTGAGTTAACATCCAATAATATCATATTGAATCCTAGATTTCTAAAGTATTTATTTTACAAGTATTAAACTGCATGCCCTTTTAAGTATTTATACCTATTTGTTCAATCATGATATATCATGCCATTTATTTACTTGTTGTTAATTTACCATGACGATGTTGTCTTGAATTAATCATCTGTCATTTGGCCTTACTATTGATCGCTTTGATGATCACCCTTGATAGCCTGGTTAGGATAAATAAAATGATTTAGACTCCTAAGTCTTGGTTAAAATCTTGCTTAGACATTGCTCAGGTCCAACTATTAATTTTAGGCTTAGAATTGCCTCGGAACGGTGAACCGACATTCACCGGACATGATCACTCAATGAAAATGGTTAACTAAAATTTGGGCCTGGCATGCCAGTGTGTGTATGGTGGTGATGTGCTGCAATGCAGACTGGGTCTCGCATTGGGTAAGAGATGGAGTAGCTGGGCTACGTGATTTGAAGAGTTAATCGCCCACATACATAGTGCATGGAAGAGAAGCGCGGCAAGATCCGCGTAATGCCGTGCGCTGCCCCAAAAGGAGGGGTTCCGCCACATCGTGTGATTCACACGGAGGGTGCGAGTTAGCCGAAGAAGGAAGTGCATAAGGGTGAGGCCCTTCGTGGACTGGCTGGGCTGAATCATGGATTCCCCCAGACGGGTGCATTAGGGATGCACAGTGTGACGTCACTGACCATCTGCCTGCGGGAGATAGTTCCTAACACCACAACGTGCCGGCCATCGCGCGGTAGTGCAAGTATTGGGGATTCAGGGGTAGTTACGACCTGCGGGCGTACCCTGTCTGCCGTCATGCTTAAGGTGAAGATAGTTTTATGTCGTCATCCGAGGATGATCTAGGTCCATTCTTACAAAGAGCCGTGAGTCTAGCGTGGGTCGGCAACCCAGCTAGGACGAGACCGGGTACTTTGCTAGGGAATGTGATCCACAACGAGTGCGCCACACTCGGAAGATGATGGCAGGAGTGGGAAGAGAACGTTTGGCAGAGTGCCTGGAAACTGCCATGGGATTGGTTGTGTATTGAAATGGATATATGACAAATAATCAACTGGATATAGAGATTTGGTTAAGCTACTAAGTCATAGGCTTTGATTTCCAAAACTGACTTATCTGCAAATAAATAAACCCAGCTTTTCCTTTGAAACCTCTATCATTAAATGCATTGGGTTGGGTGTTAGCTCGCCAGTGTTTGGATGACACTGACCTCGCATACTTATACTCTTTTAGATGGAGACTATAAGCAAGACAAAGATGCCTGCCATGAAGACGATGAATAGGAGATCGCTGATGATCAAGTCGATGCTTAGGGCGTCTCTCCAGTCGATTGCTTAGGCATAGCTGGCAAGAGACTCTTTTGGATCTTTTATCGCACTCTGATCTTTTGTTGTTCTTAACTATTTTGGGCCAATGTGCTGTGTTGTAATATTTAATAGCCTTTGGGCTTAATGTAGGTATTTAATGTACTATAAGTCTTCCGCTTATATGAAATGATCCGGCTATGTAAATGGTATGCACTAGTGTACTGATCCAGGGACTAGTGCAGTTCCGACCAATTCTCGCAAGGTAAGCTGAGAAGGGGCGTGACAGAAGTCAGGGGTGGCGACAGTGGGATGCAGCCCGGCAGCATTGCCGGGCATGGGAGAGGAAGGGGGTGCACGGTGGCGGCAGTCTCCGGCAGTGTTCCGGCCAAATTGGCCGTTGGGACGGGTCCTAGAACTTCTAGGGATGCAAAGGGAGGAGAGGAAGAGAGAAATTACTAGTGGCGGCAAGCAATTTGACGAAGAACGATGACAGCGGCAGTGTAGACGACGGCGGCTTCGGCAGCAAAATCCGGCAAGCTCGAACAATGGTTCCTACGGTCGTAGGCAAAATAGATTCACTAGGGGAAGAGGAAGAACGTCCTCAAAGAGCTCGGTCAAGGGGGCTTACCCGGCGACGAACTTGGAGGAAAGGCAAGGAGGGAGCAAGGGGCTCGGGCTGGGAGACATGTAGGGGATTAGGGACGAGGTTTAGGGAAGGGGAGGGGTGATTTGGTAGGGAGAGACCCCCTTGGTCGTGGGAATCAATCCCATTAAGGATTGGACGGTTTGGGGATGGTTTCCAAAAGGAGGAGAGGAGGGGAAGCTTCCTCCTACGCTTGGCAGAGGGAGCTTGAGGGGATGTCAGCCAGGGGAAGAAAGGAAAGGGAGGAAGGAAGGAGGGGAAAAGAAAAGAGAAAAAGAAAAGGGAAGGAAAGAAGGTGGGGTCCACTATTAAGATAGAGAAATAGAAAGGGAAAATTAAGCAATTAGTTTATCTAGGCTTTAAAATGTAGATAAACAATTATTTAAAGATTAAATTGCGAAAAAACATTTAACAAAAGTAAAATTTGTAAAATTAATATTAACATTTTATTTTGTACAAATAAACCTTTTCACAAACTTTAAATATAAATATTACACTTGCAAATAGGTTTTGTGAAAATTTTATTTTACAAAGCATTTTAATAAGGAACATACTCATTTTTAAATATTTTTATATTTTCAAAATTTTCATGCCATGCAATGCAATGCATATGATTTTGGTTTTGAAAATGAGGATGTTACAATGTAGAACACAAAAGTGAAGGAGTAAATTTCTTATATGCCACTCGGAGTTAGTCCTTTCCCTGATATACCATCACGAATTTTGACTTCCCTTATATGACATTGTCTCAGAAACTTCTCCCCCTATATGCAATTGTTAACCAGCCAACCTGTGACAGAGCTAAGTAAAGACAATTATGCCTTTGTCTTTTGAATAAGTTACAAAATAGAAAAATTCATTAAAAAAATAGAAGATTCATAAAATTATGAGAAAAATTTTTATGGATCCAAAAATTATGTGTGCGCCAAGTGAAATTTAAAAATTTTGGGACGTAAATTTTTATTTAAAATTGATGGTACCGTGTCTCATGAAAATGAGAGCAAAAATGTGACATCCTAATAAAATTATTAGTCTGTCACTAGTTTTATAAAAAGAAAATAAAGAAATAAAAATATTTTATATTATTATTTTATGAGTAAAAGGCTCAGATAAGGACTATTATGCCCTAGAACCTTATAGAACCTTCCTGGTGGGTCCCACTTCACCCTACCACGACCCTAGCTCGACCCAACCAGGTTGAGACTCATCCTACAACCTCTAGAAGCCTCTAGATAGGGGGAGATCGAATCCTGTTCAAATACAAACACCGACACCGATTAGGATTCGGACTCTCCCTCTCTCCAATCTTCCACAAATAGGACTCTTCCCTATTTCTATCTGACCAAACACCCCTCCACCACTATAAATACCCCCCGCACCCCCTCCCTCGAGTCCACACCAAATCCCCTCGAATTCCGAGCAAACCCTAGCCGAAACCGAGAGAAAACCCTAGATCCCTCTCTGTCCGAGATCCAAATTGAAGATCCGAAGCCAGGACGTTGTAGCTCTCGTCGAGAAGATCAATTTGGATATATGGAAGTCCTATTTTGGTGGAAAATTGAAGGAGCTACGCCACGCCGAAGATCGCCGGAATAATGGCCGTCGCCGGCAAGCCGCCGCCACACAGTTCAGCGCCGTCGCGCAAACCCACGAGCGCCCCAATCCCCACGCCGCCCACCCCTGCTTTCATTGCGCCGCGCCACACCGCGCCGCCCTCCCATTCGCGTGTCTCGTCGCCGCAGCGCCTCCGCCCGCCCGTCGTGCCACGCGTCCCCCGCCGCCGTGTCCTGCCCAGCGACCATGCCGGCCGCGCCGCCTCTTCTCCGCCGCACCGCGCGTCCACCCCGCCGCTCGTGCTCGCACCAATCATCGCCCGCCACGCGTCCGCGCTGAGCCCGCGCCCGCCGGCCCGTGTCTGCCACGCACCCCGAGCTGGATTTTCCAGGTTTTCTTGGTTTTTGTGCGGTTAACCGTCGGCTAACCCGGTTTCTTCTTTTCCCTGTCTTTTCTATTACCCCAAAACATCCACGAATTGTTTAGAGAGTTTCCGAACTCCGATTTAGATGATTCCAGAGCCCAAAAATCACAAAAATTCCCTAAACTTTTATATATTTTTATCATACTATTTTCTCTGTGTTTGTTATTTATTTTTATTTTATTTCTTTTGCGCATAGATCCGACGTGTGCCTGTTGTGCGGGAGTCGTTTCGAAGCCGTTCGAAGGAGGAGAACCATATCCAAACTTCTTCGAAGGCAAGCTAGATTCATATTGAATTCCTAGTTTGCTAAAAATTATTTATTTCATCTTAATTTGAATTGTATGCTTTAATTATCATCATATGTGCTACTTGATCCTATTTTCATATTAATCTTCTATTAATATGATGTAGCCTACCATTGTTAGCCCAATTGGTACTGTTTTCCTAGCCTATCCTTTGTGTAGATGCTTAGCCTTGCTTCTGGGATTGGTAGCTGATAGGTTTCACTTATTATTAAACTTTTATCCGTGAAGTTCTGGCTTCGTGGTGTTGTTTTTGGATAAACCTAATCAACTAAAATTAACGTGGTGTGTGTTGATTTGCGGAGACCCAGAAGAGGCGGATTTTGGGCTTGTGGTTGTGTTGTGCAGGTCTCCTCTGTCATATAAGGACTGTATACTTGTGACTACCATACCGAACCTGAACCGTACAGCCACTTATGCCTTCTGGCCCTAACCTATTAGCTGTGGAAACCTGTTTCCGCTGTACTCGTAGTGGACGGACGTGACTAGCTATCTATCATCGGTTTCGAATGGCTTAAATGGGGGCTAACCTCATGCGGTGCACTATCAGGTCCGGCTGAAGGAGTGCGCGTGACTGTCGGCCTGGTCAAAGTGTGCCGTGTGGGGCGCGAAACCAAAAGAAAGGGTACAGTATTGGGGCAGGAAAAGCAGTGAACGGTCTTTGTACTGTTTCTCTCTTGAGATGAGACAGGGGTTGTGGGGAACATGTACACACTCTGCAGAGTTAAAACTATCATGGTAGCCGTGCCCGCGGTTATGGACGGGGGAAAGGAGTTTGACACAAGGTAATCCAATGTGTTTTAATTAATTAACTTGATGGTAGTGTAGGCAGGGATTGCCTCTCTTTTGAGCTGGTTAGCTGTTTCTATGGCTACGCTCATCGTGTGCCGAGCTGGTTAGCCGTCTTTCGGCTACGCTCGTGTGTTATCATGTGTTCAATGAATCAAGATTAAATAAACAAGTAGATAGGTGATAATTTAGCAAAATAACCCAACCCATCCTTTGACTTTGCATTCATTATTAAGGATTGTTTGCTGGGTAGTCGTGTACTCACTATATGGATCATGGATTTTGTTCAGGAGAAGAACTCAACATCGGTGCCAGTTGTGACCAGGAGGGTCAAGGTGATTAGCTACGCGTTCCGGTCAACCTCGGAGTATCGTCGCGTTTGAAGTCTTCCGCCGTGTTTTTATGATTTGATTATGTCCTGTGCAAGACTATGTGAATGTCTATGTCAAACTGGATGTTATTTATGATATATGAACGGTTAATTTTCTAGTTACTCAATGCCTGCGATAATATTCGAAAACGTCCTTGAGTACAATACTAGCTATGATCTTCTGGGACTAGTATTCGGCCACTCATGCCGGGAGAAATACTGGGGTGTACGACAAAAAAAACTAGAAAATAAAGATAATTATTAACAATTGTAAAATTTTGACAGCAGGTAGAACATGATTTTACATAAATTTAGAAATTTAAATCACTCAATTTGGAGTTAAAATGTAGGAGATATAATATTTCAAATTTTTAAAACGAGAAATTATGAAAGGGGTATTTTAGGCAATAACCAAAGCTTTCTAATGGTTGATCATAATGGAGCTAGGCGGTGGCATAGAGAAGAAGAAGTTTCAAGGATGATAGTATATAAGGGAAGTCAAAATTCGAAAGTGCTAACTCTAAGTGGCAAATAAGGGTTTTACTCTTCTTATAACAAATACCAAGCCAAAAATATACACAGAAATTAAGCGACACATCAAGAAGACCAGCATGACCTGAAAGTTATTCCAAAGAAAATTGTTTGTTTTATTAGATCCAATCGACTCGTCTCCATTCTCTGAGAGTTTCAAGTGTATATGTTTCATTTGATGGACTCTTCCACAAACAAAGACTTGCTTAGTTCCGTATTTATACCGGAAACTGTGTTGCGCTCACGCTCAGACATCCGCATGACTGGCCAAAGCCCGGAACGATGAGAGGAGGACGTCGTAGACAGCGATACCGACGTCATCGGCCGGTTATTATAGATCATGTGAAGAGGAATTGATAAATTAATTTTATGTTTGCGATTAGTGTGTGTTGCCCCTAGATTGCAAAATTTGGTTTGGAGTTTTGTATAGCATAGAAAACAGAAAGTCAAGCGTGTGTCGCGGATCGATGCGGTGGACGGGTCTGCCAAAAACAGGTATCCACGGACGATTTGACAATGAGTTTTGGTTCGTGGGAGGTGCCCCGCGGATCGCCAGTCCGCCGGGGGCATGTGCACCGTGCACGTTCGCTGGATGCATGTACACTGTAACCCGGTCGCGCACCGACCTGCGCTGTCTACTGAAATTTGGATTTTTAGAGGTCTTTTAGTGCTTGGATGAAAATGTGTTCTACATAAAAGTTGTACAGAATTTAAAGACATGTCTTTTTCATGTTTTGAAGTTTTTCATTTGAGCAATTGATAAATTTATAAAAATTGATTTGTGTCACTGCTGTGTTTGCACTTAAATGAATTTGGGACTGGAATTTGTAATAACATTGAATTCCACCGTTGCCATTGTCAATTTGTTGATGGTGTGAGGTTGTGTAGGTGCCTATTGAGTATTGTGGATAAAGTTAAGATATATTTGTTTTTGGAGAAATGGTTTGCCTATCTTATGTGCCTAGGTGACTGGGGTGAATCGACGTCAGCGAAGGTGATTGAGGACATGGATGGGTGATCCATGGTCCAGATGATCAAGATTTCACGTGGTTTGATCGGACTCAATCTAGGCATGTGGACATGGATGATTGGCGATGAAGGCTTCAAGGAGTGTAAACTGAAGCGATCCAAGGGGAGTTGATTGTGTCGCGAGCTTGGCAGCCAAGTGTCGTCGGGAAATCCCGTCGACGGTGAGGTACGGCGCCCCTCCCCGGTGCTGGAGAGGACGCCGCTAGATGTAGTGGTTCAGAGAGCGGACGCTAGGTGAATTAAACCAGTATGGAAAGTGTGTGATCAGAATGCTCGTGTCTCTTTCATTGATGAGCTTATTAATTTATACAACTCTAGGGTCCGGATTTACATGCATGGAAAATACCCAAATTACCCCGGCCCAGGGGAAACACCCAAATTGCCCTGATCTCTGGATCGTTGATCTTGCGATCAATGGCTAAACTAGTTTCTTACAATCCAAGATTTTCTACTCCCTAATGTGCCCTCAGGGGAACATATTATGACAATGTTGTTGATCTGATCCGTTCTTGTCAGAGGCTGTCGTGAAGACTTCGTCTCCCAGCCCGAAACTTGTCCAAGATCCATCTGTCTCCACGAGGGGTCCTCGTGAAAGACTTCGCTCCTCGGCCACCTTCGGCAGGAGTCTCGAGGACTCCCATTGCTTGAGATTCCCTCGGAACACCTGACCCTTCACGTCCACCTCCCGACCCTTCGCGCATGTCTTTTGCTCGCAGCCCAAGGGGTCTTGAGGTCATCTTTGGCGCGTTTCTCCACTTACCCCTTCGGGTTATAATGTCACGAAGGACCTTTACAGCATCTTCTTGGACATCCACCTTCCTCGGAGATGGGGTGGTTGCCCCTACAACACCAAGGAAGCGAAGGACGACAATTTTGGAGAAAACGCAACGCAATAAGATGTGGTTTAGGTCATGGTTTATTTTAGAGAGCAAGATGGATCAAAACAGATTATTGGCTGTCATGTATGAGCCTTTTTGAGAAGCATGCATTGTAAAAGAGAAAATCTAGTATCTTATCGGATTTCGAGTGAGCCCAAAATGTAATCAGAGATGAAACCCTAGAAAGCTGGCTGGGTAAGCCTCCACTATATAAGGTGTTCATGACTTAGAGATATGGTTGAAGGTAATTTAGAGAAGATTTGAGGGAGATAGGTCAATCAACTCACTTAAGGTTTGATTGGAGATGGGTTTGTTTTGATTTTCCTCAATCATTTCGCTATAATCATTCCTCCTCAATCATCAAAAAGGTTTCAACATATGATTTGAATTTCGTGCTCCTTTGTCTGCAGTTCATTTTTGCCTTGTTCTTAGATGTTATTGGCATCAATCCTAGCAAATCTTGTTCTTTTCGTTTTCATCGAGTTTCCCCTACCCTTTAGCATCACAAAACATGTAGAAATACATCTAGGTTCACCTCATACAAGTACCGAACAAATTTTGGTCATGAATTGAACTTTTGGTTTCTTGCCCTGTTTGTGACATAAAAAAGATAGAACTCAAAAAGGTTGAGTTTTTGTGCACTACAGCTTGGACCCTTGGTTGGAATAGGTGCTAAACATCCTAGGGTAGCGTGGTTCAAATTTGGAGTGATTCAAGGTTCCAATCATGGATAGCCTAGGTTTTGGGTTTGAACTCAAGCAATCAGTGCTACAGTGTTTCGGTCCGATGCACTCCCTCCTCCCACGAACCGGTGTCCCTCGGCCATCCAGTCCGCTGCTTCATGTCTCCCGCGAACCCAGTCCACTGCACCACCCAGCCGGTCCGCCGCTTGGCTTTCAGGCCCGGTTTGGCGCTGCCGCCACCTTGATCCGCCGTGAGAGAGAATTTTTCTTGTGATTTGTGATCTTCAGTGCACCCTTGTTCTTGATAGCTACTGTAGCTAATTGAGAGAATATCAAACCTACAAACAAGTTTAGGGGCGGGCAGTGAAGAAAGAGTAGTTGAATTAATTTGGCTCTTATTCACCTTTCTAGTTGCCTACTTGGTTCTACATATTTTTATTGGCTATCTTCCTCATATATAGTGCCACATGCCCACAACTCCTAAACAGACTCCATGAATTTAGCCACCCTCCTAACAATCCAACTAGTGCAAAGGAAAGAGAGAATTGACCCGACTACTAAAAGGAAATAGATAATTGCCCAGCCATCCAACAATTGAGGACAGGTGTCCTGATCTCATGTCGCGCAGCTCACAGGATGGCTCAGCTCCTCCCATGGCGGCTGGCCGCGTGGCTCGTTGCTTGGAGCCAAGGTTGGCTTGCCCTCTTCCTATCCTTGTAGACATTATTATGGTCCTGTTTGACATAGCTCTAACTCCCAGCTCTATCTTAGATATAGAGTTCGTAGGTTAAAATAAAGTGATTTAAGTTTATATTTTTAGTTTAAAATGTAAATAAGATAACTTACCTAAACATCCTCAATGTACCTATAACTCCAGCTCTATGAATTTCTGAAACTAGAAATAGGGTGCTCCAATCTTAGATATAGAGTTTGTAGGTTAAAATAAAGTGATTTAAGTTTATATTTTTAGTTTAAAATGTAAATAAGATGACTCACCTAAACATCCTCAGTGTACCCATAACTCCGGCTCCATAAATTTTTGGAGTTAGGAATATGGTGCTGCACTAACTTCACCAATTTTGGTGGAACTGGAGCTGTGCCAAACGAGGCCTATTATGGAACGAAGAGGGTGCAACCATATTCCAGGTGGCTTCCTCATGGAGTTCCAGTGATCTTAAACCGTGGTTCTCCCACCCAATGAACGCGTGGTAGGAGAGGCACCGTGTCTGGTGGTTCTCCACAGCTTGAGGGGGGCCACGTGGAAGACACCCGGGAGGCGGGCAGCGCTACGACCATCTCCAACGGTCTCCCCTCGTGACTCCCGTTCCCTTCACGAAGGAATTTTCGTTCCCTTCAACGCTCCAATGGATTCCCTTCAACAATCCCTCTGTGAAGGGATTTCTCTCTCCAATCCCTTTGGGAAGGGATTCTCTCTCCTTTTCCTATACCATTCCCTTCGAAAGGATGCTGTTGGAGATGGTGGGAAATAAAGGGAATGTGGATTGGGAAGGGAATGGAAAAGGGAATAAAATGAAGGAAAAATGGTTGAAGATGGTCTAAGCCTCCGAGCATCGAGCCGATGCAATCTAGCACCCAATCCGCTCCGAGCTCCCTAGCTGCACTTCACAGGGCCATTAGAGCTTCCACATCAGTTACTTTAAATTTCTACACTATTTCCTACATACTTCTATCTATCTCTCTAAAATTCCTTCACACTTTACACTACACTCTAAAAGATTTCTTCTCTTCAACAGCTACTCTATCCAGATGAACAGTATTATAGAGTGCCTGCTATGGATGCTCTTAGCCCATATGAGGCCCTTTCCGCTCCGACAGAGTTGTCATCAGAATTTGGATGTATATCATCTAAATATGAAACATGGTTATGTAGCAATTTTTATTTGCATTAAATCATACATTAGTATCAGTTGATGTTGATTTTTTGGGAGCTACTTCGCAACGAAAGTCCAATCCAAAAAAAAATTTAAAATGGAACGCTTTTTTGAAACGCAAGCAGTGAACTATTGAAACATATTGCGTCAACCTCTGAAATATTTGTTTTTCAGGGTTGTTTCAACCCAAACGAGTGATGTTTCATGTGAGAAGTGAGCAATGTTTCATAAGAGGAAACACAATGTTTCAACAGTTATTCGAAGATGTTTCAATACATACGAGTAATGTTTCATAGAAGTAAACAAAAATGTTTCATGTATTTTTTGCGGGGTGTTTCACAAAGGCAAACAAAATATTTTAGATGGCAAATAAAACTGTCTTAGATGAGCAAATAAAATGTTTTGGAGCAAAAATCAAAATATTTCACGAGAGCAAACAAAATGATTCACGTGTGTTTACCGATGTTTCAAAAGCACATGAGAAATGTTTAAGAGCAAAATCAAATTGTTTCAATCCATCCGAACAAATATTTCACAAGATTAAAACAAATGTTTTGTATTTTTAATAATGATATTTCAAACTCGCATGAGTAATGTTTCAAGACAAAATTCAAGGATACATATTTTTCCAAATCCAACCATCTTCTTTTCCAAATCCTACGAAGCCTCGCTACCGGCTCATGCTCATCGGATCTGGCTGCCGAGCTGTCGCGGCCCTCCTCAGCTTACCTTCCGAGGAACGGTCGAACCTGCACTAGGCCTTGGATCAGTAGGCTAGTGCAACAGTTACACAACTAGATCATTTCATACATCGACCATTCATATATTACATAATGGCGATCGCCAGATCGCAATAGTGGCAAATGGCATTTAAGCCTTAGTTACAATCAAGTCTCCATCAGAGTAAAGCGGAAGTGTCGCCGGAAAATCCGCCGACGGTGAGAATCAGCGCCCCTCCCCGGTGATGGAGAGGACACTGAGAAAGTGTGGTGAGAGAGCAGAGCGCTCAGTGAGTAAACTAGTGCTAATGTGGATGATCAGAATGCTTGCCCTCTTTCATTGATGAGCTTATTAATTTATACAACTTTAGGGCCAGGGTTTACATGCATAGGAAATACCCAAAGTACCCTGACCCATGGGGAATACCCAGATTACCCTGAACTCTGGATCGTCGATCTTACAATCAACGGTTAGAATTGTTTTCTTACCATCCACGTTATCCTATTCCCTAACATGCCCTTGGGGGGCATAATCTGACAAAGTTGTTGATTTAATTTGATCCGATTCGTTCTTGTCAGAGGCTGTCGCGAAGTCTTCGTCTTCTGACCCGAAACCTGTCAAAGATCACTCTCGGTCCTCCCGAAGGGTCTTTGTGAATTCCTCAACTAGGCACCTTTCTCCATCGTTCGGTGGAAATCCCGAGGACTCCCCTTACTTGAGATACACTCTGAATACTTTACCCTTTGCGTATGTCCAAGCCTTCCACCCACGGTCTGACTTGAAGTTATCTTGGATAAGCTTCGTCAAGTCCCCCTTCGGGTAACAATTTACGCGAAGAATCCTCACAACATCTTCGTGGACATCCACCTCTCCTTGAGATGGGTTGGCTGCCCCTACAACAGAAGCTCCTTACGGTCACGTCGCCACCTCGCCGTGGTGTCTGGCCGGAATATCTAGCCCCCCCTTCTCCACGTCGAGGTGGTGTTCCTGAAGATGTTGTTTCTTCTTTGTCTTCGATGGTATCTTTGCCAGTTGATGTGACTTGGACTAGACGTTCTGACATTGTCAGTGTCCTCGAAGTCCGCGCGTTGATCCCGGCCATTAATCATCACACGCGTCATCAGATCTGTAGGCGCCCGTTAGGATTTTCTTTCTATATATATTTTTTTTCCTCTGCGCCCATTCGGTTTCTTCGCGGTGCATCGTTACCGTTGATGTGGACACGTGGCGTTCATCCGTGTGATGGTAGTTTCTATATAAGGGTCCGTGTTACTGTTCTTCTTCCCCACTTACGCTCTTCAAACCCAACCTCCCGCTGTTCCGTTACTCTCGCTTCTGCGCGCTCCGTCCACCGCCGCCGGTTCCCTTACTCTTGGACACTTCATCCGCCGCCGCTAACTCTCCCGCTCCTGCGCCCTCCTCCAGCCACCATTTGTTTGCTTGTCCTTTCGTGCTCCTGCCGCCAGTAGATCATCGCCGCTGGTTCGCCGCCGTTCTTCATCGCCGACTAGGTTTGCAAGTATGTTAATCCCCCGCGTTTTTGCTCGATTTGGGGTACATGGCTTTCGGATGTTTAGTGAGTTCGACGCCGACGAACTGGCCGGGGAGATTTTTGCATCATTTGCAACTCCATTCATACACCGATCCCCGTTTTGTTCGAGAAGTAGTACTACAAAGTTTTTCGTGGTCTAATATGGATGTTGGTTATGCTTGTTCTTGTTGCTTTCCTCTTTTTTTCTTTTTTATGATCCCGAAGGGCTGTTTCACGGAAGTGCTGACTTTCAACTACTTGTACAGTTCCCAGAATCTTCGATGGCCCCGAAGAAAATCCTAAGCCCGGCAGACCTCGCGCGGCTGTCTTGGGAGTTGGGGCAGTCTAGAATGAACCCGGACATGCTCTCGAAGGTGTCGGACGGCTCCTTTGCTGAAGACGACGACTTCAGGTTGCCGGGGCAAGAGACGACCCGTCAGCCAAATGCCGACGAGGCCGTCGTCTTCCATTCGCAGGTGCAGGCGGGTCATCGGATTCCCTGCACTTGCCTCGTCGGGGAGGTCCTCAAGCTGTACAAGGCACAGCTCGTACACCTCTCCCAAACGCCGTGGCGTGGCTTGCGGTGTTCGAGTGGGCGCTCCGGAGCCATGGAGCGCAACCCAGCGCCCGAATTTTCGGTTTTATTCACGAAGGCCGGTGGCAGGGGAAGACCAGCGGCAACCCCTTCGGATGTCTGAACTTCGTCATGAAGACGGCACACCTAGCAAATTTTCGTCACTGGCTACAAAGAAGAAGTGGGACGGCGCTGCGGGGCTAAGCTAGAAATTGTTCTGCTTTTACCAGAAGGTTGATGAAGCTGATTCTTTGCTGAGGTACACCCCGGGAGCAGCCGACTGTGTCAAGTTCTCGGTGGAAAAGCTCAATGACTCCGAAGAGGCGCAGAGGTTGCTACTCCAGAGGATCAACAAACGCTTCTCCATGTGTTTCCTCGCCGAGGAGTTCTACACTGCCAAGGTGGGGCCACTGATGCACTCTTGGGAGAGGTTTGTAATTGTCGATGACGGAGGCGACCACCTCGCGCTACGTGACAAGGACCACCGACCTCGGAAGTTAGAAACGGCCGCGGAAAGGGCCAAAGGAATGTTCGGGCCACTACGCTTAGACGAAGTCATGCGAGCTCGCGAAGCTGGGGTGGACGCCCGCATCAACCGCATCCTTGGGGTAGTTACCCCCTGGACGGAGCCCGAGCTGAAGAGGGCCGAGAAAAGGAAAACTGCCGAGGGGCCACCGCAGGCCCGTCGAAGCGTCCCCGTGGTGAGTATTCTTCCTACCGCCATACACCTTCGATTCGTCTCTTCTGACTCTTTTTCGAACTCAGCTGCAAGCGTTGAGGACGAGGAAGGAGATGAAGACGAGGTTGAAGAAGAGGGCCACCCTGTCGAGGACGATCACACTTCACCGGACGCGCAAAGTGCCGCAAGTGGTGGAGACGATCCATTGGACGTCCTGGTCAGCAAGACTCCCTCGGGACCATTAGATCCCGAACATGGCTCCAACGAACTACAGGATAGTCATGGAGCCGGGTCTCTTCCTTCTGGTCGAGGCCCCGTGACTCTGGCGACCTCCTTGAATATCCAAAGGAAGCCGAGGACTATCGCCGGTTTAAATGCGTTGACACGGAGTTCTGGTTGGCCGATTCTCCTTCCGCCGAAGGTTAATCACTGACCCTCAGTACCCCTTCTCTCTTTTTTCTTTAAGCTGCTTATGTTTTTCTTTTCTTCAGAGGGAGTTAATGAAGAGCCACCTTTGGCGCCTATCCTCGGGGCTGCTGGTGGCAATACCGATGCTATTTTGGCGTTGGTGGCAACTACTGTTGCAGAGGGGGGGCCTTCGTCTTCTGCCCCATGTGCGCCTGGCGCTGCTCCTGCGCCCGACGGCACTTCTTCGGCAGCGGCGACAACTGTAGAGGGTGGAGCTTCGCGAGCTACCCCCTTGCCCAGTGCCGCCCCTGCTTCCGGGGATTTCTTTGTTGAGCCCACCGCCATCCTCCATGATGAACATCTGGACTCGATCCTCGAGGGGTGCCTTCATCAGTCCTTGATCGTTGCGAGGCGTTCCCTTTGTTGGTGAACATGCGCAACATCGAGTTGAGCCTCGCCTCGGTAATATATACATTTCTATTATTTATTATGTTTTGTTTCAAAGTCTTCGTGTTACTTATGTTTGTATCCTGCTTATGCAGAGTTTGGTTTGGAATCCTGCTGTGGCGGCACAAGTGGTGGATCTCTCGGAGAAGTATGTTGCTCTCGAGGATCGCGTAGCTACCCTTGACCGAGAGAACCACACCCTTCGGGAGGTGAGTGCGAAGGAGAAGGAGCCGGTGATTCTTCTCAGGTCAGAGAAGGAACAGACAGAGCAGTGCACAAAGACCGCCGAGGAGGCTCTGGCTACGCTCCGCACTGAGTTCGAGGCTCAACAAGCTGAATTGGAGTCGTCGCGCAAGGAATGCAATGGCCTGCGCGACGAAGTGAGAAAAGGGGCCGTGGAACTTGGTGCTCTTCGCAACTCGGGAGCGAAGATCAAACAACAATTGGAGGCATTGCAAGCGGAACTACTTTTTTTGAGTCAGGCTTTTGCTAAGGAAATTACCAGACTCGGGACTGTAGCTGTCAGTGCCCCCTCGAAGAATCCGGCGTCGGCTGTCAAATATTTGAAGGAAGCCATCGGGACCTTCGTCGAGGGGTCTCTACGTTATGGATCAGACTGCGCGGTCAGCTCTGTTTCTGCGCTTACAACGAAGTTAAAGGGCGCTAGGTGCACACATTTTTTAGGTAACTCCTTTTCAAGTGTGCCTTACCCTTCGGCCTTCATTGCCGGCTCATTCGACCGCGGCTCCCGCCAAGTTGTTCGGGATTTCCTTGTTAATTTCTGGCGAGCCGGGGGGCCAGCTTACTGCCGCGCTTTCATGGCGCATGCGAGGAGGCAGACCTCGTCCACTCCTCTACCGAGGACCGCGGGGCCTCAAGCATCAAGTGGAGATCTTCCAACAGCTCCTGTTCCTCAAGCTCCCAAAGATCCTTCAGATCCTAAGGGCAAGAAACCAGTGGAGTAGCGTAGTTTTTAGGATTGTAATTTTTCTGATGTAATACATAACCTTTTGTTTCTAAGTTGTCGCGTATTTGTAAGTGAACATGTTTATCTATGTGATGTTTTGCTTTCATTTAGCCTGAGCTTATTGCTTCTTCGCTTTATTGCACCACACGTAACATCGTTAGCGCAGTCAGTATTCACGAAGGCCTGTGACCTGCCTGGGTTGTGCTTCGGGTGCTTGTTGCGAGCGCTTCTAGCCTCGCAGCAGCCCCTTCGCCCTTTAGGTTTTTATACCTTCGCGAAGGCTCATGGCCCTTTAGGTTTTTATACCTTCGCGAAGGCTCATGGCCCGCGAAGGATACGATTTGGGTGCTTGGCGCGAGTGCTCTTGGCCTCGCACCAGCCCCTTGGCGCTTTTAGCGTATTTTACCTTCGCGAAGGCTCATGACCCGCGAAGGATACGATTCGGGTGATTGGCGCGAGTGCTCTTGGCCTCTCGTCAGCCCCTTGGCGCCTTAGCGCATCATACCTTCTTGAAGGCTCGTGGCCTGCGAAGGATACGATTCGGGTGCTTGGCGCGAGTGCTCTTGGCCTCACGCCAGCCCCTTGGCGCCTTAGCGCATTATACCTTCTCGAAGGCTCGTGGCCTGCGAAGGATACGATTCGGGTGCTTGGCGCGAGTGCTCTTGGCCTCGCTCCACCCCCTTGGCGCCTTAGCGCATTATACCTTCTCGAAGGCTCGTGGCCTGCGAAGGATACGATTCGGGTGCTTGGCGCGATTGCTCTTGGCCTCGCGCCAGCCCCTTGGCGCCTTAGCGTATGATACCTTCGCGAAGGCTCGTGGCCGGCGAAGAATACGATTCGGGTGCTTGGCGCGAGTGCTCTTGGCCTCGCGCCAACCCCTTGGCGCCTTAGCGCATGATACCTTTGCGAAGGCTCGTGGCCGGCAAAGGATACAATTCGGGTGCTTGGCACAAGTGCTCTTGGCCTCGCGCCAGCCCCTTGGTTAGTTTAAAATGTCTGCACGGGAATGTTTCTTTTCTTCATTTTATTTGAAGTTACATCGTGGAGATTACATTCCCGAAGGATTTTTTCGGTCGCAGCCGGTTGTCTGTGCGTGAGCCTCGTTAAAAACTCCGCTCGTAAAACCCGGTAGGGAAAAAACCGAGTCGGAGAAAAGAATACTCATCGCTCTTACATTCTTATGGGTAATATTTTATCAGGCTCTTCACGTTCCAAGTGTTTGGGACCGGAGAGCCGTCAAGGTTGGAGAGGTGGAACGACCCTTGTCTTGTTTGTCTGTAGACGATGAAGGGTCCGTCCCAAGTAGGTTCTAGTTTGGATGGCCGTTGTGGCATTCTTCGAAGGACCATGTCCCCTTCCTGGATTTCCCGTGGTCTCACACGCTTGTTGTAGGTTTTGCTCATTAGCTCATTATACTTTTCTAAGGCTTGCTTTGCCTTGAGCCTGTCTTCCTCAACGGTGTCAGTTGGTGGTTGATCACTAATGTTGACTCCGCCTGTTATGATCCGAAGGGTCTTAGCTTGGATTTCAGCTGGCGTTACTGCCTCTTCGCCATACACCAGTCTGAAGGGTGAATATCCCGTTGGTCTTGTGGGTGTTGTGCGAATTGCCCAGAGTGTCTTCTCCAACTCTTCTGACCATTTTCCTTTTGATTCATCCACTAATCTTCTTTTCAGTGATTTCATGATGTTTTGATTTGCCCGTTCCACTGCACTGTTCGCTTGTGGGTGCCCCACAGAGGCATAGCATATTTTGATGCCGAGGTCTTCATAAAATTACTTGAATTTTGATGAGATAAATTGTGATCCATTGTCAGCTACTACCTCTTGGGGTATGCCAAATCTGCATATCACATTTTTCCAAAAGAAATGTTGGGCCTTCGCAGCTGAGATGTTCGTCAATGGCTCTGCTTCAACCCATTTAGTGAAGTAGTCGACTGCAACAATAATCCATTTGAACCTTCCCGAGGCCTGCTTGAGCTCTCCCACAATATCAATCCCCCACCTTGCGAAGGGCCACACTGGGGGTGAGGGCTGCAAGTTTGTTGGCGGAGCCTTCGGCTGGTTTGTCATCCATTGACATCCTCGGCATCTTTTTACAAACTCCTCCGCGTCGCTGTTGGCCGTTGGCTAGTATATTCCCATGCGCAACACCTTTGCTGCTAGAGCTCTTGGGCTTTGATGCGAACCACAGACTCCTGCGTGTGTTTCTGCCAGCGCCTCCATCCCCTCCTCTCTAGAAACGCATCTCATCCATGACATGCCAATTCCTGACTTGTAAAGAAGGCCATCCATCATTGTGTATGTCCTTGCACGTTGCTTCGTTGTGTAAGCTTTCTTGCTATCCTCGGGTAATTCACCATCACGAAGGTATTTTACGATGACTGTTCACCAATCTTCCTCTAGGGATCTTGCTATGAGCTGTACTTCGGGACATATAGACGCTCGAGATATCGCTTCATAAAACACCCCTTCAGGTATTTTCGTGAAGTACGCCGCTGCTTTGGCCAGCTCGACTGCTCTCATATTTTCTCCCCTTGGAATTGTTTTCACAGAGATTCCCACGAAATGCTTCTCCATTGTTCTTACTGCTTCCAAATACTTTGCCATTTCGGCATCTTTGGCTTGAAAATCCTTTGTGATATGTTCTTCTATTAGCTTTGAGTCGGTGTGGATGATGACTCTTTTTGCGCCGAGGGATTTTGCTTTCCGAAGACCTAACGGTAGTCCTTCGTACTCCGCCGCGTTGTTTGTCGTTTTGAAATTTAGCCTCAGGGAATACTCTGTACTTTGTCCTTCGGGGTCAGTTACAATTGCCGATGCTCCTGCCCCGTCTGCTGTGAATGATCCATCGGACTTTGTGCTCCACAAGGGAGGTAGTGCTGGTCCATCTTCCGAAACTTCAACTGACCATTCAGAGATGAAGTCAGCCAGTGCTTGAGCTTTTATGGCTGTCCTCGGCTCAAAGGTGATGTCGAAGGGTGCTAGTTCAGCCGCCCTTTTGCTTTTCTCGTCGTGGCGTCTTTATTCTCGAAGATAGATTTGAGAGGGTATGCTGTGGGTACCTTTATCTTGAATTCTTGAAAGTAGTGCCGTAATTTTCTTGATGCAATAAGTAATGCATAAGCTATTTTTTCCAGGTCAATATAATTTCTCCTCGCCCCTTGCAATGATTCTGATACATATTATACCGGCATTTGTCCCCCTTCGGCTTCATCCTTGACGAGGCTGTTGATCAGAAGTGGCTTGTTGCTAGATACAAGGTTAGATGTGCCGCTTCTTTGGTTTGGCGAGTTTTGGCAATTGTTGGAGATGATCCTTCAGCTTTGCGAAGGCGTCTTTGTATTGTGGTCCCCACTCGAAGGGTGTTGTCCCCTTAATTGTGTTGAAGAAGTGTTTGTATTTTTCTGCGGCCTTCGGGAGAAATCTCCTTAGGGCTGCCAGCTTTCCCAGGAGGCTCTGTGCTTGTTTCTTGTTTTCTGGATCCTTCATGCATTGGATTGCATCTATCTTCTCTTTGTTAGCTTCTATCCCTCGGTGCGATACAAGGAATCCCAGCAACTTCCCTGTTTCCACCGCGAAGGCACATTTTGTCGGGTTTAATTTTATACCCTCCACTCTTAAGCTAGAGAAGGTCTCTTGAATGTCTTCGCAGTGATCCCTTCTCCTCTTGCTCTTGACGACAATGTCGTCGACGTATGCTTCCACGTTTCTTCCCATCTGTTTTGCGAGTACCTTCGCAATGAGTCTTGCGAATGTTGTGCCTGCATTCCTTAGACCGAAGGGCATTCTTCGGAAGCAAAATGTGCCGAAAGGCGTAATGAATGCCGTCTTCTCTTCATCTTGCTTTCTCATATACACTTGATGATAGCCTGAGTAGGCGTCCAGGAAACTCATCAGTTCACAACCCGCAGTCGCATCAACCAGCTGGTCGATTCTTGGCAAGGGAAAATCATCCTTCGGGCACGCCTTGTTAAGATTTGTGAAGTCGACACACAATCTCCAGGTGCCATTTGACTTCTTTACCATCACGACATTTGCGAGCCACTCCGGGTATGCCACTTCCCGGATAACTTGAGCTTGACGCAATTTCTCCACTTCCACCTTTGCTGCTTCCTGTCTGTCGGGCCCCATCTTCCTATGTTTTTGTTTAATTGGATTGGCATCCATCCTCACATTCAACGAGTGTTCGATCGTTTCTCTGGAGACCCCCTTAGATTCTCCTGGCGCCCAGGCGAAGATGTCACTATTTTGCCGAAGCAAGTTGATGACTCTTTCTTCTTCTTCTTCGGAGAGGGCAGTTCCAATAGACACTGTTCTCTCTTCATTTTCCGGGAATAGCCGAATCTTCTTCGTTTTGCTCTGCAGTGCGACACGGGGCTTATAACCCTTGATGCTCAGATTGGGAGTCAATCCTCTCGGTAGTCTGGACTGGCTTAAGTTTTGGTATGCCTTGGAGCTCATTTTTCCTCGCCGATTGTTGACATCCTCGAACAGTAATGACGCCCCCCTTCGGCAGGCATTTTCATGGAGAGATAGTTGTGATGTATGATTGTCCCGAAGGCATTAATAATTCCTCTTCCGAAGATGGCATTATAGCGGTACTCCATATCAACGACATTAAAGCAGATGCTTTTTGTTATCTTCCTTTTGCCTTTACAAAAAGTGACAGGTAAAGATATCTGGCCGATGACGGCCACAGGTTCTCCTCCGAATCCTATCAATGGCATGTTCGATGGTGTCAGGCTATCTTCCGGTATATTGAGCTGTTTGAACGCACTTGCAAAGATAATGTCCGCTGAGCTTCCTCCATCCACCAGTGTCCTTTGGACGTCATACTCATCAATCTCAGCTGTGATCACGAAGGGGTCTTGATGTGGAAACTTCACGCCCTTGGCGTCAGTTGTATCAAATGTTATCGGCGGAGCCGGTGCTGGTTTACTTGTCACCGAAACGTGCGACACTTTGCGAATGAATTCTTTTCTCTTCCTGTTTGACGGGAGATTCAACGAAGACCCTCTAGTGATGACATGAATAACCCTTCGGTTTTGCTCTTCGACATTGTGAACCCTCTCGGGGGATCTGCGATATTGATTTCTCGGACTCTGGTCTTGCCTTCTTTGCCTTTTCTGGTTCTGGTAGTTTTCACGCTGTGTTTTGACATCTCTACAATCCTCGGTTGTATGGGAATAATTCTCTCCATGCACCGCACAGTATTTTTTTCCTTAATCTCCTGGTTGCCTCCTCGAAATCTATCATTTCTATGGTAATTCTCCCTCTGGTAATTGTCATTCCTTCGATCATCCCTTCTTGTGTTATCTTTTCGATTGTTATACTCATCTCTTCGGGGATTGTAATCTCTTCGGGGATGATCCCCTCTCCCATTGTTGTCATTGGTTCTTCGCTCGTCAGTTCGCTTGGGCTCAATGTTGCTTATCCTCTTGTTGGAATTTTGATGTCTCTTGTTCTTCTCTGAGTTGCTCTCTTTGTGGCTATCACGGTCCTTCTTTGTATTTAGCTGGCCTTGTCTTCTCAAATTTTCCTCCTCTCCCTTTGCATATCCTTCAACCTCATCGTAAAGAAGCACAGCTGTTTGTGGGGGATCCTGAGTCAGTTTGTGTAGAAGGGGTCCAGGTTGAAGACCTCTTCAGAATGCATTGATTACCGAAGAGTCAGAAACATCCCTTATCTGGCATCGTACAGCAGCAAATCTTTTATAATAATCTCTTGTGCTTTCCTTCTTGCGCTGTTCCAAGGCAAAAAGGTCCCCTTCCACCATTCTTTGGATATAATTGCCTTAAAAGTTGTTAGCGAAGGCATCTTTGAGTTGGTTCCATGAGTGTATGGATCCTTGCGGCAGTGAAGTATACCAAGAGAGTGCAGTGCCCTTCAGTGTTAACAGCAAACTCTTCGCCTTAAAGTCATCATCTCCACCCGCTGCTTCAACTGCCGTGTCGTATACATCCAGGAATTCGTTTGGATCGGTTTCTCCTGAGAACTTGAACACACTTGGCATCTTGAATCCTTCGGGCCATTTTTTGCCCCGAAGGTATGCACTCAGAGGCCCTTCGGTAGCCTTTTTCGGCTGTGTCACCATTACATTTTGTCGATGTTGCTCCTAGTTCTCTTCTGGGTATGGTACCCTTCGGGGCACGTAATGCTGTTGGGGTTGCATTGTCACGAGCTCTCTTCGGAGCAAGTCGATTTGTTCCTCCAGCAGCCTTCTCCTGTCACGCAGGATGTTTTCAGCAGTTGTAGGGTCTTCGTGTTGATGCTCTTGCATGGGATGGGTGGGTGGGTTTTGCTGTATCTCCTCTCGAGCGACTCCGCTGGGTCCTGGCTCGTCAAATCTCCTCCCACCCACATCCGGGGCATCTTGGCTCTGGTTTCTCCAGCCCTACAAGTTGATGCCGAGAGCCCTTGGAGTGCTTCCTCCAGGTCCTTGCGCCGGCGCGCCCTCCCGCAGACGTTCAGTCGTTGGCGCGGTGGCGATCGCCCTTTGGGCCGCTCCCTCCATCGTCTCGCTAGTGATGTCTCGCTCGTCATGGATTTGCCGCTCCTGCCTCGCGTACGCTCCGTCGTGCCCCGACTCCGGTGGCTCTCCTCCGGCCGCTGCGACACTCCTCCTGGGTCTAGCCATCACCGCAATCGCCCACTTCTCCCCATGGACGGCGCCAACTGTCGCCGGAAAATTCGCCGACGGTGAGAATCAGCGCCCCTCCCCGGTGATGGAGAGGACGCTGAGAAAGTGTGGTGAGAGAGCGGAGCGCTCAGTGAGTAAACTAGTGCTAATGTGGATGATCAGAATGCTTGCCCTCTTTCATTGATGAGCTTATTAATTTATACAACTTTAGGGCCACGGTTTACATGCATGGGAAATATCCAAAGTACCCTGACGCATGGGGGAATACCCAGATTACCCTGAACTCTGGATCGTCGATCTTACAATCAACGGCTAGAATTGTTTTCTTACAATCCACGTTATCCTATTCCCTAACATGCCCTTGGGGGGCATACTCTGACAAAGTTGTTGATTTGATTTGATCCGATTCGTTCTTGTCAGAGGCTGTCGCGAAGTCTTCGTCTTCTGACCCAAAACCTGTCAAAGATCACTCTCGGTCCTCCCGAAGGGTCTTTGTGAATTCCTCAACTAGGCACCTTTCGCCATCCTTCGGTGGAAATCCCGAGGACTCCCCTTACTTAAGATACACTCTGAATACTTTACCCTTTGCGTATGTCCAAGCCTTCCACCCACGGTCTGACTTGAAGTTATCTTGGATAAGCTTCGTCAAGTCCCCCTTCGGGTAACAATTTACGCGAAGAATCCTCACAACATCTTCGTGGACATCCACCTCTCCTTGAGATGGGTTGGCTGCCCCTACAACAGGAAGTCTTTCAGAAGATGCGATCATCAGAGTTTTTAAGGGAAAACAATAAAATCACACCAGTAGCTATGTAACAACACACGGCTGGCGGAACCAACTAAACCCTAACTTATCCTCTACTATTCCTGGTCCTGAAATTGAGGATCTCCTTCCTCATGGCAGTCATAGGCGTCTTCTTCACCAGGGTCCTCCATGTCTAAAAGTATGTAAGTATGCGAGGTCAGTGCCATCCAAACACTAGCGAGTCAACACCCAACCTAATGTATTTAGTGATAGAGGCTTCAAAGAAAAGGCTGGGTTTGTTATTTGCAGAAAAGCCAGTTTTGGAAATCAAAGCCTATGACTTAGCTGTTTTAACCAAATTTTTATATCAAGTTGATTATTCATCATAATTACATTTCAATTCTCATTTCCAACCCCATGGCAGTTTCCATGCACTTGCCAAACGATCTCCTCCCACTCCCGCCATCACCTTCCGAGTGTGGCGCACCTGTTGTGGATCACATCCCCTAGCAAAGTACCCGGTCTCGTCCTAGCTGGGTTGCCGACCCATGCTAGACTCACGGCTCTCTGTAAGAATGGACCTAGATCATCCCTCGGATGACAACATGAAACTGTCTTCACCTCAAGCATGGCAGGAGACAGGGTACACCCACAGGTCATAACTACCCCTGAATCCCTATACTTGCACTACCGCGCGATGGCCGGCACGTTGTGGTGTTAGAAACCATCCTCGATGGTCAGTGACGTCACACTGTGCATCTCTGATGCACCCGTCTCGGGGAAACCTTGTTTCAGTCCAGCCTATCCACAAAGGGCCACACCCTTATGCACTTACTTCTTCGGCTAAATCGCACTCTCCGTATGAATCACACGATGTGGCGGAACCCCTTTGGGCAGCGCACGGCATTACGCGGATCTCGCCGTGCTTCTCTTCCATGCACTATGTATGTGGACGATTAGCTCCTCAATTCACGTAGTCCAACTACTACATCTCTTACCCAATGCCGGATCCAATCCGCATTGATACACAACCATATTCAATCTCACACACACTGGTATGCCAGGCCCAAATTCCAGTTAACCATATTTATTGTGTGATCATGTCCGGTGAATGTGGGTTCACCGTTCCGAGGCAATCTAAGCCTAAAATTAATAATTGGACATGAGCAATGTCTAAGCAAGATTTTAACCAAGACTTAAAAGTCTAAATCATTTTATTTAACCCAACCAGGCTATCAAGGGTGATCATCAAGGCAATCATCAATAAAGTCAAATGATAAATGATTTTATCAAAGCAAGAACATCATGGTAAATCAATAACAAGTAATTAACATGGCATGATATATCATGATTAAGCAAGTATGTATAATTACTTAAAGAGCATGCAATTTAATACTATAAATAAAATACTTTAGAAATCTAGGATTCAATATGAACTATTGAATGTTAACTCGTAAGGGAAAGTTTAGACTCTCCGTAGTAAAAGTAAACACCATCTAGGAAAGATATTAACTCGCCTTGGCCCTAGAGATCGAAATCCTGGTTTGGTGCGGAGTCCTCGAAATGTCCCTCCGGATCCTCTACGTCTAATCGGAGAACCAACAATACACAATAAACACAATGCAGCGAAGAAAAGAATGATGCATGAGATGCAATCGTAATCGCTCGCAATCGGTCATCTATATTTCCCACATTTATATATTTATGGTGTATGACGAGGAAGATCCATGATCCTTCTATGAAGCAACAATTTCTAACGTAATGGTAGTGGTGATGCTCATGAGATGATGCACATGAATACATACATACATACATACATATATATATATATATATATATATATATATATATATATATATATATATATATATATATTGAAAGAACCTATACATCAAAATTCATGCTTATCTATAGATTAGCAATGCGGTGAACCGTTGAAAGTGCAGTAGGATTAAACAAGGTATCATTTTACAAATTAAACATAGATGCTATTACTCGGTACCAAGGATAACTGGACAACGGATAAAAGTTCACCAAAAATCCATTTCTTTATTGATCAACAATCGAATCTAATACATGATTGTATTACAAATCTGGGTTACAAAATTTATGTATATACATTTACAAATTGAGTTTACAAGATACTACTGCTAGTAGAGTACAACATTTGGGTTCGTTTTTCGCTTTTCTCTGTTCTCTTTCCTCTCCTCGGTATAATAGGTCATTGCTCGCCTTCGTCCAAAGAAGTCGCCAATTAATTTGGTCACCAAAGACTGTAAGAAGATAACAAGTCTATTAGACATTTAGAAGTGAGGCACGCTAATAACAAAAATTTCAAATTAGAATCTATTTAGAAGGAATGCTACGATTTCATAGGGTAATGTAAACAAAAGTGGAGTGAACAAATATAAAGAGAGGAAAACAGAAATTAGCCGTCAGTATCGATGCGATTAGTCATAGGAACGCCAGGCCGTCCGGGGCCAGCCGGCCTTCCTCTTCGCTTATTTTCATCATCCGGCTATGAAATACAAACCTGTTAATCCAAAACTTAAAAGTTATTGGACGATGTTAGACGATGTTCAAGTTCAGACTCAATTAGGATCTTAACACTGCCACCATGGTGAGCCAACCATTGGCTCTGATTTAGTCAGGGCACACAATTCAAATCAGCTCAGGCTTTAGATGACCAAAGCACTGCACAACCTTGGCTAGAAAAGGCAAGGTCAGAGCCAGCCGCCCAGCTACATCCATTCAATCCTCGCCTGTAAATCGATGATGCATGCCCCAAGATAGCTCGAAGCAGAACCACCCCGCTTGAGAGATTCAGAAGAAGAAAACCACCCCAACCCATAGATTCCAGCAGGAAAAACCACCCAGCCCACAGCTTCCAACAAAAACCACCTGCAGGAGTAACAGCTGGGAGTGCAGATGTCAACCAGAGAACTACCACAAGAATAAATGGGAGGGCAGTTGTCGATTACATGACCCTCCCAAGACATATAGCCATGCACAGTGCACTCTTTTCAGTCTTGCCAAATGAGGTAACCATCCCAAACAGGTAAACCCCTCTAGCATACCAATTCTTCTTTTTGCTGCTGATAGTAACCAAGCTAAGCAACAGGTAGAGACCAGGATAGTGGAAGCAAGGAGCCTGCGGCTGAAGCAAGAAGGTGGGAGGGCAGCAGCCACACCTTCAGCTGCAGGAGTGCTTCTAGGGAGGGAGAACACATCATCGCTTTGCCAAGCTTGATTCCAATAAGGTAACATGAACCCAAGAGCATTTCCTTCTCTAAGCCTATACTTCATACAGGAATCATCACCACTAGAGTAGGCACTCAGGCAAGATTTAGTTTAGTTCCATAAGCCTTCATGCATATAACCATCTAGCAAGGAATCATCTAGTAGTAGGGAAACTAATGTGATAATCAAAATGACTATGAGCTTGGTATCTAGACAAACAAACACAGTAGGGATTGTTCAGCTAAAGCACTAGAGAGTGGGCAGAGGCCGTGTAGCAAGAAACCTAGCTAGGATTTGGGGTTGCCACCGGCGCCTGAGCTGAGAAATTGCTCCCCGGCGCATTCATTCCCAACCCACGCAAGCTCGGCGGCCATCCAACCAAAACCTAATCAGGGTTTACTGCACAAATCCAAACATAGAGGACATCCTCTAATCCATCGTTTAATCTCCACAGATTACTCCCCCAAAATCCTACCCTAAACTCTCTTAGGAAATCAAGCATATAGGAATTAAGCAAAATTAATCTTAGGGTAGCTAGCGGTGAAGAATGAAAGGAGAAAATTGGAGGAATCCGCTTAGATCGAAGAAGAAACACTTAGCGCATTTCTTCACGGAGCCCTAACGAGCCGACGCCGAGGTTTGGTCGGACGCGACTCTGGCGTGGCCAAGCCGCAACCGCGCCATCAATGGCGGCGGGCACGGAAGGGCGCAAGCCGAGCGCCATCACTGCAGCTGTGGGGAGAAGGAGTAGGGCGAGAGAGAGCCAGCGGCATCTCGCCGGAGAACGACGGCCGTGGCCATCGCGACGGGCCGACCGGCGAACGGAAACCCAAAGGGGGGGGGTCCAGCGTGGCCGCCAGCCGCCGCCGGTGCCGGCTGCGGAGGCACGGCGTCGCAGCGCCACCACCCCGAAACCCTGGGTCGGCACCACGCCGCCGCCGGCCAGGAGCGAGGTTGGCGCACGGGAGAAGGAAGGAAGAGGGAAGGAGCCGGGTTGGAAAAAAAATGGGGAATTTAGGGATTGAGCCACCCGATTGAGGAGTAAATAGGCAAGCCATATTGCCGGCCGGGCTACGCCACGCCGAGCTCGGCTTGAAGCCGATCCTAGCCGGCTCGGGTTAGGATAGATACTAGTGATTTCTATAAAAACAAAAGGGGGACTTAATCAAAAGCAATTTGATAAGTAGACATTACATCAACAGATCATCACTAGTAATAGTAGCAATAGTACCTGTAGAATTTTTGATTTATAGTACTATTAAGTTTCCAATTCCAAAAATGAGCTAAAACAAATAGGTATATTAGTGGGTACATTGTGGTGCGCAATATGATATTTCCGTAGACTTAGTGAACCGAAATCCGGAAAAATTATTTCAGGCATTCATCTAGACGACAAGGAGTGTGAACCTTTGGATTGCCCGGACCGTCCGATTGAGTTTCCGAAATCAGGCAAGCTTCCCTTGACTTCTGGAGGATTTTATTTTTGGATAAAATATATGTTGAAACTGCAGCATGTAAATTATATTTATATTTATCTCTCTTTCAAATGATTAATTGGATCCGTAAGGATGGAAGGGACAGTTTGGTCGATGGAGCGACCGAGCTGTTGAAGTAATTGGTGGGTGAAGAGTGCCATGAAAAGGATAAAAGGGAAGGTGGACTCTTCATATAGGTATTATATAAGGATAATATTCCTATCACTCGGCATTGATCCGTAAAAATCTAGTATCAACCGGAATTTCATGGTCGATCAGAGAAGGTGATCTAAGAAGGGTATTACCATCTCCACATTGGGTATGTAGATAACTAGGAGGGGTGGGTGAGCGTGCCCAGGGTATATCTACTGTTAGCTATACCCATGGTTTCCCCGACCAGGCGATTATAGTTACGCCAGAGGATACTCATGGCGTCGAGGAATGAGTATAACGGTTGCGAGAGCAAATTGGTGGGGACAGGGTAGTGAGAGCGAGGTCCGTGCCTAGAGCACCACAATTTGCTCATCAACCGGGTTGGAGATGTAATTCACCTATTAGATGCACGCTCTGAGTTTCGGAATACGTTCAGGACGATTTCGGTAAAGTGGTACACACTGCTAGCAGGTTAAATCATGAATTCATGCCAATCTCTTGGAATGGGGATTACGGAGGCTAAGTCCAGTATCATATCTGAGTGTCGAGAATTTTTATATTTAAAATTGACTCACTCTTGGGAAAGATTATATTCTTTTGGGCGCCGGTGAAAAGAGGTATGAGAGGGAAAAGATAGGAGGAAAAGGAGGAAGTAATACTCTGTCCCTTTTTATTGTCTTATTATATGGAGGCTTCTTTGAGCACGTTGTACTCACCCTTGCTATCATCACTCTTTTTAGACACAGGACGGAAAATAAGACAGTTGAGTATATTACGGTGGAGGAGCACGTGGAGTGCCCCGATGTGACGGAGGCCCTGAAGAATATGGTACCATAGAGGATTATCTCTAAAAGAGTTACGTTTACGGAATAATAATAAATAAGGAACTATAGTTAGAATTTTATGATTATGAAGTGCATTTTATATGTATCGAACTAAGTGGGCTTGTAATAATTTTGGCGTGGCAAAACATGATGGCATGTATATATTAAAGTCATGAATGTTCTTGTAATAATGTTCTGCTGCAATCTCGATTTGGGCATTGCATTTTAGCATGTGCATCCAGAGGAGGATGAGTTGCTAAGTGTATAGGCCTACACCCCCATAATTACTTCATGCTATTAGCAAGGTAGTGCTATTAGCATGTGGTAATTAGGAGGGTCGTGTCATATATATATATATATATATATATATATATATATATATATATATATAAGTGTATTTTCTACCCTAAGCAGCCTGAATGGGAGAAAATAGGGTTTTATTTCTTTTAAGGTATTATACAGGTGCGAGAATATATTAACAATCATTTTTGTCAAAAATATTTCCTTCATCAACTTATCTTATCATTTTTATCCTACCATAATAGGAGGTTAAGTGTGTGGAAAATATCATCATATAATGTGTGTGTATATATACACACACACATAATCATGAGGTTGGTTATTATAAGACTAGTAAAATAAAACCTTTACTATCCTAAAGGTGTGGTGAAATCACTTTTTTGAACAGGTACATTAAATTAGGATAATTGGGGATCTTAAATAACTAATTAACCATAGTTATTAATTAGGTCAATTATACGATAATGTGTGATTATGAGTCATACTATAGATTTCATATTTTTCCTAGGTCTAGAGGGTTATTATATACTATCCATGATTTTCTCAGATTTTTATTAAGTGTTAATCAATTTTTGATTAACAGAAAACCATTTCTGTCCATTTTCTATATGGAATAATACTCTAAATGCAAGCTAATGAAATTATTTTGTGGTAAATCTTGTGTTACTGTTCATGGTAGCATTTTTATTAAATCCAGAATGAGACCTAGTATTTACCATAAATTTTCTAGTATTAATGAAGAAATCGAGCTATTTTTAATAAATTATTTCTAATTACTGTATTTGTTTTATTCACAAAATCTGGGGAAAATAGGATGAACAATACCGGGCCGGCCCTAAAGGCGCGTTCTCGCTATTCTGTTGGCGCCTTGGCGTTCTTGACACCGGGCCTGCTGTCAGCCAATGTGAAATTTTCTTTCTGCGTCGATTTGACCGCAGTTCCCGGTGTCAAGAACGCCACGGCGCCGCGTTAATAGCGAGAACGCGCCTTTGGTTGAGGGAAACATATTTCCAGATTTACGCAATCACTTAACCTGACAGTGAGCCACAGGACCCACATGTCAACGACACATTACCTATCTCGCGCGCGATTTAAACTTAAACAGTTTCACGCACGCATCCTGGCATAGATCCAATGGCCGGGACTTCATCTTCTACCCTTGGCCGGTGCGGCGGTGATGACGTCATGAAACCGGCGAACTATCGGTGGCTTATCGGCGGCACTACAAGACACTATAGTGGACGTTCTTGGGCGCTACGGGTTCTACATGAGTAGCCCAAGTACAGGTCATTGCGATACTCGCCGACGGCGACCTGTAACGGCGGCGAGCCAAGCGGCGGCGGAGAACTCCCACGGGAGCATCTATCTATGGCTCTACAATGCCCTATAAGCTAAACGGAGACGGTTATAAGCATGAGGAGGGCTTGAGGATGCTCTCCAAGCTCTTGACTGGACCGGGAAAGGCGTGAAAAGTTCTGGCGATGGGAAGGCCGAAACAGGGGCGGCAACAGACGCTCGTCACCAAGGATCTCTGGCGACTCACAGGTTCAATTGACCTGGGCGAAAGAAACGCAATGGTGAGGAGATGCTCCACACGTGAGCAATTTTCGAGGAACTCACTGTGGAGGAAGAATTTTGGAAGGGGCTGTAATGGCAACGTTATCGGGTTGGCGACTGTGGCGTGGAGCTCCTGGCAAGCTCAGGGCTTCCCGGGACGACTCCTTTGGCAGGGAGCAAGGCTAGGGTGTGGCGAACCTAATGCGCGCACGAGCTAGAGGCGAGGAGCTCTGGATGGAGTTGGCGGCGTGAGAGTGAACGCGTGAGGGAGTGGCTCTTGCTTGGCTCAGTAGTTTTGAGCTTGGCCGAGACATGCTCTAGGTCCAGCGGTTACGAGGGGGCATAGGCGGTCTCTAGGAAGCTCATTGAAGAGAGAAGACCCAAGCAGCATCTTCGACAAACAAAGATGGGGGCTCTTCGCACCGTCAAGGATCTTACAGAAGCTATTGTAAAGGTCGACAAGACCACCACTCCTCTGTTCACCCGTCTATTCCTTCTGCCCTCTAGCTCTTTCGAATCTCGGGGTCGAGATTCCTTTAAGGGGGATAGGTTTGTAACATCCTTATTTTCAAAAACACTAAAATCATCTGCATCAGTGCATTTGCATAACTTTAAAGTGAATTTTAAACCAAGCTTTTGAAAATAAGTATGTTACCTTTTTAATATTTTAATCTTTCTAAAAATAATATTTGCAAAAGATTGTTCAAGAGAAAAATAAAACTAATTAATTTGTTTGAGTTTGATTCGCAAAATAAAAATGTCTATGAAACCCGGACCATGAGTTCTATGAAATTCATGATCCAGGGATCACCAAAGTTAAAATTTCTATTTTCTTGTTTGAAATAATTATTTCCGAAAACCTAATATTTTATTTTTAATCCTAATTTCTATTGTCTAGGTTCTACCCGTCGATCTCTCTCTTCCTAATTCCCATCCTATTTTCGGTTCGCGGGAATTCGCCGTCGAATCCCTCCTCTCTTCACCTTCCTCTCTTTTTCTCCTACACTCCATGACGTGTGGGTCCTACGGGTCAGCCTTTCCCTCTCTTTTGACAGCCCACTTTTGCCCCTCACATGAGAAATCCCCCTTTTGCCCCTTATCCTCTCCCTTTAAGCCACCAACCTTATCCTTTTCCCCTTCTTGCTCCACTCTCCAAACCAGCCAGCCACTTTGCTTCTTCTTCCCCAACCTGCAGCCCTCCTCCCAGCTCTCCTAACCCAGCACGCCACCCCCCCTCAGCTTCTTCTCCAAGCCCGGCCTTCCCCCCGGCGCAGCACTCCCTTGCTCCCTGTTTTTCCTCTTGCTTTCCCTCCTAACCAGCAGGCAGCAGCTTGCTCTGCATTTCTCCTTCCTCTCAAACCAGCAGCACACTCCCCTCTGCCCCTTCCAGCAGCACGCCACCCCCTCCCCCTTCCTTCCTCAACCCCGGCCAGCCTCCCCCGGCTCACTGCTGCTCCGTCTCCAACCCGGCAGCTCCCTCCTCTCCAAGGTAATTTGGGTAAGTCTCCATTTCAAAAACTGTTTAAGGACATTGTAGAGCATCCTCTCTTGGTTCTATTTTGCCTAAGAACTCGCAGACCCGGAGTTTGTAGCTCCGGGAATCGAACGCCGAAGCTCTGCCTCTCCATTCTTGGCCGCCTCCACTTCTCCTCGCCTCAGCGCTGCCCCGCTGCGAATCTCCTCAAACCGTCCGAGGACATCCTTGCTATCTTCGTCGCGAATCCATCCCAACCAAGGGCTCGAAGAATGGTTGACCGAGCGTAACGTTCTTGTTCGCCGAAGACCTTGCCGGAATCTGCTGCGGCAAGAACAGCTTCTTTTCACTCTTTTCACTCCTTCCGATCTCCACCAAAATTCCTTGTTAGTCCGTTTTGAATGAAACCAATTCCAGTGGGTAGATCGGGATGTTTTCTAGCTCCCATAAATTTGGTGTAATTTTCTGAATATATTTTATTTTCCGAATATTTTGGACTAAAGAAAAGTGCATATTGTCATTGCTTTAATTGTTTATATATACTTTTAAAATAAGTTAATGTTTCTGGAAATGATAATAAACATAAAAATAATATTTTATATTTTATTATTTTATTTACAGAAAGTTTAATAAAAATAAAATGATTTACCTAATTGCAATCAATCATATATGCTTATTCTTGAAGGGTAAAATTATTATTAAAATTTCCAAAATCAGTTCCAGTAATATTTATTCGATTAGTGTGTAATTATTTTATTTTCAGAAATATTAGTTTCAAATAAAATATTTTATTTAATTGCATTCAATTAATTATATCGTATTATTATAGTAGTAACTAGTGTCTTTTTAATAGAAATAAATTTCTGAAATTCTCAATTAAAATGAAAACAATATTTATCTATTTCTCATATAATTAGTTATTTTCTGTATTTTCTATTCAAAAGAAAATATTTATGTTATATACCTTTATTAGCTAATTTCCATTTCATATGAAATAAAAGTTTTAAAATTATAAAATAAAATTTCCAAAATAATAAAAATAACAATTCTTCAGTTTTGTATGCTCATGTTTATAAGATGTATTTTTGATGATTTCTATTCAAAGGAAAATGTTTTATCTAATTAGTATTAATAGTTTATGCCATTTTAAAAGTGAAATCGATTTCCAAAAATCTTAAATCAAATGCAAGCATTATTTTATCATACTCATGCATGCTCATTTATTTATTTTTGCATGCATGTTTTCATGCAATGTGTTGAATGAGTGTTGTTTGCAATCGCTAGATCCGGTCGATTCAGCGTCGAAGCGAAGACCTAAGGCATTTGACGACTTCGATCACGGCAAGTCTTTCCCCTAGAATCCTAATTTTTAGATTTTTCCCAAAATTGCTAATTAATAAAATTGTGCGTACAATGCTTAAATATTCCCAGTGCATGTCTCCACTGACGGGACCTGCACCTACTGTCATGAATTGCCTTTAGGATAAATTATATTAAATGTTGTCCTACGGTTTTAAATATTATTTGGCTTAGCAATGCTTAGTTAGACATCGGGGAGTGATCTCCCGCAGCTATATCATTAATATATTCACCTTGAGAATTGTGCATCTGAGTATGAGACTGGTGAACTTGGTTATGGTGGGCTTGATCACTCTTTAATTAAAATTTGACCAACTAATAATTGGGATTGGGAGCGGATGGAATGTATGGTGGGTGCCTTTGTGCACAAGACTTGGGTTTGTGTTTGACTGCCGCTCCGAGAATAAGGACCGATGATTGTGATGAGTTTAACCAAGATATTCCCGTGCGACCGCAAGCCCGGTATGGGACGGGCCTGATCTAGAGGGAGAATAACGTCGGGTTTGTCACGGTACGTGCACCGTGGGTGAGGTCTCGAGGGATGCGTCACCGCCGGTGTATTGCCCGGGGATGGGACTTTGGGATACCTGTGTGTAATATCAGGTATGGTCGAAGCCCCCGGGGTACTTGTGTGTAATATCAGGTATTACCATGGCAAGGCTGGGGTTAGACTCTTAATGGATCTTGTTACGGTGCTCTTCGACGGGAGGGTACTGTATCTTGCGGGTAAAGCGTACAACCTCTGCAGAGTGTAAACCCATTCGAATGGCCATGCTCCTGGTTAAGAGCGACTTGGTGGCTTTTTACAACGTAGCTTCACCTTAATTAATATGACCCGGGTAAGATTTTCCGGCATGTGTGCCGTTGCTAGATGAGAATGAGATTGGTGTATGAGATTTGAGAATATGAGATGATGACTTCAGAACTTGAGATATGCGAAACTTGAGTTGGAGAATGAGAACCTGGTTATTTCTTGTTTATTATGAGAATTGCTATTTATTTATTACTGTTTTCTTAAATGCTTTTATACTTCTAGGTTAAATGCTTTTATGCAAATTAACCCTCAGCTTTCCTAGGATGAGCCTTAGCCTGGCCCTTCCTAGGAAAGACTTGCTAGCATTTGCGTGCTAACCCCGCCTTTCATGTAGGGCTGCTCATTCCAACGAGCAGACCCTGATCCTCAGTGTCACTACTCGGAAAGTGGAAACTTGAAGACAAGGACTATTCCAACGCCTAGGACGCTACTACAGTTTGCCTGTGGGTTGATTGTTGTATTTTGTCTCTTTCATTTGGAGTTATGGAAGATTGTTAAAAAAACTTCCGCCGCATGTTAGACTTCCGCTGTTTTAAGGCCTTTGTGCCAGATAGCGTACTCTGATGTAATTATTATTCAAACTTGTAACGGCAATGATCCAAAGCTCTGGAATCTGTGTGTACTAGCTACTGATCCAAGGACTAGTACAGATAATGCACAGAAGGGGCCCAACTCCATTTGGCGGGTCCCTTTCAGCAGGACATTGACAGCCAGGCTGCTCGATGAAATGTCCTCAAGAGCAAGAAAGAAAAGAAGTTGCCAAGTGGGTCCCACCAGTGGTCAAGCTTGGTCAACCCACGGTTCAGGCTATCACTTAGGGTCTAGACTAGTTTCTAGAATTTTTTTAGGATTTTTAATGTGATTTATCATGTATTTATGTGTATATATATATTATGTGTGTGTCTACATATATGTGTTTGTGTGTGCATATATGTATATATATACACACCTAGGGGATTTTGAGTGATAATTAAAATCACTAAAATTAACTTAGCCTATACATTGCTACATTTTAGAAATCCATAATCAGGACCTAAATTAAAGTTTCCAACAACTTATTCAAGTTAATTAGCAAATTCTTATCTTATAAAATTTCAAATGTCCAAAAATTGATTTTAACCAAAATTTGCTTTTAAAGGAAGTTGTTGTTAAATCATACAAGCATTATAGGAGTGTTTTCCAAAATAACATATAATTTTGGGCTGTTACACGAGCTCACCAGCTTACCAGACAAAGCCGTAACAAGAGTAGAAATATACTACTAGAGAAATGGGTATCACAACCAGTCTCAAAAACCCCATCACAACTGGTTCATTTCGAACCTATTGTGATGGTGCACCTGTACCGATTCGTTAGGTCAGAAGCTAGGAGAGGGCTTCTATAACCGGTTTGGAACACGAACCGGTTGTAGAGCCCAATTTCTATAACCGGTTCATGTCCCCAACCGGTTGTGGACTTTTACAACCGATTGGAGACACGAACCGGTTGTAGAAATTGAATTCTACAACCGGTTCATGCCCCAACCGGTTGTAGAAGCTCTATTTTCGAAATGCTAAAAGGAATGCTTATCCTACTCTCATCAGAGGGCACGCTTGGGTGGATTGGCTAGAAGGGTGAGGCGTGGGTCACGAGGAGGGGTGTGAGGTCCTGGGTTCGAATCCCACTCTCCTAATATATTTCTAACTTTGCTAACACCACAACCGGATCGTATGTGGACCCAGGAATATTACTCTCGGTGGCTTACAACCGGTTCCAAAACCGGTTATGAAGGGGTTTGGAACCGGTTGTAATATCCGGTTCCCTAGTAGTGATAGGGTTCACCTTGGGTTTTTAATACCGATCTAATTCGTTCTGAATCACCAAATCGGAGGAAAAATTTCAAGTGATTGTGTTCCGTGTAGTCAAATTTTTTTAGCTAGCTTCATTTCCAGTTTGCAAATTTTTCAACGAACACATGATCTTATATCCTTTTCAGATGGCATGAAGACAACATGTAAGCTAGTATACAATAACGAGGTTGTCAAATAAATGGCAGGTAAATTTGTGGAAAATTTTCTAAAAAGGAAGCGCCAAATAGTACGCTATCTACCAATGTTGGGAATTCACGTCTCGAAAATAATACTATTTTAGAGGCTTTCTTCATTGCGGTAAATATGCATTACTGTATGTACGATGATCGTTGAATGGTGAACCACAACCATTTTCGTTCAAGTTCCGTCTTGATTCTAGTGGTGGATTAGTTCAAAGTTTGGCACATTTGTTTCTTTATCTTTGAATAAATACTCTCTGAACCACACATTCAACCGTAACCAAAATTGACCGGCAATGGAGGCAACCAGTACAGTCCAGCCCAGATTGACCGCCAAGTGCCCCTTTGACTTGTTTACCATTTCACCTACAAGAGTACTGAAGACTACGCACCATCCATCCTCTTCCTTTAAGCTCCGTGTTTGAATGGTAATCTCCTCTCTATATATGTTATATATGGTTATTTCTTACCTTTCATTCATTAAGAAATCCAGTGACAGCCACATGGTTAGATTCTACATCCTTTCAACTCCATCTTCCCGTGATCCCAAAGTTCATTCCTACTAACTTGCAGGTCAAGCCTTTAATTAATTAGTTGTGTATGGTCACATATAACAAGTACAGCAGTTGATCGCTGACCAAATCTGCCCATAATGGCTGAGATAGTGAGCTCCTCCTTTTTTCCAAAAAACTACCTGTCTCAACGGTTTTACCATGGGCCTTCGAGACAGCTCCTTGGTAGCTTAGGCCAATCGGCTGGGCCGCCTGTGTGTGCCAGGTGGGCTAGGCCAACCTGTATCGACGACCTGGTCCTCGACCGTCAAGAGAGCTTGTGTTTTGATAAATTTTTTCAAATTCATTCATGTGGTGGCCTATACGGCTTGTAATCATGAACCTAGACATTGCAATGTTTAGGGAAAGTAGTTGTTATAGATTTGAATTGTTTAAAATTTAAAATGATTTTGATTTAGTAAAGTATAAACGCGTATATGTGTCTTAAACATGAAAATAATTTTTAACTTGAAACGTTCGAATTGTTCAAAAATTTAAGGAAAATTCAAGTTTTTGAACACGGCACCACGTAGAGTTTGAATTGTTCGAATGGTTTTGCACGATTCGTGTAGCGGTGGGATGAAACAGAGAAATTTGGAGGGGATTGTCTCGAAACGTCTATAGACACTGAACCTCACTGATAACTCAGTCAGGGCGATTATAAAGGGTTCGATAATTCAGAAACTCAAAATTTTTTGGAACTTTTTTGATGCATTCTAATTCACATATGGAGCAATATAATCGAAAGTTACGGTCAATATAATCGATATATTATGTTAGAAAATTCAAAATAGCCGAGATTGACCACCGGTCGACCAAGAAGGGAGGGCCGTCGAGTCAAACATCTGTCTCGACGGCTGTAGGGAGAACCGTCGAGACAGATGGCCCTCTATCGACGGTAGTCAACGAAAGCTGTCGAGAGAGGGTTCTCTTGACGGCTTGGCCGAAACTAGTCCTCGACAGAGATTTCTCGACGGCAATTCATGAAGCCGTCGAGAGAGACCTACCCACCCGTACACGGTAGGCCTGACCTCTTTTGACCAAGCAGGTGTCTCGACGGTTCTGTTTGGGCCGTCGAGACAGCCCCATGGGTGCCCGTGACGCTAGCAGACGTTGAGATAGCCCTATGGATGCTAGGGTTTTGGCCTGATTAGTCTGTCTTGACGTCTGCTGGCATCGCGGCCGTCAAAAGAGTTACCTTTATCGACGGCTTAAGTGAGGCCGTCGAGATAAGTGGCAAGATATGAACACCACGGACTTGGGACTTGAGCGCCCGAGCCACAGAGACGCTGCCGCCGCCGCCTCAACTCCCGCCACGCCGCTTGCCGCCCCGTCGCCGCCGTCGCCGCCTTCCATTGTGCTCCGCGCCGCATCATCTCGCCGCTGCCCTATGCCCTCGCCGCTGCCCCACACTGCTTGCCCTCCGCCGCTGTCGCCTCGGGCCGTTGCCACCTCCCGCCGCTCGCCGCCCACCGAGGAGAGGAGGAGGAGGAGCCGAGGCCGCTAGGAGAAGAGAGGAGGAGGAGCCGAGGCTGCCACTGCCGCCGAGGTGAAAGGAGGAGGAGTCGGGAGAAGAAGAAGAAGAAGAAGAAGAAGGAGGAGGAGGAGGAGGACGAGTAGAGGAGGGACCTTGCTGCCGGCACCCACCATCTCCGTTGTCGCCATTGCCGCCGAGGTAAATTTCACGCCTCTTTTTTTTAAATTTTTCGAGATTAGTCTCGACGGCCACTCATGCGGTCGAGACTAATCTTCTTAGTTAAGTGCATGCCTAATTAGCAATTAGCTAAAAATTGCATAAATTTTGTAAATTTGATAGAAATTGCGACAAATAGTTATAATTCGGTAGAAAATGTTAGAAATTGTGACAAATTGGTACGAATTGTTACAAATTGATATAAAATGCTATAAATTGGTACAAATCAATAGAATTTGATAGAATTTGCTAGAATTTGATAGACTTTGTAAATTTGATAGAATTTGATAGAAATTGCTATAGTTTGCATGAATTTGATAGAATTTCTAATAATTTCATAGAATTTCCTAGAATTTGATAGGATTTGCTATAAATTGGTAGGATTGGCTAGAAATTTATGTATATTGCTCGAATTTGCTATGAAGAGATGCAGATTGCAGGCGATTGCTACAGACACTATAAATTGTCACGAATTTTTTTAATTTGGTATAAAATGTCACCGAGCCGTACGTCACCCGTTCGGGAACGTCACAGACCGTAAGGATGTTGGACGGTCATTCGTCCGGCTCCATTACGAGAAGTGGAAAACATTCCCGAACTGTCTAGTGGACTTCCACGATTGGCGTCTCTGTGGACAGCCTGCAAATACCGGTTTGGTTATGACACATTGTGGTACCCGTGGTTTTCGAGACGAGATTTCGACGTCATGACCCTATAAGGTTCTCCGGTGCATAACATAAGTGTTGGGGAGCTAGAAATGGCACCCTCACCATCAATGCACTAGGGGAACCTTAAGGTTATGCTACCAAAATTTCGTCTCGAATCCATGGGTCCCACAACGGTCGTAATCAAACCGGCATTCGTGGGTAGGTTTAGAAGCCTTCCCAAACCTTGTGCAACCTAATCTGTATATGGATTGAAGAGGAATGGAAGAAGACAAGAGTTGGATGTATGATGGTTGGCGGCAGAATAGTCAACACACCTATGAATGGTACGAGAAGACTCGTGAATTTGTGTGTTGTGCTTTCGAGGCGATCTGCGATCGGTAAACAACTATGTCATGTGCTGTGGGGTCGATGGGGTCAAATACTACGGCATCATCTAGGAGATAATCGAGCTGGTCTTCGATGAAAGCAAAGAGCTCTTGATAGTTTTGTTCCATTGCGATTGGTTTGACCCTACCAATGGCGTACAACGTCGAGATGAGCTTGGCTTAGTCAAGGTCAAACATGGCTCCAGACTTAAAGGGTTCGATCCATTCATTCTCGCTAACCAAGCCGAACAAGTCTACTACCTACCGTATCTAGTACTGCAAAGAAAGAGTTAGAAACATGGTGGGTTGTGTACAAGGTTCGACGGCTAGGAATATTGCATGTACCAATGGCCGATGACTACGAGAGTGCATTCAATGAAGCCGATGATGGGGCGATGCAAGAAAAGCGTTTGAAGGGGGATCATCGACATTGGCCTAGGCCTAGATAGACTAGAAGCCATAGTAGAGGATGATGTCGAAGAGGAATGCGATGCTCAGGATGAAACCGATGACGTCGAACCATCAACGGATGATCTGAATGATGTTGATTCAAATTACTTCTAGTGGATAGTACATATGCCCTTAAGTTATTTACATATCTTCTTGCTTTATTTGCTACAATTTAATAGAATTTGCTATAATTTGGTAGAATTTGATAGAATTTGTAAGAATTTCATAAAATTTGCTAGAATTTGATAGAATTTTTACGAATTTAATAGAATTTGATTAAATTTCATAGCATATGCACTTAAATTATTTGTATATCTGCTTGATTTATTTAAATGTTACTAGCTTTCTATTTATATATGTGCTTGATTTTTTTTAATTGTGTTACTAACTTTTCCATTTATGTGCAGGATGCCTCGATCTCGACAACAATTTGTCGAGACCCCCATGACAGAGAAGTTGGATGACCTGATGGAGGAGTACAAGGAGTCGCAGGGCTCCGAACAGGGCGGCACCTAGGCGCAGAAGTTTGGCCAGGGGACTGGGCAGGAGCTGGTGCCCACTAAGGGGTCCGGGGCCGACTAGGCGAGTGGGTCGCAGGCAACTAGGAAGAAGAGGGGTCAAAATAAGGTCCCCATTGCACCGACGGACCCTACCTCAAGGATCCCCATTGTGATCAATAGGGATAGGTATGTTTAAAAGCCTTGCTTCAATATCATATTTTCATATGTAAAATTGTTAACACTCTTTCAATCTTTGTAGCAATATGTCGACGGTAGATACTGAAGGGAATATGCCCTAGATCAATCATGAGATGATTGTGTAGACGTCTTTGTTCATGTCTTATGATAACATTGATTATCGGTTCCATGAATAAATGTCATGACTTTGTTTGTTGAGTATGACTTGATTGTGAAACACATTATTAATATGACATTATTCTAAACGGTCCCTACTCTATATCATTACGAGGAGCAGTAATGATTTGACCAGCACATGTATTGGTTGATGGTAACGTTTCACATACCATAGATATAGAGATATCAAACCAATAATGTGGACACATATTGGAGAACATGAGTAGTCGGACGGACCTACTCCGAGACGCTGTGAGATTGTTATCTCTTAATGTGCCATCAGCGTATAGTCTCGAGTGGTACGACTATATGGTCCTTTGACCTGAGATCATCATGGATGTCCAGCATGTGGAGTCGTATGTTTTGGTGTCATCAAACGCTATACCGTAACTGGGTAGTTATAAAGGTGACTACTGGGTATGCCACGAAACATAGCCAGGAGTGTGATTGGTCAAGATGGAATTTGCCCCTCCTAGATAATAGGAGAGATACATCTGGGCCCCTCGGTGTGGATGGATAAGAAAAGCTCACGGCCGTGCTAATATGACTAAGGAGTTAGTCATGGTATTAATATCCATCACATTGACGAGTGAAGTCGTCGAGCTGTAATCAAAGGTGGCACGAATCTCGCCTTGAGCTTGACTGGTATCGTGAGGCAAAAGGATCGGTATGTGCGACATATCAAGGTTCAACTGAATATTGATTCTGTGCATTCGGGGATCAATAAGTAATGCTAGGTGCCGCTGTTGATCAGTGGATTGGAAACGGGTTTCCAGATCCACGGCTGACTTGTACTGAACCTAACGGGTCACACACTTAACGGGTTGGAACTGTCTAACGGGTTTTCGTGCGTGGATATAATCTGCGTATGAGATGGAACCATAGTGGGCCGAAGCCCACTAGCATCTCTATATAAAGGGAGACGTGGGGCAGCGCGCATGTGTTAAGAGCCCTCACCACGCAGCCGTCGCGCGCGCCCCTGTTCCTTAGAAACCCTAGCCGCTCGACGAGGTGCTAGCACAGCCCGTGCGGCGTTCCTCCTCGGTACGTGTGGATACTAGTAGAGGCACTGCTGTACGCGGACGTGCTGATTGGTTGGATCTTCGGCGAGTTCGACGACCACGTTGCCGACCACTCGGCGAACGTTGGCGTTCACTCGGTGAACGTTGATGTTCACTCGGCGATCTACTTGGCGACCTGGTCGGCTGAGTCGGCGATCTGTTCAATCCACCTGGCGATCTGGTCGGCAACTTCGGCGATCCACTCGGCTCAATTGGTGACCTGGTTGGCTACGTCGATCTCCACTCGGCGAGTGTAGGCGTCCACTCGGCGTGATCGGACGTGTAAGACGATGCGCGCTTGTCTGCTTCCGCTGCACCGGCTCGTCAAGGGTAACGATCTATGATCTCCTACTCGTATGTTTATCCTGGGTGCTCACGTAGAAAATTTTAATTTTCGGCTAGCGTAGCCTGCGCGCTCTCCTACAGATACCTCGCTGAAGAAGCAACCGGGCTACACGCTGGGGGGTTTGGTCTGTAAGTTTTACCTTGGTATGGTGATTGTGGGCGACGTTACTAGGCTAGCATATAGCTGGGAGGACTACAAGCTTGCCCCCTATGGGACCTCGACCGCCGCTGCCCATTGCCTGAGGGATTTCTGGGTAAGTCTATCTAATCGAATTTACCTTTTGATTTGTCATCATGTTGCTAATGTACTTTATTTGTGAAATTTTAGCTCAGGTACCATCCTCATACGGGGTTGACTTAGGCAGACTTCAAGCTCGTCCTGGACAAGAACACGAAGCAAAAGGTCCAGGACCTGATGTACAGCGCTCGTATCGTGGCGGTGGAGGAGTTCTACAGGTAAGCAACTATCACTATAAATCTTGCAAATTGGTATTTACTTTTTGTATAGCTGTGAATTGCCTATACATTTTAGGAGAGAGCGCTAGGAGCGGATTAGCACCTCCGAGGCCCATAGGATGTACTTGTAGGCCAACGAATAAGCCCGGGTGCCGCCTGAGTAGGCCATGCACCACTAGGCAGCATGGAGGGCTCTAGGCGAGAGGTGGGTGAGCAGGGAGTTCCTGGACAAGTCTGCTAAGGCCAAGCAGAACCGGGCTCCAAGTGTTACTACAAGGCCACAGGGAAGTGGTCCTCTCCACAGCTCAAGAAAAAGATGATAAGCTCTGTTTTCTTTTTTACTTTTTTTTTGGGCTAACTTGTCTTTCCCCTCTTATAGGCACTAAGTACTGGGGTGGTGCCCGTCATGTCAGACATTTGGAAGAAGGCCCACAAACTGAAGCCTAAGCAGCCTGGCACCCAGCCTGTGATGGACCCCCACGCATAAGAGAAGATAGTAACTGTCAACAAAAACTTTTACCCTTAGTACATTTGTAGTTTTTCTTAGTTTAACTCAAAACAACGCATGATCACTATCGGGAAGCATACACTCAGGAGCACGGCGCAGATAGCTTCCGGGAGGACGCTCCCCTCGATCCAGTGGTGATCCACAAGCACCTGGGGGGCAAGGCGCATGGGAGGCTAGCGATAGGAGGAGACCACCTCAGGTGAGCTAATTAATATCTAACGTGTCATTTGTTTGAAACCATTGATTTCAGAAACTGACCACGGTCCTTAATCTTAATTGTAGGTTGCAGGATTACATGCCCGAGGTCCGGGCCTCTCAGGGCGCCACCAAGAGCCAGCGCGAGTTTGAGGCCATCCGTCGCCTAGTGCTGCTTTGGGATCGGCCGCTCCAGCTCCGGCTCGGCGTGACGACTCCGACAAGGGAGACGACGGGTCTGAGAGCACGCCGATGGACTACACGCGCTTCTTATGGGACGACCCGCCACCCTCTTGACTTGTGGATGGACTTGTTTTGCTTCATATGTGATTGTGCATGCATACATGTGATGGATGGACATGGTTTGGTTATATTTTGTGTTGTATTGCATGTTTCTTGCTTGAAAATATGATTATAGATGAATATCTGTGCAATGCGGGGGAATTATGAAATGCTCGGGCTGTTTTGGATTTGCAGGTGCAGCTGCTGCTGTTGGGGCAGTAGCTGCTGCTAAATTCTGATTTTGTTTAGCCATTTCAGTAGCTATTTTTTTTGGCAGGAATTCAATTATTCTCGATGGCCAGGCCTAGGTCAAGACGGAGGGGGTCCAGGAAACCCTACTGGACCCAAACTCTCTCGACGGCTAGTCTGCCGTCAACAAAGGTCGGCCCAGCGATATCCCGTGGTCCCCTCTCTCGACCGTCCTAAGATTCCGTCGTCGCCGAGAGAGCTGGCCCCAGTTCCCGTTGGAGTTGCCTCTCTCGACTGCCTCTGGGCTGTCAAGAGAGAGGAGACGGAGCCATTTGATGGCCAACCGGTCGTCTCTCGGCCTCGCTCGATGGCCGCTTGGTCAGCCGTCAAGAAAATCTCTATCGACGGCTATACCGTCGATGCAGACGTTCTCTCTCAACTACTGTTTGTCGAAGGCCGTTTGTCGATGACCGGCCGTCGAGATTAAGCTATCTTGACGGTTTCTTGACCTGTCTCGACGGTTTTAGCCGTCGAGAAATCCTGCGTTTTTGGAGTGGCATCACGGCTAAAATTACATCATAATTTTGTGGGCCTTCAGATCATACACGATTTTGTGCCAGGCTTTCTTATTGCTTCTTTTTTTTTCCAGCATATATATGTTTCTTCTTCACTAAATACTTTTCTTCTCCATAAAATTTTTTTTTCTTCACTTCTAGCACAGTATTTCTGGTGGTGGACTAGTTCGAGTTTGGCTCATTTCATTTCTTTATCCTGAACAAGTGTTATTTGGTTTAACCACACATTCGGTGACCAAAATTGACCCGCAACGGAGGCACCCAGTCCAACCCAAACTGACCACCAAGTCCCCCTTACTATTCCATAGTCCTGAATGGCAGGCACCATTCATTTACGAAATCCAGTCAAAATCAGGTGGGTAGGTTTACAGTTCTTTACTTCCAAGTACCTATGATCCGAAAGCTCCTTCATACTACTTAGCAGCTCAATCTTTTTGTATAAGGTTATATACTGCAATAACATCAGTTGATCGGTGATCAGGTCTGTGTATAATGGCCGAGATGGTTAGTTCTGCTGTTGTTCAGGAGACAGTTAGCAAAGTCGTATCAAGTGTGCTCAACAAGTACGAGGTAATATCAAGTGCAGAGGAGCACATGGAGAGGCTGGAGATGGCACACATCAAGTTGGAGGCTGCACTGGAGGCATCTGAAAAGTGGCATATCACTGATGCATCATTGCTGCGTTGGCAGAAGAAGCTGAAGCATGTTGCCCAAGAGTGTGATGAAACTCTGCAAAAATTCAGGCAGCATCTCCAGGAACAAGAGGTGAGGAATTCCTCCTCCTTTCCTAAACGAATTGCCCATGCTACCAAGTCATTCATATCCTCCATCTTTTTCGGCAATAGCCAGGAGTTGAGTAGATTTACAGTTCAAAGGTTTGAGTGGTTCGCTGATGGCGCTAGTGAGTTTTTGCGATTCGTGGAATTAGGAGGGACACCACATTATTACACCTTCTTACACCCTCTCATCAGCCACCTTCTTGTTGGCAATACATTAAAGTATAAATCACATCGCGGAAACAAACACCATTTATTTTTTATACGGCCCTGTAATATTGCAGTTGCAGTGTGCAGAACAGAGGCTATGTTAATCTTTGCTTACAAAGATGATAGTGCGCCAGAGGATAATTTTTACCTTAGTATCATGCTACGGCTTTCAGAGAGTACAGATATAGTTGGCATTGCAATTAAGTGTTTGCAATTGTTTACCCCTCATTTTAAGCCTATAGCTGAAACTGTTAGGAAAGAACTTACTCAACTACCCTCACAAGACTTCTCCTGGGTGCCATATGCTTACTCAAGCAATACAGAACATTGGGACAACATTCACAATATTTGTACTCAATGGGTTCGTCCAAACCCACTATGTTGTAAGCATCAGAACCTGAACAAGAGTTGTGGTAGGGACAATATAGACATGTTAAAACTATCTGATACATCCCTAGAGCCTGTTATTGGCATCTACTTGGAGCACCACGTCTCACTGTGTGGGTATGATAAACACTGGACAACCACACAAAGAAAAAGAAGTTCTCCAAAAGATCTTTCTCACCTGAAACTTGGACTCTTCTTTATGCCCCATGGCTCTTCAGAAGGCCTAGTGCCTGCCATTGAGAGTTCTACGATAGAAGTGATTAATGGTGAGGAACAACATTACTCGCATACAAACATTACCTTGGAACAACTAGACAAGATCATGCTGCCAAAAGCGATAGATTATCTTCACCAGAATGATGAAGCGACAGTGTACCAAATGCTTTCGAAGTCCAAACACGGTAGTGCGTACCTTCATGTTGACAAGACAAGCATGCCCATAACGACTAAACGAAGAACCATTCGAGGAGCTAAGAATGGAGTGTTGTTGCAACAAAAGGGCCAGCAAAAGGAGAGTTCGACAGATGGGATATGTGACTTCCTCAACTTATGGGCTGCGCATGCACCTGTTCAACAACTACAGGGCTCAATCATTGACTGGATTCAGAAAGAAAAGGATGCACGATTGAGAATGAATGGAAATGGAGTATTCTAGGGAACAATCTCATATTTTAGGGGTTAATTTCTTAATTAGTTAAAAATATCAAGTATGTCCTACATTAGGAGGTTATGTAAGTGAAAAGCATAATCCAGTTCATCACACGTGCTGTTAGTGACATGGTATTCAAATATTAATTACACAGCAAATGTTTTGTACACCCTCGGTTATTGCATGTGCATTTAATTTTGCATGAATTGGTAATGTAATTATGTTGTGTACCATGGTAAACGGATGGCAATATGTTTTGTATCTCACCCTATTGCCTGCTGCTTCATATATCCAAACATTTCTCTTCTATCGTTATGTATATCCAGCGTATTTTATTTGATCACTTTAATAGGGACACCCTTTCTGGGGTTTAAACTGTATTACTTTAGGATGTTCTCAAGAGAAAAAGACAGGCAGTTATATTTTGATTTCATCCTAGAATGGTGAGGAGAGCAATGCTGGTAATTACATGGTTTTCAAGTATCAAACAGAGATGTGCAGCGTACAGCATCGCCTTTCGCATGTCTATTTATTTTTATGTACCATGAGCTACTAAAATTGAACAGAATTATATAATCTCGTCACATTGACTGTTATTCCATTAATTTATCCGTTATCATCACTTACATCCAATGCACTTTTTTTTTTACTGAAAATTCTGGATTTGATACCCTCTGTTAGGTTGAGCTTTAATTATCTGTTATAATTATTTCAAAAAACTTGGAAACACAGCTAATACTGCTACTACTATTGTGACACTACAAAGCTATCCATGCATTACAAAAGATATAGAACACAAAAGTGAAGGAGTAAATTCTTTAGCAGCGTCTCTAAATTCGGATCTCTATATCCCCTTCTCCAAACCACTATTCATTCCCTATATTTCTATCATCTAAAACAAAGTCTCTATACTCGAAAAGATGAGACAGGAGAGAAAATCTCTAAATATAGAGACTCAGAGAGAATTTCTAAATTTAGAGACTGACATAGAGACTCGATCTGCTGGAGTGATATAGGGACTGAGAGTCCCTAAATATAGAGAAGATTCTTTTTTGAGACCTTGCTGGACATGCTCTTATATGTCACTCGGAGTTAGTCCTTTCCCTGATATACCATCACGAATTTTGACTTCCCTTATATGACATTTTCTCTGAAACTTCTTCCCCTATATGCAATTGTTGACAAGCCAACCTGTGATGGAGCTACGTAAAGACAATTATGCCCTTGCCTTTTTAATATGTTACAAAATAGATAAATTCATAAAAAATAATAGAAGATCATAAAATTATGAGAAAATTTTCGATGGATTCAGAAAATTATGTGTACACCAAGTGAAATTTAAAAATTTTGAGACGTAAATTTTATTTAAAATTGATGGTACTGTGTCTCATGAAAATGAGAGAAAAAAATAGAAAATACAGATAATTGTTAATAATTGTAAAATTTGGACAACAAGTAGAACATGATTTTACATAAATTTAAAAATTTAAATCACTCAAATTGGAGTTAAAATGTAGGAGATATAGTATTTCAAAATTTTAAAACCTAAAATTATGAAAGGGGTATTTTGGGCAATAACCAAAGCTTTCTAATGGTTGATCCTAATGGAGCTAGACCAAAATTTTTTTTAACCCTTTATAAATAATTATTTTAATATTAACCCTCGTGAAAAAATATTTTCACATCTAACCCTTTTGGCCGCGCCACTGCGGTTGGCGTGGCTAATGTCCACTGACACGCCAGTGACACGCTGGCACCGAGGAACGCAGTTCATATGGCTGCCACATGGGACCAACCCTACCGCGCCAGTCCGCCTGGCGCGGCAACTTGATTCTGCCGCGCCAGGCGGCCTGGCGCAGCAACGCCTGGCGCGGCCACTTGATCCTGCTTAGTTCCGTATATATACCGGAAACTCTCTTGTGCTCACGCTCAAACATCCACGTTACTGGCCAAAGCCCGGAACGATGAGAGAAGGACGTCACCGTTAGACTCCGTTGTCTAAGGTAGACAACGATAGTGACGCCATCGGCCGGTTATTGACGGCGGTGCCTAAGAGAGATGAGTTTGGTGGCAGAAGAAAAAGTCATTTTAATAGATCATGTGATGAGGAATTGATAAATTTTATGTTTGCAATTAGTGTGTGTTGCCCCTAGATTGCAAAATTTGGTTTGGAGTTTTGTATAGCATAGAAAACAGAAAGTCAAGCGTGTGTCGCGGATCGACGCGGTGGACGGGTCTGCCAAAAACAGGAATCCACCGCCAGTTCGCCGGGGGGCATGTGCACCGTGCACATTCGCTGGATGCATTACACTGTAGACCCGGTCGCGCACCGACCTGCGCTGTCTACTGAAATTTGGATTTTTAGAGGTCTTCTAGTGCTTGGATGAAAATGTGTTCTACATGAAAGTTGTACAGAATTTAGAGACATGTCTTTTTCATGTTTTGAAGTTTTTCATTTGAGCAACTGATGAATTTATAAAAATTGATTTGTGTTACTGCTGTGTTTGCACTTAAATGAGTTTAGGACTGGAATTTGTAATAACATTGAATTCCACCGTTGCTAATTAATGTCAATTTGATGATGGTTTGAGGTTTTGTAGGTGTCTATGGAGTAATGTGGATAAAGTTAAGATATATTTGTTTTTGGAGAAATGGTTTGCCTGTTTTATGTGCGCAGATGACTGGAGTGGATCGACTACTTGGTTCTACATATTTTCATTAGCTGTCTTCCTCATATATAGTGTCCACAACTCCTAAACTGACTCCATGAATTTAGCCACCTTCCTAACAATCCAACTAGTGCAAAGGAAAGAGAGATTGACCCAACTACTAAAAGGAAATAGATAGCTAAATTGAAGGAAATAGATAATTGCCCATCCATCCACCAGTTGAGGACAGGTGTCCTGATCTCATGTCGCACGGCTCACAGGATGGCTCAGCTCCTCCCATGGCGGCTGGCCGCGTGGCTCGGTGCTTGCAGCCAAGGTTGGCTGGCCCTCTTCCTATGGATGTAGACATTATTATGGCCTGTTTGACATAGCTCTAACTCCTAGCTCTATTTCAGATATAGAGTTTATAGGTCAAAATTAAGTGACTTAAGTTTATATTTTTAGTTTAAAATGTAAATAAGATGGCTCACCTAAACATTCTCAATGTACTAATAACTCTAGCTCTATAAATTTTTGTAGCTAGAAATAGGGTGCTCCCATCTCAGATATACAGTTTGTAGGTTAAAATAAATTTACTTAAGTTTATATTTTTAGTTTAAAATGTAAATAAGATGACTCACCTAAACATCCTCAATGCACCCATAACTCCAGCTCCATAAATTTTTGGAACTAAGAATATGGTGCTCCACCAACTCTACCAATTTTGGTGGAGCTGGAGCTGTACCAAACGGGGCCTATTATTATGGAACGAAGAGGGTGCAACCATATTCCAGGTGGCTTCCTCATGGAGTTCCAGTGATCTTAAACCGTGGTTCACCCACCCAATGAACGAGTGATAGGAGAGGCACCGTGTCGGGTGGTTATCCACGGCTTGAGGGGGGGGAGGGGGGGGGGGGCAACGTGGAAGACACCCGAGAGGCAGGCAGCGCTAAGCCTCCGAGCCGATGCGATCCAGCACCCAATCCGCTCTGAGCTCCCTGTTGGTCCGCTCCATCTCCGGCTGCCACCCTGGCCTAACCTCACCAACTTCTCAATTCGGTGGGGGTTCCATTTGTGCCAAAAATAAATAAATACTTCTAAAGCCGGCATCGAATTTTTTATTGAGCAATTAGGATTAGTTTCCATTGTTGCTAGCTAAGGTTTTTTTTTGTAGGTAGTGCATATAATAGCTAAGGTTAATAGGTGGAGTAATATATATAGTTGATTGCGAGGTGTGAAAATGTAAAACACCGGCAAATGTTGAAAATTCATATAGTTGTTAATATGCAACGAATAGATTAGGGCAAATCGAAAGGAAAATTTATATAAATTGTTGCTATGCATCTTAGGGCTAACCCTAAATCAATTGAAAAGTACAAAAATGCAACCAAAAGACACCAAAGAAGAGGGGGTCACCTGCCATGATGAAATGTAGCCTTTTCCCAAAATAATCTCACCGGATCTAATGCTCAAAGTATTTGGCAATGGAGGAGGAGAAGAGTGGTTAGAGAAGAGGTGAAATGGAAGAAAATGAAGAATGGCCAACTGAGGAGGAGCTCTGAACTACTCTGTATCAGGCCTTGCCGCGCCGGGCGGCATGGCGCGGCAAGGTGGGCCCTAGGTCAGCCGCGCCAGCGAGACCGGGCCAAGCCGCCGGTCCCACGGGCCAAGATCTTGCCGTGCCACATTATTTGCCGCGTCGGTGGACCCGATTCGCCACGGCAGCGGCTGCCCGGCCGTGGGCGCCAGCATGGCACCCCTTGCCACGCCACATGAACTGGTGCGGTAGTGGCTATTTGCCGCGTCAGGCGGGGTGGCACGGCCAAAAGTGTCAGATCTGCAAATTTTTTCTGTCCAGGGCTATTATTAAAATAATGATTAAAAAAGGTTAAAAAAAATTTTCCTGACTCACCCCCTCACTCTCCTGTGATGTCCTCGTCCCCTTTTCGCGCCTCCAAATCGTGCGATTCAGCGCGAGGGGGAACAATGAGGAGAGACCTCCGATCCATCCTTGCGCCGCTCTTGGTTATGCGAACTTGTCTGGATTTCTTGTTTAGAGGACAGGGCTCCCCTTCTGTCGAGTTCTTGCTGCGAGAATCGCTGCTTGCCATCTGCGCATGTGTTCTTGATGCTTGGATTCATGCAGGCTTGCATGGTGGTGTGAGTTTTGTTGGCTATGGCCCAGGAGTTTCAAACTACTCTTAATGTCTCACACGCTCCATACAATCACAAGAGCAAAAAAAATGCTACATCATAGATCTCATTCCTTCATTAAAAGATTACAAGTGACATCTATTTATAGACTAGTAAACCAACTTATACAATTAATATCTAGCTAGTATTCAAATTGATTTTTACCTCTACCTTCTTCTACTACTTTCTAGCATGTACCTATGACTCAAGAACCAAACTTCAATTTTGCTTCCTATTATGCATGTATCTCCTAGCTAATACATGAGACTTCTAGTCTCTTCTATCTATCAAAAGTAGCAAATTTGAATTTTACTTCTAGATGTCAAGATTAACTTCAACAATCTCCCCCCTAATCTTGACATCTTAACTCTAACTTGTTAAAACAATCGGACACAACTACGACATACTCAACTTTTACTGATATGGGATGGCGACACAGCTATTCAACATCCCACACAATATTGGTTTCGACTTCAGGACGACGACTCATCTTTTGAACGTCCTGGACACAACTCATCGAAACCATCTTCTTTGGACTTCATCTTCAAGACGGCGTCACAACTTCTTCACGCCTTGGACACAACTCGACGAAGTCTTTCTTTTTCCGGACTCGATTTCAGGATGGCGTCTCAACTTCTCAACATCCTGGACTCAGTTCATCGAATCCATCTTCACATACTTGGAGTCGACTGCAGGACGACAAACACGTCCTGGACACACCTCGTCGATCTCCTACCATCTTCACAGAAGTGCTGGCTCATCTTCAGCACATTCTTCTGCAAAATTTAGCTCGGCTCTTTTCTTCTTCGGATTCTTGCACTCCGAGGCAAAGTGTCCAAAAATTTGACAGTTGAAACAGCGAATCTTGGATTTATCAAATTTTCTATTCTTCTTACCTTTGCCCATGGCCCTAGCTTTCCACTCAGCACGGGTAAGAAGAAGTTGTCGATCATCCTCGGCGTCTTCAAACCTACGAGATCCCTCCTCGTGTGTCTTCAGACGACCGATTAGTTCTTCGATCGTCATCTCCTTGAGGTTGGCGAACTGCTCAAGTGTAGTGACCACAGTGGCAAATCTCCTCGGGACAGCACGAAGGAATTTCCTAACAACATATGATTCTTCCATCTTTTCCTCAAGGCCTCGAATCCTGCTTACAAGTGATGTTAGCCTCATAGAGAAATCATCAATACTCTCAGACTCCTTCATGCGCAAACTCTCAAATTCTGATTTGAGATTCTGCACACGTGCTTTCTTCACCCGATCTTCACCAAGGAACATCTTCTGTAAGGTGCTCCAGGTGTCCTTGGCAGTTTCTTTCTCTGCCAACATCATCATTATATCTTCAGGTATTGCTTGAAAGATCGCCGCGAGTGCCATCTGGTCCTTCTTCTCATCCACCGGCACTAACGAAGTGATCGCATCCCAAATACCTTGCGCTCGCATGAAAACCTTCATCTTCACGGCCCATGCCGCGTAGTTGTCTCGCGAGAGCATCGTTTATTGAAGGGTCACACTCCCTTCTCTTGTCGGAGCTCTTGACACCACCATGTCCCTGACCTCATCACCAGTTGCTGTTGTGTCCGTGACATCGTCGCCTGACGCAGCCGACATGGTCTTGCTCGGAGAGGGCATGTGCTTCGGCATCAACCTCTAGCTCAGGGACGTCCAAGCTTCAACTTGGACGTGACTCCAAAACCTGAGTGCTCTGATACCAATTGTTGGCTATGGCCCAGAAGTTTCAAAGTACTCTTAATGTCTCACACGCTCCACACAATCACAAGAGCAAAAAAATGCTACATCATAGATCTCATTCCTTCATTAAAAGATTACAAGTGACATGTATTTATAGACTAGTAAACCAACTTATACAACTAATATCTAGCTAGTATTCAAATTGATTTTTACCTCTACCTTCTTCTACTACTTTCTAGCATGTACCTATGACTCAAGAACCAAACTTCAATTTTCCTTCCTATTATGCATGTATCTCCTAGCTAATACATGAGACTTCTAGTCTTTTCTATCTAGTAAAAAAAGCAAATTTGAATTTTACTTCTAGATGTCAAGATTAACTTCGACAAGTTTTACCCGAGAATTCCTGCCCGGATCCTCGCAATTTTTCATGTCCTGCAGGAAATGATCCTCCTTTCCCAGTTCCTCCGCCGCCAATCGCCGGAGATGGGCGGCTACTACTGCTTGCTTCTCGTCTCCGTCCTGCTCCGCGTCCATGGCGGCCAGTCCTTGAACCAGACGTGCGACTCCACCGACCTGAATGCGCTTCTGGCCTTCTCCAATGGCTTGGACAGGAAGGTCGCCGGGCTCGTCGGATGGGGTCCCAACGACGCCTCCTGTTGTTCGTGGACCGGCGTCTCCTGCGATCTTGGGAGGGTGGTCGGGTTGGATCTCTCCAACAAGAGCCTGCAGGGTGTCATCTCCTCCTCGATCGCTTCCCTCGACAGCCTCGCGACGCTAAACCTCTCCCGGAACTCGCTCCGCGGCGAGGCGCCGGTGGAGCTCGGCCGGCTCCCGAGGCTGCGGGTGCTCGACCTTAGCGCGAACGGGCTCTCCGGCGCGTTCCCGGCGAGCTACTACGACTTCACGGTGATTAATGTTGTGAACATCTCATTCAACAAATTCACCGGGCCGCACCCCGCGTTCCTCAGCGCGGCGAACCTGACGGTCCTTGATATCTCCAGCAACGCCTTCTCCGGTGGTATCGACGCCACCGCGCTCTGCGTTTCGCCGGTCAATGCCCTGCGGTTGTCAGGGAATGCGTTCTCCGGTGAGATCCCTGCTGGCTTCGGCCGATGCAAGGCGCTCGCCGAGCTCTCTCTCGACAGCAATGGCCTCTCAGAGAGCCTCCCCGAAGACATGTACACATTGCCGCAGTTGAGGAGGCTGAGCTTACAGGAAAATCAGCTCTCCGGTAGGCTCAAAAACCTCGGTAACCTCTCTCAGCTCACGCAGATTGACTTGTCGTACAACATGTTCAATGGCTCCATTCCTGATGTGTTTGGGGGTTTGAGAAAGCTGGAGTTCTTAAACTTGGCCTCCAATGGGTTCAATGGCACATTGCCTGATTTCCTGTCGAGCTGCCGATTGCTGAGGGTGGTCAGCCTAAGGAACAACTCGCTCTCTGGTGATATCACGATTGATTTCAGTTTGCTGTCAAAGCTGAACACTTTCGATGCTGGGACAAACAAGCTGAGTGGCGCTATACCTCCTAACCTCGCCCAGTGCTCCGAGTTGAGGATGCTGAACCTTGCAAGAAACAAGCTTGAGGGAGAGATACCAGAGAGCTTCAAGAATTTGAGATCGCTGTCGGTCCTATCACTGACAGGGAATAATTTCAGCAACCTGTTACCGGCATTGCAAGTCTTGCAGAACCTGCCCAACCTGAAAGGCTTGTTTCTTACAACGAATTTCCGTGGTGGTGAGACGATGCCAATGGATGGCATCAAAGGGTTCAAGAGCATACAGGTGCTTGTCCTAGCAAATTGTGCACTTTCGGGCATGATTCCACCTTGGTTGCAGAACTTGGAGAGCCTTAATGTTCTGGACATATCGTGGAACAAGTTGAATGGAAGGATCCCGCCATGGTTTGGTAGGCTGAACAATCTATTCTACATTGATCTGTCAAACAATTTGTTCAGTGGGGAGCTTCCTGAGAGCTTTACACAGATGAGGAGTTTAATTTCAAGTAATGGCTCGAGTGAACAGGGATCAACAGATGATCTCCCATTATTCATTAAGAAGAATTCAAATGGCAAAGGTTTGCAGTACAACCAAGTCAGCAGCTTCCCGCCGTCGCTGGTCCTCTCTAACAACTTGCTTGCTGGGCCAGTCTTGCGAGGCTTTGGCCATCTTGTGAAGCTTCATGTGCTGGACTTGAGCTACAACAACTTCTCGGGGCGAATTCCTGATGAGTTGTCAGACATGTCGAGCTTGGAAGTGTTGAATCTGGCACATAATGATCTCAACGGGACCATACCATCATTTCTGACGAAACTGAATTTCCTCTCCAAGTTTGATGTATCATACAATAATTTGTCCGGAGAAGTCCCAGCAGGGGGCCAATTCTCCACATTCACAAATGAGTATTTTGTGGGCAATTCTGAGCTCTGCCTTCTTCGAAATTCCTCCTGCACAGAAAAGGCTTCATTTGTGGGGACAGTTAAATCAATGCCTCCGATGACATATACATACATCGCCGTGGAAGTGGGATTTGCTTTTGGGCTTCTGACCGTATGGAACATACTATTTTTTGTGGCGACTTGGAGGGCTGCATATTTTCTGATGGTTGATAAGTTCTTCGATACGCTATATGTCATAGCAGCGGTGAATATGAACAGGCTTATAAATATAAATAATTAATGATGTACCTCAAAGTATTTGTCCAATTGATGATTTATTCTTCATTACATGCTCCTCTACTGTATGTCCCAAAGTTCTTTACACAATTGATAAAATGCTCCATTTTAAAATTGTAAGCAAAATTTGCCATACAACAAGTACAAAAGGTCCTTTCTATCCCTAAAATTTGCCATACAATAATTTGCCCCTAGTGCAATCTTTTGAACTCAAAAGTAAGTACATCAAAATAACAGTGATCATCAACAGCACGTACCCGCAAAAAGAAAAAGAAATAAAGTAAGAACTTTTGTAGATAGCGAAACGAGTTACCAGTCCAATGATCCAACCTCCACTTTTCTTTCTGTACTCGCTCATAGATACATCATCTTTCAGGAGTAAAAGGCAAATTACAGGGGTAGAAATGATATTTTGCACTTGTTGTATGGCAAATTTTGCTCGAAGTTTCAAAATGCGGCATTTTATTAATTAGACAAAGAACTTTGGGGCATATAGTAGAAAAACATATAATGGAGGGTAAATCATCAATTGAACGAGTACTTTAGGACATATCATCAATTAGAATAAAGATCTTGCTTAAAGCTGTAGACCATATTAATCCAGTGTAGACACAGGCAAGTAACCAGCAGATCAAAGAATCTAACAAGGCATACAGTTGGACAAGCAACTAGGGGTGTGTTTCTTTTTGCGTTTGCGTTGCGTTTGGTTATAAGCTGAAAATTTGTTATTTTTGTACAAGTAAAACGCTTTGACGTTTGGTACCCAATTTTTGTAGATCTTACTATTTCTTCTCAAAGCTCTTAAAACCATTTTTTTTATAATTTTTTGATCCCTCAGAGGTCCTAATCGAGGAACTACAAATTCTCAGCTTAAACGCAACCGCAACCGCAACCGCCGAAAGAAACGCTACCTAGAGCACATGCAATGGGCACAACTTGGACTTCTTCGGCTGCAACAAGCCAAACAGTGTACATCTGGGTTCATTCGCTCCACTGATAACTTCGGGTTCACATGAACATACTTGATCGGAACATCGATACATTGCGTACTTAGGAACATCTAAGGCTGGAAGGCAGATGCCCATAAGATAGATATTAGTGAAGTTTACTGGATGGCTCGATTCAGTCAGTCAGAGAAAGAAAACTTTGGTCCCTCTTGGGCTTATTTGATTACAAGAATTTTCAGAGGAAAAATGGAGAATCCAATCCAGAGGAACTTTCTATCAGAGGTGTCCGATCGTACGATTACTTCAAAGGAAATTTGTAGAATATAAAATTTCTAGCATGAGCTCTAATCTCGTGTTAGATGTTCCTTTGAAAATTCCAATGCAATCGCTCTCTCCATCCTCTTTTTTTTAGATAATGGATAAAATCTGACTTCTATATCCGAATATACACAGCCCACACAATATTACAACCAAATTATTACATGACCCAACCGATTAAACTAAAGTAAAGAGTTGGGTTTGAACAAAAGATAACATCAAGACATAAAAAGTCTAGTATTAAAACGTCATCCATGTTGATAGAAGACCGTCGTAGCTACAACCTCCAAAGTCTGGCTGATCTTTTGAAAAGCATTTCGGTCATCCTTCCTTTGTGGTAACGCCCATTGCCACGACCAATAGGCTCCTCTGAAAATAACCTGTATGAAAGTAATATCTTTTATTCTGTTACAAACCATTTCATTGCGGCAAAGCCAAATAGCCCAAAAAAAACGATGTCATGCCCACCAAACATGTTTCTTGAAACTAGCTTTTAAACCCGAAAGCCAACTAGAAATCATATGATTCATATTTTGCGGGTGTGGTAAACCTAAGACAATGTGGATAAAACGCCAAATTGACCTAGCTAGATGGCAAGAAAAAAAATGATGCACAGTTTCTCTATTGCTATAAAAATAGCAAGATATATGACCTGGCCAATTCCTCGTGGCTAGATTATCCTTTGTTAAAATAACTCCTCTGCCAATAAACCAAAGGAAAATCTTAATTTTTAGTGGAATCTTTAATTTCCACAAAAAATTATTTGTACACGAAAAATTCTGGTTCAAAAGTTTATGGTACATAGATTGAACAGTAAATTGTCCATTCTTGTGTAGGCCCCAAATAAATCTATCCCGTTCAGAGCACAAATGAATGTCATGTAACCGTGACACCAAATTTTGCCAACTAGCAAGATTATGCCCAACTAAAGATCTACTAAAAGAAACTCCTAAAGCATTAGATTCCATAACTTCTACAACAGTAATATGTTTCTTACTAACAATCGAAAAAAGATGAGGATATTGCTCTTTAAGTCTAAAAAGTCCCAGCCAAACATCTTCCCAAAATCTAGTCTAAGTCCCATTCCGAACTTTGAAAAAACCACAGGATAAAAAAACATTTTTAACTTTCATCAAACCTTTCCAAAAATGGGAATCGTTATGTTTACTTTTAGCTTGAGATAACGATCGACTAATAAGATATTTATTAACAAGTAGCCTTTGCCAAATCCCATCTTCATTTAAGAGCTTAAAAAGCCATTTACAACCTGTTCTTGTCAGTTTATAAGGCCTTATTTGTTGTAACATCCCTATTTTCAAAAACTGAAAATCATCATGCATCACGCAATTGCATTTTAATGAATGTCACTAGAATTTAAAACTTTTTGAAAATAAGTATGTTACAACAACTTTTGAGCTTATAAAATCAAATAATTTGGTTTCCTCAGTAAAAAGAAGAATTTTTAAATGAGATTTGCTAAGAGTTTAACCCTAGTTTTTAAAAAATATTTAACTGCAAAGATGTTTGTTTTTAAATGAGATTTTAAAATCTTGTAAAAACAAAACCTTTAATAAATGATTTATCAAGATTAACGAATTTATTTGAGTTTTGAAAATACCTTATTTCCCATAAAAGAAATAATTTCAAAGTTCATCATTTCAAATAAAAGCCATAATTAAAAGTTTTGCTTTCACAATGTTTAATTACAAATTATTCACTAAAAACCTAATAAGATAATTTGTAAAAGTTGTGATTTTAAATTAGACTCTTGAAACAACAATTTAAACTTAATCCAAATGAAAATTCAAACTAAAAATTTGATAGTTAATTAGATAAAATATTGATTTTCCTAATTTAGTACTTACCCTATTTTCTCTCTCTTCCTTTCCCTCTCTCTATGACAGGTGGTCCCCACCTGTCACCCTCTTCTTCTCAATTAGGGGAAATTCCTTTTCAAGCCTTTCCATTTCTGGGAATTTTCCCCAAAAGGGGTATTTCCTCTTTTGCCCTCCCCCTCACTGCTTCACTCCCACGCAGCCTTCTCCCTATCTCACTGCCTCTCCCTTTCCCTCACTGTCCCTCTCCCTTGATCCCACCGGTGAGTCCTCCCTTGGCCGAACCCCTCCGGCACGTCCCTCCCCTTACCTTCGTTGCCCCGTTTCTCCAGGTTTCCACCGCCGCCGTCGTCGGAGCAAGCGGAACGCCGTCGCCGAAGCTGCTCCACCCTCGCACGCCGTCGGAGCTCGCCACCAAGTAATTCCCTTTCTCCTCCCTCCTACACCATCCTTAGCCCCCTAGGGCATCTTCCCCGCCGCCAGCGCCGCCCCTCCCCCATCGGAGCCCGGCCCGTGCTCGCCCAACCTCGGCCGCCGCCACGCCACGTCAGCCCTCGCCGTCGCCTCCCTAGCTTCCTCCACCTCGGCTTGCCGACCCGCCACTCGCTCCTCTCACTGCGTTTCATTGGCGACAGTTGCCACCGCCTCCCGCCGCCGAAAGCACCGCCAAGCTCGCCACCGGTCCTCCTCGCCGCCGACCCCACCCTGGGCCTTCCCTTCTCCTCTTCCTTTTCCCCTCTCTCCTCCGAGCACCGCCACTCACGGAATCGCCTGCCGCCGAGCCTCCTAGCCATTGCTCTGCTCTGGTCATTGACGGGTAGAGCCCACCGTCACCCACCCTCGCCCGCGCCTTGGGCCATCTCGCCAGCTGTCTGCCGCCCTCTGGGCCAGCCTTCACCAGCAGCCTGCGTCTGCTGCACCCTAGGCCATCGCCGTTGGTTAGGCAAGACACCGCCGCGTGCCTCACACGCAATGGGCCGTCTTCCGCCTCAGCGCTGGGCCTTGCAAGACTGGTGGCCGCTTATGCTATTGGCTCGCTGAGCCCAGCGTGGCGCCAAGACGCAGATCACCATGCCGCCGCCCCGGTTGGGCCGAGCCAAGCCAGCCCACCATGACCTCTTCTCCCTCTTCTAAATTTTGTAAAATTCATATCTTTTGAAACATAAATCCAAAATCAGTAAAATAAAATTCTAAAAGTTCATAAAAATGTGAAATTTAATTTAAAAATATAATTTACATAATTTAATGCATATTAATGCATGATTTGGTTTTATAAATGCAAAAATATGCATTAATTAATCTTAAATAATTATGATAAATAAAAATAAATTGATAAGTTCTGAAATTTAAATAATAAAATAAACATTTATTGTAGGAAATTAGTTTATTTTCTACATTTCTCAATTAAGAAGAAATAACTTTTTCTACACATATATATTAGTTAAATTCCATGTGAAATAGGATTTCCAAGATTTATAAAAAGAAGTAAAATAAAATTTGCACAAATTTCAATTTAAAATACCACCCTCATATTTATGCATATCCATTTGCATGCATAATTTATTTTATTTTATTTTATTCATTGAATTAAATGTGCGTTGTTTGCTATCGTTAAATTCGACCGGGTCCGTGCCGGAAGCTGAAGCTCACGACGGGCAGGAATACGACCACCATCACGGCTAGTCATTGTCGACATCTTCCTCAAGTACCTTCGACCATGTTGAAACCTAGATTTACAAAGTGTTTTATTAGAAGTTTGATAAATGTGCATAGCTATGTTAAGTAATCATTGTCATATTAGTAAGAATTTAGCTAAAAGCCTAATACACTTTAATTATGTTATTAATTTTGATCTTTGATAACCTTAGGCTAATTAATCCGTAATTACCTATCAATCCTTGATTAGCTCAATTAATCCTGCTTAGTCATGCTACTAATCATTATTAGATGATCCTTGATTAGCTCAATCAATTTAATATCTGTTTTAATTCAAAGTATCTCTCTGTTTGCAAAGTACTTGTTTGATTAGCAGTAGCAGGGTGCTACTGTGGGAAAAATGTTAGTGCCAGGTGGCGGGTATGTCACTTGGGGGTTTCTGGAAAAGTTTGTAAAACTTGATTAGGGTGGACGGATTGATTGACTGGTGCAGTAAGCACGAGAATCGGGTCCAGTGTGGGAACCACCCAAGTCCCTAAGGACCGATACCTTGTGGTTGTCAAAACTAAGTACAACAGTGTGACCATGAGTGCCTGTATGGGCGGGACCTGGCTGAATAGCTTTTGAACTCCTAGTTTGGACATCTCGTGTGGTGGAGTAGGCGCGAAGCATTCGTCAACCTACCATGCTCAAGAGGGGGCTTCAGCCAACTGGGGATACCAGCGCTGCGGTGAAAACCTTAGAGGGGATGCCAAGCTAGGGGCGAGATTGTCAAAGGCCTTGTGGTGATCATTTTCCTTTGGGTGATTCCTAGGAAAAACCACCTCTCATGGGTAAAGCGTGCGACCTCTGCAGAGCGTAAAACTTTCTAGAAAGCCGTGCCCACGGTTAAGGGCGGACGACGGTGGGTTGATCACAATGGTAGTTTTTCTTCCCTCTCTTTCTCAGAGTTTTAAAGAAGAAAACCGGCAGGTGCCGTGTTTTCTTGGGAGCCTACGGTGGTTAGCTGTGAGGAGATGACTTCGGTGGTTTAGCCGACGTGTGGTATTATGCATATGGTGGTTAGCCGTCGAAAGTTATTGGTCCTTCGGTGGATTAGCTGTAAGAAAAATGTTTTGGGTTAAAACCACGATTTGTATCTTGAGACAGCCTTTGGGTATGAGCCGGCAGGGGCCGGATGATTTACATGTTTTATCAATTAATTTGATTACTCCACTTCTTCCCCAAATTGCTTTAAAAATTTTAGACAAAATATTTCAAAACTTGCTTTCCGCAAATGAGCCCTACCTTTCCCTTGTCTAAACCATGCATAAGCATATGTCAATTGACTTGCGAGTATTTTTACCAATACTCACCCTCGCGCTTTGCCGCGGGGCTACGCATTCCGACGCGCAGGTGCGGAGTACCCTTGCAACCCCGAAGATGGAGATCCCGAGACCGACGTCTTCGCCAATGGAGTCCAAGACGAGGAGTATACCGACGTCTAGAGCTGCGTCCCTCCAGCTTTGCCTGTGGGGAAATGTTCTGGTTTTTACCTGGTTCTATGGGTGTATTTTGAGGCCTTAGTTGCCTTTGTAAAGACTTCCGCTTTTGTAAGGCCTTCAAGCCAATCTTTTGTAACCACGCCGCTAGGCGCACTCTGATGTAAATTTATGTAAATTAATCGGCATGGTTTTGGTTCAAGTTCTGTTGTCTATGTGTGCTAGCTACTAATCTAGGGACTAGCACAGGTAAAGCACATGTGGGACCTCACCTCCGCCAGGGGGGTCCCGACATTTGTCTTATTTGGGGTTAGAGCTTATTTTTGTTTAAAATAAAAACAATTTGTTTTTTGAATCCCTTTTTTGCTATCTCAAAGATTTGTCTAAAAACTTTAAAACACAAGTCGAACGAAGCGGGTCCGACTCTTACGGCTACCTTGGGAAGCTCTCGAAGTTAGAAGAAAAGTCAGATAAGTCAAATAAGACAAATAAGTCAGATAAGATAAGCTGACGAGAATTGGACCTAAGAAGACATTTATTGTACAACTCTAGGTTAGTAATCCCTAGACCACCTTGATCTTTAGGTTGGCACAAGATATCCCACTTAACAAGTCTATATTTTCTCTTTTTGACAATCACTTTGCCAAAAAAAAATCTAGACCTAAAATAATCCAACCTTTTTAACACCGTGCGAGGAATCTCAAAAAATGACATCATAAACATCGGAAGGCTACTCAAGACTGAATTAAGTAACACTAGTTTTCCCCCCTGAGGATAGATGTTTTCCTTTCCAACTACTAAGTTTTTTTTCGAATCGATCTTCAACCCTTTTCCGATCTGCTTTCCTTAATCTACAATAATGCATAGGAATACCAAGATAGCAAAAAGGATAAGATGCCACCTCGCACCCAAAAAGGTGAGTATAAAAGTCTTCATAACTCTTGGCATCCCTGAAACAAAAAATCTCACTTTTATGAAAATTAATTTTGAGGCCTAAAAGTTGTTCATAGACACTTAAAATTAATTTTAGATTCTTCGCTTGATCAAGATCATGATTCAAGAAAAGAATAGTGTCATCTACATACTGCAAGATAGACAATCCATCTTCGACAAGATGTGGTACTACCCCTTGAATATGACCATGCTGCTTAGCTCACGCAATCAAAGTAGCGACCATATCGGCCACAACATTAAAAAGAATTAGGGATAACGGATCTCCCTGTCGTAAACCTTTCCAAGTACGGAAAAAGAGTCCGACCTCATCATTAATCTTTATCCCATCGCTTCCTCCCAAGACAAAATCCTCTACCCATTTGCACCATTTAGATCAAAATCCTTTCATCCTTAAAGCCTGTTCTAAAAAAGGTCATTTGACTTTATCATAAGCTTTTTCAAAATCAAGCTTGAGAATTACTCCACTTAAATTATTTTTATGCATTTCGTGAATAGTTTCATATAAAACCACCACTCCTTCCATAATATGGCGACCAGGCATAAACGCTGTTTGGATAGGTCTAACCACATTGTTAATTACTTGTTTAATTCGATTAGTGCCAACTTTAGTAAAAATCTTAAAGCTAACATTTAAGAGGAAAATTTGTTTGTACTGCTGTGTTCTCTTAGCATCTGCCACTTTAGGTAAAAGAGTTATAACCCCATAATTGGGACGATCTAGGAAAGAATACTCCTAATAAAATGCCTCAAAAAGAGATAAAAGATCCACTTTAATAACTTTTCAAAAAACCTGATAAAATTCAGCAGGGAAGCCATCAGGACCTGGGGCTTTATTATGTTCCATTTGAAAGATAGCCTCCTGTACTTCCTATTCGGAGAAACGCTTGGTAAGCATCTCGTTTTCCTCAGCATTTACTTGGAAAATATCTTAATTGAAGTTTTCAATAATTGAAAAATGATTGACTTCATGTGGCCCAAATAGACCTTTATAGTACTGAGTAATATACTTCTTGAGCTATAGCTCATTTTTTATAACTCCCTCTTCTTGCTCTAATTGAAAAATTCTTTGTTTGCGATATTTACCATTCGCAACCATATGGAAAAACTTGGTGTTGCTATCACCCTCTAGTAAATATTTAGTTTTCGCTCCTTGATACCATTTAAGTTCCTCTTCCCGCAACATCTCAACTAACCTCTCAGAAAGAACATTTTTCAAAGCTAATTCTTGGGGAGATAAAGTCCTAGTTTCAGCTTGATTGTCAAGTTCAGAAATTTTTTGACAAATCTGTTTTTTCTCTTTTTTAAGGATCCCACTAGTATGCTTTGCCCAACCGCGAGGATATTGTCTAGTGCTCTGGATTTTAAACTACCATCTTTCAATGGCCAACATACCGCGCTGCTCACTTTGCCAAATTGTGGCAACCATATCATAAAAACCATTTCTAGTTAACCAACCCAACTCAAATTTAAACAGAGGAGGGTTAGTATAATTTGATTTGGTACACGTATTGAGCAGCAACGGTGTATGATCAAATAAAATCCTATCTTGAGCACTTAAAACAGCCAATGGAAACTTAAGTTCCCAGTCAGTGCTCCTAAGAACTCTATCCAATTTCTCAAAGGTTGGAATCTCGAGATCATTAGCCCATGTGAGTTTATATCCAAAAAGTTCCAAATCTCTCAAGTTCAAGCTGACAATGATAGAATTAAAAATAAAAGGCCATTTAGTGTCAAAATTATCCTTATTCTTATCTTCAGGACGCCTCATGATATTGAAATCACCGCCTATGTGAACAGGCAATGAAACCTTGCCAACATCATTTGCCAGTTCCGAGAGAAAAGTATCTTTTAAATGATTTTGTGCCGGTCCATAGACTGCGAACAATACCCACTTAAAATTATTATCTTTATTCTGTAACAAAAATTTGACATAATAATCACCTTCTACAATGAAGCCAACATCAAAAACTTCAAGATTAACTCCTAGAAGGATACCTCCAGAACATGTTGTCGAAGACATACTATGCCACATGTAATCCAAACCACCACTTAAATGACTTAATTGAGATGAAGAAAAAGAACTTCGCCCAGTTTCCATTAAGGCTACAAAATCAAGCCTGTGTTCCTTTACAAAATCGAAAATAAATTTATGCTTAGTCAAGTCACCAAGACCTCTGCTATTCCAGAAAATGCCTTTCATTGTAAAACTAACTTTAGTGATGCTTTAGGCCTTTTGGGTGGCCTTCCCCCCTTCTTTTTCTTTTTCTGCGAGTTGGATTTTTTCTTTCTTAGGGGCAACAATTAAATCACATAAAACGTGATCTAGGCCCTCATCACACAAAACCTCATTTTTTTCCTCAAAAAAGAAACTGAGTGTATTCTCGGAATCATCCAACTCGCAGTCCTGTTCTTGTTGATCCACATTGATATGTTTGTCTTTCCTACTTGCCTGAACATTAAGTCTATCAACCTCTATATTTTTAAGAGTATTAATTGACCTAAGAACTTCATCAGAATTATTACCTAAAGAAACACCTAACTGCCGAACATGAGAAGTGATAACGTTATTATTGAAGGAAAAAAAAGGAATGGGCATTGATAGAATTACCTAGAAAATTTTTCAGATTACACATTGCCACCAAACGAGATGCCCTTTCCACGGTATCCACATCACAATAAGAAGCAAGCTTGATGCTCTTGCGAAGAGGCGCACGGTCTTGGAATATCACCAAACTAGATACCACATTGTGAAGTGTTTTTGGATTAGCTCTTGAAATCAATCTGAACCTCCTTGGCTTTCATTTGATTTGTAAGCTCAACCCTTGGCTCATCATTGCAATGTCATATCACAAAACGGCCCAGACTCAGTATTCTCCATGTGCTCCGCTGAGATCTGCTGCAAAAGCACGCATGGCTCATCCATGGCCAGTTTAGCCATGACCGGCTCCACCTCTATTTTAGCGCTCGGCTCATCTAGGATGGGCTTCGATGCCAGCTCTGGCATAGAGCACGACTCACCCAGTTCCAACTCCGGATAGCTCAACTCGCCTAACTCCTAAACTACCATTAGCTCTGGCTGCAATGGATCTGGTACTAACATCAGCTCCATGACTTGTGCAGCCACAAAACCTAACTCCTCAACCTGCGCTGGCTATGTCCCACTAGGTAATAGCTTGGGTTCCCCCTCACAAGCAACAACACTCACAACCTGAGAGCCACACTCTTGCATTGGCACTTCATGAGCTGTCATTGAATGGTTGTTGTTCTCTTTACTAGAGCTAGTATCACCCTTCTTCCTCTTAGCCTCCCGATCATCCATATCCATGTCATCTCTCTCAGCATTATTATCATCATTTCTCCCATCATCATTCACCAAAGCATGTTCTTCACCTACACCTTCTTCCTCCTTTTCCACATCGATGCAAAAATCATACATGTAAAGCCCCACTACCACTTCCAAGGACTCTGGTATTCCTGAACGATCTACAACTGCAACCTGCAACCTAGGAATGCCAGTTTCCCTAGTGGTAATCATGTCTACATATTGTGTGGCACCAAGTAATGAGCCCAAAGCACAAGGCGGTTGGTACATTCTACCTTCCGGTGGTACCCCATGTGCTCGAATCCACACCTTCTGGAGCTAGAGTTTAACATTAGCTTGATGCTTCCATTCTTCGCCCATAAACTTGACTCCTAGCCTCCTAATAGTAACCTCCTCAAGTTCAATCATCCTTCGTAACTCAGTTTTATTGGGAAACTGAACTACAAACTGATTAATCCCATTGGAATTGACTTCATATTGCCACTTTACTTGATTATGCAACTCAGCTGTGACCTTTTCTGCAGTCATCTCCCCTTCATGGATGTGCACCAGACGGCAATTGGTTTCTTCCTTGACCTTAGCTTGACCCACATATGGTAATTGGAAAAAGCCCAATCTATCAGCACCAAAACCACAAACATTGGGCATAGGTTTTGGGATTCACAATAAGGGGCATCGAGGAGCTATATGATCAGACTCTTCACAAATATTGCAAAAAAGCACTTGCTTGCCACTGGCCTTACTCTTTTCATCCTCATCACTCTTGAACACAATTGAAACCTTTGTTGAAGTTTGTTTCATCTTCCCTGATTTGTCTTGATTTTGTTCTCCTCCAAGTGCCCTAGCCCCCAATCTATTATCATCGACATCCTCTTTTTTCTCATCAGCATGTCCCTAGTTGAAACCACCTTTCACATGACCACCCTTAAGAGGCCTATACCGGTACCATTGCCCTATGCCCTTGCCCAAGGAACCTTGTCCCCTTCCATCTCCAAGGCCTCCACGACCACCGTCACTGCAGGCAGCCGGTTGTCCTCCATGTCCAGCCATGCGCCTCCCCTTGGACATCGAATGATTCTGGCCTGAAGGAAAAAAAAAAAGCGCCTGATGGATGATAAAAACCAGGACGCCGCCGACCAGACTTGAGCAGCTCCGCAAACAATCTACAATCTCCAGACCAGCCGCGACCCTTCTGAGTTACTCGCGCAGCCCTAGCAAATAGGCATGAAAGCCCGTTTGCATAGGCCCGTCTCACTCTCACCTGGACTGGCTTAGATCCGACCGGGCCCACCTGCTCTCTCTCAAAGGAAAAAGCGTCGTTCTGCTTGGAAGGCACCAGATCATGTTTGGCTCCCTCCTCATCTCATATCCCAACATGTGGGCATGTAGGTCTGGTAGGGTCATGGCATCTGATCTAGTACAGATCGATGTCACTCGCGTCAGCTATCTATAAGTAATCTATAAGGGTTGCCATATAGGACATGTGATGATGTGGAGAAGAGAAAGCATGCATAGATATTTGAGCCGTCTCCAATACAAGAGTCGACTTTACACGAGAATTAAGAAACTTTGTGTGTGAGAAAACTACATATAAAAACTTGCAACCATTACTACCATTATATATGTTGTCTCTAGCGCTGTCTCTAGGTGATATGTCAATAGTTAGAGACAGCTGTTGTCTCAATCATTATACATGCTCTAAGGGATGCTAGTCCGAGCCGAGACCTGCTAGCATGGAGGAGATGACCTCCTCATCTTTGAGCGGCTGCCCAATTCTGCAAAATTCTTCGTCTTAGCAAAATACTCGGCCATAGTTAGATGCTTCTTTTTGAACGTGGTAAGCTGCACTCGAAGCTGCATAGCACGAGCCCTAGAACTTGAAGCAAACATCGTTTCTAATTGATCCTGAACTTGAGGCCACACTTCTTTTGCTGAATCAAAGAGGAGTACTACCTGAGACAAAACCTCTTCAGAGAGCGACGACAAGGGCGCTCCCAAGACTAATCGATCCTGCTGCAACCAAGCTACATAGTCCTGATTTGAAACTTGTACCATACATGTATCCAAGCATTATCTAAAAACAAAACCCGTAGAAAACAGGGAGGAAGAAGCTGCAAGTCCACGCACACACGCAACACTGCGTGGGGAGGCCTCTATTTATATGTGCCGGATGATGAATAGTTCCATCATGGCAACAGTTACAGATTGGTTACAACTACAGATAGATTACAAGTTTGATTCGGGTTACCAAATATGACAACCGACTCTAAATATTCTATCTCAAATCTAATCCGTTATTTTCACAGTGCATATATTTATATAGCCGAAATTCTTGCATGCACATGATTCATTGCCATTCATCAATACAATCCATAATTATTACATATGACTAAGTTTACATACTAGACTAATCAGGCCAAAAGTTATATTACAGCTAAAAAGATCCCTTTAGAGTTTGAGTCTCAGGGAAAAATCTACTGTTGAAATTTCTTCAGTAACAGTAATTTGTTAGTGTAAAGCTAACAGTGACTTCATGTAATGTTCCTGCATTCTCCCCTTCCCTATCTTAATTCCCCTCTCCCCTCCGCAAAATTAAATATCTAACAAGAATATTAATTCCCCTTCCCCACCCAAAAAATCTCTAACAAAAAAGGAAAAAAAATGAAAGAACAAATTCTACCTCCCTAGAAATTCTCTAACAACAAGAATGCCTAGCTCTAATTGATATGGAACAAGGGTCACGCAGTCGAACGTGCAAGTGGAAGCCGATGCGATACCCAATTGAGCGTGGCCGGGAAGGGGGGACACAACTGAGAGTTCAGGCTATGGCTTGGTGGGACACGGCGTCTGCTGACTCGCCGGGTGGTGCTACTTCTGTTGCCTACAGTCTACGGCTGCGGCGGCGTCGAGAGCGTCTGCATGTGCATGCGGCGGCTTTGCCTTAGCGTGATGAATCAACACTCTGAATCACTTCCGACTTCTCCAGACAAGGCCGAGTGCAACACGGCAGTTCGTTCATTAGGTCAAACAATCTCCCTTTCAAATGTTATTACTATTTATTTTGCATTGGTTGGACAAATCTAAAAAATATACTCAGCTAGCATTAGCTGGACAAATAGTCAAAACAATAAAAAAAATCTTGATAATTGGACAAATAGTTTTCTTGACTTATCTTGTTATCTTATCTACTTATCTTTGAATCGAAAAATCAAACATTTTAATTTTTTTCAGTCCGTTCTTTTTTGTCTTAAAGGTGCATCACAAATCTCTTAGAAACTAAGTAAAACGACGTGCACCAGACTTTCCAATCTATCTCGAGAAACTCTGGAAATTAAGTTTATAAGCAAATAAGATAACCTAAAAAGAACAACCGGCATAAGTTTTAATTTATCCTTAAAAATACTATTTATTCAAATCCCTGATAGAGTAGTTATTACTAAGTCCATTGTTGCAACGTTCTACCATGACCAAAATTCCACAAAGAACAGTACTTTGACTTGCTAACTTTTTCTCCTCCAAAGTCTAGATGACAGGCACTATATGTTCATCGTCTTTCCTCTTTGTCCCCCTGAAAAAAAAATGCCTTGTCTATATTACAACCATTCATCCACGAAATCCAGTCTCAGCCAGATGGTTAGATTCTTACGGCCCTTCACCTCCATCTACCTATGATCCCAAAGTTCCTTACTACTAATTGGTTAGATTCTTACTTCCCTTTTCCGACAATGGCCGAGATGGTTGGCTCTGCGGTTGTTCACGAAGCAGTTAACCAAATCGTGTCAAGTGTGCTCAACAAGAATAAGGAGACATCAAGTGCAGAGGAGCTCATGGAGAGGCTGGAGATGGCACACATCAAGCTGGAGGCTGCACTTGAGGCATCTCAGAAGTGGCGCATTACTGATGCATCATTGCTGCGTTGGCAGAAGAAGCTCAAGTGTGCTGCTCAAGAGTGTGATGAAACACTGAGTAAGTGCAGGCAACATCTCCAAGAACAAGAGGTGATGAATTCCTCCTCTTTTCCTAAATGGATTGCCCATGGTACCAAGTCATTGCTATCCTCCATGTTTTATGGCAGTAGTGATGAGTTGATTAGCAGATCTGTTGTTCGAAGATTTGAGTGGTTTGCTGATGGCGCTAGTGAGTTTTTAAGGTTCGTGGGGTATGGAGGAACAGCACACCATTACACCTTCTTCCACTCTCTTACCGGGCACCTTCTTGCTGGAGAAACACTAGATTATCAATCAGTACAGGGAAACAAACATCAGTTTTTTTGTGTATGGCCCTTCAAAATTGCAGAGCACCGAACGGAGGCCATGCTGTTGTTTGTTTACAAAGATGGCAGTGCACAGGAGGATAGCTCCTTTGTCCTTAGTATGATGCTACGGCTTTCAGAGAGTACGGACATAATTGGCATTGCAATGAAGTGCTTGATGTTGTTTACACCTAATTTCAAGCCTACTGCTGAAACTGTTAGGAAAGAACTTACTCAACTACCCATCCAAGACTTCTCATGGGCTCCATATGTTCACTCATACCATACTAAACACTTGGAAAAACTTCACAGCATTAGTACTCAATGGTTCCGTGCAAACCCGCTATGTTGCAAGCAGCAAGACCTGCACAACAGTTGTGGTAGTGGCAAGATAGATATGTTGGAATTATCAGATATTTCTCTAGAACCTATTATTTACGTGCACTTGGAGCGCTCTGTCTCACTGTCTAGCTGGCAGGATAAACAGAGGACAACCATACAAAGGAAAAGAAGTCCACCAATAAAATTTCCATATCTCAAGCATGGACTCTTCTTTATGCCCCATGGGTCTTCAGAAGATCGCCAGCTGCCACCCACAGTTGAGAGTTCTGCGATAGAGGTGATCAATGGCGAGAAGAAACATTGCTTGCATACAAACATTACCATGGAGCAAATAGATAACGTCATGCTACCAAAGGCGATAGATTGTCTTCAACGGAATGCCGAAGCGACATCGTATCAAATGCTTTGGAAGTCTAAACATGGTAGTGCATATCTTCATGTTGCGAAGAGAAACATGCAGATAACGACCAAAAGAAGAACCATTCAAAGAGTTAAGAATGGAGTGCTAATGCAGCGACAAAGAAAGAAGAAGGAGAGCCAGATATATGGCTTATGTGCCTTCTTCAACTTATGGGTTGCGCATGCACCTGTCCGATTGCAGGGCTCAATCTTGGATTGGATTCACAAAGAAAAGGATGCACAGTTAGCAAAAGAAGGAAAAAGTACCGTTTTTGTTCAATAAACTATGCCCCTAGACTCAATTTAGTCACTGAACTATAAAAACCGGGCTAACTCAGTTCTCAAAATATCAAAACCGGGGCAAATATGGTCCCTTAACCATGTAAACAATGGTTTCCACTGGTTAAAGGTGGTTTGACCTAAGTGTTATATGTATTTACATAAGTATATTTCATGGAATTCAAATTAAACTATATATTTCAGTTTTTTTTATGATTACCTAGTCTCTTAAAAAAGTTCACATAATTTTTTGAACTTTATACAATTTTTATCATTTTATCCTATTTTTAAGACTACTAAAAATTTTTAAAAAAATTTGAAGCAGCTCGATAAAACACAGGAAAATTTTATGAGATTGTAAAATAATTAGGAACTTGAATATACACAATTTAGTTTGGATTTTATGAAATATTTTATGTAAAAATATATGTAGCACTTTGGTCAAACCCCCTTTGATGAGTCAAAACCAATCATTGACGGGTCAAGGGGCCATTTGTACTCGGTTTTGTTTTTCGAGTGCTAAATTAACCTGGTTTTGATGTTCAGATACCAAAATAGGTCAAGGAGAATAGTTAATGGAACATTAACAATACTTTTTGGACAAAAGAACGAAGATGGAATATTGTGCGGAACAGCATAATCTTTTACGGAGTTTAGTTCTTACAGTTAATAGCTGGTATGTCCTGGTTCTCTACCTGCAGAGGTCAGAACATTTATTCATCATTAAAGAAAAATAGCTGGTATGTCCTACATGTAGATAGGCTTATAACCCAGTGGTGGAAGTGAGATTGTTTATTTCACCTACCCAGATTCCATCCTCATGGTGTGCTGCATATTAAGATTATGTACATCTTATGATGCAGAGATGAAAAAAATTTTATTTCTAAAAAAATGTCCTACGTGAGGAGTTTATGCAAGTGAAACACATAACCTGTGATTTGATGGTGTTTATCTTACCAGGTCATCTGTCATCATATACGTTCTTAATAACATAGTATTCAAGTGTTACACAAAAATCCTCGCTCATTGCATGCGAAGTTATGCTTCACGTGAGTTTGTATGTGTAGTTATGTTTATGACTAATTAGGTAACAATAATTAATGATGTTGTTTTTGTCTCCATATATGTATTTGCAGCTAAAAGGCCAAAAAACAAATATACTAACCTATATATTGTAATTCACAGGGAACTGTATAAGGTTACAAAGTATTCTAAGTTTATTTCTATATATAATAATTAAAATATATATAATATACACAAATTCGAGCTATGTCGAGAGAGACACTCAAACTCGGCTCATTTTTTTTCTCCAATTAATCTCGAGTCGAGCCAAAATACAAGCCAATCTTGAGTGGCTCACCGGCCTTGAGGTTTTTTTTTCACCTTTGGTGAGCGCTTAACCCCGCATAGGACTTGATTGTCCATTTGAACTTTTCACAATTTGTTATCTCATTTTCCAGTATTGGTCCAAATGCACATCAAAAAATATCTTTTCCAATAATATTTGGTGTGCAACACAGTGGCCCTATTATTGTGTGATGAACTGAAATGCTAGGTCTCAAGAGCAAAGTGGCTACAACATGACAACACATTTTGAGAAGCGGTTTTTAAATATTTTGTAAAAAAATGCTCCAAAAAGCAAAGCATTTGATTTTTAGAAATGACACATATTTTATTTTAAATTTTGTTTTCTATAATTTTGCATCTGAATTGTGGAGTTCGTGTTTGTTGTAGAGAAGGCACCCACCCTATGTCTGGAGGGCAAGCAAACTCATAGCTTCGTGGAAGCCGCCTGGAGCCAAGCCCAGGATCAACCTCCGTGCAGGAGCCTCCCAAGGCCCGTGCCACCCGAGGCCAAGACCGAGGTCAACCTCCACGTGAGAGCCTCCCGGGGCCCTCACGCCACCCGGGGCCAAGCCCGGGATCAACCTCCACGCAGGATCCTTCCGAGGCCCCACACCACCCAGGGTCAAGCCCGGGGTCAACCCCCGTGTAGGAGCCTCACGAGGTCCCGCGTCACCTAGGGGAAAACCAGGGTCAACCTCTGCGTAGGAGCATCCTAGGGTCCCATGCGCACACCCTCCCCCCTCCTAGGACCAGGCCCAGGGTCAACCTTCGCACGGGAGCCTCCCGAGGTCCCGCGCCACTTGGGGCCGAACCCAGGTACAACCTTCGTGTAAGAGACTTCTGGGGGGTCCACACCACCCGAGGCTTGGGCGTAGGGCCCGTAGGAGGCCAGGCCCGATCGCCAGATGCCCTCGGAGGGATGGTTGGCCAAATCGTTCCGCCATGCATGATGGTCAAAAAGAGGGGGCCACGGCATTCAACGATGCTCCACCCCGGCAAAAGCTGGCACCTGCTACAGCAAGAAGACAAACTGACTGTGCCACTACTCAGGAGAAAAGAGCGCCTGACAATTTTGTCGCGTCTCGACACAGAGCAAAAAAAATGGAGTGAGGGCACTACTGGTCCCTCCAAGAAGCTAAATCAAGGATGCAAAAGGGGATTTGGGAGACAAGGACCAGCAGGCCCTCACCTTGGCTACCCAACCAAGGGCAGGGGGGTTGACTTGTAAAGACCTCTTTGCCCCTAGGCTTCTATAGGCCCAAGGGGACAGAGGGGGAATATGTCGAGTGTAGGCTGATTAGATAAATAGGGCCATGTGCACACATTATAGCCAAAGCTTAGGAGAAATAGAGAAACCACTCTTTCAAAGATTTTCTAGCTTGCGCTTCCCCTGTCAAGATCACTCTTGTGGATTGACATGCCTGTCTTCATCCTTGAGGGTGCCTCCCAAATTTGTTGTCTAGGGCATCCAACGATAGTGTTGGTTTTCAACAGTGGTTTTCCTTTTAGCGCCAGGTCGAATTTCGAGAAAAATTATGATGAAATTGTGAAACTTAGTTTCTTGAGCCGAGGTGGCGAGGTTGAGGATGGACCTAAGCTCCTGCGAGCCTGGACGAGACAAGCTGGAGAGTCATTAGATCCTACTTGTTCTTTGTCGAGCTTTTTCATACTTTGTTTTTGTCTAGATAAAATCATATTTTATTAAGATTAATCAAGCTCGAGCTTCATACAAGTCTACTTAAGCTTCATACAAGTATACTCAAGCTCCTCTGAGCCTATTCACTTTATTTTTTTAATCATAAAGTAATATTTTAACAAATCTACTCGAGCCCTACTCAAGGTTTGTTCAAGGCTACTTGAGTTTTTCTTCCTTTTTTAATCGAAGTTATATGTTACCAAGCCGAATTTGATAGGGCAAGCTCACTCGAGCTTAGATCATTTTGGCCATGTACTTGCAGTATACTTAGAAAGATGCTTATGAAAGAGAATAGTTTCTTGTCATGTAGGATAGGCAGGAGTGGTGCTTGTAGGAGAGGGGGAATGCTTCACTAAGCATCTATGCTTAGGTAGGTCCATGCATGTACAACCATACACTTAGCTGTACAAATCAAATGGGAACAATTTTCCTCAACGAGGGCGTCATATTTTAAATGTAACAACTTTCAACAATTAGCTCGTGGCTTCGATCAGCAAGTCGTCCTTCCTGTTGTTATTTTTAGGGACGAATCTATAAAATGCGTCCATTTGATACCGCTCACTAGAAACCCAATTATGTAAGACACTCGTCTATTCAATACCGGGTTACTGATGCATGGTTCATGATTTTATATTTGTGATTTTGTTGACATGACACCTGATTTTGCCTCACATGTGCATGCGGCACAGTCCCATGAGAAATATATTAAAATAAATTTTATAAAAGTTTCTAAAATATTTTGGTACACTGGGATGAAAAGAAAAATATTTTTAGAAACTTACAGGAGAATATCTCGGGGTCGGCGGTGGGCCCGGCAGGCCCTACCTCGGCCTCCTCCGCGTCCTCCGTCAACACCTCCTCCCTGTCGCTCCAGAGCTCGCTTACTTCCATCGCCGCCAGCAAGATGAAGAAGGCGCTCAAGCTCAGGTCCTCGGCCTCGTCCAAGGGAGGCAGCCTGGGGAGCGGCGGCAGCGGGCCAAGGTGGCCCTGTACCGACCGGTGACGGTCGGGGATCTGATGCAGGTGCAGATGCGCGTGTCGGAGCCCGCTGACGCCAGGATCTGCAGGGGCCTCCTCCGCATCGCCGCCAGCCAGGTAGGATCTGGCGTTGTCGTCGGTTGTTAGAGCGTTAATTTGTGGGATTCGAGGCGTGATGCAGCTTAGAGTTTGCTCATTCGATCGACATTGCTGTGTTTGTTTGAATGCTACACCTTACCTCACTGCCCGCCTCAGTCCCACCGTCGGCCACGCCATCAGCGTCCCTGCCCCCCTCGTGCCGTCCTCCACGCCGGCGACCCCCTCCGCGCCGTCGTGCTCTCCCCGTCTCCTAGGCACCTTGCCCATGCCCAAGCTGTCCATCCTCTTCCTACGTCATCCCCACCACCGTCGTGCTCCAACTCGCGTCGCCGCCGTGCTCTCCCCGTCCTAGCCACCTCCTCCTCTGCTGGGCGGCACCGTACTCCTACTCGTGCCGCCAACGTACTCGTGGATCAGCGTGGCCGCGTCTTTGTGCTCACCCTCACCAACGACAAGCACCACCACGGCCAGGGACGGGCGGCGCCAGTGGTGGCGGGGGGCGACGCCGGTGGATGCGGCAGAAGGCTCAGTGTAGCAAGGTTTCCTTCACCTCCCCTTTTCCTTCACGAATTAAATGCCCGTGCGTTGCAACGGAATATCAGAATGTTTAAGTAAACCGTAGTGTACTCATGAAAAATAGATGAACAATAACGACACTTCATATGACAGATAGATCTTTAAAGCATAGTGTTCAATACAAATACGTGATAAGTATGGTAAAATTAAGAAATGTCTAGAGTACATCAATTTACATAGACTACTATTAATGAAACTTTATTTCAACACAACATATATGTATAGGTTGGGAAAGATCTATTCCCTCTCTTGTGCTTGTGGTGGCGATAGAATCCGTATGTTTCAACTGACGAATTTATAATATATTTTGTAATATAGTTCTCCAATTTTTAATTACATAAGTCATCAACAGTATGATTAACTTGCTTGAGATAAACATTGTTGCATGCTGCATTGCGTTGATATGTGATCACTCTCTTCCTACAGGTTGATATGCAGTGCTGCTCCAACACTGTAAGCTCCAAGCTTCTAATCACCCATACGACCATTAATTTAATACCTAAAAGTTTCAGCATAGGAAAAGTTAGAAAAACATATGTTGTGACAATACTAGATATGTAGAAGAAACAATGTACTCCCTCCGGTCGTTTATAGTAGTCGTTTTAGACAGCAGTTCTAATACCAAGACGGTATTTATTAGAGACTATTCTTCCAGTTTTACCCTTATTAATGTCATATCTTTTCCATGAGCATTAACGTTGCCTAGCTCAGTTGGTTGGACACTTTTGCTAGCACCCTCAATTCCTGGGTTCGAATCTCCATGTCAGGTGTGCATGCATAAAATATTTTTTTTCTTCTACATGCATGCACGTCATTTCTTGCTGCATGGGTGGCGCCATTAGCAAAATATTTGGCGCTAGTTTTTTCGTGCAAACTGCATGGCGCCGGTTCCTTTCACCTCCCATCTATACATAGCACCAAGACTGTACTCCGTATACTCCATCTCATAGTCCGTCACAAAGGCACACAACCATGCCGGCGACAGCAAGGGCGATGGAGGCGGCGACGGCATCCTTGCCGGTGAAGAAGTCGGCGACGACATCAAGCTAGCTTACATGCAGCAATGTTCTACTAGTACTCTGTATATAAGCAAGTATAGAAGCAAGTTACGAGCACAAAAAAAAAATCAATGTGGAAAGATAAGCAAGTATAGAAGCAACGTTCTACTCGTATAAGTGACCGGATCAATGTTCTACTAGTATACATGCCGCAACGTTCTACTGGTAAAAAATCCTGATCAATGTGAAAGCAAACGCATGCATGGGTAGTTGGAGTACTAATCAATGTGAGCTTGCATGCAGGCTGCAGCGACCGTCGTCTCATCTCCCAAGACAGGGGCAAAACAGGCTAAAAATCACGTTAGAACCTTAAACGTCATCTTTTCATGCACTTAGTGTGAGATGCTTCAGCGACTACTATAAGTGACCGGAGGGAGTACATCGCTGGCACCAATGTGTAGATTATTAGCGAATAATGGAAAATAACTCAACTATTAGTGTGCTTAAACCTCCAGCTTGAAGTATCTGCAAAAATAGGGCAAAAGAAAACAAAGATAACCAGTCTTCGCTACATCTTCATTGGTTACATGTGATGGATTTCTCAGATACCGCAAGCAGCAGTCTACTAATCATTTTGTATTTTCATTCAGGTTTCGCCCCACAGTAAGAATATTCCTTTGAGAATGCATGCAGCAGGAGCAAAATAAGACCAAGAGAAATGGTAACAATCCTAACCAAAGATAGTTCCTTAATGATAGTGAAATGCTAAGTTACCAAAAAAATGTTCAAATTTATGAATCTTTCATTTTCACCATTCTGTCCCCCCTCCCAAATATTTCTCACCAACACCAACCTTTCATTGGAATTCGGAAAATATCATAATCCGCCAAAATATGTTCACAAATTGGATATGGCGCCAAAAAGTTAATGGAATGGCCAAAACATATCACTTATTTGCCAGAGGTTTGAAGGCCACATGGAAATAAGGTTTCAAAATTGACAATAATCCTAGATCTGCTACCAATGCTTTTTGTCACAAGGAAATGCGTCGTCTCCATTCCGAAAGCACTCTGCCTTAATTTCAATAGCATTCTTCCCAAAGCCACAAAACTTCGCTGCTCGTAGAGAATGGATATGCGATGGGAATAGATAATTGATATCTTGAACAAGTTAAGATTTAGCTGCGCAGGTCCAGTCCCAGAATTAAAGAAATATTGTAACATTCATCTCCCTAGATGATTTTTTTTCCACATACATGAATGGAAAATCATGAGCAAATAACCTAATTCGTCAACTAAATTGATGTCAACACCACTCTCCAATCTTGATAGGGCACTAGGCTTTGTATATAAGCTTTCGAACTGTTACAAAGCCCTCTAAGCATTGCAACTCCAAACCAATCATAGAAATACCAGAAGAGCACTAGATATCAATGGCAGAGCTAAGGAAAGTGACGCACCAAAAAAATCTAATAAACAAACAACTTTAATTATGTTCCCAGACTACATGATTTAATTACAGGGTGTTATAGATAAGATCAAGAATGTTCCTAAACTTACACCATGGTATCATATCAGGTGGATGTCAAGAGTTAGAAACTAACCTTGTTATAGACCATCTTAGTTTCTTGGTCAAACGACAAACATGACTCTTCATAATTCAACTGGAAGAGGTTATCAAGAATTGTTAGTTAATGTACCATGGAGTTTCACTAAAAAAATCAATTGGGCGCATCATGAGTTTCGAGCAGCCACATTAAATCCAAAAAAAAGAAATATGTTTGATTCTAACTTTAGTACATAATAAACCAGCAAAGTTCTTTTATGAAGATGGAAGTTTATTGAAATTAATGTGCAAGATGAAAGTGCAGACATCTGTATGTCAAAAGTTCTTTATGAAAGATGGAAGTTCATTGAAATTCATGGGCTCACTGATTTGCACTTTTTTGGCATGGCCTGATTGTCACATGCACTGCCAGCTCCAAATGCTTCAAAGTTCAGACTCAAAAATTGTTTCGAGTAAATAATATCAGCCATCAGACAAGGCAGACATCAGAGTCTGCCTTGAGAGTTCAGGTGCAGACGTAATCGGTCTCTTCCAACTTGACTCTCTCGACCCGATCCAGATCTGCGGGACGATCCGCAATGACACAAGGGTCTGGAGACAACCCCCCCCCCTCCCCCCCCGGCGTGGAATCCTAGTTGCGGCTAGGCCGCCCCCCACCCTCTCTCTCTCTCTCTCTCTCCCCCCCTACCCTCTTGTAATTAACTTTCCCCTGTTTAATCGAAATGGCAGAGCGCCTGCCCCTTTGCTCGAAAAAAAAAAAGAGTTCAGGTGCAATGTTTTTCAGAACATGACTGAGATGTCTCTCTTTGACAATTGCGTGTAGATTCTTGAACACTGTCTCTTAATAACTGCTCTCTCTCTCTCTCTCACACACACACACACAAATATTTCACTTTATTAAACGGCTCTTGTGCCCGAAGAACAGGCAATCAGTGCACAGTGCATAAAAAGAGCAAGAATACCAAATCTACTAATACAGAGTCTACTCTGCCAAGGAGGAGGCTAATGGAGATGAGGGGGTGCAGCCGTGCACATAGGCAAGGGAGTCTGGACAATGAAGTATGACCTACAAGATAAGTGTAGTTCATAACCTTCTTTTGCATTAATTAAACATTAGTGCTAATTGCGGGCAAGGACATAGAAGCTCCTATTGTCCAATAGTTGTCCAATAGTGAGGGAGATTTCAGGAAGAGTGCAGTTCAGATGTAAGTTATGCAAGGGAAAGGGAAATAATAATCAGAAATGTGCAGCTAATGAGCTGCAACGACAACATCGACACTACAGTCGATGTCAAGGGAAATAACAACCTGCTTGAAAAAGAAAGGCTATCTAAATTAATGGAAACATTGAGCAGTTTGAAAAATATATTTTAGCGTGCATTGCAATGATTTATAATATCTACTGAGTATTGCTGCTAACACATCCAATGAAGTTTCCTAAATCTAATTATTGTGCCACTAAACAAGTGCATCGTGAAAGCTGTTTTTATCCAATTCCAGACTCACATAACTGTCTGAACAATCACACAATGCACAGCTAAGAAAATTCGTTGTGTCTCTAATCTCTGATGCATTCCATCGAGCACATGGTGAGAATCGAGCCTCGGAGTCAAATACACACGTCCACAGTTGTCGCACACCCAGGATATGAGACAACAGGCGCTTGTCTTCTGGGCTCCAGCTCCTCTGCAGCTGCCGCGATTCGGCGATTTAGAAGAGCAAATAAGGCTAGGAGCAACTGCTACAAAGAAGGTCGTTAGCACCAATGTTCTTTATTATTTGTTTTGCATTAGTTCACTGAATCGAAAGAACATACACAGTATTAGGCAAATAGTCAAAACTAAAAGATCTTGATAACTGTGGCATTGCACTAATTTTTAGTAATTTTTCAGCCTCTCCGAGTCCCTTTTCGAAGGCCCTCAACTTTTTATATTATAGTCTACCGTAGCTTTTCAGCTTTAAAGAACCGGGCTTATTTAGATCCCTCGGCCATATTCCCTTTCAAATACCATTATTTATTTTTCATTAGTCCATTCAACCTAAAGAACATACTTAGCTTTGGACAAAGGGACAACAACAATTAAAAAAATCCTTGATGATTGTCCGCATATTCAGGCTTAGGTAAAGCTATCCTGAACATGTCTTAGCTAGTCTCTCTTGAGATATCATTATTTATTTATTGTGCATTAGTCCATTCAGTCTAAAGAACATACTCAGCTCTGGACAAATAGTAAAAGCAAAAACAAAAAATCTTGATAATTGTGAAGCTGCAATCATTCATGTATAAGTGAAGCTATCCTGGACAAGTGTAACTACGACTACGTCCATTCTTTCTAGCCCACATACATTCAACCGTGACCAATGTTTGACGAAAGCAATGGAGGCACCAACTCCAACCAAACACATCCACATCTTAGTAATTAACCAACCTCCTTCTGACTAGCTTGCTTACCTCTACTCCTCGAGTCATGTCTTCCTCCTCCAAAATATCTCTTCTCCATATTGAGGTTATTTCTCATCGTTCATTCGTTCACAAAATTCAGCCACAGCCAGATAGTTAAATTCTTGCAGTCTTTCACCTCCACCTACCTATGATACCAGAGTTCCTTCATACGAATTTCAGGCCAAGTTTTTTTTGTAGGGTTACATATTACAATAACAGCAGCCGGTGTTCTTTCTATAATGGCCGAGATGGTCAGTTCAGTGGTTGTTCAGGAGGCAGTAAACCAAATCGTATCTAGTGTTCTCAGCAGGTATGCGGGAACATCAAGTGAAGAGGAGCACTTGGAGAGGCTTGAGATGGCGCAGATCAAGTTGGAGGCTGCACTTGAGACATCTGAAAAGTGGCATATCACTGATGCATCATTGTTGCGTTGGCAGAAGAAGCTAAAGCGTGCTGCTCAAGAGTGTGCTGACACACTGCATAAGTGCAGGCAGCGTGTCCAGGATCAAGAAGAGATGCAGCAAGAGGTAAGGAATTCCTCCTTTCCTAAACGAATTGTCCATGCTAGCAAGTCATTGATATCGTCCATCTTTTACGACAATAGCAAGGAGTTGAGTAGATCTGCTGTTAGAAGGTTTGAGCGGTTTGCTGATGGTGCTAGTGAGTTTCTAAGATACGTGGAGTTAGGAGGAAAACCACATCATTATACCTTCTTCGACCCTTTTATCAGGCACCTTCTTGCAGGTAAAACACTAGAGTACAAATCAGTACGGGGAAGCAAACACTATTTGTTTCGTATACGGCCCTTTAACTCTATAGAAAGCAGAAGGGAGGCCAAAATGATCTTTGTTTACAAAGACGACAATGCCATGGAGGATAATTTTTTGTTTACTTTGGTACTACAACTTTCAGAGAGTACAGAAATAATTGGCATGGCAATTAAATGCTTACAGTTGTTTACCCCTCATTTTAAGTGTATAGCTGAAACTGTTAGGAAAGAACTTACTGAACTACCCGCGCAAGACTTCACATGGGTTCCATATGTTTACTCATGCAGCACAGAACACTTGGAAAACCTTCACAGCATTCGTAGTCAATGGTTTCGCCCAAACCCACTATGTTGCAAACAGCAGGGTCTGCACAAGAGTTGTGGTAGTGAAAACATAGATAAGTTAGAATTATCAGATATTTATCTAGAACCTGTAATTGACGTTTGTCTGGAGCACCATATCTCACTGTCTGGGTACGATAATCAGATGACAACTATACAACGAAAAAGAAGCTCTCCAAAAGATTTTCAACACCTGAAGCTTGTAGTCATCTTTATGCCACACGGCTCTTCAGAAGGCCACCTCTTGCCTGAGATTGAGAGTTGTGTGATAGAGGTGATTAATGGTGAGGAGCAACATTGCTTGCATACAAACATTACCTTGCAGCAACTGGACGAGATTATGTTGCCAAAGGCGATAGATTGTCTTCGTCAGAATGCCAAAATGACTTCGTATCAAATGATTTGGAAGTCCAAACATGGTAGCGCATATCTTCATATTGAGAAGAAAAGCAGGCAGATGGCGACTAAACGGAGAACCATTCGAAGAGCTAAGAATAGAGTGTTGTTGCAACAATGGGGCCAAGAGAAGGAGAATCAGACAGTTGGATTATGTGCCTTTCTCAACTCATGGGTTACGCATGCACCTGTCGAACTGCAGGCCTCAATCATGGATTGGATTCAGAAAGAAAATGATGCACAATTAGCAAAGAATGGAAATGGAATATTGTGGGGAACAACATAATCTTTTAGGGAGTCATTTTCTTAGATAATAGTAAGTATGTCCTTAATGAGGAGTTTATGCAAGTGAAAAACATAATATATGGTGTGATGTGTATCAGCAGCTCATCATGTATGCTGTCAATAACATGATATTCAAGTATTAGACAAGAATCCATTGTATAGCCTCGCTTATCGTATGTGAAGTTATGTTTCTCGTAAGTTTATATGTTTAATTACGTACCATGAAAACAGTGGAAAAAGTATGTATATATCACCTTACCCCTTATCTATTGCTTCGTATTTCCGTGAGCTTGTCTTTTATCACCATTGCGAGAGTCTGGGTACATGTGTGTGTGATGAGTATATGCCCTACATGCCCTACATGAGGAGTTAGGGCATCTCCAGCAGAAGCTCTAAAATCGGGCCTCTATACACCTCCTCTAAATCACAATTCGCTCTCTATATTTCCATCCTCTTTAGCAGAGCCTCTGTCCAGAAAAAACTATAGAGGTTGATATAGAGAGCTCTAAATTTAGAGGCTGGGAGAGAGAAACTCTAAATTTAGAGGCTGAGATAGAGGCTCTGCTGGAGGACGAGAGACTCTAAATATAGAGAAGATTTTGTTTTAGAGGTTTTGCTAGAGATGCTCTTAATGCAAGTGAAACGCATAAGCTGTCTTTTGATTTGAAATGTATATATGCTCGCATGTGATGGTGTTTGTCTCGCTAGTTCATCCCAAATGTTGTTTTTTTAGGACGTTATATTATTTCAGTGGGATAAACCCAAACATTAATTTTATATAAGTTATCCTTAGAATAAACAAGATAGAAATCAAGTCCACGAAGTGCCGTTGCCCTGCTCCGAGACGACGACCATCGTCGAGGAGGTACACGAAACCGTGCCGATACTCCTGCCAGAAACATCTTCATCGACCAAGACCTCACAGGATTTTGAGAAGGGCGAGATATCAGGAATAAGGGCCACCGTCGCAGAAGAACGCCATAGACAGATTTGCCGACAAGGAACTCCAAACCTCCAGTGGTCACCGGATCCGTCGCCGCAGGCCGACGAGGAAACACGAGGAACAAAAAGCTCGCCGGTATCGTAAGGATAGCCGGCGGCTAACCCTAACTGCTAACCATAAGGAAAAAAGAAACTAAAGCAAACCTATACAAGATCAGCCGCAGATCCAACGCCGGCCCTCTGCCTCGACCTACAGCCTGAAGGCCATCAGCAATGAGGATCGATGTTAGCCGGCCGGATCGGCGGAGCCGCTCAGATCGCCCAGTCTCCTCCCTCTCTGTTCACTGTAGCAGAAGTGAAGGATAAGAGGGAGTTCTGGGATTTCTATGTATAGTTGGAGGTATTACAAGCGCTCATCGAATATGATGTTAATAACATAGTATTCAAGTACTACCTCCGTTTCATAATGGTTGTAGTTTTAGCTAAATGCACACAAAATAAGGAGACATGAAAAATGACTTATCTATCCTCATTTAATGAAGGGTAGTTGAACAGATTAGATTAAATAGATGACTGCATTGATGAAGGGTACAAAGGTCGTATTGGCTCTAAAGTTGTATTGGAATGTGAGAACTACAATCATTTTGATAAAAATTTTGAATGCTAGAATTACAACCATTGTGAAACGGAGGGAGTATTACATAAGAATCCTCGCTCACGGTATGTGAAGTTGTGCTTCACGTCAGTTTGTATGCGTAATTATGTTTAGAACTAATTAGGTAACAATAATTAATGACGTTATTTATGTGTTTCATATATGCATTTGCATCTAAAGGCCAAAATAATTATGTTTACCTATATATTGTAATTCACAGGGAGCTGTATAAGTTTACAAATTATTCTTAGTCTACTTTTAGCAAAAAGTATCGTTTTGCTCATTGAACTATGACACTTGATCCATCTTAGTCTCTGAACTCTAAAACCAGACTAACTCAGTTTTCGAAATATCAAAACCGAGCATAAACGGTTCCTTGACCTGTTAATGAATGGTTTTGACTGATCAAAGGTGGTTTCACTAAACCGTTACAACTATTTTTTACATAATATTTTACAAAATCAAAACTAGGTTGCATAATTAAGTTCCCACAAGCTCAAAATTTTTTTCCCTGGAATTCACAGTGCTGTATCAATTTTTAAATAATTTTTAACATTTCCTATTAGTCTTAAAAATAGGACAAAATGCTAAACAATTGAGTAAAGTTTAAACATTTATGTGAAAAACTACTACAACATTAAGTAATCATTCAAAACTCAAATATATAGTTTAATTTAGATTTCATGAAATATTTTTACGTAAAAATTCATATAGCACTTCGGCCAAACCACCGTTGATAGGTGAAAACCACCGTTGACTTAGTCAATGAACCATTTGTGCTTGGTTTTAATATTTTTTTCGAAATACTAAAAATAGGGAATATTAAAACCGGGAACAAAGGGTCCCTTGACTGAGTCAACGGTGGTTTTAACCAGCCAAAGGTCCTCGAAACTCAAATATATAGATTAATTTGGATTTTATAAAATATTAAAATATGGTCTACAACCAATTTTTCCTAAAATTGAATATAGACATTCTTTCTTTTGTATGTAATGGTTTAGATACTTAGGATTTGATTATACTATTTTTGGCTTGTAAGATGGCTCAGAGGCTGGCCATTTCGCCGAATCAAACATTTTGATTTCTTGAGGTTGTTTCTTAAAAATCTCAAAGCCAAGTCTGAAAGCTCTCGACCCCAACTCAAACCAAACCTTTTGACTTCTCAAATCTTTCAAAGTTTACATTGTCAAATAATCAAGCTATTTCAACAATTCCGTCCAACCAAAAAGATCAACGTCCTAGATTTGTTAGGCCGCGACACTTCATGGATGATGACCACCAACAACCAAAATTGGAGTTGAGCATAAGCACGAGACAGGACATGACGATACGAAGCTAAATTCATTGATCTTACCTTCTACAATCAACTGTAGAATACAAATTTCATGGGCAAAGCTTCACGGTGGTGAGTTCATTTGAAGAGCTCGATCTACTAGTCCAATGAACAAAACCAAATTAAATCGGTAGGTTGTGTTCTTGTCTCCTAGAACATAACGTGATGCAGTCGTTCCAATTGTCGCTATTGGAATCAATGAGACGAGACCAGAGGTCTCCTAGCCGCTTGGACTCGTTTCATTTCTTTATTTCGAAAAAAGTGTTATTCGGCTCATTCTTTCAGCCACAGTGACTAAAATTGGCCGGCAATGGAGGAACCAAGTCCAACTAATCCATCCTTTTCTTTTCCCTTTTTGACTTGCTTACCTCCTGAATGGCGGGCACCATCCATCCTCTTCCATTAAACTCTCGCACTATCCTGTTTGTTCCCTTCCAAATATCTCCTAGTTATATATAGTTGTTAGTTACATGGTTATTTACTTGACATTCATTCATTCAGTGACAGCCCAGATGTTTAGTGTAACATCCCATTTTTGGCAATAGTTAAATTTTTTTAAATTTTGGAACCTTAAATATAAATAATCCTATAAAGGCATTAGAGCTATAAAAGTATCTAAAGCCAATTTTAAAAGACTTAAAGTTTTCAAACTATTTAAAACTCTTTTCAAAATACAAAAGAACAATAATAACAATGAGCTATTTAATAAATGTATAAAGTACATTTATACTAGGCTCAAGAATTAAAACCCTTTATTATTATGTGCTATCTTTAGGGAATATTATTGAAATACCGAACCTGGCGACTAGAGGGGGTGAATAGGAGCCAAATAAATTTTTTTGCAAGGAGATGAATAATGCTCTCCACCCAACGCGCCTCAAGGATGACATCCCACAAGAAGAGTCATAATTCTGATTGTTAAGTGCTCAAACAAAAGTAATCTCAGTCCAAAGTGGTTGCACTTAAGACAAAACACCCAAACTAATAAAGGTGCTTTAGGAAATGTGAGCAGGAATATTACAGCAGAAATCAAATCTGATCACAGGAGTGGTTGCTAGCTTTCTTGGACTTCAAAAATTATGGGAATTTTTCTTCCTATTTCATAATGAGTCATGAAGCCTCCAGCCAAGTTTCAGATCAAAACTCCTCACAGAAAAATCAGAACAATTCTTAAGATAGGAACTGTCTGGAACTCACGCATAGAAAGTTTGGATCTCGGTATTCACCTCATAGCTCCCAAACGAAGAATCCAGACGACTTCAAAATTTTTCCACAGATAGATATGGAAGTCACAGACCTTCTCCAATAAGAATCACTCAAAAATCATCTCGAATAAATTTTCTAAAAATGTTACACTGACTACTGCGCAGGAAGAACAAATCTGTCAACTTGAACAAAGGTGGGAAGAACGTGATCTCTTGTTTCTTACAAGTTGCCAAGGGTGTCAATCATATAAGCAACCTCAAAACATCATGGATCAGCAACATATAGAAGAAGGTGATGCAAATAAACTTGTTGCAAACAAAATCACCAAAGAAACTAGATCAAACAAATGAACAACACAAGAACAAAGACATGATTTAAGGAACTAGTTTCTATTGCTTGAGAGGATTTGTTCACAGCCACACCTAGTTAGGCAAAGCTCACAAAAGAGCAGAATACAAGCCACTAAACCTCAGCCCAAGACTTGGTGGAGGCACCCCTCCACCCCTCCTTATACAGGACCACCGGGTGAACCAAACCATTGATTTCTTGCCTCAACCCTAAGCAACTAAATCAAGGGCTAGGATTCACCCACTCAACCAGCCACTTACATGGGCCTAAACCACTCACACACAGCCCAACATGGGCCAAATATGCCATATATGCGTTTTATACAAAACCCGATCAACCCGATGCAACGGGCCTTCATCTGCCGGACATGACCGCTCCATTTCCGTGCCTTCGGGCCTCCAGCCCAAACCGGAACCTTTGAGCCACCTCAAGTCCTTCTCCAAGGCGTCCTCATGAGCCCCCAAGCCTAAGCCCATCCGTCCCGCGACATCATCACCGTTCTGGACCTCGATCCACCCGATCTAGTCCCGGTACCATCGCCGACCACGGTTGCCTCCATGCCTACGCCCATAAGGATCAAACCATTTTTCACAAACAAAAATATTTTCTTACCTTTGTTTCCTGCATGTTAGTCCAATTTCATCAAGAATTCAAACATACATGACTATATGCCCAACTTCCCATTCAAACTAAAACCGAAACCTTTCAAACCGGTGCTTCCCTCAGCATAACAGAACAAAGATGGAAATGTTAAAAATACTTCCCTTGCTCAAATGAAAAAAGTCATAATACAAAAAAAGATGTATCTCGAAATTATCTACAAAATCTGTATATAACATTTTTCCATCTGAGCTCGGGAAGACTCTCAAAAGTGCAAAACACTCTGTTCTACCACAAAAGGCCGAACCGGCTGAAATTAGTCTCCAAAACAAACTCCTCAACCACATCAATTCAAGTCACATATACTCATCACAACATGAAGACCTCCACATGGTCTCACAATCTCCCCCTTGATGAGTATATTGACAAATATCAAAAGGCATGAAAAAAGTTTGTTTTGATACGATAAAGCAAATCAAATTTGCGAAGTCATACTTGGACCAAAGGAAAGAGCAATTGGTCAACATGTCCAAGTAGAGTCAAGTTTTCACAAAATGCCTTTTTAAAAAATACTCTCCCCTCTTTTGGCAATATAGGCATCAAGACAATGTCAAATGCATGAAATGCAACCTAAGGGGCTTTGTAAATTAGGCAAATGAACATTAGGCATGATATGCACCTAGCTAGCCAAATAGCAACTTAAGCCTACTAGCTCATATTGAAATGATTAAATGATATTCATGCTAGGTAGCAAAAGCTAAAGAAATTTGATTTTGCATGATTTAACTAGAAACCTTGCATTTGAAAAATCTAGAAACTAGAATAAGTGCAAATGCAAAGATTCAAATGGTCATGCAAGAATTCAACTTATGCACACATCGAAAGATCTAAAGACACATGTAAAGACCTTCATGCTACCTATTTCTACTTTTTTTTTGTTTTTCATAGCAAACTCAGATTTTGGAGAGTGATCCCTAGCAAAGCACATCCCCGACTAGGAGCCATCGACAAAGGCCTCCTAGGTCACTCTCCTCCTCATGTTTGTTTGCATTTTTTCTTTTTTTAAATTTCTTTCCACAGACTTTTTCATCATTTTTTTTGTATTTCCATGTACAAGAGCACTCTGAAGGTCAAAACATGAGCGACAAGTTCGATCCCAAGTTGCAACAAGGATTCGAGCTAGACCAAAGGAATTCAAAGCATGCACAATAGCCTAGTTAAAAGATTTAATAAGACAAAGTTCTAGAGTCATCAGGTTTTCAAGAAAATCCCAAAATGTAATTAATTTTCTGCTAGCCTAGCATGTCAAAGGTACCATTTCAAAATGAACCAGCTAGCTAGAAGTGTCAATCAGAAGCTAAAGTGTATTTCAGCACAGATGTTGAAAAGCCTAATAGACAAAGCCCTGAAAATGTAAAGAAAAACTAAATATAATGCAAAAATGCAATAAAATCTCCAAACTACCCCCTCAAACAAAGAATCACTCATCCAATAGAAAACAGAAGAGATAAGGGGCTGGAGAAACTCACAGGGCAATCTAAGAGCAAAGATGAGAGGCAGATAACTCTAAAGGCTCAGAAACACACTCATCTACCCCAAGCCACATATTAGGAAAGCAAGCCTACAACTCGACGACTAGAGAGACTAGACACAGACCCTATCTACCCAGGGGCCCAACACCTGCTAGACCCAAAAGCCCGTGAAAAACTCAACTAGCTAGAGCAGGGGACATTGCTAATCACGCATGATAGCAACATATAGGGTAAGAAGCAGTGGCTAGAGAAGTGAAACTGACTCTCTAATCCTGCCCAAGATTAAGCCCAGAGAGTAAATATGCAAATGCAGAAATTTAAAAACATATATACATATAGACATATATTACAAAGACTAGCTCCCCCTCAACTAATGCCTAAAGGGCTCACTACCCCAAGCTCGCCTCTGAGAGCCACAAACCTAGAGCTGTCCAAGGGCTTGGTGAAGATATCTGCAAGCTAGTGGTCACTCTCCACAAACTGAAGCACTATGTCTTCCTTCTCCACATGGTCTCTAAGGAAGTGAAACCTGATATCTATGTGCTTGGTCCTAGCGTGTTGCACTGGGTTTTGGCAATGTTTATGGCAGAGGTGTTGTCACAGAAAAGTGGAACACACTCTAAGGACAACCCGAAGTCCTTCAAGGTAGAAACCATCCAAAGCACCTGACTACAGCAACTAGCCGCAGCCACGTACTCGGCTTCAACAGTGGACTGTGCAACACCTGACTGCTTCCTAGAGGACCAAGAGACAAGAGAAGTGCCAAGAAATTGGCAAATGCCAGAAGTGCTCTTCCTATCTATCCTACGGCCAGTAAAGTCTGCATCCAAAAAAGCTCTAAGGGACAGACAAGAAGAGGAAGAGTACCAAATCCCAAAGTCCAGGATAGCTCTAAGGTAGCGGAAGATGCGCTTCACCGCCTGAAGGTGGGAAACGCGAGGCGAAGCCTGAAAACAAGCACAAAGACACACAGCGAAGTGTATGTCTGGCCTGGAAGAGGTAAGATACAGGAGGGAGCCTATCATGCTTCTATACTCCTTCTGGTCAACTGGTTCACCATTCTCATCAGGCTCAAGAGCTGTGGTGGTTGCCATAGGAGTTTGAACAGGCTTGTCATCAGACATAGCAAACCGCTTGAGAAGATCTCTAGTGTACTTGCTCTGGTGAAGAAAGATCCCCTCAGGGGTCTGCTTGATCTAGAAGCCAACTCCCCTATCATGCTCATCTCAAACTCTAAACTCATCACACTGGAGAATTCAGAGACAAGCTGATGGGAAAAGCCTCAAAAGATTATGTCATCGACATATATTTACACAAGGAGGAAATCTGAGCCAACTTTCTTGGTGAAAAGGGTCTTATCTACACTACCCATGGCAAAATCATTCCTAAGCAAATAGGATTTCAGCCGCTCATACCAAGCTCTAGGAGCTTACTTCAGTCCATACAAAGCTTTTGACAATTTGAACACATGATCAGGAAACTTCAAATTTTCAAACCCAGGAGGCTGTTTGACATAGACCTCCTCTTCAATAAATCCATTCAAGAAAGCACTTTTGACATCTATTTGAAAAAGCTTAAAACCCTTGGATGCAGCAAAAGCAAGAAGAATCCAGATCGCCTCAAGTCTAGCAACAGGAGCAAAAGTTTCCTCAAAGTCAAACCCCTCGACTTGAGAGAAACCCTGTGCTACCAACCTAGCTTTATTTCTCACTACTATCCCATCCTCACTACACTTATTCTTGAAGACCCACTTAGTGCCTATGACATTGTGTCCTGGGGGTCTCTCTATCAGTTCCCAAACCTTGTTCCTCTCAAAATTTTCTAACTCCTCATGCATGGAATTAACCCAAGACTCATTGGAAAGAGCATGAGTAATGTCTGCAGACTCAAAGGAGGCAACAAAGGCAGCTGAGTGACAGAAGTGGGACAGTCCAGACTTTGAACGAGTGACTCGCTCTCCTAAGTCACCTATGATCTGACTAGGTGGGTGACTTCTCTGAAGGTGCCTAGGTGCACCTAGTGAAGAAGTGGCCTCTACCTCAAGAACAGAAGAGGTAGGAACAAAGCCACCAGAAATAGAAGACTCTACAGGTAAGCCCTGAGCAGCAGAGGAATTAGGTGAGAGCTGGAAAGAGGCTGTAGGTAAGGGTGCATCTTGAGGGAGAGAGAAAGCAGGAGACTCCTCTGGATGAACTACCTGGAGGTCAGGCTCTGAAGAGCTGTCATCTCCTCCAAATGACTCATCAATAGTCTCAGAGTTAAGATCAGAGACTGAAATATCCGGCCTAGCTCTTGGACTAGCCCCATCAAATGTCACCTCACAAGTCTCTATCACTCTCCTACCCTCTAAGCTCCAAACCCTGTAATTTCTGGCAGAAGTGGAATAGCCAAGAAAAATGCCATCTGAGGAGCGAGATTCAAACTTGTCCAAGTTTCCAGATTTCAAGATAAAACATTTGCACCCAAACACTCTAAAATGGGAACACTTGGTTTCCTGCCATATCTTAACTCAAAAGAGGTGCGGTGCAACTTGGACCCCAAAACACCCTATTTGCCACATGGCAAGCAGTCGAAATTGTCTCAGCCCAGAAATGCCTAGGAGTAGAATATTCATTAAGCATAGTCCTAGCCATCTCAACAAGGGTCCTGTTCTTGCTCTCCACAACGCCATTTTGTTGAGCGACATGCGGAGAAGAGAACTAGTGCTTAACACCTGTCATCTCACAGAAATCCACAAACTGAGAATTTTTGAATTCAGTACCATTATCAGTGCGGATAGCTCTAAGGGCACCTGGAAACTCAACAGAAAGCTTGCGTTGAAGACTTCGAAAATGACCAAAAGTTTCTTACTTGGTAACCATAAAGATAACCCAAGAGTACCTCGAGAAGTCATCAACAACAACTAGCACATACTATTTGCCACCCACAGATTGTACTCGAGCAGGACCAACAGTGTCTATGTGCAAGAGCTGTCCTGGTGCATCTGTCATCACAAGGGTGGCAGGTGGGTGAACAGTAGCAACCATCTTCCCATGTCGACAAGGAGCACAAACCAAATCATTGACCATTTTGAGTTTGGACAAACCGCGAATAAGGTCACGGCTGCTAACTCTAGTGAAGTGATCAAAACCAATGTGATCAAGTCTCCTATGCCAAAAGGAGAGATCACGGGATTTTGAAGCAATTAAGCAATGTGGAGAGCCAACAGAAAAAGCATTAAAATCAGCACGGAAGACTCTCCCAACACGAGAAATCCCGCAAACAAACTGTCCAGAAGAACCAAGAATTTGTGAACAATTATTTATGAAACGAACCTCAAAACCATCATCGGTAAGCTGAGACACAGAAAGCAAATTGTACCTTAGCTTACTGACTAAGGCAACATCCTTAAGCACAAAATTGTCACTAACCTGAATTGACCCTTTGGCCAACACCCTACCTGCAGAAGCATCCCCAAAGGTGATGGATTCACCGTGTCGGACATGGACAAGGGAAGAGAACCGATGAGAATCTCCGGTCATGTGTCGGCAACAACCGGAGTCAACAATCCAAACCTCTCCCTTCCCCGCCCGACGCACTTGCTCAACAAAACAGAGAGGTGAGTGATTCAGTATTGGGACAAATCAAGGCAGATTTAGGAACCCAATACTGAGTCACACCACAAACAGCAGAAACTCCCCCTGAGCTAGCACCCTAACGCCTCTCAACTCTCACAAACCCTGAAGGAACCCCTACAGGACATCTAGGCGTCACATTTGGGTTGGGCCGCCATGGTGCAAAGGCCGGTCCTCCCCAAGTGTGCCGCTCAGGTCTCCTACCACCCAAAGTAGGAGCAAAACCACGTCGCAGGTGTCTACCTCCACGAGGGAAAGAAGGCACATCCTGAGGACAACGGGAACTAAAACCACGGAAACCACTAGGTCCAGCAAGAAGACCAACAACCTGTGCACCTAGACCTGCCCTATGCACAACTACAGGAGCCAACCGCCTAGCTGTCTATCTAGGAGCTGTGGGTGTCTTAGGAACTCTCAAGGTCTGAGTATGACCCTAAAAACCCCTAAGAGCAGAAGCACGCTCACGCCTAGCGACTCTAGCTCTCCTGAAGCAAAACTCAACCAAGTGTCCATCCTTCTGACAGAAGGTGCACGTAAACTTCGCTCTACCAGGAGCACAAGTCACAGGAGGAACAACCTTCTAAGCAGAAGTCACAGGAGGAACAACCTTCTAAGCAGAAGTCACAGGAGGAACAACCTTCTAAGCAGAAGTCTCTTGGACAAAGCCAGCAGATCGAAACACGGTCCTCTCAGGGACCCCTGAAGAAACCTCAAACATCTGGCCATCCTCACCAGCAGTGACAATCTTGGCAGGGTAGCGCTTGATGTGCTTAAGCCAGTCAAAACCTAGACCTCTACTTTTGAAAATTTTTGACTTATCTAAGATCAAATTGAGCTTCTTCTTGCCACCAACAAACTTCTCAAGAGTGCTCACAAGGTACTCACACTCCTGATGAAGCTGGGGCACAAGTCACAAACAGCAGGAGGTAAGGCACCAGAAGAATCTTGATCATCTATCTTGTCCTTACCCAGAGCCCTGCGACATCTCTTACTCAAAATATCCACCTCTTTCCTAAGAGCAACACAGGAAAGGCACTCAACATTCTTGACTTGAGCTAGCTGACCCTCAAACTTCTTGCTAAGATCCTCATAGACTCTACCCATTTCTCCCTCCATTTCATCACAACGAGCACATGTAGAATTAGCAAGTAAGGTGTTATTCAACTTAGCAATTTTATTTTTCATGTTTAAATTTTCTAATTTAAAAGTGAGACAGTCCTCACAGGAAGAAGCTGAGTGAAAACTACAGTCCTCATCTGGACTGACAGGGTCCTTAGGTGCTCCAAGATCTCTGTAGCTCTCATTTGAACTAATTGGGTCCTTAGGTGTATCCTATGAAAGGTGTGCAGTAGGATCAGGACAAGCAAATGACAGTGCAGAGGGATCAATCATACTAGCTGTCATAAGGCTAGGAGCAGAAGTAGCAACAACAAGAGCATTTCTAACTTGATCTAGTTCAAGCATCGCACTAGCATGTCTCCCCCTAAGTGACTCAAGCTCAGTAAACACACTATCATGCAAAGTCCTTAGTTCATTCAATTCCTGCACAAGCTTATCACATTCTTTCCAACCATCAAAATCTACAGGCTGGAGAGGTACAAAGCACTTGAAATTCTCTAACTTTCGGGTCAAACAAGCTACTTCCTCCTCCAGTTCCCTACATCTTGCTCTAGACTTGGCATGGAATTTAACTAGCTTTAAAAAAGCATCATTGAGTTCTTCATAGGTTGGTACCTCAGTGTCAGAGTCGGTGTAGAGATCGGAGTCGCTCGCACCATCCTTGTTGGCCATGAAGCACATGCCGGCGTAGCCGTTGTCGTCGTCGTTCCTAGGCTTCTGGTCGTCACCTCCATCATCGCTCCAAGTCTCCTCCGAGTCCGAAATGTTGGCCTCATCTAAGGCAGCCAACACCTTCTGGAAGAGTCTCCGTCCCTTGGAGAACTTGAGCTTCTTGTCACTTCTAGGCACCGGCTTCTTGTTGTGGTTCTTGTTGATGTAGTGGTTCTTATCCGGTGCCGTGTAGTCGTTCTTGCCTTTCTCCAGCCTGGGGCAGTTGGGCCGAATGTGGTTGGGGCCACCACACTCGAAGCACTTGATCGGCCTTCTTCTCCTCTCACTCACTCTTTTGTAGGCTTGGCTGAATTTTCTGGCAAGTAGGGCTAACTGATCCTCAGGCACTCCATCTAACCTCTCATCAGGCATCTCACACAAAGCAGAAAGAGAGAAACCAGTGCAAAACTCCAAAGAACTCGAGGAACACCGCAATGAAGGATCGGTGACCAAGCTATAGAAATTGGACTGGGCTCACAGGAGAGATGCTCAAGCTCGTACGTCTTGAGGTTCGAATATAACCCATCCAAGGTCAAAGTAGTAAGATCCGCAGCCTGCCGGATCGTGGTCACCTTCACACTCCAAATCTTCAAATCCAAGGCAGACAAGAAGTGACGAGCATTTTCAGAATCGGTGTAAGTGGTGCCAACCGATCTGAGATTGCTAAGGATCTTGGTGAACCGACTAAAACAGGCGTCCAGTGATTCACCAGCCTTCTACACAAAGTGATTGTATTCCCTCTTGTATTGGTCCTACCTCACAGTTTTGATCTGGGCTGTCCCCTCATGGTAAGCAACGAGGGTAGTCCAAATCTCGTGAATGGACTTAATATGAGCAATCCTCTCATATTCATTTCGACTAAGCCCCTGGATAATCATGTTGAGCACTTTAGCATTCAACTCTACCGAAGCTTGGTTGGTCGCGTTAATCTCACTATCATGAGGCTTACAAAGGGGTTTTTGACCTTGAGCCATATAGAGTATCCCTGTGCCATGACGTAAGATTTCATACGCGCATTCCAAAATGGAAAATCCAAACCCAAGAACACAGGAGGCTTCGTAGAATACTTGTCATCCACCATGGTTCAAGACGGAAACAAGAAAAGCTCAAAGATCGGTGAAGATCAAAAAGAGCGCAACCTTGCTCTGATACCAATTGAAATACCGAACCTGGCGATTAGAGGGGGTGAATAAGAGCCAAATAAATTTTCTCGCAAGGCTCTCCACCCAACAAGGATGAAATCCCACAAGAAGAGTCATAATTCTGATTGTTAAGTGCTCAAACAAAAGTAATCTCAGTCCAAAGTGGTTGCACTTAAGACAAAACACCCCAACTAATAAAGGTGCTTTAGGAAAAGTGGGCAGGAATATTCCAGCAGAAATCAAATCTGATCACAGCAGTGGTTGCTAGCTTTCTTGGGCTCCAAAAATTATGGAAATTTTTCTCCCTATTTCATAATGAGTCGTGAAGCCTGGGGGAAGGACGTGTGGGCCTGGGGGGAAGAACGTTCCTAGGGCAAAAAGCAGTCCCCGAGCTTGAACACGCTCGAGGAGTTACGTGCGCCTGGGGGAAGGACATGCCCAGGGCGAAAAGCAGCCCCCGAGCTTGAGCACGCTCGGGAAGTTACGTGCGCCTGGGGGAAGGACGTGACCCGGGCGAAAAGCAACCCCCGAGCTTGAGCACGCTCGGGGAGTTACGTGCGCCTGGGGGAAGGACGTGCCTAGGGCGAAATGCAGCCCCCGAGCTTGAGCACGCTCGGGGAGTTACGTGTGCCTAGAGGAAAGACGTGCCCAGGGCGAAAAGCAGCCCCCGAGCTTGAGCATGCTCGGGGAGTTACGTGCGCCTGGGGGAAGGACGTGCCCAGGGCGAAAAGCAGCCTACAGAAACCATGACGGTGTCGTCATGTGAGGTGATTTCGGGGTCGAACTTGTACGGATCGTCGGTCGGCACTGCCCTTGCTGTGGTCCGGAAGGACGGGCATGGGGCCTCGACCGTTGTCGAAGTCCTTCAGGCGGGCGATCCAGGTGCGGCAGTTACGAAGGTCATGCCCGTGTACCTGGTGGAGCGGGCAGAATCGGTTGTCCGAAGGAGTGTGGTTTGCCCGGGCACCATGGTCGCGAGTGCCACAGCTATCGTGACCCCGGAGGGGAAGGCATGCGAACACGTCGCCACGCCGAGGCTTCGAAGTACCCGAGGGGGTACCGCTCCAATCGGCGTGACGACAATGCTTGTTACGGTCGCTTCTAACTTGGGATTCGGTGTACTCCCGATCCCGAGCGGAATTGTGGGTCGAATCGTCGTCGCGGTGACGCTCGTTCCGCCGCCGGACGGACGAAGGGCGATCGTAGTGCCGGCGGGGGGCCTCGTCGTTCCTTCGCCCATCAAGATCCTCGCGAAGGTCACGACGAGAGCGGTCGCCCCTTGGAGCGCGGCTCTCCCAGGAAGTACTCCGGGAGGAAGCGGTGTGGGGGAGGTCTCCCGCCAACTGCTCCAGGTTCTCCACCATGGTGACTTCCAGCTCGGCGGCCTGGTCGAAGTTTGGCCAGAGGTCCCGCACCACACGCGCCAAAGCCTGAAGGCGCTGGCGGCTCCTACCGATCGGATCGGAGGCGCGGGATTGCAGCGGTGACCCCGGGTGGCCTGGGTGTGGCGAGCGGGGAGTTGGCCGAGTGCTGGCCCCTGGGTCGTCGCTGTCGTCGGAAAATCCGCCGACGGTGAGAACCGGCGCCCCTCCCCGGTGATGGAGAGGACGCCGAGAAAGAGGTAGTGAGAGAGCAGAGCGCTCAGTGAATAAAACTAGAGTAAAAATGTGTATGATCAGAATGCTTGTCCCTTTCATTGATGAGTTTAACAATTTATATAACTCTAGGGCTAGGGTTTACATGCATGGGAAATACCCAAATTACCCTGACCCAAGGGGATATACCTAAATTGCCCCGACCTCTAGATCGTTGATCCTAAGATCTACGGCTAGGCTAGTTTTCTTACAATCCAATTTGCTTTAACTCCTAATATGCCCTCGGGGGACATCTACTGACAAGGTTGTTGATTTGATTCGCCCATGTCAGAAGCTGTCGCGAGGTCTTCGTCTTCCATGCCAAGACTTGTCAGATTTCCCCGGTTACTTCGCAAGGTCTTCGTGAAGTCCTTGGCAAGACTCCTCTCCTTCGCCACCCTTCGGGATATGACCCAAGGATTATGTAAATGTTTTACCCTTCGCGTCCTCCTCCCGATTCTTCGCGAATATCTAAGTCTCTTGCTCCCATCCCAAGGGATCTCGAGGTTGTCTTAGGCACGCTTCCCTACTTACCCCTTCGGGTAAGGATCTTCATTAAGGGCCTTCGTGAATATCTTCGTGAACACCCACCTCTCCTAGAGATGGGGTGGCTGTCCCTACAACAGAAGCCCCTTACGGTCACGTCGCCACCTCGCCGTGGTGTTTGGCCGGAATATCCAGCCCCCCCTTCTCCACGTCGAGGTGGTGTTTCTGAAGATGTTTCTTTTCTGTCTCCCTTGGTAACTTCGCCGGTTGATGTGACTTGGACGAGACATTCTGACACTGTCAGTGTTGTCGAAGTCCGCGCGTTGATCCCAGCCATTGATGATCACACGTGTCACCAGAACTGTAGGCGCCCGTTGGGTTTTTTTGCTATATATATATATATTTTTTCCTGCGCCTGTTCGGTTTCTTTGCGACGTATCGTCACCATTGATGTGGACACGTGGCACTCATCCGTGTCCTATCTTTTTCTATATAAGGAACCACGATACTGTTCTTCTTCCACACTCGCGTTCTTCAAACTCACTGCCTCCCGCCGTCAGTTTCTTTCGCTCTTGCACGCTCTCTCGGCCGCCGCTAGTCCTTCTGTTGCTACGCCCTCTTCCGGTCGCTGCCCTTTTGCTCTCCCGCCACCGGCCGTTCTCGCGCTCACGGGCTGTACTTCCGCCGCCGCCGCCAGTTGGTCATCGCCGCGGATTCTCCGCCATTCTTCGTCGCCAACTAGGTCTGCAGGTATTACACTCGCCCGGGTTGTTTGCTTGTTTTGAGTCATGTATTTCGGTGTTTCTTTGGGGGTCGACGCCGGCGAGCTTGCCGGCGAGATTCTTGTGTTCTTCTTATTTGATTGAGTAGTACTTTTACAAAATTTTCGCAATTCAAAAACTGTAGATGTTTTTTTTTTTAGTCGTCCGAAGGCCCGCTCTCGAAAGTATTAACTTGTCTTATTTGTACAGCCCTCGGAGCCGTTAATGGCGCCGAAGAAGGTCTTGAGCTCGGCGGACCTTGCGCGGCTGTCCTGGGAGCTGGGGCAGTCGAGGATGACACTCGATATGCTCGTGAAGGTATCGAAATGCTCCCTTGCGGATGACGAAGACTTCAGACTCCCAGGGTCAGAGACGACTCCACAGCCAAGCGCCGACGAGGCAGTCATCTTCCACTCGCAGACAAAGGCCGGTCTTCGGATTCCATGCGTTCGCCTCGTTGGGGAGGTCCTTGAGCTTTATAAGGCGCAGCTTGTCCACCTTTCCCCAAACGCTGTGGCCCGTCTGGCGGTGTTTGAATGGGCGCTCCGAAGCCACGGCGCGCAACCAAGTGCTCGAGTCTTCGAGTTCCTACATGAGGCTCGGTGGCAGGGGAAGACTAGCGGGAGTGCGTTCGGGTGCCTGAACTTCGTTGTGAAGTTGGCCCATTCTTCGGACTTCCCACCCTTGGCCACGAAGAAGAAGTGGGATGGAGCAGCTGGGCTAAGCTGGAAGCTCTACTGGTTTTACCAGAGGGTGGGTGCCGAGGATGCTCCACTAAAATACACGCCGGGCACAGCGGACTGTATCAAATTTCCAGTGGAGAAGCTGTCAGGGTCCGAAGAGGCGCAACGACTCCTGCTTCAAAGGATCAGCCGACGCTTCTCCATGCGCTGCCTCGCCGAGGAATTCTACGCGGCCAAGGTGAGGCCGCTAATGCATAGCTGGGAGGACTTCGTCATAGTCCGCGAGGGAGGCGACCAGCTTACTCTTCGTGATGAAGAACACCGTCCCCGGAGTTTAGAGTCGGCTATGGAAAGGACCGAGGAGATGTTCGGGCCCCTTCGTCCGGACGAAGTCGTGCGAGCTCGTGAAGCTGGGGTTGGCGCACGCGTGAACCGCATCCTTGGGGTGGTTACCCCTTGGACGGAACCTGAACCAAAGAGGGGCGGGAAGAGGAAGGCCGCCAAGGCGATTCGCGAGTTCGTCGAAGCGACCGAGGTGAGTACCCCTTTACGGGCTATATTTCTCTGGTCCGTCGTTTAACTTTTTATTTTTTTCAGAAGCTGCCAGCGCTGAAGATGAGGAGGATGACGAAGAGGATGCTGAGGAAGAGGGCCGCGCTGCCGAAGACGAGGGCAACGTGGTTGAAGACGAGCGCAATTCGCCAGATGCGCAAAGCGCTGCTAGTGGCGGTGAGAATCCCCTCGACGTCTTGGTTAGCAAAACCCCCTCGGGGCCCCTGGATCCCGGACATGGCTCTAACGAGGTTCATCCCTCGGGCCAGGGTCCTATGTCTCCCGAAGGGGCCTCCGTTGACGTCGCCACGGAGACCGATGGCTATACTACTGGCTTCGTGGTCGACCCGGAGTTTTGGTTACTTGACTCTCCTTCTGCTGAAGGTTCGTTATCCTATCATCATCGCAATTCATTGTCCTCTCTCTTTTTTTTTACTTACTGTTTGTTTCTTGCAGAGGGGTGTCACGAGGACCCATCTGCAGTGCCCGTCGCTGGAACCATTGTTGCCGCCACCGCGACTGACGCCATCTTGGCGTTGGTTGCAACCGGTGCTGCGGGGAGGGAACCTTCGTTGGCTAATGTGGGCGCCCCTATTCCCGCAGGTTCAGCTATACCGGCTGCGGTCGAGGAAGGAATCCAGCGAGCGTCAACTACGCTCGGCGCCGCCTCATCGGCAGCGGCGACTACTATCGAAGGAGGGGCGTCACTCATGACTCCCCCCGCGCCCAACGTCGCTCGTACCTCCGAGGGTCTCCATCCGGAAGGCGAAGTACTTCCCGATGATCAAGTGGCGACTGTCGTCGCGGGTTTGCCTTCGGCACTCCTTGACCGTTGCGAGATGTTTCCTCTGCTGGATAACATGCGCAACATCGAAGCATGTCTTGCCACGGTAATTTTTTTTTTTTTTGGAACCTCTTTTAACTTATATCTGTACAAAACTTTTGTAGAGTTTGGTTTGTAATCGTGCCGCTTCGGCACAGGTGGTAAGCCTTTCGGCGAGGTGTGCCCTCCTCGAGGACCGCATCGCCACCCTCGACATGGAGAATCATACTCTTCGAGAAGTCAGCTCGAAGGAGAAGGAGCTAGTGGTCCTCCTTCGGTCAGAGAAGGAGTGGGCTGAGCAACGTGCTAAGACCGCTGAGGAAACACTTGCTACGCTTCGATCTGAGTTCGAGGCTCAAAGGGCCGAGCTGGAGTCGTCGCTCAAGGAGTGTGATGTTCTGCGCGACGAAGTGAGAAATGGGGCCACGGAGCTTGGGACTCTTCGGGGCTTGATGGAGAAGACAAAGCAACAGCTGGAGGCACTGCAAGCAGAGCTTGTCTCTTTGGGTCAGGTCTTCGCCCAGGAGATCACTAGACTCGGGACTGTTGCTGTAAACGCTCCTCCGAAGAATCCGGCTCTGGCCATCAAATATCTGAAGGAAGCCATCGAGACCTTTGTGGAGGGGTCTTTGCGCTATGGGTCTGATTGCGCTATCAGCTCTGTCTTCGCTTTTACATCAAAGTTAAGAGGCGCTGGGTGTACGCATTTTTTGGGCAGTACCTTTGCGACTATGCCATACCCTTCGGGCTCGTCCCCAGTTCATTCGATCGCAGCGCCCGACAAGTTGTCCGAGATTTTTTGCTGAAGTTTTGGAAAACTGGAGGTCCTGTCTTCTGCCGCGCTTTCATGGCGCACGCGAAGAAGATGACGCCTTCGGCTTCTGTGGTTGGATCGCCTCCACCACAAAGGATAGTGGAGCCCAGAGTACCAAGCAATCCTCCGGCTGCTGCTGTCCCCGAGGCTCCAAAAGATCCTGTAGATCCGAAGGGCAAAAAGCCGGCGGAGTAGCATTGTAATAGTTTTAGGGTTGTAACCCTTTGCTAATGTAATATACAATCTTTTGTTTACTTCTGAAGTCTTGTATTGAGTGATGTTTTGTTTTTATTTGGCATATGCTCATGGTTTTTTATAGATTGCACCCCTCGTGATATTTTTTAGCGCAGTTTGTGTTCGCGAGGGTTCGTAGGTCGTGAAGATGGCTTTTTGGGTGTCTGGCGCGAGCGCTCTTGGCCTCGCGCCAGCACCTTGGCCCTTTTGCGCGTTACACGTTCGCGAAGGCTCATGGCCCGCAAAGGTCATATTTTGGGTGTCTGGCGCGAGCGCTCTTGGCCTCGCGCCAGCCCCTTGGCGCTTTTGCGCTTCGCACATTCGCTAAGGCTCATGGCCTGCGAAGGTGGCATTTTTGGGTGTCTGGCGCGAGCGCTCTTGGCCTCGCGCCAGCCCCTTGGCGCTTTTGCACATTACACGTTCGCGAAGGCTCATGGCCTGCAAAGAATATGATGCGGGTGCTTGGCGCGAGTGCTCTTGGCCTTACGCCAGCCCCTTTGCGCTTTTGCGCAGCGTAATTTCGCGAAGGCTCGTGGCCTGCGAAGAATATGATGCGGGTGCTTGGCGCGAGTGCTCTTGGCCTCGTGCCAGCCCCTTTGCGCTTTTGCGCAGCGTAATTTCGTAAAGGCTCGTGGCCTGCGAAGAATATGATGCGGGTGCTTGGCGCGAGTGCTCTTGGCCTCGTGCCAGCCCCTTTGCGCTTTTGCGCAGCGTAATTTCGCGAAGGCTCGCGGCCTGCGAAGAATATGATGCGGGTGCTTGGCGCGAGTGCTCTGGGCCTCGCGCCAGCCCCTTTGCGCTTTTGCGCAGCGTAATTTCGCGAAGGCTCGTGGCCTGCGAAGAATATGATGCGGGTGCTTGGCGCGAGTGCTCTTGGCCTCACGCTAGCCCCTTAGCCTGAGAATGTCTGTACGGGAATGTTCCATTTCTTCATTTCATTCGACGCTACATCATGGAGATTACATTCCCGAAGGATTTTTCCGGTCGCAGCCGATTTTCTGCGCGTGAGCCTCATTAAAAACTCCGCTCGTAAAACCCGTTAGGGAAAAAACCGAGTCGGAGAAAAGAGTACTCACCGCTTTTACATTCTTATGGGTAATATTTGATCAGGCTTTTCGCGTTCCAAGTATTCGGAACCGGAGAGCCGTCAAGGTTGGAGAGATGAAATGACCCTTGTCTTGTCTGCCTGTGGACGATGAAGGGTCCGTCCCAAATAGGTTCCAGTTTGGATGGCCGTTGTGGCATTCTGCGAAGGACCATGTCCCCTTCTTGGATTTCCCGTGGTCTCACACGCTTGTTGTAAGTTTTGCTCATTAACTCATTATACTTCTCTAAGGATTGTTTTGCCTTGAGCCTATCTTCCTCAACGGTATCCATTGGTGGTTGCTCCGTAATGTTGGCTCCACCTATTATGACCCGAAGGGTCTTGGCTCGGATTTCAGCAGGTGTCACCGCCTCTTCGCCATACACCAGTCTAAAGGGGGAATATCCCGTTGGTCTTGTGGGTGTTGTACGAATTGCCCAAAGTGTTTTTGCTAACTCCTCTGGCCATTTTCCTATTGATTCATCCACTAATCTTCTCTTTAGTGATTTCATGATATTCTGATTTGCTCGTTCTACAGCGCCGTTGGCTTGTGGATGTCCCACCGAGGCATAGCATATCTTGATACCGAGGTCTTCGCAAAATGACTTGAATCGTGATGAGATAAATTGTGAGCCATTATCACCACTATCTCTTGAGGTATGCCAAACACGCATATCACGTTTTTCCAAAAGAAATGTTGAGCTTTCACCGCTGAAATACTTGTCGCTGGTTCGCTTCAACCCATTTTGTGAAGTAGTCAACCGCAACAATAATCCATTTAAAACCTCCCGAGGCCTGCTTGAGCTCTCCCACAATATCAACCCCCCATCTTGCGAATGGCCACACTGGGGGTGAGGGTTGCAAGTCTGTTGGCGGGGCCTTCGGCTGGTTCGTCATCCACTGACATCCACGGCATCTCTTTACAAACTCCTCTCGTCCTTTCATAACCGTTAATAATATATTCCCATCTGGAACACCTTCGCCGCTAGGGCTCTTGGGCTTTGATGCAGCCACAGACTCCCTCGTGGGTTTCGCCGCCTCCTTGCCCTCTTCTTTAGAAACGCATCGCATCCAAGGTGTGCCAATCCCTGACTTGTAGAGAAGGCCATCCATCATTAGGTATGTCCTTGCTCGTTGTTTAGTTGTGTAAGCTTTTTGCTATCCTCCGGTAATTCACCATCACGAAGGTACTTGACTATGATTTGTGTCGCCAATCTTCCTCTAAGGATCTTGCAATAAGTTGCACCTCTCGACGATAGATGCTCGTGATATTGCTTCATAAAACACTCCTTCGGGTATTTTTGTGAAAAGCACGCCGCTTTTGCCTAAATGCTCGCTCTCATATTCTCTCCTCTTGGTATAGCTTTCACGGAGATTCCTCAAATGCTTTTCCATTGTTCTACTTCGCTTCTAGATACTTTGTCATTTCGCATCTTTGGCTTGAAAATCCTTTGTGATATGTCCTTCTATTAATTTTGAATCTGTGTAGATAACGACTCTTTTTGCGCCAAGCGATTTCGCTTTCCGAAGACCCAACAGGAGTCCTTCATACTCTGCCGCGTTGTTTGTTGTTTTAAAATTTAACCGGAGAGAATACTCTGTACTTTGTCCTTCTGGGTCAGTTACAATTGCCGAAGCTCCAGCTCCTTCTGCTGTGAATGAACCAACGGATTTAATGCTCCACAAAGGAGGTGATGCCTGTGCATCTCCCGGGGCTTCAGCTGACCATTCAGAGATGAAATCGGCCAGTGCTTGAGCTTTAATGGCTATCCTCGGCTCAAAGGTGATATCAAAGGGTGCTAGTTCAGCTGCCCATTTTGCTATTCTTGTTGTGGCATCTTTGTTCTCGAAGATAGATTTGAGAGGGTATCTCAGAAGGACCTTTATCTTAAAGCTGTTGAAAGTAGTGCCGTAATTTTCTTGATGCCATAAGTAGCGCATAAGCTATTTTTTTCTAGCTCAATATAATTTCTCCTCGCCCCTTGCGATGATTCCGATACATAGTATACCGGCATTTGACCTCCTTGGGTTCATCCTTGACGAGGATCATGTTGTTGTCTGATGGCTTGTCGCTAGATATATCGTTAAATGAGATGCTCTTCTGCTAGCGAGCCTTGGTAATTGTTGGAGATGATTTTTAGCTTGGCAAGGCGTCTTTGCATTGTGGCCCCACTCGAAGGGTCTTTGTTCCCTTAATTGTGTTGAAGAAATGTTTGTGCTTTTCTGCGGCCTTTGGGAGAAATCTTCCTAGAATTGCCGGCTTTCCTGTGAGGCTTTGTGCTTGTTTTTGTTTTTCGATCCTTCATGCATTGGATTGCATCTATCTTCTCTTTGTTTGCTTCTATCCCTCGGTGTGAAACAAGGAATCCCAGCAACTTCCCAGTTTCCACTGCGAAGGCACATTTTGTCGGGTTTAATTTTATGCCTTCCGCTCTCAAACTAGCAAAAGTTTCTTGAATGTCTTCGCAGTGATCCCTTCTCTCCTTGCTTTTTACGACGATGTCATCGACGTAAGCTTCCACGTTTCTCCCCATCTGTTTTGCCAGCACCTTTGCAATGAGTCTTGCGAACGTCGCCCCTGCATTCTTCAGACCGAAGGGCATTCTTCGGAAACAGTATGTGCCGAAAGGCGTAATGAACGCTGTCTTCTCCTCATCTTCTCTTCTCATATATACTTGATGATAGCCTGAGAAGGCGTCCAGGAAACTCATTAGCAAGACTCGCCGTCGCATCAACCAACCGGGTCGATTCTTGGCAAGGAAAAATCATCCTTCGGGCACGCTTTGTTAAGATTCGTGAAGTCAACACAGAGCCTCCAGGTGCCATTTGACTTTTTTACCATCACCACATTAGCCGACCACTCGGGTATGCCACTTCCGGATGACTTGTGCTTGACGAACTTCTCCACTTCCTCCTTTTCGCTTCTTGTCCGTCAAGCCCCATCTTCCTAAGTTTTTGTTTAAGTGGTTTGGCGTCTGTCTTCACATTCAGGGAATGCTCTATTGTTTCTCTAGGAACCTCCTTAGATTCTCTGGTGTCCAAGCGAAGATGTCGCTATTTTGCCGGGCAAGTTGATGACTTTTCTTCCTCATCTTTGGAAAGGGCGGTTCAATAGACTTTGTTTTCTCTGCATTTTCGGGAATAGCTGAATCTTCTTCGTTTCGCTTCAGTCCGACTGGGTTTGTAACCCTTCGGCTGTATTAGAGTCTATTCTCTCGGTAGTCCGAATTGGCTTAAGTTTGGTATACCTTGGAGCTCATTCTTTCGTGTCGATTTTTGGCACCCTGACGATCCACGACGCCCTTCGGCCGGCATTTTCATGCAGAGATAGTTATGGTGTATGATTGCTCCGAAGGCATTAACTATCCCTCTCCCGAAGATAGCATTATAGCGGTACTCCATATCCACGACATCAAAGCGAGATACTTTTTGTTGCCTTCCTCTTACCTTCGCGAAAAGTGACAGTAAAGTTATTTGGCCAACGGCACCACGGTTCCCTCCGAATCCAATCGGTGGCATGTTTGATGGTGTTAGCCTATCTTCGTGAATATTGAGTTGTTAAACGCACTTAAAAAGATGATATCTGCTGAACTCCCTCCATCAACCAGCGTCCTTTGGACGTCATATTCAGCGATCTCGGCTGTAACCACGAAGGGGTCTTGATGTGGGAACTTCACGCCCTTGGCGTCAGTTGTATCGAATGTTATCGGCGGAGCTGGAGCTGGTTTGCCTGTCACTGAAACATGCGATACTTCGCGAATAAATTCTTTTCGTTTCCTGTTTGATGGGAGATTCAACGAAGAGCCTCCAGTGATGACGTGGATGACTCTTCGGTTTGGCTCTTCGACGTTGTGAACCCTCTCGGGGGATCTGCGATATTGATTTCTTGGATGCTGGTCCTGCCTTCGTTGTCTTTTCTGGTTCTGATAGTTTTCGCGTTGTCTCTTGACGTCCCTACAATCCTCGGTTATATGGGTATAATTTTCCCCATGCACCGCACAGTATTTCTTTTCTTTAGGTTCCTGGTTGCCTCCTCGGAACCGGTCATTCCTTTGATAATTTTCCCTTGGGTAATTGTCATTTCTTCGATCATCCCTTCTCGTGTTATCTCTTCGATTGTTGTATTCCTCCCTTCGGGGATTGTAATCCCTTCGAGGATGGTCCTCTCTTCCATTGTTATCATTGGGTCTTCGCTCCTCAAACCGCTTGGGTTCAATATTGCTTACTCTTTTGTTAGAATTGTGATGTTTTTTGTTCTTCTCTGAGTTGCTTTCTTTGTGGCTGTCACGGTCTTTGTTTGTATTGAGTTGGCCTTGCCTACTCAAATTTTCCTCCTCTCCCTTTGCATATCCTTCAACTTCATCGTAGAGAAGCGTAGCTGACTGCGGGGGGTCTTGAGTTAGTTTGTGTAGAAGGGGTCTAGGTTGAAGACCTCTTCGGAATGCATTGATCACCGAAGAGTCAGAAACATCCCTTATCTGGCACCGCACAGCAGCAAATCTTTTATAGTAATCTCTCGTGCTTTCCTTCTTGCCTTGTTCCAAGGCGAAGAGGTCCCCTTCCACCATTCTTTGGATGTAATTTCCTTAAAAATTGTTAGCGAAGGCATCTTTGAGTTGGTTCCATGAGTGTATGGACCCTTGCGGCAATGAAGTGTACCAGGACAGTGCAGTGCCCTTCAGAGTTAACAGCAGACTCTTCGCTTTTATATCGTCATCTCCTCCTGCTACTTCAACTGCTGTATCGTATACATCCAGGAATTCGTTCGGATCAGTTTCTCCTGAGAATTTGAACACACTTGGCATCTTGAACCCTTCGGGCCATTTTTTGCTCCTAAGGTGCGCACTCAGAGGCCCTTCAGCAGCCTTCTTCGGCTGTGCCACCATTGCATTGTGCCGATATTGCTCCTGATTCTCTTCCGGATATGGTACTCTTCGGGGCACGTAATGCTGTTGGGGCTGCATCGTCACGAGCTCTCTCCGGAGTAAGTCGATTTGTTCCTCCAGTAGCTTTCTCCTGTCTCGTAGGATGTTTTCAGCGGTTGCAAGGTCTTCGCGTTGATGCTCCTGCATAGGATGGGTGGGTGGGTTTTGCTGCGTCCCTCCTTGAGCGATTCCACTAGGTCCAGGCTCGTCGAATCTCCCCCCTCCCGCGACCGGGGCACCTTGGCCATAGTTTCTCCAGTTCTGCAAGTTAATGCCAGGAGATCCTTGAACGTTTACGCTGGTCTTCTGCGTGGCGTCCTCCCGACGACGTTCGTCGCCGCCCATGATAGCGACCGCCCTTTGGGCCGCTCCCTCCGTTGACTCGCCAGTGATGTCCTGCTCGCCCTGGATTTGGCGCTCTTGTCCTGCGTACGCTCCATCGTGCCCCGACTCCGGTGGCTCGCCTCTAGCAGCTGCGACACTCCTCCTGGGTCTAGCCATCACTGCAATCGCCCGCCTCTCCCCACGGACGGCGCCAACTGTCGTCGAAAAATCCGCCGACGGTGAGAACCGGCGCCCCTCCCCGGTGATGGAGAGGACGCCGAGAAAGAGGTAGTGAGAGAGCAGAGCGCTCAGTGAATAAAACTAGAGTAAAAATGTGTATGATCAGAATGCTTGTCCCTTTCATTGATGAGTTTAACAATTTATACAACTCTAGGGCTAGGGTTTACATGCATGGGAAGTACCCAAATTACCCTGACCCAAGGGGATATACCTAAATTGCCCCGACCTCTAGATCGTTGATCCTAAGATCTACGGCTAGGCTAGTTTTCTTACAATCCAATTTGCTTTAACTCCTAATATGCCCTCGGGGGACATCTACTGACAAGGTTGTTGATTTGATTCGCCCATGTCAGAAGCTGTCGCGAGGTCTTCGTCTTCCATGCCAAGACTTGTCAGATTTCCCCGGTTACTTCGCAAGGTCTTCGTGAAGTCCTTGGCAAGACTCCTCTCCTTCGCCACCCTTCGGGATACAACCCAAGGATTATGTAAATGTTTTACCCTTCGCGTCCTCCTCCCGATTCTTCGCGAATATCTAAGTCTCTTGCTCCCATCCCAAGGGATCTCGAGGTTGTCTTAGGCACGCTTCCCTACTTACCCCTTCGGGTAAGGATCTTCATTAAGGGCCTTCGTGAACATCTTCGTGAACACCCACCTCTCCTAGAGATGGGGTGGCTGTCCCTACAACAGTCGCGACGGGTCGCTAGAGCTTGATCAATCGAGCTAGCCAGCCAGTCCCGCGTGGCTTCCAGGCGGCGTCGCGACTCGTCCTCCCGGGTTGCGGGAGCGGGCGTATTGGTGGTGCCCACCATGTTGACTTCTCACGGGAGCACCAGGCATGACGGGGTCATGATGGTGTTCCTGTGGGAAGCTGTCTCATGGTCGGACTCGTACGGGATGTCAGGGATGTCAACCCCCTCGTACGAACCGACGTCTTCGCATCCTGCGAGCATCTCCTGTTCTGGTATCTCTCGGAACCGGAGGGACTCGGGAATGTATCCCTCGCCTACATCATCGCCGGTAAGGCGGCAGACATCCATGGGGGCAGCGGATTCCTCAGTATCGGACCAGTATTCGTCCAAGTCGTCGAGGTTGTCGAAGCGGATGTCTTGGTTGTCCTGAGAGTTCGCCATTCTCAAGGATCTTTACTGCAGAAGCTAGCTGACGATCCCCACGGACGGCGCCAGCTGTCGACGGTTGGGAATACGGGATTCCCACGTGCCGAGCTTACTTGTTAAGTGTAAGGATCAATAGGCCTCTTGCCTGCTGCGTCGGAGTCGTTCGAGAAGGCAAGCCCAATCAGGCAACCGTAACTGGGAGATGGGTGGTTTTAGCCTGGTTCGGGCCCCTCAGGAGGAGGTAATGGCCCTACGTCTAGTGATCTATATTCAACGGAACACAGGATAATACAGTGGCACTCCCGAGCCTCCCTAACGAGGGAAACTCGAGGTTCTCTAAGAGGGATGAAACGAAGGCTCCGGTTCGCTCTCTGCCTGACCGGAGCTCTTGTGTGTATCTATCTGGAAGAACTGATCTCCTTCTCCGAGTCTGTCTAATGTGTGCTAAAGTGATCCTTGTCTCTATATAGCGATGTAACCTTTTTATACACGGGCGTGAACCCTATACTAATGAGTACACAGTTCAATATCCAGCGGTCCGAAGGGCGTCTTCAGAGGCGTCGTGCGGGAACAGTCCTGGCCGTCATTTGTGATGACGGAAAAGTGGAACGGGAATAGTAGAACAAGACTCGGGCAGGTAGCCACGGTCTTCAATATTGCCGACGGGACGTAATAGTCGTGGGGTGTTAGAGCATTTATTACAGGGGCGTGAAAAGCAGGGTGCATGCAAACCGGAGTTCAGCCGGTAAGGGGATGCCCGGGTCCGTCACGAGCAACGAGAATCCTTGCTCGTCCCCCACACAGAGGTGGCTTGCTCGGGGAGGCAGGAAGGACTGAGCCAAGAAAAGGAAAGGAGGGGGGATACGAAAAATTCCCTCCATTCCCCGTCACAAACATACATGACTACATGCCCAACTTCCCATTCAAATTAAAACCGAAACCTTTCAAACCGGTGCTTCCCTCAGCACAACAAAATAAAGATGAAAATGTTAAAAATACTTCCCTTGCTCAAATGAAAAGTCATAATACGAAAAAGATGTATCTCGAAATTATCTACAAAATCCATATATAACATTTTTCCATCTGAGCTCCGAAAGACTCTAAAAAGTGCAAAACACTCTGTTCTATCACAAAAGGCCGAACCGGCTCAAATTAGTCTCCAAAACAAACTCCTCGACCACATCAATTCAAGTCACATATACTCATCACAACATGAAGACCTCCACATGGTCTCACAATTATATATAGAGAGTTTTGCTATGGTGCTTTGCAAAGCATAAATCCCTCCGTGCTTTGCGTTGTGTTTGGAAAAACCGAGACTTAAACGGCCGATCCAAACCGTCCATCTTATTCATCTCATTGAAATCTCACCACCGACCAAATTTTAAATTTTTAATTTTTTTAGTATTTGTTTCATATTTGCAAAGTATATGTCTTGACTGTTACATGAGTGATGGATGGTGGAGATGGGTGACGTATAGTTATTCACCACTAACCACTCGATACTTTTAACATCAGAGATATAAGATAATACATCGACAGCTGACTAGTTGACTTAAAGCTAAAAGAGTTATCATGCATCATGGCTAAAATTACATCATAATGTTGTGGGCCTTCAAATCATGCACGATTTTGTGCCAGTCTTTCTTATTGCTTCTTTTTTTCCAGCATATATATAGTGTTTCTTCTTCATTAAATACTTTTCTTCTGCCTAAATTTTTTTTTTACTTCTAGCACAGTATTTCTGATGGTGGATTAGTTCGAGTTTGGCTCATTTCATCTCTTTATCCTGAACAAGTGTTATTAGGTTTAACCACACAATCGGTGGCCAAAATTGACCTGCAACGGAGGCACCCAGTGTATCCTGAACAAGTGTTATTGGGTTTAACCACACAATCGGTGACTAAAATTGACCCGCAACGGAGGCACCGAGTCCAACCCAAACTGACCGCCAAGTCCCCCTTACTATTTAACCTACCACAGTCCTGAATGGCAGGCAACATTCATTTACAAAATCCAGTCAAAATCAGGTGGGTAGGTTTACAGTTCTTTACCTCCATGTACCTATGATCCGAAAGCTCCTTCATTTTGTATAAGGTTATATACTGCAATAACATCGGTTGATCGGTGATCAGGTCTGTGTATAATGGCCGAGATGGTTAGTTCTGCTGTTGTTCAGGAGACAGTTAACCAAGTCGTATCAAGTGTGCTCAACAAGTACGAGGTAATGCCAAGTACAGAGGAGCACATGGAGGGGCTGGAGATGGCACACATCAAGTTGGAGGCTGCACTGGAGGCATCTGAAAAGTGGCATATCACTAATGCATCATTGCTGCGTTGGCAGAAGAAGCTGAAGCATGTTGCTCAAGAGTGTGATGAAACTCTGCAAAAATTCAGGCAGCATCTCCAGGAACAAGAGGTGAGGAATTCCTCCTCCTTTCCTAAACGAATTGCCCATGCTACCAAGTCATTCATATCCTCCATCTTTTATGGCAATAGCCAGGAGTTGAGTAGATCTACAGTTCAAAGGTTTGAGTGCTTTGCTAATGGCACTAGTGAGTTTTTGCGATTCGTGGAATTAGGAGGGACACCACATTATTACACCTTCTTACACCCTCTCATCAGCCACCTTCTTGCTGGCAATACATTAAAGTATAAATCAGTATGAGGAAGCAAACACCATTTATTTTTTATACGGCCCTGTAATATTGCAGTTGCAGAGTGCAGAACAGAGGCTATGTTAATCTTTGCTTACAAAGATGCTAGTGCGCTAGTGGATAATTTTCACCTTTGTATGATGCTACGGCTTTCAGAGAGTACAGACATAGTTGGCATTATAATTAAGTGCTTGCAAGTGTTTACCCCTCATTTTAAGCCTATAGCAGAAACTGTTAGGAAAGAACTTACTCAACTACCCTCACAAGACTTCTCCTGGATGCCATATGCTTACTCAATGGTTTCGTCCAAACCCACTATGTTGTAAGCAACAGAATCTGCACAAGAGTTGTGGTAGTGACAATATAGACATGTTAAAACTATCTGATACATCCCTAGAACCTGTTATTGACATCTACTTGGAGCACCACGTCTCACCGTGTGGGTATGATAAACGCTGGACAACCATGCAAAGAAAAAGAAGTTCTCCAAAAGATTTTTCACACCTGAAACTTGGACTCTTCTTTATGCCCCATGGCTCTTCAGAAGGCCTACTGCCTGCCGTTGAGAGTTTTGCGATAGAAGTGATTAATGGTGAGGAACAACATTACTCACATACAAACATTACCTTGGAACAACTAGACAAGATCATACTGCCAAAAGCGATAGATTATCTTCACCAGAATGATGAAGCGACAGCATATCAAATGCTGTGGAAGTCCAAACATGGCAATGTGTACCTTGATGTTGACAAGAAAAGCATGCCCATAACAACCAAACGAAGAACCATTCGAGGAGCTAAGAATGGAGTGTTGTTGCAACAAAAGGGCCAGCAGAAGGACAGTACGACATATGGGATATGTGACTTCCTCAACTTATGGGCTGCGCATGCACCTGTTCAACTGCAGGGCTCAATCATTGGCTGGATTCAGAAAGAAAAGGATGCACGATTGAGAATGAATGGAAATGGAGTATTCTAGGGAACAATCTCATATTTTTGGGGGTTTATTTCTTAATTAGTTAAAAATATCAAGTATGTCCTACATTAGAAGTTTATGTAAGTGAAAAGCACAATCCAGTTCATCACACGTGCTGTTACTGACATGGTATTCAAATATTACACGGCAAATGTTTTGTACGTCCTCGGTTATTACATGTGAATTTAATTTTGCATGAATTGGTAATGTAATCATGTTGTGTACCATGATAAACGGATGGCAATATGTTTTGTATCTCACCCTATTGCCTGCTGCTTCATATATCCAAACATTTATCTTCTTTCGTTATGTATATCCAACGTATTTTATTTGATCACATTGATAGGTACACCCTTTCTGGGGTTTAAACTGTATTACTTTAGGATGTTCTCAAGAGAAAAAGACAGGCAGTTATATTTTGATTTCATCCTAGAATGGTGAGGAGAGCAATGCTGGTAATGACATGGTTTTCGAGTATCAAACAGAGATGTCCAGATCCATTGGATTAAGGCAAGAGATGCAAACACGAAATTTTTCCACCTTCGTGCCACTAGTAGACGCCGGAAAAATTTCATCCACTCCCTCCATACCCTGGTCGGCACTGTCACTGATCACTCGGCAAAGGAACAAGAATGCTACCGCTTCTTCAGGGATCATCTTATCCCCCCCCCCTGTCGGGATGTTTCTCTAGCCTGGCAACACCTGGGATATGTCCCCCATGACCTGACCGACCTAGAATCCCCCTTCGAGCTAGAAGAAATAAAGAATGTGATCTTCTCCTTGCCAACTGATAAGGCTCCGGGCCCAGATGGTTTCACTGGCCTATTCTATCGTGTCTGCTAGGAAACGATTAAAGATGACCTAGTTAGTGTCTTCCATCGTTTCTATGACCAGAACGGGACGGCCTTCAATCTCCTCAACTCTGCAAACATCATTCTCCTCCAGAAAAAGGAAACCTGCAGACAACTAGAAGACTACCGACCAATCAGCCTCATTCACAGTGTTGGGAAACTGGTCGCCAAACTGCTCGCTAATAGGCTCGCCCCGCATCTCAACAGGCTCATTTCCAAGAATCAGAGTGCTTTCATTAAAGGGCATAGCATCCAAGATAACTTCCTCTATGCGAAAAATGTGCTGCAAGACCTCCATAGGCGTAAGATCCAGGCACTCTTCCTCAAGCTCGATTTTGCCAAAGCTTTTGACTCTGTGCACTGTGGCTACTTACTGGAGCTACTTCAGGCGCTGGGTTTTGGCTTGCGTTGGAGAAATTGGATCTCCATCCTCCTCGGCTCGGCCTCGTCTTCGGTTCTACTCAACAGGATCCCCGGGCCATCTCTGCCGCATGGGCGTGGAGTCAGACAGGGGGACCCCCTCTCGCCCTTTCTCTTCATACTCGCCATGGACCCCATCCAGCGCATCATCCGCTTGGCCTCGCAAAGGGGCCTCCTCTCTCCAATCCATTGTAGGCACATGTCCTTCCGCATGTCTCTCTATGCGGATGACGCTGCCATTTTCTTGAACCCAATCAGACAGGAGATAACTACGGTCACGAGTATATTACAGACCTTCGGCAATGCCTCCGGCCTCTGTACCAACTTCCACAAGTGCACCGTATACCCGATCAACTGCCAGGGGTTGGACCTAGAAAGCATCCTTGGACCTTTCCCGGGCACAAGGGACAACTTCCCCTGCCGCTACCTCGGACTACCCCTGCACACTTGCCGTCTGCGCAAGACACACTTCCTACCACTCATCGATAGGCTGCGTGCCAAGCTGCCTTCTTGGAAGGGTAGTCTTCTCTCCAAAGCTGGACGGCTCACCTTGGTTACCTCGGTCCTTTCGGCGATGCCAACGTACTTCATGTCCGCCTTCCAATTGCCGAAGTGGGTAATTAAGCGCCTTGACAGGATCAGGGTGGCACGGTCCTTCCTTTGGAGTGGCACGGTGGACGCCAGCGGGGGTCTCTCGTTAGTAAACTGGGAGACGGTCTGTCGGCCGAAGTCTTTAGGAGGTCTTGGTGTTCCCAACCTCCTAAAGTTTAGCAACCTTCTGTTGTGATGGCTATGGCATACTTGGAAGTCACCAGACAAGCCCTGGGTGGGTTCATCTACGCCGTGCAATGGGGTAGACATTGACCTCTTCCGGGCGGCCACAACTATTACTGTGGGCAATGGAAAGTGTACAGACTTCTGGCATGACAGATGCCTTGATGGTCAGACCCCCCGTCACCTGGCCCCAAATCTATATCACATCGCCACACGTAAGCACCGATCCGTGGCAGACCAGCTTCGGGGGAATGGTTGGATTCAGACTGTTTAGCATCTGCATAACTCAACTCAATTGTTGGAGTTCGTCAGACTGTGGCAGCACATTCGCCAGTTCGTGCTAGACCCGGCGGGTGTGGATGAGATCAGTTGGTCACCTTCGTCTACTGGCGTGTATACTTCGAGATCGGCTTACCGCCTGCAGTTCCTAGGCAGTATTCCCTTCAAACCTGCGACGTCCATCTGGAGGGCACGCACGGAGAACAAGTGCAAATTCTTCGCGTGGACGCTAGTGCATGGGAAAATCAACACTGCCGACATCCTGCAGTCCAAAGGCTGGCCAAATCAGACCACTTGCCCCTTGTGCTCAGTCGACTCAGAAACGATCGACCACATGTGCGCCCGCTGCCCATACTCCGTCTTGGTGTGGGAGGAGTGCCTAACACCCTACACCCAGGCCTACTCAAGCCTCCAAAGCGGCTTAGGCTTCCCTAGATGGTGGATGGACGCGGCTTCTTCCATGCCCAAGGAGATGAAGCGTGACTTCAACTGGCAGGTAATTTACACAGTCTGGAATATTTGGAAAGAGCGTAATCGCCGCCTTTTCCAACATTGTAGCATCCCTGCCTCGCAGCTAGCTGCTATAATTACAGGAGACGTCCGTCTGTGGGGACGAACCGCTGCCGTCCTAAACTTGTAATATCTGTGGGGCTCAGCTCTTGTTTAACTATCAATCTGCTTTGTATTTTTGCCTCTCCTGAATGAAATGGCAGAGCGCCTGCCTTTAGTTAAAAAAAAACAGAGATGTCCAGCGTACAGCATCATCGCCTTTCGCATGTGTATTTATTTTTATGTACCATGAGCTACTAAAATTGAATAGAATTATATAATCTCGTCACATTGACGGTTATTCCATTAATTTATCCGTTATCATCACTTACATCCAATGTAATTTTTTCTACTGAAAATTCTGGATTTGATACCCTCTGTTAGTTTTGAGCTTTTTCTGTTATAATTATTTCAAAAAACATGGAAACACAGCTAATACTGCTACTGCTGTTGTGACACTACAAAGCTATCCATGCTTTACAAAAGATATAGGACACAAAAGTGAAGGAGTAAATTTCTTAGAGCATCTTTAGTAGCGTCTCTAAATTCGAATCTTTATATCCCCTTCTTCAAGTCACTATTCATTCCCTATATTTTCATCATCTCCAACATAGTCTCTATGATCGAAAAGATATAGAGACATGAGAGAATCTCTAAATATAGATACTTGGAGAGAGAACTCTAAATTTAGAGACTGATATAAAGAATATGCTGGAGTGATATAGAGACCGAGATCTCTAAATATAGAGAAGATTCTTTTTTGAGACCCTGCTGGACATGCTCTTATATGTCACTCAGAGTTAGTCCTTTCCCTGATATACCATCATGAATTTTGACTTCCCTTATATGACATTGTCTCGAAAACTTCTTCCCCTATATGCAATTGTTGACCAGCCAACCTGTGACGGAGTTATGTAAAGACAATTATGCCCTTGCCTTTTTAATATGTTACAAAATAGAAAAATTCATAAAAAATAATAGAAGATCATAAAATTATGATAAAATTTTCTTTGGATTCAAAAAATTATGTGTACACCAAGTGAAATATAAAAATTTTGGAACGTAAATTTTATTTAAAATTGATGGTATGTGTTTCATGAAAATGAGAGCAAAAAAAATAGAAAATACAGATAATTATTAACAATTGTAAAATTTGGACAACAAGCGAACATGATTTTATATAATTTGGAAATTTAAATCACTCAATTTCGAGTTAAAATGTAGGAGATATAGTATTTCAAAGTTTTAAAACTAGAAATTTTGAAAGAGGTATTTTGGGCAATAACCAAAGCTTTGTAATGGTTGATCCTAATGGAGATAGGCGGTGCCATAGAGAAGAAGAAGTTCCAGAGATGGTGGCTATCGGGAAAAAGTACACAGCCTGTGGAAACACGGCCCATTTACCTGCCTTTAGCCCAGCAAAAGACCCGCGTGAGCTTCACAAGCTCGCGTCCGAGCTTGGCAAGCTCGCGCTCGAGCTTTCCCAATCTGAAACCCGGGCCGCTCGGCTCTCCGAGCTTCCGAAGCTCGGGACGGAGCTCGGGCACCAATGCGGACTGTGCCGCGCCGTGCATAGGACGCCGTGGGCCCCGCATGTCATCGCGAGTTAAATTCGACCGCAGTACCAATGCACGCCTGCCACAGCCACTGACGGGTTGGTGGCCGATCATGTCAACGGCTAGCCTGCCCGTTCGTCCCCAAAGAAAAAGACACGTATTGCTGTGTAGCGGTCCGAGCGCTGAGCCTAGCGAGTTGGGAAAGTACACCCAAATATCCGGTGGGCCCTATGGGTCCGCCACGTCACGGCATGGCAAGAAGGAAGAATACAACCAGTAACCAGAAGATAATACAGCACTTCACAACTAACCAAATTTAGACTACAGTGGCCAGGAGCCACCTATAAAAGGAGGGCACAGGCTACAACCAAGAAGGGAAGGCAGACGCGCGAAGCAATAGCACTCAGCCACCATAGAATAGAAGCACTTACACTTGTGTAGGATCTCTAGTTCTAGATGATAGTTCTTTACGTTTAGTCACTGTAGGATCACACATAGTGCCTTCAGCACTTATTGTATTCGAGCCCGGGTCCCAAAGCCCGGCCTCACCCCCTTGTACTCGTTTAAGCTCAATATTGAACGAGGACTGGACGTAGGGTTGTTATCCGGCAGTGGAGGCCCGAACCAGGATAAAAACACCCGCATCAGCATCCGACACTCAACCCCTAACTACATCCTTTACTCAACAGCGCCCAACGGGGTTCGGTCGAGGGGGCAGGGCCACTCTTGGGTCTCGCACACCCCTTCCTTGCATATCGGCCTGCGAAGGCTCGCCTCGCAGACGCCGACAGCTGGCGCCCACCGTGGGGCCTGATTGTGGTCTTCTCCTCTCGATCGAGTCGAGGATGGCTTTGTTGTCATACGATGACGACGAAGGCTTAGACCTCAACATCAACGATTGCGACGATGTCGACGTGTCGTACGAAAGGTGGCAAGCTGGTTTTCTCACAGAGACCCAGGCCGATGAGATGGAGGTAGAGGAACCGCCCACCTCGGGAAGCAATTATTCGCCAAAGCATTGCGGCCAGACGGCGCCTCCGTCAATGAGACCCCATGGAGGGATCGAGGCGCCTCGCTTGATGCCTGGCCGGACGGTCCACACACGTTTGTGGTCCCGTCCGAAGAAGAGGACCGGTCCTGTGCACGCAACTGGCGCCCCGGCCCATCAGGGCCGGCAGCAGATCAAAGTGCACCCATGGCAGTCGAGGGTGCCGACGGCACCGTCTCCGTGGGTGACACTGGCATGTCCCCTTTGCGAGAGCCTGCCTCACGCCATGTCTTCGCGGCGTCAGGTGAAAGGACTCCGCACTAGGCGCGCGCCGACCTATGCGAGGAGCACTGCCGGCGCGAGACTGCGCGAAGTCTATTCGCTGGGTCAGTCGAGCGGACCTTGGCAGATATCCGCAGTAGGCCCACCAGCCCGACTCGTACCGTTCGCGCCGCGCGCGCCCTCGCCTACCACTACTGTCACCAACTCTGTTTTGCGTAGCCAGCAATGGGTTTGAGCGATAGCCCAAGTCATATGCGACCTAGAGAAAGATCCGTGTGGATTTACAATGGCCGATCTAGGCGCCGTGGTCGCGGACGGCCTGGAGGAGCTTGCCGGGGACCTTGGTGAGCACCTCCAAGCCCATTCGCGCACCAGTGGCACCTCAAGACGGCATGGCCAGAGTATTCGGTTGTGTTAACAGACGTCTACATCCACGGCTGATGGCACTCCTCAGCGTATGCTAGGAGGAGTCTTTTCCCGCCTTGGACCGCTTCCGGGCGGAAGGCCCCCAGTTGGCAACAACGGGGCTGCCCCAGGGTGTCCGGCCATCTCCTAGGCTTTGCGCGAGGCTTCTTGGCCCCGGAAGTTCAAACCCAGGAATATCGAGAAGTTCGACGGGAGCAAGAATCCCGACGAGTACCTCGCCGTGTATACTACCATCATTTTGGCCGGTAGCGGTAATGAGGCCGTTATGGTCAACTAGTTTTCTACCGTACTAGAGGGAATGGCCCGGACCTGGCTCTTCAACCAATGCCGAGGTTCTATACAGGTGGGAACAATTTGTAGGAAGCGCCAGACGAACTTCGAGTGGCGCTACGCATACTGGAAAGACCCAAGACCTCAAGCTTGTGGTCCCGAAGACAGGGGAAGGCATGCAGGACTATGTCCGTAGGTTCGTCCAGGTGTGCAACACAATTCCGTCGATTTCCGACGAGGCCATCGTCGAGGCCTTCAAGGAGGGGGTGCGGAATACCCGCTTCACCGAGGACCTTGAGCTCCACCCAGTCCACACCGTGGCCGATCTGTTTCAAGCCGCGGAGGGATACATCAATGCCTCCAAGGCGGTGGGGCACAAGAGAGGGAGAGCGGAGGAGAAGGCAGTGGCCCGGGCTAGAGCAAACTCCAAGAAGGGTGATACCGAGAAGAAAAGAAGAAGAAGAAGAAGAAGAAGAAGAAGAAGAAGAAGAAGGAGCCCGCTGCCCCAAACTACGTCGCCGCAGTGGAGCCCGAGAGGCCCGCTCCTCCTGAGCGACCGCCTCCTCGACCAGCTCGTCCGGCAGGCGGCAGAAACGGCCGCGGCGCGGGCCAAAGGCAAGAGCAAGCTCGCCAACCCTGACCCTGACCGGCCCAGGGGGCAAACCCCCCGAACAACCGATACTGCCTTCCCCATCGGTACCATGGCCACGACCTGCGTAACTGCAGGACGTGGGCAGCGCGGCTGGAGGATTTCTACGCCGGATACGGCCCCATGCCTGAGCTCCCAGACGACAGGATGCCAAAAGACCGGGTGCCCGCAGGTGGCAATGGCGACGCCTTCCAGGAGGCTCACGGACACGTTGCCGTGATCTTCGGCGACGCGTCCGCCTACGGCTCACGCGCGAGCTTAAGACCTCCGCCCGGGAAGTTTACCACCTCGAAAGGGGTAAACCCAGGGACACACCCATGCGATAGTCTAGCCAACCCATTACCTTCTCTGCGGATGACTGTCCCCCAGGAATGACGAGGCCCTAGCGTTTGCTGCTGGTGCTCTGCCCTACCATCAGCAACACGCGAGTTGATCGCGTGCTGGTTGACAGCGGGAGCTCCCATGACATCATCACGGCCCAGGTCCTGGAGCAGATGCAGGTCCCACGCTCCAAAATCAAGGACATAGCCATTCCCTTCCATGGCATTGTCTCGGGGTCGTCCCTGCAACCGATCGAGCAGATCGTTCTGCCCGTGACATTCGGGGCCCCTAGAATTTTCGGACAGAGTACGTCACCTTCGAGGTGGTGGACTCCGGGCTGCCATACAACGCCATTTTGGGTCGCCCCGCCTTATCAATGTTCATGGCAGCCACCCATCATGGATGCCACTGCCTTAAGATGCCGACCCTCACGGGGTCATTACGCTCAAGGGCAGTCACAGGTCCGCAATGGCTTGTGATGAAAGCACCCTAGCAATGGTCGGACAGCTCCCTGAGCGTGGCCTGGCCAAGGGCGAGTGGCCACCGACCCGCCCTAAGGTGGCCCTGCAACCATAGGAGCCCCCCAAAGTGGTCCCCCTCTTCGTAGGGCCAACCTCGAGTTCAAAACACATCCGACATGCCCGGAGTCCCAAAGGAGGTAATCGAGCATAGGCAAGCTGCTTAGCCTGATAAGAAGCCTGTTAGCCAGGCCCTACGACGCTTTCCCAAATGAAAAGCTGATATCATACAGGAGCAGCTCAGCAAGCTCCTTCAGGTCGGCTTCATCCGAGAAGTCGAGCACTCCGACTGGCTAGCTAACGCAGTTGTCGTCAAGAAAAAGGGCGGAAAATGGCGAATGTGCGTCGACCATCGCGACCTCAACGCCTGCCCAAAGATAATTTTTCCCTGCCGCGCATAGATCAGTTGGTCGACGCAACGGTGGACTCGGCGCTTATGAGATTCTTGGACGCCTATTCGGGCTACCACCAGATCGCGTTGGCTAGGGAAGATGAAGAGAAGACAGTCTTCGTGACAACTTTTGGTACCTTCTGCTACACAACTATGTTGTTCGGTCTGAAGAACGCGGGAACCACATTCCAGCGGTTAATGCAGAAGACGATCCCTGATCAGATAGGACGCAATATAGAGGTTTACGTAGACGACATTGTTGTAAAGAGTAAGGTCCCACGGGATCATGTAACCGACCTTTAGGAGACACCAAGTCAAATTGAATCCTGAAAAGTGTGCTTTCGGTGTTCGGTTTGGGATGTTTCTCGGCTATGTGATAGGCAAGGCGAACATAGGGGCTAACCCCGAAAAAATGAAAGCCATCGAGAATCTGAGGTCGCCAACCTACACCAAGGAGATGCAAGCCCTAACTAGGTGAATGGCGGCTCTCAGCAGATTTATATCTCGCCTCGGCGAGCGCGGTGCACCTTTCTGTAAGATCCTACGCAAGCACAATGGTTTCGAGTGGTCAACGGAGGCCGAAGCCGCTTTCAGTGAGCTAAAGCGCTACCTATCCACGCACCTGTCTTAGATATGCCAAAGCTCGAGGAATCCCTACTACTCTACTTGGCAGTTGCCCCGCAGGCAGTGAGTACTGTACTAGCAGTCGAATGCGAGGGCAAGCAACAACCCAACTACTACGTAAGCGAGGTATTACACGAACCTAAGGAGCGGTACTCCGAGGTCCAAAAACTTTTGTACACCTTGCTTATGGTCTCACGAAAGTTGTGTCACTATTTCCAAGCCCATCCAGTCACGGTCCCAACGAGTTTCCCGCTAAGGGTTATCATTAGAAATCCCGATGCCAATGGGCGGGTCGCGAAGTGGGCAGTCGAGCTTGGTGAGATCGATATCAAGTTCGTTCTACGCACAGTGATCATGTCCTAAATCGTGGCCAACTTCCTGGCTGGATGGACCGGGCCTATCGATCCTCTAGGAAGCTCGCCCGAGCCTTAAAGTTAGGAAACGTACTGGACCATGTTCTTCAATGAGTCGCGCCAATTTGAGCGATCAGGATGCGGATTTGTTCTCGTCTCCCCCAAAGAGAATAGATTCAGCACATAGTACAGCTTTATTTTCCCGCAATGAACAATGTTGCGGAGTACGAAGGCCCCCTAGCCGGCCTGCGAGCATACACTGTGCTCGGCATAAAATGACTAACAACGAAAGGGGATTCGCAATTAGTCGTCTGCCAGGTAAACAAGGAGTTTCAGTGTTGCGATGACTCAATAGCGCGATACCTAGCAGAAGTGAGAAAGCTGGAGAAACACTTCACAATTTGAAGTCGCTCGTTCCCGGACTAGCTAATAGCTTTGGCGATAAGCTCGCAAAGCTTGGCTCCTCTGAAACCGCCCTGTAGTCTTTGGTCAGACACCTACTAAAGCTCTCTATTCCTTTCGGAGAGGAGGCCCCTCGCCCAAAACGACGTGTACCGTTTCGTTCCTAGAGCAGAGCGACACCTGGATGACACCATTCGTCCAGTTCTTGGCGCATGGGACACTGCCACAGGACACAGCTGAGAAATTCCGGCTTCAAAGGCAAGCCCGGCCTTACCGATTACTCAGGGGCTTGTTGTACTGAAGGGGTTCTAACGGCGTACTTTGCAAATGCTTGACCTAGGAGGAAGGCAGATTTCTCCTCCAAGACATCCACGACGGGATCTGCGGAGCGCACGCCTCTTTCAGAACCCTAGTAGGCAAGGCCTTCCGCATGGGGTACTACTGGCCCACTGCGATGGCCGACGCAAGACAACTGGTGAAATTTTGCCCGGCTTGCTAATACCATGCCCAGATGTCCCACCAGCCAGCATACAAGCTACAAACTATCCCGCTGAATTAGCTATTCTCAACGTGGGGAATGGATATACTCGGTCCTTTCCCCAGAGGCCTAAAGGGGTGCACGCACTTGTTCGTCGCCATCAACACTTTCATTAAGTGGATCGAGGCCGAACCAGTGTCGACCATATCAGCCCAAACGGCCAAAAGGTTCTTCAGGAACAACATTGTGGCAAGGTTCGGTGTCCCGAGTAAGCTAATCACTGATAATGGGACGCAGTTCATAAGCGAGCTATTCTAGGACTACTGCGAAGAGCTCGGCATGAAGGTCACCCTAGCCTCGGTGGCTGATCCACAGAGCAATGGCGCGGTCGAACGTGCAAATGGGCAGAACATGCAAGGCATCAAGCGATGAGTCTATGACACTCTCGTTGAACAGCGCCAGAATTGGGTAGAAAAACTACCCTCGGTGCTTTGAATAGCTCGGACGACCTCTAATCGAGCTCCTAGAGAGACTCCATTCTAGCTCATGTACGGCTTGGAGGCAGTCCTACCTGCCGAGCTAAGACTTGGTTCGATTCGTGTTGATTTTGCAGGTCAGATAGACAACAACGAAGAACGACTATTGGATCTTGACCTATCCGAGTCCTGCCGTGAGCAAGCGCTACAAAAGCAGTAGCATACCAGCAATCCCTACGACGGCATGCGGCAAAAGCTATACAGACCCAAACTTTGCAAGTTAGCGACCTGGTTCTAAGACGAGTTCAAAACCTAGCTCACGCCAACAAGCTCACCCCAAGGTGGGAAGGTCCATACACGATCGTATCAGCTGCGCCCCCGGGGGCTGTGAGACTAGCTATGCCGGACGAAAGAGTTCTCAATAGCTCTTGGAACATCGCTCAATTCCGGAGGTTCTACGCCTAAGCTAAGGTCATAAGTTTCATCTTTACCCTTTTTTCTGTCTTGTCTCTTCCAAAAAAAAAAGTATAGGCAACCCTTAACAACCCCTAGGAACCCAACCTACGATCGAGCTTGGAAGTAAGCTCGGGCTATCTCAGCACACATCGGCAGGTTAAACGGCTACACCCCCAGGATTCTCCTGCACACAGGTAAGCCGATATTCATCGCACCATGCAAGACTCCACGCGGGCAGGCGCTTTCCAGCCCTATACCATATGCCCGCATCAAAACTGTTGAAGCCCGGGAAAACTCAAGAGTCCCAAGACTTTGCGTCTTGCACAAGAACAGAGCTAGGGCCACGAGCTTCGTTCTAAGGTCATGTTAGCGTCCATTTTTTCAAAGGGTCGATTTTTTTTTCTTAGAATCGATCTTCTCTAAACCACGACCGACCCTCCGGCAATCCAGAGGCTCGGCCGTGGCTCGGGGGCTAGGATCGATAGGTGCATACCTCGATCTTTAATCTTTCTTGCCTGACTACTCGCAAATTTTGCGTTTATTCTGTGCATGCAGGAAAATAGAAAAAAGGGGGAGACAAACAAAAGGATATATTACTTTCAAAACCAGTGTTAGAGAGGAAAGGACAGTACAAACTATAGCAAAAAGAAAAGAAAAGGTACAAGGGCCTACGGGCCTAGCTGGCGTCGGAGCTTACGAAGTTTGGCCGTGGCTTCGTCGTAGCGATCTTGAAGCTCGAGAAGGGCCCTCTGCTCATCTCGGGCGGCTCGCGCTTCAGCCCGCAACACCTCATTGGCCGCTTCCAGCTCCTGGACAGAGTCCTCATGGGTATTCAAACGACCCTCTGTCATAGTCGCCACCAACTTTAGCCGGGACACCTCTGCGGCAAGAAGATCGTGCTCCTCCCCGGCACGAGCAACTTCAGCAGCGCACCACACCTCCACCGACCGAAGACTCTCTTCGAGCTCGGTAGCGCTATCGCGCTCGACCTTAAGCGCCTCCTGCACCCGCCGAGATACTTCCCCAGCGTCTTCCCGCGCCGCGGCTAGGGCCGCTTCCGCCGCCACGGCACGAGCTTCCACCTCCACGGCCTGAACTGCGGCCACGAGAGCCTCTTCCATCTCGCCGTGCATGGCTTCGACCCGTCACCGCCAGAGCGCACCATCCGCCATCACGGCCTCTTGTGCGGCCTCCTGCTCAGCCTCGATGGGACCCTACCCGAACTTGGTCCGCCCTTCGACTCGAAGCGGCGCCAAGGTCGTCGTCCCAAAATCGGCCTCCACCTCGACAGTGACGGCCGGGCAGCATATGTAGTTGCGCATCGTCGGCAGGAGGAAGTAAGCCCCGGAACCCCAACGCCTTTTGTGGTTCGGGTCAAGCTCGTTCTCCCGGGCTATGTCCTCCGGCCGAATCGGGAGAATTCTCTCCGTCCCCACAGACATAGCGATTGGCAGCCGCAACAAAAAAAAAGAAAAAAATCCCATGGTCAGCCCGGGACATACAACATTAGAAGAAGGGAAGAAAGGCTAAGAGCACGGCAACTTACGGGCAAGGTCGATGTCGGTCTCCGCCGACACAGCGTCCACGAGCTTCCCGTCTATCATCAGCCGATGCTTCTTCGGTGCCAGCTGAGTGTCCCGCGTCCCAGCGGAATCCCGGTCCCGGGAGCCCTTAGCCCGGACCGGGTCTGGAACGGAAGCGGGTGCCTGGGGGTGCCGACCTCCTGGTCGCAGATGACAGCCGGGGCGGCCGTCCCGCGCTGACAACTTTATCCCGCCGGGAACCCCCGGTCCGCTTCCCTTGAGGCGGTTGCACGCCTGCAGCCTGCCCCTGGTGCGCCTGGTGCGGGCTTGCACAACCATCGCCCGCCGAGTTTGCTGAAGGGGCGACCCCCGAATCCACCACCAGCGCCAAGGAGCCGGGCCTGGCTTCTTCGTCCTCTCCCTCCTGCGGGCAAACCAGGGAAGAATCATTACACGCCCGGAGAGAACCACCCAAGAGCGCAGGGCCCATAGAAGTTCGCACCTTGTCGCCCTCCTGGAGGACATTTCGAATACCCTAGCCAGACGACTCGTTGTGATTTGTGGGCAACAATAGCCCCACGACCCGGGCTACCTCGGCCCCGAGCAAGGCTGCAGAGAAGAGGGGGAACATTAGAACACGCCGAAAGGAAGATCGAGCGAAGATTAAAGGTCGAGAAAGACTTACGAGAATTGCCCTCATGGGTGAGCTTGTCCCACCCACGGATGCTGAAGAAAGGGTGAACCCGCTTCTGCATCGGGCTCACCCGATTCCTAACGAAATTGGCTCCGATGTCGTAGCTGTTCAGTCCTTGTTTGGCCAGTTTCCGGATCTTGGCCGCGGAGACTGCCTCCGCCGACCTTAACGCGGGGCGCCGCAGCGTCAGCTTCCCAGGGTTCTCGTTCGAGAACCAAAGCCCGCACTCCCCGAGCTTCTTGGCGTAGTACCACAACGACACCCACCCGCCGACGTTCTCCTTGGCCTTGAACGTCGGCTACATGGGCTTCATGTCGCGGCACAGCTTGAAGTAGGCGCACCCGTCGTGTCGTCCCCGCCGGTTGTGGTGAGCTCGTAGAAGTTGAGGAAGAGGCTCACCGTCGGCTCGACGTAGACGTACACCTCGCAAAGGTGTGCGAAGATCACCAATGATAGGATCGAGTTGGGATTGAGGTTCACCAACTTGATCCTACACTGGGCCAGGATGGCGGAGAGGGAGTCGGACTCCGAGACCCGGAATCCGTGGATGCCAAAGAGCTCGAAGGAGACAATCTCGTCATCCTCGGGCACCGGGATCACCTCCGTACCGGCTGCCCTCCAGCCGCCGACATCAATAAAGCCGGCCGCAGTCATTTCCTTCAGGGTCTCCTCGGAGGTGAGGCTCTAGGTGAAGGGCGCCATTGGTGGAAGTAGAACAGAGAGCAGGAACGATGGAGAGCGAGAAGCTTGAAGGACGAGAAGGCGAGAGCACGGAGAGGACAAGAAGGCGTAAGGGGGAAAAGAAAGCGGCGAGAGGAAACAAACTGCGTCTTATAACCGACGTGGGGAGGCAAACCGTCGTCTGTCCGCCGAAGGCACGGAAACCAAAGGAAAGACAGCGGCGCACATAACTGCGCTCGGTTGGAATTCCCGCCGGAACCAAGGCTGCGCGCGTGAGGCGCAACGATTCGTTGAAAGGTAGTTACCAGAAAATCTCTGAGCGGGACATTCTATCCCACTCGAGGCTCTGGGGCTAGCTGTCGGGGAAAGTACACAGTCCATTTACCTGTCTTTGGCCCAGCAAAATACCCGCGCGAGCTTCACAAGCTCGCGCCCGAGCTTGGCAAGCTCGTGTTCAAGCTTCCCCACTCCGAAGCCCGGGCCGCTAGGCTCCCCGAGCTTCCGAAGCTCGTGGCGGAGCTCGGGCCCCAACGCGGACTATGCCGCACCGTGCGCAGGACTCCGCGTACCCCGTATGTCGCCGCGTGTTAAATGCGACCGTAGTACCAATGCTTGCCTACCACAACAACTGACGGGTTGGTGGCCGGTCGTGTCAACGGCTAGCCTGCCCGTTCGTCCCCAAAGAGAAAGACATGTATTGCTGTGTAGCGGTTGGAGCGCTGAGCCTAGCGATTGGAAAAGTACGCCAAATATCCGGCGGGCCCTGTGGGCCCGCCACGCCACAGCACGACAATAAGGAAGAATACAACCAGTAACCAGAAGATATTACAACGCTTCAGAACGAACCAAAGTCAGACTACAGTGGCCGAGAGCCGCCTATAAAAGGAGGGCACATGCCACAACCAAGAAGGGGAGGCAGACGCGCGAAGCAACAGCACTCAGCCACCATAGAATAGGAGTACTTACACTTGTGTAGAATCTTTAGTTCTAGGTGATAGTTCTTTGCATTTAGTGACTGTAGGAACAAACATAGTGCCTTGAGCACTTATTGTATTCGAGCCCGGGCTTCCCAAAGCCCGGCCTCACCCCTTGTACTCGTTTAAGCTCAATACTGAACGAGGACTGGACGTAGGGCAGTGGAGGTCCGAACCAGGATAAAAACACCCGCGTCAGCATCCGACACTCAACCCCCGACTACATCCTTCCCTCGGCAGCGCCCAATGGCTTCGGTCGAGGGGGCAAGGCCACTCTCGAGTCTCGCACACCCCTTCCTTGCATATTAGCCTGCGGAGGCTCGCCTCCCAGACGCCGACAGTGGCATATAAGGGAAGTCGAAATTCGAAAGTGCTAACTCTGAATGGCAAATAAGGGTTTTACTCTTCTTGTAACAAATCCCAAGCTAATAATATACACAGAAATTAAGCGACATATTAAGAAGACCAGCATGACCTAAAAATTATTTCAAAGAAAATTATTTGTTTTATTAGATCCAATTGACTTGTCTCCATTCTCCGAGAGTATCATCAAGTGTATATGCACTACTACAGAACACTACATCAGTGCCGGTTCGGAACTGGCATTGCTACCGGTTTTTGAACCGGCACTGCGTAAACAACAGTGATAACCCAGGAAACCAACAGTGGTATGGACTATCACTGCCGGTTCTCAACTATCACTGCTGGTTCTTGAAAACACACAAATTTAGCTTAAAAATTGGTTAAAAATAGGAAAAATATATTTTCTGCCCGGAATCTATATCCTATTATCTACCACCTGCTATAGGTTATTAGGACTAGGGGTGAAAATAGTACGGATAATTTTCGACCGACCGACCGACCGAACCACTGTGGATATCCGTATTTACTAAAATACGGATATCCGTAGTGGTCCGAGTATGTATCCGTGTCCAATATGAATTATACGTATTCGATCTGTATCCGATCCGTATCCGATGGAAAATATCCGGAAGTATCCGTAGGGAATTATCCGAGCTTTTTACGGATAGTATCCTATGGATATTATCCGAATACTAAAAGTTATGTTATAAGCCATATTTGTAGCTTATTTCTCCAATAGACTTGACTCGATTCTGTTACCCCATGCACATATTATTCATGCTTCTATCACTTTTTATAGTTTTATTAATGAAATATCATAACATTACTATGCAATTAGCTATGTATAAATCATATGTATCGACATATATTTTATCGGTCATAAACTATCAATGTCTCATATTATTTAAGTTTATTTATTTGTTGCACACATGATATTTATTTAGTTTGTCAATCAGTTTGTGATTATACGTATTGTCCGAAAAATATCTGTTCCGATGGCTATCCGATCATAAGTTATCCGGATCCGTCCGAATATTATCCATATCCGTATCCGACACTATCCGTGTCCGAATCCGTATCCGACACTATCCATATCCGAACCGTATCCGGAAAAAACATATGGATACGGATACAATATGAGCAGTATCCGATCCATATCCGATCCGTTTCATCCCTAATTAGGACACATTATGGCTCGTTATGGCTCAGCTCCTCCCATGGCGGCTGGCCGCGTGGCTCGGTGCTTGCAGCCAAGGTTGGCTTGCCCTCTTCCTATGGACGTAGCCATTACTATTATTATTATCGAACGAAGAGGGTGCAACCATATATTCCAGGTGGCTTCCTCCTAGTGATCTTAGACCGTGGTTCACCCATCCAATGAACGAGTGGTAGGAGAGGCACTGTGTCTGGTGGTTGTCCACGGCTTGAGGGGCCCACGTGGGAGGCCGGCAGCGCTAAGCCTTCGAGCCGATGCGAGCCAGCACCCAATCCGCTCTGAGCTCCCTCACTGCACTTCACGGGGGCCATTAGCCCATACGTGGCCCTTTCCACTTCGACAGAGTCGTCATCAGAATTTGGATGTATATCATCTAATTATAAAACATGTTTATGTAGCAATTTTTATTTGCATTTAATCATACATTAGTATCAGTTGATGTTAATTTTTTGGGAGCTACTTCGCATCGGAAGTCCGATCCAAAACAAAAAATTAAAATGGAACGTGTTTTTGAAACGCGAACAGTGAACTATTGAAATAAAGTTTAAGTACTGTTGAAACATATTGCGTCAACCTGTGAAATATTTGTTATTCAGAGATGTTTCAATCCAAACGAGTGATGTTTCCTGTGAAAAGTGAGCAATGTTTCATAAGAGCAAACACAATGTTTCAACAGTTATTCAAAATTGTTTCAATACATACGAGCAATGTTTCACATAAGTAAACAAAAATGTTTCAGGTATTTTTGCGGGGTGTTTCACAAAGGCAAACAAAATATTTTAGATGGCAAATGAAACTATTTCAGATGAGCAAATAAAATGTTTTGGAGCAAAAATCAAAATATTTCATGAGAGCAAACAAAATGATTGACATGTGTTTACTGATGTTTCAAAAGCACATGAGAAATGTTTCAGAGCAAAAATCAAATTGTTTCAATCCATCCGAACAAATGTTTCACAAGAGTGAAACAAATGTTTTGTATATGTATTAATGATATTTCAAACTCGCGTGAGTAATGTTTCAGGATAAAATTCGAGAAAACATCTTCTTCAAATCCAATCATCTTCTTCTTCAAATCCTGCGAAGCCCCGCTACCGGCTCATGCTCATTGGATCTAGCTGCCGAGCTCACCAAACAAAGCAGTAACAAGAGTAGAAATAGGGAATAGAGAGAGAGGAGGAGAGATGGGGAGCCATCAGAGAGTGGCTGGTTAGGAGAGATAGGAAGCCATGGGAGAGAGTGGCTCTTCTGCGAGCGGCAAGCCCCGTTGGATCGGTAGAGAGAGTAGCATGTGGAAGCAGGCTGCACTGGTTAAGCCATAACGGTGTGGTCGACAGTGATAACCCAGGAAACCGGCAGTAGTAAGGACTATCACGGTTGGTTCTCAACTATCACTGCCGTTTTTTGAAAACACACGAATTTAGCTTAAAAATTGGTGTAAAAAATAGAAAAAAATATTTTTTATGCCCAGAATCTATATCCTAATTATCTACCACCTGCTATAGGTTATTAGGACATGTTATGGCTCGTTATGGCTCAGCAGACCAGCCACATGCTACTCTCGAGAAACATATAAAAAAATATTCAAGAGCCTCGCGTGGTCGACAGGAGCTAATAAAGAAAAGCACACCCTTACATGTCGAAAAACACATAAGGGCGCACTGGTTAACGGAGTTGAGCTCGCCGCTGATCACCCGCGTGGTCGCGGGTTAGATCGCCACGAGCTCGTCCTTTTTTTTCAAAAAACTATCTGTCGCGACAGTTTTACCATGGACTGTCGAGACAGCTCCTTGGTAGCCCAAGCAGATCGGCTGGGCCGCCTGTGTGTGCCAGGTAGGCCAGTCCAACCTGTATCGATGGTCTGATCCTCGGCTGTCAAGAGTGCTTGTGTTTTGACAAATTTTTCCAAATTCATTCTTGTGGTGGCCTATACAGCTTGTAACCATGAACCTAGGCAATGCAATGTTTAGGAAAGTAGCTATTATAGATTTGAATTGTTTAAATTTAAAATGATTTTCATTTAGTAAAGTATAAGACGAGTATATGTGTCTTAAGCATGAAATTGTTTTGATTTAACTTGAAATGTTCAAATTCTTCAAAAATTAAAGGAAAATTCAAGTTTTGAACATGGCACCGCATAGAGTTTGAATTGTTCAAATGGTTTGGCATGATTCGTGTGGCGGTGGGATGAAACCGACAAATTTAGAGGGGATTGTCTCGGAACATCTATAGACACTGAACCCGCATGTGACTCGATCAGGACGACTAGAAAAGGTTCGATAGTTCGGAAACTCAAAATTTTCTGGAACTTTGTGATGCATGCTAATTCACATATGGAGCAATATAATCGAACGTTATTGTCAACATAATTGATATATCATTTTAGAAAATTCAAAACAACCGGGGTTGACCAAGAAGGGGGCTGTCGAGTCAAACATCTGTCTCGATGGCTGTAGGGAGAACCGTCGAGACAGATGGCACTCTATCGACGGTAGTCAACGAAATCTGTCGAGAGAGGGTTCTCTTGACGGCTAGGCCAAAACTAGCCCTCGACAGAGATTTCTCAATGGTAATTCATGAAGCCGTTGAGAGAGACCTACCCACCCGCACACGGTAGGCCTAACCTCTTTTCACCAAGCATGTGCCTCGACGGTTCGGTTTGGGCCATCGAGATAGCCCCATGGATGCTAGGGTTTTGGCCCGATTAGTCTGTCTCGACGTCTGCTGGTGTCGCCACCGCCGCCGCCTCAACTTCCTCCGTGCCGCTAGCCACCTCGGTTGCCGGCCGTTGCCGTCTTCCACCGCACCCCGCGTTGCCTCGTCCCACGTCGCCGTGCCCTCGCCGCTGCCCAGCGTAGCTTGCCCCCCTGCCGTCGCCGCTCTCGCGCCCGCCACCTCCGCTTGTGGCGCCGCTCGCCGTTGTTGGAGGAGAGGAGGAAGAGGAAACGAGAAGGAGCAGGAGGAGGAGGAGGAGCCGAGGCCACCGGGAGAAGAGAAGACGAGGAGCCGAGGCTGCCACTGCCGCCGAGGTGAAAGGAGGAGGAGCTGGGAGAAGAAGAAGGAGGAGGAGGAGGAGGAATGGAGGAAGGACCTTGCTGCCAGCACCCACCATAGCTGTTGTCACCACTGCCACTGAGGTAAATTTTGCGCCTCTTTTTTTTGAATTTTCGGAGATTAGTCTCTACGACCACTCATGCGATCGAGACTAATCTCCTTAGTTAAGTGCATGCCTAATTAGCAATTAGCTAAAAATTACGTAAATTTTGTAAATTTAATAGAAATTGTGACAAATAGTTATAATTCGATAGAAAATGTTAGAAATTGTGACAAATTAGTACGAATTGTTATAAATTGATACAAATTGATATAAAATGCTATAAATTGGTACAAATCGATAGAATTTGCTAGAATTTGATAGAAATTGCTAGAATTTGCAAGGATTTGATAGAATTTATAAGAATATCATAGAATTTGCTAGAATTTCATAGAATTTGCTTGAATTTGCAAGAATTTGATAGAATTTGTAAGAATTTCATAAAATTTTCTAGAATTTCCTAGAATTTGATAGAATTTGATAGAATTTGCTATAAATTGGTAGGATCGGCTAGAAATTTGTTTTATTTGCTAGAAATTTCTGTATATTGCTCGAATTTGCTATGAATAGATACAGATTGCATGCGATTGCTACAAAACAGTATAAATTGTCATGAATTTTTTTATTTGGTATAAAATGTCACCGAGCCGTACGTCACCTGTTTGGGAATGTCACAGACCGTAAGGATGTTGGACGGTGATTCGTCCGGTTCTATTACGAGAGTGGAAAGCGTTCCCGAACTATCTAGTGGACTGCTACGATTGGCATCCCAGCGGATAGCCTGCGAATACCGGTTTGGGTATGGCGCGTTATGGTACCTATGGTTTTTGAGACGAGATTTCGACGTCAGGATCCTATAAGGTTTTTCGGTGCATAACAAAAGTGTTGGGGAGCCAAAAATGGCACCCTGACCATCTTTGCATTAGGGGTACTTTAGGGTTATGCTGTCGAAATTTCGTCTCGTCTCCATAGGTCCCACAACGGTTATAATCAAACCGCCATTCGTGGGTGGGTTTAGAAGCCCCCAAGCCTTGTGTAACCTGATCTGTATATGGATTGAAGAGGAATGGAAGAAGACAGGAGTTGGATGTACGATAGTTGGCGACAGAATGGACAACACACCGGTGAATGGTACAAGAAGACTCTTGAATTCGTGTGTCATGCTTTCGAGGCGATCTGCGATAGGTAAACAGCTGTGTCATGTGTCGTGGGGTCGATGAGGTCGAATACTACGGCATCATCAAGGAGATAATCGAGCTGGTCTTCGATGGAAGCAAAGAGCTCTCGTTAGTTTTGTTCCGTTGTGATTGGTTTGACCCTACTAATGGCGTACGACACCGAGATGAGCTTGGCTTAGTCGAGATCAAACATAGCTCTGGACTTAAAGGGTTCGAACCATTCATTCTTGCTAACCAAGCCGAACAATTCTACTACCTACTATATCCATGTACCGCAAAGAAAGAGTTAGAGACATGGGGAGTTGTGTACAAGGTTCGACGCCCAGGAAGATTGCCTGTACTGACAGCCAATGACTATTAGGGTTCATTCAATGAAGCCGGTGATGGGCCGATGCAAGAAAAGCGCCTGAAGGGGGAAATTGTGATTGACATTGGCCTAGGCCTAGATGGACTAGACGCCATAGTAGAGGACGATGTCGAAGAGGAACGTGATGCAAAGGATGAAACCGATGACGTTGAACCGTCAATGGACGATCTAAATGATGTTGATTTAAATTACTTCTAGTGGATAGTGTTGGGGAAGGGTAGGCTACGCTAGCATAAATCAAAAATTTTCTACCGCGAACACCCAAGATCACATGAAAATAGAGGATCATGGATCGTTATCCTTGACACGCAGAGGCAGCGGAAGCAAAGTCACACGCGTCGAGGAAGTAGTCGTACACACCGAACACCTCCTCCTCGCCGGTAGTCAAACGTCCCCGAGCAACGCCGGACAGCACGTGGTCGTAGCCGAACACCGTGAGGTCGTCGTGGTCGTTATCATCGAAGGTTCCACCGATCAGCACGTCCACGTGCGGCAGCGCCTCTAAAGGTATCCACACGTTCGGGGAAGGAATGCTGCGTGGGGTGTGCTGGCACCTCACCACGCGGCTAGGGTTTCGGGCGAGTGGGAGGGGCACGACGGCTAGGGTTTGGTGAGAGCTCGTCTATACCACATGCCCGCCATCCCAAGCCTCCCCTTTTATGGATGCACTAGTGGGCTCTTGTCCAGGCCCACTAGGACTCTAATTCCTACGCAGATCGTATCCGCGTGCAAACTCTTCTTCTAATGGATCAAATCCACTAAATAAGTTCCAACCGGTTAAGTGTGTGACCCACTAGGTTCATGTGCAAGTCGGCCGTGAATCCGAAAAGTCCCTTTCCAATCCACAGATCAATAGTGGTACCTAGCTAAACATATTGACCCCTGAATGTACAGAATGATCTCATCGGCTGAACCCTAATACACTCAACATACCGATCCATTTGCCACACGATACCAGTCAAGCTCAAGGCGAGATACGTGCCACCCTTGTAATAGCTCGACCATTCACTCATCAATATGATGGATATAAATATCATGATTAACTCTTTAATCATATCAGCACGATCGTGCGCTTTCCTTATCCATCCATACCGAGGGGCCTGGAGATATCTCTCCCATTATCGAGAAGAGGCAAATTCCATCTTGATCAATCACATCCCTACGCCATGCTTCGTGGCATACCCAGTAGTTATCTTTATAACTACCCTGTTACGGTGTAGCGTTTGATAACACCAAAGCATACGACTCCACAAGTTTGGTCTCCATGATGATCTCAAGTCTAAGGACTATATAGGTGTACCACTCAAGACTACACGCTAATGACACTTTGTAGATAACAATCTCAGCAGCGTCTCAAAGTAGGTCTATCCAACCACCCATGTTCTCTAACATGTGTCCACATTATTGATTTGATATCTCCATATCTATGATATGTGAAACAATACCATCAATCAATAAATATGCTGATCAAATCATTGCCGCTCCTCGTAATGATATGGACCAGGGATCGTTTAGAATAATATCACAATGACAATGTGTCTCACAACCAAATTGTATTTGATGAACAAAGTCGTGACATTAATTCATGGAACCGATAAGCAATGTTATCATAAGTACATGAACAAACACGTTACACAATCATCGTATGATGTCTCTAGGGCACATTCCCTTCAGATAGTACATATACACTTAAGTTATTTGTATATCTGCTTGATTTATTTGCTAGAATTTGATAGAATTTGCTATAATTTGGTAGAATTTGATAGAATTTGATAAAATTTCATGGCATATGCACTTAAATTATTTATATATCTGCTTGATTTATTTAAATGTTACTAGCTTTCCATTTATATATGTGCTTGATTTTTAATTGTGTTACTAACTTTCTATTTATGTGCAAGATGCCTCGATCTCGACGACAATTTGTCGAGACCCCCGTGATGGACGAGGAGTTGGATGACCTGATGGAGGAGTACGAGGAGTCGCAAAGCTCCGGACAAGGCACCCAGGCGCAGAATCTGGCCAGGGGACTGGGCAGGAGTTGGTGCCCACTAAGGGGTCCGAGGCCAACCAGGCAAGTGGATCGCAGGTAGCTAGGAAGAAGAGGGGCCAGATAAGGTCCCCAGTGCACCGACGGACCCTACCTCGAGGATCCCCATTGTGATCGATGGGGATAGGTACGTTTAAAAGCCTTGCTTCAATATCAGATTTTCATATGTAAAATAGTTAACACACTTTCAATCTTTGTAGCAACATGTCGACAATGGATGTCTCGTTGAAGAAGCAGCCGCGCTACACGCTAGGGGTTTGGTCCACAAGTTTTACCCTAGCATGGTGACTGTGGACGACATCACCAGGCCAGCGTATAGCTGGGAGGACTACAAGCTTGTCCCCATGGGACCTCGACCGCCGCCGCCCATTGCCTAAGGGATTTCTAGGTAGGTCTATCTAATCGACTTTACTTTTTGATTTGTCATCATGTTGCTAATGTACTTCGTTTGTGAAATTTCAGCTTAGGTACCGTCCCCATACGGGGTTGACTGAGGCAGACTTCGAGCCCGTCCTGGACAAGAACACAAAGCAAAAGGTCCAGGACTTGATGTAAGGCGCTCGTATCGCGGCGGTGGAGGAGTTCTATAGGTAAGCAATTATCACTATAAATCTTGTAAATTGGTATTTACTTTTTGTATAGTTGTGAATTGCCTGTACATTTCAGGAGAGAACGCCAGGAGCGGATCAACACCTTCGAGGCCCATAGGACGTACTTGCAGGCAGACGAGTACGCCCGGGGCCTAAGCAGCCCAGCACCTAGCATGTGATGGACCCCCACGCGCAAAAGAAGATGGTAAGTGTCAACGAAAACTTTTACCCTTAGTAGATTTATAGCTTTTCTTAGTTTAACTTGAAACAACGCAGGATCGCTACCGTGAAGCATACACTCAGGAGCACAGCGCGGACAGCTTCCGGGAAGATGCGCCCCTCGACCCAGTAGTGATCCACAAGCACCTGGGGGGCAAGGCGCACAGGAGGCTGGTGATAGGAGGGGATCACCTCAGGTGAGCTAATTAATATCTAACGTATCATTTGTTTGAAACCATTGATTTCAAAAACTGACCACGGTCTTTAATCTTAATTATAGGTCGCATGATTACATGCCCGAGGTCCAGGCCTCTTAGGGCGCCACCGAGAGCTGGCGCGAGTTTGAGGCCTAGGTCCGCAGGGAGAGAGGATGAGGGAGCAGCAGCAGATGATAGAGGTGCTACAGGTGAGCCTGAGGACGGAGCAGGAGGAGCGGCGACAGCGTGAGGAGGAGCAGAGGCGGGCACAGGAAGAGATGATCTCGAGGATTCTCGCATTGGAGGCGGCGTCGAGACTTGCTGGGGTAAGTGATCACGACACCTTATTTTGTTTCTTTCGACCGTACAAGTCTTTACCTAATGTGTCGCAAATATGTAGGCCTCGTTGAGCCATCCGCCGCCTGGTGCTGCTTCGGGATCGATCGCTCCAGCTCTGGCTCGGGACGACGAATTCGACGAGGGAGACGACGGGTCTGGGAGCACGCCGATGGACTACAAGCGCTTCTTACAGTACGACCTGCCACCCTCTAGACTTGTGGATGGATTTGTTTTGCTTCATATGTGATTGTGCATGCATACATATGATGGATGGACATGGTTTGGTTATATTTTGTGTTATATTGCTTGAAAATGTGATTATGGATTAATATGTGTGCAATGCGGGGGGAATTATGAAATGCTCGGGCTGTTTTGGGTTTGCAGGTGCAGCAGGTGCAGCAGTTGCTGCTGGGGCAGCAGTAACTACTAAATTCTGATTTTGTTTAGCCATTTTAGCAGTTTTTTTTGGTTGGAATTCAATTATTCTCGACAGCCAGGCCTAGGCTGTCGAGACAGAGGGGGTCCGAGAACCCCTACTGGACCCAAACTCTCTCGACGGCTAGTCCGCCGTCAGGAGAGGTCGGCCCAGCGATATCCCGTGGTCCCCTCTCTTGATCGCCCCGAGATCGCATTGTTGTCGAGAGAACTGACCCTAGGTCCCGTTGGAGTTGCCTCTCTCGACTGCCTCTGGGCCGTCAAGAGAGAGGAGACGGAGCCGTTTGACGGCCAACGGGTCGTCTCTTGGCCTCGCTCAGCGGCCGCTTGGTTAGCTGTCGAGAAAATCTCTATCGACAGCGGTTCTCTCTCGACTACTGTTTGTCGAAGGCCGGCCATCAAGATTAAGCTATCTCGACGGTTTCTTGATCTGTCTCGACGGTTTTGGCTATCGAGAAATCCTGCCATTCCTGTAGTGGCATCACGGCTAAAATTAGATCATAATTTTTTGGGCCTTCAGATCATGCACGATTTTGTGCCAGGCTTTCTTATTGCTTCTTTTTTTCCAGCATATACATGTTTCTTCTTCATTAAATACTTTTCTTCTGCCTGAAATTTTTTTCTTTACTTCTAGCACAGTATTTCTGGTGGCGGATTAGTTCGAGTTTGGCTCATTTCATTTCTTTATCCCGAACAAGTGTCATTAGGTTTAACCACACATTCGGTGACCAAAATTGACCGGCAACGGAGGAACCAAGTCAAACCCAAACTGACCGCCAAGTTCCCCTTACTATTTCACCTGCCACAGTCCTGGATCAGGTGGGTAAGTTTACAGTTCTTTACTTCCATGTACCTATGATCCGAAAGCTCCTTCAAACTACTTGGCAGCTCAATCTTTTTGTATGAGGTTATATACTGCAATAACATCAGTTGATCGGTGATCAGGTCTGTGTATAATGGCCGAGATGGTTAGTTCTGCTGTCGTTCAGGAGACAGTTAACCAAGTCGTATCTAGTGTGCTCAACAAGTACGAGGTACGGAGGTAATATCAAGTGCAGAGGAGCACATGGAGAGGCTGGAGATGGCACACATCAAGTTGGAGGCCGCACTGGAGGTATCTGAGAAATGGCATATCACTGATGCATCATTGGTGCGTTGGCAGAAGAAGCTGAAGCATGTTGCTAAAGAGTGTGATGAAACTCTGCAAAAATTCAGGCAGCATCTCTTGGAACAAGAGGTGAGGAATTCCTCGTCCTTTCCTAAACGAATTGCCCATGCTACCAAGTCATTCATATCCTCCATCTTTTACGGCAATGGCCAGGAGTTGAGTAGATTTACAGTTCGAAGGTTTGAGTGGCTTGCCGATAGCGCTAGTGAGTTTTCGCGATTCGTGGAATTAGGAGGGACACCACATTATTACACCTTCTTACACCCTCTCATCAGCCACCTTCTTGCTGGCAATACATTAAAGTATAAATCAGTACGGGGAAGTAAACACCATTTATTTTTTATACGGCCCTATAATATTGCTGTTGCAGAGTGCAGAACAGAGGCTATGTTAGTCTTTGCTTACAAAGATGCTTGTGCGCCAGAGGATAATTTTTACCTTAGTATGATGCTACGGCTTTCAGAGAGCACAGACATAGTTGGCATTATAATTAAATGTTTGCAATTGTTTACCCCTCATTTTAAGCCTATAGCTGAAACTGTTAGGAAAGAACATACTCAACTATCCTCACAAGACTTCTCCTGGGTGCCATATCCTTCCTCAAGCAATACAGAACATTGGGACAACCTTCACAACATTTGTACTCAATGGCTTCGTCCGAACCCACTATGTTGTAAGCAACAAAATCTGCACAAGAGTTATGGTAGTGAGAATATAGACATGTTAAAACTATCTGATACGTCCCTAGAACCTGTTATTCACATCTACTTGGAGTACCACGTCTCACCGAGTGGGTATCATAAACACCGGACAACCACGCAAAGAAAAAGAAGTTCTCCAAAAGATTTTTCACACCTGAAACTTGGACTCTTGTTTATACCCCATGGCTCTTCAGAAGGCCTATTGCCTGCCGTTAAGAGTTCTACGATAGAATTGGTTAATGGTGAGGAACAACATTACTTGCATACAAACATTACCTTGCAACAGCTAGACAAGATCATGCTGCCAAAAGTGATAGATTATCTTCACCAGAATGATGAAGCGACGGCGTATCAAATGCTTTGGAAGTCCAAACATGGTAGCGCATACCTTCATGTTGACAAGAAAAGCATGCCCATAACAACGAAACGAAGAACCATTCGAGGAGTTAAGAAGGAGAGTCCGATATATGGGATATGTGACTTCTTCAACTCATGGGGTGCGCATGCACCTGTTCAACTGCAGGGCTCAATCAATGACTGGATTTCTGAAAGAAAAGGATGCACGATTGAGAATGACAGGAAATGGAGTATTCTAGGGAACAATCTCATATTTTAGGGGGTTAATTTCTTAATTAGTTAAAAAATATCAAGTATATGTCCTACATTAGGAGTTTATGTAAGTGAAAAGCATAATCCAGTTCATCACACGTGCTGTTAGTGACATGGTATTCAAATATTACACAGCAAATGTTTTGTACATCCTCGGTTATTGTATTTGAATTTAATTTTACATGAATTGGTAATGTAATTATGTTGTGTACCATGAAAAACGGATGGCAATATGTTTTGTATCTCACCCTATTGCCTGCTGCTTCATATATCCAAACATTTCTCTTCTATCGTTATGTATATCCAGCGTATTTAATTTATTTGATCACTTTGATAGGTACACCCTTTCTGGGGTTTAAACTGTATTACTTTAGGATGTTCTCAAGAGAAAAAGACAGGCAGTTATATTTTGATTTCATCCTAGAATGGTGAGGAGAGCAATGCTGGTAATGACATGGTTTTCAAGTATCAAACAGAGATGTCCAGCGTGCAGCATCGCCTTTCGCATGTGTATTTATTTTTATGTACCATGAGCTACTAAAATTGAACAGAATTATAAAATCTCGTCACATTGACTGTAATTCCATTAATTTATCTGTTATCATCACTTACATCCAATGCACCTTTTTTTTTACTGAAAATTCTGGATTTGATACCCTCTGTTAGGTTGAGCTTTAATTATCTGTTATAATTATTTCAAGAAACATGGAAACACAACTAATACTGCTACTACTATTGTGACACTACAAAGCCATCCATGCATTACAAAAGATATAGAACACAAAAGTGAACGAGTAAATTCCTTATATGTCACTGGGAGTTAGTCCTTTCCCTGATATACCATCACAAATTTCCACTTCCCTTATATGACATTGTCTCTTAAACTTCTTCCCCTATATGCAATTGTTGACCAGCCAGCCCACTACAGGAAACGGCAAGAATTTTGATGGCCCGCGAATGTCTCGACGGCCAAAAGAAAGCCATCAGGACTAATTAGTTTTTATCGACGGCCACCACACAGCCGTCGGGTATATTAAGTACTCTCGACCGCTCGAAATAAACCGTCGAGGGTACAGGCGTCGCGAGCTGTGGACGAACGGAGCGGTGACGCCATGAGTTAGTCTCGACGGCCGCCTAGAAGCTGTCAAGACAGGCTTGTCTCCGGACTTGCCTGAAGACAGTCTATCCCGACAGCTTCCAGGGCGCCGTCGAGAAGTCATATATTTTCCAGAAAATTAAAATCAATTGGAAAACAAACTGGAAAAAATATTGAAACTACAAAAATTCATAAATTTTGCAGCATTATATTATTTGTAAGGACTAACTTATAGAAATAGAAAAAATTGGTGGAATTTGACGAGATGAATTTTTTGTTGTGCTAAGATAGTAATAATGGCACTAATATTTTTGTATAAAAAAATATTGACTAAAGAATTAGGGAAATTTTTGAAAAATGTATTGTAGTTATATTAGTGTTTCACATCCAAAATATGGTTCCGGGTGTTGTACGCGGTGAAGTAGAGTCACCGAAAGTTGTACCTGTGACGGAGCTACGTAAAGACAATTATGCCCTTGCCTTTTTAATATGCTATAAAATAGAAAAATTCATAAAAAAAGAAGATTAATAAAATTATGAAAAACAAATTTCTATGGATTCAGAAAATTAGGTGTGCGCCAAGTGAAATTTAAAAATTTTGGGACGTAAATTTTATTTAAAATTGATGGTACCGTATCTTATGAAAAAGGGAGCAAAACATAGAAAATACAGATAATTGTTAATAATTGTAAAATATTGACAACAAGTAGAATATGATTTTACATAAATTTAGAAATTTAAATCACTCAATTTGGAGTTAAAATGTAGGAGATATAATATTTCAAAGTTTTAAAACTAGAAATTACGAAAGGGGTATTTTGGACAATAGCCAAAGCTTTCTAATGGTTGATCCTAATGGAGCTAGACGGTGGCATAGAGGAGAAGAAGTTCCAGAGATGATGGCATATAAGGGAAGTCGAATTTCGAAAGTGCTAACTCTGAGTGGCAAATAAGGGTTTTAATCTTCTTGTAACAAATGCCAAGCCAATAATATACACAGAAATTAAGCGACACATTAAGAAGACCAGCATGACCTGAAAATTATTCCAGAGAAAATTATTTGTTTTATTAGATCCAATTGACTCGTCTCCATTCTCTGAGAGTTTCATCAAGTGTATATGTTTCATTTGTTGCACTCTTGCACAAACAAAGACTTGCTTGGTTCCGTATATATACCGAAAACTGTGTTGTGCTCACACTCAAACATCCGCGTTACTGACCAAAGCCCGGAACGATGAGAGGAGGATGTCACTGTTAGACTTCGTTGTCTAAGGTACACAGCGAAAGCGAAACCGACGCCATCGGCCGGTTATTGACGGTGGTGCCTAAGAGAGATGAGTTTGGTGGCACAAGAAAATGTCATTTTGATAGATCATATAATGAGAAATTGACAAATTTTATATTTGCAATTAGTGTGTGTTGTCTCTAGATTGTAAACAGGAAGTCAAGCATGTGTCGTGGATCGATGCGGTGGACCAGTCTGCCAAAAACAGGTATATATCCACGGATGATTTGACAGTGAGTTTTGGTTCATGGAAGGTGCCCCACGGACCATCAGTCCGCCGGGGGGCATGTGCACTGTGGACTGGGTCCGTGGCACGGCTGCTGGATGCATGTGCACCGTAGACCAGGTCGCGCAGGCCGGTCCACGGCCTGCGCTGTCTACTGAAATTTGGATTTTTAGAGATCTTTTAATATTTGGATAAAAAGGTGTTCTATATAAAAGTTGTAGAGAATTTAGAGACACGTCTTTTTCTTGTTGTTAAGTCTTTCATTTGAGCAACCGATGAATTTATAAAAATTGATTTGTGTCACTGCTGTGCTTGCACTTAAATGAATTTGGGACTTTGTGATGGAATTTGTAATAACATTGATTTGCACCGCTGCTAATGTCGATTTGATGATGGTGTGAGGTTGTGTAGGTGCCTATGGAGTAATGAAGTTGAGATATATTTGTTTCTGGAGAAATGGTTTGCCTGTCTCATGTGCGCAGGTGACCGGAGTGGATCGACGTCAGCGAAGGGGATAGAGGACGTGGATGGGTGTCCACGGTCCAGATGATCAAGATTTCACTTGGTTTGATCAGACTCAGTCTAGGCATGTGGATATGGATGATTGGTGATGAGGCTTCAAGGTGCGCAAACTGAAGCAATCCAAGGGGAGTTGAACGCGTCGTGAGCTTGGCAGCCAAGGCAGCGAAGGATGTTGATTTTGGAGAAAACGCGACGCAATAGGAAGAGGTGTAGGTCATGGTTCATTTTAGAGAGCAAGATGGATCAAAACAGGTTATTGGGTATCATGGATGAGCCGTTTTGAGAAACATGCATTGTAAGAGAGAAAACCCAGTATCTTATCGGATTTCGGGTGAGTCCAAAATATAATGAGAGATGAAACCCTAGGTAGGTGGCTGGTTGAGCCTCCACTATATAAGGTACTCATGACTTAGAGATATGGTTGTGGGTTTAGAGAAGACTTGCGGGAGATAGGTTAACCAAGTCACTTAAGGTTTGATTGGAGATAGGTTTATTTTGATCCTCCTCAATCATTTCGATGTAATCATTCCTCCTCAATCATCAAAAAGGCTTCAACTTATGGTTTCAACTTATGGTTTGAATTTTGTGCTCCTTTGTCTTCAGTTTGTTTTTGCCTTGTTGTTGCATGTTCTTGGCTTCAATCCAAGCAAATCTTGTTCTTTTCGTTTTCGTCGAGTTTCCCCCATCCTTCAGCATCACAAAACATGTAGGAATACATCTAGGTTCACCTAATATAAGTATCGAACAGATTTTGGTCATGAATTGAACTTTTGGTTTCTTGCCCTGTTTGTGACATAGAAAAGATAGAACTTAAAAAGGTTAAGTTTTTGTGCATTATAGCTTGGACTCATGGTTGGAATAGGTGCTAAACATCCTAGAGTAGCTGTGGTACAAATGTGGGAGTGATTCAACGTTCCAATCATGGATAGACAAGGTTTTGGGTTTGAACTTGAGCATTCAGCGCTACAATCTTTCGGTTCGCTGTTGTCGGCGGTTAGGAGTGCGGGCTCCTAAGTACCGAGCTTCCTTGTTGAACTAGGGACCAACGGGCCCCTTTCTGCGCTGGGCGAGGACTTCGGGGATGCGCTAGGCCTCTCAAGATACGGCTTTGGGAGAGATGAGGGCCGCCCGAGCAACACTTCGGCAGGCCGAGAAAGAAAGGGTGGTGACGTGGTAGTTTTTTTTACCCTGGTTTGGGCCTCCCACTACCGGGATAACATCTCTACGTCCAGCCTTGCTTGATAGAGAAAGAGGGTGCATAAGGGGAGAGCGACCGAGCCACAGGCGGATCGGACGCTCCTCAACTGAGTACAACCTGTTTTTATGTGTGTGTGTATCTCGGTCTGAGTCTTAGTCTCTTTTTTCCTGTCTGTCAATTGATAGCCGCGTGCCGCTATTTATACCCACACCGGGGGACGACATCCCCCATTAACCGCTGGGCACACGCTACGGATCGCGGGACATAGAGCCATTGTAACACGTCGGGAATGACAATAGACCATGCTGTCCTCCATGCCATGACATCGGAACAGTGCGAACGGGACATATGCGACAGTCATTTTTGACTTCTGCGTCTCAAGACTGGTCCGCTACGTAGGAAAGAAAGCGCACGTGACTGCCATGTATTCATTCGAGCAAGGGACTACTCAGGGAGGTTCCCGAGCAGCCTCGCTGCTCGGAGCAATGGTTGTTGAGCCCCAGTGATAGCTCTTCCTTGTGGCCAAGCAACCGCGGATGGTCAACCCCTGCTAAGCGCGTGCTTAGGGTCGCATGGGGGCGTTTAATACTAGGGGCATAATCCGAAACCCCGACAGCTAGCCCTCGAGGCTTAAGGAGGGTGTAGCTCCCTCTTGAGGCTTTACAGAAGAGAGTCCCTTGGAGGGGTTGAAGTCATGCCAGAGTCTTGGAAGTCTTCTCAAGTACTACCTCAGGTCAGCCGCACCGGGGTCACTCGAGGAACGCGTCGGGCTGGCCGAATAAGGGCCACCCAAGCAATATTTCGGGCTGGCTGATCAAGGGCCACCCGAGCAACACTTCGGGATGGCCGAGCAAGGGCCGCCCAAGCAACACTTTGGGCGAGGTCGCATCGGATCCACAAACGGTTACTTTTCCTGCGATAAATACGTCAGTTACCGCGCGTCGAAGTGACGTGACAGTTTTTATCGCTGGGCCATAAAATCCCCCACTTCTCCATTACTCCACTACTCCCGACTTCTTTGCTTCTCGTGCTATTTCTAAGCACTTCGCTCCCTGCTGCTCCTTCCTTCTTCTTTCGACCCTTCCTTCCTTCTCTCCTTCGCGATCCTTCCTTCGTTTGCCATGGCAAAGTTCGCTCCCACCAAAACCACGGTGGCCCGACACAAGGAACTAGAGGCGCAAGGGCACCTTGACCCCAAGTCATGGCGCCTCCTAGGCAGCGAGGCCTTTCCCGTGCCAGCGGCGGATGAGTTTGTTAGTTGCGAACTCTTCGTCGTCAATGGGCTCCGCACCCCGGAGTCTGCGTTCGTGGCCACCATTCTCGCACATTGCGAGATTGAACTCACCAATTTTAATCCCAACTCCTTCCTCATCCTAGCCATCTTCTCCCATCTCTACGAGGGCTTCGTGGGCGTCCAGCCCACGATAAGCCTCTATCTTCACTTCTACATGCTCCACCACACCGAAAGCGCATCAACGGTGGGGTGCGTGTACTTCTAGCTGCGGAACTCGCAGCCCCACACGTACCGGGCGTTTGTGCTCAAGGACTCCGTCTCTGGTTGGGAGGAGCGGTGGTTCTACACCAAGAATTGGAAGGGTTGCTGCTTCTCCTTCCGCCATGAGCAGCTAGAGAAGAAGGGCCTCCCACGGCCGCATGTGGAGTGGGAGGAGGAGAAGGTACTCAGCACTATCCAGGTGCTGAGTGATAGCGGACTGACCAGGCAAGCGATTGCTCGGGACTTTATGAAGAACCACGGCAAAGAAGGTCTCCACAAAGAGGAGGGCTGCCTCGCCAGTGGCAGACGAGCTAGCGATGTCACGGCCAAGGCGGTCCACGCGTGCGGCGCCTCTAGCGGCCCGTGCCCGGGTGCCGCTCCGTCATAACCCGCCCACACAACAGGTGGAGTACACGGACAAGATACGGGATGTCCACTCTTGGTTCCAAGATTTCCTTGCCTGGGAGCCCAAACATTATGCTCAGTTGCGGCAGATCACGGCTGAAGCCAAGGAGCGGGCACGCCAGAAGGAGGAGGAGGAGGCCCGGAGGGAGAGCGGGCAAACTCTCCGAGACTTCCATCACTAGGCCAAGACGTCCCACCAGAAGTAGCTGCGTAGTCCGATGGCCCCTGCGCCAGATGTCGAGTGAGTATGCACAACGCGAGGGGTTGGGCGGAGACGACCGAGCGGCCTGGCGGCCACCATTGGCCACCCACTGCGACGGCGCCGTGGAAGCCCCCAAGGCCTGGCGGCGGAGGCTCGGCAAGGTCCGGCTGACGGAATCGATAAGGTGGCTGAGAGCGGCCTCGCGCCGGCGGCACTCCTCTTCCTGCTACCCTGTCGGGTCCAACGTGCAGACAAAGCTGGCCACGAGGACATCGCGTAGAGCCACCGAGCAAGAAGGCGACATCATGGTGTCGCACTGATACTTCTGGGCTGAAGTGCTAGCCCGGCCGTACGAGCTACCCTCGCCGTCGGAATATATGACGGCGTCCTGTTCCAAAACCTCTAGGAACAGGTTTGCGATGAGCACAGGGAGGTATTCTGCATCCGCGCCGTCACCCTCAAAGGGAAACACCACGTGCTCGAGTTTGTCGAAGTAGTCGTTGTAGTCGTCGAAGCCGATGTCCGCGAGGTCACAGGTATCTTGGGAATTAGGCATCCCCAAGGACTTCCGACACGGAGGACTCAGTCGGTCCCCACGGACGGAGCTAGCTATCAGCGGTTGGGAGTGTGGGCTCCCAGGTGCCGAGCTTACTTGTTGAACTGGGGATCAACGGGCCCCTTTCCGCGCTGGGCAAGGACTTTGGGGATGCGCTAGGCCTCCTAAGATACGGCTTCAGGAGAGATGAGGGCCGCCCGAGCAACACTTCGGGCGGGCCGAGCAAGAAAAGGTGGTGACGCGGTGGTTTTTTTACCTTGGCTCGGGCCTCCCACTGTCGGGATAACAGCCCTACGTCTAGCCTTGCTTGATAGTGAAAGAGGGTGTACAAGAGGTATCGACCGAGCCACAGGCGGATCGGGCGCCATCAACTGAGTACAAGCTGTGTTTATTTGCGTGTGTCTCAGTCTGAGTCTCAGTCTCTTTTTCCTGTCTGTCAATTGGTAGCCGTGAGCTGCTATTGATACCCGTGTCGGGGATGACATCCCTCGATTAACCGCTGGGCACACATGACGAAACGCGGGACATAGCGCCACTGTAGCGCGTCGGGAATGACGGTAGACCATGCTGCCCTCCACGCCGTGACGTCGGAACAGTGCAGACGAGACAGATGTGACAGTCGGTTTTGACTTCTACGCCTCAAGACTGGTGCGCTATGCAGGAAAGCTGACGCACCTGACTGCCACGTGTTTGTCTGAGCAAGGGACTCCTCGTGGAGGTGCCCAAGCAGCGAGGCCGCTCAGGGCAATGGCTATTGAGCCTGGGCCATAGCTCTTCTTCACGGGCGGGCAACCTGGATGGTCGACCGTGCTAAGCGCGTGCTTAGGATCGCTCGGGGTGTTTAATACTTGGGGCATAATCCGATACCCTGACAGCTGCACTCCTTCTTTCCACGAACCGTTGTCCCTTGCCCATCCAGTCCACTGCGTCATGTCTCCCACGGACCTGGTCCACCGTACCACCCAGGTGGTCCGCTGCTTGGCTCTCACAGACCCGGTCTGGCGCTGCCACCACCTTGATCCGCTATGAGAGAGAATTTTTCTTGTGATTTGTGATCTTTAGGGCATCCTTGTTCTTGATAGCTACTACAGCTAATTGAGAGAATATCAAACCTACAAACAAGTTTAGGGGTGGGTAGTGAACGAAGAGTTAAATTAATTTGGCTCTTATTCACCTCCCTCTACTTGCCTACTCTGTTCTGTATATTTTCATTGGCTATCTTCCTCGTATACAGTGTCCACAACTCTAAAACAGACTACATGAATTTAGCCACCCTCCTAACAATCCAATTAGTGCAAAGGAAAGAGAGAATTGACCCAACTACTAAAAGGAAATAGATAGCTAAATGGAAGGAAATAGATAATTGCCCAGCCATCCACCAGTTGAGGATAGGTGTCCTGATCTCATGTCGCGCTGCTCATAGGATGGCTCGGCTCCTCCCATGGCAGCTGGCCGCGTGGCTCGGTGCTTGGAGCCAAGGTTGGCTTGCCCTCTTCCTATGGATATAGACATTATTATCGAATGAAGAAGGTGAAACCATATTCCAGGCGGCTTAAACCGTGGTCCACCCACCCAATGAACCAGGAACTGCCGACGTGCCTGGAAAAAGCGCTGATGTGGGGCTGGCCGAGCCGGGTCATTAGCATGTAGAAACGTTCATCGAGTGGTAGCAGAGGCACCGTGTCTGGTGCTTCTCCACGGCTTGAGGGGGGGCACGTGGAAGACACCCGGGAGGCAGGCTGAGTCGGGCTGCGCTGAGCCTCCGAGCCATCACCTAATCCGCTCCGAGCTGCCTTGCTGCACTCCGTGGGGGGCCATTAGGAAAAAAAAATTAACCTTTTTTTAATCATTATTTTAATAATAACCTTGGACAGAAACAATTTTCAGATCTAACCCTTTTGGCCGCGCCACCTGGGCTGGCCCGGCGAATAGTCACTGCCACGCCAGTGTATGTGGCGCGGCAAAGGGTGCCATGCTGGCGCTCGCGGCCGGGCAGCAGCCGCCGTGGCAGCTGCGGGGCCCACTCTTGATGCGCCAGCGCTTGTGGCGTGGCAATACTGGCCCGTGGGACCAGCGGCTTGGCCCGGTCTCGCGGGCGCGTCTGACCTAGGCCCCATCTTGCCGCGCCATGCCGCCTGGCACGGCAATTAGGCCTGATACAGAGGCCCCCAGGACTCCTCCTCCCTCGCCCCTTCTTTATTTTCTCTCATTTCACCTCTTCTCTAACCACTCTTCTCCTCCTCCATTGCCAAATATTTTGACCAACAAATCCAGCAATATTTGTTTGGGGAAAGGCTCCACTTCATTATGGCAGGTTAACCCCTCTCCATTGGTGTCTTTTGGTTGTATTTTTCTACTTTTCAATTGATTTAGGGTTATGGTTAAGGTTAGGGTTCTAGTTAAACTTAACATGGAGATGTATGGATTGCGTAGTTGCTTTGTCTCTATTGATGATCTCATGAATATTTCTAGATTGTGTAGTGAATTTTTCCATAATATTTGATTTAGTACTAATGTTAAGCCCTAAGATGTATGTGTAGTTGTATTATATTTAAAAAGTATGGTGAATTATATATTGAATTTATGCGGAGTACGTTTGTAACATCCTTATTTTCAAAACCGTAAAATTATCTGCATGTGCATAATTTTCAAAATGCATTTTAAACTAAGATTGTGAAAATAAGTATGTTACCTTTTAATATTTTAAACTTTCCAAAAATAATACTGCAAAAGACTATTCAAGAGAAAAATAAAACTAATTAATTTGTTTGAATTTGATTCGCAAAATAAAAATATTTATGAAACCCCGGACCGTGAGTTCTATTAAAGTCATAATCCGGGGATTTCGAAAACTTTGAAATTTCTTGTTTGAAATAACTATTTCTAAAAACCTAAAATTACATTTACTTAAAATTTTAATCTTTCCAAAAAAAAATTATATTAGAAGAAAGAGTATACTTTTCTTCCTTTTTCCATTCTCATCCATTTAATATATTAAAAAGAAACAACTTAATTTAAAATTACAGATATTTACATTTTCACCTTTACATAAAATAATAAATACAAGAAAAATTCTATCTTTCTTCCTTTCCGCCGTTCTTATCCTCTTCATGATTGTTCACGATTTTCTTCCGTTCTCATCCTTTTCATCATTCCTATTCATGATTGCGCTTATCCCTTTTCTCCCGTTCCTATCCTCGTCATGATTCTGTTCCGTCCTGTTCTCCGACGTGGCCTGCACGTGTCGTGCCACCATTGGCCGCGAGCCACGTACGTGAAATTCCCTTCCTGTGTACACCTGCAAACCCCAAACCCCAAGCCTTCCACACAGCAGCAACTCCTCTGCCCGTTGAACATCAGCACAACTCAACCCAAACCCCCAAACCCAATTCACAATTTCTAAAACCACAACCCAGCATCAGCATGAAGAGTAGTTGCTCGAAGCCGTGCGCCGCCCCCTCGCTGGACGCGAGCCCCTGCCGTCGCTGCCGAACGTCGCAGCCGCCGTCGAGCTCCTCCCTTGTGCCGCCCGCCGCCTAGCGCCCTCGCTCACCTAGCCGCCGAGCCGGTCGCTACCCGAGCCGCCGCGACCTCCTTCCTGCAGCTCGCCGCCATTGCCCGCTTGCTCCTCATCGTCTGAAGCTGCTTGCACTGCCGCTTTGCAACCCGCGCCGCCATGCTGCTTCACCCCGCCGCCCAGCTCCTCCGCCGCGCCGCCGAGTCCCGCCATCGCCTCTCGCTGAGCGCCGCCGCTTGCCGCCGGTCCGCCCTCGCCGGAGATCTCGTAGCGCCGCCTCGCCTTGCCAGCGCCAGCGCCACACATGCCGCCACTGCTCCTCTCCCTTGCAAGCCGCGCCTCCTCCTTGCTCGCCACCTAGAGCCGTCTTTGCCATCTTGCCTCACGGTCGGCCGCCGCCTTGCACCACCTCCGCCGCCCCAACTACCTCGCCGCCGTGAAGCTCCATGCCCGCCGCCAACCCCTACCCGGCCGCCTCTCTCCTTCCCCTCCTCCCTCTCTCCCTTTCTTCTTTCTTCTTCCTCTTTCCATTTCTTTTTCTTTCTCTCTCTTTATTTCCTTCCCCCACTTGCCCTTATCTGATGAAGAGACCCAGTGGGTCATCTGCGCAGTGGGCCCTGAGCTACAGTGCTCTTTCTCATTTTTCTGGAATTTCCAGCAACTTCAAACTTCAATCCTCTGCACCGGGTTCATCCGATCTTCGATTCCGGTGATTCAAGTTTCTAAAATTTCATAAAAATTATATCTATCTTCTGTAATTTTTGTATAATTTTTAAAATTATATTGCTATATATGTTGTTTATTGTTTGCTTTTTTCTTGTTTTGTCTGCGATAGAACGTTCGGACGCCGAAGGAGAATTTCCTGACGCTGCCGACGCACCGCCGGAGTCCAACTACTTCAAAGGCAAGTCTTTCCCTAGAATCCCAATTTTATAGCTTTGCCAAAATTGCTATGTTGATAAAAATACCGTAAAGTCCTATAGTCCTGCCTAGTGCATATGTCCATCCGATATATGCATCTACCGATAAACCCCCAACCCTAGTATAATTTATGTTAATTTTACCCATGGTTTTTAAATAATAGATGCTTTCTATTGCTCAGTTAGGTATTCGGGGATTCAATCCCAAACATCTGATGTAGCTAGGAACAAAATCAAGAGATTTGGTGAATCGCTTGTGTTGGGATCTGGGATTCGATTCATTCATCTTAATTAAAATTTGACCAACTAATAAATGGGATTGAGAGCGGATGGATTGTAAGGTGGGTGCATTTGAGCACGAGAGTTGGGTTTGTGTTGGTTGCCGCTCCGAGAATAAGGACCGAGCCGTGTGACTACTTTACTGAGTATTTACCCGTACGACCGCAAGCCCGGTATGGGACGGGCCTAATTTAAAGGAAAAGAAATGTCGAGATTATTCACTGTCCTTGCACGTGGATGAATGGAGAAGTGCAGAGTTGAGAATTGAGAAACATCACCGAGGTATCGCCAGGGACTTGTGCTGAAGCATTTCTCTGGGTACCTGTGTGAAGCAGGTACGACAGTGTTTAAGCCCGAGATTAATTTTCTGGAGGGTTTTGTTATAATATCCTTCGACGGGAGGATATCGTATCTTGCGGGTAAAGCGTACAACCTCTGCAGAGTAAAACCATTTGAATGGCCGTGTCCACGGTTAAGGGCGGACAAGGTGGGTTTCACATTGTAGCATCACTGAACATAATATGACATGGGTAAGGTTTTTCCGGCACGTGGGTGCCGTTGCTAGATGAGAATTATGAGATTGATATATGAGTATTGGGATTTGAGAATTGAGATTTGAGATGTGAGAATGGAGGAATGAGATTATGAGATTGAGAACTTGAGATTTGAGAATAGAAAGTTGATGATATGACTGTTGATCATAAGAATTTGTACTTGTCTATATATGTTTCTTAAATGCTCTTACAATTCTAAGTGAAATGCTTTTATGCAAATTAACCATCAGCTTTATTAAGGTAAACCTAAACCTAGCCCTTCCTAGGAAGGACTTGCTAGCGGTCAAATGCTAACCCCGCTTGTCATGCGGGGCTGTTCAATTAATGAGCAGGTCAAGAATACCAAGTGGAGAACTTGAAGACGATGACTATACCAACGCCTAGGGCGCTACTGCAGATTGTCTGTGGTTTGATTGTTGTATTTTGCCTCTTCTATTTGGAGTACGGAGGACTGATAAGACTTCCACTGCCTGTTAGCATTCCGCTGTTTAAGGCCTTTGTGCCAGTTAGCGTACTCTGATGTAATTATTATTCGATTTGTAATGGCAATGATCCAAAGCTCTGGAATCTGTGTGTACTAGCTACTGATCCAGGGACTAGTACAGTAATGCACAGAAGGGGCCCGACTCCGTTTGGCGGGTCCCGACAACGTTTTGGTAGAATAATTTATTTTCGACGTGGTTTGCACTATATTGTAGGAAACGATAGCGGGACGGCGAAGCCATGGCTCAAATATGCGGATTACCCTAGGGGTAAGAATGCTCCAGTTCGGTCCTCATCGTTTCCGGTTCCACTTTGTGAGCACGGCCTTCCTGCAGAGGTTCAGCAGTCGAGGGACCATGATACTGCCGGTAGAGCCTTCTACACTTATGGTGTGAAGAACAAAGACATTGGCAGGTGCTTTATTCGGCAGTGTTGGTTTTTCGACTGGATTGATGGACCTGAAATGTTTGATCCGAGGATCCGGCTGTTCCCATGGCGCTCTATGGAAACTAAGCCAATTCAGTATTTCAAGCGTTGGGTTCCTCCTGCACCAAACCCACCGGAAATAACAATGGAGGAGAAGGCGGTGGCAAGTGCTAACCGGGTAGTAAACCCGTCTCTATGTCATTGCTATGTTGAGTCAATATTAGTACGGCCTAACCCAGGGGTGGAATTTATCCCCTTCTTCCGTTGCTCGCGCAATGATCGAGTAAGTGTATGCATGCCTAGTCCATATGTAAGTTAGTCTCATGCATTGAAGTAGTTCGATAACAATGTTTACTTTTTCTAGGATGGATGGCCTCTCTATGATTTTCAGGAGTACATTTATGGACCCAAGGCTTGTTGGCCATCTAATGAGGAAGTGGAGGCCTTCAACTCTGGCGAGAAGAATTGGCTATGTGAGCAATATCCACCCACTACATGTAAGTGCGGCATACTGTCTCGTAGAGGTGTTATGCCATCGAATCTTGGGTACGGATGGTATTGTGGCAACTCCTATGGTGAATTCTGGGTACAATTTACTTACAGGCTCCTCTTCCTCCACAACGCCCACCTCCTAAGTGAAGTGCTCTGCATGCTCCTCTTCATCCACAACTCTCTGCACGGCTTGTACGAGAGTTGGTAACGAGCTACCGCAGGAGAAATGTCAATCACCACCTCCCAACAGCTAACATTGCAATTCTTCACAACTTCCTTATAATTATTCCAATCCGACTCCGATGAAATCTTCATCATCACGTAGCGAGCCCTAACCTTCCCACAATCGAATCTGCCTTGCAAAACCAATTCACCTTCACCAACACTACACCTCATCACAGACCGACATCGGGAAACTAAATCATCATAACTTGGGGTCCTATCAAATAACACAACCTCTTCCTTCATATTCTCAAACTCCCCGTTTTCTCTAACGGTTCCACCATGAAACAATTGGACTAAACGATCCATCTACAAAACTGCATATAACAAATGAAAGTGGTTTAGCCCTAACATGCATAGCAACAATCTATATATATTTTTCTTCCGATTTGCCCTAATATATTCGTTGCATACTAACAACCTATATGAATTTCCAACATTTGCCGGTGGTTTACATTTTCACACCTCACAATCAACTACATATATTGCTCCACCTATTAACCTTAGCTATTATATGCACTACCTACAAAAAAACCTTAGCTAGCAACAATAAAAAACCTAACTTTGGAATAGCACCTAACTTATTTTCACCAAACTATGGACTAGATATTATATGGATCAACATCTTATTTTCACACCTAATATGGATTACCAACAAAAAAAAACTAACTAAATACATGTACATATCTACAGCTATATTTGGAGTCCAAATCGATACATGCAACAAATTCTACACGTTAATAGTACGGACAGAAGGTCCATTGCAAATCCCACGATACTCAAATCGAACTAAAAACCTAAAATCAAACCTAAATCGACATTTTCATTTGAAAAACTACTTCCCAAAGAACTACGAAATGCGCTCAATCGAATGCGAAATAACGCAAGTAAAGGGGGGCATTACCTTCCTAGGAGGGTGGGGAATCCGTCCCCAAGCTCTAATCGGCCGGCAAACGGCAGGCGGCAGAGGGCGGCGGCGGGCGACGGCGGGGAGCAGAAACTAAGGCTCGAGAATTGCTCTCTAGACAGGCCGCGCGGCGGATTTTATGTGTGTCTTGCCACACCATGCGGGGTGGCGCGGCAGGGCCTGGCCCCGGCCGCGACCGCAAGGGATGAGAAGTCCTGGGGGCCTCTGTATCAGGCCTTGCCACGCCAGGCGGCATGGCGCAACAAGGTGGGGCCTAGGTCAGACGCGCCCGCGAGATCGGGCTAAGCCACCGGTCCCACGGGATAGTATTGCCGCGCCACAAGCGCTGGCGCATTAAGAGTGGCCCCGCAGCGGCCACGGCAGCAGCTGCCCGGCTACGAGCGCCAGCATGGCACCCTTTGCCGCGCCACATACACTGGCACGGCAGTGGCTATTCACCGTGTCAGCCCGGGTGGCACGGCCAAAAGGGTTAGATCTGGAAATTATTTCTGTCCAGGGTTATTACTAAAATAATGAATAAAAAAAGGTTAAACTTTTTTTTTTCGGGCCATTAGCCCATACGGTCCCTCTCCGCTCTGATAGAGTCGTCTTCAAAATTTGGATGTATATCAACAAATTAGAAACATGTTTATGTAGCAATTTTTATTTGCATTTAATCATACATTACTATCAGTTGATGTTAATTTTTTGGGAGCTACTTCACATCAGACGTCCAATCCGAAATAATAAATTAAAATGGAACGTTTTTTTTAAATGCAAGTAGTGAACTATTGAAACAAAGTTTAAGGACTATTGAAGCATATTGTGTCAACCTGTGAAATATTTGTTATTCAGGGATTTTCAACTCAGACGAGTGATATTTCATGTGAGAAGTGAGAAATGTTTCATAAGAGCAAATATAATGTTTCATCCACTACCAGAGATCAACGGGGCAGCAGTACCGGTTCCAAACCCCCTGCTGTAATGTTTTTTTTACCGGTACAACGCAATCGGTACTGGAGGTCAAGGCCTCCTGTACCGGTTGAGGGACCGGTATTACTAGTCCCAAAAAAAAATATGTGGTGTGTGAGATTCGAACCTAGGACCTCGTGACTCCCATCTCAGCCTTCTAACCAACCCACCCACTCACGCGTTCTAATATTAATAGAATATGCATTCCTTTTGAACTGTTCTGAAACGAGGCTCCAGTACGGGTTCGTGTTACGAACCAGATCGAAAGAACTCAAAGACGGGTTAAATAACACGAACCGATCTTCAAGAGTCCCTTCGATGCATTAAATAAAACAAACCCATACTAATGAGTCCCATGCCAGCTGGCCTGCCAGAGGGCTCTCCAGTACCGATTCGTGTTACAAACCGGTACTAGAGGAAGCCACGAACCGGTACTGCTGCTCATTGTAGTACCGGTTTAAATCTACCCGGTATTGTTCCGTCGGTATTTTTGCGCGTTTCTATGGTAGTGATCATTTATTTGAAGATGTTTCAGTACATACAAGTAATGTTTTACAGAAGTAAACAAAAATGTTTCATGTATTTTTTGTATGGTGTTTCACAAACGCAATCAGAATATTTTAGATGGCAAACGAAACGGTTTCAAATGAGCAAATAAAATGTTTTGAAGCAAAAATCAAAATATTTCACAAGGGCAAACAAAATGATTCACGTGTGTTTTACTAATGTTTCAAAAGCACATGAGAAATGTTTCAGAGCAAAAATCAAATTGTTTCAATTCATCCGAACAAATGTTTCACAAGAGTAAAACAAATGTTTCATATGTTTATTAATGATATTTCAACCTCACATGAGTAATGTTTCAGGAAAAAATTTAAAGATAGATCTTCTCCAAAATCTAACCATCTTCTTCTCCAAATCCTGTGAAGCCTCGCTAATGGCTCAAGCTCACTAGATCTAGCCGACGAGCTCACCATACAAAGCCAACACGAGAATAGAAATGGGGAATAGAGAGAGAGGAGGAGAGATGGGGAGCCATGAGAGAGAGTGGCTGGTCAGGAGAGATGGGGAACCATGAGAGAGTGGCTGGTCAACGAGCGGCAAGTCCAGTTGGTTCGGTAGAGAGAGCGCGTAGCATGTGAAAAACATATTGCTTCAAATGACTATTTAGGCATCTATATTGCTTCAAATGGAAAACATATCAACTACAAAGTTTTAGATCTCGTCGAGAGTTACAATTTATATATAAAGTTTATTTTCCTCTAAGCTCGTATGAAAAAGTTATAAAATTTAGAAGATCTAAAAATACTGAAAATTACTTTCACTGACGGTTCTTTTAGAGAACCACCGGTGATACTTCACTATTACTAGCGGTTCTAGGATTGAACCGCCAGTGATACTTTTACTGGCAGTTTTCTTATAGAACCTCTAGCTTGCAAATTTTTCAACGAACGCATAATCTTATATTCTTTTCAGATGGCATGATGACAACATGTTAGTATACAATAACTAGGTTGTCAAATAAATGGCATGTAAGTCTGTGGAAAATTTTCTAAAAAGGAAACGCCAAATACTAGTACGCTAGCTACCAATGTTGGGAATTCATGTCTTGAAAATAATACTATTTTAGAGGTTTTCTTCATTGCGGTAAATATTTTGTGAATTTTATATGAGCATTAATAGACTTTGGCTTCATGGAATTATTGATACTTAGGAAGTAATGAAGTATTTATGCATTACTGTATGTACGATGATCGTTGAATGGTGAACGACCACGACCATTTTCGTTCTAGTTCCGTCTTGATTCTAGTGGTGGATTAGTTCAAAGTTTGGCACATTTGTTTCTTTATCTTTGAATAAACTCTTTGAACGACACATTCAACCGTAACCTAAGGGCAACTCCAGTAGTTGTGCCTAAGCCCCATGCCCCATCACTGTAGCAAACAGTGATGGGCACGAATAGGAAAAGTAGAGTATATGAATAGTGATGGGGCAGTTGTTGGGGAGGTGAATAGGGATGGGACAGCCCCATTTGGTGAGGTGTCACGTGAATAGGATGGGGCAAAAGAGAAATGAGGCAACTGCTGGAGATGCCCTAAATTGACCGGCAATGGAGGCAACCAGTACAGTCCAGACCAGATTGACCGCCAGGTCCCCCTTTGACTTGTTTAACATTTCACCTACTAGACTACTGAAGACTACGCACCATCCATCCTCTTCCTTAAGCTCCGTGTTTGAATGGTAATCTCCTCTCTATATATGTTATATATGGTTATTTCTTACTTTCATTCATTAAGAAATCCAGTGACAGCCACATGGTTAGATTCTACATCCCTTCAACTCCATCTTCCCGTGATCCCAAAGTTCATTCCTACTAACTTGCAGGTCAAGCCTTTAATTAATTAGTTGTGTATGGTCACATATAACAAGTACAGCAGTTGATCGCTGACCAGATCTGCCCATAATGGCTGAGATGGTGAGCTCCTCCTTTTTTTTTTCAAAAAACTACCTGTCTCGACGGTTTTACCATGGGCCTTCGAGATAGCTCCTTGGTAGCTTAGGCCAATCGGCTAGGCAGCCTGTGTGTGCCAAGTGGGCTAGGCCAACCTGTATCGATGGCCTGGTCCTCCACCGTCGAGAGAGCTTGTGTTTTGATAAATTTTTCCAAATTCATTCATATGGTGGCCTATACGGCTTGTAATCATGAACCTAGACATTGCAATGTTTAGGGAAAGTAGTTGTTATAGATTTGAATTGTTTAAAATTTAAAATGATTTTGATTTAGTAAAGTATAAGATGTGTACATGTGTCTTAAACATGAAAATAGTTTTGATTTAACTTGAAACGTTCGAATTGTTTAAAAATTAAAGAAAAATTCAAGTTTTTGAACACGGCACCACGTAGAGTTTGAATTGTTCGAATGGTTTTGCATGATTCGTGTGGCGGTGGGATGAAACCGAGAAATTTGGAGGGGATTGTCTCGGAACGTCTATAGACACTGAACCTCGCTGGTAACTCAGTCATGACGATTAGAAAGGGTTTGATAATTCAGAAACTCAAAATTTTTTGGAACTTTTTTGATACATGCTAATTCACATATGGAGCAATTAATATAATCAAAAGTTACGGTCAATATAATTGATATATTATTTTAGAAAATTCAAAACAGCCGAGATGGACCACCGGTCGACCAAGAAGGAAGGGCCGTCGAGTCAAACATCTGTCTTAACGGCTGTAGGAAGAACCGTCCAGACAGATGGCCCTCTATCGATGGTAGTCAACAAAAGCTGTCGAGAGAGGGTTCTCTTAACGGCTAGGCCAAAACTAGTCCTCAACAGAGATTTCTCAATGGCAATTCATGAAGCCGTCGAGAGAGACCTACCCACCCGTACACGGTAGGCCTGACCTCTTTTGACCAAGCAGGTGTCTCGACGTTTCGGTTTAGGCCATGGAGACAGCCCCATGGGCGGCCGCAACGCCAGCAGATGTCGAGATAGCCCCATGGATGCTAGGGTTTTGGCCTGATTAGTCTGTCTCGACGTCTGCTGGCGTCACGGCCGTCGAGACAGTTACCTCTATCAATGGCTTAAGTGAGGTCGTCGAGATAAGTAGCAAGATATGAACACCACGGGCTTGCGACTTGGGCGCCCGAGCCACAGAGACGCCGCCGCCTCAACTCCCGCCACGCCGCTTGCCGCCTCGGTCGCCGGCTATCGCTGCCTTCCACAGCACCCCCGCCACGCCCTCGCCCGCCTGCCCTCAAGACGCCACTGCTGCCCCTGCTTGCTTGCTGCCTGTCATGCCTCCTGCTGCTGCCACCTCCGCCGCGCCCCTCACCGTCCCCCGAGGAGAGGAGGAGGAGCCGAGGCTGCCACTGTCGCCGAGGTGAAAGGAGGAGGAGTCGGGAGAAGAAGAAGAAGGAGGAGGAGGAGGAGTAGAGAAGGGACCCTACTGCCGGCACCCACCATCTCCGTTGTCGCCACTGCCGCTGCCGAGGTAAATTTCGCGCCTCCTTTTTTTAAAATTTTCGAGATTAGTCTCGACGGCCACTCATGCGGTTGAGACTAATCTTCTTAGTTAAGTGCATGCCTAATTAGCAATTAGCTAAAAATTGTATAAATTTGTAAATTTGATAAAAATTACGACAAATAGTTATAATTCGATAGAAAATGTTAGAAATTGCGACAAATTGGTACGAATTGTTATAAATTGATACAAATTGATATAAAATGCTATAAATTGGTAGAAATCAATAGAATTTGCTAGAATTTGATAGAATTTGTAAGTTTCATAGAATTTGCTAGAATTTGACAGAATTTCATAGAATTTGCTATAATTTGATAAAAATTGCTAGAGTTTGCAAGAATTTGATAAAATTTGTAATAATTTCATAGAATGTCCTAGAATTTGATAGAATTTGATATAATTTGCTATAAATTGGTAGGATTGGCTAGAAATTTGTATTATTTGCTAGAAATTTCTGTATATTTCTTGAATTTTCTATGAGTAGATGCAGATTGCAGGTGATTGCTACAAAACAGTATAAATTGTCATGAGTTTTTTTAATTTGTTATGAAATGTCACCGAGCCGTATGTCACCTGTTCGGGAATGTCAAAGACCGTAAGGATATTGGACGGTGATTCGTCCCGCTCCATTACGAGAAGTGGAAAATGTTCCCGAATTGTCTAGTGGACTGCCACGATTGGCGTCCCTGTGGATAGCCTGCAAATACCGGTTTGGTTACGACACATTGTGGTACCCATGGTTTTCGAGACGAGATTTTGACGTCATGACCCTAGAAGGTTCTTCGGTGCATAACATAAATGTTGGGAAGCCAGAAATAGCACCCTCACCATCGTTGCACTAGAGGAACCTTAAGGTTATGCTGTCAAAATTTCATCTTGAATCCATGGGTCCCACAACGTTTGTAATCAAACTGGCATTCATGAGTGGGTTTAGAAGCCTTCCCAACCTTGTGTAACCTAATTTGTATATGGATTGAAGAGGAATGGAAGAAGACATGAGTTGGATGTACGATGGTTGGCGGCAGAATGGTTAGCACACCGATGAAAGGTACGAGAAGACTCGTGAATTTGTGTGTCATGCTTTCGAGGCGATCTGCAATCGGTAAACAACTGTGTTATGTGCCGTGGGGTCGATGGGGTCGAATACTACGGCATCATCCAGGAGATAATTAAGCTGGTCTTCGATGGAAGCAAAGAGCTCTCGGTAGTTTTGTTCCATTGCGATTGGTTTGACCCTACCAATGGCGTACAACGTCGAGATGAGCTTGGCTTAGTCGAGGTCAAACATAGCTCCAGACTTAAAGGGTTCGATCCATTCATTCTCGCTAACCAAGCCGAACAATTCTACTACCTGCCATATCTAGTACTGCAAAGAAAGAGTTAGAGACATGGTGGGTTGTGTACAAGGTTCGACAGCTAGGAATATTGCTTGTATCGACGGCCGACGACTACGAGAGTGCATTCAATGAAGCTGATGATGGGCTGATGCAAGAAAAGAGTTTGAAGGGGGAAATTGTGATCGACATTGGCCTAGGCCTAGATAGACTAGAAGCCATAGTAGAGGATGATGTCGAAGAGGAACGCGATGCTCAGGATGAAACCGATGACGTCAAACCATCAACAGATGATCTGAACGATGTTGATTCAAATTACTTCTAGTGAATGGTACATATGCACTTAAGTTATTTGCATATCTGCTTGCTTTATTTGCTAGAATTTGATAGAATTTGGTAGAATTTGGTAAAATTTGCTATAATTTAATAGAATTTTTACGAATTTCATAGAATTTGCTATAATTTAATAGAATTTGATAAAAATTTCATAGCATATGCACTTAAATTATTTGTATATCTGCTTGACTTATTTAAATGTTACTAGCTTTCTATTTATATATGTGCTTGATTTTTTTAATTGTGTTACTAACTTTTTCATTTATGTGCAGGATGCCTCGATCTCGACAACAATTTGTCTGGACCCCCATGATGGAGGTGGAGTTGGATGACTTGATGGAGGAGTACAAGGAGTCGCAGGGCTCCGGACAGGGCGGCACCTAGACACAGAAGTTTGGCTAGGGGTCTGGCCAGGAGACTGGGCAGGAGCTGGTGCCCACTAAGGGGTCCGAGGCCGACTAGGCGAGTGGGTCGCAGGCAACTAGGAAGAAGAGGGGCCAGAACAAGGTCCCCATTGCACCGACGAACCCTACCTCAAGGATCCCCATTGTGATCAATAGGGATAGGTATGTTTAAAAGCCTTGCTTCAATATCATATTTTCATATGTAAAATTGTTAACACTTTTTCAATCTTTGTAGCAATATGTCGACGGTGGATGCCTCGCTGAAGAAGCAGCCGGGCTACACACTGGGGGGTTTGGTCTATAAGTTTTACCTTGGCATGGTGATTGTGGGCGACGTTACTAGCTAGGCCAGCATATAGCTGGGAGGACTACATGCTTGCCCCCTATGCGACCTCGACTGCCGCTGCCCATTGCCTGAGGGATTTCTAGGTAAGTCTATCTAATCGAATTTACCTTTTGATTTGTCATCATGTTGCTAATGTACTTTATTTGTGAAATTTTAGCTCAGGTACCGTCCTCATACAGGGTTGACTGAGGCAGACTTCAAGCTCGTCCTGGACAAGAACGCGAAGCAAAAGGTCCAGGACCAGATGTACAGCGCTCATATCATGGCAGTGGAGGAGTTCTACAGGTAAGCAACTATCACTATAAATCTTGCAAATTGGTATTTACTTTTTGTATAGCTGTGAATTGCCTATACATTTCAGGAGAGAGTGCTAAGAGCGGATCAGCACCTTCGAGGCCCATAGGACGTACTTGTAGGCCAACGAATAAGCCCGGGTGCCGCCTGAGTGTGCCATGGACCACTAGGCGGCATGGAGGGCTTTAGGCGAGAGGTGGGCGAGCAGGGAGTTCCTGAACAAGTCTGCTAAGGCCAAGCAGAACCAGGCCTCCAAGTTTTACTACAAGGCCACAGGGAAGTGCTCCTCTCCACAGCTCAAGAAAAAGATGGTAAGCTCTGTTTTCTTTTTTACTTTTTTTTGGGCTAAAATGTCTTTCCCTTCTTGTAGACACTAAGTACCAGGGTGGTGCCCGTCGTGGTGGACATTTGGAAGAAGGCCCACAAACTGAAGCCTAAGCAGCCTGGCATCCAGCCTGTGATGGACCCCCACGCGCAAGAGAAGATAGTAAGTGTCAACGAAAACTTTTACCCTTAGTATATTTGTAGTTTTTCTTAGTTTAACTCGAAACAATGCATGATCACTACCGGGAAGCATACACTCAAGAACACAGCGCAAATAGCTTCCAGGAGGACGCGCCCCTCGATCCAGTGATGATCCACAAGCACTTGGGGGGCAAGGCGCACGGAAGGCTAGCGATAGGAGGAGACCACCTCAGGTGAGCTAATCAATATCTAACTTGTCATTTGTTTGAAACCATTGATTTCGGAAACAGACCACGATCCTTAATCTTAATTGTAGGTCGCAGGATTACATGCCCGAGGTCCGGGCCTCTCAGGGCACCACCGAGAGCCGGCGCGAGTTTGAGGCCCGGGTCTGCAGGGAGAGCGAGGACAGGTTGAGGGAGTAGCAGTAGATGATTGAGGCGCTGCAGGCGAGCCTGAGTACGGAGCAGGAGGAGCGGCGGTAGCGCGAGGAGCAGAGGCAGGCATAGGAAGAGATGATCTCGAGGATCCTCGCGTTGGAGGCGACATCGAGACTTATTGGGATAAGTGACTACGACCACCTCATTTCGTTTCTTTCGACCGTACAAGTCTTTACCTAATACGTCGCGAATGTGTAGACCTCGTCGAGCCATCTGTCGCCTAGTGCTGCTTCGGGATCGGCCGTTCCAGCTCCAGCTTGGTGTGACGACTCTCACAAGGGAGACGACGGGTCTGGGAGCACGCCGATGGACTACATGCGCTTCTTGACTTCTGGATGGACTTATTTTGCTTCATATGTGATTGTGCATGCATACATGTGATGGATGGACATGGTTTGGTTATATTTTATGTTATATTGCATGTTTTTGCCTGAAAATGTGATTATGGATGAATATGTGTGCAATGCGGGGGAATTATGAAATGCTCGGGTTGTTTTGGATTTGCAGGTGCAGCAGCAGCAGCTGCTAAATTCTGATTTTGTTTAGCCATTTCAGTAGCTATTTTTTTTTTGTAGAAATTCAATTATTCTCGATGGCCAGGCCTAGGTCGTCAAGACAGAGGGGGTCCAAGAAACCCTACTAGACCCAAACTCTCTCGACGGCTGACTCTCTCTCGACGGCTAGTCAGCCGTCAAGAGAGGTCGGCCCAGCGATATCCCTTGGTCCCCTCTCTTGACCGTCCTGAGATCGCGTCGTCGTCGAGAGAGCTGGCCCCAGTTCCCGTTGGAGTTTCCTTTCTCGACTGCCTCTAAGCCGTCAAGAGAGAGGAGACGGAGCCATTTGACGGCCAACCAGCCGTCTCCCGGCCTCGCTCGATGGCCGCTTGGTTAGCTGTCGAGAAAATCTCTATCGATGGCTATACCGTCGATACAGACGTTCTCTCTCGACTACTGTTTGTGGAAGACCGTTTGTCGACGACCGGCCGTCGAGATTAAGCTATCTCGACGGTTTCTTGACCTGTCTTGACGGTTTCTTGACCTGTCTCTACGGTTTTAGCCGTCGAGAAATCATGCGATTCTTGTAGTGGCATCACGGCTAAAATTACATCATAATTTTGTGGGCCTTCAGATCATGCACGATTTTGTGCCAGGCTTTCTTATTGCTTCTTTTTTTTCAGCATATATATGTTTCTTCTTCATTAAATACTTTTCTTCTGCCTAAAATTTTTTTCTTTACTTCTAGCACAGTATTTCTGGTGGTGGATTAGTTCGAGTGTGGCTCATCGCATTTCTTTATCTTGAATAAGTGTGATTAGGTTTAATCACACATTCGGTGACCAAAATTGACCGGCGACCGAGGCACCCAGTCCAACCCAAACTGTCCGCCAAGTCCCCCTTACTATTTAACCTCCCACAGTCCTGAATGGCAGGCACCATTCATTTACGAAATCCAGTCAAAATCAGGTGGGTAGGTTTACAGTTCTTTACCTCCATGTACCTATGATCCGAAAGCTCCTTCATACTGCTTAGCAGCTCAATCTTTTTGTATAAGGTTATATACTGCAATAACATCAGTTGATCGGTGATCAGGTCTGTGTATAATGGCCGAGATGGTTAGTTCTGCTGTTGTTCAGGAGACAGTTAACCGAGTCGTATCTAGTGTGCTCAACAAGTACGAGGTAATATCAAGTGCAGAGGAGCACATGGAGAGGCTGGAGATGGCACACATCAAGTTGGAGGCTGCACTGGAGGCATCTGAAAAGTGGCATATCACTGATGCATCATTGCTGCGTTGGCAGAAGAAGCTGAAGCATGTTGCTCAAGAGTGTGATGAAACTCTGAAAAAATTCAGGCAGCATCTCCAGGAACAAGAGGTGAGGAATTCCTCCTCCTTTCCTAAACGAATTGCCCATGCTACCAAGTCATTCATATCCTCCATCTTTTACGGCAATAGCCGGGAGATGAGTAGATTTACAGTTCGAAGGTTTGAGTGGTTTGCTGATGGCGCTAGTGAGTTTTTGCGATTCGTGGAATTAGGAGGGACACCACATTATTACACCTTCTTACACCCTCTCATCAGCCACCTTCTTGCTGGCAATACATTAAATTATAAATCAGTACGGGGAAGCAAACATCATTTATTTTTTATACGGCCCTATAATATTGCAGTTGCAGAGTGCAGAACAGAGGCTATGTTACTCTTTGCTTACAAAGATGCTAGTGCGCCAGAGGATAATTTTGACCTTAGTATCATGCTACGGCTTTCAGAGAGTACAGACATAGTTGGTATTATAATTAAGTGTTTGCAATTGTTTACCCCTCATTTTAAGCCAATAGCTAAAACTGTTAGGAAAGAACTTACTCAACTACCCTCACAAGACTTCTCCTGGGTGCCATATCCTTCCTCAAGCAATACAGAACATTGGGACAACATTCACAACATTTGTACTCAATGGTTTCGTCAAAACCCACTATGTTGTAAGCAACAAAATCAGCACAAGAGTTGTGGTAGTGACAATATAGATATGTTAAAACTATCTGATACGTCCCTAGAACCTGTTATTGACATCTACTTGGAGCACCACGTCTCACCGTGTGGGTATGATAAACGCTGGACAACCACGCAAAGAAAAAGAAGTTCTCCAAAAGATTTTTCACACCTGAAACTTGGACTCTTCTTTATGCCCCATGGCTCTTCAGAAGGCCTACTGCCTGCCGTTGAGAATTCTGTGATAGAAGTGATTAATGGTGAGGAACAACATTACTCACACACAAACATTACCTTGGAACAACTAGACAAGATCATACTGCCAAAAGCGATAGATTACCTTCACCAGAATGATGAAGCGACAGCATATCAAATGCTTTGGAAGTCCAAACATGGCAATGTGTACCTTGATGTTCACAAAAAAAGCATGCCCATAACAACCAAACGAAGAACCATTCGAGGAGCTAAGAATGGAGTGTTGTTGCAACAAAAGGACCAGCAGGAGAGTACGTCATATGAGATATGTGACTTCCTCAACTTGTGGGCTGCACATGCACCTGTTCAACTGCAGGGCTCAATCATTGACTGTGTTCAGAAAGAAAAGGATGCACGACCAAATGAAGAACCATTCGAGGAGCTAAGAATGGAGTGTTGTTGCAACAAAAGGGCCAGCAGAAGGAGAGTCGGACATATGGGATACGTGACTTCCTCAACTTATGGGCTGCGCATGCACCTGTTCAACTGCAGGGCTCAATCAATGATTGAATTCCTGAAAGAAAAGGAATCACGGTTGAGAATGAATGGAAATGGAGTATTCTAGGGAACAATCTCATATTTTAGGGGGTTTATTTCTTAATTAGTTAAAAATATCAAGTATGACCTACATTAGGAGTTTATGTAAGTGAAAAGCATAATCCAGTTCATCACACGTGCTGTTAGTGACATGGTATTCAAATATTAATTACGCAACAAATGTTTTGTACATCCTCGGTTATTGCATGTGAATTTAATTTTACATGAATTGGTAATGTAATTATGTTGTGTACCATGAAAAACGGATGGCAATATGTTTTGTATCTCACCCTATTGCTGCTGCTTCATATATCCAAACATTTCTCTTCTATCGTTATGTATAGCCAGCGTATTTTATTTGATCACTTTGATAGGTACGACCTTTCTGGGGTTTAGACTGTATTACTTTAGGATGTTCTCAAGAGAAAAAGACAGGCAGTTATATTTTGATTTCATCCTAGAATGGTGAGGAGAGCAATGCTGGTAATTACATGGTTTTCAATTATCAAACAGAGATGTGCAGCGTACGGCATCGCCTTTCGCATATGTATTTATTTTTATGTACCATGAGCTACTAAAATTGAACAGAATTATATAATCTCGTCACATTGACTGTTATTCCTTTAATTTATCCGTTATCATCGCTTACATCCAATGTATTTTTTTCTACTGAAAATTCTGGATTTGATACCCTCTGTTAGTTTTGAGCCTTATCTGTTATAATTATTTCAAAAAACATGGAAACACAGCTGATACTGCTACTGCTGTTGTGACACTACAAAGCTATCCATGCTTTACAAAAGATATAGAACACAAAAGTGAAGGAATAAATTTCCTAGAGCTTCTTTAGCAGTAGGGTTCGATAGTTCGGAAACTCAAAATTTTTTGGAACTTTTTGATGCATGCTAATTCACATATGGAGCAATATAATCAAAGGTTATGGTTAATATAATCAATATATTATTTTATAAAATTCAAAACAGCTGGTATTGATCACCGGTCAACCAAGAAGGGGGGTTGTCGAGTTAAACATCTGTCTCGACGGCTGTAGGAAGAACCGTCGAGACAACCCCATGGATGCTAGGGTTTTGACCTGATTAGTCTGTCTCGACGTCTGCTGGCGTCACGGCCGTCGAGAGAGTTACCTCTATCGATGGATTAAGTGAGGCTGTCGAGATAGGTAGCAGGATATAAATGCCACGGACTCGAGACTTCGGCGAAAAATGCCCATGTCTCAAGCCACAGAGACACCGCCGCCGCTGCCTCAACTCCCGTCGAGCCGCTCGCTGTTCTGGTCACCGGCTGTCGCCGCCTTCCACCGTGCCCCCACGCCGCCGCCCTTCAAGCTAGCGCTTGGCCGTTGTTTCAAGACGCCACCGCTGCCGCCAGCATCTGCTGCCGCCTCCCGCCGCCGTGCCGCTAACCGTCGCCGGAGGAGAGGAGGAAGAGGAGAGGAGAAGGAGGAAGAGGAGGAGCCAAGGCAGGAACCGAGGCCACTGAGAAAAGAGTGGAGGAGGAGCCGAGGCTGCCACTGCCGCCGAGGTGAAAGGAGGAGCTGGGAGAAGAAGAAGAAGAAGAAGGAGGAGGAGGAGGAGGAGGAGGAGGAGTAGAGAAGGGACCCTATAGCCAGCACCCACCATCATCGTTGTCGCCACTGCCACCGAGGTAAATTTCACACCTCTTTTTTTTTTTGAATTTTTGGAGATTAGTCTAGACGGCTACTCATGCGGTCGAGACTAATCTCCTTAGTTAAGTGCATGCCTAATTAGCAATTAGCTGAAAATTGCATAATTTTTTTAAACTTAATAGAAATTGCGACAAATAGTTATAATTCGATAGAAAATGTTAGAAATTAAGACAAATTGGTGCGAATTGTTATAAATTAATAAAAATTGATATAAAATGCTATAAATTGGTACAAATCGATAGAATTTGATAGAATTTGAAAGAAATTGCTAGAATTTAAAAGAATTTGTAAGAATTTTATAGAATTTGCTAGAATTTGATATAAATTGCTAGAATTTGTAAGAATTTGATAAAATTTGGAAGAATTTCATAGAATTTCCTAGAATTTGATAGAATTTGTTAGAATTTGATAGAATTTGCTATAAATTGCTAGGATTGGTTAGAAATTTGTATTATTTGCTAGAAATCTCTGTATATTGCTCGAATTTGTTATGAATATATGCAGATTGCTGAGGATTGCTGCAAAAAAGTATAAATTGTCATGAATTTTTTTAATTTCGTATAAAATGTCACCGAGCCATATGTCACCCGTTTGGGAACGTCACAGACCGTAAGAATGTTGGATGGTGATTCATCCGGCTCCATTACGAGAAGTAGAAAGTGTTCCCGAACTGTCTAGTGGACTGCCGCGATTGGCGTCCTAGTGGACTGCCTGCGAATACCAGTTTGGTTACGATGCGTTGTGGTACCCATTGTTTTCGAGAGGAGATTTCGACGTCATGACCCTATAAGGTTCTCCGGTGCATAACATAAGTGTTGGGGAGACGGAAACATAAGTGTTGGGGCACCCTGACCATCGTTACACTAGGCGAGCAAGGAGTTCCTGGACATGTCTGCTAAGGCCAAGCAGAACCGGACCTCCAAGTGTTAATACAAGGCCATAGGGAAGTGGCCCTTTTCACAGCTCAACAAAAAGATGGTAAGCTCTGTTTTCTTCTTTACTTCATTTTTTTGGGGCTAACTTGTCTTTCCCTTATTGTAGACGCCAAGTACCGAGGTGGTGCCCGTCGTGTTGGACATTTGGAAGAAGGCTCACACACCAAAGCCTAAGCAGCCTGGCACCCAGTCCATGATGGACCCCCACGCGCAAGAGAAGATGGTAAGTGTCAACAAAAACTTTAATTACGAGTAAATTTGTTGTTTTTCTTAGTTTAACTCGAAACAACGCAGGATCGCTATCAGGAAGCATATACTCAGGAGCACGGCGCAGACAGCTTCTAGGAGGACACATCTCTCAACCCTGTGGTGATCCACAAGCACCTGGGGGGCAAGGCGCACTGGAGGCTGTCGATAGGAGGGGACCACCTCAGGTGAGTTAATAACTATCTAACGTGTCATATGTTTGAAACCATTGATTTCAGAAACTGACCACGGTCCTTATTCTTAATTGTAGGTCACAGGATTACGTGCCCAAGGTCCGGGCCTCTTAGGGTGCCACTGAGAGCCACCGTGAGTTTGAGGCCCGGATCCGCAGGGAGAACGAGGACAGGTTGAGGGACCAGTAGATGATAGAGGCGCTGCAGGCGAGCCTAAGGACAGAGCAAGAGGAGTGGCTGCAGCGCGAGAAGGAGCAGAGGCGGTCATAGGAAGAGATGATCTCAAGGATCCTCACGTTGGAGGCGGTGTCAAGACTTGCTGGGCAAAGTGACTACGACCACCTCATTTCATTTCTTTCGATCATACAAGTCTTTACCTAATGTCTCATGAATGTGTAGGCCTTATCGAGCCATCCGCCACCTAGTGCTACTTCGAGATCGGCCGCTTCAGCTCCGGCTCGGCGCAACGACTCCGACGAGGGAGAAGATGGGTCTAGGAGCACGCCGATGGACTACACGCTTCTTACGGGACGACCCGCGACGCTCTTGACTTGTGGATGGACTTGTTTTGCTTCTTTTGTGATTGTGCATGCATACATGTGATGAATGGATATGGTTTGATTATATTTTGTGTTATATTGCTTCTTTTTTTGCTTGAAAATGTGATTATGGATGAATATGTGTGCAATGTGGGGAATTATGAAATGCTCGGGCTATTTTGGGTTTGCAGGTGCAGCTGCTGCTCCCGCAGCTAAATTCTGATTTTGTTTAGCCATTTCAGCATCTTTTTTTTTTGCTGGAATTCAATTATTCTTGACGGCCAGACCTAGGCCGTCGAGGCAGAGGGTCCAGGAAACCCTACTGGACCCGAACTATCTCGACTGCCGTGGGCCCGCCGTCGAGAAAGGTCGGCCCAGTGATATCCTGGGGTCCCCTCTCTCGACACCCCTAGATCACGTGGGCGTGGAAAGAGCTAGCCCCAATTCCCGTGGGAGTTGCCTCTCTCGACTGCCTCTAGGTCGTCGCGCGAGAGAGAGATGGAGCCGTTTGACGGGACCCGCCATCTCTCCACCTCGCTTGATGGCCGCATGGTTAGCCATCAAGAAAGTCTCTATCGACGGCTATACCGTTCTCTCTCGACTACTCTTTGTCGAAGGCCATTTGTCGACAGCCGGCCGTCGAGAGTAAGCTATCTCGACAGTTTTGTTGACCTGTCTCGACGGTTTTGGCCGTCAAGAAATCCTGCGATTCCTGTAATGTAAGCTCCGTGTTTGAATGGTAATCTCCTCTCTATATATGTTATATATGGTTATTTCTTACCTTTCATTCATTAAGAAATCCAGTGACAGCCACATCTGTAGGCTTGGCCAGAGGATAATTTGTTATTTACTTTGCTGCTACAGCTTTCAGAGAGTACGAACATAGTTGGCAATGCAATTAAGTGCTTGCGGTTGTTTACCCCTCAATTTATGCCTACAGTTGAGACTATCAGAAAAGAACTTACTCAGCTACCCACGCAAGACTTCTCCAAGATGCCATATGTCTACTCCTGCCATACCGAGCAGTGGGAGAACAATCACAGCATTTATACTCAATGGCTTCGCCCAAACCAACAGTACTACAAGTAGATAGGTTTGCACAAGGGTTTTGGTAGAGGTAACATGGACTTCTTAGAATTATTAGCAGGAATGTCTCTAGAACATGTTAGAGACATCTACTTGGAACGCAATGTCTCACTGTCTGAGTACGATAAGCAAAGGACAACCAGACATAGGAAAAGAAGTTCTACAAAAGAACTTCCACTTCCGAAACTTCGGCTCGCCTTTATGCCCCATGGCTCTTCAGAAGATCACCTGCCACCTGCAGGTGAGTGTTGTAAGGGCAACCACCCCATCTCCGGAAAAGGTGGATGTCCACGAAGATGTTGTAAGAGTCCTTCGTGAGGATGTTCTCCCGAAGGACAAGTGGAAAAGCGCGCCTAAGATGACCCCAAGACCCCTTGGGTTGTGAGCCGAGGATAGGCACACGCGAAGGGTCGGGAGATGGACGCGAAGGGTCAGGCATTCCTAGGGGAACTTTGAGCAGTGAAGATCCTCGACTCCTACTGAAGAGTATAGCTGAGGAGCGAAGTCTCACCGAGGAACTCGCGAAGATCCTTCGGGGAGACCGAGATTGATTGACAAGTTTCGGGCTAGGGAACGAAGACTCCGCGACAGCCCCTGACAAGGACAGACTAGATCAACAACCTTGTCAGAATCTGCCTCCCCGAGGGTAGATTAGGGACTAGCAAAGCTTGGGCTGTAAGAAAGCTAGTCTAGCGGTTGATCGCAAGATCAACGACTCGGGGACTAGGGCAATTTAGGTGTTTTCCCTGGGCCAGGGCAATTTGGGTATTTCCCATGCATGTAAACCCGGACCCTACAGTTGTATAAATTGATAAGTTCATCAATGAAAGGGGGACAAGTATTCTGATCACACATTTTTCACACACTCGGTTCTATTCATCGGCGTCCCGCTTAACCACAACATCTCATGGCGTCCTCTCCAAAGACAGGGAGGGCGCCAGACTCACCGTCGGCGGGATTTCCCGACGACAATTGGCGCCGTCCGTGGGGAAAAGGCGAACGCTGCGGTGATGGCCAGACTAAGGAGGAGCGTAGCAGCGGCCGGAGGCGACGGGCCGCCGGAACCGGGGCACGGTGGAGCAGGCGCAGGGTGGGAGCGGCAAGACCAGAACGAACATGATGCCATCAGCGAGGCGACGGAGGAGGCGGCCCAAAGGGCGATCATCGCCGCCCCAACGACTGAACGGCGGTGGGAAGGCGCGATGGCGCAAGGACTTGGCGGAAGCATCCCAAGAGCCCCCAACACCAACCTGCAGGCCGGAGGAACCAGAGACAAGGTGTCCCGAGCGTGGCGGCGACAGACCCGACGAGCCGAGACCTAGCAGAATCACTCGAGATGAGATGCAGCAAAACCCACCCACCCATCCCGTGCAAGAACGTCAACATGGAGACCCCCCATCTGCCGAGGACATCCTGCAAGACCGAAGGAGACTGTTGGAGGAACAAATCAATCTGCTCCGAAGAGAGCTCGTGACAATGCAACCCCAGCAGCACTACGTGCCCCGAAGGATCCCATACCTGGAGGAAAATCATGAGCAATTTCGACCGACCGTAATGACGGCACAGCCGAGGAAGGCAAGCGAAGGGCCTCTGAGTGCATACCTTCGCGGCAAAAAATGGCCCGAGGGATTCGAAATGCCAAGCTTGTTCAAGTTCTCCAGAGACAACGACCCAAATGAATTCTTAGATGTATATGACACGGCGGTAGAAGCAGCTGGCGGAGATGATGATACCAAGGCAAAGAGCTTGTTGCTAACACTGAAGGGTACCGCACTCTCATGGTACACTTCGTTGCCACAAAGATCCATACACTCGTGGAGTCAACTCAAAGACGCCTTCGTCAATAATTTTCAATGCAATTATATCCAGAGGATGGTAGAAGGGGACCTCTTTGGCCTGGAACAAGGCAAAAAAGAAAGCACAAGGGACTACTACAAAAGGTTCGTAGCAATACGATGCCAGATAAGAGATATATCAGACTCCTTGATAATCAATGCATTTCGAAGAGGGCTTCAACTGGGACCCCTTCTGCACAAGTTAACTCAAGACCCACCACAAACAGCTGCGCTTCTTTATGATGAGATTGAGGGGTATGCAAAAGGAGAAGAGGAGAACTTAAGGAGACAAGGCCAGCTGAATACACACAAAGACCGCGATGGCCACAAGGAAAGCAATTCAGAAAAGAACATGAGACATCAAAACTCCAACAAAAGGGTAAGCAACATTGAGCCCAAACCAGCAGACGAGCAAAGAGCCGTTGACAACAATAAAAGGGGAGATTATTCCCGAAGGGATTACAATTCCCGAAGGGATGAGTACAACCATCAAAAAGATAGCACGAGAAGAGATGACGATCGAAGGAACGACAATTACCGGAGGGAGAATTACCACAGGAATGATAGATTCTGAGGAGGCAATCAAGAGAACAAGGAAAAGAAATACTGCGCGGTGCATGGAGAAAACTATTCGCATACAACCGAGGATTGCAGAGATGTGAAAGCACAACGTGAGAACTACCAAAACCAGAAGGGTCAGTGAAGGCAAGACCAGCGACAAAGGGATCAGCATGCAAATCTCCCGAGAGGGTTCACAATGTTGAACAGCAAAACCGAAGGGTAATCCATGTTATCACCGGAGGATCCTCGCTAAATCTCCCATCGAACAGAAAGAGAAAGGAGTTCATCCGCGAGATGTCACACGTCTCGGTGTCAAGTAAACCAGCACCGGCTCCACCGATAACCTTCGATACGACTGACGCGAGGGGCGTAAAGTTCCCGCACCAAGATCCCTTTGTGATAACAGCAGAAATTGCAAACTACGACGTCCAAAGGACGCTAGTAGATGGAGGAAGCTCAGCAGATGTCATCTTCGCCAGCGCATTTAAGGAACTCAATATACCAGAAGACAGACTAACACAATGGCACATGCCGCTCATAGGGTTCGGAGGAGAGCCCGTGGTTGCCATAGGCCAAATATCGCTGCTTGTAACTTTTCATAAAGGCAAAAGGAAGATAACAAAGAGTATATGCTTTGATGTTGTCGATATGGAGTACCGCTACAATGCCATCTTTGGAAGAGGAATCATCAATATCTTCGGGACAATCATACATCACAGCTACCTGTGCATGAAACTGCCCGTCGAAGGGGGAGTTATTACCATTCGAGGAAGCCAACAATCAGCGAGAAAAAATGAACTCGAAGGCATACCAAAGCTCAAGCCAGTCCAAACCACGGAGAGGATCGACCCCAATACAGACCAAAGGGTTACAAACCCCAGGTTAGGCCGGAAAGTGAGACAAAAAAATACGATTATTCTCAGAAAATGAAGAGAAGACTGTGTCCATCGGAACGACCCTTTCTGAAGAAGAAGAAGAAGAAGAGAACGTTGTCAACTTGGTTCGGCAAAACAGTGACATCTTTGCATGGGTGTCGGGAGAATCAAAGGGGATCCCCAGAGAGACAATCGAGCACGCGTTAAACGCGAAAACGGATGCGAAGTCAATCAAAGAGAAACTTCAGAAAATGGGACCTGATAGACAGGAAGCAGCAACAATAGAGGTGGAAAAATTGCATCAAGCCCACGTCATTCGAGAAGTCGCATACCCTGAGTGGCTTGCAAATGTTGTGATGGTGAAGAAGTCAAACGACACCTGGAGATTATGCGTTGATTTCACAAACCTTAACAAAGCATGCCCGAAAGACGATTTCCCGCTACCGAGGATTGATCTGCTAGTTGATGCGACAGCAGGCTGCGAGCTAATGAGTTTCCTGGATGCCTACTCAGGCTATCACCAAGTTTATATGAGGAAGGAAGACGAAGAGAAGACGGCATTCATAACCCCCTTCGGCACGTACTGCTTCCGAAGGATGCCTTTCGGCCTAAGAAACGCAGGCGCAACATTTGCAAGACTCATCGCAAAAGTCCTCGCAAAGCAAATGGGAAGGAACGTCGAGGCGTATGTGGACGACATTGTCGTCAAAAGCAAACAAAGGAGGGACCACTGCGAGAATATTCAAGAAACCTTCGCAAGTCTGAGAGCAGAAGGCATAAAATTGAACCCAATGAAGTGCGCCTTTGCAGTGGAAACAGGAAAGTTGCTTGGATTTCTAGTATCGCACCGAGGAATAGAAGTTAACAAGGAGAAGATCGATGCAATTCAATGCATGAAAGATCCCGAGAATAAGAAACAAGCATAGAGCCTCTTGGGAAAGCTGGCCGCCCTAGGGAGATTTCTGCCGAAGTCCGCAGAAAAAGATAAACATTTCTTCAGCACAATTAAAGGAACAGCACCCTTTGAGTGGGGGCCTCAATGCAAAGATGACTTCGCAAGGCTGAAGGAGTATCTTCATCAGCTGCCAAGATTCGTCAGTCCAAACGGGGCGATGCACCTAACCTTATATCTAGCGGCAAGCCACTTCGCGGTCAGCGCAGTCCTCGTAAAAGATGAAGCCGAAGGGGACAAATGCCAGTATACTACGTATCAGAATCATTGCAAGGAGCCAGAAGAAACTACATTGAGCTAGAGAAGATAGCTTATGCATTACTTATGGCATCCAGAAAATTACGGCACTACTTCCAAGAGTTCAAGATAAAGGTGCCCACAGCATACCCTCTAAGGTCTATATTTGAAAACAAAGACGCCACGACAAGAATCGCGAAGTGGGCCGTAGAGCTAGCGCCCTTCGACATCACCTTCGAACCAAGGACGGCCATTAAAGCTCAAGCACTCGCCGACTTCATCTCTGAATGGTCGGCCGAAGTTTCAAAAGAAGGCCTAGCACTGCCCCCCTTGTGGAGCATAAAATCCGATGATTCTTTCACAGCAGAAGGGGCAGGACCATCAACAATTGTAACCGACCCTGAAGGCAAAGCACGGAGTATTCACTCAGGTTAAACTTCAAGACGACAAACAACGCGGCTGAATACGAAGGACTATTGCTGGGTCTTCGGAAAGCAAAATCTCTCGGAGCAAAGAGGGTCGTCATTTACACCGACTCAAAGTTAATAGAAGGGCATATAACGAAGGACTTTCAAGCAGAAGACACCGAGATGGCAAAATATCTGGAAGCAGTAAGAGCAATGGAAAAGCATTTTATGGGGATCTCCATGAAAGCAATACCAAGGGGGAAAACATGAGAGCGGACGAGTTGGCCAAGGCAGCAGCATACTTTACAAGGATATCCGATGGGGTATTTTACGAAGCAATATCACGAGCATCTATATGCCCTGAAGTACAACTCATCGCAAGATCCATGGAAGAAGATTGGCGAACAATTATCGTCAAATATCTTCGGGATGGTGAATTACCCGAGGATGGTAGGAAGGCGCACACAACAAAGCAGCGTGCAAGAACATATACCATGATGGATGGCCTGCTCTACAAATCAGGAATCAGCACACCGTGGATGAGGTGTGTCTCAAAGGAAGAAGGAAAGGAAGCACTGGCGGGAGCGCACGCAGGAATCTGCGGCTCGCATCAAAGCCCGAGGGCCCTCGCAGCGAAGGTGCTACGCATGGGCATATATTGGCCAACGACCAATAGCAACGCAGAAGAATTCGTAAAAAGATATCGAGGATGCCAGTGGATGACAAACCCGCCAAAGGCTCCACCAACAAACCTACAGCCCTCGCCCCCAGTGTGGCCCTTTGCGCGATGGGGATTGTTATTGTTGGTGAACTCAAGCAGGCTTCGGGAGGATTTAAATGGATCATTGTTGCAATCGACTACTTCACCAAATGGATTGAAGCAGAACCATTGACGAGCATCACAGCTGCGAAGACCCAACATTTCTTTTGGAAAAATGTGATATGTAGGTTCGGCATACCACAGGTAGTAGTGGCCGACAATGGATCACAATTCATTTCATCAAGATTCAAGTCATTCTGTAAAGGTCTCGGCATAAAAATATGCTATGCTTCCGTGGGACACCCACAAGCGAACGGCGCCGTTGAACGGGCAAACCAGAACATCATGAAATCAATGAAAAGAAGGCTGGTAGATGAAGCAAAAGGAAAATGTCCAGAAGAACTGGAGAAGACGTTGTGGGCAATTCACACAACGCCTACAAGACCAACGGGGTATTCGCCCTTCAGGCTGGTGTATGGTGAAGAGGCAGTAACGCCGGCTGAGATCCAAGCGAAGACCCTTCGGTTCATAACAGGTGGAGCTAAGATCAGTGATCAACCGCCGGCCGACACTGTTGAAGAGGACAGGCTTAAAGCCAAACAAACTTTGGAGAAATATACTGAGCTAATGAGCAGAACTTACAATAAGCGCGTAAGACCACGGGAGATATAAGAAGGGGACATAGTCCTTCAGATGATGCCACAACGATCATCCAAGCTAGAGCCCGCATGGGACGGACCCTTTATCGTAAGCAAACAAATAAGGCAGGGATCATTCCACCCCTCCAATCTCGACGGCTCTTCGGTCCCAAACACATGGAACACGAAGAGCCTGATCAAGTATTACCCATGAGGCGATGAAGAAGCGCTGAGTACTCTTTTCTCCGACTCGGTTTTTTTCCTAGCGGGTTTTACGAGCGCAGTTTTTAACGAGGCTCAGACGCCCAAAACCGGCTGCGACCGGAGAAATCCTACGGGAATGTAACTGCCAAGATGTAATTCGAAATGAAATAAAAAAGAGAAGCACGTTCCCGAGCAGACACTTCAGTCCGGCTAAGAGGTTGGTGCGAGGCCAAGAACGCTCGCGCCAAGCACCCGAAACATAACCTTCGCGAGCCACAAGCCTTCGCAAACGCATAATGCGCTAACACGCCAAGGGGCTGGCGCGAGGCTAAGAGCGTTCACGCCAAGCATCCGAAAAAGAGCCTTCGCGGGCCACGAGCCTTCGTGAACGCCGCATACGCTAAATGCGCTAAGGGGCTAGCGCGAGGTCAAAAGCACTCGCCCCAAGCACCCAAAAAAGAGCCTTCGCAGGCCACCTGAATGCACAAAATGATCATATCAGTTGAATCTTGATATACTTACATACTGATCCCTTTGCCGTACGATACCAGTCAAGCTAAAGGCGAGATGCGTGCCACTCTTGTGATAGCTCGACAATTCATTCGATCTTGTGATGGATTATAAACCGTGATTAACTCTTTAATCACATTGGTATGACCATGCGCTTTTCAATCCAATCACATCAAAGGGTCCAAAGATATCTCTTCTGTTATCAAGAAGGGATACATTCCATTTTGATCGTTTATACCCCACGTCATATTTCATAGCATACCCAAAAGCTATCTCTATAACTGTCTGGTTACGGTGTAGCAGTTGATAACCTCATAGTATACAACTACGTATATTGGGATTTAATGACGATCTCAGGTTCTCAGATCTACGGATCATATAGGTATATCACTTGAAACTACATGCTAATGGCATATGTCGGAATAGGTCTATCCAATGCCATGTTCTTTAACATGTGTGCACATTATTGATTTAATATCTCTATATCTATAGTATATGAAATATTATCATCAATCAATATATGTGTTGATTAAATCATTACTGTCCCACATAATAATATGAGACCAGAGATCATTTAGAATAACATCATATAATCAATGTGTCTCACAACCAAGTCATACATGATTAACAATGTGAACGATATTTATTTATTGAACTGATAACATATTATCCAATAGTACATAAACATAAACGTGATACAATCATCTTACATGATCGTCTATATGGCATTATCACTGACAATCGGCCTGCTACACTACCGCCTCTCCCACCAGTTGCCTGCACGTACGTCTCTACGGGCACGTTTGGATGGCGACCCGCGCTCGCCGTGCCCGCCGTCGGCTCGCCCTGGGATTTGGACGCCGTTTGGTTCGCTGCCGTCGCCGCGGTCGCGTGCGCCAAACGTTGGCTCGCCCGTGCACAGTAAACGCGCGAGCAAGCGACGGCGCGAGCGAAGAAATCGAGCGCCCACTCCCCACTCTAAAAAATTTTGGATTTAATGATGAAATTGTAGAAATTCTAATGGATAGATAGAAAAGGCTTTTTGGATTTTGCCTCTCCCCACTCTGGCATCGAACACTCATGGACCGCCACTCCCTGGTCCCTGCGTCCTGGCCGACAACACTGTTGGTCCACTCCATCTCTGGCTGCCACCCTGGCCTGACCTCACCAACTTCTCAATTCGGTGGGGGTTCAATTTGCGCCAAAAATAAATAAATACTTCTAAAGCTGGCATCGAATTTTTTATTGAGCAATTAGGATTAGTTTCCATTGTTTTAAAAACCCACCGACAATAGTGATCCAAAACTAGTAAATTAGTTGTTATGTTATTAATTATAATGTTACGAAAATTATTTAGAAAATAAAGAAATTTGGATAAATTTCCATCCAAATGATACATATTTGGATAAAATAATCAGCGATAGGGTAAATCACCTTTGGATAATTTTTGGAGAATTAGGTAAATTAATTAGGAAAATAACTATTATGGAAAAAATTAGAATTTAAATAATTTAGTAATTGAATGTTTAGGTATTAAATTGTTTAGGATATTACATTGAGGATTAAACTTATATTAGTAATTAAATAAAAGATGTAGATTAATTTATCTTCTTTCACTTTTTACATTCTCTGTATTTTCAATTCGTCTAACATTCATCCATTGCATCCATTAGTGAACTGAGTCGTACAATATCACTCGTGCAGGAGCTGACACACTACTTAAGGAAATCGATGGTGAATTTTGGGCTTCCATTACAAAATATAACAAGCGCTCCTGAATTATCTACGCTTTAATTATGGATGGCCGGCGGATGAACATTTCAGTACAATATAGTGTGATACAAGGCCTTGATTAGAAAGAAAAGGATGCACAGTTAGCAAACAATGGAAATTGATTAATCTGGCTAACAACGTGGTCTAGGTAATTATTCCTTAGGTAATAACATATATGCATGTAAGTGATATACAAAATCTGTTGGTTTGATTCGAGAAACCTGTGCAAATTGCTGGTGTTTGTCTCATCGGCTCATCATATATTCTGTTAATAAAATTAATGGTATTCACGTATTGAGCAAGAAGTCCAATGTACAGCCTCTTTTATTGCACGTGAAGTTATTTTTTTACGTAAAATTGTCTACGCCATGTTGTACCGTGAAAAACGGATAGGAAAACATATGTGTCTCACCCTATTGTTTTAAGGGCGGCATTGCTGATGGACCAAGAAGGGCACTGCAGTTTGCCGAGCTGGATTCTTAAAAAATAGATGTTAGGGGAGAGATAAAAGTGGATCTTTTGTTTCTCTTTTGGTTATGTGATGCCTGGACATTGTTATCAGAGCTGTTCTGATATGAAGATCTGGATGTATGCTTGATTAGGTCACCGCAACATTCTTTGAGTTCAATTTGAAATACCGTGGCGAGTCTGCTATCTTTTGGGGTTTATGGTATCTGGACTCGGTTTGAGCCAATGTAGATTGTCGTGGTTGTAACTGGTCTAATCACCTTCATAGTTTATGTTTTCTATATGCATTTATATGAATCCGTGTATTTGTGAATTCTTATCGATGCGTGTTAATATGAAATTGTTTTGATGTGTGGTTCTATGACCTCATGTCATATTTGCAGATCTTTCAGTTGCCTGATTTGCTTCAAGTAGTGAACTACTATTCCTCTCGTGTTTGCCGTGACGCCTAACTATTCCTCTAATGGTAGTAAGTTCGGTGTCACTGGCAAACAAGAGACGAACAATAGTTTAAAGAGCTCGTCTACTTGCATACGCCAGTTCATCTCTTATAAAGTCAGTTTCTCGATCTCTATCCAGTGGCGGAGCTTGGCCGAAAACGTAGGGGGGCCAAAGCATAGAGTCAAAAATATAGAAAATAAATGACATAAACAATGCAAGTGCTAAGTAGTAAGCAATAAATAGTCTTAGGAGAATAGGGGAATTTTAGATTGATAACATATTAACATGCTTACTGTTGCCGGTAGCTGGTAGGGATGAAAACGGAGCGGATTCGGTCGGATAGTTATATTTCCATATCTGCTCATATTTTTTTCACCCGGATGCGGATACGGATAGTTTGAAAACTGATCGGATATTGAATCAATATCGGATAATAATAATAAAACGGATAGTAATTAGAGTCGGATCGAAAACAGCAACGAAACCGAATATTTAGTCGGATAGTATGTAAACTTCAAAACACAAATTTTAACATAAAATATTATGATTTAGAGTACATAGTTCACCAACATAACAAAATTTATAGAACAGTGGCTAGCCGGCGGTTGAGGAGTGAGGACTCCTTCTGGGGATGACAAATGAGTTGAGTTGTGGCTGCCTGGCTGGGGCGCTGGTTCCGTGGGTCGGTTGGGCCGTTGGGGCCTTAGGGGTTGTGGCCTTATGGGCCGACCAGCAGCCTGCTGAGTCACCGGACATCCGGTCTACTTTTCCAACCGGATATCCGTATCCGCTCCGTATCCGTCGGATAGCACCTTTCCCATATCCGCTCCGGTATCCGCTTGTCCGATCCGAATAATTATCTGTATCCGTATCCGATGGATATTAGAATCTGTTACCATTTCTCTAAAAACGGATACCGTATACGGATACGATCCGGATATTATCCGCTCCGTTTTCATCCCTAGTCGCTGGTTTACAAAAGACATGTATAACAGTACAAGTACTTGTACTTAAAACAAAAGGAGCTATTAGCTCATTGCCTCATAGTCATTGGACCAGTTTAGACAGTTCACTATAGATCGGCTCTTCGCTTCTTTAGCTTCTTAAATTCCAAAATAATATCATCATAGCTGCACTTATCTACCAGTTCACCCTCTATGTTTGCTACCAAGCTATTGGCAAGAAAGTCATCTTCCATCCTATTGCGCAGCCTTGTCTCAACAATCTTCAAGCATGAAAATGCTCTTTTAACGCTAGATGTAGAAATTTAAAAAGTAATAAGTAGGCGGACCAATCTATCAATCAAATTATAGATAACTTTTGCCTCTGCCGTTCCGCGCTCCGCGCTTGTCTCGCCAAACCCTAGAAGTAGGGGGGGCCAATTAGCAGGCCTGCTTCGTTTTTGGGCTGTACTACTACTAGTTGAATTCAAAAAAAAAATTTACAGGGGGCCAGGGGCCAGGGGCCAGGGCCCAGCCTGGCCCCAATGAAGCTCCGCCCCTGTCTCTATCCTTGTATGGATGATCTGAAAGTTAAGCGATACATACATACATATACATATATATATATATATATATGTATATATATATATGTATATATATATGTATGTATATATATGTATATATATATGTATGTATATATATATATATAGGAAACCAGTTTGGGGCTCCATGGAGCCTAGGCTCCATGATTCAAAAATCTATGATGTGCATTGCGATTCGTGATGTTTGACATGTATATCTTCACATATCCACTAAAAAAAGTATTTTAGATACGAAACTCCCAAAAAAAATTAAATTCGAACTCAGTTTAAACTAGTTTGAAGTATATTTGAACTAGTTTGAAGTATAGTTAAATGTAGTTCAAACTGAAGTTCAACTCAACTTTTTTCGGAGTTTGATGTCTCAAATATTTTCTTTAGTGGGTATATGAAACTATAATAACCAAACAACACGAATCTCAAGGCACATCTAGTGGTAACGAATCATGGAGCCTAGGCTCCATGAGCCTTATATATATATATATATATATATATATATGAGAATGAAATGTGCATATATGAGATGAAATGTGCTTGTATGCATGATCTCTTATAAATGAAATCTAGATGAAAAGCTTGTTTCGCTTTTTGAGACTTCCTCTACCCACATCTCTATGTGCCCGCAGCACTTTCTGAAATCTGGATGAAATGCTTGTCTTATATATGAAATCTGGATGAAATGCTAGCAAAACCTGAGGCTAGCCAATTTTTCTAGCTATTTTTTTTCCTGTCGAGTCTTATCATTGGCGGTTCTCACAAACATCCGCCAGTGATAGAGCTCGTCACTGGCAGTTATACATAAAAACCGCCGGTGATATTGTGCCTATCACTGGCGGTTGGTATCTGGAACTACAACTAATGTGCAATCTATCACTGGCGGTTTGTATATAAACCACTAGTGATATGTGACTATTACTGGTGGTTTGTATACGAATCGCCTGTCGTCAGGAGATCCCGCCGACGGTGAGATTCAGCGCCCCTCCCCGGTGTTGGAGAGGACGCCGAGAGAAGTAGTGGTGAGAGAACGAGCGTTCAGTGAATAAACTAGTGCTAATGTGTATGATCTGAATGCTTGTCTCTTTCATTGATGAACTTAGTAATTTATACAACTCTAGGGTCAGGTTTACATGCATGGAAAATACCCAAATTACCCTGGCCCAGGGGAAGTACCCAGATTGCCCTGATCTCTGGATCGCTGATCCTACAATTAACGGCTAGACTAGCTTTCTTACAATTCAAGTTGCTTTAATTCCTAATGTACCCTCGGGGGGACACACACAGACAAAGTTGTTGATTTGATTCGCTGTTGTCAGAGGCTGCCGCGGGGTCTTCGTCCTCTAGCCCGGGACTTGTCAGATTATTCTCGGTCTCTCCGCAGGGTCTTCGTGAAATCCTTAACGAGCTTTCACTCCCCTGCCACCCTTCGAGAGAAGCCCCGAGGATCCTCGTCGCTCGAGATTTTCCCGCAACCGTTTGACCTTTCGCGTCCTCCTCCTGACCCTTCGCGGATGTTCGAGTCTTGCTCCCATCCCAAGGGGTCTTGAAGTCATCTTAGGCACACTGTACCGCTTAACCCTTCGGGTAAGGGTCTTCATGAAAGATCTTTACAGCATCTTCGTGGACATCCACCTTTTTCGGAGATGGGGTGGTTGCCCCTACAATAGAAGCCCCTTACGATCATGTCGCCACCTCGCCGTGGTGTCTGGCCGGAATATCCAGCCCCCCTTCTCCACGTCGAGGTGGTTTTTCCGAAGATGCTCTTTCTTTTTTTTCCGATGAAATCTTCGCCCGTTGATGTGACTTGGACTAGACGTTCTGACATTGTCAGTGGCCTCGAAGTTGTCACGTTGATCCTGGCCCTCAATTGTGATACGTGTCATCAAATCTGTAGGCGGCCGTTGGAATTTTCTTTTGTTTTTTGATTTTTTCTTTTTGCAACTCCTCGGTTTCTTCGTGGCGCATCGTCGCCGTTGGTGAGGACACGTGGCGTTCATCCGCGTCCGCCTGTCTTCAATAAAAGGGGCCTTGCGGTTGTCTTCTCCGCACTTGCCCTTGCTTCAAGCTTTCGAGTTCCCGCCGCCGAGTGCTCTCGTTCTTGTGCACTCCGTCCGCCGCCGACAGTTCACTTGCTCCTGCGCCCTCTTTCGGCTGCCGTAGGTTTGCTCGCTCTTGCGCGCTCCTTCCGCCGCCGGCCATTCTCTCGCTCTTGGGCTTTCTTTCCACCGTCGCCAGTAGATCATCGCCGCGGGTTCACCGCCTTTCTTCACCGTCATCGAAGTTTGCAGGTACACCATTCGCCCGCGTCATTTGTCTAGTTTAGGGTATGAAGCTTTCGGTCATGAGTTTTGTGTCGGCGAACTCGCCAGTAGAGGTTTTTTCACCGGCGATGTTGGATGCTTTTCCGTTTTCTTGTTCATCGTCCTCCCTCCCCCCTTTTATTTTTGGTAAAGAATGGGGCGGGATTTTTGCAAAATCGCCCGTTCCAAACACTTGAAGTTGGTTGCGCTTGCTTCTTTCTCTCTTTTTTATTTAAAGTTTCCGAAGGGTTGCTTCTTTGAAATATTGATTTTTTTATTTGTGCAGTTTTCCTCACCTTCGATGGCTCCGAAGAAGATCCTGAGTCCTGCGGATCTTGCGCGGCTGTCTTGGGAGCTGGGGCAATCGAGGATGACGCCTAATATGCTCACGAAGGTGTCAGACTGCTCTGCTGCGGATGAAGGAGACTTCAGACTCCCAGGGCAAGAGACGACCCCTCGGCCGAACGCTGACGAGGCGGTCATCTTCAACTCACGGGTGAAGGCAGGTCGTCGGATACCGTGCACCCGCCTCAACTCACGTTGTACGGGGCGCAGCTCGTGCACCTCTCCCCGAACGCCGTGGCCCGGCTGGCGGTGTTCGAGTGGACGCTTCGAAGCCATGGCGCGCAACCGAGCGCCCGAGTCTTCGGTTTCCTTCATGAGGCGCGGTGGCAGGGGAAGACCAGCGGCAGCCCCTTCGGATGCCTGAACTTTGTCGTGAAGTCGACGCATTCTGCGGACTTCCCGTCCCTGGCCACGAAGAAGAAGTGGGATGGAGCTGCTGGTCTCAGCTGGAAGCTATACTGGTTTTACTAGAGGGTGGATGCCCCGGATGCTCCACTGAGATACACCACAGGGGCTGCGGACTGCGTGAAGTTCCCGGTGGAGAAGTTGTCCGGTTCCGGAGAGGCGCAGCGGCTCCTACTTCAGAGAATCAGGAGACGCTTTTCCATGCGATGCCTCGCCGAAGAGTTCTACGCGGCCAAGATGAGGCCGCTAATGCGCAGTTGGGAGGACTTCTTCATCGTCCGCGAGGGAGGCGACAACCTCGCTCTTCGTGATGAAGATCACCGTCCCCGGAAGTTGGAATCGGCCATGGAGAGGGCCGAAGAGATGTTCGGGCCACTTCGCCCCGACGAAGTCGAGCAGGCCCGCTGGGGGGTGAGCGACGATCAACCGTGATCGTCGGGGTAGTTACCCCGGGCGAGCCCGAGCCAAGAGGGCGGAAGAGAAAAGTGCGCGCCGATGAGCCGCATGAGCTCCTCGGCGCCCCGTGGTGAGTATTCTCCTTTACCCACCATACGTCCTTGGTCTATCATCTTTAACTGATTTTTCAAATCAGAAGCCGCCAGCGCTGAGGACAAGGAGGAGGACGAAGAGGAGGTCGAGGAAGAAGGCCGGGTGGCCGAGGACAACCGCGCTTCGCCTGACGCGCAAAGTGCTGCCAGTGGTGGTGACGATCCACTGGACGTCCTGGTCAGTAAGACCCCTTCGGGACCTTTGGATCCTGGACACGGCTCATACGAACTTGATGGGAGTCACGGAGGAGGGTCTCTTCCTTCGGGTCAGGGTCCTGTGACTCCCGAAGGGGCCTCCGTGGACGTTGCTACCGAGGCCGACGGCTATACCGCTGGCTTCGTAGTTGACACGGAGTTTTGGTTGGTTGACTCTCCCCCTAAAGGTTCGTTATCCTATCTTGGTGCCCCCTCTATTGTCTTGTTTCTCTTTTACTTATGCTCTCCTTTTGTAGAGGGGGTTAACGAGGAACCACCTTTGGTGCCTGTCTCGGCGGCCGTTGGTGCCAACGCGACTTACGCCATCTTGGCGCTGGTGGCAACCACCGCCGTAGAGAGGGTGTCTTCGCTGATTACCGCGACCACACCGTCGCCGAAGGTTCCGCTTTACTGTCATCCTCGGCAGCGGCGACGACTGTCGAGGGAGGATCTTCGCGCGCAACTCCTCTCGCGCCCAATGCTGCCCCTGCCTCTGCTACTTATCTGGAGGCCAATATTCTTCTCCCTGACGATCACGTTGTGGATATCGTCGGGGGGTTGCCTTAGGCAGCCCTTAATCGCTACGAGGCGCTCCCCCTGCTAGAGAACATGCGCAGCGTCGAGATATGCCTTGCTACGGTAATTTTTAATTTTTAATTTTTTTTACTTATGTCTATATTGAACTTTGCAGAGCTTGTCTTATAACCGTGCCGCATCGGCACAAGTGTTGGGCCTCTCGGAGAGGTGTGCTGTTCTCCAGGGTCGTGTCGTCGCCCTTGACCGAGAGAACCACACCCTTCGGGAGGTCAGTTTGAAGGAGAAGGAGCTGGTGGCTCTCCTTAGGTCGGAGAAGGAGCAGGCGGAGCAGCAAGCGAAGACCGCCGAGGAGGCTTTGGCTACGCTCCGTGCTGAAGTTGAGTCCCAGCGGGCCGAAATTGAATCGTCGCGCAAGGAATGCAGCGACTTGCGCGACGATCTGAAAAAGGGAGCCACGGAGCTGGGGATTCTTCGGGGTTCCTTGACGAAGGCTAAGCAACAATTGGATGCTCTCCAAGCGGAGATTCTTTCTTTAAGTCAAGTCTTCGCCCAAGAAATCAGTAAGTTAGGGACAATCGCCGTGAGCGCCCCCCCGAAGAATCCGGCTTTAGCTATGAAGTACTTAAAGGAGGCTATCGGGACCGTTTTGGAGGGGTCACTACACTATGGATCGGACTGCGCCGTCAGCTCGATCTTCACATTTTCAACGATGCTGAAGAGTGCTGGGTGCACGCATTTCTTAAGTGGCTCATCTCCAAGTGGCTCGTACCCTTCGGCCTTCATCGCCAGCTCATTTGACCGCGACAGCCGCCAAGTTGTTCGGGATTTTTTGGTTAAGTTCTGGCGAGCCGGCGGACCGGCATTTTGCGGTGCTTTTATGGGCTACGCGAGGCAGAGGACTTCTTCGACTCCGCCTCCAAGGACAGCGGGGCCCAGGTGTCCAGCGAAGGCATTCCGACAGTTTCTGTTTCTCAGGATCCCAAAGATCCTACAGATCCGAAGGGCAAGAAGCCAGCGGAGTAGGATAGTAATAGTTCTAGGATTGTAATATTTTTTGCTAATGTAATATATGATCTGTCATCTCGAAGTTGCCCTGTATTGTGAATAACCTTATTTATCTTCGTGATGTTTTATTTTCATTATGCCCGCCCGTTACTTCTCCGTCTTATTGCACTCGCGTAATATCGTTAGCGTAGTCGTTAATCGCGAAGGCTCATGGCCCACAAAGGTTATGTTTCGGGTGCTCGGTGTGAGTGCTCTTGGCCCCGCGCCAGCCCGTTAGCGTTTTAGCGTATTTCACGTTCGCGAAGGCTCGTGGCCTACGAAGGTGGTATGTTGAGTGTCTGGCGCGAGCGCTCGTGGCCTCGCGTCAGCCCCTTGGCGCTTTTGCACGGTACACGTTTGCGAAGGCTCATGGCCTGCGAAGGTGGCATTTTAGGTGTCTGGCGCAAGCGCTCTTGGCCTCGCGCCAACCCCTTGACGCTTTTGCGCGTTACACGTTCGCGAAGGCTCAGGGCCTGCGAAGGTGGTATTTTGGGTGTCTAGCGTGAGCACTCTTGGCCTCGCACCAGCCCCTTGGCGCTTTTGCGCATTACACGTTCGCGAAGGCTCATGGCCTGCGAAGGTGACATTTTGGGAATCTGGCGCGAGCGCTCTTGGCCTCGCGCCAGCCTCTTGGCGCTTTTGCGCGTTATACCTTCGTGAATGCTCGTGGCCCGCGAAGGTGATGTTTTGGGTGTGGCGCGAATTGGCCTCGCGCCAGCCCCTTGGCGCTTTTGCGCGTTATACGTTCGCGAAGGCTCGTGGCCTGCGAAGGTCATGTTTCGGGTGCTTGGCGCGAGTGCCCTTAGCCTCGCGCCAGCCTCTCGGCGCTTTTGCGCGTTATACGTTCGCGAAGGCTCGTGGCCTGCGAAGGTCATGTTTCGGGTGCTTGGCGCGAGTGCTCTTAGCCTCGCGCCAGCCCGTCGGCGCTTTTGCGCGTTATAAGGTCGCGAAGGCTCGTGGCCTGCGAAGGTCTTGTTTCGGGTGCTTGGGGCGAGTGCTCTTAGCCTCGCGCCAGCCCTTTAGTTAGTTTGAAGTGTCTACACGGGAATGCTCCTTTTCTTCATTTCATTTGAAATTACATTTTGGCAATTACATTCCCGTAGGATTTTTTCGGTCGCAGCCGGTTTTTGGCGTCTGAGCCTCGTTAAAAACTCCACTCGTAAAACCCGCTAGGGAAAAACCGAGTCAGAGAAAAGAGTACTCAGCGCTTCTACATTATCTTATGGGTAATATTTGATCAGACTCTTCGCGTTCCAAGTGTTTGGGACCGAAGAGCCGTCAAGGTTGGAGAGGTGGAGCGATGCTTGTCTTGTTTGTTTGTTGACAATGAAGGGTCTGTCCCATGTGGGCTCTAGTTTGGATGGTCGTTGTGGCATCTTCCGAAGGACCATATCCCCTTCTTGGATCTCCCGTGGTCTTACGCGCTTGTTGTAGGTTTTGCTCGTTAGCTCATTATACTTCTCTAAGGCCTGTTTTGCTTTAAGCCTGTCCTCTTCTACAGTGTCGGCCGGCGGTTGATCACCAATCTTGGCTCCACCTGTAATGAATCGAAGGGTCTTAGCTTGGATTTCAGCCGGCGTTACTGCCTCTTCGCCATACACCAACCTAAAGGGTGAATATCCCGTTGGTCTCGTGGGTGTTGTGCAAATTGTCCAGAGTGTCTTCTCCAATTCTTCTGGCCATTTTTCTTTTGATTCATCCACTAATCTTCTTTTCAGTGATTTCATGATGTTTTGATTTGCCCGTTCAACTGCACCGTTCGGTTGTGGGTGTCCCACAGAGGCATAGCATATTTTGATGCCAAGGTCTTCACAGAATGACTTGAATTTTGATGAGATAAATTGTGATCCATTATCAGCCACTACTTCTTGTGGTATGCCAAATCTGCATATCACATTTTTCCAAAAGAAATGCTGGGTCTTCGCAGCTGAGATGTTCGTCAATGGCTCTGCTTCAACCCATTTGGTGAAGTAGTCGATTGCAACAATAATCTATTTAAACCCTCCTGAAGCTGCTTGAGTTCCCCCACGATATCGATCCCCCATCACGCGAAAGGCCACACTGGGGGTGAGGGCTGTAGGTTTGTAGGCGAAGCCTTCGGCTGGTTTGTCATCCATTGACATCCTCGGCATCTTTTCACAAATTCCTCTGCATCGCTGTTGGTAGTTGGCCAATATATTCCCATGCGCAACACCTTCACTGCTAGAGCTCTCGGGCTTTGATGCGAACCACAGACTCCTGCGTGCGTTTGCGCCAGCGCCTCCTTTCCGTCCTCTCTTGAAACACATCTCATCCACGGCGTGCCGATTCCCGACTTGTAAAGGAGGCCATCCATCATGATGTATGTTCTTGCACGTTGTTTTGTTGTGTACGCCTTCTTACTGTCCTCGGGTAATTCACCATCCCGAAGATATTTTACGATAATTGTTCGCCAGTCTTCTTCCAAGGATCTTGCTATAAGCTGCACTTCGGGACATATAGACGCTCGTGATATTGCTTCATAAAACACCCCATCAGATATTCTTGTAAAGTATGCGCGCCTTGGCGGCTAAATTGCTCGCTCTCATATTTCCCCCCCTTGGTATTGTTTTCACAGAGATCCCCACGAAATGCTTCTCCATTGTTCTTACTGCTTTCAGATATTTTGCCATTTCGGTGTCTTTGGCTTGAAAGTCCTTTGTTATATGCCCTTCTATCAGCTTTGAGTCGGTGTGGATGATGACTCTTTTTGCTCCGAGGGATTTTGCTTTCCGAAGACCCAGCAACAGTCCTTCGTATTCAGCCGCATTGTTCGTTGTATTGAAGTTTAACCTGAGTGAATACTCTGTACTTTGTCCTTCGGGGTCAGTTACAATTGCTGATGCTCCTGCCCCTTCTGCTATGAAAGAACCGTCGGATTTTATGCTCCACAAGGGGGGCAGTGCTGGTCCTTCTTCCGAAACTTCAGCTGACCACTCAGAGATGAAGTCGGCGAGTGCCTAAGCTTTTATGGCTGTCCTAAGCTCAAAGGTGATGTCGAAGGGTGCTAGTTCCGCGGCCCATTTCGCTATTCTTGTCGTGGCGTCTTTGTTTTCAAAGATTGACCTCAGAGGGTACGCTGTGGGCACCTTTGTCTTGAATTCTTGAAAGTAGTGCCGTAATTTTCTTGATGATATAAGTAATGCATAAGCTATTTTTTCTAGCTCGATGTAGTTTCTTCTTGCTCTTTGCAATGATTCTGATACATATTATACCGGCGTTTGTCCCCTTTCGGCTCCATCCTTGACGAGGACTGCGCTAACTGTGAAGTGGCTTGCTGCTAGATTCAAGGTTAGATGTGCTGCCCCCTTCGGGCTGGCGAGTCTTGGCAGTTGTTGAAGATGATCCTTCAGCCTTGTGAAGGCGTCTTTGTATTGTAGTCCCCACTCAAAGGGTGATGTCCCTTTAATTTTGTTGAAGAAGTGTTTGTGTTTTTCTGCTGCCTTCGGAAGAAATCTCCCTAAGGCTGCCAACTTTCCGAGGAGACTCTGTGCTTGTTTCTTGTTTTCTGGATCCTTCATGCATTGGATTGCATCTATCTTCTCCTTGTTAGCCTCTATCGCTCGGTGCGATACCAGGAATCCCAGCAACTTTCCTATTTCCACCGCGAAGGCACATTTCGTCGGGTTTAATTTTATGCCTTCCGCTCTCAGGCTGGCGAAGGTCTCTTGAATATCCTCGCAGTGGTCCCTTCTCCGCTTGCTCTTGACGACAATGTCGTCGACATATGCTTCCACGTTTCTTCCCATCTGTTTTGCAATTACCTTCGCAATGAGTCTTGCGAACGTTGCGCCTGCATTCCTTAGACCGAAAGGCATTCTTCGAAAGCAGTATGTGCCGAAGGGTGTTATGAATGTCGTCTTCTCTTCATCTTCCTTTCTCATATACACTTGATGATAGCCTGAGTAGGCGTCCAGGAAGCTCATCAGTTCACAACCCGCTGTCGCGTCAACCAGCTGGTCAATCCTTGGTAGAGGAAAATCATCTTTTGGGCATGCCTTATTAAGATTTGTGAAGTCGACGCACAATCTCCAGCTACCGTTTGACTTCTTCACCATCACAACATTTGCGAGCCACTCCGGGTACGCAACTTCCCGAATAACTTGGGCTTGACGCAATTTTTCCACTTCCATCTTCGCTGCATCTTGTCTATCGGGCCCCATTTTCCTAAGTTTTTGTTTGATTGGTTTTGCATCCATTTTCACATTTAGCGAGTGTTCGATTGTCTCTCTGGGGACCCCCTTAGACTCTTCCGGCGCCCAGGCGAAGATGTCACTATTTTGCCGAAGCAAGTTGATGACTCTTTCTTCTTCTTCTTCGGAGAGGGCGGTTCCGATGGATACTGTTCTCTCTTCATTTTCCAGGAATAATCGAATCTTCTTCGTTTCGCTCTCCGGCCTGACCTGGGGCTTATAACCCTTCGGTCTGTATTGGGAATCGACCCTCTCGGTAGTTTGGACTAGCTTGAGTTTTGGTATGCCTTGGAGTTCATTTTTCCTTGCCGATTGTTGACACCCTCGAACGGTAATGACGCCCCCTTCGGTAGGCATTTTCATGCAGAGGTAGCTGTGATGTATGATTGCCCCGAAGGCATTAATGATTCCTCTTCCGAAGATTGCATTGTAGCGGTACTCCATGTCAACGACATCAAAGCATATACTCTTTGTTATCTTCCTCTTGCCTTCACGAAAAGTGACAGGTAAAGATATCTGGCCAATGACAGCCACAGGTTCCCTTCCGATTCCTATGAGTGGCATGTTCGATAGTGTTAGCCTATCTTCTGGTATATTGAGTTGTTTGAATACACTGGCGAAGATGATATCTACTGAGCTTCCTCCATCCACCAGCGTCCTTTGGACGTCATATTCTGCAATTTCAGCGGTGATCACGAAGGGGTCTTGGTGTGGAAACTTCACGCCCTTGGCGTCAGTTGTATCGAAGGTTATTGGCGGAGCCGGTGTTGGTTTACTTGTCACCGAGACGTGCGACACCTCACGGATGAATTCCTTTCTCCTTCTGTTCGATGGGAGATTCAACGAGGATCCTCCGGTGATGACATGAATAACCCTTCGGTTTGGCTCTTCAACATTGTGAACCCTCTCGGGGGACTTGCGGTATTTATCCCTTGGACGCTGGTCTTTCCTTCGCTGGCGTTTCTGGTTTTGGTAGTTCTCACGTTGCGTTTTAACATCCCTGCATTCCTCGATTGTATACGAATAGTTCTCTCCATGCACTGCGCAGTATTTCTTTTCCTTGTTTTTCTGATTGCCTCCTCGGAATCTGTCATTCCTGTGGTAATTCTCCCTCTGGTAATTGTCATTCCTTCGATCATCTCTTCTCGTGTTATCTTTTCGATTGTTGTACTCATCCCTTCGGAAATTGTAATCTCTTCGGGGATAGTCCCCCCTCCTATTGTTGTCAGTGGCTCTTCGCTCGTCAGTTTGTCTGGGTTCAATGTTGCTTACCCTTTTGTTGGAATTGTGATGTCTCTTGTTCCTATCTGAATTGCTCTCTTTGTGGCCATCACGTTCCTTGTTTGTATTCAGCTGGCCTTGTCTCCTCAAATTCTCCTCTTCTCCCTTTGCATACCCTTCAACCTCATCGTAAAGAAGCACAGCTGTTTGTGGGGGGGTCCTGAGTCAGCTTGTGTAGAAGGGGTCCAGGTTGAAGCCCTCTTCGGAATGCATTGATTACCGAAGAGTCAGATACATCCTTTATCTGACATCGTACAGCAGCAAATCTTTTATAGTAGTCCCTTGTGCTTTCCTTCTTGCCCTGTTCCAAGGCGAAGAGGTCCCCTTCCACCATTCTCTGGATATAATTGCCTTGAAAGTTGTTAGCGAAGGCATCTTTGTGTTGACTCCATGAGTGTATGGATCCCTGTGGCAGTGAAGTGTACCATGAGAGTGCAGTACCCTTCAATGTTAACAACAAACTCTTCGCCTTGATATCATCATCTCCACCGGCTGCTTCAACCACCGTGTCATATACATCCAGGAATTCGTTTGGGTCGGTGTCTCCAAAGAACTTGAATACACTTGGCATCTTGAATCCTTCAGGCTATTTTTTGTCACGAAGGTATGCGCTCAGAGGTCCTTCGGTAGCCTTCTTCGGCTGTGCCACCATTACATTTTGCCGATGTTGCTCATGGTTTTCCTCCGGGTATAGGATCCTTCGGGGCACGTAGTGCTGTTGCGGCTGTATTGTCACGAGCTCTCTTCGAAGCAGGTCGATTTGTTCCTCCAACAGTCTTCTTCTATCTCGCAGGATGTCTTTAGCAGATGTAGGGTCTTCGTGCTGACGCCCTTGCATGGGATGGATGGGTGGGTTTTGCTGCATCTCCTCTCTGACAAGTCTGCTGGGTCCTGGCTCATCGAGTCTACCACCACCCATGTTCGGGGTATCTTGGCTCTGGTTCCTCCTGGTTCCTCCAGCCCTGCAGGTTGATGCCGGGGGCTCTTGGAATGTTTCTGCCAGTGATAATCTCCTATTATTACTGCCTCTTAATCGCTATAGGTTCCATAACCACCAGTGATGATGGTTCTGAACCGCCAGTGTTGGCATTTTCTGATCTAGTGCAACTACACACAAGCTCACAGATTTATTACTCGGACTACATACTTCCATGTATAATGAACTGCACACAAATCTCGAAGTCTCCAAGATCAACTCACATTACATAATACTCTACTTCCGTGTATAACGAGCTGCAAACAATCTCAAAATATTTACTCAGATTATATACTTCTTCCATTTCCATGGTTCCATGTACATTTCTCGCTCTGATTCGGTACACTGACCAGGGAAAAAATCAAGCATAATAGCTACGCATTGACTACCGAATGCCGATTAGCTAGCTGTACGTAGCACAGCAAATAAACTTTATTCAATGCGTGAAGTCATCTACTGGCTCCACTGCTAGGGGTGGGCATTCGGTTAATTCGGTTCGGTTTAATCGGTTTTTCGAAACTTCGGTATTCAAAAACTAGAAACCGAAATATCTCTATAAATTTTACAAACCGAACTATATTAACAAAAAAAATTCGGTTCGGTTTTTTCGGTTTTCGGTTTTTAACCGAACTTCAAAGGGATCACATAATCACAAACATAACACATGACTTAGACTCATATGTAGAACATTACATATTTACATATCCAAAAATCATAGAACATTATATGTCCAAAACATCAAACTTCAAAGGGATCAATAAGACAATAACACTCACTGACTCTTAACATTACATGTCCAAAATGCATAGAACACAAATGTCCAGAACATTTTACATATCTAGAAGATCAGAATCAGACTTCAAAGTGACCAATTCAGCAAATTGACTCATACATAGAACATTACATGTCTAGAAATCAGAGGGGACCACATAATCTCATACACATGACTCATACATAGCTGAACAGTATATCAAACCTGCAAATAATAGTAGTAGTTCAATTGAAATGGACTTTGTAGTTGTAGAGCCTCAACCTAGCCAGCAGCCAAGCATTAGGAAAGATAATCCTGAAAAATTAAAGAGTGTATAAGCTATTAGGAGTTTGTAGTAGCAGCAACAATATAGTAGGTACAGAGAATCTATATGTTCAAATCAAAGGAACCTTGCAGTAGAAAGCCAGAAACTCACCACATTTCTTTACTTAGTAGGCTTGGTGACTGACTTAGATGTGTAGACCTTGGAAGAACTTCCTTTCTCTTGCGCAAGGTTAGCTGGAAATAAAAAAGGCTTTAAATTTACATCATAAATAGTAAAGGAAAGATATTAATGGAAAAAAACAGTACTGCAAGCTGAGTACCTTCCTCAATTTTGGTCAAATCAGCAATATCTTCTTCATTCTTGGTGGGATGGGATCATCGCAGCCAATCTTGAGCACAAATAAGACTCAACCATAAAAGGAGTGAGCGAGCTCCTAAAATCATCGAGAACATGACCATTTGTGCTGAAAGCCGACTCAGATGCAACCGTTGATATGGAAATAGCTAATACATCACAAGCCAAGTGAGATAACACTGGAAATCTAGGAGAATTGCACTTCCACCAAGCAAGAATATCAAAATCAGCACTGTCTTCTTCGTTGTCTTCGCCTAGGTACTTGTCAAGTTCAGATTTGTTTGTGCCCATTCTACAACTGCTCAATCTCATCTTCTTTGCAACCAATGACTTATACCTATTTCTCCCATCACCTAGTTCTGGCAATTCAACAGATTGTGGAGCCTTTTCATTTGGAGCATATAACTTCCTATACTCCTCAAATAAACAACGAAAAGTACCGTTTAAAATTTCCCAAACTTCTTTTCCTTGCTGCTCACCAAACATTTCCAAGATACCTATGTTTGTGTATTTAGAGAACTTATATCTTAGATCAAGTGCAACAGCAATAAAAATGATCATATTGACCTTGTTTTTATCTCTCCAATACTTATAGAACTTTTCTAACATCCTTTGGCCCATCTCATTACGCATACCGTCATCACTACGACACCACTCTCTCATCAACAGCAAGACATCAACAATTTCATGGAATAGAATGTTAGATGTGACATGTTGTGTGGCAGAAACATGGAGAGTGAGCCTATAGAAATGTCCTAGAAACTCAACCATCTTTTTTGCATTATCCCGGTCTACAGTTTCTGGAATCCCAGGACCCTTTTCACCTGATAATTCTATGAAGTAGTATGGGTCCTCCTCATTATACCTTTCAAATGCATGCTCATAGGTTATGGCAGAATTTAGCATAAGGTATGTAGAATTCCATCTAGTACAAACATCCAGAGTCAAAAATGCTTTGATGTCCACTTTAGCCAACTCAACACATGTCTTAAACTTAGCCAATCTAGTCGGAGAACTCTTAATAAATTTAACAGCAGCACGAACACGCTGAATTCAAAGTGATACTTCCTTAAGACCATCACAAACTATCAAATTAATGATATGTGCAGCACAACGCATGTGAAGAAACTTGCCTTTAGCAATACTACAACTGTCTTTATTTAGAACCTTCCTCATGTAACTTAGAGCGGTGTCATTAGCACTAGCATTATCAATTGTTATAGAGAAAACCTTCTCTATTCCCCACTCTACCAAACATTTCTCTAAAGATTTTCCAATGTCATCCCCCTTGTGGCCCTTTACCAAGAAAAAACCAATAATCTTTTTATGGAGCTTCCAATCATTGTCAATGAAATGTGCAGTGACACACAAGTAACTTTGTTGAGTGTTCGAAGTCCACGTGTCGGTTGTGATAGAAACTCTTTCACAGGAATCCTTAAGAAATTTTTTGAGGTTTGCTTTTTGATTGTTGTAAATGCTAACACAGTCCCTAGTTACTGTTCTTCTAGATGGCACAGTGAAATGTGGACAAGATTTGGTCATTAGCCTTTTGAAACCTTCCTTCTCAGGAAATGAAAATGGCAGTTCATCTATAATTACCATTTCAGCAACACATTCTCTAATACCATCAGGATCAAACCTCCAAGTGGAAATTGTACTATCCCCTGCTACCGCTTCTACTTGCAAGGTAGGTTGCTTAGGGTCTTTATTCCTATTAGGATTACGCTTGCAGATTTTGAGGTGAGAGCTTAGCGAAGATGTACCATTCAATTTTGATTCACAGCGAAGCTCACGCCCACAATGGTTGCACTTGGCCTTCTTCGTAACATCTCCTTCCAGAATCTTGGTGAAACTAACCCACACATCTGACCTTGGTGCAATTTCCTTCCTTTTCTTCACCACCTTCTCCTTGACTTCGTCACTCTCTGTCTGCAGCCACCACCACCTGGGTATCCTTGTCACCCTCTGCTGTCCTAGATGATTCAGCCGCCTACATATTGAGCAAGACCTAAACACGAATCAGAGAATGGAACCTCCAAATCGAACAACAAAGCAAGGATATCAATCAAAGACTTACACTAGAACGTGTAGATTCGGGCGCCATTGGATCTGTGGTCTTGCACTCTTGCTGCTGCCACCGGGATAGCACGGGCCGGTGCAGTGGACATGGCGGCGCCGGGCGGTGCAGTGGACAGGGGAGCACGGGGCAGCTCCTAACGAGGGAGCACGGGGTAATAGGGGCGGTGCTGTGGACAGGGAAGCACGAGGCAGCGTCGGACGGGGGAACACGGGCCGGCGTGGGGATCTTGTGTTGGATGGGGAGCACGGCGTCGGGTGGTGCAAAGGATGGGGAGCACGGGCGGCGCCGGATGGGGAGCACGGGCTGCGCTGGGGTGGTCTTGTGTCTGGGGAACACGGGCTACGCCACGGGCTAGGCTAGGAGGAGGCGGCAAGGTGGCGCCGCTGGGAGGGGACGACCGGCGTGGGTGTCAAGGGCGAGACCGCCAGGCACCGGCGGCGGCTACCTAGGGTTAGGGCACGAGAGAGGGACACGAGAGTCAGGAGAGAGTGAGACTGGGAGTGAGAGAGTGAGCGAGCGAGTGGCCGAGTGAGTAGAAAGACTCGGGGCCGTGGGGCGTCCCGTGTCCGCCCCTTGCTGCTCCCTCCCCTGTCCAATACGCCAAATCGCCAATGCACCGGCCCAGTTGCCCTTGCCCTCTTCTAAATTTCGGGATGAACGGTTGTTCGGTTTCTAGGCTCCAGAAACCAAATCGAACCTGAAAAACCGATCTATACTGGGAAAAAACCGAACCGAACCCCGAAAACCCAAAAAACTGATAATTTCGGCTATTTCGGTTCAGTTCAGTTTGGTTTTTCGGTTTTCGGTTTTTTCTGCCCACCCCTATCCACTGCGCGACCCGATTGAGGTAACCCGTCCAGCACTTTCGCTACCACCGTCGATGCTGTCGCCATCACCTTGAGGACATCTTATATAAAACATCTCAGTTAGTTATAAAAAAAAAATTTAACTTAGCTTTTTGCTTATACGGAGAAGAGACGATGAAAAGAGAAATAAAAACTAGCTACTAACTAAGAGTTAAACTATAATGTATTCTAAGATGCATACACAATATTACATATGAGTTCATATTAATTTTATGAGACTATCTTATAGCTAATCTATTAAAAAGATTATCTATTTGCTATCTATAAATGATATGTTTATTCTTATATTTAGTAATTGACTCCACTATTCAAATAGTGCCGTGCCTCCATCCTCCTCTCCATCGAAACAAATGCCACTTATTAATTGCGCATTGCAAATGTGTCACTATATCCAATGCGGAAGCAGGTCCTCTGCCATATGGCAGAAAGTCTTGGCGCTAATCTCACCCTCTATATCGAGTCCGGCGCCTATGATTTCCTCACTCTCTCACCTATCTTCTCTCTCCTCTCTCCTTCCCTTCTCACAATCGCACGGCAGCCCTCTGCCATTCGGCAGAGGATGCACGTCCACATCAAATGCACCACTAGGACTGGCGCCGCCTACCAGCGAGGGAAAGACCATACTGGAAAGGTTGAGGAGAGAGAAAGCAGAGGAAATAACTACTCTGAAATTGAAACCTCTGAATAAAAAAGGCAGGCGCCACATGTCGGACGTCCGTTGGATCGGACGCATGGCGTCATGGTGACGTCATCACAAAAACTTGGAAAAAATAACTACTGAAACTTGAAAAATGTACTAATAAAACTTGGCTATAAATACTGATGAAACTTGGAGAAATACTAATGAAAATTAGCTACAGTACCAATGAAACTTCAAGAAGACCAATGAAACTTGGAGAAATTACTGATGGAATTTAAAGAAATGTAATGAAACTTGGCTAAATATTGTTGAAACTTGAAGAAGTTTATATGAAACTTGAAGAAATAACAATGAAACATAGCTTATATACTGATGAAACTTGAAGAAGTGCCAGTGAAACTTGGCTAACTACTGATGAAACCTCATGTTTCACCGTTGTTCAAAAATCATCCGATGCAAAATAAGAAAGTTTCATAAGAACAGAATCAAAGTTTCATCAGGCAAACCTCAAGTTTCATACTTACATGTCTCATGTTTCGTGGCAAAAAATAGGGGTACATCTGCTCCTAGTCGTCTTCTTCTCTAGATCCAGCGCACCCCCACACCACCGATGCAAAAACAAAAAGTTTCGCAAGAACAAAATCCAAATTTCAGTAGGCAAACCCCAAGTTTCATACGTACATGGTTCAAAGTCGTGGCGAAAATAGGGATGCACCTCCTCCTGGCTTCTTCTTCTCTAGATCCGGCGAGCCCCATGCCATGCTCACCGGATCCAGCAATCAAAACTCACCAAGCTCATTCATTATGTGGAGAGAAGGATGGAGAGAGAAGAAATGAGAAATAGAGAGAGGAAGAGAGATAGATAAAATATAGAGTGCACTAGATAGGGGAGCATCAGTGACGGCGTGCGCCGGCGCCGGCGAGCCCTCCTGGCTGGAGCAGTGGCGACTTCGCTGCTCTCGCCGTCTCACGTCGTGTGTACACGGAGGTAAACGAAGCTGCACACGACACGGAAGAAAATAAGCGGAGCAGCTCGAAAAACCAAAAGATGGTGGGATCCACCCACGTGCCTCCTCGCTCACGTGCAACGCCGAAGATTCCTGAGTGCACAACGTCCGACGCGGGGTCCAGCCATCGGACGCCTGCGCGGAAGTGTTTCCGAATTAAAAAAGGATGAGAGGAGAGAGAAACAGATCCAGTCCGCACTGTTGCGCGCATCGGAATCAAAACCAACCGTTCTTTTCTTTGATTCTTTCTTCTGACTCACCCCCTCACGCTCCTGTGATGTCCTCGTCCTCTTTTCGCGCCTCCAAATCGTGCGATCCATCCTTGCGCCACTCTTGGTTATGTGAACTTGTCCGGATTTCTTGTTTAGAGGACAGGGCTCCCCTTCTGTCGAGTTCTTGCTGCAAGAATCGCTGCTTGCCATCTGCGCGTGTGTTCTTGATGCTTGGATTCATGCAGGCTTGCATGGTGGTGTGAGTTTTACCCGAGAATTCCTGCCCGGATCCTCGCAAGTTTTCATGTCCTGCAGGAAATGAGCCTCCTTTCCCAGTTCCGCCGCCGCCACTCGCCGGAGATGGGCGGCTACTACTGCTTGCTTCTCGTCTCCGTCCTGCTCGGCGTCCATGGCGGCCAGTCCTTGAACCAGATGTGCGACTCCACCGACCTGAATGCGCTTCTGGCCTTCTCCAATGGCTTGGACAGGAAGGTCGCCGGGCTCGTCGGATGGGGTCCCAACGACGCCTCCTGCTGTTCGTGGACCGGCGTCTCCTGCGATCTTGGGAGGGTGGTCGGGTTGGATCTCTCCAACAAGAGTCTGCAGGGTGTCATCTCCTCCTCGATCGCTTCCCTCGACAGCCTCGCGACGCTAAACCTCTCCCGGAACTCGCTCCGCGGCGAGGCGCCGGTGGAGCTCGGCCGGCTCGCGAGGATGCGGGTGCTCGACCTTAGCGCGAACGGGCTCTCCGGCGCGTTCCCGGCGAGCTACTACGACTTCACGGTGATTAATGTTGTGAACATCTCATTCAACAAATTCACCGGGCTGCACCCCGCGTTCCTCAGCGCGGCGAACCTGACGGTTCTTGATATCTCCAGCAACGCCTTCTCCGGTGGTATCGACGCCACCGCGCTCTGCGTTGCGCCGGTCAATGCCCTGCGGTTCTCAGGGAATGCGTTCTCCGGTGAGATCCCTGCCGGCTTCGGCCGATGCAAGGCGCTCGCCGAGCTCTCTCTGGACAGCAATGGCCTCTCAGGGAGCCTCCCTGAAGACCTGTACACATTGCCGCAGTTGAGGAGGCTGAGCTTACAGGAAAATCAGCTCTCCGGTAGGCTCAACAACCTCGGTAACCTCTCTCAGCTCACGCAGATTGACTTGTCGTACAACATGTTCACTGGCTCCATTCCTGATGTGTTTGGGGGTTTCAGAAAGCTGGAGTTCTTAAACTTGGCCTCCAATGGGTTCAATGGCACATTGCCTGATTCCCTGTCGAGCTGCCGATTGCTGAGGGTGGTCAGCCTAAGGAACAACTCGCTCTCTGGTGATATCACGATTGATTTCAGTTTGCTGACAAAGCTGGACACTTTCGATGCTGGGACAAACAAGCTGAGTGGCACTATACCTCCTAACCTCGCCCAGTGCTCCGAGTTGAGGATGCTGAACCTTGCAAGAAACAAGCTTGAGGGAGAGATACCAGAGAGCTTCAAGAATTTGAGATCGCTGTCGTACCTATCACTGACAGGGAATAATTTCAGCAACCTGTTACCGGCATTGCAAGTCTTGCAGAACCTGCCCAACCTGACGAGCTTGGTTCTTACAAAGAATTTCCGTGGTGGTGAGACGATGCCAATGGATGGCATCAGAGGGTTCAAGAGCATACAGCTGTTTGTCCTAGCAAACTGTGCACTCTCGGGCATGATTCCACCTTGGTTGCAGAACTTGGAGAGACTTAATGTTCTGGACATATCGTGGAACAAGTTGAATGGAAGGATCCCGCCATGGTTAGGTAGTCTGAACAATCTATTCTACATTGATCTGTCAAACAATTCGTTCAGTGGGGAGCTTCCTGAGAGCTTTACACAGATGAGGAGTTTAATTTCAAGTAATGGCTCGAGTGAACAGGGATCAATACAGATTTCAACTGGCAAAGGGCAGTACAACCAAGTCAGCAGCATCCCGCCGTCGCTGGTCCTCTCTAACAACTTGCTTGCTGGGCCAGTCTTGCGAGGCTTTGGCCATCTTGTGAAGCTTCATGTGCTGGACTTGAGCTACAACAACTTCTCGGGGCGAATTCCTGATGAGTTGTCAAACATGTCGAGCTTGGAAGTGTTGAATCTGGCACATAATGATCTCAACGGGACCATACCATCATCTCTGACGAACCTGAATTTCCTCTCCAAGTTTGTTGTATCATACAACAATTTGTCCGGAGAAGTCCCAGTAGGGGGCCAATTCTCCACATTCACAGATGAGGATTTTGTGGGCAATTCTGAGCTCTGCCTTCTTCGAAATTTCTCCTGCAAAGAAAACGCTTCATTTGTGGAGACAGTTAAATCAATGCCTCCGATGACATACATCGCCGTGGAAGTGGGATTTGCTTTTGGGCTTCTGACCGTATGGAACATACTGTTTTTTGTGGCGGCTTGGAGGGCTCCATATTTTCTGATGGTTGATAAGTTCTTCGATACGCTATATGTCATAGCAGCGGTGAATACCAACAGGCTTATAAATAATTGATGATGTACCTCAAAGTATTTACTCAATTGATAATTTACCCTTCGTTACATGCTCCTTTACTATATGCCCTAAAGTTCTTTGATCAATTGATAAAATGCCGCATTTTAAAATTTTAAACAAAATTTGCCATACAACAAGTGCAAAAGGTCATTTCTACCCCTAAAATTTGCCATACAACAATTTACCCTAGTGCAATCTTTTGAACTCAAAAGTAAGTACATCAAAATAACAGTGATCATCAACAGTACGTACCTACAAGAAAGAAAAAGAAATAAAGCAAGAACGTTCATAGATAGCGAAACGAGCTACCAATCCAATGATCCAACCTCCACTTTTCTTTCTGCACTCGCTCATAGATACATCATCTTTCAGGAGTAAAAGGCAAATTACAGGGTAGAAAGGACCTTTTGCACTTGTTGTATGGTAAATTTTGCTCGAAGTTTCAAAATAGGGTATTTTATCAATTAGACAAAGAACTTTGGGGCATATAATAGAGAAGCATGTAATGGAAGGCAAATCATCAATTGAGCAAGTACTTTATGGCATATCATCAATTAGAATAAAGATCTTGCTTAAAGCTGTAGACCATATTAATCCAGTGTGGACACATGCAAGTAACCAGCAGATCAAAGAATCTAACAAGGCATACAGTCGGACAAGCAACTAGAGCACATGCAATGGGCACAACTTGGACTTCTTCGGCTGCAACAAGCCAAACAGTGTACATCTTGGTGCCTCCAGAGTACGTACGCTGGAATTTTGCTGTTTCTCACCAACTGGGATGCAACGTAAGAGAGACGCTGCTGATCGCTCATTCGCTCCACTGATAACTTCGGATTCACATGAACATACTTGATCGGAACATCGATACATTCATTGCGTACTTGGGAACATCTAAGGCTGGAAGGCAGATGCCCATAAGATAGATATTAGTGAAGTTTACTGGATGGCTCGATTCAGTCAGTCAGAGAAAGAAAACTTTGGTCCCTCTTGGGCTTATTTGATTACAAGAATTTTCAGAGGAAAAATGGAGAATCCAATCCAGAGAAACTTTCTATCAAAGGTGTCCGATCGTATGATTACTTCAAAGGAAATTTGTAGAATATAAAATTTCTAATCTCGTGTTAGACGTTCCTTTGAAAATTCCAATGAAATCGCTCTCTCCATCCTCTTTTTTTTAGATAATGGATAAAATCTGGCTTCTACATTCGAAGTTGTACACAGGCCACATAGTATTACAACCAAATTATTACAAGACCCAACCGATTAAACTAATGTAAAGAGTTGGGTTTAAACAAAAGATAACATCAAGACATAAAAAGTCTAGTGTTAAAACGCCATCCATGTTGATAGAAAGATTGCAACCTCCAAAGTCTGGCTGATCTCCTGAAAAGCATTTCGGTCATCCTTTCTTTGTAGCAACGCCCATTGCCGCAACCAATAGGCTCCTCTGAAAGATAACCTGTTTGAAAGTAATATCTTTTCTTCTATTAAAAACCATTTCATTGCGACAAAGTCAAATAGCCCAAAAAAACGATGTCATGCCCACCCAAACATGTTTCCTCAAACCAGCTTTTAAACCCGAAAGCCAAGTAGAAATCATATGATTCATATTTTGCGGGTGTGATAGACCTAGGACCATGTGAGTAAAACGCCAAATTGACCTAGCTAGATGGCAATCAAAAAACAAATGATGCATAGTTTCTCTTCTGCTACAAAAACAGCAAGATATATCACTTGGCCAATTCCTCTTGGCTAGATTAGACTTGATCATGCTCCGGGCTAGGCTGGGCTTGGAAAAGCCCGGTCACTTTGACCCGAGCCCGGCCCAGCTCGAAAATTTTTTTGCCGGGCCGGCTCAGCCCGAAGCCTAACTTTGCACTAGGTTTTGCTTTCTCATGAGCTGGCCCCGCCCGACGGGCTTGAGACTGACTGGCGCCCCAAAAATCGGGCCGGGTCACCGGGCCGGGCTGGCCATGACCAGGTCTAGACTAGATTATCCTTTGTTAAAATAACTCCTCTACCAACAAACCAAAGGAAAATCTTAATTTTTAGTGGAATTTTTAATTTCCACAAAAAATTATTTGTACATGAAAAATTATGGTTCAGAAGTTTACGGTAATAGATTGAACAGTAAATTGTCCATTCTTGTGTAGGCCCCAAATAAATCTATTCCGTTCAGACCACAAATTAATGTCATGTAACCATGACACCAAATTTTGCCAACTAGCAAGATTATGCCCAACTAAAGATCTACAAAAAGAAACTCCCAAAGCATTAAATTTCATAACTTCTGCAATAGTAATATATTTCTTACTAACAATCGAAAAAAGATGAGGATATTGCTCTTTAAGTCTATAAGGTCCCAGCCAAACATCCATCCAAAATCTAGTCTGATCCCATTCCGAACTTTGAAAAAACCACAGGATGAAAATCATCTTTAACCTTCATCAAACCTTTCCAGAAATGGGAATCGTTAGGTTTACTTTTAGCTTGAGATAACGATCGACTAATGAGATATTTATTAACAAGCAGCCTTTGCCAAATCTCATCTTCATTTAACAGCTTAAAAAGCCATTCACTACCAGTTCTTATCATCTTATAAGGCCTTATTTTTCTTATTTGCGATTAGGGCTTATTTTTGTTTAAAATAAAAACAATTTGTTTTTTCTAATCCCTTTTTTCTATCTCAAAATTTTGTCTAAAACCTTTAAAACACAAGTCAAACGAAGCGGATCCGACTCTCGAGGCTACCTCGGGAAGCTCTTGAAGTTAGAAGATAAGTCAAATAAGACAAATAAATCAGATAAGATAAGCTGACGAGAATAGGGCCTAAGAAGACATTTATTGTGCAACTCTACGTTAGTAATCCCTAGACCACTTTGATCTTTAGGTTGGCATAAGATATCCCACATAGCCGGTCTATACTTTCTCTTTTTGACGATCACTTTGCCAAAAAAATCTAGACCTAAAATAATCCAACCATTTTAACACCATGCAAGGAATCTCAAAAAATGACATCATAAACATCGGAAGGCTACACAAGACTGAATTAAGTAACACCAGGGGTCAACCTCCCTGTGGGAACCTCACGAGGTCCCGCGTCACCAAGGGGAAAACCTAGGGTCAACCTCCCCGTAGGAGCATCCTAGGGTCCTATGCGCACACCACCCCCTCCTAGGACCAGGTCTAGGGTCAACCTCTGCATGGGAGCCTCCCGAGGTCCCGCGCTACTCGGGGCCGAGCCCGGGTACAACCTTCGTGTAAGAACCTTTCGGGGGATCCACACCACCTGAGGCTTGGGCGTAGGTGTAACATAACCAAAAATTTCTCATTTTTTTTTTGCATAAAATTTTTTCGCAAAATATTCAATTATAATATTAAATTTTCTTTAAAACCTTTCTAAAACCAATTTTAAAGGTTTAAATATTTTTTTCATTCATTCATTAATTTTTCTCCTAAAAGAAAGAAGCTCATCTTAATTTTTCTAAATACAAAATCCTATGAAATGATAAATTAAATTTCATATTTAAATTCTCCTCATTTTTCTGAGAATTTAGAAATTTATTTCATATTTTTTGGATTTTCTTATAATTTTCTACAAATTTCTAAACCTCTTTCCTTTTCTGAAAAATGCAAAATACGCTTTCCCTTTTGGGAATGCGCTTTCCTTCTCAGCCCGGAGCACTACCTGGGCCTAAGGCCCGTTCCTATTTCGGCCCGAACCGGCCTACCAGCGCCTTAAGTGGCCACGAACGGCCAAGATCAACTCACCTTGATCTAATGGCCGATAGTCATACCACCACGAGGTTTTAATCTTAGCCATCCGACTTGATCCGATGGCCAAGACGCGTCCACGTCGCCTCCGCCGACTTCAGCCCACAGGATCATCCTCCCGGCCGGTCTTGCGCTGCGTCGCCGCGGTTTTATTGAAAACGACGCATCGCCGTTGGAGCTCGCGCCGCCACTGGTTTTCGACCTCTCCGGACTCCTCCCGACGCCGCGAACCTCATCCTCCACGTCGCCGACTTCATCCGCCCGCTTGTGCAATGAATTGCTTTCACGACACGCCGCCGCCACCGCCGTATTTGTGATTTCGTGACCGCCAAGCTCTCCCGGCGCCTATAAAAGGCCACCATCTCCACCACTTCTCCACTCCCAAATCCCGCCGGAGCACCCCCTCGCCGGAGCCCGTAGCTTCACCGCCGCTATACCTCGTCGCCGGCCATACTCCGTTCACCTCAACCCCAACTAAGCTTACCTAGAGGTAGCCCGTGACTCCCTCTACCCTCTCCGACCACCGGCCATCTCTCTCTGGCCGCCGCTCGCCGCCGGCAATGCCGCCCCGACGAGCCACCCTCCTTGTCCCACTGACAATGGGGCCCGCCTGTCAGGCCACCCCGAGCAGACTGGGCCAAGCCCATCTCGGCTCAATACAAGCCCATTACTGTTCATTCTTATTTCTTTTTCTTTTTCTTTATTCAAAGAAGGTTTCAAAATTTGTTTAAAATATTAAAATAGCTCTAAAAATTCTGCCAAAATTTTCAAAAATATAAAATAATACGAAGAATTTAATTAAATTATTAAATCTGACATTTTTATAATAAAACAATTAATAAAATTTCAAAAACCTTTTCCTATGATTTATTTAAAGTGGTAAAAAGAATAACTTTTAAAAAAAATTCCCTTTTTATCCTCAGTTGGCTCTATCTCGGAACTCCAACATGAGAAATGTTGTCGACCCCGATCTCTAGAGCTCAATTGATCTAATTTTTAAAATAAACACAAAATTTAAATAACAAATTTTCTTGCTATCCGAAGGAATTTCTGAAACTCTGCCAAAAAATTTCTTAATATCCCATTTTATAAAGAAAATGATTTTAAAACATAAAATCATAAAATTCATCATTTTCCTATCAATTTAAAAGTCATATGCATATTTTATTTAAATTTATACCTTTTTGAATCTTTGTTATGTCTTTGCTTTTATAGAAAACGACTTAGGACTTCCTGAAACTTCTGAGTCGGATTTTCTAGAAGAATCTTTTGATCTTGAACCGACAACCGAAGAAGGCAGGTTTTCTTACCCTCGATGCATTTTGATATACCTAAATTTCTTTTATTTATTATTTAATACATATATTTTCTAGATAGATATTTATACATACCAAGTGTGATTTTTATCCAAACCCCAATTATCTTAAAAGCAACCTAAAAATATTCAATCTCTAATAAAACCCTAGAATAGGCAAAATATTAAAATTTGATTATCTCTTGATAGAATGAAAAATTGGTCTGAATGAATAAGTTACTTTGGATAACTTATCTGTTGTAGAGGAGCTATAACTTATCTGTTGTAGAGGAGCTATAAGTCTGGAAGGTTGATTGAATTTATATAGAGTAATTTGGAAACAGTGTTTTGTTATTTGGGCCCGTCGGTACAAGGAAGTACCAGCTTAATAACACCAGGTGGAGAAAATGTGAACTCCCTGGAAATCGTTACTCTATAAACTATAGAAGCAAATTTGGAAACAGTGTTTTGCCGTCTTGGGTTAAAGGATCAAGAGTTTGATTGACACTCAAGGGCACTAGATATTTGCTCAATCTGTGGTATGAGAATATCTAGATATCGTTTGCTTCTATGAAAACTTGGGCTTAATAAATAAGAATGACACAAATTTTTCTCCCATCCATGTAGTAGGCCACTATATGGGTAAAGCTGGGTAGGTTCTGCAGAGCTAATAACCAATTCATCGATGGACTTTACTTCGGGTATAAGAAGTTGTGTCAAATGGGTGATGCCTCTCTTATTTATCAAAATCCATGAATTTATTCTATGGAAAATATTGTCTGAATTGTAAATAAATAAGGATGGAGAAAGTTGATAGAATTTGTATTACTATGAAATTTTGTTTTAGAAATAAATAAGACTTTTAAAATTTAAAATTTGCATGATCACCATAAAGCCTTAACTATTCCTTGAATATTGTCTACATATAATAATATTATTTTCTCAAGAAACCTGCTGGTATAATTTTTATACTTACCCATTATTTGGGAACTGTTCATTTAAAATGAACAGATCCTATTTACACTGCAGATATTGATTTTTCTCAGGAAGAAATGGATCTCTTCGGTCAAGAATATTAAGTTTTCCTGTATACTCAAACAAGCTGTAAAATAGGAGAAATAAAACTGTAAATTACTTAGTTTTGGTATTGTAAAAACTCTTATGTAATAAAGTTATTATTGTATCAGTTCTGAGGTTTTGTAACTTCAGGGTGATTAATTTTCAATATAAAAGTATTGGAAATTGGTCGCCCACAGAATTGGTATCAGAGCCATAGTTTGACTATAAGGAAAACTTATTTTTCTAAAACCACATTCCTTTGGTTAAACCGAAAATAAAATTGAGAATAGAAAATTCTCGATTTTAAATTCTGTTCTAACCTTGAATGTATATTTTGCAGGAATGGGTACTGTCTACCATACACCTGATGAAATTAAACTTTGGGGCGCATGTCTGCAAGATATTATGCATATTCTGCACTGCACCCAGGAGCCCGTTTTATCTTCTCATTTTATTAGAACCCAGACTCTTCCTCATAGTTTTCTAGGATCTGTACTCATATTAGATATAAATGACAATGGACATCTTAGGTTTGAAGCCACAAGAAACATTAGGATAAAGGCCGTAGAAGATGCATGCATGAAAGCCACCCTTTATCTTACAAAAAAATACCAAGCCCAACTTTATTATACTAAGTATAGGTACTTTCCTCAAGAAGGAGACACTAATTTAGAAGTACAAGCTATAGACACTTCTAACAACCCTTGTCCACATGCTAGAGACTTAGGTTTTCTAAGTCTTATGCAACAACATCAAATTATGGCATTACAAGAAGAGAACAAAGAACTCAGGAGTGACCTCATCTAGAAATAGAAGAAGATCAGGAAAATTTTGATAATAACTCTAATCGTGACTCTAATATAGAAGAAGTAGTAAATCCTAATCCATCCGAAATCATAGACTTAACTGGAGATGATGATTAGGATATCACTACAAATATTTTGTAACTAACCTTAGTTATTTCCATTTTTCCCTAAGAAATAACTAATAGGATGATCTAAATAATGTAAATATAACCTTGTTGTAATATTTCCGAATGTTACTTTCATTTTCAAAGAGAAAGCAACATTCAAGGTTAAGTTACTTTCATTTTCCAAAAGAAAGTAACTTTGTAATTTCCTTTCTTGTAACACCATTGTACCATAAATAATGTAATAGAAATCTTGGACCGAAGAAATAAATTTCTACTTTTGTACTTTATCTTGTGCAATAATTCTTGTTCATATTATATTATATCTTCTTTGCAGAGTCTTGAATTTTCTTCATGGCGGGAAATTCAGGCCAAAATTTTGAAGCAACTTTAACTCAAATCTTAGCTAATTTCGAAAAACAAACTAAAGAAACTGCAGAATTCCATAACCACCTTTTAAGGGAAATTTTAGAAAGAAATCGTGGAGCCCCTGAATTAAATGGTCTTGGAAGTAGATGGAATGACTTCGAAAAGACCAGACCACCTACCTTTTCTATTGACACCGACCCTCTTCAAGCTGACGATTGGATAAGAGACATTGAGAGGAAGTTGAATACAATCCAATGTACGGATAAAGAAAAAGTTCTATATGCCTCTCATCAGCTAGCTATCTGGATAAGCTGCTGCATGGTGGCTTACAATTCAAGAAACATATCCTGATAAAGAAACCATCACATGGAAAAATTTTGAAGATGAATTTAAAGGACACCATCTACCTGAAGGACTTTTAGAAGCCAAAAGAAGAGAATTTGACATGCTTAAACAAAATAATAAAACTGTTATGGAATATCTACATCAGTTTAATCAATTAGCCAGATATGCAACTGATGAAATAAAGGAAGAGAAAAGAAAAATGAAAAAGTTTGCTAATGGTCTACAACCCTCCTTGCAATATCAGTTATCTGGACATGAATATCAGAACTTTAAAACTTTGATTAATAAAATCTTAGACATAGAAGAGAAGAGAAATAATTTAGAAAATTACAAAAGAAAAAGGACTGATTTTATAACAAAAGTCAGAAATATTAAATCTAGAAATTCAAACTTTAGACCCAGAAATCAGCCCATAAGAAGAACACCTCCCTCTTCCAATACTCAACTACCTCCTTCCAATGGATGTTTTAATTGTGGAGGACCACACTTAAGGAAAGATTGTCCACATCCTAGTCAAGTAACTTGTTACCATTGCAATCAAAAGGGACACATAAAACCCCAATGTCCTTGGATAACATTACCTATGGAAGCAGCTCAGGCTAAACCAAAAACTCAAAATTTTGAAAAGAAGCCTAACTTTAATCAAAGGGCAATGAAAGGAGGAAATCTAATGAACAAAGGAAAAGTTCCAAGAAATCCACAAGGTCAAGTGAACTATGTCACAGCTGATAGTGCTGAGACTGCATCAGACGTCATAACAGGTAACTTCTCAGTTTAACTACATCCAGCAGTTATTCTATTTGATTCTGGTGCATCTCATTCCTTTATATCTAAATCTTTTATAACTCAACATAGAATTAAGACTTATCCATTAGAAAACCCTTGTTATATCCTTTCCCCTGGAGGAAGAATCTTAGTTTCATTTAAATGTGAAAATCTTGAAATAGAAATCAAAAAAGAAAAATTTTCAGCAAATCCTTTAATTATTGAATTAAAAGGGTTAGATCTCATCTTAGGAATGGATTGGCTATTTTCCAACAAAGGAAAGTTGGATTGTGCCACAAAAACTTTGACCCTCACTACACCTTCAAATCAAATCATAGATTATCAAATAGAACCTTGTCATAAAAATCAATTTCATAACTCCATCCATCATATGCCTGCCCAAGGATTTGAATCTCTCCCTGTAGTCAATTTATTTCCTGATGTCTTTCCGGAGGAATTACCTGGACAGCCACCTGACCGAGGTTATGAATTTTCCATTGAATTAAAACCCGGAACTGAACCTATTGCACAACATCAGTACAAAATGGGACCTCCAGATCTAGAAGAATTAAAGAAACAAATAAAAGAGCTAAAGAATAAAAGCTTTATTGAACCTAGCTCCTCAGATTGGGCTTCTCCAGTGGTGTTTGTAGACAAGAAAGATGGTAACCGCAGAATGTGTATTGATTACCGAGCATTAAATGCAGCTACTATCAAAAATAAATATCCTCTGCCCAGAATTGATGATCTGTTTGACCAATTAAAAGGAGCAAAGGTGTTTTCAAAGATTGATCTTAGATCTGGATATCATCAGATAAAAGTCAAGAAAGAAGACAGACCAAAAACGGCATTTACCACTAGATATGGATTATATCAATTTACGGTAATGCCATTTGGAGCAACTAATGCTCTAGCCTTCTTCATGAGCACCATGAATAAAATATATATGGAATATCTTGATGAATTCGTCATAATATTTATCGATGATATTCTTATATATTCAAAGAATGAAGAAGAACACGAGAAACATTTATCTCTAACATTGGAAAAGCTTAGAGAAAATAAATTATATGCAAAGTTTAGCAAATGCAAATTTTGGATGAGAGAAATATCTTTCCTTGGACATATAATTACTGCTGATGGAATTCAAGTTGATCCAGAAAAAGTTAAGGCAGTAATGGAATGGAAAACTCCAACCATTATAACTGAAATAAGAAGCTTTCTTGGATTAGCTGGCTACTATCGTAGATTTATTGAAGGATTTTCAAAAATAGCCAGACCACTTACTCAGTTACTAAAGAAAGATATTCCTTTTATTTGGAATGAAAAATGTGAGAAAGCCTTTGAGGCATTAAAGGACAAATTAACTTCTGCCCCTATTCTAATCCTCCCGGATACAAGTAAACCATTCCAAATCTTTTGTGATGCCTCAAAGAATGGAATAGGTTGTGTTCTGATGCAAGATGGAAAAGTAGTGTCTTATGCATCCAGACAACTTAAAACCCATGAAGTAAACTACCCAACACATGATTTAGAATTAGCAGCTGTAGTTCATGCTTTAAAAATTTGGAGACATTATCTCATGGTAAGAAAAATGAAATTTATTCAGACCACAAGAGCCTGAAATACTTCTTTACACAACCAAATCTAAATTTAAGACAAAGAAGATGGCTAGATTTGGTGAAAGATTATGATTTAGATATACAATATCATCCTGGCAAAGCAAATGTTGTTGCCGATGCCCTGAGTAGAAGGATGTATTGTAACAAAGCCATATTACAAGAATGCCATTCTGAGCTCCAAAAGGAAATTCAACAACTACAATTGGAATTTATTGAACCTGGCATGTTGAATACCCTCGAACTCCAATCAGATCTTGAGCAGAAGATCAAAGAAGCTCAAAAGGAAGAGATTAAGTTTATAAATAAAGCAGAAAATCCTAAGAATGAGGACTTTAAAATTGAAGAAAATGGTATCATAACATATAAAAACCGTATTTGTGTGCCAAATTCTAAGGAAATAAGAGATTTAATTCTGCAAGAGGCACATGAATCTGCTTATACATCCCTGGAAGTACCAAGATGTACCAGGATTTGAAAAAGACATTTTGGTGGAAAAATATGAAAAAGGATATAGCAACACATGTGAACTCCTGTGACACTTGTCAAAAAGTCAAAGCTGATCATGGAAAACCACCGGGTTTGTTACAACCCTTACCTATTCCAGAATGGAAATGGGATGAAATTAGTATGGATTTTATCACAGGAATCCCAAGAACTCAATCTGGATATGATGCCATATGGATAATAGTGGACCGACTCACTAAGGTAGCTCGATATTTACCCATAAAGACTACATATAAAGGACATCAATTAGCTGAACTTTATATCACCAAGATAGTACCATTGCATGGAGTACCCAAAAAGATATTTTCAGATAGAGGAACTCAGTTTACATCAAACTTTTAGAAACATTTACATCATGCTATGGGGACTCAATTAACCTTTAGTTCAGCTTATCACCCTCAAACCGGAGGACAAGTTGAAAGAGTAAATCAAATCTTAGAAGATATGCTGAGAGCCTGTATTCTAATCTATGGATCAACATGGGACATCTGCTTACCCTTTGCAGAATTTACTTATAACAATAGCTTTCAGTCTAGTCTGGGAATAGCACCATATGAAGCTCTATATGGAAAAAGGTGTAGAACACCTTTAAATTGGACAGAAGCCGGAGAAAAACAAGTGTTAGGTTCCCAAATAGTGCAAGACTCTGAAAAACATGTCAAAATTATTAAAGAAAAGTTGAAAACTGCCCAGAGCAGACAAAAAAGTTATGCTGACAATAGAAGAAAGGACCTAAGTTTTGAAATTGGAGACATGGTTTATTTGAAAATTTCTCCAGTAAAAGGTACACAAAGATTTCAAATCAAAGAAAAATTAGCTCCCAGATATATTGGACCATATCAGATACAAGCTAAGAAAGGAAATGTAGCTTATGAATTAAAGCTACCTGAGGAATTAAAGGATGTTCATCCAGTATTCCATATATCTCAATTAAGGAAATGCCTTAAGAAACCTTCAGAAAACATACAAATACATGATATTGAGCTAGGAACAGACATGACCGATCAAGAACAACCAGAAACCATACTAGAAGAAACCGAAAGAAAACTTCGAAATCGGACTATCAAATACTACAAAATACTATGGAAACATCATACGCCAGAAGAAGCAACCTGGGAAAAAGAGTATGATATCCCAGAAAAATATCCCTTCCTACTTCCAACCGAATGAATCTCGGGGACGAGATTCTTTTAAGAGGGTAAGTCTGTAACATAACCAAAAATTTCTCATTTTTTTTGCATAAATTTTTTTCGCAAAATATTCAATTATAATATTAAATTTTCTTTAAAACCTTTCTAAAACCAATTTTAAAGGTTTAAATATTTTTTTCATTCATTCATTAATTTTTCTCCTAAAAGAAAGAAGCTCATCTTAATTTTTCTAAATACAAAATCCTATGAAATGATAAATTAAATTTCATATTTAAATTCTCCTCATTTTTCTGAGAATTTAGAAATTTATTTCATATTTTTTTGATTTTCTTATAATTTTCTACAAATTTCTAAACCTCTTTCCTTTTCTGAAAAATGCAAAATACGCTTTCCTTTTTGGGAATGCGCTTTCCTTCTCAGCCCGGAGCACTACCTGGGCCTAAGGCCCGTTCCTATTTCGTCCGAACCGGCCTACAATACTTTAGTGGTTACTTAACGGCCAAGATCAACTCACCTTGATCTAATGGCCGATAGTCATACCACCACAAGGTTTTAATCTTAGCCATCCGACTTGATCCGATGGCCAAGACGCGTTGACGTCGCCTCCGTCAACTTCAGCCCACAGGATCATCCTCTCACCCGCCCGCCGCCGTCCGCCGCGATTTACGGAAAACGACGCATCGCCGTTGGAGCTCGCCATACTGGTTTCGACTCTCCGGACTCCTCCCGACGCCGCGAACCTCATCCTCCACGTCGCCGACTTCATCCCGCCACCGCGCGCAGCGAATTGCTCGCCGACACGCCGCCAGCGCCGCCACCGCCGTATTTGTGATTTCGTGACCGCCAAGCTCTCCCGGCGCCTATAAAAGGCCACCCTCGGCTTCGCAACAACGCAAGCCACCATCTCCACCACTTCTCCACTCCCAAATCCCGCCGGAGCACCCCCTCGACGGAGCCCGTAGCTTCACCGCCGCTATACTCGTCGCGGCCATACTCCGCTCACCTCAACCCCAACTAAGCTTACTAGAGGTAGCCCGTGACTCTCTACCCTCTCCGACCACCGGCCATCTCTCCTGGCCACGCATGCCAAGCAATGCCGCCTCGACGAGCCACCCTCCTTGTCCCATCGACAATGGGGCCCACTGTCGAGCCACCCCGAGCAGATCGGGCCAAGCCCATCTCTACTCAATACAAGCCCATTCTTGTTCATTCTTATTTTTTTTCTTTTTCTTTATTCAAAGAAGGTTTCAAAATTTGTTTAAAATATTAAAATAGCTCCAAAAATTTCGCCAAAATTTTCAAAAATATAAAATAATACGAAGAATTTATTTAAATTATTAAATCTGACATTTTTATAATAAAAATTTCAAAAACCTTTTCCTATGATTTATTTAAAGTGGTAAAAAGAATAACTTTTAAAAAATTCCTTTTATCTCGGTTGTTTCTATCTCTAACTCCAACATGAGAAATGTTGTTTAACCCGATCTCTAGAGCTCAATTGATCTAATTTTAAAATAAACACAAAATTTAAATAACAAATTTTCTTGCTATCCCAAGGAATTTCCAAACTCGCCAAAAATTTTCTTAATATCCCATTTTATAAAGAAAATGATTTTAAAACATAAAATCATAAAATTCATCATTTTCCTATCAATTTAAAAGTCATATGCATATTTTATTTAAATTTATACCTTTTTGAATCTTTGTTATGTCTTTGCTTTTATAGAAAACGACTTAGGACTTCCTGAAACTTCTGAGTCGGATTTTCTAGAAGAATCTTTTGATCTTGAACCGACAACCGAAGAAGGCAGGTTTTCTTACCCTCGATGCATTTTGATATACCTAAATTTCTTTTATTTATTATTTAATGCATATATTTTCTAGTTAGATATTTATACATACCAAGTGTGATTTTTATCCAAACCCCAATTATCTTAAAAGCAACCTAAAAATATTCAATCTCTAATAAAACCCTAGAATAGGCAAAATATTAAAATTTGATTATCTCTTGATAGAATGAAAAATTGGTCTGAATGAATAAGTTACTTTGGATAACTTATCTGTTGTAGAGGAGCTATAAGTCTGGAAGGTTGATTGAATTTATATAGAGTAATTTGGAAACAGTGTTTTGTTATTTGGGCCCGTCGGTACAAGGAAGTACCAGCTTAATAACACCAGGTGGAGAAAATGTGAACTCCCTGGAAATCGAAGCAAATTTGGAAACACTGTTTTGCCGTCTTGGGTTAAAGGATCAAGAGTTTGATTGACACTCAAGGGCACTAGATATTTGCTCAATCTGTGGTATGAGAATATCTAGATATCGTTTGCTTCTATGAAAACTTGGGCTTAATAAATAAGAATGACACAAATTTTTCTCCCATCCATGTAGTAGGCCACTATATGGGTAAAGCTGGGTAGGTTCTGCAGAGCTAATAACCAATTCATCGATGGACCTTACTTCGGGTATAAGAAGTTGTGTCAAATAGGTGATGCCTCTCTTATTTATCAAAATCCATGAATTTATTCTATGGAAAATATTATCTGAATTGTAAATAAATAAGGATGGAGAAAGTTGATAGAATTTGTATTACTATGAAAATTTTTTTAGAAATAAATAAGATTTTTAAAATTTAAAATTTGCATGATCACCATAAAGCCTTAACTATTCCTTGAATATTGTCTACATATAATAATATTATTTTCTCAAGAATCCTGCTGGTATAATTTTTATACTTACCCATTATTTGGGAACTGTTAATTTAAAATGAACAGATCCTATTTACACTGCAGATATTGATTTTTCTCAAGAAGAAATGGATCTCTTCGGTCAAGAATATTAAGTTTTCCTGTATACTCAAACAAGCTATAAAATAGAAGAAATAAAACTGTAAATTACTTAGTTTTGGTATTGTAAAAACTCTTATGTAATAAAGTTATTATTGTATCAGTTCTGAGGTTTTGTAACTTCAGGGTGATTAATTTTCAATATAAAAGTATTGGAAATTGGTCGCCCACAGTAGGGCCCGTAGGAGGCCAGGCCCGATCGCAGATGCCCTCGGCGGGATGGTTGGCCAAATCGTTCTGCCATGCACGACGGTCAAAAAAGAGGGGGCCACGACATTCAACGGTGCTCCACCCTAGCAAAAGCTGGCACCTGCTACAGCAAGAAGACAAACTGATTGTGCCAATACTCAGGAGAAAAGTGCGCCCGACAATTTTGTCGCGTCTCAACACAGAGCAAAAAAAAATGGAGGGAGGGCACTACTGGTCCCTCCAAGAAGCTAAATCAAGGATGCAAAAGGGAATTTGGGAGAGAAGGACCAGCAGGCCCTCACTTTAGCTACCCAACTAAGGGCATGGGGGGTTGACTTGTAAAGACCCCTTTGCCCCTAGGCTTCTATAGGCCCACGGGGACAGAGGGGGAATATGTCGGGTGTAGGCTGACTAGATAAATAGGGCCCTGTGCACACACTGTAGCCAAAGCTTAGGAGAAATAGAGAAACCGCTCTTTCAAAGATTTCCTAGTTTGCGCTTCCCCTGTCAAGATCACTCTTGTGGATTGACATGCCTGTCTTCATCCTTGAGGGTGCCTCCCAAATTTGTTTTCTGGGGCATCCAACGACAGTGTTGGTTTTCAGCAGTGGTTTTGATTTTAGCGCCAGGTCGAATTTCAAGAAGAATTTTGTTAAATTTGTGAAACTTAGGGCCTGTTTGGTTCTAGCCTAATAATGCCACACCTAAGCTTAGCATGTTGCCACACTTGTGGCATGACTAACTTGGCTAAGCTAAGGAAGTGTTTGGTTCATTGCCACGCCTAAGGCTAGACACGGGTAAAAAATGTGTGGCATGTGTTTGGTTTCTTGCCACATCTCTATTTAGCCAACCCTACAATACACATAAAACATATCTATCAAGCACCGAATCAAGAACAAATTAATAGCAATATCTATCCAAAGCGATACCGACGACGCAGCGGCCGGCCATTGGAGCTCGTTGAGGTCGGAGAAGTCACCGGGTGGCCGGCTCGCGCGCCGCGCGGCCTCTTTTTCGGCGAGGTCACCGGCGGCCGGCTCGCGCCCTTCTTCTTCTTCGGCGAGGTCGCGCGCCCCGCAGCCTCTTCTTCCTCAGCAAGGTCATCGGCGGCCGGCTCGCGACCTTCTTCTTCTTCGACGAGGTCGCATACCATGCTGCTCTTCTTCTTCGGCGAGGTCGCCATCGTCGCCGCCGAAGCCGCGCCTGCAACGCCGCCGCGCAAGACAGAGAGCTCGAGTTCAAGATCATTGCCGCCGCCGGGAGCTGCGACCCGCAACGCCGCCGCCGCGCACCGAGAGCTCAAGCCTGCGCTTCCGCTAGAGCTCGCTCCACCGTCGCCGGAACCCGCACCAAGAGAGAGATAGAGGAGTGCGGTGTGGTGTGGCGAGATTGTGTGGCGGTCGAATCGACCGCCACACCCTTGGCAAAAAAAATTGCGTGGCAAAGGAGGCTATGGCCACCGAAGAACCTGTGGCGTGCCGAATATTAGTGATAAACCAAACGCTGGCCTAGACACCTGTGGCATGACTAAAGTTAGGTGCGCTAAAGTTAGGTGCGGCAAGGTTAGGGAGCGAACCAAACAGGCCCTTAGTTTCTTGAGCCGAGGTTGAGGATGGACCTAAGCTTCTGCGAGCCTGGACGAGACAAGCTAGAGAGTCATTAGATCCTACTTGTTCTTTGTCGAGCTTTTTCATACTTTGTTTTTGTCTAGATAAAATCATATTTTATTAAGACTAATCAAGCTCGAGCTTCATACAAGTCTACTCAAGCTTCTCTAAGCCTATTCAAACTTTATTTTTTCAATCATAAAGTAATATTTTAACAAATCTACTCGAGCCCTACTCAAGGTTTGTTCAAGGCTACTTGAGTTTTTCTTCCTTTTTTAATCGAAGTTATATGTTACCAAGCCGAATTTGATAGGGCAAGCTCACTCGAGCTTAGATCATTTAGGCCATGTACTTGCAGTATACTTAGAAAGATGCTTATGAAAGAGAATAGTTTTTTGTCATGTAGGATAGGCAGCAGTGGTGCTTGCAGGAGGTGGGGAATGCTTCACTAAGCATCAATGCTTAGGTAGGGCCATACATGTACAACCATACACTTAGCTGTACAAATCAAATGGGAACAATTTTTCACAACGAGGGCGTCATATTTTAAATGTAACAACTTTCAACAATTAGCTCGTGGCTTCGATCAGCAAGTCATCCTTCCTGTTGTTATTTTTAGGAACAAATCTATAAAAATGCATCCATTTGATACCGCTCACTAGAAACCCAATTATATAAGACACTCGTCTATTCAATACCGGGTTACTGATGCATGGTTCATGATTTTATATTTGTGATTTTGTTGACATGACACCTGATTTTGCCTCACATGTGCATGCGGCACAGTCCCATGAGAAATATATTAAAATAAATTTTATAAAAGTTTCTAAAATATTTTGGTACACTGGGATGAAAAGAAAAATATTTTTAGAAACTTACAGGAGAATATCTCGGGGTCGGCGGTGGGCCCGGCAGGCCCTACCTCGGCCTCCTCCGCGTCCTCCGTCAACACCTCCTCCCTGTCGCTCCAGAGCTCGCTTACTTCCGTCGCCGCCAGCAAGATGAAGAAGGCGCTCAAGCTCAGGTCCTCGGCCTCGTCCAAGGGAGGCAGCCTGGGGAGCGGCGGCAGCGGGCCAAGGTGGCCCTGTACCGACCGGTGACGGTCGGGGATCTGATGCAGGTGCAGATGCGCGTGTCGGAGCCCGCTGACGCCAGGATCTGCAGGGGCCTCCTCCGCATCGCCGCCAGCCAGGTAGGATCTGGCGTTGTCGTCTGTTGTTAGAGCGTTAATTTGTGGGATTCGAGGCGTGATGCAGCTTAGAGTTTGCTCATTCGATCGACATTGCTGTGTTTGTTTGAATGCTACACCTTACCTCACTGCCCGCCTCAGTCCCACCGTCGGCCACGCTCGTGCCGTCCTCCACGCCGGCGACCCCCTCCGCGCCGTCGTGCTCTCCCCGTCTCATAGGCACCTTGCCCATGCCCAAGTTGTCCATGCTCTTCCTACGTCATCCCCGCCACCGTCGTGCTCCAACTCGCGTCGCCGCCGTGCTCTCCCCGTCCTAGCCACCACCTCCTCTGCTGGGCGGCACCGTACTCCTACTCGTGCCGCCAACGTACTCGTGGATCAGCGTGGCCGCGTCTTTGTGCTCACCCTCACCAACGACAAGCACCACCACGGCCAGGGACGGGCGGCGCCAGTTGTGGCGGAGGGCGACGCCAGTGGATGCGACAGAAGGAAGGCTCAATGTAGCAAGGTTTCCTTCAACTCCCCTTTTCCTTCACGAGTTAAATGCCCGTACGTTGCAACGGAATATCAAAAATTATATGAATGTTTTAAGTAAACTGTAGTGTACTCATGAAAAATAGATGAACAATAACGACACTGCATATGACAGACAGATCTTTAAAGCATAGTGTTCAATACAAATACGTGATAAGTACGGTAAAATTAAGAAATGTCTAGAGTACATCAATTTACATAGAGTACTATTAATGAAACTTTATTTCAACACAACATATATGTATAGGTTGGGAAGATCTATTCCCTCTCTTCTGCTTGTGGTGGCGACAGAAACCGTATGTTTCAACTGACGAATTTATAATATATTTTGTAATATAGTTCTCGAATTTTTAATTACATAAGTCATCAACAGTATGATTAACTTGCTTGAGATAAACATTGTTGCATGCTGCATCGCGTTGATATGTGATCACTCTCTTCCTACAGGTTGATATGCAGTGCTGCTCCAACACTGTAAGCTCCAACCTCCAAGCTTCTAATCACCCATATGACCATTAATTTAATACCTACAAGTTTCAGCATAGGAACAGTTAGAAAAACATATTTTGTGACAATACAGGATATGTCGAAGAAATAATGTATATCGCTGGCACCAATGTGTAGATTATTAGCGAATAATGGAAAATAACTCAACTATTAGTGTGCTTAAACCTCCAGCTTGAAGTACCTGCAAAAATAGGGCAAAAGAAAACAAAGATAGCCAGTCTTCGCTACATCTTCATTGGTTACATGTAATGGATTTCTCAGATACTACAAGCAGCAGTCTACTAAGGGTTTTCATTCAGGTTTCGTCCTACAGTAAGAATACTCGTTTGAGAATGCATGCAGCAGGAACAAAATAAGACCAAGAGAAATGGTAACAATCCTAACCAAAGATTGTTCCTTAATGATAGCGACATGCTAAGTTACCCAAAAAATGTTCAAATTTATGAATCTTTCATTTTCACCATTCTGTCCCCCCTCCCAAATATTTCTCACTAACACCAACCTTTCATTGGAATTCGGAAAATATCATAATCCGCCAAAAATATGTTCACAAATTGGATATGGCGCCAAAAAGTTAATGGAACGCCCAAAACATATCACTTCTTATTTGCTAGAGGTTTGAAGGCCACATGGAAATAAGGTTTCAAAATTGACAATAATTCTAGATCTGCTCCCAATGCATTTTTGTCACAAGGAAATGCATAGTCTCCATTCCGAAAGTACTCTGCCTTAATTTCAATACCATTCTTCCCAAAGCCACAAAACTTTGATGCTCGTAGATAATGGATATGCATGGGAATAGATAATTGACATCTTGAACAAGTTAAGATTTAGCTGCGCAGGTCCAGTCCCAGAATTACTGAAATATTGTAACATTCATCTCCCTAGGTGATTTTTTTCCACATACATGAATGGAAAATCATGAGCAAATAACCTAATTCGTCAACTAAATTTATGTCAACACCACTCTCCAATCTTGATAGGGCAGTAGGCTTTGTATATAAGCTTTCGAACTGTTATAAAGCCCTCTAAGCATTGCTACTCCAAACCAATCATAGAAATACCAGAAGAGCACTAGATATCAATGGCAGAGCTAAGGAAAGTGACGCACCAAAAAAATCTAATAAACAAACAACTTTAATTATGTTCCCAGACTACATGATTTAATTACAGGGTGTTATAGATAAGATCAAGAATGTTCCTAGACTTACACCATGGTATCATATCAGGTGGATGTCAAGAGTTAGAAACTAACCTTGTTATAGACCATCTTAGTTTCTTGGTCAAACGACAAACATGACTCTTCATAATTCAACTGGAAGAGGTTATCAAGAATTGTTAGTTAATGTACCATGGAGTTTCACTAAAAAAAAATCAATTGGGTGCATCATGAGTTTCGAGGAGCCACATTAAATCCAAAAAAAAAGAAATATATTTGATTCTAACTTTTATACATAATAAACCAGCAAAGTTCTTTTATGAAAGATGGAAGTTTATTGAAATTAATGAGCAAGATGAAAGTGCAGACATCTGTATGTCAAAAGTTCTTTATGAAAGATGGAAGTTCATTGAAATTCATGGGCTCACTGATTTGCACTTTTTTGGCATGGGCTGATTGTCACATGCACTGCCAGCTCCAAATGCTTCAAAGTTCAGACTCAAAAATTGTTTCGAGTAAATAGTATCAACCATCAGACAAGGCAGACATCAGAGTCTGCCTTGAGAGTCCAGGTGCAATGTTTTTCAGAACATGACTGGATGTCTCTCTTTGACACTTGCGTGTAGATTCTTGAACACTCTCTTAATAACTGCTCTCTCTCTCTCTCTCTCTCTCTCTCTCACACACACACACACACACACAAAAATTTCACTCTATTAAACGGCTCTTGTGCCCGAAGAACAGGCAATCAGTGCACAGTGCATAAAAAGAGCAAGAATACCAAATATACTAATAGTCTACTCTGCCAAGGAGGAGGCTGATGGAGATGACGGGGTGCAGCCGTGCACATAGGCAAGGGAGTCTGGACAATGAAGTATGAGCTACAAGTGTAGTTCATAACCTTCTTTTGCATTAATTAAACATTAGTGCTAATTGCGGGCAAGGACATAGAAGCTTCTACTGTCCAATAGTGAGGGACATTTCAGGAAGAGTGCAGTTCAGATGTCAGTTATGCAAGGGAAAGGGAAATAATAATCAGAAATGTGCAGCTAATGAGCTGCAACGACAACCTCGACACTGCAGTCGATGTCAAGGGAAATAATAACCTGCTTGAAAAAGAGAGGCTATCTAAATTAATGGAAACATTGAGCAGTTTGAAAAATATATATTAGCGTGCATTGCAATGATATGTAATTGTTAGATCTTAGCCTAAGTGCGGAAGCGTAATGATCTTCATTTAGCCTAAAGTCCGAACCACAAATTAGGGTATTAAGGGTGTTCTTACTGGTGCTTGAAGATGCCATGAGGATGAATAGGAGAGTAGGCCGTAGGGGTCTGCCTGGTGACGAGCCGGTGCAGAGAGCCGAAGGGGACGTCGGGAGAGACGTCCTCGTCGGTGTAGACGCGCAGCCGGCGAGGGCGACGGCCTTCCTAGAACCTCAGCACTTCTCTCAGATCGGGCGAGAGATTAGGGGTGTTAGGTTGCGAGGTGACTCGCTGTAGCGTTAGCTACAGTGAGCGCCGGGGCTCCCTTTATATGTAGCGCTGGGTGAGGAGGGCCACAACCATTGAGTCGGTTGTGCGTCCTCGATCAAGGCGCGAGAGGTGGAGCCTTCGGCTCTCCTTAGATCGGGCCTTACAGTTGGCCAACGATCACTAATCCAACATTCTCCCACTTGATCGTAAGACTGAGAACATAAGGCCTTTCTCAATAAAATAATACACCAAGGCAAGCGTCGCAAAGGCTATTAATCAGCCAGTGAAACCTCAGTACCTATAGTGCATCACCTTATCTCGATCGGTAAAAACAGTTATATTACATGGGAGATGGTTTGCTCAATGGCCCTTATATCCAGAATCATAGGTTTCCCTGTATACCCATGCCGGCAACATGATCACCAAATAAACTGGATGGTAAGCCTTTTGTGAGTGTATCCGCAAGCATAAACTAAGTACCAATATGCTTAACATTAATAGTTTGATTCTGGATTCTATTTTTCACAACATGGTACTTAAGGTCAATGTGTTTGGCAGCACCACTTGACTTGTTACTCGCATAAAAGACTGCGGATTGGTTATCGCAGTATAAGGTTAGCGGTCTCGAAATGCTGTCGACCACTCCAAAATTCTTAAGCCATACCGCCTGCCAGGTAGCCTCATAACATGCCACAAACTCAGCTTGCATCGTAGAAGATGCCGTAAGTGATTGTTTAGAGTTTTTCTACGAGATAGCTCCCCTAGCGAGAGTGAAGATGTAACCTGGCGTGGATTTCTTAGTGCCCACACACCCCGCAAAATCTGTGTCTGAAAAGCCAACAACTTCAAGGCTTTCAGACCTCTTATAAGTGAGCATGTAATCTTTAGTTCCTTGCATATAGCGCAAGACTTTCTTAATGGCTTTCCAGTGATCTAGTCATGGATTTGACTGACATCTGCCAAGCATCCCGGTTATAAAAACTAAGTCAGGACGTGTACAAACTTGAGCGTACATGATGCTTTCGACAGCAGAAGCATAAGGAATCGTTATCATCTGATCAGATTCATATTGATTCCTTAGACATTGGAATGTCCCAAACTTATCGCCCTTAACAACTGGAGCAGGCGAGGCAGAGTATTTATACATATTGTATCACTTCAGTACTCTGTCTATGTATGCCTTTCGGGATAAACCCAATGAACCTTTAGTTCGATCCCGGTGAATTTCAATGCCTAGAACATAACAGGCTTCACCAAGATCCTTCATATCAAAATTGGAGGACAAAAACCTCTTAGTCTCAGACAGCATATCCTTATCGATGCTGGCTAAAAGAATGTCATCCACATAAAGAACTAAGATGGTGTATTTACTTCCCTTAAACTTAGTATAAATACAATTGTCCACTTCGTTTTCCTTAAAACCAAACTTTCTTATAATTTTATCAAACTTAAGATACCATTGCCTAGACGCTTGCTTCAGACCATAAATTGATTTCTTAAGTCTACACCCCATATGTTCCTTGCCTTTCACAATAAAACCTTCCGGCTGAGTCATGTATACATTTTCATGCAAGTCACCATTTAGGAATGCAGTTCTACCATCCATTTGGTGCAACTCGAGATCATTATGAGCCACCAGCGCCATGACAATTATAAAGTAATCTTTAGTTGACACAGGAGAGAATGTGTCATTATAATCAATCCCCAACCTTTGAATGAATCTTTTGCTACAAGCCTCGTCTTGAACCTTTCGATATTTCCTTTAGAGTTGCATTTGGTTTTGTAGACCCACTTATAGCCTACTGTTTTGACCCCATCAGGAATTACTACTAAGTCACATACATCATTGGTGCTTATAGACTTTAATTCATCCTCCATAGCTTCAAACCACTTTAGTGAATGCTCACAAACCATAGCCTTCTGGTAGGAGGTAGGATCATCAGTCTCTCCAAAATTATAAACATAGTCATTACTGATCGTAGATCTTCTTTCACGCTGTGATCTCCTTAAGTGTTCATTAGGTACGATAGGGGGCTATTGAGGCTCATTATCAGAAAGATCATTAGGTGTCTCCCCAACAAGAGGAAGAGGATCATTAACTATCTCAGGTTTCTCAACAGGAGGAGCGGCCCCAGTGTTATCGACTAGAGGCGTAACCTCCTAGGCCAAAGGAATAACAGGCTCAAGAGTCACAGATGGCGGGATAGAATCCTGCATCTCGTCAAGGTCTATCTTTCAAAGCTCCAAGCTCTCATTGATTTCAGCATTCTCAAAAAACACAGCATGACTCGTTTCCACAAACTTTGTGGTACGATTAGGACAATAGAAATGACGCCCCTTTGACCTTCCGAGGTATCCAATAAAATTGCAACTTATTGTCTTTGAATCTAATTTCTTAATTTGGGGATTGAAAATTTTAGCTTCAGCGGGACAACCCCATACACGTAAATACAGTTGAGTCATGTTCCTTGCCTTTCACAATAAAACCTTCCGATTGAGTCATGTATACATTTTCATGCAAGTCACCAGTTAGGAATGCAGTTCTAACATCCATTTGGTGTAACTCGAGATCATTATGAGCCACCAACGCCATGACAATTCTAAAGGAAATCTTTAGTTGACACAAGAGAGAATGTGTCATTATAATCAATCCCTGACCTTTGAGTGAACTCTTTCGCTACAAGCCTCGTCTTGAACCTTTCGATATTTCCTTTGGAGTCGCATTTGGTTTTGTAGACCCACTTACAGCCTACTGTTTTGACCCCATCAGGAATTACTACTAAGTCAGATACATCATTGGTGCTTATAGACTTTAATTCATCCTCCATGGCTTCAAACCACTTTGGTGAATGCTCACTCGCCATAGCCTCCTGGTAGGAGGTAGGATCATCAGTCTCTCCAATATTATAAACATAGTCATTATTGATCGAAGATCTTCTTTCACGCTGTAATCTCCTTAAGTATTCATTAGGTACGATAGGGGCTGTTGAGGCTCATTGTCAAGAAGATCATTAGGTGTTTCAGCTTCCTCAACAGGAGGAAGAGGATCATTAACTATCTCAGGTTCCTCAATAGGAGGAGTGGCCCCAGTGTTATTGACTAGAGACGTAACCTCCTAGGCCAAAGAAATAAAAGGCTCAAGAGTCACAGATGGCAGGATAGAATCCCGCATCTCGTCAAGGTCTATCTTCCTAAGCTCCAAGCTCCCACTGATTTCAGCATTCCCAAAGAACACAGCATGACTCGTTTCCACAAACTTTGTGGTGCGATTAGGACAATAGAAATGATGCCCCTTTGACCTTTCGAGGTATCCAATAAAATTGCAACTTATTGTCATAGGTTCTAATTTCTTAATTTGGGGATTGAAAATTTTAGCTTCAGCGGGACAACCCCATACACGTAAATATTTCAAACTCGGTTTCTTCCCAGTCCATAATTCACAAAGAGTTTTAGGGACTGATTTACTGGGAACCCGATTAAGTATACGAGCTGTTGTCTTTAATGCTTCCATCCATAGCCCAACAGGCAGGCTGGAGTGGCTCATCATACTATGTGCCATATCCATAAGGGTATGGTTTCTTCTTTTAGCCACATCATTCTGCTGAGGCTCACCAGGCATGGAATATTGAGCTATTATGCCATTTTCTTGGAGAAACTTAGCAAAGGGACCGGAAATTTGCCCATAAGAAGCATGCCTCCCGTAATATTCTCCCCCTCGATCGGATCTTACTACCTTAAACTTTAGGTTAAGTTGATTCTCAACTTCATTTTTGAATAATTTGAATTTATCTAAGGGACTGTTTCTTTGGACGGTTGCGTTTACGTTTAAGCTGAAAATTTGTTATTTTCGTACAAGCCAAATGCTTTGACATTTCATAACCTATTTTTGTAGATCTTACTATTTCTTCTCAAAGCTCTCAAAAACATTTTTTCTATAATTTTTTGATCCTTCGGATGTCCTTATCGAGGAGCTATAAATTTTTAGTTTAAACGCAACCGCAACCGCTCAAAGAAACAGGCCATAAGGCTTCAGATCTATCACGAATAGGATAAATATATCCATAACGGGAGAAATCATCAGTAAATGTAACAAAAAATCATACCCATCTATAGATGTCATAGGAAAAGAACCACAAATGTTCTTACTGGTATAAATACAATTGTTCACTTATAAGCTCGGCTCGGGTGCACGCACGTGTAGCTGGCGCTCATGGGCCGATTCGCGGCCCATCCAAAACCGACGCAGCTCAGGAGCAATCGCGGCCCTCATCTGCCGGAGCCGCACCGTGGAGAGGGGAAACCCTAACCCCCTTGACTAGGTTCCTTCGCGCGCAGAGAGAGCGGAGGCAAAGGCGACGAAACCGGGCAATGACACGGCGTCTCATTCGCCGCCACGCTGACACGCCGGCATGGGACTCCGTCAAGCCAAGTTTCGGGCCATTTTCAACATTTTATATACTTATGTTTTCAGTGCTTTAATTAATAATTGTGATTATTGTTTGCACTGTTTAAATTAAGAATTTGGCCCAGCAATTATGTATTAAATTTTATTAAAAATCATGCTTAGTATGGCTCAATTTTTCTGGAATTTATTTTGTCCTAGAAATTTTCGCTATATCTCTAATTAAAATGGAACCAACGGGAAATTTTAATTAGAATTAATGTTTAGATTCTAGGAATATTAAAATTTACACATAATTGTAATTTTGACCAACGTTGATTTACAATTTGTGCTTTTGTTATTTGTTTTGTCTTGTTTTTTCTGCCCAACGGTGATACGAGATAGTACAATGTTTTATATGTGTTTCTTTTAATGTTTTACATTAATTTAATCGTACCAATGTAGGTTAAATTCATGCCTTATGATATTGTTTATTTCAGCTCTTGATCCATCCAATGTCGCTTCTATCATGTGACATTGAGAAGCTGACTGGGAGCAACTTCCATGAGTGGAAGGAGAATATTGACATTGTCCTCACCGTGATGAACTTAGATTATGCCCTGCTTAATAATGCCCCTACTCCCGTCCCGGCTAATGCCACTGAGGCGGCTAAAAAACTTATAATGAAACTTATGATAGGTGGGGGCGGTCTAACCGCATCTGTCTCAAGATCATGAAGAACTCCATCACCCGTGATATTAGGGGAGCAATCCCTACTAAGGAAAAGGATATGAGTTGACTGCCAAGGAGTACTTGGCTAGGGTGGAAAGCCATTTCAAGGCCTCCACCGAGACTTATGTCAGCACTTTGTTGAATAAGTTGTTGAATAAGAAATATGATGGCCAAGGGGGAATAAAGAAGCATATTATGTCTTTAATAGAGATGGCATCCACACTTAATGAAATGGATATGCAAATATCCGACAACTTTTGGTCCATCTCTCATTGGCTTCCTTAGGCACGGAGTATACTCCATTCAAGATTAGCTATAACACTAATGAGAAGAAGTGAAGTATGAGTGAGTTGATCTCACACTGTGTGGAGGAAGAAGGAAGGGTTAAGTCAGAGAAAAGGAACACTGTCAATCATGTGAGGTCTCCAAATAAGAGCAAGGACGAGCAGGGTGACCACAAGCCTAACAAGAAGCCTAACACCTCTGACAAGAGGAAGCAGCTCGCCACTCCCACCAGTCCTACTAATGCCTCCAATGATGTTTGTCGCTTTTGTAAGAATCCTGGGCATTATCAGGATTGTGCAGGCTTCATGAAATGGCTTGCTAAAAAGGGTAATAATATCATTACATTAGTTAATGAGTCTTATTATGTTGATTTTTTTGTCTAATGTGTGGTGGATTGATTCTGGTGCAACTGTGCACGTACGCAATTCATTACAGGATTCAGATCATGAGCCCGCCAGAGTAGTGAGAAGCATTATCGTCATGGATGGAAAGGAAGCTGAAGTCAAGGCCGTTGGATCTTTAAAACTAACTAGAGTCAATCCACCACACATTAGAGGGAAAATCAACATAATAAGACTCATCAACTAATGTAATGACATTATTACTCTTTTTAGCAAGCCATTTCAGAAGCTCAGACAATTCTTCCGATAATGCCTGTGATTCTTACAAAAACGCATAAACATCATTGGAGGCATTAGTAGATCGTGGAGCATGGGGTCGCTTCCTTGTCGAGGTGTTAGGCTTCTTGTTGGGCTTGTGGTCACCCTGCCCACCCTTGCTCTTATTTGGAGACCTCACATGATTGACAGTGTCCCTTTTATCTGCCTTAACCCTTTCTTCTTCCTCCACATAGTGTGAGATCAACTCACTCATACTCCACTTATTCTCATTAGTGTTATAGCTAATTTTGAATGGAGTATACTCGGTGCCTAAGGAAGCCAATGAGAGATGGACCAAAAAGTTGTCGGATATTTGCATATCCATTTCATTAAGTGTGGATGCCATCTCCATTAAAGACATGAAATGCTTCCTTATTTCCTCCATCATATTCTTATTCAAAGAACTTGTTCAACAAAGTGCCGACATAAGTCTTAAGGAGACCTTGAAATGGCCTTCCACCCTAGCCAAGTACTCCTTGGCAGTCAACTCACATCCTTTTCCTTAGTAGGGATTGCTCCCCTAATATCACGGGTGATGGAGTTCTTCATGATTTTGAGACAGATGCAGTTAGACCGCTCCCACTTCTCATAAGTTTCATCATAAGTTTTTTAGCCGCCTTAGTGGCATTAGCCAGGACGGGTGTAGGGGCATTATTAAACAAGGCATAATCTAAGTTCATCATGGTGAGGACAATGTCAATATTCTCTTTCCACTCATGGAAGTTGCTCCCAGTCAGCTTCTCAATGCCACTTATAACAGAAGCAACATTGGAGGGATCAAGAGCTGAAATAAACAATATCATAAGGCATGAATTTAACCTACGTTGGTACAATTAAATACATGTAAAACATTAAAAGAAACACATATAAAACATTGTACTATCTTGTATCACCGTTGTGCAGAAAAAACGAGACAGAACAAATAATAACGGCATAAATTGTAAATCAATGTTGGTCAGAATTACAATTATGCGTAAATTTTAATATTCCCATAATCTAAACATTAATTCTAATTAAAATTTCCCGTTGGTTCCATTTTAATTAGAGATATAGCGAAAATTTCTAGGACAAAATAAATTTCGAAAAAATTGAGCCATGCTGAGCATGATTTTTAACAAAATTTAGTATATAATTGTTGGGCCAAATTCATAATTTAAACAGTGCAAACAATAATCACAATTATTAATTAAAGCACTGAAAACATAAGTATATAAAATGTTGAAATGGCCCAAACTCACTTACTAAAAACAAGGCGGCTGAAGAGCAAGACGCGCAAGAATCGGCGCCAGGCCAACTCGCGCCCATCTAAAACCAACGCAATGGAGATCATGCCGCTCGGATCCGATCCGACGGCCCTCATCTGCCGGAGCCACACTCCGGCCACACCGTGGAGAGGTGAAACCCTAACCCTTGACCTTGCCTCGCTACGAGAGAAGAGAGTAGTGAGGCGATTTAAACGCGATACGGCGTTGTTTTTCGGCTACACGCTACGGCAGTGACCGGCGCCACATGGATTTGCCGAGCCACTCACGGCTGCCAGACGCAGTATGCAGACGGCAGAGAGGCTACGACGTGGAGCTCAAGCAAGAATCGGCAGAAAGCAACGCAACGGTGGCTCGACGGCGGGCCAGATGCACGCCGGTGACGCCCTAGGGGGCTCGTCGGCGGCAAGAACAAAAAAGGTACGCCCCGAAATCAACCGATTTGGCCCGAATTTGTGGATTTAGGGTTTCGGTATTCAGGGATTTGGGGTTTTTCGTTATTGTGAATCAACATTCGCCAAAAATCCCCTCCTACAAGCTACCCGTGGCCCAAAACATCAATTAACCGTAGACTAATTAACAAGATTAGGACTAATTGGTGACATAATTAAAACCTAATTGCAATTAGTCGTAGCATCAACAAGTTCCTTAGGCTTTAAACAACATTATTAGGGTTCGGATTAGGACTAAGATGCTCTGATACCAAATGTTAGATCTTAGCCTAAGTGCGGAAGCGTAATGATCTTCATTTAGCCTAAAGTCCGAACCACAAATTAGGGTATTAAGGGTGTTCTTACTGGTGCTTGAAGATGCCATGAGGATGAATAAGAGTAGGTAGTAGGGCTCGCTGGTGACGAGTGGTGCAGAGATAGTGAAGGGACGCTGGGAGAGACGCCCTCGTCGATGTAGACGCTTGCTAATGCAAGAAGCGGCAACCTTCCTAGAACCTCGGCGCTGCTCTCAGATCGGGCGAGAGATTAGGGGTGTTGGGTTTCGAGGTGACTCGCTATAGCGTTGGCTACAGTGACCGCCAGGGCTCCCTTTTATATGTAGCGCTGGGTGAGGGGGCCGCAACCATTGAATCGGTTGTGCGCTCCCTATCAGGGCGTGAGAGGTGGAGCCTTCGGCTCCCCTTAGATCAGGCCTTACGGTTGGCCAGCGATCACTAATCCAACAGTAATATCTACTGAGCATTGCTGCTAACACATCCAATGAAGTTTCCTAAATCTAATTATTGTGCCACTAAACAAGCGCATCGTGAAAGCTGTTTTTGTCCAATTCCAGACTCACATAACTGTCTGAACAATCACACAATGCACAGCTAAGAAAATTCGTTGTCTCTAGTCTCTGATGCATTCCATCGAGCACATGGTGAGAATCGAGCCTCGGAGTCAAATACACACGCCCACAGTTGTCGCACACCCAGGATATGAAATTACCCAAGCAGGTGGCATGCGGCGTGGGCGAAACAACAAGCGCTTGTCTTCTGGGCTCCGGCTCCTCTGCAGCTGCCGCGATTCGGCGTGACGGCCCTAAGCGACGGTGGTGGAGATGGCCTTGTTGGGGAGGGAGCGTGTGCGATGGGATTGACGTCATGTTCATGAAAGAGAGCACGGGGGAATCACAGGGAAGGTTGAAAGCGAGGCAGATGGTACTCATACCTTCGACACTGACGGATTTGGCGCAGCCCGCTTCGCTGTGTTGTGCACGGCCAGGGAGGCGCGCTGGAGCGGTGGCGTCGGCCTAGGTAGGCGGAGCAGGTGGCCCTAGGCGGCGTGCCCAAGGTGGGGCGGCCATGTCGGCACGGCGGCGCGGTGGAGGGCGGTCGAGCGAGACCGCGGGAGGCGGCAGGGGCAGTGGCGTGGTGGAGACCGGAGGCAGCGCCGGGAGGGAAGCCGCATCGGGAGGGGAGGAGGAGAAGGTCGGTCGGGCGTCAGTGTGGCAGAAGAGGGAAGAGGATGGGGAGGAGAGGGGAGCCGCGAGGGAGATCTGAATCTGATCGGTATTTGCGGGCGGCCGAGCAGAGCTTCTCCAATGAATACAGCATCCCGACCAACGCCTTGCTCTGTGGCAGAGCCGTTGGCCTTCCACATTGAGGAGCAGAATCAAAATACTACTATAGCTGAAAGTCAAGATGAGAATTACAGTTTCCAAGATATCTGTTGTAGCTGAAACTGATGTACTACTATTCTTTCACGATGTCAGCCAGTATTTTTTTTTCCCTCCTGACGGTTAAGAGTTTATCTACGAGTAAAGTGTTGTAATGTTAATGCTGTTCATACTCTATTAGTCATGACACAAAGATAATGATGTCACATGAGGAATAGATGCCAAGGAGCATGAGCGCAATTTTTCCAGCTTGCTCTTGCTCAACAAGCAAATGGTCAATTCTTCCAAACAAAAATTTGGTAGGAGCAATTTGGTACACTCAATTCTAACCACAACTTAACGAAAGAAATGTAACAATGTATACCCGTACTTTTTTTTATTGAAAAACAGAAGGATACTTCCAAAAAAAATCCAGTCACATTATAAGTAGCTGCACTGAAATTATTCATTTTTAGCTACTGGTTACTTCATAAATAGATAAGTCCTAAGAGCATCTCCAGCAGAGCGTCTAAAGCAGAATTTTCTCTATATTTAGAGTCTCTCGTCCTCTAACAAAGTCTTTATCTCAACATCTAAATTTAGATTCTTTGCCTCCCAGCCTCTAAATTTGGAGGCTCTCTATATCAACCTTTATAGTTTCTGGATAGAGGCTCTACTAGAGAGGATATAAATATAGAGAGCGAATAGTGATTTAGAGGGGTGTATAGAGACCCGATTTTAGAGGTTTTGCTGGAGATACCCTAAAGAATACACGACATGACTGATTTCAGGAACAATTGGTTACATGATATTCATCTATTTCAGTGTTCGAGTGCCTCGTCTTCGTTCATCTATTAGTTGATTTGCTTTAAAATTTGGTAATTTTTTTATGAAAGAAATGTAACAAAGTATACCGGTACATTTTCTTTTTTATTGAAAACAGAAAGATACTTGTACATACATGGTTACAAGACAAAAGATAGATAGATCCAATCACATTATAAGTAGCGGCACCGGGAATTAATCATTTTAGCTACCAGTTCCCGCCACTCCTTTATTACTCTCCGAGCGCGAAAGCGGTGGCGTCGAAGCTGTCGGTGAGGCCGGTGCCGGTCTTGAAGGTGACCTTCTCCGGCGAGGCCTCCGGCACGTAGACCTCCACGACGCTGAGCCACAGAAAGAGCTCCTTGGTCTTCACGCCGTTGATCTGCCGGAGCTTGCCCTTCTCGGCGAACGCCGTCACCTCCGCCGCGTACGACACGGTCTGCTTGATCTTCTTGAAGGTGTGCTCGACCTTCTTCTTCCTCTGCACCAACCACATGAACCCCGTGGCGCGGTTGTAGCCGAACTCCTCGATGTCCTCCAGCGGCAGGAGGCCCTTGGGGAGCCCGAGCTCCCCGAGCATCTCGACGGACTTCTTCCTGCAGACGTCGTCGCCGTGGAAGACCTCCGCGCCGGCGCTGTTGGCCTCGATGTCCATGGACGCCATTTCGATACGGGTGAAGAAACCAAGCTCAGATGTATGGAATTGTGTACGAGTGTGTGTGTGAAGTGATGCTGCAATTGAGGGTGCAGCTCGATCAGTGGATATATACGATTTATGTAGGAGTGCGCGAGTGGAATGGTTGACCGAATCGGTCGCTTTGGTTCCTCCATGGTGACGAATGATGGAGATGGGCCGGCGCCATTGGAGTCCACGGGAGAACGAGTCAATCTTGTGGTTCCGCACGCCGTGGCCGAGCCGGTGAATTTAATTACGCAGCATGCAACCGGGTCCTAAATGGCATTCTATATTGTTTCAGAATTGCTAATTCTTAAACGACTGAAATTTTCTTAACTATCAGTCAATCTAAAATTGCACTCTAGTAAGAATAAAATTGCACACTTTATAAAGATGCCATTTTAGTATCAAAACTGCTACTTATCAATCATCGGTTTTATTCGTTGATTTATATGCTTTCTTGATACATAAATCTGTTGAATAGTAACGTGCTTACATACTTTTATTTTTCCATGTTTCAAACCATCATGTTTGTTTCAGTCAATCTAAAATTGTACACTGGTAAAACTAAATTTACACTTATTTAGAATGTGCAATTTTAGTATAGTTATAATGCAATTTTATTAATAATCGAATGACACTTATTTTATTATCAGACAACTTTATTATCAGACAACTTGCTCTTAGCAACTCCCATATTGTTTTGCTTCTATTCTGTCTTCTCTGAGATTGGGTGAGGCACTGCTGCTCCGCCCTTTGGTGACAAGAAAGTGTTGTTTTAGACATGTAAGAGAGCAGCTTCCCCCGCTTTAGCTGCAGTTCCAGGCAAGTTTGTGATCATCGGATGTGCACCAAGATTCAAGCTTTGATCCTACTCTCCTCGCATGCTCTTTTGTAAAAATGCCCCTCGAATTTTTAAAAAAATGTAATCAGGTCTTCCTTCCTCCCCTATCTATCTCCCGCTCTTCCCTTCAGCTTGACCGAGCCATGTCCTTCCCAGGGGGTGGCCACCGACGACCACACCGACGCACACTAGAGCCGTTGCGCTGCCCACGACCTCTCGACTCAACGCGGCCACGATGTGGCCACTTGAGTGCGCTATGGCGTTGTCGCCGATAGAGGGAAGGGGGTGTTCGCCGGTGTCTGCGCCCACCGGGAGGAGCTGGCTCGACTGGGCCAAGGGGAGAGGAGGACATGGAGGATGAGGTCGCTGGGACATTGCGGTGCGTGGAGAGGAGGACGAGGTCGTCGGCGCGCAGCCACGCGTGGAGGGTAGACGAGGTCGTCGTGGTGCTGCCGCGCGTGGAGGGGACGACGAGGTCACTGAGACGCCATCGCGCTTGGAGAGAAGGACGTGGTCGCTGGAACGTCGCCGCGTTCAGAGGGTCACTGGGGGCGCCATCGCACAAAGAGGGTCGACGAGGTCACGCTGCAGGTGGTTGGATTTTGTGGGGCCGACAATCGGTATCGGCCGGTTGGATTTGGGAAATAGATAGAGAATAGGTGGTTAAATAGGATCTTTAATTTCGAGAGGTGGGATTAATTGCTGCTAATTAATGGGTAATTAATTGCTGCTGGATTTTATGGAGGAAATGGTTTGGCTCAACCAGGCCATCTCAAAACCGACCGGAGATGCTAAATAGCCAGTGTATCTATTAATTTAAATATATTTTTTGGTATTTTATAAAGTTTATATATTAGTTTACTATTTATAAAGATTTTTAAAATAGAATATGAATCTAAAAAACACCATAAAGTTTAGATTGAAATTAAAAAAATGTATGTTTAATAGTATTAGAACTTTATGAGGATTTTTTTGAATTTTTGTACATAAAAAAACGACCAATTGGTAAACTAGTGCAGATCCTGGCCCGTCAATACTATGGACACTGAAAATGCTCAGCCACATCTGAGGCCTGTTTGACAATATATATTTTTTTTTAGTTTCAAAATAAAACTTTGCTTTGTGAAAATAGCATGGCTTAGAAAATTTAGAGGTGTTTGAATACAAAGCTTAGGCACAATTTCATAATTCTGTTTTGATTGCAACCCATGTTTTTTCAGTTTTTCTAACTCCACTTACACCTTATTTTTCTAACTTTGACCATTGTAGTGTTTTTGCTGTACTTTTCTGTTATATTTGGTCAAAATTTTGTATCCACAAATATGTAAACAAACAGTTTGTAGTTCCAAGAAAAACCAAAGTTAAAATGGTCTTAGTTAAAATCATGGTTTTGTATACACATATTATAAAACTCTATGTGTACTAAAACAAAGTTTTCTCTAATTTTGATGCCAAACAGAGTAAGTATTTTGCCAACTCATGCCACGATGCATGCTCTTTTTTTTTTCCTTCTTTGGAGAAAAAGAAAATGAAAGGCGCAGGGCAACGTTGACTCCATGCCAATGGGATGATGGGAGCACACCACAATGGTCCTCGTCCATTTCAACGACCCCGCGGCCCCTTCCCATCAAACAAGACTGCGACTGCGATTAGTTGCTCATCCAGTCATCCATCTTGCACTCGCAGCACAACAAAGCTACGCCAAATCAAGTGTCGTGTATTCTGTAGTTCATGCTTTGCTTCTCCATCTATATAAGGGTGCCATCACACAATCTCTAGCTCACCATTCTCACCAGCTACTACTCTTACTACTACCCCTAGTTACTTGTCAGTACACCGTCTGCATACAGCTAGATCATGGCGTCTCAAACCATCGAGGCCAACCGCGCCGGTGCGGAGGTCTTCCATTGCGACGACGTCTGCAGGAAGAAGACGATCGAGCTGCTCGGAGAGCTCGGGCTCCCCAAGGGCCTCCTGCCGCTGGAGGACATCGAGGAGTTTGGCTACAACCGGGCCTCAGGGTTCATGTGGATGGTGCAGAAGAAGAAGAAGATCGAGCACACCTTCAAGAAGATCAAGCAGACCGTGTCTTATGCGGCGGAGGTGACGGCGTTTGTGGAGAAGGGCAAGCTGAAGCAGATCACCGGCGTCAAGACCAAGGAGCTGTTTCTGTGGCTCGGTGTCGTCGAGGTGTACGTGCCCGAAGCCTCGCCGGAGAAGGTCACCTTCAAGACCAGCACCGGCCTCTCTGACAGCTTCGACGCCACCGCGTTCGCGCTCGGGGAGTAGAAATACAGAATTAATTAAGGTCACAAGTATTACGGGGAAGAGGCTTTTTTGTTGTTTCAGTATGTTGAGTAATGTTGTTGAAGTTTAACCTATTGTAATACATTTGTATTATGTATGTGCATGTTATATCAAAAATAAAATTTCAGACATTTATTTCCCACGTATATGCGGCGCCATATACGTTTGTCATTTTGGTGCTTCCCAACCGCCAGAAACGCTCTTCTTGAGGCGGTTTTCCTTCTACTTTTGGTTCACCTTCTTAGGATTCACTTGCCATCTTGCACAAATGCAAATGCAGTGTCTTACCTTTGAATCTTTGATTGAACTTGAAGGGCATCCTGATCAATGGCCAGTTCCCGGGCCCTCGCATCGACTGCGTCACCAACGACAACATCATCGTCAGCGTCATCAACAATCTCGATGAGCCATTCCTCATCACATGGTACCACTACCACCTCCTCCTGCTCCTCTCATGGCGGATTGAGGTCAAACATCGCAAGGACTCACGGCAAATGCGAATGCAGGAACGGGATCAAGCAGCGCAAGAACTCGTGGCAGGACGGCGTGCTGGGCACCAACTGCCCCATCCCACCGGGCGCCAACTACACCTACAAGTTCCAGAGCAAGGACCAGATCGGCACCTTCACCTACTTCCCCTCCGTCGCCATGCACCGCGCCGCCGGCGGCTTCGGCGCCCTCAACGTCTATCAGCGCCCCTTTATCCCCGTCCCCTACCCGCCGGCCGCCGCCCGCCGGGGACTTCACCCTCCTCGTCAGCAACTGGTACAAGGCCGCCCACAAGCAGCTCAGGCAGACCCTCGACTCCGGCGCCCCCATCCCGGCCCCCGACGGCCTCCTCATCAACGGCATGCCGTCCGCGACCTTCGTCGGCGACCAAGGTACCTGCATTCTCAACTCAATCTCAAACTACCTCTGATCTCAACAATGTCGCCGCAAATTCTTGATAAAAATTTGATTTTTTTCTCAGGGAAGACGTACTTGTTCAGAGTGTCCAATGTCGGGCTGAAGACGTCCGTCAACTTCAGGATTCAGAACCATGCTCTGAGGCTGCTCGAGATCGAGGGCACGCACCCGGTGCAAAACGTCTACGACTCCCTTGACGGCCACGTCGGCCAGTCGGTGGCGGTGCTGGTCACCCTCGACAAGCCGCCACAGGATTGTAAAAACAGAAGTACCAATTGCTGTAAGAGGTTTTAAGTAGCAGAGATGATTCTGTTTTCCTTTTTTAAAGGGTTTCTCTTTTCTATTCGATTTCCTTTTAAAAGGCATTATCTCTTCTTTTTCTATATCATTCACTTCAAAAAGATATTGTTAGAGATGATAAAAAATACAGAGAAAAAAATATGTAGTGTACAAAATAGAGAAGTGAAGGACACTGAGAGAATATAGCTGCACATGTTCTAGCGTCTCCATCGTAAATAGGTCTGGCCAAACCCTATGTCTGACCCGCCACCCGAAGGACACTTCTCATTGGCCGTTGTAGCTTTGGGACTACACACACGGGTAGCCAGGCTGGCGGCTAGCGAAGGCGTGGAACGATGCGGCGGTGTCACCGCCATAGCCGTGACGGCGGCGCTGAGGAGGGTACGGTACGCCGTAGAAGCTGCGTCAGTGCCCTACCCACCGTGCACTCCCTAGGTGGGACGCAGATTTCCTGCCGTTATGACACTCTGCCGTGGCATGATCCGCTCATCCATCGTATTCACTCCCATCTCACTGCCCACCACGTGATGGGTCCAACACTTGGATCATTTCTCCAGACTCCAAACAAGGCTGCGATTTAGAACCGCAAATAAGGCTAGGAGCAACTGCAACAAAGAAGGTCGTTAGAGCATCCACAGCAGTAGTTCTAAATACACTGTAGCGTTGACGTGGCAGAAATAGAGTTTCTGATGCAGTGAAGGAATCTTTTGGAGTATAGTGTAAAGTGTGAAGGAATTTTAGAGGGATGGAGAGAGAAAATAGAGTAGAAGAGAGAGAAAATAGAGATAGAGTAATTGGTGTGGATGCTCTTAGCACCAATGTTCTCCCTTCAAATATTTATTATTCGTTTTGCATTAGTTCATTGAATCGAAAGAACATACACAGTATTAGGCAAATAGTCACAACTAAAAGATCTTGATAATTGTGGCATTGAACTAATTTTTTAATAATTTTTCAACCTCTCCGAGCCCCTTTTTAATGGCCCTCAACTTTTCAAATTAATAGTCTATCCTAGCTTTTCAACTCTAAAGAACCGAGCTTATTTAGATTCCTCAGCCATATTCCCCTTCAAATACCATTATTTATTTTTCATTAGTCCATTCAACCTAAAGAACCTAGTTAGCATTGGACAAAGGGACAACAACAATTAAAAAAATCCTTGATGATTGTCGGTCATATTCAGGCTTAGGTAAAGCTATCCTGAACATGTCGGTGGGTTCTTTTCAGCTTGTCTTATCTAGTTTATTTTACTTATCTCATAATTTCGAGAATTTTTTGAGATAACCTCGAGAGCTGGTTGGCTTTTGTGTTTGAGGTTTAGGGAGCTTTTAGACACACGTACGAAATAAAAAAAAGTATTCAAAAGTAATAAAAAAAAGTGAGATAAGTCAAATAAGACACGAGATAAGTCAAATAAGCTGACTTATCTCGTGTCTTATTTGACTTATCTCACTTTTTTATTATTTTTCAGTCCATTTTTTTTATCTCGTAGTTGTGTCTAAAAGCTCCCTAAACCCTAAACACAAAGGTCAACTAGCTCTCGAGGCTATTTCAAAAAATTCTTGAAGTTAAAAGATAAGTCAAATAAATTGGATAAGATAAGCTGAAAAGAACCCACCCTAGTCTCTCTTGAGATATTATTTTTTATTTATTGTGCATTAGTCCATTCAGTCTAAAGAACATACTCACGCTGGACAAATAGTAAAAACAAAAACAAAAAATCTTGATAATTGTGAAACTGCAATCATTCATGTATAAGTGAAGCCTGGACAAGTGTAACTACGACTACGTCCATTCTTTCTAGCACACATACATTCAACCGTGACCAATGGTTGACAAAAGCAATGGAGGCACCAACTCCAACCAAACACATCCACATCTTAACCAACCCCCTTCTGACTTGCTTACCTCTACTCCTCGAGTCATGTCTTCCTCCTCCAGAATATCTCTTCTCCATATTGAGGTTATTGCTCATCGTTCATTCGTTCACAAAATTCAGCCACAGCCAGATAGTTAAATTCTTGCAGTCTTTCACCTCCACCTACCTATGATACCAGAGTTCCTTCATACGAATTTCAGGCCAAGTTTTTTTTGTAGGGTTACATATTACAATAACAGCAGCCGGTGTTCTTTCTATAATGGCCGAGATGGTCAGTTCAGTGGTTGTTCAGGAGGCAGTAAACCAAATCGTATCTAGTGTTCTCAGCAGGTATGCGGGAACATCAAGTGAAGAGGAGCACTTGGAGAGGCTTGAGATGGCGCAGATCAAGTTGGAGGCTGCACTTGAGACATCTGAAAAGTGGCATATCACTGATGCATCATTGTTGCGTTGGCAGAAGAAGCTAAAGCGTGCTGCTCAAGAGTGTGCTGACACACTGCATAAGTGCAGGCAGCGTGTCCAGGATCAAGAAGAGATGCAGCAAGAGGTAAGGAATTCCTCCTTTCCTAAACGAATTGTCCATGCTAGCAAGTCATTGATATCATCCATCTTTTACGACAATAGAAAGGAGTTGAGTAGATCTGCTGTTAGAAGGTTTGAATGGTTTGCTGATGGTGTTAGTGAGTTTCTGAGATATGTGGAGTTAGGAGGAGCACCACATCATCATACCTTCTTCGACCCTCTTATCAGGCACCTTCTTGCAGGTAAAACACTAGAGTATAAATCAGTACGGGGAAGCAAACACTATTTGTTTCGTATACGGCCCTTCAACTATATGGAAAGCAGAAGGGAGGCCAAAATGATCTTTGTTTACAAAGATGACAATGCCATGGACGATAATTTTTTGCTTACTTTGATACTACAACTTTCAGAGAGTACGGACATAATTGGCATGGCAATTAAATGCTTGCAGTTGTTTACCCCTCATTTTAAGTGTATAGCTGAAACTGTTAGGAAAGAACTTACTGAACTACCCACGCAAGACTTCACATGGGTTCCATATGTTTACTCATGCAGCACAGAACACTTGGAAAACCTTCATAGCATTCGTAGTCAATGGTTTCGTCCAAACCCACTATGTTGCAAACAGCAGGGTCTACACAAGAGTTGTGGTAGTGAAAACATAGATAAGTTAGAATTATCAGATATTTATCTAGAACCTGTAATTGACGTTTGTGCGGAGCACCATATCTCCTTTATGGTGCGATAATCAGATGACAACCATACAAAGAAAAAGAAGCTCTCCAAAAGATTTTCAACACCTGAAGCTTGTAGTCATCTTTATGCCACACGGCTCTTCAGAAGGCCACCTCTTGCCTGAGATTGAGAGTTGTGTGATAGAGGTGATTAATGGTGAGGAGCAACATTGCTTGCATACAAACATTACCTTGCAGCAACTGGATGAGATCATATTGCCAAAGGCGATAGATTGTCTTCATCAGAATGCCAAAATGACTTCGTATCAAATGATTTGGAAGTCCAAACATGGTAGCGCATATCTTCATATTGAGAAGAAAAGCAGGCAGATGGCGACTAAACGGAGAACCATTCGAAGAGCTAAGAATAGAGTGTTGTTGCAACAATGGGGCCAAGAGAAGGAGAATCAGACAGTTGGATTATGTGCCTTCCTCAACTCATGGGTTGCGCATGCACCTGTCGGACTGCAGGCCTCAATCATGGATTGGATTCAGAAAGAAAATGATGCACAATTAGCAAAGAATGGAAATGGAATATTGTGGGGAACAACATGATCTTTTAGGGAGTACTCATTTTCTTAGATAATAGTAAGTATGTCCTTAATGAGGAGTTTATGCAAGTGCAAAACATAATATCTGGTGTGATCGATGTGTATCAGCAGCTCATCATGTATGCTATCAATAACATGATATTCAAGTATTAGACAAGAATCCAATGTATAGCCTCGCTTATTGACGCTTATCGTATGTGAAGTTATGTTTCATGTAAGTTTATATGTTTAATTACGTACCATGAAAACAGTGGGAAAAGTATGTATATATATCACCTTACCCTTTATCTGTTGCTTCGTATTTCCGTGAGCTTGTCTTTTATCACCATTGCGAGAGGTCTTGGCACGTGTGTGTGTGATGAGTATATGTCCTATATGTCCTACATGAGGAGTTAATGCAAGTGAAACGCATAACCTGTCTTTTGATTTGAAATGTGTGCTCGCATGTGATGGTGTTTGTCTCGCTAGCTCATCCCATATGTTGTTTTTTTAGGGCGTTATATTATTTCAGTGGGATAAACCCAAACATTTTATATAAGTGATCCTTAGAATAAACAAGATAGAAATCAAGTCCATGAAGAGCCCATCTGCAAAACACTCATCGCTGTCCTCCTCCGAGACGACGGCCATCATCGGTAGGCTTGCTAATGGTTTAGGTGGGAATGGGTGGCATGGTTTGGATTTGGAGTTGGACTTCTTTGAATGGGTTCTAATGGTTTGAAATCTGAAATGGGCTGGATCGGATCAGTGAGAATAGGCTGCTGGTTTGGGATGGATTGGTTGACGGTGTCAGTTTTCGGGTTGAAACCGTGGGCTGCCCATTCGGTTCGGCCACTGGATCTCCTCCCCCGCCGTCTCCTCTCGACGTCTCCCCCCTCGCGTCCCTCCGCAGCCGCCGCCTCCCTCCCCTCCTCCTCGCCGCAGCCGCCACCTCCCTCCCTTACTCGTCGCCGTAGCCGCCGCCTTCCTCCCCTCCACCTCGCCGTAGCCGTCGCCTCCCTCCCCAGTCCCCCTGGTCGCTTCCCTCCCCTCCACCGTCGCCGCCAAGAATGACTGCAGAGTCCAGATTGAGCACCGTCACCGCCAAGAACGACTCCAGATCGAGCTTGTGTGCAGGCAAGAAAATTGCCTAAAGGGCCAAGGTACACTTCTACATCTAACTATACTGATGGTTCTATTGTATGGAAAAAAATAGTGCTTTCCCCATATGTTGCTTAGAATTCTAATACATATGGTTGCTTAGATAGCTGATTCATATGGTTGCTTAGATAGCTAATTCATATGGTTGCATAGATAAGGTTCACTTTCTTAGAAGAGATTAGAATGCTAATTCATTATTTCTCTTCAACACGTTTGCTAATATTTATTAACAACTAGGTTTCTAAATATGTCGGAGGTTTCTGGTTCTAGAGATTCCTTAGAAGAGCTTTCCTTTCCTACTCCAAATAGGAGATCAAAAGTTTGGGAGCACTTCGAGCAGAATGTAGTCATAGTTGATGGTGTCCCAAAAGCTATTTGCAAATATTGCCAGCTAAAACTCACATGTAACCCAAGTGCGGAACTAGTAGTCTCAGAGTCATGTTCTTTGAGTCATGCCCCACCATTGCTGATGCCGATAAAAAGAGATTCATAGCAACTATAAAGACACAACCATCACATGCTTTGTTTGTTTTTGATCCTGAAAGAGCACGTGAGATGATGGTTAAGTATTGTGTGCATGCGGAGATTCCATTTTAGAAATTTGATAACCCATACTTTAAGGATTAGATGACCTTAATGCAACCAACCTTTAAAGTTGTTGGGCGTCAGACAATTCGTAATGATTGCTTCAATTTATTTGAGAGAATGAAGCAAGATTTACGCACGGAGCTACAAAATCTTGATTCTCACGTTTGTCTGACCTCTGCTATGTGGACATCAGTACAAAACTTAGGTTACATGTGTGTCACTGCTCACTTCATTGATTGCAACTTCAACTTGCACAAGAAAATAATAGCCTTCAAAGATGCGAAGTATCCACATACGGGTCTAGCAATTAAAGAGGCTATTACTAATTGTCTGTCAGGCTGGGGAATCCAAGATAAACTGTTTACTCTAATGCTAGATAATGATAGCAACAATAACACTGCATACAGACTATTGAAAGAAAACTAAAATCATAACCTAATGTTTGGTGGCGAACATTTCCACATCAAGTGTTCTGCACATGTACTGAATATTATGGTTCAGGATGGAATGAAGCATATCCACATGGCGCTTGAAAAGATACGTCATTTTCTTAGACACATTGACAGTTCACCTTCTCGAATCCAGTCATTTAATGTGATAGTCGCTAGAATGGGTCTTGCATCCAAAGCTGGTCTTAAGCTAGATGTGCCAAATCGCTGGAATTCAACATTCAACATGATTGGACAAGCCTTAGAATACAAGACCGTGCTAAATAGATATGCTATTGAGAAACTAGAGCCTTCCCCAGATGATGAAGAGTGGAGAAATGCCGAGGCAATTTGGGTCTTTCTAAAGGCTTTTGAAGAGGCTACCAGGGCAGTATCAACAGATAGGAAGCCTACTTCCCATCTTTTCTTGCATACGATCTTATGCATTAGCCATGCTTTTGTGGACCATCAATGGCAGACCAATGAATCCTTGAAAGAATTGGCTGCTGCTATGCATGCAAAGTTTGTCAAATACTGGGATAACAATTTCAACATGGCTCTTGTCATTAGTACTATATTGGACCCCTCAAAGAAACTCGATTACCTCGAGTTTTTTTTATGAAAAGGTGTGTTCAAATCTTGATGAGGTTGACAACAATGTGGAATTAGCTAAGGACTGGATATAGAAATACTTTCAAAAATAAGAGCAACTTGTTAAGAGAAATATTGAGCAATCAGTTGCTTGTACTTCTGATGCTAGTCGTAGCCTTGGCTCACTAATCCTTGGGAAGAGAAAACTGGAAGAAGAGTTTGCACAATATAGATCCCAAAGAAGAGGGAGACGTGAACCCAAGTCAGAGCTTGATATATATCTAGAAGAAGAGTTTGAGAGAAGCACGGATTTCAATGTCTTGTCGTGGTGGAAGCAACACTCAGAAAAGTATCCAGTGCTATCGATGATGGCTTGAGACTTCCTTGCCATACCGTTGTCCACTGTGTCATCGGAGTCTGCTTTCAGCTGTGGTGGTAGGATCCTTGGGGATACTTGAAGCTCGTTAACTTCTAAAATGCTTGAAGCCTTAGTTTGCGGAAAAGATTGGTTAACTAAAAGTGAAAACAACGGAGGTATATGATTTTTTCCTTTATAAATTATGTGGATAATACAATTTCTGACAAAACTAACTTTTGTTTTTCTTATTCAGGTGAAGAAGAAGCGCCATCAGAGCCACAAAGCTGAATGCTTGTGAAGTATGTTCTTGCTTCTTTTTTTTGGAACTTTGTTTACAGTGTTACTTGAATATGAGCTCCTCAACATGGACTGCTAATCTTGTAGAAGTTCAGGTTTTTCTTAGTGCTAAGTGGATGAATAACTGTCTTTTTTCCCAAAAAATAATGCCTGTAATGTCAAGTTAAAATATTTAACCTTATCCTCCATCTCTTTTTTTTTTAAGCTTTACCATGCCAACAGTTTAGTTCTTCTACATGGAAAGTTCAGCTAAGTTTTGCTCACTGACTTCCTGCCTAAATCCCCTTGGACTTCTATGTGCAACAACATGGATACTAAAAAGTTGGTTATATGTATGATTGAAACATAAGATCTATGATTGGGTCCTTCCAAATTACAATATATATATTTAACTAAGAGCTTTGTGTGTTGCCTGATTCCCAATTAATGATGTCTTAGCTAAACTTTTGCCTACACACTTGCATGTACGTAAAAATATACATGACCACAGTATGAAAAATTTTGAACGAGGTGATCAATTGAAAAATTGTCGATTAAAATCTGTCCTTTAGCTACTTGATGCTTTTACTGTGCCTTTTCAGGTTACTAGCATGCAGGCTCCGGAGTCTAGAGCATCCATGTTGTAATGGTGCAGTGGGGTGTTTTGCTTTGCAAGGGAGTAATGGCCTCTAATATTTTGGATGCTGGTAGTAGTAGTAGAGGCAGCAAACTAGCAGGAGAAAGTAGGACTGAAATCTTGTGGCATGAGACCCTCTCCATTTTATGGTTTACATTGCCGATGGTTTACCCCTTATGTTCTTTTTGTAAGAGCATCTGGAGCAGGTACTCTATAATACTGTAGCTCGGGATAGAGTAGCTGGTGCAGGGAAGGAATTTTTTAGAGTGTAGTGTAAAATGTGAAGGAAATTTAGAGTATTGGATAGAGGGAGTAGTAAATAGTGTTATAGAGTGAAAGGATAGAGTAGCTGCTAAAGTTGCTCTAATGCAGCTATGCAAAGTATATGTTGTGTGTAAATATTGCACTAGCTAGCAATGTTCCCTGAGAATAACCATCGTGCATGATGTGTCCTTGGCTACTGTTTGTACTGTCATGTGACTACTGTTTATACTAGATTTCAGAGATTTACCTAATATGGTGATTAATATTATTTTTCCCAAAATAAAATGTTATTTTAATCCGTTATCATTAACTTTCGTATTGTAGTTACTTCAAATATTTTTTTAATTGTGGTTGTATTGAATGTATAAAGGGAACTATCCTTTATTAATTATTTGGTAGAGGAATCAAAGCTGTATGCTTGCACCGTTGTATGCAAATGGACCAGCCAAAACGGTGGAAATAGTTTGGCAAGTGGGTTTAAACCGAAATGAGCAATCGGTTTGGGTTGATGTGGGTAGGAAGAGACAATGGGCTGGATCGGCTTGGTTTTCATGAGGTAATTACCTGGGTTGGGGTGGGGTGGTTAATGAGCAGTTTTTGGCACGGAGCGGGCTGGGTTTGGACTGGTTTCAAACCCAGTAGCAGGCCATTCATCGGGGAGGTACACGAAACCGTGCCGATACTCCTGTCAGAAACATCTTCATCGACCAAGACCTCACAGGATTTTGAGAACGATGAGATATTAGAAAGGCCTTTACAGTGGCGTCTTTGCCATTTTTGTCCATCATTGGAAGGGCCATCGACGCAGAAGAACGTACACTACAATGTGGCGGGAGGGTCCCTATCCCATCTCTGCACCACGTACTCCACCGTAGACAGTTTTGCCGATAAGGAACTCCAAACCTCCAGTGGTCACCGGATCCGTCGCCGCAGGCCGACGAGGAAACACGAGGAACAAAAAGCTCGCCAGCATCGTAAGGATAGCCGGCGGCTAACCCTAACTGTCGCCGGGAAATCCCGCCGACGGTGAGATTCAACGCCCCTCCGCGGTGCTGGAGAGGACGCCGAGAAGAGATGGTGGTGAGAGAGCCAAGTGCTCAGTGAATAAACTAGTGTAAATGTGTATGATCAGAATGCTTGGCCTTTCTCATTGATGTGCTTATTAATTTATACATCTTTAGGGCCAGGGTTTACATGCATGGGAAATACCCAAAGTACCCTGACCCATGGGGGAATACCCAGATTACCCTTAACTCTGGATCGTCGATCCTACAATCAACGGCTAAGCTAGTTTTCTTACAATCCACGTTAACCTACTTCCTAACATGCCCTTGGGGGACATATACTGACAAAGTTGTTGATTTGATTCGATTCGATTCGTTCTTGTCAGAGGCTGTCGTGAAGTCTTCGTCTTTTAACCTGAAACTTGACAAAGATCACCCTCGGTCTTTCCGAAGGATCTTCGTGCCATCGGTCTTTACGAAGGGTCTTCGCGAATCCCTTGACCAGACCTTCCGCCACCCCTCGGTGGACATCCCGAGGACACTCCATCCTTCGTGTTCTTTTCTTGACCCCTCGCGCATGTCCGAATCTTCCATTCACGGTCTGACTTGAGGTTTTGGATAGGCTTCGTTACCTACCCCTTCGGGTAACAATCTTCATGAAAAATCTACGCAACATCTTCGTAGACATCCACCTCTCCTGGAGATGGGGTGGTTGCCCCTACAACAGAAGCCCCTTACGGTCACGTCGCCACCTCGCCGTGGTGTCTGGCCGGACTACCCAGCCTCCCCCCTTCTCCACGTCGAGGTGGTGTTCTCGAAGATGTTGTTTTTTCTTTGTTCCCGATGATATCTTCGCTCGGTGATGTGACTCGGACTTGACGTTCTGACACTGTCAGTGTTTTTGAAGTCCGGGCATTGGTCCCGTCCGTTAATGATCACACGCGTCATCAGATCTGTAGGCGCCCGTTGGGATTTTCTCTCTATATACATATTATTTTTCCTGTGCCCATTCGGTTTCTCTGCAGCGCATCGTCGCCGTTGATGTGGACACGTGGTGTTCATCCGTGTGATGCTGGATTCTATATAAGAGTCGATGTTACTGTTCTTCTTCCCCCACTTGCTTTCACGCCCAACCTTTCGCCATTCCGATACTCTCGCTTCTGCGCTCTCTTCTCTGTCGCCGGTTCCCTTGCTTCTTGCCCCTTTCGTCTGCCGCCGCCAACTCTCTCGCTCCTGCACTCTCCTCCGGTCACGATCTGTTTGTTTTCCCTTCCGCACTGCTGCCGCCAGTGAATCATTGCCGCTGGTCCGCCGCCGTCCGCCGCCATTCTTCATCGCCGACTCCGTTTGTAGGTATGTTCCTCAACTGTGTTCTTGTTTGATTTGATGTATACTTCTTTCGGATGTTTGGTGATTTCGTCGCCGATGAATTTGGCCAGCGAGATTTTTGCGTTATTCGCAAGTTCATTCACATCCTGATCCCCGTTTTGTTGGAGTAGTAGTACTACAAAGTTTTTTGCAGTTTTGAAATTAACATTGGCCGCGCTTGTTCCTGTTCCTTCCCCTTTCTTTTTTTTTCTTTTTTTTCTTTTTTTCTTTTTTTTTTAGGGTCCCAAAGGGATGTTCCTTGGGAGTGCTAACTTTTAACTGTTTGTACAGTTCCCGTAATCTTCAATGGCGCCGAAGAAAATTCTAAGCCCGGCAGATCTCGCGCGGCTGTCTTGGGAGGTGGGGTCGTCTAGGATGACCTCTGACATGCTCTCGAAGGTGTCGGACGGTTCCTTCGCTGATGACGAAGACATCAGATTGCCAGGGCCAGAGACGACTCCTCAGCCAAATGCTGACGAGGCCGTCGTCTTCCATTCACAGGTGCAAGCGGGTCTTCGGATTCCCTGTACTAGTTTGGTAGGGGAAGTCCTCGAGCTGTACAAGGCGCAGCTCGTACACCTCTCCCCAAACGCCGTGGCGCGGCTTGCTGTGTTTGAATGGGTGTTGCGGAGCCACGGAGCGCAACCCAGCGCCAGAGTTTTTGGTTTCATTCACGAAGGTCGGTGGCAGGGGAAGACCAGTGGCAGTCCCTTCGGTTGTCTCAACTTCGTGGTAAAAGCGGCGCACCTCGCGGATTTTCCGTCGCTAGCCACGAAGAAGAAGTGGGACGGTGCTGCGGGGCTAAGCTGGAAACTGTTCTGGTTTTACGAGAAGGTTGATGAAGCTGATTCTCCTCTGAGATACGTCCCAGGAGCAGCCGACTGTATCAAGTTCCCAGTAGAAAGGCTCAACGGTTCCAAAGAGGCACAGAGGTTGCTACTCCAGAGGATCAGCAAACGCTTCTCAATGCGTTCTCTTGCCGAGGAGTTTTATGCCGCCAAAGTGGGGCCGCTGATGCGCTCCTGGGAGAGAAGAGTGATTGTGGATGACGGGGGCGATCGCCTCTCCTTACGCGACAAGGACCACCGACCTCAGAGGTTGGAAACATCCGCCGAGAGAGCCGAAGGTATGTTCGGGCCCTTGCGCTCAGAAGAAATCGCGCGGGCTCGCGAAGCTGGGGTGGACAGCCGCGTCAACCGCATCCTCAGGGTAGTTACCCCCTGGACAGAGCCCGAGCCGAAGAGGGCTGGGAAAAGGAAAACTGCCGAAGGAACCACTGCAGGTCCGTCTAAGCGTCCTCGTGGTGAGTATTTTTCTTACCTCCATACAGTCGCCTCTTTTTTTTTTTTGATCATTCTTCGAATTCAGCTGTAAGCGTTGAGGATGAGGAAGGGGACGAAGAAGAGGTTGAAGAGGAGGGCCACCTGGTCGAGGACGATCACACTTCACCGGACGCGCAAAGCGCCGCCAGTGGAGGAGATGATCCTCTAGACGTCCTCGTGAGCAAAACACCCTCGGGACCCATAGATCCCGAGCATGGCTCCAACGAGCTACAGGATAGTCTTGGAGCTGGGTTTCTTCCTTCGGGCCGAGGCCCCGTAACTCCTGATAGGGCCTCCTTGGACATCCAAGCAGAGGCCGATGACTATACCGCCGGCTTCGTTGTTGATATGGAGTTTTGGTTAGCCGATTCTCCTTCCACTGAAGGTTAATCACCGATCCTTGGATTTTTTTTTATTTTATAATCTTCTTATATTTGTCCTTTCTTCAGAGAGAGTTAACGAAGAGCCACCCTCGGCGCCTATCCTCGGGGCTGCTGATGGCGACACCAACGCTATCTTGGCCTTGGTGGCAACTGCCGTTGCTGAGGTGGGGCCTTCGTCCTCTACCCCCTACGCGCCTAGCGCTGCTCCTGCGCTTGGCGCCACTTCTTCGGCAGCTGCGACAACTATAGAGGGTGGAGCTTCCCGAGCTACCCCCGTGCCCGGTGCTGCTCCGACCTCCGGGGATTGCTTTGTTGAGCCCACCGCCATCCTCCACGATGAGCATCTGGACTCGATCCTCGGGGGTGTGCCTCCGTCAGTCCTCGATCGTTGTAAGGCGTTCCCTTTGCTGGTGAACATGCGCAACATCGAGCTGAGCCTCGCTTCGGTAATATATACATTCTTAATATTTACTATGTTTTGTTTTAGAGTCTTCGTGTTACTTATGCTTTATTCCCCTTTTCAGAGTTTAGTTTGGAATCGTGCTGCAGCGGCACAAGTGGTGGATCTCTCGGAGAAGTGTGTATCTCTCGAGGATCGCGTAGCTACCCTTGACCGAGAGAATCACACTCTTCGGGAAGTCAGTGCTAAGGAGAAGGAGCTGGTGACCCTTCTCAGGTCAGAGAAGGAACAAATGGAACAGCGTACAAAAACCGCCGAGGAGGCTCTGGCTGCGCTCCGCACCGAGTTCGAGGCTCAACAAGCAGAGTTGGAGTCGTCGCACAAAGAATGCAACGGCCTGCGCGACGAAGTGAGAAATGGGGCTGTGGAACTTGGAGCTCTTCGCAGCTCTGGGGCGAAGGTCAAACAACAATTGGAGGCACTGCAAGCGGAATTGCTCCTTTTGAGTCAGGCTTTCGCTATGGAAATCACCAGACTCTGGATCAGAGTGTGAGTGCCTCGAAGAATCCAAATGGCGGCAACAAATATTTGAAGGAAGCCATCGGGACCTTCGTCGAAGGGTCTTTGCGCTATGGGTCTCACTGTGCTGTCAGCTCTGTTTCCGCCCTTACAGCGAAGCTAAAGGGTGTTGGGTGTACACACTTTTTAGGTAACTCTTTTTCAAGTGTGCCCTATCCTTCGGTCTTCAATGCCAGCTCGTTCGACCGCGGTTCCCGCCAAGTTGTACGGGATTTTCTTGTTAATTTCTGGCGAGCCAGGGGGCCAGCTTACTGCCGCGCTTTCATGGCGCATGCGAGGAAGCAGACGTCTTCAACTCCTCTACCGAGGACTGCTGGCCCTCAAGCGCCAAGCGATCTTCCAGCAGCTCCTGTTTCTCAAGCTCCCAAAGATTCTTCAGATCCAAAGGGCAAAAGACCGGTGGAGTAGCGCAGCTGCAGTTTTTGAGTTGTAGCTTTTCCTGATGTAATACGTAACCTTTTATTTTCTAAGTTCTCCTATTGTGTAAGCGAACATGTTTAACTATATGATGTTTTGCTGTCATTTAGCCTAAGCTCATTGCTTTATCGCCTCGTACATATTATTAATGTGGTCGGTATTTCCGAAGGCCTGTGTCCGTTCCAGGTTGTGTTTTGGGTGTTTGCTGGGAGTGCTTTTAACCTCTCAGCAGCCCTTCGGTACACTAGGTTTTTATTCCTTCGCGAAGGCGCGTGGTCTGCGACGGATATGATTCGGGTGCGTGGCGCGAGTGCTCTTGGCCTCGCGCCAGCCCCTTAGCGTTTTAGCGCGTTATACCTTCGCGAAGGCTCGTGGCCCGCGAAGCATACCATTCGGGTGCTTGGCGCGAGCGCTGTTGGCCTCGCGCCAGCCCCTTAGCGCATTATACCTTCGCGAAGGCTCATGGCCCGCGAAGAATATGATTCGGGTGCTTGGCGCGAGCGCTCTTGGCCTCGCACCAGCCCCTTAGCGCTTTAGCGCATTATATCTTCGCGAAGGCTCATGGCCCGCGAAGAATATGATTCGGGTGCTTGGCGCGAGCGCTCTTGGCCTCGCGCCAGCCCCTTAGCGCTTTAGCGCATTATATCTTCGCGAAGGCTCATGGCCCGCGAAGAATATGATTCGGGTGCTTGGCGCGAGCGCTCTTGGCCTCGCGCCAGCCCCTTAGCGCTTTAGAGCATTATACCTTTGCGAAGGCTCATGGCCCGCGAAGAATATGATTCGGGTGCTTGGCGCGAGCGCTCTTGGCCTCGCACCAGCCCCTTAGCGCTTTAGCGCATTATATCTTCGCGAAGGCTCATGGCCCGCGAAGAATACGATTCGGGTGCTTAGCGCGAGCGCTCTTGGCCTCGCACCAGCCCCTTAGCGCTTTAGCGCATTATCTCTTCGCGAAGGCTCATGGCCCGCGAAGAATACGATTTGGGTGCTTGGCGCGAGCGCTCTTCGCCTCGCGCCAGCCCCTTAGCGCTTTAGCGCGTTATATCTTCGCGAAGGCTCATGGCCCGCGAAGAATACGATTTGGGTGCTTGGCGCGAGCGCTCTTGTCCTCGCGCCAGCCCCTTAGCGCTTTAGCGTATTATACCTTCGCGAAGGCTCATGGCCCGCGAAGAATATGATTCGGGTGCTTTGCGCGAGCGCTCTTGGCCTCCAGCCCCTTAGCGCTTTAGCGCATTATATCTTCGCGAGGGCTCATGGCCCGCGAAGAATACGATTTGGGTGCTTGGCGCGAGCGCTCTTGGCCTCGCGCCAGCCCCTTGGATAGTGTAACGATGTCTGTACGGGAATGTTCCTTTTCTTCATTTCATTTGAAGTTACATCGTGGAGATTACATTCCCGAAGGATTTTTCCGGTCGCAGCCGGTTGTTTGCGCGTGAGCCTCGTTAAAAACTCCGCTCGTAAAACCCATTAGGGAAAAACCGAGTCAGAGAAAAGAGTACTCATCGCTTTTACATTCTTACGGGTAATATTTGATCAGGCTCTTCGCGTTCCAAGTATTCGGAACCGGAGAGCCGTCAAGGTTGGAGAGATGAAATGACCCTTGTCTTGTCTGCCTGTGGACGATGAAGGGTCCGTCCCAAATAGGTTCCAGTTTGGATGGCCGTTGTGGCATTCTTCGAAGGACCATGTCCCCTTCCTGTATTTCCCGTGGTCTTACACGCTTGTTGTAGGTTTTGCTCATTAACTCATTATACTTCTCTAAGGCTTGCTTTGCCTTGAGCCTGTCTTCCTCAATGGTGTCGATTGGTGGTTGCTCCGTAATGTTGGCTCCACCAGTTATGACTCGAAGGGACTTGGCCTGGATTTCAGCAGGTGTCACCGCCTCTTCGCCATACACCAGTCTAAAGGGGGAATACCCCGTTGGTCCTGTGGGTGTTGTACGAATTGCCCAAAGTGTCTTCTCTAACTCTTCTGGCCATTTTCCTTTTGACTCATCCACTAATCTTTTCTTCAGTGATTTCATGATATTCTGATTTGCCCGTTCTACCGCACCATTTGCTTGTGGATGTCCTACCGAGGCATAGCATATCTTGATGCCGAGGTCTTCGCAAAATGACTTGAATTTTGATGAGATGAACTGTGAGCCATTATCAGCCACTATCTCTTGAGGTATGCCAAATCTGCATATCACATTCTTCCAAAAGAAATGTTGAACCTTCGCCGCTGAAATATTCGTCAATGGTTCTGCTTCAACCCATTTGGTGAAGTAGTCCACTGCAACAATAATCCATTTGAAACCTCCCGAGGCCTGCTTGAGCTCTCCTACAATATCAATTCCCCACCTTGCGAAGGGCCATACTGGGATGATGGCTGCAAGTTTGTCGGCGGAGCCTTTGGCTGGTTTGTCATCCATTGACATCCTCGACATCTTTTTACAAAATCCTCTGCGTCGCTGTTGGCTGTTGGCCAATATATCCCCATACGCAATACCTTGGCTGCTAGAGCTCTTGGGCTTTGATGCAAACCGCAGACTCCTACATGGGCTTCTGCCAGCGCCTCCTTTCCCTCTTCTTTAGAAACACATCTCATCCATGGTGTGCCAACTCCTGACTTGTAGAGGAGGCCATCCATCATTATGTATGTCCTTGCTCGTTGTTTTGTTGTGTAGGCTTTTTTACTATCCTCCGATAATTCGCCATCACGAAGGTACTTGACGATGATCGTTCGCCAATCTTCATCTAAGGATCGTGCTATAAGCTGCACCTCGGGACATATAGCTGCTCGTGATACTGCTTCATAAAACACCCCCCCGGGTATTTTTGTGAAGTACGCTGTACGCCGCTGCTTTTGCCAACTCGTCTGCTTTCATATTCTCTCCTCTTTGTATGGCTTTCACGGAGATTCCCTCGAAATGCTTTTCCATTGTTCTTACTGCTTCTAGATACTTTGCCATTTCGGCATCTTTGGCTTGAAAATCCTTTGTGATTTGTCCTTCTATTAGCTTTGAGTCGGTGTAGACAACGACTCTTTTTGCGCCGAGCGACTTCGCTTTCCGAAGACCCAAGAGAAGTCCTTTGTATTCCGCCGCGTTGTTTGTTGTTTTAAAATTTAGCCTAAGGGAATACTCTGTACTATGTCCTTCTGGATCAGTTACAATCGCCGACGCTCCGGCCCCTTCTGCTGTAAAGGAACCATCGGATTTAATGCTCCACAAAGGAGGTAATGCTGGTCCATCCACCGAAGCTTCGGCTGACCATTCAGAGATGAAGTCGGCCAGTGCCTGAGCTTTTATAGCTGTCCTTGGCTCAAAGGTGATGTCGAAGGGTGCTAGTTCAGCAGCCCATTTTGCTATTCGTGACGTGGCATCTTTGTTCTCGAAGATAGATTTGAGAGGGTATGCCGTGAGTACTTTTATCTTGAATTCTTGAAAGTAGTGCCGTAATTTTCTTGATGCCATAAGTAATGCATAAGCTATTTTCTCCAGCTCAATATAGTTTCTCCTCGCCCCTTGCAATGATTCCGAGACGTAGTATACCGGCATTTGTCCTCCCCCGACTTCATCTTTGACGAGGACTGCGCTGACTGTAAAGTGGCTTGCTGCCAGATATAAGGTTAGATATGCTGCCCCCTTCGGGCTAGCGAGTCTTGGTAATTGTTGAAGATGATCTTTCAGCTTCGCGAAGGCGTCTTTGCATTGCGGCCCCCACTCAAAGGGTGCCGTCCCCTTAATTGAGTTGAAGAAGTGTTTGTGCTTTTCTGCAGCCTTTGGGAGAAATCTTCCTAGGGCTGCTAGCTTTCCCAGGAGGCTTTGTGCTTGTTTTTGTTTTCTGGATCCTTCATGCATTGGATTGCATCTATCTTCTCTTTGTTTGCTTCTATCCCTCTGTGTGAAACAAGGAATCCCAGCAACTTCCCAGTTTCCACCGCGAAGGCACATTTTGTCGGGTTTAACTTTATACCATCCGCCCGCAAACTAGCGAAGGTTTCTTGAATGTCTTCGCAGTGATCCCTTCTTTTCTTGCTTTTGACGACAATGTCATCGACATAAGCTTCCACGTTTCCTCCCATCTGTTTTGCCAGCACCTTCGCAATGAGTCTTGCGAACGTTGCACCTGCATTCCTCGCAGAAGGGCATTCTTCGAAGCAAGATATGCCGAAAAGGCGTAATGAACGCTGTCTTTTCTTCACCTTCCATTCTCATATACACTTGATGATAGCCTGAGAAGGCGTCCAGAAAACTCATTAGTTCGCATCCTGCCGTTGCATCAACCAACTGGTCAATTCTTGGCAAGGGAAAATCATCCTTCGGGCACGCTTTGTTAAGATTTGTGAAGTCAACACAGAGTCTCCAGGTGCCATTTGACTTTTTTACCATCACCACATTTGCGAGCCACTCCGGGTATGCCACTTCCCGGATGACTTGCGCTTGACGTAACTTCTCCACTTCCTCTTTTGCTGCTTCTTGTCTGTCAAGCCCCATCTTCCTAAGTTTTTGTTTGATTGGTTTGGCATCTGTCTTCACATTCAGCGAATGTTCTATTGTTCCTCTAGGAACTCCCTTAGATTCTCCTGGCGCCCAGGCGAAGATGTCACTATTTTGCCGAAGCAAGTTGATGACTTTTTCTTCTTCTTCTTTGGAGAGGGCAGTCCCAATAGACACTGTTTTCTCTGCATTTTCCGGGAATAGTGAATCTTCTTCGTTTCGCTTACGGCCGACACTGGGCTTGTAACCCTTCGCCTGATTAGAGTCAATCCTCTCGGTAGTCTGGATTGGCTTAAGCTTTGGTATGCCTTGGAGCTCATTCTTCCGTGCCGATTGTTGGCATCCTCGGACAGTCACGACGCCCCCTTCGGCTGGCATTTTCATGCAGAGATAGTTATGATGTATGATTGCTCCGAAGGCATTAATAATTCCTCTCCCGAAGATAGCATTATAGCGGTACTCCATATCCACGACATCAAAGCAGATACTTTTTGTCGCCTTCCTCTTGCCTTCGCGAAAATTGACAGGTAAAGTTATTTGGCCAACGGCAGCCATGGGTTCCCCTCCAAATCCAATCAATGGCATGTTTGATGGTGTTAGCCTATCTTCAGGAATATTGAGCTGTTTGAACGCACTTAAAAAGATAATGTCCGCTGAACTTCCTCCATCAACCAGCGTCTTTTGGACGTCATATTCAGCAATCTCAGCTGTGACCACGAAGGGGTCCTGATGTGGAAACTTCACGCCCTTGGCGTCAGTTGTATCGAATGTTATCGGCGGAGCTGGAGCTGGTTTGCTTGTCACTGAAACGTGCGATACTTCGCGGATAAATTCTTTTCGTTTCCTGTTTGATGAGAGATTCAACGAAGAGCCTCCGGTGATGACGTGGATGACTCTTCGGTTTGGCTCTTCGACATTATGAACCCTCTCGGGGGACCTGCGGTATTGATTTCTCGGATGCTGGTCTTGCCTTCGTTGTCTTTTCTGGTTCTGGTAGTTTTCGCGTTGTGTCTTGACGTCTCGACAATCCTCGGTTATATGGGAATAATTTTCCCCATGCACCGCACAGTATTTCTTTTCTTTAGGTTCTTGGTTGCCTCCTCGAAACCTGTCATTCCTTTGATAATTTTTTCTTTGTTAATTGTCATTTCTTCGATCATCCCTTCTCGTGTTATCTCTTCGATTGTTGTACTCCTCCCTTCGGGGATTGTAATCCCTTTGAGGATGGTCCCCTCTTCCATTGTTATCATTGGATCTTCGCTCCTCAAACCGCTTGGGTTCAATGTTGCTTATTCTCTTGTTAGAACTGTGATGTTTTTTGTTCATCTTTGAGTTGCTCTCTTTGTGGTTGTCACGTTCTGTGTTTGTATTGAGCTGGCCTTGCCTCCTCAAATTTTCCTCCTCTCTCTTTGCATATCCTTCAACTTCATCGTAAAGAAGCGCAGCTGACTGCGGGGGGTCTTGAGTTAGCTTGTGTAGGAGGGGTCCAGGTTGAAGACCTCTTCGGAATGCATCGATTACTGAAGAGTCAAAGACATCCCTTATCTGGCACCGCACAGCAGCGAATCTTTTATAGTAATCTCTCGTGCTTTCCTTCTTGCCTTGTTCCAAGGCGAAGAGGTCCCCTTCTACCATTCTTTGGATGTAATTTCCTTAAAAATTGTTAGCGAAGGCATCTTTGAGTTGGTTCCATGAGTGTATGGACCCTTGCGGCAATGAAGTGTACCAAGACAGTGCAGTGCCTTTCAGGGTTAACAGCAGACTCTTCGCCTTTATGTCATCATCTCCTCCTGCTGCTTCAACTGCTGTATCATATACATCCAGGAATTCGTTCGGATCTGTTTCTCCTGAGAATTTGAACACACTTGGCATCTTGAATCCTTCGGGCCATTTTTTGCCCCGAAGGTATGCGCTCAGAGGCCCTTTAGCAGCCTTCTTCGGCTGTGCCACCATTGCATTTTGCCGATGTTGCTCCTGGTTCTCTGCTGGGTATGGTACCCTCCGGCACGCATCTTCTTTGTTGAGGTTGCATTGTCACGAGCTCTCTTCAGAGCAAGTCGATTTGTTCCTCCAGCAGCCTTCTCTGTCTCGCAGATGTTTCGAGAGTTGCGGGTCTTCGTGTTGATGCTCCCGCATGGGATGGGTGGGTGGGTTTTGCTGCATCCCCTCTCGAGCGACTCCACTGGGTCCTGGCTCGTCGAATCTCCCCTCGCCCACGTCCGGGGCGTCTTGACTCTGGTTTCTCCAGCCCTGCAAGTTGATGCCGAGAGTTCCTGAAGTACCTCCGCCTGGTCCTTGCGCCGGCGCGCCCTCCCGCCGACGTTCAGTCGTTGGCGCAGTAGCGACTGCCCTTTGGGCCGCTCCCTCCATCAACCCGCCAGTGACGTCTCGCTCGCCATGGATTTCGCGCTCTTGCCCTGCGTACGCTCCATCGTGTCTCGACTCCGGTGGCACGCCTCCAGCAGCTGCGACACTCCTCCTGGGTCTAGCCATCACTGAAATCGCCTGCCTCTCCCCACAGACGGCGCCAACTGTCGCCGGGAAATCCCACCGACGGTGAGATTCAGCGCCCCTCCGCGGTGCTGGAGAGGACGCCGAGAAGAGGTGGTGGTGAGAGAGCCGAGTGCTCAGTGAATAAACTAGTGTAAATGTGCATGATCAGAATGCTTGGCCTTTCTCATTGATGTGCTTATTAATTTATACATCTTTAGGGCCAGGGTTTACATGTATGGAAAATACCCAAAGTACCCTGACCCATGGGGGAATACCCAGATTACCCTTAACTCTGGATCGTCGATCCTACAATCAACGGCTAAGCTAGTTTTCTTACAATCCACGTTAACCTACTTCCTAACATGCCCTTGGGGGACATATACTGACAAAGTTGTTGATTTGATTCGATTCGATTCGTTCTTATTAGAGGCTGTCGTGAAGTCTTCGTCTTTTAACCTGAAACTTGACAAAGATCACCCTCGGTCTTTCCGAAGGATCTTCGTGCCATCGGTCTTTACGAAGGGTCTTCGTGAATCCCTTGACCAGATCTTCCGCCACCCCTCGGTTGACATCCCGAGGACACTCCATCCTTCGTGTTCTTTTCTTGACCCCTCGCGCATGTCCGAATCTTCCATTCACGGTCTGACTTGAGGTTTTGGATAGGCTTCGTTACCTACCCCTTCGGGTAACAATCTTCATGAAAAATCTACGCAACATCTTCGTAGACATCCACCTCTCCTGGAGATGGGGTGGTTGCCCCTACAACACTAACTACTAACCATAAGGAAAAAAGAAACTAAAGCAAACCTATACAAGATCAGCCGCAGATCCAACGCCGTCTGCCTCGACCTACAGACTGGAGGCCATCAGCAATGAGGATGTTAGCCGGATCGGCGGAGCCGCTCAGATCGCCCAGTCTCCTCCCTCTCTGTTCACTGTAGCAGAAGTGAAGGATAAGAGGGAGGTCCGGGATTTCTATGTATAGTTGGAGGTATTACAAGCGCTCATCGAATATGATGTTAATAACATAGTATTCAAGTATTACACAAGAATCCTCGCTCACGGTATGTGAAGTTGTGCTTCACGTCAGTTTGTATGTATAATTATGTTTAGGACTAATTAGGTACCAATTATTAATGACGTTATTTATGTGTTTCATATATGCATTTGCATCTAAAAGGCAAAAGAATTATGTTTACCTATATATTGTAATTCATAGGGAGCTGTATAAGTTTACAAGTTATTCTTAGTCTACTTTTAGCAAAAAGTATTGTTTTGCTCATTGAACTATGACAACCGATCCATCTTGGTCTCTGAACTCTAAAACCAGACTAACTCAGTTTTCAAAATATCAAAACCGAGCATAAACGGTTCCTTGACCTGTTAATGAATGGTTTTGACTGGTCAAAGGTGGTTTCACTAAACCGTTACAACTATTTTTTATGTAATATTTTACAAAATCCAAACTAGGTTGCATAATTAAGTTCCTACAAGCTCAAAAAAAAATTTCTTGGAATTTACCGAGCTGTATCAATTTTTAAATAATTTTTAGCATTTCCTAGTAGTCTTAAAAATAGGACAAAATGCTAAAAAAATTGAGTAAAGTTTAGAAATTTATGTGAAAAACTACTATTGGATTAAGTAATCATTCGAAACTCAAATATATAGTTTAATTTAGATTTTATAAAATATATTTACGTAAAAATTCATATAACACTTCGGCCAAGCAACCGTTGACGGGTGGAAACCACCGTTGACTTAGTCAAAGAACCATTTGTGCTTGGTTTTAATATTTTCCTCGAAATACTAAAAATAGGGAAATATTAAAACTGGAAAAAGGGTCCTTTGACTGAGTCAACTGCGGTTTTAACTAGTCAAAAGTCCACGAAACTCAAATATAAAGATTAATTTGGATTTTATAAAATAGTTTGACGTAAATTCGTATAACACTTCGGTCAAACCATCTTTGACCGGTAAAAACCGCCATTGACTCAATCAAGAAACCATCCATACCTGTTTTTGATATCTCAAGGATCAAGTTAATCTGGTTTTATAGTTTAGGGACCAAAACGGATTGATCACTATAGCTCAAAGGCCAAAACAGTACATTTTCATAGAGCTTGTGTTTAAATTGATCAATTGCAATTTAGAAACTTCTACACTTTTGCTCCATAGAACCTGAATCCGCACTTCATGCTCTTCTGCGTTCCACCCGAACATATTGCACACCCACAAGTAAAGTTCCTCAATTCGCAAATTATCTGGGTCGGGATGTCTAATCATTGTGCTCCTAAATTCGCTAAGATCTATCCCATTAGGCCCTTCTCTAATGTTGTTATCACCATAATATACCGTAAACCAAAACTCTGCCATAGCTACTGCAATACAAAAGGTACCGTTCATTAATCCTATGAAAATCTTTTCTGCCATATGAATACTACATGTTAATAGCTAATCATCCTTACTCACTAATTATAATGACACAAGCCTAATTAAAATATTTACTAACAAACGTAGCATTGAATCCTACCTACAAGCCCTAAATATTTTTCACTAACCAACCTACCACTAAACCCTAAATACAAGCCCTAAATATTTTTCCTAATCAAACTGAGTCTTAAATCTATCCATCAAACACAAACCCTAATCTCCATGTATTATTTGCGAACCTACCATAATGCGTGTCAAAACCATATTTTAATAATATTATATATAAAAATTGCTAACCAGCCGTGTTTTATTCTAGCTATAAGATAACTCTCACAATATATAATAAATATTAAGTTCCAATACTCACCAGATCTTATTTTCAAGCATATTATATACAAAAATTGCTAACCTACCATGTTTTATTCTATCTATAAGATGACTCTCATAATATATAAAAAATTAAGTTGCAATACTCACCAGATTTAGATCTGTGATGAAAAAAATATTACCCTCGCTCTCCCCCTTCTCCCTCTCTCTCGGCCGCTCTCTCCTCTCCTCCCCTCTCTCTCTCCCTCTCCCTAGCCTGCTCTCTGCTCTCTCTCTCCGCTCTCCTGTGCGCGCGCCGGTTGCAGTTGGAAATGTGAATTGGAAATGCGAGGAGATAACGCTCGCGGCGGTATATATACTAGGGTTAATGGAGATGCCGCGGTGGGTAACGCGGCAAAGGACATGCCCCGGAACAGTGATGCGGCAATCTGGCATCGCGGCAGCGGCAGTTGCCGCAGTGTGGCGTCGCGGCACGCCAATTGCCGCGGTATGGGCATGCGGCATCGTGGGTGCTGCTATACAGCAGCGCGGCAAGCCTATTGCCGCTACACGACATTGTGGCAGATGGGCATTTATGTATTTGCTTCGAAAACCTGGGCATTTCCGTATTTAAGATTTTTTTTGGCAAAAAAATTCGAGCTAGGAGGTGGGTTTCAAAAAAATTGTAAAACAGAAGTACCACTCGCTATAAGACCCTGGTCTCCTCAGCTTAACGTACACAGATGATGTTAATACCATAGTATTCAAGTATTACACAAGAATCCTCGCTCACGGTATGTGAAGTTGTGCTTCACGTTAGTTTGTATGTGTAATTATGTTTAGAACTAATTAGGTAACAATAATTAATGACGTTATTTATGTGTTTCATATATGCATTTGCATCTAAAAGGCAAAAGAATTATGTTTACCTATATATTGTAATTCACAGGGAACTATATAAGTTTACAAATTATTCCTAGTCCATTTTTAACAAAAAGTATTGTTTTGCTCATTGAACTGTGACACTCGATCCATCTTGGTCTGTAAACTCTAAAACCAGATTAACTCGATCCTCAAAATATCAAAATCGAGCATAAATGGTTCCTTGACCGGTCAATGGATGGTTTGACTAGTCAAAGATGGTTTCATTAAACCGTTACAACTATTTTTTACATAATATTTTACAAAAATCAAAACTAATTGCATAATTAAGTTCCTACAAGCTTAAAAAAAATTCCTAGAATTTACCGTGTTGTATGAGTTTTTAAATAATTTTTAGCATTTCCTAGTAGTCTTAGAAATAGGACAAAATGCTACATCCAGGCTAGAGAAGTTCAGGTTGATCTTTATACAACTTCTACTATGTGTTGGTTCTATAGGTGAAACTGCTTTGTAATAGTTTTTTCAATGGTTGTAACCCTCTCATCAATGATCTAATGGAAGATTAAATTGCACCATATATCCTTGAAGTTGTACCGCACTTTCTCTTAGGTTCAAAACTTCCAAAATCAGATATGTGGGTTCACGATGTTGCGTTATAATTTCGATTAGGTCCAAAGAGGTATGGAGAGGGCGATTTTGATGACATGGGTTTTCTAGTCAGCATATATGTGGCCACGTGCCATCCTAAATCCATAAAAATTGAATTCAAATTTAAAATTTATAAATAAATTCAAATAAACTCTAAAATTCTTAAAAATCCTGAAATCTGTCAAAAAAAGCTTAAAAATTCTAAAATTCATAAAAAACTAGAAATCTAAAATCATTAAAAACCTTAGAAAATCCTAAAATCCATAAAAATATAAAATTCTAAAATTTGTTTAGAAATTTCTTGCATTCTAGGTTTTTAGGAATTTTTAAGATTTTTACGACTTTTAGGATTTTCAAAGTTTTTTATGAATTGTAGAATTTTTTAACCTTTTTATGAATTTTAGGAATTTTTGAAGGTTTTGTTTACAAGTTTTAGGTTTTTTTCATGAAATGTAGCATTATAAAAAAATTTAGATATTTTTTATGAATTTTGAATTTGAATTCAATTCTTTTTATGAATTTACGGTGGCACATGGCCATTTGTGGCCATTTGTTATGCTGACTAGGAAGACCATGTCATCAAATTACCCTCTCCATACCATTCGAATCTAATTGAAATGTAACACAACTTCGTGCACCCAAATATTTCGTTTTAGAAGTGTTGGATCTACGCGAAAACACAGGACAGACAACTTTAAGGACCTATATTGTAATTTACTCTACAATAAATGTAGCAATATTTGAGTTATGTCAAGCGAGTTGACCTCAACTGAAATGAGACTCGTTTTTAACCTAGCTACGCAAGACGCTCAAACTCGATCAACTCATTTTCCCTTTCCGGTCAATCTGAGTTAAGCCAACATACCAGCCAATCTGGATTGGTTCACGAGCTTTGAGCTTTTCTTCACCCCTTGGTTAGCGCTTAACCCTGCCTAGCCTCGATTGCCCATTTGGCCTTTTTCACATTTTTTTTTCTAATTTTATCTTTTATTTCACCTCGGGATGGGCTCTAACGAATACAAAAAAAATGGTTTCTTTTCTAGTAAAATTTTGGTGCATAACATGTTGGCCCTTTTCTAGCGCTACACTTCGAGTGCTTCTCAAGAGATTTTGACGAGAGGTCACACTTTGTTCGGTTTGTTTCTGAGATATTGAAAAGCAGTTTTAAGATTAAAAAAGAGCTTAAGAAAGCAAAACACTCGTTTTTTTAAATGCCCCGACTTATAAGTTATAAGCCCTAAAAAAATCTATTTAAATTTTGTAAAATTTCTTTTCCATAATTTGAATTTTATTTTTCACTTTTGAAATCGTGTCGATTTTCAACAGCGGTTTTGCTTTTTCACACTGGGTCGGTAAGCTCGAAATTCACGAATTTGGAGCAAAATTATGTTGAATTTGTGAAGCTTAATTCTTGAGTCGAGCTCAAGCTGGGACATAAGTTCACGAGCCTATACAAGGAGAGCTCGAGGTTTATTTGATCCTACTCAATTTTTGTCGAGATTTTCCATATTTTGTTTCTGTCTGGATAAAATCATATCTTATAAGGTCTTCTCAAGCTTCGTCGAGCCTATTCAAACTTTTTTTTTTGATAAAATCATATTTCACCGAATCTATTCAAACCAGAACTTGAGCTTCGAAAACCACGAAAATCTGGCAGGCCCTGGCAAAATTCGGACGTAAGCGATGGCAGAAACCATAGCTTGAAACCGATCACCCAAATTCAACTGCAAATTCAAATAAGAAAAAAATAGAAATAAATGTAAAAACCCTAAAAACAATCAGATCGTACTCCATCTAAGGGCATCTCCAATAGTGCCACTTCAGCTGGCTATAGTGTGTCCATGTCAGCATTTATCCTATGTGGAGGAAAGAGAAAGGAGAGAGAGAAGCGAGCCGGCGACAGGTTAATCGCCGAGCGATAACATGAATCGAGGCCAGTATCGCCAGCCTATCGCCAATGTCGATGCTTCCCAACGCGTTTTCCCCTCCTCGGAGGATCCTCTCCTCCACAAACACTTCCCCGCTCTCCTCCCCCAAATCCCGCGCGGGATTTCACCTCCTTCGCGCGCGGGAACCAGTTTCCTCCCCAATCCCGCGCGGGATCTCCACCTCCTCTGCCCATAACGACTTGCGGGGAACCAGCGCGCGGGAGCTTCCCCTTTCCTTCCCCAATCCCGCGCGGGATCTCCGCCTCCTCTGCCGACGTGCGGGATCTCCACCTGCGGCCCGCGGGGAACCAGCAAGCGCGAGCCGGCGGGGATCTCCACCTGCGGCCGGCGTCGTTCCAGCAAGCGCGAGCCGGCGGGGATCTCCACCTGCGGCCGGCGGGAACCAGCAAGCGCGAGCCGGCGGGGATCTCCACCTGCGGCCGGCGGGGAACCAGCAAGCGCGAGCCGGCTGGGATCTCCACCTGCGGCCCTCCGTCCACCACCGCGGTCGGCGCCGGAAACCCATCTCCGTCCACCACCACGCGACGAGCCCTCCGTCCACCACCGCGCCGGTGAGTCTTCTTCCTTCCTCCTCCACTCCCTGGCGGTCTTCCTAAATAAACGATGTAGCTAAAACGTGCAAGGACACTCATAGTAAAATTCTGCTAAGAGCACAAGGGACATGTAGCTAAAACGCTTAACATTGCAAATCTAATTACTCCCTGATCCAAGATCTACGCAATTGTCACAAATGCTTATTTTCATTTTGAAGGCTCAACATATATTTAATGTTTGCAAATTTTTGGGAAGCGACTTGTTAGTTGATTAAGGAAAAACAAAGGCACAACAGAAGCATAGTAGAGACTAAACAATCTGAGGGTTCAATCATCATAAACTAACCAGCTACTGCGCATTGAGTCCTTCAGAGTCACAACAACGGTACTCACTTTTATGTGGCATGGAAAGAATGTAGATGAGAACCGTTGCACTCTCTATTTTATTTTGATTCATATGGATATTCTAATTTGTTGAAATTTTAGGTTTGAATCTTTATCTAATGGTTCATAGCTAACCATTTCTATCCCTAGGGATGGTCACTCGCTCCAAGCGTGAGGTAGCACCTCAGCCGCCGAAGGACCAGTTCACTGGTTCGGGATACAATCCTTGTATGTCGGCCTCAATGAACCATGACCCTCCCTTCTTCAACCCTTGGTGGATGGCACAATCGACACAAAGCACTTTTGTCCCCAATGCTTATGGGGTTTGGAATGGTGCAGCACCTACACCAGATGGTCATGCAGTTCCATTTACAATTAACGTCGATGGATTGAGCTTAGATCCACAAGAATGGTAAGAATTCTTTTTGTCGGATGAATATAGTTACATATAAAATTTAATATATGTGATACCAAAAGATGCAGAACAAGAGCAACGTCCGATGGGAACAAAAGAAGCTAAGAAACAACGAAATGGCAAAGGCAAGCTCAAGGTTGATGACAACGGATTGGCTGAAGATATTAAAAAGTACATGGATATTCAGGCAGCGGCTAAAAAACGTCATGAAGAGTTCATTCAGGCCCAACAACGTGTGTCTAGTGAAAAGGTTGAGGCAGCAAGGCTAAAGAGAGAGACAACTATGCTAGAGACCTATAGATCTTTGATGAGCATGAACACTAGTGAGATGACGGAGGACATGAAAGTTAAACACGCTATTGGATTGAGGAAACTAAGGGAGAATTTATTTGGTGGTTCAAATTGAGGTACTGCTACACCCTGCACTATTGCTTGCTGTTTTTAATGCTATAATATTGAAATATGTAATGAAATTGGATAGTAGACACAGCAAATTAGTAATTATCTAGTAGAAACCAATTGTTAGAGTGCAGCATTAAATTGAGGTTTCATTACATTATGTTTACTTGCTGATTTAGTGCAGTCAGCTAGCTGATTTTAATGTAGTTCGTCAGTTATTGATTCTGATTTCAATGCAGTAAGCTAGCTATGAAAACTTAAGGTTCCAATGCAGTCAATTAGTAAATAGCTTTGTAAATACAAAACTTAAGGTTCCAATGCAGATTACTTCGCTGATTTTAGTGCAGTCAGCTAGTCAATAGCTATGAAAATATGCAAAACTAAGGTTTCAATGCAATCAACTAGTAAATAACTTTGTAAATGCAAAATTTAAGGTTCCAATGCGGATTACTTCGCTGATTTTAGTGCAGTATACAGCAACTATATCTTCTCTATATATTACATCTACTACTGCAATACAACAGCTATATTGAACTATTCTCCCCCCATACTCCTTTCTAAACAAGTCTCCAAACATGTCAGACCAATCCGATGATTCCATAGACCCTGCTGACATGTACACTTTTGAAGATTTTGAGGCCGAGCAAAGTGTCCTAGACTCCTTTGCTCAACATATCGATATGAAGATTAAGGACAGCATGGAAGGTAGTTCATCTAGGCGTCGAAGTGCTCCAAGAAGGTACATCAATAGGAATCGTGAAGGCGCTCATGAACAACTTGTTGCTGATTACTTCGCTGAAGATCCTATCTATACCGATGCAATGTTTCGTAGAAGATTTCGGATGAGAAGGCCTCTCTTCCTACGCATAGTGCATGCCCTAGGTGAGTGGTCTGTCTATTTTACTCAAAGGGCAGACTGTACTACTCGCTAAGGGCTATCACCATTGCAAAAGTGCACGGTGGCAATCCGCATGCTTGCTTATGGGACTCCTGCTGATACACTTGATGAGTACTTGAAGGTTGCTGAGACCACTGCATTGGAATGCTTGGAGAAATTTGTAGAAGGGGTGATTCATATATTCAAAGGTGAGTACCTACGAAGCCCAACAACTGAAGATGTTGATCGTTTGCTCCAAGTTGGTGGGTTCCCAGGCATGGTAGGTAGTATTGACTGCATGCATTGGAGGTGGGAGAATTGCCCTGCAGCATGGAAGGGTCAATTTACCCGAGGTGACTATGGAGTCCCAACTATCTTCCTCAAAGCTGTAGCTTCATATGACCTTCGTATTTGGCATGCATTCTTTGGTGTTGCTGGGTCCAACAATGATATAAATGTACTCAACCAATCTCCATTATTCATTGAGGCTATAAAAGGTGAAGCACCCCGAGCACAGTTCTCTATCAATGGAAATCAATATGACACATCATACTATCTAGCTGATGGGATTTACCCGGAATGGGCTGCATTTGTGAAAACTATACCAGCCCTCCAATTAGAAGAACACAAGGTATTTTCAAAAGCTCAAGAAGGGGTAAGGAAAGATGTGGAGCGTGCTTTTGGAGTTCTACAAAGCGGTTTCAACATCGTGCGTCGTCCTGCACGATTGTGGAAGCGGGGTACTATTGCAAAAATCATGCAAGCTTGTGTAATTCTACACAATATGATAGTGGAAGATAAGGGAGAAATAGTTCAGTATAATATTGACCTCAATTGCGCCCCAGGAACAGCTATTGTTCTCCCACCTGAAGTGAAGAAAGGAAGTAACGCATCTTTCCAAGATGTGCTTCGTAGGAATGCTGCAATCCGCAATCGCTCAACCCACATCAAACTAAAGAATGATTTAATTCAGCATATTTGGCAGCGATTCGGTAATAGGCAAAATAATTAGTGGTTAAATATCATGTAAGCTCTTGAATCAAATCTATTATGGTACTTATTGTCAAATACTATTAACTTACATTAGTTTTTGCTTTACCTATTCTGCAGGTTATAGATCAAGTAATGCACAATTGGACATGATCCGTAGTGGACAAGAACTGTTGCTGTGTTGGTGCCATTGTCCTTTTGCTATTCCAATGAAATAATTCATGAATCTGTCTATGTAATCATGTTTAATTTATGTATGTGTCTGGAGAATATTTCAGTTTGTGTTTGTCTGTTGTAAGGTGTGTTTAGTACACCCGCTTATCTACTAAATTTAAACGTGGTGGTGAACTGAATAATTTTGAGTTCTTTGGAGTGGATATGGTACTTATTTAGGTCACGTGGTGCTGATTTTCGTGTCCATATTTCAATGCTTTGTGGTGACATGTTTATTACTACCAATGTTACATATATTGCTGCACTTGGTTAAGGAGTTGAAGAAAGTTAAGGAGTCAATCTGCACAGAAAACCAATTGACATATTGATTTAACTATCTCATCTTGTTGAATTTTTCTTCAACTACCATGCATATACATCAACCGATCGATCTGATCGTCCGGTGTGATTTTTCTACATAGACTTTTCTGTTGGTTTAAGCCTGGGCGTGTCAGACGCGTCCGTAACTTTCTCTGTGCAGATTGACTCCTTAACTAGTGAAAATTGCACATGCCATGCCACATATATTGCTGCACTTGGTTCCTGTTTAGTGGTGAACTAAATAATTTTGTGAGTTTTTAAGAGTGGATATGGTACTTATTTAGGTCACGTGCTGCTCATTTGTGTCCAGATTTTTTGATTTTGTGGTTGACATGTTCATTGCTGTCAATGTTATGTATATTTCTGCACTTGGTACATGTATTTGTTACACACATATAGCCACAGTGTTGGCATTCATAACTGATCATCATCTTCTAATGTACATGCAAATATTAAATGTTATTTATAGATATCGTTATAGACAACCCATTGGAAGAGCTGGCTATAGTGGCTGGCTATAGCTGACATGGCATGTGCTTATAGCCAACAGCTATCTACACTATTGGAGATGCCCTAATCAAAGTTATCCTTTTCACTAGACCATCGAGATCGGGAAACCCTACACCATACTTCTCCTTTTATCATTAGTTGCATTTATTACACTTTAATATGTATGATGAGAAAACGTTAATAAAATGTCGCAAATTATGTATGCTGGATTCAACACTTGTTGGGCAAACGCGAGAAGAAACATACTCCCTCCGTTTCACAATGGTTGTTATTTTAGCTTTGTCCTAAGTCAAACATTTCTATATTTGACCATTAATTCTGAGAAATTCGTATAGTTTAACATCATAAAATTTATATTTTTGGATTCATAATGAGAAATATTTTCATAATATATAATTTCATGAGAAAAAAATGTTTGACTTAGAACAAAGCTAAAACAACAACCATTGTGAAACGGAGGGATTACTTCCAAGGAATGGCACAAAGATTTTGAAGCACGCTCTTCAAGAGTATGACAAAACAATCTATATACTATTTTGTATGAGAGCAGACTTCCCTAGGTATATGTGGTTCGAGGAACAGCTTGATCGTCTGCCAAGATTCATGCTCAGCTCCTCCACTCCCTCCTTTATCTATTTTTGCACAAAAAACTCCCCTTTCTCAAATTCATGTTTGAAGTCCCTCCTTCCCTTTCTCTCTCTCCCTCTCTCCCCCTCCGCTATGGCGGTCCCCCACGAATCACTGACGCCCAACTGTTGAACTACCTCCACTCCTCTCATTGCCGCCGCCGCCACCGCCGACAACCACCGAGGCCTAAGGCTATGACCAACATCGTGCTCGCTCGAATGGGCAACTGAGTAGTTGCCGGCTTGGCCTACTCGGAGGGGAGAGAGAAGGAAAGGGGTAGAAGGAAGAAAAAGAAGGATAGGATTGCCGTTGTATCGAAAAATGTAAAGGTTTTTTGCAAAAAAAAAATGAGGTGGAGGTGGGGTACTGTACAAATTTTGGCGCAAATTCGGTGATGGTGAACGTGCACTTGTGAATTTGCATATCTGATAGAGAAAATTGATGATATGCCATATAGTTGAGAGGCCATTGATAATATGCCCTATAGTTGGTTGGTCTTAATAAAATACCCCAAAGTTGGGATGCCACTTGATGATTCGCTAATTTTCAAAATTTGAGCAATTTTTGCCATTCATCTTAGTGGAAAGGTTATTTTTACCCCTGCCCACCCATGTGCTAATCTAGTTCACCTCTGGTGATGCAATTTATCGTGGGCAACATATCTAGTGCTAATGCCCTTTGAGTGCTAACATGCTAACATTAAATCTGGGTTATCAGATACATGATGAGTGACTCAAATATGGAGAGATGAAAACCCCATTAATTACTCTATTTCTCATTTAAATGCTTTCACACAACCCTGCTTAACTTTGTAAGTAGAAAAGAAACCTCCACCTCTCCATATCTAAACCACTCCTTCTGGATCTGATGGTCTAGATTTGATGTTAGCATATTAACACCCCATGAGTGTTAGCACTAGATATGTTTGAAATTCAAACACAGATTGATTCGGTGTAATTCCAATTTCATTTCTTCTAGAATTTAAAAAATAGAAAAGGTAGGCAGAGAAAAGAGAAAAAAATCAATATAGACAGAAAAATTAGCAATCTTACATATCTTTCAGATTCATTCTTTGATAGGGAAAAAGGCTAGATGTCTTATTCATTGTATTGACATGCATTTGATTCGTTCTCGTTGAACCTACCAGATAGAGGAAAAGATAGATCCGAGAGACAGAAAAAAAGAAATCGAAATGGGAAAAGAATTCACAGATGATGCATTCATGGATGGGCATGGGTAAAAATGACCCTTCCACTCGGATGAATGACAAGAGCTGCTCAAATATTTAAAATAGAACAAATCATGAAGTGGTCTAGCTCCCAACTTTAGAGCATTTTATCAAGATCAACTAACTGAACGGCATATTATCATTGGTCTCTTAACTATGGGGCACCCATCAATTTTCGTTTTCGGATATATAGATGTAAGCTGCGACGCAGCGTGAATTTTCAATATTTTATATTTATTTATTTTCATAATTAAATAAATAATAACCTATTTATAAAAATTAAATAAATAGACTCCTATAAATCGTTGGTTGGGCAAGAAGAAAAAATCGCCCAACCAACGGGCGACAAAGGGTTTTTTGCAAAAAAAATATATATCTTCTTTGCTCTCAACATTTAAATTGCCATAAAAAACCACAAAAAATTTTAAGAACATTTGGTCGTGTAGGGTATGCTACCTTCAAGTTCTCTACAAAATTTTACCTCCAAATATTATTTTCATAATGAGAAACAAATAAAAGAAATTTCTAGAAACTGGAATTTGCCTTTTTTTCTCATTGTATAAGTAATGTTTAAGGCTGAAATTTTGTGGAGAATTTTAAGGTAGCATTCCCTACAATACCAAATATTTTTTAGATTTTTTGGTGAATTTTTTGTGGCATTTCGAAGGATAAGAACAAAGAAGACGAAATTTTCTTTTTTTAAAAAAAAAAACCTTGTCACCTGGTTTGGCAATAAGAACACTTATCGCCCGTTGGTTGTGCCACATAGGCAATATTTTCCTTCTCGCTCAACCAACGGGTTATAGGTGTCTATTTATTTAATTTTGATAAACGGTATTATTTATTTATTAATGGAAATAATAAATAAAAAATATTTGAAAATTCATGCAGCGTCTGTATCGTAAGTGGGCCTGGCCCAACTCAGCTTCTGACCCACAGGCCATACCTTGTCAGGGACTCAAGGTGGAGACTGGAGAGGGGGGCAGGTGGAGGCGTGGAACATGAGGCGGTGCCGCGGCGGCGCTGCTGCCGCCTACAGCTCCGGCGGCGTTGATGAGAGGTACGGCCCGCCGGAGAAGCCGCGTCGGTACCTACCCGCCACGCACTCAACGAGGTACACTCGGTTCACTCCCACCTCACTACCCAAGACTTTCTCTGCATTGGCGTGATGAGTCCAACAAAGCTGCGTTTTTAGAAGCACAAATTGGGCTAGAAGCAACTGCAGCGCAGAAGGTCTTTAGGAAAATATTCTCCCTTCAAATGTTATTATTTGTTTCGCATTAGTACTATCAATCTAAACAACATACTCAACATTGGACAAACAGTCAGAACAAAAATCTTGATAACAGTTCACTCGTTCAGGTATAAGTAAAATTATCTGAACAAAGTGTTGTTAGATCCCTCGGCCACATTCTCCTTTCAAATGCTATTATTTATTTTTCATTAGGCCACTCAATCTAAACGACATACTCTGCATTGGACAAATAGTCAAAACAAAGACTTTCTTAGTTCCATATATATGTACTGTAAGACTTCCATGTCCTGTTTTCCCTATCGCATTTATTCCATGATAGATGGAATACGTACATATTATACCTCTTGTTTATTGAAAAAAAATCCATTTTAGACCCTTATAACTAATTATTTTAGACTGCAAAAATTGCACAAAAAATCTAGAAAATTATTTGATGCATAAGGATCATGGAAAAAGGTGTTAGAAATTTTCAAGTTGAAATATCTAAAATTAAAATTTTGTAATGAAGTCAACCAAAACTAAGAAAATTAATTTTAAATGTCTAAACTTTGAAACAAAACTATTTTTCTGTAATTCTTGTGAACCAAAAATATTTTTTAGAATTTTCGCTGAAATTTGATTCTAGAAAACTACTAATTATACCACACACACAAACAACGTCTACAAAACCAGAAGAGAAGGACCATTCATCGTCTTCCATGAAAACCGCTATTTTTGGCTTGCTTACCATTAGAACCCTAAAAGGCAAGCACTATCCGTCCTCTTCCATTGAACCCTCACAACTTCCCTCTTATGTCCCGTTTCCAAAATATCTCCTCGTATGTTAAAGGCTTACATGCTTACCTTCCATTCATTCGTTCGCGAAATCCAGTCGCAGCCATATGTATGCATCTGACAGTCCCACCTTCATATACCTGTGATCCCAAAGTTCCTTCCTACTAATTTGCAGGCCAAGTCTCTTTTGTATAGCTACATACTACAAGAACGGCAGTTGATCGCTGTCTACAATGGCTGAGATGGTCAGCTCTGCGGTTGTTCAGGAGGCAGTTCACCAGATCATATCAGGTGTGCTCCGCAAATATGAGGGAACATCAAGTGCTGAGCATCAAATGGAGAGGCTGGAGATGGCACACATCAAGTTGGAGGCCGCACTTGAGACATCTAGAGGCTGTTTGGTTGCCTTCTCTCACGAGCCTGACCCGTTTGATTCAGCCAGGCTGATGGGATACGAGATGCACAGATGCAGAGATGGTGTTTGGTTGAGTGTTTATTAGGTAGGTATTTTGAAATTTAAATATTTTGAAATTTATATGGCAAGTGTGGTCTAGTTTTGTTCGAAAAAATGTCAGGAACCCATTTTTGAAATCGGTTCGGTAATCGGAGATGCTAATCAAAAGATATAAAAAAAAAGAAAAAAGGAAATTTGTGCAGAACACGAGGCTGCCATGCATGGTTTGCTATTGTGGCTGACAGTGGCCCCTTTCGCAGAACACAAGGCTGTCATGCGCTGTATCCAGAGATACGCCCATTTTCTCCGTATCTTCAGAGCCAGGCTATATGGAGAATCTTGCATCCAGAGAGCCAGACTCAAAACTAGATGCAGGCAACCAAACATAAGAAAAAAACAAGATTCTGCATTTGTAGATACAAATCTCTGTGCATGCAGGCAACCAAACAGCCCTCTAGGAAGTGGCATGTCACTGACGACGCATCGTTGTTGCGTTGGCAAAAGAAGCTCAAGCGTGCTACACAGGAGTGTGAAGACACACTGCATGAATTCAGGCAGCATCTCAAGGAACAAGAGGCGATGAACTCCTCCTTTCCTAAACGAATTGCCCATGCTACCAAGTCGTTGGTATCCTCCATCTTTTACGGCAAAAAATAAATGGTGTTTGTTTCCGCGATGTGATTTATACTTTAATGTATTGCCAGCAAGAAGGTGGCTGATGAGAGGGTGTAAGAAGGTGTAATAATGTGGTGTCCCTCCTAATTCCACGAATCGCAAAAACTCACTAGCGCCATTAGCAAACCACTCAAACGTTTGAACTGTAGATCTAATCAACTCCCGGCTATTGCCGTAAAAGATGGAGGATATGAATGACTTGGTAGCATGGGCAATTCGTTTAGGAAAGGAGGAGGAATTCCTCACCTCTTGTTCCTGGAGATGCTGCCTGAATTTTTGCAGAGTTTCATCACACTCTTGAGCAACATGTTTCAGTTTCTTCTGCCAATGCAGCAATGATGCATCAGTGATATGCCACTTTTCAGATGCCTCTAGACAGACGGTCTTGCCTCTAAACGACTGTTAAGTGGTCTAGGCATGTCGTACAATAAGATCGATGCTTGCGTAAAAGGATGCATGCTATTCTAAAAGGACAGCATTGAAAAGACAAAATGCGATGTGTGTGGAGAAACACGGTACGTGCAGGTGGAGAATGATTCCGGAACAAGTCGTCGAAAACCAGTTGCAAGAAAAATTTTGCGCTATCTTCCTGTCATCGGGAACTCCCGCCGACGGTGAGGTACGGCGCCCCTCCCCGACGGTGGAGAGGTCGCCATGAGATGTAGGGATTAAGAAAGCGGGCACTAGGCGAATAAAACTAGTATGTAAAAATGTGTGATCAGAATGCTTGTGTCCCTTTCATTGATGGGTTTATTAATTTATACAACTCTAGGGCCCGGGTTTACACGTATGGGAAATACCCATATTACCCCGGCCCAGGGGAAATACCCAGATTGCCCTGATCTCTGAATCGTTGATCTTACGATCAATGGCTAGACTAGCTTTCTTATAATCCAAGTTGTTCTAATCTCTAATGTGCCCTCAGGGAGACACATTCTGACAAAGTTATTGATTTGATTCGATCTTGTCAGAGGCTGTCGCGGGGTCTTCGTCCTCTGACCCGACACTTGTCAAAGATCGCTCTCGGTCTCTCCGAAGGGTCTTCATGAACTCCTCGGCGAGACTTCACTCCTCCGCCACCCTTCGGTTGGAGTCCCGAGGATCCTTATTGCTTGAGATTCACTCGGAACTCCTGACCCTTCGCGTCCACCTCCCGACCCTTCACGCATGTCCAAGTCTCTTGCTCGCAGCCCAAGGGGTCTTGAGGTCATCTTAGCTACGCTTCACCACGTACCCCTTTGGGTGAGAATCTTCATGAAAGACCTTTACAGCATCTTCGTGGACATCCACCTTTCCCGGAGATGGGGTGGCTGCCCCTACAACACTTCCACTCATTCCTCGACTTCAAAGGTGCTATATGGATGCCAGCACTACCACACTCATGCAATGGCATAGAGATGGACATAGAGATAAACCTGACATGATGGTACACCCGTCTGATGGTGAAGCTTGGAGACAGTTTGATCTTGACTTTCCTGACTTTGCCGTAGAATCCAGAAATGTACGGTTAGGTCTGTGCACAGATGGCTTCTCTCCATTTAGTTTTGCTGCTGCACCGTATTCTTGTTGGCCTGTCTTTGTTGTTCTTTAATCTTGCCATCGAACCGCTAGTAGCACTCCTGCAACGAGCCACTGAGCGGAAGGTTCTAACCCCCATCCGTGGGATCCAACGGAACCTTCGGATATCGCTTTTTGCTGATGATGCAGCCATCTTTGCCAACCCCACGCAAAATGACATCTCCGCCCTAGCACTCATCCTTCACAAATTCGGGGATATTTCAGGCCTTCGCACTAACTTTAACATGAGCAAGGTCGTCCCTATCAGATGCGACAACCTTCACCTTGACTCCATCCTTCAAGACCTCCAAACAGGACGAGCATCCTTCCCCCTCAAATACCTCGGGCTCCCCCTATCCGCCAAAAGACTCCGTCACGTCCACTTTCAACCTCTAATCGACAAGGTTGCCAATCGCCTTGCCGGGTGGCGAGGCCCTTTAATGTCCAAAGGAGGCCGTCTCACTTTGCTCAAATCCGTCCTCACAGCCTTACCAACCTACATTCTCTCAGTCATTAGACCCCCCAACTCGGTTCTAAAAAAGATAGATCATCTCCGGAAGGCATGGCTTTGGCGCGGCGCCAACGACCGCACCAGTGGTTTATGCCGTCTACCCTAGGAAATTGTCTGCTCACCAACCTCGCTCGGTGGCCTCGGTGTGCTCGATCTGACACGCTTCGCCCGGGCGCTCAGGTTGCGATGGTTGTACCAAAACCTTGAAGCCCCCCGCAAAGCGTGGCTCAATACGCTAGACACCCAACCTGAGGCTGACTATGCCTTGTTCCGAGTTGGCTCGAAGCTGTCTCTTGGAGATGGGACTACCTTCTCCTTCTAGGAAGACCACTGGGTTGATGGTCAAGCTCCAAAAATTCTGGCACCGCAACTTTACAAGGCTTCGCCCATGAAGGACAGACTCGTCTGCGACGCTCTTACTAATCACAACTGGATCTCAGACCTAAGACACCGACTGACCCCTCAGATGATCCCTAAGCTCATCAACCTAATCCAAAGAATTCTTCCTCTCACCCCGGCGCAAGGGATCAACGATAGTATCGTCTGGCGCTTCACACCGAATGAGAATTTCACGGTCAAATCCGCCTATGACATGCAATTCATAGGCCGTCAAACAAGCCCCTTCGGAAAACAAGTATGGAGACACTGGGCACCTTCGAAATGCAAGTTCTTCCTCTGGCTCCTGCTGCACAAGCGCGTACTTACTGCCGACGCACTCCTCCAACAAGTACTGCCCAACAGCTACTTCTGCCATCTTTGTCAACGTAATCTCGAAACCACGGAGCATTTGTTCATTGAATGCAATTTTACTACATTTGTATGGAAGCGCGTCTCATCCTGCACCAACACCCCCTGTCTCGACCCCGCCAATTGGAGCCATACTTCCTGCATCTCCAAATGGTGGACCGAAGACATTCGCAAGGCAGCTCCCCTAGGCTACTCCCGGAGCACCCTTTCAATGGTAACTGCCACTATTTGGCACCTCTGGCTCGAACGCAACAACCGCATCTTCCGAGATACTGAGAAGTCCAAACATAACTTCGTTTCCCTCCTACTTGATGACTTATGGCTCTGGTCGGCCGCAGGAGCCAATTTTGTAATAGCTTAGTTTTTAGAGCCCTGGGGGTGGGGCGGCTCTCTTTCCCCCCATGTTTCTTTTTCCGTTTTATTTCTTTATTTCTTTAATCCATTTACCCTGTACTTCTCGTTACTATCAATAGAAGGCACCTCTCCTGCCTTTACACTTAAAATCTAATCCGCTATTTTCACGGTGCATACGTTTATATAGCCGAAATTCTTGCATGCACATGATTCATTGTCATTCATCAATACAATTCATAATTATTACATATGACTAAGTTTACATACTAGACTAATCAAGCCAAAAGTTATATGACAGCTAAAAAGATCCCATTAGAGTTTCGAGTCTCAGGGAAAAATCTACTGTTGAAATTTCGACAGTAACAGTAATTTGTTAGTGTTAAGCTAACAGTGACTTCATGTAATGTTCCTGCATTCTCCCCTTCCCTATCTTAATTCCCCTGTCCCCTCCGCAAAAATATCTAACAAGAATATTAATTCCCCTTCCCCAACCAAAAAATCTCTAACAAAAAAGGAATAAAATGTAAGAACAAATTCTACCTCCCTAGAAATTTTCTAACAACAAGAATGCCTAGCTCTAATTGATATGGAACAAGGGTCACGCAGTCGAACGTGCAATTGGAAGCCGATGCGATACCCAATTGAGCGTGGGAAGGAGCTAGGGACACAACTCAGAGTTGGGGCTATGGCTTGGTGGGAGATAGATAATCCCTTCATATTACAAAAACTTGATGTATTAAATATCGACACGGTCTTCAAAATATAACTTTGATCACTAGTTATTATTGTTATTTATTTATAAAAACCATTAAAATTATCATATTATGAAAGAGCTTTTGAGACGAATTTATATGTATGATTTTCAAGTGTTCAATCTAAATAGTTAAAAAGTTATAGATAAAGTTTTAATATTTTGACTTACATATATCACAAATGCTAAGTTTTTATGATCCGGAGGGAGCAGGTGAATGCATGGCCCGACCTAGCGTCTGACTCGCGGGGTGGTGCTACTTCTCTTGCCGACAGTCTATGGCTGCGGCAGCGTGGAGAGCGTCTGCATGTGCATGCGGCGGCTTTGCACATGAAGACGCTCGATGAGTCAACGCTCGAATCACTTCCGACTTCTCCAAACAAGGTCGAGTGCAACACGGCAGTTCGTTAATTAGGTTAAACAATCTCCCTTTCAATTAAATGCCTAGATATCAGCATTGATTACCCCTATAGGTAATAGATAATGTTATTATTTATTTTGCATTAGTTGACAAATCTAAAGAACATACTCAGCTAGCATTAATCGGAAAAATAGTTAAAACAATAAAAAATCTTGATAATTGGACAAATAGTTTTTTTGATTTACCTTCTTATCTTATCTACTTATCTTTAAATCAAAAAATCAAATATTTTAATTTTTTCAGTCAGTTCTCTTTTGTCTTGAAGGTGTGTCACAGAGCTCTCGGAAACTAAGTAAAACAACGTGCACCAGACTTTCCAATCTATCTCGAGAAGCTCAGGAAATTAAGCTTATAAGCAAATAAGATAAACCGAAGAGAACAACCGGCGTAAGTTTTAATTTATCCTGAAAAAATACTATTTATTCAAATCCCTAATAGAGTAGTTATTACTAAGTCCATTGTTGCAACGTTCTACCTTGACCAAAATTCCACAAAGAACAGTACTTTTGACTTGCTAACTTTGTCTCCTCCAAAGTCTAGATGGCAGGCACTATATATGTTCGTCGTCTTTCCTCTTTCTCCCCCTGAAAAAAAAAATGCCTTGTCTATATTACAACCATTCATCCACGAAATCCAGTCTCAGCCAGATGGTTATATTCTTACGGCCCTTCACCTCCATCTACCTATGATCCCAAAGTTCCTTACTACTAATTGGTTAGATTCTTACTTCCATTTTTAGACAATGGCCGAGATGGTTAGCTCTGCGGTTGTTCACGAAGCAGTTAACCAAATCGTGTCTAGTGTGCTCAACAAGAATAAGGAGACATCAAGTGCAGAGGAGCTCATGGAGAGGCTGGAGATGGCACACATCAAGCTGGAGGCCACACTTGAGACATCACAGAAGTGGCATATCACTGATGCATCGTTGCTGCGTTGGCAGAAGAAGCTCAAGCGTGCTGCTGAAGAGTGTGATGAAACACTGCATAAATGCAGACAGCATCTCCAGGAACAAGAGGTGAGGAATTCCACCTCATTTCCTCAACGAATTGCTCATGCTACCAAGTCATTCCTATGCTCCATCTTTTATAGCAATAGCGTTGAGTTTAGTAGATCTGATGTTCGAAGGTTTGAGTGGTTTGCGGATGGCGCAAGTGAGTTTTTGAGGTTCATGGAATTAGGAGGAACACCACGTCGTTACACCTTCTTCGACCCTCTTATCGGGCACCTTTTTGCAGGAAAAACACTTCATTATAAATCAGTGCGAGGAAATAAACACCGTCTATTTTATGTACGGCCATGCAATATTGCAGAGCTCAGAACAGAGGCTAGGTTATTTTATATTTACAGAGATGGTAGTGCACCGGAGGATAATTTTTTCCTTGCTTTGATGCTACAACTTTCAGAGAGTATGGATATAGTTGGCACTGCAATTAAGTGTTTGGAGTTGTTCACCCCTCATTTCAGGTCTACAGCTGAAATTATTAGGAAAGAACTAACTCAACTACCCACACAAAACTTCTCATGGTTGCCATATGATTACTCATGCCATACAGAACACTGGGAGAACATTCATAGCTTTCATACTCAATGGCTTCGCCCAAACCCACTATGTTGCAAACAGAACAATCTGCACAAGAGCTGTGGTAGTGACAGCAAGGACATGTTAGAATTATCATATACTTATTTAGAACCGGTTGTTAGCGTGTATCTCTGGAGAACTATATCTCACTGTTTGGGTATGATAAACAGAGGGGAACCCTACAAAGAAAGAGAAGCTCACCAAAAGAACCTCCACTCTTGAAACTTGGTCTCGTCTTTATGCCCCATGGCTCTTCAAAAGATCACCTGCTACCTGCAGTTGAAAGTTCCGTGACAGAACTGATTAATGGTGAGGAGCAAGATTGCTTGCATACAAACATTACCTTAGAACAGCTTGACAAGATTATGCTTTCAAAGGCTATAGATTGTCTTCAGCACAACACCGAAGCGACAGCATATCAAATGCTTTGGAAATCCAAACATGGTTGTGCATACCTTCGGGTTGCAAAGAAAAGAATGCAGATAACAACCAAACGTAGAACCATTCCAGGAGGCAGGAATGGAATGTTGTTGCAGCTACGACACCAGGAGATGGAGTGTCGAAGAGATGAGATTTGTGCCTTCCTTAACTTATGGGCTGCGCATGCACCTGTCGGGCAGCAGGCCTCAATCATGGATTGGTTTCAGAAAGAAAAGGAAACACAATTAAAGTGGAAATGTAATATTTTAGGGAATATGGTAATGTTTTAGGGAATTAAATTAATTTCTTAGTTAATAACAAGTATTTCATGTATTAGTAATATATGCAAATGGAACACACGTCTTACTTTGCAAGCCTGTGTTTTGGTTTGCAATGTGTGCTCCCATATCTCGCGAGCTCATGACATGTGCTATCGATAACATGGTATTCATGTATTCATTATAAAGGGTCGTACGTTTTGATACATTGGCAAGATATGCCTTGAATGCAATAACTTGTCTTTATTTCACTTTTTTTTTTTAGGGAATGCCATTCGGCTGAATTTATTGATTAGCAAAGATCATTACATATTACATTGTTCGCCAAAGCATTCAAAAGAAAACTTGGGGGTTCATCGACCCAAGTACAGTCATTTTGTGAATCAAAAGCCACCCTAGTGAGCTCGTGGGTTACTTGGTTTGCCTCCCTATTACAATGATCAATAGTGACATTTTGAAATCCGCTCCATAGGATAATACATTGATCATATATAGCTGCTGCTGCAGTCGCCGAGAACCCACCATCTTGCATCGTCTCCACGACCAACATGCAGTCCGTTTGGAAAATGAAACGATTACAACCTATGTGCTGCGCTAGGGCCAAACCTTGCTTGAGGGCCTGTGCTTCTGCCATTGGTGCATCTGCTACATGTGTCAAGAAGCTCATGGATGCCACGATACACCTTCCCCCCCGAGTCTCTCATAACAGCCCTAGTACTACCCTTCCCTAAGTTAGCATCAAAAGCTGCATCTACGTTCACCATTAGCATACCTTCAGGGGGTTTCTTCCAGCCTTCACGAATTTCTAACATTCTCTTTCTCGCTTTCATATAGTTACTTATCAGCGCAGCGATTGTCATAGCCGATCTGAAAGGGGTTTGGATAGTTTCTCCATTCACTAATTGTCTTCTCTCCCACCAGTTGTACCATGCTCCTGTTAACACAAGCTCCGCAAAGCCCACATTGTTTAGTGAAGAGACTGTCCCCCCTAATCGAATTATCTCCTCCAGAAACACTGATCCCGAGCGATCAATATGCAATATGTTCTCGATTTTGTTCCATACTCCTAGGTTTCTCCACACCTCTTTAACTCTTTCACACATGAACATCAAGTGTTTAATATCCTCACACCCTATCGGGCATATTGGGCAGCTTCCTTGGTTGCCGATATGTTTATTTGCCAGAATACCTCGACAAGGAATCATCCCATTCAGCACACGCCAGCCAAAAATCTTGATCTTTCCCAGTATATTAAGCTTCCAGAGCTTCTCCCATCGGCTTGCGTGGCCATTAACATTACTTTGTCGGCCAAATTTATGTGTCTACTTGAGATGATAGGCCGACCTAACATAGAACAGTCCCTTCTTAGTATGGTGCCATGCTACAAATTAAGTCCTCTCTTCCTGGTGCAATAGGAATTTGTAGAATGGAGTGTGTATCAGCCGGCCAGAACAAATCATTAATCAGGTCTTCGTCCCAACTTCCATCCACTGGGTTTATCAATTCATTCATTGTCCTTAATAAGTTATTGCCCCGCGGCATTTGAACCTTCAGGCTCTGGCTTGTTGGGATCCAATTATCTTCCCAGATATTAATAGTTCACTTAGTACATATATGTTACTTCCACTGGCCATAAATATATGTGGTTTGAAATACGTGCAAGTCAAAATTTTAATACTTTAGGTGCAAATATCTTTTAAACTATTTAGATCGATTAAATGAAAATCACATGTGTAGATTCATCTCGAAGAGTACTTTCATAATATAATAATTTTAGTGGGCTTACTAAATAAATTGTGATAATAATTAGTGATCAAAGATTTATGTTGGAGGCTATGTCAATGTCTAAAATGATACTTATTTGTAACCGGGGAGAGTAATTAATACTTAAATAGGTAGACACAAATTGTTTTTTTAGAATAATAGAATTTTCATTAAATCATTGATCAAAAGGTTACAACCACTACTACAGATCTGGCCTTTCATACCTATACATTAGTATTGGTTATGCATCAACCGGGATTGACAATTACATCAGTCCCGGTTCAACGGTCTACTGGTGTCGGGACCCGGCCGTACAGACCAAACCCCTATGTGCTACTGTACCAGTCTTAAGGATCAAGATGGTACCACAGTCATACAAAATGATAAACAGCACTATACGCTTATTACATTGGAAATAACATCAATCCAAAAGGAGCAGAGTGTGCAATGTATTACAATAAATAAATGATAAAAGAATAGCGGGAATCAATAAATTGCGTTGACGCAACCCATCCAAACGCCACAAGCATCTGACTGGGAATCGCAACTAGAAGTCCTAGCCACCCACGTCAAACTTGTCGTCGTAGACTGCTTCTTCAGTTCCTTTACCTGTTGTTGGAATGAACAGCCCCGCGTGATATGCGAGGGTGAGTACGCGAATACTCAGCACGCAAGGTCCTTATAAATGATGATGCAGGATACAAAGACAGGGTAGGGTTGTTTGTATAAAGCTAATTTCATAATCTTTCCCTATGAGTTGGAAAACTACAGTTGAAAATTCTAAGTTAAATTAATGAACCATTGTTTATCCGTTTAACACAAGAATAGCCCTCACGGCATAAACCGAAAGGCACTCACTGCCCGAAACTCATAGCCAAACCACTACCTCAATTAAATTATTAAAACCATGAGACTACACTAGTGGATCTGTTCCATGCCCGCTCTTAACCGTGAGCACAGCTATCATGATAGTTTAATCTCTGTAGAGAAGGTACACTTTACCCATGGGATGGATTCACCTTTCGGAGACACCAACGAAGCCTTTGGCGAGGTACACCAAGACTTGAGCCCGCTCACTAAGGATTCACCCCCTGGCAGGTCCCACTAAGCCAATGGCCCCCTCGTGCGCCTTGCAGGTCTGCAGCGGTAGCTAGCCACACCCACACCTCCAAGTGACATACCCAAGTCTAAGCTTCCTAAGTTAATCAGCTAATACCTTACCATGTTAGCACCCATGGCTGTACTATTATGCGGGAATAGGTATTCCACCGAATGGAACGGTTCTTAAATAACTGGGGCGGCTATCGCACCCCCAAGAAGTGCCTCACGTAGCCAGCCAAACTTGCAATCCACCCCAGGTCAACTCACGCCACGTTGATTTTATTGGATTAATTGATTTTAAAACCCCGATAGTCTCCCACTATCTCATTTCGCACCATAACCCAAATGGAATATAACACCAGCTATGATACCTCTACTCATACTGAGCCATCTAGCGAATATCAGCTTGGCATAAATAAGGCATAATATTCAACCTAGGGCAGCAATGGACAGTAATACATGCTAATTAATGATTAACACGTAATTAGGAACTAGCTACACAGGTAAACACCATGAAATAATTATAAAGATAGCAAGCAAATTCAAACATCTAATAAAAATATTTTCAAAGTTAGGAGTGACATGCTTCTAACTTGCCTTGGTCGAAATACTGCAGTTCGTCCTTTAATTCAGCAACAACGTCGGCGTCTTCACTGTTTTCCGCACCGCCTACACACGCAAAACGATAGCACAAATAAACAACCAGGAAATAATAATAATTACAAAAATTATAGGAAATTAACGATAGGTAGTATTGGATTTTAGAAACTTTATGAAATTTATTTTGTGCGAAACGGAGTCTCAGTTTCACAGATATAATTGGTGAAAGTTTACTGTTCTCTGTAAAATAAATAAATAAGAAAAATAATAAGCATCGTTGATGGAGGGAGTACTATTCAGCCCACTGCTACGATACTAAAAAGGGATGAGCTCCCATTGCTGCGTAGAACAAGCCAGATACCGCGTGGGGGAGAGAGAGAGAGTGAGTGAGGTGGCGCGTCGGGCTTCCAGCGACTGGCGGCGGCGGCGACTTCGACGGCGGCGACTTCGATGGTGGCGTCGGTGGCGTGGCGACAACGAACAACGTCAATGGCGGCTTCCGTGTATAGCACGCTGGCGTTAACCGCATAACTCGGCGGCGGCGGCGGCGGCGGCATCGGATCGGATCGCGGGCGGCGGTGAAATTTGAGTAAAGCGGCGCGGCAGCTCAACTCGGTAGCGCTCGGCGGTGGCATAGCGGCGGCGGCTGCGTATTATTAGCTGCGCCCACACGGGTGGCGAGCGGGCTGCGTGGCTTGCGCGGTTGCGGCGGCAACCGGCGACGGCGCACAATGGCGGCACAACCGGTGGTGTGAAGACGGCAGGCGGCTTGGGGGAGAGAGAGTGGTCACGATGCTTTGGATAATGAGGGAGGGTGGAGCGGTGACACGGCGAACAGGCCTAGAGGGCAGGCGGCGGTGCGTCGGACGGTGAGGAAGGGTCGTAGGATAGCTGGATCTAGCACCGCCGCAGCTCTAGCCGGATCTAAACCGAGGGACACGACGGAGAGGGAGGTGGTGGAGACGCTAACCGGGGAGACTGAGGATTCAGGGGGCTGCGCCGGCGAAACAGGGCGGCATCGGGGAAGAAAGAAGGCACCGCCGCAGCTCCCCTACCTGGATCTGAACCGAGGGATAGGACGGAGAGGGAGGTGGTGGAGGCGATGGCCCGGGAGACTAAGAATCTAGGGTGTTGCGCCTGCGGAGTAGGGGTGGCATCGGGAAGGAAAGAACGTGGGAGTGGAACCGATGGACACGACGGAGAGGGAGGTGGTGGAGGCACCTGCTAGGGAGACTGCGGATCCACGGGATTGTGCCGGCGAAGCAAGGGTGGCATCGAGGAGGAAAGAGCATGGGAGTGGGAGAGGGAGTGTGAGAGGTAGGGGTGGCAGCGCCGGCGGAGTCGGGAAGGAGAGGACAGCGAGGCGGCGACTGGGGCTTCTCCCACTGCACAGCGGCGGGGAATGGGGGGCAAAGCAGGGTAGGGTTTGGGGGTGGACCGCGGGTTAATTAGCAAGAAACATAGGGGTTTTTTTTTTGCAAAACCGTCCACGTTGGACCGGCGGATCCTGGCGGTCTCGCGATCGGACGGACGAAAAAATTCTAGTGACATGGACAGCGTGAGAAGTGCCCATTTTAAGGGCTATAATATATAGTAGTATACGCATGGCCTGTGTCTTGATTCGAAATGTGTGATCCCATGTGGTGTTTTTTTTGTCTCATCTGCTCATTGTATGTGTTGTTAATAACATGATATTCTAGTATTACACAAGAAATATAATGTACAGCCTCGCTTATTGCATGTGGAGCTATGTTTTACATGAATTTGTATGTGTCATTATGTACCATGAAAACCAATGAGAAAATTATATGTATTTCACCCTATTGTCCATTGCTTCATATAATCATATTTCCATGTGCTTCTCTTTAATCATTTTTTAGCATCTGGTCTTTTTTATTAGAATTTCTCAATTTGATAGATATACCCTTCGTAAAGTTAGACTATATTTGCTATAATGACTTTTAAAATTATGAAAATAATATATAGGCAATCCTTTCCCTCTAGTTTTGCTCTCACCAGCCATTGCTCTCGTCGCCAAGCCTCTCTAGTGAGCAAGCACTCTCGCCGTCTCTCTCCCTCGCCTTCTCCCTCCCTTGCCAAGCTCTAGCTGCAAGCAATCCAACTCTAATCCCCTCTTGCTTGCAGGAGAGCATTTTAAATGCTTGTTGGCCATCACACCCTTTTGATTTCATTGTCACGATTTCCTCGAGCTCTCCTTGGTGTACACCAGCTCGATGACCCCCTCGACTTCCTCCAAGACGCAATCGACCAGCCACGCTTAAGAGCTTGCAGGTGGCGATCCTCGTTTTGGCCACCTTCGGCTCCCACGTTGATAGCCTGCTATGGTCATCCCCCGCCTGAACTACCCCCTTGGTAATACTCTTGGTAGTCCCTAGATACTCCCCGATCTCTTATCCATGCCTTTGTGTCCTTTGTTCACTGTGTGCCATGCTCGACATAGCTTCTTTTTGCCCATGCCCATGGCGCCGCCACTTCAAATCATCGCCAGCGACAACTCCGGTGACACGTCCTAGGTCTCCCCTAGTCGAACCCAATTCCGATTATGAACCAGTAGGATGGTGAAACATAGTGCCACTAGTCTCTCGCCAAAGGTTCGCCGGAACTCAGCCGGAGAACCAAATGAACCCGTCGCCTGGCTGACGTCACCCCAACGTCGGCCGCGAGACGGAGTCTCTGACTTGTAGGACCCACACTAACAGTGCTCAGTATTTAAATCTGTGCGTTTAGCCTTATAGCCACTAACATGTGGGCCTATGGCCCCACTCGTCAGTACTAATGGAGGTGTACTCTGATTTCATATACATTTGTGTGCCTCGGTTGCCGTTTTAAGCTCATCAGTCGGACATACTGGCCACACAATGTTAGTTTCGGCCCATTCTTGTTTATTAATTTCCAGCCTTTTCCTATTTTATTAATTTCAGTAAGCATAAATGATTTTCTAAAAATAGTTAAACATCTCCTAAAATATTGAAAAATATATGATAAATGCTAGACAGTAGGCTGGATTTAATAAAATTATAACCTTCCATAATAATCTATTTTTTGCCCCTGTAAAATAACAATAACCCTACTTTAGCATCTTTGAAAAAATTAATATAATCCTAACTGTTTATTTAAATTATTTATGGCTTTGGAAAACCTTGATAAAATTCTAAAAAATAATACATGTAGTATTGGACCAAGGAAAATTATTTTAGCAGATTTAAATAAATTCTTGTGCTTTGGAAATTTAATAGAAGCTATTTGAACCTTTTCCTCAAGTATTATTATTGCTAGAAATTTGTTAGATTTATTTAAAATATTTTTTTGAACTTTGAAATTTTCCAATATTCACAAAATCTTTTCCAACACAGGAACAACTTAAGAAAAATATTTAACTAAATTAACTTATTGTAAAATTTAGCAAAATAAAAGAAAACCCCTAAAGGCTTTTTAGGATTAATATTTTTAATACTTTAATAATTTCCAAAAATCATTTTCTAGCATGGGTATAAGTAATTAAGAGTATTCAAAGCATGTTCATACATATCATGCGGTAACACGTGGGAACTTCATTATCTTATTGGAGTAATGGTACGCTAGATATCGATATTAGTATTATTTTTGTTTATGGATTGCCTTTTCCTCGATTAGACGTCGAGGATCCGAAAGGAAGATTTGAAGACACCGGAGAAGAATACCACGTCTCAGGACAAGGCGAGTTAACATTCTTAGTTCATATCTTATCCAGTTTTACTTAAATTATTTTGATTCAACTTAGAAAATTGCATGCTCTATGATTTGTGGAAATACCTAGCTCATTAATCATATTATACACATGCAATGAACCTTGATAAGTTTATTTACCATGCTATGGTTAGCTTGAATATCATGTTATGACTGCCTTGATAGTCATGTCCTTTGCTTGTCACCAATGAACAAGCTAAATGTTTGGACTCATAGTCCTTGGATAAAAACTTGCTTAGACATGCTTAGGTCTAATTAATTATTTGTTATGGGGTGTAACTACCACATAGTGGTGAACAATAGCTCATCATTATAACTACTCATACTATATTATGTTTTGGTATATAAGCTAGTATGGGATTAAAGGTTTGTTTTTAGTGGTCTTAAGATGTAAGCCGGTTGGGATAAAGTGCAGACCTAGGTTGAGACCCGGTGAACGTGTTGGTTCTCTAGAGTTGGATCTAGACTTGGAGGTCGAGAACCTATTAAGATTGAGGCAGCGAGCGGAATGTGTGATCTCCAGCTCTCAGGCCATGAGAAGCGAGACTAGAAAAGGTCCCTTGATCATTATTAGTGTTGGATGCGTCCAACACAACGCATGGCCCTCACGCGGCAGTGCGAGTGTGAAGTCTAGTGTGTTCCGAGGAGACCTTGGATGAAACACCAGCCCGAGGCGAAGGCGGAAGGGCGTCGTCACTCGAAGGTGATCTAGATCATGCGCTTGCTGGACCAGCAATCTAGGAGGGATGATCCACAACGGGATTGCCAAATCCCAGAATATGATGGCGGGTGATAGAAGGAAGAACCGGAACCGTGGTTCCAACTAAGTGGTGTTTGATCTAGTCGTACCAAGGGATGGTAAAGGGTAGCCAGGATTGGATAAATGGGTTTCCTGAAAAAACACAACTCTGTCATTAATTACATATCTTCTTAACCATGATTTAAATTGGCTATGTCATAGGTTTGTATTATGATTATTTCCAATTGACTTTATGCAAATAAACAAACCCTAGCCTTTCTTTGGAGGTTTTATCATTACTTGCATTAGGAAGGTGTTAACTCACAAGTGCGGTTTGATTGTGCACTTACTCTCGCACTCACTCACTCTTTAGATGGAGAGCATCCCAAAGACCACAACGTATGTCTTGAAGAAGAAGAAGACCCAAGCTACGATGGCCAGGAAGGAGTTTAGGACATTCCTCTAGTCACTTGCAAAATTGCATAGCTGCTAGACGATCTTTTGCTATTTCTAAGACTTCCGCATTGTACTCTGAACTATCTTTTGTATTGTAATGACATTGGCCAGCACTACCACCGGTTCTTTATGTACACATCCAATTGGTGAAACCTAGCCAAATGGGACAGGACTACCAAGATAGACCAGGCGGCATGGTACTGTCGTAGGATTGGCATGGCCCGACATGGTGACAAATGAACTGATGGGACGGATAGGGGGTGCAAACGGATCAAATATGGTTAGATAGTGTTGGATATGGATGTAGATCCATTTTCTTTGTCAAACTTGGATACGAATATGAATAGTGCCCAACACGGATACAAACACGGATATTGTCAGACGCTAACAGTGTTGAATACAGATATGGATCATATAAGATTGAATATTATAGGATATAGTTCAGAACTGATATTACTAGAATAATATGTGAAAATGCATACTTGAACAATCATCAATATAATATGTTCAGTTAGGTGTTGTCTTGGGTGTTGTCCGATGTAGAGTAGTGACGCCTCCATGTGAGTCAAATATTACCCATATTTTTTTGGATATTACCCGTCATTATCTGTATTTGTATCTTTATCTGCAAAATAGCTGCATATCCATAAAACTGTCCAAACCGATTCGGTCAGTTGGAAAATATCCGTACCATTTTGTGACATACCCATATTTTCCCATATTTTAGCATAAAAATTTTTCGCAAAAAGTTATATTTAAATCTTTCTTAATATCTCCTAAGTTTTGAAAATTTTCCAAGTTCAATTCTTATTTATCTCTAAAAGACAGTCACATTCCTTTATTTTTCAAAAATATTCATTCTATAAAATAACCAATCTTATTCCATATTTAGATTCTCCTCATTTTTCTAAAAATTTAGAAATTTATTTCATATTTTTCTGATCTTTCTATAATTTTCTATGAATTTCTAAAAACATTTCCCTTTCTGAAAATGGGAAATGCACTTTCCCTTTTTGGGAATACGCCTTTTGTGTGGCCCTCTTCTTTAGCCCGGAGTACCATATGGGCCTAAGGCCCAGAGCCAAAATGGCCCAAATCACCCGCCGGTGCTTTAAGTGGCAGCGGACGGACAGGATTAAGCCACGTCCCCATAAGCTAAATCCAATGACTGATGAGCATACCGCTTCGGGTATTTAATCCCATCTGTCTAAGTATGATCCGACGGACCGAAAACAACCACATCACCTTCCCCGGCTCCAGCCCACGGGACTGTCGTCCCCAACCCCGGCGCCGCCGTCTCCGCCGCTGTTTCCATCGGAGGAGACAAGGGACGCCGCTGTAATTCGTCGCTACCCCTGAAACCGAGCTCTCCAAACTCCTCTAGATCCCGCAAACCTCATCCGCCACATCACCGACCACATCCGGCCACCCAGCACGGCGAATTGTGCTCGGACACGCCGCTAGCGCTGCCGCTGTCGTCATCTTCACGAATTCGTGGCCGCCAAGCCACCGTTCGCCTATATAAGGCGACCCTCGGCCTCAACGCAGCTCAAGCTATCCCCTCAACTCCTATAACTCACCGGAGCCACCCCCTCGCCGGAGCCTGAAGTGGCATCGCCACCCGACCTCGTCACCCGGCCACCCTGAGCCACCCTAAGCTTCACTAAGACCTCCCCAGGTACCCTTATGCTTTCAATTTCATGTATGTACTCCCAATTTCTCGTCGCCGATCGACGGTCACCGGCGCCGTCGCTTCCCACCGCCCACCCCAATTTCCCTTCTCTCACATCGACCGTGACCCCACATGTCATTGCCATTGACACCACATGGCGTCCGCCCACCACGCGACATGCCTGCTTTGTCAGTGCCTGAGCCCGGCTAGACTAGGCCAGCCTCGGCCTAGGATCTCAGGCCCAGTACTGTTCATCCCCCTTTTTCTTTTTCTTACAGAAGCTTTTTGAATTTATTTAAATAGCAAAATACTTCCTAAAATTCTGTCAAAATTTTCAAAAACCTAAAATGACATGAGGAATTTATTTAAATTATTAAACCTGAACATTTCATAATAAAATATTCAAATTAAAATCCTTTTTACAATTCTTATCATATAAAATACATATACCATTTAGAAAAATTCTCCAAAAATTCTAAAAAATTATGTAACATTCCTAAAAACCCTATTTTAACTATTTTACCCCTATATCTTCAACAAATTCCATCTCGGAACTTTGGCAATTTTTGTCGTCGACCCCGATCTCTAGAATTTTGTCAATCCACACTAAATCTCGCACGTACACCGATAATAAACTTCATGCTGCCCAGAGGAACTTTCCATTCTATTTAAAAACACCCCACCCTTATCCATTTGAAAATATTTTAAATCTCTTAAGAAAATCGTACAGCCCATCACCAGTTCGCCCAAACCCTTTATGCATTTTCATCATTTTCTTTTGCACAATGCTTCTTTTATTCTTGTATTTACTGGAATTTCTTTCCCTTTTTCCTTATTTGTGACGTATAGATAATGAACTGGTCATCTCCGGATCCTTTGAACAAGAATATCCGGAAGATACCTTCGAACTCGACCCAACCACCGAAGAAGGCAGGTTTTTCTACCTTTGAAGCATATTGAATTCCAATTTCAATTATTATCTAATTTTTGCATTTACTTTCTAGTTATTTATTTGAGAATCATCTTTTATTTGAATTATGATATTTAACATTTCATATAAATAGATACTCCAAACTTCACAACCAAAAGCCCACCCAAAATGATTAAACTTGATAATACCTTAGTATAGGAAAATCTAAATATATAAATATTTCAACAGATAGAATAATATTCATTTTGTCTTTTGGATAGACAACGTGATAAATAGAAGAAGGAAAAATTAAAATGTATGGCATAAATTACTAGATGGGTATTGCATGGTAAGGTATTGCCTTAGTGTTTTCGCAATACCTATTGGAATACTGGCCGAGTTGTCACCGGTAATGATCGTGCGAAGGCCAGGCATTGCCAGGTTTCTAGGATATTGGGCCAAGTGATTCACATGTTACCGGCTGTGTCTGTGTGGAGGCCAATATCGCCTGGGTTTTTCCTCAATGCCTGTGCCTTGTGCAAAACATTGAAAAACTTGGACTATTTTGAATAGAAATGACACAATGCCGCCCATCCGTATGATCGACCATTTTACAGGTAAAGATGGGTAGGTTCTACAGAGCTAATAACAAAAACATTAATGGATCATACTTCTGGTATATGAAGTTATGTCAAAAGGGGTGATGACTATTCTATTCAAATAAACCCATGAATTTTAAAGAAAAAGATAATAGTTGTTAGATGAATAAGGATGGAGAAAGGAGATAGTAATGTACTAAATTCATTTAAAATTTCTTTAGAAAATATCTTCATAATAAATTCATTTAAAATTTCTTTAGAAAATATCTTCATAATACTGAAGTTAAGTTTTGAAATATTGCATATTATGCCAATTAAATTATGACCCTACTTTTCTTTGAAACATTTTACATATAGTTAACATTTATTTCATATGGAAACCTGATAGTACTATTAATGTACTTACCCGTTATATGGAAACTATTCATAAAATTGAATAGATCTCTGCTCCGCTGTAGATCTCGACTTTGACTTTTCAGCAGAGAACATGGAACTCTTCGGCTTAGAATGCTAGATATGTAAAATATAAAAGTGGTTTGTATAATACCACAAATTTTGGTATTGTAAATGTATATTAATCTTAGTTAAATAACATGGCAAGTTTGATATATTGATTCTAGATCAATATCTATATTATTAAAAGGGACCAACTTTTAATATCATATATTGAAAACTGGTCCCTCACACATTTGCATCCCTAGGCACGACATGATAGTCAAGCCTGACACCGCATAATTAGTGCCAAATATCAGAATTCAAAATTATTCGTATTCAGAAAAATGCTATCCGTGTTAGCATTATTAGTATCTCTATCTAGTTTTGAAGCTTTTAATTGTACTAATGATTAAATAAAATCATATATAAAAGGTAATATCTGAATTTATATTGATAATATCTAAAGTTATTGAAAGGATCCTACAGCCTAGAGGGGTGAATAGGCCTAGATTATTTTTCTTTTTAGTTTTATTTTTTTGCTTTTTCTTGAATTAGCCAATAGAGTTAAAGCTATGAATAAGAATGACAATTGTGAAATTTCAATAGATAACTAAATATAAATTTGTGGAAATAAAATGTGGAAATGTAATGAGAGAGTAAGAGATGCTCGTGAGATTTTTCTTTCGAGGTGTCACGAGGTTGACGCCTCCCACTGGTCCTCGTTGGATCACTCTTTCCTCAAGAGTGACGCTTCTACTTAGACAAATCCTTTTGCCTACGTCTTCCACTCATGGTGGTTCTTCACCGCTCCGGTGAGGTGAACCCCGAACCTCGTACACTCCAACGGCCTTCCACAAATACTCCTCCTTGGAAGGTCTCACTGGCACCACCTCCTAGCCGTCTAGGAGTCACCAAACTCCAAGAGTAACAAGAGAAAGAAATGTCGATCACGCTAGATCAAACTCCACCTCAAAGCACACTCTTGGACTTCGTTTTGGTTTTCTAGGGTTTATGGACCACACACACCTCACTTGGCTATCTAGTCTCAAGCCTTAGGCGGACTCAGGAAAATAAGCAACTGGAATGGGAGTCCCACTCACACCCAGTGCGGCTGAAGGCTTTAAAAAGCTCAACCTTTGCACTAGCCATTGATGCCTACTGGACCGGTCTGGGTAGCCTAGACCATGGTGGTTCGGTGGCACCGGATGGTCAGGTAGCTGGACCATCTTTGGTCCGTGACACACGGATCATCACTGGCCGGACTACTGGCCGAACCGCCATAAATTTGGACCTCCTTATTGAACCGCTTTGGTCGGACCGTCACACCGTGCCGGACAGACCACCGACGGATGCTCTTGGATGACGGTCGGTGGCGGACCTCTTCTGCAATTTGGGCACACGTGGTCCAGCGGCATCCGCACTCTGAGCAGCACCGCCATCGAGCTCGATGCAGCCTATTTGGACCTTTTGTGAGGCCGGACGCATGGTCCAGCAGCATCTCTCCATAATGCACCGTTACTAGAACTTGGTCTGGGCGCCGGGACCTTCTGTGCGGTTGGACCACTGTGTGGTTCGGCAACACCGCTTTCTTCCAACCACTTTCTGCAACTAAGTCTGGTTACCTAGACCGCAGAGGTCCAGTGGCAAAAACTCCACAGCACCACCACAGCACATGGCTACCAAATACAGAAACACAGATTCTAGAGTGTGCAACTTGATGGAGAGAAATCCGAGTTGATCGAAAACTTCTCGATCCCCCCTTAATGGTACGGCAAAAATAAAAGAACCCTATATCTACTATTGACTCAACTCAACGCCCGAGTCAAAATAAATACCAGTCCTTATCTTCTTTGCTTGATGCCATTCTTTGCTTGATGCCATTCCAATAGATTTAATAGAATACCATGAAGACCCCTTTGCGGAATTCTTCCGTCATCAACACCCAAGCCCCACCATAATGATGATTGTTGAATTAGAGGGCCTTGATGCTTATAGTTAGATTCAAGAATATCTGTATTTGAATTTGAGAATATCCATATTCTATTCGTATTTGTTTAAAAATTATGAATATGGATACGATCCATTTACACCCCTACTCCCATCCCAATCACACCACAGGCGGTTGCCACGAATCCCTCATTATCGGCTACTACCTCCTCTACCTCTACTTTAGCCTTGCCTCGCCATACCCCCGTTTCCTCTCTTCTTCGGTGAGGCGGCTATTCCATGCTTTGTCCCTATCCATGACTTGTCCTTATTGACACCGGTTATCTTCCCGATGTGCCGTCCAACTCTCGTCAACATCGTTCGCCGCTCCATGCCTCTGTTTGTTCTCCACTGCTTCCTAGTACCGCGGTGCCTTGTTGGAATGCCAAGCTAACGCGACTAGCCCTGAAGCTTTTCCATGTCATGCCTATAGGCTGACCCGACACGTCACGAACTAGGTGCCTAGTTTAGGTATGACTCGATTGGCTACAATCCGATTGGCCCATACCGTGTGAGGCCTGTCGGCTCGAATGGCCACGTCTATGCACACCTAGAGGTGGCCAAACAGGCCGTGCGCCGTCGAGCTGAGCTGGGCCTGCTTTGGCCCACCATTGTAGCACTAAATAAAAATAAAAATATATATTTAGATCTCTATTTCTGATGATATATAAATATTATAGTTCATCTATATAATTTGTAATATAGTTTATTTGAAATTCTATTCATTTTGTTAAGGCCCATTATTTGTATTTGGGCCGGTCCGATTCTAATATGAACTCGGTCTGGGCTTAGACCGTGGCCCGTTGGCTCGGTTGACCCTAGAGGTGGCCAACGAACGAATCGGGTCGACCTAACTCGGGTCTGCTTGGCCTAGTTCACTATATGTGTAATACCCCAACCGGCCGGCTCGGCCCAGAGTCGTTTATTTAAGGGGCAACACGGGGAGGCCATGCCTCAACCCTAACCGCCTTGCAGCCGCCCCAGCTGTTCTCCCCAACCCTAGCCGCCGCTGGTCACCTCGTCGCCTCGCCACGCCGCCGCCGGTTGCCTCGTCTCGCGCCAGCCGCTTCGCCATCGTCTTCCTGCTCATGCGCAATCGTCACCGACCTCCCGCCTTGGCCACCCTAGCATTGTCTTAGTTGTCGCCGCCGCTTCGCTGCCTGCCGCCCTTATGCCTTTCTCTGCTTGCAGAAGAAGTAGAGAAGGAAGGAAGGGAGAAGAGGAAGAGAAGGGAGGAAAGGGAGAAGATGATGCTGGAAGAAGAAGAAGCCAGGGAAGAAAAGAGAATGGAAGCTAGGCTTTTGTGCATCGAATCTTGAGGGTAATGGATCTTGTGGTCTTTCTCCTGTTAATTACCCTTCTATAGGATGATTAGTTTGAGATCTAGAGGCATCTTGCTATTCGTATCGGTTAAGTTATTTAGCTAGTAGATTTCAATTTTGTACAGTGAGTTTGACTACTATTTCGGGGCATTTAAGTCGAGATTCAAAGCTAGGGATGGCAACAGGTGCATACCCGCTGGGTATTGGCACCCCATACCCGTCCCTGTTAGATGAAAAGTCACCCGTACCCGACCACGGGTAGAACTTCTCCCCATACCCATCCCCGTTCGGGTCCCTTTCACCTACCGGGTCACCGGCACCCGTTACTCAGACTATCACTTGGCGGGTGTTGGGTCACCCACACTCGCTACCCGGACCCGATTGGGTAAATGTCACCCGATGGGTCACCCGCACCAGCCAAATCAAATATGATTATGTGAGTATGTGACATGCTGCACTACTGCTATGTCAAGGACCACATGCACAATACAAGTTCATCGCCATTCACAAATAACAACACAAATATGACCTAGGAGTAGCCACTAGCCAACAGCACAATAACACAAATACACTTATACACAAACACAATATAGGTTTACAGATTCATCACCAATTCACCATTGACCAAAGTCCTTACACCATAGTGCCATATACACGTAACCGACAACACGAATAACAATTAACAACACAATAAGTCAATAACACAATACACTACAGGTTCACCAATTCGCCAGTGGCATGCTGGCATACTAGCATAGTCCATAGTCCAAACTCCATGAGTAGCCAACAACACAATACAAGTTCATTTGTTACATTGGTAAACGGGTACGGGTCGCAGTACCCCATACCCGTACCTGCCATACCCGATGGGTGAAGGTTTTTTTCCATTAATGTACCCATGGGTATGATTATTGGACCAGACCCGCACCCTAATAGAGTAAATACCCATCGGGTTTCGGGTACCCATTGCCATCCCTATTCAAAGCTAGTTCATGTTATGAAAAACTTGGGTTATGTTCTTAGCGTTCCATATAGTCCTAGAGCATGAAATTCGGACGAATGGTTTGGAAGTTACGGCTTTTGCAAGGTTCCTGTCATTATAATAGTCATGATTTATTTAGGGCAATAGAAACTGTTAGATTAAATAAGGAAGATGGCATATTTTCATCCCAGTCATAGAAACAAAGTTGTAGCCTGTTGTATAAGCTTTCAATGAAGTTATAGGACATTAATTTTGGATAAGCGGATTGAGAGTTATGATGTTTTTAAGTTGCTATCTAGAATATTGAATTATGGGTTTCTAGAGTTTGGATGGTTTTAGATAGATTGTGTGGGTAGAAAGAAAGAGGGCGCTTGTAGGTATGATCTGATTTATATATCGTTTTGTTTGTTTGTGAGTGCCTTGTATTGAGAATTGCATTGTTATGTAGGTGTTGGTATGGGACCAGCGTCATCCGCACATCATCCCAATTCTTAAGGTGGAAAGGCAAGTATATGTTATTCAAGTGTGACATGTTGCATGCTTATTTTCATAATGAATTTATGATTGATGATATGCAAGTGCATATTTAACCAAAGTGAACGGTTGAATATTGCTCTATTTCTGTTTATTTACGGTCACATTAAACCGTGATGTCACTAGTGTATATTGTTGGTGCTACTACAATTGATAGCATGGAATGCTAAAGTGGTAAGTGTTAAATTTGCATTCATCTGGATACATGTGCATGGGCCGGGTCAGAGAATGATCATATAACTAGTCCGGAGTGTCTTGGGCCAGGTCAGTGAGAAAGCTATATGATCAGACCCATGAGTCCTAAGTCCTACGGAAGTAGGCACTCCACGTGAATGGAGGAATTGGTCCCTACCTGATTCAGGATAAGCAAGAGTGTGCACCGATGGGTGACACACTAGCTATACCGGTATGAGCTCACAGTAAACAGACGCATACTGTATTGCATTAATTTGTAACAGTGACATACGGTAAAGTAGTAAGGTGACAGATATGCTATGTTATGTTTATAATGATTGTCTTATTGTTCTCCTTGTTTAATATATATTTGCTTAGTCGTGGACTCACTCTTACTTATTTTTGGTTTTAGGTGACCGTTGACGGCGACATGCATGGGGTGGAAGTAGTACTTCAATTTGGCACTAGAACACTAGATAAACTATCTCTTAGTTAGACCTAGTCAGGTTAATTTAAACACTGGTGTAATATGACTGTTTGATAATGGGTTGGATTAGATGCCTTGTTAGGTTTTATTCTTAGTATGTTCTGGTGAGGTGATCTGGCTAAAGTCAATTGGGACTCCGTCAACGTTAAAGGTAAGCGAGGTAAGAGGTGTTTGTGACGAGGTCTCCGCTGAGGTAGAGCCAACGGGTAGCCCATGGAGGTTTGAATGGCTATGTATTATTGGGATATTGTGGGTTGGGAATTATTTGTTTTGCCTGCTGAGCAGATGCCCAAATTTTAGGGGAGGTGCTGCCAAAATTTCTAGGGATTCTTGGAGGTAGTAGCATTCCAGGCTCTAAGAGAAGCCAGGGTGTTACAATACGAACCGGGTCTAACGAGCTAACGGGCCGGGATCTCGGTCCAAGCATGGTTCACACAGTAATTGGGCCGAACCGGTTACAAGTGGGCCGACCCATTTTAGCTTAAAAATAATATATAAAAAAGAAAATAATTATATTTAATAAATATGTGTTATAAAATGAAGAAATAAATTATATATCATACGAAAATAAACTTATAAATATATATTTAATTAAATATGCAGGCTACAAAACTGGGTCGGCCCGGTGGGCTGAGGCCTCGGCCTAGATTCAGTTAGGTTAAACGAACTGGGCCAGTCCGATTTGGTGAACATTACGGGCTGGTCCGGTTCGTCCCACTTAGACCGGTCCGTTTAGCCGCCGCTAGTTGACCGGGTTTGTTTTGTAACCGGGTCGAACGGGCCGGCCCGCTTGCCACCTCTGTCTGTGTGCACGCCCCGCGTATCCACTTTCCCTTCCCCCTTTGCCTCCCCACCCGATCTGTTCTGTGACTCCCGTCTCGCTCCACCTCTGGCGGCTGCTCCCCTGAGACCTGCGGCGACGAGCCGCCGCTCCCCTCTGGCGGCTGCTCCCCCGCCTCCTCCTTCAGATCCCAGTTCCAAGGCGCCGCCTCCACTCCGGTTCTCTCCCTCTCCTTCTCCCTTTTTTCCCTATTTTGCGAGCTCGGATTTGGTCCACCGAATAGTTTTTTTTTTTTGCAAAAAAATTTTCATGCCAAACGCTTCAGAAACATTGCTACTGTTTTTAGAAATTTTCCCCTAAATTTTGTAATTTGAAACCCTAAATCTCTCGGTAATCCTTACTGAGCCCGGCGGGCCGCCCCATCTAGATCTCTAGCTTGCCCGGGCGACTGCAGCAGGCACAGGGATCCCCTCCTTGCGCATCCATGGGAGTCCGGGCTGCTGCCCCCTGCCCGGGCGGTGGATCCGCCTCGAAGTGGATATGCGCGCGCGATCTGGAGGAAATGCTGTTATACTGGATATAATCAGGATGAATTGCTATATAGTATATACTCCATGCAGTACATAATTTATTATTATTTGTTCTAGCATTCTTGTATTTTGTTCAGCTACTAGCTCTCTAGAGCCTTATCAGAAATCTTTGCCTGTTTGCCAACTTAGATGCAGAAACAAATGCTTTTAATACTTGCCCCATCACAGGCATGCAAATAGTTTGGATAGTTATGGCTACAAAGAACCCAGGATAGATCTACAATATGCGATCGATTAATTGTTTTTTCTTTTATATGTCATCTAGAGTTATAGACTAGTGCTTTTGATAAAATAAATTACACTTCTTGTACCTGAATTGTCAGACTTGTAGCTGAATTTTCAGCTGTTATTTCTATACAAGAATTGTCAGACTTGTAGCTGAATTTTCAGTTGCTATTTCTGGTAATTCTAATTTATTTTTCTTCATTCCAGGAGATCATGGAGAGTAATTCTTCGGATGTACAGGTGTCACATTTTGCCGAGGATTCTGAGACTACAATTGAGATCAAAATTAAGACCTTGGACTCTCAGACATACCATTTGCGTGTGAATAAATGTGTAAGTTGATGCATGTACATATTGGAAATTGTGTGATTGTATTGTTGCTCTTTGGGAATGAGTGGTGTGTTACTTACAGTCTATATGTGGTTAAAATTTGTTTGGCTATAGTATTTCCATGTATAGTGTTTCCAAAATTTCCTTCTATTTTTCTTTAGAGTAAATTGTTGACGCATGCTTTTGGCAAGAGCTCCACAGATGACTGCGTATGGCAAACTCACTGAAATTTCCCAAGTAATTTTGATAAACGATAACATCCCAATATTTCCTGTATTTCATCTTTTTCGGTAAGTATTATATAGGTTGGATGCCCTTTTTTTTTATGTCCAAACATTGGAAATCACAATTGGTTCCATGGTTGTCAAGGTGTCGTTTTGGCAGCATTGAAGTGATGCCAAAATGGTTTGGCGGCATTGAAGTGATGCCAAAATGGTAAGGCATTGGAGGACCAATCACCTTACTGTCATCTTACCAGAAGGGAGAGGAAAGGATGAGGGAGAGCCAACACCGCCACCATAGTCGCTGCCATCAAAGGCTTCGGGGCTGCTACCGATGTTTCTGGCAGATCTGAGGACGCCTTTCTCCTTTCCTCTGCTGCACGTCAGGGTTGGTGACAGCTGAAGCTGGCACTTAGGTGGCTCATGCCCCTCATCTTTCTCCCTTCTCGCTCTATGTCTCTGCTGCCTTTCTCTGCTTCTGTGTGGTGCTGCTCTGCATCTGCCTGGTGATGGAAATGGGATGGGCCATGGACTGATTTTCTTTTTATTATTGAGCTAGAATGCACCGATATGATTTTATAGATATGTGTATGGTGTCGCCTCACTGCGGCCCTTAAGCATTGCAAAGGTAAAAAGGTGGTGGTTTGCCTCGCCTCGCCTTACCACCATAACAACCTTTATTGGTTCGTTTGGTTCTCTCCTTCCCTAGTGTATAAAGAATATCCAGCTCACCAGCTGTTGAGTATTTCAGCATGTGCTCAAAAATCAAAAAACATTTTGTAAAATTCAATTGCAACCTTATTGCTAGATGTTTGATATACCAAATGGAATTCTTGCTGTGAGCCTGTTATAAGATTCAGTAACTTCTGGAAAGTGATCCTGAGCTTGGTCTCGATATTTTTGCTGGATGTGTCCAACCAGATGCGGAGATGTCTATGTGGTGAGGTGCAGTGCATGTCTGAACACATTCAGATGGCAATACTTGACTAATTAGTACTCCCTCTGTTTATTTTTATAACGCATATTTTGATTTGAAAAGGTCAAACTTTATAAACTTTGACCAACAGTTGGTCAAATTATATGCATCTGTAATGTACAAAAGAGGTATCAATAGATTTGCATTTCAAATTGCTTTTGATACAATATTATTTTGTATAAATTGGCAATATATAATAAGAGAATTTTAACGGTCAAAGTATTCTTCAAAGACTTTCTCAAATCAAAATACGCCCTATATAAAAAACAGAGGGAGTAATAAGTTTGACTGCACTCAAACCTTTTCAATCCCAAGCATGAAGCACCACTCCCTGTGTCCCCATTGCATGTGGTGCCATTTGTAGTGGTGTCCTGTGTGATAATATCTGCCAGCGTGAATGATATGTTACCAACTAGATAACTACATCATACAGCTATCACACAAGTAATAAAATTCCAAATAACATATAATGTATTAAGTATTAACATGTTATTGTTGGCCTGGTTTCCTTCTATCTTGAAGGAAACTAACTACATTGTACAACTATCACATAAGTAACAAAATTCCAGATAACATATCATTGTTAACCTGGTTTCCTTCTATCTTGATGGAAACTGGAAAGTAATAAAATCTACATAGACTGCAATTTCTTATAGAGGATGCATTTAAATATTAATTAAATGTTGGGTTCCTCAATCCTTCCTGTTTACAGGTGCCAGTTCCTCTGTTGAAGGAAAAAATTGCTACTGTAACTGGAATATTGTCTGAACAACAGCGCCTGATATGTCGAGGGAGAGTCCTAAAGGATGATGAACTCCTCTCTGCATATCGTATCCTCATCTACTTTTGACTTGCATTCTTTATTATGTCTTGCAAAATTTGTTCACTCTATCTACAAAGATCGTATCCTACTGATTGATTAGTATTTAGTAGATGTCATCCATCTGACAATATTTTAACAAGATATGATAAATACTCTGTATTATTCTGAATTTTTTAACTGCTAAAGAAAACATGCTTTATTTTTTAACGAGTAAAATGCATGATGGGTTGCTCAATTAGTGTGGGCGTGTCAGCTAGGTGACTACTTAGAAAATGCATGTTTGGTCACTAATGTGACAGAACTGGGTCATTAGCCCATCCTAGTTGCCCACGAAAGCAACTTTGTACACATGGCATGCCATATTGGCGTTATTCAGTATGGGTGCATACAATTTTAGAGAACTCTCTGCCCAATTTTTTTTTTTTCATTCACCATGTCGCTCTCCCTGTCACCATTCAAATCGAACTTGACCAAATCCACTCAACAAGTCTCTCAATCCAGTCCTGTCCATCTGTCTTACAAGCCACAGTGCTGGTAATCCGAAGAGGCAACTTGTGCAACACTGGCTAGGAGACGTGACCCTGGCCAGGCCATCTGGCAAGATGTAAGAAGAGAAATGTGATGGCCCATGTCTCACCCCCAGGAGTTGTGCCTCGGGAGCATGCTTAGTTGCTCCTAGAACTTGCATTTGTGGTTTGAATTTGGGGTCTTTTTTTCTTGCACGGGGATGTGTTTTTTTTTGAAATTAAATTGGCTTTTTAGGTTGTGGATTGGATTTGGGACCAAGGTATGCAAGAGAGGAATGTTACACATCTCATTCTTGATCAGTTCATCTCACTTTCCTACAAAGGGTTATGAGAGACCAAGCAACATCTAACCATGTATACAGACAATCATCTAACTTGCTAGTCCCCTTTATATATATGCATAATTTTGCTCCATTTGTCTGGACCTCTTTTGTCGCTATGATTATTGTCTGGACGTAAGGCGTCTTGCTGGATTTGTTCATGTATACATGGCCCTACAACATTCATCATGCATGTTACTCCATGGTAACATACTTCGCAATCATAACTGCGTTGGCAGCTAGGATGAGCTAATGACCCCCTAATGTCACATCAGTGACCTGGACATGCATTTTCAAAGCATGATAGCCTGGATGACACACCCAAACAAGTTGGGTGACTTACATGCATTTTACTCTTTCTTCTTTCATGTTCAGTTTTCTATAACCATAATTAAAAGGTGAAGTATAGTATATTTGCAATGGATGTTGTCAGATTATGAGACTTTATCATACTCCATTGGGGATAGTGTTGCTATATTTTAAAATGAATTATTTTTTTATAGTAATTTCTTTCCTTTTTCTGTGAATTGTATGTTCTCGGTTCATGGTTTATTAATGATTTTATTCTTTGCTTCTATACCATTAATTGTAAGCAAAGGCTTATAAATTTCCATCTACTATCATACTTTTGTCATGCCTTCATCCCTCTCAGGGGAAGTTCCTAAAACCTAACTCAAAGTTCCATTGGATCATGTTAGCAAATAGCTTCACCCTGTAAATGCTACTCCTTAATGGTAGTTTTTAGATGTTGAAGATGGACATACATTGCATCTTGTTGTCAGACAACCAGGCCAGTCTGCCTCATCTGGAAATGCAGGAAATGAAGGTATGCAAATTCATTTAATTGTTTTGTTTTTGTGCAAGTCTTTTTATTTATTAGTTAAAAGATGATCAAAAGTTAATAAAGAACATTCTTTTGTATATCTGCTTGTCTGTGGCTGCATTTCAATTTCAATAGTTTCTAATGCTGGTGCCATTTTTTTGGTTTCAAATTTTTGAATAGTTTCCAATGTAAACAAAATCTTTGATATTTGCAGAAGTAATGTTTGTGCCATATGGTGAATCTATTGCATTATGTTATCATTTTTTCAATTTTTTTTTGCCTCAACATTTGTTTAGTTATCATATAATGCTGTTGCAGTGGAGCAGGTGCGACATATGTGGTGTCTGTCAGTGTCATGGCATGAACATTCAGTCCTGGTGTTTTAGTGGCATACTACAGCCAACATATCATGTCATATGTGCATCAGCCCCTTCTATAGGAAGCATAGCATGTAGTTTGTGGTGCCTTCTTTTGTTAAGACTCATTTTAGGTTTCTATTATAGTTGACCACATTGCTTTCACCATAAGGGCAGGCTCACTATGCACTATCAGCTTGACAATCGTTTTGCCTCTAAACTTCTGCAAACACTATTTGAAAGACTGGTCTATAATGTTCATATATCCTTTAGGTTTTGTTAATTGCTATAGCATATCACATATGTAGACTGAACAATTTGTGACACAATAGCATTTTGTTTTATTTTTGCATCTTAGAATTCACCCTTCCATGATCCCTTCTGAATACTAACTTCTACACTGTAAACTCTCAAAATTTTACAGCTGCCACCTCAAATTCTGCTCATCATGGTCCCACCATGGCTCGCAGTATTGTACTTGAGGCTGTTAATGTGGATCACGGGAGTGAATTCCCTAGCATTGCCCAGGTGATACTGCATGCTTTGATATGCTCTATCATTCTGTTTTTGTTGAAAGGACCTCTATGTTTGACATGACTGATTTATGTTCAAATCTTTGTTGTCTCCTTTTGGTAGATACTCCAAGGTTTGCTTGGAATCCCTATCAGTACACAAGCTTCGGTAATCTAGTGTTTTAATTTTTTTACTGCATGTTTAGATAGAAAGTGAAGTAACTTATTTGTAGATAACCTTTTGTAATTCTAGGGTGGACCAACATCTTCGGATACCAGACCTTCAGAACCTACACAATCTTCAATCCCAAATGGTGTCAGGGTTGAACTTGATCAACATCAGGCTCCTATGCTTTTCCAGTCTGAAGCGGCAGTTGGATCATTACAGCCAAATGTAAATTTTCAACTTCTATCCTTGTCATATGCCCCCTTTGATGGTGAAACACTAGGATATAATGGCACTATCAAATTCCTTCTTTTGTAGGTCATCCCTGATTCCTTGACCACTATTTCTCGTTACATTGATTTCATGAGGGATTCATTTAGGAGGGAAGGCTTCAATGGAAATGGTCTGATTTTGTTTTTGATCTGTGATTACATCCATTCTGTAGTCCATGTGAGGATTAACCTCCAGTTCTCTTGTTTTTACAGGACAAACCGTGGGTAATGTTGACCACAGGACTGCAGGAAGCGTTCATGGTGGTGGTACGCAAAATCATGAAAGCGAACCAGATTCAGCTATCCCGCATCATGGGCTTCCTACTGCATCATTGCTAGCTGAAGCTATGCACTCTACTAGACAACTTGTTATTGAGCAAGCTGGAGTTTTGCTATCTGTAAGGCGCATCTTTCAAAGTCTTCTGAGTATCAATTAACTAGTATGTCATATCTTAGTCTGTAGCTTCTTTATGAATAGTTCAAGCTGTTTTCGTTCATTCTTTCTGAGTTGTAAATGCTGTGCCTTTAGTTATTTTGTCAGATATTTTGCATTGTGAACGCAAGATATTTTCAATTCTACCTACTTGAATGATGGTAAAGCTTTCCTCAAACCCCCCATCCCCAGCCCCCAACTAATGCTCAATATAATGCACCATGAAGCCATAGTAATACTCATGTCCCCAAGCTATTTGTTTTTTTCTTTGGCACTTGATCTATTGCATAGTACTAAGAGAACAATTCAATGTCAGTTATACTTGATTTTATTTTCATGTGGCGAACAATGCTAAAATGGAAAGGATTTATTTTTGTAATGAATAATTTAAATCAATTTATTTAAAAACTGTTTTATTTTTTATTATGACCTCTGCTATGCTGTGGCCACTTCAATATGAATAATGGATAGTAGAATGATTCCCATGTAAGGCTTATGTATTGGTCAATATAAGTCCGCTGCATAGATTCACTTTGCTGCTTATGTATTCTTTTTCTATCTAGTTGTTATTATTGGTTTTACATTGCTAATGGCTATTTGGAATTGACTCATTAATTCATTTCAGCAACTATCAACGGAATTGGGAGATCTTGTGAATGTAACAGATTCTGCAACACGGAGGAACCTTCAACATAGCGCAATGAGATATGGTGTTCTACTACAGAATCTTGGTTCATTACTTCTGGAACTTGGTCGCACTACAATGATGCTCCGTATCAATCCTGCACCAGTAGGTTTTTGTGACAGCTGTGTTTACCTGATTTCAGATTTGGAATGATTTCTTACTGTTGCACTGATTTTCTTTTACTTCTTTTCAGTCAGAAGCGGTTGTAAATTCTGGACCGGCACTTTTTATATCTCCATCTGGGCCAAATCCCCTTATGGTTCCAGTAAGTTTTTAAATTTTTCATATATTTTAGCATTGACAAAATAGATAACCTAGGTTACCCAGATACGCCGATATGGATACGCGATACGGCGATACAGCAATACGTAGATTTCTCAAAAACCCCGATACAGGGATACGTTTGTATATATATATAATTTTATATATTAATGTATATACAAACTTATAGAAGATTTTAATTTATAACTAGTTGAAAGCTAAAAAATAGGAATACTTAGCTTAATGTTACGAACCCATTTCAAGTTTCAATCTTGAATTTTTCATAGTTTCATAATCGTATTTTTACGAATATCGACTTTTGTAGTAGCAAATTTCTAAGGTGGGGCGGCGCGCTGACGAGCTGGCTTGGGGCTGGTTACTATTCATTCGGCCCAACTAGAAAGGATAAGGTTAGCTTGAGTGGCTGCGGGCAACAGAGAGAAAACAGAGAGATGGTGAGAGAGGTGGGTGAGGGAGAAGTAGAGAGGAGAGAGGGGACCGGTGGCAGGTGGCGACGAGTGCCGCTGGCGAGGACGAGGTGGCCCGGAGGAGGCGGCGGCAAGCTACGGCAGCAGAGAGCAGCGCCAGCGGCAACGCTGGCAGTGGCCAGTGGAGGAGGAGGCGGTGGTCGGCAGCGCTCGGCGCAGGGCGCGGAGACGGCGGGGACATACGGCGCGCCCACACATAGAGAGGCGTTGGCAGGGACATGCAGCCCGCGCGCTGATGATTTCCTAAGGAGAGAGGCGTCAGCGGCGAGAGCTAAGGTGGCGCAGCACACTGACGAGCCGGCGCTGTCGGTGCTAGGGTTGGAGCACAGGCAGTCTCATCCTGAGGCAGGAGCACGGGATGGGCACGGGACAGGCGGGTCATGGTCTGAGGTCGTGCCGAAGGGAATAGGTGGTTGCAACGTATCAGGTAAGTATCAGGGGAGTATCGGAGAAGTATCAGGAATATTTTGATTTATCTGGAGAATAGAAAATAGCCTGATACGTGTCTGATACGTATCGGGGCGTATCCGTATCCGGTACGTATCGGGATACGGGTACGCCATTTTTGGGAAGTATCCGCGTAACACAGTAGATAACACCCCTTTCCTATTTGCATGTGTACTAACTCATTTTCGTTCAGCCTGCTCCATATTTTCCAGGAACAAGATCTGTCCAAATGGGCCCAATATTTTCTAGTCTTGGTTCGCAGGGCTCTGTTTTACACCCAAGAGATGTTGACATTCATGTCCGTACAAGTGAGTACTGTTACTTTCCTTTGTTTCATAAGTTTTATTCGTGGAGTGCCATGAACTTTGGAATTTGGATATTGCATATATATTCATCCAAACAAATTTAAAAATTGCACATGTTCAATCTTAGCTTTTATATGTACTGGAAATCTTTTCAACTTTCTTATGTTAAAATGGCAATTAATGGTTGAAATGCCAGATGGTAAGATACAGGGTCAGGGATTGTTTAGACCCAATTCCTAATCTAGCATACGGAATAGATCCGAACAAGTGGGGTTAGTGTGTCAATTGAGAGTTGGGTTTGTTACAACCCCTCAAATGGCAGGAAGGGAAGGAGCAGGCCGGATCTAACCAGGGGCTAGCGGATCTGCCATACCGTCGCCACCTCCTACGCGTGGGTGGAGCTCAAGCTGTGCTGCTCGCTCCCGTCGTTGTGCTGCGTCTTACAGACCGTCAGCCTGCAGAACTCAGGCGGTGCTGCTTGCTGCCGCTGCTGCCTCCTGCACGCGGGCGGAGCTCTGGCAGTGCTGCTTGCTGCTGCTGCTGACTCCTGCATGCAGACAGAGCTCAGGTGGCACTTTCTCCCTCCCTTCCCCCCTCGTTCCCTCCCATACATCAGCCGCTTCCCCTCTCTTCTTCCCCCGTTGTTGCTCTCATGCTCTGTTTGCTGCTGTTGGGACTAGACTCTCAGGTGGCGGCTGGGTGGGAGTTGTAGTGTGGGACACTGGGACAAGGAGAATTAGGGTTGAAGGACGAGGAGTGAAATGGGCTTGGGTTTGCTAGGTGAGTTAGATGTGGAAAGGGCCCTTGTGAGGATGATATGATGTTTAGACAGGAAACAACCTGGTATGCAAGGCACTTATTGCTATCTAAATATGCCGCCAAAATAAATCTTTATTTGAGCATGGAGTCACCTTGCTGCATGCCTTACATGCTTCAAACGTGTGAGATGGTGGTCGGACGCTGCACCTTGCCCATTGTTTTAAAGTCACGTGACTAATCGCGAGTAGTCGCCGACTAGCCAGCAAGTCGGTCCAGCAACCTGAGTTGGTGCCAGCAACTCGACTTGCCACGCTAGTCGCGCAACCGGCTGGCTAATCGGCGACTAGCCCCTACAAATTGAGTCGCTCTAGTCACTCAACTTGAAGGGCAGCCCGTTTGGTGCTTGCTTGACTGGCCCCACGCAGTGCTGCGACTAGATTCAACCGTCGCTGCCCTTCACGCTCTGAAGGTATGAACCCTAGTCCTCCCAAGCCATCACCATGGCTGCCAGGTTGCTGCGCCACTGGTACATCGCAGGGAAGGAGCCAAGGAGGAGAGGGGGTGACACAGGGAGAGAGCTAGAGAGGAGAGTGGTGCAGCACATAGGCGGAGGCAGCTGGCTTGGGTGGAGGCTCACTGATGGCACTGATGCCAAGGATCTCTTGCTGCAGCCTGCGGGACACCAAGAAGGAAGAGAAGATCTAGTACGAGTGTCGAGTGGTGCCTCCTGGCAATGAGAGTAGTGGCGGCTGGGTGGAAATGGGCAGTTAGGGTTGGAATAGGAACTTAGGGTTTGGTACACTAGGCTGCTGCTTGTTGGATTGGGCTTTTGGGCGTGTGGACCGAGGCTCACCAAAAGGTGTTTGATTCAATCAAACAGTACCAGACGAAACCTCCTGTGTTGATGCCGCCGAAACAACGAAGGAACTCGGCAAAATGACCCCGTAACTTCGGGAGAAGGGGTGCTCTCCTATCTTTTGATTAGGAAAGCGGCACATACTAGGGGGTAGCGACTGTTTTTTGCTTTTGGTTTAATATAGTATCAATAGCTATTGCAATTTTTCCAGTTTGTCGTGAGTTTTGGGCCAGATCTGGTAATTGATGTTGCAGGACAAATTTCCATAAGCTGACTGGGCCATGGAGGTCTGCCACTTATGGTTCCTCTCCAATTCTCTGCCTTCACATTTTTTTACTGCAGTGGCCTAGTGTTTTTAGAAAGTATAGTCAACGACTAATAGTTGACTAGTCAGTCTAGTTAGGCCTAGTCACGACTAGTCAGCAAGTCTGTACCCTAGCGACTCGACTCGACTTTACGACTTGTAAACCATGACCTCGCCTTACCGCTGTGGTAACCTTGGTTTAGATCCCAGGTTTTATTTTGCATATTGAATAAATCAGAGCGGTGAGGGTCGGTGGTTTGTCAATTTCAAGTTAGCGAACAATATATTGGAGAATTCATGCCTCACTTTCTATAACAATTCATGGGGATAGTTATTTTAAACTTGATGTTACAGGTGACTGCTTGGTTTGAGTATTCAATGTTCCTGTTGTTACTTTGTTGATGATAATGGTTAAATGCAGTCTTTTTGGTTGTTAGGTGGGTCTGTGCCTGTAGCCAGTACTAACCCAAGTGAACCAGTTGGGGCACAGCAAACACAAGAACGGACAGATAGAACTGGAAATGCTGCGCATGCAAACATTAGTGAAGCATTTGCGGGGGTCGCAGGTGGTGCTCCTTTTGCTGTCGAGCCTGGAGTTAGATTGTTGCCACTTAGAACAATGGTTGCTGTGCCTGCTGGCATCAGTCGTGCTCCGTCTGGTTCTCCCAGTGGAGTTGGTGTTATCTATCCGCTGCTCACCAGAATTCAACAAAGAGCAAATGCTAATGGTAGTGATGCACGAAATGGTCAATCTCCAAATGATCCTGCTCATAGTGTCATCCATGCTAATCAGCAACCAAATCCTCAATCATCTCAAGCTCGTGAAGCAGGTTAATGAGTTTTCCTCACCTCATCTGTACTATGTTCCTTCTTTTTTTTTAAGTGTTCTGCATTTGTTCATCAAACTGAAGAGTTCCTAGAATCATAGTAGGGGTGCAAACGGGTTTGTACAGGTAACGATCGATCTGAAGTTGGGTTTTTAGATTTTTCTATTGACTCTGTTATTTGATTGGATCTGGATAATTGGGTACCAATTCAGATTTGGGTGAGGAGAGGTGAATTTGGTCTGAGAAATCATCAAGAGGCATGCAACTCATTTGCTTGTTGGTGCTAGGCTGCCACCACCTTCCACCGATGCTGGTGGTGAGTGACAGCACAGTGGAACAGGGCAGCACTCATTCCATCAGCAGCAAGGGGTAGAGCGAGCATGTGACATATTGCTCACTGATAGCTGACATGAACTGAAGGGGTAGAGTGAGCGTGCAACATATAGGATTGTTTGATTGATGAAGAACCAAGTCGTGGCTCAGGAAGCCTAGGTTACCTTCCCTCACTTGATGTCATGTCTTAGAGTTTTTAGCCTATTAACTGGGCCAGGGCGCCGGGCCATCAAATTACTTTCCTTGTTCTCTTTCTTTATTTTTATACTCAATTTGCTTTTTTTGCTATTTATTACTTGTAAAACATCTTTTTTAGTAACTCAAGTTCTTATTTTTATTAAGGGTATAAATGTACATATAGACTATTTGTCGCTAATATTATGTGCGCAAAATTGTTGAACATTCTGTTGTACTTACGCATAATATCCAACAATATATATGTAACCATATTCGTATTTGGATCCAGCAGTAGTCTCTTATTCTTAGCAGACTCACAAACACGAGAAATAATATAGGATATGATGTGAATAAGACAATATCTGACTATATTCTATCCTATTGCCCCCTAGTTTCCACCTGTGTTAGCACTGCCTTTTCAGACCCATAATTTGTTTCCTAGAAGGTTGCCTCAATTAATGCTGCATGCCATTGTTTACTAATTCTTCATTCTTTGGTTTATGATTCTTGTGGTTCACATGCTGATCTTTTGGCCTTATAAAGGAAATATAAGGATCCGTCCATTAATGCCTTTTGTATCATCAATGTTTGTTGTTACTTATAGGTAATCTGGGATCTCCGATTGAAGTCAATGTGGCAAACAGCTCTCAGGCCTCCCCTGCGCAGCATAATAACCAGGGTCCTTTTTCTCAGATCATGGACAGTCTCCAGTGGCTTGGATCACTATTTTCTGGAGAAAGTGCCCGAGCAAATGTCACAAGTCAGCAAGCCCCAACGGCTCCTGGTGGTGGGCAGGTAGATGGCAGAAATCGTGGATCACCAGAAGTGGCTGGGGTCAACGATGAAGGGCTACGCTTTGCTAATTTGGTCCGGCAAATTATGCCATTTATCAACCAAGTTGAAACACCACATCAAGATACTCCAGAGGATAGTAGCAGTACTCCTTCACAGGCAAGTGCAGAAATGCTTATTATGGCTGTTAATGCAATTAGCCTCTCGATGAACTGTAACATCAGTGCTGGGTGGGTGCAGGCTGTGTCTGAGAACTTAAACAGTGCAAGGGATGGTCCAAATGATTCTAGGAGTCTGCATCAACATGACCGTGACCCAGTTGATGGGCCTAGATCTAAAAGGCAAAGGTATGTCACTGTGACTTGCAGATGTTTAGTTTCTCGTCTTATGATAACTATGGATGCTTTCTTAGATATTCATTTGATCTTGGACTTGATAATTTATGGTTTCATTTTTTTTTCTTAACTGGCCTTTCATATCTTGATTCTTTAGCTAACAAATGCACAAAAAAAAGCATGTCACAAAAAGAATACCATGGCAATTTCCCTGAGGGTATCCTGGAATAGATGTTTATACAATATCAATATTGTTCATTGTGATGAAAATAAGCCTATGAACTGCCTTGAGTTAGGCTAACAGATCAAATGGGATTAATGTTTCACTGTGGCATAGTTCTCGCAAAGCTATGATTTTGCTTTCAGTTAAAACTTAACAAGATGTGGTAATGATCTATGGAGGGTGAACTAATAATTTTACCGGTGTTTACCTTTTTTGCAGAACTAGTGACTGATTTTTGTTTGGGTATGCTCCTTTGCAATGTGTGAGCTGAAGATTGTCGGTTCTTGATGCCCCAGAGGATGAATCATCATATCAGAGTCAACATTGAGACAAATGGATTTGTTTGAGTGTATAGTTGGCATCTAGAACACTAGGAGAGGCACCCATGCCTTTTCTTTCTGTGCATCAGCTCTTGTAATGTGTTATTAACATACATATCTTACAAGCTGGTATCCCATCTCCAACATGTAGAAGTTAATTTATTTGGGGATGGAATTATTTGTGCAATTAATCAAGCCTTGTCTGGTGGTTGTTGCCATAGCATGTGCAGACTGACTTTTATAGTAATTATATCGCTATGAAATGTACAGTTAAGCTATCTGTGCTTTTTTTTTTTTGATAGTAACAATATCGCCAGAGAACAGTCATTATCTAATGGCTACACATAATCGTCATTGTTCTGGGGGTCCTAAAAAATGTTTCAAGCATTCAGCTCAGAGCTTCATTCATTTTGTTCCAAAATTCTGATTACAGCTGAGCTTCATTTCTTCCAAATTCTGGTAATTTTTTTATTTTGATGCTTGTGCGAGCCAATGAGCGTGGCCCGGGTGGTGCAAAAACCCTTTTACTAGCCCGGCTCTGGCGGAGCATGGAAATGATGGTTTCCCTAGAGCCAGGCCTGAGGCCATTTTTAATGGTACCAAATCAGCTGGGTATAAGAAGTCTATCTCATTTTTTTTTGCTTATGTGGAGGAAAGAATGAGAGAAGAGAGACAAGAGCTAGCTAGTCTATAGTGTTTTTCAAGACAAATAAAAGACAATTATATGTGGACCCATATTTATTGTTGTAGAGTATGTTATAGCTAACCCATTTGAGAGCTTATCTTTAAGCTATCTAGAAGTGACATGGAGCTTCTTTATAGTTAGTAATTGGTTCTACCATTGGAGATGGCCTGATGCATCCAGGAGGGCGAAGCAAAGGATGACAAGGGAAGCCGGCGGCGTGGCCGAGACTGGGACAAGGCGTGCAAGCAGAGCGCATGGGCACTTAGGGCAGGATCCAGAGAAGACGGTAGCGAGCTGGTGCTCGCCAGATCCGGAGAAGAAGCTAAGATCATCTCCTGCGGTATTCCTTTTGCATTTCCGCTCTCTTCGCGAAGAAAATCTCATTCCTTTTAACGTTCTAATAGATTTTCTTTACATTCTCTTTTGGAAGGGATTTTTTCTTTTCCTTTAGAAAAAGATTTTCTTATTTATTTATATCAATCTTTTCAAAGCGGTGCTGTTGGAGATGGTGAAAAATAATAAAAAAAATATGTTATAGAGAATGGGAAAGGAAACCAAATAAAAAGAAAATGATTGGAGATAGTCTAACGTGGCACACTAGGTTGCCGGCGTGAAGCTCAACTAGTGTTTTGTGATGAAGCTAGCTAATGCCTAATGGAGGCCACTATTGGGGCGTTGTGTATTTGTCCTGACGGGAGATTTGGAGGTAGTTTGTTCTGTATTCTTGCAAACAAATTTGGGGCACAGGAAGGCGCCTTGAATGTGTTTGATCTAATGTCTTAGCGCCAGATATAAACAACCAAACATTCGCTCTCACGGTTGGAACTGAGATGATGCAGACAATCAAACATGATCAGATGCATGCGCTCAACCTGGCTCTAGCTAGCTTACATGTCTCGTAGGAGCAGGTTGAAACCATCCATGCAACTTGGGAGAGCCTCCGCAAACCAAGTTTGAGCTTCATTTGAGCTTACACGAGCTTTGTTTATAGTATGTTTGGAGTGACTGAACTGAATGAATATTGAAGTGAGTTGAAACCACCTATGCTGGCTAAGTTGAAGTGAGTTAAATATTAAGTTAGACTTCGATAGGTTTTTGAATCTGCTTTTTAAAACTGGTTCCCTTTGTTTATGTTATTTGTAATAATTTTTAGAGATGACTTCATGGTAAAAAAAGGACTAAAAAAGCTAAATTAGTTTTCTATCCAAATAAGGCTAAGCCACTCCGAACATGCTAAAGTCTATTTGAGTTTTGTTTATTTCTTGATAAAATCATACTTACTTTACCGAGTATACTTGAGTTTAAGCTTCATCCAAGCCTACATAAGCATTGTTGAGACTCGAGCCTATTCGAACTTTGTTTTTTTCATGGTAAAATTATATTTACCGGGTCTACTGGACCGAGCTCTAGCCTCAAAGCTTAACCGAGCCAGGCTCAAGAAGGGCAATCTTGCTCAAGCTCAACTTGTTAAGTTCTCGGTATGTCTTCTGCTTCATTGGATCAAATTCAATACAAAAGATATTCTTCGGTGCTAAAATTATCTGAGCTTTGCCCGCTTTGAACATCGACCATGGCAGCATCTCGTCGTCTGGTCCCTCGCGATGGATGGATGGATGGATATCGGAGAATATATGGTATCCATTGTCAGCTTGTCGCACACAGAGACTACAGTGAGGCTCACCGACCGATCGAGTTGCATTAACCAGTCGCTCAGTCGCTCGTACTCATGAGTCATGACTAGACAATTCATCTGCGACTTCAAAGTCATTGACGAAGAGGCAAAGACTTCCACTCGACTTCCATGCGTGACACAGTAGGCAGAGCATTGCAGGACGGCAGAGACCTGATGCTGGTGCTGGGCTTTATTACATTAGCTCTGAATTTTCATATGCAGGAATAGGAAAAAAAATGCTGCAAGAGAATATGTCCACGGCCTGTTTGGAACACAGGATGGAAAACGTAGAAAAGGAAAAACAAAGGAATAAGAGAAGAATGTATGTGTAAAACAGAGTAATGGAAAAGTTAGGAATTTTAGGGGGGAAATGGTGTTTGGCGCATGAATAGAAAGAGCTTAGGAATTATAGAATGAATAGTAATTTTCTATAATTCAGCTCAAATCCAAATTATAAACTTGTATATGCATGCTTTCATGCATTTTTGGTTTCCCATATAAGTACACTCGGAGGAAAATTTCCATTGAGCTTTGTGTGTTTCTGCGAAACTAGAGGCCTTGAGAACTTCTTCCGAACGAATTTGATGGTATCAACTCTTTATTATTCCAAACACCATTCTCACGTATTCCTTTGTGCGTTGCCTTTCCATATTCCAAACGTCCAATAAGAAACATTTTATCACATGCTTTGTCGAGAATAACGTCGAGGTACTAATAAAACATTTTTCGTTAATATTTGACAAATATTTCAATCCATACGAGAAATGTTTGATAAGAGAAAAAAAAATTCACGGGAGCAAAAAAAATATTTTATATATTTTTACGGTTGTTCCATATGAGCAAATAAAATATTTCACAAGAACAAAAAATATTTCATATATTTATTAACAATGTTTTTAAATGTAGGTAATGTTTTAGAGCAAATCAACATTGCGTCTTCCTCATTCAGCTCCGTGTCACTGTCCTATGAGCTCGCCGTCGCGAGGCCAAGCTCTGGAGCTGCTACGGCGTTATTGCCGTCATGGCTACCATCGCGTTGTCACAACAGCAGTAGGAAGGATGTGAGGAGGAGCATATAGGGAGGGGAGGATATAGAGAGGGAGCGAGGGAGGGAGGGAACCATGGAGAGAGAGGGAGGGGGCGTTGGAGCGAGGAGGATGGAAGGCGTTGGAGACGGAAGAGAGAGAGGAGAAGATGGTGCTTAGATCTGAGAGATGATTATAGAGAGAGACGACTTTTTTTTAGCTTAAATTAAAATTAAAAGCAATAGCTAAAAATTTATCGTTTTTGTACAGGCCAAACGTTGTAGTACTTTGTTGCCATTTTTATAAGACTTCTAATGATTCTTCTTAAAACTTTCAAAAATATATTTTTATATTTTTTAGGCTCTCCAAGTGCACACAACCTTTTCAGATTATACTGCATGTTCAAAGTAGCTTAGACTTATTTGGTTTGAAAACCAATTCGACTTTTTTTAGTCTATTTTTTTCTACCATGAAGCTATCTCTAAGAATTCTTAAAAATAACATAAACAAAGCGGACCAACTTTAAGAAGCAGACACAAGAAATTTTTGAAATCCAGCCTAACATTCATCTCACTTTAATTCAATCAGTTTATTCATTTAACTTAACCACTCTAAACATACTACCGCTCGTGCAAAAGGAAAAGGGCGGGAAGAAGTGAAGTGTGACGCAGCGTTTGATCTGGGAATAGGTATGGAGAAGGCTTGCCATAATTTTCCTCCGAAGTTCCTTTGTACCGGCCCTTAATTTGTCGGATTGAATCGTTTATTACGCATGCACTTAATAATATTATTATATATATCACATGAAGCGAAACAAGCTGTTCTCCTCGGTTGGCTCGCCTTAATGGCCAAACCTTGTAGCACTTTGTTATCATTTTTGTAAGACTTTTAGTGATTCTTTTTAAACTTTCAAAAATATTTTTTTAATATTTTTTGGGCTCTCCAAGCGCACACAACCTTTTCAAATTATACTGCATATTTAAAGTAGTTTAGACTTATTTGGTTAGAAAACTAATTTGACTTTTTTAGTCTAGTTTTTTTCCTATCATGAAGCCATGAGTTTGCGTTGTTCATTTTGACCCACATCAATGAGTTTAGTTGTTTATTTTCAATCACTGGTGCGGGTTTAAGCCGAACCGGCCCAAAAATTGTCCAGGTGCTCCTGACGCCACTGACGAGGTGGTAGGCACTCCTCCTGCAAAGTCTACATTGCGAAGGATGGACTCAGGCCATACGCAGCCCCGTCGTTTCTGGTCCTCCTGTTCTGGTTCTATTTTATGTGCAACATAATGCTGTTTCTATTTCGGTTCTATTTTATATCTTTTTTATATTTTATTTCTAATCCTATTTGCACTATTCACGACCCTATTTCTATATTGATAGGCCAGAAAATAGTCCCACCGTTAAACATGTTCTCATGGATGCAATGCAACTCGAGTTATCTACTGTTGCAGTTACTAGACACACCCTTCCTTTGCTTCTAGTCGATCTACTTAGAGCAGCCCAGCAGCTCTCCTATAATCCCATCCTCTATAATACTATTCACCCACATCCTATAAAAATTTCATTTATTCTCTAAAATTCATTCACACTTTATACTACATTCTTCAAAAGATTCGTTCATCCAACAAACCCTCTATCCCTAGAAGTCAGATGAACAATGTTAGATGAACAATGTTTTGCAGGACCCCCTAAGGATGCACTTAGGCCCAGCGGTAGGCAGCAAGCTCGCACAAGCCCAAGTGTCCATCCAAAGTGCCACAACTGCATGTTTGATTGCAATTGGAAAACTTAACCCCAACCTAGACGCCAGGTATTCTACCCCTCCCCCCTTAAGTATTGAAACTTCTGTGTTTAACCCCTACATGGTTTTAATGGGTGGTTTTACCACAGGGATAGCACACATGACATTCTTTTAAAAAGATCTATTTTCACGTGGGCCCACATGTCAACCATCATCCCTTTCATCCTCTCTCTGTCCCACTTGACCGGCCATACTTCACAGCCAGAGCCCATGTCGCCCCCTCTCAGACGGCCATACCTATGCTCCTTTGGCATTTCGTCTCCTGTGGACCTCCTCCACCATGCCTCGAACAAAGGAGTCTGACCAGTAATCGTGGAGTATGCTTGGCTAGCAAAATAGAGGCTGATGGTTGGACGGGCTCAACCAGTAGCTAGAGATGAGCTAGGGACGCCAGCGACGGGGATGGAGAGTTAGGGTTCGAGACATAGCGGCACCAGCGAGGAAGACACGCTGTCCAGAGAAGGATGTGACGAAGTCATTGGGAGAGGAGACGACACCAGGGGGAGAGAAGGAGGAGGCGTCGGCGTGGGAGAGGAAGAAAAGAGAGGAAGAAAAGAGAAAAGATAAAGGAAAAGATGACATACCGTGCCATCCATGGGAGGAGGGAGAAAAGAGAGGAAGAAGAAGGATAAAGGAAGGAAAAGAAAGAGAAGAGATGACATACAGGTCCTATCGATAAAAGATCGATTAAAAAAAGAAAATGCCAAGTGTGCATCATACGTGGCGAAACCACCCTTTTGATAACACATATAGCGATACCGTTAAGGAAAACCACCATTAGAGGGTTGCAGTGCACTAGTTCGAATACAATAGAACATGATTTTACATGTCACATGATTTTGCAGGTCAGGATATTAAGGGCAAGCCCAACACATGTATAATTTTGGGTATACATATCACTGTAGCACATGAAATTTGGATATTAGTGTTGATGAGGTGAATAGTGATCGTGTGAGGAACAATGAATATAGGCGGTTGTGGTTGAGAAATAGGGAGTGAACAATAAATATAAAGAGTGAGATTTGGGAAGTGAAAAATAAAGTTGTTGGTAAGGTGCATATTGATAGAGAGAGGAACAGTGATAGGGATAAAAATAGAGAGATAAATAGTATTGAGAAAGTAAGCGGTGAATAGTACTGTAAAAAATAGGAAGAAAATGTGTATATGTGTTGGTATGCCCTAAGTGCACCAGTACAATAATTGCAGAGGTTTTCCCCTGTACATTTGCAATTTGTCCTACATCTTCTCCACCCAGCACGAGCGACGGAGCGAGAGATGCCGCCGCCGGAGCTCTGGGAGGAGATCCTCCTCCGCCTTCCACCTGACGACCCCGCCTCCCTCCTCCGCGCCTCGCTCGTCTGCAAGGCCTGGCGCCGCATTGTCTCCCACCGCGGCTTCCTCCGCCGCTTCGTCGAGCTCCACCGGGCGCGGCCACCCCCCCTGCTGGGTTTCCTCCACAACAACCGCGGGATCCCCGGCTTCGTCCCCACCACCACCACCGCCTCCCCCTTCTCCCCACCCTCCCCCGAAGGCCGCAACACTTACTTCCTCGACTGCCGCCACGGCCGCGCTCTCCTCCTCGTCTCCTTTCGTAGGATGTTTCGAGGGGACCTCCTCGTCTGGGAGCCAATCACGGGCTACCAGCGCCGCGTGCGTGTACCCGCGGCGCTCGACCATGCTACGTCTGCCAACGCGGCGATCATCTGCGCCGCGGACGGTTGCGACCAGTGGGATTGCCACGGGGGGCCCTTCCGCGTGGTCGTCGTCTTCTGCCACGACGACGACGACGAGGAGCCGGTCACGTCGGCGTGCGAGTACTCGTCGGAGACCGGCGAGTGGGGCGAGGTCATCTCGACAAGCCTCGCCTCCTGGATCTTATTGCTTGCCCCCACCCTTTGGGGGAACTCCATGTACTTCCCCTGCAACAACGGGAAGATCCTCAAATACGACATGGGAGGGCAGGGCCTGGCGGTGATCAGCAACCCAGCGTTCAACGCCTTCGGGCGCGCCGCCCGCAACTGGGGGGACTTCATCCTCATGCAGGCGGAGGACGGCGAGCTGGAAGTTGCCGGAATCGACAAGTTGTCTCTCCATCTCTGGTCTTGGGTTGGCGGTGGTGATGCAGGATGGCTACAGAACAGGATCATCCATTTGAAAGATGTGCTCCCAGGAGCAGAATCAGCGATGCGCTGTATAAACCTGATTGGTTTCGCCGAGGGAGCAAATGTCATTTTCCTCGAAACACCTGATGGCGTCTTCACATTTGAACTCAAGACAGGTCGAGCGAGGAAGGTGTGCTGGAACAGGGACTTCTGCAATGTGTTCCCATTCATCAGCTTCTACACCCTGGTCTCCCGGTACTATATATCCCCTTTTCCGTGATTGCTACTAACAATTTAAATTAGCATCAAAGGAATTATGGCACGATGTTATCTTGTATGGCTGATGCTTTGCTTCCTGGTTATGTAATTTCAGCCAATTTCAACTTTGCTAGCTAGGACCATTTTGGAATTGCTGAGGCATACTTAGCTAGGAAGTGAAGATTAAAAATTTATCTTCTCTCTTGCCACAATACAATTATGAATAGCTAACAAAATGCCAATGTGAATGTGGTTTCCTTTTTGCTGTTACTACCATGTCATCTGATTGCTAGATATTTGTAGCAGCCAATGTTTTGCTTTTGTGCAAGGTCATCTATGTGGTACTCAATGATGAGGACATCCACTCAATCCAGTGGATGGGTCTTGTGGTAGGAACCAAGCAGAATATTAGCAAAAATGGGTTACTTGGCTTTTATGTACCAACCTGGTTCTTCTAGTTCTAGAAATTTAATGTTTCTATTATATGCCCTGCTGTCTTTGATACCTACATTTACAGAAGAGAAATGGCAGTATGATTTTCCATTTGCTGTTAGTGCAAAAGATTATAATGTTAAATGTTATCTAGCAGCCAGTTAGTTGTTGTTAGTTCCAAGTTATTTGATTACTCAATTCAATGGATGACCGATTCACCGGTGATTCTTGTATCTAGATTCAAGTAAAGCATGATGAACCAATTACTAGTTGTTTTCCAAACTATCATTAGTAAAAAGCCCATGTTTGTATTACAAAATGAACATTTGAATTTTGGTTGATAAAGACCTAAGGTTTAGAGGTGTGCTGTGGGAAGACATTTTGGCTTGTGGAATGAAATGAAAAGTTGAAAACTCAGTGTCAGCAGATCTATCTTACTTATGAGGAAGATAAGGTTGTATAAGTTGAAAACCCAACGCATAGTAGTAGGCAACATGGGTCGTGTATCCATGGTTGTTCATAAAGAATGTAACAATGCAATCTTTAGCACCACATTGCTTATTTAGTTGAGTTTCACTAGCATATATTATCTGTTGACTAAAATCGTAACACTTTGGGGCGAACCCTTTCAGACGAAGAAAATGCTGAAGGCCTAAGGCAGGCGCTACACATATATGTGGGCTTGTCCCACAATTGCCTAATCTTTGAACAATTTTTTGCCATGACACTACAAAACTAGTATTAACAAGCTAAATTTGAAGTAAAGAAAATGGAAGTAAATTATGAGTGTGTACGTGAGAGTTGAGACTAACAACTGCTTGAACCTTTGTTACCCTATGTTTTCTTGTATCTAGAGAGTTAAATTGACTGCCAAAATTGAAACTTGGTTATACTAAAGGAAAGTCTTACTAACCAAAGAAATTCTCAAGTAAAGAAATTGTACTTACTCGTTTTGTTGTTCATGAAATAAGCGGCCCCTTGTTTTTTTTTTTATTTCCCTCTAATTTGTTATTGTCAAGTTATCTGTGCATTATTTAGTTTTAGCTCTTTATAGGGGTCCTATTTAGAGCTGTTCAGTAAGAATGACAAAAATGTTTATGGTTAGACTAGTTGCTGGTTGGTGGTCAAGACTATAAACAAGGCATGTTTTTAGAAGAGCTTATATTTACTCTATTTCTGAAGTGCTAACATAATGTCAAATTAGGTAAACAAGCTGATGCTAAAGAATAAGGTAAGGAGACAAGAAGATGCTACAGGAGATTGTCAGATGTATCATCCACCATCTTTTAGGGAACAAGAGGGTGGAGTCGTAGGGAAAAGTAATGCAAGAACAATGAAAGGATGTTGTTTTGAAGTTATGGCATCTATATTTTGTCTTTCAAAATTCAAAGTCTAATGCTGCTCAAGGATTCTGGTGTTACTTATATTTTTATGAAACTTCGTTGGTACTACATTGATCTAGGTGAAGTCTATGATGATATTCTCTGATTGTTTGTTTGCACCATTTTGTTCACAATGCCATTTATAACTAGTTTATGTCATAATTGAATGATTACGATAGCAATCTAAAGGCGTGACATGCTGTGTTCCCAAATTATATATTTTTAATTATTTCAACTTGCAAAGGGTCATTTTGAAATAGCCAAGATAGTCCTGGAAAATAAACACCAAATGTTTCTATACATTCTCCATCGATACTCATATATTGATCTGTATTCAAGGATGCAAGCAGGACATCCTGCAGGCTGACCGCACCTTGTTCATGATGCCCGTCAATGTTTAAGCAGGTGCTACGGGTAGCCCAGAAAAGTTTTACATGGAAAAGCAGCGTCCGCAAAAACCCATGTATCCCATCAAGTTTTTGTACATATACATCCATAATATAAGGTTTAGAGCAAAACTAGCTCACGGAAGCATGCTCACTTGCACAGCCCTCAGGAAGTAGAATAAGAAGAAAAAACCAGCAGTTCAAAAGGTCTAATTCTGCCGACCATCCGGAGCAAAGCAAAGCGAGGAAGGGAGGAACAATCCGAGCATGGCGGGGATGATAAGACACAACCAATCAGTAACAGTGCGATTGGGCATCCAGTCCTCCACTAATCTCTAAATTCAGAGGCAAGGCGCCCATGGAGAGCTCGAGGCTTGCAGTATCTATGACCTGATTGACTGAGCTAAAAGCTACGATAGATTATAATACGAAAAGTTTATAATACGAAAAGTTGAGCGCTCTCGAAAAGAGGCGTAGAGAAGCTGAAAAATAGTTTTGTAATCTTTGAAAATAACCGCTAAAACCCTAAAAAGAGAATACAAATTAAGTGGTACAACGTATAACTTGTACAGACAAATTTCAAGTTGTAGATTTTAAAATAATTTTAGATTCTAAAGAAGAGGGCTGTAGGCATTCTGAGATTCTTTGGGTGTTGGATTCAAATGTATTGAACAAGATTTGGGCCGAGCGTGGGCATATGACGGCTCACAACTAGGTGACGACCATTGTTTGCCGTGTTGGCTTGCTGGAACTATAGAGGGCTGACTTTGCGGGTCTGCACCTTGATGCCCGCTTCACAGAAGCTTGGGCCGATGCCACCGTACAGGTATGCAATGACCTCTTCTTCTAGCTCGTCGCCGACGGGGTGGCGGGAGCCAATAGATGGTGTGGAGGAGCGGCGACCGGCAAGCATGGAGGAGGCGATGAATAGAGCGGCGAAGCATGTGGAGGCGATGAATGGAGCAGCGCGCTGGGAGGAGCACACAAGTTAGGGAGGGACGACACAAATTGTAGTGGAGAAACTTGCGAAACTTGCGGCTATAGAGATCAAGACAAAGTCGCGGCAGTGGAGAATAGGACAAGTCTGGTGGAGGTAAGAAGAGTTGAAAGACCTACCAAGCCTTTACCAATGGGACCAGACCAGAGGCAGCAGGGTCCTTCTCTAGCAGAAGACACTGAAGTCCCTACTTTAGCGACTCGGCCAAGGGCAAAATAGAGATTTACCTAGTTAATTCTTCTTGGCCCCGACGGTCTCTATAGCTCAGAAGTGCATCCAAAGGGGCAAGATGGTCTTTCCTAACGCCACTTGGCCAACCTATATAAGGGGCAATGTATACACACTATAGCCCGAACAATAATCAATACAAATAGTACACCATTTACAAAATTTTTTGATTCTAGTTCATGCTCCTTTTGACCACTTTCGGAGAGAGCCTCCTAGCCCCAACCAAGGGCGCCCCCTAAGTTTGCTGTCATGGGCATCCTACGACAATAGGTCATGTGACAAATGATTTCAATACTAATAGTTGGTCCATGAGCGTGGCCAGTGTATGAACCGTGCGACACTCTATGATAGTTCTTCCACCTCTAGTGTAAATGATTTCAATAATTATAGTTGGTCCACGAGTGTGACCAGTGTATGAACCGTGCCACACTGTATGATAGTTCATCCGCCTCTAGCGTATGCAATCTATGCTCCCCAACATGCCTGAGAAACCTCTTTGTTCACCGATGACAAGCAATCTAGCCATGTCTTGCTCATTGGGAGGTCAGATGTACTCATTGTCAAAAACCTCCACAATAGCATGCACGGACCGCCACATGCTCTCGATGGAAGTGCTTTCAACAATGAGGTTGCATCTGGCCTACGGTTGCCACCACTAAATGATAGTGTCGTCTTCATCAAACAAGCCATTAGAGCATTCCCAGTATTTTTCCTAAATCCCATCCTCTATAACACTATTTACCACATCCTCTAAAAGATTCCCTCCAACCTCTAAACTTCCTTCACACTTTCCACTAAATCCTTGTCAGGACCCGGCTTAACAAAACCGACTCCTCTGTGCCTTACATTACTAGTCCCAATAGATCACAGCTAGTACGCACAGTTAGAGCATAATAGAATCATATCTTGCTGTTTAACGATTAACAAAATAAAGTACCTTGGCAACAAATGCTAAATATTATAATAATTGTCTTAATATTAATAGTAGCAAGCGAAAAATAGAAAATTAAATGGCGGCTCGATAAACCCATCCATACGCCACAGGCATCTTACTAGGGATACACTAGTAGCTGAAAGCTCCTTCGTCATACCTTGCCTTATAGTCGACGTACTTGGCAATGTCGTCACCTGCGCACAACTAATGAGTATAGATAAACCATACCTAGCAAGCATGTATATCCTTAAGTAATGAATGCAAGGCTATCAAAGGAATAGGGATAGTTATTTTGTATAAAGAGCAATTTTTAACAATCCTATTAGTTGTAAAGCAATAGTTCAAAAACAATTTCAAATTCATTTCTCTACATATATTTTCTCAACACTGAATATATTCTTATGCTGTCTCAGCACAGACCGAGATAATACTCGCTGCCAACTCTATATGAAAAATCCTTGCAATACACTGCCTGTAATGCATTGCATGGCAATCGCTGCCTAGCACTCACTGCCGGGGAATCCCTGCCCTTACATCTACAGCAGGTTAATTATTAAAAATATGAGATAACATGTAGAGCCGCCTAAACCCTCTCTTAACCGTGAGCATGGTGTGGGGAATCCCAGTAAGGATTTACCAGAAAATGCCCCAAATGCCAATTGTCCAGAATTTCAGTTGCATTCAGAAATAGTACAACCTGCTTTTCTTTATTACATGCTACAAAATATTTTACAGTGAAAGTGAAAATATAACTTGGTAATTTGTAATAACAAAAAGAAAATACATGCCCATATACCACAGGCAAAGTCTAAGCATAAGGTAAGCCTTAGAAATCGGTCCTATACGAATTTCAGTTTTCTCCATAAATGTCCATTTCTGATTAGAAAGTGGATCCTGTTAAAAAAACAATTTGCCCACATAATTTGGATAAGTACTAATCGTACTTGCAGGTTTCCATAGGAAATGAAATATTAACTATATACAAATGGAATTGAAGGAAGGTAAAGGCTGTATTTATTTGGAATATATAATGCAACATTTTAAGACCTAGTATCAACATTTAAAAATTGTTTTCTAAAACATTTAAATGAGTTTGTAAATCATTATCTCCTTTCTTCATCCTTAACTCATCTGACAACCATTATCTTTTCTTAAAATTCATGGATTTATTTGAATAGAAATAGGCATCATCCAATTGACACAACTTCATATACCTGAAGTAAGGTCCATTAATGTTTTTGTTATCAGCTCTGCAAAACCTATCCAGCTTTACCCATATAACAGCTCCTTATATAGATGGATGAATAATGTGTCATTTATATTCTCATTAGTACAAGTTTTTCAATGTTTCACACGAGGTGCAAATATTGGAGAAAAACCCTGGCGATATTGGCCTCCGCATAGACAGAGCCGGTAACATGTGAATCACTTGGCCTAATATCCCAAAAACCTGGCAATGCCTGGCCTCCGCACGATCATTACCGGTGATTACTCGGCCAGCATTCCAAATGCTCAGTATTGCGAAAACACTAAGACAATACCTTGCCTATGCAAGAAAAAAATTATTTTTTTAACCCTTTGTAAATAATTATTTTAATATTAACCCTCGCGAAAAAATATTTTCACATCTAACCCTTTTGGCCGCGCCACTGCGGTTGGCGCGGCTAATGTCTACTGCCGCACCAGTACACGCTGGCACCGAGAAACGTGGTTCATATGGCTGCCACATGGGGCCAACCCTGCCACGCCAGGCCGCCTGGCGCGGCAACTTGATCTTCTTAGTGCCATCGCATCGGCGCGCGATGGCTATTTGCGCGCCCAGCGGTGGCGCGGCCAAAAGGGTTAGATCTAGAAATATTTTTTCGCGAGGGTTAATATTAAAATAATTATTTTCAAAGGGTTAAAAAAAATTTCCCCTATGCAATTACCCATCTGGTAATTCATGCCTATACTTTTCAATTTTTTCGTCTTCTGTTCGTCACATTGTCTATCCAAAAGACAAGATGAATATTATCATACCTGTTTAAAAATAATTATATATCTAGATTTTCCTATACTAAGGTATTATCAAGTTTAATCATTTTGGGTGGGCTTTTGGTTATGAGGTTTGGAATATCAATTCTACATAAAATGTTAAATACCATAATTTAAATAAAGGATGATTCTCAAATAAATAACTAGAAAGTAAATGCAATAAATAGATAATAAATGAAATTGGGAATTCAATACGCTTCAAGGATAGAAAACCTACCTTCCTTGGGGATTGGATCACACTTAATTATATTTCCTGGACATTCTTGATTAAAACTTCCAGAGGGCATAACTTGTTGTCTATATGTCACAAAAATAGAAAAAGAGAAGAAATTTCAATAAATATCCAAATAAAAATTAGAAAAGTATTAAACATAAAATGATAAAATACATGTAAAAGATCTGGGGTGGAAAGGGTGATGGGTTGTACGATTTTCTAGAAATTCAAGAATTTTTCTAAAAGGAAAAGGGTAGGGATGTGTGAGTAAAAGTGTCTAACATGGCATTAACCAGATCAGTTAAAGCACAGTTCTTTCTTTTGGCAACCCCATTTGATTAGGGGTGAGTAGGGAGGCGTCCTCTCATGAATAATATCATGTTTCTCATAGAATAAATCGAATTCATTACAGAAATACTCTCTACCACTATTCGACCTATGTCTTTTGATTTTTCTTTCCAATTAATTTTCAACTTCTGCCTTATAGATCATAAAGTAATCAAGATCCTCATCTTTGGTTGATTTTTCTTTCCAATTAATTTTCAACTTCTGCCTTATAGATCATAAAGTAATCAAGAGCCTCATCTTTGGTTTTCCACAAAAAAGTAATGAAAGAACAATAAAAGGATGTTGTTTAGACTTTATGGCATCTATGTTGTAGGGGAAAGTAATGCAAGAACAATGAAAGGATGTTGGTTTGAATTTATGGCATCTATGTTTTTGAGAAAATTCCTTCTATACCACAACAGAAAACCCAAAACTGCTATTATCGAAAGGCCTCACCCATCCGTGCCATCGCATTTGCTCGATGTTTCCTTCTTTGCCATTGATCAAAGTTGTCTTCTATGTTTAAGCTATGTAAATATTCCAAAAAAATCATAGCACTTCCAAATGTGTAATACTTTAAATTTTGGTATTTTTTGGTATATTAAATCCGTCGTACTTTCAATCTGAATGTTTTCCTTTTTGCCATTGATAAAAAGTTATTTTCTCTGGTTAAGCTATGTAAATATTCCAAAACAAATCTACCAAAAAATCATAGTGTTGCCAAATATATAGTACTTTTAATCTAGATTTTTCGTATTTTTATGATTAAAGTTTTGTGTTAAAAATATTGATTGACAGTTTATACATTGTTTTGGTAGCATATTTGTTCGTAAAAATACCCAAAAAAATTCAGATTGAAAGTATTACATATTTGCCAATACTATGAATTTTCCAAAAATTTTGGGGATGTTTATATATCTTAAACAAAAAAGAAAAGTCTTCATCAATTGCAAAGAAGGGAATATTTCGCAAAATGCGATGGCACCTAGAGATCGATGCTTAAGTGATGGTAGTTATGGGATTTGACACTTCTGCAATGGCAAATAAAAAAACTGCCCTATGTTTTTAGTCTCTCAAAGTCTAATGCTGCTCAAGGATTTTAGTGTTATTTGTACTTTCCTGACTACATTGATCTAGGTAAAGTCGACGATGATATTGCCTCTGAGATTGTTTCTTTGCACAAAGTTTTCACAATTACATTTATAACTGGTTTCCATAAGATTCAAATGATTACAATCTACAGATGTGACATGTTGTGTGCCTGAATTATATATATTTTAGAGAAAATTACAACGCATCTCAGTTAGCTCTCCGAACTTGAATTTTACATTTTTGGCCCCTAAAATTCTGTATGCACTCTAGACTCAAAATTGTTAAGACTTCCATTAAATACTGAGGTGGTTATCCATGTGTCTGTTAAACGTTGACATGTGTTCCAATCAATATTAAACACTGTTGTTGCTAGCCACCTATGCAATTGACGATGAGGTGGCCGCCACATCATCTTTCTCCCTATCCTGCCCACAAGTTACCTTCCCCTCTCGCTTCGTCTCTCTTCCTCTATCCATGGCTAACCAGAGCCACCCTCCTCCCTGGACATCAGCCTAAGCCACCACCTCCTCCTTCCTAGCAGGTGGCCGGAGCCCCCTCCTCCCCTAGACATCGGTCAGTGCCACCACCTCCAACCTCTCCCTAATCGATGGTCCAAGCCCTCTCCTCTTCCTTCGCCATCTACTCGAGCGAACTCATGGCCACGTTATCCTCGTCTCCACCTCTTACCCCGTATTGTCCTCGTCTCCGGTCCGGCCATGCTATGCCTTCCCTTTTTCTACTCCTTGTTGGAGCATTCTTCACAAAATGGAGTATCACTCCGATTTCACTCGAGATAGCCCTTTACCGCTCCAGTAAATGGACTCCGACTTTCACAGCCACTTGGAGTCTCTTACAAGTTTCTCCTTGAGAGATCACCAAGTAGAAACTCCAAAAGTAAGAAACTTGAATAACTAGCTCAAAATGACTTGATCTTGTTGGATCAAGCCTTCCATGAAAGCACACAAGATGACATGGCACTCAAGCTCTCATGAACTCACTCGAAGATAGAAACCCTAGTTTTTGATAGCTCTTACTTAAATAGACTCTAGGATAGCATATAGAGTGAATTAGGACAAAACAAAGGGGTACCCTAAGTCATTAAATAGGCTAAACCCAAAAACTAGTTGTTGAGACCCAGAAACATGAACACCACGGTGCTGTCATACCATACGGCACATGCCATACCATATGACACAAAGGGTTACCTTATGTTACAACCCTTACCGTTCTATACGGTGCTCCGTTGAGAGACAAACCAGACAACAACCCCGTCTGGTACCGCTATACCATATGGGGTGCCAAGACCCTCAACCAACACTACTAGAAAAAACAAGATGGTAGTGTTGTACCGTACGATGCACTAGACCCGCTACACACCCTTTCTAAAAAAAACCAGACGGCACGTCATCTGGTACTCCGTACCATACGGCGTGCACAACACACTTAAAACCCTTACTAGAAAAGATCAGACGACACACCGTCTAGTACCCCGTACCATACGGTGTGCACAACACCCTCTGAAATGCTTTCGAAAATAACCAAACGGCACGCCATCTGGTACCCCATACTATACGGTGTGCACAACACTTGCACAAAACCTACTGAAAAAAATGCGATAAGATGGCTAGGCATTCTTACTTCTTCTCGGGGCATCAGGGTCTGATGATCCTCCATGGATCGTTATACCTGAGCCCCTGTCCCTACCTCTCACAGCCCTAGACATAGGTGGAGTTGGAGAACTAATCCTTTTTTTTACTCTTGCCTGCCAATTTCTTGATTGTACCAACAGTCTTCTTTGCCCCTATCATGTTAAACATTGTCTCACAAGCACAAACACTACCTTATCTGACATTGTCAAAAAAACTCCCCTTGAAGCTAGGCAACCTCCTCAGACTAGACAATAGTGACGAGCTCTAAGACCCTCTAAGCACTTAGAAAAGATGCGAGCACAGAATTTCAGTTAACACCGAGATGGCTGCAAACAGTAGAGTGTTTACAGGGAAACAAAATATGTATGAAGAATTCAAGAGTATCTGAGACTAAACCATCTCCTCAGTACGGTAACCATGAAAGTAATCACAATGACAAAATAAAGTGAGAATGAAAAATTTGTGGAATTGGTGACAGCTTACAATCCAGCTAAAATGGCCACTAACTAGGTTTTTTTAAGAGGGAGGACAGACATCAATATGTATTTTCTTTAGACATGCATTAAAAGTATGGCAGGGGAAAAGCCTATGGTTTGCTAAAACAAATTAAGATACAAGGTAAAAAGGCATTCTAGTTACAGTAGCTGAAAATACATAGGCACACATGTTTCTAAACATGGTTAATAGTGTGTGGCATCTGGAAGGCAATTGAAATGTAGTCTCTTAACAACATCAACTACGTGGCGATTTGCCTGACATTGTAAAGGTAGATAACAATCAGGTTGTATACTTGAAAGCTGAAATCGGCTTCGTTGATTTGAATATTATAGATCATGTACTAAGTTCCACCAGGAATTAAAAACTCTTAATCTGTTCATCCGAACTAATTACTAAAATCTATAGGACATGCCCCACCACAGCCTGCCATACCGTCCATCAGAAATTTGTTCATGAGAGGTAGGCAACCAATCTGATAGTCTATCTCAAGCATGATTGAGCAACAAAATTTAGAGCATAATCCATGTTAATTAAAGGCAGATCCAAAATTTACTATTTACAGAAAGAAAGAAGTTCAAGATAGAATCGAAAACTATATAGGAAGCATGTGACCGAGATGCAGAATTAGGCATCTCCTAACCTTGGCACTTACCATAGCCTTAAAACCCACAATGGTCTTTTGGATCTATACACATCAGGCATATTGTGGCGATTGTTTTAACCTTTAATGAAGGTGTTGACGTGTTGCCCTGAAATACTAAAATGAAACATGTCTTGAAAGGTCAAATCTAGAGCTAATCATTCATAAATATAACATCAGCGGCAGAAGGGCCACGAAATCCTGAGAGAAATCCATGGAAAAAGCGAGCACACGGCAATAAAACAATCAGAGAAAAAATTCAGAAAGTAGTGAGAACTCATGGGAGAAATCCATGGAAAAGCCGAGCACACGGCAATAAAACAATAAGAGAAATTGTTTTGCGACGGATGGATACGTTTGGGCCGCGCGATTGGACGGCTGCGAAATTTCAGACACCATGAACCAAACGGTTGGGTCCTATTTTCTTACCCTATTTGTAATAGAACATGCTCTCTGGCCGTTATCTACCAATATTTACTCATTCAGCGTGTCAGCGTGCGCAAACCGAACGTGCTTTTGAGCTAAACTCATCAGCATTGTCCTGTGAAGAACATACCTTGCCACACCCAAGTCTGCTAGAATTCCATTCCTCTCGTAAGGAGTCAAGAACTCAAGCCTTGGCTGCTGTGAAATTACAACCATCTCATTCTCAGGGCATAGACCAGCCGCTGCATGATGCTACTATTAAGCTCAGGCATGTCACATCAACAGTCGTATGTTCTTAAAATAAAAGGGTCATCTGTCACCAGTGCCTTCTCTAGTTTCTACAAGCTACTTTTTTTTTGTTCCAACAAATTTTTTTTTTGTTTATCAGCAAATACTACTACTTTTTTTAAAAAAAAGGCACTACTACTATGCATGCATGGGTCTCTCATTCCTGTGACTATGTATCAGTTACAAAACAGCATATTTGCCCACCCCCTCCGATCTTATTTGAGCATTAACAACTACGTGATTACGGAGCTGCAAATGTTCACACATTTATATATGCAGTTAGGCAACAAGAAGAACCACTCACTAAACCTGATAGTACTACTCTTCATTGTTCAGTATCCATGATACGTGGAGCACAGTGTCAGGTTATGTTGAGCTGCTGGTTATTATTGGAAAGCCCTGCCCTAGCTACATCCACATATTACTATTTTGACTAAAGTACAATTCGACCTTTTAAAATTTCAGTGAAATCTCACGTTAGCTCTCAGAAATTAAAAATTACTCTCTCTCTCTTAAAGTTGTTTCTGTTTGCATTATAGCCCTAGCTCCGTCAAATCTTCCATTAAGAGCTGAAGTGGCCGTTTATGAGGTCTTATTGTCATAGCTGTTAGGCGGCGTGGCATGAGAGATAGAGAGAAAATACAGTTTAGCCCATTAAAGTTGTAGCAGTTTCTCACTTAGCACATTAAAGTTGAAAAATAGTTTCTGTGCTTTTAAAGTTGTATTCTTTTCTCACTCCTTATCCGACTCGCCAAGGGCCGCCTAAGTCCCGCTAAAGGGTTATGTAATTTTGATATGGACCTTGATTAATTAACACATATTTTTTAGAAAACCAAGTTTGTAGTGATTATTCGGGCTGCCTTATACTTGTTAAGGCCTGATGTGATACTGACGTTGACTCCAGTTAACACGTACTTTGTAGAAAAAAAAAAGATATTCTACCAGGGCCGCGATGCATTTCTACAGAATTATGGGCCTATTCATTAATTAGCTTCTGATACCCTATTTTGTAGACATAACAATTAAAGTCTTTTTCTTGGCATTCTAGCATATATGTTTTTTTGATATTAAAGAACACTTTTAAGAGGCGTACATGATAAAAAGCTACAATTTTAAGGAGCTAAAATGTACTCTCTCGGTGTCTCGCATTATATCACCTGGCAGCTATGCCAATAGGAACGCTTCATCGACCACATCATTAATTAAAGAAAGATTTGGTGGAGCTAATGCTGAAGTGTAAACGAAAACAACTTTAAGAAGATAAGAAAATAATTTTCAACTTATAAAGACTAAGTGGGATTTCCATATAACTTTGAGAGGTCCCGTTATACCTTACTCTACTGTTTTCTAGTAGCTTCTTTTACTTTTTTTGTCCTCTTGCGCCAGATGGGTGGCACCACATGTACAAGAAATATACAACACGTGGTGTATGTACGTTCTCTTCATTTTATTTCCTACTCTATGGCTGGTAGTCTATCTTGGTTGCATTCCATTCACTGCTCATCTTCTTTTTTCATTTGTAGGCAGGCCCAGCTTTCCAGGCTGGCTCGACTGGACGGATGCATGTACTGGAAACAATAATGCAACACCGCAGGTTGCAGTGCTGCCCAATGCATTGCACGTACGGCGCCTGGTTTAGGTCATGGTTTTGCTAGATGATTAGTGCTTAGTGTTAGATGCTTAGAATTTAGTACTAGTGCCGAATCTTAATCTTATCTTGTGTGGCATGTTTGATTAGTGAGCTGCTAGTGCTTGGTCGATGGCCTACTCTAATCTGTCTGCTGCAGATTATTTCAAGCAGGGCCGAGGTGAATTACTAAGTAAAATGCTAATTTGTTTTAGGGGGACTTGATCATGTAGGACTCCGCTGCACAACGTTGGCAAACATACCACCCCGCAAAACGTCCTCATCCTAATAACACTGTTTAGTTCCACCGTTACCACAGTAGCACTCTGTCACCTAATACTCCTTCGTCCCCATCCGGTCCTCTCCCCCGACCCATTTCCCCCTTTCTCCAACCCGAGCCCACGCCTGCGCCCTTCTCCGAGAGCTCCCCCGCGGTGAGTTGCCGTGACAATCCCCCTTACCACCGCCGTTCCCCGCCGTCTAGCACTCTGTTGCCCCCTGTGCCGTCCCCTGCCGCATCGACCGAATCCCTCTGCCGAGCAAACCCTAGATCCTGGCTGCTAGGGTGATGAATCAGAGGGCCACCGCCAAGTCCGCAGCAAGCGTACACTCATTTCTCCCCTTCGTCCCTTGCGGAAGCCAGTTGGTGGCTAAAGAGTCGCACAGTATGGAAAACTCCAATATGATGTATTACAAATGCAAGAACAGTCGGAATGTAAGTTCATTGGAGAGGAAAATTTGATTTTTTTTTTGGTTTATATTAATCTGAGGTGGCTTTGTTATGTTGTGTCCAGGTTGTTGGCAGATGCAAGTTCTTCACGTGGAGTGGTGAATATGAGTTGTACCTAGCCAGGTTTCATGCCTTGCCTGCCGAGGAAGAAGAGAATTTAGTTTGTATGTTAAAGGATTTGAAAAAGTTAAAGTGATAGGAGCGGACGCGGGGTCCCGATCTTCTGGTGAGAGACGACGAGGATAATTCGGTAGGTGTCACGGAGACCTAAACGATCGGGCTTCCAACCCCACAAGGAACTGAAAATCCAGCGATCGCTAAACCACCACGACGAGCGTTATCGACCGAACCAGAGGTGCGATCGACCTGTCCACAAAGGACGGTTCTCGCAAGCAACCGAAGAACGAGCAAGAACACAAGATAAGCAATCTCTCAATTGCAAATATATGATTAAGATCAAACACAAGTTGGGGTTCTGAAAACTCGGTCTTGTTGGTCTAGCCGACACAAGAAGGAACGAGGCGATATCTCACACGAACGTGACGAAATCAACTAAACAAAACCCCGGCGAATACGAGACATGACGGCGGCCCTAAATAGTGAGGAGGACAGGGAGGGGGCGCCCAAAGTGGGACCCACACATGCTGGACACAAACCCTAGGATACACGGGCTTTGGGCCCAACAATACGGTGATGCAGCGCCTGGCAGATTCTGGACGCCTCCATAAAACGCGAATTCCTGCTGATCCGGAAGGAACTTTGAGGCGGGGTCGGATCCGTTGGAAAGATGATCTCGATAGCTTTCCGTGAAGTGGTCATACGTCGAAAACCGAGTCTGTATGTGGCCTGAGCATCCGTTTTCGTGAGGACTGCTCCTGGATGCGCGAATCCGAGTTGACGACGAATTCGACGTCCTCTTGGCTTGGGCCCGGTTGGCGGGTGCCCCTTGAAACATGGACTTATCTTGGTTATCTTCCCTTGGCAGGGGTTTGAATGGCATGGCATGGGGATTCATGCCGTCTCGACACTTTCCATCTCCATCAGCTGATGTAGGGGCCGGCGACGTCGACAACATAGTGGACGTAGTGGAAGTAGTCGAAGTAGAGGTCGTAAGCTTGCCGGTGATGTCCTCATCATAAAGGGTACCATTGAGAAGCTTGTGTTAACAGTGGAAGGCAAGCAGCAAATGAACAACGTGACAGCTTCTTCATTAGACCAGCTAGTGATTCTTGTAGGGTTAATTTTATATATTTTGATTTGTATGCTAGCATCCAATGCAATGAGCACTAGAATTGTGTGAATATATGATGTAATGCAATGAAATGCGCTGCAAGTGGCATGAATGTATGATGATTTATAATGTATTTTGACTTATAATGTCTTCAGATGTGTAATGCACTGGAGTTAGTTTTCAGTTGTGCAATGTACTGGAGTTGGTATTCAGTTGTGTAATACACTAGAGTTGGTATTCAGTTGCACAATGCATTGGAATGGCATGTCAGATTTACAATGAGCACTGGAATGTTATGTCAGATTTGCAATGAGCACTGGAATTGCAGTTTACATTTGTAATGCACTGGAATTGCATGTCACAATTGCAAGGAGCATTGGACAGTGAATAACAACATGAAAATACATATATCATAATCATTGAGATAGATACTTCATAAACACTGACATAGTCTTTAACACATTCAACACTAACATAGGTCATAAACAACATAGTCTGGAACACTAATGCATAGTCTGGGACCAGCATACTAACATACTACCAATCCTCTGACATTACACAAATTTAAAAGTGAAAAATTTATAATATGCATGCTTCATAGAGAATTTCCTAGTAGCTTGAGTGTTTGCAGTTGCCATTGAAGTCCTTTGGTTGCTTGTTGTTGCTTGACTGCTTGGATTATTCTGAGTGTTTGGTTTTCCACTTCAAGCCTTGCATTGTATTGTCAAGAAAAGATCAAGTAATTAACAGAATTTTTCATACCACAGAATTAACAGAATTTTAATAAAGGCTCACCTCTTGGTTTTTCTCGGTGGTAGGTCAAGGATTGTGTTAGGATCAGCCATTTTATTCCTGCAATTCCTTCCTATATGTTCATACTGTCTGCACCTCTTACCTAATATCCGTCTATCCATTGTTTCATCACTAGGCCTAACCCCTTTCTTCCATGGCCTACCAGCTAATCAATCCAGTTTTGGTGGCAGCATAGTAAAGCCTAGGTCAACATTAGGCCAACTGGACCTATCCCTTATGATTAGAATTAAACCTGAGTATGCCTCTTGGAAAGTTTGAACTGAGTAGTAGGTGTCCACAAAATCCTCCAATCTAAGGTTTTTACTGATAAGGTGACCGCAAGTGCATGGGTGCAAGGTTTACCTTTCGGTTGCCATTGCCTATAGCTGCAGCGTCCATCCTTCAAGTTAACAACATGGCTCCATATCATTTGGTTGTTGTCCATACATGAGACTTCTGCAAGTTCTTCATCTGCTAGGTGAATATTGTAGTGCAGTCCTCTACTTTTCTTGTTGAGCTCCTTGATTACTGCTGGCAGCACTCCACCTTCTAGCTTTTGAGCAATTTTCCTCATAGTGGCCAGCTTTATCATAGTTTTTTGCCTAATTGCATCTACAAGCTCCATAACTAGATACTCCTTAAATTCTGCAATCCAACTGTTGAAACATTCTGCAAGATTGTTATTTACATAGTCCACTTGGCATAATTCTCCAAACTTTGGTCCTAACCATGCATTCTTATTATGCTCATTTAGATATTGAATTGCAGTTCCACTTTCTTTAGCAACCTTAGCCATCATCTGATCATGTCTCTCTATCGTGTATCCCATGTAGTTGGCCACATATGGCAAAGAACACTCCCCTTGAACATTCACTTGAAGTTGGCCAATAGATGCCTGAAGCACTCCCTATGTTCCACTCCCATCGATTCATCATCTACTAACATAAATTGACCACTTTCAACAAGACTAGGACAACTATCTTCCATCTACACATAGCAAATAGGAAACTAATTAAGAATCCGAATGTATATGGCGAATTAAGAGAACAAATTCAATGAACAACCACAGAAATGGGGGAATCATGTGTTTACCTTTCGAAGGCGGGATCTAGGGTTAGCTCCAGGAGGGGATTCGGTCGGTGCGATGGGGGACGCGTAGCTGACGCATGCCCTAGACCGACAGAGTGCTAGACGGCGGGAATGTCATATGCCCTAGGCCGAATGGTAGTGGTAGGGGGGAATGTCGCGACCACTCACCGCGGGGAAGCTCTCAGAGAAGGTCGCGGGCATGGGCTTAGGTTGGGAAAGGGAGAAATGGGTCGGGGAAGAGGGCTGGATGGGGATGAAGAAGTATTAGTTAACGGAGTGCTACTGTAGGTAACGGTGGAACTAAATAGTGCTGTTAAGGCAAGGGCGTTTTGCGGAGTGGTATTATTTACGAACGTTATTTTGCAGAGTGCTACGTGAGCGATTTTTTGTTTGTTTTATGGACATGAATGGATGTCTGCTCAACTAGGTGTGTAGTACTGGGTGTGCCCTGGACGCGCATGCGTGTGTGAGTGTGGTGTGTGGTGTGAGTTGTGTGTGTCCGTGTTGTATCCTGTCAAAAAAACTAGGTGTCTAGTAATTAATTGCCCGTCACTATGGTGGCATCAAGTATAACACGTTTTAGCTCTACCACTAGTAATTACGTACGGAGTATATATCACAGTAACGAGACCTGGATGGGCATGCTGTCATCACTGTGATTGGTTCCCGTTGGTTGAACCTGCATGGGATGGTACGAAGATATGGTGAGGTACTTACATCTCGTGCAGTTGGTTGAGTGAACCGTACCATTTCATACAAGATGGATATAACTTCCAGAAATATTCTTCTCATATGTCAAGCCATTCCATTTAACTAATTTAGCTGAGCCTACACAGCACCGCAACCCTCCAAGCGAAATCTTGTATCAATTTACTTGAATCCTATGGGATTGTCCCATTCATTTTATACCAAGCAATGCAAGTTTAACTTCACGAAATACACCTAAGTATACGCAGGGCGCATACACACCGCCACGTACGTACAGTACACACCGAAGCGTCACCTCAGTCCCTCTAACCTACCCACCAATTAGGGCTCCGTTTCTTTTTGCAAACCGCCGGTTTGCTACAGTAAAATTTTTTATATTTTTTCAAAGACTTATATATTTGCTACAGTAAAACCGCCAGAAACCGTTAAAAGACACAGAGCCTTAAATTGCGTGCAAATGCGATGCTCCTGTCCTACCAGCTACCACTACTAGGTTTTGTATTTTACGGGTCAATTTTCCATCGCGTCGCGTAGCGTACTTTACTCTACAGGAAATATACAGCACGTGATATTCCCTTCCATTTCATTTATGGTTGCGTTCCATTCACTGCTTGTACCAATCTTTTCATTTGATCCGAAGGCAGCCTCAGCTTTCCAGGGTGGCTCGGCTGGACGGATGCACCGCCAAATAATAAAGCAAGTTGCAGTGCACCTGTGCAACGGCACGTACCACCCCATGGCCCACTGTCCAATGCATTGCACGGTAACCTGGTTTAGATCATGATTTTGCTAGATGCTTAGTAGTTCTAGTGCCGAACCTTAACTTATCGTCTTGATCTTCCTCATCAGTGAGCCGCTAGTGCTTCATCCAACATCGATGGCCTATTTAATATAATCTGTCTGCTCGAGATTTTATTCACGCAGGGGGTTGAACTAATTAAGTAGTAAAATGGTAATATTATCGGCACGGATTGATAGTAGACTGTTACTCCCTCTCTTCAAGAATATAAATCGTATTTTGATTCCAAAAGATCAAGCTTTGTAAGTTTTGACCAACAATTAGTCAAATTATATAAATCTTTAGTGTACAAAAGTTATATCAATAGATTTGTATTTCGAATAGCTTTTGATACAATATTACTTTATAGCAATTGACAATATATAATAAGAGAAACTTATGATCAAAGTCTATCTTTAAAGGCTTTTTCAAATCAAAATAAGCTTTATATTTTTGAACGGAGGAAGTACTTTTTTTGTTTTCTTTTTCCTGTCTACGCGTGACAATTGTTTGTAACTATTTTGCTTTTTTCGTGTATTGATGGTATGTATTGCTGGCTGTTGTTACGAAGACGGGAAATTACTTCTATTATTAAAAAAGGCTGGTGTGTAGTAACTAATAATTGCCCTTCACTGTGGAGGCATACATGCAGTAAACACGTTTTGATTTGTACTACTACTAATTAACATTAACTGCCCTTCACTGCCTGGATGGGCGTGCTCCTCATTTTAACGGCGAGTGTAGCAGCCAGCAAGCAAGCAGACAAGCTCAAGCGCGCACGTGTTTCCGCTGCTCCGTTGCGCGCAGGGGCTCTCGGGAATTGTGCTACTTGACCGAGCTGTTTTTTTGTTTTTTTTTTAACTAAACCGAGCTGCTTGTTAATTGGAGGATGAGCTGATTCCACCTAGAGAAGAAAAGGCGGCCGAGCAGCCGGGCACAAGGGACGAAGGGAGTGCTGAATTCCCACTGGCATCGGTCCCACGGGCACCTACTTTGCATTAGGTCGTGCTCCAAGATCTGAGTGTCTCTCTTTATCTTTTTCTGTATAGTTTTGCAAATAAACCTCCATATTCTCTTAAATTCTAGCATCAAGTTCCTGTTTCATCTCTTTTCTCACTCTGATCCAATCAGGCTTCCACCCGCCCTGAGCGAGGGGACGAAGGAGGAGAGATGGTGGTGACCAGCGCTAGGAGAAAGGAGAGGATAGCGTAGACGTGGATGAGTAGATCTAGGGTTCTCGCAGAATCTCAGGTTGGGACGACGACAGCCAACGTCCACGACGATGAGTCCTCTCCTCAACGTCGGGACGGTGGCCGTACTGATGTCCACCATGTTGCCTGTAGGAAGGCTACCCCTATCTAGGTCCAGGCTCGATAAGCTGCTCAGGCTCGACTTGAATTAGACTCGAGCTCCAACTGGGATCCTCTACCATTGCAGCATCCATGGTCGAGCCCACATGGCAGTGGCTGTAACGGCACAGCTATAGCTATAATTGCAACGACAGAGGATTCAAGTCTCTCGAGCTCGGGATTGGGCTCGAACTCGACTCATTTTGCTTTCGAGCTCGATTCGATCCTAGGTAGCTCATCGAGCCCAAGCTTTTGGTCTAGCCTTAACCACCACACCGTGACCTTTGAACCCCGCTCCTAGCCATTGGTCGTCGGCCGTGCCTCCTCTTCGCTGTTGTCAGGCTAGGCCGGGTTAGGGGCGTTCCACAATGAAGATCTTGTCGATGCCGAGGAAGGCGAGGGTGCTATTCGAATCGAAGGGAGGGGAAAGGCAATTAAATGGAAGGAGAGAGGAAAGAGGGGCTTGATATGAGAATTTACTAGAGCAGGGTTTTTTCAAGATTGCTAAGTGACGGTATCCCGCTAGTTCCTCCCGAGACGGGATAGGATCCAGCCATCGTGCATCAATTGCATCTCATCTCACGTACAAACGAGCCGAGCGGTGGTCCTCGAACAGTAGCAACAGCCCAGCACCTTCTGCTTGCCTCGTGGGCCAGTCAAAGCAGTAACAAAACCGCTTGAGAAATATAATATATTACTAGGCAAAGCAATGGTATAGGCAGGAGAGCCACTGCCCATCCACTTCGTGCGCATGCACTACGCTTGCGCGCTCTGGCCATACCACTCGGCGACGTCCACTTCCGTCTTGTCGGCGGCCAGAATGCAGTCCACCAGCTTGCCCAGCATTCGGTGCACCGTATTGCCGACGAACAACACGACGAGCTTGAGTTTCTCAGTGTGGAAGGCCAGTGATGTTGTTGAGGTCGTAGTCCTCGAATTGGCATATCATCGGGTGCACCTTGTACCGGTCGAAGTGCTTCGTCCGCGACAGCTTCGTGCTCTGCACTGTACTCTGAAATACCCGTTGCTCTGGTGAAACACCATGAAATACTTTGGTACACTCTAAAAACACCATGACTCACAATGAGTGGTATAATTGGCAAACAATGATGCACTCTGAAACTCCATGATACACTCTGCCACACCATAGTTTCACTCTGGTAAAACACCATGAAACACTCTAATAGACTCTGAAAACACCATAAAACACCATGACACACAATAAGTGGGTACATTTGGTACACCATGATACACTCTGAAACTCCATGACACACTCTGCCACAGTATAGTTTTACTCTAGTAAATACTATGAAACACTCTGATACACTTTGAAATACCATGACATACAATAAACGGATATACTTCGTACAACATGGTATACTCAAATTCTATGACACATTCCTGTCACACCATAGTAAAATCCGAAACTCTGTAACACACTCTGGTACAGCATGACACACTTTAATACACCATGAGCCTTTTTTGGATAAGGGACGGTATAGTAGCTTTCTGTTTTTTTTTTGGCAAAAAACAGTACTAGAGAGGGTAAATAGAGGCACATAGATGTTACAGGACGATTGTGGTGTCAGACGGTGGCTAGGGACCGACACAAGCGATATTGCTTTTCCTTGCACAGATTGCCAAATTAATCATCAACAATGAGGAATTCCCGCATAATGAACCTGCCTCACCGACTAGACCACTGGTTCCTTTAATTTGCTGTGCTTTTATAATGGAGTACTACTCCATTGTCCGGTTTAGCTTGACTATATATCCTGCTCGAGTCTGCCTCGATGCGCAATCATGCATCCGTGTACGTGTGAAGCAACGCACATTCCTACGTACGTTCGTTCACCGGAGCAAAGCATTGTTTTCTTAAGTGATTGAAGAGAAGAAAGAGAGGAGGAATCAGAGAGCTCGTTGCACGTACGTACGTGTACCAACAATATCAAGTGATATGATGTACTCTACCAGCAGGGCAAGCCGTACTTACGCGTGTATATATGTATGGACTATGGAGTCCGGACATCTCCTGTCCTGCGTGGCTCGATCCGGTCGACGAATCAAGCGGCACCAAGCTGCGTAACAATCCATGAAACAATCATACATGCGATATATGCCTTCATTGATCGATCGATCCGATTGACTCGTCGGTTGGTACGTGCAAATGTATAGGGTGATGCCGCTATAGCAATTCCCTAATCCCATGGATGAACCTACGGCATGCGGGTTCAGGAACAATTTGTCACATACATAGCCGATGGCCAAGCTAAATGATCACGGCTTAATTACTTGTTTAATTGGAAGCCAACGCTTACCATACTTTGCAATACCATGTAAGTTTGATCAAATTAAGTGGCTATATGATCCGTAGCCCCACTTGTGACAAGGTTTCTTTCTTGTCTATGGGTCTCATATGTAAGTAACCCAAAATAATTTATCAAGACCCTCTTTGGCTAGCCTAAGTGTGACAACAATATATTTTTGACAAACTAACTTGAACAACGAAAAAAATGGGCAAAACTCGAGAAGCTTAATGTATGAACCAAAAATAAACATCGATAATTAATTCTGTTTTTATTTGGGTTGTGTATAGCCTTTGCAATATGAATTGTTTTCGGTTTGTACATCACACATAATCTTTTCTGTTCAAAACTCTTCGAGCAGCTTAGAAAAACCAACTCGCTTTGTTCGACTTATTTTCAAGAGTTTTATAAAAACGGCTTTAAAATAGAAACAAACATAGGCAAAACAATTGGCTTTTGAAAACAACTATTAAAACAATAAGTCATAAGGCTAGCTAAGCATAAAATGAAGAAAATGAAGACGTAGTTTCTTCTGAAATTTCGATGAGATCCGTGTTCGGAAGAAGAGGAGCAGCTGGCCGTAAAGCTAGTAGGCCATGCATGATTCCACCGACTGGTAGAATTCCAATATTATACACCAACCAACCACAAGATTCCTCTCGAGCATTTTATAAGTGAACGAAGGGAGCATGCACACAGCCACGTACGCACGTACACACCGATGCCTCACCCCCTACGGCCCTACTCAACGATGGAGCCAAGTCTCTGGCGCGTTGCACTGCGTTGCTGCCCCGTTGTCCAACACTTATTTGGTGAACTGTTCCCAGTGCGTGTATCCAACCATATTATTGTCGCATGTGCATGTTTTGCATATTCTATTCAGCTCATGACTTATGCGTCTCCATGGCAGGTTTTAAAAACGGCATAATTTAATTTTTACCACTATAAAGAATGTCATTCTAATATTTGCTACTTCTCGTATCAATAACATGTGGATCATAGGGGCATATGTCATTGACTCAATAGTGACAAATACTCCCTCGTTTTTTTTGTTGAGCGCAATTTGTACTAGCATTTGTTCAGAATTGTAAGGCGTATTACAAGTTTCAAGGTGCTTTATTTTCATTTCTTCCCGTTCTACCCTTTGAACAACCTGTTTTGCATTTATTGTCTTCATGGCTGTCATGCAATAGAAGTAACAGCTAGCCACCGGTGATGCATTGTTTCAAGCACTAATCAATGAACACCTTATAATTATTAGGGGGTATAGAAGTAACTAACCACTTGCACTTGGTATAAGAGCCATAGCAATAGGCGCCCAACAAAAAAAAAGGGAGAAAGTATTAAATTGTCGTATCTTTGAGAGTAGCAAATAATAGAATATCTCTTTAAAAAAGGTGGGTCCGCTATCCCGCTAGGACAGTTAACTAGTAAGACCACCAAAAACCGATAAAAATCGTTTGGTGTTTTTGCTCTTTGGATTTCATGGTTCTTAGAACCTGCTCCACGGCTCCACGCAGCGGCCGATGGGTACCGTTGTGTAGTCATTTTATTTTATTACTGAAAGTCTCTTGCTATATACAGTAGCATTGTCTTGTGATTCAGGGATAGGTGCGATCGATGGCCAAGTTGCATTTTAAGGTCCAAAAAAATGTTCAGAACGTCATTTTTCTGTATCGAGAGAGTATAATTTACGAATTTAAATGCAGCTAGCTAGTTATTATTATATGGGCTCTCTACTTCCTAATTATAAATCTAATAAGTAGGAGCATCATATATTGCCGTACCTATAAATACTATGACATCATCTTATATATTGAGGCTAGAAAACATGCATATATAGTGTAAAACGTCTACGAGTTTATGCAATTAAAACCATTCATCCGGATACGCTAATGTGCCCACTTGTTCTTTCTTTACCCCCTTTGCATTTCTCAAGATCACTACGCTTCTACCTAGCTAGCTAGCCCCTAAAAGTCAATTTAGAGACGGCGGTCACATCATCTTGTTTAAACACAAGGAAAAAAAAGTGTCTATTTGGTCTCTCAACTATCATATCAAATTGGCCTCTAAACTCAAATATCAGGTTAGCTTGGGTCGTGAACTAGCAAAACTAGACCAAAATGATCCCTTGACCAGACAATCAGTGATTTGGATTAATTTTCGCTGACATGGCAACACATGTGGATGATTTTGTTGATGCGGCATCCATACGGGCTGGCTATGTAATCCCTCCCCTCACTCTAATCTCTCTCTCTATCTAATCAACCTCTCTCTCTCTCAATCTTTCCCTCCTTGTCAGTGGCGAGGATGGAGGAGCAGCCATACGAGGCGTACTAGAGCCAACCGGTTGAGCTCCGCCAACGCCACTAGTCGCTGGCCCACTCTCTATTCCCGCTCCCTTCTCTCTCTCTTTCTCCCCGCCCCCTCCCTTGGCCTCCCCTAGTGCCCAACTCTAGTGCACAGGAGAGGTAGCGAAGGCCTCGCCAGCAAGCGAGACGGATGTGATAAGCTAGCAGACCGCATGGTGAGCATGCCGCTAACCGTGACAATAATCTCTCAAGTAGCATAGCGACCGGAACGAGCTCACGGTGGCCGCCATGATGCCAAGCACCGTGGGACCCTAGGTGACAGTGTCGTTGAGGTCGGCTCGATGGCGAGCTTACGTCTCAGCACATCGACATCGTCGGGGTAACCTAGAGCGCCGACCTTGCTGACGATCAGGTGGAGAGGCGAGGTCGGGGAGCTCATGGTCAATGGCACGTGTGGACATGTACAACGCGTCGGAGCTCATGGGAACACGGACGAGTAAGTGTGGCGGTGACCTCGTGGACGGTCGCACCACCATGTGTTGATGTGGGCGATGGCTGGCTCATCGGCCTGCTACCAACGACCCTCTCGAGCTCCACCTCTAGTCCGTTAGATCTTCCTGCCCTCTTTTTCTCTCTTTATTGAGGAGGAGAAGAAAGGAGAGGCCGGGCCATTTTAGAGGAAGAGGAAGGGGAACCCATGCTATCAGTGAAGTGAGGAGGAGGAGGAAGGGTCGGTCAGGGCCGACAAGGGTTGTGCCACCCATTTTTGCTGGTTGAGAGAGAGAGAGAGAGAGAGAGAGTAAGAGAGTACCATGTAGGTCACATGCCACATAGGTTCGGTCCACCACGTCATGCGCCACGTGTGTTGGCACGTCAGCAAAACCACCCAAACTGCTGTTTGATTAGTCAAGGGATCATTTTGGTTTAATCTTGCTAGTTTAGGGAATGAGATAAACTAGTATTTAGGTTTAGAGACCAATTTGACACAACAGGCATAGTTCAAATCTAAATATGTACTTTTTTCTAAAAACACAAAGGGAAAATCAAATGGAGATATCAGAAGTGAGAATGCTGATATGAGTAACGAGAAATCCTGTGAAAAACAGGGCCGAAAGGAAAGAAAATAATCATGCGAGATAGTCTATAACATTTCTATAGATGATCTGAAATTTCCAAGGGATCCTTGCCCGGAAGAAGAGGAGCAATTGTATAAAACTAATAAGCCATCGATTGATTGGACTAGTTGAATTCGGACATGCACCAACCACAAGATTCCTTGGTTTCTACAAGTGGACGTATGGCGCATGCACACCGCCACGTACGTACGAACATTGATGTGTCACCCCTGCTAGGGTTTCAAATATATATTTTAGGGCTGGAAAATCGCTGCCTAAGCGATACAGAAAATCGTCAATTATTGGTCGATAATCAGCAGGAATCGCCCCAAATTAAATTTTCCAAATTTCAAATCGAGGATCGAAATTCACCGACTTTGTGCTCGACAATATATTGATATCTATCGAAAATCTTTACGGTTTGTTTCATAAAAAAAAGGTCGAATCAACTCTAATCAGAATTGGCTGATTTCAACGTAAAACTGACCAAACCGGCTAGGCCACTATCATACCCTACATCTGTTTTCTGTGGCCTGCCCGCTAGGCCACTGTCATACCCTACCCTACCTATCAATGCGCGCAAACATGACGGTTCTAGATTTGTTTATCCAAGCATCTATAACAAATACTCTAAATTTTTCCATTATAACATTATTTCCTATAATTAAACTCTATCCGCTTTCCCAAATTACTTTACATTTCATATTATACTTAATTTAAAATGTTATTCCTTTTGGCAGATACTCTAACATGGAAAGTCAAATGATCATCAGCATTTCAAAGATGTTCTTTACGGTGGCGTCGTGTCGCGTTGCATGTGCACTTGCGACGCTGGCCCAACGCAACAGTGATTTGGTGACTGCTCCCTGTGCGTGCCTAGTGCAATTATTGCCGCGAACCACGAATGATTATATAGCGGCTGCGTGATGACCACCGAGAGAAACCACCAATAAGCCACGTACCGATTGATGTACGAGCATAGTGGTCAGCGGAGTACACATCACTTTTTTTTTCTTTTCATTCAGCAATTCTTGCACCCGGCACTCGCTAAAACACGTTATATATATATCGGCGTATATCAGTATCGGTTCATATAGATCCAACATATAAAAAGAATAATTGTAATGTCTTTTAAGTGGATGACTTATATGAGCTCATTTTTGCCCATACGCAGTTACCTAGCGACGGAGTTTGAGTCAGATCGTGGATGGACAATGATACGGTGATTTGAACAATTCAGCAATTGTTCGTCTCTTTTTAGTTGCTTTTAGGAGCCGTTTATAAAAGTTCAGCTTTCGACAATTCAATAATGTTGTGTTTAGAAGGGAACCAACATTCAAGCATCTACAACCTACAAGGCTTGACATATTGAAAGAGAGCTTTTCTACCTACGTGCCAACGTGGCTATGTTTTTAATGGCATGGCAATTCTCTCCCTACCTCAACATAATTTGAGCTTGCTTGAGCACGTGCGTATTCGCCAAACACTCCGCACCGACATGCTACTACTTTTCACGTACGGTAAATCAAAGTGAAAAGTAAAAAAAAAAAAAAAGGAGCCTACGCACGCAGGTCACTGTTTCATCTTGAGTCATCGATCACACGTACCAGCAGTGGAGCCACGCACGAGCTTGAGTGGATTATTCTTCGCGTAGAGTTTTCCCTTCCCCTTTTGCTATTTCATTGGTTGCGCCCGGGAAATAAACAAACTCTCATGCTCTGTGCATCTTGTTTTTCTTTAATTATTTCATTATACTTGTTTGAGACCATTTGGTTATCTTTTTAACCGCTTTGACTTTTGATATTGATTTTTCAAAATCTCAAAGTTACGGCATAAACATTCTCAAATCTAACTTTTATTATGAATTTCACATTTTCAAAACCAATAGTCAAAGTAGTCAATATTTAGTTTTAATAAATAATTGGATAATTTCGACGACGCCGCAGAACACACTCTGAAAGATATGTTTTGGAGACCATCAGATCCATAGTCTCTCCCTTATGCAAAACCATGCATCCAAAGATACGCGTATGTATATATATATGCCCACTAGTTTTTTTTCCTTTGCATTTAGGGAGAACACCGATCAATCCAATCTAATGAAGGTACTAGCTACGGGTTTCTACCTTGCTCGTAACCTAAAAAATCAATTTGCACCGCGCATGACACACTCACTCATCTAGCTGACGTAGCCACTCATTCGGAGCCATACACATCGGCTCATTTTATTTAAAGGAAATACCCAGCATTCGAGCGTATACAAATTTTAAAGCATATCAAATGATAGGACAGAACCAAAGAAATCCTTCCTTTTACAATAGTAAAATCCGTGCATGATCTTTCACCAAGCTTCAAGAGGGGTTGTGGCTGAGTCCTCACCGGATCTAAGAAAGAAACTGACCAGGAGTTAGAGGGAGAAAATGAGTAGAATCTACTTGGAACATACCCCGTGTATGTATGAAAACATTTGTTTTGTTCTTATAAAATATCCGCTTTGCTTTGCTGAAACATGATGTTTGCTCTTCTGAAACATGATGTTTCATCGGTACTTTATATTTCATTAGTATTCCGACCATGTTTCCTTCATGTTTCACTATTATTGTGTCCATGTTTCATCAGTTCTTCTTGCATGTTTCATCAATATTTCATCTATGTTTCAATGCTTGTTTCTAGCGTGAATATCGCTCGTTTGGTTTGAAACATCCTTAAATAATTACTGAAACATCCGTTATAAACATGCAAAACAATGTTTCACAGGTTGACGCAAAATGTTTCGACAGTAATTAAGCTTTGTTTTTATAGTTTATTGCTCATGTTTGAAAAAATGGTCCATTTTTTTCTACAGATCACACGTCAGATCTATAGACTCTCCCTTATGCAAAACCATGCATCCAAAGATACGTGTATGCGTATATGCCCACTGGTTCTTTTTCCTCCTCTGCACTTATTGAGAACACTGAACAATCCAATCTAACGAAGGTACTAGCTACAGGTTTTTACGGACGCATATCCTCTGACATACGTCAGAGTGACTTTGGATCACTAATATGTAGGTATGTCAGAAGATACACAATCGGTTTCTACCTAGCTAGTACCTAAAAAGTCAATTTGCGTATGTAGCCCACTCATGCGGAGCATACACATCGGCTCATTTCATTTAAAGGAGATACCCTGCATTCGAGGTACACAAATCTTAAAGTACCTCAAACAATACCGACAACAGAACCAAAGAAATCCTTCCTTTTACAATCGTAAAATCCGTGCATGATCAGCGAGCATTTCGAGCTTTTAATTTACATACCGATAAGTACGGCCCAGTCAGCACGCTCACGTTCGTATTCACCACGTATACTACTACTACTTCACGTACGGCAAAACGAAAGGAGAAAAATGGAAGCGAAAAGGAAAGAAAAAATCAGCGAGTCCACGCAGGTGAGCTGGCCTGGCCCCGGCCAGACGCCAGCCTGTCCTGCTCCCCCTCACCAAGCAACACGACAAACCCCTTCCTCTCCCCTATATAAAGCCTCCCGCCTCCACCTCAGTCCCCATCCTCTCCTCTCCTCTGCTTCCCCCACGCACACGCGGCGGCGCCAAAAGCCTCAAACCAAATCGGGCAAGTCACTCGAGCGCGGAGAAACGTACGATACAATGGGGCTCTGCCTGTCGAGCGGCGCGGCGGTGGCCGAGGGGATGGCGGCGGCGACGGCGATGGTGGTGCTGCCCACGGGGGAGCTGCGGGAGTACCCGGGGTCCGCCACGGCGGAGCGGGTGCTGGAGGACTGCGCGCATGGGGAGCACGGGTGGTTCCTCTGCGACGCCGACGCGATGGGCTTCGAGGGGCCCGTGGCGGCCGTGGCCGGCGCCGAGGGGCTCCGCGCGGGGCAGATCTACTTCGTGCTCCCCGCCGAGGTGCGCCGGCATGGGCTCCGCCGCGAGGAGGTCGCCGCGCTCGCGGTCAGGGCGTCGGCGGCGCTCGTCAAGGCCGGCTCCGCCGGCGGCCGGAGGAGGCGAGGCGCGGTGGCGCCGCTCGTGTTCCCCCCGCCGGAGGAGGCGGAGCACGCCGTTGTTCACAAGGCCGCCGCTGCTCCGGCGCGCAAGGGCTCGATGAGGCGGCAGCAGTCGCGGTTCGCGCCAGATTTGAGCGCCATTCCCGAATGCTACGCCAGTGAGTGAGCGAATGGGAATCCATGGAGACAAAGAACAAATTTTTGGGGGAATTTCCAGTCTGCCAAGCTGGAACCTGGACGCATCCCGAGCATTCTGGAATGAGGACGCGAACAATGACTCATGCACGCGGTCAGCCGCCGGGTTCCGATCGAGCACACGGCGGATCGAGGATGATCATTTCTGATGGGGAGATCAACGCCTGCTCTCTACTGTAATCTGTAGGAATTTTGTTTTTTTGGGACAAAAATCTGTAGGAATTTTGTTGGTGTCACCTGAGCTGGTGTTTCGGGAATGACAGGATGGAGATCACAAAATGTGAATAGAAATTCTCCGGATCTTTGATTTTGCCCAGACACTCGTCCACCTTACGTATCCGTGCGGTGTCGCCTTAAATCTTCGAACTTTCGTTCCGATTCCAATTACTTGAGAATGCAAATCAAAAACCGATGCGATGCGATGCCACCTGCATTCACTTGTTGGTGCTGCTGCTGCTGCTTGAGACGAGAGGTTTCCGACGGCTCGTGTGTACTCGCCGGTCGCTGTTGCTGCATCCAGCTGAAAGCAACGCCGTGCCGGATGGGAACTGCAAGAAAGGAAAGCTAAGCTAAAGGTTTTGGCACCTCAAGGTCAACTTTCTCAGCTCCATCAGCGCATTGAATACAGCCCATGCCTTTAGCCTGGCTGCGGCGGACAGACAACGCTGCCTGCCGGCACCGCGCGCTATCACTAGCTCCCAGACGTCGTCGGCGTCAAGAGCCGACGCAACCAACCTCTCTACCTCCTTCCAATGCGGCGCAGAACGAAACCTCCAAGAAACTCTGCCTTGTTCGATGGATTCCAGCAGCAGCATCTAAGCTGTTGCATTGCAGCATGCAGATTGCCCGACACATCGAGTCCAGCGAGGAGCAGGGTAGCAGACATCGAGCTAATTCCTCGACAGGATCGTCTTCCCTTCAGATCAAAACATTCAGTATCTGGTGTATTCTCTCTTGTTTAAGCAGGCCGGCGACGCGTGCTGGACTCAGATTCGCTCTACAGACTAAACTTGCGGCCCGGCCTGCCCTTTCCTGGTAATGGTATAAACATTCAGCACCTGGAACATCAAAAGTATTATTTGTGCCTCAGCCAATCACCAACTACCAGATGACCAAGTATGGACAGAGTACTTTTCTAAAAAAAAAGTATGGACAGAGTACAAGACCCAAAGGAGCAGCAAAAATATGTAATGAAACCACCGATTTATTGAGCAGCATATCAGTGGTGTCCACCACGACGGTAATGAAGTAATGAACAAGGAGCTACTTAGTAAGGGTATAATAATATACAAGATTGAACATGTCGATAGCCATGCTCAGTGCGTTGAAAGAAAGGTCCCAGCACAACATTTTACAAAATAACTCGGTGGTCATAGTTCCTACAGAACCTCATGAACTAGCTAGATCCTAACATTCACAGAAGCCTGCTTCAGATTCAACCAAAGCCATAGCTTGCATTGGGAGAGGCAAGGTTGGTGTCAAAGGGTATCTCAACTCTTTCCTTCACAACACAGTGAGCCCTACCATCTTCAAGTACCATTACTTTCCCAGGAGGGCATTGGAGAGTGGTGTGCTCTTCTCTGCTGGTTGCCTCCTTACGGAACAACCCAGTGATTTCCAATTTGATGCCATTTCTTGCTATCACAGGCTTATAACCAGCAGCATTCATGATAGATACAGCGCCTACTACCATGACTGCCGTTTTAGCCATCCATCCAATAAAAGATATGATTCCTCCCCGTGAATTACAGTTTGATGTGCTACTGTTTCTGTTTTCCAGCCCATTCGTTCTTGTCCCATCTTGAGTCAGACTATCTGAATCCAATCCGTTGAGCAAGCACTTAGAATTGGACACGTAATTTGGAGGGTACAGATCATCAAGCACAAACGAATTTGTCACATGGCTTGAGTAAGGGGGTAGGATGAGACCATCATCATGATCAATTTTCTCACCGGCAAAGGCAGCAGCCTCATGGATTACCTCACAGTCCTGTCCTTTGTATTCTTTCAGCTTGTTAAGTAGGAACCTTCGACTACGATCAATCTGGCCCAAAATGGTTTCTCGTTCATATCTTTGTTGGTGTTGGAGGTCCTGACAGTGGCATTAACATGTTAAGTCATTTAATTTGGGAAAAATATATATCAATGATACAAAGTAACCTTTTCTTTAGCATACTAACCTAAAAATTTAGTCCTAACAATTTAATGTGGTAAAAAAGAAGAGAGCATCTTTCAAACACAGATGGTCAAAGTAACCAAAAAAAAAAAAAACTACGCAAACACATGGGGGTAATACAATACCAAAATATAAAGAGAAAGCGCATATACACTTGTTGGGTAAAAAGGGCCAAAGGTAAAAGTAGCTTGGGGAGATCAGCAGCATTTAAACTATTACAGCGGAAGCTATTATAGTTTCTTCAGCAATTCACTAACACCAGCAATAATAGTTGATGTTTTTGACATGTTTCCATCATACAAAGTATCATATTTAAGTATCCATGCCGTGCTACAAAGCAAGTCAAGGGGATTCAAGCAGCAGGATAGTGAGCAACACTTAGCTGAATTTTACAGTTTAGCTGCAACCAAGGTGGAAATATGTCATCTCAACAAATTATTGCATATCTTAGCAGATGCACTGTTATCTGCTAACCACATGACAGGTCCAAAATAGAAAATTTCCAGCTCGTGCAAATTGGTATGTTCTGCTGCTTCCTATAAGCTAAGGGACGACAACTTTGTTCACTCTGCACACTCTACATGTTTACTCCAGAATATTAAGTTCCGTACATATATTGCAATAGAAATTAATTGCCAAAGACGTGTCAATACAAGGACTGCACATTTCCTGTTGTCAATACAGTAATGCCCTCACCTATTGTTTGCTTTTGTGCATCCATTACTCCATTTCTAGTTTTCTACCAATATCTGTACCAATAACTAGTAAACCAGAATCCAGATGGAACCAAAAAAAATATATATTTTACAATCACCCTGAGTGAGTGGTAGTATAAACATATTGAAGCATCTATCTTTCCCTCTCTCTCACTCTGTAACATTGCGTTATGAGATCCTAGATTTACCAAGGGCAGAAGGACAGAGCAGCATTAAATCCAATGAGATGAGACTTCCCAGAGGCAAGAATTGGACCTGCAGGGAGGCGAGCTGCCGCTCCAGCGACTCCAGCGCGTCGCTGATGCCGGCCAGGCTCTCCACATCTTCCTCCTCGTCGTCGCCACTATCATCCTCCTCCCCGGCGCCCAGCCGCTTCACCACCGCCTCGGCGTCGGCATGCGGCTGGGGGCCCGCCGCGGCGACGCAGGCGGAGATCCTGGAGCGGAGGTCCGACGCGCGGGCCAGGACGAGGCCTATCTCCTCCCCTTCCATGGCCGCCGCCGCCGCTGCCGCCGCGGGGCAGAACCCTAGCTAAACCCCCGACCCCGACCACTAGCAGCAGCCACCACTGGGCGTGGTCAGCCTGCTCCGCCTTCCTCTAGGCGCTTCGCGTTCGTTCGTGGCTGTGGAGAGACCGAGGAGGCGTATCCAAAGCTCGTGAATTGCATTTGCCTGCAGGTGGGGCACATGCGATCTCAACCGTCCGATCTGCTGAGCTTTTAGCTGGGCTTGGGCCTGTCCAGGTACAAGTGTTAGGGTGGGCTGGGCCATGTCATGCACACTCCCAAATTATTTCCTTCTTTTCTCTTGTCTACTCGACTACTCTACTACCTGCATCTGCCTTTAATCTTCGAGATGAAGCACAAGCTCGTGATGACAATATGTTTCCGTTTTCACCGTAAAGATTAAAGGGACTGGTTAATGGCCAGTCGACCAAAAAAGGAATTGGATTTCAGTTGATTTTCTTAGTTAAATTTAAATCTAAGGGTCTAGATCTTGCCATTTTATTTCTATGCATATAAAATCCCTCCTCCCTTGCAAAAACCCTAAAATCCATCTCCTCGCTTCCTTCTCTCTACCCCTCCACCGCCACCACACCTTGGCTTTCCAAGGCGCCACCGTCGGTGGTCATCGAAGATCCTTCTCCCGTTGGCGCATGATTCCTCCTCCACCGGTTCTGCCTCCCCTTCGGCGGTGGTCATGTCTTCTTCCTCAGCTTTTGGTGAGTGTTTTGCGCCGCCCTCCTTCCTCGTCTTTGATGGCTTCCACAGTCGAATGCGCCTCCACCATCCACCGTCTCAGAATGACCCTCGTCTCCTCATTGATCTGTCTTCCCACTGCCCTCTACCAATCCCGTGGCCAAGGCGATGCCACCACCGTGTCCATCAGCCTGGCCTCCCAACGTACCAAGGAGGGGTACCGTGCGGTGAATTCTAGACGCTCTAACTTGACAGCGCACAAGAGGACAGCGACAACGATGCACCAGCGGAAGGAGGAGTCAGCTTTGAGTCGATCGACTTATGAAAGATTGAAATCATCTTTTTCTCCTCTATTTTTCTCTTTATCTACAAAAGAAAAATCAATTCTCTTTACAGAGAAAGCAGATTACACACATTGACACAGCAAAACAGCCCTGCTATGCCTAGATAGATAAGTAATTAGTATAATGCTACGGCCAAATCATCTGTCGACACACTAATAATAATCTTCATGATCTCGGGTTAATTCAACTCAGTTGAGGTGAGGGAAGGCGAGGTCCCTGGCGAGCAGGTAGCGGAAGCTCTGCCTGTAGGGCACCCACTCCAGCACCTTGCCGCCCCTGCCGCCGCCCGGCTGCGCCGCCCGGCACCGCTGCACCGCCGCCCTCAGGCTTTCCGGCACGCACCGCTGCACCGCCTCCAGCAGCCGCTCCGGCGACAGCTTCACGTCCCTGGCGTACGCCTCCACCAGCTTCGGCAGCAGCACCCGCTGCTCCCTCCACACTCCCACCGTCGCGCGGATGTACTCCTCCTTCCCCGCCTCCAGCTGCTGGAACAGCCGCTTCGGCGTGTACACCCTCACCTGCAGAGAACGAAGAAAGAAATCAGCAATGATGTACATGTCGAGTACTTTGATGAACATGCAAATTTGCATGCAGCAACATTCCATCCATGGTACGTTGGTACATGCTCCACTGTCCATAGTTACCGAGGAGCCGAAAGGGAGATACTTGTCTAGTTTCTTTCATCATTGTGTCATGTCAGGGCTTACGATGGCTTTATCACTTTCAGAAACATTCCCTACTCTACTTGGATTGCATGGTTTGGAGTCCCCAAAAACCACTCATATCGAATTAGTATGTGATGTGCAATGTATGGTTTGGTAAGCTCATGTTCCATCATCAAGGGTAAAAAAAGATGAGGCAGCCGTGTTCTTACCGCGGGATCGGAATGGCTTCCTGAACAAAGCGCAAAGCGCAAAAGAGGCTCTGGTTGATGAATGGCAAAGGCTTGCCATTCGCTCCCGGCTTTGCTCGCTTTGCTTTTCTTGATCCTTGGGTGGAGCAAAGTCCTCAGCCACTGCTCGCGTTAAAAGGATCAAACATGTAAGAATTTGCCCTCTAGACGTGCATCTAATCAAGTATGTAGGAGCATTGCAGTACTCTTCAGTAGGTTCTTGACCGAATGATGCAGCCATGCTACATACCTGTCCAGGACAGTGTGTGCTGCATCCAAGAACCAGCCCCTGGATGACTGCTGCATTGATGGTGCGCCCGGCAATCTTGCATTCGGCCTGGGGAGGAAACATTGTGTCAGTGTCATCTCTCAAAGAAATTTCTTTATCCTCTTCGAGGCGGTTTGGATGATTCTACTGAGAGTAAGGTCCCACTTTACCTTGACAAGCAGTGATGTCCTCTTCAGATGGTTCTGTGGGATGCCATACTTCAGGTAAGCCTGTGGAAATTGGCGCCAAGGGTCATTCAGTGAAACCAGTTTGGTTTCAAAATAATTCAGTGAACTAGTTTTGTTTCAGAAAAATTCAGTGAAACTAGTATGCACAAGAGTGAAATTTGTAACTACTAGTACAGATTTATATAAAGTGGGGAAGCATTACATGCATCAAAGATGCATTGTGTATGTTGATCCAGAAAGCGAGCTTCTCTTCGTTCGTCATCCTCCTGAGATCGACGGTCTCCAACCGATAAAGAATCAACCTGAAACACCAACTTTTCAGGTAAGGCACTAGAGATACTACAGCGCTGAACTGAAAAATAGACCATTTTTTAATGCAGTTGAGAGTAGAACAACTGTAAGAACAACTCACCTGTAAGTTTGGAGTAAATCTTCGACTTCTCTTAGCCTTCGATGGTCATGGGAAATCGACGGAACCTCAACCATCGTGTTGTATGGCCCACTGAATTCCTTCAACCCCTCGACATGGAACGGGTTGATCAGCCGGGAGTCTAGAGTTGCTTCTCTCTTGCAATTGGGACTCCACATGTCCCCAAGATACTGTGGGGAAACCACACTTGTTGAGGACAATGATGATGTTGGCGACGAGGATGCGCGGTGGTGAACTAGAGGTGGATCTGCAAGCTTGCAGTATACCCCTGCCATGCACCTGACCATCTCCTCTGAAAGGTTATTGGGAGTTTCAGGGATGTGATCGGCTACATTTGTCCCCAGATAATCAGCTAAGCTTACAACTCCTGATGTAGCTGCATCTCCTTCCTGCTCACATTCATAACAAATGAACTTAGAATTCATATCTGTTTGTAAAACTAGTAGAAACAAGCTATATTTCAACGAGGATAAAATTAAGTTATTTTCAAAAATCGTACATGTTCAAATTCAGCATATATTTCTGCATGCCATTTTATCATGGCTCTGTTCAATATACTGTAGCATCATTTCATTACAACCACAGCACGTTATATATTTCTGTAATAGAAAAACTGAAATGATTTAAGAAAATCTTGAATTACCAAATATTTAAAGATCAAATAGTCACCTCCAAGAATGAGAAAGGTTGAGAGTGGCACGAGCGAAGAGCCCTCGCGAGGCTCGCCTCTGAGGGAGATATCCTAGATGAACACACCCCTCGGAACGACAGCGCAGACTGACTGCGAAGACCATGATCAGAATCCATTGTCTTCCTGGGGCATGTCGTCAGAGAGCAATCCTCCACTGTGCCATTCCTCTTCTTACTAGCGGGAGGGCAGCTGTGATGGAGCGTTGCATCACCCCCTCTCCTGATAGAAGCTTTCGCCTTCGGCGTCTCACCGATCTGCGCAGACCGTGAGCTCACCGACAGCTTTGGTGCCTCCTGGTGAGCATCTGAAGATGGCAATGTGGGTGGTGCTTGCTCAAATGCTTTCCTGTACAATGTCAGGAGATACTGCTCCAAGTGCTTAATCTCTAGCTCCAATGTGGCAACCTCCCTTATCAGTTCATTAGCAGGCTGAAACATCGGTATGATCAGATTAAAAAAAATCAGATGAATGGATCAAATTGAACTAAATATTTTCAGGAAAAGGTGGCACCTTCAGCATTGGGCTCTCATAGGAGACGATAACTGGAGCAGGATTAGGCCCCAATGCTTTCTCCAGCGCGCCACGCACCACCTGCTGATCCTTCAGGTGCCTCTCCAGTTGCTGAATCTGCATCAGAGCATCACGTTAGACCAAAATGCTGGGAATTCTGAATCCAAAAATGGGAAGAACTTGTAATCCTTGTAAGGTTTAGGATTTGATTTCTTCTGTCAACCCCACAAAAAGGTACTAGAAGGAACTGTTCTAAATACTAGTACAGGAATAACAATATTGTAATCGATGAACAGCAGATTTCTAGCACTTGCCTCTTTTCTCAAGGAGTTTTGAGCCTCACTCCTGGGACGAATTCCCTTCTTGGTTTCACTCTGCGGATGAGAGTTTGAGTTTCTACCACTCTGGAAGGAACAAAACTGAATTTGCTCAAAATTTACGGAAACCAGTGCCATAAGGAATTTTATACAGAGAAGCACAAGAAAGAAAGAACTTACCAACTTAGGTGTATTACATGCTTTCTGCGAAGAACGCAATGCGTCTTTAGCATTTTTATCCTCGAAATCACTGTCATTCCACAAACCACAAAATTTTCCGGTGAGCATTTCTAACTTCTAAGCACCAACAACATATCCCAAAAACAAAGAAATTTGCTGAAGCAAGCTGGTATATCCAACCTCTTGGAACGCTTGTGCCTTGCTGAGGCATTGGAAGGCTTCAGTGGTTTGGAAAAGGATCTCTGCCCTTTCTTCTCCAGCGTCTCCATCTCTATTCTTCACACACTTTTTGAAACCAATTAAGAACTGAAAGCAACATAGAAAACCAAACCATAGCACTGAGAAACGATGATCAAGAGTCAAGCTTGCGCTTGGACAAATTGGGAAGATAAACATTTAGAGAAGAACACAACAGAACTTACACAATTAGCAGGTGCTCAGAATTGAGGGCTCCAGCAGAAAAGTAGGGAGCGAGAGAGGAGAGAGGTAGAGAGGGAGGGAGAGTTTTTTTTCCCAATGATTCAAGTGAGCAGAATGGTGCCTTCAGAAATCAGAAGACAGAAGCCACAATAGACTCCAAGAAGCCTTTCCCTGTGCATGTACATAGCCACCAGTGCCAATGTGCCATCTACCACCACCACCAACTCCTTAGGTCAAAGAGCTAAGTGGACATTTTGCAAAGGGAAATGCCTCTTTTTACTGCATCTTCAACTGCAGAAACCCTCAATGAGTCACACACAACAGCAACCACCACTGGCCTGATTGTGTGTGTGCGCCCCTGCAGAAAGGCATTGACCAGGACACCTATAAAAAACGCCACATACAGATTTGAGCTTTTACACTGCTTCCTTGTTGTGAGTAGACAAGTATAGTACTGTAGATGATACACTAACCACTGCACCTTTTTGCCTAGGTCAGAAAATTTAGTCCTGCCAAGACAAAGTTTTTGTTCCACGGCAATGGAAAACAAGGAAAGGTGCAACTTTTTAAACTTGTGCTTGGTTATTTGTATGTTATTAATTATCTCTACCCTGACCTGGATATGATAGTAGTTTCAGGTACTGTGAGAGACTGGTAAGAAAACTGTAGCAATAGATTAATGGAAGATTATTGTCTCCTCCTGCTAATAGAGCCAAGGCTTCCTGACAAATGCCAACGCAAACGTTAGAATTAGCCTGTTGCCTGCCAAACTATTGTGCAAGATTTCAACTATATAATAGTGGTTTGGGACTGAATGGGCACATGAAGCAATAGAAAATTAGGCAAGGCACCCATTAAGTAGTATATTAGAATCATGTCTGTCCTTAATACTGGTATAGTGCACACAGTTTATCTGGTAGGTTTGGAGATGTGACAGCAAGAAGACCTCATTCAAAATCCCTGAACTATTTTCTTTCCTTTTCACATGGAAATCTTTGTGGCATTGATGGACAAGTGAACAAGAGGAAATGAATGCAGGAGATATGCTACATTGTTTATAATAACTCACAGTGATAGGATCTTTGACTGGCGCTTAGTGAGTAGGCAAACCACCATAACTTCAGAATTTTGCTGGTTTGCTCTGTGGAATGTATCTTCACATGAGGACTGAAAGCAGCAGCTAATTCCACTGATAAATGCACTGCATGTCTTACAATTTTGGAGAATATTAATGTTTGAATTTAAAACTATGTATTTATGTTGCCAATATTAATTAATTAATGAATTAAATATGTATATCCCCAAGATACTACCCCAATATTATACTAGTAATTTATGGGTGAAAGCCTCCATCTAGAACTGTTAAAAAAAGGATTTCACAATATGAAAACGGTAGACCCTACACTATACAAGAGAACCAGTCATGACAGACAAGACCGTGTTTTGTCCTAAGAATGTTTAAACCTTCCACAGGTGCATAAAACTAAAAGAATGGAAGGAAAAGTGCAGGGGTGGCCTCAAAAGTGATGAAAGTGGGGATAAAAGGAGGATGTGGCTGTGCCCCAAGGAAAACAAACCTTGCTCTGTTGGGTGCTTCCTCTTGTTTTGGACTAAGAACCACTAAGTACTCACTAGTACTCTCTCCTACTCTTCTCAAAAGAAAGCCCCAACACAACTAAGTACTTGTCCTCTGCCATGGGAGAGCTTCTTGCTTGTCACTTGCCACAAGAATAATTCTTGTTGTGGAATGTTGTCTCTGCCTGTCTCATTTGCATTAGGCGTGGGGCTCTTTGTATTTCAGGCATGCATGGTTAAGTCGATAAGACAGGTAGGCTTAAAAAGTGAGGAGGCAAAAGGAGAAAAAAAAAGGATGAAAAAAGGAAGAACTAGTCTAGTGAAGTAATTTTGGCTATGCCTGGCCCCTTGTCCTAGCCTGATCGTACTAAGTTTAGCCTATCAAGTCTGATTCGACATGTCTGACTGCATATGGCTAAGATTAACTAATCATCTCAACCAATTCATAACCCAAGCATGTTGATGTTGATCACATACAAATTTGACATGATATATATTGTGTTTGTGTCCTGTTAAATTTCGCTATATCTATTTTTCAACAAGTATTAAATGTCGTGAGGACCATAAATTAAAAAAAAAAAGATAAGATCCGGCGGGGCTTCCTCCAGCGTGGTGAGGAGTCCGCACATGGCGGCTACTCCCCAGTCAACTGGGCATCTATCGCCCAAAGCAACTCGAGGGTCTAGGAGTCTTCGACTTGCAAAAATTCAGCAGGGCCCTATGCCTACGCTGGCTATGGCACGAGTGGAAGTCCCCTTGAAAGTCCTGGATAGGATTAGTGCTGCGATGCGATGAGACGGACAGATCTCTCTTTAGGCTTGCCACCACAATCACAATTGGGGACGGCAATAAATTAGACTTCTGGCAAGACCGTTGGCTACAGAGCACAACACCATGCAACATAACTCCCAACTTGTATTGATAACCAAGGTAAGCACCGCACAGTCGCTAGTATGATGCCTAATAATATATGGATCCACTCAATACGCCACCTTAACTGCCCCTTGCAACTCTAGAAATTTCTTCAGCTCTAGCAGCCTTTACAACAAATTCAACTTGACCCCAACAATGGCGATGACATCCCCTAGTTAGCATCAAGCACTAGATCCTACTCATCAAAATCTGTCTATCTTCTTCAATTTTCTGGTAGCATCTCTTCGCCTTCTGCACACCCATTTGGAAGGCCGGACCGAACATAAGTGCAAGTAATTCGCTTGGACCCTTGTTCACGGCAGAATTCACATGGCAGACGTCTCGTCAGAAAAGTTTGGCCACACACAACCTCCTACCTTCTTTGTGACACTTCTCCAGAAACCATTGTCCACTTCTGTGTGCATTGTCCTTTCTCAAAGGAGGTGTCAAGCGTGATGCTATAACCACATTCAGCGACGCTTTCCTAGGGATACACCCACCACTCCTTTCACAAATAGTGGATCCAGACTCTTCCATCACACCAAAGGAAGCCAAAAGGGTGTTCAACGTTATGGTGATCTCCATGGTCTGAAATATCTAGAAGGAAAGGAATCTCACCTTCTAGCAAACTTTCCCCTATCCAGATTGTCACTACAATTAAGGAGGACATCCTCCTGCGGGGTCCCCCTCTTTATCTCCTGTAAATATTGTACAATTATTCCTATTAAATGTAATGGCAGTGCTCTGCCTGTTGCTAAAAAAATTGTAGATGTGGATATATGCTTTTTCCAAATTAAAACATATTGAAATAGATGCGATTAGATCAACAGAATAGAACAATTATTCCAGTTAGCATCCATGTTACTGGTTTATGTCCATTGGCATCACAGTGTCCTCTGATTGTCTCAATGATTATGAGATGATGTGAAATAAATATTTATTTGCCCAACAACTACAGGAAGACAACAAGATGGACAGACAGGAAGACAGCCGGACACACACTCCAGTCTGATGAGGCAGCGAAGCTTGGAATCTGAACAACTATACATTTTCCATTGTCAAATCTCACATAAATCTTCTTCAGATCTGAGGTTATATATCTAGGTTCAAGATGCTAAGCAATCCTTAATTTTGCAGGAGACTCTAATTAAACTATTGGCTTAAGAGTTCAGGGATTACCAAAAGAAAGAAGATGCAGCAAATTTAAAAGACTCACTCACATTTAAGCAATCAATGTTCGAGCATTGCAATGTTACTTGACTCCATGTAAAAGAGATTCCTATGTGCACACTCTGCTTGATACAGCTTGATCTTATAAAAATGTACCTAGCTACGTCCAAGTGTGCAATGTTTAGTCCCTCCAAGGTCTTCCCTCTAGGTTATTGCACCGTTTTCTTCTTGTTTATTTGAAGGTCAAAAGACAGGAGAATCCAATGTCTTCTCCCAAAGTCCACACTGACGCTGCATAAGCAAGTTGCCAATAGCCTCCAGTTAATTACTATTCCAACTCTTATTATACTACATATCTTCTAGAGATAACAATGAAAAGGAGAGGACTTTTGCACTAACTTTTCTCCCCTTTTGAAATGCTAGTTGTTGTGGATGGCTTAAGTCACTAGTGAAGATATACTACTACTCCACCAGTTGGAAATACTATACATAATATTAATTTATAAATATGTACATACTACAAAAGGCGTGTGTTCTCGGGGTTCTATCCCATCCATTCAAGGTTAAGAACGCCCTAATTTTAATGCAAAAAAAGATTTGCCACAAAGTAATCCTAATTCTTGGAAAATAAAACCTTTTTGCACTCAATGCTACACATGAACCATGCAGAAAGATATGCAGACTTGACAGGCCTCCATCAAAAGCACCTCGACTGCCCATACACTCAACTACCCTAATCCTACTTAGTACTTAGCCCAAGTGAATCTTTGTGTGTGTACAACATTATAATCTTAGCTACCTACAAACTCTGTCACATATGATTTTTGCTAACACGAAAAAGAAAAGAAGATAAAAGAGTGTTGTTGTCTCTAGGTGAAGAAATAGATATGTAGACATCATTTACACTACTTGTATGAGTTTGTTGTCTGCAATAAACACTTTTTAACTAAAAGATTTTGGGCTCTAAAAAAATAAAAGATTTTGAAATCTCTTAGAAATAAACTTTTTTTTAAAAAAATGTAGAAGTTGATATATTTTAATCTTGTCTTACGTATATCTGAGTGACCATGCTTTACTATAAATAAAAAAACTATGTTACATCTAATCACATCATGATTTGCGTGATTGTCCCATAGACTCAGTTTTGTTTCCACGCTCGATCCCATTACTCCTCTGCATAGAAATGCTGATCAAAAGCAGTAAAGTCGCGAATTGGTGATGCCTTGTTCGTGCGGCTCACCATGGATTGTTTTCATGCGTTTATCATGATTTATTTCATCTGCCACATGAATAAGTGGTGTCATATCACGAAATAATTTGGAATCTTGTACATGACATAAAAGACTTTCCATATTTTATTTATGTGATCTCACCCATGATCAAAAGTTTTTAAAATAATAAACCACTAAAATAAGAAAGCAGTACAAATCAATCGAAAATATCTCTACAATATCTAGACTGTTGGTCGGAAGGATTGGATAGTCTAGATGAATATATGACGTATTGTTGCCGCCTATGTCCGAACATCTATCTCGCTCCGCTATGTCAAGTCACCTACCACCTTGAAGACATACATGGGTAGGAATAAAAATTTTCCCAAAATACCATCATATCACATGAAAATAATGAAGTAGATCAAATCAAAAGGTTAGATAGGAGCTGAAAACTTCTCAAAAATACTAAGTCACTAAAATATGAAAGTAAAGATTTTATTTAGCATTCCAAAAATATCAGAGGTGACGTTTGGTGACCACCATGTTCTTTTAAGTTTAGTCCATATAAGGAATAAAACCTTGTGCGCTACCGTGTTCAAACTTAATTCCATATCTGCCATCATTTAGTGGCATCTCGCTTCTATGCTATTGCATTTGCTATTTATCCTCTTCCACGCCATTGTTATCAATGTCCATTAGTTTTTACCATTGCAAACACTCATAATGCCCAAAATACCCCTCCCTTCCTCTTGTTCTTCCCCTTCCCCTTCTCTCTCTCTCTAACTTTCTCATAGCTTGTCTCAACTACCAAGGCCACATCCCTCTCCTCCTCCCCTCCGGCCTCAACCAGCTTGCATGCCTTCCTGGCTTCCTCCTTGACCCCCTCCATCCACAACACGGTGGAGCACGGGCATGGGGAGCACGTGAGCTTGAGGAGGTCGACGGCAACATGATGGGGCTTAGGAAGACCAATGACAACATGGTGGAGCACTGGCATGGGGAGCGGCGAGCTCAGAGAGGCCGAGAACTACATGATGGAGCTTCGACTAGGTCTAGACCTAGCCAAGTTGCTAGGGGGTGGCGACCTTTAGGTTGAGCTCTATGGTGGTGGCAACAACCTCTCTATCCCTCTTCCTCCTTTGCAAGACACAATGCCTCCTTTGCCTTTGGCCGGTTCCTCTCGCCGCTGCTCCATCAGATCGGCTCACCCTTACCAAGACCAGTGTTGCCATCTGCCTCCACATCATGATATTGTGCCCTTGCCCACTGCCACGGTCGCCGCCGTTCGTGCCGCTACGTCGCTCCCTGCCTCACTGTGCCGCTAGGACGCCGAAGCTCTGGCGAGTCGAGCCAGTGCTCCGCCACCCTCCTTTCCCTCTCCATTGCCCTCTCGTTCCCACTGTTAGTAGGGCTCACCCGGCCATCAACAGGGGCAAAGTGGCACGGCTCATTGCTGGAAAACGGTCAACAATGGTATACATAGCAGTATTATAGTCATTGCGATGACAATAAGGGAGATACGACTAAGCGATGACACGTAAGACACCGTCCAACTCTACAATGGGATATAAAAATTTACCCTAATTATAATGATATAGCTGAGGCAAACTGATGAGAGTGTCTCTGCCGTACGTACCCACCTTATTGGCACGCTGGTATTAACTCTTAACCAAATGAAGTAAATAAGCATTAGTCACCGGGAGTCGTGCACCTCTGTTGGCATGCATGCACGCACGTAAAAGCAGAAAAAGGGCCAATGATACGTGCGCCCAAACTTTTGTTTGTACGCACCCACACGCCGCACACATCAAAAAAAAACACAAAGCGCAAAAAAATCAAAACGAAAGGCCCATGCAACAAAAGCCGAAAGGGATCAAGACGCTCAAAAGGGCGAATTAAAGGAAGAAGAGAAGGGTTGAATTCAATACACTGCAGCACACACGGCAGACAGGAAAGGAAAATTTTTGCAAAAAGGCAAAAAGAAGAAGCAATGTGAGTGCGAAAAAAAGCCCGTTTTTCTTTTCACCAAAAGATGAGACATATATACTTCAATATTAGCAGGCGAGCTAGGGTTGCATGCAGAGATTTGAAAAACTTGGATTGTCAGGTCAGTGCACGCTGGGTTGCACGCCCACCAACAAAATCGATGAATATATATATGAAACCAAATGTGCGTGGGCTAATTAAGCATGAGAGAGCCAATTTATGGCTTATTTGAGAGAGGTTTTACCACATGTGTATTCACTTCAATGCATGTTAGGGACCATGGGTTTCCGTTCTAAGAGCATCTCCAGCAATAGCCCCTAAAACAGGGTCCCTACTTTTGATTTGGGGGCTGCCCCTATATTTTGGGCCTCTGATTTTGTCTTCAACTTTAGCAGTTAGCCCCTAAATCTCAGCCCCTATTTGCTTATGACATGTGGGACCGGCTTGTCAATGACTCTTTGTTTTATTTTCAATATCATTTTATTTTCTTTCTTCTTTTTCCCCTTTTCTCCTCCCTCATCTCTTCTAGCGAGATAGAGGGCGGCGGCAGCGGCGAGGCGGCGGCAGCGGTGGCGACAGCGGCAGGCGGCAGCGGTGTCGGATCTGGCGAGGCGGCGGCGGCGAGCGATGGCGGCATCGAATCTGGCGGCGACAAGCGGAAGCGGCGGCAGCAGAGCTGGAAAAGACGGCGGCGGTAGAAAGAGACAACGGCGGCGGCGGCGGCAAGCGGCAGTGACGGCGGGCGGCGACGGCGGCGGCCCAGATCTGGCGAGGCGAGGAGGGCGGCGAGAAGGCGTCGAGGAACGGGGGAAGAGGAGGAGGCGAAGCGCGGCGGAGGCGGTGGGCGGCGGCGGCAATGAGCGGGGAGGCGGCAGCGGACTCATGAGTCTGTGGGAGGAAAACACCCCCAATAGAAAAGTAGGGGCCCCCTCAAGACCCCTAGGAATTGGGGCTGAAGGGTGAGATTTGGGGGCTCCTTATTTTAGGGGCTTGAGTAGGGGTCCTGCTGGAGTGCATTTTTTGACCATAACCCTTTTTTTTGGTTTAGGGCTTGAATAGGGGTTCTGCTGGAGATGCTCTAAGATCATTGTGCTGCTCCACTCCCTTTCTCATGTATTTTTACAAAAATCCTCATTTCTTACTTTGAATTCTTGAATTTTTGCTTGAAGTCCATCTCTCTCTCTCTCCATGCCACCTCCCACCAGCCCAACCATAGCGCCACTGTTACCTACACCAACACTCTAAGCATGCACCGTGTCTTGACCATGCCTGAGTACCTTTGTCCGCCTTCGCAGTGACATGATGGTCAATCCAGGAAGAAAGAAGAGGGATTTGATCATGCGAGAATTTGAAGGGACTATTCTTTTGCATGAAAAAAAAATGAGAGATGGAGCGGGAAATTGAATAAGTACATGGTTTTGATTTATCTTTTTTTTTTTCTAGAAAATGGGCTTTATTGGACTGTGTCATGGCAGACCACAGTTGCAGTCGGTGTAGAAGCACTGATCTTGCTTTACTAGCTTGTCTTCAGTTTTGTTGCAAGTTACAGAATGGTTGGTGATATAAGTGTCTAGAGAGTCAAAAGTCAGGCATGTTCTTGTGTCTTTCTTTTAAAGTAAAGGCGTTTGGAAATGGGCTTTAATTTGCAAGTACTAATGTAAGTTTAATGCTAACCTTATATGAGGATTGTTTAATCATTGTGCATCGAAATGGGGCTGGCGAGGCCGAGGCCACCGCGCAACGTTGGCCCCAAATCATGCTACAGGGATGGGGTCAGCGAGGCTCCGCCCCAAATCCACCCCCGTATGTGAGGAAAGGAGCCCTACGCCGCACTCTCCTTGTGTAGGAAACATCGCGTTCTCACGCACATGCCAGGAAGGAGGCAAGCGACGAACCAGCGATTCAGCCAGCAAGGCAACACCGGGGCAGTGTGCTGCGGGGTCCCCAGTACAGGAAGGGACGGCGAGATCTCGGACTGTTGGTGCTTCCTCCACAAGCTCCGGCCTCCATGTCCCCTCCGGCACCCCATTGCCAAATCTGGTGGTGGAGTACTCCCCTCTGTCGTCCACAAATTTTGTCTCGCCGCTACTGTAGCCGTCGTTGTCGGCCAAGTGCTGGTTTGTCCCCTCCCCGACCCCTTTTCCATTCTCGGATGTGGACGAGGCATTGGACCCGGCCGGATGTAGTGGCTGCCACATGTAGGCACGATGCGGCGAGGCAATGATGCTATGGGTTGTTTCGTTCCGACCTGCACCGCCGCGGATGAGTGAAGCGCGGCTGGTGTCGTCGACGGTGGCGAAAGTGGTCTGCGATTTAGTTGTCCCACTTCAATAGGGACTAATTTGTGGAGAAGTCCCTAAATTGCAATCTAGCCTAGTTCGCATAGAAACCTCCGCTTGAATAGTGATTACTTCAGCCGACTGAATGGCGAACGATGTGTAGAAAAATCACCTGCCTTGCTATGCTTGCCTAGTTCTTACACGTTTGCATGTTCTATGTCCATTGTCGGTAGAAAAGCATTGTACGTCCATACCGTTCTATGTTCACGCTTGTTTAGTTAACCCTTGTAGATGGAGTTGAAGGGACAGGGCATGGAAAGGCTTGTAAGGATGATGCTAGAGCGGATCGACGAGGTTGCCCACGACCTCCAGAAGATTGTCCACGACCAATTTGATCCTAGGATAGCTCAGATTGCGTTAGCTGTCAATGGGACGCTTTTGGACATTGACGCTGCCGCAGACCAACTGGAGCGGCTAGCTTAAAGGCAGGGGAGGAGATGAAGCCGGTAGGCAACGTCGGCGGCAGCCACCAGCTCCTGCAGTGCCCCTGTTGGCCATGCAGGATGTAGCGGACCCCTAGGATGACGTCGACCTGAGGACATGCTCCTAGTAGACTACGACCTTGACAGCGATGTGCACTACACTAGTATGCAGGACCGATGTGAGTAAAATGGGACCGATTACGATAGCGAGCGGTCTAGAGAGGTGTAGGGCCGACGAAATGGTCAATATTTGGTTCATGGTTGGCAGCGAGCGTTCGGTGTCCTATAGGCCTGCTTCGCTATCGTACATAAGAGGGCATTGGGTTGGAGCCACGTGAACCTGAAGAACATAATGATGACATGCATCATCCTGCATAATATGATTGCCAAGGATGAGCGCTCATACGTCCTGCAATATGTTGCTGAGTACAAAGCAACAGGCGAGCAGATAGATACTAACCTTGCACGCACCGATGAGTTCAAGGAGTTCATGGCTCGCCATGTAGCAATACGAAGCAGGTAGGGACACTGGCAGCTATAGGAGGACCTCGTCGAGCACCATTGGCAGCTGCGAGGTGGCCACTGGTCCTAGTCGCTCGCCTTTCGATCAAACCACATGTTATGACATGTTCCTAATTGTTTGTCATCACTATCCCCGCAATTGTAACCGCCACGAGTCACTCCCGTGGAAATGTTTCTTGTCGGCTACTACAAATAAAGACTTTGCCTGTGTTTATGATGTGGGTATTTCCGGAAATACCCCTCCCCTCCTTCCTTTTTCTCTCACGGTTTGACCCCGGTTACCTCCCTGAGCGAACCATCCCTGCTCGGGGCCCGAGCAAGAGTCAACCTCGCTCGGGCAAAGGGCTCGGGTCACCCCCTGCTTGACCGAACGCTGATTACAAGAGGGCATACGGCCACTCCGCAAGCACCTTGCTTTCCGCCCTTTGTAATAAATGTTCTAACAACCGCACGACTATTACGTCCTGTCACAGATATCGAAGACTGTGGCCACCCGCCCAGGTCTTGTCCTACTATTCCGTTCCCTTTTGCCGTCACTGCGAATGACGGAGAAGACTGTTCTCATACGGCTTGCCCAAGGACAGCCTTCGGACCGCGGGATATTAGGCTACGCATCCACTAGCACAGGAATCGCGCTCATGTATAAATAGATTACATCGCTGTACAATTGGAGGCATATATGGAGATGAGGCTTAGAGACACACAGTAGACACCACTCAACCAGAAACACCTTCGGTCGCACTCTTCGTCGGCCGAAGCCAGCGTCCGCTCCCAAGAGATCTGAGCATCCCTTGCTCGGGACGCTTGAGAGCGTTATTGTAACCTTCTTGTGTTCCTTCGAATATAAGATCACTGGACGTAGGGTTATTATCTCTCTTCAAGGGGCCCGAACCAGACTAAAAGTCCAATCTCTGTCCCTTTCTGGTTGTTCAATCAAGTTCGTCCTCTCAAACGACTCCGAGGCTGCAGGAACGAGGCCCGTTGATCCTCACATTCAACAAGTAAGCTTGGCACGTGGGAGCTCCGTGCTCCCAACCGTCGACAGTTTATATTACTCTCCAAAATATTTCATATCTCCCAAATTGCAAAATTCAATTACTTTTTTCCCATGCCCCTAATGCGCGTCGTATGGTGGTTAAGATTTACTAATAAAATATGTCTTGATGACAACGGTAGTTGCAAATAGGGATGAATAGTGATAGCCCCGGGATGAATAGTGATAAGGCCAGCCTGTGAATAGTAAAAAGAGGCTAGGAAATAGGGTCAGCATTGCGTGTGGCCTCGGGAGGCCCTTTTTTGGGTTCTGGTTAAAGAAAGGAAAAAAAAAACCTAGTGTGAACTCTTTCTATGTGATCATGCATGGTTAGCTTAAATTGTTGGATTAATGCATGCATGCATATATGCAAATACGGAATTCTATTTAGATGATGTTATCTAGGGAGAAGTCTATTTTAGAACCTGAACTTTAAGGAAAGTAAAATGGCTCTAAACTCTGAAATTAGATATTTGACAAGCCTTAACTATCAAGACTAGATAAATTACACTCTTGGCCAAACCAAAAGTGGTTTTGCTGATGTGGAATGGTAAAAAAAAATATTGCATAAACTATAATTCAAATATTAAAATAGAAAAAATCTCCTAAATTATGATTTTTTTTTAGGATGACATGAACGTATGGTGGATTTAAATAAAATATTCTCATATATTATGTAATACTCTATTATTTATATAAAATCAAATTTTAGTTGAAAACATTAATTAAAACTTTGGGGCCTGTTTGCTATTTTTAATATTTGAATTGTTGTTTTTGAATTTTTTTTTTTACTATGTCATGTTAGTAAGAACCACGTTTGGTTTGGTTAAGGTCTGATTTTGATAGTTGAGGGTCGTCAAATAGACTTTTCCATATTATCTATGACCGTTTTGGAACCGATTAATGAATCGACGCCAAAGCGACACAGATTATGTTTTCCTGGTAGTGCCACACTGCCACACATCTCTCTATCTTGGCAGCCATGCAAAATTTACTTCAGAATCTCAAACATGCAGGCAGATATGCTGTTCCAATTAGCATGCAAATCAAGTGTATTGCTTGCTTCAAGTTTTACTGCCCGAGTTCAATGAAGAGGATGCAGCTTCTCTGCTGCTGCCACAGCTCAGAGATCGGCATCAGTGTAGGCTGAGCAAATCAACGTGAGCGAACCTGTTGACTACGTACGTACTGATCGATGGCCGCAAGCACGAATTGGCCGTGCATGCTGTTGCTGAATTATTGGGAAACAGATCGACCTCCGGATGGGCTGTTGCTGAAGCTCGAGCAGGCATTCATTTCGTCTTCACCAACCTCCAGCAGTCCAGCCTGCGCACTGGCTCGACTGACTGCATCACTGAATGCAGCATGCGTGCAGGCTAGCTTGAATGCCATGGAGATTCAGAGCTAATAACACAGGAGATTCAGACAAACGAGCCGATGCAATGGCTACACATACATAAATGCGTATACAGTGCAGCTGTACGGTTGCACGATGGGCATTGGCTCTAACCTTTTCTTGGCATATCAATCGACCTGCATTGCAACAGTTTGGTTGCCATGGCAGATAGCCGTGTGCAAACTTTTATTAGTAGCTGCACTTTTCTTGCCAAGGTAGGCCTATGAGCCATTGAGGCTTCTGATAGTAGAAAACCTGTTAATTCAAGGCACAGACGAAGATTAGTTAAGATGGTTTCATCAGCAGAGACATTAGTCACAGCTTAAACCTGCTACACCACACCAGAATTCATAACATATTACTCACAAGTGAAGTAGTAGATCATACAAGATTGATTTCTGTAGCGAGGAACCAGCTGAGCGCCTTCGCATTTCAGACCATCACAACACAAACGCAATCAACACACCCCCTACACTGTTTCTCTTCTCTCTTCTTGATGATCTAACTGATAGTAACTAAATCTTACTACCATGTAAGTAACCATTACGAAGTACTTAACAGTTAACACATTGCAAGTAACACCAAACTCTCTTTTTCTTAGCAGAGTTTGATCTGATCAGCTCCATTTCCTGATTGCGACGAGCTCGCCTGCTGCTCGGCGTAAGGCCTGATGAATGTCCTCCTCCACCACACCTCGAACGCCCTCTGAAGATTGGGGCAGCTATGCCCGACCTTCAAGAACCTGCCCAGCCAGGTGAGCAGAATCGTCTGCTGGTCCTCCAATGGCAGCGTCAGGATCGTCTGCCCGATCCCTTCCTCGACGACCTTCCGGTCGAACGACCTGCAGCCATGCTGCAGCCAGTTGTAGTCGTCCATGAGAGGCTGCAGCCAGACATCCATGAGCAGCTGCCTCGTCTCCTTCGACGGCAGCACCTCGCCTTTCCCAATCGCGACGAAGAGCCTTGCGGTGATGCAGCTGACTAGGTGCCGGTACATCACTGGTACTCTGCAGTGCAGCCCGGCCAGCTCTCCTTGGCTGGCCCAGATGGCTGCAAGTTCATCAGCAGCATTCCTGTCAGCTAGCATCTCGGTTAACCATAGGAGATTGTCAGCCTCTAGAGTGATCTGCCGAAAGATGGGTTCTTTAATGTCTGATGATTGCTCGCTGAACTCTGGATCAGAGGCTTGGCGAAACAAGGTCAGTAAAGATTGCAGGCAATTCTGGCAAGAACTGTACAGTGTAATGACACAGGAGTCTGCTGAACCATTGGTCAATGTGTAATTGTTATTCTCCTTGAAGAGCTTCAAGACCAATGATTTCATCTCACGGCGCCCTCTATCCTCGCTGCTTTTCAGGACTAGGTCAATGATGTGTGCAAGCGTGTCGTTTGGCGGGTTTGTTAGCTCAGAGGTCACTCTTTTCAGCAAGGGGCTTACTCCATAATTCTCACTGTGTAGTTGTCGTATGGATGACACGACATTTTCTTCCTCATCACCAACCCAAGGGACCGCTTCCAAGTAATCTAAGCATGCTAGGACACATTCTCGGAAACCTAGTGATTCTGCAACCTGTACAGAAAAAAGGCAAAAATCACAAACTGCTTAACAAATGAACAAGTACAGAAATGAGTTGTGTTTGCTGTGCAAAATCCAGTTAAATCGCTTTAAACAACCACATAGTACGTGATGGGCAAAGGCTGAAACAGTCAAGACTAAGATTGACATACTTGTTTTTCCTACGTGCGTTCGAAAAAACACATGGATAGAAGCCTACCTAAATTGAGACTGCCCAACTATAACCTGACCACTTTGTGATATGTCCTTGTCAAATTCTGTTGATTATCTGATAGTGTAACAATTTTTTTAATATAGAGGATAAAGTGCCTTTTCAATTCAACAGCATGAAATGGAAATCGAGATAGAATCAGCTGTACCAAATAAAGAACCACATTTTTGCAACAATAGAGTTTGTGCATAAAGATGTGTGCATTGGTATCTTTCAGTTGGTCACAACGAATGCTGCTTTTGTAGTTTAGAATCATACCACATAAGTAAGAAAAACACTTGGTCGCTTCAAAAGAAAAAAGAATAACACTTGATCAAGATAGTGCAATTTTAGCTGATGCACCCAGGTAGTTTGTATGAAATGTGAAGCATGCTAAAGGTTGAAAGTGTAGATTCAACATATAGACATGCAACAGACTAGGCTAACTTAATCAACAAACAATGTCACAGTGATGAGAAATATTGACTAATGATAACAGCCTTTTCGAAGTAAAAGAAGGCAATGAATGCCAAATTTTTTCTGGGAAGTCAGGTGTTTTTCTATATAATCAATACAGTCCCAAATATAAATTAGCACACATTTTGAAAAGGCTCTAGTTGGATGAGTGATTGATAGTATACCAGTTAAATTAGCAATTTTTAAATTTAGCAATATATACATTAACATTTCGTACATATTTCAACTAAAATATCATAGAACCAATTTGTGCATCATATCAACATTCAACTATAAGAAATGAGCAGATCAAGAAACTATCCAGAGGAGAAACCTTCAAGATTCGCAGAACTCGTGGAACATTTTGCTTGATCAGCCTCTGCTTGACATCCTTGCAGTACATCAGCCCAACAGTCTCCACAAAAATCTCCACATCCTCACAATCCGGTACCTCAATGCATGACACTGGAGACAGCCTAGAGAGCTTATCAGCAAAGTAGGTACTATTTTCAGCAAGGATGTTCTTGTGAACAATCATCTTTACAGCAACCCCTTCCCTACCATACAGCACAACCTTCAAATCACTGATGTGGATCTGACCAAATCCAACCGATATCTTGTGCTGCTTCTGTCGCTTCTCAGGGGCTGGTGCTACCTTTGGTGGATCAGGGGCAGCATTATCTGCTGGAGGGAATGACTGCTCATCTGAATTGGCTTTAGACCTAGTAGGAGTAGAATGTGCTCTTTTTTCTGAAGAAATGGTTGGCACCCTCTGAACTGAGGAAGCCTTTGACAAAGGAGGGGATGCTCCCCCTTTAGTTCTGGCCTGCTGGTTTTGGTTCTTCATCGTCTTCTGGAGCACGGCTTGTGATGGGCAGCACCAGAATCCTTCTGGGGTGACAGCAATGGGAACATTTCTGATCTTTGTTGGCTGACCATCAAGCCTTCCTACCTTGAATTCTGCCATATTTATGTTAAGGAGAGATTTTTATCTTCAGAGAAGGCCGATTCAAACAGTTTCAGAGCATAAGTATGATGTCTTTTTTAATGTTCTGTTGAACAATTACTTCTGAGGCTGCTATGAACGGCGTTCATGTACACACCTGAAAAGAGACACAGGAGTTGAATTGATGAGTTAGAATTTAAGGCCAATCCACTGAATTAGGACATGTAGCTAATGGAATCACAAAGCATATGAATTACAGTTTTCTTAATTCCTTTTTGCTTATGTTTCTAACAAAATATGGATAACTCAAATAACTATCGTCTTTTTTCCATGAAATAGAGATTGAATATCATCTCATTCCTACAATTGAGTGCAGATTCATCTGAATATTGAAAATAAAATTCCCACCTTGGAGCCAAAATGAAACAAGAATCGATTTCCTGCTTTTCTAGTACTCAATTAGGAGAATCTACAACAACATATCAGCAAACTGAAGAAACGAGCTCACCATCCGAACCCTAGCAAACCGCAAAATTTGAGGCAAAGCACCATGAAAACCACCAAATCTCTAAACCCACAAGAACTCTGAAAAATGGGGGGCAAACAAGAATATGAACCAAGAAGAACACAGACACCACTCTTCAGTTGCCATCGCACATAAAGGTCCAATTTTTCACCAAATTAGACAAAGCTGAACAAAAATCGACCTAAAATCCATTCCTCCCAGTCTCACCAGCTCAAGAACTAGCAAAATATTGCACAGGGGGATAAAAAAAAAACTAAGATCCAGCAGGGAATGGATACCTCACTCTCACACCACAGCTGAGCTCCTGCCACACCATTCCTCTCCTTCTTCCCAGAGTTGGCAAAGGGGAGAAAGCAAGAAGAGGCAAAGCAAACAGCACCACAAAGGCAGGCAGCAAGGCAAGCTCCTTTTACCCTTCACCAATGAGTAATGTCCTCACTTTAGCCCTCTACTACACATCACTATCCATCATAGCATGGCAATATGGCATGGCACCCTCCTCTCCTCTCCCTCAAAATCCTCTCTTTTTTTTCTAATCTTTCCTACGCTTTCATTTCATTTTCACCTCACCTCTTGTGCTTGTTCCTTCGCTCCATGCCTTGCAATGAGGGTTTTATCCCGTTGTTGCGTTGCGTCGCGTGTACCGCTCCTCGCCCTGTTGCGTGCCAGAGCCGAGCTGAAATACAGCAGCTCCACCGCCACTGTAGCGGCAGTGCTGGGGAGTGTCGCTTCGGGCGTTTTGTTATTTGATGCCTCGCGCTCGCCGCAGCTCGCAGCCTCACGCCGCTGTCAGTACCACACTCTCGTCTCAGTCTCGTCTCCCTCTCCTACGGCATTTGTCCGGAGCTAGGTAGATTCTTGTGTCTCCCTCCGGGCTCTGCTTGGTCCTGCCCTTGGAAAGGTTATACTGAACTGAGGAAGTGAACCTTTCTGCCTGTCTTCCCAGCTTTTCTTTTACTCTTATCCTGCAGACTGAGGCCGCAGGGCGGTGTTACTGCGGTCAGTGTGCAGGGCTGCTCGAATCTGCTGGTGGTTGGCTCTGGATTTTACTAATAAAAACCTACTTTGACACGGATACAATGTTCTTGCGCTCACGCGTCGTTAAAAATTAGACCTTGGCGATTTCCAGTAAAATTTGTATCAAATTCTTGCGACCAGAACATGTCATATGATGTTTTCTTTAGAATATGAGCTACTGAGTTAAAAAAAAATGTGTTCTTTTGGAGAAATTTTGCAGATCGGTGTGGAAAGTAGAATGGGAAAAAGGAAATGTTGGAGATTGCATCAGTAAGAATTAAGAATATATTTTCAAAGTTGTCTTTGGAAGCTGTGGCCTGTGGGCAACCAACCATTCATATCCCACTGACAACTACCAAACATCAACAAGAGGAAACCGAGAGGGACACCAGATAATCCATATGCTCTTCAGATACATACATGCATGTGCATTTGTAGGTACTCGCTTGCCATCTTCTGGTGTTGTACGCTTGATATCTCAGATGATACAGACATGCCATTCGGTTTCAAGATCATGTTTGTTTTTCTCTTTTGGCACTTTGGCCATGTTCTATTATTGCAAGTTTGTAAGGAACACACGTGATTCTGAATCTCTCAAGGCAAGCTAATTTGATTTGAAATTTCGATCAATTGTCCATGAGGTCAATTTTTTTCTTTTTTTATTTGCTAAAACTGAGGCGTTGGGGTGAGATGAGTACAATGCACTGTTTCTTTGGAACGAGCATCTAGGACGTGTATACGATTGCAGATTAATGAACACACAGCTTGTCAGTTTGATTATATCCAACCAACATGCTTGCGTCAAGCATAGTTATGCGTAGAACATGGCTTAGTTCAAAATCGTGGCCTCGCCGTCCATACCTACTACCATGGAAAACAATTTTCGGTGAAATTTCACTAAAATTCACCGACTTTTTCTCTTACTAGTGGGTCCGATTTAAAATATTCGGTGTTAAAATTTCTAAATTTGATTAAAAAATTTGGATAAAAGAATAGAAAAAAACCGGTAGCTGTCGGTTTTCACTCTTATTGCTACCCTCCTGTAAAATTTTGAAAACGGAATATTTTTCCCTGCCTAATACTGCGTTCTAGAATACAAATAAATCGGGTAAAAGCATTTGCCTAAAGAAGACATAAGAATAAAGCACAACGCGTTGCTTAGTCTTAAGTTTTTTTCTTGCTTTTGATCTAATAAATCTTGAGATTGCTTGTACGACCAAGGATCAGAGCACGAGAACCTTTGGCTCCTTTGACAGTTTGACCATGGGAGTGCCATTCTTTTTCTTTGTTTTGTCGACTGGGAGACACAAAAGGTCGTGACATTTTTCTTTTGCCTTTTTGGCAAAGTTGATTGATAAAACGGGGCCAAAATAGCTTTTTCTTTGCTTGGGACATGGGTGATGCATGCAACCAAGACCAAGAGGACTATCACTGAACCACATGAAGCCTTGGAGGTGACCATTGCTGTTGATTTAGTGAGGTACACTGAACCAAAAGAGGATTAATTTGCAGACTCAGAAAGAAAACTAATACGTGCAGGAAAGGTCAGGACCGGCCCACATGGTAGGCAAAAGAACTGATGAAAGTGGTCAACAGCAGAAAACTGACAGTTCACAGTTTGGCAGCTGCCTCACAAAGCTCTGGTTGGTAGTTGGTCCTTGGTAGACTAGCTTGTCTACTTAACAATTTGCAAGTAATGAATAAGGAAAACTTTGCTACCAACGTAAGCACTAGTCCATTGTCGTCTAGTCCGGTTAGGATACCTGGCTTTCACCCAGGCGACCCGGGTTCAAATCCCGGCAATGGAATCATTTTTTTTCTATCATTTTTTTGCGCTTTGCGTCTTCGAACTTTAGTCCGATTAGTTCAAATCAAACTAGGAATTTCATCCTGGCAGCTGAGATACTTTCAAATAAATTCATCCAGCTCGTAACCGGACTACGGTCAGCTACGCTTAAGGACTCTCTTTCCACATAAAGAGTAGTAGTAATTACTGTAAATTCATCCAGCTCGTAACCGGACTACGGTCTGCTACGCTTAAAGACCATCTATTTTCACATAAAGAGTAGTAATTACTGTACCAAGTATAATGGCTAGTAGTATTAGCCAGAGAAAAAAGGGAGGTACATCCTGTCCCCCGCAGCCCCGCTGCGGTACAATGTTCACAGATGCTTTAATTATAGACCAAGCAGATAAAAGCAACACTTGAGAAAAACAACTGGACCAGCTTTACTTGGAAGAATTGAGATTGCTCTTCTGGATAAAAATGTCAAGTACTAGACATATAGAGCATATTCACTGTCCACGTATACAGAACAGGCGCGTAAATAAAACTTTTTTATCAGGATGAGAGATTCTGAATGTCTCTCCTAATTGTTCGACTCTGCCCTGTTGGTTACAAGGTGCAAACCCTACAATTCGGCAAGCTCATGGAGTACTGGTGCCCCCAGGCGCATGGGCTACCACTAAACTGCCTCACTACGCGAGGCCCAGCTCCATGGTGACTGATAAGCAGCGTCCCTCTTCTCATCTTGTTAGCAGCTCAATGTCGGCTCCAACTTCAGCAATCTTCGAGTCCCTCGAAGCTTTTGCGCTGGTTGCAACGCTCTTCACATCAAGGTCAAGAGCAATAGACTTCACAAGGCCATTTAACATCTACGATTAAGCCAGGTTAAGTGCAACACATGCAAAGATATGACATGTTCAGAAGCAAGATCGCGAGTTTTTTAGGAATCCACCATGATTAAAAGCATTTAATATTATAAACAACGTGTGATGAACTGTTGAGAAGGATACAAGAGAACCAACTGCAACAAGGGCCCTGTATTTTGAATCAGCATCTTGAGTATCATCTTCAGCAATCTGTGGGTCCAAATAAGAAATGTGAACACGGGATGGGAGGACTGTGAAGTGTGAAGAGTGCAGTGGCTACAGAGGTCAGAGGAACGTAAACTCACTTCAAGAGCAGCAGAAAGAATTTGCGCCTGGCATTGTTCATCCTTCGATTCAATTGAAAGAACAGCATAGCTACATTGAAGTTATGCTTATTATTCTTGCATCATGGTCTACAAAATTGTAACACTTATCTAGGTAGAATTCAACTCAGGACTTACTTAAGTAAAAGTGTGGCATAGGCCAAGTGTGCGTTCTTGCTAAAAGATGGCTTGCAGCTGGACACGGAATCAATAATCTGAAATTAGCAAACAAAAAAGTCAGTCTTCCAAAATAAAGCCGAACAGGTGGAATACCAAACTCCACTTGCTATTCTGAACATGCGTTCAGTGTTCCAAAGCTATTTTTCAAATCTTGTCTTATACACTAATCAACCAATAAAGGAGGCCCATATATTGTTCAATAGGTGTTGTAGCAATAATGGTATAATCGGATAAATTAAACCAATGGTTGCTTTCATGCAGAACATAACATATAAAGAGACTGAAACATAAAAGAATATATGTAGTTCGAGAATTGACCTCGGCACAGTGGGTGATCAACCATTGGTGCAAACACGAGTTGTCAAATAGGTTTGTAACTGCCTTAAGCATCGTAAGAACATTTGGTGGGTGCGCAGGTTCTTGAGCCTTACGAAAAATCTCCACAAGTACATCTGATAGGTAACACGAGGAAGGAGCTTAGTTCAGTACTAATAAACAACAATGAATTTAACATTTTGATAAGAAAACACATCAATTAGTGATAATCATCATGAGATATAACAGAGATAATTAGACAGTTTGAGCTTGAAGATAACTCAGAAAAAAAAACATTATCTGACACAGAGCATATCAAAACTACCATTTCCACTTTTGATGATCTTGAGAAGTAAAGCAGCACCATCAGGATGCAACACAAACATCCTCAGAAAATCAATAGCTGCAACATAGAGATGGACAAACTTTTCAGATGAATTGAAAACTATCTCCAGCAAGGAAACATAATGGAGCTTCCAACATTAACAATCCTATTTTTAGTTGTCTTTTGTTAGAATATCGGCAATTTCAATAGATGATTTAGCATACTGATTGTTGAATTTTATGTCGTTCATTTGGCTAAGACAGAGAGCTTAATTAGTGAAATAGTCCTTGTTAGTGGTTGTTACAATGATTTTACTTTTTCTAACAGCACCACTTATACTATTCTTCTATATAATATACATCCAACCGTAGCTCTTCAGTTGAAAACTTATGACTGCAAAAAACAATTATGTGATCAACAGATTTTGATAATTGCAATGTGATCAATATCATAGTTGTCAAATAGAACAAAAAAATGTATTGTTACAATTGGAGCAGCTAGATGGTAGAATTGCATGTTTGCAGCATAGAGTTTCTGACCAAAAAAATTCCAATTATAATGGTTACAGCAGCTGTGCAGAGTTTCCAGTTAGGTTCCTATATTTTTTTTCTTGTTTTTTTCAAATGGCATGGGGATTTCAAGGTAGTCTGCTTAGTAAGCACAAAATGAAAACAGTGTCAAGGAGGCAACTATTATTGCTTATTGTGTTCATGGGCCCCCAAAGTAAAAGAAAAGAGGATGTACCTGGAAATATCATTTGAGAAGGCCAAGATTTCAATATTTTCAGCAACAAATCCATGTCAGCATCAGCAAGCTTGCTTGTGTGATAAAATGATGTATCTTTCAATACTTTCACTATAGCAGCTAATCTTGACAAGTCAGTCTCGGACAAAGATAATTGTTTTTGTTCCTGAATTGAGAGAAGTTAACCATTAAGCCTAAATAAGACATTAATGATCTGTATGGGCAGGGTGAAATCCCCTTATGTGTGCAAGAAATAGAAATAAAATCCCTTCATGAACTTGCTAAGACATGATTCTAAACATCCTGTGGAGCTACCAGACTGTCACTTAGCTGTGGTTTAGCACATGAAAGTCCATTCACAATATCAAGATTTTTAAAGCTTTAGCTAGAAGGACCATGGTCAAATGGCAACACCAATTGTTAATTGCCCCTACTGATGTTTCTGTTCCATCTCATAAAACTTATTGCTGTACACAAAGTACCAAAACAGAAGGCAAAACGTCAGCAATTTAGCTAGCAGCGTCAAGTTATATTGTTCATGCTTCCTCACATATATACCACAGTGACCTTCTATCCTAATCACATGCCCATTCTTTATCTGGAAAATGTGGAACTAAACTACATGTTCATGGACATAAATGAACTTTAACACATGCCTATGTACCTGGCATGGTTGGAACAAACTCTGTTCAAGTTTGCCGTAATGTGCTAACATGTCTTTCACACTACCCCTGAGGCAACTCATATGTCCTCCCCATTCCAATCTCGTCTAATAAGCAGGTTGTATTCTCTCTGTCATATGTCAGCACAGACTATGGACGCAATTTGAGAAACATATGTGCCAATTTAAACAAGGCATGGGGGATGGTGTGTAGGGGTGATACATAGTTACATACTCATTGCTGAAATCTCAGTAACCTAAGGCCTAAAGCATTGCAATAGTTCTAGACTTCTAATAGCACACGGAATGATGCAACAAAATTTCAAAATTCTGAAAGAAACTATAATATTATCTGAAGCAACAGAAACCACCAACAAATAAGTTTAGAAATTACCAAGTCAGATGAAAGAGTTGCATTGAATTCTGAAAGTTTCTTTAATATTCCTTCAAACTGAGCTGTCTCAAACAACAGCATTCCTCTCTACAAACCAAAGAAGCAATTTGTTTTTGTAAGATGCAACGGGTCGTAAGTCATAACAGAATTCTGATGGCAGCTTGTCTCTAGGCAACATTGAGTTCAACCATTAATCATCAACCAACAATTAATTGCTCAGAGAAATTTTGTGTGAGAGTGCATGTGCTTACAATAGTACATGATGGTAGTTAAGTTCAGAAAGTTAAAATGTCACATCATTACATTATCATGATCAAGTAATTAACAGTTCACAGATAAATGTAGCAATCAGGAAGATAGTGATACCTTTGGTATGTGCTTGAAAGTTTGTTTTGGAGCACTGCCTGCTAATCAAGTATGGAACAATATCTCAGGACTCAGGAGAGACAGAAAAAAAACAGAGGCATTTTCATTTAACACGAGAAAAGGGAAAAAAGAAATAAACTTGATCTCTAATATTATATGCATCAGTGCATACCATTTGACGAAGATGGTTGCCCAGGTACATATGCATTAGCTGATACATAAACAACTGAAGTGTCAACAGCAGCTCTAAAACTGCAAATACGACAAGTTTATACAATACCAACAAAGATACAAATGCTTACCCCCAGTATAGGGATCCCGAAAAGATGGATCTGGAACAAAATTGTTCTGGCCAGAATTCTGCAATATAAATTCTACCACTTGTTGGCGATATGTCAAGGGAAGGTTTTCTTTCAGGAGCCATTTGTCTGCAACTATATATGGATCATCTGCATGCAAGCATTCATAGGTAAGACTGTAAAAGTACTTGATGTGAAAGACCCTCTCAAAGTACATGCATATGTGCATGCAAAGAAAGTTTTCACATTGAGTAGACACTTAATGGTAAAATTTCTATTCTTAAGTACATCGTGAATCCTATTACTAGTTAATTTACCCCGAACCAATAGCAGAGAAAAGCAGTAGAAACACATGTGATATACCTGATCGATTATAGGGTAGTTTTCTAATGGGTTCTCCATCTCCAATGTCAACGTTAAAAACTGCACGAATTTCAAAAGATCTTAAGTAAACAGAAAAGGTTAATGCTAAAACACGTCCAAGAGAAGCCAACTTACCAAAATCATAGCGAACACCATCATGAACCTGACCTTGTGCAGCATCCCCAGGTCCATCCACTACTTCACCGATCTAGCGATTTGGTTGATAACAAGATGGCATCAAAGACAAACTCAAAGTAAACAGCTATACGACAAAGTAACAATGCCACTGCCAGACCAAGCATGGCAAAAAAAAAACAGAGTATTGCAAAGGCACCATTCATCATGCAGTAATTGAGTTTCACCCATCCTACCTAACTTAGGATTTTATGTATGAATTTGGACCATTACTGCTAGAGAGATGGAGCAATGCCTCAAAGATGTATGAAATTGCACCAACAGCTTAAATTTAGGTTAAATAAGTGTATCAACAGCAAAGAACAGCAAGACATTAAACCATATCATCTTAGCTTTCAGATTACCTCATGTGACTAGGGTAGCATAAGGGAAATGTAACAAAAAAGGTCTAAGGGTGGGTTCTTTTCAGCTTTTCTTATCTACTTATTTGCCTTATCTCGTCACCGAGAATCTTTTTGAGATAGCCTCGAGCAGGTTGGCCTCAATTTTGGGATTTAGAGAGCTTATATACCGCCTCGAGATATAAAAACCGACTTAAAAGTAATAAAAAAGTGAGATAAGTCAAATAAGACCTCGAGATAAGTAGGATAAGGCGGTCTTAGTCTCGAGATAAGGCAAATAAGTAGATAAGAAAAGCTGAAAAGAACCCACCATAAAGCAGTAGAGCACAAAGAAGCTTACTTTGTCCCATTTAAACTCTCTTGAATTCCATGAATAAGCAACACCATTATCCCCTTCTCTCACGAGTAGCGTCTGACCATCAGAATTTCCTGCTTAAGCAAAAAAGTTACAAACATGGAACTATTATGCAAAGACAATATACAGAATACATCAATGCATTGTTACCATACTAACACTAAGAAATTTCCAGGTGTTTCGGATTAATAGAGGATAGATGCGGTTCCTTTTATAGGATGACTGACTTGCACACTAAGAAAAGACTTAGATGTAATCTAATCAAATCCCCTAAAGATAGATAACAAATTGGAAAGATAACAATCAAAAGATAATGACTCAGATAACGACATAGGCCCACGTGCTACAGTACCACGGGCACTGTTCACGCCTCTACAGTACCCTCGGTACTGTTTTCGAGATGGGCCAGCCCATAACACTATCTGTCACCACAGCACCTGGGCACAAGCCAAGGGCGTAGTCATCCACCACACATAGTTAATCACATATGATCCCTTCCTGAGGGCCATAATAACAAGTCAATTTTAACGTTAAGCTCCCTGGCAATGTAATATGTTCACATTATATTTGATAAACAGGCAGCCAGACTAAATAATTTACTAGTTAAAGTTTGTTCATAATGAAATATCAACATTATAGTCATACAAAGGCTGAGAAAAAAGAGATGTATGACCTGGAACTTGCAGCGCCTCAACTCCTGGTAGATCCATCAACTTCAGTCCGCCAACAGTCTTTCTGTACAAGAAAAATAAAAGGCATACAAATTCTTGCTTAAATTTAAACTAGTCAAAGAATGAATAACCCTAGGATTCCAAATTTTCTGGAAAAAAAAAAATCTTGTCTAAACAGTTAACAGACTAGAGTACTTATCAATACATGCTAAACAAAAATGGTCACTTTGACCAGATTTTACAGGAAACAACAAAAAATCAGCAAGCAATAAGAACCAACCTGCTAAGTGTGTACTGAGAAACAAGATCTGTATAAGCTGCAAGTTCCTTATCACTACAGAACCTATTATCGTCAGTTGTCCATATCCTCACAATTCCATCAGAACATGCAGTTACAACATCTCCATTTTCCAAGAATTTGGCCTCCCATATGCATCCGGGGTGTTCAATGCTTTGAACACAAGTCCCATCTGCATTATATTACTTGAAAGTCATATGAAGTTACGGATAAGTATATAAAGCATATAGCACTTATTCTATGTTCTGTACATACTTTGAAAACCAACCCAAAAACTTCACTGGATTTCACCTCCAGGATATATTTTTTTAATAAAAGGATGATATAGGAATCCAAACAAGTACTATCATAGAGTAGGGCTAATTTTTGTTTAAAGCAAATACTGGACTGGAGGAGGGGAAGGGGAGTCTTAAACGTTGACTTAACCACAATGTTACATTTACTTAAACAAACCAGTTTGTAGATGGATTATACCCGCAATGAAAAGGTCAGGGCTAAAGAGTTGTTCAGTATAAAGGATATAAGTATAAACAAATCCTATGACCTACCCAAATGAAAAAAGTATATCACATCATTTGAACATAGAGTCTACGAGGAATACATAAAAGATCACCTTTCCATATCTTGACAGAGCGATCTTCACTGCCACTTGCAATAAGACCAGATGAATGTGCATCCACAGAATATACTAGAGATGTATGTCCAATCATCTCCAACAGGGGCTGGCCAGTTAATGCCCATAACTTGATCGTTCTGTGACCAACCAAAATATCATGGGTGAACATGTACTAATAGGAGGCTAAAAAACTTTCAGCAAACCCAGGGGAGCTTTTTTGCTCAAAAGTTGCTATCATTTGCGAGTCAAGCTAGTTAAGTGGGTATTTTGACTCACCCATCATGTGAGGCAGAAAGTATTCCCAACCCTGGCATTTGTGCTAAACATCGGACAGTATCTGTAGTGACATAACATTAGGTCAACTGGTCGAGTATGTGTGGATGAGCAGTAATATATAGTCATGCTCCAGACTAAAACGGTTCTCTCTGCAGTAGGGATAAACAGGTAACCTGCGTGTCCTGAAAATGTTTGTAGACAAGTCCTTCCTTTCCAAAGTTTAATAGTGGAATCACTTGAACCTACACAAAAGAGGAACAAAAATAAACTATTAGTCAATCATTTGACAAATTTGGTCATAGAGTAGATATTTGAAAATTTCTACTGGGAAAAATTCTGGTAAGCATCGAGGGCCAGTGTGCCATTGTTGTGTCCCACTGCGCTGCGGAATCTAATTAAGGGAATCTTTACTAATTCTAGATTTCTAGTAAATGCATCCTGCTTTGACTGTAAGATAGAGGTTGCCGATTACTTACCATATACAAAATATAAAATAAAAATCGTTTTCAAAAAAGCTACCACAATGTCGAGAGAAGGCTAAGTTGCTTAGAAGTCAGAACACTGCTTTAAAAACACATCCAGTAAATCATGATTCCAACTCCAAAGTTCCATACAAAACTTAAAGAAATCAAATTGGATTGGTCATGAAAACGATGAGAAATAAATCACACTAACACATTACAAGGTACAAGTGCACCAATAAAAAAGCACAAGAATCAAGTAAAAATGGAAAATGTGAAAGATAACAGATGCTCTACCGGTAAAGATTTCTCCAGAAGGCAGCTTCAGAACAGTTTGCACAGCAACCTTGTGAGCTTCCCAAACCTCCACAGCATTTCCATTTCTCCACCGTCTTAAAGTACTGTATATGAAAGACATGTGTCAGAGAGGACAATAAGAAGCCAATTACTATAATATAGGGAAAGTGATAATTTATTAGGCCATTCCTTGGAACAAACAATTCAAGCATATAGTATCTACTATAAAAGGCACTAAGGGGACCATGAACAGTGAATGGTGAAGCACTTCACTCAAATTACATGTATGCCATCCATTGTGGTTTTTTGTTCTTTGGACCCTCAAGTTGCCATATTTCATGCATAGGTCCCTGCCTTTATGCATTTTGGTCCCAACAGTTTTATAATTTAGCATATAGGCCCTTGGTTTTCAATGTTTCACCCCCTCGAGTTTCTATATGTCGCACATAGATAGCAATAAGGGGACCATGAACAGTGAATGGTGAAACACTTCACTCAAATTACATGTATGCCATCCATTGTGGTTTTTTGGTCTTTGGACCCTCAAGTTGCCATATTCCACACATAGGTCCTTGCCGTTATGCATTTTGGTCCCAACAGTTTTATAATTTAGCATATAGGCCCTTGGTTTTCAATGTTTCACCCCCTCGAGTTTCTATATGTCGCATGTAGATCCCTGACCATGAACAGTGAATGGTGGTGAAGCACTTCACTCAAATTACATGTATGCCATCCATTGTGGTTTTTTGTTCTTTGGACCCTCAAGTTGCCATATTTCACACAAAGGTCCCTGCTTTTATGCATTTTGGTCCCAACAGTTTTATAATTTAGCATATAGGCCCTTGTTTTTCAATGTTTCATCCCCTCTAGTTTCTATATGTCGCACGTAGATCCCTGCATTTTCACATTGTAGTCCCTCAAGTTTTGATATTTCACACATAGACCCCTCGCTTTATGCGTTTTGGTCCACATAGTTTTCCTATTTAGCTCATAGGCCCTTGGTTCTTAATGTTTCGGCCCCTGAAGTTTATATATCTCGCACATAGGCCCTAGCCTTTTAGCGCTTCAACCCCTCTATTTACCCAAATTTGCACAAAGAACCCTTGCGAAGCATGGGCCACTAACTAGTAGTTCATAAATGTGTGCGCCTAAAATACCAAGTACCTATAAGCAGGTTTACACTAAGGTAATACTAGCAACATTTTTAATGGAACCTCAAAGGAAAAGGAAGCAGAAGTATTAAGTGCATTGCTGCAAATGAAAGGAAAATAAATGATCCGGAAAGGAGAAGGTAACAAAGTTGTACATATCATTTTTATGTCATGCTACATTAAGATATTTGCCTTACAAGGTACAACCCCATTGTGAAAAATTCTTTGCACTTGTTATGTTATTACCGACATATATAACAAAGACAGCCCTAGGCTGAAATTAGCACAAGCAATCATGCAGGTACATGACGATGACATGCAAGCAAGTAGCAAAAGAACTACACTGGTCAGAGAAAACCTACCAATCCATGGATGAAGAGATAATGTCACCGTTGTTGTCTATAGCAAGTCCAGTAACTTGTGAACCGTGCCCCCTCATTGTCTCAACAACTTCTCCTCTATGCAAATCCCAGAGCAAAACAAGTGTATCCATTCCACCAGAAACTACTCCTCCTTCAGGAAAACGTTCTGAAGAAGGGATCCAAGCCAACGGGCCAACAAAACTGGAATGCCCTATAAGCGTCTTAGAGAGAACATATTCACGCTTCTTTTCTGGGTTCAGTGTCCAGAATTTCACAGTCCGGTCTCTTGAGGATGTTGCAATCCCAGCATCACCGCAGATACAGATGCCACGAACCTGTTGAAGAGAAAACCATGATAAATCAATCATGAAACAAGTGTATAGAAAATATAAAATTAAGAGGATGTTTCGACGACATGGAAGAGCATGGCAAGCAAAATTGATCGTTATCGGGTTGAATAACCAAACGATTGCACAAACCAAGGTTTCAACAAGTTAAATTCACACCCCACAAACACATTCTGCATCTGCAAAACCATTGCTGCCTAAATTATAAAATTCTGAGCAAACTAATCACAATTACGTACAATGCAGTACCACGGATGATCATCGTATGCTCATAAGTTTCAAAATTAATACAAATCGTTTTTAGCATTTTGCGGATAGACATTCATGAAGGGGTCAAAATCATACAATGTTTGGTGTTAAGATGCTAACTACTGAAAGTTAAAATGTGAACCAGAAAATTCGAGACCTTTGTCCAATTGACCAGACCAGGATATTCTGGATGGACCTGAAGTCAGTACAGCAACTCCAACATGGTGGAATTGCTGGTGGAGCAGAACACGTTATTGTTGAATTTGAAACTAAGTTCTGTTCTGACTACATACGAAGAGAAACGATATTATTGAAACTAAGCACATGATCATTCAGATATTCACCAATTCAGTAGCAAAAGCATATGAAAAGCAGCTCAAACGACAATATCTAAGTTTTCCACTAAACCCCTAAATTAACTGTAACACTGAAATACTGAATTCAAATGTGATAGACTAGCGAGCAGTAACGGAAATCAGCGTGGAAAGCTCTCGCACTAAACACCTAGTACGGCTAGCAATGCACATGTGATAGACTAGGGCCTAGAAATGCACGAAGAATTGGAATCTACAGCACCTAGTACGGCTCCGAACCGAGAGAGAGAAAGCTGAAACAACAAACTCCGCAACAGGACTAGATCAAATCACGCAAATTCGCGCCCCCATCGAACAAACGCTTAAGATTGGCAGATCGAAACAGCATCGCGCCAGCCGCGGACCCAACCAAGCCCCCATCGGAGAGGGTTCGGGGCCGCCGGAATAGAACCCGAGGAATCACGCAGACTTGCAGGGGAAGCAAAGCGGCGACGACGAAGAGGCGAGCGGTGCAAGGTGAGGCAGGAGAGGGAGCCTTACGTCGTCCTCGTGGCCGCGGAGCTGAGCGCTGAGGTGGTACTCGGCCATGGCGCCGTCGTACAGCGCGCGGCGCAGGCGGCGGCGAGAGGGAGAGATTGGCCAAGGGAGCCGACGAGTCGGGACTGACACGATGCGAACTTGCGAAGCAAACCTTTTTTTTTTTTCTTTTTCGTTCTACCTTTTTTCCCGATCGCATCGTTCCGCCTTCACAGAAAGTGGGCCGTTGTTTATGTGGGATCTTATGTAGGCTGTTTGGATCGTAGTTGGGCTTCATTTGGTGTTAGGTTTGATTAAAATGGTGAGCTAGACTATCTAACTTAAGTTTTGTATTTGACAATAAATCACGGTAACCAGAGAGTGATTGTTGTCCCACCCTTTGTTGGGTTACCTAATACTAAGTTAGCAAGGCTAAATGGTCTTGGTCGTATTTGTTGTAGAAGTGCAGCATCCATTTCCTGTGTGATACAGTGGTGCCAAGTCGGAGCTCCTTCACTCGAAGGCGCCTAGCGAAGAGACCGTTTCGGGACAGAGTGCCTAGCCGAAGGAGGCGAAGCCGCGCCGGAGCCTCACAGCTCCTTCGCTCGGAGGCGCCCGACGAAGGGACCGCTTTGGAACAGAAGGCTCGGGAGTGGAGCAAGGAGAGGGCCGCAGCCTGTGAAGCAGCGTGCCTCGCGAGGTAGAGCACTTTCGGAGGAAGGGCCAGGCTCTTTGGGCGCTACTCGACCTTCTGGGAGATAACCCGTACCAGACAAGGACAAATCATGTTAGGAAAAGCATCATTACCTCTAAGCCAGGGGACAAACTGTAACCGCTCGTAAAGTTGTAATGACCCCTGTAACCCTACTTTAGATAGTCAGTTGCGGGGCATTTTAGGAACCGACACCTCTAAACTAGGGGAAAGCCCCGTTGTAACCTTAGACGGTGCTAAAAAGAAGGGGTATGAAGGTCATTTCGGGGGCAAAGACTCTGACGCCGCTGCTTTTTCGCTCGAGAAAGGCCATTCTGGTCCGGACAAGCCTATAATCTCCCTTATAAGATGCAGGACTCAAGTGAATGAAAATACACAAGAAATCCTAAGGAAAAATCAGAGTCTTACAAGTCTATGAGTTCCTCTTGAGCTAGTCCCTGTGGTTTTCTCGTCCTCGCATAGAGCTTAAGCGCCTTCCTTTTTGAGTGGTTCGGCTTGGGCCAATGATAGTATTAATTTAATCCTAATTAAACAAAGGGTGTTTGGTGGGTTGAACCCTTAATCCATCCCATTAACCCTGAACCAAACATAGTACTAGAGTGCAAAGAATCTAACAGCACTTTCACCATATTCTTGTATCCACTTCTTTTGACAAAAACGAATATAAATCAAACACTATATTAACATAACTCCTGCAAGGAAAAAGGAGACCGAGTGCTCCAAGCTTTAGGAGGTGAGGGGATCTCCTCATGTTCCTGTATATAGGTAGGATTTCTATTCTCTTTTAATTCCACGGTTCAGATCTGGTATCTGCTTTTAGGACTAGAAATAGGATCCTTAGCGACAGTGGCCTCTTCTTCTCCGGCATCTGTGTCAAGAGTAGGGTGGTCATGGCTAGTAGAAAGAAGACTCCTCGCTTGGTGGTGGAGAGAGTTAGTTGCAGAAAGGGGAAGAATTCAGGGTGTTTGCTGGTAGGATTCTTCCTCAGCCATGGTGGTGACGGCGGCAGCCTTTGGCAGTACTTCATCGTCTTCATCTTCCTCATCGGGGGCGGCGGCGATGTTCTGCTACTGCTTGTTCTCACGACAGATCTTGAAGCTTCCATGCCTTACCTTTATTGTGATCATTTCTCTGTGACCCTATGTGGTTGAGGTTGGGGGAGGTGGAGATGGTGGCGGCTTTGCAATCGGTGGTTTAATTCAGTTCACTGGCGGCATCAAGTGCTCCTGGAAGCATCTTGTGTTTAGCACGTAGGCCCTTCAAGGATGTGTTTGTAATTACGATGTTTAATGGATGGAAGCATCTTGTGTTGGTTGGCACACACATGTATAGCACTATTCTTGGGCCTTTTCACATCACATTGCCCAAAAAGGTTAACCTGGGGTGCTATATTTGGATCCATATGGTATTATATACTGCTATGACTCTCTCAGGTTAACCTAGTGTGCTATGTTTGGATTCATCTGGCATTATGTACTGTTATAGCTCACTCTAGACTAGCAAAGTGGTATTATTCTACCACAACCAATCCATATGGGTCATACGTGCTGAAAGGAACTTAGGACCAAGAAGGAGGTTGAATTGGCCTAATGTAAATTTTAATCTTTTTTATTTTTCTTAAAATTATAAGCAAGATTAAAACTTTCTACACTAACAAGCTAGGAAATAACTAATTAAGCAACCCAAGAAAAATAAATACGGGAACGTAAATGTGGTAATGTAATTGAGACAAGAGACAAGAATTTTTTCCCAGGTTCAAAAGAGGTTTTTCCTTTTCCCTACTCCTCGTTGGAGCACTTTCCACAATGAACAGTATCGCTCTCACTTCACTCGAGGTAGTCCTTTACTGCTCCGATAGGTAGATGTAACATCCTGAAAATTTGGTGAGTTCAAAATACTTCGATTTTTTTGATTTTCACTAAATAATTGAAATAAATTAATTTTATAATTATTCTACGATTAAAAGTAATTAAAAAAGCATTTTCTAATTAACCTAGAGCTTTAAAACAATTAAATAGGGAAAATATAAATGAACTGTGCTTGTTAAATTTTTCCTAAGTCCTAATTTGGCATTTTAAACCTAAGAAAACATTAATCATCTTTTTAGAAAAGGGAAAAAGGGTTTTCTTTTTCATTTTCTGGAGAAGGGCGACGTGGCATAATCTGGACCATTGTCGTGCGCATGTGCGTGTGGCAGCCGTTGGATGCTACTTATCCGAGCGAACCAGTATCCTTAGATCTCGGGCGCCCGTTCGCATGACGTGGCCGCACCATAGTCGTTGGATCTCACCGCCACCGTAGTCATCGTCTCTGCGGCCGATTTGGAGCCAGCATTGTGTTTGACTCATCCGTACTACCACGCGATGGCTACGCTTTGTGTTTGACGCATCCAACACTTATTCATATTCAATGGATCCTTTTGATCCTGCTTCTCATGACCCGAGAGCCGGAGATCCCACACTCCGCTCTCTGCCTTAATCTCAACACGTCCTCGACTTTTCAATCTAGAGCCACTCTAGACAACAACTCATAAACTCCGGGTCTCAACCCATATCTTAGCCCAACCGGTTCACATACCAATTCATAGTATAAAGTAGTAGTTGAAGTGGTTAGCTAGTGTTCACCACTATAGGGTTGTTACACCCTAAAAAGGAAGCATTGATTAGATCTAAACATGTCTAAGTAGGTTTTACCTAAGGACTACGAGTTCAAATGTTTTATTTGTTTTAATTGGTGGTATCAAGGGATATGACTATCAAGGTAATCGTAGCATGATATTCAAGACAATCATAGCATGGTAATTAAACTTGTCAAGGGTCATGGCATATGTAAAACATGATTAACAAGCTAGGTATTAAATTATATATAGAGCCTGCAACTTCTTAATTGAATCAAAAATAACTTTTAAGTAAAACTGGGTAAGATATGAATTAAGGATGTTAACTCGTCTTATCCTAAGGCTCGGAAATCTTCTTCTGTGTCTTCGAATCTTCCCTCTAAATCTTCGACGTCTACTCAGGAAGACAAAGACAATGCATAAACAAATACAAAAAGGAAAATGATGCATGTATGCACGAATAAAAATACTAATGTCGATACAAGGATCTTACATGTTGCCAAATGATATGAATGAACATGCTCTAGATACCTTTAGGTATTATTACCCTTATTGGAAAATAATTTAGGAAATATTTAGATTAATAAAATGTAAATTCCTTAAAGTCTTTGGGGGGTTTTTCTTTTATTTTCTAACCTTTACCAAAGGTTGCGAATGTTTCTGTAAAAATTTAAAAAATTTTAGAGTTCAAACAGTATTTTAAATAAATCTAACAGATTTACAGCGATAATGATCCTTAAGAAAAAGGTTTAAATAGCTACTAATAAACTTCTAGGGAACAATAATGTATTCAAAATTTTTCAAATAATTTTCTTGTGTTCAAAACTACATCTGGTATTTTTTGGAATTTTATCAATATTTATGGAAATCATAAACTTAATAAATTAAACAAAAAGGTATTTTAAAATATTTTTTCAAAAAGGTTGAATTAGGGTTACTGTCATTTTACAGAGGTCAAAAATGGATCACTGCGCAAAGTTATATTTTTATTGAATCTAGCTTGCTGTCCGGCATTTATCATTATTTTTCCAATATTTTAGGTGATGTTTAAGTATTTTTAGAAAATCAATAATACTTTCTAGAATTATTAAAATAGGAAAAAGGCCAAAACCCCTAAGCAGGGATGGATCGAATTCATCACCGTGCGGCCTAGGTCGATCCATTCCGCGAGCACAGAGGCGGCCCAAACGAGCCCACGACGGAAGACATAAATCAGGAGTACGTCTCCACTAATACTGACAGATGGGGTCGCGGGACCACATGTCAGTGGCTGACAACACTTAAGCGTGAGAGATTTAAACACTAATCAACGTTAGTGTGGGTTCTGGCTCTCGGCAACACGTCTCGTGGTCGACGTTGGGGTGACATCAGCCGAGTGACGGCCCGCTTGGTTCTCCGGTTGATCTCTGGCGATCCTTCGGTGGAGGATTGACAGCGCTACGGTTCACTATCCTAGTGGTTCATTATCGGGATGGGTTCGGCTAGGTAAGACCTAGGACGTTCTGGCCAGATATCACTGGCGACGAGCCAGAACAGCGGCACTATGGACGCAGGTGGCGGGAAGCTACAAGAGCATGCTTCTCCGACGAAGAAAGGGGTGGCATCCAGTTCACCGATGTAGGGAGCAACTAGGGACTACCAGGGAGCTACCTGAGGTGACGGCGAGCTCGGGGGATGACGGAGTCGAGCTGGCACAGTGGAGGGGGCGGCAGCTGAAATAGGGGCGTTGTCACTGGGGAGTTCCGTGGTTCCTGGCCAAAATTAGGAATGAGAATGTGAGAAGCGGCACCTAGTGGAGCTAGGGACGTGAGGAATCGGCCAGCGACATACCGAGTCGACGACAAGGCAAAAAGGGGGAGAATCCGAGCTCGGCGGTGGCAACAGTGGAAGGAGGGCAATTCGGGGCCAAGCTAGAGTTAAATAGGCGGGGGAGAGTCCACTGGGAGAGGAGAGAAACGTCTTGAGGCGGGCTCAAGGGCAGCGGGGGGTAGGGGTGAAAATGGTCCGGGTAATTCCCGGATCCGACCGGATCCGTATCCGGATTATACCCTAAATGGTGGCCATTTTGCTATCCGGGCGGATCCGGATCCGGGTAATTATCCGGATACTGGTCCGGATACGGGGCAACTAGGATCTGACGGATCTGGGTGCCCATGGGAATTATCCGAGTAATTTTATGTAGATACCAGGATACTACCGTAGTCCGTACTCGCAGTCGCAGGCCGGCCTAGCCAAGCCAGTGAGCCACGACGGCACGGCCTACTACAGGAGCCACTCATGGCCTCAGCCCGTCAGCCCGTCAGCCCTCACGGGACAGGGGATCACGCCCTCACGGGACAGGGGACACCTCAGTCACGGGCTCACAGCCACTGAGCCACTCCAGACTCCAAAGGACTAGAGTCCAGACCTAAACCGTGGCGGCGGGCGGCGGCGTCCAGATCTGAGGAGTAAGGACAGAGGAGCAAATGGCGGTGGCGTCCAGATCTGCTACCGGCCTGCCGGCACCATGAGCAAATGCCGCATGCCGACGCCGCCATCGTGAGCCCAGCGCTCGCCTGAGCTCCTGAGGTAGTCCTCATCACTTAACGGCCAACGCTCTCCGCCGCTGGCCCATCGCCCATGAGCCGGTCTCGCGCTCCTCAGTCCTCACCAGCCACCACTTCACCAGGTCGTCGCTGCCGTGGCCTGTGAGCCAGATCCCAGTCCGAGCACGGAGGAGCACATGCCGACGCCACATCCTTGAGTCCCGACTCCTGCGGCGGTGCAGCCCAAGCCCCAACCCCCTGACGGCGTCACCAAGACACCAACTTGGCTTCTCTGGTTAGTGCTTCAAGCCGTCAACTTTCCATAGTTTGATTAATTTGAAGCATTCGGTGTGGAAGTTCCATATGCAACTATGTTTAAGTTATGCCTTTTGTTGTATTTTTGTAGTGGTTAAAGCATGGATCGTAGAAGTTTAGATACAAATGCTAGCTCTAGTACAGGAGCTAAGCAACCTGCTCTGAAGTCAGCCCCTGTTGCAGCAGTCACAACAAAAACTATCGCTATCTTGGCGATGTCGATGGCGATTGCTAAGGGCAAGGCGACTTGGACTGGGGAATCAAGTTCAAATGTTGAGCGTCCTTCAAAGAAAGCTAAGAAGAAGCAGCATACCTCTGCAGTATGGAAGGATTTTGATATCATCGAACAGAATGATGAAGAAAATGGCATGGTCGAATGGGCAAAATGCAAGCATTGCAGCTATAAAGCACGAGATGATAGCACCAATGGGACATCGGTCTTTCTCAAGCACATGAAGTTCAAGCACTTTAAGATTCCAGGTCTAGATGATCAATTCAAATGAAGGCGTCATGGAAAAATATCGGTATGATGAAGAAACTTGCTTGAAAAAGTTCTACATGGCTATCATTATGCATGAATATCCATTTAACATCGTTGAGCATGAATATTTCGCTGATTTCCTTAAGGCTATGCGCCCCAGCTTTCCATTAAAAAGTCGTATAACAGTTAGGAAAGAAATATTGGACATCTTTAAAGAAGAAAAAAACAAGTTGTATGAACATCTTAAGACTGTTGCATGTCATTTTAGCACAACTATGGATATGTGGACATCGAACCAGAACAAGGCATATATGTGTGTCACTTTACATTGGATAGATGATAGTTGGAATATTTAGAAGAGAATAATCAACTTCATGCATATGCCAGGACATCATACAGGTCTTAATTTGAGTAAGGAATTTAAAGAAAATATGGTGCGGTGGAATGTTGATCGTAAGTTATTTGCTCTCACATTGGATAATGCATCCGCTAATCAAGTGGCTGTTGATTATGTCATTAAAGCACTTAAAAGTCAAGGATGTCTTATTTGTGATGGGAAATTTTTTCATGTGAGATGTGCGAACCATATCTTAAATCTTGTTACTAGAGATGGTCTCAAGTATATTTCCACCGCAATTGAAAAAATCCGTGCATCTGTTAATATTGTGAGGAGTTCACCTTTCCAATTAGAAGAATTTCACAAAAGTGCATTGGAATGTGATTTAGATATCAAGAAAGGCCTCTCCTTACATGTTTCAACTAGGTGGAACTCTACATATCTAATGTTGAGAGATGCTATTTACTTTAGAAAAGCTTTTGAGAGGATGTCATATAAAGATAGCAAAAGATATGCGAAATATGCACCTTCAGCCGAAGAATGGAGCATGGCACTTGCACTTTGAAAAATGTTTAAAGAAGTTTTATGATGTTACTGAGCTTTTTTCGGGCACCTTGTATCCAACTGCAAATTTATTTTTTCGAAGATTTTGTGATATCAAGTTGTTAATTGATGAATGGTGCAACAGTGCTGATGACACAATTGCTTTAATGGCACTCCACATGAAAGAAAAGTTTAGTAAGTATTGGGAACTATCCAATTTTGCTTTAGCCATAGCTGCTTTTCTTGATCCTAGATACAAGGGAAAACTTGTTGAGCATTATATGAAGTTGATTCATGGAGAGCATGAGGGTAAGCAAATAATGACTAAATTCATGGATGTGTTCAAAAATATGTGGGATACATATAGTTCAAATATGGCTAGCACTTCATCTAAAAAGGGGTCTGATATGCCTCATGTGAGTTCTCATGTTGACATTGATGATGACACCGGAGAAGATAACAGTTTTTTGCTTGATCCAAATGAATACCATGAGGTTAAGTCTAAGTTGGACACATATATTGCTGAAGGAATACTGAGGTTTAATGATAAGAATGGTTGTTTTGATATATTGTCGTGGCGGAAGGTAGAAAGCTCGAAGTATCCTATTCTTTCTTGTATGGCTCACGATGTACTAGCAATGCAAGTGTCCACAGTTACTTCTGAGTTTGCATTTAGTGCCGGTGGACGTGTTGTCGATGCTTTCCGAAATCGCCTAGATGTTAAGATAGTTGAAGCATTGATTTGCACTAAGGATTGGTTCAAATATTCAAAAGAAGGTAGATTTTTCACTAGTAAAATTTGCGTTTTTCTTTCAATATCAGATTTACAGATTAACGTCCTTTGCTCTATTTATTGTTTTCCATTTTAGTTATGAATAAAAAGGCTACCTCTCTCATGATGGGGCTCCTTGAGGAAGAGGAAGAAGAGATCACCCACACTAATGCATGAAGTCAAGCCTTCAAAATTTGGATATGCCATATGTTGTCTCAATGTCTCACTTATCAGTTATCACTTGTGTCATTGTGTGTTGACTGTTGTAGCCTTTGTGGCTTGTGGCTGTGCTATGGCCTACCATGTACTTATGTGTCACTTATTCCATTACCTATGACTTTGTTGTTGTGTAATTGTGGACTTGTACTTGTGGTCTGTGGACTTTGTGTTTGTGGTGGGCTCTTTTACTTTTGTGTAAGCACTTGGACTCTTGGAGTGTTATTGTGGACTTGTACTTGTGGTCTTAGACTGTCCTACTTTTGATGTTATGCATGGAGTGTTATTTTGTTAGCTGTTAATAGTTACTTTGTTAGCTGTTAATGACTTCTGCTAGCTGTTAATAACTTCTGTTAGAATAATTTTGTTAGCTGTTAATAGTTATTTTGTTAGCTATTAATGACTTCTGCTAGCTGTTAATAACTTCTGTTAGAATAACTTCTGATATTACTTTTGTTAGCTGTTAATAACTTCTGCTAGAATAGTTATTTTGTTAGCTGTTAATGTTAGGAAATTAGAGAATGAGCCTAATTTGCATCGCAAAGTTGACCTCCTTTTTCTTATAGACTCCATAACACAATGTTCTCACTCTCAGAAAGGCAAGTTCTCTTTTTTTATTTTGTCTCACCTATTTTAATCTTTTTGTTTCCTTAAGCCAAAATGTATTCATTTATCTGAATTCTGAAATGTTTAGGCGTTGCTGGGGCTTTATATGTTCCCACTGTTCAAGCTACATTACCTCGCCTTTTGGGTGCTGCTGCTCCACCTAGAGTTGGTGCTCGTGAAAATTGGCAGTATACACGTCATTAAGTCTTAACTTGGTGCTATGGTATTTTTGCAGGCTGTAGGCTATGAGAAAACCCGGTATCCATATCCGTATCCACCCGGATTTGATCGGAATCCGTATCCGTATCCGATATTATCCCGTATCCGTATCCATATCTGTATCCGGTATTATCCGGATCCGGACCAGTATCCGATAAAATAATATGGGACGGGTACGGGATGACCACTAATCGATCCGGATCCGGACCGTTTTCACCCCTAGCGGCGGGACGGCGCAGCTTGGGACGCGGCAATGATGCCGGGTGCGACGGGGACAGCGGCCGCAGTAGAGAAGGGGCGGTGAGCGAGGCCTGCACGAGTGGCGCGGCAGCGAGGCTGCGTGGCGTGGGCCGCGGCCTAGCATTGGCAAAGGAGGTGTAGCGTGGTAACGACGGCAGCAACTCACGGGGCGCAAGGGAGCGGCGTGGCAAAGGTGGTGGGGCGGCAAGGCGGCATGGGCAGCCCAGTGCGGATGGGACGCAGACGCGTGGCGTGCAGACGCACAAAGAGAAGGAAGGGAGAGAGGGAGAGGAGGATGGAGAGGGAGGCTCGGCTGGGCAAAACTAGGCCCAAGCTAGGCTGGGCCTGGGTTGGGCTGGTGTAGGGCTAAGCCTAGAAGAGAATTTCAGATTTTAGGAAAAAATAGAATTTTGATATTGGAATGAAAGATTGCAATTTGAATTTGATTTCAAATTGGGATTTGAATTTTTAACCTTTTTGAAATAAGGTAATTTTAAGGAGAATTTTGGGTTTGCTTATTAAAGTTGAATTATGAATTTAGAAAATTTGAATTTGCTTTTAAGGTGGATTTGCATTTAGAAAAGGGAAATTTTCAGATAGAAAATACTAGAAATGCAATTCAAATTTTGAATTTTGGAAATTTTCAAAAAGGGGACCTAAAATGGGTTGTTACAAGACGGCAAAAAGAACAACAAAAACAACCCTACATTTTATGATAGCCCATTTCGACGCCTGAGCTAGCGACTAGAATAGGATTCCATAATTAACCTTTATGCTTGATGTCACCGCCAAGTACTTGGGGTTCCGAGAATATCGAGACTGTCATATTTGTGGATCAATCGTCGAACGCCAAGTCATCAACACCACACCAATCACAAAAGATAGCCATCATAGGGTAAAGAAAACCACGCGGGCCTCATCACATCATAACATGTCAGGATATTACACTCCCCATTAATGGGCTGACACCCTCATCAGCATACTGCATACGTGGCAAATGCCACAATCTCCTCTCGATATACGTTTGTGTGTCCGGTGCCAGCCTATATGCCATGTTGTGCGATTACTCTAGGCCCACATACATCATATGCCCGCACCATTAAGTCCAGATGGGCCCACACAGTGAGGGTTGATGTTCTGCTACCATCTAAACACCCTGGACTAAATTTGCTTAGAGCTCAATACACCTAAGGAGCTAACTCACGCATGCATAACACCACTCTTAAACTTTCAACCTCGCTTTGCCTAAAAAGATTAACCCGAGATGCTACGTTTACATCCATTTGGCATTATATACTGCTGCGACTCTCTCTGGACTAGCAAAGGTTGTACTATTCCACCACAACTAATCCACAAGGGCCACACGGGCCTCATCACATCATAACAGGCCGAGGTATTACATTACTTTTGCCTAAGTTGTTCTTGCCCTCGCTGTTAGTTTTAAAGCAGAGGTCAAGAAGTATTTCTGCTCCTTAGCTCATCAAAAGACCATTTTACCCCCACATCTAGGCTTAAAGCGAGGGCCAAGAAGTCTTTGGTCTCCCTAGCGGTTATAGCTAGCCCTACTGACACCAAGTATGTCCGAAAGTAAAAGTTCGTTGTACAGATGTCTTGGATGGTAAGTTGATCAACCTAGTTTTTCGGTTCCGTTCTAGTTATGCACTATTCTTCATTGGCATGGTCTTGTGTTTGTGAAGCCTAGCGAGGGTCACTCGAACCTCGGCGTAGCCTGACGAGGGCCATCGTCCGAAGCCTGGCGAAGCCTAGCGATGTTCATTCGAAAATTGGCGAAGCCGTTTTCTAATGTCGTAGGGGATTAAAGTATCATCCCTACAACGCATACATAACACACTTTTAACCATGGACTATAAGCTCCATCGCATGAATTCCATGTAAAATCTTTGATTCTCACTAACATAAATATGGAAAACAATTCCCATGCTCAAATGGGGCCTAATTTTCCCAAGCAATTATGACAAGAGGACTCCGACCCTTAACACCGAATGTGTAACTCTCCAGAGAAATCGAGAATGAAAGACTTGCTCATCGAATAAACCAATGTGTTGGTAATCAAATCAAACGGCCGCAACAAATCTCTTGCAGCAAACTGACCGCCAGACGGAAATATGAATTAATTAATGGTAATTTTTAGTATTAATTGCAACCAATGTAAGTGCATGTCACTAATGTTTAGTCCAAGGTTGTGAACAATATTAGAGCATGTACAATGGTTGAGACAACAGCTATCTCTAATTATTGTCATGTCACCTAGAGACAACGCCAGAGACAATATATACAATGATAGAGATGGTTACATGTTTTTAGGGCACTCCCAATGGATTGTTACTAAACTTGTTACTAAGTGTATTAATTATAAGATAAGAAATTAGGACTACACACTACTAGAAAACAGGGCATCACAAGCGGTACATCACAAGCGGTTCAATGCACACCGCTTCTAATAGTTGCAACACAAGCGGTTTAATGCGCACCGCTTCTAATAGTTGCAACACAAGCGGTTCAATAGCTCAAGCCAGAAAACCCCCTCTAGAAGCGGTTCGTAATACGAACCCTTCTAAAGCCCAAGCAACAGAAGGGGTTCGTGTCACGAACCCTTTCTAAAGCCCTCTGCACCTCTAGCAGCGGTTGGGGACACGAACCCCTTCTAAATCCCAAGCAACAGAAGGGGTTCGTATTACGAACTGCTTCTAGAGGGGCTTTAGAAGGGTTCGTATTACAAACCGCTGCTAGAGGCCCATTTTTTTAATTGTTAAAAGGAAAGCTTGTCTTTTCTCATCAGAGAACACGCGTGGATGGGTTGGTTAGCTGGGTGAGGCGTGGGTCACGAGGAGGAGTGAGGTCCTGGGTTCAAATCCCACATACCCCAATATTCTTTACCTTTTCAGACACCACTAGAAACCGTTCGTAGAACCGCTTCTGGTGCTCCCACGAGCATCAGTCGTGGTTACCTACAACCGGTTCCAAAACCAGTTCTAAAACCTGTTTCGAACCGGTTGTACTAGCCAATTCGCTGGTAGTGATAATGGGTTGTTACTATAGCTGTTACTAAAATTAATTAGGTTGTTTCATACTTGGACAAATCTATGGATCTTCTATATCATGGTCATAAAAATATATATAGGATTAGCTACACTCATTGCCACACTGGATCACTAGTAACGAAGATGAACTCCCCAATGCACATTTCATCCGTTTCTAGTGCCTAGGATATTGTGAAGTACTGGTTACTTAAACTAGTAACAAGCTCCCTCTCTCTCCACTTTAATTAGCTTCCACATCAGCTTAGTAACAAGCTTAGTAACCCCATTGGAAGTGCCCTATAATTTTCTCACACACAAAGTTTCTTAATTCTCGTGTAGAGTCGACTCTTGCATTGGAGATGGCTCAAATATTTATGCATACTCTCTCTCCTCCATATCATCACATGTCCTGTATGGCAACCCTTAGATTGCTTATAGATAGCTGACGTGGACCATTTTACATGCTCTTAGGAGTGATATACCTGTGCGCGAGATCAGAAGAAAGAAAATAGCATTGATCGTGAATTCATGATAAGTAGGGGATTAATTGCTTAGTTTAAATGTGCTACCAGACGATCCGTCCGCAATGGATGGAGGAGGAAAACATAAAACAAAATTACGATTTGGTTCATGGCATCTGCTGGGAACTTAATTTGTTTAGGTGTTTTGGTGGGCCCAAGATCATGGGACGCTTTTATTTTTCTCTTTTATTACTTATTGAAATTTTTAACAGTTTCGTCATGTTAATCATTAGGTTTCAAGTACCTACAAATTTTAGTCTTTTGGGTATCATCGAGTATCGCGGTACCATCGATTACTGAGTAGGTATCATCGAGTATCATATGTTCCGTTAAATATTGGGTAGGTATCACTGAGTATTATGGTATCATCGAGTATCAGGTGAATATCATCAAGTATCGGATAGGTATCATTGAGCATTGTCGGTATCGTCGAGTATGAAGTATCCTCATGTATCATGGTATCGTCAAGTATTGGGTGGGTATTATCGAGAATTACGGTATTGTCGAGTATTAGGTATCATCGACTATCACGGTACCGAATAGTATCGGGTAGCATCAAGCATCGGGTATCATGAAGTATCATAGTGTCATCGAGTATCGGGTATCGTCCAGTATTGCGGCATCGTCGAATATCAGGTAGGCAACATCAAGTATCTTGGTATCATCGATTATAAGATATCATCTACTAACGCGGTATCTAGAGTATCAGGTAGTATATATCAAGTGTTAGGTATCATCAAATATCGCGGTATCATCGAGTATCAGTCATCAAGTATCGCTGAGTACCAAGTAGGTGTCATTACGTATCGTAGCACTATCGAGTATCAGAAATCGTCGACTATCGCAGTATCATATGACACTACTAGAAAACTGACCTTTCATACCGCACATCGATGCGGTTGGATTGGAACCGCATGCGATAGTGGCATCGATACCGGTTCATTGGGTGCAGGCGATAGTCGGTTGGAGCCACGAACCGATCGATGCCCTCGCGATTAGTCCCGATTCGTGATACGAACCGATCATCAAGGCACGGGTAAATTAGTCCCGGTTCGTAACACGAACCGATATTGATGCCCTCTCATTAGTACCGGTTCGTGTTACAAACCGGTACTGATGTCTCGTTTCAGGAAAGTTCAAAAGGAATGCATATTCTATCTATAACAGTACGCGATGGTGGGTGGGTTGGTTAGAAGGGTGAGGCTAGAGTCACGACTCACGAGGTTGTGGGTTCGGGTAGCATCGATCAAGCATACTCAAGATAAATAGCAAACTAACAAATAAAATTCCGAAAATAACATAAAAAAATTTCGGTCTAGTGTTTGATTTTAGATAAATTTAGAATTTTAACATGCATGATTCGGATATTCAATGATTTAACTAAAATTCCTAGAAGTTTAATTACAAAACGCAATCAACCTATACTAGTAAACCTCACTAGTTATTAGTCGACAAACTATCCAATAAAGGACCCTGCGCGCGAAGCGGAGCGAGCAAACACGCGAGCTAGCACGCAAGCCTAGAAATTTGTTCATCGTTTTATCGTACCGTTAGCAACGCTACTAACGCTATAGCGTTTACTAGTTTTTTTTTTTTTTCAAACCAATGCTTGGTATAAATGTTTAGCACTGCACATATATACCAGCCCCGTCCTCTCCACAGGAGAACATGAACATTGAACAGAATCCACAGCTCACCTAATTTAGCTGGCCTTAATTTATGGAAGCTAGCAGTGGCTGCATTAACCTATCTGAACGATAATCAACGACACCACATGATGCATGATGTACCATCAATTATTGTATAAATAATAATTGAGGCTGCCATCTTGTTCGCTAACTGTAACTTGTAAGCAGCAATATTTGACGACCAAGTTTTGAGGCAGCCACGCCAAGACTATGATGCACCGTCAACACACAAAGTATGCATTGTTATTTTTCAGTTGGAACTTGCAAGTTAGTTAGTGCATGCACTCCGTGCTTGAGATGAGATTTAAGTATATAGTAATTGAAAACATTAGAAGGGTAAAGAAAAATAATATATATTATTAATGTAAGGTGAATACTAGTGTCTCTGAAGAGGAAGAATCCTATCTATTAGCCAGGATAATGGTTTCAATGAATTCCACTCTATTAATTGGCTCTTTTTGGAATGGCTAAGTGTTTATTTTAAGTTGGGCTTTAGGAGTTTTAAAAAGTGGCTTTGGGAGTTTGAGAAACTGACTTCAAGAGGTCTCAAAGGTTAAGATTGCTTATAGGATTTTTTTACTATCAGGATTTTTTTACTATCAAAGTTTGAAAGCAGCTGAAGCTGAAATTAATCCATTTCAAGCGAAGCCACATGAAGCAGGAAATAAAGCGAGAACCACTTGTTTTCTTAAAACATGAATTTAGCTTAGGATTGTCTTTTTTTAATTTCTCAGGGCTTCTCTGAATTTGTAAGTTACCATTTAGCACGTTAACATACCAAGGGCTAAGAATTAATAGCCTTGCTCTATCATTTCTTTTGCAAACCCGCATTAATAATTGCAAACAAAATGGTACTGTAGAAGAACAATAGAGAGGTATAAAGACAATCAAACGACAAAGTTGAGATCTAACTGCAAATTCTGCAGCCCCAAAAAAGCTGAATAATTAAACAAAGAATAATTATGAAGATTCCCGAAAGAAAAGAAAAGAAAACTACGAAGATAATGTTCGGTTCATCAGGATCTGGTTGTACTTCGTAGTATTGCACTGCACCGTCCGCAAGGAACTCGGCGAAGGTCAAGCCACGGCGGCGACCCTGCCCTTCTGTCCACCGAGCCGGCTGGCGCCGACGGCGCAGCTCCGGCTCCTGACGAACACCACGTCGGCGCCGGCGCCGGCGAACTCGCACGGCCGGTCCTCGTCGATCCTCGCCATGGCCACGCTCTGGCTCCTGGGCACGGTCGTCGGCTCCGCGGCCGCGGCTGCCTCGGCCACCCGCCGCTGCGACGCGGCGCGCATGAGCTCCCGCAGGTCGTCGTCGTAGGCCGCCCCGGAGTGGCGCGACGAGGCGAAGCTCTCGCACCTGGGCAGCGGTGCGGCGGCAAAGGTTGGGTAGCCGAAGGCGGCGTCGGCCGGGAGGTAGCCGGCGCAGCCGGTGATGCTCCGCACGTAGAGGTCGCGCGCGCGGCACAGCGCGCGCCTCGGCGCCCGCCAGAGCCAGCTCACCAGCTTGCTGCTGCTCCCGCGGCTCATGCTCGCTGCTGATCAAATGATCAATCACCTCAACCCTTCCTCTCTTTGATTAGTGATTACACCACTAACTCTGCCTTTAATTTTCTCTTTCTTTTTCAGTGCGAATCAAGTAAGAAGAAGAAGAAGAGAGAGATCGATGGGGAGACGCGAGGAGGCTTATATATAGACTGGTGGTTTCTTTTATTATAAATTCAATTCAAAGATGTACTAATTCCGTAGTAAAGATATAAAAGCTAGGTCATTGATTTATACCGGTAAGTAGTTTGATTGGGCTTGTTCACAATTGTAAAAGCATCTCAGCAGGTCATATAAAACACCGCTCATTTGACTTTTTAAGGAATGGGAGAGTTGTTCGAGTAACTAATGTTTTGAAGGATGTAATGTAAGATATGAATGAATTTTATACGATAGAGAAAATCTTTTAAACAATATGGTGAATAGTGTTATAAAGAATGAGATTATAGAGGAGCTGCTAGGATGCTTTAAGACTTCAAACATACATGTAAATTTAATAATGTGTAATTCCTATACTATATCTATATCCAGACCATTTGTACAAACTTATCACCATTTGTTCACAATTATTACAAGGCTTCAGTCACTTTCTCACGTATCTTCACAATTATTTGTGAACGGACGAACTACGTACTCAATCTTATTTTTGTTGTGATTCCTTTGCTTGATGTACCAGCATTAGTGAGACTCGGACCCATTGGTTGGTGATGGATAAGGATTGGGCAGTTCCTTCATGGTGCGAGCCAATTGAATTCACAATTCTCTCTCTCGCTCTCGTCTGTGTTTGGTTCTCTCATCAGCGTAACTGTCAAAGGTCGTCGTTGTCCGCACTTAACTGAATCATCAGCGTATAGTCATTGATCCCAGCTTTCGTACCCCAAATATGACATCATTATCTTTGATCTTTCGAGGTATACATAGGCAGGAAGGTTCACCGTTGCAAGTGGCAGCAATCAGTATCAGTGTATCATTAGTTTATGCAGCATCTTATCTTATTTACATACTAGAATGCTTACATGACATTCATATCTTATTGAAATCTCATTACCGACCAAATTTATATTTTTTAAAATTTTTTAACTATTTATTTCATTTTTTTCAAAATCAGCCTTATTAGAGGCTCTACAACTACTTATAGATCATGGATTATTATAAATATGAAACAAATAGTAAAAAATTTTAAAAAATATAAAATTTGGTTGGTAATGATATTTCAATAAGATGAATAAGATGGACGGTTCGGATCAACCATTTAAGTCTCAGATTTTTCAAACATAGCGCAAAGCACGGAGAAATCCATATAAAGCACCGTAGCAAAAACTCTCTATATATAGATATATAATAGGTGTTAAATGCTGACAGTGCTACATACATGTATGAAGATTCACCATTGCAAATAGTGGTAAGGCCAATTGAACGGCTGCGACTAAATGGTTTGATTGGCTGACTAAATGGTTCCATAAGAGCATGTCTAATGTTGGGTTTATTTCTTAACCTATTTCACTATTCATCCACTATTCACCTCTTGACCCTATTTTCTGGTCAAATAACGTTGGGTCTATTTTCTCAATCCTTATATTTTTCTCTCTTATATTTAACTTCCAACTCTATTTTCACTATTCACAATCTTATTTCTATAATAATATGATCAGCTACAGTAAAAGAATAGGCCCACCATTAGACATGCTCTAAGGCTACTCCCAGTGGGTGGTATCTTAGATATATTACTTGCCACATGGGATTTTTGGTGATGTGACAAAGAATTAAAGAGGAGAGATGAGAAAGTGGTATCTTATACTCCAAAACTTTGAATAATGTGTTTGTCTTCTCTTTCTTGCCTTGAAAATGCTAAGAAACAACCATAAGATAATTTGCATTCGAGGGGATTTTTCTATGCAGTATCTCTCGCTGACGTGGAGGCTTAGGAAATACTAGTAGTAATAAGATATTATGCACTGGGAATAGGCTAACTGCGGTTGAACGATTGGGCTAGAGAGCTTCTTTGGATGGGCGGTGGATGACCAACCAAGCTGAAGGGCCTATTCGCTAGACTGTCACCAGGGTTTTGGGCAATGATCTCACTTTCGGTTTTTATTTCTCACATTGGGATCCTGTAGAAATAGAACCGTGAATAATAAAAATATGGCTAAGAGTAAAATATAAGAGAAATATGAAATAGGAACAGGATAAGGCCAGCATTGTGTTGGAGATAAAATAGGACCAGGATAGGATAGGGCTAGCGTTGCGTATGGGTGATCCTATTTTATTCCTAACACAGTGCTAGCCCTATTTCATCTCTCTCTTATATTTTACTCTAACCCTATTTTTACTATTCACGATCCTATTTCTACAGTGATGGAGGCAAAAAAGAGAGCCACCATTAAACATGACCTAAAGCCAATTTGAGAAGCTGGAGCATTTGTTTTGATTTTGTGACTATAATCATATTTCGAAGAACTCGGAAACGGCTTGAATAAGGCATTCTCAATGGGGCCAGATATCACTAGTTTAACCTCGCCTCCATTCTCAAGCGACCTTGCAGCTGGTTTTGGTTGTGTGGCCACCACACTTAATTAGAGAGTTGAATGTGTTGGAAGATTCATATATATCAAGATTTAGAGGATAAGAGTACTCACAGATATATTCTTCAATTATAAGAGATGTTGGTCCATGGCCTCACCTGTGAACGATCCATGGCTGACTTTTTGGACGAGCACGCGATCGATCGAGAGCATCAATGGCCAGGTCGTTGCTCGATCTGGTGTTGAATGCTGACATTCAAGTGCTAGTGTGCCACTCCTCTGTGGTACCGAATTAAGACCTCATGTATGCTTGACCATAGATATAGATCACCAATGGCATTTTAGTGGAGTATATCAATTAGTATCAGTACCACAGCAATGGATTATTTACTTCCTTGATTGTGCAAGCCGAATAAATGTTTGTACCCCCAAGGTGTTTGGAGAGCTAGCACACCAATAACCCTTTGGTCATACACGGTGAAAATTGTGGCTCCATTGACGCCACACTACTCCTCCTGTGGCTTTTGAGCCACACCACAGTCCTATTTGTGTCCGTATATGATTTTTTTTTCTCTCTTATGAATTTGGAGATGCAAGCGTAGCTTTCCTACCGGGCATTCTAAGGAAATAAAAGAGAAGAAAAAGTATACGGTCATCTCATCTACTGTAACAAAGATGCTAATTCGAGTCTATGGACTTTGTTGCCAAAAGAAAGAGAGAGAGAGAGAAAATAAGTCGTTGTAGCGTGGTGCTAAGCACTTCACCGTTGGCTTTAATTGATATAGAGTATTATATAGCTTCTTCGAGACAAGTAGATCGTAAGACCATACTCTTGTGCTGTTTCTGATAGAAGTTGGTGGTTCTTACTACTGAGACTCATTAGTTTGTGTTTTATCATGTGTTGTAACTTTGATTATTGAGTAATGAAGGTTATTTAGTTTGTTCTAAAAAAAGAAAGAAAAGAAAGGAAGACGATTCGCCGTAGTGAAAGTGTCAAAGTATGGCCATCTTCAGCAAACACTTTAAATTTTTTCTCTATAACACTATTCTATACACATTCTATCTATCCTTTAAAATTTTTCACACTCTACACTACATTTTAAAAGATTTCTTTCCTTCGTCAACTCCTCTATTCCTGAAAACTCAGATAAGAGCAGTGCTTTTCAACTACTGCTGAAGATGGTATAAAGCGTGCATGGTGAGGAGACAGTGCAAGTCACCACACGCCGCTGCCATTCCTGAACAGGAGCTGGAAATGAAGGCGCGCCTAGCGCACGGTCACTGTGATTGACCTTTCGTTTTTCACCGGTCAGCGCACACGAGCACCTGGTCATGGAGAAATTCGGCTGCGTTTCCGTCTCGCGTTCCTTGGATTTTGCCGTATCATGTCTAGTCCAATTATTGCCTTTTTTTTTTAACTCTAGACAGCCTTTGGTTGTTGTTGTGTTATGTTGTGTGTATTTTTTTTAAGGCGTTGTTTTAGTGGGCTGAACTTATTCGCTGTTTTACTTGTTTGCTCAAAAGCTAAATTTTAAGAGCTTACAGAAGAAGCCTAGAGACACTGCTACAGAACACGTCATCAGTGCAGATTCTAAATGGTCATCGGTGCTGGTTTTTGAACTGGCACATAACAACAGGCACCGATGGCGTTGGGCATCGTGCCGATTATAAACCGATACAGATGACCCATTTTTTATGCCTGTTTGTAGCTAAAACCCGCACAGATAAATAAAATATATATTTTTATCCAGCCTAGCTAGCACTACTGTACAACCCTCCCTAACTAGCTATCTAATGAAGGCGGCATCGTGGCCGCCGCTGCTTGTCGGCTCAAAATTGGAGTAGCCGCCGACGTCGTCATCGATCGTAGCTAGCCGTCTCCTCACCGTCCTCAGGAAAGGTGTCCCCGTCGTTGAACCTCGATGAATCTGACGACAGCCTCCTCCTCTGAATCATCCTCGGAGAAGCCGATGGGGGTGAACCTTTCGTCATCATCCTCCGACTCCTCCTCCGAGGAGCCGGCAGGAGTGAACTCCTCGCCGATAGGGACGCACATGGAAGGATATGAAGATGGCTCCTTCTCGCTGGGCTCCTCGCCGGCAGCCAGCTCCTCCTCACGAGGCACCGAATCGTTGGCAGGTCATGGTGACCATGGCGAGTCCGGACGAGGCGGCAAGACTGCAGGTGAACTAGGGTGCGCTGGCGAGGAGGCGGATGGAGAGGGCTATGGTGATAAGAGGGAGGAAGAGGATTGGGCCATGGCAGAGTGGGAAGAGGAGTGGTGAAGATCTAGGAGTGATGGAGAGGGACGGGAATGGGGGATCGATTAGATTATATAGATGTGACGGGGATAAAAATGTTTGCGAAACATCTTGAGAGACGAAACGTTATGTGTGCCGGTTGTAATTTTCAACCGGCACTTATGAATATGAAGTGACGCATCTGTTAACTTGACACGCGGGAAAATTTTTATATGTGCCGGTTGTAATATCCAACCGCACACACACACACACACACACACACACACACACACACACACACACACACACACACACATATATATATATATATATATATATATATGGCAGCATATCCGGTGCACACGGCACCCTCGTGCACACCCGTGTACACCATGGGGGAAAAGTTTCAAAAAATTCCAAAAAAAATTATGGATGTACATCTCAACTTGCCCCATCCAGATATAAAATTTCATGATCAAATTCGTCCTATGTTAAGAGTAATAAAAAAGACAAATTTCTGACAAACTTAAATAGTTTAAATGCACTCCAAATTTGTCTTTTTTGTAACTTCTAGTATAGGACGAATTTGATCATGCAATTTTATATGTAGATGGGGGTAAGTTGAGATGTACATCCATGATTTTTTTTGGAATTTTTTGAAACTTTTTCCCTATGGTGTACACGGCGTTTTCACGGAGACAGCCGTGTGTACCGGATATATATATAGAGAGAGAGAGATTATGTGTTCTAGGTCCCTATACGTGCTGGTTCGTAGTCATATAATCAATAAAACTATGTCGGTTGTTTATTAGCACCGACACATCAAAGGGTTCACCGTCCTATCCACTGAAGAACAGCAGTAGTAATCTTATTTGTGCCGATTCTAACTGACCGATGCATATATATATATATATATATAGAGAGAGAGAAAGAGAGAGAGAGAGAGAGTTGTGCTCCGTCGATCGCGTCGACCCTCATCGATCATGACTTATTTTGCGAAATTGGTGATCGAATTGACGATCGAACCGACCATCTCCTTCGTCTCGCTGAAATCTCACTCTTGACGAAATTTCATATTTTTGGAATTTTTTACTATTTTATCGTATTTTTGAAAATCCATGATCTAATTGATTGTGGACCCTCCAATAACCCCGGATTTCAAAAATACGAAAAAAATAGTAAAAAAATTCAAAAAACTATGAAATTTTGTTAGTAGTGAGATTTCATCGAGACGAAGGAGATGGTCGGTTCGGATCGTCGAATTCGATCACCAATTTCGTAAAATAAGCCGCGACTGACGGAGGATCGCGACTGACCGTAGCCAAACTCTATATATATATATATATATATATATATAAGTATATATGACATGTTTTGTTGTAGCGGGAAGCTGATCCACTTTGTTAGACATGTTTTTAGAGCTTTCAGGAATAGCAAAAAAACAGTTTGATAAGCCAAAATGTTATCTCAAATTAGATTGCACGATGGCTCCTCCCCAGCACAGGGCTATGTTTTTCGGTTCGAGAAAACCAATTTTTGGTGAAAATCGGTTTCTCGGTGTGGGCCGATTTTTTACAAACTTGGACGAAAAATATTGGTTCTAATAAATTTTGAATGAACATATAAAAGAATGTTGAAAGAAGTGCTATACAACAATACTAGCGTAGCCTAGTGGTTGGTATCCATTCTTAGAAGACTATAGGTTGCAAGTTTAAGCTCTTACAACCTCAGTTTTGTTGAATTTTTTGTTTAAATTCAAATTTAAAATTTCAAAGAATCAGACCTAAAAACAGCAGATTTTTTCTGATTTTTTATAAATTTGGTTTTCTCGGTCCGTCGATTTTTTTTTCCAAACCAAAAAACAAAACCTTGCTCCTGAGCAAGCAGAGCGACCAACCACGTAGTTGGGGCGGTGCCGCTAAGCCTACCGGCTCGCCTATGCCGCGAGGCAGTGGCGGATCCAGGATTTATAAAGAGCCTGGGCTAGTCTATGAACAACCAATAACCATGAACAACTGCATATACATAAAGACATGCATAAATTTGTTCGTCGCCAACAAATTTTTTACTGGATGCATTACCTAATACACATGCAAACATTTAAAATGAAAGCATAAAAAGATAACGATAATACCTCTAAAAAATGTTCACAAAAGTAGAAGATTTTGAACGGTTTGCATTCCAAAACGTAACGATACATAATATATCATAAAAAGAGACCCTGCAATATAAATATATATGATTAGCACATCATATATCATGAAAGTTCTAAAAATATATTTAAGTTGAGCTGTTGAAGTATTGAAATGCATCAGATAATGACATGCCACTAATTCACACCACGAGGCAAATTCATTTTTCTAGTCTTTATGCCTTGGAACCTTCTCATGATTGTAACATCATCAAGACCCTTAAATATCTCTCTTTCGGTGTAGCATACCATTAAGTGATTGAACCAATCATCATTGATCTTGTTGCGCAATTTAGACTTGATAATCTTCATTGCTGAGAAAGATCTTTCAACAGATGCAGTTGAAACAGACAATAACAAAGCTAACTCAATTAGTTTGTACACCAATGGAATAACCAAGTGTTTTTCTGTTTCAACCATCTTTGTAGCTAAACTTGCAACATCTTAACAAGTAGCAAAAGCTGCATGCCTTCTAACATGAAGAATATAAGTCTCAAGTTGTTGTGTAAGTATTGCACGGTCAACATTGGAGAAATCCACATCATAAATTTCAGCAAGCCGAATGAGCTTATTGGTGTCAAATCTAGAGAAATTGTTCTTCGGATCAAGGCATGAAAAACATGTTAATATCTCAGTGGTTGCTTCACCAAACCGATGATTCATATCAGCACAAATTTGGTCAATTGTAACATAGAAGAGCTCGACACAGTAATGATGAAAGTTTGTGATAAAACACCTTTCACGCCTTGAACGACTTCTAGATGGTATCTCAGCATGCATATTTGGCACCGGAATACATTTGATCTCACAAAATTGCTTGACCTCATCAAAGAAATCTTTCCAACCACTACCTCTCATAGTGATCAATTGAGCTTTAACATCATCTATTAATTCCATGGCAATGATAATATTTATATCCTTTCTTTGCAAGGCATGTGATAGCTCATTTGTGATAGCAAGCAACTTTATCATAAGTTTTAGAATAAAAGCAAATTTAAAATCCTCCATTTTTTTCAATCAACTCTCCAGCTGCAGACGTTGCACGTCCATCTCTTTCAACAATTCCAAGCACTTCTATTACTGAGTCCCACATCTGGTCTATACGAATCAAAGTTATATGATGTGAACCCCATCTAGTATCCCCTAGTCTAGCAAGATTGGTTTCTTGATGTTGTCCTCTTCCCGTGTTTATCTCACCACTACCAAGCTTATCTAAAATACTTTTGTGGTGGCTTTCTATCAATGCATCCCTCCTCTTGCAAGATATGCTTGTTGTGGTCACAATTAAGGAGATATAATAAAAAAAATCACGAATTGATAAGCAACAACTAGCAACGGAAACGATCACTAATTGTAATTGGTGGGCAAAGCAATGAACATATATAGCATATGGGTTTTCTTCTAAAATCTTCTTTTGCAGGCCATTAAATTCACCTCTCATATTTGAAGCTCCATCATACCCTTGCCCTCTTATCCTAAAAATGCATAACTTGTACTTATCAAGAAGAGCAAACAAGGCTACCTTTAGAGCAAGAAGACGTTCCACAATCTTTCCATTATTATTGACATACCTACAACAAGAAAAGACAATAAGGTTAGATAGAACAACAATAGAATATTGAATGACAGGTTAGTGTATTAACTAGTAATTTATACATACTAACCTCAGCATTACCGCCATTTGCTCTTTCACCGATATATCACGAGACTCATCGATAAGCACGGAGAATAGTCTATCTCCAATCTCTCCCATGATCACATCAGTTACTTCTTCCGCACAACATCTTGCAAGATCCTTTTGAATCATGAGGGAAATCATCTTACAATTTAGACCACCACGGTCAAAAGCATGTCTCACACTTTCATTCTTATCTTTGTACTAATCTATCATCTCTAGAAAATTACCCTTGTTTAAAGAGATAGAGGATTCATCATGCCCACGAAATGCCATGCCTTGTGCTATTAAAAATCTCAAGCACTCTAGAGATGCAGCCAAACACCTTTGATATAATTCTTCAGATTCCTTAGTTGCCCTAGAGAACATGCTTGACACACTTTGTCTTTGATTTTTAAAATAACCATAATGTTTAACACAGTTGCTGTGAGCACTATTTATACCACCAACAGCTCTGGCAAAGATTTATATGCATGCTTCCAATCATTAAACCCTATTTTGTTGAACACATCAAAACCAAAATGTTCCTTCCTCCCTAGTTACTTAAAAAGGAAACAATAGAAGCAAAATGCCTCATCCTTCGACACGCTATACTCTATCCAATTATACCTCTTATACCATGATTGATGGAAGGCTCTTCTACAATCTCCAGATTGTTTGAGAGGAAAATTCACAATAGGTTGGGTTGGTCCCTTCAATATGTATGATCTTCTAACTTGGTCTCTAATTTGAGGAGGATACTCACATATTTGCTTCTTGAGTGAGGGATCACTCACAATTTCATCCAAATTTAACTCATCACCAACCAAGGCATTAGGTTGAGCTTGTGCTACCGCCTCATGACCCTCACCTTGTGCTTGTGGTTGACCTTGTGCTTGAGGAGCATTAGTTTGAGCTTGTGCTTGTGTTAAATTTCTTCTATCAACCAAGAATCTCCTCATTTTTCTATGGTTTTTCTGGAATATGCAAATGGGATGTTAGAATTTCAGACTTTTAGTCTTGGTATATATGAAAAAAAAAGACATTGAACAGTCTTGGTTAGACAAGTGATTTAGTTATTAAGCTCTTTGCAACAAGGTTCCATGTCCTGATGTCCATATGAAAAAAAAAGACATTGAATAGTCCAAATCTACAGGACTAACAACTAACAAGTAACAACGCTACAATAAGAACACATTACATGACTTTGGATTGGAGGAGGACTGGAGAAGAAGGGATCCCTGCCGCCGGTTGCCGAGAGTAGGAGGAGCAACGCCGCTGCGACGCTGCCTGCTGGCCACCGGATCCGTGAGCCGTTAGGAGGAGCGCGAGCGTCACATAGGGCTTGGGAAATTGGGAATTGAGGATTTGAGAGACTGGGAGAGAGCTAGCCGGTTAGGAGTTTGGGAAAGACTTGGGCCCATGGCCCAACGCATGCAATTACAACCGGCAAGCGGCGCCCGGGCCCAAGCGACGAAACTCGTGGTCTCGCCTAGCCCATGCCCTTCGCTGCAGCGCTGCCGTCGGCTCGTCGCCCAGGAAATGCTCGTCTTGTAATTCTAGTCGCTGGAGAGATGCACCGGGGTTTCCACTGCCGACAAAAAAGGAGCCCGGGTGCACGCCCGCCCGGCCCGGGAGCTCGGTCCGCCACTGCCGCGAGGAGCGTAGCAAGCCAGCTCATTAGCAGCTCTCCACCCCCAGGAGGAGTCTCCCTCCTAGGGGCACACGCTGAAGCTGCTGCAGGAGGCCTCGGAGATGATAGACGAAGCCGGATCCAGCGACGACGCTCTCGCCAGGGGAGGCACCGAGAGGGTGGCTGGATCCCAAGGCAACGAAGGCTAGCACGCAAGATACGACCACTCCATTCCTCGGATGAGGTCGAGATTCGAGGTTGCCGTCAAAGTGTAGGGCCAGTGGCAAAATCTTAGCAACACCAAGATTTTGGTCCTTCGGGCACATGGTGAAGGTGTGGATGGTGTGATCGGGTCACTAGATATGGTGGCGACACAATCATGCCGGGAATATTACTCAATCTAGCTACAGGTAGGGATGATGGCGTAGCACCACGGTGTGTGTATGGTGCAATGCACAGTGTTTTTTTATAATAGTATATTTTTTGAATTCTCTTTTTCTTATAATGAAATAATATTGTTCCTGTTCTATTGCTAAGAAATTCTCAAATTAGCCTAGCCAAATCAAAACAGATTGGCTTCTCGCAGCTACGAAAGCACAACAATTCATCATTGAACAATTCGGTGGTAGCCTATAAAACAGGGCTAGCCAGGAGACTCGAGAGACAGGGAGACCTGTTTATGGCGCTAATAGGAGAAAAAACTCATGTGATGAGTAAAAGCCCAGAAGATTAACATCTAATATTGAAGGAAAAAATATTTGTATGCCATTGAATATTTTGCTAATCTCATTCATGTCGTCACATTGTCACTCTAACCTTGTATGTCGTGTCGTTTCCAGCTTCTTCCCTTCTATGTCATTGTTGACCTGTCATAAGCCGCGATAGAGCGGCATAGAATGGAAGAAGATGGAAATGAGAGGATGTGATGAGGTATTGACAAATTTTGTATGTGAGATTGTGTACTTTGATCTTTGTTCGCAAGACTTGATTTGGGTGCATTAGAATAGAGAACCTGACCCCGGGGTGAACCGAGGAGCAATTTGGGCAGGACCGGTCCGGCTCTCAATGGATAGCCGGACCAAGCTATAGAGAGGCTTGGTCCTTCGTAGCTCTACGCCAGACCGAGTGCGGTCCACCGTGCAATGTGGGCTGGACCGACACGCATAGCTTGCTGATTTTTGTATTTTTTGAGACCTTCCCGTGCTCAACAAATTAAGTATTATATATGAAGGTTGTAGATAATTTCATGACGCATCCTTGTCATACTGACAGCTTCTCCATTTGAGCAATAGAAAAATTCATAAAAATGCTGAAGTGTACTATTGTGTAGGGAATTAGATGTTTGTGGTCATTTGTGTTAGAATTGCTAAATTTTTTGGTTTGCCATGTGCTTTATGTCAATTTCATGATGGTTTGATGTAATGTAGGTGTTCATGGACTAATGTGGATCAAGTTGAGATATACTTATTTTCGGAAAAATTATTTGCTTGTCTCATGTGCGCAGGTGACTGGAGTGGGTTGACGTCGGTGAAGGATTTCGAGGATGTGGATGGGTGATCCACGGTCTAGGTGATCAAGGGTTCATGCTAGTCGATCGAAACCGAGTCTATGCATGTGGACGAGGTTGATCAGAGAAGAAAGCTTCAAGGTGCGCAAGTTGGTTCGGTCTAAGGGGAGTTGGATGCTTGATGGACTTGGCTACCAAGAAAGCGATGGATGGAGGTTTTGGAGAAACCACGGCGTAAGGAGAAGTGGTTTAAGTCTCGATTCAACTTAGTGAGGAAGTTGGATCGAAACAGGTTACCGGTGTCATGTATGACCCGTTTTGAGAACCGTGTTGTGTAAGAGAGAAAATCCAGTGTCTTAACGGGTTTCGGGTGAGCTCATGTGTAATGAGAGAAAATCCTAAGTGGGATGCCTGGTTGAGCCTCCACTATATAAAGGGTTTGTGACCTTAGAGATAAGGTGAGGATTTAGAGAGGATTTTAGAGCCATTTAGAGAGGCTTGAGAAGATAGATTTAGCCAAATCACTTTATGTTTGTTGGAGATGAGTTTGTGTTGATCCTCCCCAATCATTTCACTGTAATCATTTCTCGTTAATCATCAAAAAGGTTTCAACTCATGGTTTTATTTTTGTGCTCCTTGCCTCCAGTTCAATTTGATTTTGGGTTTTGGGTGTTTTTGGCGTGAATCTTAGGAAAGCTTGGTCCTTTCGTTTTGATGCTTGTAGTTGAGCAACTCTAGGTCACAAAACATGTAGGAACATGTCTATAGGCGACTTATCCAAGTAGCCTTCAATGTTTAGTCATGGATTAAAAAAATAGTTTTTGTTTGCTTCATGACCTAGGTTTTTAAAATCACCAAAAGGTTGAGTCTTTAGGAACTATAGCCTTGATTCTTGGGAGAAATAGGTAATAGACATCTTAAGAAAGCTATGTTTCAAATTTGAGCTCAATCTGACGTTCCAATCAAGAATTGCACGAAAATTCGTTTTGTCTCGGGCTATGAATAGTGCTCAGTCCGACGCAACACTAGAGTTGGTTCGGCTCAACACTAGAGTTGTCTCGGCCCAAGAGAGAGGGAGGATGAAAAACTTTCCATGTTTTGGTCAATTTCAAGGTGCTTTGTCCCATGGATTTTGGTTCTAGTTTGATATAGTGTTTGATAGCTCTGCTTGATAATTGAGATTTACGAATTATTTGAATTTGTTTATTTGGAGTTTGGGCGTGCGTTGTGAAGAAAGGATAAAAATTAATTTGGCTCCTATTCATCTCCTCTCTAGTCGCATATCCGATACTTTAGATGATATACCAGGTTATAACGAAAATGTGATAGTATAGAAGGGATTAAGAAATGTTCAGGGCATACAAAGATTTTTCCTAATATTGAACGGCGGAGCAACCTAGAAGCACCTAGGCACCGGCGTGCAAGCCGAAGAAGCGCTTTAAGTTGGGATTATACAATTCACGACACCAAATAACAGAAAGAGAGAAAGGTGAGTTTAGTTTTTATAAAAAAAAATATATCCCGCTCTCGATGATTAACGGATGATCTGTGTGTTTCCCAAAAGAATGAAACTAGGAGGAGAATCAAACCAAATATGACGACCTCCCTCGAGAGTGAGCAAATCTCATTAAATTATGAAACCATCATTTGTATCTCTACCTTTGTAGCGAAAATAGAGATTTAAAAAATTTACCGCTTAGAGCATCCATAGCAGACACTGCAAAATAGTAGAAATAGTGTTTTAGAGATAGAGGGTCTACTGGAGGGAAGAAATCTTTTAGAATGTAGTGTGAAGTATGAAGAAATTTTAGTACGAAAGAAAGAGAAAATAGAGATAGAGCTTCAGCTGTGGATGCTTTTAGAGCATCTCCAGCAGAGCCTCTAAAACAGAATCTTCTTTATATTTAGAGTCTCTCGCCCTCCAGCAGAGCCTCTATCTCAGCCTCTACATTTAAAGTTTCTCTCTCCCAACCTCTAAATTTAGAGGCTCTCTATATGAACCTATATTCATTTTCCTAAAGAAGCGGATAAGATATTATAGGTTTTTTTGGATAGAGGCTCTGCTGGAAATGATGAAAATATAGAGAGTGGATAGTGATTTAGAGAGGTTGTATAGAGATCCGATTTTAGAGCTTCTGCTGGAGATACTCTTAGCCATGATCTCTTGGATGATCACGTGGGTGAAAGTAAAAGAATTTTTTTATTTTCAAATTTTTTTATTCATTTTTTAAAAAAAATATACATTGAACCGGTAATTTTTCAAAAATAGGCGCCTATCGCTCGTGGGTCGGGCGATCGCCCGGGTGCGGGGCAATGGGTGCACCATCTGTTATCTCCCGTGAGAGCCGTGGCCATGATCGCCCCAGAATGGGGCGACCAGTTCACATCACCACTTTACCACTAGCACTTAGCACTTGATGTTTATTTCTTTTTCATTTTCATATCTATTTTATTTAGTGTCCAAATTGCATTAAATAAATTTCATAATTCATCTAAAATTCTAAGGAACCCATTTTAAAACTTTAAAATTTATTATATTTTTGAATTATTTCTCATTTTTTGGTAACTAAGATTTACATGTACCAAAAAAGAGAAATAATTCAAAATAAAATAAATTTTAATAGTTTTAAAATGGGTTCCTTATAATATTAGATAATTTTGAAATTTGTTTAATGCAATTTGGACACCAAATGAAATAGATATAAAAATGACAAAAAAAAGCATCAAGTGCTAACAGACTAAAAATGAGAAATAATTCAAAAATGCAATAAATTTTAAATGTTTTAAAATGGGATCCTTAGAATTTTAGATGAATTATAAAATTTATTTCATGCAATTTGGACACCTAATGAAATAGATATGAAAATTAAAAAAATAAGCATCAAGTGCTAAAGTGATAACAGTACAGTAACTGGTCACCCCATCATGGGGCGATCATGGCACGCGATAGGCACCTATTTTTGAAAAATTACCTGTCCAATGCACATTTTTTTAAAAAAAATAAAAAAATAAAAAATTCGAAAGCAAAGAGAAGTAATGGTATCTGTTGAACTACGCCGAGAACAGGTGAAAACGCAAAGTTGAAAGTTTGTCGGTTTGGGGGCCTAGCCCGAGCAATTGTGGGCACCCATGTCGGGTACCTGAACAGCCCACTCCCAATTTGGGCCGCGGGCCGCGGGCCGTGGCATCCAACTGACTTGGTTTTCTCGAGATGCTTGACGACATGATCATTTGGGCCGTACATCCGTTCTATTCGCTCCATTGACACGTCAGTAAATTCCATGCATTTGTTCTGCTTCTTTGTCTCTGCAACGATTTGTTCTTTTGAGAAGTTTTTCCCCTCTCTCGAAGACATCAGAGCTAGTTTGGTTAGGAATCGAAGTGGAAAGAAAAGAACACGAAACATCTATTTACATGAAAAATACTTGCGGAAAAAATCACCATGAACGTCGGTCGGCAAAAACTTCACTATATTAATAAGGAGAGTTACAAAATCTTGTTCCAGAAATCGGATCATAAATCAACAAAGCTTAGCTCAAGATATCAATTAGCCCGTGAGATGTTGGAGAATCATGGGTCAAAGGCATCCACTCAGCTCAGTCTCTCCATGAGCTGATATGTGTGAGAATCGATTGACAGTGCAAAAGAAAAGCAACGACCAGAGTCCAGCATCAATATTCTGAAGCCAAATCCACTAATTTCAATAGGGGATGTACACGATCAAACCAAGAACGAACCTAGCTCGTTTTATTCATAGCAGTAGTATGATTTATTGTTGTTATTGTTCATCACGCGTAACAAACATACTCCCCGAATACTTACAGCATTCCATGCAAGATGCTACTACTACTAGCACTAGCAATCCATATCCACCACTCTCTTAATTAGCATACTAACACGAGCAGAGGCCGGCTATCGATGGTTGTTGATTCAGCAGTAGCCCTCGCAGCGGTTGGTGCAGTCGAAGCCGCAGCCGCCGCCGCCGCCCCCGCCGCCGCCGTGCTTGCCCTTGAAGCTGAAGGACTTGAAGCACCTGGCGGGGCAGGTGAGCTTCTTCTTGTAGCAGGGCCCCTTCTCCATGCACACCGTCGAGGGGGGCTCCATCGCGCGCCGCGCGTACCCGCCCGCCCCGCCGTACCCGCCGCCCCACGCGCCCCACCCGCCGCCTCCCGGCGGACCGCCGAACCACGGCATCCCGAGGAAGCCCCCGCCTGCGCCGTCGTTCTGCTCCTCGTGCTTCGCCGCGGCGGCAGCGGCGGAGACGAGCAGGGCCAGGATCAGGACGAGAGCGGCGGCGGGCCTCGCCGGCGCCATGAGTGGGATTCTTGGGGGTGTTGATGGGGTCGCAGAAGGGAGGAATCGGGGAGACGGATTGAGGAGACGGTGGTGTTGGACGCGGCGGAGGTGGGTACTTAAGACTTTGGGGGCGAGCAGAGCGGCAGCAAGTGGGAGAGTGCGTGGCGATCCGGTGTGGTTAGCTCGGTGAGTGCGCGCCATAAGCTCAGCTCAGCTCAGCTGCCTTGCACCACTCCCAGTCCCAGCTGTCAGTCGGTAACGACGGCGACGGGTTTACCTACTGCCATCTTCTAGTTGGTCGTGTCAGGCCATCTCCAGCGCTTATCCCATTTACTCCTGCTGCCACGTCACTATTCATCTACATTATTATTTATTATTTCATTGCTATTTATCTTCTAATAACAACTGTATCATTATTTCCACTCTCTGTATTCCTGTAACAGCCTATTTTTGGGCAATTTTGAAAATTCTTAAGATCTAAATCAAATTCATATGTAGTTACTATTCACCATCCGAAAATTATTCAAATTTGACTTCTATTCAAAACGGTTTACTAAAATTTTCCTAAAAATCAAATTTTTAGCTTAGTTAGGCTTGGTCCACCTTTCTCAGCCTCCTAGCCCAGTTCGGCCCTTCTCGGTCTAACCTGGCATGTTTCTCTCTGCTATACTTGATTTAGAATAAAACCATATAAACAATATGTCTCACAACTAAGTTGTACTTGATCAACAATATGAATGACGTTTATTAATAGAACTGATAGCATATTATCCAAGAGTACATAAATATAGATGTGATACAATTATCTTATATGATCGCCTCTGGGACATGTCACTGACAGTGATTTCTTGTGCCTCGAGACTATCCAATTATGTAGGTCTTTCCTTTGTTGATGCAAAGCGACCGCTGTTCAATTCTGTTGGTTTTCCCCTTGTTCATGTAGAGCAGCGACTGTTCGATTCTGATTCCTTCCCCTTGTTGATGGAATGATTTCTTGCAGTTTTTTCTAGTTTTTCTTTGCATTTCTTCTCTTGTGATTTCTTCTTCCAATTTTTCCATTCGATTGGGTTTTGATTGCAGCCCTGCTAGATATCTCTGTTCATATCTGCCTTCCACCCTTGTTCTTGACCATGGTGCTTCCCTTCTCTATGTTCCATCAGGTTAGAACAATACTTTTATATCCACTCTAATCCAACCAAACAAGAAAAAAAAAGACTATTCCATCCCTCAATCCAAACAAGTTCAATGGATCACTGCATTCTAGATAGGATGGTGTCATGAAGGGGAAGGCAGTTCGTCATGCAATCACTCCTCAAACTGAACACGTCCTAATAGAGTCCATACCACCTTTATGTGTACGTGTGGACTTTCATGTCAACAATTAAAACGGGGTTTAGGATGCAGAGGAGCTCCACTACAAACAGTACAAAGCTTCAAGTGGTGCAAAAATAGGAGTTTAATTTTAATGAAATTACTAGAGCTCGTGTGTCCGAGTGCAATGAACACCACGACTTAGTCCAACAGCACACTTCAGTCCACTCGTTCCTTATCCACTCAGTTACTTCCACATGCGACTCGCGCCCTCCTCATCCGCATCGTCATCCTTCTCCTTATGTTCTCCGGTCCTCCCCAACTCTCTTGCCCTCTCAGATCTGCTCTTCCCCTTACCCCAAGCTCCTCCCCGCCTGTGGAAAACATGGACCCTGGGTATCCGAAGATATACTACTAGACGTACCACCTCCTTGGGCCGAGTCAATTGGGCCATCCAGAAGGCAAGCTTGGAGGCTGGCGCGACTTGAGAAGATCTACAAGGAAACGAATTCGTTTTCTACTCGAATACATAGATATAGGCGTAGCCGAATCGGTTATATCTGTATCTTCCATACGCGGATTAGGGATTCTATCTGTAACCCGACCCCCTGCACTATATAAAGGGGGTCCAGGGCCGCTAGTTCGGGATCCAAACACACATCTTACAATCACCATCATTATCCACCATAATACAATCCACGAGCACAGGAGTAGGGTATTACCTCCCCCCCGAGGGCCCGAACCTGTATAAATTCGGCTCCCTGTGCTACCATCATAGTTGTGATCTTTCGCATCGCCCCCTAAAATACATTGCCGACGCAAATCGTCGACAGTTGGCGCGCCAGGTAGGGGCTAGTGTCACGATCAACTACATCGACTTCGATGGCTTCCATTGGCGGATTCGTCTTCACCTACGCTCCTGGCCAAGGCTTCATCTTCGGAGATCTTGGCTTCATCGCCGGTGACTTCGGAGAGCTTCGATTGTGTGAGTTTAACCGCTCGTCCACGACACGGGAGATGGTACGCGACTCCGACCGAGCCTCACCGTTTTGGGATCTCTTCCCTGGATTTCGATCCAGAAGAGATCCAACCTGATGATGATGGTTCCGACCGCTCATCACTGGTTTTCCTTGATTACGGTCGGGATCCACCGCTTCTCTCTTCGCCAGCCCCTTATGCTGACGAAGCATCGAGTGGCGATCGACTCGCCAGATCACTCTCGATCCAATCGGGGTCACAATCCTCGCCGTGGTCCGCCTGCTCGATTTGGAAACTCACCATTGTTTTCCATTGGATAACATGCCGGATTTTCCAATCCGGGCTAAGGAGCGGGACACGACACATACAAACTGGGACGAGCTTTCTGAGTCAAGACTCGGGGACAACTCTAGCCAGGCCAAATTCTCAAGTGGTTATACCATTCGGACTGGTCAATTCGGCTGAAAGATTCCAGCAGATTCGTTCTGCCGAAACTCAGTCGGACCTCCTTGTGACCAGAGATCCTGCACGTGAGGTGGAAGTTATAATCACTCCCATCGATGAGCCAACGAATCGGGATCGGTTGAGCCTTTCCTTCTCGGAATCCGAGTCGGAAGAGAGCGTCAATGGGTTCCCCGACTTCCACGGCGTCTACATGCTGGACGGCCAAGCCTCCGGATCGGCCTGGCGTCCCGCAGGGGAGGCAGGAGCCGAACCAAACCGCGAAGGCGGAGAAGACTTGAGCGACCAATTACGCGGTCGCGCACGGGAAGTCCGGGAGGAACTGCTTCAAGTCCGTATGGGAGACCACTCGGTCTTCCGTAAGCCACAGTAGAATATCCTCGCTTGTAAGACCCTCCTGGATAATGTTGGTCCTTTGCTTGGAGAGAATAACCCCGCAACGCCGATCATGGAACAAATCAAGGCCATGGTGACGGCAGCGGTTGTCCAAGGCACTCGGGATCAACCGGCTAACTAGGCCAGAAGCCAGACTGCTACGAGTAGTACTCGGCGCAGTCGGCACACGCGAAGTGGGGGGCAAGACGCCCGCTGGAGTGCAAGCCGCGACCTCCGCCTCGACATCGAAGCCCGGCGCAGGGAGCGAGACGAAGATCGGCACCGTACTCCACCGCGTCGGAATCTCCCTCGACGATCTCCTTCCCCTGAGGAAGGATTGATCGACGGGATTAAGGCATTCACTCCCCGACTCCGTCAGGTAAACTGGCCCGAGGGATTCAACCCTAAAGGCATTGTGAAATTTGATGGAGAGCGGGACCCCGAGGCTTGGTTGCAAATCTACTCTTTGGCAATCAAGGCCGCGGGTGGAGGATACGACGTGATGGCAAACTATCTGCCTGTCATGTTGACCCCTCCGGCTCAGAACTAGCTCGCGGGCCTTCCAGAGAACTCGATTGATTCCTGGGGAGAGCTTTGTGACCAATTCGTTGCCAATTTCCAGGGTACTTACGAAAAGCCTGGGACCCAGTGGGACCTTTATCAGACTCATCAGAAAAAAAGATGAGTCATTAAGAGATTTCATTCGGCGTTTCACCAAGAAAAAGAACACAATCCGGGAGATCTCAGAGGCGGTCGTCGTCGCAGCCTTCCAGAAAGGAGTTCGCGACCCAGATCTAATCAAGAAGATGTCTCGGAAACCCTCGACCATCGTCAACGGGATGTTCGCCTTGGTAGATCGATATGCTACCGCCTCGGATGCCCTAACCGAGCGTCAAGAAGATCACCCAAGCAAGCATGAAGGCAAGAAGGACAGGCCCGAGTCGTCCTCCAAGAAGGACAAAAAGCGCAAGGGTGAAGAGATGGTAGCGGTCGCGGATCAGGGTCGGCTAAGGCCGCCTCGGCCCGCCGACTACAACAAAGTCATGGAGGCGCCGTGTCCTTTCCATCCAAATGGGAAGCACGCGGCTAAAAACTGCAACATCTCGAAGAAGTTCGCTGAAGACCACAACAGCGACGCTCCGAGAGATGCCAAACAAGATGATAAGCGTGACCCTCCCCAAGGCGATTCTTACCAAGAAACCGAGAGGGAGCTCAACTACATATTCGGGGGATCGGATACGTATGAGTCCAAGCGTAAACAAAAGCTTACCGATCGGGAAATCAACGCAGCCATTCCGGTGACCCCCGAGTATCTCCGGTGGTCTGAAGTTCCGATCATATTTGATCGCTCAGATCACCCAGATCATGTCCCTTGCCCAGGAAGATATCCACTCATCTTGGATCCTGTGGTACGGAGCGTCCGACTGCGCAAGGTCCTGGTTGATGTCGAGAGTGGATTAAATATCCTTTTCGCCAAGACTCTAGGCGAGATGCAGATCCCAAGGGCGGCGCTCCAGCAGACAGACGCGCCGTTCCATGGTCTAATTCCGGGAACCTCGTCGGTGCCAATCGGGAAAATCACTCTTCCTGTCACCTTTGGCACTCGGGATAATTACCGGACGGAGAACCTCAGCTTTGAGGTGGCCGATTTCGAGACTGCGTATCACGCGATCTTGGGAAGGCCGGGCTTGGCCAAGTTCATGGCCGTCCCGCACTACACCTATCTGGTTATGAAGATGCCAGGTCCACGGGGCGTAATCACGGTCCGTGGAGATGTCAAGTTTTCCCACCTCCTCGACAGGGAAAGCGGCTGTCGAGTTGGACGAGATCCGGCGGGCAGTCACAACTCTCAGCGACGAAGGCGATCTACCGAACAAGAAGCCATTTAAGTCAGACATCAAGCGTGGCGAAGATGACGAGTAAAGAGGCGCCCGGTGTTCTTCCCCAAGTAGATGACGAGTAAAGAGGTGCCTCCACTCAGTGATTAACTCACTCGGCGGTACGCCCGGGGGCTCGCCTGGATAAAGGAACATCAAGCAATCACGTCGGTGCTATACCTGACGACCATTGTAATCTATGTTTACAATTAAATAAAGATAAGTTTTCGCTCACATTGTCTCTACGCTTATGCAATTCAGTTTCTGACTTGCTACTTACTTGTATGTCAATTAAGTAGTAAGTCGGGGGCTACACCTAATTAGGTGCGCAATCGCGCACCTAATCTTTTATCTAACTCGACTTACTACCTTGAAGCTAGTAAGTCAGGGGCTACGCCTAATTAGGTGTGCAGTCTGCGCCTAACCAATACCTAATCGATCTTTTCTCCTTTAAGTCTATGACGAAGCCTAGCATAAGTCGTTCCGGGTAACAAAGGAATGTAATTTATTCGGGCCAAAGGCATGACTTTAGTAGAGAAAGGATGGTTAGCATATGCCATGTTAAAAATAGAAGTCATTTACATGGATAATTTATGAGTCCCTACATTTTTACAGGAAATCCAACTCTAAGTTGTCTAGAAGGCAGTCGGCAGTTGGCTTCACTTCCTCGAGCAGCGCCATCGCCTCCTCTTCCGAGCAGGCGAAGCCATCCTTGATAGCGTCAAGCTCGATTCGAGGATAGTGTGACTTGGCGATTCCCAGCACTTGATTGGAACTCGTCAGGCCGACTTCCCTGAGCCGCACCTTCAGTTGCTTGGGGGCTTCGGTCCACCTCTCGATCGGCTCTACCGAGAGCTCGGCTCGTCTTCGCCAGCATAGAGTTGGCGTCGAGTGGGTTCCACCGCCACCAAGAGCTCATCATATCGCGCTTGCACAATCTTGGCGTTCTCTTGAAGAACGTCGTACTGCGCTAACGTCTTCCTCCTATGTTCTGTCAGAGAACAGGGAATGCACGATTACATAACCGTGTAATCATTGGAGGTTCAGAGTCGGTTGGGATTGGGGACTTACCCTCTAACTCGGCGACGGCTTTTGCCTCCGACTTCTCCAGGGCTAGCTTCGTCTCAGGACTTGGCGGCTTCGCTGAAGCTCGGGCGATCGTGGCGTCGCATACGCACATGGTCGCGGGGCATAGCGCCATCCGTCCACGCCAAAACGAGCAATTCGACTCGGTCGGTACTTACACGGAGGAACCTACGAGGTCGAACTTTTCATCCTACAGCTCCTTAATCCGGGCTTGCAGCTCTCGACGCTCCTTGGCTGCCTCGGTCCGGACCCCGATGACCTCCCCTTCCATGGATTTGATCCGTTCTATTTTGGGGAAGAAGTAATTTAAAAACTTGGTTTTTCTCTCGGAAAAAACGCCAAGTTCCTACAAAGTGGAAGGATAGTCACCATCCTGACTCAAGCTAAAGAAGATTCGCTCTACAGGTCAAAAGGCTTACCCGAGCCATTCTGCCACATTCAGCGGCATACTCAAAGAAGGTCTTCCTCATTTCACCTTCGGCTTCGTCATCAACAAGGGCCCAGTTCCCGGCCTCGTCCCTCCAGCCCGCTGAGAGCTTTGGCTCAGTCTCCTCTGGGGAGGCGGGGGCTGGCGGAGGATCTCCTCTATTGTCGGCTTAGCCCCCACGCCGCCCTCGACGGATGGATTCGGGTCTGGGGCCGCGGCGGTAGCGCCTCCCCCGACTCCGACTCCCGACGCGGCTTCCGCCGGCTCCGCTGATGGGGTCACCGCATCGGCTGATGGAGGAGGTGCTTCCTGACTCGGCTCGGCAGGCTGTGATGCCGGCTCGGTCGGGCGACTTGACGGAACCTCTACCGATGGTTTCCTGGAATAGGGAATTTTCGATCAGAGGTAATGCGAAGGAAGACTGTCAGGTGGTGGCGGAGTTGCGCTTACCGGTTGGTGGTCTTAATCTTGATAACAGCGCCCTTTCGAGAGGAAGTCTCACTCGAAGAGGCGTCGGGCGGGCCTCTCGGCCTAGCTTGAGAGGTTGAATTCTTTTCCCCCTTTGGCGTCGTATTACCTCCTGTCCTTGGCGGATGGGTCCCCTGACTACGCCCGGAAGCCGGAGTTGGTTGACTCGTCCCCTCTTTGGGAGCCTCACCTACCATTGGCCCCGAGCTTCGCGGGCCGTGCCCTCCGGACAGCGGGACATTCTCCCCCGCTGAGGAAGCCGGGCCCTTGCCTTTCTTGGCGGCCGGGGTTTCTTCAGGTTCTCCCCCTGGGCGCTTCTCGCCCTTGTTGGCAGGGGCATCAAGAATTGGAGCCACGGATACGAAAGCCTGGCGGTTCTGCATAGGAGCACGGCGTTACCAAATAAACATCAACACAGGATTGCCTGACACAAGCAGAAGGAATACTCGGTCCCTACCTCTGGGGTGGATTGTTAAGGGAGAAACTCCTGGGACTCCCTTGATTTGAGAAAATAGTTCCGGGAGCGAAGAACTCGGAGAGTTGATTGATGACATCCGAGTTGGAGATCGGGACATTCGTTTCTCGAGTAGAATCAGATGGCCCGGTGTACTCGAACCTGAGCCGGATCCTCTCCTTGAGCGGCTGGACACGGCGCTTCGTGAAGGAAACAGCTCTAGCGATGCCGGTCAGCCCCTCGTCTTTGAGATGTTGAATCAGGCCGAGTAACTCGGTCACCTGATCCATTTCAGAGGAAAGAGGGGGAGAGTTCCAAGAGGAGGAAGCTCGGGGCTTTCTCCCATCAAAACAAGGAAGACTAGGGGAGGATTGGAGCAGTAGAACCAATCCTGATTCCACCCTTTCAAAGAAGTCCGAAGCGGCAAGGCAAAATACTCTTTCTTGAGGCCGCTACGAAGCTGAAAATCGGCCCCACCAACAGCCTTGGGGGCATTGTCGGTGGGGTAGGCCTTTAAGAAGAAGAGATGGCGAAAAAGGGCGAAATGGGGAGTGATCCCCAGAAAAGCCTCACAAAGATGAACAAAAATTGAAAGTTGAAGTATGAAATTAGGATTCAAATGGAAGAGCTCAATCCCGTAATGGTTGAGTAAACCACGAAGAAAGGAGGATGCGGGGAGTCCGAACCCGCGGGAGAAGAAACATTCGAAGACAATGATCTCCTTTTGATGAGGAGTGGGGAGGATTCACCTGCGGCGGCGTGCCAATCAATGAGCTCTGGCGTAAGGAGAACGCCGGCGTCAACAAGGGCCTGCAACCGCTCGTCGGTGGTGTTTGAGGTTGCCTAGTCCCCCGCCATTGGAATGTGGTGGATCTGGAGTTTGGCGACGGTGGCAGCGCTAGGGTTGCTTGGAGGCGGCGAAAGCGCAAAAACCTTAGCGGAGTGTTTCGGGGAGGCGAACGATTTGGGTGCACAGTGTAAGCGTACCGGTTCAAACTCCCCGGTGTGTTTCACTTAAAAGGAAGCAGGCAACGTTTCGTTTCTGTGCCAGGCGGGAAGGAAATGAAGCCTTAAAATTATCGTTTGAAGACTTGGGCTCTGATCCCTAAGGACATGCCCTATAAAGGTCGAAAGCTGTACACGGCTTACTCGGGTATAGGTGTCACTCGGGTCAGTCCAGTCGGGAAAATAGCGTGCCCCTTGTTGGGCTCTTTGACAATCTTCAATTCAAGGAGTGGGCGCTTTCCAAAATTGCAACCCGGCTTTTGATGTGCCCCTTGGGACGGTAGTTGGTTTGGCTTTTAGCCGGACCGCACATCAAAAGCTCTTTTAAATTGTCCCGGTGGCACATCTCCGGATCGTTTGTCGTTAAGACAAGCACCACCTGGGCAAAATTTAACTCAGCTCTTGGTGTACCTCTTGGGGTCAATGGCTAGTCTGATTTTCTAATCAGATTAGGCGCCGAAGAGTTACCTCTTCAATTGGGTCTCAGTAGCATATCTCCGTATCGTTTGTCGCCAAGACAAACACCACTAGGAGGACCTCAACTTGGAGGCGGGCGTATTCCTCTAGGGATCACTAGCTTGACTTCGCACTAGTCGGGTCAGGGCTCCTAAATACCCTACGCAAGTTGTGGCATATCCTATGCTGGATCGAATGTCGAGCTCTGCAAGCCAGGCTTGAATGCCATAAGTTGTAACAGGGAGGATAACGCTGGGTGGCACTGCTCACTTGGCAAAATCCACTTTTGTGGTATGCCTCTTCGTGGGGCCATTAGCCAGCATTCCGATCCGTCGGGCTGGGTGCCAGGCATCTTTAATAACTTGAGAATTTTTCTCGAGTTCTTTGCAACTGTGTTGTTTGATCAACAGGTTACTCGGCGAGCACAGCCAGACGAAGAGTGACGTCACTCGGGTAACATCCGAAGGACTGCGAGCTGAGCCCCGGATCAAGACAACCCAGTCCCCAAGCACTCGGGGGCTACTGTGGAAAACATGGGTCCTGGGTATCCAAAGATACACTACTAGACGTACCACCTCCTTGGGCCGAGTCAATTGGGCCATCCAGAAGGCAGGCTTGGAGGCTGGCGCGACTTGAGAAGATCTACAAGGAAACGAATTCGTTTCCTACTCGAATACATGGATATAGGCGTAGCCAAATCGGTTATATCTGTATCTTCCATACGCGGATTAGGGATTCTATCTGTAACCTGACCCCCTGCACTATATAAAGGGGGTCCGGGGCCCCTAGTTTGGGATCCAAACACACATCTTACAATCACCATCATCATTCACCATAATACAATCCACGAGCATAGGAGTAGGGTATTACCTCCCCCCGAGGGCCCGAACCTGTATAAATTCGGCTCCCTGTGCTACCATCATAGTTGTGATCTTTCGCATCGCCCCCTAAAATACATTGCCGACGCAATCGTCGACACCGTCCCAATCTCCTCCTCCATAGCGTCCTCCCCTGAGCTTCCTCCTTCTCCTTCTCCTACTCCCTCTCCCTCTCTTTCTCATCCTCCTCGTCTTTTTCTCCCAACAGGAACAACGCTACCTCACACAGGCGCAACTTGGCTAGCTCGTGGAGTGACGACGATGATGACACCAAGCTCGTGAGGGTGACAAACAACGTTGAGCTTGTGGGGCGATGGCAAGCTCATGGGGTGACAACGACGTTGAGCTTGTGTGGACGATGACATGGTGGTGAACTTGCACTTCATTGGAAGTAGCTCGATGGGGGAAGATGAAGTGCGTTTTTGCCTTAAAACACTACCCTGATATGTATGAAACAACACTTTATTTGTTTTTTTTTGTGTAACTTTGGTTTTGCCTATTAAAACATGGTGTCTCCTCTTGCGAAACATTTGCTGGTTTGAGGTAAAACATCTTTGGAAACATTGCTTTAACGGTGTTTCATAATTATTTTTGCTATGTTTCATCAGTACTTCGCCCATGTATCATTAATATTTCGACCATGTTCACATAATGTTTCACTGGCACTTTGGCTATTTTTCATCGGCACTTCATCCATGTTTCGGAAAAAAACTTCCGATTGTTTGCTTAGGATTGAACATCTGATCCCTAGCAAGACCCTAATTTTAAAGAGTTAAGTGAAGAAAGTTATGGGTCCAAAAGGTTTAAGTGCATTTTACTCTTGTTTAAAATAGGTCCTAAGTTTTTCTTCCTTTCAGAGGCGCGGTAAAGAAAGTTAGGGTCAAATCAAGCAGAATTTGTTGTTTTACTTGTATGCTAGTAACAATCTACATAGCTGGTATACGTCTAAAAAGAGTTTTAGGGTCTACTTAGCTAGTGTTTGTTCCTAGCCATGGTCGTGACATGCCAAACCTTTGGAGCCCCTATCCCACATGTTAGAGACTCGATCACTAGCTAGCTTTTTTTGCCATAAGGGTGACGCTTGTTTTTGCCGATACAAAAACTATGGCACGGTACACTTATAGCATGGAAGAGTGGCAATAAGTGGCATTGAACAAGCATACTTAAGGAGAGAATTCCTTCTACACCACTGCAGAAGTTTCAAAACTCAAAACTGTCATTACTAAAGGACCTCACACCTCCGTGCCATCGCATTTGTGAGGTATTCCCTTGTCTGTCATTGATAAAAGTTATCTTTTTTGTTTGAGCTATATAAATATTCCTAAATATTCTTAAAAAATCATAGTGCTACCAAATATGTGATGCTTTCAATCTAAATTGTTTTGGTATTTTATGATTAAAGTTTGGTGTTAAAAATATTGATTAACAGCTTATACATTGTTTTGGTAACATATTTGTTCGTAAATGTACCTAAAAAATTTAGATTGAAAGTACTATATTTTATGTAGAACTATGTTTTTTCTAGAAGTTTTTGTTCATGGCAAGGAAGAAAGCAATCCAGGCGTCGGATTTGGCATCAAAAAAATTGTCCTTACTTTAAACCAGGAGCACAAGGCAGGACTAGTCGTATAGTAATAAAATGCAACAAGCGTTTCTCGACGAGGGGGATCGAGGCGGCCAGGCGCGCTTAACTTGGCTGTGCTCGACCTGGGAGATGGAGCCAAGCAGCGTTGCACTCATCGATTGGGCGACGGTGCGTATCTGCAGCGACTTTTGACTCGCCGACCAAAACAAGTAGCTGCTTCATGGCTCGGGAGTCCAAAACAAGTAGCTGCTTCACACTGTCCGTCTCTTTCCGGGCTCGCTCGACGACGGCGACGACTTTGATCCATCCATCTCATATGATAATATCTCATCACACCAATCCACAAGGCTTACTTAACCTAGAGGATTCTTGCAAATTGCTTATGTTTATAGCTTAATTAATCTCAGATTTGTCAAACACTGATACCTTTATCGCCTCTTGGTTGTACTAAGTTTTTGTTGCAATTAGGCACTTTTTTTGGCGGTTGCGTTTGCGTTCGCTTATGTTTAGAAATTTGTTATTTTTTTGCATGCCCAAATGTTTTGGACGTTTGGAATTAATTTTGTAGATCTTACTATTTCTTCTCAAAACTCTTAAAACCATTTTTTTCTATAATTTTTTGATCCTCGAATGTTCTTATTAATGAGTTACAAATTTTCAGCTTATAAGTAAACGCAAATGCAACCGTCAAAAAAACGGTGCCCTAGGGCCAGATGCCAATCGACTAGGAGCAGGCAGGGCACGCATAGATGCAAGCATGCATGACACGTACTGTACGGTGTACAACTCTCTACATACGGGACAGAGACAGACGGAGACATGCAACAACCAACAAGAGGTCATATGGATGTATGTGTCTCTCCTTGTCAAGTCAACGACCAAAACTGCCGGCTTGTTTCGTTTTGTTTGTCTCCGGCCTAACCGTAAAATATTGTTTATTTGATTTTTTATAATAGAGTTGTCGTTGAAGGAACGGATCTTTTGAAAGATATAGTGTAAAGTGTGAAGTAATTTTAGAGGATGGATGAAATCTTTTAGAGGGTATGATAAAATATTGTTATAGAGAGGGCTTATTTTTGGGTATTTCCATATTTATTATTTTTTTAAAAAAAGTAAACCAAATAAGAGGGCTTATTATTTTTTTGGAAAAAAAAGAACGGAATGAGAGGCCATACCGACGCGGTTGCAAAATATATATAAATATATATATATATATAGCGGACGGGAGTTGCCACGCAGTTGCACAGATGAAAAAATATGTCCATTTCCATATTTGTTTTTTTAGCAAAAACAAAATATTTTTATCTTACTGTTTTGGCCAAAATTAAGTCAAATCTCGCCCTTCCAAAGGGCGGGATTAATTTTTGCCCTTTGAAAGGGCGATTTAAACCCTATCCTGTATTTTGGACAGGGGGAGCAGGTTCCAGCTAAAAATTGCCACACTAAAGGGCGATTTTTTTAAACTCGCCATTTTAAAGGGCGATTTTTATTTCCCGCCCTTTGGGTGCGACGGGCGCCTATTTTTAATTTTTAAAAAGGAGTATTATTTTTTTATTTCGAATTATTTTAAATATAAAATATTTAAAAATTCTGTTGGGAAGTGGTTCCGAGCTGTCCTAATGGGCTAGGTGCACATTGGCCGGGCTGCAGACGGGCTGTACTTTTATGGGCTGAATACCTCATGGGCGTCAACTTGGATCGCCAATTTTATCCCAATCCAAAATTTTTGCGGCCCAATTTCCACACGCCAGGTGCTCCTGACCCGCTCTGGTGATCTGGTCCACTCCGACGTTCCACCGGGCGAATTCCCCATCCACCCCCCAACTCCGGCGACCACCATGGACCGCCTCCTCGACTTCTCCCGCCGCTGGCGCCGCTGGCTGCTGTGCGCCGGGGCAGCCGTCGGCGCCTACCTGCTCTACCACCACCCGGCCGTCGCCGCCCGCCGCCGCCGCCTCGGCCGCCTCGCCTCCGCGCTCGCGTCCGTCGCTGACGCCGTCGCGGCCGTAGCCTCCGACCTCGCCGCCTTCCTCCGTTCCGACTCCGACGCGCTTCCCCCCACCCTCAAGCAGCTCTCCAAGCTCGCCTCCTCCCCCGAGGTGTCCGCCACCGCCTCCGCGCTATCCGGGGCCCTCACCGCTGGTGTGCTCCGAGGCTCTGCCGCCGCGTCCTCCGGAGTAAGCGACGTGTCCTTCGCGGATCGCCTTCTCGAGAAGGTGCTCTCCCCCTCCGGTGAGCGCCTCGCGTCCGCCGTGGCCGGCAGCTTCGGGCAACACCTCGTGCTCGCTTTCTACTCCGCCCCGTCTGATCCTTCAGCGGGCTCCTCCTCACCGGCGAGTTGGATCGACGTGATCACCACCGGGAAGTGCCGGAGGGCGATTCGCAGCTGGGTCGAGGTCTTCACAGCCACTGCCGTTGGCATCTTCATAGACAAGACCATTCACATCAACACCTACGACCAGCTCTTCGCTGCCGCCACAAACCCTGCTTATTCCACAAGGCTACAAGGGCTTTTCGTTGCTCTCTGCAATGTTTCTGTTGAGACATTGATAAAGACCTCGCATTCAGTATTGTCCAGTGCCAATGGCAGTGTCAATGGCAGGGTTGGGGAAGGGTGGGTAGATACTGTGTCAAGTGCATTGGCTGTGCCAAGCAACCGGAAGCTCGTCCTGGACTTGACGGGCAGGGCAACGTTCGAGGCAGTGCGGTCATTCCTCGAGTTTGTGCTCTGGAAGCTGCATGAAGGTGCGAGGGCTGGAGGCGATGCCACCGTCGGTGCTGGATTGCGTGCCTTGAGGTATATGAGTGAAAAGTCCATGGTTATCTCTACCATCTGCATAGCATTGTGCTTGCATGTGTTGAATGGCACTTGGTTCTTGGCGCCGGCTTGAGCCTGCAGACGCTTTCGATTTTGATGATTGTACAATTTTATATCTTGACACATCGTGTATATAATCGTGTACTGAAACTGTAAATTCAAGAAGGGGAATGCAAAGGGATTATTTTGGTAATCAATTGCTAGATTTTGTAGTGTAACAATTCTGATCTTACATACAGTGTGATTTTACAGGATTAATGGATACAGTCCAAAAAAAGTCTGCAATGTAATTTTGCTTGTGCCTTGCTAATATTATTTGATGAGATCCTTTTTCTTTTTTGAAAAAAGGTTCAATTTTGTTTCACTTCTATTGTTGTATATGATGTTGAAGTGTTGAACAGAGGTTACCTTCTACTCTATCAATCTTCTAGGCATTTTATTGCAATTGTTCAGCTTATCATCTGATCAGCAAGCTATTCAATTGCGTTATCTGCCATGAAGGCTGACGAAATGTTGATTTGGTTAGATAATCACACCTCATTCGCTATGTCATCTGTTTTATTTCATTGCTTGTTCAGCTGATGTGGATTGTGCAAACCAAGTACTCTACTGAAGCTTGTATCACCTCCTTTGTCAAAATAAGGGTGCAAGGCTATCTTTTCTGCATAATATTACCTTTTGTGTGTTCCCACTGCTATTCAGTGTTTTCATAGCTTTCCCTGTCTGCAGATTAATTAAGTCATAGTGGTACAGTTTTGCATCTATCCAGTTTTCTTCATACCTAGTTAATGACAGATAACTGTACTGGTATTGATACCAAGGGGTTTCTCTCTATTTTATCTGAAGGAATTGTTCTTTTTCTGTTTCACCGCCAATTTGTCAAAGCTACATCTTTTGCTTTGCGAGTTTCTTGATAGCTCTTCAGTCATTTTCTTTGTCTACACAACCATACTGTTTATGATGGTTTTACACTCTACAGCAAAATTGTCTGCTGATTCATGGTCTCTTTTCATATTTCTGTAAAAGATGAGCGTTGCAAGGGAGTTCATCAAGAAGGGTTTTGCCAATCTGACTCTGTATACAAGTTTTCATTATTAAATGTCCAGAGGGCCATCACTCCATCAGGGATCACAGATCTTCTATATGTACAATAGTTTATTGGTTACATGGTTAGTAATAGAGTATTTGTTCGGTTGGGTTTCCTGTTGTTGCTATGCATGCTGACCTACTGTTTGCCGATTCCAAATTACTTATACTTGAGACTGTAAATTCAAGAAGGGGGAGTGAAAAGGAATTAGTATGCCAATCAATTGCTAGATCTCATAGTGTAATAATTCTGATCTTACATACAGTATGAGTTTACAGGATTGATGGATACAGTAAAACAGATCTGCAATATAATTTTGCTTGTGCCTTGCTAATATTATTTGATGAGATCCTCTTTCTTTTTTTAGAAATGGTCGATTGTGTTTCACCGTCTATTGGTGCATAGGGTATAGGATGTTCAGCACAGGGTACCTTTTAACTGACTATCAAAGTATCAATCCTCTTGGCCTTTTTGTTACCATTGTTCAGCTTATCATCTGTAGTTTTATACAATCTGCTCTGATCAGAAAGCTATCCAACTGCTCCATCTGCCATGAAGGTTGAGGGGATATGGATTTGTTTACATAATCACACCTCATTTGGTATGCCATATGTTCTATTTAATTGCTTGTTCAGCTGATGTGGATTGCAGAAGCCAAGTATTCTACTGGAGCTTGTATCACCTCCTTTGTGAAATAACCGCATAAGGGTATTTGTTGTTCACGCTGATATTCACTTATACAGTGTTTTCATAGCTTTGCCTATCAGCAGATTAATGAAGTTATCCAGTGTCCTTCATGCCTAATTAATGACAGACAACCGCACTAGCGTTGGTATTGATACCAAAGAGTTTCTGTCTACTCTGTCTCCAGGAATTGTCTGTTTCACCATGTCCCAATTTTGTACCAAACTACATATTTTGCTGGGCGAGTTGTTCGAGGCATCTGCAGACATTTTTTTGTCCATATGAGCATGCATTTTACAGTGGCTGTACAGCAAACTTGTCACATGATTCATGATCTCTTTTCATATTTCTGTAAAAGATGAGCTTTAGTTGGGAGTTCATCAAGAAGGGTTTAATTTGTACCCAATCTGATTTTGTACTGAATACAAGTTTTCGTTACAAAATGCCCTCTGGACCATCAAGGATCGCAGATTACTGCATATTTTTCTTGAACGCATTGATTGTTGAAAATGTGAAATGCCAGATTAAACTTCTTTGTAGGAAATGAATATAGCTTAGATTACATTCTATATGCACAGAAATTTCACTGATGTATGGTTATTTTCTACTTGGTTAGTAACAGACTTCGTTGGGTTGGGTTGGGTTGGGCCTCCCATTGTTACTATGCATACATAACCTATTGCTTGCCGATTCTAAATTACTTATACATAGCTGTATTCGGTGTTTCTTTTTCTGATTTTCTATCTGAGCTGCACTTAGAGTCATGTTTCTTTTATTTGGTGTTCATATTTATCTTGTTTTGCTGCCGGATTTGTTTGGGTTGGGTTGAGTTACGTTTTATCTCATTTTGTCTGCTGACCTGTGGTGTTTTCAAATTGTATTTGTCCAACTACACATAACTCCAATGTTGGAAAATCTCCGTGGCTGCAGGTTTGTTGAGACATTTCAGAGCAAGGGTTGGAACCTATCGTACTCGTACATCATCGCCTTGTCAAATTTGGGGTGCCTCTAATTTTCTCAATATCAGGTTTGAATCTGTGCGCAAGGAGCCCTTGCAAGTCGCTTTTCCGAGTTGTTTTTCATGTTTCAGGTCTGCCCCTTTCTAGAACACCAATCTGTACGGAATCGACCGGCCAGCTACGGGTAACGATGCTCCATAACTGAAGAACTTTCCTTTCGGTACGAAAGAATCGTAGTATGCTACTTGCAGCCTCCTTTTCATAATAAAAGATTGTTTGACCTGAAGTTATATATTTTAATTCTCTACACTTGGATGAATCAGGTTGCCTGTTCCAACCTGCACACCGATTCATCAGCACCAGCTGCTGCCATGACCTGCAAAGCTGCACTCACATCGCTGAGTGTATTGGTCAGAGGAGGAGGTCGTGATCAATCTTCCATCTGCGTGTACACATGAGAATCGCTATGGAAAAAAAAAGATGTGTGCAGCTCTAGAAAGAAAGAAAGAAAGAAATGGCGTGCGGCCATGGCACGCAAGTAGTGGCGGACTGCCGGTCAACTCTCTTGTCTCCGTCACCCAGGTAACCTCCAATTGCTCGCCCCATTAATCTACCATGTCGCATGCAACTAGACGACGCTTCTGACTTATCACCCTGATCAGAAGCGAGACGATGTACGCCACAGCACTAGTTAGACAGCAGGTGTTAGCTAGCTAGCTTCAGTCATCTTCTTAAGTGATAAGCAGTGTTGTATTATTAAAGCGACGCATACCATTGAATTAAATCAATAATTGAAAGGCAATTACAGTAAGCATAGCAATTAATTAAAAGCAATTACACAATTGTGCTGACTACTTACACAATATGATATATGTAAGTGTTCTAGAGGATCCCATGCTTATCTGCAGATCCACGATGTCGTCAACTTTACATATACTACTACTAGATTTCTGATCTGACGTCTTGTGGAGCGTGTGTGAGCAAGGTCAGAACCTCAGAGGCACCGTCTGTCGTTGTGCCGCATCGGCCAAAATCTGATAGCCGAGATAGCTGTCGTCATATCGTCACATACAAAATCCCTCAAAGAAATATATCATCGTATACAAATGCTTCGTGTTTTTTCAGCTGTTTGCGTCTGTCAGTAAGTCGTCGCCGCCGGCCATACTCTCTCAGCTCAGGCGTCAGGGATGCTGCCGATGACCGTTCTGCGTCAGCGAAGGACTGCAAGATTTGTTTGCTACTGCCTGTTTTTTTTTTTTTTTAATTCGGATCGGTCGTGTCATGTCATGCTCCATTCGGTGACTGATCTTGCAGTTCTTGCTGGCTTGCAGGCCCAGAACACGATCAAGATATTCATTGTGAAGTGACGGATACCTGGTATGGGACTTCAGATACCAAAAAAGCTTTGTTCAAAAACTATGGTTTAGTAGAAACTACGGAATTTTTGGAGTATATATAACTCCATTCCTAACCAAAGTTTTTAGTTGGCTACTTGTTTGCCTGATTTGATCAAGTTTTGCATTCTCAAGACCACGCGGCCAAATAGAATTGTTCCAATAAATAAATAATAGAGTTAAATAGAGTTTATTAAAATCATGGTTTTTCAAAGGCAAGCGTCCAAACGGGCCCGAACTTCTCAAGTGAGATTTCGTGGAAATGCATGGTTAACGTGAAGCTGGGGCGAGCTAGACCAGGCAGCCGCTGCACGACGAATGTACAGATGATATTATCAGTGTGCTCCCAATGCATAGACTGTATATCTCATCAAGCGCCCAAGGCAAGGTAGTACATACTCATGGCGGGATCTCAGTAGTCAGTAGACAGTAGCTAGTGCACTGGACAACGAACACACACGACGCAACCTCACATGCATGCATGCATGCAAGTTACTGCTATGTATATTACTAGTAAGTGGTACTAGTTGTGATGCTGCTGGGTGTAGATGTAGTCCGTGTGCGCCGCCAGCGTCCTCCTCTCCATGCACTCCTCCAGCTCGTCGCCGGCCGCCCCCGAGCACGGCTTGTCACCCTCCTCCGCTGCTCCTCCCTTCTGAAGAAAAAGAAAAGCCAAGAGAAATCCATCGATACGTCAAGAAACAAAGGATTAGAACTGAGAGAGCAGATGGATGCGTGCGATCGAGCACGTGCCTCGTGAGGAGAGGCCTTGCTGGATGCCGCCGCCGGCGTCGGCGAGGCCCGGATGGCCGTGGCGACGGACGCGGAGGCGAGCAGGACGGCGAGCGCCGCCACGAGCACCAGGCTGGTCGCCCTCGCCATGGATGGAAGCGGATGATGCCTTCTCCGATTCTTGGATCTGTGTACTCGCTCGCTCGCTGCGTTGGCTCCGGTGACCGGTGGGGAAGAAGAAGCCGAGGAGGCGGGCGGTATTTAAAGCCCGGGAGGAAACGGCGCGAGCAAAGCGCGGCGGAGATGGTACACGTGTCCCGCGTGACGTGCGCGAGACTGCCTTGTCTCGTTGACGAGCACGTCACGCATTGGCACTGCCACGGGAGAGGTCACTGGTATGTGGGCCAGGTGGTGAGCGCGGTGGGCCCTACCTGTCGGCGACTGCGCGCACTTAGTGTATACTGTATCTAGAATATTGGAAAGTGTTTTTCTAGAATTTGGAAGGAAATTATTTAGAATGTGTTGTCTGCCACGTGGAGTTCAGCCTGGACCCCACATGTCGGAGGGTGTTGGACCTTTTTTTACCAAGTGTTTTGGACCCGTTCTTTCGTGATTGCCGTTCGCACAGGTAAGAGCATTAATTTAAGGAGTATAGATATTTTCTAGAATCGAACAACTATTAAGTAAAGTATTTTTCACGGATTTTTTTTGTTGTCAATCATAAATTGTTTTATTTTAGGAAGGTTTTATTTATTTTCAATTGGAAATGTGATCGAACAGCTGCTAATATTACATGTAGTTAATATATACTAGCTAGCCAGCATGCAGTAAGTACAAATCATCTGAATGATTTTATTTTAGTATAATTTGTTGTACGATAATTCTATAAATCTCGATTAAGCATGCATGTAACTACAAATTATGTCTTGGTTAAGATTTTATCTCTAGCCTCTAGGTGGGTGCCTATGTATGGCGCATGTATATGTGCTCGCATGAATAATTAATTAACCGTTCACGTACGTCTGAACACGTCGCGCTTCTCTTGACGAGCCATCACGCGATTTACGTTACACGCGCATTTCCATCACCACTAATTATGATTACGGATATGTGGACTATCGGTAGAAAAAGTTTTTTGTTAGATTTTTTGTGCAGAAAATGTAAGACGTACGTTTTCCGGTTAGTTGCTAACGTGTGAGCACCGTCGTAAAGCTTAGGTCAGCGGTTTGTTATTTTTTACGAGTTAAACGTGCATGTTGGCTTTTTCAAACTGTTTTCTAATATTTTATATTTCTTATCGAAGCTCTCAAAATCAATTTTAACAATTTTTCGGTCTTTCAAAGCACTCTAAAACAACACATAACTTTTTAGATTAAATCGTACAATTTAGTTAGAACCGCAGCATACAAGACCTTAGTTATAAGTTATTTGAATTTTTTTGACAATTTTTTTTCAGTCTCTCAAAGTATCTAAAGAAAACTTTTCATAATAAATCCTACGGCTCGATTAAAACTGCATCATACAAGCCTTAGCTATAAGATAATTTGACTGTGTTTTATCGTGTTATGGAGCAAATTAATCGGGACGCATAAACGCCTGCACCATATATGCGTTGGATTCGTTGTCCGAGTGCAATGTTACTGATCTAATAATCCATCGATCTTTCGATTCAATCGTTCTACTTAAGATAGATGGGCATGTGATATACCGATGTCGGTCGCACACGTACGTACATATACATTTGCATCGGATTCTACACGTTTGCATGCGTCGACGGAACCCTACTAGCTAGGTGCCGGTAGAGAAGACTGACGACGACGTCGTAGTGCCCTGTGCACTGACACAAGTCGCTGGTCGATTTCCAAGCATCCAGCTGCGTTCAGACCAGCTAAGCATGCATGCATCGTACGTAACATCACATCAAGATCGACAGATGCCTCCACAAACGACGTGAAATGTTCGTAGCTGGTTAGTTTAGCTCCTCGCCTGATCCTGATCATAACCACTGATGCTACGTACACATGCATGCTTCCTTAATCTCGCTGCTTTTGTCTTTTTAGGGCGCTCAGTTTTATGGTTCAGCCTCCGACGAATGTTCACTCACTCGTCGAAGCACTTTTTTGGTTCTCCCTTGATTGCCATCCTTTCATGTTCACACATGCATCCAATCGAAATGGGTAAAAAACCATTTGGAGAGCGCCAGGCATATCCACGAGCATGGGTTGTGTTTCAAGATTTATGGTCTGTCCCTACTCTTCATCACATGCTCTTTAAAGAATCTCTCAAATTTCAAGGAAAAAGCAATCGAGTCCTTCATTCTCCCTCTCTCTCCCCCTCCACTTTGACGCCCCCTCCCCCAGTGCTGACCACTGCTACCTCAGGTGCTGACCACCTCCTCCCTACATCTCACCACCATGCTATCCAGCCAAGTCGCGCCGCCGCCACCCGTGTGCGCCAGTGCTGGTGGCCATGGGGACCTAGGGCTGCAACCACCACCGTGCCTGCTCAAGCCACCACGCCATCATGTCTAGCCGCATGGAGAGGAGCCGACTCGGCCTGCTCGGAGGAGAGAGAAGGAAAGAGGTAGCGGGAAGAATAACACTACAGGAAAACGATTTGGTTTCGACGGCCACCTATATTGTCGTCGGCCCCAAAGAGACCGACGTAAGTAAATATTTTATTTCGTCGGCCAAGGCAAAACCGACGAAAATAATGGCATCTTCGTCGGCCCAGCTGACGTTAACGCTATGTTCGTCGGCCGGGCCGACGTTTGCACGTCCACGAAATATTTTTGTCGGCCTGACTGACGAAAATAGTTCGGCGAATGCCGCACGCAAAAAATTGAATTTTCTGCGATCTATTTTCGTCGGCCAGGCCGACGAAAATAAATAAAATAATAGTGTTTCGTCGGCCCGACTGACGATAATAAGATAAAAATAATTAAAAAAAGCCTCACGCGTTCCGGCCTCTATTTTCGTCGGCTTAGCCGACATTAATAAATGGAGTTGTTATACCGTGGAATCCCCATTGAGTCGGGCCCGCCTCTTCACCGCTCGTCTCGATCCGTGCTTGCCGCGCCGCCCTCGGCAGATCTCAACGCGCGCCACGCCGCCCCACGCCCGACCGCCCGCCCATGCCCACTAGAATACTCGCCCCGCCGCCGCCACGGCCACGCAGCGTGAAAAAGGCACAGAGAGAAGAGATTGTGCCGCACTCAACAGGACGGTGAGGTTTCATTATATATCGCTATATGGTTACAACAGAGTAGCAAATAGAAGGAGAGCAGATTAGCGGCGATAATAATGGCTAGATTAGCGGCGGTAACAATGTATCTTTAACACCTCCGTCAATCACAACATCGGTGAGGTTGAGATTGGAACGCAACCTTGAGAGATTAGATCTTGACATAGCCTTGGTTAAGCCATCGCCACTTGGTCCTTTGATGGAATGAATCGAACATCCGATTGCTTGATTTGCTACTCTTTCTCGCATCTAAATGGAAGTCAACTTCTACATGCTTAGTTCTAGCATGAAACACCGGTTTGTCGACAGATACTTTGCACCAAGGTTGTCACACCATAAAATTGGCGCTTGACTCGATAAACTCCAAGCTCTCCAAGTAGTGATTGTACCCACGTTATTAATTTGTTGCATTAGCGAGGACTTGTATTCACCTCAAGATGCTTGATCTTGAAACGGTGGCTCGCTTCCTCGACCCCCATGATATCAAGTTGCTTCCAAAATACACCACAAAGCCTCCGGTTGATCTTCGATCGTCAGTATACCGCCTAATCAAGATCGAGAATGCACTCGAAGTCCCGATTTTGACTTAGCAATCGCAAACCCATTGTTCTTGTGTGCTTTAGATATCTAAGTATCCGCTTAGCGGTGACAAAGGCACATCGGTTGGAGAATGCAGAAATTGACAGACCTTGTTTACTGCAAAAGCAATATCAGGTCTTGTTAGAGTTGCATACTGAAGTGCTCCCACCGTGCTCCGGTACTTAGTAGCTTCAGATGCTGACTGAGGCTTTCCTTCTTCTCTTGACAGTTTTTCTGATACTGACAATGGTGTTGTCACTGGTTTACACTTCTGCATCCCTGTTCTTTCCAAAATATCATCTATATATCTAGTCTGACATAGGACCAGTCCAGTGTCACATTTGTGCACTTGTACTCCCGTAAATAGTGCAAGTTACCAAGATCTTTAACGCAAACTCATCTTTAGTTTCGAATCAAGAGTTCTCTTGCTCCGGTGAAGATCCGGTGATTATGATATCGTCTACATATACTAATATGTAGATCATCAGACCCTTCTGATTGTACACAAAGAGCGAAGTGTCTGCCTTGGATGGTTTAAAACCAAATTCTTGAAGTTTCTGGCTCAATCTTGAGTACCAAGCCCTTGGTGACTGCTTGAGGCCATATAGGGATTTATCAAGTTTACACACTGCTTTAGGATTGCTCACATCCTCATATCCCTCTGGCTGCTTCATGAACACATCCTCTTCCAGGAGTCCATGCAAAAATGCATTCTAGACATCCAATTGCTTCAGGTTCCAATTCCTTGATACAGCAAGTGCAAGGATTAGTCGTATGGTTGATGGCTTCACCACTGGGCTAAAAGTGTCCCCATAGTCTATCCCGTATCTTTGTTTATATCCTTTGGCTACCAAACGTGCCTTGCATCTATCAATAGACCCATCTGCTTTCCTTTTCAGTTTAAAACCCACTTTGAGTCAATCGGTTCATACCGATCTATATGGTACTAGATGCCATGTTTTGTTTTTGATCAATGCCATGAACTCTGATCCATAGCCGCGCCATTCTTCGTGTTGTGATGCTTCTGTATATGTAGCAGGCTCTCTGGTCAGCAGATTCAAACTGCGCCCAAAAGGAACTGTACCATCAGTGCGCAGTTTAGGCTTGCCAATGTTGTCTTGTAGGCGTGTGCGCATCCCATGCAGTCGTCCTTGACTTATGGCAGCATCAGGTTGAGGTGGAACAGCAGCTGATTCAGTAGGATTGCTCTGCGCTGAACCAACAGCATTGTCGTTGCTGTTGTCAACAACATCGTGATCGTGAACGATTACTCGAATCGTCACCGAATCAGCATTTTCTGCAGAAGCGCCTCCCGTTTCCTCAACGAATTCCTGAGAGAAAACATCAGAGACAGGCACAGCTGACGTGATATTAGTATGCTCATTATGCATAGAAGGATTCTCAGGTGGGTCCTTAGGAATTGACACAGGAATTTGTGGAGGAAGAAGGATGGCTGATTCGGTTGGAAAGTGGGATGGAGATTTTGGTGGACTGGTTAGACAGGGAAACTGAAGCTCGTCAAAAATAACATCACGTGAGATATAGACTCTGCCTGATGCACGATGGTAGCACTTGTAGCCTTTGTGTAGAGCACTATAGCCAAGAAAGATGCATTGAGCCGAACGAAATTGAAGTTTTTTAGAGTTGTATGGTCTTAAGTTTGGCCAACAAGCACAGCCAAAAGTCTTTAAAAATGTATAATCTGGAGCTTTACCAAACAACTTCTCAAGAGGACTAATTGAGCCTATGGTTGGTGTAGGCACCCGGTTGATGAGGAAGCATGCAGTGGTGAAAGCTGCATCCTAGAAGGACAAGGGTAATCCAGATTGTGCTAATAGAGTGAGACCTACTTCGACGATGTGTCGATGCTTCCGTTCGGCAGACCCATTCTGCTGATGAGTGTGAGGACATGAAACTCGATGAGAAATGCCTAGAGATTGCAGAAATGAGTTCAGTTTCTGATATTCCCCTCCCCAATCCGATTGGAAATGAGTGAGCTTTGTATTGAACAAACGCTCTACATGATTCTTGAACAGGGGAAAAATTCTATATGCATCAGCTTTAGATTTGATAGGATAGAGCCATGTAAATCTGCTATAGTGATCAAGAAAGCTAACATAATACTTAAAACCACCAAAAGAGGTGACGGCAGGGCCCCATACATCCGAAAATACAAGTTCAAGAGGACGAACTGACACATTATTTGAGCGGGGAAATGGTAATTGGTGACTCTTGCCAAGTTGACAAGGATCACATACATGAACAATGTCTTTATTGCTACTACGACATGGAAGATTGTTTTTGGAGATGACTTGTTGGACTACTTTGGATGATGGGTGGCCCAACCGAGCATGCCACAGCGCTGCATCTGGTAATGTGCTGACAGAGTTCACTTCCTTGAGCTGAATGGAGTCGATTGAGCCTAGTGGGTACAGTCCACCTTTACTGGTACCACGGAGCAGAGTTTTCTTCGAGATTCGATCCTTAATCAAGAAATAATTGGGATGAAATTCAAAGAAAATATTATTATCAGTGGAGAGTTTGTGGACTGAGAGAAGATTACGTTGAGTATTTGGAACATGTAAGACATTGTTCAGTAACAAAGGTTTAGAAAGGGTCCGAATCTGAGAATACCCAATATGCATAATTGGCATACCGATCCGTCACTGCATGAACTTGATCCTTGCCATTGTACTTTTCTCGAACAGTCAGCTTCTCTAGGTCGCCGGTGATGTGATCAGTGGCCCCTGAGTCGGTGTACCATGCGGGATCAGAGGTGTAGCTCGCACTTGCCATGGCGGCCACCCTGGGATCCTCTTCCTGAAACGCATGATTGAAACGATTGTAGCACCGTAGAGCAGTGTGCCCTGTTTTGTTGCACACTTGGCAGGTAGGCCGTGAGCCATCTCCATGTGCTCCTCCATGAGAGCCGCCACGACCTCCTTGTCCATTCTCTGCGGCCACCTTGACCACCGCCATGCCACGGCGCGGCCACGGCCATCACCGCCGCGCCAGCCACTATTTCCGCCGCCACGCCAGCCACGTCCGCGAGAGACGTTGTTTGCCGACGCAATCTGATTGTCGATGACGACTTGATTCTGTTGTTGACGGACCTCAAAGCTCATCATGTGAGCATAGAGATCACTTAGCGTGATCCGAGTAGAGCTTAGGCAACAGATGTCACCAATGGATCATACTGGAATCTAGACCGGACAGCATGTAAATGCCAACCTCCTCTTCATCCAGTGGGTGTCCAGCCGCCGCTAAGGAGTCGGCGTAGCTTTTCACCCGGTTGAAGTATTCAGTCATGGATTGAGATCCCTTGCGTGCAGTAGCAAGTTGACGTCGAACTTGAATCAGCCGTGCACGAGAGTAGGAGGAGTACATGCGCTCAAGCGCATCCCACACCTCACCGCCGTTGCAGAACAAGATACTCGACCAAAGCACATCCGGCTCCAGCGTGGAAAGAATGGTGCCGAGTACCATCTGGTCCTGTTGGACCCATTGGCTATACACCGGATTTGGGACATCTTCTTCTTCACCCTTGGCGTTCGTCTGCTTCACTGTCGATGCCGGCGCCTTCACCGTGCCATCAACATAGCTCAGAAGCTGCTGGCCCGGAGGTAGGGCATGATCTGGGTCTTCCATAGCAAGTAATTATTCTGGCTCAACTTGATGTTCACAAGATGATTGAACCCAGGCGTTGCAGCACCGCCGGCGGCAGCAGCGGTGGAAATTCCAGCCATTCACTCAAGGGGATGAAGGATTGGCTAGATGAGGATGGCTCTGATACCATGAAAAAGGTACAGAGAGAAGAGATTGTGCCGCACTCAACAGGGACGGCTGAGGTTTCATTATATACTGCTATATGGTTACAACAGAGTAGCAAATAGAAGGAGAGCAGATTAGCGGCGATAACAGTGGCTAGATTAGTGGCGGTAACAGCGGTATCTTTAACACGCTGCCCCCGTCCCCGTCCCCGGCTCGGCTCCCCTGCCCTGGCCGCGCCGCCCCCGTGCTTGGGCGCCCATCAGCTGCATCTTCTATGGCCCCGGCCCGGCCGTGCCCCGCTGCCCCGGCGGCGCCGCTACAGCACCCAGCAACTTCACCACCATCGCCGCCCAGTGCCTCCAGAAGCTCCCCGCCGGCAACCACAAGTTCACCTACAACTGCGACGGCCACACCTTCAACTACCTCGTCGAGGACGGGTTCAGTGAGTCCCCCTCCTCTCCCTCCCGATTTGATCGATCCCCTCCTCGCCGCGCTCGATTGGGCGATGGCTTTGCGTTGATTTGCCTGGATCTGCTCTGTCCCATGCTTGATTCGGGTTTCTTCCCTGCGTTTAGATCTCGCGGGATTGCTCGATCTGCGTAGTTAGGTTCATCGGAAGCAGTTGGATTCACGGTTTGCGTCCACTCTAATCTGAGTCGTGCTGTTGCGGTTTGTTGCTAGCAACTGATAGCTGTTTAGGCCTCAGTTGATCATTATTGTTGGTGATTGGAAGAGGCACTCACCTGATCATTATTGTTGGTGCTAGTGTATGTGATGGCTGTGTAGCTCCATTGCTTTTCCATTTGGTACTTTGGTCAATAGAACAGGTTGAAAAGGTTACAGCCTGTTATGTAATAGATGCTCCAGGGTTACTTTCTTAGTTCCTGAGGTGCTATAATTTGATTAATTTCTGCTTTCCATGGATTGTATTGTGTTAGAACAAATAAGGCAGGCATTGATGCAAGAGGAGCTTGCTTTGAATAGTGCTACGATGTACTCAATAGCTGATTTGTAATTGTTCTCACAAATTAGGCTGTAAAATTCTAAAAGTATCGCCGGTTGCAATCTGTGAGGGAAATAATGAAATATGTCCACAACGATTCAAAAGCCTCAACACTTATAATCTTCAAACTTGCAAGTTCTACTTTGGAAACTATTTCTTAATTATTACTTTCTTATATTAACCTAAATCAGGTATCCTTGTTGCTTGAATTTGCTAATCTATGATCTATCCGTTTTGAAAAGTATTCATAGATTGCTCTGCCAGTTTTTTGTCCTTTGATGTTTTCTTTTGCTAACAACAAAAATTCTTGGTATGCATTAAGAATAAATATCATTCTTTTTTCTGCAGCATATTGTGTTGTTGCTGTTGAATCAGTTGGGCGACAAATCCCCATTGCTTTCCTGGACCGAGCCTAATGTTGCTGACTTCACCAAAAGATATGGCGGTGGGAAAGCAGCCACTGCTGCAGCAAACAGCCTCAACCGAGAGTTTGGGTATACTCCTTTTGTAGTTTATTTAGTATTTATGCTAGCTAGATATAGTACCCCTGTCTCCTTTTTCACTAACATCTGTTCACCTCTACTATTTGAAGATCAAAACTTAAGGAGCACATGCAGTATTGTGTGGACCATACTGAGGAGATTAGCAAGCTTGCCAAGGTGAAAGCCCAAGTCTCGGAAGTCAAAGGAGTCATGATGGAAAACATTGAGAAGGTACTGTATTATCATCCAAAGGAAGCTTTATGCCCTATCTGTTTCGAAGTGATGATGCTTTTTAATGATTATTTCTGATTATGTCTTACAATTGTGAAATTCAGGTTCTTGACCGTGGTGAGAAGATTGAACTACTTGTTGACAAGACTGAAAACCTGCGCTCTCAGGTCTAAATGCTACCACAAGCTGGAGCTGAAAATCGTCTAGTGGATGGACCCTGGCCTGTTCATGGGTGGGCTATGTGGGTTTAACTAGATTGGTTTCCTTTGCTTTTGATGGCTGGGATCGATGTGCCTTCTGGAAAATTATGTTCATTTGCTAGTATTTTTAGTTTGAGACAATACTAAACATTACATTACATGTGGATGCGATAATGTGTATGAGATGATGTAAACGATGAATCTTATATGATAGTATGTGCATGTAATAATTTATGTGAATTTATGAAATTTTATTATGAATTGTGTGATTTTCTGTGAATTTTCTAGGAATTTGTAGGTATTCTGTTTTTTTGGTAAAAAAAATATTATTTTTGTCGGCCAAGCCAACGAAAATAGGGCACCATGGGTTTAGCAAGCTGACGGTCAATTGGTTATTTTCATCGGCCCAGCCGACGAAAATACATGTGTGATGTATTTTCGTCGGCCACGTCACCATGTGGATCCGCTGCTGCTCATCGAAATCTTAATTTTGTCGGCTTGCTTAGGCCGACGAAAATAGGGTAATTTCATTGGCCGCCGACGAAACAAATTCTATTTTCGTCAAGCCGACGAAACTAGCCATTTTCGTCGGTTTTTGGTCTATTTTCGTCGGTTTTTGGCCGACGAAAATAGTTCGCATTCCTGTAGTGTAAGAGGACCAAATTGCTTTTGTTTGAAAAATACAATGTTTTTTTTTGCAAAAAAGCATGTGAGGTGAGGGTGGAGGCAGTGCACGAATCTTCGTGCGGATCCGGTGATCGCGAAAGAAATGCACATACCCATGGATTGCTTTTCTGAACCATTTGGCCTCTTTGATCATATGATTTGAAGATTAAATTAATAGAGAAAACCGCAGCATTGGGAAAGAAGTTCAGCACACAAAAATGAGTTGTGTTTGCCAACCGGCTTAGTTAATTATCTATCACTAGATAGTATTCTGAGTTACTTTTCGGTAATGTTTTGGTCATATGTTCATAGCTATCAACCGTAAGGATGACATTTGCAGTTAAACCTAGGTCCCTCGACATTGACTTGAAACTCTACACTAAATATGTTTGAGAAAGAAAGCAAAAAGGGAGGAAAGGAAGTGATCGAAGAAACCATATATATGGAAGATTGATCGAAGAAACAATCTTTGAGCAACCATATATATGCATGCATGGACACGCAAAAACTGTATACTGATCTGATCAAGCCAGCTGGATCGATCGTCTAACAATATTCTTTCAGCAACCATGGACAAAAAACTCCAACGGGCACGTTGGGCAGTCAACATTTGACAGCTTGCATGCCGATTGTTTCTCTGCATGGATCACGTATAGTCGTGCAGCTGCTGACCTATCTTGCCAAATATATCGAGCCAGTTGCTTGTTGGAGAAACAATGTAGAACGATTTTCGTCTTAGAATCAAAACCTCAAACTTAGCTGGCTTAAGACTATCTCCAACAACATACTCAAAATTGAATGTCTATATTATCGTTTATATACCTGTCTAAAATGGAGAATAAAAGCCTATTTGGGCCATAGGAAGAAAATCATTTTTCAATGATTGAGTCTATCCAGGGGGACATTTCCCAGTTAAGTGCCTTAGAAAATGAGTTACTAATAGCACAATTTACGAAACTAGAAGTTCATGATGCCATTTTCCAAATGGAAAATAACAAAGCCCCAGGTGTAGATGGTTTTCCCAGCTGAATTTTATGACTTTTTGGGAAGTTATTAAAGAGGACTTAATGTCGCTTTTTTTTATTTGTATAATGAAAAATTACCCTTGAATAGACCTATGGTACCATCGCATTGCTTCCAAAAATTTAGGAAGCAAGAAAAATTCTGCAATACTGGCCAATTTGTTTACTTAACGTTACTTGCAAAATTATTACTATGGTTGGAAACAACAGATTAAAGAGTGTGGCTGACAAGGTAGTCAAGCCTATGCAGACGACGTTTATGCCGAGCTGAAATATCATGGCATGGGTAGTGATTTTACACGAAACCTTATATGAATTGCACTCCAAAAAAAAGGATGTGGTAATTGTCAAAATAGATTTTGAAAAGGCCTCTGATAAGGTTAAATGGCCTTTCCTGCAACAAGCTTTGCATATGAAGGGTTCTCTTCAAAATGGTGTAAGTGGGTGGAGAGTTTTGTCTCCAAAGAAAGTGTGGGAATCAGGGTCAATGTCAATGATGACATTGGTCCATACTTTCACACTGGGAAAGGTTTGCGTTAGGGAGATCCATTATCTCTGACTCTTTTTAATATTGTGGCAGATATACTTGCCATTTTAATTGCAAGAGCTAAGAAGGACAGTTAGATTCAAGGAATTATTTCACACTTGGTAGATGATGGTTTGTCTATCTTGCCATATGTAGATGATACTATCCTGTTTATGAGTCATGATATAGAAAATGCGATAAATATAAAACTTTTATTGTGCACTTTTGAACAACTTTCAGGACTCAAGATTAATTTTCACAAAAGTGAAATCTTTTGTTTGGGAGGAACCAAGGCTTTTGAGAATAGAAAACTTTTATTGTGCACTTTTGAACAACTTTTAGGACTCAAGATTAATTTTCACAAAAGTGAAATCTTTTGTTTGGGAGGAACCAAGGCTTTTGAGGGATATAGCAACTCATAATCTTGGTGAAAATTAATTAGTTGCCTCTAAAAGCCACGAGCACCCCTGCAAGTTACAAGACGTTTGTTTTCCCACGTACATGTGCAGCAAGATTAGATTGCATATATGCGAATGGAACAAATGCCAAAAGCTATAAAATTCCTACCGAGTTTCCGGATGATCTCATGAGAAAATCGGACCAACCTCTGCCCAGACGATCATATAACTTGATATATACCTGAACGATAATTAAGTACGTCGCTAATATATCACTAACTGCAATTTCGGCCGCACGCGGAGATCGATAGCGATCGATGCCGGATGCCCATTATCAGGATGATTTCGGTGGAATGGAATTGCTTTCGCGATGGTTTTGGGGTGCTTGCTTGTTTTGTTGCGGAAATGCATGGGAGCTCAAACTAGTTAGGCACCGATCGATCGATCTAGACTGATAGCTATGGGTTACATTGCCCACTGTCCAGTGCATCGATTCTATTTCTACGTACGTACACATGGAGACGTAGCTGGTACAAACTGTATGATAGCGGCATCCATTGATCTGTTTGCGCTCCGGGTCATCTTGGCCCGCGATTTCTGCCAAACATTCTTTTATGGTATGTAGAGACAAATATATGGAATAATTCAAGATTCGTAACTCTAAAGATTGTCATTACCCTTAAGTATTTGTCACACTCTGTCTTAACGATACGTGGGTCATGGTCTATATGTCGCTGTCTAATGAGTGGTAAATACTTATTAATTGTCATTTTTTAAGGAAAGATTTCAGCATTTGCCACCTTTTAAAATTCGTATTTCAGAATTTGCCACCCTGGTATACTTTCATAGTCACATGTCATCCAGAGAAGATGAAAGGCTTGCGAATTGAGAGGCAAATTCTGAATTTTTTCTTTTCAGAGCGGCAGATCCTTAAATAGTATAAATACTACTCTAATAGTATAAATCAAAATCAATCAAATCCATTAGATCCAGACGACTTGCATAGTGGCTCCTATCCCCATTTTAATGTATACCGTAAAATTTCTCTAGGTACGTAAAATATTTTAGACGTGTGGCACATGCTATTAGGAAACCTATTCGGTTACGGGCTCTCCAAACCGTATCCGGATAGGTCTATCCGTGGACCTGCCAAACCTTATGAACCAGCACTATAAATAGAAGAGAGATCCATCCATTGTATACATACCTGAAAGCAATAAAGAATCTGTTCTCTCCCTACATCTGTGTTTCATCTACTGTGCATCTGTCGATCTTGTTCTCCGTCTACGTCTTGCGTGCGAATCAGCAACCTCGGACTACACCCGGTAGCGTGGTTGCTTAACACGTTATCAGCACGACACGCTCGGAAGGAGGAACCGCAAGCACGAGGAGATCGATCGACTACGGCTGTTCGTCTACACTGGTGTTTTCGGCATCGAATCGTCATCACGCCGGCTTCCACTCGGATAGCCGAAAACAGTCCTACGCGACTGCTGTCCTACACGACAGTCTACGAAATCTAAGAAGTTGATCGTCAGATCGCAAGGTATTGACGAATATAATTGAATTGGCATGAATTGTTGAAATTTTTGCAAAACAATTGCATTAGAATCTTAGATCGCAAGAATCGATCTACTATCGCTCGCTGGCCATGGCCTCGCCGGGCATCACGCCGCTGCATTGCCGCGCCGTTACCGCTGCGTCGCTTCACACCGGCGCCGCCGCTGTTCTCGCGTGCTCGCGCGCGACGCCGCCGCTGCCACCTCAAAAGGCCGCGTCGCCACCCCCGCACCGTGCCACATCGCCTCGAGCATGGCTACAAGCCTCGCGTCGGCCATCCTCAAAGCCGACGCCGCCACCACCAGAAGACGGCGACACCTTGAGCTCGCGCCCGTCGTGGCCCGCCGCAACCGTGCTGCTTGCTGCGCCCCAGGCGCTCCGGTCCGCTTTGTTTCTGCAGAAGATACCGACGTCTCGGCCCACCGGCGCCGATCATGGCCAGCACAAGAACCATGTTGCTGCGCTTTTCCCATGCGCTCGCGCCGCTTCGCTTCCATCGCCGCCATACAAGACTCACGCCACAAAGATCGTGGTTGTGCCGCCATGGCCTTCCACACCGCCAAGACTCGGCGGCCTCAGACCGGCTCCCCGACCTGGCTGAAAGCACCATACGGCCGCGCCATGTCCCGCCTCGACAAGGACACCATGCACTCGCATGCCGGCGGCGGCCAAGGAAAACCTAGCCGCCCCAAGTGGAAGGGAAAGCCGGCTGGGCTGACCTTATGCATGGGCCGGCTGGACCAAAGGAAAGAAAAATCAGGGGAAAGGAAACTGGGCCGCGGGAAGGTCGTGGGCTAGAACGGGCAGAAAAGAAAAGAAAAGGATGGCTGCGGTGGAAATTTTGCAAAGAAGCCCTTCGAAATTTAAGAAACTATGCAAAAGAATTCTTGGAGACACCAAAAATTTCACAGAAGTCCCTAGTGACACTAAAATTTTCATAGAAGTCCCTGAAATTAGTAAAATCATAGAAAAAAGCATGAAATTAGTAAAATCATAGAAAAAAGCATATTCGGGCATAAAAGCATCTCGAAATTCCGAATTTTTATTTTATCCCTGATAATTATTTTCATGCTATTTTTTAGCTGTTATAATTATCAATTTATGCCCATTTATGAATAGAATTTATGCATATGAATTATGAATGTGAATTTTCGATTCTTTGTGGTGCCCGTTCATTACATTTAATTTATTAATTGAAAATAGCATGTTGAATAGTAGAAAACGATGAATTTTATTGAAGAATTATAAGAATATATGCAGACTACGTATAGTAGTCATGAATCAACATTGCTATCATAGAAATTTGACTTGAATTTCACAGAAAAGCCCTGAAACCTTGGGAATTATCTACAAATTCACCAAAATTAAGAATTTTTGCATAGAAAGCCCCGAAAATTAAGAATTTACTGAATGTATATATTCTGGCATAGAATTACTCCATGAAATTGCTATTATAATTCTTGTAATAATTATTTTAGCATGTTTATACTAGAAATTCCGAGAATTTATGAATAGATCCATGTCACACAACACACACTATGATTACCCACAGTATCTTATGCAAAGAATTTAAATTATGCAAATGTTTGGCATCGTCAGTCGTGAATTTGATGAATTTCGGCTACGCACATGAAGCTCCCCGCACCTCCATTGGCATTATAGCGAGGGGCAATACTCGAGCACAGAATAATCATGCACCGCATTTCATTAGGCACACCTGTCCAATACTTTAAAGAATGAATACATGGCAATGAAAAGTGCTATTGATCTTTGGGCTGCACTTAAGAAACGGTTCGGAAAGCTCAAATACACTATCCTGCCATAAGCACAGTAGGACTGGACAAGTCTGAGATATGCAGAAGCTACTAAAGAAGATGATGCCATCGTAGAAAAAGAAATTGCTGACATTGTAGAAGTCTATTTTACAGAATTTATTTAGTGCATACATAGCAGCACTAGTCAGCCTTTTAGTGTGGTTGCATTAGCAGACATTTGTGATCTCATCATGAATGAAGAAATGTGAGCTCCAGGGGGAGCAAACCTTTAATTCTCGTAATCAGTTATGCATTTTATTCCTAGTATATTTGTGTGAATGCTTGCAATATGAATGATAGCCTAATTGAAATTATATGAATTTATGAAGCACCCATATGAAGGAGATATGCATTGTTGATAGCAGAATAGCATCTTAAGAGAGGCAAAGTATTTTGTTAAGAAAAGAACTGGCAGTATAACCACAATTGGAAGAAGTGGCTCGAGTGTGGTAGGCTCCGGCCGAGCCACGATCGTTCTGCCTATGGGTACTTTACTGAAAATTAATGAAGCTTTGCTGTACTCTGAATCCACTAGATCTCTCTTAAATTTTAAAGACATTCGTGCCAACGGTTTCCACGTTGAAACCACCGAAGAAAATGGCAAAGAATTCCTGTGCATTATGAAGCACGACGGATGTGGAAAAAGAATTTCAGAAAAAAAATTTCCTTCATTTGAAACTGGGCTATACCACACAAGAATTAAAGCACCTGACAAATACACTTCCCTTAAAACTTCTTTTAGGAGTGCTGAACTCTTCTCTCTTTGGCATAGTAGACTTGGTCATCCAGGCTTACGGATGATGAGAAATGTAATTACCAACTCTCAGGACCATGGAATTAGTGTAAAGAATTTCCCTAATCAAGAAGACTTCATATGTCAGGCATACGCCACTGGGAAAATGATCACTAGGCCCTCGACCAGGAAGGTGCAAGATGAAATCCCCGCATTCCTTGAGCGCATCCAAGGGGATATTTGCGGCCCTATTCAACCCCTATCAGGTTCTTTTAAGTACTTCATGGTGCTCATTGATGCTTCCTCGAAGTGGTCAAACGTGAGTTTACTCTCGACAAGAAAACCACGCATTCGTGAAGCTGATCTCTCATATTATAAGAATTAAGAATGCATTCCCGGATCATCACGTGAAGTCCATTCGCTTGGACAATGCCGGCGAATTCACTTCGAACGCATTTGATGATTACTGTATGGCATCAGGAATCAAAGTAGAGCACTCAGTGCCACATGTCCACACTCAGAATGGACTAGTAGAAACACTGATTAAAAGGATCAAATTCATAGCAAAGCCGCTCTTGCAGGGTTGTAATTTACCGAACACGTGTTGGGGCCACGCCGTCCTACACGCAGTAGCATTATTGAACTATAGACCGTCAGCGTACAACATCCAATCACCAATGCAACTAGTTCAGGGGATCACACCGAAAATTTCCTATTCAAGAAAATTTGGATGCATGGTGTATGTACCGATACCACCACCACAGCGAACAGCTATGGGCCCTCTCCGGAGGCCAGGGATATACGTTGGTTATGAGACAGTGTCCATAATCAAGTATTTAGAACCCTCGACCAGTAATTCGCATACTGCCCATTTCGCTGATTGCATCTTTGACGAGGATAATTTCTCGTCATTAGGAGGAGATGAAGAACCCTTAACAAAGAATGCCTAGAAATCATCTGGCAAGCCACAGGCATTCCCGCACATGATCCCCGTACTAGAGAAGCAAACAAAGAGGTTCAGAAGATCCTCGATTTATAGAAAATTAGCAAATGAACTGCCCAATTATTTTTGTGATTTGAAGGTGTGATCAAGTAGCATTACTCCTAGTAATGCACCAGAGAGGTTTTGAAATACCATAGAAAGTATCCCCATCCTGTTCCGAGGCCTCAGAGAAAAGGACAGGAAATCTGGTTACTCGAATCCCAAGTATCCGGGGACGCCTGGAGAAAAGTGGATAAGAGAGCTTATCACAACCGGTCAAGAAAGTGCCCCAAAGGAAAAAGAAGGGGAGCTAGTTGAGACCTGGCAACTCTGTTAAGAAGCAGCCTGCTAGCGAGGCGCTCCCAGATTTGAATATACCGGTAATAGAAGAAGAAGCCGAAAGAAATACGTGTGCCCGTATCGGCAACAATAAGCTAAAGGAACTTGCTCCCGTGATGGGAAATAGCGGTGAAGAGTAAGTAGAAATGCACGAAGCACCCCATGACGAAATGGCCATAAACTTTGTAGAATCAGGGGAAATGATGAATAGAGCAACAGCCAATGTCGACATATACTTTGCTAAAATGATTGCTGTTTAATAGATCCCGATCCGAGCCGGCATCTCTTTCTGAGTGTAAGCACCGACCAGATTGGGCGGAATAGAAGAAGGCAATCACCGCGGAATTAATCTCACTGAACAAAAGAGAAGTGTTTGTACATGTGTGCCTTACACCCTCCCATATACGTCCCGTGGGCTATAAATGGGTTTTTGTTCGGAAGAGAAATGAAAATATGAAGTGGTACGGTACAAAGCAAGGGTGGTAGCTCGAGGTTTCACTCAGCGCCTAGGCGTTGATTATGAAGAAACCTATTCCCCGGTCATGGGTGGTATAACCTTTAGATATCTCATCTCAATGGCAGTGAATATGAACTTAAGAATGAAATTGATGGATGTGGTCACAGCTTATCTTTACAGTAATCTGGACTCTGAATTGTACATGAAAGTACCTGACGACATGCCAACCTCGAATAAAGAGAAGAAAGAATTATATTGTGTAAAATTGCAGAAATCCTTATATTGATTAAAGCAGTCAGGAAGAATGTGGTATAATCGCTTGGGCGAGTTCTTGAGCAAGAAAGGCTATACAAATAATGAAGACTGTCCATGCGTTTTTATACAACGATCACAAGATGGTTTTTGTATAATTTCGGTTTACGTGGATGATTTGAACATCATTGGCACTGATGATGAAATTAAAGAAGCAAGCTCATATTTGAAATCTGAATTTAAAATGAAAGATTTGGGTAAAACCAAATTTTGCTTAGGCCTTCAACTTGAGCATATGCCAGATGGAATACTTGTACACCAAGCCGCCTACACCCAAAAGGTGTTGGAGAGGTTCAGTTTTGAGAACGCGTACGCATCAAGAACCCCGATAGTCGGAAGGTCACTACAAACAGACCAAGACCCACATCGACCTAGAGAAAGATGTATTAAAAGCATAGGAATGATGAGACTTAGAGAAGTGCAGAATTCATGGGAAGAAATTTCACATATTTTTAATTAAATCTTGAACCAGAAGTTCAAGTACCCAACTATTACATTGAAGTAATGAAGCAATGTTGGGTGGATTTGTACTCTTTTTCCCTTAAGTGAGTTTTCAAAGAAGTTTCTCACATAAGGTTTTTAACGAGACATATCCGTGCGCACAGCGAGCGTATGCTATGTACTCTTTCTCTAAGAATTTTTCCCACTGGGTTTTTATGGAGTTTTGATGAGGCATATGCATTACGCTGCAAGGTCTAAGGGGGAGTATTAGGAAACCTATTCGGTTACGGGCTCTCCAAGCCGTATCCGGATAGGTCTATCCGTGGACTTGCCAAACCTTATGAACCAGCATTATAAATAGGAGAGAGATCCATCCATTGTATATACACCTGAAAGCAATAAAGAATATGTTCTCTCCCTACTTCTATGTTTTATCTACTTGTGCATCTGTCGATCTTGTTCTCCGTCTACGTCTTGCGTGTGAATCAGCAATCTCGAAATACACCCGGTAGTGTGGTTGCTTAACACATGCAACCAAATAAAGTTCAACACGTACCATATATTAAAAATGCCAATGCTGCTGGGTTGTTAGCTTGCTACTTGCAATCAGTAGACTGTTGAGTCACATTCATTGTACTTATGTATGTATCGTCGCGTTCGCAAAACGGTGTGGATGATTCCAAAATTTCCATCTTTTCACACGAAATTTCCATTTCTAGGGACCAAGGAAAGTCATCGGAAGCAACGAGAGATTACCCAAAGATTACACATGGTTAATTTGATTTGATTGAAACGGTTGTCGTTCTTGTTTTTTTTTATTGAATTGTTTTTGTTGACGCCGGGCATGACTGCATATGAGGTGCATAGTCCACTCTGTACGAAAAATGGGCCTTTTCCAACTCAGAACTCTGGCCCAAACTGATTTGGGCCAACAGAATACTTTGGGCTTCTTTCTCGCTCTTTTTTTTTGGTCCTTCAAAGCTTTGCTAATTTCAGTGTAACTATGTAAGCATGTAACCAATAATGCTTGCCATTCTTAACTTAATTGCACTTAATACTTGGACGATTAACTGATTGGTATGCATGGTACGTATCGTCGTTGAGCTCGATCTGCTGAGAAATTAAGTGAGAAACCTTTCCATTAATTCATGTACATGCAAACGCAACTACGTGATTGCCATTTGCCAATTTCCCGACGACTGTCCTTTTGCTGGATCTTCATCGAGCTTTCCGTTTTGCAGTGTCATCGTGGGTCATGCATGTCTGCAGGTGCACTGTCCAGCTCGCGATCGATCGATCCTTCCGACACGTGTTGCTCTGCACACCTGAGATGAAAGCTTTGCTTGTCAGGCAAAGAAGGCACACGAGGATCAGAAAAAGGAGAGAGAGCAAAAAAAAAAAAAGATGGAGGGAACAGTGCATTGTGTATAAGCAAGCATGCATGCTACTACATTGATTCATCGTTAGTTCATGCAAGCATGGCCTCTCATCTTTGCTTCCTCGGTGTCCCCCCACATCTAAAGGCAAAAGGAGTAGAGCAGATCATGAAAGGAAGAAAATAAAGCTACCTGGCTACATATGCCATAATATGCAAGGAAAGCAAACACCTAGCTAGCCAACTTTGCAGAACCTTCCATCATTCCATGTTGTTCTTCGTCTTCTTACTCTAATATTGTCGATGGATCCGTTCACGTATATATGCGCGCTTTCCACGATCACGGAGAACAAAATAGCCGCTCTTTTCGTGTTACAAGGCAGGACCATTTTCAAAAGCAAACATTTCGACTTCTTAAACTCGTTTTTTTTTAAAAAAAAAAACTTAAAGCCACTTCGTAAAACTTACAAAATTAAGTTGAATCAAATGTTCTAAGTTATCGAAACTCTCCAAGTTCAAATTTTAGAGGATCCAGTAACTTCAAGGACTCAGCGCAGCGCGACGGAAAAACGTACAGGAAAAAAGGATGCATGGTCAGATTAATCGCAAGCATGCAAAATGGAAGGACACGTGTAGTGTACCAACTCTATCTAAAGATGCCCCCTAAAAAAACTCTAAGGGCAGTCCCAATGAGTAGTGTGCATAGCAATGTCTAAAGGATTAGAGAGGAGAGATAGAGTATTTATGATATGATGTCTATAGCAAATCTCTAATAGGCAGTGTGTATGTTTAGTAATTCAAAGTTATTACTCATACATGTGTTGTGATCCAGTGTGAGCAGAGTCATACACATATAACATCAAATTGGATCTCGTATGGCGCAGGAAATCCAAAGTAGATCACTAATACACATACCAAAGAAATTGTTGGAGTCCCAGTAGCATTTTCGTGGTGTCTATGCGCCTTGGTCTAATAAAAAAAGTGATGTCTTGTATGGGACATCACTTTCTTCTTTTAATGACCCTCCACATCAGTTTTTTACTTATGTGGCATAGTATGAAAACTGCTTAGATACCGTTTACGTGGCCCATTGAGACTGCCCTAAGTACTACACTACTCTTGATCACGCATAGAGTCAAGCAGCCAATGTGTATGGGTTCTTGACCAGATTGACCAGCTGATCAAAGAAATCTTTAGCCCTGGAAATGCATCTAGTTGGCCCATTAGTTCATTGTTCTAAACTTGAAAATTAACATATATATTGTGTGACATCCCAATTTTGGGACTAGTAATATTTTTTGAAAATTAAAACTTAAATATATAAAGAAATTCTTAAAAAGGCATTAGAGTTATAAAAATATCTAAAGCCAATTTTTAGAAGGCTTAAAGTTTTCAAACTTATTAAAACCCTTTATTTATATGTGCTATCTCTAGGAGATATGATATGGGCTAATGTGCTATAGATAGCACAGATCTCTCCATGCTATCGACTGGGTTTACAAATTCGGAGACTAAAATAGACGATCCGAACCATCCATCTTATTCATCTCAATGAAATCTCGCTACACACCAAATTTTAATTTGTTTAATTTTTTTACTATTTGTTTCGTGTATATATATATATATATATATAGTTGAAATATTTCTTTTATATAAGAACTTTTCCTTTTCATAATCTAGTTTATTTACTAAAAGAAATCAAAAGACATATTTTAATAGCATGAAATTTTACAAAGCTAGAAAATACCTAGTTGACCATTTTAAAGGATTTATTTCAAACCTTTTGGTCAAGACCCTTTTGGAGCTTATTTAAAAGAATTCAAAAGACCCTCTCTTGCTATATGTGTCATTTTTCCTCCAAATCCATATTTGGATTACAAATTCTCACCATATAAAACTTATAGTTTTAGCCTTATTTTAAGGGACCCTTCTTGACCTATTTTAGGGAAAAAAATTTAAAACCCCATCTATTTTTACCACAAGTCCACCTGTTGAGCTCTTTAAATTATATTATCAAGAAGAGCCCTTTTAGGATTTATTTAAGCTATTGTGCAAAGTTCATATTTTCAAATTACTTTCTTTTCAAACTTAGAAGGAAAAAACTACTTTCCTATTTCATTTTAAATATGCAATGCTTAGTCACACACACATATATATATATATATATATATATATATATATATATATATATATATATATATATATATAAAGTCAAAATCATTATCATTTAGCTTATTCTCTCAATTTCAATCGACCGCGGCTTCCCTGCCAAGTTTATTTCCTAATTGAGTGATCAAAACAGCCCATTTCTACTAAGGTGTTGCTTTGAGATGCTGCGGACTCATAGGGTAATAAAGTAGACGAGACAAGGTGTTTATCCTTGTTCGGGCCTCTCAGTGATGAGCTAACAACCTTACTACAACGTGTATGTATTATATACGCTTCCGTGTGTACGAGCCTTTATCTCCGATCCCCCTCCTCTCCCATTAAAAAACGTTGGGTATATATAAGTTCTAGGAAAGATAACGTATGAGACTATTAATCGCCCTAATTAATCACCATTAATTACAATGAATGTGGCACTTAATGTGTGCGTCGGTGACCACCATGTTTGGATCGTGGTAACAACTCTAAGGAAGTGGGGATCGTGGCCACGTGGCGTCTCGCCGAGCATCCAGCCTCTAAGTGTAACAATCTGTTAGCACGAAAAATTTCTAAAAGAAATAGAGAATTTGCAGGCGTGCCAGTGTATAGAAATACACAAAAGAAAGAAAGAAACAGGGAAAACTAGTATTTCATTTTCACAACAAAATACAGATTCCCGTAGATAGGATTGCGCGCTGTAGACTTCAGTTGTTACGATGTGAGGTTCTGAATCCTGGGGCCTCGGAAGGATACCCAGTTAATTACATCCGCGAGTGACACGCGGAACACCTCCGATTAAGCTGCTGAGTCATCTTCTTCTTCTCCTTGCTTCGTGGATCACCGTGTTTGTTGGTGTAGACCGGTGTTGCGGCAAGCCAGAACACGAGGGTAGATTTGGGCCCACGTGATGCCTAAGCGGAGCCGTTGTTTAGCTCCACCCGCCGTGTCGCTTGATCTTGTTTCGTCAAACGCCACGCTGATATTTGTGTTGAAGGGTGCACGGTTCGCACTTAGCTCGGAGTTGAAGTCGATGCTTTTCTTTGGCTTCATCGGGAGTGTCATCGCATGTGTAGTCTTGAACGAGGACATTGAAGGCTTCTTGATCGTCAAGCTTGATGTTGGTATTTTATGTGAACCATTGATACCGCGTCTTGGATTAGCTTTGTCCGGGAAAAGTCGCCGAACATTGAATTGTTGATGTAGAACGTCTTGAAGTTGCTGTCCGGGAAACTCGCCGAACTTCGCATGATTGTTAAATCAACTGTTCGGGAAAATTCTCCTAGAACACCGACATGTTAAATGTTGAATGTCCGGGAAACTCGCCGAACACTAAATCATTGATTCTGAGAGTTGAATTGTTGATTTGCACAAGTAACAATTCCACCATGATAGGAAACCATCCATATTTTTGTGCTCAAAGCACAAAGACGCCCTTCCATCATCTCCTTCTTGTAACGATAGCAACGTAGCCCATATGACTTTATACACGTATATGCATATGTATAGCATACGGACACATGACCGAATCCATACAAAATTCAAGCCATGCAGGAAGATATTCCATGATGTCAGCTCCTTGAGAGTCGAGTGCTATCCAACCACGCAGGCAGCGCTAAGCTAGCCTGTAAGCGGCGGCCGAGACGGCAGCGTCGGACGGGCGGCCGAGCGCTGGTCGGGTGACAAAGGCGAGATTGTGGCGACATGCAGTGCAGTGTACGCGGTGGGGCCGCGATGGGCTGCGGGCTTCATAACGTCAGCGCAAGATGACGGATGCGTCGGGGCGAGTCGGAGATGCTGGCGCGAAAGCATCGTCGGGCCGCGCAAGACGGGCGAGCTCGCGGCGGCAAAGCACGTCGGTGGACGCAAGACGGCGGCCGGGCTCGGCGGCAGCAGGCGAAAGCATGTCGGGCGGACGCAAGACGGCGGCCGGGCTCGCGGGCGACGAAAGCACGCCGGGCGGACGCGACACGGCGGTCGGGCTCGTGTCGTCGCGACGGCGAAAGCACGACGGGCCCGGTGGTGATGAGGCGACGTCGAGCGGCAAGGCCGGCTCAAGACGGCGGGTTCGGGCGGCGCGCGCGGCGGCGGCGCGGCGCGTGATGGCTACGGACCGGTGCGGAGCACGGCGGGATCTGGCGCGGGCGGCGGCGACGGCCACAGACGGCAGCGGGAAGACGGCGGGATTCGGCGGCGGCAGGGCGGCGACCACGGACGGCGATGCGGTGGCACGGCGGGACGGCGGCAGAGAAGCCGGACGCAGCGTCTTTGGGCGGTGGTCGCGGCGGTGAAGGCGAACGCAAGACAAGGATGGAGAGGCGCGAGCTAAGGCCGATGATGCGTTGGGCTTTAGCAGATGCAAGAGGAGGAAGAAGACAAGAAGCCAGGCAAAGAGAAAGAAGAACGCGCCGTAGTAAATGAATCCAAAAGAAACGTGAAGATGGGAACAAATATCTAATCTGCATGCATGCAGTTGCAGATGAATGACATGCATGGAAAACTTCATCGGGTAAAGAAACACCAACTACCAGACCATGGAGACATGAAAAGAGAAATGGCAGTAGAGAGAGATGGCCAAGAGAGATCAGGAGATCATGATGGAGAGAGAGAGTGCAGTAGATGCAAAGGCCTCTCATCTACGTGCATGCATCCGTATTTCCTTTCCAATTTTTTATTTCCTCATCTTGCATGCATAGTGCATGTAAAGGCTCCTCGGGAGAAGAAAAATGGCAGGAAGGAGAGAGAACCAGTAGAACATGGGGGATGAGAGAGAGAGGATTAATCAGAGAGAGAAAGAGCAGACGTGAGAAGGTCTGCACGTTCCTCCGCCCGGGACCGTTTTTACCTTCTCCTTTTTCTTGCGTATGTGAGCTTCTCGCCCTTCGTGTCCTCTGCTCCGTCGACTTCCCTTGCGGCCCTTCGTCTCTGCGCCGCGTGATGAAACTCCACTACCTTTTTCACCGGGTGAATTCGTGTGCCTTGCAAAAGCTCTCTGTGTATTTTTCACCTTGATTTCTGCGTGTGTGTGTTTTTCCTCCGGCTTGCGAAAACGTGATCTGTGTATATGTCGCGCGAGGAGGACGACGGGACCTTTTATAGGGGCAACCGGGGCAGCTTGACGAGATCCAAAATTTAAGGGATAAAGCTGCGGGATTAATGGCAGAGATAGGGATAGGGATTAAGGACGTGATTAGAGATAGAAACGGGATTAGGGGATAGGATTAGATAGGGATAAGAACGTGATTAGAGGATAGGATTAGAGATAGAGATAGGGACGGGATTAGGGGATAATTAAAAATATTAATCTCATTTTAAATTAAATTAAAACGAAATTAATATATATTCTTTTATTTTATTTTTTTTATCTCAACAAATGCCCCCCACCAATACGAGTCCGAGAAAGACGAAGGAAGAATCGGATTCGAATTGGTGTAGAATTAGCCACAGGTGAATCCGTGTAGAACTCATCTACGTGAATTAGAGTAGGATTAGAGTTCTCCACCCCTATAAAAGGAGAGGGAGGTGGGAGGGGCTTGTCATACCAAACGACGATCAGCACGTGATGACCAGGAGAGATACCGACGTCTCTCGTGGACAAGATCAACCCGAGGGTCATCAATCGCTTGGAGGAAGGCACGAAAACCTCGCACGTGATAGAAGATCACGCCCAGCGCCCGCGGGTCAGCGTTCAGCCGTTTCTCCAGCAATGGCGTCTTCTTCCAATGATCGGGGCATCCTAGAAAAAGAGAGGTCGGACACCAGTGAGTCATGACAAAAATCTAGGAGGGGAGGACGAGGCCCCAGGTCTGCTTCTGACGCTGCGGACAAGACTGATCAACCGACTCCAGATGTTTCTCGTGATTCAGAGGACCGTGGCCAGAAAAGAAGAAAGACGAAGGAAGGTGCTGCTGAAGATCCGATAAGAACGGGACCTGCGCCGGCTTCTGAGAGTAGGCATGAAGCGCTTTTGAATCAGAACAAGGAAGAATCCGCCAAGGTTGATTTAGTCGACCCACGACCTTGCCGGGGGACAACAACCTTGCCTGAGTTAGACAGAGGTACGTCTTTTTTTTTTTTTGCCTCTGAACAGCCCCCTCTCTTTTTTTTTTCTTTTTTTCTTTTTTTAGACGATGACGCACCCTCAGTGTCTTGAAGCGTACCACTTTCGAGTTTTAAGCGACAAATACCTTCGAACTTGATGTAAAGCCATTATTGCAAAAGAAAAGGTTCCCCCGAAGTTCACGCCCAGCTTTAATCTCCCCGAGGAGAAGTATTCAGATCGCCGACGTCTTTGTGTCGGTCTTGAGACCGATCTGGCCGACATCCAAAGCCTCTTCGTGAAAAACCCGAACAAACTGCGATTTTGAAGTTACTCAACTATCTTCTTCCATCGTGGGAGATGTTGTATAAGGGCAGCCCACCTCCAGACTTGGCCTTACTGATTGAGAAATTAATGGCTTTGGTGCCATGCCTAGAAGGTAAAGTTTCTTTCTCAAAATCGCCTTATCAGTCTTGCGCGGAAGACGTCGGGGCTGTCCTTATCAAGCTGAAGGACGCTTGCCGAGAGTTGACTTCAATGCTCTGCAAAATCCGTGAAGGGCGCCATCCGTTTGCGAAGGAATTGGAGGGACTGTCGGTTCAGAAGAAAGATGTAGATGCAGAAATTGATCGTCTGGAGAATGCCTTGGCAGCCGCCGGTCTCAAAAAGAAGAACGTTGTGCTGAGAGAGCAAGTTGTTACGAAAAGGCTTGACGTGTGTGATGCCGACTTCAAAGAATTCACAGGCCGGACTGATGAAATAAGCCGTCGTGTAGGAGTTGGAGAAGCTTATATGTCCCAGGCTACTGCAGAACGTGGAGAACACGAGTCCCGGCCGCCTGATGAAGTAGCTGTCAATTTAGCTTTTCCTTGTACTATTCTATCCACCCTGAAGTCCAGCGATCTTGTTCTGTAAGGTTGGGCTTCAGGCTTGCCGGTCTTTATAATTCCTTTGTCGCTTCCTTTAGCTTGGATTATCATGTAATCAGAAGACTTGCTTTCTTTTAATAAATGCCTCTTTGTGTTTGAAGAATTGATCTGAGTGTACGCGTGTACGTGCAGCAGTGTGCGTGTAGCAATGTGAGCACATGTGCATGTGGCTGGCAGCAAAAACCACGAGGACGTGAGCATGTAAATAAGGTTGTGACAGTGCATGTACATGCGTGAGAGCATGAAAAGTCAAACATGCAAGTCACGTCAGCTGTAGTTTTTTTTTTTCTTTTCTTTTCTTTTTTTTTTTATTAACCGGCTGGACTTTTTTTTTTTTTTTAACCGGCTGGACTCTTTTTTTTTTCTTTGATTCGGGGATTGTTGCCGCTCGAGAGCCGTCGTTTGGGCGAGATGTTTAAAGTTTCAAGCCCAATCAACAGGAGTTTGCCGGAATTTTCCTTGACTTCAATCAGTGAAATGCCGGTATTTCCTCAGCAACACTTGGAGAGACGCTGGGATATTCTCAGCTTGGACCAATTGGGCGCCGGTGTTTTCTCGGCGTCGCTTGGTGAGGTGCTGGGATATTCTCAACTTTGGTCGTCGATGAAGTGCCAGAATTTTCTTAGCGCCGCTTGGAAAAGTGCTGGGATATTCTCAGCTTGGATGTCGACGAGGTGTCGGGCCTCTTTCTTAGCCCGAATTTCGACGAGGTGCTGGAATTTTCTCAACACTGATGTCGAAAGAGCGCCGGAATGTTCTTCAGCTTGCGTGTTGATGTTGAACCGGTATTTTCTCAGCTCGTGCATCGATGAAGTGCCAGAAAACCGTTGGCGCTGTTGTTGATGAAGCGCCAGGAAGCCATTGGCGGTGTTGGTGAAGCGCCAGGAAGCCGTTGGCATTGGAGTTGACGTCGTGCTGATCTGTTCTCAGCTTGGATGTCGACGTAGAGCCGGCTTGTTCTCAGCTTGTGCGTCGGTGAAGCGCCAGAAGACCGTTGGCGTAGTTGATGAAGTGCCAGAAGGCCGTTGGCATTGTTGGTGGAGCGCCAGGAAGCCGTTGGCAGTGTTGATCGTTGAAACGCCATGAAGCCGTCGGCGTTGTTGATGCAGTGCCAGAAAACCATTGGCGATGTTGGTGAAGCGCCAGGAAGCCGTTGGCGAAGTTGAACGTTGATGAAGCGCCAGGAAGCCGTTGGCGTAGAAGTTGACGTTACGCTGACTCGTTCTCAGCATAAACATCATTTGAAGTGCCAGAATACTATTGGCATTGTTGTTGTAGCACCAGGAAGCCGTTGGTGTAGATGTTGACGTAGAACTAGCTTGTTTCTAGTATGGACGTCGATGAGGGCGCCAGAAAGCCGTTGGCAACAGTGTTTTGTTTGTTGGTCGTACCTGCATTGTTAGTCGCATAGCACAACAAAAAGCAGGGAATTTTGCGGAAAAACTCATCGCATGAAAGAGAAAGTGTTTTTTTTTTTGAAATGTTGGCTTTTCCAAATCACATCAACTATATGTGGTCTTGAAAAAGCTGCTTGAATCTTTGCCTTTGGGAGTCGTCGAAAGAACCATAGCGATTGCGGTATGCAACCGCTTCCCTTTAGTGATCGTGTTGGAGAACGACATGCTTTGGTAAAGTTTCTTGAAAGACAGCGAAAGATCTTACTTTAGCATTTCAATGTGATGAATTACCTCCACAGCGTGATCTTGCCCCCTGCTTGTAGCCTCATCGAACCAAGAGACTTAGGTATGGTTGAAATTGGCTGATGGTTTTGGGAATTTGGTTGAAGTTTGCGCCTTTTCTTTTGCCGAGGTTGGCAGACGGCTAGCTCCTTCCTTGTTTTTGACGGAGTTTGTTGAACGGGGTGTGTGGGGCATATGTTTTTGCCCTCTTTTTCTTAACTTTTTTGTATTTGCCCTTGTGCTCTGCGTGAGTTGAAGGCAATTTTGAGAGTAGCCGCCCGCCTTTGTGGACTAACTACACCTCGCAGGCTGATTATTTTGCTTGGCCCTTGTTCACATGCTTCCGAGGTTGACAGGTAGCTTCACACCAACCGGACTTTGACCAGTCGGGCAGCCTTCTCCCGCATCTTTTCCTATGTTTCATTCCGGAGCCTTTGATTGTCCCGCCTGACAGGGTTGGCAACTTGGTGCATCTTCTCACTATAGGCTGACCCTGCGGCTTGATGTCTCCACCGGTCTGAGGCTACTGGGGGGCTTGATCGGCATGGGGAATTGATCGCCATGAAGTAACCCGAGCAATCACCTTGCCGCTTCTGGGAGCGTCCACCTGGCATGCGTCTTTGTGCTAGGTGTGTGATTTGCTCTGTTGTAAGCACGTCCGATCATGACCTTGCTTAGGCTCCGTCTGGCAAGCTCTGAGACAGGCAATTTCTTGTTGACTAGTATGATATGAGAGTGGAAAAGCCGTTTTTTATGTGGACGATTGTCGTCAGTTTTCAAAGGGAAAAACCATCCAAGGAAAACGGAAGCTCATATACGCAATATTTATATGCACTACGAACTTGTTCGGGGCAAAAATTGTGTTTTGTTTTCAAAGGGAAGAACCATCCAAAGAAAACGAGCGGGATTCAAACACATGATTGAGTGAGAGTGATGAGATATGTACCTGATTCGAAGGGAAACCCGTCCAACGAAAGCCGAATAGGAGGAATACCTTCTCCTAGAGAGCAGTTGAGTCGTGAAGACTTACGGAAAGTACTTCTTCAAGTATCTCCCGTTGATTGGTGGCATCGGACGGACTCCTTGTTGGTCGATGAGTTGGTAGGCTCCTCCGTCGTAGGCTTGCTCGACGACGTATGGACCCTCCCACTTTGGTTCAAACTTGCCCTTTGTCTTGTGCGTGACGACGATTGGACGTCGAAGTGCGAGCACCAACTCGCCTTTTCTGAAGGCGCGATGTTGGACGAGCTTGTCATAGGCCCGCGCCATGTTTTGCCGGTACATCTCCAAGTTTTGGACAGCACCTAGCCGGAGTTCTTCTGTGGTGTCCAGCTCTTGAAAGCGGAGCCGAACCTGTTCGTCTTTTGTGAGACCTTCGTGGATGGCCACCCGGAGAGAGGGCAGCTGAATCTCGAGGGGGAGGACGGCTTCACTCCCGTAGACGAGAGAGTACGGGGTTGTTTGCGTCGGTGTGCGGGCGGTGACACGATATGCCCACAGAGCTTCGAAGAGACGATCATGCCAATTTCTCTTGTGCTTCGCCACCGTTTTCTTGAGAATCTTCCCAAGGGTCTTGTTGAAGGCTTCGACCATGCCGTTTGCTTGTGGGTAGTAGCCGGAGGAATAGTTCCACTTGATCTTGTATTTTGCAATGAATTTGTAGATCTTGTGGGACTTGAAAGCCTTCCCGTTATCAGAGGTTATGCGATGTGGCACTCCGAAACGGTAGATTATGTGCCGCTCCAGGAAGTTGATAACGTTGTCGCTCTTAACTTCGCGGAGGGAGATAGCTTCCGCCCACTTGGTGAAGTAGTCGGTAGCCACAAGGATGAAGCGATGCCCCCCGGATGATGGAGGGTCGATCATGCCGATGACGTCGATTCCCCAGGCGTCGAAAGGCCAAGCGGGGACCGTCGGGTGTAGAGGAACTGGGGGTTGGTGCTTGAGGTCGCCGTGTATTTGGCAATTGTGACAGGATCTGGCCACCTTGATGCAGTCTGTCATGATGCTGGGCCAGTAGTAGCCCGCAAGACGTATACTGTGATACATCTTTGGGCCGCTTTGATGCCCCCCGCATACGCCGTGGTGTACTTCGTGGAGAACTTGTTCGGCCTCCTTTTGGTTGACGCATCGGAGAAGAACTTCTTGTCCGTAGGAGCGTTTGTAGAGGACGCCCGCCTGGTACAAGTAGGAGGGGACTCGTCGTTGAAACCGGCGTCGCTCCACTGCGTCTTCGGGGAGGGTGCCGTGTTTGAAGTAGTCGAGGAAGGGTTTGCGCCAATCGTCCTCCTCAACCGCCTGGGTCGTGATGGTGTTGACTTCATAATCTTCGGGGATAAGCTCCAATACCGTGGGGAGGAGCCATCTTTCTTCGACGGTTACCTGCATAGGTTTGCCGTCGGGGAGGACCAGCGAAGTGGCAAGTTTTGCCAAAGCATCTGCCGTGGAGTTCTTACCTCGCGGGATGTGGAGGACTTCAATATGTTCGAATTTTTCCATGAGTCGGCGTGCTGTGTTGTAGTAGGGCACCAACTCCGGCTTGCGAACGTCACAGACGCCGTTGATTTGGCGAACCACCAGCTGAGAGTCTCCATAGGCACGTAAAGTCCGTATGTCCATGGAGAGAGCAAGAAGAAGGCCGAGGATGAGCGCCTCGTACTCCGACTCGTTGTTGGAGCATTCTTCCTTGAGAAGTGAGAAGGAATGGTACATCACTCCATCTTGCGGGGTCCTGAACACGAGTCCTGCACCCGCCCTCCGTCGTGGAGTTCCGTTGAGCTCCGCCTCGGAGCGTGAGGCTCCATCAAAGTAGAGCTCCCATGGCGCTTCGAGCTCGGTGGTGAAGATCTCCTCGTCTGGCAAGTCGGTGACGAGAGGAGAATCGTCTGGAACTGGATGTGCTGCGAGGAACTCCGCCAGAGCTTGACCTTTGACCGCCTTTTGAGGGACGAAGGTGATGTCGAACTCCATCATGAGCAAAGCCCATTTCCCGAGGCGTCCGATGAGAGCTGGTTGACTCATCATGTATTTGATTGGATCGGCTCGTGCGATGAGTTGAATTTGGTGGGACAACATGTAATGTCGCAGCTTCTTGAGAGCGAAGATCAAGGCAAGACATAACTTTTCAATTGGTGAATAGTTACACTCTGCCCCCACCATTATGCGGCTTAGGTAGTAGCAGCCACCTCCTTCCCTTCGTCGTCGTTGTGTTGAGCGAGGAGAGCACCGAGCGAGGAAGGTAAAGCCGCAATATAGAGAATAAGAGGGCGCCTTTATCGGAGCTGCCAGATGGAGGATTCAAAAGATATCGCTTGATCTTTGTCAAGTCGGCAGCACTCATCGCCCGAGATGAGCGGGCGCCTTTCTTCATTAACTTGGCGAATGGTTGAATCCGCCGGAGAGGTTGGAGATGAAGGCGTCGATGTCGCCGATTTTCCTGCAAGCTTCTCAGTGCTTTGAGATTCCTTGGCGGGGGCATGTCGATGATGGCCTTGATGTCCTTCGGCTTGATTTCTATTCCCCGGTGCCTGACGACGAAGCCGAGGAAGACTCTGATTGACGGCGGCGCGACTTGAGCGGGTTCATCTTGAGTTGATGTTGTCGAAGTCGGTTGAACACCTTGCGTAGATCATCTTGATGTTGTCGGCGATCCTTTGTTTTCACCACGATGTCGTCGATGTAGCACTCCACGGAGTGATGGATGAGGTCGCCGAGAACGTGCGTCATGGCTCGTTGGTACGTGGCACCTGCATTCTTTAAACCAGACGGCATTACTGTATAGTAAAAGTTACCTTTTGGTGTTCGAAACGCGGTGTCGATTGCATCGCCTGGGTCCATCTTGATTTGATTGTACCCCGACGACCCATCCATGAAGGACAGAGCGCCGTGGCCGGTGGTGGCGTTGACGACCAACTCTGTTATGGGGAAGGGGAAGTCGTCCTTGGGGCAGGCCCTGTTCAAGTCGCGGAAGTCGACGCAGACCCGGATTTGGCCGTTCTTCTTCTCTACAGGGACGATGTTTGCTAGCCATCGGGGGTACTGGACTTCTTTGATGAATCCAGCAGTGATGAGTTTGTCCACCTCGGCTATCACTTTTTCTTGGAATTCCGGTCTCAAACGTCGCGGCTGTTGTTTGATTGGCCGAAATTATGGATCGATCGCCAATTTGTGTGTGGCGACCCGTGGGTCAAGACCCGGCATCTCCTTGTAAGACCATGCGGCGATCCGGAACTCCATCGAGAATCTTGATAATCTTCTCGTTAAGTCTTCCGTGAGAGTGGCGCTCACGAAAGTTGGGCGAGGGTCGTCTTCGTGCCTGATTGATTTCCACTAACTCGTCGATGGTGGGTTGTCCGCCGTCTTCAAGTTGTTGAGTCTTTGTCGTGGTCTCAATTTCTTCCAATTCCGCAGATCGTTAGCGAAGTAATTGGTGATCCTCCACGAAGTGGCGTTGCATGTGACTTGATTGGAATTTGGGATTTTGTCCTTGTGGTGCGAGCTCCCAAAGACACGTGTCATGGCCTGTTGGAAGGTTGTAGCGGAGTTCCGTAGTCCGTACGGGATCATCCTCGGGACAGGGGAGACGGTGCAATACATGGACTGCACGAAATCCAGAAGTCATCATCTGAATCTTAAATCGTGGATGTAGCCTAACCCGTATTTTGGTGGGGTTGGCGTTTGCTTCCGAGCCTTTGACGAGCTTCTCGCTTGTTCCCACCATATTTCACAAATGGCGGGAGGTGGAGGCATCTGTTGTTGTTTGAAGGGCGATTATTCCCATTGCATCATTTGGACTAGCGGGGATCAACCTTGATAGTTGTAGTGACAACTTCCTCTTCTTTGTGGGGTAGGTCGTGAAGACCAAACACCACATCGCATTCAAGGGATGTGGGGATTTGTAGAAGATAGTTGGCGGCGAGGACTTGTATTGTCTGGGACAACTCGGACTTCCAACTGAGTGGCTTAACCGAGGTGTCTGAGATGGAGGTTGCATGACTTGAGTGCTTTTTGTTGCTTCCTCGATCTCAGACACGATCTTTTTAACGGTTCCGCCTTGTGCGGAGTTGTCCTTCCCCTTCGAGCTTGTTCGATCTCGGAGTGTGAGGATGGTCCTTGACGGTGTTAGAGTCGTTGAAGTAGCCTCAGGCTTAGAGCACGGCTTTGCCCCCAGTGTGAGTGGAGTTGATGGAGAAGTGCCGCTATTGGAGGACGATGTTACCCCCAATGTGGCTGAAGTTGAGGAAGCCTCTTTGTTGGAAGACGTCCTCACCCTCAATGTGATTGGCAGGTCGTCTTGGCCTGGTGTTGACGGGTATCGCCGGTTGAACCCGCGTCCGAAGCCTCCACGTTGACTCCTTGAATTGCTTCTTGAGTCGGACCTCGCGCTCGGTGTGAGCAAATGCTTCATCTCCTTGATGGGCGGTGAAGAGTTGGTCTTGGCCATAATGTCGGCTGGCTGTGTAGAGCGCCCTTGTTGCCGTTCGGCGTTTTGCACCGGGAAGAAGTATTTTGCATCGGCATGATGTGCCTCTTGAATCAGGTATGGAGAAGGGTTGCCGACGATGCGCTGTTGTACGCCCTTGTTGTCAAGGAACTTGAGGCATTGGTGAAGAGTAGATGGCACCACGCGGTATTTGTGGAGCCACGGCCTCCCAAGCAGAGCTGAGTATGAGGTAGGAGCGTCGATGACGAAGAACCTTACTTTGAAGACGAAGGTTGACATCTGAATTTTCACCGTGATGGCTCCTAACGTCGTCTTGCCATGGTTGTCGAAGCCGCAGATCACCACTTCAGTTGGCTCCAAGTCGCTTGTCGTGTAACCAGCCCGCGTTAGGCTTCGCAAGGGCAGGATGTTGACAATGAACTGGATCGTCGAATCCTTCGAAGGTGGCGTTGCGATGTTGCCTTCGATGTAGAGTGGGCGGTTGTGGTCACCATCCATTAGGAGGCTGTCTTCATCGGGCGAAGAAGATTCCACTCGCGTTGCAGGAATTGTCGTTAAGCATATGTTCGCCATGGCCACCTCGTATCGTCCGGCTCAAGCAAAGCTTTGTGAAAGCCTCACGAAGGTTTGGGGCCAACATGAGAGCCGTGAGACGCCGAGTAAAGCGAGGATTCGCTTGAGATGGGCGATGACATTGTAGTCGGCGTCGTCCATCTTCCCTTTGCCTTTGTTCCGTGCTCGAGGATTGCTTCTTGTTAGGCGCCTCTTTTTGCACGCCCACCTTCAGCGGCTTCGTCTTAATTGGCGGATCGGGGACGACCTTCCCTCCACGTAGGTTCATGTTGACCTCTTCAACCTGCACTCCTTCCATGGGGTCTTCGGCACGAAACACCTCGTGCTCTTGGATCGTGAATATCTCCTCCGTATCGGAGTTCTCCGTGTCTTGAATATTCACCATGTTGCAAGGAGCGACGTTTGAAGTTGAGGGAGATCCTTCCTTGGGCGGTGTCTCCTCCATCTTTTGTTGGACCACCGGTCTCCACACCTTTGGCATATATTGAACCAAAGTGGGTAGCACACGCGGAACGCGTGGGAAGGCTTCATCTCCTTCAGACTTGGGGACGAAACGTGCTGGTGGACGGCGTTGGCTTGGGTTCGGCTGTCTTCTGGATGACGACGGCGTGTGTGTTGGAGGAGTCGCACATCGGTGTTGAGGCGGTGGTCGTCTTGGCGTTGCTTTCGGTCTTTGCACCGTGGTCCATAGGCCCTTCGCTGATCGTCACGACCTTGGTAGCGGCTTGGTGTAGTCGTTGCGGCTGGCGTCGAGCCTTGATCGCCCGATTGATGTTGAACTTGATCGCACGGCAACCACCTTTCCTGCCCTTCATCTTCCCCTTGTTTTGGAGTCATTGAAGTGCATCGTCACCACGTTCACCGCGTGGTAGTCGGGTTGATGGCTCCGGGTCCAAATTGATCTTCTTGTTGTCGATCGCCCTTTGGAGCCACTCCTTGAAGTGAAGCGATCTGGATAGCGTGTCCTCTTGACTGTGATAGGGACAATAAGCGGATTATCGATCATAGTTACTGTTTGGATGCCGTGGTTCGGGTAAGTTGAGGCCGCCATGCTCCATGATTTGGTCGAACATGTCCTTGACCGGTTCCGCTTGAAGACGCGTCTTGTTTCTTCATGACCTCTTGAAGAGTTGGTCGTGGCGGCTTTGGCTCGGGGTTGAGTGTTCTTTGCCCCGGCGTTGATGCGTTGCCTTGTGTAGTTGCCGAGAGGAGTCTTGTGGCGTTCGCCTCCGAGGACTGCTTCGGCTTGCCCCCAACGTTGTTGTTGGGTTTAGGGGCAGGGTTGTAGCGTTTGGAGGAATCAACGGCTCCGGCGTTCTTGTAAAGCTCCATGATTTGCGGTGCTTTGGCGAACTCGATTTTGGTTGCTGCCACTGCAGAGCTGAGAGAGCTGAAGTCTTTTGGCTCCCGTCTGGATACTTCGAGCGACCAATGGTTCAACATTTCGTGAACACAAAGATCGATGGCATCTTCCACGTGCATTGCTCGAGTTAAGCGCACGTAGCTATTCCGGAAGCGCATGACGTAGTCGTCAATGCTCTCATCGCGTCGTTGTTGGACTTGCGAGAGCTCGACGAACGATAAGTCCTTCTTCAGGGCGACGAAGTGGCTTTTGAACACCTCCTTCATGACAACCCAACTGGAGATGGATCCCACTGGTAAACGGCTATACCAATGGAATGCCGGGCCAGTCAATGACCCAGAGAACTGTCGCAGCAGGAGAGATGAACTGTTTGCTGTATCTCCACACGCCGCTTCGAAGTACGCGAGGTGTTCTCTCGCGTCTCCCGTCCCGTCGAACTGATGGAACTTCGGGGGATGCCATCCCGCGGGGTAGGGGACAAGATCGTGCCACGACTCGTACGGCTTCTCGAGCTCGTGGTCCGACGTCCTTGGAGCCTTTTCGGCTGTGATTTGTCTCAATTTTCTGTCTACCAGGTCGGCGACGAGATCATGATACTCCTTCAAGGTGTCCATGTGTGCTGGCATGTTTGAAGAAGTTGCTGGGACTGGGGGAGGCTGATGACGTGTGCTTGCAGCGGAATGCCGTCGTTACTGCTGATCGGCCGGGTGGTTCGTTGATTACGATACCACCCTCTCGCGGCTCGTCTTGAGGTGCGGCTGGGAGCGATGGTGAGTTGTTGATTGGAGGTCCACATGTCGGAGAACATCTCGTAAGCGGTTCATTTTGGCGTTAAGTCGTCCATCTTCCTTTCATTTTCATATGTACCATTTGTCGAGGATGGCCTCGCTGATCGCGGATTTGAGCTTGGACCCGCGGGGAGGTTGTGCGCGGTCCTTAGGCTGCCGGGGTTGGCGTTTCTTCATTCCGTGGAAGGGATCGTCACGATTACTGTCCGGTCATATCTTATTGAGGCGATGATGTGATCTTCATAGTTGTCTTCGTCTTGGAGGGATGGAGTGGTCCTGTTCTCATTTGGGCAACCCCGAGACTCTTTCAGCGGTGAAGATTCCTCGTCGGAAGGATGTTGTCTTGAGCTCCGTTTGACCTTCGCGCGTTTGCCATGGTCTGTTGGGCCACGGTCTTTAATCGCGTGTTTGGTCGAAACGACTGCGACTTGTTGCAACTCGTCGGGTTTTGTGGGAGACGAGCGGTGAAATCGGTGTAGCGTTGAGTTGGAGGGTCGGGCTGGCGCCGAGTCGCCATCAGACGAAGAACTCCTCTTCGTGGTGAGAGGCATGCAATTGGTCGCTGATCTAGCCTGTTGCGAAGCCTCCCGTGCTTGAGCGTCCTTTTGAGAAGACGGCCCTCGGGTTAGGGGCGATCTCCTCGTCGACGGGTAAGAGAACTTCGTGCGTGATGTTGGGAGGTCTCCACGGTCTTCGTCTTGTGGTTGAGACCAAGCTGTCGAGGGCACCACAAGTAGCTACATCCGCCGCTGAAGTGATTTTCTTCGTTTTGTCGCCCATCGAGTGAAGCGCCTCTGCGGGAGTTCAACCACCGATTGCGGCCGTGGAGTGGATTGTTGGAGAAGCGGGAGCATCGATGACACGGACGGCTCCTTCAAGGTGACGATGGAGTTCTTGACCGCCACTTGGGTCGTACATGTTTTGCACAACTTCGTGGAGTTGGTTCACCTCGCCTAGGCGCCACGAGATGCTCCTCTTGGGGTTTTGGCGCCAACCTGTTAATAAGATACTTGTACCTTTTGTTTTGTTCCAGGTTGGGGGAGATGCGGAAGGCGATCTTGTCGTGATCCTTAGCGACTCCTCCGTCAGCTCGAACTCGAATCTGCGTATGGTGCAGAACGAGCTCCTCCAGCTCTTGGTGTAGCGCCGTGCGATTCTTCTGGCGCCTTTCTCGCTTTAGTTGGGGTCTTGTTGGTGGGATCTGGAGCCTAGGAGACACCGTTGGAGTTGATAGCAGTGGTGGAGGCTGCAGCCTTGCCGCCATTGGCGGTTTTGGGAGAAGCGGTGGTAGCGTCGATCTCGTGGATGTGACCACCAGTCTTCGCGGTTGCGCGGAAGATGATGGTGATGCGTGGACTGACGCCTCGTCCACTGATTCCAACGTGTTGGAGGCGCGCTTGCCCCGAGCATGATGGAAGTTGATGGAGACCGTCTTTGGGTCGATCATTGGCGGTTGATATTGGATCGAGGAGCGGATGCGAGATGGTTCGCCATGCTCCGGTTCGAGACACGACGGAACCGCTCCGCCACGAACTTCGCCTCCCGGTTGAGCCACTGGTCTCAGAGCGTCGCGGCTCCTCCTCAATTCTTCGTTGGTGGGGCGGGTGCTTCATGAGAAAGGGGCGCAAAAGAGTTATTAGTGTGCATAAAACCGTGCGTACCTGTCTCGCCAAGGTGCAAGCAGGGCACGATGTTGATGGAGCGAGGGGTGCGCCTCTTCTGGACGGCACGTTGTTGTGGGTGACGCGCCCAGAACTCCTTCATGATGGCCTTCCTGACTTGTTTATCATCAGAAATGCCGGTCTCGCCGGTGAACCATTCCTCCGCCGCATCATGCTTGGCGATGTGGGAGTTGACGGCGTGTTGCAGCTTCTGGGCCTTGGCCAGCTTCCTCCTGTAGTTGCGAGCGGGGTGCGCGCTTTTTAACGAACGAGCATTCGTTTTCAGCAGGCGCATCCTGGCAACTGAAGCCTCCAGGGCGGCAAGCAAGTGTGCTCGGGGACGTTCCTCGTTAGGGGAGCTCACGAAAGTGTGAGCCTCCCTCATGATGGCGCGGTGTTCCTCCGCGCTTGCAGCAGAAGTCAGTCTGTGCTCCTTCACAGACTTGAACATCTCGTCGGTCTTAAGGATAAAGACCTTGGAGCCCTCCTGGACCACGGACGTGGGGGCGAAAGCTCCGAACTGGATGGAGTAGGCCATTGCAGTGGAAGAAAGAAGATCCTGCAGAAGGGGATCCCTTGATCAGGACGGCTCCGCTTTAACGGAGAAGAGGAGGAAGAAGAAGAATGAGGCGAAGATGTCTTCGAGCCTATGGAATAGGCGAAGATGACTTCGAGCCTCAGCAGCCAAGATGGGAGGAGATTCATGTCCCACCAGGCGTGCCAATTTTGTTAGCACGAAAAATTTCTAAAAGAAATAGAGAATTTGCAGGCGTGCCAGTGTATAGAAATACACAAAAGAAAGAAAGAAACAGGGAAAACTAGTATTTCATTTTCACAACAAAATACAGATTCCTGTAGATAGGATTGCGCGCTGTAGACTTCAGTTGTTGACGATGTGAGGTTCTGAATCCTGGGGCCTCGGAAGGATACCCAGTTAATTACATCCGCGAGTGACACGCGGAACACCTCCGATTAAGCTGCTGAGTCATCTTCTTCTTCTCCTTGCTTCGTGGATCACCGTGTTTGTTGGTGTAGACCGGTGTTGCGACAGCAGAACACGTAGGGTAGATTTGGGCCCACGTGATGCCTAGCGGAGCCGTTGTTTGGCTCCACCCGCCCGTGTCGCTTGATCTTGTTTCGTCAAACGCCACGTTGATATTTGTGTTGAAGGGTGCAGTTCGCACTTAGCTCGGAGTTGAAGTCGATGCTTTTTTGGCTTCATCGGGAGTGTCATCGCATGTGTAGTCTTGAGCGAGGACATTGAAGGCTTCTTGATCGTCAAGCTTGATGTTGGTATTTTATGTGAACCATTGATACGCGTCTTGGATTAGCTTTGTCCGGGAAAAGTCGCGAACATTGAATTGTTGATGTAGAACGTCTTGAAGTTCTTTGTCAGGAAACTCGCGAACCGCATGATTGTTAAATCAAGCTGCTCGGAAAATTCTCCTAGAACACCGACATGTTAAATGTTGAATGTCCGGAAACTCGCCGAACACTAAATCATTGATTACGAGAGTTGAATTGTTGATTTGCGCAAGTAACAATTCCACCATGATAGGAAACCATCCATATTTTTGTGCTCAAAGCACAGACGTCCTTCCATCATCTCCTTCTTGTGCGCATAAACAACGTAGCCCATATGACTTTATACACGTATATGCATATGTATAGCATACGGACACATGACCGAATCCATACAAAATTCAAGCCATGCAGAAGATATTCCATGATGTCGGCTCCTTGAGAGTCGAGTGCTATCCAACCACGAAGGCGGCGCCAAGCTAGCCTGTAGCGCAAGCCGAGGCGGCGGCGTCGGACGGCGGCCAGCGCTGGTCGGGTGACAAAGCGAGATCGTGGCGACATGCGCAGTGTCGCTAGCGGTGGGGCGCGATGGGCTGCGGGGCCATAGCGTCGCGCGATGACTGGAACGTCGTCGGGGCGAGTCGGAGATCTGGCGCGAAAGCATCGCCGGGCCGCGCCTGGACGGCGAGCTTCGCGGCGGCAAAGCACGTCGGGTGGACGCCAAGACGGCGGCGGGCTTCATGGGCGCAGCAGCTGGGCGAACATGTCGAAGCGGCGGACGCAAGACGGCGGCCGGCCCTTGGCGGCGAAAGCACGTCGGCGGGCGACACGGCGGCGGGGCTCGTGTCGTCGCCTGGCGAAAGCACGCGGGGCCCGGTGGTGATGAGGCGGCGTCGAGCGGCAAGGCCGGCTCAAGACGGCGGCGGGCGGGGCGGCGCGACGCGGCGGCGCGGCGGTGATAGCCCTACGGACCGAAGTGCGGGAGCACTGGCGGGACTGGAGGCGGCGGGCGGCGGCAACCACGGACGGCGGTGCGGGAGACTGGCGGGACGGCGGCGGGCGGCGGCGGCGGCCACAGACGGCAGCGCGGTGGCACGGCGCGGGACGGCGGCAGAGAAGCCGGACGCAGCGTCTTTGGGCAGTGGTCGCGGCGGGTGAAGGCGAAGCAAGACGATGGCGAGCAGCGCGAGTTAAGGCCGATGATGCGTTGGGCTTTAGCAGATGCAAGAGGAGGAAGAAGACAAGAAGCGTGCAAAGAGAAAGAAGAACGCGCCGTAGTAAATGAATCCAAAAAAGCGTGAAGATGGGAACAAATATCTAATCTGCATGCATGCGATTGCGAGATGAATGACATGCATGGAAAACTTCATCGGGTAAAGAAACACCAACTACCGGACCATGGAGACATGAAAAGAGAAATGGCGAGAGAGAGAGATGGCCAGAGAGATCAGGAGATCATGATGGAGAGAGAGAGTCAGATAGATGCAAAGGCCTCTCATCTACGTGCATGCATCCGTATTTCCTTTCCAATTTTTATTTCCTCATCTTGCATGCATAGTGCATGTAAAGGCTCCTCGGGAGAAGAAAAATGGCGGGAAGGAGAGAGAACCGAGAGAACATGGGGATGAGAGAGAGGATTAATCGAGAGAGAAAGAGCAGAGCGTGAGAAGGTGCGCACGTTCCTCCGCCCGGGACCGTTTTACCTTCTCCTTTTTCTTGCGTATGTGAGCTTCTCGCCCTTCGTGTCCTCTGCCCGTCGACTTCCCTTGCGCCCTTCGTCTCTGCTCGCGTGATGAAACTCCACTACCTTTTTCACGGGTGAATCGTGTGCCTTGCAAAAGCTCTCGTGTATTTTTCACCTTGATTTCTGCGTGTGTGTGTTTTTCCTCGCCATAAAAGCGTGATCTGTGTATATGTCGCATGAGGAGGACGCGGGACCTTTATAGGGCAGCAAGGGCAACAGCGAGATCCAAAATTTAAGGGATAAAGCTGCGGGATTAATGGCAGAGATAGGGATAGGGATTAAGGACGTGATTAGAGATAGAAACGGGATTAGGGGATAGGATTAGATAGGGATAAGAACGTGATTAGAGGATAGGATTAGAGATAGAGATAGGGACGGGATTAGGGGATAATTAAAAATATTAATCTCATTTTAAATTAAATTAAAACGAAATTAATATATATTCTTTTATTTTATTTTTTTTTATCTCAACACAATCTTGACCATACCGGAGCCCTACGGTACTAGCCCCAGGCATGAGGGTCCCGGGCAGGTGTTGTGCTCGGCACCCAGGTAGATAGCCTGCCCAGTCAAGAAGACCAGTCGGACATGCCCTTTGGGAACGACATCTAAGGGCACGTCTCAAGACTTCGAGTTGCCAAGGGCACACCTAGCCCATAGGAGTTATTCAATCCTTGAAATTATATTATATATATATGCATTTACATACATACATACATACACACACACACACACACATATATATATATAGGCAAAATATGTGGTGCAAACCACCCTTTCTGTAAAAACTCCGTGAAAATCACCCTTAAAAGTTTTAAAAAATTCTCCAAAAATTATCATATGTAGGGGAGGTGAGCTTCTACAATCCTGCAAAATTTGAAGATGAAACTCAATCGCATGTAAAAGATATCAAAAAGACAAACAGCAAAATGAATAGTGCTAAACAGTGAAAAATTACTATTTAGGCTGAATTTGTCTTTTTGATATCTTTCAAATGCGATTGAGTTTCATCTTCAAATTTTGCAGGATTGTAGAAGCTCACCTCCCCTACATATGGTAATGTTTTGAGAATTTTTCAAAACTTTTACGGGTGGTTTTCACCGAAAGGGTGGTTTGCACCACATATTTTGCCATATATATATATATATATATATGCGTGTTTTCATAACATGAATAGTATTTTTGGTTTATAAATAGTAATATTGACTTTATATCGCTATTTCATAAATGCCTAAGATTTGTGTAAGTTCTATAAAATAGCCTTAGTTCAAATTATAAGTATGAGTGTATTTTCAAAATATGAATAGTAATTTTAGTTTGTGAATCGTATTTTCTATCACTAGCCTTAGAGTCCAAATTCAAATCCTACTATCTTTGCCATCTTTGATCTAGCACCCCAATTTCCTAATTCAAATTTGAATCCAAATTTGACTGTCTAAAGAATTTACCATTTTGCCCTTTTGGATTAAGTTTCTAAATTCTCTAAACCCCTCTCTTTATTCATCTCAAGCCTTAAAACCTAATTTCAATTCCTTTTATCCATGATCAATGTCTTATTTGATCTAGCATTCAATTGTATAATTCAAATTTGTTTTCAAATTTGAATGACTAGTTAATTACCATTTGCCCTTTTGGGCCTAGCCCTCAAAACTCTCATTCCTTCTAGACCTCCTTCTTCCCAGCCCACTCTCTACTACTCTCTTATTCTTGGCCCAACTCAAAAGCTGTGGTGTCCTACTTCAACCCAAGTGGCCCAACATCATCCCAACAGCCCACCTCTTCCTCCCTTGCTCTTTCCTCTCCGCTCTCCCTATCCTAGACCCTAGCAGGAGGAACACGATGGTGCCGCCCCTTGCTCCCTCGATCACGTCGCACCGCTACTGACACGATCAAGCCGCGTCGAGCCCACACTGGACATGCTCTCACCACGCCTCGCCATGGCCCAGTGATCCTCGCCCTCCCGTGCATAACCCGTGTGCCTGCGCCCTTGATTGCATGGCTATCACGCGGCCATGACACCCCCGTCCTTCGTCATCCTTTTCCTCTCCTTTTCTAATCACCAGAAGGACAATTCCCGCCTCCGAAGCTTGGTGCACCCAGCTCCACCCTCTCTCCTTCTCTACCCCTCTCTATCATTCTTCCTCTCCCTGCATTCTGAACCTCGCCAAGGCTTCTCCACACTAACCTCTTCTCCAAGCCACCCAAGACTCCCCTCGTGGCTATAGAAGCCAAGCTCGAGCTCAGTTTTGCATACCCCGCTCTGCCCTCCTCCGTCGTCCTTCTTTGGCACCATCCTCCTCCCTCTCGAGTACTCCTCTCGTTCACAACAAGCTACCACTGGAAGGTCTCCTCCTCCTCTACAACGACTTAGCCCAGATTGTCCAGAGCTGCCCCGTAGTTTGCCAGCGTCGTGATTCCCTCCCTGCCGGCCGAAATTGCCCTTTTTTTGATTTCCGCCACCCATGGTCTTGCTTCGATTGCTTGCGCCTACAACATCTCTAGGACATCACTAATCTTCCCCGCATCTTGTCTTTGCACGCCGACCACCGAAGAAGCCTGTCATGGATGCCCTTGTTTCGACCGTCGTCCTCCTCTACTTCGACAACATTGTCTAGAGCTTCACCGGCTTCCCCGCCAGCTCAGTGAGCACCCACTAGACCTATGCATGCTCGTGCGCACATAAGACTAGCACGAATAGACTTGTAACCCCCTAACCATGTCGGGCTGAGCTTAGCTCCATGGCCGTCTCTGGCCACCTCTGGCCATGACGCAGGTGTCCACGAGTGCGCAATTCTGCTGGTGACGTAGGTACCATGTACTCACACAGTCGTGCCTTATAGTGCCGGCGAACCACCGCTTTTCCCTGCGGCCCGTGCAAGCCAGAGGAAGATGATGATGACGTCATGGATAAGTTCACTGTGCACTCCTTTCTCACTGACCGTGGACCCTACCTGCATTAAAGAAGTTTAATTAAAACGGTTTAAAAGAGCTGAGTCACTAACATGCCGGGCCCATCGGATTTTAAACGAGATTAAACTCCCGTCAGTTTAAGTGGAGGCACACTCGATGTAATACGTTTTCCTCATGGGCTAGTTTGGGCCGCACAGTGGCCGTCCTGGTTGCCCAGTGATGGGTTGTGCCCCGTTACTGTTTATAGTTATTTTCTAGAGCTTTATCTATTTTAATAAATTTAGTAAAAAAACGATTTTCTAAAAGTAGTTTGAGACTTCTAAAAATTATGAGAAAATTATGTAAAATACTAGATGATCTTTTGGACTTAAAAAAAATAAGTTTGCATATTACACTGATCAATATCCCTGTAAAAACATCCACAACCCTTTTCTAGCTCTTTATTGTATATTGAATAATCAGTATTTGGTAATCTAATTGTTTAAAATAGTATATGACCTCTCAAAATTATGGTTAAATTCTGAAACATACTGGATTATATACTGGACTTGGAAAAAATATATGTTGTCTTGTACTATTACTATTTACCCCTGGAAAATCAGAATAGCTATCTATTAGTATTTTCCTTATATAAAGAAATTCTAGAAATGGCATTCTATTTATTAAAAATACTATTTGACCTCTAAAAATCTTGAGTATTTTCTACAAATACTAAAGAGGATATTTGACTTAATATAATTATTAAACCTCTTATGACCTCTTAGGTCTATTATTTATGTTATAAAAATGATTCATCGGATGTTTTATATACTAATAATATATTTTATATTATGGGGAATATACTTAAGGGTATTTAGACACATATACATGCATGACATACTTGGCACGTTTACTGAGGAACTCAGGGAACTCCCTTAATAAGTAGGAATATATATATTCATTGATATAGCCCTGGTGTGATGAGTGGCCCACGCTATTAGACCTAATTGCATATCATGCATCATGTTTCTAGCATATCTTGATATTTATCGGTATTATTTGATTCTTTGCGATAGATCCAAAAGTTGCAGAAGAACAACCTGAAGATCAAGACCTAGACTTCAACACGTCTGATCCAAACGAACCAATATTCATAGATCATACTCCTAACCTGGTTTTATTTAAATTATTATATTGTTTTATTGTATGTTATTGCATGCTTTACATTTTGTTTTCAATTTATATTGTGAAATAAATGCTGATAGAGTTGGTCTAGATATTATCCATTTGATTACTTGTGTTAGTAAGCACAACCTGTCCTTGGAATAATTTCTTATCCTATCATTTGGAACCTAAGAAATAGGTTACAAATCCCTGACTAGTGAGTCTTTGGAAATGCTTAGACCTGGATAAGCTCAGAGTTCAATGGGCTGATCTTGGTTATCAACGGTTACGGTATAGTATGACGGACCGATCAACATTGCATTGGAATAACTTGCTATTATCGCTATAATGAATGCCTAATCCTAACTATCAGCGGAAACAGAGTAGGTACCTCACATGGGTCGGTCCTATTATTGCCATGATGTGTATCATGACCACATTCAGTCTCTTTTGCCCACAACGTTACAACATCTATATGCTAAAGTCAAGCAACTGAATTAGTACCAGAATCTCAAGTACGTAAACTATAGTGATGTGTCGTGTCCCATTCCCTAAGCATCCCTTACAACCCGATAAACCCAGTAGAAGGCTCATGCACTCAGGTGGCAGTTCTACATGAGTGCGAAGTATTGTCAGTAAACAAACTCTTTCATATAGTTGATGATGATTTTAGGATCTACGAATGCTGGCCTTAGTTGAGATCAAGGGGATCACGCCTCATAACAATGTGGGTGAGTCCACCGCCATATATTATGGGAGACGTATGCAATAGCGATGGGCACGAGCTCACTAGTTGTTTTGCAGATAGTACGCCATAGCTATAGGTACGAGTCCGCCAATTTGTTGATAGAAGGGCCTCATGTCCATAGCGATAGAATGAGTTACCCAAAGGCAAAGATTATGTCCCATAGCGATGGGTATGACTTCGAGGATAAATTGGGGTCATGTTCCATAGCAATGGAAATGAGTCCACTGAATGTTTATACCCCAGTGTAACATAACCAAAAATTTACCCATTTTTGCATAAAAAATTTTTCACAAAATATTCAATTATAATATTTAATTTCCTTAAAAACCTTTCTAAAACCAATTCTAAAGGTTTAAGTATTTTTTTCATTCATTCATTAATTTTTCTCCTAAAAGAAAGAAGCTCATCTTAATTTTTCTAAATACAAAATCCTATGAAATGATAATTTGAATCTCATATTTAGATTCTCCTCATTTTTCTAAGAATTTAGAAATTTATTTCATAATTTTCTGACTCTCCTATAATTTTCTACAAATTTCTAAATCTCTCCCTTTTCTGAAAATTTTGAAATACACTTTTCCTTTTGGGAATGCGCTTTCCTTCCTCAGCCCGGAGTCCACTTGGGCCTAAGGCCCAAGGCCGAAACGGCCTATTCCTACCCGACGGTGCTTTAAGTGGTATCCAACGGCCACAATTAAATCACATTGATCCGACGGCTAAGGATCATACCGCTTCAATCTTAAAATCTCGACCACCCGAATTGATCCGATGGCCAAGACGTGTCCACGTCGCCTTCCCCGGCCTCAGCCCACAGGACCATCTTCCCCCGGCCCGGCGCTGCTGCGTCCACCGTTGTTTTCGCCGAAAAACGACGCAATCGCCGTTGGAGCTCGCCACCGCCCCTAATTTCAAGTTCTCTGGACTCCTCCCGACGCCGCGAACCTTATCCACCACGTCGGCGACATCATCCGGCAGCCGAACTTGACGAATCGCTCGCCGACACGCCGCCAGCGCCGCCGCCGCCATCCTTGCGATTTCGTGGCCGCCAAGCCACCCCAAGCCTCTATAAGGCCACCCCCGGCCCCGTAGTGGCTCAAGCAAGCCCTTCCGCCACTCCTCTACCTCCACATCTCGCCGGAGCACTTCCTCGCCGGAGCCCGAAGCTCCACCGCTGCCTTGTCTCGCCGCCAGCCCCTTCCCGTCCACCTCGGCCCCAACCAAGCTCACCTAGAGGTAGCCCACAACACCTCTACCTCCCCACGGCCACGGCCGCCCCACGGCCGCCGACGGCAAGCCCTGACGAGCTTCACCATCTCTCTCACTTTCTCTCCTTTGCATAATGGGGTCCACTGTCAGAGTCCCTCACAAGACGACTGGTGAGCCCACTTCATTAACTAGCCCAACTCAGTTCATTTCATTTCCTTTTTCTTTTTCTTTTTCCAGAATATTCTTTTGATTTTATTTACACATCAAATTACCTCCTAAAATTCTGCCAAAATTTTCAAAAATATAAAATAATACAAAGAATTTATTTAAATTATTAAATCTGACATTTTTATAATAAAATAATGAATAAAATTTCAAAAACCTTTTTCCTATGAGTTATTTAAAGTGGTAAAAAGAATAACTTTTAAAAATCCCCTTTTTACCCTCAATTGGCTCTATCTCGAAACTCCAACATGAGAAATGTTGTCGACCCCGATCTCTAGAGCTCAATTGATCTAATTTTTAAAATAAACACAAAATTTAAATAACAAATTTTCTTACTATCCGGAGGAATTTCGGAAACTCTGCCAAAATTTTTCCTAATATCCCATTATATAAAGAAAATGATTTTAAAACATAAAATCATAAAATTCATCATTTTCTTATCAATTTAAAAATCATATGCATATTTTATTTAAATTTATACCTTTTTGAATCTTTGTTATGTTTTTGTTCTTATAGAAAACAACTTAGGACTTCTTGAAACTTCTGAGTCGGATTTTCTGGAAGAATCTTTTGATCTTGAACTGACAACCGAAGAAGGCAGGTTTTCTTATCCTTGACGCATTTGGATATACCTAAATTTTCTTACTTGTATTTATTGCATATACTTTTTAGTTACTTATTTATACACACATAGTATAATTTTTATCCAAGCCCCAATTACCCTAAAAAGCGACCTAAAAATACCCAACCTCTGATAAAACCCTAGAATAGGAAAAAATATTAAAATTTGATTATCTCATAAAAGATGAAGAATTGGTCTGTACAAATAAGTTGGATTAAATAACTTATTTGTTGTGGAAGAGCTGTAGTTTGAAAGGTTGATTGAATTTATATAGAGTAATTCGGAAACAATGTTTTGTTATTTGGGCCCGTCGGTACGAGGAAGTACCAGCTCAATAACACCAAGTAGAGAGTGTGAACTCTCTGGAAATCATTACTCTATAAACTATAGAAGCAAATTTGGAAACAGTGTTTTGCCGTCTTAGGTTAGAGGATCAAGAGTTTGATTGACACTCAAGGGCACTAGATATTTGCTCGATCTGTGGTATGAGAATATCTAGATATCGTTTGCTTCTATAAAAACTTAGGCTTAATAAATAAGAATGACACAAATTTTTCTCCCATCCATGTAGTAGGCCACTATATGGGTAAAGCTGGGTAGGTTCTACAGAGCTAATAACCAATTCATCGATGGACCTTACTTCGGGTATATGAAGTTGTGTCAATTGGGTGATGCCTCTCTTATTTATCAAAATCCATGAATTTATTTTATGAAAAATATTGTCTGAATTGTAAATGAATAAGGATGGAGAAAGTTGATAGAATTTGTATTACTATGAAAAATTGTTTTAGAAATAAATAAGACTTTTAAAAATTCAAAATTTGCATAATCACCATAAAGCCTTAACTATTCCTTGAATATTGTCTACATATAATAATACTATTTATCAAGAAACCTGCTGGTATAATTTTTATACTTACCCATTATTTGGGAACTGTTCATTTAAAATGAACAGATCCTTCTTATGCTGCAGATATTGAATTTTCTCAAAAAGAAATGGATCTCTTCGGTCAAGAATATTAAGTTTTCCTGTACACTCAAACAAGATGTAAAATAGGAGAAATAAAACTGTAAATTACTTAGTTTTGGTATTGTAAAAACTCTAATGTAATAAAGTTATTATTGTATCAATTCTGAGGTTTTGCAACTTCAGGGTGATTAATTTTCAATATAAAAATATTGGAAATTGGTCGCCCACACCCAGATTATGAACAATGTGCATATATAGTACAATACGTCTTTGATTTGTTAAATGGATAAGTTACGGAAATTTTAATTATTAATTATTGCAACTCTGGCTTTCTGCAAATAAAATAGCCTAGCCTTCGCCAGATTGCCTTTATCACTATATTGCATTATGTGGGGTATTAGCTCGTGGGCGTGGTTTGATTGCGCCCTCACCCTTGTATCTACTCACTCTTTTAGGTGAAGATGATGATGAGGAATATCCGGACTACTGTAATGAGGACGAGGAGATCCAGGAGGCTAATATGCAGGACAGGTGTTAGGCAAGCCTCCAGTCACTTGTCTGTTGGATTGGGCACAGCCTTGAGACCCGACAACTATATTTTATCTATGTTTCCGCATTTGCTAAAACTCTAATAAGAATATATTTTGGTATTATAATTTTTGACTGAGCCGGCATGTACTTTGATTAATGTAATAAATGTTATTTTGATGATATGTCTGAGATGATCCAGCTTTCGGTATGTAATCCGTGCCGCATTGACAAGACAGATCCTAAGTAAGCACAGAATGCCACGGAGGTTCCGGGCTTTTGTGCTTCGAAATCAGGGCCCACATATTGTGCCGTGTATACTTATTCAACACATCTGTTAATGGCCTCGCGATCGATTTTGCATGCATGTATTGCACAGGCCATGCACGCCCGGCCATTCGTAAGGGACGAGATCAACATGCATGCTGCTGCCTGCATGCATTGTAACTAGCAGTGCAAGCACATGCATATGATCAAATTAATCAAACAAGTTCACTAGTCTTTTTTTTTCTGGCTAGTGTCGACCTTCAATCTTTCGGCGCTAAATTGTATAGCTCTTTCGTGTGTGTTTTGTTTGTCACTGCATGTTTTTGTTGAATCTAACTTCCAAGTGCCTTCACGGATCTCGAATCCATGGCTTTAGAGCTAGATCAATAATAGGCAAGGCAAATCCCCAAAAAGAAGCCAAGTATGTAGTGACACCAAAAATGCTGAAATAATAATTCTGACCACCTTTTTGTCTACTTAGGATCGTTCATTAATTCTTAGTGTATGGATTAATTCATTAATGCAGGAGAACCTTTCCGGTTGTTTCCTGTCTCCTTCGAGTCCTTTGCAATCAGCAGTGTGCTTAACCAATGCAAACAACCCCACACGGAGTCATGTAGGGTGGCAGGTCCATTCGTCCAGGTGGCCAGCTTCTGCTCCATCCATCAGATGAACGCTTTTGGTTTCTGAATAATGTTAAGCCAAGTGTCTCATCCGCCGAGTCCTTAATTAAAAGCAACATTTTATCTAGTGCCTTGTCGATCCGCCTGAGATTCGCGTTTGGTCACAAGATCGAATAGCATCGATCGTCACTCGAGCAGCTAGGTGGGTAGGTGTTTGTATTGTGGGGTCCACCACTGCACTAGTCCCTTGATCAGTATACTAGTGCACATCATTTACGTAGCCGAATCATTTTATATAAATGGAAGATTTAATATTAAATTAGGTACCTAAGTTAAACCCGATAGGCTAATAAGTATTACACGTCTAGAGCATTACCCCCAAATAGTTTAAGAACACAAGTCTAACATCAGAGAGTGCGAATGATAACAAAAGATCAAAATGGAATCTCCTACCGGCTATGTCTAAACACGTGACTGGAGCGACGCACTAAGCCTCGTTTGATCGTTTTCGTCCTTCTGGGCTCCATCCTCATGACAGGCGTACGGATCTTACTCAAAGCTTCATCTAAAATGGTGAGTGTGTGCGAGGTCAGTGCGTAATCAAATCACACTGGCGATTTAACACATAACCTAATGTATTTAGTGATAGAGATTCCAAAGGAAGGTTGGGATTTGTTTAGTTGTAGAAAACAAGTTTTATAAACCAAATCCTATGGCATAGCAATTTTATCCCAAAGTTCTACTAGTCAATGTCTTGTTTATGAGTTTCCCAACTTGCTCTATAACACATACTCATACTAAGCTTCCACCATACACCCACCATCATCTTCTAGGTGGAGCAAACCCGTTGTGAGTCATGCTCCCATGAAGTGCCCATTCTTCCCTAATTGGGTTGCCAAGTCCACACTAGAATCACGGCTCCTGATGACATATGACTTAGATCATCACACAGATGATGACATGATCCTATCTTCACCTCAGACTGGGGTTGTCATGACGCTATCCAGCAAGCCACTGGGCCCACGTACGCACTACCGCGAGATGGCAACACGTTGTGGTGCTAGGAACCAATTCCCGCAGGCAATTGGTTAACGACTTCCCACTGCGTCCCTCTCTGCACACCCGTCTGGTCCACTCTCGGAGCCTTCAACCGACCAATCCACACTTAACCATAACCACTTCCTTCGTCCGCTATCGTTCCTCCATGTGCCATACACATGATGTGTCGGAACCACCTCCCGCAGGCAAGTGGCAGCGCTTAGCAGCTATGTGTGTTGCCCCGCGCTCCTCAACGCACCATTTGTGAACCGATAACTATCTTCTCATCACCATGTAGCCTGAGCTACTCCAAACACCTTATCCACATGCCGGACCACGTCTGCATTCCACAACCACACACACTTTGGCATGCTAGACCCAATTCCAAGTTCAAAGTTTAAAGTGTAATCATGTTTGTTGAATGTTCGTTCACCGTTCTGTGGTGACTAAGTTTAAAAATTATTAATTGGATCTGAGCAATATTTAAGCAATTTTAACCAAGACTTAAGAGTCTAAATCATTTTAATTTAACCTAACCAGGCTAACCATGAGTGATCATCTAGGAAATCATTATTCGAGTCAAATGAGGAATAATCTCATTAAGGCAAGATTATTCATGGTAAAGGCAATAACAAGTAATTGACAGAGCATAATATATCATGATTAACAAGTAGGCATTCATAATTTAAGGAGCATGCAATTGACACTTTAAATGAAATACTTTAAAAACTAGAGGATCAATATGATCTAACTAGATGTTAACTCGTCTTGATCCTGTGAGTGAAGGGGGTCTTTCGGTTGTTCCTCGAAATGCTCATCGTGCTCCTCAGCGTCTAATATTGAAGAACAATAAATAAAACACCAATATGCAACGAAAATGCATGATGCATGTAATACAACGCACTTAGTCTAGCGATCGGCTATTAGCGATAGAATGTTGGCAACAATTCCTTCCTATGTATCAGGGAAGTTCTTTGAGTCTACTTATGGCTGTAATTTCACGAATAAATATCAGTGGTGTGAGTGGTACCAGGTTAATATATGATGATGATGATGATGCAATAATCTCCAGGGAAAACCCATTTTGGCAGATAAATTAAATTTAGGATATTTGAATTTGACAAATTCAAATTGGATTTGAGTATTTGGTCAATGTCTGTAAGCTAGGACTTGAAATTAGGAGCTAACTAGGAAATTTGTAACCTTAGGAGTTTTAATCATAGGTTTAAAATGTTAATTAGGATTTGGGGTGAGAAAATTTGGTTATGTGACAAATACCCACTAAGTGAAAGAAAGGAGAAATTTCATGCCTAATTATTTATAACTTCAGGGTCTAATGAAAATTAGATTCTGTTTTAGGTTTAGTAGTGATGTGGATACTAAATTTCAAAAATAAGCCTACATATATGCATACAATAATGCATATATCTATACCTATACACATATTAAGGTCTTACAAAAAGGCCAATTTATACAAAAATGGAATTTTAAAAGTAAGTGTCTATATATATATGAAAAAAAATTCAAAAACAGAACTTTTAGAATTGGGCCTTTATGTGTGAGAGGCCATTCATTTCTAAATACCAAAACTAGGAAAGAATAGTACCATATTGCTAGTTGGTAGGAGAGAGTACCAACTTAAAAGAAGAGCTCTCACCATGTTTCATCATGAGACATGAAGGGTGAAAAGGAGCAAGGCCAAATTACCGCGTGATTTTCCCGTGTGACTTGTGACTTGCGCCACCACCATGTCATGGATTAAATCCTGGCATGTTTAATCTCCATTTAATTTTGCAGTTTTCTCCCATTAGTGCGTTGATTAATACTGCCATTATTATCAATTTTGAAACGGCCAATTTATGGCTGCGGTTTTAATTTGAAAGGGTCAATTAAATAGTCACTTTCAATTGGAGAAGAGTTACCAGATGGGCTATAAATCTTAGAGACATCCAAGCAAGCTGGCTGGTTTTTCTTCTCTCTCGCGTGATTTAGAACTGATCTGTGTTGAGTCTTTGTGCTGTCATTGCCTCTCGCTGGCCTTCCTTCTCGGTGTGCACCGGGAGGCAAGGAGAGCGGGATCTCCGAATCGTTGTTGTTGCGAAAACCTGCACGGGGCAGCAATAAGGTTTCTAGGTAACACATCTGCCCAACCGCTTGAGTTCTTCTTCCACAACGTCAGCTACAAACTGCAGTTAAGCGCGATCCTTGATGTCGACTACTTCCTCTACGGCCAGTCACTACCGCGCTGCTTTCAATTCATCCTCAAGTCATTCGTAAGAATCTTCTTTCTTTCTGTTCGTCGCGTGTGCGACTTTGTGCAGATCGACCTTTTCAGTCATGTGTTGCCTGCCGTCTTTGATCATTTGTGGAATATGCTTAATAACCAAATCTGGAATTAAATAATGACTATTTTCTAACACACAAAATAGTTCATAAGTGTAAATGAAGTTATGGATCTACATATATTGCATTTGCATTTTCTCACAACTTGGTCATTTGGTTCGAGGAGCCACTCAATCTCTTCGTCGTAGGTGCATGCAATGGGTTCATTCCATGCATGAATTTGGTGGGAGGACACCAGTTTTAACTTTGTACTAGATGCTCAACTAGCTGGTGATAGACAGATCCTAATCATATTTAATTTCTTAAACCAAACAAGTAGTTCACCATTTCGTTATTCCGTTACTCAAACCAAACAAACCTACCATCAACAATTTAAGTTTGTAGAAGCCATAAATTTATAAAAATGTACGTCGGCAAGTTGGTCACTTTTTTTTCTACAAGGGACAAAAATTAAAAGAGAGGGGGGGGGGGGGGGGGGGTGGGAAGACAGTTCATATCATATCATACGTACGTAGGAAAATTAAACACTAGCAAGTAAAGGGGCCGGGGTCGTCGATTAACTCATAGCTGGTAAGCAATACAAATTAAAGGAGAAAGAGATGAAAAGTACGCGTCGCTAGCTCCAAAAATAGCGACAATAACTTGCACTACACAAGGCTGCTGTCTGTCACACAAATTAACGGAAGGTATACATACATACATATCGATCGTTAATTTCTTGCGTTCAAGGTTGGAAGATATTCGGTTCGCGTCCTTGTCAGCTTCGGCTGTAGGCAACCAATTACCTTCACTGCATCTATATATCTTTGTTCTTTTTCTCCCCAAAGAGAAGCAACTTCGATGGATGGACATGTCCAGCTAGCTGCGACCACCTTTCGGGTCGTCGACGTCCTTGCTTTCTTCGTGAAGGATTACACTAGTTACAGTGTGTTTGAAAACAGCACTACGATATTTTTGCCTTGGTTAAATGTAAAACACTACTACAGAATTAACCCTCATCCTTGACCCATCATAGTATATGGATTGGTTGAAAACCATCAATGATAAGCCGAGTCCCACCCAAAATCAATCCGAGCCCCAACGAAACTGTCTGGTGATTGTGGACGGTTTATATACATGAACCGGCTGTGATACCATCTATCATATACAGTTTTTGATCCGTTTGTAATAATGCATGATTATCACTGATACATAATCATAGACGGTTCAAAAACCATCTATGATGAGGGTTCCGAGCCGTCTATGATGACGTTTCCTACAGCAGTGAAACCATGTGCACAGACCGGCAGACGAGCGGACAAACACCATTTGTATAGACTTATCACTATAGACCGAGATCAGAATGTACATTACGGTGGTGCATGCATGGTACGTCTTAAATATAACCATATATGCTAGCTAGTCGATTAGCTAAGAGGCTTAGGGCATATGTATAATGATTTAACTAACAATTATACAATGCATTGTCATGTTTCTCATAATCTCGTGCTACATTCGATTACAACACTAGAAACGGTTCAATTTTCTATGCTATCACTTTCTCCTTCACATTATATATATTGATGTCTTTTTTAGTTCTTTATATATAGACAATAGGGGTGAAGCTTCAGTAGGGCTATTTCTTCCCTCTTTTCATTTTTTTTTGGGTCTAATAGTCTATTATTATTTGACACTCTTTAGTAAGATTTCAAGCACATACTGTCCGTTTGGACCCCAAATTTTGCTAATCTAATCTCTTTAATATAATTTTAGCGAATAAATTTGAAAATGACTATGAAGTACTAATTGTATTTTTTAGCCTTGACCTCCATTAATTTTGAGTCCGAGCTCCGCCACTAATAGACAATACATTGTCATGTTTCTCGTGATTACAACACTAGAAATTAAAAGTCCAATTTTCTATGATAACCCTTTCCTCTTGACGTCATCTTACAATATATTATAGTGGCAAGATTTGCCGGTAGCTAGCTCAAACCATTGTACATGCTTGAATGCATACGTATGCCAAATCCGTGCGACCCGAAGTAAAATAGGAAAAAAAAAATAGTGCAGGTGAGTGGACGAACGAGATTCCTACACGTGGAACCATCCCCTCCATTGCTTCGCGCCTAAGCTACAAAGCGCCCCCCAATATATATATGGCCTACCACTCAGCCACCCAAAAAAAGGACGACTACGCCCACGCGACCTCGCCACCAACTTCCTACGCGGACGCGCAACATCCAGCCGCCCATTGCTCCGCGATAGACCATCACCAGCCGTCCATCATGCACCGTGTAGTGCCCCCAAGAGTCCACAACTAACATTAGACCATCTCCAACTATTTTTCACACTTTCATTTCCTTTCCACCCCTGAAAAGAATCCCTTTCCAGACCTACACTCCAATAGCGTTATCTTCCTCATTCCCTTTCCTTCCGAACCTCAATATTTTAAACATTCATATGTAACCGCCATTTAACATATAATGTACATATGAGGTTGTATTTTGACGTATGGCTATGTATTATGCCTGCGTTTAGAGCTAAAAAAATAATTTAAAATAAAATATTGATTATTTTAGTGGTTCTCTTGATGATATATTAATTTTGTACATATAAATTTTTTTAAGATTCGCACATTATATATTGACCGGCATATTTTGACGTGTCTCGAAGTTAGAAAAAAAAACAGAGAAGACTAACACACACACATATATTACCAGGAAATTGTGCATTTTCTCATCGCATCAGTTGCTTTGCTTCCTAGGAAGGAACTCTGTACCATCGAATGGCTTCCCCAGGAAGCCACACTGCATGAGGGAATGGCTTCCCTAGGAAGGAAGCTTGCTGAACAGCGATCCTTCCTGAGAAGCAACTTATTAGCAAACCTTCTATAAGAAGCATGGTTCGTCCTCTTTGCACTTCATCTCTAGCTTGAGACACCTATATCTCTATCTCTACTACTTAAAAGCGGCTTGTGGTAAGTGATGATGAGTGGTGGTCTATTTTTATTGTACCATTCTACCATTCGTCCTTGCATTAACTACATGTATACCCAGCCCCACTATCTCCCTCGTCTATTCAAAATTTGAAATCACCGTCGGTGGAGAGGCAATATTTTGAAAACATTCTCAAAATGGGTATTTCCTTCGTTTTGATCCAATATTTTAAAAATGTAATAAAAACCATATAACCCAAGAAAATTGCCTAAAACAAGAAGATAATTGCTTGACAAAAATAATACTTCATAACTAGTGAAATTATTAAGCAGTTGATATTATATATAATAGATTCTAATATTTTTTACTATTTATGTTTTCGTAGCAATGCAGTGACATTCAGCTAGTTCAGTATGAGATAGAAACCTTTCTAATTATCCTGTGTCTTCCATTGGTGCGATTCGAGTGGGTTGGGAGCCTTCTAAAGAAGATCGGGTCGTTGCCTTCGCGCCGAAAACTGAAGCCACGGCGGAAACCATCAGCCACCGGAAAAAACATCACGTCATGGCGGGTCCCGCGTAGCTGGCCCCACCTCAGGCAAGAGGTATGGGCGTCGATCCGCGTGTATAAATACACTCGGCTTCGTCGTCTTCCCTCCCTTTCCCCTCTTGCTCAGTGCACCCGTATAGTTGGGAGAAACCAAGTAATGCTGTCGCTGCAGGAGGCCATGCAGCTCGACTTCACCGGCGGCTTGATGGACATGGATGGTGGCTTCGGGTTTGGCTTTGGCTTCGATGCTTTTGGGTCGGAGAGTGGGCATAATGCCTTGTCGGCGGGAGCTTGTGAGCTGCCGGCGGTGGACGTGGCGCGGGTCGACGGCGAGGGGGAGGAGGACGAGCAGCAGCGGAGGCTGCGCAGGAAGATATCGAACCGGGAGTCGGCGAGGCGTTCGCGCGCGCGGAAGCAGCGGCGGGTGGAGGAGCTCGAGCTGGCCGCGGAGGCGCTCCGGGCCGAGAACCGGGAGCTCGCAGTGAGGCTGGGCCTCGCGGTGCGGCGCGCTCACCCCGTGAGTCGCGAAAACGCGAGGCTCCAGGCGGAGGCGGCCGCACTCCGGCGACGGCTCGGCCAGGCGCAGGGCAACGCCACCGTGCTGCTCGGGCTGTCCCGGATGCTGCGGGCGGCGGCGACAGACGGAGGCGGCGTAATTAACGGCGCCATGCACCGGCTGTGCCCCCTCAATCGGCCGGCGGCGTGACGTCGTTACTTACCTAGCTAAGAAGAATGGCAACAAGAATCGCGGGGAGAGCTGTTGAGACCTTTGATGGAGTCGTCGATTGACAGAACAGCGCATGCTGATGCTGTGAATGTGCGAAAATTACATAAAGCATATGGATTGGTATGTAAACAAAAAATGGTTATTGGCATGTATGCCGGCATGGTAAAGCTAAAGATTCCGCTAGAATCAAGTTCTGCTGAGAATCTAGACTGGAAGGTGGAAGACTTTGGCTCTTACTCTTGTAGATGCAGCGAATCATGCTCCAAAATTCTTGCTCCACTCAACTCGATCACCCTCGTATACTCTTTTGCAAAAAAAAATCCTATATTTTTTTATTTCAAATGATCGGGTCCTTCTTCTTTCTCCTCTGACCCAACCGACCCGATTGCCTTCTGCAGATGCGACTTCCAGTGACCACTGCCCACCCCTTGCCCGACCACGTCGGCGCATGCTCTAGCCATCGCGCTCGGCCAAGCTGGAGAGGAGATGAGGAGGAGAAAGAACCTGATTACTTTTTTGAAACTTTAGGGTTTTTTTTGCAAAAGGACTTGTGAGAGGAGTAGGGGTAGAGAATGAGTCTTCGGGTATGATCGGGTGGTCGCCAACGTACATGGAGCTGCATGTACATGGGGAATGAATTTCCACTTCAAGAAACAAAGCGGATTTCCCACTCGTAGCTCCATCCACAAGCATGTTTGACGTCTGTTTGGGTTTGAGATTGGTTCTGCATATATATAACCTCTCTGTCCCACGCTGTTTTGCAAAAAAAAAAAAATCCTCCCTTTGTTTCTTCAAATTGTGACGTGTGGATCCTTCTCCCATCCCTCCTCACTCTCCTCTCTCTCACACCCACGCTGATAATTATTGTAGCCCCTGGTAAACTGTCATTGCCACCGCTGATGATTTCACCCTTTTGCTTCATCCCCATCACATTCTCTAACCATGCACCAAAAGCAAGGAACGGACTCGAGCCAAATGCAACCTCAAATTTCACACAAGGATAAAGATGTCACCTTTACCTCTACAAAGTTGGGATGTCGACTGGGTCGAAGAGATTGCCATATGTGGTCTAGGCTGTGTGTGGCTAGGGAAGTAAGGATCGTCGAAGTGGATGAAAGAGAGAGGAAGAGAAAAAAAAGGATAGCCCGACATGGGGGCGTCATAGCCAATGGCGAGGGAGCTGGGGGAATTAACCTTTGATTAGAGAGGAGAAGATCGAGAGAAAGAGAGATGAAGGGGGATGGACCTCAAACAAAAATTTGAAATTAGTGAGAGGCTGTTTTGCAAAAATATATGAGAGAGGGAGTGGGAAAAAACCAATCCCGGAGCAAGATCTGATGGAGGTGAACTAGAAACATAACTACATGCGGATTTGCGTTTGCCCTCTTAGCGCCAAAAATTTACGCTTCCCCTTATTTCATTGTTTATTTATCGACCTCCTTCGTCGGCCATACCTATCAGTAAATTGATTGTAATACATACATCCTACAACTATGATTACTTAAATACCATGTGCAAAACAACAAGAACAACTAAACAAGAATACAACCCAAAATATTTACCCTTTTCCCTGTTAGTACAGTTTTAGTATATCAAAAGCTACGGATGATTTTTCTCGAAAGTGGGAGGATGATGCAAATTCAACACGATTATCAATATTTAGTTAAGGAAAAAGTCTACTTATCCTCTCAATTATGTATGCATGATGGCACACTAAACCCTGTGGCCTAGATTTTATCACCTAGGCTACACTACACAGCTGGATATTTTCTTTTTAAAAATTATTTTCACTGTTGGACCCTCTTGTCATCCCCTATTTCTTTTCTCCTATCCCCTCTCTCTCCTCTCCTTTTGCTCTCCAATATCTCTCAAGAAAGCACGGATCCATGGATGCTTGGAGGACATGGTCGCAATACAGGACGGCGGGGAGCCGTGCCTTGATGGCCGACAACACGGGCGTGGGGACGAGGGCGCAAACGCCAGCCGCGCCGCCCAAATGTCTAGCGGTGGTGCGTAGGCTAGGTGGTCGTCAGCCGTCAGGGGCGCCGCGAGGCCGAGCGAAGAGAGGCAAACCAGGAAGGTGTGGGCGAAGGAAGCCGAGAAGCTGCAGCACCAGGATAAGCGCTGGGGCAAGATGATGCAGTAACAAACTGACGGGAACTCCATGACCGGCGTGGAGAAGAGGGAGAAGGGGAGGGAGAGAGGGGGAAGGAGGAGAAGAAATAGGAAATGACATGTGGGCGCTGCAGTAAAAAATGATTTAAAAGAAGAAAATATCTACCAATATAGTCTAGGTGGTAAAATCGTCCACGTGGACAGCCGCAATGGCAAAACTGTCCTAAAAACCGTCTGTGGGGGATTATTTGCACCGCTTGACATATTTGTGGGGGGGGGGCGAATACCTGATTTTGCAGGACAGGAGGATAAATGTACTGTTATACATAGTTGAGAGAGGTAAGTAGACTTTTCTCTTTAGTTAAATATATTATTTGATTAGAAAGAACGGTTAAGTCATATCTACTTGGTGCTTGCTCCTTAGTAGTAACAGTTGTTTATGTGAGAATTAACGAGTTTGTTGGATGTAGATTTTCCCACATTTAAATAGGTTTCTATGCACAGTTTGGACCATTTGATCATGCTCTGAGATTTGTACAGAGAGCTCTCTCCCCCCTCTCACGCTATTTCGAAAAAACCTTCTTTTTGCCAAATTCTCAGGTGAGGTCCCTCTGTCCTCTCTCCCTCACCCAATCTGACGGTTCCTTGCCCCTCTTTAGCCCCAACCATGATGGCGATGGCGATGGCAATGGCGCTGACCACAGCTCCCAGCCGACCACTTGCCACTAGAACGCAGGGGTCGATGCCCATAAGACAAAAGTGAGGGACTGTTTTTTGTAAAATAACATGAAAGGATGGTGAAACATGATGTCTTCCTCTATGCGGGATTGAGGCAGACATTCCCGAGTTTCTTGTCAGAGAAAGGTCGATCGCCACCGTGCCCTAGAGCCAGAAAGTGAGAGCTAGGGCGTTGATCGATCTTACGAGGCCAGAAATCGATCACATTTGAACAGAGTAGAGTAGACTGGATCACGAGCGGAATGGATATTTTCTCAGTTAACACATATAAACACATTATAGAAAAATAAGAACCAACTACGCATCCCAACAGGGTCATGCTTCATGGGATCGTGGCCTTCAATGTGGCTAGGGTTCAATACACCTAATCATGTCCCGGGTTAGGTTGGGTTTTGAGTTAGGCTTGAAAAAGCCTGGCTCTCTGGAGCCAAAGCCTGAGCCCAATCTAGCTCGATTTATTTACATTTTTCTTTAGCTCAAGCTTGGCTCTACCAAAAGCCCGAAACCCAAAAGCCCGGCCTGAAGCTCGGTTCACTTAGGGGTGTTGGGTCGCTAGGATGCTGTTGATGTGGGCCGTTGGGCTACACTCGGTGATAGGGGTGACCTAAAGGTTGCAGTTGAGCTTGGATGGCACTCGGCAATGGGGATGATCGGCATACGATGAGTCGGCGACGCTCGACGATAGGCACATGTCGACTCTGATGAGAAGATAGTGAGTCAACGATGGCTTAGCAACGGGCAGATCTCGAGATACCTCGCTCAGCAACAGGCAACGCTCGACAATAGGAAGAAGGTGAGGGTGGATATGTGGCTGGCCGATGAGAGGAAGGGAGAGAGATAGGAGCAAGAGGAAGTGACGGCGGCGAGTGGCTTGCCGATAGGAGGCAAAATGGCGGCGTGGTGGCAGCTTGGCTAGCCTAAGGGAGAAGGTGAGAAAGAGCTCAAGCTCATAGATGAGAGGGAGCAGGATGGGAGGGAGAGAGGAGAGGGAATGGTAGCGGCTTTGGGAGGAGAGGAGTGGAAGTGGTAGCCTATAACATCCCATTTTGGGGAATTTGAAAATCTTGCTATAAATCAAATTGAGCTAGATTTCAGAAAATTTGAAAACTTTGTTATCTAAGTTTCTAATTTCAAACTTTAGAAATGTAATTTTTCAATTTCAAAAAAATAAATCAAACCTATTTGAAAGACTTCTGCAAAGTTCATATTTTTAAATAATGAAAATATAAGACCGCGACTGTGAACAATTCAATGGAAGAATTGAGTTCTTACTTAAATTTCCAACTGGAAACAAAACATATTAGATTGTCCATGATTACTTAGCTCTTACTTGTTTATACTACCCAACTGAAAAGAAAGCATATGAATTGACCATGATGACTTTAATTACTCTTGTTTTACTTGAAATGTCCAACTGAAAAGAGAGCATTTGAAGCATTAGAGCATGTACAATGTATAGACAGCTTATCCTACCTATTTGCTGATGTAGATGAAAGAAAAAGAAGCTGTCTATATATTTATAGTCGACTGTAGCACGGGAACCAAAGTGATTGTGTATAGAGATGAGTTGTCTATAAAGAAAGTGACTGTCCTTACCATTGTATAATTGTCTTTAAGGTTGTCTATAAGTGACATGACAATTTGTTATAGACAGCAGCTGTCTATAGCATTGTACATGCTCTTAGCTCCAAGAAGACAACATTGGTAGGTTCATTCTAATGGATAGACCATTGTGTCTATGGCGCGACGCCAATCAGTAGCATAATCTGAAAAGATTCAATTGATAGATGTTATAATATAGACCCCACCCAACCTCAACTAATACCCACCCCATTCCTCACCTAGCTGTCACGGATTATGCCTCCCCTCTCCTCCAAGCCATTTTCCCTCCTCTTCTCCTCTGATCCAATGTTTCTCCTCTCCGGCAAGGTCCTCGCCCCACCCTTTTGTCATCTCTAGCATACACAAACGTTGAATCCGTTAGCCTCCACCCGCTGCCTCCTAATGAAACTTAGCCTCCTTATTGATCCGCCAGCCGATTCAGCGCACCATACTTTGCTGATACAATGGCTGAGACGATGCTGTTGTTGTGCATCGTCGAGCCTTCTCCGCCTTGACCTCCCTCAAAGTAGGGGGCATGGGTGCTAACCCGGCGGCAACCACCTTGTCGCCGGAGCAAAGTAAAAAGTTTACTAAAATCCAAAACATTTTTAGACGGCTATACAATATAATAGCAAATCCACATTTTAAAAGCAACCACTAGACAACGGGGGCACAATTGAAATTAAGGCCGAAATCAACCCGCCCCAATGCTAAATATGCCAATCAAGGCAATTGGTTTAAGGCTAGCTAACTCTAATACGGACATATTAGCTTAAATCAGCTTAACCCAAGTTTTGTGTTTAGAAACTAATCAATCTAATTTGGTTGGATTAATGTGTTACTTAATTGTAGGCTAGCGGGGCTAAATAGCGTTAATCATATTAACTTAAACCTGCTAAATTCAAAGGTATTTGCTTAAATTATTGATCCACCTCTAAATCCCGAACAAACTCATGTCTGTGTTTAGTTTTGGGTTAAGAGATAGATTGTGGGTTTACTAATCTACCGGCTGAAATTAAATACTATACAGTCTTAGCCAGAGGGCCAACGATTTGGCCAAGGTTATCTATTTGGGGATGGTGTCATTTCCTAATTTTGCCTACGTTTGGTCTCGTTTGCTGGAGTTTGGACATCCATGCATCTGCCTCGCCCAACATAATGCTTCATCTAGGGGTGGAAACGAGCCGAGCCGAGCCGGCTTGGTCAGGCTCGGTCCTAAGCGAGCCGAGCCAGGCTCGGCTCGGTCCTGTGTGCGAGCTTCCTAGGCCGGCTCGGCTTGGCTCGCCGTAGACCTAGGAGCCGGCTCGGTGGCTCGTCGAGCCACTGCGTTTGTTTATCTTCATCACACGTTTTTCTTGAAAAACTATGTATACGTTAGCGCCAAATAGACACATAAAGTATATGTAGTTCAAAAGGGAAAACAATGAAGCAATATTCATCTACTGTGTCATCTAGTTAGTAGCTATCGCTGACTATATGTCTATAAATAAAATTACAAATACTCACCAGGGCCGGATGGACGGGAGTCACAGGACGGTGGTTGGTGGACGGGCGGACGGCAGGCAGGCGGCGCCGAGGCAAGTCGGCGGCAGCGTGCAGCCGTGCGCGGTGCGCCGTCACGCCGCTGCAGTCACAACTCACAGCGAAGCCGAACCGTCGTCTGCGGTCTGCGGCGTGCCGGCGTCTGCCGAGTGCCGAAGGGTAACCGTAAAGAGTAAAGACCGAGATGGTACAGTACACGTACTGTACACGTACTAGTGTACTACTGTACGTACTAGTACAGCTCGCGCATATTAGACTCACACCGACTAAGTACACGTACTAGTGTACTACTGTACGTACAATACAGTCTACGCTGTAGACAGTACAGTACACTACTGGGCCAGCCAATGGGCCATGGCACCAGCCGCCACGCCAATTGGGCCACATGCCCACAGGCCCTAGGGAGTGCTAGACTGCTGCTGTAAAACGGACCGACTGGGCTGCTAGTGCTAGGCCGGCTGGCTCCTGCTGCAGTGCTGCTGGTGGCATCCGCATGAGCCAAATTGGCTCGGTGAGCCGCTCGCAACTCGGCTCGAGCCGGCTCGCTCCGAAACCGAGCTAGAAAATCCAGCTCGGCTCGGGCTCACCCAAGCCTCCGAGCCGCGTCGAGCCGAGCCGAGCCACGAGCCCTGAGCTTTTCGTCCAGCCCATCTACTGGATCAATGGTTGTAGGTAAAAAGGGGGCACTTTTCTTTCACTACATTAGTCTACTGGGAAGTGGCCAGGAACCTACTGAAGCAAGCAATTGTATTAAAGCATCCACAGTAGTTGTCTCTAAGGTGGGACCTATGTCTGACCTGTCTTAGAGCATCTCCAATGGTGTCACTTCTGCTAATTATGAGTGTATCAAATCAGCTTTTTGCTTATGTGGAGGCGAGAGGGCATGAAAAAAGATATAGACTAACTCTTCAACAAGAGTCAGTCTATAACTGATTCCAAGATGCATGCTCACTATTATATGTGGGTCTATAATAAATATAGAGACTATTTTATAGCTAATCCATTGAAAATATTGTCTTTTGCTATCTATAGATGATATGGACACTTTTTATAGCTAGTGGTTAGCTCCACCATTGGAGATGCTCTTAGAGGCTCTTTCCACACTAGATAGAGACAATAGTGCCTCTAAGTTTAGACCCACCAGTCATTGATAGCTATTTAATGCATTCTATGCTTACATGCTATCTCTAACTTAAATGCAATTTTTAAAACACTCATAATAATTAGAGACTACCTCTAAGAGGGGAGGCGAGAAAATACTTATAGGCGGTCATAGAGACTCTACTGTGGATGCTTTTAAACGTCTTTTCGTAATGATTATTTAATCTATTATAATTGATAAAGATATAGTGCCATAACATGATTTTGGACAATTTTTAAAAACAATATTTAGAAGTGTTCTCCAAAATTTTCAAAAATAAATAAATCTCTCAAAGTCTTTCAAAAATATTTTTAGCATATTTTATAATCTTTCATTCTTTCTAGAGCCCAAAATATTTATATTAAATTCTAAAAATCTTAGAGTATTTTCCAAATCTTTATCAAATTGTTTGGAGGTCTCCGCCTATTTTCTAAAACCAAAAAAACCATTTATATATTTATTTTATATGGAAAATCCATAAAATCATCTTCAAGCCCTTGGATCAGTTTCCCTCTCGGGCTATTCCTGCAGCCCAATTCCTCCTTTCTGAATCCCTTTGTCTACGGCCTAGCCCAATACCCTTTTGTCTCTCCTTCTCTCTTCCTGCGTTAGAGCACGCCTTGCCCCTTGCTCGCTCCTATGTGCCGCCCTAAGTTTGTACCTTAGCTCAATCATGTCCCCACCACGTCAGGAGAATGCCTCCACGTCGTTTCCACACACCTGCCACCCCCTGCCACACTAGAAAACCATCATTGTACCCTTGGTTTTTCCCCGTAGCCGTGATGTCGAGGAGAGGTTGCGCTACTCCAGCAAAACGCCTCCGCCATGCACTCGTTTGCCCTTACCACACAAGAGAACCGTCCTCGCACTTGCACCTCGGTTTTCCTCCTCATACCCATGACGTGGAGGAGAGAAGCTATGGCACTTCGGCACAACGCCTCTACCACGTCTTGGGCATGTGGCCGTAAAGTTTTGCTCCGGCCAAGCACAACTCCATATGTTGTCCTCTTCCTATCAGCCTCACCCTCCGCCCATGGCTATAAAAACCTCCTCGGCTCCTGCTAAGCTTCTTTTCTGAGCCGAGCCTAGAATCATCACGAAAGCTATTGTCTTTCTCAACTCTGGCAACGTCCGCTCTTACGCGATACTCCTTTCTAGCTCTACAATTCCCTGACGTGGATTGCCACCTCATCGCATGCATGGCAACCACCTAAGTAATTAACGAAAAACTGACAGCCACCTCAACATTTAATGATATCGCTAACGGTTTAGGGACTGTGGAATGATATCGCTAACGGTTTGGGGACTGTGGTGTAAACGGATACAAGTTTAAGGGGCTGAAAAAGTAAATTTCAAGTTCAAGGTCAACATTGTAACATTGTAATTTTCTGAATATTGAGGTGAGCAAATGCAGTAATTTTCTGAATATTCAGGTAAGCAGAAAAAGGGCAAATGCAGTGCTTGCTTGGCGGGCTCATAATCTGGGCCGAAACAAAATACAGAGCCCTTTACTGGCCCACAACTAGTCAGTACCAGTCTATACTGGGAAAAGCGGCAGCCCATGGGCTTCCTACCGTCCTCGTTGGGCTTTAGGGTTTCTTTCTTTCGCTTCCACCCTCCTCGCCCACCACCATATAAACCCCAGGCCTCCCCCATCCCATCATCATCTTCCTCCTCGCGCAGCCAGGCGCCTCTGCGTCTGTCGTTTCCATTCCTTCAGATCGGCATAGCTAGTCTTCGTCCTCGTCGTCGTGCAATTTTCTCGTCTAATTTCTCTCCTCTTTTCCTGCGTGTTCGTCTTGTTTCTTTGGTGGTTATTGGCTTGTGTTCATCTTGTTTCCTTGGTGGTTATTGGATTTGGTTGGTTCGGGGAGCACTGTCCCAATGGCCGGCCACCGTGTTGTGAGTGGATCTCGGTCTCTACTGGAAATGAAAGGCTCCCGAGAGGCAATCCGGTGGCGCTTAGAGCCCTCGTCCGTTGGTCTCCAGTTGGATCTTGGGTTACGCTCGCCTCCAAATCTCGTTTTCTCTTCGTCCTTTTTGGTTTCAAAAAAGGCGTCGTTTTTGCGCCAATTTTCGTTCGGATTTCTTGTTTTTTCGATTACGAGCACATTCGGCTGGAATTTTGTGTGTTCGACTGATGGTGGCGCATCAGGGTGCAGTGATTATAAAAACATTCCTCGTCCTGATGGGAGATCTGCGTGATTGACTCCTTATACACCCATAGAATCTGAGCACCAAGAAGCAAAACCCATCCCTCCGTGCACGGTTTCATCTGCTGATTTCTTAAAAGAAGGTTTTTTTTTTGTTCCTGTGCTGTTGCTCTGCATCGACATTTTCATGTCTCAAATTGGTCAAATTTGGATCTTGATTGCTCAACGAATGTGCAGTGCAGTCTGGAATCATTTGTGGTGTTGATAATCTACACACTTATGCGTGATGCCCGGATCCCAGATTGATAATTGGGGGAAGACCTTAAATCTTCGAGTGGACGTAAATAGCCACCAAACGCTCGTAAACTAAATTCCAACTTGGGCGAAATTGTTAATGGGCCTGAATGCAGGTCCAAATCTGCACATCTGGTGCTAGATAGTATTTGGATCATCGGCCCAATAAACTCGTAGCTTTTCCTCGAGGTACAAACTGAACCTGCGCAATCTTGGACTTGCGAAGCATCTGGAAGCCCATCATCTAAGTTAACTTCTCTTGATGGGCTCTCTGTGGTGATGGGCAATGTAGTGGGCCGGTTTCCGTTACTGGTTAGTGGATGGAGGTGAATGTTCTGGTAATTTACATCATCATCGACCATTTTCTTTGTTTCTTCCTTTCCTCGTATTCTTTTCTTTTATTTTGCACCCTTTGAAGGAAATGATATATGAAAAGAAGAGAAAATCGAATTTTTTCCGAAAAAGAACGCTGAAAGGAATCTATTTGAAGGGAACGAGATTCTTTTCTAACAGGAATAGGAAGGGGGACGGGATTCCCTTCCAGATGGGCTTATCGCTCAAATTATCTTGCTTGGTAGTCAACATGGAGGCGAGCAATATTGTTTGATGGAAACGATGCAAGAGTAAAAAGAAATCCTACTGGTGGACTTGGAAAGAGCAAAATCAAAGCTTGATAGTAGCGGCAAACATGCACGGTAGCATCGTTTCATGGGAGCTCTCTACGCCAGTAGTTTTGTATTTTTGGGCTAAGAAACTTTATTATGTTAGCAGGCGCTCTATAATACTGTTCATCTAGATAGAATAGTTGCTAAAGAAAAAGAGTCTTTTAAAGTGTAGTATAAAGTGTAAAGAAATTTTAGAGAGATGAATAGGGTGTGTAGTGAATAGTCAGGGCTGTTCCTGGGCCAGGGCAACCGGGGTGACAGCCTAGGGCCCATGGAGCCAAGGGGCCTTGACCCAGGTAACAAGTACCCCATGGGCCATGGCCCATCTCCCATAAGGCCATCCAGCCGTGCCCTAGGCCCAATGAGATTAATACTGATCAACAGACGAACTGACCACACGCTGAACACACGCAACGCTCGCTCGCTCTGCCTCCTTTCGGCGCCGACTCGATCTGAGCGATCTCATTTCTCTCTCTGGTCTCACTTCTTAGGCCCTGTCTTCTCTCTCTCTAACCCTAATCGGCATTGATTCGCTTCGTCTTCTCCCCTAAAATCCTCGATTTCTTTCCCATGTCCGTGATCAGGCCTTTAATGGGGTATCCGTTGCTGACTTGGGGATGGAATTGCTTGATAAGTGCCCGGGTTTGGGGATCTCGGCTTCTGACTTTGACAGTTCAATGCACGACCAGTGTTTTAAAGTCGGGCGACTAGCTGCGACAGGGCGACTCGCGCTCCTAGTCGAGTCGAGCGCAACGACTCGGTTTGAAAAACCAACTTGCCGACTAGCCGCCGGCTAGCCGCGGTGAGGTAGTCGGGCGACTCCATTGGTGATGGGCTGAAAAAATTAGGGGCCCGCGCGGGTAACTATGTATCCCCTTGCGGCCTCGCTGTTCGCAGGCTCACACGGACGTGAAAGTGTGAAACCCTAGCTAACATGCAGGCTCGCGACTGATGACGCCGTCGCCGTCGCCGCCCGGTGGAACGCCGCCGTCGGACGCCGCATAGGTACTTCTTCCTCTCCTCTCCTAGTCTTCTGCACTACTCCATCCTCTCCTCTCCCTCTCCCTCTCTAGTCTCTAGTCTCTACTGCCTTGAGCTCTCTCCTCTCCCTCTTTACTGCCTCGGGCTCTCTCCTCTCCCTCTCTACTGTCTCTGGCCACTGGTGGCTATATGTTCTTCAGTTTATGTTAATTGGTTCTTCTTCTTCCTCAGATTCAGGTGCAAAAGCGCAAATGCAAGCAGACACTATTTGAATGTTGAATCTAAAATTCTAAATCTAGTATTAGTATGTCACTAATTCACCGTGTTGATGTCTTGATGAATGAATCTATTTGAATGCAGAAGCAAATGCACTACTAGTCTAGTATGTTTATGAATGAATCGAATTGAATGCAGCAGCTGTTTACTTGTACACTGCAAGAACAAAGTGCTGCAAGTGGTGAAGAATTGAGCAAACAAATGGCAAGCGATGGTGAGCAAGATGATCCATCCAAGGATCCCAAGCTGAGACCAACTAAGTCAAAGGATCCAGCTTGGAAGTATGCATTTTGGCCTGTTTTAGAAAAGAAGGACCTCCTCCAATGTAAGCTATGCAATAAGCAAGTTTATGCCGGAGCGGCAAGAATGAAGCGACACCTTGGTGGGGGTTTCAGTGATGTAGAGAAGTGTCCCAAGGCAACCGAGGAAATCAAAAAAGAGATGCACAACTTCATGAATAGCAATTCAAGAAAATTCAAAGCCATGGAGCTAGATCTTGAGGAGAGGGGTGAAACAGTAGGTGGAGCTGAAGATGAGACCGTACAAGGAGGAAGTTCTAGGGGATCATCCACTTTAAAAAGGAAGGAACCGGTGCCTTCTTTTCATGTATCCGGTCTACCATAGAAGAAGCCAATTGTTGATATGCTTCGAAAGACACCAGAAGAGGTGGTTTCGGAGAGGCATAGCTCAAGCACTTCTCAACCTACGCTTGAGCATTGCACTAAAAGAACAAAGGAGCAGAAGCAAATTGTGGATGATCATGTAGCTAACTTTCTGTATGAGAATTGCATACCACTTAATGTTATTAATTGAAGAAGCTGGGAGGTTCTACTCGAGTCCATAGGACAGTATGGTCATGGGTATAGATCACCTACGTACCATGAGGTGAGGGTGCCATTGCTTCAAAGGGCAAAGTCGAAGACAAATGATTTGAAGGAGAAGCATAAGATGGCATGGAAAGAGTATGGATGCACACTAATATCAGATAGGTGGACCGACATGAAAGGGTGTCACTTGATAAATTATCTTGTGAACAGCCCCGAAGGTACCTTCTTTTTGGGGTCATATAATGTATCTTCGGAATCACTTAATGCAAAATTGGTAACAAAATTGTTGGAGGAGCAGATTGAAGCCATTGGAAAGGAATTTGTGGTCCAAGTTATCTCAGACAATGGATCCAATTACAAGGCAGCAGGTAGGATGCTCATGGATATGATTCCTACCTTATTTTGGACGCCTTGTGCTGCCCACTACTTGGATTTGATGCTGGAAGACATTGGAAAGATAAAAGAGTTTAGTAGTTGCATCGGTAAAGCAAAGACGATCACAAGATTTATCTATGGGCATGGAAGGATTCTTGACTTGATGAGGAGCAAGACAAATGGTAGAGATCTTGTGAGGCCTGCAGCAACTCGTTTTGCAACATCCTTCCTTACATTGGCTAGCATGTGGAAGCAACAACAAGGCCTAAAAGCTCTCTTTGTTAGTGATGAATGGTGTGAGAGCAAATTGAAGAGCTCAGAAGTAGGAAAGGCGTGTGAGAAATATGTGTTGTTCGTGCCATTTTGGCAAGCAGTGGAGAATTGCATGAGAGCTTCCCAACCTCTTCTTATTGTCTTGAGGATTGCTAATGGTGATGAGAGGCCGGCCATGCCTGAGATATGGGCAGCCATGGATCTTGCAAAAAAAAAATTAAGAAAGCTTTGCAACATAAAGAACGTTTAATGAATGAAGTGCTTGGCATTGTAGACAAGAGGTGGGACAGCCAAATGGAGCAAAATCTATATGGGGCAGCACTGTTTTTGAATCCAAATAAGTTCTTTGAAATTAGAGAGACCAATAGAAGACTTGCTACAAGGCTCTGTTCGATGTTCAATGACGTGCTATGGAAGATGGAGGTCGATGAAGATGAACAAGCCAAGATAAGCAAGCAAGCCGATGATTATGAGCGGACCGAAGGTGATTGCTTCACCAAGAAAATGGCAATCAAAGATAGAGACAAAAAGAGTCCTTGTAAGTTTGATTTTTAAGGTTTATTTGGTTCTTTTTATCTTCTAATCTTCTATTTTTAAAATTGTGATGTGCTGTTTTTTATTAGTGCTTTGGTGGAGTGCATATGGTGGCCTTGCTTATGAGCTTCAATCTTTAGCAAAGCGAATTATTGGGCTTTGTTGTTCGTCATCCGGATGTGAGCATAATTGGAGTACATTCTCTCATGTAAGTAATTCAAAAACTCCATACATTTTGAAGTTGATCACTTGATTAGAGTTGCATAACATTTGATATGCTTTGGTATCATTGTATGCAGATTCATACCAGAAAGAGAAACCGTTTGGAGCACAATAGATTGAGCGATTTGGTTTATGTTTCATACAATCGAAGAATGACGAATAGGTTTGAAAAGCTCCGCGAGGAGGGCTCCAAAGGAAATAAGGCTAACCCACTTATCTTAGAAGAATTTCAATGGGATAATGAATGGGTAGACATCAATGCCGAACCAGTTCATGAAGGTGCTACCAGTGATGAAATTTTAACTTGGGCACAAGTTGATGAAGCCGCTGGTGCTAGTGATGGTCTAAGAGGCCGCAATTTGACAAGGCAAGCTTGTGATGGTCCTTCCCAACAGTATCAGCGGCAACGCTTAAGGCAAAGGAATGATGAAGGGTTGGAGAAGGGGAAGGGCATCATTGACACCACCATTGATAAGGCTATAGATGATGATGATGACATGGACATAAGCGATGACGATCACGGGGGTTCTAATGCAGCAAGCCCTGAATTTTATTTGGATGATGATTTGATTGCATAAGATGCTATTAGCTATCTCAAGACTTGTTAGGATAGCAATGTACCTTAGGCAAATAGTAGCTGTCCTCACTTGTTATTTTGTTATCATGTCATGTTGGACATGTTCAGATTGTCATGAACTTGCTTGTTATCAAACTTATCTACTTTGCTACTTATTTATTTGATGTATTCACATTTTACTTGCTATGTTAATTGATGTATGCATTTTAATTTGATGTGTACGCTGTCTACCAGTGACTAATACATTTTCTTACCCTTTTAGGGTGTGGTGGCATGGGGATATGGAGGCCATGGCCAACATGCTGCACTGCCTACACACCTCCAGGTTCTTCTCCACCTCTCTAGTCTTTACCTTTGTGCAAATCTGTTTTTAAATGTTCTACTTTGCAGTATGTGGGTATTGGTATATTTGTAGAAATTATAAATTTTAGTCACCGACTTGTATCGACTAGTTTGACCTAGCCACGACTAGTCTCCAAGTCAGTACCCTAGCGACTCGATTCGACTTTGCAACTCACAAACCTTGGACATGACCCAAGTCACCCAACATCTAGACCTCGGAGCTGGGAACCCCATACACATTGCTGCCGGGCGTCGGCCCGCCGCGCTGCCGCCGAGGCTGCATCACCCGCACGTCGATAGTTGGTGACAACACGACAACAAGCACTGGGTCGCTCAAGCATTGTAAGCTCTCAATTCTCTATGACTCTATCCTTGAGCACCACTATGATTTCTACACTAGTATTTGGAGCACCACTGTATATATTCAACTAAAAATTGTACACTTCTAATAATGCTTCTTTATTCTGGATAACTAAACGCTGTTTATTTGCTGAATTGATGATAACTAAACGCTGATCCTATTTTGACTTTTGATTCCAACAAAAAGACGGACAACAAACTTGAGGGCTAAAGCACTACACAGTCAGGCGGTCTACACGACTACATCTGAGGGCTCAGGGCTGAGGTGTTTTTGTTCCTAATTCCCTACATCTTTTTGTCTATTTAATCAGCAATTTAGTATGTCATCCACTAAAAAACACCTATCCAGAGGGAAAAGAGGAAAAAAGGAAAACGGGTAGATGAGTTTATAGAAACACAAAGAGGGGCAATTGATAAATTTTTTAGGAGTAATGTATATGCTTCTAGAAATTCTGAGAACTTAGCCATAGTTTGTGTTCAAGAGCAAGCAAATGTTAATGAAGGATTAGATAAGAATAATGATACAATTGGACATGAGAACTTGGCTAATTTAAGTAAGGATGATTTACCAGCTTTTATAATGGATATATATGATCCAAGAAATTGGGATAATCTTGATAATAAAGCTAGAAATATTTTAGTGGAAAAGGGGCCTATAAGAGAAGAAAATTTTGTGTACCCTTTGAACAATACCTCTAGATATTTTTCCTATGTTCATTATTCGAGAAAAATGAGCAATGGAAGGTACATCATAGAAAATGGTTGGTTTATTCTAAGCATGTTGACAAGGTTTATCGCTTTTTTTGTAAGCTTTTCAAAACAAATAATAGCAAGAGTTCATTAGGTGGTAATGGTTTGAGAGATTGGAAACATATTAGTGAGAAGCTTAGAGAGCATGAAAATAGTGTTAAGCATATCACTAACATGAACACTTGGAATGAATTAAGAATAAGACTTTGCAAGAATAAGATAATTGATAGTGATTGGCATCTAGAAATCACAAAGGAAAAAAGAGCATTTGAGGTAGGTTTTAGTTAGAATAATTGCCATTGTGTAATATCTTAGTAAACGTAATTTGGTTTTTCGAGGATCTAGTGAGAAACTTTACCAAGACAATAATGGTAATTTCTTAGCATGTGTTGAAATGGTCATTGAATTTGACTTGGTTATATAAGATCATTTTAGACGCATTCAAAGCAATGAAATCTATCACCATTATCTTAGTTCTAAAATTCAAAACGAGTTGATTTCTCTTTTGGCATGTACTGTTACAAGCTCTATCATAAGAATTGTTAAAGAAACCAAATATTTTTCTATAATTCTTGATTGTACCACATATGTTAGTCATGAAAAACAAATGACTCTAATTGTTAAGTGTGTTAATATGTCAAATAATAAAATAAAAATAGAAGAATTTTTTTTGAATTTTTGAAAGTGGATGACACATCAGGTTGTATGTATATTTTTAAAGAAATATTTTGGTGCTCTTTTGCACCGAAAATAAACAATTCATTCCTTCTCATAAGAAGATGAGTACCTAAATATGACGCAGAAACAATTCGACAAGTATAAACCCGTGATTCCGTGAAAACCTATAAACACGTGAAAAGTTGTTATGCAAGAGCTATCCTTTTTCTTGTTAGACATTAGGAGTGCATAATTTAGTTGTTATATTAGATTTTTTTTCCTTTTTTTGATAACAAGATTTTTTTCTGTTTTGTTGAAGACTTTATAGAAAGGAAAGATAGAATCAGGTGGGAGAAGTGCCACCGTTAGTCCGTTACCACAGCAATTTCCACGGCAAACTCCAATTAAATATATCGAAAAAAACTCCAATTAAACATAAAGATATTTCAATCTAAAAAAGAGTCGTGATAGGACACGACGTGTTGTTCTTGTAACAAACAAGCTGAAGATAAACTAATGAATCTTTACCAGACTCCTACCCAACTTACATATGGGCCCACTCGTCAGTTGTCCCAGTCTGGCCAAACTCTTTACTCGTTTTGTATCGGGACCCACCTGCCATTGAGGGTGGATACGAGGAGAGCGAGGAGGCCAACGCACGGACGCCCCGGTCAACACGGCGGTCAACGGACGCGTCTCTCTCGCGAGACTCCTCGAGTCCACCGAGTCCACGTCCACGTCCACCGCACCTTAATCCCCAAATCGGACGGCCCATCCGCCCCCGGGGACCAATCCCAGCCGTCCGTCCCACGCTAACCCCGCCCCCACGCGAACTAATCAAATTTAAGCCAGGGTCGCGCAGGCCATACGCATCCACCGCGCACGCGACGACACCACCCTTGTCCCCTCCTCTCTCGCGCAAAAACCCTAGCTTTTCTCTCTTCGTCGGCGATGGCGGCGGCGGCGGAGGCAGGAGGGGAGGCGCTGGGTGAGAGCCGCAAGCTGTTCGTGGGCGGTATCCCGTCCTCCGCGCAGGAGGCGGAGCTGCAGGGACACTTCGGCCGCTACGGCGCCGTGCGCTCCATCGTGGTGATGCGGGACAAGGAGACCGGCCACGGCCGCGGCTTCGGCTTCGTCGAGTTCGAGGACGAGGACGCCGCCGCCAGGGCGCTCGGCGACGGGGAGAGGCCCAGGCACTACATCTGCGGCCGCCTGGTGAGTTGCCTCGATCTGCTCTTGCAAGTACCGTAGCCTTGCCCCGAGGAGGATGCTTGTTAGTGGGTTCGCGCGCGCGTGATCTATTGGCGGAATGCTTTGTGCTTGGTGTTAGTTTGTGGGATTTACTAGTATTTACCAAGTTGGCAAGTTGGTACGGTATTATCCGGTAATTCCCGTAATTTCATGCCCGGGGAAAATTATTTGGATTATTACTTGGTAGGTTGCGTGTAATTCTGTAATGTAAGTCTACCGCCACATTGTCTTGGTTGCCGTATTTTTGGTGCAATGGTGACTCGGTCTGTTGGAAAGTTTGTGGCTTTGATGTTGATAGGGTTATCAATTGGAGTTTTGTCCCCGTATTGTGCAGGTGGACGTTAAGAGGGCTAGGGCGAGACCTCTGCGAAACCAGGGTGAGCAACTGGTGCTGCACCAGCAGCCAGAACAGGGCCTGGATCAGGGCCACCAGGACAACGAGCCCGCTGGGCAGGGTACGGAGAACGGCGGCAACAGAATGAGCTCATCTTTTCCTTTAAAGAAGGTCTTCGTTGGTGGTTTGCGGGACAACATCAATGAGGATGACTTCAGGGCTTACTTTGAGAAGTTTGGCACTGTAACGGATGTTGTAGTGATATATGACAGCCAGACAAACAGGTCGAGGGGATTTGGTTTTGTCACCTTTGAGTCTGAGGAAGCAGTGAGAAAGGTGATGGAGCAAAGCTTTCATGACCTCAAAGGAACAAAGGTGGAAGCCAAAATAGCCATCCCAAAGGATGCCCAATTTTATCGTAATAGCAGAGGTGGTCGTGGTTTGAGAACCTTTGGTGGAAGGGGCCCTTTTGCCTACGATGGTTCCACATACCAACCATATAATGATAGATATGGCTTATACAATGGATATATGCCACAACCTGTTCCCACACACTTATACCCTGGTCTCTATTACGGTGGTATGGGAGGCTATCCCTATGCAAACGTATATCCAAACCAAGGAGTCATGGCAAGCATGGTGGCAAGGCGTCCAGTATATACCCCATATCCTCCATTCTATCCAGGCTATGGCGTTGTATATAGATCTGGTTATGCAGGTGCTGCTACCTCCGTTCAGCATAATGGTGGAAGTGATAACAAAAAGGATCAGGCTTCTGTAGATGTACAAGAAGTTGACAACGCAGCTGCTGTTGCAGCAAAGTTGGAGCATATGATGCTAGGTTCACAATGACATTCTGGTCAGTTAATTCTCCCTACCAGTTAAAAGCTATTTACTTTAACCAATTAACCATCTTGTGTATTACGAATATTCTTACTGTGTAGAATTATGGCTGTTATATGTTACATCAGTTAAGTAGGTTGTATAACTAGTTCCCCAAAACAAGAGGCGATCTGTCATCTTCTGATAACTTGACGTCAGTTGTCCCTGTTGGATGATTGTCTTTGCATTATTGAAATTGGGGTGTTTATGCCTCTCAATTCATTTTATTACTTCAAGATCTTAAGAACATGAAATCAGAAAATTAAGAACATGAAATAATCCTTATACTTGTCTAACAAACATTTGTGATCCATTGGTCAGTTTGAACGATGGACTACTAATTTAAGTATTTCAAATCTGCATTATAGTTGAATATATTTCACCATAGAGGAGGTTTTATAGAAAATCTGGCATTTTTTTTTGTTGTATCATGAAAAGGGAAAATCCAATTTGCTAGATATTGTTTCTTAATCAGTCGCTTGTCCTTGCCTACTTGTGTGGTATGCATTTGTAATAAATACTAGGCATCTATAACACATTTTGGCACTGTATTATTTATTGCATTCCATGCTTTAATTCAAATAGTGAAACAACCATTGGCATGGCGAATGTAAAGTTGACAAGCAATTTGAGTAATGGAAACCTTGTTTGGCATGAAGGAATCGGATTAAATTAATCAATTGGTAGAATATAGTTTTATCAGTCATTAGCATTCTGGACATTTTGTTACATAGAGAGTGCATGCTGAATGTAAAGTTGACAAGCAATATGAGTAATGGAAACCTTTTTGGCATGAAGGCATCTGATTAAATTAATCAATTGGTAGAATATAGTTTTATCAGTCTTCAGCATTCTGGGCATTTTGTTACATAGAGAGTGCAGAGTGAGATACGGAGAGAGCTGGGTGAATTCAAGGATTTCAAGCTCTGAAATAGAAGGAACAATGTCAGGTTTATACTTTATGGTACTTTTGGTTAGCAGAGTCCTGTACATCCTTTCATAAATTGTATCAAAAGGACTCAGTTTAGCATTCTATCTTTTGAAATAAAGGATAAGGATTTTTATTTGTTTTACTTATACTTTGTGCGATATTTATGAATGCCATTTACTCGACATTTTGGAGTTGCCATTTACTCGACATTTTGGAGTTCTATTAGAAAAAAGAACTGTGATTAGTCATCAGTTGTTCTGTGGGTACAAAGATAGCAGTAGTTGGACACCTAAATTGTGATTATATCCAATTAAACCTGAATGGTGATCTGAATGGAGAAATAAGAGATTCTGCAGTATGTTTATTTGTCGAATACTCGAGTGTCATTTGAGTAATTTTATGTCCTTTTGTGAGTTGGTTAAGCTGCATACTACTGAGACCTGCGCTATGTTTTGGTTCTATTAGAATGTTTTTTACAGATTGATGGCTTAAATTTGGTTTGCATTTAATATCTATCTACCAGTTAGATAATGTTTTTTTCCAGATATTGCAGGCCCCAAACTCCCACATTGCCACATTAGTTATTATTGTGTCATTTATACCGTATCCGCCATATGATCACATTCATGAATAGAATAACATATGGAACATGGAGGTTTTCATGTATTTATTCTGATTTATTTTTTCATTTCTTGTGTTAAATGAATGTACCCTTGATGAGAGAACCTTAGGACTATACAGAGGTGTAAGTGTAACCACTATCACCTAAATGCCGACTAGGCGAGATTAGGCTCTAGGCGGCAGTCAGTCATCTGATTAGCACCTAGGAAAACATTGACTGTAGCCTCATGTCAAGCTTCCTATCGTTGGCTTGCAGATTTGTGTTTATTTAGAATTCCTAGGTTCATTATCTGATTGTGTGGCATTAATTGTGTAAGATTTGCAGCCTCTATTTGTGTTTATTTACTGTTATATAGCTCTGATACTTGCATAATACTTGTACAGCATTACAGCGGCTCGTTAAAATGAGGCATATTAATATTGAACTTGTTGCTCATTGTTTATCCATTTATGTTTCCAGCTGTCTTCTGCTTATTCCTTTGTCCACAATGCACTTTACTATTAAAATGTTCACTTTAATGTGTATATCCTATAGCTATATTTTTAGATTTTACTGAATCTTACTCTATACTAATATATGTAATTCTTAATGTGGACATTTCGTTTAGTCTTTCACATCCCCTGCTGTCCATAATCTACTTCGATAAAACATGTTCTCTATAATTAGTCACGACGTCCTACTGTTATCTTTTTTTGGATAGGTTTAATTGCGATAGATATCAACATTTATGATGATACTGATGCTATGAACGGTTTGCTCTTTTTCTTTGATGACCAGGACTATTATTTCTACATTGATGACTCCTGAGTACAACATTTGTTTGGGACCTCGCAACTGTGAAGACTTAAGCTGAGATTCTTTTGGTTGACACGGCTACACCATTGCTATTGTTTAACTTACCCCCATTCCTTGTTTCAACTGCCTGTACACTGAAAACATGCCAGTTTCTACTGGCTGTTGACCTCACCTCGCCTGTACCAATGTTTAAATTCTTTGTTGGTTTAACTTTAATGTATGAGAATCAGACTATTCAATCCTAATTGCCCATGCAATCTCACTTTTGTATCTTATACGGTGGTTTATCTTGGTGATGGCACTGTGTGACCACTACCGGAGCCAAAATCAGCTGTTGTGAATAGTTGGGTTTGTGCGGTACCTCGCTGGCGAGCAAGCTGAATCCATGTGGTCCAGTGCAATCTCAAGATCCAGCAGATACATTGATGCTCCAAATGTGCAAAAGAGAGAGGTTTCAGCAGATGGGGGGAGGGAGAGGACTAGAGAGGAGAGTGACAAGATACTTGCTACTACAGGCAGTTTGTAGTACCATGACTAGTAGCAGTAGTAGCTATGCATGTGAAGGCCCACAGAATAAGCAAGGCCTCAAACAGAAGACCCAACCAGGGGGAGGAAGGAATGACCCCTTGTCATTCTGTGTCCCTCTAGGCCTTCGTTCTGTGATGGGTGCATGTATGGTAGAAGCCCTCCTCTTCTCATCACATGTTCCTATCATACCACCCATGGTAGATGGATAGGATAGGATGTAGGATTGGATGGATGGAATGGATTGATGCTTTAAGATAGAAAAGAAAAGATGTGAGGGGTGCTTGATAGATGTTTGACACAATTAATATTTGGTTTGGGGTTTTGCCCTTGCTGAGATGACACCATGATATTTAGTGCATCTTAGGTGTGCCAAGCAACTTGATTGATGGGAACTTTGGAGCCACTTTTGGTCACTAGTTACACTTGTTTTTTTCCCCTTGGGACAAGTCTAGTTCTTGCAGAAGTGAAGCTTCTTTGGTGGAGGCAGCTTGGACACAAGCTCTGCAAACAGGGGATGGATGACCACAAGTCCGCACACCTACACTCTGGTGTCATCACTCCAAAGGTTAATATTCCCTCTTCTTTTGATGCCAGTTTGGTAGGGTAATAAGTTTGAAGGGATGATAGTGTAGCTGTGTCTGATAGAAAGGAGAAAGATTTGGGGAGCAATGTTTTGTTTTGCTCTCCCTGCAGGGCAACTGCATCAACCTTTTCAGAAGCTGTAGGGTTAACCCAAGCAGCAATAGCAAATGTGCTTGCCTTTACTTTCTTGAGAGGAAAGTGCACCCATAAACTAAGACCATGAGTATTACTAGCACTAGCAGGGGCCCTTTTGTACATTTTGAGAATGAGAATGTAAAAAAGTAGTTTTGACTGTTAAGTGTTAGGCCTCAAGTCCACATGAACAGCATGTGTATTGAAGGTTTATCATTAAAGGGCCTCTATGACATGCTGAGAGAGTTCAGCAAGCATAATAACCTGTCAGAGCAAAAACAAAAGTGTTACCATGGTAACTTTACCAAGCTAGTAGTTTTTTATCATCACAATTTTTTTTTGGAAAAGCTTTTATTACAGATTTAAAGATCCCGGCAATATGGTCAGTACTCAGGAGCATGGTATGGATGGAAATCATGATCATAAGGTTACTTTTCTTTTGCTGCTGCTAATACTCAACTGTAGTTTTCAGCTGCACAAAACTGCTAGTCACATATTAAGTAGATCGATCAATCTACGACTATGCTTTTGCAGGTAAGAAACCTCATAAGAGCATCTCCAGCAGCACCTTCAAATTTCTACTCTATAGTACTATTTTCTACGTACTCTATCCATACTCTAAAATTCCTTCACACTTTACACTACACTCTAAAATACACTCCAAAAGATTCTTTCTCTTCAGCAGCCACTCTATCACTAAGAAGTCAGATAAACAGTATTATAGAATACTGCTAGAGATGCTCAAGCCTTTCACTGTCTGAGGCAGAGACAAGTCAACATAGAAGGTACACTTATAAGTGCATACTACTGCATAGACAGCATTGGCTGCCTGATCATACCGGCTCTCTTCTGGATTCAGATTTTCCATATGAACTAGCTGGGATATGTGGCATGTTATATAAAATGAGCTAGCCAACCATGTTACATTTTCCAGTGAAATATCATGTGTCCATGCAGATCATGCAGATGCAGATGCAGTGCCCTGCTGCCACTCTTATCTCCATCAGCAGCAGCATCTTTTGAGCAGTATATATACACAGTTTTTGTCCTCAACTAGAAACCCTGCTACAGTCTGCCAGGAATTAATTGACAAATGTACAAGGCATCCTACTGTTTCTTCTTTGGCATCTTCAGCAATGCGTTTTTCTTTTCCCCTTTTTCTTTTCAATGCTTGCTGAAAAGAATTCCTGAACAGCTAGCTTGTGCTCTTCTTTCTTTAATCCTTGCTTCTTCCTGACCATGTGTAGTACAGTTGAGCTGCTCTCCTCATTCATGAATGGTATATATGGCCATTGAATTGAATGGGATTAAACAAGGTGCCTATAGTGTTTATGCAAGTCTAATCTTTGAGCAGCAAAGAAGCCTGAAGATGTTTCACGAGCTGGTGTGGGCACTGTACAAAATGGTAGACAAAATGGAACTGCCATCAAATCAGCTTTGGATAGGGAATATATTGATGCAGAAATTCAGAGCCCTCAGGCAAAAAGTCAGGTAATTTGTGGGGGATATCTTGGTTGAGAGTGCTTGGCAGGAGAACAAAATGTGGTGGCATGGGAACTAGTCCTCCCTGTAGGCCATTGCCATCTTTCTTTTCTCTCTCCCTCTATTCAAAAATATGGAGTAGATAGGCCTTGCATGCAAGATAGAAAGCAAATTACAAGATGAGAGGAGAAAAGAGAAAGGAAATGGCAAAAAGAAAAGGGAGTGAGTAATTTTCTTGAGCCAATGCAGCAGCAGCAGCTATGGGGGTGGGGGCCCCTAAAGGCCTCTGCTTGCTTTTGCATTCATCTCTCTTCCTCCTGCCCTGCCATCTTTTATCAGAGTGGGGAATGTGGAGGCATGTATAGCACAGTAGTGGTTTAGTGTGCTTGTGTAGTTGTGTGTGTCCATCCTTTGCAACCAGGGTGAACCCCACCCACCACATCCCATTTTGCACTCCTCTCCTCCCCTCCTTTTGCCAGAATTAGAGCTCTTAGCCATGTCCATTTCTGTTTAACCCTAACCTCTTGCAAGCCACTCCCATGTTGCCATCTGCACGTACCTCATCTCTTGTCACTGCATGCCTCCATCTATCTTAATCAGTGGCTACTTGAGGATTTCATTGTCAACAGCTGACAGCAACCTTCCAATTAAGGGCAAAATGCTTCAGTGGCTCATGAGGCTAATGGTGTAAACCAATGATCAGAGAGTGAAAGTCAGAGATGAAATATATCGTGTTCATTAGAACATCTTCGGGAGAGCCTTTAAAACAGAATCTTCTTTATATTTAGAGTCTCTCTCCCAGCCTCTAAATTTAGAGGCTCTCTATGTCAATCTCTCTAGTTTCCATGGATAGAGGTTCTACTGGAGAAAATGGAAATATAGAGAACAAATAGTGATTTAGAGGGGTGTGTAGAGGCCCCATTTTAAAGCATCCGCAAAACAACTGGAGCTAGTATCCAGAAGTTGAGACTGATGAGAGAATCTTGAATGGATCTGGCTTAGCTCCAACCTGTTTTTCCAGTGCCTCTGCTCTTCAAGCATGCCATGCATTCAATAAGCTTGTGCAGGATGATATACATGCTACACCGATCTGCTGCCACACACATATATACACCCCCATTGGTTGTTACAAGATATTCGCTGGGTAGCAGCACTGCATGCTGATGGATGGACCGGTGATTTCATCCACAAATCAAAAGGAGGACGTACATGCATTGCACACACACGAACAAATAACAAATTGAATGCAGCAGGTCTTCCTCCTTGTAGCAGCTGCCTGCACTGCAATTCTGAATGTATCATCCATGGATGGACCACGTAGATACAACAATGCTCTGTGGTCTGTGAGCTGCGGTAAGACCAGTTCAGGCAGGCAAAGCCCCAAGAATTTGGTTTTGCCATGCATAATTAATCAGGATGGGCATGAGCATCTGTAACAGATGCAGGTGCAGAATTGCAGATACAGCAGGCATGTAGCTAGCCACCATGTGTGTGATCTGAAGAACTCTGAACTGAAATTTAAGTGTGCTTGGCTAGCTCATACAAAGGACACCGTTGGAAACCACACGCCTGCTTGGAGATGGCGACCCTTCATCCATCCTACTTAATTACCAGATGAACCCAGAGCTTAACCAGCTCATCAGTTAAGCTCTCTCTGTCCAGTATTCTCTCACTGAAGATGATCAGTCAGACAATCAGTCCTCTATTCTTGCAGTAACTTTGTTTAGCGGGCATTGCACACAGGATTAAAGATCTGATGCAAACTATGAAGCCATTATTCAGCTGGCTAGCTACCGCTGGCCCTGGCGTTGCTTTGGTTGCCTGACATGAGACATAAAGAAAACAGAGAGAGAGAGAGAGAGAGAGAGAGAGAGAGAGGCAACATTTCCAACAGCTGTTGTGCAGTCATGTATGGTTACTATCGGAGGCCTCTTTCAGTACACTTCTCTTTGGGCAGCATGTACCCACACCTGCTTTCTTTCTGGTGTGCATATCCCTAGCTGCAGAGAACAGAGAGAGAGAGAATGCAGAGAGAGAGAGAGAGAGAGAGAGAGCTCTGGTGTGTTGTGTTGTGAAATGAATCTCGCTTAGATTTTGTTTGGATCTTGTGCAGCTAGCCTCCGGCCTGCATCCACTCGTGAAGGGACAATGAAAAACCACAGGGTTTCAGGCCATCTTTAAATGCTCGCATGCAGCAGCATGCAGTACTGTGTTGCTTACAGAAGCAGCTATTTGTAGCCTATTGCTAGGGTTCATCCCAAAAGCCGACCACCCATATATGCTTCTCCAATTCCTCTTCTTTTTTATTTCCCACTTCTTCATTTTCTACTGCTGCTGCCTCCAAGGTAAAAATTGTTACTAGTACAGGTACTCTAACGGGTTAAATACATCGTCGCCATTTTCATATGGCCAAGCTACATAATTTACGGTATTAACTACTAGTCAAATTTAAAGAGTTTGATAGAACTTTTATTGCGATGTATATCTACATTTTTTGGCATACTTAAGGTAAAAGATGATGCACATATATATTGCAAATATGTTTATAACAATGGCACCCATGACTTTGGCCGTTTGCACATATATATTGCAAATATGTTTATAACAATGGCACCCATGACTTTGGCCGTTTCTCAAAGCCAAACGCTCGAACTTCTTGAAATTATTTCTCAAATATATATGTCTTGAAGCCACTTTTAACACTCTTGAAGTCTGGTTGAACTAAGCATTCCGATTTCTCGAAATTCATAGAGCCCAACATGTCAACAATACAACCATCAAGTCTAATTGCCCAACCAATTGAATATATATCCTTGTTGGAGATTACTCTACTCAACTTGTACTCCACATGTTGGCAAACTTGGGATTATATTTTCACCTGCATTTCACAAATCTAATTAAATATTAAACACATGTGGCTGTAATAAATTATTAGACTATAGCATGATCGAGGGACTTATAAAATAGCTGGGAAAAGAAAAATATTATCGCTACACAATTTCACAGTACATACGGTGGAATCTGTCAGGCAACAGGTACAGTAGATTTTTTTTTCCCCATCACATTTCAATTTGGTGGGTTCTAGCGTTCTACTGGCTTCTGTAGCTTTTGCTCTTTTGCCTATATGTCAGGCCATATATGGGAATGCATGCATGAGATCAGAGCTGTGACTGTTGGGCAATAGAGGCAAAAGGAGATAGATACGTAGTGTTTAAAATAAACTTGGTTTGAATTTTTTTTTTGTGGGGGTTTTGGCCTTGGTTTTTGCATTGCTAACTGTTCATCGATTAGTGTTCTGAGTTATGGTGAGCCCTGCTAGTACCGCTTGATCGTCCCCCTTCTGTCAGGCGCCTCGTGATCTGCTCCTAGCGAATGTTATGTTCTTTGCCTTTGCGTTTGTTGGCAATGCATATGGCAAACACTGCTATATGTTCTTAATTAACCTGTACGTTAACCCAAGTGTTTTGCTCTACTAATGATCAACTATTGAATAAGATTTAGGTCCAGTCTAGGGTTTTTTTTTCGATTCCTATCTGTTTTCTGTTTCTGTGTGTATGAAATGGGGACCCAAAAATCACACATGCGATATACTCTCCAATCCTTTTCCTATTAATACTTGGAGTTGTTGGAAGTATAAGTAAATTACTCATCTTTCTCCATCAGTTTAGGCTTTTGGGTGAATTGGTCGGTGCATGCAACTTAATATGGTATCAGAGTCAGATGTCTCGAGTTCGAGTCCTGGTAGACGCAATTTAAAATAAAAAAATTATTGTCCACTCCTATTCCACGTCTGAGACTTGAGGGAGCCTCCACGTGAGGGGGAATGTTAGAAGTATAAGTAAATTACCCACATTTCCCTATCAACTTAGTCTTTTGGGTGAATTAGTGGTGTATACAACTTAATAGAAGTATATATAGGTCGTCCTGTGCCTTGAGCAAGCCCTGTATTATAGAAGTCGCAACTTATAAGTTAGAGCCATCACTAAAGCAAAACACTTTTAACATTTGGAGCTTCCTTTTTTATTCTTGAAGTTCCTTCTCAAGACTTCAAAAAACAAATTGAATGAAACGGGAGAGGTGGCTCTAAGAAACTCTCAAAGCCCAACCTTTCAGCAAATTAGTAACCTCAACAACTCAGCCCAACATTTTCAACTTGTTCTAGGCAGCCAGATAGTTTTAAAAGTCAAATACTTTGACTACTCGACTGTTTCTAAAAAATCTCAAAGCTCTTACAAACAAGTTGAACTAAGTGGAGCGTTTTTTCGAAGCCGCTTCTAGAAGGTCTCGAAGTTCTAGTTTCAATAATTCAGCAATTCAGCTCAGCCTTTTATAACATGTTGTTTAGTTTGTGCTTCCTTGTTGCATAAACCAAGATCGCATGCATATGTACCGTTTATCATATAATGAATAGCAATATTAACCACAAGTATTTCTTTTTCACTAGGATGTAGTTGGGCTTGTAGCCCAGTGGTAGGAGTGAGGTTATTCATTTCCACCCACTCAAGTTAATTCGATCCTTAGGATTAGCATGGTGTATTATATATGAAGGCTGTATCCCTCTTACGTAGTGGCCAGAACAAAGTTCTATTTCCAAAAAAAACTAATTAAACTATACAAACTTGAGCAAGGTACCTTTAATTTGAGCAAGAGTTAGCTGTAGCTGGTTGCTGATGGTAATGTGAATGTAGCAAGCTGCTGCCAGCGTATGCGAGGGGAAAGAAAAGGCGACGAATGGTTTGCATGCCGGCCTTACACTCGCTGGAGGGAATGCTGCAAATTGCGTTCCAAAAGGGAGACAAGGACTAAACATATCTCTAGCTAGTCGCATGCATGCAGGAGATTAAATCCATCCATCAATGTAATTCCATCGATCTTCTAATGGAACGCGCTAAATATTATATGTGCGTACGAGAGCATGCAAAAGGTACTAATTGATCGGCTTGCAAACCGATCAAGATGATTACCTGCATGTCTCTGCCTAACTAGCGCTCGATTCCAACGTGGATCAATCATGGCACTCCTCCTTTGTAATGTCACTCAGATGTTATATTTCGCCAAATAATCATCTAAGCGGCTTAGTAATGATTGTGCATATATCTGCATCTTCTGATGTAGAGGTCAAAACATTTTTATTCTATTATCTAAAAAAATGTTTTTTCTTAATCTATAGATCTTAATTAAACTCAACATAGGAATTCAAACATAAGAGATTCTTTGGTTAAAAATAATTTCACATGAAAAATTGAAGAATTTAATTCAAATTAAAGAACAATATCCTCTTATAGGTGTTTGTTTTGTAGGATTGCTTCAAAAGAATTTTATTGGAGAGGAAATGATCTTTCCTTCAATTTTCGGAGAATGTTCTAGCATAAGCTGTAAATTTTATGTTCGGCATAATTTTGAGAATTCCAATACAACATCTTTCTTCACCCCTTCATCCTCTATCTAATCAATTAATATTTTAAACTCAAAATTCCTGCACCTTTTCCTGCTAGAAGATCAAATAAATACATTTTTGAACAATTACTATGGTTTTTTCATATGGCATTCCAACCCTGTCTTTTTAAATGGTACAAATTAAAGAGGCCCTCACTAAATAATTAAGATACCTACTGCGGGTAGGGGCAATAGATGATTTACTACCCTGTTTAAATGACATGTCCACAATGTTTAGAGTGGGGAGCTATCAATTATATTGCGAAAAAGTCTTCTTTTGGTTCGTGAAAGTGAGGCTTTGTCCTGTTTTGGTCTATGAAAACCAAAATCGGTTTAACTCGGTCCTCAATTGGTAAAAGTCAAACAGTGGTTTTAAATGGCTTTTGTTGATATGGCGGTGTTGGCTAGTGGTGGACACGTAGATTTCACATGTGGACCGCCACATCAGTGAAAACTATCACATCAGCTAAAACCATCGTTTGACTAGTTCAAGGACCATTTTTGTTTGGTTCTACCAACTGAATTATGGACTTAGCTAACGTGGTTTTGGTTTTCTCAGACAAGAAAAGAAAGGACTTTTCCATTATACTGGTGTCTTCCAACCTAGCTAGGCAAATATATTCACCATCATTGCTGTTTTTGCATGTATGACTTGACGGCTACCCTATATATAACTTTAACCCCCTTGATCGAATCGCATCCATATATATGCAATGTAAACGGCCCTTTAGGGTTTGCATGCAATGCATGATGATGGAGGGAAGATCGATACGTACGTACATGGATGAATTGTGTTATCACATGCGTCATGTAATGGCGGGTGGGGCCCGTGGGCGTGGCGATCTACTAGGTGACACAAAGGCACGCATATTATTGCGCCCAAGTCCTAAGAAAGCCAGACACATACACATGCATGCGATATAGATAGTCCTTTTCGCTAGTTCTTCTAATTTTTTTTATTAATGTGTATGCATGTGTGCGCGCGCGCCTGTGGGAAGAACCATAGGACTTGTCTACGAACGTACGTACTTGTCGTTGCTTCTGTAGTTCACTGTTGTCTATATTGATCCCTGTTCCTATATATGTAGATTGCACACACACACACACATATATATATATATATATATATGAAGTTTTTTACGGTCCTTAAGAAGGTACTAGGAAGTACCATAATTTCTAGTGTTAATTTATGGTACCTCCTGGTACCTTAACACTAAGGAGGTACCGGGAGAACCGTAAAAAAGCTATATATATATATATATATATATATATAGTCGCGATATATATATCCACCTACCCACTATGCATATATACCTTGGGAGAATGTCACGATGAACGAGAGACGTACAGGTCCGTTTGAAACATAAAAAAACAATCGTCCGATTCGGAATTGAACCTTTTTATAAAATTTTTTAGCAAAGTTCTAAAAGAGTTTCTGCGTTTCAGATTAACAGGCCCACAATACATATATGAGAGATGATGTTTCGTTGCTAAATCTGCCAAACATTGCCAAACTTTCTTAATTTGATAGCCGTTTAGGGCCTATCTGGCAACAAATATTTTTATAGTTTAGAGACAAAACCATGATTTCTGAAAATACTAAGTTTTCAAAACCATAGGATGTTTGGATGACCAAAAATATCCCATTCTAAAACCATGGTTTAATAGAAACCACTGTATTTTTGGAGTATTAGAAACTCAATTGCTAACTAAAGTTTTCATGGTCTGACTCTCACTAGCTCTCGTGTTTGGTCAAGTTTGACTCTCACTAGCCCTTGTGTTTGGTCAACTCCTAGCTATAGTTTAATGGGGTTTGGTGCAATTATGGTTTTCATATGTACACAACTGTAAACTCTATGTATTATAAAATCATGGTTTCTCAAAACTATGTTTCCAAACATGCCCTTAGTTTTTTTGTCAGGGTATTTGAGACATGAGGTTTGCCTGTCATTTGACTCATGCCTGCCTTTACAAAAAGTAGTTTGCCATAATTAGTGTGGCACAATGTGAGGCTAAAGCCCCAAAAGATCAACCGATTCTTGAAAGTAAAAAACAGCAAATTAAGTCTGGCAAACGTGATTCTTTGAATAAACAGCTTGAACGCCTGCAGACATCTCCTTGCAAACTGCTCATTTAACATAATTTGTACTAGCGGTTCAGATTAGTTCAGTAGATTTTGACCCGGTGGAGCCAAACAGGCCCAGTTTTCTAGCTATAAAACATCCCATATAGTATATCGATCCTAGTAGTGTAGCAACTTAATTAATATGTTAACTTGTAACATTAAAACAGAAAAGCAATGTCTTAGGACACTCCTAGTACTGTAACGACGTAAGTTGTTTCGATATATATAGTTGCTAACATGGATCATTAAGATGGAGGGGTAATAAAATGGACGGAGAGAGCATGACCTTTTCGAAAGAAAAGAAATATGGAAAAAAAAATGAACTGCTAGCTAGATAAAATGCAATGAGATGTTTGTACCTATGGCTGCTTCTATACGATGTTTCCTACATATTTAGAAATGACTCGTAGAAACTTCACGAGTACTACCCTCGTATGCAGAGGAAGGGAATTACATATAATATAGATCAAAAACCGCATGTATGCAAAGCCTCTTTAAGATCGATTTGAAGCTGTCCCAGCCTCCCCCCTGCACGAAAGGGACGGGAGCATGGAGAAAAATTAAGAATCTCCATTTAACAGCATGGCTGCTCGATCGCTTTCCCTTTCCAATTAGCATTTGAGACGGCCAGCTGCCTGAATCTGAATCTGAATCTGAATGTGAATGTGATGTATATATGTGTGTGTACGTGTGTGTGTTGCATGGCATTGGGTTGTAGCTGCTGCATGCTGAAAGGAAGAGGCATGCAGCCAGTACACACAGTAGTACTGCTCTAAGCAAAAGTGGTTGCCTGGGTTGTAGCTGCTGCCCATCTGCCAACATTACCTTAATCAAAGCTGCCTGCATGGATCCCTAGTTCCATTCCATTATTATTCTATACCGATCTAGGACTCTTTGCGACAAACCTGACACTTGACTGCGTGGCCACATTTGTAGGAGCAGGGCATGTGGATGTGCATGGTTGCCCTTCCAACACAGCATATCCTAGTTTTAGAGCATCCACACCCCCATACATTGTAAAATAGCGTTGAAATAGTGTTTTAAAGATAGAGTTTCTGGTGTGGGGAAGAAATCTTTTAGAGTATAGTGTAAAGTGTGGAGGAATTTTAGTGTGAAAGAGAGAGAAAACAAAGTAGAAGAGAGAGAAAATAGAGATAGAGTAATTGGTTCCACACCAGAAACTCTATCCCTATTTTCTCTCTCCATTACTCTAAAATTCTTTCACACTTTACACTACACCATAAAAGATTTCTTTTCTCCACCAGAAACTCTATCTCTAAAACTCTATTTCTATACTACTATAGGGTTTCTGCTACGGATGCTCTTAGCCCCCTTCTCTTCAGCTTATCTTCTTATCTTCGAATCGAAAAATCAAATGGTATGGTTTTTGCAGTTCGATTTTTCTATCTCGAAACCAAATCTCAGAGCTCTGAGAAAAAGTCAAATAAAGCTCACTGGATTGTTCAAGCTATCTTGGAAAGTTTTCGAAGTTCAGCTTTTAAGCAATAATAAGATAAGTAAATAAGATAAGCTGAAGAGAAGGGTCTTAGTTAACAGTTCGTTAGTGTATTTTTCACATGAATATATATATATATATCCATGTGTGATATTAGGATGAAATCTTTAATGTTTTGTGAAGTTCACACTCGCGCGCGTATCGTCACATCAAATTAGTATATGGGGCGCATCCAAATTATCTTGTGTTTTCGGGACATGTGAACAATTGCGCCTTCATTTCACGTACATAAGATAATAATCCACTAAAGGGACGAAAGGTAATCTGAATGATATATAGAACATACTTACGAATCGGAATTAATGAGCACTACTAGAAAAACGAGCATCACAAGCGGTATATCACAAGCGGTTCGATGCGCACCGCTTCTAATAGTTGCAGTACAAGCGGTTCAATAGCCCAAGCCAGGAAGCCCCCTTTAGAAGGGGTTCAAGCCCCCTCTAGAAGCGGTTCGTAATACGAACCCCTTCTAAATTACGAACCGCTTCTAGAGGGGGCTTTAGAAGGGGTTCGTATTACGAACCGCTGCTAGATGTCTATTTTTCGAATTGTTAAAAGGAAAGCTTGCTTTATCTCATCAGAGAGCACGCGTGGGTAGGTTGGCTAGCTGGGTAAGGCGTGGGTCACGAGGAGGGGTGAGGTCCTGAGTTCAAATCCCACATATCCCAATATTCTTTATCCTTATTCTTTACCTTTTTAGACACCGCTTCTAGTGCTCCCGCGAGCATTAGTCTCGGTTGCTTAGAACCGGTTATATAATCGTTTGTGAAAGCGGTTACGAACCGGTTGTATAGCACAGTTCCCTGGTAGTGGAGATATGTATCCACCGTGTTTATAACCTACTAGCTTTGCTCTGTATGCCTTCTTACATTCTTAAATTACATATTTAGAGAATAGGGCCTCTAAGGCTGCTCTAAGCACTCTCCTGTTTTTTTAAATAGAACCTTGTTCCGGCCTCTACGTCTCACGACGTATATAGCACACCACGTCCATCCTGTAAAATCGAACATGGGTGGGTGGAAATGAACAACTCCACTCCCACCATTGGGCTACAAGCCCATTTGCCCATTTAGGTGGCTAGAGATAATCTCTAAGTATTGTGTAGTGTCTGAGGTCTACCTTAAGGGTATCTGTCAGGGATTAGATAAAATACCCTGATGGTTAGGCCCCATACACGACTTACCCCTAGAGTGTGTACCCTGGAGGATAAGATGAATATGGTAAGCTCGGACTGATACCTCGGTGATTGGTGCTTGACAGTAGGTCTCTTTGCTTATAGGCCGTTATATGTGTCATCATGGACACTAAAGAGATACATCATGATGATCGGCCCGATACTCCCGCCGTCTTGAGAATTCTCTCATATCCAAAGTCCGAAGCCTTCTGAATATGGATGTTTCTTGGGACGCAAGTTAGCTTGTTTATAGAATATATATGTAAATCTAGTAAGATTCTAGGTTATTTGGATAGGTTTTTCAGATCGTGTAGGACTCGGACTACGCGTACCTTGTACTATATATACCTCTATGGGAGGGGGAGGGCATCGATAGACTTCAAGATCCAATCTCGTCGTAATAATACAAACGCACACGTGCAACTAGAGTAGGATTATTATCTTTTTTCGAGAGGTTTGAATCAAAATAAATCTCTATGTCTCATCTACTCTTCATCTCGGTGAATCCGTGCATCTACGACGAAAACCCTTGGGTAGGAAGGGGTTGTTTGGTTCCTCAATCAACAAATAAGCTTGGCAGGGAACCTGTTTTTCAATCATCAACAATATCCTTAATGGGGCCTCTAAGGCTGCTTCTAACCACTCTATCTTCTACTTAGAGGCAACCTCTAACCATCGCACAATCTCTAAGATCTGTCTCTAAGCTAGAGGCAACCTCTATGCTTAGGAGGGTAACATCAATGCACAAATTATCTTAGTTGTAGATCCCGCCTTAGAGCAAGGCTAATAATATAGCCCACCGCCGGCTATATGTGGTTGCCATATCATATACAGCCGTCTAAAAGCCCACCCATATAATAAGTTAGCTGTAGAAACAATCTACACATTAATAAATGGCCTACCCTTCCATCCTCTCATTTCCTTTAGAATCTGTGTTATAGCCAGCTTAGAGCTGGCTATTGAACAATAGCCCGCTTCTTCTCTCTCTTCTCTTCTCTTCTCTTCTCTCTCTTCCAACAAAGCAAAAATGTGACGTGGCAACTCTTATAGCCCGCTTACATCACCTTATTATACTTGCTCTTAGAGGCGGATGCACACCCCTACACCATAGAAAAGACCTTTAAGCCTTAGACCCTGTTCTCGTTAGCTTATCTTATCTAACTTATTTGTCTTATTTGACTTTTCTTCTAACTTTAAGAGCTTTCCGCTTCGTTCGACTTGTGTTTTAAAGGTTTTTGAAAGAAAAAAAAAGATTAGAAAAAATAAATTATTTTTATTTTAAACGAAAATAAGCTCTAACCCCAAATAAGACAAATAAAACCTTATAAGCTGACAAGAACAGGACCATTAAGGTGGAGTCTTGTATATTATATCTAACTATTGTGGATGCCCTGACGTGTTGCCACTTGCCCTACAATGATAGTACTGCTACGGAGCATCGATCCCACGGAGAATCTTCAGAGTTTAGGCCGAGCTCCTAACCTTGTAAAGCACTCATCGTTCCTCTTAGACCTCCCTATGTAATCATGTGCCAAAGAATATCTGTCTTAGGATGTTTCCCTCTGCAGATGCAAGCAATTGAGAAAAGCCAGCTCGGTTGATCAGTTCAGACTTTTTTTTATTATTTTTGAAAGAAAAGAAGACGGAGAAAGTAAAAATGTTAGGCCATGCTCAGCTTTTCTTTTTGACAAAACAGGGAGGAAAGAAAAACGGCAAAATAGGCACTTTTTTATAACATCACTGAAGCCTTTATTTTTTCTCCCTCCTTCCCATGAAAAAAGGGTTCTCCATTGCAAGCGCATCATACCATATATGCACACATATTGCAGCCAATGTTTCATCAAAAGAAGATTCCAGCCATAGTTTCCCTTGATGTGGAGCTGAGCTTCTTCCTCACCAAGTGCAAAAGTCCAAGGATGGGGCCAGAGTCCAGTGTGGCTGCCAAGAAGTAGCCAAGCATGCTGAAAGGAGGTGCTGAAACAGTGCTGATACCTCCCAATTAGCAACAGCCTTTCCTCTCTCTCTCTCTGGCCCCTTCTTCCCTACATCATTCATGAGAACATCCTATTGACCGGCATCTCTCTTTTTTGTCTGCAGCTGTTGACTACCCCCAATTCAAAAGAAACAATCTATACTATCTATCAGTATCATATCACCACCCAAGGATCAATGCAAGATGAGATGCAGCACACCTCTCTCTCTCTCTCTCTCATAGGAGGATTTGACATTTCCCCACTGTGCATTTCCTCTCTCTACAACACCAACCCTCTATAATAACAATGTATATATGTACCGCATGCACTGTACCAGTAGGCCAGGGCTTGGTGTACATGTAGATAAACGCCAAGAACCCTCTTCTGTTTGCAAGAAGCTATATATATATATATGTGGCAATGTATTGGCGATGCCAGCATTCCATTGGTTAATTGCACCACACATTTATTCTTTGGTTTTTCTACATTGATTGTGCTCCATATACATGAGAACGACTAGAGTTAATTTGTAATGAAGTAATTCCAAGATACTAGCTAGTAGCATTGTACTACACATCACAATGCCTTTACACATGTTTGCTGTTCTTAACTGCAATATATAGATTCAATTGTAGTGTATATAAGAAAGTCAAGGTCTAGCTAGAAACAGATACCGTTATAACTATTTATGGAGATCTTACACTATAAATATATGCATGCCAATTACTACATATAAAAAACCAGCACATATTTCTACCGAGACACCAATTAAGAGGGTGTCCTCTTCGGCTTATCTCATTTCTTCATCTTCTTATTTACTTATAAATTGAATTTTGAGAGTTTCCCGATATAGCTTGGAAAGTCCGATGCGCCTTATTTGATTTTCATTTCTAAGAGCTCTAAGATGTAGTTTTGAGATAGAAAAAAGGGATTGTAAAAGACAAAAGTTTCACTTTTCGATTTGAAGATAAGAAGATAAAGCCGAAGAGCCCCTAGATCTTTATTATGTGCAAGTGAAAATCATAGCCGTTGAGATACATCGAGATCCCCATATAATTTGAACCGTTTTGTACGTATGTGCAGGTAAATATAAGTAGGCAGGGGATCTCATGGTGCCAATGCAGCAGACGACACAAGTGGAATGGTGTACGTATATTACTGTATTGAACTGGCCTCTTGTATTTATACCAATACAAAGCATGAGCTTGTTGCATATGGGCTTCTCCTTGCACATTTTCCATGAGAGATCAACGTCAAGGAATAGTTTTAACCACACTATATATGCATGTATGCCATATACTCACTCCTGTGCAGCTCTTTCTCACTCCTTCCTCTTCTCTTCCCTGAATTATTATTTTCTTCAGGCTCTTCAGTGTATAGCAGTAGACTGGTACCAGTGTGCAGATGCAGATGCTAGAGAAGTATGCAGACTCAAGTAGAGGCTCTCTTCTCTTTTCTCTCTCTCTTTTTTTAAAAAAGAAGATAGTAGCTAGAGCAGGATTAGTTGGCACTGCATTGCATTGAGGAGGCCCTGCACAGAGCTACAAGTAAGGCACTGTTGTGAAGTGACTGGTTGTGCAGTGGAGTGTATGTGCAATGCAATGCCTCTGCTAGGCCAGGACACCTAGTACAATAAAAGTATCCTCTACTACATACCTACACCCATACATACTACCACACAGCAATGGTACTATACACACCCCAGCAGCAACATGCTCATGCAAAATTTCTCTCTCCTTTAGAGAGAGAGAGTCTTTGCTGCTGGCTAGCTACACAGATCCCAAGCCGAGGGATGTGGGAAGAGAATGTTATCCGGCCAAGCATTTCTCTCTCTTCTCTCATGTACACACTCCCTCTCTCTCTCTTCTCTCACTCTGTTTTTCCATTTTTTTTTTCTTGAGTGTTGTTTGTAAATGTGTGTAGGGGTCAAGAGCAAGAGGCAAGAGGCTCATTCCTTTTGCTTACTTTAAAGCCACACTCCAACGCAGGCAGAAGCAAACTTGCTCACTTCTCCTTGCTCTTCCTCCGATCCACTCTTCTTCTCCACTGCAACTCTCATTCTCATCTCAACCCTCCTAGCTCTCATCGCGCGCGGCAATGGCGGGTGGCATCATTGCGACGCGTGCTCCTCGATGATTAATCTGCTCCGGTAGCCACCATTGCTGCTATCTCCGTCTCTTTCTCCGATCTTGTTCTCTTCTCTAGCTAGCTTCACACGATGACCAACAATGGCAATGGCAATGGCGGCACCAACGCCGCGGCGAGTGGCTGGCTAGGCTTCTCGCTCTCGCCTCACATGGCCTCCTCCATGGACGACCACCACCACGTGCAGCAGCAGCACCATCACCACGGCCTCTTCTTCCCTACTGTGACCACTGCCGCCGCAGCCTACGGCCTCGGCGGCGACGTCGTGGCCGCCTCCAATGGGTACTACTCGCAGCTCGCGTCCATGCCGCTCAAGTCCGACGGCTCTCTCTGCATCATGGAGGCTCTCAGGAGAACCGATCAAGATCACCACGGTATGAACCGCGTAAATGTTTATCAGATCAATGCATGCTTCGTCGATTCATTTCTTGGTTTCTTGGATCAAAGATTCATGGCGTGTGCGATCGATCGATCGATCAGGGCCGAAGCTGGAGGACTTTCTGGGCGCGGGGCAGCCGGCGATGGCGCTGAGCCTGGATAACACCTCCACTTTCTACTACGGCGGCGGCGGCGGCGCCGGGGGGCACCACGGGCAGAGCCACGGCGGGCACCACGGGTTCCTGCAGGCGTGCGACGTGTACGGCGGGCCCTCGGCGCCGTCGCTGGTAGCCGACGAGGACGCCGCGGCGGCGGCGGCCACGGCGATGGCTAGCTGGGTAGCCGCGCGCAACGCCACCGCCTACGCCTCAGCCGACGCCAGCGCGTCGGAGAACGGCGGTGGCAGCGCCATCCTGCCGCCGTCCGGCGCGGGGCATCACCACCAGCTGCACCACCCGCTGGCCCTGTCCATGAGCTCCGGGTCGCTGTCGAGCTGCGTGACCGCGGGCGAGTACGGCATCCTGCCGGCGGCGGACGGCGGGCGGAAGCGCGGCGGCGCGGCGGGGCAGAAGCAGCCGGTGCACCACCGCAAGTCCATCGACACCTTCGGGCAGAGGACGTCGCAGTACAGAGGCGTCACCAGGTACTCCATTAATACACTAAACCCATGCACTTAACCACTAATTAATTAGAAGCCAAATGCGCAAGCACGCGATTAATTAGCGTGATAAGCATGCTTGTTAATTACAATTAAGCAGGCATAGGTGGACGGGGCGGTATGAAGCGCACCTCTGGGACAACAGCTGCAAGAAGGAAGGCCAGACCAGGAAAGGGAGGCAAGGTGAGCACCACTCATCTTAACCTAATAGCCAGTCACTAACAACATGTAAGAGTGTCATTAGTGGCTAATTAACCTGGTCTTAATCTCTTACGTGCGTCGTGATGAACCCCGGCACGCATGGACGAATCTCTCTGCCTGCGCAGTCTATCTTGGTAAGCATGCTTCCACAGCCGTACTACTACTACACACTACTAGTACCTTATAGTACTATTTGTGCTCCAACATGCATGGTTAAAATGTTGGCGGTAAAGTAAAAAAAATGAAGAGTTTTTTACTTGGCTGACGTGGCATCAGGTGGGTATGACATGGAGGAGAAGGCGGCGAGAGCGTATGACCTGGCTGCGCTCAAGTACTGGGGCCCCTCCACGCACATCAACTTCCCCGTACGTAATCACCTAATTAGCTCGCACTCTTCTTAATCAACTTGTGCTTAATTACCTTGACAGCCATGGGTTGTAACTCGCGTAATGACGGCCTGATGATGCTGTGCAGCTTGAGGACTACCAGGAGGAGCTGGAGGAGATGAAGAACATGAGCAGGCAGGAGTACGTGGCTCACCTGAGAAGGTAATTAACTAATCACTCCGCTCTTAATCACCACCTTGACATACGACTAATGCCGATTAAGAATTGGAATTGGTTGGTTGCAGGAAGAGCAGCGGCTTCTCACGGGGCGCTTCGATGTACCGGGGAGTGACAAGGTGTGGTCGCGTTGACTTCACACTAGCTGGTGTCCTTGCCAATATATATTGTTGTTCATGCATGCATGTATGCTAGTACTAGTACTAGTATACTACTAGTACATTTATACGCCTGCATGCACATTAACTTACTGCTGAGAGGCAGCTGGGGGAGTGGAGTAAATGGAGTTATGTAGTGTGCTTACAGTGGTCGGGCGCGTGCACTGTGCAGGCACCACCAGCACGGGCGCTGGCAGGCGCGCATCGGCCGCGTCTCCGGCAACAAGGACCTCTACCTCGGCACATTCAGTACGTAATCTCTCTCTCTATCTCTAGTCTCTCTCTCTCTCTCTCACTAATCTCTCTCTCTATCTATAGTCTCTCTCTCTAGTCTCTCTAGTCTCTGCATCCATCGCCTGCAATGTCGCGATGATCTGCATGCTCATGCACTGCGTTGCTTGCGGTGCGTGCGGCCATGCATGATGATGATGCGACCTGCGAGGATGGAGGAGGAGCCAGATTAGCGCCATGGATGGTGGATCAGGAGGAGATGCTGCCATGGCCGGAGGGCACAGCGTCGCAGTGATCATGCGTGTCCCCCTGACAAAGAATGTTTTCCTTGCCTTCTTTTCCCTCTCTAGGGCTCTCTCTCTCTCATCCTCTCTCTCACTTTTGCATAAGGCTGGCTTTCTAGTTTTTACACTGTCGACAGTCGCACGCGCTAGCTCTCGCTTTTGCGTCTTTCTTTGACCATGCATGGCTGCCGGATCCCGTTGCCGTCTTCGTTTTGGTTCTTCAATCCGTTCGCGCGCTTCACGTCGAAGCATGCATGCATGCGCATGCGTCGTTGATGCGTGCTTACGTGGTGATGTGTGTGTGTGTGTGTGTGCAGGCACGCAGGAGGAGGCGGCGGAGGCGTACGACATCGCGGCCATCAAGTTCCGCGGCCTCAACGCCGTCACCAACTTCGACATCACGCGCTACGACGTCGACAAGATCATGGCCAGCAACACGCTGCTTCCGGGCGAGCTGGCCAGGCGTAACAAGGACGGCGCCACGGAGGACGCCGTGCCCGTGCCCGTGGCCGACACCGCCGCGGCCGCCAACGCCGTCGACGGCTGGAAGGTGGCGGCAGCCGCGGCGTTGGCCGCCGCGCCGAGGCCCCTCGACGAGCAGTGCGCCGGCGAGCACAACCACGCCCACCACGACGTGCTCTCCGGCGAGGCCTTCTCCGTGCTGCACGACCTGGTCACCGTCGACGCGGTGGGCGCGGGCCATCACCAGGGCGGCGGCGCCGGCGGGCACATGTCGGTGTCGGGCGCGTCCTCGCTGGTGACGAGCCTGAGCAACTCGCGCGAAGGGAGCCCGGACCGGGGCGGCGGCCTGTCCATGCTCTTCGCGAAGCCGCCGCCGGCGGCGGCGCCGTCGTCGAAGCTGATGAGCCCGCTGCCGCTGGGCCCCTGGGCGTCGGCGAGGCCGGCCGCCGTGTCCATCGCGCACATGCCCATGTTCGCCGCATGGAGCGACGCCTGATCGATCGATTGTTCCGACCACGCATGCGTGCACGTACCTCCCGATCGATTACCAAGCCTGCGTTCTTGGTGCATGCACGCGTACGCAGCTATTAGTAGGTGATAGCTAGATAGCTAGGCAACACTTGTGGCTCTTCGATCACCTGGTTAATTTAGGGTTCTTGGTTGCTCATCAACGTACGTGATTAAGGACTAATTAGCTGGAGAGTTCATGGTGTAGTAGGTAGCTAGTGGGAGATTAAGATCGAGGGGATGCACGCCGTGGCCTCTCTTGTTTCCTTCTTCTCCGGCGACGATGCGATGCGCCCGTCAAGCTTGCTCGCGTCAGGTCGTCGGAGCCGGAGGAGAAGGGGTTTTGTAAAACGAGGCCGGAGGTGCATCTCCTCCAAATTCCGAAAGCAATGTTATAGCCTCACTAATTGGAGCTGGATGTTTTCACTAATCCGAATTGCTAGAAATCAATCGAATGATCTTTCTCGTGGAAATCTAAGAGTCACTTGGAGCATGCCAGTGAACTTGGGACTGATTTGGTGTTGAAATGTTTCTGATAGGCTGGGCCTGATCCTTGACCAGGAGAAGAAACAAAATGAGCTCTTCTTTCTCCCTGGCCGAGTACTATGGATGCAGTCCAGGAAAGTGGCTCATTTCACAACTGCTATTTGTTGCACTATGTTGAAACGTTCATGTTCATATCCAGAGCTCAAGCTAGAGCACGTGGGAAACGGGGAAAGTATATATCACGTGGCTCTTTGGTTGCTGGCTCGGCTGAGTCGTGAGCCAGGCTAAGTGCATACGAGTGTTGGTGTTTGGTTTCCTATATCGTGTGAGCCTAGCCAGATCCTTTGCATGTTTGGTCGAACATTGTGGAGGTGTCTCCCTCCATGGCCGCGGTCTGGACATGACACTAGCACCACAGCCCATTGACCGGTTAAAAGCGCTCCGTTTTTCCATCTTTCTTTTGAAGAAAATGTTTTGTTTTGCTTCCTGAACTATGTTTGACCTGAACTCTAAAACCATATTAACTTGGTCCTGCAAATGTCAAACTGAGCACCAAGTCAACTATGGTTTTGACTGGTCAGATGTGGTTTGACCAAAGTGTTATATGTATATCTACATAAAAATATTTTATGAAATCCAAATCTATACTAATATGAAAAGCATCGGTTTGATAGGAATTGTCGATGATTGGAAAATCAATTCTCTGTCGAGTTTACTTGTTGATTGAGGGACCAAAAACCTCTTCCCGTCGAAGGGTTTTCGTTGTACATAGATGCACGGATTCACCAAGATGGAAAGTAAATCAAATACAGATGTTTATCCTGCTTCAGGTCTCTCGGAAGGAGATAATAACCTTACTCCAGTCGCACGTGTGCATTTGTATTATTGTGATAAGGTTATGGGATACGGGAATACCCCTTCCATGAGGAAGGTATTTATAGTACAAGATATACACAGTCCTAGTCCTATATGATTTAGAAAACCTATTCGAATAAGCTAGAATCCTACTAGATTTACAAGTATATCCTAAAAGAAGCTAACTTGCCCCCAAGAACATCCATATTTGGAAGGCTTTGGAGTCTGGACGTAGTAGAATTCCTGAGACTGCGGGAGCATTTTGCAAAAGAATGTCCTTCAGAAGTCAAGAACAAAAAAGAAGAGGAGACACTACAACAGAACTACCCTTTGTAACCGCCTCATCTGTGCCGGTTCAAAGAAAATCGGCAGTGATTAGTTATCACTGCCGGTTTGCAAACTCGGGTAGCAAAAATCGAGCATCGGCGCGGCTAGGCGCGAAACCGGCGGTGATAGTTTCACTGCTGGTTCTTATTACAAACCGCATCGATGTTAAGTATCGATGCGGTTTTAATGCACTAAAATGGACCGGCGGTGAAATCTATTATCACTTGCCGGTTTATACACTCTCCCGCCCACAAAGCTAGAACCGGCGGTGATAGTTATTATCGCCGGTTTTGTTACATTTCCACCAAACCGGGAACCGGCGTGATAGGTAGTACCGCCGCTTTTTGTTAAAAACCGCATGATGTATCCTCTATAAATATGCTAAGGTGCAAATTTGTCTCCAGATCGATGTGGGCTACTGGTGAAGGCACATTGCATTTGTGAGGCGATTTGAGCTCCAAATTTTGAAGGCTAAGCGTGGAGATTCCAAATCAAAGCAATTGTGTTAGTTTTTGTTGCGTGGAGGCTCCAAATCCAAACAATTGTGGTCGTTTTCATCGCGTGGAGGCTCCAAACCCAAGTACAATTATTTGATTTAGTATATTCCAAATAGTTTAGTTTGTTTTTATAATTTGAAGTAATTTAGTTGATGTATATATAAGTACATTTATTTGATTTAGTATATATCAAATAATTTAGTTGGTTTTTATAATTTCAAGTAATTTAGTTGAAGTATAAGTACATTTATTTGATTTAGTATATTTCAAATAATTTAGTTGGTTTCTATAATTATAAGTAATTTAGTTGACATATATATAAGTACATTTATTTGATTTAGTATATATGAAATAATTTAGTTGGTTTTATAATTTCAAGTAATTTAGTTGAAGTATAAGTACATTTATTTGATTTAGTATATTTCAAATAATTTAGTTGGTTTCTATAATTATAAGTAATTTAGTTGATGTATATATAAGTACATTTATTTGATTTAGTATATATCAAATAATTTAGTTGGTTTTATAATTTCAAATAATTTAGATGAAGTATAAGTTCATTTATTTGATTTAGTATATTTCAAATAATTTAGTTGGTTTTATAATTTCAAGTAATTTAGTTGAAGTATAAGTACATTTATTTGATTTAGTATATTTGAAATAATTTAGTCGGTTTCTATAATTATAAGTAATTTAGTTGATGTATATATAAGTACATTTATTTGATTTAGTGTATTTCAAATAATTTAGTTGGTTTTTATAATTTAGTTCTGAGATGACCGAGTTAAATAGAGATACCGTTTGCTGTGAATTTTTAGTTCGTAATAAAAACCTCCTTAATTAACAAGTATATTTTGATTATGTATATATATATTGTTACAAATGATAAATATATTCATAGGTATAACATTATTAAACTTTTGTTCTTTATTGTAGATGGACAGGAGATGGATGTATGATGCGCACTCGTCAGTGGCAGGAATTCTTCAACGGCGTGGACTTGTTTTCGAGGGTCATAAGGCGTACAAGTCAAATACCGGTTGGAGTATATATGTTGTCCATGTGTGGATTGCAAGAACGAGAAGCAGTTTTGTAGCGTAGAGCAAATTCGTCCACACTTGCTTCAAAGGGGTTTCAAAGATCGGTATACATGTTGGAGCAAGCATGGTGAAGAAGTTGACACTGAACATCAGGACTCACAACACACTGCCGATCACGCCGGTGGAAGCGAGATGCAGACTGACGACGTTAACGATGTGGTTGTCGACGATCCCAATGATGACCTAGATCAGATGCTGCGTGATGGGGAAGCGCAATTCACCACTGAAAGACAGTTTCAGAAGTTCGAACGTATGGTACATGACTCGAAAACAACATTGTTGAAAGTGCATCTAGGCACTTAACTAATTTTGGTGATTAATGAACAATGTGTGTATGGACTAATGTAGTTTTAGTCAGAAATACCTCAGCTCTAAGGTAAAAATAAAAGGAGGACAAAGATTGATGATGGCTCTATGACCCAAGCGAAGAGATGATCAAGATTTTCTAGATCGTAGGTTTTTTATAATTTATTTGAGTCCTAAGGATGACCGTACTATCAAGGGGGAGCGACGAAATGAGGGTAATTAGAAGAAATAGTGCTCAAAGTGTGAATTATAGTGCGTAAGTGAACACTCTCATCCATAGCTTTTTTTTTAGCTGCTCTACCTAATTTAGTATCGGACTGTCCGATCATTTTCTATCGGACTGTCCGATACCCCTTCGGACATTGTCCGACTTTTCGATCCATGGGTCTTTCGTCCAAGAAGAAGATCTTCTATCGGACTGTCCGATAGTTGACTATCGGACTGTCCGATACTCCTCGGACAGACAGTCTTGAATTGTCCGATTTTTCGATCTCTAGGCGTTTCTGTCTAGCAGTGCCAAATTCTATCGGACTGTCCGATAGTTGACTATCGGACTGTCCGATACATCTCGGACAGATACCTTCGGACTGTCCGATTTTTGCGACCTTGGCGTTCTCTGTCCAGAGTGCTGAATTCCATCGGACTGTCCGATAGTTTACTATCGGACTGTCCGATACTTCTCGGACAGTGATCCAAGTTTGTCCGATTTCCACGACTTTGGTCTTTTCTGTTTCTTGCTGAACATTTCTATCGGACTGTCCGATCCTCGACTATCGGACTGTCCGATATTACACAGAATTGACTGTAACGGTCAGATTTTGAGGGCTTTGTATTTATACTCACCAACCCGTTCGGACAGAGGTTGGTCACCATTTACACTTGCATTCAAAGCCCTAGCTCTATCTCTTGCTCCCAAGCTCACTCCTCCAACTCTCCCCTTCATTCCTTGATTCAAATCAAGTGTGAGGGTTGAGAGGAAGAAAAGAAGAAGATTCAAGTGCACCGATGTTCTAGGGTTCATCTTTGAGCACTCATTCATCTTCTCCCCACATTTTGCCACTCTTTTCTCTTGGAGTTTGAGGGCTCCTAGATGGTCTAGGAGTTGCCCTTGAGCCACCAAGGTGTGTGGTGGTCGAGGGAAGGATTGTGCAGGCTTGGACTTCGCCTCCGCAAGGGAAGAAGCCGATTAGTGGAACCAAGGGAGCTTTGTGCGAACCTTGGAGAGGATTTGGGTCAAGAGTGACCCAGGCTCAAGTGTGACCGAGCCTCCCTCAACGGAGACGTAGGATTCCCTCAAGAATCCGAACTTCGGGATAAATCAGTTTGCCTCTCTAAACTTGAGCTCTTACAAACTCTAGTTTACATTTTTGTTCGATCTACTTGTACTTTAGGGTTTGTGTTAGATCGTAAGTTTACTTGTGTTCCTCTAGTGTCTTTACTGCTGTTTATTGCAAAGGAACTAACCAATTTGCTCCAGCTAGGTTCTAGATTGGTTTTTGTACTTACAGGTAAAATTAACCATCGGACTGTCCGAGCCTTACCCTCGGACTGTTCGAGCTCCAGCTATCGGACTGTCTGATACTGTTAAAAGTCTTCCGCAGGTTTTATCTCTGATTTTTAAATTACGCCTATTCACCCCCCTCTAGGCGACATATTGATCCTTTCAATTGTATCCGGGATGCAAGAAGGATCACACGAAGCTGCACATCGTGTTGACACTGTTGTAGTTGAAAGCAAGCAACAGTTGGTCAGATAAGAGTTTCGATGAGTTGCTACTTCTCTTGGGTGACGTGCTTAGGAGAAGCGTTATGCTCGATACCACCTACCATGCCAAACAAGTTGTTTGCCCATTGGGATTAGAGGTACAGAAAATTCATGCATGTCCAAATGACTGCATCTTGTATCGCAAAGAGCATGAGGAGTTAGATGCGTGCCCAGTGTGTGGAGATTCACGGTACAAGCGGCGCAATGATGCAGTTGGTGCAAAGCAGAACAAGAAGGGACCACCGGCGAAAATAATTTGGTATTTTCCTATAATCCCAAGGCTGAAGCGATGGTTTGCGAACAAAAAGCACGCCCAATTGATGCGATGGCACGCCGATGAGCGTAAAAATGACGGAATGCTCAGACACCCAGCTGATGGTGCGCAATGGAGAAACATCGACAGAAAATACAAGAAGACATTTGCATATGACCCAAGGAATATAAGGTTTGGGCTGAGTACGGATGGGATGAATCCATTCGGGAATGTCAGCAGTCGTCATAGCACTTGGCCCGTCACACTATGTACGTACAACCTACCACCTTGGTTGTGCATGAAACGAAAGTATATTATGATGCCCTTATTGATCCAAGGGCCGAAGCAACCTGGAAACGATATAGATGTGTATCTGAAACCATTAGTTGAAGACCTAAAAGTGCTGTGGAACGATGGTGTATGGGTATGGGATGAGTTCAAACGAGAGCACTTCACCCTGCGTGCAATGCTTTTTGTAACAATCCAAGACTGGCCTGCCCTAGGCAATCTATCTGGGCAGGTTACAAAAGGCTACAACGGATGCGTGGTGTGTATGGAGGGAACTTTAGGTCGGTATCTAACCAACAGTCGAAAAACGGTATACACACGTCACCGTAGGTGGCAACGCCGGGACCACCCATATCGGAAGGATAAGAAATCTTTTGATGGGACTGTCGAGAATGATGCTACTCCACAAAGTCGCACTGGTAGACAGTTATTCAACCTGGTAAAGGACATCGAATGTATCTTCGGAAAGGGACGGGGCAACAAAACTACCACGAAAGAAGGGTTGTGGAAAAAGAGATCAGTGTTTTGGGAACTCCCGTATTGGAAGGATTTGGATGTTCGCCACGCGCATGACGTCATGCACATAGAGAAGAATGTGTGCGAGAGCATTCTTGAACTCCTAGTAGGCATACCTGGCAAGACTAAAGATACAGTGCAGGCCCGTAAGGACCTCGAAGAAATGGAATTGAGGAAAGAGCTACACATAGTACACCATAATGGAAAAAAACTCCTTCCCCCAGCTTGCTACACACTCAGCAAGAGGGAGAAAATTGACTTGTGCACTTTCTTTCATAGAGTTAAAGTCTCGTCCGGTTACTCTGGCAACATGAAGAGGCTAGTAAGTATAAAAGATTCGAAGATACTTATTGGCATGATGAAGGCCCATGACTGTCATATGATGATGACGCATATGCTCGCAGTTGCACTTAGGGCAATTCTTCCAGAAAAAGTACGAGACACAGTGATAAAGGTGTGTTCTTTCTTTAACGCAATTTCACATAAGGTCATCGATCCGCAGAAACTGGACAAGCTGCAGGAAGATGTGGTCCACACTCTATGCCGGCTTGAGATGCATTTTCTACCAACATTTTTTGATATGATGGTTCACCTTATAGTTCATATCGTCCCCCAGATACGGGTCCTTGGGCCTGTGTTCTTACATCAAATGTACCCTTTCGAGAGGTTCATGGGGGTTCTTAAGAAATATGTTTGTAACCGAAATCGGCCGGAAGGTTGCATGGCAGAGGGATGGACATCTGAGGAGGTCATTGAGTTTTGCATTGACTACATGGATCTAAAGCCGATCGGTGTGCCTGTTTTGCGTCATGAGGGAAGGCTACAGGGAAAAGGTACCATTGGCCAAAAAACACAGCGTACTAATGAAATAGTATCTTTTGTGCAAGCACATTTCGCAGTTCTTCAACAATCAGTGGTGGTTGCTGAGTATTGCGATATGCACATGACAATTCTGCAGACCAATAACCCAAAGAAGTCAGATGAATGGATCGAGAGGAGCACGAAATAAATTCGGTGATCGTTACGCAGACATGTCATGGGCATGCAGACGGTCTCTGCTGAGTTGGAAGTGTTGGCCCGAGGACCGTCCACTACAATCCTCACTTTCCAAGGATACGAGATCAACGGTTACACATTTTACACGAGAACACAAGATGACAAGAGCGCTAATCAAAATAGTGGTGTCCGTACAGATGCATCCAACAACAATGGCTCAATGCAGACATACTATGGGTTCATAGAGGAGATCTGAGAGTTGAACTATGGAGCTTTGAAGGTCACTCTTTTTCGATGCCAATAGGTCCAACTCCATGCGGTGGTGGAAAATGACAAATATGGCATGACTATCGTGGATCTTAAATGTGTTGGATGTAGAGAACAACCATTCGTGCTTGCAAAGGATGTTATGCAAGTATTCTATGTCAGTGACCCGGCCAACAAAGACCGCCACGTGGTTCTCCAAGGAAAAAGAAGAATTGTTGGGGTTGAGAATGTCGTCGACGAGGAAGAGTACAATCAGTACGAAGAGGTAGCTCCGTTCGGAGAGAACGTCGACCTGAGTCTAATGGAAGAGAGTGATGAACCCACTTACATCCGCCGCGATCATAATGAAGGACTAGTAGTTTAATTGTAACTCCGTTGTAAAAAATGTTCAGTAATCTTATATAGTAATTACAATTTTTATCATAAGACCGTAACTCTCAAATTATATTCGTAATTACACATTAAAATCTAGATAAATCATATTTTCACAAAATTTAAGTAATGAAAATTAGCATATCCACTAAATATAAGTTCTCTTTAATGCTTTGTAAGCTAGAAATAAATTTTGGTGTTAATAATATTGATTGACCGTTTATACATTATTTTCGTAACATATTTGTTCGCAAAAATACCAAAAATTCAAGATTGAAAGTATTACTTTTTTTGGCAGCACTAAATTTGTCTAGAATTTTTTGAAATGTTTATATAGGTTAAACAAAAATATAATTTTTCTAAATATGTTTTTCTAATATTAGGCGGAAAAATTATCGATCTTGGTTTTTATTAAACCGCAATGGTGTTTAAGGCGATCTTGGCTTGTGAAAAACCGCATCGATAACTTTTCAAGATGCGGTTTATAAGACAAACCGGCATTGATATCTTTTTGATCGCGGTTTATAACAAAACCGCAGCGATCTGTACAGATTTTAATACCGCCGTGTCCCCAAATTGTCTCCTTGCATTATTGCGCGCACTGTCCCCATCCCCATTGCCGTCTCACGCCGTCCCCATCCCCCCGACCGCCGCCTCCCTCCCAGCCGCCGTCTCCTCCTCCGGCGCCGCCATCCTCCGCCGCGCCGCTTTTCCTCGACCGCCGCCTCTGCCTCTCTCTCCGCCTTCCGCCGCCGCCCTCTCTCCGCCCTACCCCCCGCCGCCCTCACAACGCCTCATCCCCCGCTTTGCCGCCGCCTTGCCTCCGCTGAGCGCCGCCGCCCTCCCTAGCCGCCGTCCTCCGCTGAAGCCGCTGTCCTCCGCTGAAAGTGCCGCTGTCCTCCGCCTCTACCGTCTCCTCCGCTGAAGCGCTGCTCGTCCTCCGAAGCGCCGTCCTCTCTTCCGCACGGTCCCTCTTCCCCGAAGCCTCGGCCCTCTTCCCTGCCGCCTCTTCTTCCCTGCCGCCGTCTCCTCCTCCTTCCTATGCTGGCTGCCACATCCTTCCGCGCTGACTGCAAATTGAAGGTAACAATTGCAATTAGTCTTGACGGTGACTGGAGTTGGGTAAGAATTTGAGATATAGATATATATGTAGTATCAAAATTTTCCTTTTGCAATTAGTCTTGACAGTGACAGAGCATGGGAGATTTATCTTGTTTCTTTTTGATAGATGTACCATAGTGCAAGTGATATCTTGTTTATTTTTGATATATGTTTATTTATCTTGTTAGACGAAGGACACCCTCCGCGACGCCCCTTTATCGTCGGCACCTTGATTTGCGTACCTGTTGGTGAGGTAATTAATTTCGATCCCCACCGCCTATACGTACGGTCATGCCGAGTTGTATTTGTGTGTGTTTTAGTTTTTCGAGGTTTGAATTAGTGATGGAGGGCACTTTACTTTGTAGCGCGTGGGTAACAACCAAACTTACTAAATTATTTGGTGCAGTTGTCACATCAATGGGGTCCGCACAGATGTGTTGTATTTTCAATTGCCCAATGAAATGTGTCACCAACTGCATTTGTTCTCCGCAAGACCCCCCCTCGACAAAGACAAAACAAAGCAAAAAACAAAAAAGAGTCCGGCGGAGGTAGGATTAAAAGTTTAAAAAGAGGGAAAACCATACAAGAAGGGTCAGCGCATGGTGAACAGTTAGAGGTGCAGGTGTCGGAGAATGGCGTCGGGGTGTCGGTGGTTGGTCTGCATGTGTCGGTGACTACGGGGTCTCTTTCTGACTGTGATTCTTCCTCTTCCGACTCATCGGTTGACATTGAGATCGATCTGGATTGACCGCGTGACTCTCTCTTGTCAGACTATGTATGGTTTTAGAAATGTTGTAATATTTTTTATTATTATTGTTGAGAACTATTTGTACTTGTAACATTGTTGGTACTGTTATATTTATCTAAGATTGTGAACTATCCAATTTACATTCATGTATGCATATGGTTTGAACATAGATTGTGAACTATCCAATTTACATTCATGTGTGCATACGGTTTAAACATAGATTGCTCATTTGAATATAATGATTTTAAATATGTTACGTGGCGTGAATTAGTTTGTTAAATATGTAGATACTTTTCTATTTATCAAAGCTATAATGGTATCTCAACAAACCGACGGATCGAATCATGAGGCAACACCAGAAAGGAGTTGTAGTCCCAGTGATTATCTCAACCTGGACCAACATCGTGACGCCGATGAGGTAATTAACACATATAGATACAAATTCAGTTGTATATGTGTTGGCCTAGGGAGATTGAAATTCATTTGTCTTTCCATTTACTTGTCCTAGGATCAATCGATTGAAACGAACGCTGAATCATCTCGACGTGGTCGTGGCCCTAGCAAGATGCCCAAGGGGCGAACGGTTATCACCCAGATGTCGACAATCGGAGAACCTATCTCCCCCGATGCAGTAGTCGGGCCATACAAAACTGCCTATGGGGTGGTCGTTTGGGATCATGTCACAATAAACTATCGAAGATGGAGTGGCCGAAGAGATGAGCAATATGTGGTGCCTAATAAGGTTAAAGACTTCTGTTGGGGCAAGATGAAAGAAAAGTTTGAGTTCCCTGAAGGGACAGAAGGCATAGCGAAGAAACACGCGATGAATATAATGGGCATCGCGTTCAAGAATTGGAAGGGCAAACTGAATAGAGATTTTGTTCAGAAACGGAGGACGCCAGACTTCAATTTATTTCCACAGTTGAAAGATTTTTGGGATGAATTTGTCGAGTTCAAGACGTCTGAGGACGCAATGCAGTTAAGCAAAGCTAATAAGCTTAACGCGGATAAGAATGTTTACCCTCACACACTCGGCTCACGTGGTTACGTCAAAAAAGTAGCCACGTGGGAGAAGAGGAAAGAAGAATTAACAACTAGTGGTGTCACACCTGCGACGGCCGAGTGGGTCCCATGTGCGAAGCATTACCTTTATGGGAGCGGGGCTACACTAGCGGATGATGGATCCTTAAACTTTCGAGGCCCACGGGACCAAGAGGTAACAGAAAAGATTGCGGATGCGCATGCTCAGTCATTCCAAGGCGATTTCAAGGCTAGCAGGGAGAAGGATGAACTTACCCTGGCTCTTGGAAACAAGGAACACCCGGGGCGCGCGCGAGGCGTTGGCTTGGTGCCTTAGGTAGCAGCCTTCCCCCAGGATGCTTCCATCTATCGCAGTCGGAAGAGGAATGCTGAATATCGAGATGCGGCAATGGAGCTAATGAAAGAAGAATTGAGGAGAAGCATACGAGAGGAGATACAACAAGCTCTCAGCCAGTAACGGGCAGCAACACAAGATGTATTCGGCAGCCCTGGGGCTCGACGGAGTAGTTGTGCCTCCGGAGGGCTTGTGGAGGCTGATCCTAACACCCATCACCCTGTGGACGACATCAAGGAACCGACTGCATGCAAGCTGTACGTGCAGACTCTGAACTTTTCAACAATGGTGGCCACCGGGCTAGCTTTTCCGTCAGGGGAAGGTGTTCAGCTGCACAACCGCCCTATACCGGCCAGCTATGGGAAAGTTTGCATTGACAATATACTTTCCAAGAGGTACTGAAGACTTGAGTTGGACTTCCCTGGCGAGGAGGGGAAAAACACTCTAGGAGACAACCTACACGGATTTGTTCCGTGGAGAAAGCGATACATAGTTTTCGGCTCGGACTCAGAAGAAGATGATGATGATGAAGAGCCGCGAAGAGATCCTCCCCCTCATCATGCAGATGAAGCAAGTCCTCCCCCAACACCGGCAACAAGAAGCGCAAGTCCTCCTACAAAAAGCCCTACTCCCCAACCGCTACCAACAAAAAATAAGGCAGCCGTACCTATCAAACGACCTACTCCCAAACGGCCACCTACAAAAAATTCAGCAGCATCATCATCTCACAGATCACAATCTTCACTGAAATCGCAAGCGTTTGATGATTCGCCTACACCCTCAACAAAGGAAAAGGAAATCAGTGGAAGCATAGCATCTTTGTTGACTCGTCCAGGTTAGAGTGCCGAGCAATATGAAGTCCCTGTAAAAGCTCATGAATTCTTTATTTCCATGGCCAGCAGTAAACAAACGGGGTCCTCGGAAAAGCAAAAGTCAGACTACGAGCGTATCTTACAAAAGACTGACATGGTGCAGTTTGGAATTGATAGGTTCCGTGCAGAAGCGGGACTTACGCCGGCTCAACTTGCAGAACTACAATATGGAGATGATCAAAATATTCCGCTCGCACCTCTTAGATGGGGGTTTCAGTTAGGCAAGCCATTGGTCCCCCCAACTTGGCTCCCTGGTCTAACAACTAGACTACGTCAACTACAAGACTGGTACATGGAGTACAGCAACATGGGCTGCAAAATGTTCTCCGCTAATGTCAAAGATGAATATTTGCACAACGGGACTACGATTCGGTGGAACTCGATCAATTGTATCAACTATACCAACAAGACGCCTCGGACGCCAAGATGCTTCGTCTTTGGACTCGTAAGTGTGTTGTGTATAATTCAATTTTGTTCGCCATTATATTGCCGTCATAATTACTTAGCTTTTTTCCATTGTAGAATGGAGGCTCAGAAATGCAAGAGAGAAGGTATTCAAGACATAGGGTTTCTCGATCCCGGGATGGTCAACGAATCGCTCGTCAGGGACAAGTATCAAACAATCGAGGACTATGTATCTCTGACCTTGATCAAGCAAGAACTAAAGAGTTCGATATCTCGCCCTATGCGTTCAAGTATGTGTCATATATCCTTCTTGTTGTATAATTTATTAGGGATAAGATGTTACTGCTATTTCATTCTCCACATGTTCAGCTTTCACTGGATCGTACTTGCCATCGTGCCATTGGATAGCAAGATAGTTGTGCTCGATTTGAAAAGAAAACCTCAAGAAAGTTACCAACCCATCATAAACTTGCTCGACAAGTAAATTCTATCATCTTTCTAAGTTGCTAAAGTCTTTTCCACGTTTCAAGTAATGTCGAATTTAAAAGCGCCATCGATATCCTTAATTACTCACGCACGGGGGCTTTTCATCGATATTGTCAAAAAGTAATCGCCACCGCCCTTATCGAAGAAATTCCCGTCGAATCAACTTTCTGACGCATTAAAACAATATTGTCTCGCAATTCCTACTTAATGAGATATGAAAAAGGTTTATAAATATATATTATTTCTCTTTGTCAGTGTCACAGGCAACCCCCTGGCACCAATCTCTGTGGGTACTATGCGGCAAAGTTCATGCACAACTTCACTGGGGACGTGTTGGGCACAACTAATATTGAGGTCTGCTAAATTTGTCATAAAACACATACAATGTTGCATATATAAATATTCCATGCATGTTACTCAATAAATAACATATGTCTTCGATTCTTTGGATGACAGCGTTTGTAAATATCCACAAGTTTGCTACTGGCTAATGAACTCCTAGCAATTCAAGAACAGCTCGCTGGATTCATCGTTACCGAGATTCTCGATCAAGACGGTGAATTTTACAATCCTGACTGGCGAGTCATGGCTAGGGCGGACAAGGCAAAAACGGACCTAGCTAGTGGGGGGAAAAGGGTTGACCCAGCTAGCGAGAGGAAAAGTAAGGCTGACCTAGCTAGTGGGAGCAAAAGTAAGACTGGCCTAGCTAGGGGGAGCAAAAACAAGTCTCTACGTTGATGCAGTTAGTTGTTTAATTAAAAACTAGCTAGATGTAACCTGTGTGTGCATATGTACATATATATCTTGTTATATTTTATATTAATTGTGATCGTGAATACTTCATTAGTTTAGTAATTAATATACCATAATAATACATGTTCATGAAAAATAGAAACTAATATACCAAATAAAAATATCACCGATGTTTATACAAATCCGAGCACATAAATATTATTTTTAAAAACTTTGGAGATACTATTATCGCGGTTCATTAATACAAAACCGCCATCGATAGGGGTCTGCAATGCTAGAAGGGTGAAGCGCCCTAACTATCATCGCCGGTTTTACCATGCATAAACCGCATCGATGCCCCATCTATCATCGCCGGTTTGTTACCATGCATAAACCGCATCGATTCTAGCATCGTGCGGTTTTAGAACCGGTGGTTATCACTACCGCTTCTGAGTGCGGTTTAGAAAGCGCATCGATGCCGCGATCCGAGCCAAGATCGATGTGGTTATCTGTAGTAGTGAGAAAGCGCTTCTTGGTGAAGTGCATGACGATGAACCTGCACTTCTATGATGAAACATGAAGAGCTCATGCAAGGAAAGTCCGTGTGAATTTCCTTGTTTCTCTATGTGATATCGGTTTTCTATGTGAGAATCAGACTTTGTGAGTCATGAAAATTGATACTCTGTGTGAGTTTCAATTACCTGTGTGGAAGCTCTGTGTGAGCATCAACCATGTCACTGTGTGTGACAAGTGGAGATCAAGCAGAAGAAAGCGTCGTTTACAAAGAAGACTGTCGCTATGTGTGGCCAAAAGCTATAGCTGATCCATTTGGGGTGTCCGACTACTTCGAGTTAAGAGTGTCAAGATTAAGGGAGAGATTGTTGGATTTAATCTTAACTCTAGTTGAAAACAGAAGTAGTCAAGTAGTAGTAGTTGCATGCATCGGCAGTAGCTAGCAAGAGGAGAAAACCAAATTGGCTACCTAGATGCATGCAAGTATTAGTACTAGAAAGTTGTAGCTAGTTGTTAGGGCATCTCCAATGGTAGAGTCAGCTTGCTGGCTATAAGTTTATCCATATTATATATAGCTAGCTTGTAGACAATCTTTCTAATGGGTTAGCTATAGCATATCCTTAAATATTAAATTTGGGCCTACTTGTAATATCCTTTATTTGTCTTGGGAAACACTATAGACTGGCTCTTACATAAGAGCCAACTCTTGTTTCTCTCCTTTACTTCTCTTCTTCATATAAGCAAAAAGCTGAGTTGGATTCCTTATAGCCAGCTGATAGATGCCCTTAATTAGCTGGTGCTTACCTAGGACTAAAGAAATGTAAATTGCCTAGATCGGTTTACAAGAGTCGGTTTGTAATCTATAAATAGCCAACCATATACTCCTTTGTGAATACAATGAGATGCATAACAAAAATATAGTGTGTTTTTTTGTGAGATTTGAGTGAGTTTGAGAGCTCCTGGGCCAACAGTTTTAAGAACAGAACTAATGACTGAGGTAGATGGATGTCCAAGACACATATGCCACTGCTCGAACGTGGTTGTAGTTGCTGCAAAAGACATATGGGGTTGATGAATGTTGGAGATGGTTTGATGAGTGTTGGAGACAAGATACAACCCTTCTTCACATCGCCTGTGAAGTAGCACCTTCTTAGCGGTTCGATCCTTAACAAGAAAGTAGTGAGGATGCAATTCAAAGAAGGCATTATTGTCTAAGGAAAATTTGTGCACTGATAGGAGGTGTTTGCTAATCTGTGGGACGTGGAGAACGTTTTGTAATCGAAGGAAACCAGTGTTACCAACAATATGAGATTGACCAACACAAGATATTGACAAACCTGTACCGTTCGCGACCTGGACTTGATCTCCACCATGGCAGCGTTCTTCCATCGTCAATCGATCCAGATCACTCGTCATGTGATCCGTTGCTCCTGTATCAACATGCAGTTAGGGTTGATCTTGTATGTTGTGTTCGCAGTAGCAGCAGTGCGAGGTTCATCCGACTGATAGGAGTGGTTAGAACTATTGTAGCAGCTTAGTGCTTCGTGACCATACTTGCCACATGTTTGAAAAGCCGGTCAGTTTCCACCAGTGGATCCTCCTAAGCCACAGCCGCCATCACTACGGCCACAACCACCATGCCCATGCCTGTTTCCTTGTCCTCTGAAGCTTCCCTGATTGTCTTGACACACAATATTGTTGGCCGAAGATGCAATCCGTGGGGAGTGTTCTGGTTGCTCATGTCTGAGTTCATAGCTAAGTAGATTAGCATACAACTCATTCAGACTCATCGGTTCTGCACGTGTGGTTACAGAAGTGATCAAGGAGTCATAGTCTCCACTGAGACATGAGAGGATATATGACACAACCTCTTCATGCAACAGATGTCCAACATGACACAACCTCTTCTTCATGCAGCAGATGTCCAGCAGATGCGAGTGTGTAGTGTCTTCATCTTGTGGAAATAATCAGACATACTCATGTCCTTCTTCTTCAGGTTGGCAATCTAAAACCTGATCTGCATGGTTCTGCCCCGGTTTTGAGAAGCAAACATGTCCTCAATTGCCTTCCATACCGATGCAGCAGATGTGAGCATTAGAATTTGGCCCAGAATTTCCATCGTGAGTGACGAGAGTAGGGCACTAAGCACCAATTGCTCTTGTTGAAACCAAGTTTTGTAAGCAAGATTAACAACGTGCTGTGCATCGTTCCCTCCTTCCACAGGAGAAGAGATGAACTTCGCCGGCGCCGAGAAGGTCTTGGCTCCGCAGATACGGGATTATCCACGCCTTCCAGAACAGATAGTTATCATGGCTAAGTTTCACTGTGACAATTGGGCCGAACAACGAAGGAGCCAAGCTGCTTGCTGTCGTGGATGATGAAGTTGAGTAATTGGCAGCTAAAGAGGTTTGAGATTGGGTCGACATTGTGGTGGTATGGAGCAGCAAGCTCTGATACCATGAAAAACGATGGAAATAGCCGCAAGTCCCCTCTAGGGATTCCTTCTCATATTTATAGATGAATAACAAATAAAAAAATTATAGCGGGCTCTGATACCATGAAAAATGATGGAAATAGCCGCAAGTCTCCTCTAGGAATTCTTTCTCATATTTACAGATGAATAATAGATACAAAGATTACACCAGGCTCTGATACCATGAAAAACGATGGAAATAGCCACAAGTTCCCTCTAGGGACTCCTCATATTTATAGATAAATAATACATACAAAGATTACAACATATGCACCGATTACATGTTTACAGATATAACAGAAAGGAAGTTTCAAAAATCTCGGCAACGGTTTGATAGCTACAACACGTACGACAATCTTTAGATAACTCTTATATGTTGATGTGTTTAGATAAGTCTTCAGGCTAGATCTCCCTTCTGTTATTCTTCTATCTTGACACTGATCACCATCCACGACCGGTGACACCCTCGCCACTCCTCTTTTGTCCTCTCTCTACCACATCGATTTTGTCCAACCTAACTTCGGCCGCCGACGTCGATCCCCATCCTGCCTCGCTCATCACCCTTCTCCGCTCGTGCGCTTGTCTTGTGCAGGGTCTTACTAATAGGACTTCACTACACGGGACATGTCTTTGTTGAAATAGCTAACTCCACCTGGTTGCAGCAGCACTGCCGCCGCCTCACCACACCTACCACCCATCGTCGGGTCACCGCCTCCCTCTAAGTCTAGGGGCACAGGTGAACTACTCCCCTCTCCAAACTTGAACCCCTGGAGAGAGGTCAGGAGGGAGTGGAGGGGGATAGGGAGGAGAAGGGGAGCGTGAGTAGGAAAAAGCGTGGGATCCGACAGCGGAGTCCTACCCCATTGGTTTTCTATTGAATAATATCTGTTCTGTAGTATTTCACCTTTTTTTTTTTTCCTATTCCACGGGTCGTTCCCTCTCCCTCCCTTCCAGTGGAGTTGCCTGATGAGGACGACGACTACTTCATGTCCCTGATCTTGGATGAGATATATTGCATAGTTGGTATGTGATGTAATTTGAACTTATGCGTAGGATTCTGCTATCTTGTTGTAAGGCGATTTAGGGGTTCACCGGTTATATGTGTGGTTGGGAAAATATGATATCAAGTTATTTTTTGGGTCAAGCTCAGAACCTGAATACCGTTCTGTGGCATTGCACTTGCTGTTACAACGTGGATAGGTCCCATATTCTTCCAAGATGTTGGTTTATCCCAACCTATAGATCTTTCATATTGTTCCGATCTAAAGATGCATATCAAGATATATACGTCTCATAATGGGTGATGTTTGTTTATCCCAACCTGAGGATCTGTCTAACTTGCTGTTCTGATCTAAAGATGTATCAAGAATCAAGATATGTACATATCTAATCTAGGCATTGTCTACCGTAAAATTGCTCAAGACTAACCCTTCAACTGAACTTCTGCACTCGGTTTCTAATTCCTATCACTCGACTAAAGGTACAACAACAATACAACATTGATGATCTATTGCTCCAACATCTCCTGTTTACGTCTATGCTACAGTTTATTTGACATCCTCTCCTATGAGATCGAGGCCTACCAGCAAGAACGACACGCCCTGGAACAGCAGGAAGTAGAAGTGGATCCCTTGTTTTGAGAGCAAGCTACGAGCTGCCGCGGTCAGGAGCAGCAATGAGAGGGCAAGCTCCTTCTTGTATATCCGGTTGTACTTCTTGGCCTCTTTTCTGGAAGCACATTGCTTCGCCATGGATTGCTCCTTCATTGCTGCTGCATCAAGGATTGGTCTTGAGCTGGTCTTTTGTTGTTTCAGCTCCTTGGGCACCAAGGCGATAAGATCACCCTCCGATGACCGGCCTGACTTCTTGGTCACGACCCACTCGTATGCGCTTCCGAGCTGGAACAGGCCAGAGATCATGGCATTGAACTTGGTTACAGACATGGTGTTCTCGAAGAGCAGGTACGGGATGATGAACGGGAAAGATTTTGGTGCAGGGAGGATGTTTAGGAAGGACATCAGGGCAGGGATGTAGCAGACAACCCAGTCAGGAAGCTCAGCTTCAGGCACAAACATTGTCATTGGGAGTATGATGCAGAAGAGCGTGAAGGAGTAGAACGGCAAGATGAGCTTGCGGAGAAGGAAGAAAAGAAAGATCAAGTTGGCTTTCTTCCACAGGGCAATCTGCAACAACAAAATTACACAACATTAGGACAAAGTAAGAACTTGTACTACTTCGTGATCTGTCATAGGACTGAACTATCAAACTGGCAGTAGTTTCATCTAAATTACTGTTAAGAATTAGTTGGCATAGCTTTATGGATACATTAAGGAATTGAAAATGAAAACCTTAAATTACTTGTACAGTCACCTAATCTCATAAGTTTGAACCATACTGTCGATCCACATCATACAGCGGTGCAGCACTACAGATATCTTATAATTTGCTCAATGGCATATTTGATCACAAGGAAAGGGTAACTGCAGTTATGAACTAATTCTAGAACAGGAATAGAGCACTCAGTAATATTCAGTAATACCTTGCACCTAATGATGTCTGGCAAGCATAGCCTGAACAGTTGCATTGGCCCTGAATGCCACCGGTGCTGTTGCTTCCTGTAAGCCTCATATGACTCTGGCAACTCACATTGGCACTGTCCAAAGATGAACTGGACACTTCAGCACAGGGTACTTAAGCTTAAGCAACATGAACTTAGCACAATGTAGCAACCTAATTGACCAGTAATTCGATATGCATAGCACCTCTACGTCGTTCAGGAAGACAAACTTCCAGCCCCTGAGGTGCGCACGGACCGCAATGTCCATGTCCTCCACCGTCGTCCGCTCCATCCACCCTCCTGAGTCCTCCAACGCCTTGATCCTCCACACCCCAGCTGTGCCATTGAACCCAAAGAAGTTGATGAACACGCTGTTCACCTGCTGCTCCACCTCGAAGTGGAAGCACAGGTTGATGTTCTGCAACCGCGTCAATAGGTTCTCATCCTTATTCACAAACGACCATCTCGCCTGCACCAGCCCCAGCTCCTCATTGCCCTACAACCATCCAGTGGAGCTGATCACAGTCAGAATCCTAAAAATCCACACAATTTACATGAAAAAGCATACAATTCACCTCGTTCTACCTTGAAATGCGGCACGGTGCGCTTCAGGAAGTCCGGGTACGGCTGGAAGTCGGCGTCGAAGATGGCGACGTACTCATAGTCCTTGACATAGCTGCAGCTCATGGCCGACTTGAGGTTGCCGGCCTTGTACCCTTCCCTGAGCACGCGGTGGCGGTACACAATACGCGCCCCCTTCTGCTGCCACTTCTCCACTTCCTCCTTGATCAGCGCCTGCGTCGTCGGGTCATCGGAGTCGTCCAGCACCTGCACCAAGAAGCTGGACCTCGGCCAGTCCAGATTGCAGACCGCCGCAATCGACTGCTGATACACCTGAACGGAGCAGAGGACGAACAGCATGATCAAATTTTGGATTCTTTTTGCGGGAAAAAATGAGTCTTTGGGGGCAATGGTGCGCACCTCCTTCTCGTTGCACATCGGTATCTGGACGAGCACCATGGGGTAGTAGCCAGCGTCGGGGTCCTCCGCGTCGAGCAATGCCGGCGAGATGGGCTTGGGCTTGATGCGCTTGAGGTGGATGTAGAAGCAGCCGAGGCTCTGGACGAGGCGGTCGGCGCTCTGGACGAGGAAGAGCACGACGCAGAAGTCGGCGAGGAGCTGGAGCGGCGGGGCCACGTAGGTGGCGCGGACGCGCACCCACGACGCGTAGAGCGAGTCGAATGAGACGGCGAGGGGCCCCCGGCCGTTGGCGTGGGCGGCGAGCTCGACGGCGAGGAGGAAGAGGGACAGCAGGAGGAATGCCTTGATGAACGCGTAGAACCGGGACCGCGGCTCGGGGGACTCCTCGCCGTCCCCCTCACCATCCACGGCGTCGGAGTCCGTCCGGCCGGCCGCGACGCGTCGCCGCGCGGCGCCCCCGAGCGCGACGGCGGCGGACGCGAGCCACGCCAGGCAGCCGGCAGCTCGGTGCGCCTTGAGGAGCAGCACCCAGGTGATCTGCTGCGCGTTCTTGCCCTTCCGCCGCCGCCCGCCGGCCAAGAAATCGTCGCCGTCGCCGTCGACCTCGGAGATGGACCAGTTGGGGTTCTCCATCTTGACGACGACCGGCGTGCCGCGGTAGGCGTGGCCGGCGAGGGCGGCCCTGCCGCGGCCGCCCCACAAGCCGCTCCACGGCGCCATCGACGGCCAAGCCCCCACCTTTCCCTTCCCAAATTAGCAAGCCGAGCTCAGTCAGTGGACACACACTTCTGGGGCTCCCCTTCGTTTGAGCTCCCAGCTCCAACTCAAACTCCAATGCCGATCGATCTCACCACCCCTCTGCAGCTCCTGCAATGCGAAGGGAAGAAGCTATGAACAGGGAGAGGAGTAGCCAACTCAACACGAGCAATGGCAGAGATAAGAGTTGAGAGAAAAGACAAGAGGAAGGAAAGGAAAGGAAAGGAACCATTTTTCATGGCGGTGGCGCGTGCATGGCTTTTGGGATTTTGGTGAATCTCGAGTGCATCCATTGGATTGAGGAGTTAATTGCACGGAATTTACGCGGTTTAAACGTTAAAATATGGGATACGACGAGGAAACACACAAGGAAAGGTCATGGGATTGCGATTCTTGGAAGCGGTGTTTTGAGTGATACCCCTTTTGCTGTCAAATCTCAAATTCTGTGGATTTTACTTTCCTCGTTTTCCCTTTCGTTTGCTTCTTCGCCCCCCCTGCTCGATGGTCTCAAAATCAATTTGATCCTTTTCGAAGGAAAAAAAATTTGATCCTAATCCTCTCTCGTTAATAAGGGTTTACATTTGCATGTGTTCTGCGCCAGTGTCTCTCTTCTTGCAATGAACTCTTGCACATGTTGTGTGTGTGGACTATTCGCCGCCAGATCATCTCTTTTGGAACATTTTCAGGTATGTTTAAGAATACAAGAAATTTATATTTATAAAAAAATTATGGTAGAGTTGTTATTTTTTATTGGAATGGCTGCTGTTATCATGTTAGGAACGCGTGCAATGCTTGCAATCACAACCTTTTCCAAATAGCAAAGCAATGACAATTGGAATTGGGACTTCACAATTTCTGAACGGATAGTTGGTTGAATGGTTTTTTTTTTTTTGAGAATTGTTGAATGCTTGCTCTCCTAAACAAATTGCACAGCGGTTATTTCAAACTTCGTCGGGAAAGAATAGATCAGTTGTCAGTGCCCTCGACAACAACACCTGGATTGCTCACATTGGGAGTCACTTTACAATGCTCATGCCACCGGAGTACACAGCTTTGAGCGTAAACTATCAAAGGTAACCCTTCATAAAGGAACCCCTGGCTCAACATCATGGTGCTTCTCCGCCAAACAATACTCCAGTAAGACCATCTCCAACAAATATTTTAAATTTCTCCTCTATAACACTATTCTCTACCCACTCTATCCGTCATCTAAAACTTCTTCATACTTCACACTATATTGTAAAAGATTCCTTGCCCCATCAGCTGCTCTATTCCTAAAAAGTTAGATAAATATTGTTTTTTAGCTACTGCTAGAGATGCTCTAACGGGGTATATAACTCCCCTTTGCAGTCTAGTCCATCAACAGCCTTGGGCACAAGCAAATCAAATCTTTTTTTGACGGGCTTGCGACCTAGAAAAGTTTTTTTGATGGTTAATGCTCTCCTAGCCCACTCTTGACCAAACAACTACTTCTATTGGCAACTTATCCATGGGATGAAGACTAGTTTTGATCAATTCTGTCTTAAGTAGTCTTCCTATGTTCATGATGTCCTTTTTTTGAAATCCTTCGAGCTGTTCTTAAAAGACTGAATTATTTTATATCCAAGTTCTATTGGCAAAGTGATAATCATAAACAATACAGATTAGCTAGATGAAATATTTTGTGTCAACCCAAAGATTAAGGTCGGTTAGGTATCACAAATCTAGACATTATGAACAAGTGCCTGCTCAGCAAGTGGCTATTCAAGTTACTAAATGAGGATAAGGTGTGGCAACAATTGCTTAGGAATAACTATTTACATAATAAGACCCTATTCCAAGTAGAGGCACAATCTATAGCCTCCCATTTTTTTGAAAGGGCTCATAAAAGTTATAAGAGATCTTCTCCAACCATGTTCTTTCCATATTAGAGATGGTTCTCAAATTAGCTTCTAGGATGATATTTGGATTGGGCATTCTCTGTTAAAAGAATAATATCTGAACCTTTATTCGATTGTTCAAAAAAACATGTACAAGTAGCGGAGGAGCTTAATTCTACTCCTTTTGGGATGCCTTTTCGTAGAGCTTTATTGGGTCAAAAGCTCACAGATTGGCTACATTTAGTTTCTAGACTTTCAAATATTCAGTTGGGGATGGTCGATATATTTTCTTTTGGAATTTGCACAAAAGTGAACAATTTAGGGTCCACTCTATATACCTCTATATGATTAACCATCACAATCATTACCCAATCAAGCATTTATGGAAACTTAAGGTCCTATTAAAGATTAAAATTTTCATCTGGTATTTAGATAGAGGAGTAATTTTGACAAAAAATAAACTAGCGAAAAGAAGTTGGATGGGTAGTTTGAAATGTGTCTTCTGTCAAGATAACAAAACAATCCAACATCTTTTCTTTAATTGCCAGTTCTCTAGGTCAGTTTGGCAGTTGATCCTAGTTGCGCAAGGATTAAATACCCCTAAGAGTATTGCTCATATTAGAGGAAACTGGCTAGCAAGGATGGGGTCTAGAAAATATAAATTAATTTTAGTCGGCATAGCAGCTTTGTTCTGGTCGGTATGGTTGTGCCAAAATATAATATTTTTGATAAATAGAAAATATTACTTTTTTACAGGTTATTTCTAGGGGAGTGTATTGATTGCGTCACTAGAGATTACTTCAAAAGGAGGATGATAAAGAAGATATACTCATAGTTTGCCAAGGGATGGGGATGACAACTATTTCCTTGTTTGTCAACCATAAATGAAAATTCAGTAATAGACTTTGTGCTAGTTAATGTTTTTCCATCGTTATTTCGGTTTGTATTTATTTTTAGCCTTGAGCTAAGGTGTGAACTCAGCTTTATACTGAATGGTGTGATTGGTGTGACTGTATTTTGGTCGTGTACATCTCATGATGTAGAGGCTGGAACCTTATTTCCATTATCTAACAACAAAATCCCCTATGCTACAAATACGTCTGGCAATTTAGCTCGTAGCTCACGAGTAGCTCGGTTTTGGCTTGGCTCAAGCTTAGCTTGTAGGCCAACGAGCTCGCGCTTTTTTCTAGCTTGATCGTTAAACAAGCTGAGCAGAGCTAGGACCCAGCTTGCTCACGGGCTCGTTCATCTGGCTCATTTAAAGAATGCTTGGGTCAGCCCATCTCAAACCCTAGTCTAATCCTCGTTCTTTGGTCCCTAATCCCCACTTCCCGGCTTCCCACTCCTGCGCAGCTAGCCCCAACACTTCGCCTCCTACGCGACCTCATGCCCTCTGACCCTGTCCTTCACTTCTCGAGTCCTAAACCTCTACCTCTCTTCCCGCCCGACAGGACACCACTGCCTTCGTCCTCTAGACCAGCAACTGCCGTCTCCCTCCTCCTCTTGGCCAGACGTCACCGTTGCCGCCTCCCTCCCTTCTCCTCTGGGCTCCAAGTAACCAGATCTCACCGAACCGTCACCTCTCGCCTTCTTCTCCTGATCAGACGCCGCCACCTCCCACCTCCCCTGACCAGACGATGCCGCACACACCTCCCTCCCACCTCTCTGGGCTCTAGTTAACCAAATTCTAGTCAAAACTTCGCTGTCTCACTCCTCCTCCTGGCAAACTGTTGCCACACTACACCAACACAGATCATAGACACCGGTACATTAGTGCTGATTCGTTAGTTGGCGGGGCCAGAAGGTGTCACCTTTGCCGGTCCTATATTCAAGCCGGCAGCAATACCCATTTGTTATGTGCCTGTTAAGGTAAGCAACCGGCACAAGTATATATGTAACGGTTGGTAATGAAAACCGGTACAGATATGTTACGCATATGCCGTGGTTACTTACAAAAACTGATACATATATTTCTATGGTGCGTGGTTCAAAGAACCGACACATATATGTTATTATTTGTGCCGTTTTGCTTTAATAACCGGTACTGATAAATTCTCTGTGTGGATAGATCCCCGCTAACATATATAGCTAGGCAGGTTGCTGAATTCGTTCCCGCACTCATCAGGAAGACCGCTTGGCGCACACAGGGGTGAAGCGGCCGCTCTGTGATTCTGGTGAAGCATACTAGTGAGGTGAGTTATCATCAGCTTCCCCTTCTATCTCCACCCTCCCAAATGTCGCATTAATTTCGACTTGCATGCAAGTAATTAGAATGGTGTTGCTGTCGTAGCCGCCACCATGGTTCGGAACATCCATCTTTGTGTCTGGTGGCCGCTTCTACTGGATGGTGCAATGGCGCAGCGCGGCCGCTAATACCATGCTGACTTTGGCAGGTCCACCGTCTGAACTTGTAGGGATCATCCCCGCCTTTGCCACCGCCACCATCGTCGACACGAGCTCTGTCTCCATCTCAGATGCCACCGAGGCTGACCTCCGCACAGATGAGGGAGTGGCTGCGTTGGACCTACCCAACATGGCAGCAGCTACGAGCCCACAAAGACCATGCTGCGGCCAGAGCCTTTTCCTCTGGTGAGCTAGCGAGGTGCCGCAATCGCCACTGCCACCGCCGACCACGAGCGCCCTCGAACAACCTCGACATGGATTTCCAGTGCCCCTGTTGGCTGGAGTCCAACTTGGACCAGATGTCCGAGGATGATGCCGATCCGGCTGCCCACCCCCATCGCCGCCGCCGTGCTATTAGCTAATAGTGCATATGTGTAAACACTCTTTTGTAGGCCTGACCAGGAAATTGTAGTCGGTATGGGTCACCTCAATGTTGTGGAGCGGGTAGTATAGTACTTGTCCGTTGTATGGATAATCCGATGACCTGCACCCGGCCATGCTCCTAATTAATGGAAATGCAAAAAGTTTAATTATGTTGCAAATGCATTCTTTAAATTGTTTGTTATGGTGAAATGAACCTGTTTCTTAATTATATTGCAAATTCATTCTTCAATCTGTTTGTTATGTTGGAAATGAACTGTGACATCCTCATTTTCAAAAAAAATAATAAATAAAAATATTTCATCTGCATTTTGCATTTCTGCATTAAAGTTTTAAAATTTTAAACTTTGCAAATGAGCATGTCACATTTTCAAAAGTTCATTTTTGCCTGGCCTTTTTAAAAACCATTTCATTTTCTAAACTAAATTTCGCATTCTTAATTTGCTTTTGGCAGGAATTAATTGCTATTTATAATTTCAAAAGTTTATTTACAAAATAATCCTAATTTTCTCTTTTTACCCCTCCCCTCATCCTTCTCTTTCCATTTCTACCCCTCTTTTTTACCCCTTTTCCCTTTTTACCCCTCCCCTTCTCTATTTCACTCTCTCTACCCCTTTCTCTCTCCCTCCTATCCATTTCAACCAGCCAGCCACCACCTTCAGCCGGCCGTGCCACCTCTACCTCGCCAGCCGTCGCCGTCGTCGTTGCCGGAGATACCCCGCCGGTGAACTTTCCCCTCTTCTTTCTTCCTCCTTCCTCCCTCCTTCTTCCTACTTTTTTCTTTTCCCTTCTCTCTTTCTCCTCCTCCCGTCTTTGCATGCACGCTTGTCAGATCTTGTTGCCGCCGTCGGCTTCGTCGTGGCGAGCTCCCCCACGCCTTGCGCCATCTTCTTCCTCCTCCTCCCCTTTCTTCTTTTTCTTCTTCTTCTTCTTCTTCTTTCTTCCTCTTCCTTCCTCCCCTTCTTGCTTGCTGTGCTGCAAGCAGCATGCATGCATGCCTCCACAGCCACGCCTCGCCGCCACGTGCTGCCTCTCCACCGCCGCCTGCGCCTCTCCCTGCCTCCCCTTTCTTCTCCAAGCCCGGCCATCCGTCACCCGCGGCCCTCCCTGCCCGCTCCTCCAGCCCGGCCACCACTTCCTCCTCAATATCGGTTTGGGTAAGTCTCCATTTCAAAAAATATTTAAAGACATTCTAGAGGATCCTCTCTTGGTTCTATTTTACCCAAGAACTCATAGATCCGAGGCTTGTAGCTCCGGGAATCAAACGCCGAAGCTCTGCCTCTCCATTCTTGGCCGCCTCCACTTCTCCTCGCCTCAACGCTGCCCCACTGTGAATCTCCTCAAACCGTCCGAGGACATCCTTGCTATCTTCGTCGCGAATCCATCCCAACCAAGCGCTCGAAGAATGGTTGACCGAGTGCGGCGATTTTGTTCGCTGAAGACCTCGCCGGAATCTGCCGCAGCAAGAACAGCCACTTTCCACTCTCTTCACTCCTTCTGATCACCACCAAAAATTCTTCGTTCGTCCATTTTGAATGAAACCAATTCCAGTGGATAGATCGGGATGTATTCTAGCTCCCATAATTTTTATGTAATTTTCTGAATATATTTTATTTTCTGCATATTTTGGACTAAAGAAAAGTGCATATTGTCATTGCTTTAATTGTTTATATATACTTTTAAAATAAGTTAATGTTTCTAAAAATGATAAATAAACATAAAAATAATATTAAATATGTAATTAGTTTATTTACAAAAATTTTAATAAAATAAAATGATTTACCTAATTGCAATAAATCATATATGCTTATTCCTTAAGGATAAAAATTATTCTTAAAATTTCTAAAATCAGTTCCAGTAATATTTATTCGATTAGTGTCTAATTAATTTATATTCAGAAATATTAGTTTCAAATAAAATGTTTTATTTAATTGCATTCAACTAATTATATCGTATTATTATAGTAGTAGCTAGTGTCTTTTTAATAGAAATAAATTTCTGAAATTCTCAAATAAAATGAAAACAATATTTATCCATTTTTCATATAATTAGTTATTTTCTGTATTTTCTATTCAAAAGAAAATATTTATGTTATATATCTTTATTAGCTAATTTCCATTTCATATGAAATAAAAGTTTTAAAATTATAAAATAAAATTTCCAAAATAATAAAAATAACAATTCTTCAGTGTTGTATGCTCATGTTTATAAGATGTATTTTTGATGATTTCTATTCAAAGGAGAATGTTTTATCTAGTTAGTATTAATAGTTTATGCCATTTTAAAAGTGAAATCGATTTCCAAAAATCTTAAATCAAATGCAAGCATTACTTTATCATCCTCATACATGCTCATTCATTTATTTTTGCATGCATGTTTTCATGCAATGTGTTGAATGAATGTTGTTTGCAATCGCTAGATCCGGTCCAGTTCGCGTCAGAAGCCGAAGACCAAGCCGGGCAGCCGCACGACTTCAATCACGGCAAGTCTTTCTCCTAGAATCCTAATTTCTAGATTTTACCAAAACTGCTAATTAATTAAAATGTGCGTATTTATTTTAGAAATCCCAGTGCATGCCGTTCATTTATATGTTATGCACCCATCTCCATGAAAAACCTTAGGATAAATTATATGAAATGTTGTCATACTGTTTTCATCATTAATTGGCTTAGCAATGCTTAGTTGGACATCGGGGATTGATTTCCCGCAGCGGTGATCACTATTATATTCAACTTGAGAATTGTGAATCTGAGAATGAGACTGGTGAACTTGGTTATGATGGGCTTGATCACTCTTTAATTAAAATTTGACCAACTAATAATTGGGATCGGGAGCGGTTGGAATGTATGGTGGGTGCCTTCGTGCATGAGACTTGGGTTGGTGTTTGGCTGCCGCTCCGAGAATAAGGACCGACGATTGTACCGAGTTTAACAAAGATATCCCCGTGCGATCGCAAGCTCGGTATGGGACGAGCCTGATCTAGAGGGAGAATAACGTCGGGTTTGTCACGGTACGTGCACCGTGGGTGAGGTCCTGAGGGATGAGTCACCGTCGGTGTATTGCCCGGGGGATGAAACTTCGGGATACCTGTGTGAATATCAGGTATGGTCGAAGCCCCCGGGGTACTTGTGTGAATATCAGGTATTACCGTGGCAAGGTCGGGGTTAGACTTTTAATGGATTTTGTTACGGTACCTTTCGACGGGAGGGTACTGTATCTTGCGGGTAAAGCGTACAATCTCTGCAGAGTGTAAACCCATTCGAATGGCCGTGCTCCCGATTAAGAGCGACTTGGTGGTTCCTTACAACGTAGCTTCACCTTAATTAATATGACCCGGGTAAGGTTTTTCGGCTGCGTGCCGCTGCTAGCTGTTGTTGGTTGTTGAGAATGAGACTGGGTGCCGAGGCACTGAGAATTATTATGAGACATGAGACATGAGACTTGAGACTGAGAACTTTGGTATGTTCAATCATACGGATTATTAATTATTTATTCCTGTATGTTTCTTAAATGCTTTTATACTTCTAGGTTAAATGCTTTTATGCAAAATAACCTTCAGCTTTCCTAGGATGAGCCTTAACCTGGTCCTTCCCAGGAAAGACTTGCTAGCATTCGCGTGCTAACCCCGCCTTTCATGCGTGGCTGTTCCTATCGCGAGCAGGTCAGGAGTTCAAGGACGCGCAGGACTTCGTTGCTGTTTTCCCGAAGGTGGATCCGGACTTCTAGCTGCTTCCCAGATCAGCGTGTGCCTATGGCCGTGATGGGTCGCCACTTTTGGTTTACCATGTTATTTGCATTAGTCAGGACCCAATGCTATGAACTAATGTAATCTAATGCTCCACAGCACTCTGATTTACTTTCTAGTTAATGCAGTGTTGGCAATGGTACTGCTTTACATTTCTTGGGAGTGCGTGCATCGATCCTTGGGACACGTACTGTTAACATAGAGGGGTTCGGTTTAGTAAAACTGGGCTCCGACATGAACCTAATTCTTATGTTGCAAATACATTCTTTAAAATTTACTTTATGTCTATGGATGTAATGGATTAACCTAATTTGCACGGTAAATTGAGTAATGGTAATTACAATGATTCATGTGACTTGTGTAGGTGTTATGTGTTCCATTTGGAAGGCTGCAATGTATCCACCCTACTTGATCTAGGTGCTACGTGACGAAAGGACCTCCTCCAAACCAATTTGTTAAATTATGATGGTGAATAATTTGTGCACACCGCCATTTGTTAAATTATGATTATTATTTTTGAACTACTATTTGTTGTCAATGAAATTATGCTAGTGTATATGGACCATCGAAGATGGATGTGTATACGAGCTTAGCTTTCAAACTGGATTGTAGGGAACAATGACCATATGTGTAGTAGGAATGCTATGTGAATTATTAAACTTTGAATTAATATATTGACCCCTCGTGTGATGAGACGACATGATTCCGTGTGTCTTGTTGACCTGCACTTTGCTTGATATCATGAAACAAATATAATATTTTAATGCTAATAGAATGCATGATTACAAGATGTAATCATTGAAATGCGTAACTTTTTAGCAATTCATTATCTTACGCAACGGTCTGAGACACGTGTCCCGAGCTCACCGCTGCCTCAACGCGCCTGTGCCCCAAGATCGCTAGTGCCCCGAGCCGCCAGTGCCGCGACAACCTAGCACAACCTAGAGGTTCAACAGGAAGTATCTTAGAAAAAATGCATAATTATGAAGTACATGACAATATAGCATTGTGGTTACCCATAGTACATAACACAAATTTATTTGTTGCAGGTCGACAGGACCCTTAGCCTGAGCAGCTACCTTAACCTAGGTGAGAAGGACACAAATGTCACACATGATGACACCTTTCGCCGACACTAGGACTGGCCGGCTCCACCCACTTCCGCAGAGGTATAGCACGATTCATGCATGTTTGATGAATACACCTTTTGCTCTGTCATACATGATTAGGATGCGGCAATAAGCACAGCAACATCGACTCATCATTTGCGAGGGAAAAACAAAAAGCCCAAGGGGCGATTTTGCATAACACTGGTTGATGGTGCTGGGTGCCCTATTGAACCAAAAAGAGCTCCAGCTAAATACAAGACAACATGTAGAGTTATTGCTAGAGAGAGATTGCCGATCACTTATAAGGATTGGTGTAGCGTGCCAGCAAAGATGCAAGAAGATCTAATGACGGAGATGCAACAAAGCTTTAAGTTCCCTAAAGAAAACCTTTCTGTGCTGCGTTGTGACACATTGGTTTCCATGGGCATAACATCGAAGGGTTGGAAGGGCCAATTGAACAGGAAGTATGTTATAAAAAATCTGACGGCTGTCCGTGATCACCCGGGATTGGAGCCATACTGGGATCAATTCGTGTAGGTCCAACAATTCGAGGCTGTGAAGAGATCCAGCTTGACCCACCAAGAAATTTTCGTGAAAAACACTCACCCACACAGACTCGGTCTAGGTGGGTACTCTAGGAAAGTTGCTCAAAGGGAGAAGGAAGAACAAGAGGGCATAAATCCATTTGTCGGCCTTCCCAATCGTTGCAAGTGATTTTTGCGAGTGAGAAGTACAATCACACCTGATAGAGCAACTACCTTCAAGAACAAATCTGACGAAACTATCTTCCAAAAAGTGCAAGAGTACTCTGCCCAGTCTTCCCAAGGCACATTCCATCCGGACAGGTAGAAGGACGAACTAACAGCAGCCCTTAGAAATATGGAGCACCCTGGTCAGACACGTGGAACAAGAGGTAAGGTTCCCTAGAAGGAGGGATTCAAAGAGTATGCCAACAGTTACATGATCACATTAGAAAAGAAGTAGCACATATTCTTGATGATATTCTAGACGATCACCTAGATACAAGGAATGTTAGCCTTGCACCGCCAACAGTAGCAGACAATCATTTCGGCAGCTTTGAGCTTTGTCACAGTAGCTATTCGTCGGCACCACATCCGAAGCTAAACTTAGGTCACCACCTTGTGGACGACATTACGGAGCCAACACGATGCCATCTTATGGCGCCCGTCATGAACCTTGTTGTTAAGGTTGCGTCGGGCATTGCTTATCCACCCGCGAACGGAGTGCTTTTGCACAACTGCCCTATTGCTCCTGGTTATGCAAAGGTCCAGGTGGACAGTGTGATTCCAGAGTGGCTAGTCATTATGCTGAACCGGATGATAAGGTTTCCACTCTATGCCTTGCAGAGCACAGTTTCATCTAGTGGCCCAAGTGTAACATTGTATTGCACCACGATGAGCCGACTTGTCCGATCAACCTCCCCGACTCGTCTCCTAAGAGGGCCGGTGTGAGAACAACATAAGAGAGACATGATAATCTCGTATCGTCTCCTGAGAAGACTTTTTTTCAAACCATTTCCAAGGGAGCGGCTCCGATAATCATGGAAAAGAGTGAATACAAGCAGGTCATGATAGCACACAACAAGGGTAATGAGATTCATAAATGGACGATGCTGACCTAAGTAGAGTGAAATTTTTTATGGGGAAGCCATTAGTTAGCCATGCCAGATTGAAAGTTCTAACGATCAAGATGCAAGGATTGCATAAGTGGTACATGGTTCGGTCTGCCCATCATTTACTACCAAGGTCACGTAATGCTAGGCAGGAAGAAGAGCATCTTCACCATAAGGGATGAGGCATTTTTTTGATCACGTTCAACGATTTGCACTCGATGTACAATGAAGGTGTGCTCGACATTGCATTTCTCAGATGCTGGATACTGTAAGCACATGCTCCAGAAGTCATTGTATATATTTTATTCCTCTAATATAGTTCCATATATAACTAACTTATATTTGTGTAGTCTGGAGACTATCATCTCAGAAAATCCAATGAGGCATATGTGGGATTCATGGACCTTGGTGTGGTCAACTATAGAATTGTCTTAGGCCCCAAACCAGATGAGGTCTTACACTACGTTTTGGACACGTTCCTCAAACTACAAGAAAGGATATCATACTTTTACCCTATATCTATGGGTAAGTGCACATGACTAATAATCAAAGAATTAATATTCCTTGAATACATGTATATATTATGATATTTAACATGTGTAAATTCCACTGGATTCTCATTGTCATTCATCTTCACAAGAGCAAGATGGTTGTTCTTGATTCACATAACACGTCTGAAGAAGAATACAATGAGATCATAACTTTATTGAATAAGTTTTTCAAGCTGTACTGCACCCGATGCTCGAAGTATATACCTTTTCAGAAGTTCCTACCACTTAGAATCAATTTTCCCATAAGTGCATGATTGTGTGTTTTGAACTTCAATAAACAACAAATTATATGACACACAATATTTTATTCAACAAGCAGCCCCAAGGCACTAATTTGTGCGGGTTTTACATGTGCAACTTCATGTGTCTCATATGACTCTAAGATTTCAGACATGGACATAGAGGTTTGTAGCTACCTCAACACAGTTAATTTGTATGCATTATTGATCTATGATTTGATTGATATTTTACATTTTTTCTTATGGTAGAGCATGAAAATGCCGAACGAATGATTACTACCCGCTCAAATCCTAAGCCTACAGGGAGAGCTTTCGTCCTTCATCTTCGACCAGGTCGTGAACAAGAAAGGCGAGTTCCACGACAAAAGGAGCAACAACCCACTGTTCCATATCAAACTGTTGAAACAGTGACGTCCACAACATATGCATGAGTTCCTTCATGAACAATGTACAAACTTAATTTCCTTCTATTTTCTCAAACTGTACATTGGTTTCTTCGTGAACAGTCAAATTACTTATTTGTCTTTTATGTACACTCATTATTATTTATATCATTACTATTTTTATGAACTTATGATAATTAACCTGAGTAGTGCAATACATGAACTAATTTAGAATGTTTATATGTATGTAATTTGGATTTTGATGTAAGCTTCTATATTGTACTTTTACCATCAATCAAATTGTAGACATGAAAGCATCGTCTATGCCAGTTCGAAATAAAAATCTATGCCGATTATAACCGCAAACAGGCACAGATGAGTTCCACACCTGTGTCGGTCATGTCTACGGACAGGCACAGATGATTAACATATCTATGCCGGTTATATCCATAGCCAGGCATAGATAAGACAAATATCTGTGCTGGTTCGTAAAACACATCGGCACATATGGCTCCCAAATCTATGCCGGGCCTCACCAGTGATCGACATAGATATGTCCAACATATGTGCCTGTCCATGGAAGGAACCGACATAGATGACAGGCTATATCAGTACCTATTGTTTTGTGCCGGTTCAGAAACCGGCACTGAGGGCCATCTGAAATCGGCATTGATGGCATGTTCTATAGTAGTGCCACCTCCCTCCTCCTCCAGGCTCCGGGCCGGCCGCAGCCGCCTCCCTCTTCTTCCTAGCCAGACGCCACTGCGTCTGTATCCCTCCGTCCTCTTCCTCTATCTTAGTCGTCGCCGCTTCCATTTCATTGACCATATTCCTCCTTTGCTCTCTCTAGCTCACGAGCTCGCACGAGCCAGCTCGAGCTTTCTGTGAGGCCAAGCTGTGCCTTTTTTTAGCTCGTCAACTACCGAGGCGAGCCGAGCCAGTGTAATGACCGAGCCGAGCTGAGCTAGCCCCCAGCTCGCTCAAACTTGGCTCATTGTTACCCCTAGCTACAGATACCTTGAAACAACTGATCACCTCGATCTTCTTGCAGTGCAACTTCAGTCAAGGAGTATGGAAACGCATAGCCGACTGCCTACGCGTCTTGGCCTTGAACCCTCCCAGTTGGACCCATCGTGACCTTCTCTACTGGTGGATAGATGATATCCAGGCAAACACTCAAGAAGGGCCGTGCTCTCCCATCAACTCTGTCATCGTGGTTGGGAATCTAACTTAATCAAACTTCTCGACTCTTCCGTCACACCCATAAATCCAAAAATTTTTCTACCTCCTTTCTTTTTCTTGTATTTTCTGATCTGGAAAAATAAAAAATTATGTCAGTTATTAGCATTGCAAATATATTCTCTTCCATTGTATATATCCAAGGTGACATTCGACTTTGGGAGGGCTGTTGGTGTTAAGCGTCTGCTAACCTGCTTTTGTAATCCTTCCCTAGCTTTGTGTAGTCTCTTTGCCCTTTATGTCCATTCTTTTCTTTTCCTCTCCTGCCTTTTTTTTTTCAGTAACCCTTTCAGTTCTGTTTTTGTAACTTATCTTTGCTATGTCTTCTCCCGCCATTCAACGAATTGGGGGCAGTCCTCGTGCCTTCTTACAGGGGGAGAGAGAATAACGGCTTGATAATTTGTTTACAAATCTTCTCAAGACATTTCATAATCTGTAAGCAAGCAATTGGAAATTAAGGCACATTCAGTGCTAGTTAATCGACCGCAAAAACCCAATTATTCTGCTACTATTGTAAAAATTTACTACTCCCATCGGACAGGAAGCTTCATATCGGTCATACGATATCTATCCTTGCTAGCGGTGTATAAACGGGACGGATCAAGAGTTTGTGGAGCGAAAATGTTAGATTTCAACTCCTCTAGTACATAGACGAACGGAGCAAGGAGTCACAAAATACAACGGAGCAAGGAGTCACAAAATACATGATCTAATGAAAGATCTAACTCGTTATATAAATAACTAATGTGAAATTCTTTTCCCAAACTCGAGACAACAAGTCCTATAGAAATGTGCCTGACAGATCAAGTCCTATAGGGCAGTTGGTTTTTTTTTTAACCGACCAGTATAGTCAAAAACCAACCTATTCTTAGAAGTGAGTATTAGCTAACATCAAAACACCTTAATTTCAAAATGTAAAACAACATTTAACATTGAAAACATAGCATAGTCAAAAGGTTTTACTTTGATAAATCCCTGTAAAATACAAATAAAAAATTTCTGATTGCCTTAGATTAATAAAAAAAATTGATTCATACCGCAGTTTTAGGCTCAGTAGTGTACAATTTGGATGAAATCAACATTAATAATTAGTTGAGTAATCACTAGCAAAAAAGTTTTTTTTTTTCATTGCACAAGTTAGTAGTACAAATTAAAATAAACCTCAAGCCTTCAAGTTTGCCGTGTGCCAACAAGTAGAGATCAAATTATAAGTTTATGCATGCACTCCCCCCATTTATTTTTGTAAGGCGTATTTTGATTTGAAAAGGTCAAACTTTCAATCTTTGACCAATAATTAGTCAAATTATATTAATCTTTAGTGTACAAAAACATATGAATAGATTTATATTTTAAATTGCTTTTGATATAATATTATTTTGTATAAATTAAAAATATATAATAAAAGAATTTTAACTGTTAAAATATCCTTCAAAGACTTTCTCAAATTAAAATACGCCCTATATAAAAAAACAGAGGGAGCATTTGTTTAACATGCCAGAAGAGAACAACTCTTAGGGCATTCCCACTGCAAAGTTTCTTATCATCATTTCTAACCTTGCCATCTCACATTGTAACCACTATTGATACAGTAACCACAATGGAGAGTATATATACATCATTTCATTGTTAAATAATTCTATTCCTATTTCTTCTGCATGCCCACCTTCTCCCCCATTTCTCTCTCTGGTGAGCTCTCTCTCCCACACACATTGCCAATCTCTCTTCGGTGACCTTCTCCCCCATTTCTCTATAGATCACCGCATCCCAGGCAGTGGCCGCCACCAAGTGCATGGGCAACCTCATTCACCCCCTTGCTCCTCAAGTGGAGCATATGCATGGCCCAACGAGCACGACAATGAGGTTTGCCCGGTGGCGAGCGCGACTGCTCATGGGAGAGGACGGAGGCCTCGCAAGCGGCACGACGGTCGGCCGCAATGCCAAGCACGAAAGTCTTCTTCCTATTTCTTTCTCTCCCAGCATTGGATTTGGTTCTGGAAAAAAAGGCGGCGAGCACAAGGGCTTGACCATCCTACGATGATGGAGCAGCTGACGCAGCGAGCACATGGTGGCAACCTCTTCCGGTGGCTTGGCAACCGGACGTCCAACTCGGTTGGCGTGGCACGGCGAGGAGGCAAGCTCGGCGTGCATGGCACAATGAGGAGGCGAGCTCAGTAGGCATGGCGTGATGACCACGAGGCCGTGGGCCACACAATGAGCTCGGTGGCAAGGCCGTGAGCGGCGACGTGAGGATGGGTATGGTGGATAGACGGCGGCCGGCGGCGAGCTCTGTCCGTGTAGTTGTGATGGTGGGTGGTCATAACAGGTGGTTGAGTTTTATTGCTTTGGTTTTTGTTTTGATAAGTTTATTGTCTTGGATTGACAAAATTGGCTTAACGGATAGACCGTCTCTTATTTAGGCGACCCTGATACCCTCTCTATATTAATTGCTGTCTATGTCATTTATTTTTCTTAAGTAACACATGCAGGTGCGCTTGAAAAGGCCGTATTGTATGTATCCAAGTTCTTTCCGAATGTAGTTGCATGAAATTTCTATCCTTCTTTGTTTTCCGGTTCACACGGAGCCTGATATTGAAGTTGCTGTCCTGCAAAATTGGCTTAATCCATTATATTATCTTTTTCCTCAGGGAAGCCGGCCGGCTGGAGTTCTTTTTCCCTTAAAAGACAAATGACTCAAAGTGTAATGACAAATGTCCCTAATGTAATTAAGCTCAGGTGATCCCAAACAAAAGACAATTAATTAGGCATGTATACTATGGTTACGCTTGGTTAAAAGTTGGGTTAGTGTTTAACCCACCAAACACACCTGAATTAAGCATTACTAGTATTTACCAAGTTAAATTTTACCTGTTAACCCACAAATAATGGTTGGATAAGTTATCCCGGCCTCTCCTTCGATCTGTCTTTTTGGTCCGCTGTCGTGCCATAACATTGTTCTTCCTCGTTTTGGAACTTTGGGCTGCCACAATTATGTCTTGATGTTGACCATGCGAGTCTGTTTCCCGCTGGGGACAAGGTTGGAGAAGACGACGCAGCGGGGGCGCTCGAGGCTGCCAGAGTTGGCTGTGACGGTGGTGACCAGATCAGAGATGGATGCATCAGAATTTTAGCACTTAGGCCCTCAGTGGATGTAATTGCAATTCTGTTGTTGAAGAGAGATCTTTGTGTAAAAAGACTCCGATCTTTTAATGAATAGTTATCCCTTTCTAAAATTAAGTTTATCCTGACCTCTCCTTTAACCATATTAATCTGGCCAAACAGTAGTAGATTAACTAGCTTAGTTGCCAAACACAAAAATAGAGTTAAGCTTCATATATAGTGGCTGAGCTAAATGTTAAACTGAATTTCGAGGGGTTCTTCAATCTACTTATTGAAATTGTTCCGCTTCGTTTATATTATTTTTAAAAGTTTTTAGAGATGGTTTTCATGATTAAAAACTGAAACGAACATGCTGTAGGGTTAGCCAATCTGATTCTAAAAGATCAAATGCCGCTAAAACACTAATCAAGGGTACCTTCAATTGCCACGGCCAACGCATGCCCGTACACGCACGGCACACTTGACTTCATTCCCCACCTGAATGTATTGTAACTCTGATTTCTTGCTTGCCATTTTGCTTGATCGATGTTCTTGCCTACGTGGCTAGATGAACCCAATATTGGTCACAATGGCCGGATTTTCTATGCATGGCTCATAACGGTACCAGCTGATCATCTGCAAATTATTTAGAAGCTCTTTTTATGGTACCTATAGAAGGCATTATAAAACTCCCTATTTTTTATGTACTGAATAAACCGTAAAGAAGGATGAACAAAAGTATAACCATCAAGATGCTATTATTGTTTGGTTGTTATGTTGTTATGAGGTGGAAGGCAGATACTTTTATCTTTTTTCTTGGGCTGGCCTTAGCTAACGTGGCAATTTGTATTGTCGTTTCATTTTTTGTTTTTGGCATGACGTGGATTGTAATAAGTTTTTAGCTTTTGGTTGTATAATGGGTGTGTATATTCTTGGTTGGTGCAGGACCAGGAGTTATACTCTCATTATTAAAAAATATACTGAATAAACGGTGATCACATCACTAAAATGCTTCTCCTATTTTACATTAATAGCTATGCAGGCAACAAGACATTCCTTGCATAGCTTCCCATATATTTTAGCACCTCAGGGTACAATCATTCTTGGTTTGCAAAAACAAAACGGTACAGTTATTCTGAAGAAGTTGTTAATTTTTTGGGTACCATTTGTTTACTAACATTGAGGTTGACGGTTTTGAATGTTTCCACTTAAATAAACCAGCTCCTTTTTTGGATCTATGGAGTTCTTACCCAACAGCTAGTTTAGCTGTACAATATGGCCGTTGATGGTTGTGATAAAACTACTACTCCTATTTTGGATGATGCTGAAGTCTGAGTGAAAACTCCAAAAGGAAAATATAAAGAGAATGGAAAGGTTACAAAAACATGGAGACAAAAGAATCCTTTAGCCTGTCAGATGTGTGTGTATGTATGCCAAGGCACCTGTGGGCTGGTCCTCCATTGCAAGTTTGCAACATTCACAAGTGTGTGTTCCCTGTAGTGGTAGTAGTAGTTTTTACCCTGCAAAATGCATGCCCAAGACTCCCAACAACATCCATTCTCTAGAACCTGGCATCCATGAATAACATCTTGAATCTGTGACACCTTTTCCTGCACAAGATACACTGGACATTTGTAGATACAGAGGTGACCGATCAATCAGTGACTCAGTGATCCAGATCTTGCTCCTTTTCTTCATCACATGATTCAGAGATCTGTCTGACCCCATCTGTTCCTGCTCCATATCAGACCATCAAGTCTTGTTTGTTTCCTTCTCTGCTCACTTGTTTGGGACAGACAACACACGAACAGCCACTCGTGAGGATTGTACTAGGCAAGCTATGTCTGATCTCCTATCTATGCTTCAAGGCCATGCTGAATCATGAAGATTATAGATCCATACCTGAGCATGCTAAAGATCACTCTCATTAGTCTCATTCGTATCAGTACTCAGAAGAAGAATGGCTTTGATAGTTCAGCTGAAAATCACACACACCCCGATATGATCAAGGTACATGCGTGAGCTAAGTAGCTGGAACATGCATGAAAGCGTAATGCTCATGTGGATCAAGGAGGATTCATGGCGAAATCATGGGAGAGATGCATCTGTACCGGCAGTGCCACCATGGTCCATGACCTTTTCTTGCCAGCTGGTCGCATCAGCTATCAGAGACTCTTGTGTTGTTCGATTGAGCCGTAACCTGCAAATGCAGGGACCAGTCCGAACGGTCCTGGGAGACGGAGGCCAGTTCCGTTCCCGTGGACGATCTAAATGCGTAAATTTATGCTCTGCCTTTCTTTCTTTTGCTTTCCTTCCGGCGTTTCATCCAGCACGCATGACTCGATTCAGCCCAGTACGAAGGCAGTAGGCTACAGCGGAAAGCTTTGTGTTCGATCTAATCACATTAGTGACGACGACAAGAAATGCATTTCTTGGCCAACACCTGCAAGATACTTGTGTGTGTTTTTTCCTTACCAAAAAACTGAAGCAAGATGCGGACTTAGCCGTAGTTCGGTGGTGTGATCTATGGTTAGGGCTGTAAGAAAAGTGTACTCCAGCACGAGCTTCGCTCGAGTCTACTCGAGTTTCATCAAGCCTATTCAAACTTTATTTGTTTCTGATAAATTATATTTATTTGAGTCTACCCGAGCCCAAGCTTTAGCTTTGTTCAAGCCTACTGTAGTTTTACATTTTTTTACACAAGTTATATGTTAACGAGCCTAGACAAGCCGAGCTTGAGCTACCTCTAGGCTTGAGCGTTAACCCAAGCTTGGCTTGAGCTCGGCTCGAACCTTATCGTGCTCAAGCCTAGCAAGGTAGACTCAATCGAGCTTGGCTCGTTTACAGCCCTACCTACAGCGTGCAGCACGTCTACATGCTTTCGAGCCCCAGGCTCGCCGCGCAGTGCGTGTTTAGTGGGATTTGATGTGCCTGCGTATCGAGCCCCATAGGCCTCTCCCAAATTTGATCTAGATCTTAGTGTATGCACATACCTATAGTGTGCATTTAGTGGGCTTTCGTGTGCCTACGTAACGGGCTCCATAGGCCTCTCTGAATTCTGATCTAGATCTTGGTGTGTGTACATATAGGGGTGTGAGCTATGTGCGTCCGAATTTGTATCCTTCTAAGAAAAGAAAAATTGAAGCAAGATAGTCTTGCCGTGATATCATCATTAGTCATGAGCTCATCATATTGCCTAAGGTCAAAGTTCTTAAAAATTTGACTCATGTCTAGGATTGCTTTTTTTCTTTGGAACCTTCGCCCACCTGTATGCTTGTATCAGGGTCATGTTTGCTGACCTGACAGGCTCTTTTTCCTGCATTAGAGCAAATAAAAAACATTCTTATACTAAGTTTAATCCTGGGAAAGGAGTACCCAAACATAACTGAATGAACCTGATGTTACTCTAGTTTCAACTTTGTTCTTATCCTAAATTTAATCCTTGAGAATTTTCAGCTCCATTCTTCAAGAACACAAGAGACCCAATAGCTGAACTCACACAAGATTCAGTTCAGGTGAATGGTGACTCCATATGTCAAACTCATCAAAGCGCCAATCCATTTTCAAGGATTGGTATTCCACTAAAAAGTGCCATCTGCCATGGAAGTCCAGACAGAAGGTTTGGCAAGGAACAGGAGTGCTACAGATTGAAATATGAATTCTCGCTGTAACAATTAACATTCTCATGAATCAGGAGAGAAAAAGGTCAGCAAATTTGTCATTGCATGAGTCCATCGTACTGAGATTATGTCTTCTCCCAGTGAGAGCAAAACTTTTCAACAAGGCTTTTTAAGGTTAACATCACATCCTACATCAGCTTCTCTGAAGCCAGTATTGGCTGGCCAGTTAGATGTATACATCCATCAGAACTAACAACAAAGTTTGATGCAACATATTGTTGCAGGGGAATACACCCACCCACCCCCTACAACATGGTGACCAAGGGCTCGACCAGGCAGGGCAAGAGTGGAGAGAGGCAAGAGACAGCCCCACAACCGTTGCCTCACAGGAACCTGGCAGGCAAGGCGAGCCAAAGTGAATCGCTTGGGAAGACTGAGCGAAGCAAGGATTACCAGAGGCATTGCCTTGCCAAGACAGTACATACAAGCCGAAGCAAGGAGCATCGGGCACCTCAGGTGAAGAAAAGACCAGAGGCAAAGAACAGCTTGGGAACCGCGAAAGCTTAGGGAACAAACAGTACAATAGAGCCCATAGGGTGTCAGAATAAACATCATTAGACCCTTCCCCTAGGAGGCAGATTGTAACCACCTCCCTTGTGTAAATCCATCCTATAGCCCTACTTTAGTATGACGGTGGAGGGGCACTTTAGTCCTTCCCTCTCACATTATAATAGTAAATGACCTTGGTGCCCCAATAAAGGAGAAAAAGCAAGAGCACCCATGTCATTGGCCTCTCGTTGGACCATGGTGCCTTTAGGGTTGCCCCTTTAGGGGCATTTTGGTCTTGTATAGACTGTAAAGGTAGCTCGCCTATATAAAAGGGCGAGCAAGTCCCTAGGAGGGCCAAGACACCATTCTTTTTCAAAAAGCATTATGATATTTACATCTAGTATCGCTCCCTGTAAAGGTCACTCCCTTGTGTGCTTGGCTACCACTTCGCTAGGCGCCAAGTGCACGTTGGGAGTGACTCCCAGTGTGTTTGTTTGATACAGGCTGACGACACATATTAAATTGGAAAATAAAACAGAAGAACAACAATGTTAAGATTTTATCTTGTGTTAAGCGCCATATATACAACAGCCATCCCAAAATGAGTGCATTCAGCAACTTCCATTTTGCCTTTCTAATTTTATTGCTTCGTATGAATCCATGACCTCTTTGAATTTTGCCTCAGCAATCTCTGTGACAAACAAAAGACACAAAATTATGTGCTGATATATAGTGGACATATGTTGTTACCTTTACATACAGGGTAGAGGAAACATAAGTTGTTGTACTTTTGTTATTTTGGTTTTGATCGGGATGGTACTCCATAGCTTTCCTCCTAAATGCACTCTGGAATGAACATCATAAAGGAAGTAAGCAAGGCAGATGATTCCATGAAACCTTTACCGATATTACAGGAAAGAAACAATGTAAAGACACATTACCCTGATTTTCAGTTGACTATTGAACACTAAAGTTTCAGACTTGTGCTTGTGCACATGAGACTTTGAGTAATAACTTGAACAGGAAATATTTTGTTGTGATATGTGAAGCCATTCCTCGTTACATAATTTAGCTATATACTGGGTAATCAATAGATGATTATTCTAGTAATTTACTGATATACGGTGTACCTTCAAGGATTATTTTAAGTCAGTTTTTATACTTGAAACACATAGTTAGTGCAATCTCCCTCCAACCTCCTCCAGCTTATATTACCAGTTTTGAATAGCAGGGATGGAAAAAGCAAAGTTCTGTAAATATTATTAAGAACGATGAATGCTTTAGTTACATTAATATCTTGAGCTGTCTCTACATGTGACTGAAGACACTGAACACTAAGTGGTAAAGAGCATAATAGAACATAGTGACAATCTTTCAGTTGTAAATTTACAGGCCAACAATTGACCAGGTACATGAAGGCACACCTTGATCTCAGAATCTGAGAATGGCTCTGATCTTGACCTATGTAATAAAAGGCAGAAACATAGTAAGGGGAACTATTAAGATATCAAATATATGTTAGTGCCAACTTCAACAGAAAAGAAATGCAAAATCAGTACAGGAGAAAACATAGTACAGCTAGTCAACCATATCTAAGAAGGGCAGTTGTTTAGAGCACATGGCTAAAATGAGTAATTGACCAATGAATTATAGCAGTTCACGACAAACTTGACTATTATCACATACAATTGACAATTATTTGAAATGTTGGTTGAGTTGTAAACCCTGTTTAACAAATGACATACACATTCTAAAATGAGTAATTGACCAATGAATTATAGCAGTTCACGACAAACTTGACTATTATCACATACAATTGACAATTATTTGAAATGTTGGTTGAGTTGTAAACACTGTTTAACATATGACATACACATTGCAGTTTTACTGCTATAGATCAGAATAGGTGGGTAAAAGGACCAACGAATCATAGTGGTTCATACAAATTAGACTATCATAACATAACATACAAGTAATACAACAGATAATAAGTATATGAAGTGTTAGTAGGTTTTGTGACGAAGGTTTAAACCTGGATCTGGGCATATATTTCCGCTGTGGTAATGGAAATGGGATATCCCCCCTTTTTTTAAAAAAAAGGGAAGCGTTGGTTGCAAAAATGAGTGTAGTACATACCTATCGAGGCCCAGGACAGAATAGTGATGTGACATACTGTAACTCATAGCTTCCCTGGGCATGGATCTGAAATTTGTTCTTTGATTAGCATAAAATGCTTCTGCATCCCAATACCACTCATCTCTTTGACTATGCTGATAATAGCTTGGATTATGGCCATCCCGAGTTCGATAATCCCTACATTTACTCCTCTCCTTCTTGAACATATCTTGCATGTGCCTGATGCGTTCCTACAGAAAGCACTAATGTTGGTTGAGTGTTAGTTGAAACATATCAGTATGTAAATAAAAACAACGAAGAGTGATTAACATAGTGAAATTCAAACCATGGTTATATATCCAAATATATCACAAAATTACATCACCGATATTTTCATAAGATCAATAATCTATTTAGGAGCAACTTGAGGGAGAAAGTGCTCCATCGGGTCCATAACAGCAGTTTATTAATCTATAAAGCAATTGATGTTTGTGCGGAAGTTAATATTGAAAGTTCAAGAGCAAGCATTGAGACATGGGCACTGCCTTTTAGTGTGTATGGGTCAAATGATAACATAACCGTTGAAACATAAAAGCTCATAAATACATTCATAGTCTCATGTGTGCAAGCAGGGAACTGACCACTCTTTCCCTTTGATCCTCGCTCTTCTCACGCATCCTCTGGTAATACCGCCCCCAGGCTTCACTGTACCGGTTTGGGCCACGAGGTATGTCTTCCCAGTACACGTAAGGTTCCGACCTACTAAGCTTCAGCCAAAGGAAACGGTTTTAACAATCTCTCCCAAATTTGCCAGCAACACAGTGCTGCTGCGAAAACCATGGATAAAAATGACTATGTTAGAATCACAAGGTGAGCATTTCGATATACCTGTGTGTAGAACCAGCTGACAGTCCGGCGCAGTTGACCAACCTACAGATTCCCAAGGAAAGAAATACACAATTACATGTCCAAATGCGTTCACCACATTACAAAGGAGCAAAAATTTTAAGTGAATGACCATTTCATTAAAATGAATGATCATTTCAGTGAGTGGCTCAGCTGAGCTATAACAGACCCTACATGGCTACAACTACCAGCAGCTAGCACAGGGAAATCTACACATCGGGTAGCCTCACAGCCGCTCCAGCTCGAATTAGGGTTTGAGGAATCCGCGGCAGGTCAGGGGGGAAGGGAGATGCGGGTCATGGGCAGTATACGTACGGCGGCGGTGGTGGCTGCGGCGCCCACGAGGGCGAACAGGAGGATGGCGGCCGGGAAGGAGCCGGAGTTCGTCTCCTCCCCCGGCGCCGGCGGCCACCTGTTGGCCTCGTGCTCACCCTTTCGGCGGCCGTCCATGACGGAGCAGGTCGCCGCCGCGGGTGGCGTGGGCGTGTAGCCGGTTGGGGATCTGGGGATGGCGGCGGTCGGTCGATGCCGGCGAGGCGAGCACGATGGGGAGGGCGCGTGGGAGGAGCCGAGGACGGTGGATGTGAGGCTGCAGGTGGGGCCGAATAGTCGGCCACTCACTGGAACGCTAATCTGAGGCTCGGACCTCGGAGCATTCCTACAAGAGTAATAAGTTTGTTTATTAGTGAAGAAAGTCTGGGGCCACATGTAAGTGACCCGGAAATGGGTTTTCTAACTTCTTTTTCATAACTACTAACTACTCATTTTGGCTGCTTATCCATTTTATATATTTTGATTTAAATGTGATCGAGTTCGATTCTTGAATAATTCTTATAAGGCTTTAAATTATGTTTCTACCCTCTCTAAAATTTTAGAACTTGTACACATAGATACTAGTTGATAGGGTAATAATGGAGGAAGGATAGCGCACACAGTACATTTCTTCTCTGTTCCACTGTTGTGTTTCCAATTCCATAGCGTGTGTACGGTATAGCCGCATAGGATCTAAACTCTTGGGTGTCTTATTTTTTAGGGTGATTTAGATTCATGCACTTCAAAATTCCTGTTTGAAATATGTCACTCGAAATTTTATGGGCTTTAGAAAATTGAATGATTGATGGCATAGCATGCACCGATTTGGATATGTCTTATTTTCGAGAGGGTACATGTAGTCATACTCAGATGCACTCTCACACACAATCGTGCACATCTACTAAACACACAAGAGAAATAGTAACACTATAAAAAAAAAAACCCTCATAGGAGACGTCTCATCTAAGACGGTTCTCGAATTGAAGACAAAAACTGTCTCTAATGGCGGGTAAACAAATTAGAAAACAACTAAAACCGTCTCAGACAATCTTTGACAACGCCACTCGTCTTCGTTAAAACTTTTCAGAGACGAATTTTAGTCTAAACCTTCTCTGATAGTTTTAGAGACGACGGGTAACATAGACCGTCTCTGATGTACGTCACCATCAAAGACGGTTTTCGTAATGAACCGCCTCGAATAACTTTCTAGACAGTTGTCCCTAGAACCATCTCGAATGATCTATCACACGTGAGACGGTTTCCATTTCGAGCCATCTTTGAAAGTTTCAGAGACGGCTTCTTCAAAAGGCTTTCTCAGATTAGGTGTGCAACAGAGAGTTCTTTATAGGAACTATCTCTAATGTACGTCACCGACACTTTTGTGTCTGTGAGGACCGTGACCAGCCCGTACGTGCTCCCATTTCCTCTAGCGGACACAGCAGTCGCATTTGTCCACTGCATCCATCCACCGCCGTCGTCGCCTGCCTCCACGGCGCTGGTCTGCCGCCACTGCCTTCCTCCACCGCGTCGGTGCACCACCGCCGCCTTCCTTAGGGCATCATTGTGCCACCTGCGCGACGGTTCGCCCCCACCCTTGCGCAAGTCTACCATCATCCCGAGCGATATGCAGTACGTCTTAGGTGATTCTCTAGATGTATAATTGTTTTTGTTTATGCATTAGTTCGTCTAGGAGCATATTAGAGAGAGATCTTAGATTTGGACAGTGGTTAGTAAGTTATGCACCGGAGATTTCTGGAGGGTTCGAGAGACAACCATGAAGCTATATTATTTTACAACGCAATATCCTAGAAGGTCATTAATCTAGAGTGACTAGATGATCTTCAAGCGGAGAGATTGTGTGGACGCTTTGTTATTTGGAAATGTATTTTTCTCTATCATTTTTTTGATATTATGGTTCATCTCGTTGTCCACTTGGTTAAAGAGATTAAGATATGTGACCCCGTCTTCTTACGTCATATGTACCTATTCGAGAGGTACATGGGCATTCTGAAGTCGTATGTTCGAATTAGATCTAAGCCCAAGACAACATTATGGAAGGCTATACAACAGACGAGGTTATTCAATTTTTTATTGATTACATGGGTGTAATTGACCCAATTGGTGTGCCAGTATCTTGTCATGAGGGTAGACAGGGAGGTGTTGGAACAATCGGGAAAAATAATCAACCCTGATCCAAAAACATACCATAATGTTTTTGGATGGGCATAAGGAGGGGTTACGCCAATAGCACCCTTGCAAGACGAAGGAATAGATTTCTGATGAGCACAACCATCGGTTCGGTCACTGGCTACAGGTGCGAGTGAGTGAGTCACAGAATAACACATCCATCTCCAAAGAGCTACGATGGTTACGACAAGGACCAAAACTTACAATTATCACATATCAAGGATACAATATACATTCTACACTATGTATCAAGATAGAAAGAGCACAGTTCAAAATAATGGTGCCCGTATAGTTGCGTGTGAGCAGGTTCAGAATGTAATAAAACTAAGCTCATATTATGGGTGCATTGAAGAGATTTGGGAGCTAGACTACATATATTTCAAAATCTCCTTGTTTCGATACCTATAGGTACGACTTCCTGATGGTCTCAAGGTGGACAAATATGAGATCAGTACCGTTGACCTGCAACTAATCGGGTATAGGAGCGATCCGTTTATACTAGCAAAGCAAGTTATGTAATCATTCTACGTAAAAGACCCTGCTAATAAGGACCAACATGTGGTTTTACAAGAAAAAAGAAGGATTGTTAGAGTCGAGAACATAGTTGATAAGGAGGAGTACAATCAATTCGATGAGGTTCCTCCATTTGGGAATGACATCTAGCTAGAGTCGCATCCTACCGACAATCATCACGAAGGGCTGATTATCTAATATACACTATGAGCAATCTCTCCCAAAGTCATGTAATTTTCATACAATATACAATATATTATGCAACTTTTAATTTCCAACGTACCTTCCATTCTACCTTTTTTTAACTTTTCGATTTAGAGAGAAGTAGATAATTAGATACGAAGATAAGCTTTAGAGAACAACCCCTATACAAACATCATAATGAATTAATCTATTAACATTTCCGCTCCAACTATTCTACCCTTCTTTAATTGCACAACATCCTACATAACTAACTACACACTTTCATCTATGACAGTTAGTGAGGAGAGCTGTCCATATGTGGCCTAACAATATAGAGACAGGTTGCGAATGCAATTGTCTCAAATAACACCACATCAAAAACGGGTTGCAAACGCAACTATCTCTGATAGGCATGATACATAGGCGCGCGGTTCATCCTTTCCAAAATTCAACTCGCCCACGCCACTGATTTTGTCCTAACCGCATGCGTCGCCCCCAACTCCCTTCTGCCTCCGCTATTCCTCCTCCTCCCCTCACCGCGTCATCGTTGCCCACATCCCCCACCTCCCTCCCGACGCCGCCGTTCCCCTCCTTTCCTCAACGCACCGCTCCCTCCTCCTCCCCTCACCACATCGCCATTCCCACATCCCCTACCTCCCTCCCATCGCTGACGTTCCTCTCCTATATTGTCACTGTGCCACCGTCCCCCTCATCCCTTACTGCACCGTCTTTTCCCCCTCCTCTCCTCACCGCGCCGCCGTCTCCCACATCCCCCACCTCCCTTTCGACACTGTCGTTCCCCTCCTATCCTCACCGCGCTGTCGTCCCCTCCTCTTCTTACCACGCCGCCGACCCCCACATCCCTTGCCCACCTTCCTAGCCGGACCTCCGTCGCCTTCCTCCATGCCAAGGTAAGTTCATTTGTCCGTACACTTGCCATTAGCAAAATTAATTTGGAAATGATAATCTAGGTTATATTAGCAATCTAGTTCTTATCGTAGAATTTATAAAATTAATTTAGGTAATTGAAAATGCTAATCTAGGTCACATTAGCAATCTAGTTCTTATCGTAAAATTTATAAAATTAATTTAGGCAATTGGAAATGCTAATCTAGGTCATATTAGCAATCTAGTTATTACCATAGAATTTATAAAATTAATTTAGGCAATTGGAAATGTTAATCTAGGTCATATTAGCAATCTAGTTCTTATAATAGAATTTATAGAATTAATTTATGTAATTGGAAATGCTAATCTAGGTCATATTAGCAATCTAATTCTTATCGTAGAATTTATAAAATTAATTTATGTCATATGATAATTAATCTCGGTCACACTACCAATTACTACTTATCTTAGAATTTTGGAAATAATATAGGTCATGTGATAATTAATTTTAGTAATGTAGGTCATATGGTATTTAAATGTATTATATGACTTATATTTTGGAAAATAGAAAGATAGCATCCGCGTCTCATTCCCCGCCTTCCATGGAAATGGCCCCATCTTCGACCAAGGAGATTGGCTCGGCCTTCTGCATAGATGGCCCTATCTTCGGCGGAGGAGATAGCCTCGCCTACTGTAGAGATGGACACCCTCGATGTGGGTGTTGCAAGATCGCGGAAAGATCGAGAGATTTCTAAACGAGCTGACACCTGAATGAGGATCACAGTGGTTACTTTGGAAGGAGCTCCAGTGCAGCCATCCAAGGTAGCGACCAAATATCGGATGACTTTTAGGTTAATTGCAAGGGAACGAGTCCCCATCACCCTTGACTAATGGAAGGACATGACCAATGAGTCCAAAGAACAGTTGTGGGAAGAAGTCAAGCATACATTCGAGTTCCTGGAAGAAGACGAGGAAAACGTGCAGTGACATACCTTGTTGTCTATCAGCAAGGCATGGAGGACATTCAAGTTCAATCTTGTGAAGAATTTTTTCAGGGAGGAGAAGCGGCCGTTCGAGCGTTACCCGTTCATATCTCGGGAGGTCTGGGATGAGTTTGTTGAACTGAAGACGACGACTCAGTTTGAAGATAGAAGTGAGCAGCACAAGGCTATCTAGCTGAAGAATCTCCACCCCGATAGACTTGGTATTACCGGTTATGCCTCAAAAATCCGGCAATGGGATCGAGAGGACCAGGAAGCACAAAGTTTGGGCACGTCAGTGTCGTTTGCTGGCCTCCTCTCGAACCCATGTGCCTGATACTACTGCAAGGCAGAATGAAGCGAACATCTACGAGGGAAGCCTCATTCAAAAGCAGCTCTACTGAAGAAGTTTGTAATAAAGTGGTAAGCGACTGAAATTATTTGTTATTCATTATTTTTGAACATGTAAAGAAAATAAAATAACAATTTGGCCTCTTGTAGGCTGCGTTGGCCATTGAGGTTTCCCAGGGCACTTTTGTGGAAACAAGATAGAAGGACATACTCACTAGGGCCCTAAAAAACAAGGGACACCCTGGACGAACGCGAGGGCTTGGGATCTTCATTTCTTGGAAATCTGGATTCCTAAATGACCCTAGCTATAGAAGGAAGAAATCCAAGGCTAGTTTTGAGGAAAGAGTAGCTGCCTTCGAAACTAAACTCAGGGCGCATGATGACCCTACTAGTGTTGATATCACACCAGAAGAGTAGTTGTGCTTTTGCACCAGCTCTTGAAGAATATCCAGTTGACTATATCTAGGTATTTTTTTTCAATTTGAGTGCTTCAGATATCAAACATGTATTTCAATAACTAATTGCCTTCTTATTTCAATTAGGAACCTACCTTATGCATGATAAACATATTTGTTGCTGGCGCGGTTAAGATTGAGGTCGGAAAGAGGATAGTGTATCCATACCTGCTAGGAGCCACGATGCACGGTGTGTCCTAGTGTCGGGCTATGTAAAGGTCCAAGTCGACATTGTGCTCGACAATGTTAAGGCCTATCTCGAGAGAAGCCTCTGAACGATGAGATAATCACTCTAGGCGATGCCATCCATTCATTTGTGAAGTGGCCCAAGAAGGACATAGCCCTAGACCTAATGGAGATAGACTTAGCGGTCCCCTCTTGCGATATTGAACTGGGAGCGATAGCAGAGCGGTCACTATCTATGAAAATTTTTACGTCAGAGCCTCTTGCCCAAGGATAAGAGCATGCAATATTGTCTTCTCCGGTCAAAACCATTCTGGTCAAGAAGGGCAAGAAGCCTAGGGCCAAGCCACAGACTAAGTACCCAACATGGTTTGCAAAGCATGTGTACAGTCAGGGATGAGCGTTCTATACCGAGGAATCTTTGTTGGAATGTGGACTAGCTTGTCGTGCTTTTTATGATTTCTACATAGAGAGGACAAATGCATATCGGAAATACCGTTCAACCATCCAGTATTATGACAAAGCTTAGGGCGAAATATTTTCACAGTGATTCTGGTTGCCATTTTAATTTCCAATATATTTTGAAGACTTGTATAACATGTACCACCTTCAACGGCTGGATGTCTCGATTATACGATGCTTTACACTGTAAGTGTCTTACACTTAGTTGATTTTATATTGTTATGTACCCATACTTAACACAACCCTTCTCATATGTGCAGGTTTCTAATACTTGAAGCTAAAAAAACTAATGAACCAGTCGGTTTCCTTGACCCAAATTTTGTCTCTAAGCACAACATCTATGAAGAATCCTCATTCGTCCAGGGATACATAAAAAGACATTGCTATCTTAAGTCAACAAGGAGTACATCCGTTTGCCCTTTAACGGGGACTGGCATTGGGTTCTACTCATCATTGTTCCAAGATGGAGTAAGGTATGGTACCTTGACTCTATGATCGGCCGTAAGGACTTCTCTACTATCAAAGAAACACTCGACGGGTAAACTAAATTGGTCTCTCCTAGTCTTTTTTCAATTGCATTGATTTGATTGTCCGTATAACATGTTCCAATCACGTAGGACGTTCACCAAGTACATATCTAGTGCAGGGTCCACGAAAAAGAGAAGCCTACATTGCACCATGCCACTAAGTTTAAGGTATGTGCTTCTACGTGACAGTTTAAGGCACATTACACACTAATACATAAGTTTTAAACTAATCAATTGTATAACTACAGTGCCATCAGCAGAAGCCAGACAATGCTTGTGGATTCTATGTGCGCCACCATATGCATATAATCATGGACAAGCACACTCATAGCATGAATAAGGTGAAGCTTCTAAGAAGTGCTCCCGAGTTCAATCAACTTACAAAAATTCAAGAATTCGAGAAGATGTTGCCCATTTCCTGATGTTGTAAGTCATCGACCCACTTGGTCGATTCTACTCCAAGAAGATTGCTTCCTCACCTGCCCGCTGCTGCTAGCTAACTTGTTAACCATGTGTTGTAATGCATATTTATGGTGATTTGGTTATGCGACATTTGCTTTTCTGTACTCGTTTGTACTAATGTTTAATTTGTATGTGTGGTAACAATATTAAACTATCAGCTCCGCGATCGCTCTCTAGATGTAAACCGTCTCTGTTATGACATATATCAGGGATGGTTGGTTACATTACCCGTCTCTGATTTTCCAGATATCGGAGAACGATTCCTAAAACCAACCGTCTTAGATATCCACCAAATCTGAGATGGGCTGCAATGAAACTTGTCTTTGCTATTCTAGACATCCGACACATACTCGATCAGGTTATCGAAAACGGTTCTGTACAAAATCATCTCTGATATACCATTTATTTGAGACGGTTTGAGTTATTAGAGATGGTTTCCATTATCATTGTCAGAAGACTGAGACGGCTTAGAAACCGTCTCCGATAGAGGTTTCAAACCGTCTCTAAGGCGTTTCGTGTAGCAGTGTAACGGAGGGTGCGAGCTACTGACATACATCTTTGTACCTAATTTTTGTTGCATAGAAATTTTTATAAATAAGGTAAATCAGCGTCGATTGGATCGGAGTGGAACACAGATCGACTATGGCCCAGTTTGGCACAGCTCCAGCTCCTAACTTCACCCTAGATATAGAGTTTGTAGGTTAAAATAAAGTGGCTTAAGTTTATATTTTTAGTTTAAAATGTAAATAAGATGACTCACCTAAACATCATCAATGTACCCACAACTCTAGCTCTATGAATTTCTGGAGTTACGAATAGGTACTCCACCAATTCCACCAATTTTAGTGGAGCTGGAGCTATGCCAAACAGGGCCTATATATAGGTCCTGTTTGGTACAGCTCCAGCTCCACCAAAATTAGTGGAGTTGGTGGAGCACCCTATTTCTAACTCTAGAAATTCATGGAGCTGGAGTTGTGGATACATTGATGATGTTTAGGTGAGTCATCTTATTTACATTTTAAACTAAAAATATAAACTTAAGTCATTTTATTTTAACCTATAAACTTCATATCTGAGATAGAGCTGGGAGCCGGAGCTGTGCCAAACGGGGCCATAGAACGGATGTGAACTCTTGTGCCTTGATCAGGCTACAGATCTTCACCAATATTATATATTTGGGTTACATGCAACTTGATCGGCAAATATGTCTACATACTTCTGTCTCGTGTCAAATAAACCGTGATTGAATTGGCCTGCTTAAAAATAAAACAAGTTGATTCATGCATCGTCCAGCTATCCAGGGAAAAAAAAACAGCACTAGCTGCATGCCGACAAAGAACGGTGGATCTATACAATGCATGCATAATTGCATAGACGATATATAGACGACACTAGGACCAAGACGATCTTGCATGGATGAAAAGCCAGGCAACAACCGATAAGACGAAGACGAGACATTCTTTAAAAATTTGAATAACTTATAGCCATAAGCATAACTAAAAGATATAATTAATAAAAGCTGAACCATAGCCGCCATCAAGTGTTGTTTTAAAAAAATGAAAATACGCTCGAAATTCTTTGAGTAACGCAAAATTACATATGGCTCGCGTAGACCTCAATCAAATTAAGCACGTACCAAAGAGTAACAGTAGTATAAGGCATGTACGGTATGTACGTAGACACACGATAATATTGAAGAGAGAGAACGAGCTTAGAAATTAAAATTGGGTTGTCTACCATGCAGCAGCCGACTTGAAAAGAGTAATTGTTTTTAGTGACATGTCAAAATATAACCTATTATTATAGTTGTTTTCGGCGGTGGAGCTTGGATTCATAGCTAGAAAGGGTGATACTTGGGAACACATAATTAGGCAATCAATTCATAATCATTTTCAATCATTACTACGACAAATATAAGGAAGCAAAATAAACAGATTATGTTTGAAAATCTTAATAAATGGTGGCAACTATGGTAGATCATTAAGGACATAATTTTTCGAAAGGGGATGGCATGGGTGTATGACCTAGGTTAAGCCGGATTAAAAACGTGATATTGTAGGAATACCATTGCTTAAAGAAAAAATTATACACATGCCATTATTCGGTTTTCAAAGCAATTTCAAAGAAGATTGGACTTTATTTACCCCTTCCTCCTTCCTCTATCTCCATAAAATGTGCCATTCCTCTATCTTTTTCCCCTCTCTCTCCCCACTCTCTATCACCAGTCTCTCTAGACGACGGCGAGCTCTCTCTCTCTCTCTTTCTCTCTCTCTCTCTCCCCCTCTCCCACTCCTCCTTGCTCTGCACATCCGCCATTGTCGTCATTGCCCTTCCTCTCCGCCTCAAGTGTCACCCCTGCTCTACACCCACCACCACCTCTGCTCTGTGCCGCCGCCGCCATCATCGCCGTTTGGCACCACCTAGGCTGTCCTCGCGTTGTTTCTGTCTCTCTCTCTTACTTACTCTTTCCCTCTCTCACACATACACACGTTGCTGCCTTGCTTTGCACCTCTAGCATTATCGTCGCTATCCCTTCTCTACGCCTCCACCGTCGCCCTGGCTCTACGCCTACCACCGCCCCTGCTCTGAGCCGCTATAGCCACCATCACCATTTGGCTCCACCAAGGACCTCCTCCCGTCATCTCTCTCACTTACTCTCTCCCTCTTTCACAGACACCACGTTGCCCTGCTTTGCGCCTCCGCCGCCGGAGCCACACTGAGCCCTCCTCACACCGTCTCTCTCTCTCTCTCACACACACACATGCATACACACCGTCACCTTGCTCTGCGTCTCCATCTTTGTCGTTGTTTGGCATCGCCCCGAGCCTTCCTTTTGCCATGTCTCTCTTGCTCACATACACTGTCGCCGATGCCCCTGCTCTATGCCGCTACTAGCATTGGCCGCCTCCATGGTCGTCACTGAACTCCATCCTCGACGACGAGGTCTGGCTGCGGACCAAGCAGACGAGAAGACCATGTGGCCAAAGTACCTAGAGTGGGAAAAAAGGAAGGAGGAAGAAATAGTCAATGGCAATATCCACTTTTGTTGAGAATTACCAAAAATTGCTGATAATGTGAATCATAAACTGAACAATGGCATTGGCCTAATTTTCGAATGTTTGTAATGGCATTTCTACAATATTGCATTTTTAATGGCAAATACATGAATCCACGTTTTTTAGGGCATATATCTAATTAAATATTTTTCATATATATACATACACAAATACATATACACACACTTTTCTACACCTCTGTGTAGAATAGGTATTCTATGCCCCAAAAAATAAATATAAAGTACACTATGAATAACTATAATTTTACAACAATTAACTATCGTTCGCTGCACAAAAAACCTACGCGCACCGTACCATGACATTAGTGATCGATAGTTAATTATAGTAGGAATTATAGTTTTATTTATGGTGTATTCCTCATAATTTTAAAGCTAAAAGAGTAGATATTCGATCTTTTACTTAGTCTATTACACAAAAACAAATATCTATATCCGATGTATTTCATTTCAAAATATTTCGTACACGTGTATATATATATATATATATATATATATATAGTGTGTGTGCTCAATGAATAGAGTTAATTAGAGTAATATAGGCATTTTCAGTGCCTCTTATCTATGCGTAAGATAATATAGCCTTGGATGACATAGGGCGTAGATGATAGTACGCGGGCTCCAAAATAATTAATTAGGGCCTTTTTGGAATGATTTATTTCAAATGCTTTTAGGCTTTTAAACAGAAAAAAAAGCATAAGAAAAGAACCAAATACTTCGACTTGTCGAAGGAAGCTCTCCGAGCCTCTCAAACATCTTAAAAGTTAGATGAACCAAACACACCCTAGTCTCGGAATGGAAAGAGTGACCTGGTAGGTCTTGGTCTCTCGAGATAAGTTGGCTCTAGCTTCTCGAAGCCGCTTTATCCAAACTGTCGAAGCCCATCCACTCGGTTCCAAAAGACCCACGTGAAATTAACATTTTCTTAATTAGCTAGCGTGGCAGCGCAAGACTAAGTCTAGTCATTCCAAACCCCACATGCATGCATTGGAATATTAAGCGGTGTCGTGTTTCACCAGTGTATTAGGTATGGCCACTTGCCAAGTAGGAGCTAGTGCTGTTAGCCGCCTCGCGAGCTAGCTCATAGATCGATCATCAGTATAAATATACCTCGCGAGCAACACATCGTAATGCAAACACAATCACATACTCAATTGCACAATCACATTTAAATTAGTAGGCTACTATGGCGAACAAGATGGCAGTGCTAGTGGTAGGCTTGGCCCTCGCGCTGGCCATGTCCGCCACCACCTCCACGGCGCAGAGCTCGCCGGAGGACTTCGTGAACCTCCACAACGCCGCCCGCCGCGCGGAGGGCGTGTTCCAGGACGTGGTCTGGGACAGCACCGTGGCGGCGTACGCCGAGTGGTGGGCGGGGCAGCGCGCCGGCGACTGCGCGCTCGAACACTCCCCCAACCCCTGGAGCTTCGGCTACGGCGAGAACATCTTGGTGGGCGGCAACGGGGATACGGCGGCCGACGCCGTGAACATGTGGATGTCGGAGAAGCCCAACTACGACTACGACAGCAACGAGTGCTTGGAGGGGACGATGTGCCGCCACTACACGCAGGTGGTGTGGAGCCGCACGACGGCGATCGGCTGCGCGCGCGTCGCCTGCGACAACGTCGCGATCGGCCTCGTCTTCATCACCTGCAACTACTCCCCCGCCGGCAACGTCCAGGGCGAGCGCCCCTTTGATCGTCTCCTTAAGTTGTCTATATAGCAAGTGATCGATCGATAATCAGACTTGCTATTTGTGTGCGTGTGTCATGCCATGTAGTTGCTGTGTACGTACTATATATACCTACGTCCTCTCCCTAGCTACGTCGCGTATAACGTACGTGTTATATCGAATAAGCCATGCGCATATATACTATATATGCTGTTAAGTCAGTTTATCTATCTATCTATTATATTATTAAAACATGATCAATTATAATGGACGCAAATTATAATGGTGTAGATATAACAAGGTTGGAGATAGACAAACGAACTAATTAAAAGGATTCTACGGCAAACTAACCAATCCGTGGGAACAAACTAATTAACCTTATTGGACATGGACATGCCCATGTGAATTCGTTTGCATCTCCTAAAGTTTACCTATGATCAAGTGCGGCATCGAACAAATTAAAGCAACAAAACACCCTATTATACATGGACGTGAACATGGAAGCTAATTAATTGATACGTCTGGCAACAAACTAACAGTATTAGACATGGATTAAAGAAAAGATTGAAAGATCTGGCCATACATCCGTGTGGACCCAAGTTGTACATACTACATAACGGATTAAACTAAATGAGAGATTTCATGCTTCAACTAAAACAAAGAGTACACATCCATTACAATAGACAGCGTGCTCATATAGATAACAAGAAAATTGAAATTAGAGCTTAACAAAAATTATTGTAATTTGCAACATGGATAATATTAGAGCTTATTATAACTGACGGTTAAACATTGACGCAAATCTAGTCATGCAAATGTGCGGAACACAGTTAAAAGAAGCCACCACATTTGCTCTAAAATACCAAAAAAATTCCCACATTAATTGAAAAAAAGACCTAGCCCTACATTTGTATGGAACTAAGTTATAACGGCTTAGATTAAAAGAAAGAGTCCATATCAAATTGTATTTATTTAGATTGAAAGAAAGAGTTTATATCTAATTAACAAATCCTGTCATACCTAATACAATCTATCTACTTTCTTTGTCAACAAATCATCTAGCCCTACATTTGTATGGACCCAAGTTATAACGTCTTCGATTAAAAGAAAGAGTCCATATCAAATTGTAATTGTTTAGATTAAAAAAATTCGTAGAGAATCTACTGTACCTAATACATACAATCTACCAACTTTCTTCGACAACAAACTATTAAACTTAAGCCACCACGAACATGCTGTTAATCTGAGTCGTGCTAGGTAATTAAGGACAGGAGGATCACACAAAAAAATAATTCAAGAATCCTAATTAAGGAAGGAAGATAGTAATAATTAAGGAAATCACATAGATCTGCTTTAAAGATACTAGTTGAGTGCCCGTACGTTGCGACGGAATCTCAGAGTTGATAGGGAGATCCTAAATCATTTCTACCAATTGCAGCAAAAAACAATGTTATATACTATACAGTTATATAATGGTCATAGATGTACAATATAACAATGATACTATGTAGATAAACACCGAGTCAGACATATAACCAGCCATTCTACCTAAATCTATTTACAATTATACATGTGCATCAGAGAAATCCGACCACGCTAGACACATCACATGAGCATAATCATCGTCCATTAAAATAATTACATATAATAAAGATTTGCTCGATGAATTATACAGCTATCATATAGCATATTCATTCCTTACTCTGTCGCTTCCACTATCACATAGACAGATTTTATGTCGGGACCCGGCTTTGCAAAAACTGGGTACGCCTCTAGTAGCCGGAAAACTCCATCGCCGTACTCTGCCTCGTAAACCACGTACTTAGCAGAGTCGTCACCTGCACACAGATCTGACAAACAACTAATGAGTATGGATAAACCATACCCAGCAAGTATGTATATCCTTATGTAATGAAATGTAAGGTATCAAAGGAATGGATCTGGTTTATTTGCATAAAGAGCACTTTTAAACAATCCTATCAGTTGTAAAGCAATAGTGTAAAACAATTTTAAATTCATTTCTTTTCTCATGTTTTCTCAACACTATAATATTGCCTTCTCAGCACAAAACCGAGATGACATTCGCTGTCAACTCTACACGAAACCCTGGCAATACATTCTCTGTAATGCACTGCACGGCATTTGCTGCCTGGCAATCCCTGCCCCTACCATCTACAGCAAGTTAATTAAGAAAAGGTGAGACTAACAAGTAGAGCTGCCTAAACCCGCTCTTGACCGTGAGCACGGCTATCATGATAGTTTTAACTCTGCAGAGTGTGTACACTTTACCCATGGGACTCACCCGAGAGTGAGACGAAGCCATTATCCCTGGTACGTCTAGAATTGAGGATGCCTCACTAAGGATTCACCCTAGGTCGTTTTATCACGAAACCCGAAATCCCCTCGTGTGCCAGATGGGTATACGGTGGTTGCAAGCCACACCCACACCGCCATGACAAACCAAAACTAGATTTCTCAAGGTAACAACTAAGGTATTACCATTATTAACACCCATGGCTGTACTGTTTTGCCCGGTCAGTTCATCCACGATGTTCGGTCCTTAGGTCGACCGAGGTGGCATACCACGAACCAACATCCACCAATCAAACCACCACCTCGAATCTACTCACGCCACGTTGATTTTGCCACGTTGATTTTAGTTGAATTAAGGTTTAACCAAAATCACACGATAAAGAGTAGAATCTCTCTACCAAGATTTTAAGTGATTTTCCATCATAATGATCATCTAGATTTCTCATCGTAGCAACTAAGCATCTAGCGTGAGTACAAATCAAGGGTGGCTATTATAAGATATAAATTATGCTAGGCGTCAATAGAAAGGTAACATGTGCTAATAGATGATTAACACATCATAGGTAGTAACTAATATTAAATATACAAAATAGAATTAAAATTATCACGCACATTGTAAAATCCTATGAATAGTAAACATGAGAGAAAATAGGTGGGATCGACATGAATCTAGCTTGCACCTGGGTCCGGATAGCGCGTTCCTTGACAACCAGCAACTAGCTCCCATCCGGACTCCTCCGCGACGTCTACACGCAAATCGAGGCACAGACCAATTAACAGCAGTAAATAAAATCCAGAAAATTATGAAATAAATACAGTAGGTAGATTAGATTAAAAGAAGATCAACAAAATTGGTTTGGAGCGAATCGGAGTTACGGATTGGGAGATAGAAAAAGATGAAGGGTTACTGTTCATGTGACCAGTATTGCGCGAGGTTTGACCGATTCTTTGACCAGATCAAAGCTCAAAAAAGCTCTCTGCTCTGCTGCCTCACGTGCAGAAGCAGTCAAGCAGAAGAAAAGAAGGAGAGAGAGAGGGAGAGAGAAGAAGAAGAGAGCGGCGGTGGCTTGGCGGCGGCGGTGGAGGCGGCGCAGCTCACCGGCGCCGGCGGCTGTGGCAGATCCGGTGGCGGCGGGTCCTCGCCAGCGGCGTCTAACGGCGTGGCTGCACGGCAGCGGCGTGCCTCGGCGGCGGCGGCGGCTTAGGGCGCGGCAGATGCGGCGGCGCTGCGGCTCCGGCAAAGCGGTGATGGAAGCGGCGGCAGCGGCGGTGCGGCTGGCGACAAGGGCTATGGCTAGCGGCAGACGCAGCGAGGCGGCTGGTAGCGGCGGCACGGTGAGGCGGCTCCCCGGCGGTGACGGCGTGTGGCGGCTCCCTGCGGCGTCCCCTATCGGCGGTTGCCAATCCGACGCGAGTTAGATAAAATTTGGCATGCTCGGTTGTATGAACTTGGTATGTCCTGAATGACTTGGTTTTGAATGGAACCAAATTGGTAAAGTTTGCATTGGAAAGAATCGGCTTGAGTTTGCTTCATATTGATCGATCGGGTAGGATGACGACCAAAAGCGAATCGATTCAGCTAGGAATAGTAAAGATAAAATATAGTTGACTAATAACATCAACTTAAAATTATCTTCAATGAAAATAATGCTTTCTAGGGTTTGGCTGACCGATGATTTGGTGCGGTTAGGGTTTTGCGAAGTCGGCCTTCAGCGATTTTATAGGACGAAGGGAAGAGTTTCAGGATCCGAAATTTTGGGAGGACGACCTACAAGGGATTTTCTAGGACGTGTTCTCCTCGAAATTGTGGTTTACATCTTTGAGATAGCGCAACCGGCAAGAAAAGAAGAGGCAGCATGGTCGGTTTGCCCAGAAGGAAAGAGGAGATCAAAGAAGGAAAGGAATGAGGAGATGACAAGTGGGGTCTACTGGCTAGAGAGAGGAAAGGGATTTCCCAAATATACCTTAATTAAAATTTATTAAGAGAAAATCATGATAATACAAAATCCAAATCTTGTAATAAGTGAAGATAATAGAATTTTGAAAACAAATAGGAAAGTCCATGGCTTTGATTACTTTTGAACTCCTAATAGATTGAATTATTTTGTTTGACAAATTTTTCTTTTACAAAACAAATCAAATTGGTTTAATTTTTCCACAACTGAAAATATACGAATCATTGAAATTCTTTTATTATATAAGACCTTTGCTTTAAGCACTTTATTAATTGAAAAATCTAATTAGATGTATTTTCAAAATGAAAATATTGTGAAACAACTCTTTGAACTTATTTTTATTCAAAATTCTCAAAATTTGATTTTTAAACTTTTGAAAATCTTTTTAAATCTCCACTTCATTCTAATTTTACAAACTATTACCTCAATAAAGTTTGAAAATATTCCTGAAATTTTATTTCTCTCAAAATTTTTAATTTTCATAAATTTAAAAATTTAGGATGTGACATTTTACAGCAAAAGCATAGGAAATTAAAATTAATACATAGGTCAAACCATTACACAACAGGTTGCATACTCGGGGTGCGGAAGAATTCATAGAGTAATATATTATTTTCTCCAAAACCAACATTCTCTCTCAAATGAGGCACAATGTTTGAACTTATTAAAGATTAAAACCAAATGCGCATATCAACAAGTTTTATTATTACATCCCAATATTAAAGATAAATTGGATAACGTTTGACATTTATAAGTACTAATTTGATCCTCTCATTGGAGAAGGAGCAGGACTCAGCATCCCTGTCGGTAACTTGGTGTTTAACGGTTGGACCGGAGAAGGCGTATTGGCGTAAAGAGCCTCTAGATAGTCATCATAGGGTCGAAGTTTAGCCTTTTCCTCTGTCCTTAGGGCAAGCGCGTTCTTGACTTGATCATGGACATATAAATCGTGCTTCAAAGAATTGAAAGCATTTACACAAAAATCCTTTAAAGTTAGCATTGCCAATAAAAATAACTTAATTAATTAAAAGAGAGGGATACATTATACCTACCCTTGACACCCCAAGGTGGCGGTGCTGAGTATTAAGCATAAAAACCAATGAACTGTCATTGAAAGTTTTAAAACACAAAGGATTTTCTGTAATTAAAACACATGAAAATATAAAAACTCAATGAATAATAAATATTTTTGCAAGATTTAAAATGCTTACTTTTATTAGTAACCTCCAGCTTATTGGCAACCATTATTCCATTGGTAGCCTCTACTTCAACGAGCTCATGTGTGTGTGGAAGAAGTAATTTTTCTGATATTTCAACAAATAGTATATTTTTTATGTTGAATTTTGAATGAAGAACTACTCCAGACTTGTTGGAATACTACTCGCAATAAAGTAGTTAAACATTTATATTTAGAAAAAACCATATTATACCTTCCATCAATAATTGCAACCTCACGTGAATTTGACGGGAACTCTCGAGGTCCAATGTTTACGACCACTCCGATGACATCTGTCGAAAAATAAACATATACTAGAATTATATAAACACGAGAATCTAGCAAGAGCCTATACTAACTGGAATGGAACGAATACAGATGATTCAGCTCGATAAACACGAGAATCTAGCAAGAGCCTGTACTAACTGGAATGGAACGAATACAGATGATTCAGCTCGAAACATTTTATTGTTTTGCTTTCGTATGTATGCTATAGTATTATAAACCTACACAGAATTCAATGCAAAATATTAAGGATACTGAAAAAGCACAAAATCAAGTTTTCCAAGCAAAAGATAGTTCCACTTTAGTTTATCTCGTAACTAAAGAAGCCAACACTGCCGAGAAAAGTAGATCAAACAGATTACGAAATTAGAAGCCACAATTGAGATTAATGGAGATGACTATAAAGGCAAAGGAAGCAGTTTATTATCTTAGTGTTATAATACATTCCCATACCTCTTATACCAATATCAAAAGACATTTGACTATAGTGAAAACCAACCAACTGTAATTTTTGCTTGATCTAAAAAAAAGCATTTTTTTATCACCTAAGCACTATGTTTTGGTGATTGACAGTACTGCATCCTTACAAGTAAAATGATAAAACTGGTTATGTGTATCCATAGGGCTGTGGTCAACCGCACGAACAACACCAAAATCACTTGTAACAGCAAGCAAATTAAAGAGGAGCTAATATGAGAACCACCTCCACGAGGCAACGGCTCAGGTGTTGAAAGTTGTAGCAATCTCTGAACCTTCCGAGGCAACGCACGCTTATAGTGTTGGATGAAATGCGGAGGAGATGGTGATTGAGTACGAAGACATGAAGTAGATTATCTCCTACAACACTGAAAGAGTTGCAAGAATTTCTTGTCTAGGAATCAGAACGCTATATGTGCCTATGTTGGCTGCGGCTTCCAGTTGGATGCCAATACCATGCTAGGCCAATGCTGTGGGCTGTGCTGGTTAATGGTTATGCTGAACAATGCTTCATGTAATAATTAAGAGATGTTTTGGGTGCAAAATTTCGCATGAGTTAAACCTAACAGCTCCACTCTCCCTGTCATCCTGTAATTTGTGGCATATCGTCCTCCAAATGCTTGACAAATCTGAATTATTAAACCTAATGAAGATAAACTATACCATAGTTTTTTTGTGTTATGGACTGATCTTATGTTGTTCTTTGGTTCCTTGTTTTTACCAGGGGTATAAAGATGCGCTTATGGAGGTCCAGGCTTTAAGAGTGAACTACAGTTCTGAATCCAAGAAGCGTGAAGCTCTTGAGTCGCATATTGCAGATCTCAAGAAAGGTTGCCTGATATATTTCAGCATCCCTTTAAGTTTATCTTCAATTTGTTGCTTTCTGTGAATTCAAATTGTGTAATTGATACGCATCAAGCAATGGATCGTGTTTATTTCAGGAAAGGAATCAACAAGGAACTGGTGGAAGGATCGTGAAGAGTTTTTCCATAGTTAAGATTCTATATATAGTTGTTCTATTTTTGGGAGGATTGTATTAGGCAAGTATGAGAAAGAGATAGAATCGAACTCTGTAAAGATCACTATATATTCATCTGCAAGAAAATAGAGTCGGCAGCTTGTGTTTGCCAACAAACCAGTTCTAGGCGGTGGCTCCGACTAACAGCCAATTCTATCGACTTCTTATTTCTCGAACATTACGACGTCGTCCGGTGAATATTCTAGGCCTCGGCCGGTGACTCGTGCTTTTGAGAAGACGCATGCAGCTTCTGTCCAGCTCTGCGCTGGATTGGAGTTTGTTCCGCAGAGACAAGGCAAGGAGAGATGTATCAGTAATAGTTGATGATTTACTAAGCTCGTTAAGTGGTAGGAAGAACTGAGTTCAATTGTTTGTGTTGTGCAGATAATGAGCGATTGAGGAGGCTGTACACTGAAACTTTGTTCAAGTTCACCAACCAGGTAGGTTGCTACTTACTCTGTGCAGTTATAAGGAAGGCGATGGATCATCTATTGCTAACTACCTGAAATAGATGGTACCAGCCTGAGTTTTGGGATGTCCATTTCACCTGTAGTACTTGTATTTTGACACCACGGGCTTCAATGTACTATTGTTTCATGGAAACAGTTTAAACAAGTGCTTTGGAGCTGTCGACTGTGATCGCCTAATTCTTCCAAACCATATTAATTTTTTCACATGCTTTCTGTTATTCAGATGAAATTTCACACAGAATCTCAAAATCTAAAGGAAGAATTGGGAAAGGCAAATAACAGATTACTATCCATGGAAGAGGTAGGTAACTGCCTCCCAAGTCCCAAGCTTCCAGTTAATCCATAAAATTTATGTAATATGTGTTTATGTCACACTGGAGCATAAACAATAAAAGCATATAATATAAAAAAAGGTCTAACACTTTTTTTTTTTTGTAAATGCTTTATGTTGAGTCTGTAAGTACTCAGTAATTTTGGATACAAAAATTGCATATTAGAACGGGCTGATGATCCCATGAGCACGAAATGTTCAAACTCTCTAGATCAATGGCCTAGCAGTGGAAAAAAGTGGTGTTCATTCTCATCTATACAAGCTTATTTCCTAGTAAGAAAAATGAGAAGCCTACCTGTGTCCTGATGAAGAGCAGTTGTGTCCAAGTTCTTGCGCTTGCTGGAGCTTCCCGTGTCCTGCTCCTGAGGATGCAACGGCCCACGTTTACCAGACATCCCTTTCTCGGAGCCTTCGACACTCATGGTAGGGTTTGTAGTCAGCAATGCGGCGGATGGGAAAGAAAAAGGGTATATAAAAGAAAGTGAAGGGTGCATTGCAAGATCGGACCAATATCTAAATTAGAAGGCAATCAGATGAATAATCAGCATTGGGGAACAAATAGATGATATAATCCCTAAACAATAGGGATTATGATAAGACGTATGCTACTGACTATAGGGAAGATCCGTGATTGACTCGCTTACCTGTGCAAAGGTCGATTGCCCTCTAGCCTGGCATGTTTGTTGGTAGGGAAGAGAAGGAAAGTAGGCGGAGACATGATGCGGGAGCTGCGGAGGCGACACCTGTGTTTTCTACGTGTGGTCGGTGGAGGGCCGACGCTGATAGAGAAGGGGAGGGACACGATGCCAGCGTCGTCATGAGGGGGCAGCGCGCGGCGGCGGCGGGGACGGCTTGTGGGGCCTGTCCTTTGCCCACCACACGATCTGCACTAGTCCCTGGATCAGTACACTAGTGCACACCTTTCACATAGCCGGAATCATTTCATACAAGCGGAAGTCTTATATATTACACAAATACCTGTATTAAGCCCCAGGGGCTATTAAGTATTACAACCGGCACATTGGCCCAAATAGTCAGAAAGTCCAAAAGATCAGTCGGAGACCCAAAAGATACAAAAGAGTCTCGTGCCGGCTATGCCTAAGCACTCGACTGGAGAGACGCCCTAAGCCTCGCCCTGGTCATCAGCAAAATCCTGTCCTTCAACTTCATGGCAGGCGTACTGATCCTGCTCATATTCTCCATCTAAAAGAGAATATGAATGCGAGGTCAGTGTCATCAAACACTGGCGAGCTAACACCCAACCTGATGCAATTTTAGTGATAGGGGTTCCAAAGGAAAGGTTGGGGTTTATTTGTTTGCGGAAAGCAAGTTTTCTAAATCAAAGCCTATGACTTAGCACTTTTAACCCAAAGTTCTGCTAATCATTATTTTCATTAATTTGATTCACATTTCACAATCCACATTCCACCAACCACAGTCCACATTCCACACCAGTCCTTAGATCTACTGCACACACCTGCCATCTCATTAGGGTGTGGCGCCCGTTAATGGATCTTCGCCCGGAAAGTGCCGTTCTTCCCTAGCGGGGTGCCACGCCCGCACTAGAGTCACGGCTCACGACACGTAAGACCTAGATCATCCCACGGATGACGACATGATCTTGTCTTCACCTCAAGCATGGCGGCGAGCGAGAGTGCGCCCGCAGTCGTACTATCCTGAATCCCCAATACTTGCACTACGCGCGATGGCCAGCGTTATGGTGATAGGAACCAAATCCGCGAGCATTTGGTGGCGACTTCATTGTGTGCCTCATCGCACACCCGTCCGGTCCACTCTACGAGTCACATCGGATCCGGCCACCCACACACATTCACATTCACTTCCTTCTTCGCTATCGTTCCTCCGTGTGCCCTGCACACGATGTGTGTGAACCACCAGTGGCGGCGATTGGCGACTCGCGTGTTGCCCGCGCTCCTCATAGCACCGCGTCTGTGAGCGATAGCCCTCTTCACATCACACCGTAGCCTTGCTACTTCCACCTTAACCACAAGTCGGACCACGTCCGTTTTCCCAATCACATCCCAACACACACACTGGCATGCCAGGCCCAATTTCCAGTTTCCATATTTGATATGTAATCATGTCCGGTGAATGTCGGTTCACCGCCCGAAACGATTAAGCCTAAAATTATTAATTGGACATGAGCAATGTCTAAGCAAATTTTAATCAAGACTTAAGAGTCTAAAATTGTTTTATTTAACCTAACTGGTTATCAAGGGTGATCATCAAGGCAATCATAAATAAAGTCAAATGACTGATGATTATATCAAGGCAATATCATCAATATAGAACAATAGCAAATGATAATAAGGCATGATAAATCATGATTAAGCAAGCAGGTATTATTATTTACTTAAAAAGCATGCAATTTAATACTGTAAATAAAATATTTAATAAAACTGGGAATCAATATGATCCATTAAAGTGTTAGCTCGTACTAGGGAAAGCTAACTCTCCCTAATAAAAGCAAACGCAATTATGGTTTAAGATGTTAACTCGCACTAGGGAAAGCGCATCCTCTCCCTAGTAAAAGCAACATTATTAAGGGTAGGTATCAACTCGCACTAGGGAAAATCGAGAATTCTCCCTAGTAAAAGCAATCCCTTAAAGGGTGAATGTTAACTCGCCTTGGTCTGGGACGTAGTGGTGGTCTTCTTGCTGTTCTTCAAAAGGTCCCTCGGGCTCCTCGACGTCTATTAACGGAATGAGTTCGAAAGACCATAGATAAAACACCAGAATGCGATAAAAGTATGATGTATGCAATGAAATGCTCTTGCTAAGTTTAGCGATCGACGACTGGTGTAAAACTCTATCCAAGATATCGAGAAAGTTCCATGATCCTTCTATTACATAATAGTTTACGAAAGATAGTGGTAGAGCGGCGTTATGAAGATGATATGCGATGATGCAAAATGTTACCCTTAGTAGTCTACCCATAGTTTAAGCATATAAAGATATTTTAACAAAAATAATTTTGTTTGAAGAATTTCCTTCATCAACTCCCGGAAGATTACCTATGGTGTGTGGGGTGGTGTTGGTTAAAACACATGATTATTTATATACGTAGGGTAATGAAGTACTCGGGTTTTATTCTTAGTAAAGTTTAGCTAAGTAAATTTTATGGAGTTTAATTAAGATCTCAAAGCTTCTAACAAGGCACTAGGGTTCATGTAGGAAATTTGAGAATTTAATCTACAATCATTTAATATATGCAATAAATCAAATATTATTGCGGTATTAGTATATAGGAGAATGGTAAATAGGGCTAAACAATTGCTTGGAGGTTAATAGATTGTTCTAAAGTCTTTTAATAATTGTTTTAATTACCTAAATTACATTTAGGTCCTCCTGGAATATTCTTATGAATTTAAGAGCTTATGTAACAAATTTATAGTTTGAAATCCCCCTTTTTAAATATTGTTATGAGGTGAAATATTATCTATCAAAAAGGTAAAAGGGAATTAATTGTCCAAATAAAATTTTACTACATGTGTTCTGTCATAAATGGTAACCCATAAATTCTCAGATTTTTCTAAGGTCATATCCCATTTTATTTAGCTCTATCCAATTTTCGGGTTTTATTTCCCTAAAGGAAAATCCTAGAATAGGATTAAGTATTTAAACAGGGCAAAATTATATGATATGATTTTCTTTCTGCTATTTTTAATAAATCCACCGGGTAATCTAATATTTATCATGATTTTTCTAGGATTTTTGGACGGGTTCTAAATATATTAATTATCTCTAATAATTTCCTAATTGTTTTTAAACGTTAAATCTCGGAAAACTTCATGAAAGCCTGATCTTTGGGCGGCCCATCAATCATCGGCCGCGTTGCACACGCCAAAGGCGTATTCTGGGAAGACGTAATGCGAAGGCGAAGGCGCCGGCGACGCGGCGCCAATACTAATCCTGACGCGTGGGACCGAGGTCCCCCGTGCTTGACTCAACAGCGAACGTGACGCTGCCCACCCCCATTAGCGCGAATCTTGGCGCGACGATCGACGACGCATTTGGACCATCGTCTTCTCCGGCGATCTAGGGCGGTGCTCGCGAGACTCGGCATGGTCGCGGTGGCGCGACAAAGCTCCATCGAGTGCTTTATGTTTGCTAGAAGAAGCTAATAGCTAGATCTAGGACGTCATTGTCGCCGATTAGCCGGAGGCGGCCGAGGTCAATGGCGCTACGTGCGGGGCGGAAGAGCTACGGATTTGAACATCGACGACGGACCGAACAAAACCATAGATATAACTCATGCTAGAGCTTCTAGGGGTAGGTAGAGTTCTTCCGAGCAAGTGATTTTGGTGAAGGCGGCACGGGTTGAAATTTGGCGACGAGGGACCGGAGCTGCTCAAAAGCAGTATGTCGGCGCGAGCCTAATCCGATGGCGGACTAGTCAAATTGGTTGAGGAAAGGTCGTAAGTTGTAACGATGCTCAAGCTGCGAGAATTGAAGGAGACTCACCGATGAAGGAGAAATCGAGAAGGGGTGATTCTGTTCACCGAACGCCGACGGGAGAAAAACTCCGATTCCGGGAGCAATAGTGGTTCGGGGCCAATTACTTGACGGACAGCGGAGGTAGAGCCTCCAGTGCTCTGGGGCAAGCTCAAGAGCGGGATCGACGAGGTGGTCGGATTGGAGAATGAGCTCGGCGGTGGTGAGGCAGGAAGGAAAAACCGAATTGAGCCACGGTGAGGTTATATAGCCCCAACGGAAGCTTGAGGAGTGGGCAAGGGTAGTGGAGAGTCAGAGGAAGCGCCGAGCGAGTGAGGACAAGGTGGCGGCGGCGTGGCGGTGGTGAGCCAGCGGGATGACAATGGCGGGGCATTGCCGTGCGTGCAGCAGCCCGACCACGGCGGCAGCGACATCAATGCTCGGGACGGTAGCGGCGACGTGGATCAAGGCGGGCGCCCATTGGTGACACGGTTGGCGGTCATGATGAGGAGGCAACAGCGAGCCAACGCCGGTCGTCGATGTCCAAAATCCGGCGATGCGCTTTGCCACGGATTTTGTCAGGCAAGGAGGCCGTGGGTTGGGAAGCGGCGGTGGCGTCTTGGCACAAGAAGACTCGACGGCGGCGACACGGTTGGCAGCGGCCTCGGCGTGCCTCGGGGCGCATCTTGAGAGAGAGAGAGCGAGGTGAGAGACGAGCGAGAGAGAGACGAGCGGGTGGAGAGGCGAGCCGACAGGCGAGCCGATGGGAGAGCGAGTGGGAAGGCTCGGCTCAGCCCAAAAGGAAAAGGGTGGGGATCGAGTCTAGCTAGGTCACTAGGCGGGCTCGACCCAAAATGGGTTCTAGACTCTTAATGGAATTTTGATGAGTTTTTTGGGAATTTTCCCCTTTGCAAAAATATATACATTTATGTATAATTTGCAAGTGTAAGTATACACCTATATACTTACTTAAATGTTTATACCTACAATAACTCGTATTATTATCGCACGCATACTAATATGTTGAAAAGATAGCGGTTTACCGATGTCGTGAGAATTGGTTCGAGGATAATTTTGGTTTACGGTACAATCATAATATAATAACTTAAATTAGCTCTTTAAGTTTCTCTATGAATAATCGGGTTTTATAATAGGCTCGAATGGTACCTAGGCTTTATAATGGAAACACCTCCTTCTCAAAGCGATTTCTTTATATGTCTAATACTAACATGCTTTAGTACCAGAAAGATTTTGAATGATCTTTTCCCCAAGTTACCAGCACATCGCATTACTTCAAAAGTCCAAAGATGGGGTGTTACAAATCCTCCCCCCCTAAAAATAAATCTCGACCTCGAGATTTGGCAACAAGGGTTGAATAGGTGAGGCATTCCTTCCGAAGCTTGTCTTCTGGCTCCCATGATAGCTGTCTTCCTGACCCATCATCCCATTGAACTTTACATATTTTAACAGTCTTGCCTCTTATTTGTTTGTCGGAGAAGTCGACGATTTGTATTGGGTGAGCTCGATAGGTTAGGCTTTTGTCTAGTGGTGTTGGCGGTGGAAGATGTGTTCTTCCTCGGGTACTCTCGGGCATTTCTTGAGTTGCGATACATGGAACACATTGTGTATATCTCCAAGTTAATGAGCAATTCCAACTCGTATGCCACTTGACCTCTCTTGGCAACGATTTGGTAAGGTCCGATATATCGGGGCTAACTTTCCTTTTGTTGGAATCTTTGAATTCCTTGGATGGTGATACCTTAAGGTATCTTTGGATCCCGATGGAGAAGGAGAGTTCTCGGCGGCGATGATCCGCGTAACTTTTCTGTCGGGATGGCGACTATCAATCGTTCTCGAATGATTTTTACCATCCTTTCGCTTCTTGTATTGATTCCTTTCCAAACACTTGTCGTTCTCCAACTTCTGACCAAAACAAGGGTGTCCTACAGCGACGTCCATACAAGGCCTCAAAGGGGGACATCCTTAAACTGGTTTGATAGCTGTTGTTGTAGGTGAATTCAGCATATGGTAGCCATTTCTCCCAATCTGTGGAGAACTCCAAAATGCATGTTCTCAGCATATCTTCTAGGACTTGGTTGACTCGCTCGGTCTGTCCATCTGTTTGAGGATGGTAGGCTGTACTGAATGACAGACTGGTTCTAAGGGCACTATGTAGCTTTTCCCAAAATTGGGAAGTAAATTGGGATCCACGATCCGAGATTATTCTTTTAGGAACTCCATGGAGAGTGACTATCCTTGCCATATAGAGTTCAGCTAACTTATCTCCCTTGTAGGTCGTCTTGACCGGAATAAAGTGGGCCACCTTAGTTAACCTGTCCACTATGACCCAAATGGAGTCACACCCAGTCTTTGTGCGGGGAAGCCCTAAGATGAAGTCCATTGTTACTTCTTCCCATTTCCACTCAGGTATCTTCAGGGGTTGCAGCAGTCCTGCTGGGCGTTGATGTTCGGCTTTAACCAATTGACAGGTATGGCATTTGGCCACATACTCGGCCACATCTCGCTTTAATCGGGGCCACCAAAATTGGGCTTTAAGGTCCTGATACATTTTGGTGCACCCAGGGTGAAGGGAGAAAGGGGATTCATGGGACTCCTTTAAGATGCGATTCTTCAACTCTTGGTCATGGGGAACAAAAATCCTTTGTCCCATCCGTAGGATTCCCTGTTCATCCTCCATAACCTTACATCCATGATTCCCTTTTATTTGGTCTCTTATTTTATGGGCGCTAGAGTGACTCTTTTGTAGTTCCTTGATTTGGTCGAACAAATCTGGTTGAACCTCCAGGGTGGCTAAGTAACCGGCCTCTACCAAATTCAAGTTTAATGCGTCCATATCTTTTATGATCTGTTCAGGAATTTCGGGACCACAAGTTACGTTCATACGGGTAGCTGTCTGTTGAGGAGTCACTTGATTACATCATGACTTTGATCGAGGGCATCGGCCACCACATTGGCCTTGCCTGGGTGATATAGGACATTCAAGTTGTAGTCCTTGATCAGTTCCAACCACCTTCTCTGGCGCATATTTAGATTGGCTTGGGTAAACATGTATTTCAAACTCTTATGGTCGGTATAAACATCACACTGCTTACCCATTAAATAATGTCTCCAAATCTTTAGAGCATGAATAAGCATGCCACTCTAGATCATGAGTCGGATAATTCTCCTCATGCCTCTGAGTGTCGAGAGGCATAGCGACTACCCTTCCTTCTTGCATGAGTACGGCCCAATCCTTGCTTTGGCGCCACAATATACTTCAAACTTTTTGTCGGTATTGGGTGTTACCAAAGACAGAGCGGTAGTCGATTTGATTTTAGCTCTTGAAAGCATCCTCACGTGCCTTTGTCCAATCAAACTTCGCTCCTTTTTTAATAGTTGGGTCATAGGTTTGGCAATTCTAGAAAAGCCTTCAATGAACCTTCTGTAGTACCCTGCCAAACCTAGGAAACTTCTTACTTCCTTTACGGTGGTAGGGGATTTCCAATCCATAACTGTCGCTACCTTGGACGGGTCGACCTTGATTCTCTCAGCGGAGATGATATGCCCGAGGAAGCTAATATCATCAAGCCAAAATTCGCACTTGCTGAATTTGGCGTAAAGCTGGTGTTCTCGAAGCTTGTCGAGGACCAATCTTAGATGCTTCTTATGCTCCTCGTCATCTTTGGAATATACGGGATGTCGATCGATAAATACCACGATTTAACCTGGTCCAAGTATTCCATTAGGATCATATTCATCATATTCATGAAATGGGTCGGGCGTTGGTAAGTCCAAAGGACATAACCAAGAATTCATACTGATCCATATCTTGTGGTGAAGCGGTCTTGGGTATATCTTCCTTCGACCTTGACTTGATGATATCGATCGAAGATCAATCTTGGAAAACCTTTTGGCTCCACGAAGTTGGTCAAATAGGTCATCAATTCGAGGCAAAGGGTATTTGTTTTGATAGTAATCGCATTGAGAGCTCGGTAATCCACTACCAACCTTCGACTACCATCCTTCTTATCTACAAACATGGCTGGTGATCCCCATGATGATGAACTGGGGCGAATCAAACCCTTTTGCATTAAATCTTCCAACTGTTTCTTGAGTTCTGCCAGCTCTACAGGATTCATCTTGAAGTACGTCTTGTAGATGGGTGCCGTGCCTGGTGCCAGCTCAATGGTGAATTCCATTTCCCTGTCAGGTGGCAGCCCTGGCAGATCCTCCGGGAATACATCTAGATATTCCTTGACCACTGGTACCTTCGCAGGATTATCTTCCTCCAAGAACCAGATGGCTCTTCCCCATCTGAAAGGGGCATCAACTTTCCAAACCCTCTCGTAATCAGGGGGTTTAACCAGTTTTACTTCTCTCCTTTCACAATCTAACACTCCTTTATAGAAGGTCAGCTAATCCATACCAATGATCACATCTATTCTCATATTGGGAAGGACCATTAGGTCGAACTGGAAGCTGATCCTCTCTTGAGAAATATCTATCCCCTTACAAGCCCTGCTGGCTTTTAGATTTCCACCAGGAGACTTTATAATTAGGGGTTTATGTCAGCCCCCGATTTTCAGTCCAACCGGGGACCGGGTGTGAGTCCTGCACCAGCCCAGGATCTTGCTAGTGCATCACAACTTTACAAATGCTGGATCATTTCATACACGATTCGGGTAGATCACACATGTATTTCACAATAAAATACATAGGGGCTCATTGTTTTGGTTTAGGCGGATAGGCGAATATTACATTACCAAAGGGGAGCTCTTTAGCGAGTTCAACAATGAAACAAAAGATGAGAACACGTTTAGGATCCAAGGCGGTGCCCATTCCCGATCGAGCAATCGATGGGATTCCCTAACGCCCTTCTTGGTCGTCCTCGTCTGGTAGTCTTCATCCTCCAGCGATCATACTGGTCATCGGCGTCATCTTCCCTAAAAGAGTGAGTGGATCGAGGGTGGTAGCATAATCAAACGCAAGGCCATGAACCAACACTGTCCTAATGCAACATAATGATACAAGGCCTTTTTGGTGGAGGTTTGGGTTATTTTATTTGCATAAAGCCAGTTTTACATTAAGTAAATAATTAGAGAAACAATCTATCACTTAGCCATTTTAAACAAATCAAAAAGACGTACTGTGCTATATACGCGTGTCATTAATCATGAGAGATTCACCACGGTACACGTATCCATAGCCATGGACTACGTGTCCTAAAGATGGCGGATCCATCCCATAGCCATGGGCATGGTCCTCGAAGACCGGACGATGCACTGTAATAAAGCGATCGTCCTAAACAATGGCGAGTCCGTGCCCATACCAACAAGCGGCGCGACGACTCCCAAAGTGGTGGCAGACTCACCCTCTTAGCTAAGAGCGTGATCGCCTCGAGCTCAACTAAGGCGGGATCCAAAGATCCAAATAATCAACCATTCATTAGAGTATTTACCAAAATTTGCACCCAGGCAGACCTGGCACCCGAGTGCACGGGTATTTTCCCGTCTATTCCGATTACGTTGATAGTCGAGACCAGCGACCAGCTATACCATTGCTCCGTTGATAGCATAGCTATACCGTTGCAATGTTGATAGGATCGATCTGTCATATCTATGCCGTAAATCGTTGATAGGCAAGGATCGACCCATTGGACCTAGACCAGCCAGGCTAAGCTTTTCCAAAGATTCATTAATCGAGGCGAATAATTACTAAGGCCTTGTGTTTTCCAAAGGCCAAGAGGTGTAAACTTTCAAGGGTGGTGTTTATGTTTATTATCACATTTATTAGCAAATGGGATACTTAGCTAGACTAGCCCTAATAGCACCACATTTCATAAATAGATAATACAAGGAAAGTAAAGCATGCATTCTTCATAATTAAATCAACATAAGTTGGACCAAAATTAGGGTAAGGAGCATGATTTCAGAATGTTGGCTCGCTGGATCTTGAATTCTCGGTCCCGAGGATCGCCCTCGATTAGCGGATTTTCCAACTCCTCGTCCTCTAAACATGACGAAAAATAATGGTGCACCAAGCATTAACATCTTACTCCAAAATCCAAAATGTTATGAGGATGATCCTAAGGCTTTCATTCTGTTTTCTATACTATTATTTTTCCTGTTTCCTCTAAATAGAAATCTATAATTAAAATCCCTAATTCATATTGAGTAGGTGAGATAGTCATTTATTTATTCATAATAGGTCATGCCTATATGTCCAAAATATTAAAGAGGCAATAATCTACCCTTACGATAATTTTCCCGTAAAGTAGCAATAAAAATATTATTTAGTCTAAGTTTGGTATTTTTACGGATTTATTTAAATATGAACATAAAGTCTCATTCCACGTTCTTTAAATAATCTCAAGCACAAAAGTATAAAAAAATGGAGATTTTATGATTTCATAATGTCGTAAACTCGGCCTAGTAATTCTTGAATTTTTATAACATTTTTACATGCCAATAACTATTTTTAGAAAATCAAAAGGTATCCACGGGTCATTTTTTATATCTAAAAGTTGGAAAAAGGGTAAGAACAAGAATGGGCTAAGCCAAGGGCGCTGGCGAGGCGGCCACGGACGCGCGCGCGAGAGCTGCCCAACTGTGGCAAAGACGGCCCAAACAGGCGAAGGCGCGCCCACGATCGATCGAAGGGCGAGGCGGCGGCCGACGATGGGGTCCCACCGGTCGGCCGGCTGGGCGGTCGGTGTAATCGACATGTGGGTCTGGACCCACTGTCGACCTCACACACGAGGTTCGCGGGATATTTAAAAAAGCGGCACTATTGCGCGGGGCCCAAGGGTCGAGAGAGAGAGGGGGTGACGCGGGTCCGGCGACGCCGTCGCGCTGCCTTCAATCTCCTTTGGTGGTCCGCGATCCTTGGCGTCGTTCTGGCGGCGCTTCAAAGGCACTAAAGAAGTGTTTTATGTGCTCGAGTGTTCACGGTGGCTAGGGCTAGAGGGTCCCGTGGGGATTCGTCGGCGACGAGCCATGGTGGCGGCTTGGCAGCAGCGGAGGAGGAGCTCGACGGACATGAAACACGGGCACCTAGAGGCTCTTAAGCTCGGGAAAACTAAGGAGAAGCTTTAGGGGCCAGCGGGATCGTCTGCGTGCTACTGGTCGGTGAGGAGGAGACGCGGTTCAGCTCGGACGGCGGCGACGCGGACGAGCAGGGGAGGCAGTCTTGCGCTGCTCCGGCGTCGTCGATCGTCCAGCTCTGGGAGGAGGTGGCGGGTGCTCCGGAAGGGTGTGGGACGAACGGAGGCCCTCGGTCGCATGTGGTCGACGCTAATCCGAAAAGGCGGTGAGCTCGGCGGCGGTGGAGGAGCTCCCTGCACAAGACGGGGAAGTTAGCTTGATTGGGCTCGGTTAGAGCACGAGGAGGGCAATCTGCGGGCGAGGGAGACAATCGGTGAGGACGTCGCCACGGGAGGAGTCTCGGCGACGAGGTGGCGGCGGCGAAAATGGGTGGAGGAAGCACGGAGGCGAGGCCGCAGCTTAAAAGAGCACGAGGAGGAGTGAGTGGCCCGGGAAGGAGTAAATGCACGCGACGGGAAATCTCGGCGGAATGGCCTTGGCCGGCGAGGCGCCACGGCGACGCCGCCAGACGTGGAGGGGCAAGAACGGGAATTGTCATGATGCCGCCCGAGCGGTCTGAGGCTAATTAAAGGCTCGGGAGGCCGCCAATGGGGGCGAAGGCGGAAGGAAGGCAGCCGAGTCGGCCGGCGAGGGGTGAACCGAAGTCGCGAGCGGCTCGGCCGTTGGATCGAGCGGCGTGTCGTGCGAAGGAACTCGGTTTTCGGCGTGAGCAAGGCGGGAGAGTCGCGAGCACGGCGGCCCGGGGAGGTAGGCACAGGCGGTCGGCCGCGAAGCGACGCGATGTCGCGAGCCGGACGGAGAGAGAGAGAGAAGGAGCTAAGCGGCGAGCGAAGCGAGCTGGGGAGGCGTCATTGGCCGAGCTGGCCGGGCGAAGGAAGGAAAGTAAGTCGGCCAAGCCGGGCGTGGCCCACCGAGGTGGCCGTCGACTGGCTGGCCGAAAGGTCAAAGTGGTCAGAGCAAAACCGAAAATGGGTTTAAGAAAAGGAAAATAGTTTTATTTCCAAAATGTAAAATCAATATTCTTTTCAAAATTAGGGCTTAAAAGGATAAATTAAATAGTTTAACAAAATTCCCATAGGATATACAAGGCTTAGGTATAAAGTTCTAAAATTTGGCCAAAATGGTGCACATTTACCTTTTTTTTTAAATTATTACCTTGATTTAAATAATAGGTTCAAAAATAGGATGTTACAAACCCTACCCCCCTAAAAGAAATCTCGCCCCGAGATTGCTTTACCTAGGGAGAAAAGATGAGGAATTTCTCTCTCGAGCTGATCTTAGGCTCCCGTGTAGCTTGTTTTCTGTGTGGTGACTCCATCGGACTTTGCATAACTTGATGGTCTTGCGTCTCATTTGTTTTTCCATGGTGTCAATAATTCGACTTTGGATGTGCGGGTAGGTAAGATCCGTGGCTATATCCTCGATCTGGTTGTGGAATGACTTCCTCAGGGAACCTTAAACACTTTTAAGTTGAGAAACATGAAAAACATTATGCACATTTCCAAGCTCATTTGGGAGATCCATCCGTAAGCCACGTGACCCACTTTTTGTGTTATCCGTAAGGTCCAATGTATCTTGGGGCTAATTTGCCTTTTAGCTGAAATCTTTGAGTTCCTTTATAGGTGAAACCTTAAGGTAGACGAATCGCCAATTTCAAAACTCAAATCCCGACGACGGTTGTCGGCATAACTCTTCTGTCGGGATTGGGCGGCTAGAAGTCTTTCTTTGATGATTTTGACTTTCTCTTCGCATCCGCCGAGAAATCTGCTCCAAAAATTTGTCTTTCTCCGGTCTCGCACCAAGACAAAGGGTCCGACATCTTCGCCCATAAAGGGCCTCAAATGGGGACATCTTTATACTTGGATTGAAAACTATTGTTATATGCAAACTCGCATAAGGGAGACACTTGTTCCACTCGATTGAAAAATCTAAAGCGCAAGCTCTCAACATATCCTCCAAAATTTGATTTACTCTTTCGCTTGTCCATCGGTTTGGGGATGGAAGGCAAGATCTTGAAAGTTAAGTTGGTTCCTAAAGCGCCAGCAGACTTTTTCCAAAATTGCGAGGTAAATTGGCTTCCTCGATCTGAAATTATTCGACGGGTACTCCGTGTAAGCACACGATTCGGACATAAACAATTCCGCCAACTTATTTCCTTTATAGGTTGTTTTCCTTTGGGACAAAGTGTGCCACTTTTGTCGACGATCGACAATGACCCAAATCGAGTCAAATCCATATTTGGTGCGGGTAGTCCAACTATAAAATCCATGGTAATTTCTTCCCATTTCCATTACAGGATCTTGGGGTTGTAGCGATCCAAAGAAGCTTTTGATGTTAAACTTTCACTGTTGACATATATGACAAAGAGCTACAAACTCCGCCACATTAATTTTCATACGAGGCCACCAAAATTGGGTTTTGAGATCTGATACATCTTGGTGCTTGCCAGGTGAATTGAATAAGTCGATTCATGTGCCTCTCATGAGATTGCTTCCTTGAGTTTGGTCATGAGGGACAAAGATTCTATTTTTGAACCATAGGATTCCTTGGTCGTCTTTGGTAAACCTAGCACCTTGGTCCCTTGTCATGAGTCGTTCTATTCTCTGGGTGCTAGGGTGACCTCTCTGTCTTTTCTTAATTTGATCTAACAAGGTGGGTTGCGTTCTAGAGTCGCTACCATACCGTGGGTCGACCGGCCCAAGTTCAATCGAGCCATTTCTTGGCGCCTGTGTGTGAAATCTCTGCGGCTATGGAGGAGTTGCATTGGGGTTGTCGGCTCAAGGCATCTGCTACCACATTTGCTTTAGGGATGATATTGGATACTTAGATTGTAGTCCTTGATTAGTTCTAACCACCTGCGTTGTCTTTGGTTTAAGTCTGACTGAGTAAATATATATTTCAGACTCTTGTGGTCAGTAAAGATGTTGCAATGCTTTCCTATCAGGAAATGTCTCCATAGTTTTAACGCATGGACAACAGCAGCTAACTCTAAATCATGGGTTGGGTAGTTCTCCTCATGCTTCCTAAGCTGTCGGGAAGTATAGGACACCACTCTACCATCTTGCATAAGAACACAACCAAGTCCCTGTCTAGAGGCGTCACAAAAGATCTCGAATTCCTTGGTAATGTCCGGAGTGGCAAGGACTGGGGCAGTGGTCAGTTTCTTCTTAAGTTTCTGGAAACTTTTCTCACATTGGTCAGCCCATTCGAACTTTGCTTTTTTTGCAACAACCGAGTCATGGGTTTTGTAATTTTGGAAAATCCTTCAATAAATCTTTGGTAGTACCCACTAATCCAAGAAAACTCCTTATTTAGGCCACCGAGGTTGGGGACTTCCAATTGGTAATCGCTTCTATTTTAGCAGGTCTACTTTAATTCCTCCGAAGAGATTACATGTCCTAAGAAACTGATTTCCTCTAGCCAAAATTCACATTTATCAGATTTGGCGTACAACCGATGTTCCTCAATTTCAGAGGACCAAATGTATGTGTTGAGCATGTTCTTCAAAGACTTCGAGTAGATGAGAATGTCATCTATAAATACTACGACAAATTTGTCGAGGTATTCCATGAGAATTTTGTTCATGATGTTCATGAAATATGGGTGCATTGGTTAGGCCAAATGACATGATCAGAATTCATATAGGCCATATCCGTGGTGAAAGTTGTTTTAGGTATGTGACCCTCCTTTACTTTGACTTGATGATACCCGGATCAAGGTCTATCTTAGAGAAGTGGGTGGCTCCTCGAAGTTGGTCGAATAAGTCATCGATCCCGGGAGGATACTTATTCTTAATGGTCACATCATTTAGTGCCGTGAATCGATCACCGACCTTTTTGTTCCATCCTTCTTTCCAACAAACATGGCGGAGATCCCCATGGAGATGAACTAGGCCTAATGAACCCTTGGATTCTAAATCGCCATTGTTCCTTTAGTTACGCTAGCTCATTAGCATCCATCCGATAATAGTTTTTAGATATGGGGCGGTTCACGGGACCAAATCTATCACAAATTCCACATCCCTATCGTGGCATTCTGGCAATTCTTACCGAAAAACATCCGGATATTCTTGGACCACAAGGACATCTTCTAGAGGCGACTGACTAATGGTGTAAACAAGATTGTCGAGAGGAGAGGATTGTCCACTTGTATCACAGCTTGCTGGTAAGGCCACTTGTTGAGGATTACCGTTCGGTTGGCACAATCAATTATTCCTCCTTGGTTGACCAACCAATCCATTCCCAAAATGATGTCCAAGTTCGAGTGGGCAACACTATTAAGTTTGCTTTTGCAAGCACCCATCCTAAGGTTAAGCTTACCCTAAGCGGTATGGGTTGCTAAAATGGACCCTCCAGAGAAGATAGCAATAAGGGCTTCTTAAGTATGGAGGTAGGTAACTCATTCTTAAGCACAATTTCTTTGGATATGAAAGAATGGGAGGCACGAGAATCGAAAAGTATTTTTGCAGAATTAGGTTAAAAGAGAAAGTACCCATTAGTACTCGGCAAAGATCTGGGCTTCTTCTTCATCGACATAGTTTACTCGCCACGCCTTGAGATGAAGGTGCGGTCCGCAGTATGCGCTGGGTTTGCAAACCTCCTCTTCCCGCCGATCTGGGGTTGTTGTCCACAGTATGAGTTGTTAGCAAGTTGGAGCGGAAAGGAGTAATTTTCTTGTCGGGACAAACACCGCAAAGTGTCACGGCTTTCCACGATTAAAGCAGTTCATGGAGGAAGCGAACTAGAGTTTCTTTGCCCTTGGCCCATCAGGCGAGGAGCACGGAAGGGAGTTCCTGTGGTGCGAGCACTGTAGTTTCTGGTGTTGCCTTGCCGGTTTTGGCTGGTACTTGGCCTCCATTGTTTATAGGGGTGGAAAAAGGATCCCTGGCTATGGGAACTTTGCCCTTTCTGAGTATTAAACTTCCTTTTTCTCAAACCTTCAAATCCCTTTCTCTCATTTTCCAGGATGAGAGCCTTGTTCACAAGTTGTTGAAAGTTAGAGAAATCCAGGACGCTAAGCTGCATCTTCATAGGTTGGTATAGCCCTTCCAGAATTTCTATTTTGTCCTCCTCAATCTCAACTTCTCCGGGGCATAACGACGATGGTGGAATTTGGTCAAATAATCAGACACAGACATGTTCCCCTGTTTTAGTTCCTTGAACTCATTTCTCTTCATTCTCATTATCCCAGCAGGGATGAAGGCACTGCGAAAAACTCGCCTAAACTCATCCCAAGTCATTACTGGCGCCGAGGCTTCCTCTTCCGCATATCCCAATTAAATCTCGAGCATCCTCACCGCTTTGGTCCTTCATTTAGGGCAGCTCCTTGGGGTGCATTCTCACCTTCTTCACCACGCCATTACCTTCCTCTTCCTCATTCTCATTCCCTTCATCAACCCCTTCTTCTTCTTTCAGATCCTCATTTTCCCTAGCAAGGAGAAAGTTGTCCCACCATTCTGCTGCAGCTCCTTCAAGCAGTGTGGGTGGCAAGCAGACCTTATCTTCTTCTCTGCACGAGCCAAAGCCAGCTTCTTTTCCACACTTGAAGCCAATCATCGCCTTCTAAGGGCTCATTTGCTTGAGAGAAGGAGGAGGCTTGGCACGAAGGAAATCCCCAAGTCTGGATCCTTGACGGTTGGAATTGTTCATCATTTGTGGACCAAGGCTGAAACTAGATGAGTCGATGTGCCATCATGTCCGCTAAGGTTGGGGCACCACGAGGAGGTGGAGGAAGGGGTTTTCATGACGGCCCCTACCGCCACAAGAAGTTGGTTCTTGCGGTGGACACCGGTATTAGCTCTCATCGACCTCCTTGGCGGCATCTAAAAGGAGAGAAAATAAACGCAAAAAGAATCAAACACCAGCTATTTTAAAGATGCAAACCAAGAACGACAACATAGAACTGGAGCAAAAGAAAACTCCATAAAGCCAATCATTAAAGTAGAAGTGCGAATGAAAATCTTTCGCAAGAGCAGATAGTACAATACCACACATATATATACATGTCATCATCGAGAGTACAAAGGTCCGGGGAGTACAAAGTCGGAGACATCGTCGACATTGAACTAGCTAATCGGTACTAACGGAGGTGCTAACGCATCACTCCGACACGACCTATACAGTATCTTGTCTACAAACCCAAAAGTCTAACCCATTGGAGGTGCCTATACGATGACTCCAAAGCAGCTAACATCTATCGCTATCTCAGAGGCGCAAAAGTATATCCTAGCAGAGGTGCCTATATGCAACATTCTGAAACCGCCGCTAAACAAAAATCGCAACTCGAGCTATAAGTTCACGCCACCTCGTAGCACAAACCGCCGGCTTCTGAGTGAACAGACCTACCTATCTACAACAAAAGTAGCTCCAAAAGGGGTAATTAAGAACTCCACTCCTAGCCGGAGTGGTAACCACCGCACACCTCGCAGCGGGAAAGCGCCGCCCAAACCGAGTCTGGTGGAGAGCTGGGACCGCCCTCTGTCGACGAAGCCGAGACTGCACGACCGGGCGCGGGGTGTCACCATGGGCAGCGACACTCCTAGTCACCGGGCGGCGATGGGAGAGGTGCGTCTTGGCAAGACGCGTCGCTGGCTGCAACTCTCGGGAGTACAGACGTCGGGACGCCGGGAGGGTCTCGCCTCTGAGAGACAAAGCAATGAAGACCAAAGCGCCTGCTCGGCAAAGTCTGGCGGAACTCGGGTACGAGGGCGAAGAGCACTGGCTGTGGAGAAAACAACAGAGTCTGCCAGGCCGAGGAAGGAGCAATAGTGGCGTCCTACTGGGGATCGAGCTGGGATCCCTCGGCGAGGGATCGGGGAAACCAGTGTAGAGACTGGGCGAGTAGCAGCCGGTACAGCCAAGTGTGAAGGAGGAGACAGTGAAAGTGTGGTGGTGACAGTGGAAGGTACTGGGGAAACTGGGAAGGGCACTGGGACGCCAAACAGGGGTGCGGACGGAGCTGTAGTGGCTGGAAGGAAAGCGGGAACAGGTCCCGACACAGCACGAGCGTAACCAGTCCTACGGTAGTAGTCCGCGGCCTCAGGAGAGACCTGAAGCAAGAGGCGGTGCAGCAGGGCGATCTGCTCGTCCTGGAACCGAAGAACGCCCTGGAGCTCACGATGCTCCCCGAGGACGTCAAGGAGCAGAGCGCTGGCTCCAGTCGTGAAAGACTGCAGACGAGCAAGTCGCGGGGAGGCAGACTGCCCGGCCCACCAAGCGGTAAGGTAGTCGACTGCACACGTCTTGGCCGCGAAGTGGAGCTCGGATCTCGGCCAAGTGTGTCACGGAAAAGTCCACACACCGAGGCAGTCTCAAAGCGACGCCCACCGCAAGCTCGGGGTGGAGGTGGGGCGTCTCGGGAGCAACACGAAGAGTCCCAAAGGCGGGTCCTGTGGGTACGGAGGTCTCCACTACCCACGAGCTGAGTAAGCCGATAGGCCTCCGCCTACCGACAAACTGAGGTCCACCGGAGAAGTCTAAGACGCGACAAAGGCGGTGCAGCATGCGGATAGGCTCTCCGCACGGTCCATCAAGTCCTCCTGTGAAGGTGAACGTCTCACTGTCCTCGGAAAAAGTGATCGCCATCTCTGCAAATAAAATTTTAAGAATTAATAAGAAAGGTGAGAGGTTTTCCAATTGCTTTGAAATAGACAACGGGAGTTTAAGAGAGATGAGCCTTAGGATAAACTTTTGATATTCCCTTTTTGTGAGTGTATAAATACACATATATGTGGACACATATACATATATTCATACCTTCTTTATGTATAAAAATACGTAAGGCTTTTTGCTAACGACCAAGAAGTTTGGGTTTTTCCTACAGTCGTATGCTCTGATACCAGCTTTGTCAGCCCCCGATTTTCAGTCCAACCGGGACCGGTGTGAGTCTCCTGACCCAGATCTTGCTAGTGCATCACAACTTTACAAATGCTGGATCATTTCATACACGATTCGGGTAGATCACACATGTATTTCACAATAAAATACATAGGGGCTCATTGTTTTGGTTTAGGCCGGATAGGCCGAATATTACATTACCAAAAGGGGAGCTCTTTAGCAGAGTTCAACAGCGGAAACAAAAGATGAGAACACGTTTAGGATCCAAGGCGGTGCCCATTCCCGATCAGCAATCGATCGATTCCCTAACGCCCTTCTTGGTCGTCCTCGTCCTGGTAGTCTTCATCCTCCAGGCAGTCATACGGGTCATCAGCGTCATCTTCCCCTAAAAGAGTGAGTGGATGCGAGGGTGAGCGCGCAATCAAACCGCGCTCGCGAACCAACACCTGTCCTAATGCAACATAATGATACAAGGCCTTTTTGGTGGAGGTTTGGGTTATTTTATTTGCATAAAGCCAGGTTTACATTAAGTAAATAATTAGAGAAACAATCTGTCACTTAGCCATTTTAAACAAATCAAAAAGACGTACTGTGCTATATACGCGTGTCATTAATCATGAGAGATTCACCACGGTACACCGTATCCATAGCCATGGACTACGTGTCCTAAAGACTGGCGGATCCATCCCATAGCCATGGGCATGGTCCTCGAAGACCGGACCAAGACCCGTAACAGCGCATCTTGTCCTAAATAATCGGCGCAGTCCGTGCCCATACCAACAAGCGGCGCGACGACTCCCAAAGTGGCGGCAGACTCACCCTCTTAGCTAAGAGCGTGATCGCCGAGCTCAACTAAGGCGGGATCCAAAGATCCAAATAATCAACCATTCATTAGAGTATTTACCAAAATTTGCACCCAGCGGCACTGCACCCGAGTGCACGGGTATTTTCCGTCTATTCGACACGTTGATAGTCGAGACCAGCGATCAGCTATACCATTGTTCGCTGATAGCATAGCTATACCGCTGCAATGTTGATAGGATCGATCTGTCATATCTATGCCGTAAATCGTTGATAGGCAAGGATCGACCCATTGACCTAGACCACCAAAGCTAAGCTTTTCCAAAGATTCATTAATCGAGACGAATAATTACTAAGGCCTTGTGTTTTCCAAAGGCCAAGAGGTGTAAACTTTCCAAGGGTGGTGTTTATGTTTATTATCACATTTATTAGCAAATGGGATACTTAGCTAGACTAGCCCTAATAGCACCACATTTCATAAATAGATAATACAAGGAAAGTAAAGCATGCATTCTTCATAATTAAATCAACATAAGTTGGACCAAAATTAGGGTAAGGAGCATGATTTCAGAATGTTGGCTCGCCTCGATCTTGAATTCTCGGCCCCGAGGATCGTCCTCGATTGGCGGATTTTCCAACTCCTCGTCCTCTAAACATGACGAAAAATAATGGTGCACCAAGCATTAACATCTTACTCCAAAATCCAAAATGTTATGAGGATGATCCTAAGGCTTTCATTCTGTTTTCTATACTATTATTTTTCCTGTTTCCTCTAAATAGGAAATCTATAATTAAAATCCCTAATTCATATTGAGTAGGTGAGATAGTCATTTATTTATTCATAATAGGTCATGCCTATATGTCCAAAATATTAAAGAGGCAATAATCTACCCTTACGATAATTTTCCCGTAAAGTAGCAATAAAAATATTATTTAGTCTAAGTTTGGTATTTTTCTCGATTTATTTAAATATGAACATAAAGTCTCATTCCACGCTTCTTTAAATAATCTCAAGCACAAAAGTATAAAAAAATGGAGATTTTATGATTTCATAATGTCCGTAAACTCACCTAGTAATTACTGAATTTTTATAACATTTTTACATGCCAATAACTATTTTTAGAAAATCAAAAGGTATCCACGGGTCATTTTTTATATCTAAAAGTTGGAAAAAGGGTAAGAACAAGAATGGGCTAAGCCAAGGGCGCATGGCGAGGCGGGCGGACGCGCGCGCGAGATGCCCAACGCGCAAAGACGCCCAAACGCGGGCGAAGGGCGCGCCCACGCCACGATCGAAGGGCGCTGGGCGGCGGCCGACAGTGGGGTCCCACCGGTCACGACGCTGCGGTCGGTGTAATCGACATGTGGGTCTGGACCCACTGTCGACCTCACACACGAGGTTCGCGGGATATTTAAAAGAAACGGCACTATTGCCGGGGCCCAAGGGTCGAGAGAGGGAGGGTGACGCTGGTCCGGCGACGCCGGGCGTCGCTGCCTTCAATCTCCGGTGGTGGTCCGGCGATCCTTGGCGTCGTTCTGGCGGCGCTTTGCACTAAAGAAGTGTTTTATGTGCTCGAGTGTTCACGGTGGCTAGGGCTAGAGGGTCCCGTGGGATTTCGGCGACGAGCCATGGTGGCGGCAAGCGGCAGCGGCGGCGGAGGGGGAGCTCGACGGACATGAAACACGGCACCTAGAGGCTCTTAAGCTCGGAAAACTAAGGAGAAGCTTTAGGGGCTTCAGCGGGATCGTCACCGTGCTACGGGTCGGTGAGGAGGAGACGCGGTTCAGCTCGACGGCGGCGACGCGGACGTAGCCGAAGCAGGGGAGACGGTGCGCGGCTGCTCCGGGCGTCGTCGGTCGTCCAGCTCCTGGGAGGAGGTGGCGGGTGCTCCGGGAAGGGTGTGGACGAACGGAGGGCCCTCGGGTCGCGGTGGTCGACGCGCAATCCGAAAGGGGCGGTGAGCTCTCGGCGGTGGAGGAGCTCCCTGCACAAGACGGGGAAGTTAGTCTGATTGGGCTCGGTTAGAGCACGAGGAGGGCAATGCTTGGCGAGGGAGACAATGGGTGAGGACGCCGCTCACCGGGAGGAGTCTCGGCGACGAGGTGGCGGCGGCTAAAATGGGTGGAGGGAAGCACGGAGGCGAGGCCGCAGCTTAAAAGAGCACGAGGAGGAGTGAGTGGCCCGGGAAGGAGTAAATGCACGCAGACGGGAAATCTCGAATGGGATGCTGCCTTGAGGCGCCACGCGGCTTGACGGCCGTCTGTGGAGGGGCAAGAACGGAATTCGGTCGTGATGCCGCCCGAGCGGTCTGAGGCTAATTAAAGGCTCGGGAGGCCGCCAATGGGGGCGAAGGGCGGAAGGTCGCTACCGAGTCGCGGCGAGGGTGAACCGAAGTCGCGAGCGGCTCGGCCGTTGGATCGAGCGGCGGTCGTGCGAAGGAACTCGGCTTTTCCGGGCGCGAACAAAGCGGGGAGGCGCGAGCACGGCGGCGACCGGGGAGGTAGGCACGGCAGTTTCAAGACGCCTGAAGCGACGCCGTGTCGCGAGCCGGACGGAGAGAGAGAGAAGGAGCTAGCGGGCGAGCGAAGCGAAGGGGAGGCGCTTACCGGGCCGAGCTGGCCGGGCGAAGGCGAAGCAGTGCAGCTCGGCCGGGCGTGGCCCACCGAGCGGTGGCCGACTGGTGGCCGAAAGGTCAAAGTGGTCAGAGTAAAACCGAAAATGGGTTTAAGAAAAGGAAAATAGTTTTATTTCCAAAATGTAAAATCAATATTCTTTTCAAAATTAGGGCTTAAAAGGATAAATTAAATAGTTTAACAAAATTCCCATAGGATATACAAGGCTTAGGTATAAAGTTCTAAAATTTGGCCAAAATGGTGCACATTTACCTTTTTTTTTAAATTATTACCTTGATTTAAATAATAGGTTCAAAAATAGGATGTTACAGTTTATCCAAAGGAAAAGTTTGCAGTTCAAGCTTATCCACAAAACTCTTAGATATAAACGAATGAGATGCTCCGGAATCAAAAAGTACTTGAGCAGGGTGGCGATGGATTCCGAACGTACCCATAAGTACTCCAGGAGCCTCCTCTGCATTTTCGGTGGAGATTTGGTTGAGGCGTCCTCTTCCATAAGTCGGCGGGGTAGATTTGATAGGCAGTTCCTCTTCCACGCCCGGTGAGGGCCGCCACGGGTGGGGCGATATCAAAGCGTGGTCGCTGAGTCTTCGAGTTGGGCACTCATTGGCATAGTGCCCCTACCGATGGCACTTGAAGCGAGTTCCAGCAGACTTTATCATTCGCATCCACCCGGTCGCGGGCACCAGCCGGGTGGGTTGTAGGCCTTCTTGCAGAGGAGGAGCGGTTCGGCTACCACCGGCTTGGTAGGTACGTGTTGGATAGTCTGAGTCGCGTGTGGCGGTGGCCTTGATCGATAGGTGGGGCGGTAGGGTCCAGATTTGCCGATCCTCACAGCACTCGTGCCTCCATCTTGCGCTATGCTAGCTTCTTCTCCTTTTAGTTCCTTCTCCAGAATGAGAGCTTTGTTCACCAGTTGATGAAAATTTGTGAGATCGAGAAGGATGAGCTTAGAACGGTAAGTGGGAGCCATTCCTTCTAAAAACTTGTCGATTTTTTCCTCATCATCTGCTATGTCCTCGCCGAGCATATCGAGCAAGCAGTTAAACTTGGTCAAATACTGCTGACCGTCATGTTTCCTTGCCGCAGATTGCGGAACTCTTGTTTCTTCATTCTGAGCACTCCTCGAGGAATATGATTTTCTCGAAACACTCTTTCAAATTCAGCCCATGGTATATTCTGGGTAGCAGCCTGTAGGTTTGGTACTTCCTGTTGTTCTCCAATTGCATTCTCATCACCTCCTCTGCAGGATTGGCAGCATCCTGACCTGGTTCTCCATTGTTATCAGCCTCCGCTTCTTCCTCATCTTCATCTTCTACTTCATCAGGACGGGTAGCAAGATAATTTTCCCACCACACTTCGGCGGGTCCTTCAAGCAGTTGGGTGGCAAACAACACCCCGTCCTCATCCCGCATCGATAAGGTTCACTTACGAACCACCGCCCTAAGCCAATCTTCAAAGATCTGTGGGTTCGGTGGCATAGGTGAAGGTCGGGGCTTGGTTCTCATGAAATCGCCAATTTAGATCCTTGGCGATGTTGAGCGACTTCTTCGCGCAACTTGTTGACTTTCTAGTATCGCTCCAAGCATCTGGGCTCGACACGCCATAACTTGTCTTTGTGGTAGGATTCGGCAGTGGCGGGTAAGGTAAGTTGCATGCCTCGACCACGGCCGGTTGTTAGCGGCGCCGGCGCTTGGCCTCTTGCGCGGCATACCACGAGCCATCTGCATAATCTCTACTAATTCAAACTCAACGTGTAACATGCATGCATGATGTTCAGAGATCCGAGTGCAATCATAAGTGCGAAAAGCAAATCCATACATAGTTCAAGAGGACCAAATAGTACAAGCAGTTCACGCCGATCATCTACTACGGCGTGACAAAAGCTCTGAGATCACCGACTAGGTCAGTATGTAGTCTACTCCGAGCTACATCTACAGCTACTACATCTAGCTTCTACTAGGAGCTAGGCAACAAAAGTAGTACATCCTCGCTGCTACGCCCTAACGGGCACGACGAGAGTAGGTGTACGGCGGACGGCCTGCAGGGTATCTCCTCGGAGCGTAGAGGTAGTCCTCCAGGGTCAACGCCGAAGGAGCGGCGTCAGAAGAGCTGGTGGAAGGCGCAAGAGGCTGAGGAACCTCCAGTGGAGGGTCGTGGCGGGGAATCCCCACCAAGGCCCTGGGGGGTAAACACCTCTTTCGCGGGGTAACATGGGAGCGTGCCCTACTGGGACGCGGTGGTGCTGGTGGAGGCGGTCCTGGGAGTGGACCGGGATGGTCCATCCTAGCTCGAGGAGGGTGAGCAGGATCCAGCAGATCCAGCTCAGCAAGGGCCTCATCCCTCCCGTCTCTGCAGACTGGAGGTGGCGGGAGAGGTGGTAGGCTGGCGGTAGGAGCTACTGGCGCTGGTGTCCGACTCTCAGAGAAAGTGCGGAGGATCTGGATCTCCTCCAGAGCTCATGGCAGCGTGTCCAGCTCATGTGCAGAGCGGACAAGGCGGAGAAGCTGGGTCCAGCTCCTCGTGCTCGGCCCCTCCTAGGCCGGAAGCAGTGGAGGGAGGTCCAGCAGAGACGCAAAGGTCCCCAACAAGGTCGAGGGTACTCCTCTGAAGCTCTGGATTGCCATCATAGCGATATCGCTGATGGCAAAGTCCACCTGGTCTCGGGCACCACCGTGTCCGTGTCGGTGTGCACAACGTCAGCAAGTAGTAGACCCTAACCTCGACCTCGAAGCGAGGCGGGTAAAGTCCGACGAGCCTCCAAAAGTAGGTGGGGACTCCTCAAACCCCAAGTAGTCTCAGAACCTCCTGCAAAGACTCGGGCATTCTCCCCTCGGGGTCCAGACGGGTACCCAAAAGTGGAACGCTGGTCAGCAAATCCGGCATGTGGAATCTCCATCTACAAAATAGTTTTACAAATTAAAGAGTTAGCACCTTTTTAATACAAGAACTAGTAGAAGGACAGATTATAGCACTCTTTTTAAAAGAAGTGAAGTTTATTAGTAAGGAAATCTCCCTTTTTAGCTTAAAATAATCTTAGGCTATCGGCCAAGGTTTTGGGCTCCTACATCAGATGCTCGATACCAGCTCTGTGGGGCCTGCCCTTGCCCACCACACGATCTGCACTAGTCCTGGATCAAGACACTAGTGCACACCTTTCACATAGCCTAATCATTTCATACAAGCGGAAGTCTTATATATTACACAAATACAGTATTAAGCCCTGGGGCTATTAAGTATTACAACCGCACATTGGCCCAAATAGTCGAAAGTCCAAAAGATCGAAACGGAGACCCAAAGATACAAAAGAGTCTCGTGCCGGCTATGCCTAAGCACTCGACCGAGAGACGCCTAAGCCTCGCCTACGGTCATCAAGAAAATCCTCGTCCTTCAACTTCATGGCAAGCGACGATCCTCGCTCATATTCTCCATCTAAAAGAGAATATGAATGCGAGGTCGATGTCATCCAAACACTGGCGAGCTAACACCCAACCTGATGCAATTTTAGTGATAGGGGTTCCAAAGGAAAGGTTGGGGTTTATTTGTTTGCGGAAAGCAAGTTTTCTAAATCAAAGCCTATGACTTAGCACTTTTAACCCAAAGTTCTGCTAATCATTATTTTCATTAATTTGATTCACATTTCACAATCCACATTCCACCAACCACAGTCCACATTCCACACCAGTCCTTAGATCTACTGCACACACCTGCCATCTCATTCCGGGTGTGGCGCACCCGTTGTGGATCTTACGCCAGCGAAGTGCCCGTTCTTCCCTAGCCGGGGTGCCACGCCCGCACTAGAGTCACGGCTCCCTGACACGTAAGACCTAGATCATCCCACGGATGACGACATGATCTCGTCTTCACCTCAAGCATGGCGAGAGATGGTACGCCCGCAGTCGTACTATCCTCGAATCCCCAATACTTGCACTACCGCGCGATGGCCACGCGTTATGGTGATAGGAACCAAATCCCGCAGGCATTTGGTCACGACTTCATTGTGTGCCTCATCGCACACCCGTCCGGTCCACTCTACGAGTCACATCGGATCCGCCACCCACACACATTCACATTCACTTCCTTCTTCTGCTATCGTTCCTCCGTGTGCCCTGCACACGATGTGGCGGAACCACCCCTGGTGGCAGCGATTGGCAGCTACGCGTGTTGCCCCGCGCTCCTCACAGCACCGCGTCTGTGAACGATAGCCCTCTTCACATCACACCAGTAGCCTTGCTACTTCCACCTTAACCACAAGTCGGACCACGTCCGTTTTTCCAATCACATCCCAACACACACACTGGCATGCCAGGCCCAATTTCCAGTTTCCATATTTGATATGTAATCATGTCCGGTGAATGTCGGTTCACCGTTCCGAGGCCAGTTAAGCCTAAAAATTATTAATTGGACATGAGCAATGTCTAAGCAAATTTTAATCAAGACTTGAGAGTCTAAAATTGTTTTATTTAACCTAACTGGTTATCAAGGGTGATCATCAAGGCAATCATAAATAAAGTCAAATGACTGATGATTATATCAAGGCAATATCATCAATATAGAACAATAGCAAATGATAATAAGGCATGATAAATCATGATTAAGCAAGCAGGTATTATTATTTACTTAAAAAGCATGCAATTTAATACAGTAAATAAAATATTTAATAAAACTGGGAATCAATATGATCCATTAAAGTGTTAGCTCGTACTAGGGAAAGCTAACTCTCCCTAATAAAAGCAAACGCAATTATGGTTTAAGATGTTAACTCGCACTAGGGAAAGCGCATCCTCTCCCTAGTAAAAGCAACATTATTAAGGGTAGGTATCAACTCGCACTAGGGAAAATCGAGAATTCTCCCTAGTAAAAGCAATCCCTTAAAGGGTGAATGTTAACTCGCCTTGGTCTGGGACGTAGTGGTGGTCTTCTTGCTGTTCTTCAAAAGGTCCCTCGGGCTCCTCGACGTCTATTAACGGAATGAGTTCGAAAGACCATAGATAAAACACCAGAATGCGATAAAAGTATGATGTATGCAATGAAATGCTCTTGCTAAGTTTAGCGATCGACGACTGGTGTAAAACTCTATCCAAGATATCGAGAAAGTTCCATGATCCTTCTATTACATAATAGTTTACGAAAGATAGTGGTAGAGCGGCGTTATGAAGATGATATGCGATGATGCAAAATGTTACCCTTAGTAGTCTACCCATAGTTTAAGCATATAAAGATATTTTAACAAAAATAATTTTGTTTGAAGAATTTCCTTCATCAACTCCCGGAAGATTACCTATGGTGTGTGGGGTGGTGTTGGTTAAAACACATGATTATTTATATACGAGGGTAATGAAGTACTCGGGTTTTATTCTTAGTAAAGTTTAGCTAAGTAAATTTTATGGAGTTTAATTAAGATCTCAAAGCTTCTAACAAGGCACTAGGGTTCATGTAGGAAATTTGAGAATTTAATCTACAATCATTTAATATATGCAATAAATCAAATATTATTGCGGTATTAGTATATAGGAGAATGGTAAATAGGGCTAAACAATTGCTTGGAGGTTAATAGATTGTTCTAAAGTCTTTTAATAATTGTTTTAATTACCTAAATTACATTTAGGTCCTCCCGAATATTCTTATGAATTTAAGAGCTTATGTAACAAATTTATAGTTTGAAATCCCCTTTTAAATATTGTTATGAGGTGAAATATTATCTATCAAAAGGTAAAAGGAATTAATTGTCCAAATAAAATTTTACTACATGTGTTCTCATCATAAATGGTAACCCATAAATTCTCGATTTTTCTAAGGTCATATCCCATTTTATTTAGCTCTATCCAATTTTGGGTTTTATTTCCTAAAGGAAAATCCTAGAATAGGATTAAGTATTTAAACAGGCAAAATTATATGATATGATTTTCTTTCGCTATTTTTAATAAATCCACGGGTAATCTAATATTTATCATGATTTTTCTAGGATTTTTGGACGGGTTCTAAATATATTAATTATCTCCTAATAATTTCCCTAATTGTTTTTAAACGTTAAATCTCGGGAAAACTCGCGAGCACAGTGCTGGGCCGGCCCATCAATCATCGGCCGCGTTGCACACGCCAAAGGCGTATTCTGGGAAGACGAATGCTGGCGAAACGCGACGCGGCGCCAATACTAATCCTGACGCGTGGGACCGAGGTCCCACCGGTAAGCGACTCAACGCGCGAACGTGACGCGGCCCACCCCCATTAGCGCGAATCTTGGCGCACGATCGGACGACGCTGGACCATCGTCTTCTCCGGCCAGTCTAGGGCGGTGCTCCGGCGAGACTCCAGCATGGTCGCGGTGGCGCGACAAAGCTCCATCGAGCTGCTTTATGTTTGCTAGAAGAAGCTAATAGCTAGATCTAGGACGTACCGTCGCCGATTAGCCGGAGACGGCCTGAGGTCAATGGCGCTACGTGCGGGGCGGGGAAGAGCTACGGGATTTGAACATCGACGACGGACCCGAACAAAACCATAGATATAACTCATGCTAGAGCTTCTAGGGGTAGGTAGAGTTCTTACCGAGCAAGTGATTTTGGTGAAGGCGGCACGGGTTGGGAAATTTGGCGACGAGGGACCGAGCTGCTCAAAACAGTATGCGTCGGCATGAGCCTAATCCGATGGCGGACTAGTCAAATTGGTTGAGGGAAAGGTCGTAAGTTGTAACGATGCTCAAGCTGCGAGGAATTGAAGGGAGACTCACCGATGAAGGAGAAATCGAGAAGGGGGTGATTCTGTTCACCGAACGCCGACGGGGAGAAAAACTCCGATTCCGGGAGCAATAGTGGTTCCGGGGCCAATTACTTGACGGACAGCGGAGGTAAGAGCCTCCAGGTGCTCTGGGGGCAAGCTCCAAGAGCAGGACTGACGAGGGTGGTCGGATTCTGGAGAATGAGCTCGGCGGCAGTGGTGAGACGGGAAGGGAAAAACCGGAATTGAGCCACGGTGAGGTTATATAGCCCCAACGGAAGCTTGAGGAGTGGGCAAGGGTAGTGGAGAGTGCAGAGGAAGCGGCCGAGCGAGTGAGGACAAGGTGGCAGGCGGCGTGGCAGTGGTGAGCCAACGGGATGACAATGGCGGGCATTGCTGCGTGCACGGCAGCCCGACCACGGCAGAAGCAAACATCAATGCTCGGGACAGATGCGGCGGCGCGGATCAAGGCGGGCGCCCATTGGTGACACGGTTCGGCGGTCATGATGAGGAGGCAACGAAAGCAGAGCCAACGCCGGTCGTCGATGTCCAAAATCCGGCGATCGCCGCCACGGATTTTGTCAGGCAAGGAGGCCGTGGGTTGGGGCGAGGCGCGTGGCGTGCAAGACAAGGAAGACTCGACGGGCGGCGACACGGTTGGTCGAGGCGGCCTCGGCGTGCCTCGAGAGGCGCATCGAGAGAGAGAGAGCGAGGTGAGAGACGAGCGAGAGAGAGACGAGCCGGGTGGAGGGCGAGCCGACGGGCGAGCCGATGGGAGAGCGAGCCGGGGAAGGCTCAGCCGGCTCAGCCCAAAAGGAAAAAGGGCTGGGGCTCGAGTCTAGCTAGGTCAGCTAGGCCGGGCTCGGCCCAAAATGGGTTCTAGACTCTTAATGGAATTTTTGATGAGTTTTTTTGGGGAATTTTCCCACTGCAAAAATATATACATTTATGTATAATTTGCAAGTGTAAGTATACACCTATATACTTACTTAAATGTTTATACCTACAATAACTACGTATTATCGTACGCATACTAATATGTTGAAAAGATAGCAGTTTACCAGTAATCGTGAGAATTGGTTCGAGGATAATTTTGGTTTCTGGTACAATCATAATATAATAACTTAAATTAGCTCTTTAAGTTTCTCTATGAATAATCAGGTTTTATAATAGGCTCGAATGGTACCCTAGGCTTTATAATGGAAACACCTCCCTTCTCAAACGATTTCTTTATATGTCTAATACTAACATGCTTTAGTACCAGAAAGATTTTGAATGATCTTTTCCCCAAGTTACCAGCACATCGCATTACTTCAAAAGTCCAAAGATGGGGTGTTACACGGCTTGAGGTAGCGGCGGCCAGGATGGCTTGAGGGGGCGGCGCGCGGTAGCGGCGGGGACGGCGTTAGGGCATGGCGGGGACAGCGTGAGGGGGCGTGGCGATGGCGATGGCGGGGCGGCATGGCGGCGGCGGGACGACGTGAGAAGGGCGGCGGGCAAGGGACGGCTTGAGGGCGAGCGCAGCGGCGGGATGGCGGAGGAGGATGGCGTGGCAGGACGGCGTGAGGGGCGGGCGCTGGGGGGCGGGCCTTAAGGGCGGCATGGCTTGGCGGCGGGGACATGAGGGCGCAAGGCTGCCTGAGGCCTTAGGGGATCTGCGTGGGAATGGTTGGCTGGGAGAGAGAGAGATAATTAGAAAGTCAAGTGTGTTACCATGTCAAAAATAAGGAATAATCTACGCATTGCTTTTAGTAGTTTTTAGAAAGAAAAATAAACTGTTAAAATAGACATCACATTAGGACATCACCGTTCGTTTAACTTGTCAAACAAAACAATAATATTCTCTCATATCTTTTATTAAATCTAGTACTGCTCGCGCGCACCGTTGATTGAACATGCTGATATGCGGGGGCTACTCATTAGATCCTTGGTAGTGCAATTGCTTCGGTCCTCATCTGTACCGCATGATCGACGTATTCCCGAACACTTGTAGTGCCACTCGTCAAGGCAACGTGTAGACCTGAGGAACAAACGAAAAATTAGAAGACACGAAGTGCAATTATAATGGTATAATTAAGCAACCGACATATGGGTATAATCAGTTTACCTTCCAAACCTACAGCATATCGGGAATTTGGAGAGAAAACAAACTCAGTCTCATCGGTGGTAGACAACACACCTAACCATTATTCAAAAATCAATAATAACATACAATATACCTAGAAACGTGCTATAAGAATGAGATCATATATATACCACATACCAGTAGTTCTATTTCTCTTTAAGAGCGTAGCGGCCAAACATTGGTAGTTGGCCTCTGCTGGACGCCATCGCATGATGTGTTGTCCGACATGGCGGTCCCAAACATGTACGAAAATCAATTCTCGCCTGATCGTTTGTGAAGTGTTAATAATTAATAAATTATAATAGAACACTACTAAACAATGGTTTAATTTTATACTTATCATTCATAAGGACTATGTCCCTATGTGGCACACTCCTTTCATGTGTTTTGTGGTACTCAATTTTGCCCACGTATACTACCAGACAGATGACATCTGTACAAACCATCAAAACATATTAGTTAACAATAAATCTGATAACCAGAAACATTTCTCAATTATAATTAGATAACCACTATTACCATTGAGTGTTTTGTTGGGGCGGGCATGCACGTCCCGGTAGTCTATGAAGTGCATTGGACATACTGAGAATTCGATACGCAATCTTGGAGTGCTTACCACTATTTGATTATTTAGGACAACACTGAATCCAGTCCTGATGGGAAGGAAAACTTGCAGAGGCATGTCTGTTGGCTCAAAACCAATATTTGTAAACTCGTACCCTTCACCGGCTTCGAGTAATCCGTTGAAGCGGTCCGCCTCTCTATGATATGCAAGTGCATCTATCTTTGTTCTCTATATACAATTAATGCACAATTAACAAATATAAATTAATAATGATTAGAAACAGAAATAACCTACAAAATGGTCTGCTATAATCAATCGCAAAAATGGTGATCCATAGGGGAGATATTCTTGAATGCCCCCTTTCAAAGAACTTTTGCTTGAATAATCCATCCCGTTTGATGAACATGATCTGTCGCAACCTCATCAAAATACACCAATCTATACCAGAAGAAGAAAAATTCATACAAAGACCATTAGGAATTCAAAAGAACTACTGAGCAATGGATTACAATTGAACTAACCTATTGAACTCAACAGGGCTATTGGAAGTTGCTGGACGTGGTGCTCGAACCCTTTTTGAGCCAATCACCATATTGACGATGAAGTGAAGATAAACAACCTGTTTACTTGTGTCTAGTCTCGGCCGTAGAGATGATAGGAGGCAATAGAGATGATTAGATTCTAGATCGTACAACGGTGCAGTTTAAATAGCATGCTCAAAAACAGTTAGCGGGTAATTAGCTTCAGCTTTGCCGCTTAAACTAATCACGCTGTAGTTAGGTTTGCCGGGTAATTAATTTCAGCCAGCGGCTTTTCAGCGTGTAATTGCCGCTTTGGAGCTATGGAAACAAGCTTTGGCGCTTGTTTAATTTGCCGTTGATTAGTTTTAGCTTTGGAGCCGCTTTGCCGCCTGATTAGTTTCATGAATGTAATTAACTTTGCCGCTTTGGAGCTATGCAATTTACGGCTTGATTAGTTTCAGCTTTGCCGCCTCACATTTTCACATGACGTTTTAGACTTGTTCTAACTCAAAGTTTTAAAACTTTATCTATAAAAATATTATGAACTATTTGAATTGAACACAAAAAAAATTATATATGTAGATTGGTCTCGAAGAGCACTTTCATGAATACATATTTTTATAGATAAAGTTATATATTGAAAGATATATATTGAAGGATATATATGTATGGTCGCATTCAAATTTAAAAACTATATCCTAATACAACACTGACCCAAAACTCCCATCCCAAAAATCTGTATAAATGTTTTTCTGGATATAGTACTATGATTCTATCTCTCGATATGGCTAGACTGCCTCAATTCAAATATTGAAACAAACCAATAAAATCCTCAATCCTTCTCTGCTTATACATCCTGGGCTTCTCTGAAGATGTGTCATGAAAAGCTTCCTAGCACATGTAACAGGATCATCCCCTGAAATCTCGTGTTTAAAAGCACTAAAAGTCCAATCACTTTTGACGAGCATTGCATGTGCCTCTCCACCAGAATAGGACATATGTCCATCAGCATCTGTGGTGAATTCTCCACCTAACTGAAGAACAGCCACGATTTGTCCCTTCCCCATGTCTGCTTCCTAACGAAATGCAATGAATTCAACAATCAAGCTATTTGACACAGAAAATATGTACCAAAGTTTCAAGAAAAATAAGTTTAGATCAGTTAATCTGGTAGAAACTAAAAAGGCAATTTTTGCTCAGAAAACAGTCATTTGAGCATTTTAAAAATTATATGAATTTTACAGCAGAACAACTTACATCAAGGCCTTCAGAATCAGGCATTCAGGCCCCTGTAGTTTTTGTTGGAAAAATCATAAAATGGCCATATGAAAAAGTTTACAAGATTGTAAATGGTTTACCTGTGCATATGAGTCTAGATCCTAACCCAACTAAGTATGTTTAAAGGTGAATTCAGCTGGTTTGATGTGTTCAGCTATATATGAACAAATCGGTGGTGGTCTGGAACTCACGTCTATACACAAGGTTTAAGTGACCTAATTGGGTTGTTAATTTATAGTTAGTCCTCGACGAGATCAAGCAGTATAGGGCTTCTGTTTCCTGATTTTAGGCATAATACATCAACTATTACCATGTATTCCTGCTCCCTCTTGTACCATGATAGTTCACTTTGTAAAAGCCCAGGACACAAAATGCAAGGAACCATTAGCCATAGAGTGGAACGGTGATAACAAACGGTAAAACCCGCATCTTTGTGGTGTTCAGGTCTAAGATTTGTTCTTGCATGGTTCTTGGATTAATCAAGACAGTAGCATACAGATGGAACGAATATAATCTAATACCCAACCCAATTCGTTGCTGCAAAGCAGGCACTTCGATTATTACCTGGGGGCGTTGTTGGATCTGTGATTCGTGGTTGTCGGGCTCTCCGCGAGAGGCGGCGGCGGCGAGGCGAGGGCGACGGCGGTGGCAGGGCTCCCAGCAACGAAAGCCGTGGCGGGCCCCGACCTAGTTACAGAAACTAATTGTTATACCACGGTTAAAAAGAGAAAGCATGATTCAATTGAAGAACACTACCTCACTGAGAAGGTGAATTTGAGCCTCTACATATTATTGCCCACAAAGACTGAGCCAATTCCATTTACTGGAAATTAGTTTGCAAATCTTGATATATGCAATCAGATAAACAAATGTGTCTTCATTCATAATATAATGGAAGTAGGAGAGTTAATTTTGCATTTCAAACTGGATTGGTTAGTCCTTGGAGAGCATTTTTATGCTGATAGTGGAATGGAACATATTGAGTTCTGGTTCGCCATGCCATGCTGAACAATTTTTACTTAGAAGTGACTCAACAATCTGCAAATTACTAAAGACCCTAGTTATGTCCATCGGCCACACTTCATAATAAATGGCTATGTATTCAAGGAAAGTAAGTTCACCAATGGGGCTTCTTCTAGTTTCTTACCTAAGAGAATTACAGAGAGATGCATTTTAAGAGGAAGTAGTCTAAAAAAATAGGAGAATAAAGATCATTATGGTGTACAGGTAATACAACATGACTGGTTGCTAAATAAAAACTCAGTCATACTACATTATACTACTTACCATCTCATTGCATTCATAAAAGCATCTGAATGCTTAAGTATGAAATACTTTCCAGATGGATCAAAGGCCTTGAAACACCACCATATTTTATTTACACTATGCAGGTCTCCCTATATTCCAACTGCAGGTAATTTCATTAATTTATATTTATATAATGGCAAAATTGAGAACCCTATGGAGAGCCTACCATACCTTTGGCAAACTTTCATGAAAATGCCCGAGTCATCACCTGGCAATGAGCTCCTCGCAAATTATGAATGACACAGTATAAATCAAACCATTTAAATGAAATGAGATACAACCGATTAGAAAAGTATATTGCTCTTAAAAATAATATTTTATTGAATGATACATAATATGTTATTACAATGGTTTGACAGGAAAGAAGGTACGGACAATTGGATCAATACATCGACTAAGGCATAAGAACTTCCCTATACACAATGTTCTTTGTAAATGTTCCACGGGTATTCCTTGACCTCTATCGCTTCGATTTGGCATTGTCAGAGCCAGCAAGTATAGTGATATTGCTTCTAGATGTAGCTCTAGACAACGCGACGTAAAGTTGACCATGAGAGAACATCGGGTCTGGTAGGTAGACACCCACTTTCGGGATGGTCTGCCCCTGGGCCTTGTTGATCGTCATCGTAAAGCTGAGCCTAATCGGGAACTGCTTCCTCTTGAAACAGAACGGGAACATCTCGTCATCAGAGGGGCAGAGCGGTATTCGAGGAAGGAACACTCTCTTCCCGGCATGTTGGCCAAGCACGATCTCAGCATCGACAGCATTTCTTTGAAAGGCTCGAACTACCAGCCTCGTCCCATTACACAGTCCATTTGCCGGGTCGATGTTTCGCAAAAGAATCACCGGGCAATTGATCTTGAGCTTTAGCACATGGGGAGGAAGGCTGTTGGGGGTTAGGGTGTTCAAGAACTCAGGGGGATAGTATCCATATGGATCGTCCTCCGCACGATCAAAGCTATGATAGATCATCTCCTTCCCGCGGAACCGTTCAATCATCTTCATGTTTATCCTGTCAACGCACTCGTTTCGAGTGGATAGTATGGCGCGTGAGGTGATGTAAGTTGGATCCATTAGATTGTCATCAAGATTTGGAAAATGCTGGTTATCGCCTGTCAAGATCAGCCTCCTTCTCTGTAGATGGGACACATATCTCGTCAGGAAGCCTTACGTAACCTTCCTCATCGGCCTTCTCCAATCCATTTTCGATCCGCAAAAGGTACTCCGCAAACTCCGGATCACTCTAGGCCCTCATGTTGCGAACAAGCCTTAGGTGGTGCATGCATTCCCAGAGGTATGACCTATGTAGGGTCGAGTTTGTTATCTGAGGTCGTGTTCCCTTGCGTACCACTAGGAGCACCTGTCTGAAATCTCCTCTGAAGACAACGGTCTTTCCACCAAACGGCATGTCATGACGACCCATGATGTCACGCATGCTACTGTCTAAGGCCTCCACTACTTGTCTCTTTGTCATCGAGGCTTCGTCCCATATAATAAGGGACGATCTCTGGAGAAGCCTAGCGGTCCCACTTTGCTTCGTGAAGTTGCACACCCCACCATCTTGTACGTTAAGTGGGATCTTAAACCTTGAGTGTGCGGTCCTTCCTCCAGGCATGATGGAGGCGGCAACCCCTGACATTGCGGTAGCCACGGCTATCTTTCCCTGTGCACGAACCGTGGCGAGTAATGCCTTATACAGAAAAGTTTTTCCTGTTCCTCCAGGGCCGTCCACGAAGAACATGCCTCCCTAACCGCTTTCGATCGATGTTAGTATCTAATCATACGCAGATCTCTGTTCTGTGTTTAGGGATTGGGAAATAGCGATGTGGTCTTGGTCAACCTCAATGTTGGACTCCTCGATGATCTCTCGGGGCTCGCCTCCCATGTAGTCATGAGACTCATCAATTTCTGGCAGCGGAAATGTTGCTATGTCCTTACCCATTGACTGAAGCATGTTCCTAATATCAAGAAGGACCATCTGCTCAACCACGTGTGCTGATGAGTGGGAACGTCAATAGTCCTCGGACATTCCGTCCAGATGATTGTTCCATAGCCCACGGACGTCGCTAGGCTCACAAAAGACCAATATAGCAGCAAATAGCCTCCGGAGCGAAGAAGGCGTTTGGAACAACTCGGCTTCGGTTAGGCAATCGTCTATGGTGTTGTCAGTCTCAATCAGGCCCCTCCTCTCTGCAGCTTCACGGAAGGAAGGGCATAGCACACCACCGACTATCCTGAGGTCTTCGAACGAGGTTGCACCGGCAACATGGTTTAATAGGATCCTCAGATAGTATCATTCCCCTTCAGCAGGACTGGCTGACACTATCCTGCCAATCTGTGTGCCCCTCTGCCTCGGCTTCCAGTGCTTGCCAGCAGTCTGCCAGGTGAAACTTGCTGGAAAATCCCTATAGAGGATGCCTCGAGCCCAATCATGTACCATGTTCGCTTCAAAGTACACGGTTAGCATGGTCCTCTGAGTGCTTTGCCGATCAATGACGTTATGCAGATCTTGTCCTGCATGAAACGAGACCATGTGCATGTTAGGAAGATGAAGATGCAATTGTTTCACATGGGGCGATATTTTGCTCAGATCAAACCCACATATTCTCCAAAGAGCCTCCGGCGAGGTAACCCGCCTAGCATCCCTATACTACTTGATCTTGTCGATCGGCTCATTGCTTTAAGCTTCACCAAGAGAAACAGAAGCCAGGTCGTGCCCCTTGTAGATGTATTTGAATAGATATTTGACGGCCTTAATGCTTGAACAGGCCTCCACATTGATGTGGTAGTCAAACATCCTCAGGAGGAAAGGATTGTAGGGCACCACCCATCTATTGTTTAGATCTGCCTTTCGAACCCTTACTGTAGACCCATCGTCACGTCTCCTATACAGGGGGTAAGAGTCTTTGCCCTGAACAGTTTCAGCATTAAAAGGGCGAGGGTAGTGGCATTTGCATGAACCATCTTTCATACAAACATTGTTCATGTTCAGCACTCCACAAGGGCCATGCATCATGTGCTTGACGACCATCTTGTATAACTCTGGGTACTTGGTCTTGTTCGGTATCTCGGCCGAGATAATGCAGTCATACTGCTCTGGACATGTCAGCTTCTATCGCCCATTCATGATTAGAAGAAAATGCGCGTGCGGGAGTCCCTTCTTGTGAAACTCAACCACATACACATAAGCAACAACCCTCCCAAGAATGTGCTTCTCAAACAACTGCTTTTTGAGCTCCTCCAGCTTCGCCCTGAACACACGGACAACAAGATCGGGACGATCCTGCGTGGTCTGACCAAACAGAAGCTCGGACATTATCTCCTGCCAGTGCGGGTTACATGTCATCGTCAGGAATATGTCCGGCTTGCCGAACTTCTATACCAAACCCATTGCATCTAGGAACCGACGCTTCATGTCGCGACCCCCCCGATGAAGGACGGTGGGAGCACGATTCTTTTTCCTACTGCGCCAGCACGACATTCGCCTACATGTACACTATCAAGCAAGCCCTGGTACAGGTCGGCCCTTATGTTCTTCTGATTATTTCTGATGTAATCCAATCGTGTGCTCTCTATTTTGGTGTACATATCAACGCACTTCGCTGAAAGAGCGCGCGTCAGAGCACTGGGTTGAATATATCACGACGTATCTGAAACTTGTAGCAGTAATATTCTCGGGCAGATACGCACAGCCTGCTGTTGGGTCCTGCGAGGATAATCGACTAACGTGTTAAGTGCATTACAAGTTGTAATCTCAAGTAACATGTATTGCTAAAAAAACACTAACCATCTTCGTCGAGGTTATCCCCATGAACCGCGACCACTTTGTCCGTAGACACGCCAACCTTCGCAATATCCGGATGCCAGCCAAGTTCACCTTTTGGAGAAAAAAAAACAGAGGGTACGACAATGGATCGTAACATCCATAGTATGGCCAGATAGTATGCCTTGTGTTGTTGTTGCCGTATAGGATTACGCCACGGTCGAATCCCGAGCATGGCTCATTACCCTCGACCTATATGGCGGCGACCTCTGAAGTTATCGGTACATTATATGTCCATTGGTCCAACCTAGCATCTATGTTTAAGGCGATACGATAATCCTCGAGGTCATCTGCCTGTCCAAGACTTTTGAAGGTCTTAGAGTATGGGTTGCCACGAAAAATGCTGACCAAATTCCAAATGACTTGTTGGTCAAGGTTAGGTGACCGACGAAATCGATGACTTAGAGTAAGATCACTGTCATTAAAGTAAAGCTCAAGATGCTCCGGCCCAGAATCCCTCGAACCAAATGAGTGTACATTGTGGTAGATTTGGCCATGGGCACGAAACGTGTACGTGCCAGACCTCATGTTACTATAGGCTTCGCCTAAGCTGACACCAAGGGTGGTGAATGAAAAGTGTCCGTTAAAGTATCTAATGTTTTCTCAGAAATGCATCGCATCGGAGTCCGCACTCGACCATAGCCTCATAAGCTCAGGGTCAGGTTCTGGGTTTGCCAGTCTGATCTTCCCATCCCAACAACAGAACCCCTTCGTCTCATAATGGAACCTCTTTGCGCCACACTTGTCGCAGTTCGCATCCGGCTTCAACACATGTGTGCTCTGTGGTATATTGCTGTACACGTGATCAAATGGATCAGGGAGGCTATAGCCTGCATTAGCAGAATCTCTTGCTTCATGAATTTGAACGTCCTCGTGATCGTTCTCATCTGAAATTATTTAGATTTTAAGAGTAAGGGAAAGTTTTTGAAGTTGCACAGCTGAAATTGGACAGACGAAAGGCATCAAAATAACCTCCGTTAGCGAAAACATAGTACTCCTCGTCTAGGACATCCTCGACAACGGTGTCGACATTACCTATTAACATAGGAGTGATTATAGATAAGTGATTTCCATATATGGTTTCCTAGTACAAATTGAAAACAAATGTGAACATTACCTTCTAAAATGGATGGCTGTGTTGTGTCATTTATAGCATCACCAGATTGCAAAATGGTTAATTGACTATTGTCCGAAGGAGCAACTTCTGGACATTGCATCGCAATTGACTCGGTGCACGGGGTGTTTCGTCTAGCTACATAATTTAAATTTCTACGACGTAATAGTGCCTGCCTCTCTTCAGGTGGTAGACTATGCCTGGATGCTCTTCATGAGGCATTGATCTCTTCCCTTACCGTGGCATGGTGAATTTGAAAAGCTACTCTTTGCGCGGCATTGGTCTCTTCCCTCACCTCAGGCGACTGATTTTGTTTAGCTGCTCTTCGCTGAGCATTTCTCTCTTCCCTTTGTTGGAATGTTATGCGTTGATATCGTAGTCTATCCCGTTCTCGCCTCAACTCCCTTTGTTCTTGTGTGGCTTGTGATTGTTCAGGCATAATGTTTGCATGGCTTGTTGGTTCGAGAGGCCGCCTTCTTGCTAAATAACATATACATGCATACATACATAAGGATTCCTATTTGTTATAATAACATATAATGGAAACATAGAAATGTAATAATCTCTTCCATCAAATGGCTTACCATTTGAACATTCAGCTTGCATATATAGTTGTAGCACATGATGTCAGTGTACTGTATGTGTCAAAAGTAGAATATAATTGAGGCAAAGCATTTTCATCTTCTAAGTCACTATGATGTGTGCTCAAATTCTCGCGAATACACAACGATCGAGGGGCATGTGGATTAATATTAGGGCGGGACCTCTTTGCTGCATTATGGACAACTGCCACTGCAATGATATTTTTAAAAAAATTAATATCTACTATTAAAGGGGAAATTTGCTTGGATATTATTGCACTACACAATATTAATTACCTTCTTTTCCTTTTATGGAACTTTTTCTTGGATTTTGCGACATTTTCTGCGGTATAGATGCCACAACGTATATTATGAAGACCTTATGATCAACAAAAAATGAGTCACGGTAGGAAAAGAACAGTTAGAATTCTGCATCCTTCGAATATGGCAACATTACTGTGGGTTTGCCATTTTCATAGCTCTGATGGAGAAAATAAGAACTATACATGATCGGATTGTGGGTTTAGGGTTTCGATATATGTTTATGTTTTAAATAAGGCCAACGTTTGGCTACTACAATAAAACTCCGTTTGGCTAGTATTTAAATAAGGCCACCATTTGGCTCGTATTTAAATAAGGCCACCGTTTGGCTAGTATTTAAATAAGGCAGGCGGCTAGTATTTAAATAAGGCCACTGTTGGATGCTTTAATACTATGTGTGAAGGAGACATTTCTTCACCTAAATGAGAATCTGAAGCTAACGACATAAGCTTTGTCAGACAAAACTACACCAATGGATGAATTAGAAGATATGCATCAGAGGGTATGCTTTATGGTCTTACATTATACTATGTGCAGTGCAACTTGATCGATTTAGCTTTATGTTGTACCCAATTTTTTTTCTGCATGCAATCTGATCCAAAGATTTTCCAGCTCAGTGCAAAAATCATTTGGGAGAGTAGTATACATCCTAGAAATCTGCACACTCAGCGAGGGAAAAATATTTTGCAACACATCCCTCTACTTAGGCAATTTGTTTGATAATCTATACATTAATCTAGTACTTAAGGGTTAACAAAAATTATGTTTTAGAACTCTCTCTATACTAACAATGTGGGACTATTCCCATCTACACCAATCAACATGGCCCACACAGGTCTCACACTAACAGGCGGGGTATCACGGCATGGATATAAACTGTAATGTTCTTATATAAACTCTAATTCCTTAGTACATTATATTAAATATTCTAGTTAATCTTATTGAACAATAAGTCTGAAAAAATTGGAAGTAAAGAATTTGATATATGCATCAAAATCATATTTTGTCTATGCTTTATAATGAAAGCTGTGTTTCCTTTAGTCTAGAAAACTATGGTATACTTGCAACTTGTCTGAAATGATGTAAGCATCTGCAAAATAATGTAGCATCTCAACTGGTGATCACCTGATGGAACTTAGATTTTATCCACCTATGGTGGCTGCTTTATCTAGCTGCATTGTTTAATGGTTTTTCTCCTTTCTGTGTTTTTTCTGTGTTGAAGATATAAGCATAACAATATCTAACCTCGTACTTGCGAAGCAGAGAGGCAATCAACGTTGAGATCCCAAGGATAGCAAACCTCTGCCCAGCGCACACTCGACTCCCAGAACCAAATGGAAGGAATGATTCACTCTTATCACACTCCGTAAAAAAACTTGATCCCATTTGAGCTTTTATGCGCTGCTAATATTTCTACAGTAAAATAAGAAAATGTGAGTGACAAAAGATTTAGGAAGAGGCTAGACCTTCACCATGAATAAACAAAATGGAACCAATATAGAAGAAATAGTTTCCCCAAAAGATATTGCAGAGGTTTATATATGTCTAACGAACATGTGACATATACAGATATAGACCAACAAAATGAACTTAATGATGCAGTCTTTAGAAGATTAATGTGCCATGCTACTTCAGATATAAAATCCTTTGAGATTCCATTACTAATTAATATATTTCAGTAGGGCCCTCCCCTAATGTTTTCCATAAAAAATCAGCGCTGAAAATTGGATTTTGTCCCACTATATTTGCTAAATTGGGTGCCTGTGCCAAAGCATTCTCTAATGACGTTCTCCACTCATTGAGCCCTTCTGTAGTTTCTGCCTGCTTGGTGGAAAATCGTACAATTAAATTTGTAAATAAGACCACACAGGTATGATACTTGTACACAGTTGCAGTCTCTTTGTCAGAAGGAAACAACTACACTCCAATTCCTGCATGCTTGCAAGATTTGGATTCCTGCTATCAACAAAATACTACTGTCAGAGGAAATAACACTGTTAACAGTTTCTTGTCTTCTTTTACTACAACACTGAAATATTGCTCAAGATAATATACACTTATCAGTGATAGCGAAGGAACTTTTGCCTTTCAGAAAAACTTCAGTTCTCAGTACATACCTTCCAGAGTTATTTAAGTCGATTCCACCAATTGTAACAATTGGTTCACTTCCTCTGACAGGTGAATTCTGAAAGTAAAATAGAAAATGGGAATAATTATCATGTTTATAGATAACCAAATCTGTTTATATTGCATATATTCTCAAACCCAATCTTCATACAATTTCACTAACAATCCTAGAAGAGTGTGCTTTAGTAATGTTACCCACTTACCCTTTTGAAAATGGTTGCACTGACAGTCAAAAGTTACCTTCCATGTTGTCCAAGCAATTCCTGCTACTTAACACATTTAATGAAACCGCAAGAATAGTGTAGCTATAAAGCAGTCAAATGTAAAAAAATGATGGGAGTATGGTAACCAAGCTTCTACAAATATAAATAACAATACCTTGAGGCATAACTTGACAAACATCATGGCTACTTACTTGTAAACTGGTGGGGTGATTGAATGAAGGGAGGAGTTCAACTGGTACTTGCAGGATAGGTGGAATGGAGGGACAATTTAGATTTCGAGTTTGAATAGGCCCTGATTAGTGAGGGGATTGCGCAGGGTAGGGAGGTGCTTCAACTGACACTTGCAGGCTATGGGGAATGGAGGGACAATTTACATTTCGAGTTTAAATAGCCCTTGATTTGCGAGTGGATGGCGCATGGTGGGTTGGAAAGTATTGAATATCCCATGATTTGCTAGGGGATTGCGCAAGGTAGATTGGAAAGTACTTGGATAGGCCGTGATTTGCAGAATCTTGCTGACCTCCCATAGAGGGAGTGCGACATGCGACAGCTGAGCGTCCCATTGCACCAGTGGCGGGCGGCAACGGGATGCGGCGCGGAGAATGAAGAGGGTGGCTGTGGTGGCAGCGGCATGCGGCGCGCCGGCATGGGGTGGGGCGGCGCAAAGATGGACGGCGGCGGCGGGCGGCAGTGGGATGCGGCGCGGAGGGAGAAGAGGGAGGAGGGAAATAGGAAATGCCCTAGAGGGAAAAGAGGGAGGAGAGGGAAGGTGGCCGCGGTGGCAGCGGCATGCGCAGTGCCGGCGTGGGGGTGGCGCGAAGATGGACGGCGTCGGTGGGCGGCAGCGGGATTAAGAGCGCAGGCGAGCAGCCACAGACGACGTGAGGGGAAGGAAGGAGAGGGGGAGCCACAGCCACAGACGATGGGCGTGGGGAGGGGAGGCGCGAGGAGGGGCGGCGGGCGGCAGGGGGATGCGGAGCGCCGTCAGCAGCCACTAGTAGACATTGGGGGAGGGAAGGAGAGGGAGATGGGCGTGGGGAGGGGCGGCGTGAGGAGGGTTGGCATGGGCAGGGGAGCCAGGCAGAGCGGAGGGAGATGGACATGGATGCGTGGGGATGGCTAGAGAGGATCGGATGCCTAGAGAGGATCGGAGAGATGATGGATAGTTAGGATTGCTAGTTGGTGAACCCACGACCACCATTAGCCTCTTTTTAATAGTAGAGAAAAGTCATTTCAATAGAAATGGGCATACGACGGGTACGCTCTGCTCATCATCGTCAAGTTGATCGTCATCCCGCGGTGATCAATGTGAAGTTGTACTACATATGTATCATTGTGTATGCCTTGGACCAGCACTAGGTTCCTGCAACACCTAAGCTACTACGTAAGGCTCACGCGCTAACATGAACATGGACTATAACAAGGACAAGATTGTGATCTTCGTCTTCATGGCGTGGGCTGGAAAGGACAAAGTAAAAGGCTGAAAGGGAGATGCCACACATTGTTATAGATCAAAAAGCTTAGGGAGGAGATGTTTATGTGTTGCTGCAAATTGAAACACCAACAAAATCAGAAGGTCAGAGAGTAGACGACTCAGAAGTGATGAGAAGCGGTCCAACAGAGCAGAGAACTTAAAGGCAACGAGTAGCAGCCAATGCAAGTGTAGGAAGAAGACATGTGTTCGTCATTGCTCCACATTTAACCAAGGAAAAACTGTATGAAAATGAAAAAATGTACTATTTTCAAAGGTGTTGATAATGCTGAAAGGGATATGCTAAAAGCCTGATGAGGAGACACCTATGCATTGTTGCATATCAGAACACTCACTTCGGGAATTAGAAGCTTTGAGAGCAAATGACTCCAAGGCGACGAGATGCAATCTATACAGAGCAGACAATACAGAGGCAGCAACAAGAGGTAGTCAATGAGAGCACGGTGATGAGCAGGGTTTCAAAAATCATTTTTGGTTCAAGCCCCATGCCCCAATGATTTTCAATCTCATGTGATTTCCTGTTGAAATACGACCAAATTTTGTAGTTTGAGTTTTGAATCTCTTGGAGTGAGTCCAAAACAGGAAATCGGTAGGGTTTATTGAGAAATCAAATGAAACCAGTGTGAAATAGTTTGATTTCAACAAGAAATCGGGCTTTGAATGGAAAATCATTAGGGTTTATAGGAAATCGTCTAGGTTTGGTGATAAATCGTTAGATTCTTGAAAAATTAGAGGAAAATGGGGAAAATAGGAAAAAGACAAAGAAAATTATGTAAAATTGTTGGAAAATTTGGGAAGGGGAGCAAGGGCCAAATAAGCAAGAATCAAGGGCTTCTTTTAAGGAGGATTTCATTATATGCCACTCCCAAACATTAGCAATTCAGGATTTTCGACTCATGTGTCACTGACATTTGGCCCTAGGACCCACATATCATTGGCACGACAAGTGGCAAACCTTGAATTACTATTCTTTGGAGTGGCAAATTCTGAATTATTTCTTCTTTTAAACCCAAGGGCACATATTTTACAATTTCCCATGATTTTTCTTATTTTTGACCAAATTCAAATTCAAATTTCCACATGAAGAAAGCATCGGTTTGAAATTTTTTTCTTCTGTTGTGTTCCAACGTATTTATACTATTTTAGGAATTTTTCATATTTCCCCAAAATTTTAAATTTAAATTTAGATTTGAATTTTTCAGATGAGAATCGTTCAGATCCTAGAGCAATTCATGCAACGATTTCTCGCAGAAGTCGATGATTTAAATCTATTTCCCACGGATTTGAAACCTTATTGAGGAGATATCTGTATGCCATTGAATAGCATCTAACAAAGGAAAGCGAATACGAAAGGGAAAAAAATACACAAGGTCCAAACATACAAACAACCAGTCAAGCACCATGCTCTAAAAGCTAGGCTGAAAATCCTCCTTCTTTTAAGGAGGATTTCATTATATGCCACTCCCAAACATTAGCAATTCAGGATTTTCGACTCATGTGTCACTGACATTTGGCCCTAGGACCCACATATCATTGGCACGACAAGTGGCAAACCTTGAATTACTATTCTTTGGAGTGGCAAATTCTGAATTATTTCTTCTTTTAAACCCAAGGGCACATATTTTACAATTTCCCATGATTTTTCTTATTTTTGACCAAATTCAAATTCAAATTTCCACATGAAGAAAGCATCGGTTTGAAATTTTTTTCTTCTGTTGTGTTCCAACGTATTTATACTATTTTAGGAATTTTTCATATTTCCCCAAAATTTTAAATTTAAATTTAGATTTGAATTTTTCAGACTGAGGAATCGTTCCAGTCCTAGAGCAATTCATGCAACGATTTCTCGCAGGAAGTCGATGATTTCGTCTATTTCCCACGGGATTTGAAACCTTATTGAGGAGATATCTGTATGCCATTGAATAGCATCTAACAAAGGAAAGCGAATACGAAAGGGAAAAAAATACACAAGGTCCAAACATACAAACAACCAGTCAAGCACCATGCTCTAAAAGCTAGGCTGAAAATCCGATGTTAATCAAAGGAAAAATAGAAAAATTGCATCATCAATAATACAGTTTATAGCAATGTGTTCATGCGTTATTTCACCATCAACCACAATCAGCTGAAAAGTATCAAATGGTGTGTACATATTTATCGATTCCTAATTCTCACTTCCTACACATGCAAGTTCACATATTGATTAATTTTTTTCACTTCACCTAATGACAGCTCACTGGCTATGAGAAAGGCATGCTCTAGCCGCATCGAGTCAATGCAATCCAAGAACAACTCATCTGCTTCGTTGTTGGTGAGATCATATCTCCAAAGGGCAAGTATCACAAACGTGCTTTCAGAGCGTGCCATTCGATAAGGACTAGCGAACTAACGGGCTCAACTTTGGTTACAAAAAGCGATGAAAAAAAAATGAACTCTTGTATTTTGAATCGTAAACTTGAGTTCCCTCATGTATACTTGATGTGAATATGTGTTAAATTAATTTGATGTGAATATTATGTGAATGTGAATATGTACTTTGTTGAATTAATCAGTGTTGTGAATGAATTAGTTTTGGATTTTGAAATCTGGTATGCAAATCTGTGAATTATTAATCTGATTGAAATATGGATTGCAATTAAACCTGAATTGAAAATAAATTGTGCCCTGTTGTCGGATGGGCAATATAGTGAATCCCTGTTGGCGCCAAACGAGCCCTCTTTTTCTGGTAAGGTTCACTACCGGTTTGTAATACAAACCAGTAGTAGAGACCTTGTAGCGCCAAACGTGCTCCCTTTTTCTGGCAAGCTCTACCAGTTAGTTCAACCGTAGTGGAACCCTTTGGACATCACTCCCGGATGCTTACAGGCGGTTCCAAAAATGGTACTAGAGCCGGTTTAGAACCGGTAGTGTAGGTCCCATGCCCTGTAGTGTGACGAGTTGAAAAATCATTAATGCATGTTTTTCATATTCGGAGACCATGTTTAACTGATTTTAGTTTTAGGAATAAAAGGCGTTGATGAGCAAGTTGAGGGACCAAAAATAGACGTTTTCTTTTTCCTTGACCCGATGGATTAACATATCTAAGTTATACATCATTGATCATGAAATAGCCTAACGATCTCTTATACGTGGTGTAGCATCGAAGCGATTCTGTACGTATTTGAACAAACATGACACCAACTAAGCACGTGCATGGACTTTTATGCCAGCTAGAATTAACCGTCCCCAGACATTTGATCTCTTCTGTTCTCGATAATGGTATTGATAGAGGAAAATGTTTACTTTTACCTCTGACGGTTTTTAATTTTCTACCTAATCTCCTGACCTACGAAACAACCTAAATAACATCTTAAACTATACAAAACCACCTAAATAATCCCTTGAATAGTTTTGTTGGTGGTTTTAATAATAAAAAAGTTTTTAGTTTCGTCTACTTAACACACTAGTCGTATTGTGCTCTTTTACCTAGGATGAGTAGCACTGGTTCCATTTTTGTGCGTCTTTGTTACATCATCTTGAGTTTTCAGGAAAAATTAAAGAGATTCTGCAGCAGAAGATGTTCTTTTTTGTGTTGGGGATTCTTTTTTGTGTTGGGGATTCTTTTGTTCTCTATGTTGTTTGGACTTTCATAGTGATATCGTGCGCTGGCGATTGGGGGTTGCGGCCTATGGGCGTGTGCGGAGGTGAGGCTCTTTTATATAGTAGAGATAATAGAAGATGATCATGTCACCTAGCTATATGTTTGTTCGTGTCACTTTAAGCCCACCCTATTCACTTCAAAACCGCGTAAAATTAATGTAATTTTTTTCCCATAAAAAACAACTCTTCAGGTACATATCTTGGTCCAGGAGATCGGTGAAGAATTATAGTTTTCTCATCTCTCGGTAATTACTTTACAGTTTTACATGTCCACATGTGTCAAGCTTATCCTTATAGACTTGTAATCACCTAGCTAGAAACCTCTTAGATTGACGGACCATCGAAAGAGACCTGACTAAGAAAGATCACGCAACAGCTTAACAAGCTCGAGTTGCTTCGAATTATTATTATTTTCGCTATATATGTCTTTCTCTCTCGTACGTGTGTAATCTTTCATGACCACGCTATATATTTTCTCACCAGCCGATCAACACGTACGTATTAGCTACAACAAGCAGGGCTTTGCTACTAATTAACACATCAATAATGCACGTTAATCTACACACATGTTTGCACCCACATCACGGCCGACCACGACACGTCATGTGTACATGGCAGCATCGATCACGCCTGCCGTCTCGGATTTTCCATTGGCTTAGGAGTAACAAGTAGGCTGCAAGGGCCCAAAATCAAATTGCAATTCCAATCAAACAACTCATATTAATTTCTTTGAGATCCGTGCATGTTCTTACTTGTGATTGATAGTCCTCTCACTTCTTCCTACTGCCACCGAATTAACTTTGCAAAATTAAGTAATTTGACTATCGTCTTTACTTTACATTAGGTATTCGAATACGCAAATATGTCATGTTGCTTTCACTCATATATACGTACGACGGATTCATACGTAGTGGTGAGTACAAGATATTAATGTGTGGATGCAAATTCTTAATCCGTCTGGTCTGACATAATGAATTTCTCGTACGTATGTATGCCTAATTAATTTGACCATGCAGGCGATCTTTGAAGGAGTTAACATGCTATTTATCTTCCGAGACTGACGCGAAAGCTCCCCTGACTACGGCGCGGCCAATCAAGTTCGTAGAACGTAGACTGGTACGAAGAAAATGTGCTACAATTTCCAACTCGATGGACACTCGGCAGTGGTGTTATAATTTCCTGCTGATATTTCAACGCATGAACTAGCAGCGTGTGTTAGTTACTTAGTTAATTAATTGGCGAGCATATACGTGGTGTATATGCCATGGAGTACCCATCATACTCCGTAGTTCATACTCTCTCTCTCTCTCTCTATCTATCTATCTCTCTCCATATCGTCTAGTCATAAGTGGCTAATCGTATTTGGGAAGCTTCCATGCATGATGGTGATCGTTCGATCAAAGTAATGACATCAAATTAACCAAGCATTAAGCAGCTGAATATCAGTCTAAATTTGCGAGGATAACTATCTAGTTTAGAGAACAACTGAACAACCCCGGCTCCCAATCAAAGCTAGAATAGCCACAGCCCACAGACTTTCACGGGTAGCAAGTTTGTCATCGAGAATGCGTCAGCAACTCTGAAATTAGTTGTTACATAATCTAAATTCTGGAAGCACGCCACATATCCAAAGTGATGGATACAGGCTGCATCTACGTACACACAATAAAACACCCGTGAAAAACCGGTTCAGTGAATGCATGGTTAGTGTACCATCTTCTAGAACCCTAGCTAGCTCGTATACATGCACGCGTTGATGTATACACATAGATCGATGCTTCTGTACGTACGATCGTGCATGTACAGAAGAAGTATATATATTCCAAAAGGCCCTGTCCCTTTACAAGTCAAAGCTAAGTTCAGTTTATGCAAATCGATTGTGCCGTGCAAATCGATTGCGTGCTTGGAATTCTTGGCCCTCCTGGAAAAATTTAGGCGCAACACATCATTGACCAATGACCAGTACAATTTAATCAGCATTTCTTAAGCTCACTTGTTCATTGGACATCGACTTAGCAGTATATATAAATACCCACTCGCCACTACACACAATGGCAACCTAGCTAATCTCTTCTCATACACACCTAAACCTATTGCTAGTTAATTTGTTCATCTCGTGTGCAGCTCAGCGAGTGATGGAGTACTCTTCAAAGGTAACCTGCGTGTTGGCTCTCGCCGTTGTCATGGCGGCCGCCGTCGGCACCCCGTGCGCGGCGCAGAACTCGCCGCAGGATTACGTGGACCCGCACAACGCGGCGCGCGCCGACGTCGGCGTCGGGCCGGTGTCGTGGGACGACACGGTGGCGGCGTACGCGCAGAACTACGCCGACCAGCGGCGCGGCGACTGCCAGCTCGTGCACTCCGGCGGGCCGTACGGGGAGAACCTCTTCTGGGGCTCCGCCGGCGCCGACTGGACGGCGGCGGACGCCGTCAACTCGTGGGTCTCGGAGAAGCAGTACTACGACCACGGCAGCAACAGCTGCGCGGCGGGGCAAGTGTGCGGGCACTACACGCAGGTGGTGTGGCGCGACTCGACGGCCATCGGCTGCGCGCGCGTCGAGTGCGACAACAACGGCGGCGTCTTCATCACCTGCAACTACAACCCGCCGGGCAACGTTGAAGGGCAAAGCCCCTACTAGTCCGAGGCCAATATATAGGTGCTCATGCATGCATGTACGTATATATATATATATACACCGGAGCGAATAAATTGCACGAGCAGTTATCATATCATCGATGGGGTACTCATATTTATGATAATAAAACCATGTGAGATTGTTGTTTCGATTTGTTCTTTCCTTTTCAGGGAGAGGATCGATGCTAGTGGAAGGAAACTATCGCTTGGCGCCATAGAAAAGACATAACGATTACAATAGAAAACACTTTAAATTAAGATAGCGTATCTTGGTGTTAGACAGTACTACGTTCCAAAACCGAAAAAATATAGATAAGTATCAATCTGTTCAGCCGAACAAGCTAAACAGTAAAGTTCATTATATTATTTATTTTCTACCCTATATAGCGCGTAGCGCTCTCTCATCCCGCACGAGGCCACGTCGCCAGAGATACTCAGACCGTCCGATCGGGCCGTGTGGCCTCCCATCCGCCCGTTCGTCCAAGCCCTTCTCACCGGGTAAATTTTGCAGAAAACACCCCGTACTACCCTTTTTCCCGTCGAGGTCCCCGTCCTCTCCCGTCCGGGTCTCTGGCCAGTTCTTCCTCGCCCCACGAAATTTGCATTTACACCCTCAGAGTTTTTTCACCTCGCAGCGCCGTCCTTTTCGCCTTCGTAGGTGCACCTGGAGTTCACGCGAAATTACGGCCCCATGCCACGCAATTTTGAGATGAAGCGGCAAGTTCGGCAGGCCGGTGCTCCGCGCTAGAACTCAGTACGATGTCCCGGGTTCGATTCCTAGCCATGCCTCTTCCTCCAGTATGTTGCTTCCTTTTTCTCATTTCTTTTTTCTTCACTGGCCATTCGATCGTCGGCCGAGATGGGATCCGGCCGTTCGTTCAAAAGTTATGTATAAAAGAAATTCTCGGGCCATTTTGAGACGAAGCGGCAAGTTCGGCGTGCTGGTGCTCCACACTAGAACTCAATACACCAGCCCGGGTTCGATTCCCAGGCAAGCATCTTTTGCAGTACTTGCTTCCTAGCAACATTCTTTCTCATTTCTTTTTTCTTTTTTCTGCGCCGTTCAAAAATTCAAAAAAACAGAAAGTTTCCAAAAATGGAACCATGCCTACAAAAAGAAGGTCCATTAAAAGTTTGGATATATTTGAGATTTTTTGAAATTTAAATTTTTTTCTTCCTCTGTCTTCTTTTTTTCTTTTCTTTTTCTTTTCTATTTTCTTTTTTCTACGCTGTTTACAATTTCCAAAAAATAGAAAGTTTTCAAAAATGGAACCATGTCTGTACAAAGAAGGTCCATAAAAAATTTTGATTTTTTCAAGATTTTCTGAAATTAGAAAAAAATTTCTTCCTCTGCCTTCTTCTTTTGCATACTTTTTTCTTTTCTATTTTCTTTTTTCTATGCCATTTAAAAGTTCTAAAAAATAGAAAGTTTGCAAAAATAAAACCATGCCTGCACAAAGAAGGTCCTTAAAAATTTGGATTTTTTCCAAAATTTTTTAAAATTAGAAAAAGAAATTTGCTTCCTCTCCCTTCTTCTTTTACTCTTTTTTTCTTTTTTGTTTTTTCTATGCAGTTTAAAAATTTTAAAAAATCGAAAGTTTACAGAAATGGAACCATGCCTGCACAAAGAAGGTCCATAAAAGGTTTGGATTTTTTAAATTTTTTGAAATTAAAAAAAATCATTAAAAAAAGATTCTCGCTGCCTTTTTTCCTCTTCTATTTTCTTTTTTAGCCCATTTAGAAAATCCAGAAAAAAAAGTTTGCAAAAATGAAGCATGGCTCCACAAAGAAGGCCCATAAAAGACTTGGATTTTTCCCAAAAAATTTTAAAATTAAAACAATTTTGAAATTTAATAGACGTTTTTACTCTCTATTTTCTCTTCTTTTTTTCTTTTCCTATACAAAATGTTTGTCTGTCCTATTCAGGTGACTATGAGGCAAAGTAGGACCGACCGTGCCGCGGGCGCGGGTTCCTTCCTAGTACTGTATATAAATTGCGTAGGAAACGCGGCATGTCCCGTGGCCACATCGGCCAGAGGACGCTGGCCGTCCGATCGCATTCCGAAATGAGATCCAGCCGTCCATTCGCGTGGTTAGTATAAAAATAATTCCGTGCCAATCTATCCAAAAACGTGGGCGGTTTGTCAGGTTGGCTAGCGCAGCGAGCTTCCAGTGCAGTGGTCGTGGGTTCAAATCCCACCCAACGCACTGCACTAACCATGACTGCATAACGAAGGTCTATAAAAAGTTTGGATGTTTTCAAAAAAATTTTGAAATTTGAAAAATTTTCAACTTTAAAAAAATTGCTTTCTTTTTTCCTCTCCTATTCTCTTTTTTTAGCCCATTTAAAGTTGAAATTTTTTTAAAAGGTTGAAAATTTTTCAACCTTAAAATTTATCTTCCTCACCCAGGCATGGTTCCACTTTTCTTCTTTCTTTTTTCTAGGCCATTTAAAAATTTTTTTAAAATAGGAAACTTGCAAAAATGAAACCATGGCTACATGAGAAAGACATATAAAAAGTTTACTTTTTACTTTTTTAATTTTCTTCTTTATTTTCCCCGCTGTTTAGAATTTCAAAATATTGGAAACTTGACAAAAGTGGAACCATGTCTACACGAGGAAGACTTGTAAAAAAAATTGAGAATTTTTAGAAAATTTTTTCTTTTTTGCCTTTTCTACTTTCTTTTTTAGGCCATTTTAAAATCACAAAAAGAAAAAAAATCCAAACATGGAACCATGTCTACATGAGAAAGACCCATAAAAAGTTTACTTTTCTTTACATTTACCAAAAAAATTTGTCTCCATTGCCTATTGTAGCATATTTTCTTTCTATTTCCTTTTTTCTATGGCATTTAAAAATTCCAAAAAAACTCTTGCAGAGATTACATCATGGCTATACAAAGAGATCACTAAAGAGTTTGGATTTCTCTTTTTTTAGAATTACAAAATATTGAATTTGTATTTATTCCTATTTCGTAGTGGTTGTATGTCTGTTTCTTTTGCATTTAGCTATATTTGCAAACCCCAATAAAACATGAAAAAATAGAGCACAAGAAATAAGAAAAAATCCGGGTACAATAGGTAACAACACGTGCAATCGCGCGCTCCTTCCGCTAGTACCTCTTAAAGTTGTAAAATCCAGCGGCAGCCGTCCCCGAGCACCCTACCGCCACGGTGGGCACGGGAAGGCATGTGTGAGATTGGATGCGCCCGAGCTCGATGACTACTTAGAAGGAAGGAGGGAGGGGAGAGATCGTGGAGAGGACAATTGGAGTCAGGGGAGGCTTGAGGCGGTAGGACCACGCTGTCTACACTACTACAAAAAAAAAAACTAGACAGTTTTCCATTTTTGGGCAAAAGGCATCTCTGATAGGTGTTGAAAAACTATAAAAACAGATAGTACTTGAGCACACAACCCGTCTCAGTTGGGACATTATCAGAGATGATTAAAAAAACCATCTCCGAAAGTTTGAGAGACGGAGACAAACAATGACCGTCTCTGTTAGTCTGGAGTATCAGAGACGGTTTGAGTACAAAACCGACTCTCATATTATTGGAGACGGTTGTCCACAGAAACATCTCAGATGTTTAATTTTATCTGAGACGGTTCAGGGATAGAATTGTCTCTAATGTTATGTGTGCCAGTCGTGATTATCAGAGATGGTTCAATTAAGGAACCGTCTCGGGTAGTGCCTGCTAACACTTTCAGCCTGAGACTATGCCAAGCCAGCCCGTGACTCGCATTCTGCCCCCTAAACCGCGTCTTCATCCAAGCGCACCGTTTTTGTCGCCGTTGTCCTCTACTGCGCCTTGCCGCTGACGGCACCACCCTTGCACGTTCATCGTCCAAGTCCGCCAACGGCATCATGTTGAATGGGCGGGTGTGCAACGGTTGCTGCCGCATTCTTCCCACCTCTTGTGCCACCGCCATTCTCCACCACGCTGGTCTGCTAGCCACTGCTGACATTGCCGCCGTTCCCCTCCACGTGTCGGCCCTTTGTCGCCAGCGCGCGACCGGTGCTCGCCATCATTTCTGAGCCAAGACGCTGAGCCAAGCCGCTTGTTCTGGTGATTCTCTAGATGTATAATTGTTTTTGTTTATGCATTAGTTCGCCTAGGAGTGTATTAGAGAGATGTCTTAGATTTGGCCAGTGGCCAGCAAGTTCTGCAGTGGAGATTGCGACTATTGTTGTGGTGAAAGTGACAGGAAAAATGTCTGTAACATTCGCTTGTGCTTACTGTGATTGGTGTGGCAACATAGGATGCAGAGACCTGAACAAAGGTTACGGTCCGAATACAGATATGCAGGTGCATAACCCACTAACAGGAGGAAGGAAAGAGGAATGACCCATGGATCCACCAGTGCCACCGGCCCTGCCTAAGACGTCAACCTCAATGGACTTCCTAAAGAAGGAGATCGTTGATGCTAACTTGAAGTTGCAGGATGTCGAGGTCAAGGTCAAGTTGGACATCGACGAGATCAGATCATATGCTAGATCTGCTTGATGTCGAGGACTTCATTGTGATGTATCTTGTTTGTTTTGTTAGGTACTTTATGTTTGTAATCCAAAGACTCTTATATTTGATATGTTCAGTGTTGTAATATTTGAATTGTTATGTACTAAATGTGAACCGATAATGTTGTTATGTGATGTTTATTTTTTATTGTATGAGTATATTTGTATGGTAACTAATGATATATGCATGTTAAAATGTAGATGGATTGGGAATGGTTGTACAACGTAAATCTATTTTCAAAAGAATATGTTCCTGGCGTGTCTGTATTTATGAGTGTACCCTTGCAGGATAGACTAAACAAATGATAAGAGTTTATTTATTGTCCATATGTGGATTGTGATAATGTAAAAATGTTTAGAACTCATACCAAATACAAGACAGCGATCGAACCAGCGGGCCACACAATTAGGGCATGGCCAAGACCAAGAACAAGAGGCAAAGAGACGAGATGGTAGCCGCGCGTCTAAGGCCATCTCCAGCAGCTCTTGCCCCAGCCCAAGCCTCATCACTGTAGCAAACAGTGATGAGGCACAAATAGGAAAAGTAGAGTGTATGAATAGTGATGGGACAGTTGTTGGGGAGGTGAATAGAGATGGGACAGCCTTATTTGATGAGGTGTCACGTAAATGGGGATGGGACAAAGGAGAAATGGGGCAACTGCTGGGATGCCCTAATCACCTGTCCGTCCGCCTGAGCATGGCCATCATGCGGTCCTGGTAGTCGGGGTCCTCCTCGGAGACCTCGACGGCGCACCGCGGCAGCGCGAAGGCGTCAACGACGCGCACCATGAAGGCGTCCACCGCCTTGCCCAGAAGCAACCCCATGACGGCCGTCGGCCTGAAAGAAGGCACGCACGCGGATCAAGAACTCGCGGCAAGAAAGGGGGTTTCAGTTTCTTGGCTCGGCGCGTACCGTGGACGAGCATCTTGAGGAGGGCGAGGGGGGAGGCGTAGGCCGTCACGGAGGTGTCGGGGGCACCGAGGCCATCGCCGTCGCCGGCGCCGGCGGAGGGGAGCGGCACGACCATGGCGTAGGCGGTGGTTCTTGCAGGGCGCGCGCTCGGGCTCTGCTTGCCGTGTGCTACTTCACCTCGAACCAACCTGCTTCTCATGCCTTCTGGAAACTGGTTTCTGGCTTGCGGCCCATTACTATGGAAGAGATATATATGGGCCGACCCTCTCCTCCGTGGCCATATATTTTGGGCTTTTCTAGAAAAACTGTGGGCTGGGCTTAATTTGGTTTTCTTTTTCTTTTTGGATTTTATGAACAGCGCTTCTTGGTTTCGCTTCCATATACGATCTATACTACCAATTTTGATTTCATATTATCAATATAAATGTATCTCAAAATACTATTGGTCAGAGATTACCAAGATCGATTTATATCTGCCGAGTAATTTGAAACTGAGCCACTCCTAAAGCATCGTTTGTACTTGTCATTTCTTAATATCTTACTTCATATAAAAACAATGATAGATAGAAACATCCCAACACATTCTTTCTAGCAATTAATTTCTTTCATTACTTCTATAAATTCTCCCGATAGAAACTGCCTATTACTCCCCCGGTGAGTTTTCTACTTTTTTTATGAGATGATTTTTTTTTACTTATTTAAGACTTTTCAGGCTTCAAAACCATTTCTTATAAAAGGACTATCTTCTTATTAATTACCTTCCATCTCAACAATCCATTTCACATGGGAGTTTAAGAAATATCTGACTAGGGTACATTAGAAGTCCCATAAGGAAAAACTTCCCTGCATTAAAAAAAAACTCCCAAGCCATTAACATCTCTACCATAAAATCCACGTCACAATTAGTCGGCATCAATTCTTGTAACTATGAGTCTTAATTCATCCTCCCTTGCACCCCTATATAGGAAGAGGATTTTGTATGTGATGTGAGAATAAGAAAAGAAAAAATATCTCTCTCTCTCGATTCCCTTCCACTTTCTTCGTACTTTCTTGCGGTTTACTATTAGTGATTATATAACACTATTGAATTTTTTTAGTGAACAAAATCCTTGTAGGGGAAAGTTCGTCAGACCTAACAAGTGCTATTGTCTACTGCTAGCGATTAGAGCATCTGTAATAGAGACCCTATAACACTGTAGTGTTGACTTTTGAGGATAGGGTTTCGGATGGAGTGAAAGAATCTTTTAGAGTATAATGTAAAGTGTGAAGGAATTTTAGGGGATGAATAGAGTAGTGGTGAATAGTATTTTAGAGTAGTGAGGATAGGGTTTCTGGTGTGGATGCTTTTAGCCAGTATAAGAACATGTACACTGCAATGTGCTCATGCACATGAGCTTAATAAGAGAGAACATTATCACGTCATTAAAAAACCTATGCAGAAAAACTGGAAGCTAGCTTATATAGGTGCTTAGATACTGCTTCCTCTCTTAAGCACATCCCTAACCAGGGATGCTTAGTTAAGCATGTCTCAATAGCACTCGGTTTGGAGATTAGCCCAATATCTGCGGTGTTTCATTCCCCTAAAAGTTGTCTCATTGGCTTCGCTTTGAGATATGTCGAAATAATACTGTTTTTGACAAAAAAAAAAATCCTTATAGGTTATTATTATTAGGGGGTTTACTATTGACGTCATTGAGTATCGCTGCAAAAGGAGGACGAGAGATGCAATCCTCAAGGCTTGTTGTTCATTAAAGGTCATCGCCATGGACCTCTTCAATCATGGAGGACTTTGCGACAGGATTTATGGTGTCTAAGTTTTTTTTGAGTCCTTTGGAGTTTTTCCATACCTGTATTTTTCTTGTTCTTTTTGGACTTTGTTTTGGGCTATGTATATATCACGGCGTAAAGACCTGAATTTTATTTTGTTACGTAAAAAAGTACTTAGTTAAGCACTGATGCCCTTCTATAAGCACGTGTTCTATCCTGCATGAAAAAACCTGTTATGTAGAGTTATGCATGTTCATGTATAGATGCTTAGGTAAAAAATTGCTTCTTTGTCATATATATAAAGTAGCACATATGTTTAGACTTATGCTTATTTGGGGAGAAGTGCTTAAGTATCCATAATAAAGCCAAGCTACCTCTAAGGGTATCTTCAACAAGGACATCTCACCTAGTTATAAGGATTCTAACTCAGCTTTTTGCTTATGTGGACAAGAGAAGGAGAGGAGAGAGATAAAAACTAGCTAAAAACGACATCTCTAATAATGGAGTCAACTACTAACTATAAGAAATATCCATATCATCTATAAATAGTAAATAGGCAACCTCTTCATTGAACTAGCTATATCATACTCCCTAAAATTAATATGGGCACATATATACTCGTCTCCATGCATCTTGGAATCCATTATATACTGATTGTTAGTTAGTAGCTAGTCTTTATTTCTCTCCTTCCCCCTCTCTCCTCAATAAAAGCAAAATGCTTATGTGTATTTTCTTAAAGCTAGCTGACCTGGCATTGTTAGAGATGCCTTAAGAGTCAGTTTATAATGGATTCTAAGATGACGCACACTATTACACATTGCCCCATATTAATTTCAGAGACTATGCTATAGCTAGTCTATTAGAGAGGTTGTCTATTTACTATGTATAAATGACATGTTCATTTCTTATAAGGATAAATCTTTGTATGCCACTGATCATTTTGCTAATTTTCTCCGTGCCATCATTTTGCCACTCTAAACTTGTATGCCATCTTATTTCAGCTTGTTCCCTTCTATGCCATCGCTATTAGGTCCGTTAAGTTTAACCGGTAGAATGCTCCCCTTAATGCCCAAAATGCCCCTTCACAACTTTTTATTCAAAACTTTGAAACATTGTATCTCCTACATTTCAACTCCAAATTGAGTGATTCAAATTTTTAAATTTATGTAAAATCATGTTCTGCTTGATGTTAAAGTTTTATAATTTTTTATACTTTTCTATTTCTTGTCTCGTTTTAATGAAACATGGTATCATTAATTTTGAAATAAAATTTTACATCAAAAAATTTCCCATTTCACTTTCAAATTTGACAAATTTGACTATACATAATTTTCTGAATCTATATAAATTCTTTATAATTTTAAAAAAAATTAAAAATTTTAGAAATTTATCATATTTTCTAACGTATTAAAAAAGCTATGGTTATAATCATCTTTATGCGGCTCCGTTACAGTTTGACTAGTCAACAATGGCATAGAAGGGAAGAAATGGAAAATGAGATGGCATACAAGGTTAAAGTGGTAATGTGATGGCACAGAAGAGATTAGCAAAAATTTTACTGGCATACGAAGATTTTTCTCTTTCTTATATCTAGTGATGACTCCACTGTTGGAGAAAGGTATCTCCAATCATGCCAAATTAGCTAGTTACAAGAAATACGCGTGAACATCACAAATTACCAGCTTGTGTTGTTGCTCCTATTGCCTTCTGGAAACTGGCTGCAGCCCATCACAAATTATGGAAGGCAAACATACATGGGCCGATCGATTGGGCTCTTCAAGAAAAACAGTAAGCTGGGCTTAGTTTGCTGTTTCTTTTATTTCATGAACAAATATTTCTTGTCTTACTTCCATATACCATATTATACACTAACGATATTTTCCAACACAATTCATTTAAAACGAGTAGAAAAATATTATAGACCGAATTTTACAACAGTTGATCTGTCCAAATCCAATACAACCGTGCCAAGTAATCGAAAACAGCAGAGGTATAAACGTACCCGAAAGTCAAACAAAGTGTCTTATTTTCATTTTTAAGATCATGAAAAAAAGTTTGGACTCCTGCATGCTAGATGTACACGGTCAAAAGTGTCTTATTCCTAGTGCTGGGATTTCTAAGTAATTAAAATACTCGTCGAAAAAATTTCTCCGACAAGCATGACAAGTGTGGTATATACGCGGCCATCAGTATTTTGACAGGTGGCGGGTGACGGTTCCTCCATAATTACAGTCTTCAGGTGGGATCCAAGCTGCAAAGCAAGAAGAAGAGCTCAGATATATCGATCGAAAACGACGCACCGGATGGGATTGGGAATGGATCAAATCAACGATCTCAAGAACTGGGATCGGATTCAGCGAAGAAAAGGAGCCCTACGACTTCTTCTCCTCCTCTTCTCTTTTCTCTCTCTCTGCCCTTTTGGCATCCGTCGACAGTAACAGTGGTGGCAATGGCATTAGTGTCACCAAATGGAAAACCAAAAGGATGGGAAATGAGAGCTGGTGTAGAGAGAAGGTAGAGAGAGGAGAGAGAAAGAGTTGCAGTGGACTGAGAGTGAGTTAAGAGAGGGGACAGAAGGGACGTTGGAGGTGACACGGAGTGGGCGCCACCCGCGGCTGCACCCCAAATGGTGGGCTCCCCCGTCCTCATGGTGTCCCTCCCTCCCCTATTGGCTGCAGCTTTCATTCACTCTCTCTCTCTCTCTCTCTCTTCCAGGTCTTCTTGCGTGCAACGCCCTACCACATTCTGTATTCACATGAAGGTCCCTTTCTTGGATAGATGGAGTTTTGCAGAGAAATAAATAAATGAGGTGGTGAATCAAATTTCCAAGATCCAGATGAACAATGAAATATATAGAGTTCATAGCTTGGAAGAGATCTTGGTTAAGTGTATTTTATGCTACGAATTAGAATTGCTTAGCATCTATTGAACTCATCAATACGTTTTAGTTAAGTGTATCTTCATTTCATTTTTTTTTACATTATTTTTCATGTGCCTTCCCGGCCGATGCACCAGCCAAACTCATCAGCTGACCTTATCCGGCTGGGTAACGTATTTTGTAGTAATATTCTAGTTGAAAATGGTGCTGCTCCTTCTTTTTTTTCGTTTTGTAAAACCTTGAGCCAGCTAGCACTACATGCGAACATGATATTACGTACAACCGGTTTTGGAACCGGTTGTAAGCCACCGGGAGTAATACTCCCGGATATCACAACTGGGTTTACGAACCGGTAGTAGTGTTAGCAAAAGTTAGAAATATATTGGGAGAAGTGGGATTTGAACCCAGGACCTCACACCTCTCCTCGTGACCCACGCCTCACCCTTCTAGCCAATCCACCCACGCGTGCTCTCTGATGAGAGTAGGACAATCATTCCTTTTAGCATTTCGAAAATAGGGCTTCTACAACCGGTTGGGGTATGAACCGGTTGTAGACCCAATTTTACAATCGGTTCGTGTCTCCAACCGGTTGTAGAAGTCCACAACTGGTTGGGGATATGAACCGGTTATAGAAATTGGGCTCTACAATCGGTTCGTGTCCCAAACCGATTGTAGAAGCCCTCTCCTGGCTTCTGTCCTAACGAACCAGTACTGGTGCACCATCACAACGGGTTGATATCCAACCGGTAGTGATGGGTTGGTAGTAATGCCTAGTTCTCTAGTAGTGTAGCTAGCTACTTTGTATATATGTGGGACAAACCGATTATTCTGGTATATATGGGTGTCAATATTTCATGGTTTCAACGGGACTTCTTTTAGCTAGAGATATTCTTTTTCTCCATTGTTATCCAAACATAATTAAGTTATTAGTAAATAGAGGGATAATTAGCAACAGCCGGGAAGAAATTAAGAAGGATATTTCTAATTAGTTAATCTGCAATTGAACTCGAAGCAATTTCCACATATATCTCATTTTGTTGGCACATTTGCAGGGTTCGCAATGTTTGGAAGAGATGACGAACATGCCATTAATTCATCACGGTTGGCAGACTATCAATGGTGGAAAAGAAGCTAAACAAGAACTATCTATATATTAATTGGGGAAAAGAACCAATCTATTTAGTATCTAAGAAGAAGACAGGAGGGGATTTGTCTAATGTCTATAATATGTAGCCACTAGCAGATTACATCGTCTCTCCCAAGAAGAAGACAGGAGAGGAAGACCGGACATTATATATCTTGTTTGTCCACAATGTGCAACCTCTATGACATTATCTTGCCGTGACATGCAGCGGAATTTCGTCATGGCTAAGAATATGTGAGCTAGGTTATTTGTCTATAATACACGCCTCTCTCAGAGTCAGAGGTGGTGCATACATATTTCAGAATTTAGTGGTGACGATTAAGAACATACACATTCGAATGTGAACCCGTTTTGATACTATACAGGAAGATAGATGTGTTTGTGTGTTACCCGTTTTGATACTATACTTGTTTGATGTGTTTGTGATCTTATCTAAAAGTCTTAGTGCACAGTACGTATGCTCTAACAAGTACCTATTGCGTGCATAATTTGTACTAACTAGCTAGATAGTAACCTTTTTTTTTTCTTTCTACAACCTAGCTAGCTACGAGGAGCATGTCAAATTGTCGACGCTCAGCATGCTCTTAGTGATAGTGCCGTGCCATATCATATCATCGCATCACAGATGCTCCCCGAGTTTGTTTTGCTTAAAATTGTGTCTACGTTTTACCTTTAATTTTCTTCTGAGATAATATCACGGTTGGTGTATTACCTTATCAATCTATATCTCACACGACATGAATAGATATATGTATTAGCTAGCTGCCTACAAGTTGATGTCCTTCTTTGGAGTAATTAGTAAGGCCGGCCCCAAGTAAACCTAAGTTCTCAACAAGTTCATGGTTTAATTTGTGACTAGTTATAATTAGTACCATTTCACAAAAGATAAGTGATGATTCGAAGGTGTACTGTAAGACTTATCCATCGTCTATCTGTTATATATCGGCGTGTGAGAGCTAGTGAGAATCATTAGAAAGTCAATAGTTTATTTGAAACAATAAAATTTTATTTAAAAACAGAAAAAATGATCTTTAATTTGTTGATCGATAGCAAAAATATGGATAGCTAATTTGTATGTGCATATAGGGAACGCAAATTAAGTCTCAACTTTCAAATATTCCGGCGCCCAGCAGTCTTAAGTGTCTAACCATGCAAAACACGTACGTATACCTGCTGCCAATGAATTTGGCAATTATCAAACCGATTTGATGTCGAGTTGTACGTACAATAATTCCGTGATTGTCACTTGTCAAGTCCCATTGGCTAGCTGTTAATTGGTATTTTCTTACCATAGATATAATACGTACCCTAATTAATAGTACACCCTCTTGCGTACATTCTAGTCAGAGTAGAGCATGTTCAATGCTTCATGTCAGTTGTCTATAAGCTGTCTATAAGTTTTACCACGTAGGCCACATAATAATGTACATAGGAGAGAGTGTATAAAGAATTAGCTAGGTCATCTATAATTCTATAGTCGACTGTAGCACAGGAACCAAAGTAGTTGTGTGCAGAGAAGAGTTATCTATAAAGGAAAGGGTAAATTGCATCCATGTCACTGCAGAGTTGCAATATCTTAGAAATGCCACTGCAAAGTCAATATTTGCTTAAATGTTATTATAAAGTTGGATTCCTTACAAATATGTCATTGTGGTCATTCTTGCATGCCCCTCCATCCTATTCAAATTTACTTGTAATATGTTATTGGCTTCTTCTTCCTCTCCTCTTCACTTTCTTCCCTAACTCCTACTATCTCCTCCTCCAGTGGACGGCGAGGCGGCCTAGATAGCTCGGCGGCACGGCCTGGAGACAAACAACAACATGGCCCGGATGGCTCGACATATGACTGCAAGCTTAGCTGCGGCTTGGAAGGATGGTGGGACGGCGATGCGAGAGGGAGGAGAGAGGAGGGGCGGCAGACAACAGCAAGAGCTCAGCTTGGGAGGTGGCACGAGAAGGAGGAGGGGGCAGACGACAACGAGAGTTCAGGCTCGAGAGGCGTCGTGAGGAGCGGCAAATGACAATGATAGCTCAGGCTCCGAAAGCAATGGCACAGCGTGGTAGGACGACTGTGAGGGGGAGGAGGGACAGCGGACAACATCGAGAGGTCTGCTTGAGAGGCGGTGCGTCTTGGCAGAACGACGACACGAGGAGGAAAAGGGGATCGAACGGAGGGAGAAGAGGCCGGTGGTGGAGGAGAGAAAAGGGAGGGATGGAGGAATTAATGGAGGAAGGAGTTGAGTGTATTTTCATCCAACAAAGTCTGACAACACTAGTAATAGCGTTTTTACAAGGAATTTAATTTTATAATGACATCTGAATAAATACTGACTTCGTGATGACATTTTTGTAGTGGTTGTCTATAGCATTTTATGAGTTGTCTTTAACATTATCTGTAGATTACATAACAACTTTTTATAAACATCAGCTATTTATAGTATTGTATATGTCCTTGTACCTTTTATTTTGCACCTGCGCAGTTGTTATCGGATCGATCGACCCCACTTGCCTGCTCCGTGCCCTTGAGAAATAAAACAAATTTAGATTAGATATGCCATACTCACAACTACACATCCTAACATGCATGTTAAAAAAGAAATCCAGGAATTTTACGTAAATCTATTTGCATGTGTTGACTCTTTTATGGTTTCCGAGAGACTAAACTTGGGCCGCTAATTAATTTTGGGTTCACATACTTATAAAATATTATGAAAATACAGCATTGCGAGAGCCAGTATTTCTTAATTATGGCAAATCTAATGATATAGTTTCCACGTGATCAATCTAAATATATAGTAAAATATTATTGATACAAGATGAGGGTTGGCCGGTCAAAGTAAAAAATGCTAATTATTTTTTAAACGGACGGCACTGGTTAGAAATAGAATACTCCCAACAGTCACAAATACTTGTCACTTTAGACATCGAAAGGGCCTTCAAAATACACCTTTGATTACTAATTACTATTATAATTCACTCATAAAATCCACTAACATTACAATGTAATAAAAGCGTTTAATTGTTCGAGACGAATCTCTATATATGATTTTCATGTATTAAATCAAAATAGTTTAAAAGATATTTGCTAAAGTTTTAAAATTGATTAGCACGTAACAGATATTTATAGGGCAATTTTTTTGTACGCCACTGTAGAAGTGCCAAATCCTGTAACTATCATCACTTAAGCATTGATCTTTACGTGCCATCTCATTTTATGGGATGTTTCCTTCTTTGCCATTAATGAAAACCTGTATTTTTTTTGTTTTACCTATATAAACATTTCAAAAAAATCTAGAAAAACATAGTGTTGCCAAAAAAAAAGTAATACTTTCAATCTGGTTTTTTTGGTATTTTTGCGAACAAATATGTTTTCAAAGTAATGTATAAACGGTCAATCAATATTTTTAAGACCAAAATTTAATCATAAAAATACGAAAATTCTAGATTGAAAGTACTACATATTTGACAGCACTATGATTTTTTTAGAATTTTGAAAATTTGTATATAACTTACAAAACATTAAAGAGAACTTTTTGTCAATGGCAAAGAAAGAAACATCCCTCAAATGTGATAGCACGAATAAGTGAGGTCCTTCGGTGATAGCATTTTGGATTTGGAGACTTCTGCGGTGGCATAGAAGGAATTTTCTCGTATTTACGAGACCGGAGGGAGCAGATGAGTATAACTTCCGTTTGTACAGGCTACAGAATGGCGCTCTGGCTGCATGAAATTACACGGAGGGGCAGGGGGGTAGACGCAAAAGTGGCCGGGAAGAAGCTGGGTAGAGAGAGAGGACGTACAGTGCATGGACGGAGTGTGGAGTGCAACGAGTTGGGCTGCAGCTGAGCTCAGCTCGGATGATCCGGTCCGAGCCACTGTAAGCTCTGGCTCAGCACAGGGACGAGCCCGGCTGGACCACCGACAGGCGGGCCCGGCAGCGACACGATGGGAGACTGCAGCGCCGCAGAGGCGCAGAACCCGCGCGATTCGCGGGGCATTTCCACTGTCCCTCTCTCTCTCTCTCTCTCTCTGCAGCATTCATCTGCGCATTACTGGCAAAAATTAGCGCGCACTCCACCACACTCAACTGCGCTGCCTTCCCCTGCTTCAGCATGCACACTCCTGAACGCTCTTGATCATCAGTCGCTCCTGGCCAGGGGTACCGTGGATATCCGAATTATCAGAATTATGCCAAGTATCTCAATGGATAGAGAATAAATATGATATAGAATTTTTTATGTTTTAACAATCTTCGTGCCAAAAACAAGAATATGAATTCAGATAGAAAAATGTATGTCCTATTTGAATCCTATCAAGTAAGAAATGTGGAAAAAATAATCCAAAATATTATCCGAATATGTGAATTTACACTCCTAGCTTCTAGCTCCCTTCTCGCCTATCTTTACTCTTAGAGCATCTGGAGCAGGTACTCTATAATACTGTAGCTTGGGATAGAGTAGTTGGTGCAGGGAAGAAATCTTTTAGAGTGTAGTGTAAAATGTGAAGAAATTTAGAGTATTGGATAGAGGGAGTAGTGAATAATGTTATAGAGTGAGAGGATAGAGTAGCTGCTAAAGTTGCTCTTACCGCTACCTTTGCCTTTCTCCCTTTCTGGCTTCTTCGTCCCAACGTGTTGCGTTTTATTTTAGTACATGCATGGTACATGATGGATGATCGATGTTTGGCTATAGCCACGCCTCCCATGCACCCAAGCGAGGAAAAATTCCACGAGAGGAGTGCCAAGATAGGGTTGTATGGTAAAAAAAAAATTAAGTATGTAATACCTGTCTCGTTGATCGTGGTTAGATTAACTTGAGGAAAAAGTTCACTAGCTCATAGAAGAGAGTAAGATTAACGGTTCCATTTATATAGCTGCATGTCGAGTGCAACACACCTTATAATAACTTTAAAGTAGGTTTTATTGTACGGATTTATAAATAGATTGGGTCACATGTTATAGATAGATATTGTAGAAGTAGTTTTATTTAGAAAAGTTGTAACCATGTAGGTCATTCAATTATTGGGTACTGGACGACCAGCCGTGGATCTAACTTGCTACATAGTATTCTTTTTTATTTATGAAGTGTGTGCACCATTTTATATAAGAAGAAATATATATGCATATATAGCCCTTTTCACATGTATAATTAAGTATACAAAAGATTACTCGCTTCTTAATTCCTAAGATTTTCGGAAACATATACTCAATACCTGCATAGACACCCTCCATATTTGAGAAATGAACCCTACGTACACATGATTTATTAGCAGATGAACGATATGTTTTCCATGCATTGATGTCAAAGGTTTTTATAAAGTTAAAAGCGAAAAAGATACAAATGGCTTCCTCTTCTAACACAATCCGTTGCTGTCACTCCATTGATATAATTAGGCTGTCTGGGCCCGCCATTGTTGGGCTTTTAATTGACAAAAGTCGCGATCTTAAACATAGACATTAGATGTAAACGCACGTAAGTTGGTACAACCTGTGACGTGTACACGGATTAACCAAAATAATTAAAAATAGCTTTTGCATGCAGCAGAAAGCAGCCTAAAAAGAAATGCAAGCATCAGCTAGGTCATAATGTCATATTCACGCAGCTAGGTAGCTTCCGTTTTACACAACTCCCTCTACAAGCTCCATCGCAATTAACTTGCTTGAAATCTTAAAATTTAATTAAGTCACTCCTTTTTTTTCCATAATGGAATATAATTCCGTTCATTACATGGGAGATATGCATGTATACAACCAAAAGATTCGTACCATAGTAACTAGTAATGCACATATATGGCTAAACGGGAAGGAGCATAAGCAAAAACAAAAGGCTAAATAGACAAGAAAGCAAATTCCAAAATCAATCCGTGCAGATTTTTTTTATTTGCTCTCCATTCAAAGCTGTTAAAGAACTCTATGACCACCACTTTGAATAGATGGTACGCCTCTGGTATTACTAGGTTGTCATCTTTCTTTTGTAGCAACATTCCATGCTACAGATTCTTTTAGTCACCTACTTTCTTGTGCATATATAACTACATATAATTTGACTTTTAATTTGTCGTAAAAACAGAAAAATCATCATGAGATGTCAATTTTTTTTTGTCGTAGCGCGTAGTATTTTGTTACGAAATTTTGATATATGTCATAACGATCCTAGTCAGCTTGAATGCACGACAAAACCTTGTGTGACATAAAATTAATTTTGTCACGCATCTAGCGTTTTCGTGTCACAGTTGGCACTTCGCAGGCTACAAACGCTATGAATTTGCGACAATATGTAAATTTCGTAAAATGTATGGATGCCACTATATGACTAAAATATTACACCCTATGATCACAAATATATATCGTTTGAGATACCTTCAAGCCAATTTTTTTAAATTTAACAATTAGTATCTTTTTAAATATTTAGATTGGGTACATATTTATATATTCATCTAAAAATTTCTATAAATTTGTTTGTTTTTATAAATAAATTACAACGGAAATTTGTTTGGGTTTATAAATAAATTACAATAGTAAGGTGGACAAAGATGTATATATTTTGGGACTATATCGATGTCCAAAATGGCACACGTGATTGGAGGGAGTATTCCAATAGGACCAATACTGAACATTTTCATAAAAAATATTATCCACAAATCATCACACAGAAGATTTCAATTTCAACAGAATTATGCTAAATTTGCAACAACAAAAAATCCGTACAGTTACTTCCGTTTATACAAACTTGTATCTAACCCAAAGTCAACTTTACAACTTTTTAGGACATAATTTTTCCAGTCATATATTTTTTTAGTACACAAGTGTATTTGTTAGCATACAACTGTAAAAATATTTTTCATACGAAAAGTTTAACGTCCATCCTTAATAAAGGTATTACCATGATTCAATCCATCCTTAAAATGTAATTGTTCGATCCTGTGTGTGGCAATCGCTTTTTCAGTGACGAATTGTATTTTATTTTATGACATCGATCACTGCGTCGACATCCTTTTTTCAGCAATGGCTAACTGTGGTTGCCACAAAACAAGTTACTGTACATGACATTTTCGCCTTTTGTCATGGGATTTTTCTTCTTTTCAAAAGGTCAGATTTGTTGTGTGCGTGTGTTTCACTATGGTTGCCACTTTTCTTCTGTCAAAATATATACTACCGTGTTTTCCAGCGGAAAAAGAAAGCAATGCCAGTTCGAACACAAAAAGGAAATTTTAGCAGTACTTATATTAGAAGCTACACATTTACTTCAAATCTTTTTTAATTGACATACGCAATGCCCGGTTTAATCTTACCATTGTCCATGAAAACACGCGCCATCTCAAGAATATTTCTTTGTTGAAATATTCAATTTTTTATAAGAATCATAAGAAAAAATAACATAAATGTATACCCCCGTGGATAATTGAAATATCAACTTTGTCGACACATAGGCATATTTATGCAAAATTTTGAAACGAGTGTATATCCGCTGTGTTTTGTATGAATATTTGTACAGTTTTATTCGTAGATGTTACGCATACTTAATTAGTTGCCACACCGGTCAGTGGACGCAACGCAGGTACGGAAACATTCATGCATGCAGTAGCTTCCCCATAGGCGTTGGCCGGGCTGGGTCTACACATCAATCGATGGATGGATCGATCGGCCGGAGTTGATGAAGACGGTCGCGTGAAGTCTCGTACAACGTACGTATACCCCAGCTGAGCTGCTGCTACTGAGTCTAGCTACAGGTACAGCCTCCTCCATGAGTGGTCTTTTCAGCTCAACTAAACATTCACTCACTCCATCATCGATCGGCCACAAGGCGAGGCAGCAGGCAGCTCGTGCTGTGAATGTGATGCGTCTGCATACTGCATGGGAGAGCTGAGCTGATGGATGCAACCGCATGTCGTGTAATTTCAGCGGCAGCTAGCTGCTACGACAGTCGACGGCTCGTAGAATCTATCTGATCTGAAGCAATCATCTTGCATGTCATTTTGACCAGCTCGTGTCTCGAGAGAAGTATTCAACCCAGCTCCTGCTTGATCTCTCAAGCTTCAACAACGTCTAATAAGTAGTACTACTTACTTTGAACCAATGTTTTTCTTTTTAAAAAAATTATTTTCCAATGCACGTTGAGGAGAAGACACTGCTCGTGTCGTTCTGAATGTATTGGAACTTGGACAGGTTTGTAAAAGAGATTTATTTATATATTATTGTTTAGTATAAGTAGCGGTATAAAAATCAAAATTAATCTATTCCACTGCATCGAAAGAAATGGGTGGTTGTATTATTTTCGTGTTCCCTAAAATGTCTGATGTGAAGAGGTGGCGTAACAACCTCGTGACTTAAATTAAGCGAGCATTTATAAAATACTTAGTTCTACGGAATTAATTTTAAATCCATCTATATATATACCTGATGAAAGCTTCGACAGCTTATTTTATATTCCATCCGTCTAAGAATATAAAAAATATTTCTATTTCACATATAGATTAAGAATAAGAAGATATTGAAAATAACCACTACGCAGATCGCCTTATTTCTCGACGGCCAAAGCCGTCGAGAGAGCCAAGGAACCCATCAAGAGAACCTTGGCCGTCGAGACAAGGCCATTGAAACAGATAGGTCGAAACAGACAGCCTTTGTCAACGATCCAGCCATTGATACAGACTCTCTCGATGACCTGAAATCCGGCTGTCGATACACGAGCATTGACAGCCTGATGGCCAATACATGGCTCCGTCTCTACCTGGCTCGACGGCCACCAGTGGTCATCGAGACAGCTGACTACCCGGAGGGGCCCCTGGATACGTGGCAGCACCATCTCCCTCAACAGCCATGGCAGCGGTCGAGAGAGATGGCCTCTAGGAGAGGTCCGCGGGGCCCCTCTTTCTCAACAGTTGTCCTAGGGCCGTCGAGAGAGCTTGACTCCAGGGGTCCCCAGGGCCCCTCTCTATCAACGGCATCCTGGGCGTTGAGAGTGCTTGGCATCCAGGGGTTTGCTGGACTCCCTCTGTTCGAGAATAACTGATTTTCAGCCCAAAAAAGAGCTAGGTAAATTGCTAAAAAAATCCAATTTAGCAGTCGCTCCTGCCCCAGCAGTAGCAGCTGCACCTACAAACTCAAAATACCCCACATTTCACGCAAATATACATCCACAATCAAAATTCTAACAAAGTAGGCAATATATGACCAAAACAACCCATTCACCACATTCACCCACAATTTCAACCACATTCATCACATATAACATCAAACCAAGTCATTCAACCGTATTAATCACATATATCATCAAAAAATAAAGTCCATTCATCAAAACCATGTGCTCAAGAGAAGAGTGGTGGCGGAGGGTCATCGCGGAGGAAGTTGTGCGTGACGTCGATCCATCGACTGGGACTCGTCGTCTTCGTCCTAGGTGCCGTCGCGTTGAGCCGGAGCCGCCGATCCCAAACTGTGGAGTGGAGGAGATTCTGGGCGTCTCGCATTCCCGCTCGAGCTGGCCTACACGTTCGCAACACAATTAGTTAAAGAATTGTAAGTTTCAGTGAAACGAAATGAGATGGCCGTAGTGTCTTACCCCAAACTGCATCTCAAGGAACAGTCTGAACATCGCCTCCTGCTGCTGCTGCATCGCCTCCGCCAACCTCCGCTCCTGCTCTTGCTCCTGCTCCCGCCGCAGCTCCTCCTCCTTCGTTGTCCTCATGCTCTCCTAAAATGCCTATAGCATTTGCTCCCTCTCCGTCGCCATTCGCTGCTCCATCTCTTGCATCTGTTGCTCCATCTCCTGGCGAAGCCGGGTCTCGAACTCGCGCTGGCTCTCGGGGGCATTCTGGGAGGCCCAGACCTCAGGCATGTAATCCTCCAACCTACAATTAAGGAGGACCACTGTTAGTTGCAAAAATCAACGTTATCAAAGCAATGACATCTAACATGGTTACTAGCTCACCTGAGGTGGTCCGCTCTGATCGCCAGCCTCCTATGCGCCTTGCCGCCCAAGTGCTTGTGGATCACCATCGGGTAGAGGAGAGCATCCTCCCGAAAGTTGTCTGGACCGTGCACCTAAGTGTATGCCTCCCGGTAGCGATCATGCGTGGTTTCGAGTTAGACTAAGGTAAACTACAAATCTGCTAAGTATGATAGGTTTCGTTGTCACTTACCAGCTTGGCCTATGCGTGGGGATCCATCACGGGCTAGGTGCTAGGCTTGGCCTTCGGAGTGTGGGCCTTCCTAAAGGCCTCTATGGTACTAAGTGCAACCATATCTTACCATCTTCTTGCCTAGGTAGGGAATGGACCACCTCCCACGCTCATCTTGAAGTCCTTCGAGGACCAGTTCTTCTTGGCATTCGCGGACTGCTTAAGGAACTCCTGGCTAGCCCATTTCTCCCTAAGGGCCCTCCAGGCCGCCGGGTCCCTCGCCCACTCAGGACGTACTCGGTCGTAGTCGTCAGGCTCCAAGTAGATGCCCCGAGCCTCCTTTGTGCTGACCGGCTTATCGGTGTGTTTCCTGAAATGCACAAAAGCTCACAGGTGTAAAAATAGTAAATACCATTTGGCAAAGATATTATTAGGACAATTGCTTACCTGTGGTACTCGACCGGTAGTCCGACCATCGAGACTAATCTCTGAACTTCCAAAAAAAATTGGCGCATACGTTACCTTGCGTTCACGGCGTCGACGTCGGTGTCGACTGTGGGCAGCCCTTCCTTCTTCCTCCTCTTCCTCCTCCTTCTCCTTCTTCTTCCTCCTCCTTCTTCTCCTCTCGGTTGCGGCTCGGCCCGGCTCCTCCTCTCCTTCTCCTCCTCCTCCCCTTTTCCTCCTCGGCTCTGGCGACGGCGGGGTGGGACGGATCAGTAGGGACGGCGATAGCGGCGGGATGGAGCGGAGCGAGCAGTGGGGCGGCGTGGAGGAGCGGCGGGTGGCCGGTGGTGGTGGTGCGGAAAGCGGCGGGTGGCGGCTTGCAGCGCGGCGGGTTGCCAAGTCCCCAGCCCCTGGCGGCTCAAAACTCACCGTCTCTCTCGACGACTGTACTTAAGCCGTCGAGAGAGAGGTGGGTAACGTTCATCTACGACCTCTCTCTCGACGGTTGGACGACAAGCCGTCGAGAGTATCGACGACTTCGAGACTAGCAGTAGAGACAGTTGCTTGGTAGGCCAACTCGGGCTGACCAGTTGGGTGGGACGAGCAAAGGCCTCGACGGCCCTTCAAGCGACTAGTGAGACAACCCACTCACAGGCCAAGAGTGGCGTGCCTGCTGGGGTGGGGCTCTAGGCTGTCTCGACGGGCTAGTGGATTGCAATTGAGATAGGTCTTCGGTAGGCCAAGCCTGGCCCAAGCGGCTAGGAGGGCCTCTCTCGATGGTTGTCGAGCGACCATCGAGCTAGGACGCCTATCTCGACGATTTCAGTACTGAGCTATCGAGACATACCTCTCGAGGGCTATTTGTCAGCTAGCCGTCAAAAGACATCTATCTCGACAGCGTCCGTTGACTACCGTCGATAGAGGTACCCCTGTCTCGACGGTTGAAGGAAAAGCCGTCGAGACACGTTTCTGATTTGATGACCCCTCCTTCTTTGGCCACCGGTTGTCAACTCCGCCTATTTTGATTTTATTAAAAAATGTATTGACACTATTGACCATAGCCTTCTATTATATTGCTCCATAAGTGACATAGCATGGTCCAAAAAAGTTTCAAAATTTTGACTTTTCGAGCTATCGAACCCATTGTAATCACCATAATTGAGTCATTGGGGGTTAGTGTCTATAGACGTTCGGAGACAATCCCCTCTACATTTGCAGGTTTCATCCCACTGTCGCACCAATCATTTCAAACCATTTCAAAATTCAAACTCTACGTGGTGTCTGGTCCGAAACTCGAATTTTTCTTTAAATTTTAAACAATTCAAACATTTATTGTTAAATCAAAACCATTTTCATCTTTACGAAATATATACAAGTCATACCGCCTACTTTTCTAAATCAAAATTATGTTAAAATTTGAACAATTCAAATCTAGAAGAACTACTTTCCTAAACCTTACAATGCCTACTTTATGATTGTAAGCCATATAGCCAAACACATGTATGATTTTGGCAAAATTTGTGAAAATACAGTCTCTCTTGACGGATAAATCATAGACCGTCAAGAGGGTGCGGCATGGCCCACCTGGTAGAGATAGGCCACACCAGGCACTAGGGTCAGGCCGCTCTCGATGGCTGAAATTTGGGCCATCGAGAGATCCCATTGACCCACCGGTCAGAGATGCACTCCAGACGCTCGAGCCAGGCTTGGCCTACCGAGGGCTGTCTCAACGGCTGCCAGATGGACCGTCGAGAGGTACCATGGCCCATCGGGCAGAGGTAGGCCCTCCCAGGCGCTCCGGCCAGGCTTGACCTACCGAGGGCTGTCTCGACGGTGACCACATGAGCCGTCGAGAGAGCTCATGCACGCCAACGAGCTAGTGCGAATTTTTGTTTTCCCGCTCTAGTTGCCTCGACGGCTAATGTATCGCCGTCGAGAGAGACTAACGCCATGTGCTAGCAGGTGCTGCCATGAGGAGGCGCCGTATTTCTCTCGACGACTTATGTTCTAGCCGTCGAGACAGAATAACTCACTCGACGGTTGTTCCTTAGTTGTCAAGAGAGATTAACTAGCTCGACGGTCGTCTCTTTACCGTCGAGAAAGCTAGGCGTGGTCAGCTTTCGCTGCGTTTCCTGTAGTGAACTATACTATCTCTAGTTATTATCTTTAAGCAAGTAGGAAATACAAGCTAAAGCAAGATATTTATTAGGATCATTAAGGGAACAATACATTTATTTTACATTGAAATATAAAATACGCTCTTGTAACATCACAAAATTTTTGGTATAAATTTTTTTCTTTTTTCGTGAATTAAAACATGAGTTGCATGCATTAAACATGATAAGTCTTCTAGAGGTCATTAGGACATTTTCTTTATTTTGCAAAGATTTCTATGAATTTTTATGCAATAAGTGATACTTGTTTCATAAACTGAAATCTTAGCTACTATAAACATCTGCAATTATATCGTTAAATTAGTAAGAGTTCTAGATATAACTTTTTTTGAGGTGAATTATTCCATGCAAAATCTCTTTCAAGGCCTTTTCCCCTATGATGGGACGTCCCTTTCTTTTGCCGTTGATCATATTGCCATTGACTACCCCTTTGACTCGATCTATTCTATGGAGACTTGAGTTCAGGGACAACCTATACCTTCTATTCCAGTCAAGGCTATCTTTGCACTACTTTCCAATGTATGAAATTTATTTGACCTAAAGCGTGTATCGAATACTCACATACACATCCATATACAATTATATTTGCCTCTAACCATAGATGTCTCACTAGAAGGGTAACCCATTAGATGCACGCTATTTCGATTACCTTTGAATATCCGAGAATTTAGATGTTCTAGCCAACACATCTTTTCTATACCACAGTTGTATATAGGTCTTGACTCGTATAACCAGTTTATGTCGGTTAGCTAGTCCTTCTAACATCGCCATTGTTTATCACTCTTTGTCATCCTCGATATTACCCTAGATTGTTCTTTTTTCCTTTCTGGACGGAGTTAGATCAATAGGGTCATAGCCATTTACACCCACTTTCATCGCCGACACCATTCCTGAGGTACCTCAGCTGTTTTAGGCTTCTATCATTCACACCGACAGGTAACTTTAAACCTCATATTACTCGTGGTGTTACCAATCCCTAGTTGATCCAGTCTTACTCTTTGTGGTCAGCTACCAGTTAAGTCTATATTGTCCGAACCACGATACCACTACCTTTAGTGTTACCATGATCCGTAAAGCCGTGTTACAAAATACACCGTCCTATTGTGGACACCTTAGCAACTCGAACTCTTTTCGGGTTCATCTAAAGTTTCTACCAATATCGAGCATTTAGTGGATACCCCTTTTCTATCAACTAATAATACATCTAAACAATCTCAATATTGCCACATCTAGTTGCATATATAATTTTCTTATGTTAACGAAGAAATCCCTATACATGTATAGCAATCATCCATACTCTCAATAACCTAAGGATCATAATACAAGATCTATAAAACCCAAAGATAAATCACATGCATGTGACATGCTTAAGTCTACAAGGTCATAAAGAAACCTCGAGTGATTCGAGATATAACCCTAAATATCATAACTCTTTGAAACTATATATACAATATTTAATTTTGCATGTATGTGTGTAGGGTCATCTAAAATAAATAACATAGAATACATGATGAATATCATATTAAGACGCATAATAATTTTTCTAGTGCTCTATAAGGAATAGGGGAATATCGCTATAATTTGATGAAATATAAACAGATCGGTAAATATTTAAGACAAGTGTAAACTATATCCAAAATTACAGAAAATAGATATTCATCAACATTCAATGCAGATCACAAAAATGGAATCCTCATAATTTTTTTACCTCAAATATATTTTTATTGCATTTTTCTAAATTGTCAAAAACCCCTTAACCTCTTTGCAAGATTTCACAAAGCCTTGGGGGCTAAAATGCAAAACTTTCAAATATTTCCCCGTCCTTATCTCCCCACCCCGTTGCTTCTGGTGAGCGCAAGAAGAGAGAGATAGAGTGAGGGAGGTAGAGAGAGGAGAGAGGAAGGGGAAAGAGAGGAGAGAGGCCGATGGTGGGTGCTCCGGCGAGGTAGTGGCTGCGTGCCTCTAGCGCGACGTAGAAGCAGGGAAGCGGCAGTGCAAGGTGGGGAGCAGGGTCAGCCGACTGAGGTGGCGTGCGGCCTCTAGAGCAGGGGCGGCGCCACATGGTGAGCACTGAGCAGCGGCACCGGCGTTGCGCCGGCTAGGGTGGCTCGGTCTAGACGGCCGTACGGGGCGACGATCGGAGCAGAACATGGTGCCGGCATCTACATCGGCTTGGGCGGCGGCACATGGGTGGCGTGAGCGCCGGTGACCTGTGGCGCCATAGGGCAGCGACGACGCAAAGAAGCGATAGCTACGTTCTTGGCACGACACAGTGCGTCCCGTGGTGGCGGCCAACGGCGGTGGCGAGCGACGACGTGCTGGAGAAGCGGCCTGGACACGATGATAGCAAGCGCTAGGCGGTGCCAGGGGAAGCATCGGTTGGGTGGTTTGGCCTGGCGGCTACCTTGGCAACGACCCTAAAGCGGCTAGAGGAGGCTGTGCGGCTGTCCTCTCCTATGCCTGATGCTGGTAAAGTAGCTGGCGTAGTGCCATGGGGCAGTGGCGCGACATCCCTGGGAGGTGGTGCGTTGGGTGCCCTTGACAGAGCGGCGGCCAGCGTACGAAGAGGCCAAGGAGCGGTGGCCGGGCTACTAGAGGGACAACATTGCCATGAGAAGGAACACGGCTCGAGTGGCAAAGGAGCTACCGGCGGTGAAGACCTCAAGCAACAACAAGGCAGGGCGGCTATGCTAGGGGCTGGCGGCAGTGTGCCAGCTTGTGATGGCACGCAACCAGTGTGGCGGCGTTGTGGCTCAGGCCGCGGCGGCATCGATGCCGGCGACACGTTGAACCAGGCGGCCACGGGTTGGCAAGCTATTGAAAGTGCATCTAGGCCCCTATTTGATTTTGGTGATTAATGACAACTAGATATTGGAACTAATGTTTGGAATAAGTTGTAGACAGGGAATTAAGAACATGGATGCAAGAAGTGGACAAGACTTGGCATGCACCCCTCAAGTCAAAAGGTGAATATTCATGGTTTTTCCTAGGATAATTGATAGTTTAAATCTTTGAGTCTAAGGATAAAACCGTACTATTAAGAGGGATGCGACGAAATATAGATATTAGACTATTCAAGTACTCCAAAATGAATTTTTATAAAGTTGGGAAACCTAATTTTCATTTATATTGAAGTCCTGAAGAAACAGCTGAATTTTAGATCGGAATGTCCCTCGGAGTATCCGATGTCAGCTCGGAATGTCCTTCGAAGTATCCGATATTTCAAGAAACCTGAGTTTCTGTCTTAAGTCAAAATTAATCGGAATGTCCCTCGAAGTTTCCGATGTCAGGTCGGAATGTCCTTCGGAGTTTCCGATTTTTCAAGAAAAGTGAGTTTCTGGAACAAGTCAGAATTAGTCGGAATGTCCTTCGGAGTTTCCGAATTTTCGAGAAAACTGATTTTCTGTCTCGATTCATATTTAGTCAGAATGTCCTCGGAAACTCCTCGGAATATCCGAGCCTAGTCTGCATAGTTCGGACTATCCGAACTTAAACTTCGGAGTATCCGATGTCTGCAGACAGGCAACGGCTAGATCTGAGCCCAGGGTATTTATTGCCTCTCTTCCCACTCCACCAACTACGGGACAACATTCAAAAGAGCATTTACTTCTCTTCAAACCCTAGCTGAAGCTCTAGCTTCCCAAAAACCTCTTCCCACCATAAATCTTCAAAGATTTCCATCCTTGGTTGGGTTAGGGGGTAAAATTGAGTGTCTAGCTTTGTGGATTTCATCTTGGAGCACTCGATTTGTCTTCTACTTCCATATTTCGCCAGATTTGTTACTCATGGAGGTTGAGGACTCCTAGACGGTTAGGAGTCTCCCTCGAACCACCAAAGCTTGGTGTGGTGGTCGTGAAAAGTTTGTGAAGGTTGGTTCCACCTCCGCAAGGGAAGGAACAAGGAGTTAAACCAAGGGGCTTGGAGGTCCTTGGTGAGGAATAGGGTTAAAAGAGACCCGGGCTCAAGTGCGACCGAGCCTACCTCAACGGAGAGTAGGATTCCCTCAAGAATCTGAACTTCGGGAAACAAATCTTGTTCTTCTACTCTACATTGTGGTTTGTTCACTTGAACTCTTACATTTGTGAAATTTGTGGACTTATGCTTTGAGATTCCTTGTGGATCTAATTTTACAGCTAGGTCTACTACTTATCTACCTTGTGTGCAAGTGGCATCACCAGATTTGAAGATTTGACAGGGTTTTGAGCTAACCCTAACTGCTCAGTTCGGATACTCCGAACTTCTGGGTCGGATACTCCGAACTGAATCAGAGTATCTGATCTAATATTTGAAGTATCTGATCTTTAAGGCTTCCGCATATTTTAACTCTGTGTAAAATTTAAAAATGCCTATTCACCCCCTCTAGGCGCCTTTCCGATCCTCTCAGCTATAGAAAAGCACCTAGCGGTGGTGGCAGCTGCACTGCTATATGGTGCCAAGCCAGTGGCCGCAGCGGCGGTGAAGGCGGTCAGGAGAATTGTAGCAAGCAGACAACGGCCACCACAGCGACAGTGGCCAACAAAGGTCAGCAGTGTTCTCGTTGGCGACGAATGGAAGCGGAGGTTGCTCGTAGCGAGCAGCGGCTCTACTAGGAATCACGACAGATGGTGATGTCTGTCCAGGGTGACGATGGTGGTGACCCAAAGAGGATAGTGTATGGCGGCGAAGCAAGCTATAGCAGTGCTTGGCGATGAGCATAGTAGTGAGACAAAGTGACGCCGCATGAAGGAAGAGGTGGAGGTATGAGGGTGCTCGACGGGATAGCCAAGGTGTCGAGGAGGCCATGGACATCACTAAGATAATGGTGGCTCAACTATGAGGCGATATCAACAATCAACACAACGGCGGTGCCGAGGCAAAGTCTCACCGAGGTGGACCATGGCAGCAGTAAAAGTGGCACACTTGATATAAGGGCGATGCTCGGTCATGACCTGGTAGCACAAGATGGCTGCCTGAATGCGGTGGCATAGCACTGCATGAAGGTGAAGCTATCGATGATAGCAACAATCGTGAAATGCGGCATTTCAGAAGCCGGGGTGGCTACATAGGGCAGCGACTCGACGATGAAGGTGCATCGACTACGACGGTCAGCATAGATAGCGTTGGCCGAAGCCCATGGTGGCTGACGGTGATGGAAGAATGCCATGAAAGCACGGTGAGCGGAGATGCTGCAACGGGAGGCATATGACGGCGTACCAGGCAAGAAAGTGCTATGGCCAGAGCGACACGTAGCAAGGCACCGCATGCAACATAAGGAGAGGCAACTTCGAGCTTCGGAGCCAGAAGCTCCAACACGCCATCCGTGGTGCGTGTACTATTAATTCTGCATATGTACAAAATAGAGAGAATGATAGAAGAGAGGACCAGAGGGGTGAAGTGGAAATGAAACCATTTAAAATCATGACCTACATAAATTCAAACTATTTAAATCGATTAAATCATATAGTAAGTTTTTCTAAAAAGAAGCAGTATCAACCTTATATTTAAAGGTGAGATAAGATGTTTTATATAACTACACATTTCTTAAATATTTTTTGAAGTACCTTTTTCAACAAAATCCCATACTCATATGCATCGTAAATATTTGGTGCATATCATCATAATTTAGATTTTCATACAAATGTAGAGCTTGGTATTTCTTGCATTATAAAACATTATAAAGCCTTTAGGAATATTTTAAAATATAAACCTTAAAGTTCTATTTATGTCATTATGATGCTAATTTGATAATTATAAATGGATTCGGTAGAGCGCGGAGTCAAGTAAACGCAGATCAAGTCACGAACAGAAGACGAAAGAAGATTTGATAGCGTCGAGATAAGAAAGAAAATAATCGATGCCATAGAAGAATCCCTGACGACAGCAACCTGTAGAAGGCCTTGACCCTGAAAGGCATGTCACATGTTCCTTGATAATTTGTCAACTCCAGTGCTATGGAATTCTATAAAATATGTCTTACATAGATACTTTAAACATAAAAAAACCTATTAGACAATTTAGTATGGTTTGATTAGCGATAGTTATTTCTTGTTCATGGAGGTAGGATCCTCTTCAGGACCATGAAGGGACTTGTCAGCTTAGGCCATTTTTACCTTGACAATGATATAATCATAAAATAAACATAATTTAAGATCAAAAGGTGAGTTAAGTAAAATAGTTAGATAACATTGGGATTAGTGCTATTGCATGTTGGGGGCAGAGGAAAATGATGTCTCTAGTATGAAACTAGAGATAATTGAATGATTGATAGTCCCCATGGGTGAACTGTTATATATGTTCCTATCTAAAACATCTAAGGATACTACTTTTATGCCAAGATGACATAATACAATTACGCCCACCCATGTTACTGAGAAATCAGACTTAGAAATGTTTTGGTAACTAAAAGGATAAAAATATGAACATGGTGAATTAATCATTTAACAATTTTAGCTCATGGTGGTTGAGAGATGACTAACTATGTGATTTGCTGAATACTCATGTACTCACTCGCTTTTCATGCGGACTGCCTATTCCAACGGGCAGTCTTATGTCAAAGCTATGTGACTATCCTGCGGCAGACGGAAGAAAAATGGTATTGGTCCGGAAGAGCGATATGGAACCTAGATCACTCCTACGCTCAGACATTGCCTGTGGGTGTAGAGTGGTTTTTCTGGTTGGAAATTAATGACGTAAGTATTACGGTGGCCTTTTAAATCGGCTCTACAGACTATTTTAATTATTAAATAACTCATATTATGCTAGCTAGATGCAGGTTAATATCTTCTCTGAGCGCAACTAAATCCTAGACGGTTGTGCTATGTGGAACGTCTATATTTTAGACGTCCTACGACAGCTCTATATTGATGAACAAATCTATTTTAAAAGTACGTCTTATACATTTGAACTGAGGGAGTACGAATTTTGCAAAGCGTATTTTTATACCATTGGAATCGTCTCGTATCATATGTTTGTTTTCTATTAAAAACTCTCGCTCACGGATAGTAGTATATGTGGAAACGTTCTTGCCGACAAGCACTGCATGGGCACGTAACATCTGCAACACACGGCGACCACATGGAGGGCTTGTGGCTTTGCTGCCAAACATGAGATGGATCCTTGTCTGGTGGATTCTGTTCTGTTTAATACTAAAAATCCCATTGATATGAATAGATCAAGACGAGAGAGAGATGGGTGTAGGGGTAGCATCAAGCTTTGCATAGGCCTTTAGGGTTCCAAAAAGGACACCGTAGGTGCCATTGCTTTAAGTCCCATCAACCTGCTCGATAAGATTCTTTTGACCATTATCCCCTGGATAACAGATAGACTGTGTCAACATTGAACATGACTACTCCCAGGCTCCCAGCTGCTACACCGATCCCAGTCTGTTCTTGTGCTATTATTACACTCACTCTGACTCTGATCCGAATACCACACGGATGAACACGCAGATCAACAGTAGGTGCATGTAACTTCTCTCTGTAACAAATGGAGTCTACCGTCTGTGAAACAGGGTCGATAGCTCGATCGGGAACTGAAGCTTGCCAGCAGTAGCAAACGCTGACACACTCGCACACAGGCATGCATGGCGATGGCGAATGTGGTCATGTGATTTTCTATAGCGATCGAGCAGGCGATTGACTTGTTATATTCTTCTGATGGCCAACAATGCCGGGGGATTCCCTGGGTTGTCCAGCTTTTTGGCGACTGCTCGACTTTTGCGCAGCAGCGACGGGGGGAGGGCAAAGTTAAGGAAGCAGGGGGACGAGTGGTCGCCATCGCCATCGGCCAGCCGGCCGGCCGTGTGGTCTGGTCACCCCGGCCATCGCCGCCCGTCCATCCATGCACGTCCCGCTGCCGCCGATCGATCGAGCTCGAAATGGAACGCATGCGATTGCCGTCATGCACGCACTCCCTCCTCCTCCTCCTGCCACGGGCGCCAAGATTTCCAAGTCCGGTCTTGTCCGGTCTGACCTGACGACGACGACGAACGATGTTTTCGTTTGGACACTTGCGTCGTCCATGATGCATTGCATGGCATGGCCGGCCATGGCCTCTCTCTCTCTCTCTCCAGGAGCCAAGAGCAAGCAAGAGATTCGATCGATCGATCGAGCTAGTATACTGTGTGCTACACGTGCGCTCGATCTGCATCCCACTTGTCATGCGTCTTGCCACGGATATGCATGCAGTGCCTTCGGGGGCTCCTCATCGCTATGAACATTACAGCTTGGAGTCGGCAGACGATTATCTTCAATTTTCTGCAAAATATTGAGCGGCCATGGAGCTGCGCCGATTCATTACCCATCAACCAAAGGTTAGATTAGACAGCAGGTGTTGGTTTGACGACTCACTAACATCATCACTAACCAAAAAAAATGGCCTATACATCAAAGAAACTTGTGCAAATTGCCCAGCAAATTGCCATGTTGGCTATACATCAATTAGTAGGTTTTACACACGTAATGATCTTTAAATTCGTATCTCTATATCCTCGTATATACATAACTACCAAAAAAATCACTCTATATATTTCTATCCTCTCTAAGACAACATATCATGTGTACACGATTCGTGTACACATCGTTTACACCAACTAATAAAAGTCATGAAAAATTCTAAAATAATTTGTAGATATATATAGAGAAAAGGGAAAAAGAGTCTCTATCCCTAAAGTTAGGGAATTCACCCTTCAACCCCTAAAAATAGCAATCAAGATAGGGTGGCTATTGCAGTAGCCAAAAGGGACATGAACATATGTAAATTCTACGGAAAATCATGTCGTCCCATCTAAGCTTTGCCACATATAATATAAGATAATATAGGTGAGAGATACACAGAACATCTAATATTGCAGTTGTCTACATCTAATGCAGCGCATAGAAAAAAAAAGATTTATTTTATAGGTGAATTTACTCTTGTCTACTGGTGAGATAATGATTGTTGATAGCATCGTATATATATCTAATCTTGAGACATAGAGCTGGCCGTTCTCGTGCAGTGGCATTATCTCCTGTAGTCGTGTGTCCAACACTCCAAGCATCTCTCTTTCTTGCTTCCTTTCATTGGCGAGAGGACACGCAGATAGGCTAGAGAGAGAGAATCGTTGTAGTACTACTAGCAGTAGCCAGAGGCCCAGAGCGCATGAACAGTGCGCGATGCACAAGGAAGGGCTACCCTTTTGAATGGAGCTAAGCTAGCCTGCTACTAGGATACGGATCTCTGCCATCCATCAATAAACGTACGGAAAGGCACGCTGGGGGTTAATTGGATACATGCAAATGTTCAATTCCGTGTTTCTAGAATTGCTGCTAGTTAACTGATAATTATAAGAGCATGTCTAAACGGGGTGAGACTATATTTGTCGTAGTTAGGCCCATTAGTATAAAAATGGGATTATAAATAGTGAAAAAATTTAAGAGTAAAATATAAAAGAGAGACATCTAGGATTAAGAAAATAGGTCTATAATTGGTTTGGTGAATAGTAAAAATAGAATTGTGAATAGGAGATGCAAAGTAGATAATACTAAAATAGAGCTAGGAAATAAACCTAGCATTACACATGCTTGTAACATACCATTGCTTGTGCCCTAAAATTTTAATCATGTCATTTTGTGAATCATAATACACCTTTTTGAGGCTGGGTTAGCCAAGTCATCTTTTTTAAGGCTGTTTTACCCCTACCAGGTTGCCACTCCTCTCTCCAACCCTCTCTCCCCTGTCACTCTCTTCTTAACTTCTTTCTGGAGGCCGTCACTCCTCCTTATCCCTCCTCCTTCCGGCTGCCACTCCCCCAACGGCCACCCCACATAATACCACCACATACCATCAGCACTAACCACAACAATAGCACCAACAATATTGCCCGATGCAGTCACCATCGTAGTTTGCTACCACTCCTCCACGCAGTCCTCGACTTCATCATCTCACTCGCCATAGACCGAGGCCCTCGTCACCAGCCGCCCATTGTCGGCTCATGCTTGATTCTCATTGCTTTACGCCGAGCCCAGGGGTATGGTTGGAATCACTCATTCCCTCGCGAGGATGCTCTAGATCAAAGTGGTGGCGACCTAAGTTGTGGGTACAATGGAGGAGCAGTGCGCAGGGGAAGGGGTGGCCACCAAAGGATGGCACGGTTGAAAATGAGAGGGACGAGGAGTCGGAGGGATGGTGTATAAAAGAGAGATAAAGATGGGGTGAGTGTATTACAATGTGTTCCCATGTCCATGCCTTATAATTATTGCTATGTTTGCATATCTATGAGTTGTAATATGCTAATTTGGAAGGTGAGGGAATCCTGTTTCCAATTGTGCAGGAATATGGATGGAAATAGGATAACTCCCCATTTGGAATGGTACATCGTCCCCGTTCCTGACACAGTGAGATCTCCTTGCTCCCTGTCCCCTGTCATGTGGATGATTTCTCCCCGTCGCCGTCCTTGCTACTGTTGCTACTGCCAAACACTTGTCATTGCAGGCCGAAGTCATTGATACAAGGGAGAGGGAGATAGTGTCACACTGATTCAAAGCAGTAGAAGGGAGGGGCCGAGGTCGAGGATCCGAGACTGCCTTCGCAGGTGTTCAGCGGCGCCGCCAGCGTAGATTCAAGTCTGGCTGAAGGGAGGGACTAGGGAGGCGAATCCAAGGAGAGGGCAGTGGTGGCGGACTGATGCAAAGCAGCAAAAGGGAGGGGTCGAGGGTGTGGATCCAGGGCTGCCTCTCCTGGTGGCCAGCGGGGCCATAGGCACATATCATAGTACGGCGGGAGGTAGGGACTAGGAAGGAAAATTCGGGGAGAGGGCGACGGTGGGTGGCGGCGTGCCGGTTCGAGATGAAGGAGAGGGTTTCGCTGCGCTAGCGCAGGTGGGAGGAATAAGGGGCGTTACAGTGGCTGGAGAGAGAGAGAGAGGCCAAACGAAGCGGGAGACAGGAGAGGACGATGCCCTTGGCGGTTGAAGTCTCTCTATGGATAGATAGAGAGTGGAGTAAGGGTAGGGATAAGTGTTAGGTTAAGAGGTAGGGTGCTTCCTTGTTAGGTTGTTGACCGTATGGGTTTGGTGCCCTAGTCAGATAGGAGTAGGTTGTGGTGGAGTTGCTACATGGATCGGAGGTGCAGAGTGGACTGAGCCATCATAGGAGTTGCGGGTGGGCTAAACTTTCTGGTCATCGTTACCATCACCGCAGGGGACAAACTTCCTTGTGCCCCTTCCCACGATACCTGACGAGGGATGATTTTTCCTCATTTTCATCCCTGCAGGTGGATAATTCTCCCCATCTTGTCCCCTGATAGGGGAATTCCCCACCGGGAAATAGGGAACGGGTCCCCATTGCCATCCCAAATAGAACACTGATAGTCTCTACCTGGAAGAGAATAAGATGGTCGCCACCGTGGCACGGTTAATAATTTGAAACCTTTTTTATATATATAAGATGAAACATATAAATGAACAAATAAATATAATGTAAATCATTTATGTTTATTGTTGCCACTTTGTCATCTCTACCGTGTACGCCTATGTATTTAGAATGCCTCTTTCACAATTTGCAAATTTAAATCTTCTAAAAATTGTATCTCCTATATTTTAAATTCAAATTGATTGATATAGTTTTGTAATTTATGTAAAATCTTGTTTTACTTGTTGTTAGTATTTTATTGTTGCTATATTTTTTATGTCAACTAGTCCAAGGCCCACTACTACAAAACACCACATCAATACCGGTTCGGAACTGGCATTACTACCGATTTTTGAACTGGCATTGCGTAAGCGGCATTGATAACCCAGGTTATCATTGCCTGTTCTCAAATATCACTGTCGGTTCTCGAAAACACATGAATTTAGATTAAAATTGGTGTAAAAAATAGAAAAAAATTTTTATGCCCGGAATCTATACCCTAATCATCTAGGACCTACTATAATTTATTAGGACATGTTTTCACACAAAATATAAATATTGTATTACCCGGGACTCGAACCTGCGATCTCTCCACTCTACCCTCACCCTTCTAACCATCCTACTTGACCTCACGTTTTTACTTACAGAGGATATGCATACCTTTTAACCTTTGTTCTATCACTGCCGGTTCTCTTTTCAAACCGACAGTGATAAGTTATCACTGCCGGTTCTTGTCAAGAACTGAGAGTGATAATGAATTGTCACTGTCGGTTCTATCCAAGAACCGGCTAAATTCTTTCACTGCCTGTTGAAAATTGGGGACGGAAAGCTTAAAGAACTGGTAGTGATAGGATTTATCACTGCCTGTTCTTTTCTCAAACCGGTAGTGATACTTCACTATTAGTTTGAGCAATGAACCGGCAGTGATAAATCCATTCACTACCAGTTGAAAATTGGGGGCGGGAAGCTTAAAGAACCGGCACACTTCACTATCGGTTTGAGCAACGAACTGGCAGCGATAAATCCTGTCATTGCCGGTTCTTCAGTGTACAATCGATTTTTTCGCCGCTAAGGCTTACGAATCGGCAGTGATAAATTATCATTGCCATTTCTCACCTAACCGGCAGTGATGGGGGCATGGATAACCATTTCTGTAGTAGTGGCCCATGGTGGACACTCCCTCATCAAATTGTCCAAGGTTTGCCGCCCAAAACGTCTAGGAGGGTTGGGTGTCCTCGACCTCCTAGGTTCAGTAGAGCACTTCGCTTGTGTTGGCTCTGACATGAATGGAAGAGCCTGGACAAGGCCTAGCCCGGGACTCTGGTTCCATCTGACAACACCGACAGGGACCTGTTCCCCATGGCCAAAGTGGTTATCCTAGGTGATGGCAGGAAAGTGGACTTCTAGCATGACTGATGGTTGCATGGCTGCCCCCCCCTCTCCTAACACATTGCTCCCAATTTCTTCGATATCGCTAGGGAAAAACATTGTTCGGTGGCAAAACAACTACTTAATACAGTGAATTATCTCGATCCGACACCTCTACACCCTCACACAGCTCCACAAATACCTCCTATGGCTGCTTCTCCAACAAGTGACCCTTGACCCATGACTAGGGGCAATATCACTTGGACAACCTTAGCCTCCAGAATTTACACCTCTAGTTCGGCTTACAACCTTCAGTTTCATGGTAGTATCCCATATGATTTGGCCAGCAACATTTGAGAATCCCATATAGAAAACATATGTAGATTCTTCACGTGGACCTAGGTCATGGCAAGATCAACACAACAAATATGCTTGCTAAAAAAGTTCATGCGCATCAACCACTTTGCCTCCTCTGTCAGGTGGCACTAGAGATGATTGACCATATGGCATCAAGCTACCTTACTTGAAAGTCTAGAGGGAAGTCTTACATTGTTCTTACGTAAACATCCCCCAACCGAAGGGGAGCATTCGATCTTAGTGGTCAAATACTACTTCACTTCTCCCTAAAGATGTTTGTTGAGATTTTAACAATCTAGTGATCTACACACCCTGGAACATCCGGAAGGAAAGGAATAGGCACATCTGTCAACTAGTCAGCCTCCTTTGCCAATTAGTTGTCGATCGAGTTAAGGAGAATTTTTGTAGTTGGGGCTGTTCGGCCCACTTTGAGCGAGACGCGTAGTGCTACTTGAGACGCCTTTATTCCTTGTTCTTGTAAATATGTACAATGTTTCTATTTCTCCTTAATGAAACGGCAGAGCGTCTGTCCCGTTCGTTGAATTTTTTTATTTCTCGGCATTTTTTTGATCTTACTTTCGTTAGACATATTGCTATTAATTTTAAAATAAAATATCACATCACTTTTTTTTTATGTCAATTGAACATTTTAGTACACATAATTTTCTAAAGCGATACAGATTTACTCAAATTTCCTATGGTTTGCATGTATTTTTCATATTTTCTATGTACTAAAAAGCATGACATAATCGTCTTTATGTAGCTATGCCTTGACAAGACCGGTCAACGATGGCATTCAAGGTAACCAGGAAATGCTTACACCATGCACAATGCAGGCCTTATTTTGGACTTATCCTATCTTGGCTCTATTTTATTCTGAACACAATGCTAGCCCAATCCTAACCATATTTTAAATCTCCTTTATATTTTACTTCCAACCCTATTTTTACTATTCACAACCCTATCCCGACCATATTTTGGGACAGCAGTAGGACCACCATTAAATATGCCGTTAGCCATACCAGGTACACAAAAAAAAAGGTTTAGGAGCTTATGCAGTGCCATAGAAAAATTCCTTTGTATTTTTAAAATTATCTTGCTAGTAATTTACGTTAACAAACCATATATGACCGTACTCCCGCACTGATCATCAAGACCGTAAATATCAAAGTGATGGCTTACATGATTATATATGTAGGCAGATGGAGTACTTAAAAAGTCATAAACAGACTTAATTCAGTTATAAGGTTAATCGTGGACGACATGTGATGATGTATATGTATACAGTTTGTAGTGTTTTATTAACTAGTATGCTGCTGTAAGGACACGTACATTAATACAGGATGAAATAATACATGAATGCTAGAAGAGAGATAATATCAAGGGTATGTTTGGTTCGCGTCCGCTGCTCGCCGATCCATCCAAGGGCGCACCGTGGGTTTTGGCCTTGGTTTGGAACGCAGCCGATGCTCAGCTCGCTGATGCCCACGCGAGGGCACGCCCTCGTTTTTCCACGCACGAGTGAGCGACGGCGCGGGCCCGAAAATCTAGCGCCGTCGCTCGCCAACGCGTCGTGCGCGAAGGTGCGCCGAGGATCGGCAGGGCATGTTAGGGACGCCATCCAAACATGCCCCAAGTGCTTATGTAAAAGTCATTTCGATCAAACCGTGCAAGGACCCCTATTGTTGGTGTTGACATGACGTGCATGTTGTATTATCTAGTACGAGCACTTAACATGAGTGCTACAAAGGCTTTGTTTCTTTCGGCGGTTTCTGGCGGTTTTACTGTAGCAAATTTATAAGTTTTTGAAAAAAGTTTAAATGAGAAAAAAATTTTAAAATTTTTTTTACTGTAGCGAACCGCCGGTCGCCGGCGGTCCGCGAAAACGAACGAGGCCAAAATAAACCACTTTAAGTTACGTGTGTGTATATATATATATAGGAAGCCAGTTTGGGGCTCCATGGAGCCTAGGCTCCATGATTCAAAAAGCTAAGATGTGCATTGAGATTCGTGATGTTTGAAGTGTATATCTTCACATATCAACTAAACAAAATATTTCAGATATGAAACTCCAAAAAAATTAAATTCAAACTCACTTTAAACTAGTTTGAAGTAAAGTTTGAACTAATTTGAAGTATAGTTAAATGTAGTTCAAACTGAAGTTTAACTCAACTTTTTTCGGAGTTTGATGTCTCAAATATTTTCGTTAGTGGGTATATGAAAGTATAATAACCAAACAACACGAATCTCAAAGCATATCTAGTGGTAACGAATCATGGAGCCTAGGCTCCATGGAGCCTTATGTATTATTCCTATATATATATATATGAGTTGAGCTACGGTGCTTCGCGAAGCACGGAAGACGTCGTGCTTCGCTTCTAGTTTGAAAAATCCGAGACTCAAATGGCCGATCCGAACCGTCCATCTTGATCTTCTCGTTGAAATCTCTTAGACAACCAAATTTCGTATTTTTTAAAATTTTTTTGCTATTTGTTTTGTATTTTTGAAAATCACCGATCTAATTAGTTGTGAAGCGTCCAATTTGCTGGTTTTTAAAAATACAAAATAAATAGCAAAAAAATTCAAAAAAATACGAAATTTGTTCGTTTAAGAGATTTCAATGAGAAGATTAAGATGGACGGTTCGGATCGGTCATTTGAGTCTTAGATTTTTCAAATTAGACGCGAAGCACGGCATCTTCCGTGCTTCGCGAAGCACCATAGCCCAACTCTATATATATATATATCGTGGTTTACCTGAATTACATGGAGCGTGCAATTCAAGCTCCCTGTTCATGCTCTCCTTTCTTAACTTTAAGTGCAGTTGATGAAGAGGGTACCATAAATTTCATGCTTGCAAAAACGTACTATTGACTAAATTAATCCACAGTATGCCACCATTGTTTAATTAGCCGTTTAGCTTTATTGACATTTTGATTTTGCACCGACCAAAATAAGCCCAAAATTTCTTCTCGGTTCAAGGCTGGCGTGTAGTACTGTTAACGAAAAACAGTCAATATGCACAACATAAAGAAAAAAAAAATCTTTCGATGCATACATCATATGCACATGTACATTAATCAGCTAGCTAGCGCAACGAATTACGAGGATATCAGCTGGATCTATAGCCCGTACTAGATCCATTGAATTTGATGTGCCTCCTTAATTATCTACGATTGCGTCCAACTACGGCTAATTAAGGCCCACCACCAGACGAATTAAGCAACATGTTAATTAATTTTGGGTGTGAATGAAATTAAGATTCCGAGAAACTTTTTTTTGGTATTACTTCCCCCGTCGACATTAGTCTATTTCGGCTTTTTACATTTCCCAAACACAACACTTCTCTACAGTGATCTTGCACCATGATATACTAGAAAAATAATTAAAATATATTTTATGAAATACTTTTGTAAGACAAATCTGATAGCATCAATTTTATGCAAATTTAATTACTCGTCCCAGCTGGGCAACTGCAGCTAGCATCGATGGAATCTGCATGCGTCCTCCACGTACTCATGTTCCTCGTTCTCTACGCATAGATCGCAAAAGATCCTTCCCGTTTCATCATCCCATAAAATATTAAGTTACCGTGGTACTTAGCTAGCTAGGTTAACAGCTGATGATGACCATGATAAACCGAGCTGTCGAAATCCTAGCTAGTGGTGGTGCATCAGTAACAAAGACTGATACGAACTTATACTAATGCTCGATCCAACCGGGTTGCAATCAGCCACAAGTTTCTGGAGGGAATAAGACAGCGATGCCGACGTACGGAAAACCTAAAACAAAAACTAATTAGCATAGCATTATGCCTTAATTGTTTACTAAGATCTACCCCGTACGGATTGATTGCGCAATTCCCAATCTAATTAGTCGAGCATGTGGATTTGCACAGGAGTTTGTAGTACTAGTACGGGCGTCAGGTTTGAGCACGGTTTTTGGTGATTAATTTTCCGGTGGTTTCGTGGATAAGCTTTAGCACAGAAGAACGTGCACAGGAGTTTGGGTTCAGTTGTGCAGATTTTTCACGAGGGAGAAGCTTTCTTGCTCCATCTAAAATTAATATATTTATGCAAGCTTATACGGGAAGGAGCACGGGTTTTATTTGTCATGATTGCCTGCAGAATTTTGAAAACATTACGTCTATACCATAGAAAACGTTTTTAAGATAATAGTACTTTTATGGTACACCATCAAGCATGAGTTGTCTACGCTGTTAGATTAAACATGCACGAATCATATATATTCTAGAGTTAAAGATCCTTTGTAACATTGTATCAAATAAAATGAATGGTTCATAATAGTTCACAATAGTTTAGAATATATATGCATACACGAAACTTAATATGAGATTTTTGTTGGTCAAAAATAAAAATAAAGGTCCAGAGGCTAAGACCCGCCAATTAATCAATGCCCTACGAAAACCAATTGCACTAGTGCTGACTACGTAGGTTGACTAGATAAGTAGTGACATTGCAAGCAATTGTGCGCGTGTGTGTACGTTGCCTAGTGACGGAACCTAATGTGAATATCTATTAGATGGACGTATAGCCTAGTAAGCGAGCGAGATTTTTCATTATCATTTATTCAGATTTGATCTCTAAGATCAACATAGTGTGCTGCATATTTAAGGTTGTGTACGTCTCGCGACGTAAAGACCGGAACAAAATTTCATTTCCAAAAAAAATGTTTTCTTTTAATCTTGATGATTTCAGTGAGGAGGTGAACCCAAAAATCATCTCCCAATTAATTGATAAGTTTGCAGTATCTTTGCTGCTCCTTAAGAAGAACTACAACATCTTCATGGTCACAATTAGACCTAATCATGGGCAGCCCGCCCCGACGGCTCGGCTCGGGCCCGACCCATTTTTTCGGGCTAGTCTAGGCTCGGGCCCTAATTGTCGGCCCGATAATTTGTACTAAATGCTTTTGACTAGGCCGAACTTGGGCCTGATCGTAGTAAGAAAAAAATCCGGCCAGACCGGACTTGGGCTTGCGTTTAGGTGACTGGACCGAGCTCGAGCCTGATCTTGATGAGGAAAAATTAGATCAAACCGGGCTCAGGCTTGCGTTTAAGTAACCAGGCCTTTTTAAGCCCGGCTCGAAGCCCGGCCTAGCCTATTAAATGATCAGATCTAGGTCCTGTTTCTTTCAGCGGAAACTGGCGGTTGGCGATCTATACACCTATAAAAGTTAATGAGCCTAAAAGATAATTAAATTTTTTTAAAGAATCTTTGAGGAGAACTAATCAAGCCTCGAAAAAATCATTGGAAATTATAACAAAAAATTATATAAAAATATCAAAAGATACTATAGTAAAACGCGACCGCCGATGAACGCTGAAAGTAACAGGACCCTAGTCACAATGCCGTGGAGACATGGAGATGGAGTAGGTATATTGGAGTAGAGGCATGTAGCTTGGAATCCATCACTGTATGCCGACAGAGCTATGGTGAAACAAGTACGTACGATCACGCAACAAAAAATATTATACTCCTAGTGAAAATTAAACGGTCGTTTTTCTCATCGTTTTTACAAAGCTCAGTATCCATCCTATCAATTTTAGGGTGTCCATCCATACGTGATGATGGAAATGACAAGTTTGATCAACATAGAGCTACCCCGAATATTTTAATGTAGAGTGAAAAGGCTAACGATGGATCCAACTCCGTTTATTTATTACAGGAGAAAGAGGATTGCAAGGGCACCAATTTATGCTGCCTTAAAATAATTGTTCTTCTAGTACCACGTACTAACAGCAATTCTCTTTGTGAATTGCATTCTGATTTGACCTCGGTAATAAATATAGGACTCCCTAAAACCTAGCTCTTGTTTCATGACGCAGCAAACAGATGGGGAGTTAGATATTCTAAAAGCCCTAGCATCTCTGTCTACTCGCTGCTAGCTAGACCAACACTTCACATCCTTTCCTAGTACGACCCTCCCTGATGGCCTGATCGATCAATCACTAGTCACAACTGCTCCTCTCTTCTGCTCATTAAGCTGTTTTTTTTATCTTTTCTTGGGTGTCTTCGGATCCGGTCACTACAGGAAACATGAGATTTCTGGGCGGTGTTCTCTCGACGGTTGACCGTCGAGAAATAACCGTCGGACCAGCCTAGTCGAGAGAGAAAGCCTCTCGATAGCTTGAGAGAGTGCCGTCGAGTCAATTGGACGGACAACCATTTGGCCGTTTAATGGTTCCAGCTCCACCTTTCTCAATGGCGACGTAGCCGTCGAGAGAGGTGACGTCCAGCGCACTGGGCCACGTGGCCGTCCTACCTTCTCTCGACGGCCACATGACCATCGAGAGAGCCTTACCGTCTTACCGTAGGTCAGCCATCGAGAGTGCTGAAGGGGTTCCCTAGAACCCCTTTCTCAACGGCTTAAGCCTGGCCGTCGTACTGATTTCTAGCAAAAAAAAAGAGCTAGATAAATAGCTTTAAAAAAATCCAATTTAGTAGCTGCTACTATCCTAGCAGCAGCTACACCTGCACCTACATACCCAAAACACCCCGCATATATATCATCATCCCCACATTTCACAGAAATATGCAAGCATAAGCACAATTTCAAACCACAAACATATAATATATTACAAATAGAATCACATTCACTCCTTACAGTCTTGTACCACTCAACGGAAGGGTGGCGGGTTGTAGCACAGGAAACGCAACACCAGGTCCATCGACTAGCTCCGAGACCCGTCGCCTTCGTCCTAGGTGTCGTTGCGCCTAGCTGGAGTTGGAGCCGCCGATCCTGAACCTGAGGTGGTCCCCTTTGATCAATGTTTTCAAAGAAATGATATGCTAGATAGTAATTAGCTCGCCTGAGGTGGTCCCCTCCAATCGCCAGCCTCCTGTGCGCCTTGCCCCCCATGTGCTAGTGGATCACTACTGGGTCGAGAGGGCATTCTCCTGGAAGCTGTTCGGGCCGTGCACCCGAGTGTAGGCCTTTCGGTAGTGATCCTGGGTTTTTTTAGTTAGATTAAGCAAAACTACAAATCTGATAAAGATGAAAGTTTTCATTAGCACTTACCATCTTCTGTTGCATGAGGGGGTCCATTGCGGGCTAGGTACCGGGCTTGGCCTTTAGTGTGTGTTCCCGCTTCCACAGGTCAAACATGCCGGGCTGGGACCCTGTCTATAGCGTCTGCAAGAAGGGAAAGACAAGTTAGCCAAAAAAGTAAAGAAAAAAAATCAGAGCTTACCAGTTTTTTGGCAAGCTAGGGAATGGACCACTTTCTCGTACTTTTCTTGTAGTCCTTGGAGACCCGGTTATGCTTGGCCTTTGCGGACTTGTCCCGAAACTCCTGGCTGGCCCACTTTTCGCCAATAGCCCTCCATGCCTCCTGGTGGTTCGTGGCCCACTCAGGAGGCACCCCAGCATAGTCATCCAAGTCGAGGTAGATCCCATAGGCCTCGGAGGTGGTGATCCACTCACCGTGCTCTCTCCTAAAATGTACAAACAGTTCGTAGTTGCAGAAATAGTAAATACCATTTTACAAGGATTATAGGGATGGTTGCTTACCTGTGGTGCTCTTCGACCACCGCGACACGAGCACCGGACATTAGGTCCAGGACGGGCTCGAACTCCGCCTCCGTCAACCCCGGCCGGGGATGGCACCTAAGTTAAAATTTTACAAACCAAGGAGATTAGCATCATAATCACAAATTCAGAAAGTAAAGTTGGTTAGATAGACTTACCCAGAACTCCTAAACGCACTGGGCGGCGGTGGTCGAGTCCCTATGGGGGGCAAGCTTGTAGTCCTCCTAGCTATACGCTGGCCTGGTGATATCGCCCACGGTCACCATGCTAGGGTAAAACTGGTGGACCAACCTGCCCAGCGTGTAGCCTAGCTGCGTCCTCAGCGAGGTATCCACCATCGACATATTGCTACAGAGATTAAAAGTATGTTAGCAATTTTACATAGGAAAAAATACAAAAATACGAGATTAAAGCAAAGCGATAAAACGTACCTATCCCCATCGATCTAGATGGGGATCCTCGAGCTGGCGTCCGTGGGTGTCTTGGGGACCTCGTTCTGGCCTCTCTTCTTCTTAGGGGCCTGAGACCCACTTGCCTGGTCATCCCCGGACCCCTGAGGAGGGGTGGAAACGAGCCGAGCCCGAGCAAGCCAGGGCTGGCTCGGCTCGGGCTCGTGGAGCTCACCGAGCCAGCTCGGCTCGGCTCGCTCGGTGCAACGAGCTGAGATGGCAGCTCGGCTCGGGCTCGTTGTTGGCTCGGTCCAGTTTGTGGGGGCTCGCGAGCTTTTGCAGTATGGACATCAAATCAACATTCAATCTTAATTTCTGCCATCATATATTCATATATATCAAACAATCAGCATCAGACATCAATTCATCACTAGTTCACTACCACATTATATTCATATATCAAGCAATTATCATATATCATAATATCAAAATAACCATATATATCAAGCAACCATATTCACATATATAAAGAAACCATCATATTAATATATCAGTTCAGTATTCAGCACTACCACATGGTCCACATCATATTCATATATCAATTGACCAATGAGGCATAGACCAACATGATGACATGACCACATCTAACTTTAGGCTTGTTTCCACCCGGGCCGGGGTTTCGCCCTCTTGGGCACGAGCTACAAGCGAGCCACGAGCGAGCCAACTCTGGCTCGGCTCGGGCTCGCAAAACGCAACGAGCTGGGAACGCAGCTCAGCTTGGGCTCATTTGCGGGCGAGCCGAGCTCGAGCCCGAGCCGAGCCAATTGCTGAGCCGAGGCCGAGCTGCTCGCGAGCCCGAGCCCAAAGTTCTAGCCCTACCCCTGAGTGGGCACCAGCTCCTGCCCAGAGTCCTCCTAGGTGCCGCCCTATTCAGAACCCTGTGACTCCTCCTCCATCTCCTGGATCTCCTCCTTCTGGTAGCGGTCGACGAAGCGACGTCGAGGCATCCTACATGTTAATGGAAAGTTAATAATACATTCAAATAATTCAAGCAGATATATAAATAATTTTAAGTGCAAATGTACCATGCACTACAAGTAATTTGAATCGACATTGAGATGATCGTCGGGTGACGGTTCGACGTCATCAGTTTCAGCCTGACCATCGTGTTCCTTTTCGACATCGTCGTCCACTATGGCTTCTAGTTCGTCCAGTCCTAGGATTTATGTCGAACACAAATCCACCGTGCAAGCTCTATTCTTGCATCGGCCCATCATAGTCGTCGGTCTAGCAATCTTCCAAGACATCTAACTTTGTACACGACCCATTATGGCTCCAACTCTTTCTTAGCAGTGCATGGATACGGTATGTAGTATACTTACTCGGCTTGGTTAGCGAGAATGAAAGGATCATACCCTTTTAGTTCTGAGCTATGTTTTACCTCGACTAAGCCAAGCTCAGCCCGACGCTGTACACTGCTAATAGGGTCAAACCAACCGCAACGGAATAGAACCACCGATAACCCTTTGCTTCTATTGAATAATAATTCAATTATCTCCTAATGATGCCGTAGTATTTGACCCCATCATCTCCACGGCACATGATGCAACTATTGATTGACTGCAAATTAGGCTTAAAACGCTCGGTAGGTGCGGACCGAAAGCGAGACCCATTGAAATCATAACTGTTATACACTTTTACAAAATGCTTGCATCCAGGCGACATAATCCGAAGATCATTGTGCATGCTGGTATGGAGAGTTCACTACATGATAGACAGGAAAAAGAGTTAGCAAACGAAGGCAATACATCATCGAACACAAATTCAAGATCGAAGGCACTTACGTGTTCCGGAACCAAGATAAGAAGTACGGATGGCCAGGTCCCGCAGCCTCTTCCATCAGCTTGCAATACTGAGCTACAATGGGTCTGTTCCTTCCTCTCTATTCGGCTTGTACAAACTGCCGTTGCATATCTTCTATTTCTTCCATGTTGCTAAAAATATACAAGAACGCAACATCCCCATCGTGCTCTAGCTCGACACCAACCACGCTTGGCACCGCCTTGCACTGCCTGTCAAAGGCACCCATGCCTTCTATCTTCTTCATCATGGCGGCGATGCGACTGCATGGGCTGGGCTCCTCCTATTGGCGGTGCGGCTCCATGAGTAGGGCTCTTCTAGGCACTTCACAACCGTTTGCCATGATCTTCCTCAGATCCGCCACCGGTGCGATAGGACATACCGGTACCAACCACACCGTCGTCTTCCTTAGAGCCGCTGCCGTGGACAGAGGAGGATTTGCTCAGGTATATTTGGCCATTTTTGAGCACAAAAACAACATAATGGCTTATTTCTAGGATTTGCAACTCTGTGATGGCGCAGGGTGATTTTCCGTTTTATAATGACATATGTGTGAAGTGTCAACTTTGTAATAGCATATACCTAATTAACCCTTATGAAAAACATATATAAGAATAGAAAAAACGTAGAATTGCGATGTCTAGACATGTTAAATACGACTGAATTGAAATTCACGGGAAATGTTCAAGCAAGTCGTTTGATTCTGTCACATAGTAATATATGTATTTTGCGATTACATACTTATTGAATAGATAGAGAAGGGAGCGAGTAAGAGAGAAAATTACATTGGAATTATTCAAGATACACAAAAAAGAAGTTAAACTTTAGGCTTGAAATCCTTCAAAACTTAAAGGATTTTTTAACTATGAAATTCCTTTGATACAATTTTTTAAATCAAATGCATCTATATGATTTTTTTTGGATTGGAATCCTCCTTTTTCCATTAAATCAAAGAGGCCCTTGACCGGTGTTTAAAATTACAGGTAAATAGTGAAATTTATTTTTTCGCGCATGCTGCTACTGTGAAAACTTGAAAGTTCCAAATGAAGAGGAAAATAACTCTCATAGCTAGTAGCATTCAACCAAGACTAGCCACCCAAAAAGTTCTCCTGTTTTCTTAGAACAATCTCAAGAATGGCACCTTGATTTTTTATTTTGTTTCCTATAATTATGCTTAGTTAAGAACACATAAATCGTACAGCAAAAACTAATTTTTGTTATTGAAAAAAACCCCTGTCCAGAAGGTCATGTGTGGAACTAATCTAGCAACACGTAATACGGGCTACAAAAGTTTTCCTTTGATAAATTCACTTTTTTAGGGTTATTCTGTAGGGCTTATTTGCTTAAGCTTATCTATCATTTGTTTATCTTTGATTTTAAAAACTAAACACTTTGATTTTTAATCTGTCTTTTTTATCTTGGGTCAAATGAAGTAGATCAGATTTTTTGATCCATTTTGAAAAGCTTAAAGCTCTACTTATCCACGAATCAGATCAGCTCGGTTCTAAAGGGTCTTTGCCCGATAGATAGTGAGATCCGTTGAAAAATTCCAATGTACCAGCAAATTATCTGTTTTACTAAAATTTGGACTGCTCTAAAAGCTGAAATGTTCTAGCGCAAATCAAGAAGAGAAAAAACGAACCTGTTTTTTTTTTTTCTAGGCGAAATTATTGGAATGACTTAATTGATAAAAATCTAAATTAAGCTTCAAAAGCTTTTTATTCGACGAGAGCTTTGAGAATATTGAGAAGGGCTCTCGGAAGAAAAAAAACACTTGGCTAGGAAACATTATAAGGAGTCGAAAAAACATTAGAACATGGCTAGCAGCTTTTTTAAAACATTATGTATTTGATTTTTTACGGTCTATCGGAGGAATGAATTTTTTTAAAATATAGTGCAGAGTACAAGGTATTTCACAGGAGGAGGAAATTTTTTAAAGAATACGGTGAACGTTGCAGTGGTCTAAAATTTTAGGGAGTACTGCTAGAGAGCCTGTTGGATGCTCGCGCAGCTAGAGGCAGCAAAGAAGGAATGGCGCCGTGAAAAAGAGCCAAGAGCATCACATCAGAAACTTTATCCCTATTTTCTCTCTCTTCTACTCTATTTTTTTTTTTCATTACTTTAAAATTTCTTCACACTTTACACTACACCCTAAAAAATTCTTTCTCTTCATCAGAAACTCTATATTTAAAACTCTATTTCTATACCTATATAGAGCTGCTACCAAATAGTGAGAGATGGAAATAGTACATAGGTAGCATTTTACTTTCCCAAGAATCTATCTTTTCATCTTTTCACAGTGGTGAAAAAGAGGAGCCAGCTAGGTAGCTGGTGAACAACAGATACACACGTCCGCAGAAACAGAGAGACCAGAATAGGACACCAGCAACTGAGCCTGAAGTGAACTGTGACACTGCACTGCAAGGAGGAGTAAAACATGTGGAGGAGCAGGAGGAGTAACCGCCTCCCTCCATATGGCAAGAGCCGGAGCTGAAACTTGGAAGTTGCATGCAACATTTTCTCAGCACAGCACAGCACACAACACAAAGCCAAACCAAACTCTACTGACATAGGAGTAAGACATTGTTAGATTTTATTTGGTATCATGGTTTTTTCATAGTTGTAAGAGAAAACTCTGGTTTATGAAAATATTATAGTCTTAAAAACTTAAAGGTGTTTAGATATAAAACTTGGCATAATTTCATAACCCTATTTTAGTTGAAACTATGATTTTTTAAGGTTTTGTAACTCCACTCTGCTCCACACTTTTTTTTTTCTAACTTTGACGATTGGCTATTGTTATGGTTATACTTCTCCGTTGTATTTAGCCAAAGTTTTGCATCACAAAACCATGCAAATAAACAAGTTGTAGTTCCAAGAAAACTAAAATCAAGATGATGTTAGCTAAAACCATATTTTTGTATGTATACATTATAAACTCTATGTATACTAAAACAGAGTTTTCTCCACAAACTATGATGTCAAACAAGTTCTAAACGTGTAAAAAAGCTAGAAATATCCCTAGCTGAAAATTAAAAGTATGTTCTAAAAGGCCGCGCTAAATCGGTGTTAGGTGAACTTCAGAGCATCTAAAAACATCTTAAAAAAGTCTAACCACTTGATTCAACCTGTTTTTAAAAGATAAAAAAATTGCTTGGAGATTTTCGACAAACGGAATCGAAAAGTCCAAATATTTAGCTTTTGGAAACAACCGAACTAAATTGCTGAACTAAGTAGTTCAGATGGCACCGAGAATCTAGCGAGAAAAGATCATGGCGCACTCCCATCTGAGCTGCTAATACATGCAGCAGTAGCCTGCATTAATCAGAATGTCAATCCATGCATCTGTGACGAGTGGTTTTTCTTCTGGGGTTTAGCTTGTTCGGGTAGGGTACAAACAGCAACCGGCGCCACCAGCTGCAGCTGCAGATGCAGCTGCCGCGTCGATCCATACCGGCTACTATACATATACATCTCCCCCTCCTCTTCCGATCCCTCCGCCGTGATTTGACGCGAGAAAAAGGAAAGCCACCAGCCACACACACGCGCACATATACACCATATACCCCCTACCTTTCCCTTCCCTCCCACCATTGATATCTTCAGCTACCCCCCTCTCTCTCTCCTCGCCGAAGCTCGCCATTAGAGGGGAGGGAGAGCAGTGGCGGCTCTTCTTGGCTGTGCTCTCTTTTCTTTCTGGCTCGCTGATAGGGTAGGGTTTCGTGTTCATGGATCAGGGCTTTGGGAATCTTGGAGGAGCTGGAGGGAGCAGCAGCAGCGGCTCCAAGGCGGGGGCCTCGACCTTCCTGCAGCTGCCGCTCTCCACGGCCGCGGCGCCCATGGGCGGCGGCGGCGCGTACTACGGCGCACCGCTCGCGTTGCACCATGCGGCGGCCGCTGGGCCGTCGCAGTACCACCACCACAAGAACGGCGGCGCCGGCGGGGAGATCTCGCCGGCGGAGGCCGAGGCCATCAAGGCCAAGATCATGGCGCACCCCCAGTACTCCGCCCTCCTCGCCGCCTACCTGGACTGCCAGAAAGTACACACACATACTAAGCTTGCTATCCCTATACAATCACGAATCAAAAATTGCAAAAATCAAATTTTGCGACCTATCCATGTGCTGGTTTCTGCACGTAATCCTCAGTCTGCTGTGTGAAATGATGTGTCTTTCGTTCGCAGGTCGGTGCGCCGCCGGACGTGCTGGAGAGGCTGACCGCCATGGCGGCGAAGCTCGACGCCCGTCCGCTGGGCCGGCACGAGCCGCGCGACCCAGAGCTCGACCAGTTCATGGTTCGTTCCCGATTCCGATCACTAACCCTGGCATGGCAATTCCAAGTCGTTCCAACGCGTCGTATCACGCCACGGTCGCTACGGCTAACTAATCTTGGTGTTCCATGTTCCGTTAATCCGTGCGCTAATTCATTGGGCTAATTAAAATTTTGCAGGAGGCGTACTGCAACATGCTGGTGAAGTACAGGGAGGAGCTCACGCGGCCGATCGAGGAGGCGATGGAGTTCCTCAAGAGGGTGGAGGCGCAGCTCGACTCCATCACCGGCGGCGGCGGCGGCAGCTCGTCGGCGCGCCTCTTGCTCGCCGGTAAAACCATCATTCCATCGTTCTTTGAGACCACTGTTCACTGCGACAAAAGCTGAAAGCTTGTGTTTTTAATTACGTGTATCTCTCGATTCATTTGAGGCGATGACTTACCGCATTGGGAAATGATTGATCCGGGTGATGGAGGTGGTTGCTTTGGATCATTGCCATTGTTAGCCATGCTCTTTGGATTTGTTTATTGGGGTTAGGATTGAGAAGGCACAAGCCTGGCTTAGCATGCACTAATAAATTAACAATTAAGCATATACTGGTAGTACACTAAATTAACAATTAAGCAAGCATGAGTTCTGGTTGGCATCGAGGGCACAGTGAGGAACGATGTCCCATGGGCCTCCTCTCGTTTAGTAGCTCAATCCTTATTGTTTAGTGCTGTTAATGGTGCCTACTTGTATTATCTTATTGCCTAATGGTGTACACACATGCTAGCCTTTCAGCTCATCCTTTTTCTTTAATTAATTAACAATTGGTTTCTTTTTCACTTAGTAGTAGTGCCGCTACCTGACAGGTGACTAGAAGCCTTGTCTTAGGGTTCCAAGGCAGGCAGGAGAATCCGTCTGTCTCGGTATTACCCATGTCTTTATGTAGCTTCAAATCATTAGCTTCTTGCAATCTTGCTCCCCAGCTAGCATCTTCATCTCTCAAGGTCTTATTTTCTTTTGCTTACCAGTATGAATGCATCCCAAGCTTTCATCTCTTCATCTCTGCAAGTGTTGTGTGGCATCCGTAGCAGAAACCCTATAATAATATAGAAATAGAGTTTTAGAGATAGAGTTTCTGGTGGAGGGAAGGAATCTTTTAGGGTGTAGTGTAAAGTGTGAAGGAATTTTAGAGTAATGGAGAGAGAAAATAGAGCAGAAGAGAGAGAAAATAGGGACAGAGCCCTGCTCAAGCATCATGCATAATGCTTGAGTATCCACGCCCTGCTCAAGCATCATGCTTGAGCATCCACACCAGAAGCTCTGTCCCTATGTTCTCTCTCTTCTACTCTATTTTCTCTTTCCATTACTCTAAAATTCTTTCACACTTTACACTACACCCTAAAAGATTCCTTCCCTCCACCAGGAACTATATCTCTCAGAAACCCTATAGTAGTATAGAAATAGAGTTTTAGAGATAGAGTTTCTGGTGGAGGTATATAGAGATCGAAAGATGCACCGGGAGATGCTGTTGTTATACACGGGCTGATAACCGATGTTCCAGCACTGTTCAGTGAACTGTAGCAATGTATTTTTTGCTCTTCCTCTTTGCCTGTAGTACTGCTCTATCCAGCTCTGGATGCAGCACAGATGTTCTGGCCGCTCGTGTTTTCCGGGGTATTCAAGGGGCACTGTTTTGTTTGAGAGTTGAACATGTTGCAGGCAGATTTGTGTTGAATAATTGGCTACAAGGGGAGAGATTGGCACTGTTTGTAGACTGCTGTGCATGGCTGCATGCTTTCTCCATTGATGCATGCCCAAGGAGGTTGTCATCCAAACTCTAGGTGGCGTGTGTGGTTGTGGTGCATTTTTTTTTAGATAATGGGAAAAACATTCTGGCCTCTACATTGTTAGACGTAGTGCATGCTCTCCTATAGGTTTTCTTCTATAAGAACGGGCCAACCACAAGTTCTATGTTCTCACCCATCATTTGATTTCACGGCCATTTCAGTTATGAATAAGCATATATAGAACATATGTGACGTTATTGTTCATTGGAGTTGACTGTCTAACTTGAGGGCATATCTAGCTAGGTTTGTTTATATTTGATTCTGGAGGACAATCACTGCTGTATGACCTATAGACGTGTAGTATATTCTTTTTCAGTTCTCCATAATCAGCACTATTTCACAATTCGGAAGATGAATTTTTGAGGTTTTTATATAAAAATATATTTTATAAAAAATTATAAAATTATACTTGTATGACAATTTTAATGACAAATCTAACAATATCTTAGCGTGACTAATCTAGATATTTATAAAATATTATTATTGGTTAAAGATTGGAAAAGTGTTATATGACAGCTCTTCCTACTTGAGCAAGTATTTGATCATAGGGAAATGTAAATATATATTAACCTTCGTGCTTGCTCATGGTGTGCGCCCCTCCATGTCTATAGGTGGTGTTGTTCCTTATATAGTGTAAAGCTCAAGCAGAGTGAGTATGTATTCTTTTCTAAGCTGAGAGTAAATATTTTTTGATACTTGCATGTATGCTTGTGATTTGTGACAACACACATGATTAATTATTGACGACTATTAATATAAGCTGAACATTTTGGACCAAAATATATACTATACCTTGGATGGTACTCTTCATTACATGATTTGCGTATTGCCCACTGCCATCCCCATCACTCATGCATCTCGGTTTATCCTGCTTAGCTTGCATTCCCATCTCTGGTCTCATCTTCTCTTGTACTAGTGTGGCTTAGAGATCAAAGATGCATTGTGAAATGTTGTTATGGGCTATATACATAGCCAATGGTCAAGTACTGTTTCAGCCCTCATGGCTTCCAAGAACTGTTGCGATGTTTTTTTTTCTGTATCCAGCTCTGGATGCAGCACAGATGTGCTGGACGTTCGGGCCTTTCTGGGATATTAAAGGGGCACTATTTTGTTTGAAGGTTGGACATGTACAGTGTTCAGGCAGGTTTTGTGTAGAATAATGGGCTACACGGCTACACCCCGGCGATCTGTGTACTGTGTCTGTAAACTACAGTGCATTTGCAAGCTGGCTACATGACTACATGGTTGGTGCGCGTTCGCATTGATTTTCTTTTAGAAGGAAGGATTCAGAGACATGTGTGATGTTATTGTTTGTTAGAGTTGACTGTCAAACGGGAAAATATATCTAGCCAGATTTCTTGCATCTGATTCTTGAAGAGGATCCATTGACGGAGCTATTTAATTACCTGTGTGTGCGTTAATGTGTGGTTTAGGGGCCTATCAGATCTTGTTCATGTCTGTCTTCTGCACTACACAGGGATAGGGGTCATTGAATTGTTCAGCAAGGTTCTAGATCAGGATGGCGTTCAAATTGCGTCATTGGCATTTCTTGCCAAAAAAAGGAAATCAGGGTAACTCAGATTAAGAAAATGACTACAAAACAATGCATTTACTTATTAATCTATTCTAGATTATTTTCTGTGCTGATAGACAATATCTAATTAACACACTGTGCATGTCTCAATCGTACATAAATACCATTTTTTTCCACCACATCTTTTAATGTTACTGTCTTACTGATGTAATAGTGGAGCTTAAATTGATTTTGTAGTTTTATTTTTCTTGCTACAGTTGATTTGCTTTGTTGATAGTTGGAAAGTTATCATTGATGTGCCCCCCAACTATTCCATAAGCTAATTTGACAGGGCTTTATTTGTAGTGTAACTTTTTGAAAAGCCAATCATAACATGATAGTTTCCACTCGTTCAGCAAGATAATGTGTTGATTTTTCAGTTAGATAATTCCTTGCGTGTTTTCTGAAGCATGTTATAGGTACCCTTCTATAAAAGTAGCAAGTGAACAACCTTAGAATTATTACCAAATATTACTTCATCTTAGAATTTGTCTGATAGAGAATCCGATAAAAACCATAATTCCATTACATAGAAAAATATGATTTGGTTGCTAATTAATTCGTTAGACAATATGACTTCATTGTGTGCATGGAAACATATGGGCCGCCTTAATATTTTGCTACTTTTGATCTTTTCTTATTCTGAAGTGTCCCTCATATCAAATCTGAGATATGGTAAAAATAGTTTATGTAAACACATGTGACTGGTTTGTAAACATTGGCCTCACTATTAATTTCTCTGTAACTTGTTTTGTTGGTGTGTCAGGAGAAATAAATATGAAAAATATTGTATATGAGCTTACTGTTAATTCAAATACAGATTGCCTGGGTATTGCAATGCATTTTACTATATTTAAGTGTTCAACAGATATACATGAACAATAATTTCCATGAAAGTGTTCAAAACTGAAATTTTCTAGCCCCCTTCGTTTTAGACCTGAAACCCTGAATGGTGAACTGTATAGACGGTAGAAAAGAATATTTGAGAAAAAATTTTCTTGAACAAATATACAAAACTGGTTTCCCAAAGAAGACATAGAATCACAGCTAATATATAAAACTTCTAGCGTTTGTAATTCTGTAGTTCTTGCTTGTTAAACAACCGCATGAGATCTTTTCTCTGTTGCAATTTTCAATCCAAGGTTGTAAAATCTGTATATGAAACAATATGCAAGTGAATGCACAGCAATTTACAATTTAGGATCACATATATTATAGATATTTCTTATGATTCCATCCTCTGGTCAGGCCAACAGTTTCTATCGTCAGACAATTTCCTATATATATCTACTACTTTGCATGCCCATCTGAACTGAAGTTATGGTCATTCGTATCTTTTTTTATTAAGGTGATCTTGACATATTCAATTACATTTTCTGTAGATAAGGTTTAATAAAAGTGATAGGATTATTCTGGTGGTATGCTGAACAGTTTTGTCTCTATGCTTTTCTTTTCCCAGTTTCATTTGTTGAATATACCTTTCCTGTAGGATCCATTTTCACTTTGGAAATTCCTGATTAAAACCAAGATTTTATTTTTCCAATTCTCTATTAAATTTCTTGCATTATTTTTCAAAAAAACATTGAACGACGTATCATGCAAGATCTACCCAGAGTCAATGTATTGTTTCGTCAAGATTATGGTCCTAGATTTTTGCTAGCTTCACTTTGATCTTCAGCAAACAAAATGAACTTTTGCACATCATAACTGACATATCATGTAATGGCCAGAATGCCAGATCAGTATCAGTTCCACCAGACAAATTAGTGTTCTTCCCATTTTCCATGTTGTTTAGTAGTTTAGTCCTATTCTTATCTTTTCAAGATCACATAGTAAATTTTATCTTATCACTTGCATGGCAAAATCCTTCTAATTGTGACTGTAGCCACACTGCTAAATGTGTAAGGTCCCACTATTACACCTCACTCTTGCATTCCTAACAGATAGAATCATATAATTATGTACACACAGCTATGGGCGCTCTGTATCCCTCCATTGCTGTCCGACATGGCCTAAACTGGAACATGTTCAGACAATACAATAAAGCTCTGATCGACAAAACATGTCTTCTTACTGTAACAGGCTTTTGTCTGCAGATGGTAAATCTGAAGGTGTTGGTTCTTCCGAGGATGACCTGGACCCAAGTGGCCGTGAAAACGAGCCTCCGGAGATTGACCCACGCGCTGAGGATAAGGAGCTCAAGTACCAGCTTCTGAAAAAATACAGTGGCTACTTGAGCAGCCTTAGGCAAGAGTTTTCGAAGAAAAAGAAGAAAGGGAAGCTCCCCAAGGAGGCCAGGCAGAAGCTACTACACTGGTGGGAGCTGCACTACAAGTGGCCTTATCCCTCAGTATGATATTCTGACCCCTTCAATCACATATAGCACAACACCACTATCCGAAAAAAAAAAAGACCAAATGATACTAGCCTAGTCATGATATCTTGATCAGTGGCAGCTGCTATTTTACATTAAATTGACACTCATTTTTATCTTGGAATTCAATAGCATCATATCCAAAAGGCTGCATCAGATCGATGCAAGTTACTAACTCTGTCAATGTGACTGGTAGGAGACGGAGAAGATCGCGCTTGCAGACTCGACAGGCCTAGACCAGAAGCAGATCAACAACTGGTTCATTAACCAGAGGAAACGGCACTGGAAGCCTTCAGAGGACATGCCATTCGTCATGATGGAAGGCTTCCACCCGCAGAACGCGGCTGCCTTGTATATGGATGGCCAGTTCATGGCTGATGGCATGTACCGCCTAGGTTCGTGAACCGCCTTGAACTGATCGATCAAGAGGGAGGCATCATGGCGTCGAAAACATATCTGTATTCAGCATGCGTTGCAATGCATGGACATTGTTATGGAATTTTTGGTACCTTCTCTTCGCGGATTGACAAGGGCTCGCTGTAGTGTTGATGGCTTATAGTTCTCCAGTAATGTTGTTAATTTCCGTTCGATGGCTTGTAATTTAGGTGTATTTGAATCTCCTTGCACGCACCCTGGTAATTAATTAATTTGGTGATCATCTATTTGTATGATTGTACGTTTCAGATTGGTGAAACATGTTAAGAGTTGCCGATCTGAATCACCTATATATGTTGATTCTCTTTTTAACAGATGGAAACAGATGTGGTGAAAAGAAGCGTAAAATGCTTGATTGGAAAATTATCTGCTACTGTGAAGTTTTAATTCCTAAAGCTGTGGATGTAGATTTAAATTTGTCCTGTCATTCTGGGTTTGGTAAACAACTGTAGTGGCATCTAGTCTTGAAATTTTTAACACTTTTAATTGCCTAGTACAATTTTGATGCATAAAAAGATGCCTACATTTTTTTGAAGCAAAATGTTGTTCCAGGCAATAGATCTCGGGCAGAAGAATGCAAAAGAAAATTTTAGCATGATTTGCAATGACATACTTAGAGCAAAGGGAAAAAAAAAACTCTTATAGAAGAATGGTCGAATGATCTCCCCAAACACTACTAGAAAAACGAGCTTTACAAGCGGTACCTCTACAACCGGTTTATTTGGAACCCATTGTGATAGCGCATCACAATCGGTTCAATAGTCATGAACCAGGAGAAGGCTTCTGCAACCTATTGGGAACACAAACCGGTTATAAAACCCAATTTCTACAACTGGTTTATGTCCCCAACTGGTTATGGACTTCTAGTCTACAACCGGTTGGAAACACGAACCGCTTGTAGAAAGTGGCTTCACAACCGGTTGGAGACACGGACCGCTTGTAGTAGCTTAGTTTTCGAAATAATAAAAGGAGTGCTTGTCCTACTCAATCAAAGCACGCGTGGATGGGTATCACAAGGAGGGGTGAGGTTGTGGCTTTGAATCCCACTATTCTTAATATTATTTCTCTTTTTAAGTGTCTTCACAACCGGTTATAAAACCGCTTGTGATACTGTCTGTAGTATCACAAACGGTTGCTTACAACCGGTTGTAAAGGTGCGTTCGCTGGTAGTGAAAGATTATTCCCATATGTAGTGCAAGCTAGATCAAGTACAGGTCCCTCCCATGTGCTTGTTTCGTGAGTAACTGTCACATTGGTTTGATTGCATTTCGAGTTTGAAGTTTGTTTTTCAAAACTCAAAGGTTCGAGGTTGTTTTGTCTCGAACCGGTTATCGTATTTGAAACGCGCTTGGGGGCTTGGGGCAGATCATCTGTACCATTGGGGAGTAACATTGTGTTTCAACGAGTTTGTTTTTAGTATCTTAAGGTCGATCAAGTGGCCATGGTGCTTCAACATCTTTTTTGTGGAGATATCGATCGAGATGAGGCTATTAGCGATATTTTGGATCAGTGGTAAGTTGATAGCTTATATGTGTTGCATGGCCCATAGTATGGAGTAATGTAGGTCATGGTTGTTGGCTTATTGACTATTGTTGTACGTGGTTGGACGCTAAGTCATATAAAATGATTGGAGAGAAGCTTAGTGCAATATGGACAGAACCATAGAAGGTGCAAGTTGGCAAGGACCTTGTGAACAAGGTCGTCTATGCGTGCCGGGTGATATGGGTCTGTTTCGGCATGACGGTTCAATTGGGCTTTCGGCGAATGAGTGGCTTGGCGACTAGGACCACAAACAACGTGGTGAAGCATGCAAAGCTTCGAGGTGAAGGATTCACAAAATGGTGGTAGATGGACATTTGTTTATTACCTAAATGGAGGCAGCTAAGTATGCAAAAACCTGGTGCAGGCCTAAATGATTGACATCATGAAGAGGAAAACAGATCAAGATAGATCGGGCTATTGGTGCCAAGTGGAAGTTATGCTTTTGAGATCCTGTTTGTTTTGGCTTCTAATTAGCTCCTAGACTGTAGAAGTCGAAAGTCCAAACAAAGAGCTAGCTTCTGGATCTTGCTTCTCCAAAATCTAATCATCCAAAAGCCAGTGTTACAACTGGCACCGAGAAGCCCAGTTTCACCAGCTTTTGTGGCTTTTGCAGGTTGAACTTGTGACACCACCGCCACCGCCGCCGTCTCCTCCTCTCTCAACGGCCGCAAAAGCTAGGTTGCCAAACAGATATAGCTTTTACAAAAGTAGCTTATGCAAAAAGCTTGCTCTCCAGAGTTAAAAGACAGAAACAGCTTTTGGAGAAGGCACAGCTTGAACAAACAGGGCTTCAGTTGTGTGTGTCGTGTAGATGAGTGGGTTTCCAAGCTTGTCAAATGTCCACTTTGTGTCTAGCCATTAGTCAAGTAGGTGCAAGCGTCAACGTTGTATAAGGAGAGGCGGTGAACTTAGGACGCGCATCCTCTGTTGTAAAGACAGAAGTGCCTATCGACAGTTGAGCCGGACAATGAGTTTATAAGAGGCATCCCCTGAACTGACTTAGTAGAGGGAAGCTCCAAACTAGTTTTGAACATGCCAAGTAGGGAATAGGACCCGGACATGTTTGTGGTTTTTTTATTTTCTCTCCTCTTTGTATCGACAGTGCCCCTTATTTATAGGACACATAAACCAAGGAAAGACAAACTTTACATGTGAAAGTACAATTATGCCCCCATAATCTTCTAAAGTCGAGGGTTTTATGGTCCTGTTGCTGGTGCTGACTTGGTTGTACGAATATACAATTATCCTTCTTCTTGATAATATCCCCTCGTTTGAGAACCAACTTCGGCTCAGCTTATATCTTTCCATGGGAACCTTTGCTAGGTTTTGCTACGCCCTCCTTCGGAGGGGTTTATCCTGTAGAACTCCCTCTATGACCTAGTTTGGATTGTTTGTTGGATCCAACCACCGAAGGGTGTTTCGGTCAACATAAGCAATTCCATGAGTCTAATTGCTAGAGGATGTTGCATCATGAAATCATTCTCTGCTGCTAGTGAAGGGTATAGGTGGGTCAACCATACAACAGCGTGTAACATCCTCATTTTTCTTACAAATTAAAATCATGCATATTGCATTTGCATAAAATTTAAAATTTTGCTTATAATAAAAACATTTGAAAAATGAGAATGTTCCTTGTAAATATTTCATAAATTGACTTATAAATTAAGTTTATTACTTTAAAATCTTTAATGAAGCAAATAAAAATATTTGTGGATAATATTCTTTTGGAAAACAAAATGATTTCTTTTATTAATTATATTTGAAATTAAGAATTTTGTTCAATTATTTTTATAAAGCAAATATTTTATATTGGTTATATTCCAAAAGAGAAAATTTATTTTATTTCCTTAATATAAATTTTAGTATTTTGGCCCTAACCTGAATTCTTTTCTCTCTCTTTTCTTTTCTAATTCCCTTGGGCCTACCTGTCATTCTCTCTCTAACCATTTCTCTTCCTTCTACCTCTCTGTGTCTCTCCATGTATCGACAGGTAACCCCAAAACCCCTCCCCAAATCCCTCCACCTTCTTAATTGGCCATCAATCCCTCTATTGGCGCCGGTTACCCCCCATTAGTGGCAATCACATGCCACTAAGACCCCTCTCCTCTCCCTGCCTTGCTATAAAAACCCCTAGCCCAAGCTTTCCTTTCCCTTTTTGATCTTCCTTGCAATTCGGCTCAAGTAAGCGCCCTCCTCTCGATTCCTTCAAAGACCTCCTTTCCCTAAGTCTCCATAACCTATTTTTGGCCTCGCCTTTCAAGGATCGTCACCAGAGAAGCGTAATTTGGCCACCGGAGTTGCCTTCTTCCCTACTGGCACTACCACTGCCTCTGCTCCAATTCACTTTCGCCGTTCGGTAATCCTTCTTCCTTCCTCCTCCTAGAGCACCCCTAGGGCTAGAGGAGTTGTTCCCCTCGGGCAATTTTGCCGATTCTTTGCCGGAGAAGGCCGCCGCCGTGCGTCCCTTCTTCCTCGCGGTCAGCGTCGTTGTCGTCGATAATCCACCCATGCGAGTAGCCCTTCGGACTCCCCACGTCCCCGCGAAACTCTAGGACTCCGCCGGTTCCCCTGCCTCGCCGCCGTTCGGCCGAACCGCCGCGCGCCACCGTGGGCTACCGCCACTGCCGCCTCCGGCATCGTCGCCGTCGCCTTTCGGACGAGGCGACCCCGCTAGGAGGACCCTCGGGCCGTGCTGATCTATGTCCCCCACCTTGCCGCCGTCGGAGCGCCGCAGTTCACCGCCATAGTTCCCTCCCGATCCGGTCGTGCCGCTCCTTTGCATCACTGCCACTAGGAGGCGGGCCTTGCCTGTCAGGCCGCTCTAGGGTTTTTCTATGTTCCTGTATTATTTTCTATCATCTTTCTCTATCCTTACTTATCTGCTAACCAGACAATAATTTTTATAAAAAAAATTCATGAGTTTCGACAAATAAGAGAGGCATCACCCAGTTGACACAACTTCATATATCCGAAGTAGGGTCCATTAATGAATTTGTTATTAGCTTTGCAGAACCTGCCCAGCTTTACCCGTGGATTCATGACTTCCATGGATGGACGGTAAACTATGTCATTCTTAAATATTTTAAACTCAGGTTTTTATAGAAGCAAACGATATCTAGATATTCTCTTGCCACAGAGCAAATATCTAGTGCCCTTGAGTGTCAACCAAGGCTCCACCGGCCTGATCCTCTAACCCAAGACGGCAAAACTCTGTTTCCGAATCTGCTTCTATATTTTTATAGAGCAACGATTCCAGGCCTTAACTCAACCATACACTCAACTTGGCGCCCTTGAGTGTTGCACCTTTTTTCCGAGGTGCCTTACCCAAGCCGACAAAGCAATCTTTCCGAATTGCTCTATAGAAAAATATGCATTTTAAATCTTCCACAAACTACAATATAAGCTATCTACCCAGCTTATATTCTCCAACATAACTTTACTCAAAATTTAATGATGATTATTATCCTTAAATTCTAGGGTAGTGGAGAATGTTAAACATGTTATTAGGAATGGGGGGCTTTTTGGCTGTGGGTTTTGGGAGAGATATTTTTAAAAGGGGATTTCATACATACATATCTACAACATAATGATAAATATAAATAACGGGAATAGGAAATAATTTTTGCATCAAGGGTAGAAAACCTGCCTTATTTAGAGATTGGATCACACTTAATATCTTTTGGACACTTTTGTTTGTAGCTCGTCATCTATACGTCGCAAAATAAGAAAATGAAGAAATTTCAATAAATATCCAAATAAGAAAAGTTTTAAATAAACGATAAAATAAAAAGAATTTGGGGTAAAAAGGGTGATGGGTTGTACGATTTTCTAAAAGTTTAAAAATATTTTCTAAAAGAAAATAGGTATTTTGGGCAGCATAATGGTAGGACTGTGGTATGTGGTTTTAAAATTATGGAGAGATTTATAATAGGTCAAAATTTATATTAATTTTGGAGTATTAGTATTTCTATTTAACCTATAGTGATAATAGTTAATTTTGGCATTATAATCTTATATGGAAATGTTTATATAAGTTAGATGGGACATGTAAAATTTATTAGGTAAAATTTTATATTTAAGGAAAATTTTAATTAGATTAAAGAAAGGGTTTTAAATTTAAATTTGAATTTTATAGGTTTTTAAAAATGCAGAAATATTATTTCTAGATATAAAACATTATTTTGAGTAACTTTTATATTGGAAGTTTTATTAATTTTACTTCTATATTCTTTAATTAAAATGTTTTAATATATTAGGAAGAGAGAGCAAAAGGATTTATTTTAGGTTATTTTGTTAGAAAATATGATATTTTATATTTTTATATAATTATTTATCTTATTTTATATTTTCATGATTTTTTGTAGAATTTATAAAAGTGATTTGATATTTTAAATATATTTTAACAGTTTGGATGAAATCAAAAATTAGGAAAAGAATTTCTTACTGGGCTAAGTGTATTGGGCTTGGTCCAATTCGGTATGTAATTTGAAATTTCTGCTGGTGGGGTGAAGGGGTGACAGAGAGGACCCAAGAGGCGTGAGGAAGGAGATGCAGGCGTGGCTGACGGTGGGACCGAGCTGGCAGTGGGAGGAGAAAGGGAAAATGGAGGGGACGGCGGAGGCTTTCACCCATGGCAAGCAGTGGTGGGCGGTGGCGGTTGGGGAAAATCATGGAATTGAGAGTATAAGGGTTCTATTGGTGGTCGTGGTGGAGATGGAGGTGGCCGGAGTTGGCGTGGCGGCGAGGTCGTGGCGGCGGTGTAACGGGGCAACGGCGAGGAGGTATTTCCATTTGGAAATTGGGTTAGGGTGTTGGTCGGAGGAGTTTTGTGGTAAAGAGTGGATCATTTTGTGTATGGGTGGCGGGGTCAAAGAGAGACTGGAACGGAAGGGAAGATGTTCATCGGAAGTGAAGAGGATGGCGGCGGTGGAGGCAATGCTGGGCGGGTGAAGGAAGTAGAGGGGTAAAGGAAGGGAGCTTGGGCTTGTAGGGAGGCCGGTGGCAAGATTTTATAGGCGCTGGATGGAGTGGTGGGCAAGGCAGCCAAGCTTTATGGCGGTGGCGGCTGTATGAAGTGGCGGCAGCGGATTGGCGCGCTGAGGAAGGTGGATGAAGACGGTGAGTTGGTGGAGTGGGTTGGCGACGGCGAGGGTTACCCCGTGGCGGCTAAGCCAGGGCAGGGGAGGGGAAAACAGCGGCGATGGCGAATTTTCCAGTGGCGATGGCGGCGCCGACAAAGTTATACGGTGGTGGCGCGTCGTGAGGAAGAAGATGAACAGGGAGCCGTCTGATCTGGATCCAATGGGTGCCATTGGTTTGATCCAAGCGGTAAGTATCTGACAAATGGGGCCTGATAGTCAATGGGGATGGGCTTAAGTGGAAGCGTATTTCCAGAAATGGAAAGCGCATTCCGGGGAAGTCCTTAAAAGGAAGGTTTTGAGTTTTTAAAAGAAAAAGGTTTTCTAGAAATTTGTTGGGGTTTTAAAAATTCATATAGAGCTATAGGAAGCTCACAAAAATATGAAATAAATTTCTAAAAATCCAAAAAAATGAGTAAAATCCAAATATGAAATAATATTTATTATTTTATGAGATTTATATTTTTGGAAAAAGATATATAGGATATTTTCTTTAGGGAATAAATGGGAGCTTTGTTTAGAAAATTTATTTTAAAATTTAGGAATGGTTATAGAAATATATTTATGACTTTTGCGAAAAATTTTTATGCCGAATTCAAAATTTTGGGTATGTGACAGTTTTCCAAGTATTTTTTAATTAAAAATTTATAAATTTTGTATCTTTAAAACTATAGCTCCAAAAATTGTGAAATTTTTTTTAAATTTTTAGAAAATGGAATATACTATTATGTAAATTTTTATATGCATTTGCACACATTCTATTTTCTGCTATTTTTCTGCACTGTATTTGTTGTCGTGTTTTCTCCTGCATTAGATTCGAGCGACAAGGGTTTTGCTGCTGACGCATCGGAGGAGCATCCGAGCTGTGTTGGCCAAGGCAAGTGCTAAACATTTTGCTCCTATGATTTGAAATACAATTTTTTAGAAATTTTCAAATTGCATGGTATGTTAAATATAAAAATGCTAATTCATTAGTTTAGATAAAACCCAACTTAATAATTATCCTGTTAAAATGTTCCTTGTTGCCATAGGTTATTAATTTTATTAAAATATTGTCACACCCTTGAATTAGGTTTTGCACATGCTTAGAAATGCTTAGTATTGAATTATCTGTTTCGTACCAGATAATTGTCATTATCAAATGCTTGTTTGAATTATGGATTTAAAAAGGACAGCCGGTGCTGTCATGTTTAAAAATGGGTGTAGATCAGGATAGTGGGGGCTATCGAGAAAAACTGTTTTGCAAAACCTGATTGGGGTGGATGGTTGCAAGAGTAGGTGCAGCATGCACGAGACTCGGGTCCAGCGTGGGAACCACCCTGATCCCTAAGGACTGATTCCTTGAGGTAGACGAGCTAAGTACAATAGTACGACCATTGAGTGCTTGTATGGGTAAGCCCTAGTTGAGTACCCTCTGGACTCTTAGTTTTAGCATTCCATTTAATGGAATAGATAGTTGGTGCTGGTTTTATAGGCTCAAGAGGAGGCTTCAGCCAACTGGGGTTACCAGCGCTGTGGTGGAATCTTTAGAGGGAATTCCAGACTAGGGGGATGTTGGTTAAAGGCTTTGTGATGATCATTTTCTTTTGGTGATTCCTAGGAAACCACCTTTCGTGGGTAAAGCATACAACCTTTGCAAAGTTAAAACTATCATAATAGTCGTACCCACGGTCAAGGGCGGATGAAGGGCAGCTACCTCTTTGGTACTTCTTATCTATTTGTTTCCTTAAGTGTTGTTTTAGGTGAAAACCACGATCGTGGTCGTGTGTTTTGGTTTCTCTCCTCACAATGAGTGCTGTAAGCGATGAGGGTGTTAACACAGTTGGTACCGTGAGTAGGCAGGTTTGGGCAAAACCAGTTGTGGCTAGAACTCAAAAGAAAATTATTCAAGTATTTGTTTCTCTCAACACCTTTCCAACATGTTTATAAAATCTTAGGAAAAAACTTGCAAAATTGGCTATGCAAAAGAACCCTACGTCCCTACCCTTCCTTGTTAAGACTTCATTTGCATATAATCAACCTTGCCTATTAGGTATAAATTATATTCACCCTCGTTTTTCATGCGAGGCTGCTCATTCCAACGAGCAGGTCTAGATTAGCTTTACCCCTACCCCGACGAAGAGATGTACCAGGACAAGGGTTTTGCTAAAGGAGTCCAAGATGAAGACTATTCCGACGTATAGGAGTGCGTCTCTACAGTTTTGCCTGTGGAGAGTTGGATTTGTCTTTTGTTGGTTTTTAAACAATGTTCTTATAAGAATCTGCTACAGGTTGTAAGGCCTTGGTGCCAAACTATTGTAATAATAGCCATGTCGGCTTGACTTTGATGTATTTGGTTTTCGCATGTGATGGTAATGATCTAAACTGTTCAACTGTGTGTACTAGCTACTTAATCCAGGGACTAGTACATGTAAAAGCATAGTAGGGATCTAACTCCATTTTGCGGGTCCCGACACAGCGGCAATCACCCATGTGAGGAAAGGGGGGGAGAGGAAGATGATGTTGTGCATGCGATTTGCAAAGAACGAATGGATGGGGGACACCACCTCTGGCATAATGGCAGAGGATACACATCCATTGACTTAGGGCAAAAGAGAGACCAAATAGGATGTGATAAGGTTTTTCCTTGGAGAGTCTCCATGATACACGTCCGGTCACTTGCCTTGTTCTCCCCAGCTTACTTATCTGATTTATCTAGCTTATCTTCTAACTTTGATAGCTTCCTGAGATAGCCCCGAGAGTCGGATTCGCTTCGTTTGACTTGTGTTTTAGAGCTTTTAGACAAGTCTTTGAGATAGACAAAAACGGATTCAAAAAACAAATTGTTTTTATTTTAAACAAAAATAAGTAAATAGATAGATAAGTCAGATAAGTTGGAAAGAACAGGACAGTTTTGTCCTCTACTGAGAGTGGGTGTAACCAATCACTTCTAAGTTAAATTGAAGATCCAAACACCCATCACCTCTAAGTTAAATTGAAAATCCAAATTCGTCAATGTTGTCTGTTGTGTCTTTGAGTTGATTTTTTTCTGCTTTCTTTTTTCCTCTGGTTTTGCTTGTTATTATAGTTTAAGTTAGAATTTTCAAAGCAGGTTATTATGGTTTCCCGGTTTGTTGCATGAAATAGTGATTTCAATCTTCTAGTTGTCACTTGTCAGAAGGATTTTTGCTTTGATCCTTGCTATGATTTAGAGTGCTATAAATAGTGAGAATATAACTTGAGTTACTTGAACAAGTTTGACCCAACAAGCATATCTAAATCATAGTTTTAGTTTTAGCTCAATTTCGGTGCAATTTAGCTTGCATCGAAGAAGGGAATCCACTTTTGGATTAATTTTGCTATATCTCCACATATTCTAGATTCCTAGGGTGCTTGTCTTGTTAGGTTTTACCCACAAAATTTGAAGTAATTTAGTGCTTTAGTTTAGAAGTTGCGCTTGTTTTTGTCTCAAGTTCTACCGTTGTTTTCTCACCTTGTTACTCGGATCATCCGGATGATCCCTCTTATTAGATTATCCGACTCAACCCGGATCATCTAATTCAATCTAGTTCGCAGCAAGTCTTTTGGATGTTTTCCATTGTATAGGTGAAGTAGTTCCTGACCATCATAGCTATTTATAGCTAATAATAGAGTAAAAAGAACTTGAAGTACTAAAAAGCAAAAATATTTAACGGTAAATCCACCCCTTCTGATCACCGGCCAAAATCCTAAATGTAAATAGGTAATTTTATTTTCTTTCCATTTATAATTTATTATATAGATACAATAGGGTCTATTGGAGATTGGATAAAACGTCCTAATAGTTAAACCCGGAACAAATAATGTGTGCCTAAGGAGTGTGAGTAAGAGACGGAAGCTCGGGCTTAACAGGATCATGCTCGGGTTTCAATTCTGCATGCTTGGGGACGGATATCCTTGCTCGTGGGGCCAGTATATGAGATGACCATGAATCCTAAGGGCATACGATTAGATAATCGGCCTAAGTCCAAGTTCTAAACTGTCTCGAGCTCTTTCCATATTTGTAGTTCAAAACTTTCTATCTACAAGATTTCTTGGAGCGCAAGTTAGCATGTTTATAGAATATATCTATAAATCTGGTATGATTCTAGGTCATCTGGATAGGCTTTCCAGGTCGTGAAGGACCCGAACCACGTATACCTTGTACTATAAACACCTCCCCCATGAGAGGGAGAGGAGAGAGACTCGACAGACATCGAGATCCAATCTCGTCGTAATAACACAAACACGCTCGTGCGACTGGAGTAGGGTTATTATCTCTTTCCTAGAGGTCTGAAGCAAGATAAATCTCTCTGTTTAGCTTACTTTCCATCTTGGCGAGGAAAGCCCTTTGGCAGGAATGGGTTGTTTGGTGCCTCAATCAATAAGTAAGCTCGACGAAGATTTTGTTTCCCAATCGTAGACAGTTGGCGTTGTCTGTGGGGATCGACAGATCCTTTGCTGAAGGAATTCCAAAGATGTCAAGTTTCTAGGGTTCATCTGATCACCACGCTCTTGATGATCGGTACCACGCTGATCACGATGGGCAAGCTCGGAGTATGTTCCCGAGCCGCTCTAGTTCGGAGATTTGTCGGAACGTGTTTCCCTCATATCAGACGAGTATGATGACAGGCTCTATGAGTTCAAAATGTGGGGTCTACAAGATTCACCTGACCATCGCTCTTATTTCCAGGACAAATTCCCCCTACGCCTAATGGGGACGATAGTGAGCCCTATAGTGGACTAGATATTCCAGACCATACAGGCCACATACCACATAAGCTTTCAAGCATCTTGATTGTCACGGACGAGCATTGGTGGACGAGCTTCCTTCTGAGCAACTGAGGAAATTCCGTTTCTACTCGTTTACAGTGCAAAGAACATCTTGCCCACCGAAATTCTGCTGGGTTCCTGACGGGCCAAAGGGAGAAGGCCTTCTCGACCTCTACCTCGTGGAGGCCGCATGCCACCGAACTTTGCTACACTTTGCCTCTTACTTGCAAGCATGTGGCAAAGTCTGTGCGATCAAGAACCTTGCAAGTTGGCGATCTCATTCTACACAGAATCCTAGACCTATCGCACGCCAACAAGCTCTTCCCCCACTGGGAAGGTCCTTACACGGTTGTTTCGGCAACATGTCCGGGACCTGTGCGCCTAGCAATGAAAGACGGTTGATAGCTCCAGCACGTGGAATTTCGACCAACTCTATAAGTTTCATCTGTAATCTCTCTTGCATAATCTCTTCTGCTGCGATCCTTTTTTTTAATTAAAAATCAACTCTTTGTGCTCTCACAATTTTCGTCCTTGCCAAGGTGTCATGAGTCCTCTAGAGTTTTTTTCGGTCAGCCGAGCAAGCCTCGCATAGAGACATCTCGGTCTCACGCACCATGATGAACAGTACGAGGTTTTGAGAAGCCAGAGTGAACACTTCAACATTTTTCTAGTCTTGGCCGGTGTGTGACACCATGATATGTTAATTATGGATATGATGCACACTTCAGCCCTGCATTCACCTCCAAGGGACTTCGCTTAAATAAGCCCATATCTATCGCACACAGGTCCCCTTTGGTTAGTTCGAGAACCCAGCCCGACTAGCGACTAGCATGTAAATATCCTATAACCCCAGTGTCACATAGTCACACGTTGTCCCTTCTTGTCACCAAGTTTATGCTCGCAACCTAGGTGTATGAGCTAGGATATTGGGGGATAAGGCTAGTGTTCAGTTCTGATTTAATGTCTTAACCCATGCTCGCAATTTAGGGGTGTGTTACTCAAACACTAACAGAACACGATCATACCCAACTCTTCTATAACCAAGCTCATGCTCGCAACCTAAGTGCATGAGTCTTTGTTACAGTGGGGCTAGGAGTAGGAGCGTACTACCTTGTTTTTTCAAAAATGTGTTCCTACCTGTGTGTTTTGGTTGCTCGTTTTTGCTAGTTTGCTCCTTCGTAGGGACATACAAGGAAGCAAGGCATGCAACCGCATGTTCTCCGCCTCCAATACTTTGCTCTTCCACTTCTTGACAAGTTGACAAAGCTCTGTTAGCTCGAGATTCTTTGTGGGACCAGAATTTTTTAATACACCTCATGCAATGACCATAGCTCATCCCCTGTAGATGTAGCTTGTTCCCGAGCATAACATGCTCGAAAGCAGCAGTAGTTTTTTTGCTGCTGACCACCAATCCCTCTGTTGAGTTTTCAGGCTCAAGGGGAAGTCCCGACTAAGAAGTTTTTCACTTGAGCCTCGAGGGCTAGCTATCGGAGATTAGATAAAATACCCTAACAGTTAAACCCAAAACAAATAATGTGTGCCTAAGGAGTATTACTAAAAGACGAAAGCTCGGGCTTAACGGAACCATGCTCAGGTTTCAATTCCGCATGCTCACGGATGGGCATCCTTGCTCGTGGGGCCAATATACGAGACGACCTTGAATCCTAAGAGGATATGACTAGTAATCGGCCCGAGTCCAAGTTCTAAATCATCTTGAGTTCTTTCCATATTTGCAGTTCAAGACTTTCTATCTACAAGATTTCTTGAAGTGCAAGTTAACATGTTTATAGAATATATATATAAATCTAGTAGAGTTCTAGATTATCCAGATAGACTTTCCAGGTTGTGAAGGACCCGAACTACGTATACCTTGTACTATAAACACCTCCCCCATGAGAGGAGGAGGAGAAAGACATCGATAGACATCGAAATCCAATCTCGCCTAATAACATAAACACATCCTTACGATTAGAGTTAGGGCTATTATCTCTTTCCTAAAGGCCCGAAGCATGATAAATCTCTGTGTTTAGCTTACTTTTCATCTTGACGACTCGATACATCTACAAGGAAAGCCCTTTGACAGAAAAGGGTAATTTAGTCTATCAATCAACAAGTAACTTTGGCGAAGAATCTGTTTCACTATCGTCGATAGAGTCCTTCACTACTGTTCTCATTAGAAACGACTATACACCTTGTTTGCATCTCAAATCAACTTATATTGCAGCCAAGCAGTCTTGCATCGCTGTACTTATGTTGTGGTAATTGTCAAATCATAATCAAGATTTCCTATGGCTCAAACCACCAACTAGCTAGACTGATATAGCCCAATTTCTCATCATTTGGTGGCTGTCTGTAGGCAGCAGAACTGGCACTTTCTCAATCAGATTGCATCAGTTAACAGTACTATGATCACAGTGGCCATGTACAAGATTCCCTAGTGGCAGTCAGTCTTATTATCATATTCATAGCCTCTCTAGGAATGTTTGTATGTGCAACAGCTCTCCTTGACCTTGCTATGCTTCGTAAGTCTCACTCTCAACCACCTCATGCTCAGGCTCAGCTCACATGTAAGTGACCAGCGCCATTATTGCAGTATTGCCCAGCGAATCATTCTACTGTTTTTTTAGGAAAGAATCATTCTACTGTTGCAGTCATCGATCTTTGTGCAAAAATAAATAGCATTTGGGCTGCATGTTGTTCAAGATGCCGCTCTTTGTGATGAGTTGTAGTAGTCCCTTGGTTGCTACTATTTCACCTGCAAATAGTAGTGCTAGTACTTTGTGACAGTAACTCAGGGGCTAGAGCAGTTCTTGTTCACTCCAGAGAAGTAGAGAACGGACAAGAATCTTGCAACTTGCTGGATCTTATTCTTGCTGTTCCAGCCAAAAGCAAAAATGCTAACGTTCCAATTCCATTACGAGTGTTTCATCTTCCATAAGATTCCGATTCCTGCACTGCTGAAAGGGTAGTCTGTTCCCCTAAGAACTGATGGTTGAGACATACTGTAAGAAGATACCATCTAAAACTGAAACCCCAAGAGACAAAGCTGCACTGCAAGCATTTGTCATGTATTGGTATTGGACAGCCATGGCCGAATCATTTGCAGAAATGTCAAAGATCTGACATCACAACTGCAAATAGGCAAAGACATCTTGCTCTTGCCAGTTGGGAGACAGAGATTGTCATGCAGATTTACCATCGCCCATGACGCGCATCTCATTCGTTCGCTGATTAGTCTCCATTCATGGTACCATCCAACAAGGGGCATCAGCCACATCACCACATCGTTTTTGAGCACACAGTAGAAAGTGATGAACAAGTTGCATCCATCTGCCTGTGACCTGCAACCATATCCATCGAGACAGTACTGCACAAAAATAGAACAAGAGTTAGACGGCCCGTCCCGTCAGAGCACCATCAGTTTCGGCTACAGACGAGTTACGGTAATGTCGACTAAACTTGTAGGTAATTAGGTATCACTATATTATGTCATGTCAACACAAGTTGGTATAGTGCATGATTGAACTATCACTGCTTATAAGCAGTGTCAATAATGACATGGCAACAGAGCATGCGATTACATCTTGAGATCTCGTTGCGTCCAATTCAGAACTAAGCACATACGGTGGATCTCCGAGCACACCACCGCAATCTCCTGCAGTAATTTGGAAGCTAAGATATTAATATCTCATCGCAAACTTTGTAAGTAGCAGCATGATAGAATTGAAAAGATGATTACGCACTTATTATATGCCTGAATGTCGTTCCGGAACAAGTCGGCAGCCTCTGGGTTTGCTGGACTTGAGGGGTTTGGAGGCTTTCCCTTTCCAGACTATCATGAAAGCATCACCAGTTAACCCCAATAACCAATTGATGCACATTAGAATAGAGGGGAGAAACATGAAGGGAAGTTCTGAAATCATGTTTACATAATCTAGATAGAAACAGTGGGAAAACTCTATTAAATAAAGCATTTCCAAATAATGAAGGTATCGACAAGCATAGAAATGGCTAAATAAAGCATTTCCCAATAATGAAAGAAGCGACAAGCATAGGACAAGCTAAATGGCTGAAGAAGCCATGTATATTTCCTTATGCATGTCGATTAGCCGTTGGAGAAAGGAAAGTTCCTCTAAAGATTACAAACCCACCTGAATTGATTTGAGGATTGAGCAAATATTATGACATGGTGACCATGCACCCTTGATGATATCCATACAAAGTTCACCATATTTAAAAACAGCAAAATTTAAGCAAAAGATTGTAAAAATATGTAAATTTAAAAGTTATGCTAACTCGCGTAGATCATGGAATTATCCACAAGTAGTTCATTGTTCACATCAAAGAGTCATAAATGACTTCGACACCGCCATTTACATATGTAAGGTAAGTGGAGATCAACTACAAATTAAACAAGTAAATACATTTCAAATCAAAATTGCAATTAATACTGCAACACTTGCATATTTTCATGGAAGGTCTCACTGGGCAATCTAAAGATATATCACAGTACAATAGGTGGTAGTCTATTCGTGAAAAGATCATAAACTATATGGGTACATTGGAAATAATAAATTTAGGCATATATCAGTTGCTGAAGTGACCGACAGGTCAATTACGTAACGGAGGATGCAAATGGCTCATATCATGACATGTCCCTAACCAAAATATTGTAGGATAGTTTAATTAAAGAAACAAGGTCTGCAACTCTACATATGGGTATCACTCTACATATGGGTATCTTAAGGAGATAGTTTCCGTAGAATTTAGAATGTGTATGAGCTGGAGAAATACAATGCACGGAGACGCCTTATATCAGTGAAAAGGGGCATTTCCCAAAGATATTTTATGTTCCTAGTTCCTACAAACAAAAAGATTGCTGGTTCATAAAAATATTTATGATATTCTTTCTTCTGCTATGACTGCTATGCTGGACTCACATAGATGAAGGAGGTTACAGGAGCAATTCAAATGGCAGGGATAGAACAATTAGCCTGCCATTATCAACCTTGACCTGGTTACACTGCCATCCATGTTCTTATGAACTAAAAGCTTAGCGTCCTCCTGAAGCTATATTATCTATAAGTAAGTACGTGGAGGGCAATCTTACTAATGATGTGCATATAATTCATGCCAAGTACAATTAGAAGGAACATGGTACTTACTAACGCGCACACTGATGCTATGATTAATGCTGCTAAATGACACTGTTAAACTACTATTGCTATAACAACAGGCAACAATGAATATCCTCCAATATTGATAATTCATATGACATTGACACGAATGGAACTTCATGGGAAGGGCCATCACATTACCATAAAAGTGTGTCCTAACAGCGCCATTTCGTGCAGGCATCAATCATACACGCTGTTCAGCTGATGTTGCTATAGCTAGATGTCTGATCGAATTGCAGGGGTGAGCAGGGAAAGAGATTACCATTTCGGTGGAAGATCTCGCAGGTGAAGCGCACGCGGGGCGGCTCCTCCGGGTAGCTGTCAGGGAACGTCAGCCGCAGGCCGAACACCCCACCTGCACCCAGCAAGCAAACCAAGAAGATAGCTCACAGATTTCACGGCGGGAATGATCATTCGCGAGGCGTTGCGATCCATCGCCTTCCCAGGGGGTCTCGTCGGGGCCGAACACGGTGGCGCTCCACACGAAGAGGTCGTCGTCGGACACCGGGCTGGCGCTGCAACCCTGGGTTGATCAAGCATCAAAGAAGACGCAGCGATCAGGAGGTGGTGCTGGGAAATGGATCGAGGAAACGATGCTTCGGGTCGGCCGCGTGCCTCGGAGGGCTCGGTGCGGATGGCCTTGACGTCGTCCATGAGGCGGAGCACAGTCGCTACTCGCTGGCGACGAGGAAGGCGCCGCCATGGAAGGCTAAAAACCCTAGGTTTGCACCGGAAGGAAGCTAGGCGCGCGTGTCAAGGGAGTGGCTAATCCACTGGTTTAAGTGCGGGATTAGGACAGGGCCTCATGGGCCATGTCAGTGACTGCAATGCAGGCCGTAACAACATGGAAAGCGTCTCAGCATGGGCCTATCTTGCCTAGGCCCAAAGGAAATCAGTTGCAACATCGTCTCATCTTATTGGACTATACATCTGAAACCAAAGCTATCGCTTCACTTGGTGAAGTTCACCGGAAAGACGAGTGCGCCCATTAGTGGGCCAACATTATAGCCCAAAACCACACCCAAAGCCTGCACACGCTTGGGCCCATCCAATGTGGGCTGTGTGGCTTACAGTTTCATCATCACAGAAGTATTTTCTACTCTATTAACCCAGTTTCCAAATTTTTTTTTGAGGGTGCGTTTCCACTTTTATTCTGTCAAAACGAGCAGAAATGTTGGGCTGAGTTGAGCTGAGCTGGCCAAGGAATAGAAAGCAGACCGCAATTTCTTCGGTGCAAAGCCCTGTTGTCGGATTCGCTACAGTCTCAATTCAGCTCAGGTGCTTCTTGCATTTTAGTAAAAATCAATGGAGACGCATCGCAGTCGACAGAATCGCGTAGCTTCATAATAATTCTATAAAGCTTCCACATAATTTCCTTCGGATTTAGCCAACATCCGTTACGGTTGTTCGTTCTATTAAAAAAATCTCCGTTCCAAAACTGTAGACAAAAGGATGCCGCTGGAGGGAAATCCTAATCAGTAGTCAGCGATGAGAAGGGTAAGCTCTTATGAAAGCATGCAGCTAATTGCAGAAAGTTCAGACATCTTGAAAGCATCAAACCCAAAGTGAAAGATGATGATTCTTCAGAAGGTACTGCACATCACCAAAATTATCAAAAACAAGCAGAGTCTCGATCAATCCTTTTTTCCCACCATATACACTTCATCGTAGTCCGTCAGTGGCAGAGGGCTTGATATTTTTTTTTCCCTAGCAGACAGCTCAGGAAGTTGAAATTGTTGATCTCCAAGTTTCTGAGAGCATCTCCAGCAATAGCCCCTAAAACAGGGTCCCTATTTTTGATTTGGGGGCTGCCCCTATATTTTAGGGCCTCTGATTTTGTCTTCAACTCCAGCAGTTAGCTCCTAAATCTCAGCCCCTATTTGCTTATGACATGTGGGACCGGCTTGTCAATGACTCTTTGTTTTTCTTTTCAATATCCTTTTATTTTCTTTCTTCTTTTTCCTTTTCTCCTCCTCATCTCTTCACAAGCGAGAGCAGAGGGGCGGCGACAGCGGCGGGCAAGGCGGCAGCGACAGGCGGCAGCGTCAAATCTGGCGAGACGAGGCGAGGCAACGAGCGGCGAAGCGAGGCGATGGCGGCAGTGGCGAACGGCGGCGTTGGATCTGGGCGAGGCGGCGAGTGGCGGAGCGGCGGCGGCGGCGTCGCAAGCAGCTGGAGAAGACGGCGGCGGGGGAGAGGAGAGACGGCGGCGACGCGAGGCGGCAACCAACGAGCGGCGACAGGGCGCCCAGATCTGGCGGCGAGAGCGGCAAGAACGAGGAGGCGGCGGGCAACGCGGGAAGAGGAGGAGGCGGGACGCGACGAGGCGGCGGGCGGCGGCAGCGGCGATAAGCGGAGTGGAAGCGACAGCGGAGGCAGAGCTCTGTGGGAGGAAAACACCCTAACAGAAGCGAGGGCCCCTCAAGACCCCTGGGAATTGGGGTTAGAGGAGGAGATTTAGGGGTCTCCTTATTTTAGGGGCTTGAGTAGGGGCCCTGCTGAAGTGTATTTTTTGACCATAACCCTTATTTTTTGGTTTAGGGGGTTGAATAGGGGCTCTGCTGGAGATGCTCTGAGCCTGCTCAATTGACATGCATCTTCTAACAGAAAAGCCCACGTGGCAAAGACATTTACAAACTATCTATGACCAACTACAAATATCTAATTTAACTACACATTCTCCACAGTATCCGATCTATATGACTGCAAGAACTGACAAAATGTTCCAAGCACCAAGCACATCACATGATCACATTGATCAACAATTCAACATCATGTAGGTCATATTATCATCTTCCTCCTGACAGTAAAGATATAGTTCCGATGCTCGCCATTGATGATTTAGGATATGGCACGATATACGGGTCGAAACCTTTGCTTTGCATTAAAGCTATCATGTTGAAGCTTAATTGTGTTGACGCCAATTCTGGGAGTGGTTCTTCTTCGTCAAGGTAGTCCATGATCTGTTGCATGCTTGGTCTAGCAACAGTAGAAGGGTGACAGCACAACAACCCCAGCTTTTGCACAAGGAATGCCTCATCAGTATTGAATTCACCTTGCAACCCTTGGCAAACAAGTCTTGTTTACCAACTCTTAGTACCCTCATACTAACCCTTGGTACGACCAGACCTTACATAATTTAGATGTTTCATTGTTCTAGTCTTTCTCCTTTCTCCCGCCATCATATTCCGGGTTTTAGACACTCCCACTGTGGATCATCACTCTACTGGATTGCCGGTCTAGCAAGTGCATGATCTAGATCACCCTCGGTGACAGCGCCCTTCCGTCTTCGCCTCGAATTGCAGTTTGTTCTAGGGTCTCCTTGGAGCACACAGCTGGACTCCACACCCACACTACCATGCAATGGCCATGTCTTATGTCGGACCGCATCCAAAACTTGTTCAAGTTCAAGGGACCACTTCTGGTCCCGCTTCTCATGGCTCGAAAGCCAGAGATCCCATACTCTCCTCCTTGCCTCAATCTCAAGCAGGTTCTTGACCTCCATGTCTAGATCCTACTCCAGACAACCAACTCATTTACCGGGTCTCAACCCGTGATTGCACCTTAGCTCAACCAGACGCAACATCCCAATTACAAACCTCTATCCCATACTAACTTAAACATATACCATTTCTTATTATGATATTAATAGATGTAGCAGTGAAATAAGGTTCATCGTTACGGGGCAATTACACCCCGTAACAAATCATTGATTAGACCTAAGCATGTCTAAACAAGTTTTTACCCAAGGACTACGAGTCTAAAATTTATTTAGTAACCGTCCTAGAGTTCCAAATGACATGATAATCAAGACAATCATGATTGGTAATCAGACAATACAATAAATAGGACATGTGTACAACATGATTAAGAAATAACCATAGCTACTCTATTAATTCAACTGATTGAAACATATAATAGTGCATGCAATTTCTTAGTTCAATCAAAATAACTTATGTAAAATTGGGTAAGATATGAACTAAGGTTGTTAACTCGCCTTGTCCTAGGGCATGGTACACTTCCTCAGCATCTTCAAACTTTCGTTCCGGATCCTCATCGTCTAATCGAAAAAATTAAGACAAGACATAAACATATGCACAAGAGATGATGCATGGATGCACGATTTAATTACGATTATCTACGCTTAGCACATCATCTCTTAATTAAGGTAGCGAGGTTCCTACGTGTCATCGTATGCCATGCATGAAAATGTCTTAAATACCCTTAAGTAAAGATCCCCATGCTGGAAAATAAATTTTGAACTTATTAAAAGTGTTATAAACATTATTTCTATTTAGATCTAATGGGCTTTCTTTAATTTTGCTAAATACTTCAAGGTTAAATCTAGGCCAAATATTTTTCTTAAGTTGATCCTAAGTTGGGATAGTTTATGTGAAAATTTGGGAACTTTCAAAGTTCTCTAGATATTTTTAATTAAGCTAAAAGGATTTCTAGCAATAAATTACTAAGGAAAAAAAAAGGCTTAAATAGCTTCTATTGCTTTTCCAAAGCACAAGATCTAATTTATTCTGAACTATACTATTTTTCATAAGTCCGTTTCTACATCTAGTATTTTCTAAAAATTTTCTACAATTTTTAGGTAACTAAAAATATTTTTAATAAATCACTTTCTATTTCTAAATTTACTAAAAATCAGAAATCTTCTGAAAATCCAATAAACAGTAATAGGCTCAGCCTATTACTATTCATACTCGGCCCAATACAAACGTGCACAGCCTGCGTTTGGCTGGCCCACGGCCGCTGTGACTGGTGGGCTATGAGGACCTACTGGTTGGTGATTGCCAAGCAATGGACAGGTGGGCCTCGGGGCCCACTGGTCAGTGTTGCTAACACTTCGCGATGGGGTTACGCCACTAGCTCTGGAAGATGTATTCCGAAGGAATACGCTTCCACTAAACCGATATGTGGGCCCAAGGTCCACACACTACAGGAAAACGATTTGTTTTCGGCGGTCACACATATTTTCATCGGCCAAAAACAAACCGACGTAATTACAAACATTATTTCGTCGGCCCCCCACAAAACCGATGAAAATCGGTATAACTTCGTCGGCCCAGCTGACGTTAACACGTCCGCGCCCTATTTTCGTCGGCTGAGCCGACGTAAACATCTCCACGCACTATTTTCGTCGGCTGGGCCGACGACAATAGTTGCGCCAATGCCCCGCGCAAAATTTTGAATTTTCGGGGAACTATTATCGTCGGTCTAGCCGACGAAAATAATTCCAAAAAATAATTAAAAAAAGACTCGTGTTGGGCTCGGAATGTAGTTTTGTCGACCCGGCCGACGGTAATAATAGAAAAAATAACAGCCACCGCGTAAAAACCCACGTCATACAGCCAACGGAAATAAATGCCACATCACCGGACGCCCGTATTTTCGTCGACCGGGCCGACATTAATATTATTTTCATCGGCCCGGGTGACGTAAATAAATGCCACGTCACTGGTCGGCAGTATTTTCGTCGGCCGAGCCGACATTAATAAGTGGAGTAAATAAGTCCCCTGTTGCGCTACGGATGACTCTGCCCATGCACTAGTCGATCCTTGCCCCCTGCCCATGCCGCCGCCACCGCCTCTGTCCGCCGCCATCCCAAGCCGTCCGCGCGCCGCCGCCGCACGCCTTTGCGCGCGCCGCCGCCGTCCATGTTCGCCGCCGCCCCACGCCGCCACGCCCGCGCCGTCCCCAAGTTGCTCTCGACCGCCGCCGCTTGCCCGTCGCCGCCGTCCCCCTTCGTCGGCGCCGCCACCACCTCGTCCGCCGCCTCACTCCCTGATCAGCCATGCCCCTAGCCCGTAGCGCCGCCTCCGCCCTGCCTTGCCCCCGGCCCTGCCGTCGTTTACTTTCTCCTACGTGAGTTTAATTTTTATTATCAATTAGTGATTTTATTTTTTGTAGATAACATAAAAATTATGTTACATTCATGTATGGTAAATTATTATGGTACATTTATGTAAATTTGTATGGTACAGTCATGTAAATTATGAATTGGTGAATTTAACGAATTGGTTGATGAATATGTATGTTAATTATTATGATATTTTTCTTGGTAGATAACATAATGTTACGTAGGTATTATGAATTATGCAATTTGCTTAGTTTCTAAATTTGAGAATGTAATGAATTATATATGTGTAAATATTTGCAGCATTGTATGTTAATATTTGTAACATCCTCATTTTTCAAAAATAAAAATCATGCATACATGCATTGCATTGAATTTATAAATTTTTGAAATTCAAAACCTTTCTAAAATGAGTATGTTCCTTGGAAAAATATTTTGAAATGATTTAAACAAAGTTAGATAATAAAAGTATATTTATATGGTTTTGGCTATGTGATGTTTTTAATTAAATATTTATAGCATAAATGTATATGTTAACATTATATTCAAACCAAAATCTGATTTTATATTTATACCTTCTCTCTTACGTGTGGGTCCCACATGTAAACCTCTCTTCCTCTCTTTCACGTTGAATTTAGATGACAAGTTGGAAACCCCCCCTAATTCCTCTCCTTCCATCTTTATCAATAGAAATCCCTCCCTAATTATAGTAGATTCCAAACCCCCTTTGATTCCTATCCTAATTCCCCTAGAATTCGTCAAAATCCCCTACTTAAACCCCCTACGTCGTTCTTCATCTTCCACCGACGCCCAGGAATCCATCTCTTCCAACCCTTGCTGCCCCTCCTCGATCTCCGATTTCCGGTGAGTTTCGGCTTTCGATCTTTGAAGAGGAATTGCTCCTGGTTGCCCCCTGATTCCGTTTTCACCTTCGTCGATCCGTCGCCGCCCGGACTCCGTTTTCTGCCGAGCCGCGCCGCCCGCTCTGCCGTCGATCCACCTCGCCGACCGTCGCCGTGGTGAGCCCCTAAGCACCCTCGTCCCGAAGAACCTCGCCGACCCCATCGCCGCCCCATCTTCCCGCCGGCGAGCCCGCCGCCGTGCTCTTCCGTCGCTTCCATCGCCGCGACGCCGACGGCCGCCGCCTCGGGCCTTTCGGTCGAGCCGCCGCCACACTTTAGCTCGCCATGCGCCGTAAAGCTCACCCGCGCGCCCTCGCCGTCGCGCCGCATCGCCGCCAGGCCAGGCGCCTCCACCGCGCCGCCGTTCGCTTGATGCCGCGCCGCTAAAGTCCGGCCAAGACCACCTCGACCCTCTCGCTCTTTCAGCTCCGCTGCCGCTCTCCTCCACGGAAAGCTGCCATCAGTAGCCCGCCTCCTGCCTCTCTCTCACCGACAGGCGGGCCCCATCGGTCAGCGCCCGGCTTGCCCCTCAAGCCGCGCGTGAGCCGAGTGGGTTGCCCACTTGCGCCACCCCAATACCCTTCCCTTTTATTTCCTTTATTTGCAGATTATGCCTAATGTTGTAAATTGCATATAAATTTGTAGAGAATTCAGAAAATCATGAAATAAATTTTATTAGATTCATAAAATTCTATATTATTTTTATGTACTGTTTATTTACATGTTTCTATTAAATTTAATTTTTGATAATTATATTAGTTCTTGCATGTGTAGGAATTTTATAAATTAATTTAGAGGTCCAAAAATATCCAAAAATATTTTATAAAGTTAGATATATTATAATATGATTTCTGTACTATTTGGTAAAATTTTGAAATTTATTTATTATTAACTCTCTTTTGTACCTTTAATAATAAGCTATAAAAATCATAACTAATTATAGGGAACTCTAAAAATAATGAAACCAATTTCAGAAGTTTTATAAAATTATTTTATACTGTTATGTACTGTTTGCATCATCCTCATGTCATGACATGCACGCCTCATACTTTATTGCATGTGGTTCTTATTTGCGTTTCTTTTAAACGTTTGACCCGAGCACCGAGTTCGTTTCTGACGCAGCGGAGGATCCTCCCCACTACGTCGATCAAGGCAAGTGCTGAAACCTCTGAACCCATGTTTTCAAACAAGTTTTGTAGAATTTGAACAGTAGCATGTATGTTTAACGTAAAATAATAAATAACTATAATGCCTAGCTAAATCCCATTGATAATTAATTCTTAATAAAACACCCTTGCTACCTTAGGATTATTAATTTTGATCAATTACTGCCATGTCCTTGATTAGGTTTTGCATCTGCTTAGTAATGCTCATAGTAAACCACCTGATTAATTGCTTGTTAACCTTAATCACCATTTTACTTTGTGATCTTTAAGAAGGACAATTGGTGTTGTCTTTTGGTTGTATTTGGGCTAGTTGATAGTGGGTGCTATCGGAAAAATGTTGTGCAAAACCTGATTGAGGTGGATGGTTGCAAGGATGGTGCTGCGTGCACGAGATTCGGGTCCAGTGCGGGACCCACCCTGATCCCTAAGGACCGATTCCTTGAGGTAGACGAGCTAAGTACAACAGTGCGACCATTGAGTGCTTGTGTGGACAAGCCCTGGTTGAGTACCCTTCGGACTCCTAGTTTTGACATTCCAGACGGTGGAGTAGGCAATTGGTGTTGTTCTGCAGGCTCAAGAGGAGGATTCAGCCAACTAGAGTAACTAGCGCTGCGGTGGAATCCTTAGAGGGAGTGCTAGGCTAGGGGAATGTCGGTTAAAGACCTTGTGGTGTTCTTTTTCTTTTGGGTGATTCCTAGGGAAGATCACCTCTCGTGGGCAAAGCGTGCAACATCTGCAGAGTGTAAAACTATCATGATAGCCGTGTTCACGGTCAAGGACGGACGACGGGGAGCTGCCTCATTGGTACTTCTTATCTTTGTTTTCTAAATGGTGTTTTAAAGGAAAACCACGATCGGTGTCGTGTGTTTTGATTTTTCTCCTCATAGTAGGTGCTATGAGCGATGAGGGTAATTGCACGGTGGGTGCCGTGAGTAGCCCGGATTGGGCAAAACCGGCCGAGGCCGGAGTTTTAAAGAAATACATCAAAGATTTATTTTTCTCAACTCATTTCAAATCATTTTTATAAAACCTTAGGAAAGACTTGCAAAACTGGCTTTATGCAAAAGAACCTTTACCCCTCCTTGTTAAGCCCTAGTTGCATTTAGTCAGCCTTGCTTGTTGAGTATAAAGAATACTCACCATCGCCTTTTATGCGGGGCTGCTCATCCCAACGAGCAGGTTGCGACACCGAGGAGGAAGTATACCAGGACGGGGACTTCGCTGAAGGAGTTCAAGACGAGGACTACTCCGACGTCTAGGAGCGCATCCGTCAGACTTGCCTGTGGAGTTGCGTTGGGTTTTCCATTTAAGTTGAACTATATTATTTGAACTTCCGCTGCTAGGCCATGAAGCCTAAACTTTGTAATAACTATGTGACTCTGATGTAATAAAGTACTTTTCGTTGAATGGTGATGATCCAAACTGTATATCTGTGTGTACTAGCTACTTGATCCAGGGACTAGTACAGGTAAGACACCGCAGGGATTCGACTCCGATTTTCGGGTCCCGACAATATTCTTGTTATTGGTGAAGCTTAATATAATTATTGTTTATTTTATTTATGTTCTATCACTTCATTATTTGGACAAAGGGTTAATTTTACTTTTCATAACATTAACATTTAATCATTTCATACACACAAGTGATATGTATCGAATTTAATTATTTTATACACACATGTCACCCAACCTATATGTGACATCCTAATAAAATTATAATGTCACATATTAGAAATAAAGAAAACAAGAAGATAAAAACATAAAATGATAATAGACAAAGGCCCTAACCAGGCTTGGATAGCTTAATTAGGCCCAAACTAGGCCCAAAACCCTCCCACCAAACCCTAAGCCCATTAGGATCCTTAATATTCCATATATGACCTAATTCTAGTCCAAATCAAGTTCCACCCCAATTAGGAAACCTCCATCACGTCCCAACCCCCTCCACCACTATATAAACCCTCCTAGAGGTCCCCCGGTCGGCCATCACACCAAGCCCCCACGAGACCCTAGCCGTACCTCGGTTTCCGTGCCAAAACCGAAGCAAATCGAGGTAATTCTCAAATTCCAGTGCCGAAACCCTAGATCTAAAGCCAACACGTTGTAAGTCTCGTCGAGACGATCGATTTGACTATGGAAGCCCTATTTTGGTGGAGGATTGATCAAGATATGAAGCGCCGAAGATCGCTGGATTTTGGGAGCCCCGGCGAGCCGCCGGCGACCTGCCACGCCGCCGCCCCAGAGTCCGTGCGGCACTCACTCCCGTGCCGCTGTCCCCCCGCCGCCAGCGCCTCCGCTTCTACCCGCTCTGCGCGTGTCCTCGCTCCCGCCACGTCGCGCTCCTCGCTTCAGCCGCCACGCGCCAGACGCTTATCTCGCCGCCACGCCGCGACGCTTATCCCTGTCGCCGCTTTGCCCGCGCCAGCGTAGCAGCCAGCGCCAGCGCCGCCCGGCCATCCGGTCGGTCGCGCCCGCCCGCCCTCCCGACACCACGCGTGACGCGCGCATGACCGCCGCCGACTCGCCAATCACGGCCGCCACGCATTCTCGCCGCACGCGCGCGCCCAATCACACGCCCAGCGTGTCGCGTGACTTCGCGCCCGCCGGCCCGCGTGAGCCGCCGCAGCCGCGCCGGATTAACCGGGATTTTCTCGGTTTTCGTCTGGTTAACTCGGTTTAATCTTTTCAGCCTTTTCTATTTATCTCAAAACTTTCTCGAATTGTTTAGAGAGTTCCCAAACTCCGATTTTGATGATTCCAGAGCCCAAAAATCACAAATAATCCCAAGAATTTTATATATTTTTCTAATACTATTTTCTCTGTGTTTGTTATTTATTTCTGTTTTATTTCTTTTTCGCATAGAACCGACGTGCACCTGCTGTCCGGGAGTCGTTTGGGAGCCGTTCGATGGAGGAGATCCAGATCCAAACTTCTTCGAAGGCAAGCTAGATTGATATTGAATTCCTAGTTTGCTAAATTTTATTTATTTCATGTTTATTTAAATTGCATGCTTAAATTATCATCGTATGTGTTATCTTGATCCTGTTTCGTATTAGTCCTTTAGTAATATGACATAGCCTCTCATTGTTAGCCCGATTGGTACTGTTTTTCTAGCCTATCCTTGTGTAGATGCTTAGCCTTGCTTCTGGGATTGGTAGTTGATAGGTTTCACTTATTATTAAACTTTTATCCGTGAAGTTTTGGCTTCGCGGTGCTGTTTTTGATAAACCTAATCAACTAAAATCAACGTGGAGTGTGTTGATTTGAGGAGACCCAGAAGAGGTGGATTTTGGGCTTGTGGTTGTGTTGTGCAGGTCTCCTCTGTCATATAAGGACCGTATATTTGTGACTACCAAACCGAACCTGAACCGTACAGCCACTTGTGCCTTCTGGCCCTAATTTATTAGCTGTGGAAACCTAGCTTCCGCTGTACTCGTAGTGGACGGACGTGATTCTTGATAAACCGGTTCCGAATGGCTTAAATGGGGGCTAACCTCTTGTGGTGCGCTATCAGGTCCAGCCGAAGGAGATGCGCATGACTGTCGGCCTGGTCGAAGTGTACCGTATGGGGCTCGAAACCAAAAGAAAGGGTACATTATGGGGCAGGTGAAAGCAGTGAACGGTTTTGTACTGTTTCTCCTTCGGGATGAGACAGGGCTTGTGGGGAACGTGTACACACTCTGCAGAATTAAAACTATCATGGTAGCCGTGCCCGTGGTTATGGGCGAGGGAAAGGAGTTTTCACAGGGTAGTCCAATGCGTTTTTAATTAATTAACTTGATGGTAGTGTAGGCAAGGATTGCCTCTCTTTTGAGCTGGTTAGCCATTTCTATGGCTATGCTCGTCGTGTGCCGAGCCGGTTAGCCGTTCTTTGGCTACGCTTGTGTGTTATCATGTGGTCCATGAACCAAGATTAATTAAACAAGTAGATAGGTGATGTTTTAGCAAAATTACCAAACCCGTCCTTTGACCTTGCATTCATTTATTAAGGACTGCTTACTGGGTAGCCGTGTACTCATTATTTGGACCACGGATTATTCTGTTCAGGAGAAGATTTCAACGCCGGTGCCAGTTGTGACCAGGAGGGTCAAGGTGAATAGCTACGCGTTCCGGGTCAACCTCGGGATATCATCGCTTTTGAAGTCTTCCGCTGTGTTTCTTTATGTTATTGAACTAAGTCCTGTGCAAGACTATGTAAACGTCTATGTCGACCGGATGATATTTATGTTATATGAACTGTTAATTTCTAGTTAAATTCAATGCCTGCGATGATATTCCAAATGTCCTTGAGTGCAATACTAGCTAGGATCTTCTGGGACTAGTATTCGGTCACTCAAGCCGGTAGAAATACCGGGGTGCACGACACTATATGTCACCCGTTCAGGAGCGACACGGTTCACATTAAGTTGTGAGCTTTGTCGTTCTGGAATTGTCCACGATTTTGGACAGCCTAGGAATGGATGGTTAAGCTCGGTTTTTATGACATGTCGTATAATTCGAACGGGAATTTCGGCAGCATAACCGAGTTGTTCTCCGATGCACATCAACCAGTCGTGCATTCGGGGAACAACGAGGTTATGCTGCCGACGACGTCATATTTTCGTCTAGATATTTTTGTCGGCGTAGTTTCGTCGGTAGGCCGACGAAAGTAGTCATTTTCGACGGTTTTTGGCTTATTTTCATTGGTTTTTGGCTGATGAAAATAAATCGCATTCCTGTAGTGACATGTCAGTGACTCAAGAACAGTACACGGCAGGATTTAAAAATACTCTAAGGGTCCCACGTGTCAGTGACTCCGTCTCATTGCCAATGTTAGGGTGATGTCAGCGAGGCAACGATTCTCCCAGGGCTTCGGTCGAACTCTGGGGAACTCTTAGCGGGGGACTGGCGGTGCTACGGCTCACCATCCTACTAGTTCATGGTCGAAATGCGTTCAGCTAGAGATGACCTAGGACGCGCTGGCCGGAGCATTGCCGACGGCGAGCTAGAACGGCGGCGCCATGGGCATGGGAGGCGAAAAGCTACAGGATTAAGATTCTACAGCGAAGGATGAAGGCGGTGGTCAGTTTGCCAGGAAGGGGAGCGTCTAGGGACTTCTAGGAAGATACCTGAGGTGGTGCCAAGCTCGAGAAAGGACGGAGGCGAGCTGTCACCGTGGTCGAGATGACGGCCAAAGCATGGGTCACGTCGCCTAGGAGCTCCAGCGTTCCCTGGCCAAAATTGAGGCAGTGACGTGAGGAGCAACTCCTAGGAAAGCTAGGAACGCGAGGAATTGGTTGACGACTCACCGAGGTGCGAGTGAGGGAAAAGGGGGTGCTTGGGAGCTCGGCAGCGAGAATGGCGAGGGGAGGAAAAATTGGGCTGAGTTGCGGCTTAAATAGGTGAAGGAGGGTCACGGGGGAGGGAGAGGTTTGTTCTCACAGCGAGGGGCTTGTGGGGAACAGCGACGGGACGGTGCGGCGCGGGAATGATTGCAAGGGCTGCGATGCCGCTGCAGCCGCGATGGAGCACGAGGCGCAAGATGGCCTGAGCGGTGACGAGACAGTACAGTAGCTAGGTGCGGCTCTGGTTCGCGCGGCGCGGAGCTGTAGCGGAGGAGAGGGCGACGAGGTGGCATGGCTTGGAATGAGCAGCGCGAAGAGCCTGCTGTGCAGCGCGTGCAGGGCGCGTCTGACACGCGTGCGGGCACAACAGAGGAGAGAGAGAGAGAAGACTAGCGGGCTGGGCCCGGTTGGGTTGAGCCGAAATGGGCTCGAGGGGCTGTGCTTGGTGGGTCAAGCCCACAATTTGAATTTTGGAAGAATTTTAGTGAGATAATTTGAATTGAATTCAAATTTGAGAATTTTTCGGATGGTGAAAAGTAATTTACATTTGAATTTGGATTACATTTTGAAAGTTTTGAAAATTAGCCCCAAAAATGGGCTGTTACATGGCTGAGGCCATGGAGGGGGACATGTAGAAGAAAGGTAAAGATCTTCATGACTGGCGCAGCACTACAACTCGTTTACCATCCAGCAAGAATGGAGGAAATATTCCAAGACGCATGCATGGCTAGCATAAAAATTCCTCCTTTGAGCCGGTCTCCCACAGTTGTCTGAATTTCCAAACGCGTCGTGTCGTTGTCTGAACGTTTCCACGTTGCAGCCAGTCTCTGGCCTGAATTTCCATACGCATCAGCCAAATTTTTACAAGACATCAGCAAAGATGTTGCTAGAAGAGAAAATTGCGCCATCTGTTTTCCCCCTCAGTCCAAACTCCAAAGTCGCTATACATCGACTAAAAAAATTGAAGTCGCCGGTCAAATTATCCTATCATATTTGATAAGTACAAAGATTTTTCATCCATTCACGACATCTTCATGGTACGATATTAGGCATCTTTGAAGAAGGACGATGATCGTACAAACACAATCAAGATGTGTCAATCTATAGAATTAGTGTTTATGAGCTTCTTCAATAATCATTTAGTGGATTTTTGGGAGGATGTCTGGTGGAAAGGTCGATCTTTGAAAACCCAATTTCCGTCTGTTTTTGAAATTTGTAATGACCATTCTATTTCAGTTAGGGAGGCCCATAGTATGGGTTGGCGACTTTCCTTTAGAAGATGGTTGAGTGAAGAAGATATTGGTAATTGGAACGTCTTGATCAGAAGTTTACAGGGGATTCAGTTGTCCAATGATGGTGACATTGTGAAATGGAATTTAACTAAATCTGGTATTTTCTCAGTAAAGTCGATTTATTCTGCTTTAAACAGTAACTCTTGGAGGGTTTTTCCTGGATTTTGGAAATCTAAAATTCCTCTCAAAGTCAAGATTTTCATGTGGTTTGCTTTTCAAAATGCTATTTTAACTAAAGATGTGCTCAGGAAAAAATTTTGGGTGGGAAATCCTGTGTGTCAGTTTTGTGGCAATGTGGAGACGAATAATCATTTGTTCTTTGACGGTAGCACGGCTAAATCTATCTGGGGGTGCTTGGCCTTGGCTTTGGGAGCTGATTGTATTCCTAGTTCTTTTGTGGCTTTCTTCATTTGGGTTAAAAGGTGGTGGCGTAATGGTTCTGTGCTTTACTTTACCTGTCTTGCTGCTGTTTGCTGGGTAATCTGGAGATTTAGGAATGAGAGCTGCTTTCAGAATAAGAGGATCCGATCCCCTGCTGATATTTTATGTGTTATTTGTGCTACTTTACATTTCTGGACAGGGCTATATTCTGGTGATTGGCAGTTGGTGTTACAGGCTGGAGCGACGAAACTGGAAGGCTTGGTGGTTAACTTGGACAACTTCTGCAGGCGCAATTCCAGGCTGCGGATCTCTGATGGAACTGGTGGAGACATCGAGTTTTAGTTCCTGCTGGTGAAATGCTGATCAGTCTGGGTGTTGTAGATGTCTATTTTGGTGCTAGGTTCCCGTTGGTGGTTTGTTCGGGCAGTTATAGTCTGTGTTTCTGTGCCTTGGTAGGTGTTGGAACTGGTGGTCAGTTGGCTCTGGTTGATGTGCTTTTGTGGTCGTGTTTGACGAACCTGAAATACGCTGTTTTGCTGTATGTTTTCGTTGTCTATGCAATGGAAACGTGGGTGTTCCCCTTGTCGAAAAATAAAAAGACTGTGTACTGCTTGATGTTATTATTATTTTTTGAAATAAGTTTAGCAGTTGTAATCTTATTATTATTAGACTCTCGGCTGAGCGTAGATCGAGGCCCAAAAATAATTCCGTTGTCTAAAAAAATATTTGTGTTAGGCTCAGAAGTCAGAAATCTACTATGATCATTGATTAGTCACTACTAGAGAACTGGCCTTTAATACCGGCTCATCAGTCCCAGTTAGGCATGAACCGCGACTGACATTCACAACAGTTCCGGTTGAACGTAAGTTGGGCCATGGGTCGGGATCAGCCCGGTTGGAGACACCAACCGGGACTGATGCAACACCATCGATCCCGGTTTGTGTTATGAACCGGGACTGATGGTGCCTGCAACGGCCTACGGGCTGAAAGGGGAGCACAATACCGGTCTATGTGCCCAACCGAGATTAGTATGCCATATTTGAACTTCTGTTGCAGGCGGGAAGGCGGACACAATACCGGTCTGTGTGCCCAACCGGGATTAGTATATCATATCTGAACTCTTGTTGCAGGCGAGAAGGCGGGCACAATACCGATCTGTGTGTCCAACCAGGATTAGTATGCCATATTTGTTCTGCCTTCTTTCTCTCGTAGTCCCCACTCTGCCCGACCAAGAACAGTAGCGCCGGCTAGGGCTGTGCAAAAAAAAAACCGAACCGAAAAAACCGTACCAAAAATACCGAACCGAATCGGTCAACTCGGTTTTGACCGGTTTTCGGTTTCGGTTCGGTTTTTAGAAAAAGCCCAATCTGGTAATTTGGTTTTTCGGTAAAAACCGAAAAAAAACGGAAATAACCGAAATACCGAAACCTACCCACTCTAGGCTTACTCGGCAGCCGGCCCAGGCCGGCCGCAGCCCACTACGCTCCGAAGCTAGGTGCATGGGCGGCTGGGTGCATGGGCATGGGTCAGATGGCAAGATCAAGCAGCGAGCAAAGAAGATCAGCAAAGATCGCAATGCCGCAATGGCATGGGCGCATGACGCTGTGGCAGCCGGAGCAGCAGTAGACTAGCGGCATTGCATATTTGCATGGGTCATGGGTGGATCAGTGGATGGTGCCATGGTGGATTAGATCAACCGATCAACCGGTGCACGTTTATAAATTTTATTTCACGACAACTTTGGTACAAACGGTATTTACCGATACCATACCGAAACCGAGCGGTATTTACCGATCCCGAACCGTATTCTTTTTTATACCGTATAACCGTATTTACCGAACCGAAAAAACCGAACAAACCGAACGCACAACCCTAGCACCGGCGGCCAAGAGCTTCAAGAAAGGGGAGGTGCTGCCAAAATTTCAAAATTTTAGTCATTTTACTCTAAGCCAAGTTAATCAAGGTTAGTACATTATTCCTCAATATATTGGATGTTCAATGGAGCTTCTTCTTTGCTTGAAAAATGAAGAAATTTTGATCTTTTACCATGATCATTGAAAGATTATGAATTTAAAGATCTAACTCAATTTTTTGTGGGATTTTTATGGGATTATGATATATCTCGCATTGAAGGTGTAATGTAGGTTTTTGTTCCATCGATGGATGAAGAATTTTGTCTCTAGACTTCGATATACATCAATTCATAGATCAATTCTTTTATGTAGGTTGCAATAACTTGTCAAGTATGAATACCGGAGCAAATAATCATTTTATAGAAAAAATTGTATGGAAATATAGTTCTTTACAAAATATGTAATGAAATAAATTTATTTTAAGTTTATAGTTGGCTTTAAAATAAGAATTGCTATGAAAAATATTTGATACAATTTGTCCTAGGTAGGAATAAATTTCGCCACATAAAATTTTAAATAGTTTTTCAATACTGGTCATTTTATAGAAAAATATGTTCAATGGAGCTTCTTCTTTGCTTGAAAAATAAAGAAAATTTGATCTTTTGCCATGATCATTGAAAGATTATGAATGTAAAGATCTAGCTTAATCTTTTGTGGGATTATGATGTATCTCGTATTGAAGGTGTAATCTAGGTTTTTTTTCCATCGATGGATGAAGAATTTTGAATCTAGACTTCGATACATCGATTCATAGATTCATAGATTAATTCTTTTATATAGGTTGCAATACTGGAGCAAATAATCATTTTATAGAAAAAATTCTATGAAAATATAGTTCTTTACAAAATATATAATGAAATAAATTTATTTTAAGTTTATAGTTGGCTTTGAAATAAGAATTGCTATGAAAAATATGTGATGCAATTTGCCCTCGGTAGGAATAAATTTAGCCACATAAAATTTTAAATAGTTTTTCAATAAATTTAATTTTCTGGAATTTGCAAAATGTTCAATAATTAATTTTTGGAGAATAAGCTAACAATAATCTAGATGTAACATAACGTAGATGGACCGGTGATGGATGTACATGGACCGACGGTCCCTGTAGTTCTTGCAGGGTTTGCAAATTTTTCTTCATGCGGCCGATGCATACACGACGTCAGACTACATATGTTGTTCATGCATAGACTGTAACAATGAGAAGGAGTGGCCAAACACCAGTCACCTTCACTTACATTTGCTGTCAAGAGGTTTCATACCAAACTATACCTCTTGGACCAAGCACGGTGAAGAAGAGATTATACGGGAAGATAGTGAAGAAGAAGAAAATGTGGACAACAATATCCCGGATGATGGCTAACACGGTGCTTTCGAAGATACAATGGGTGATTTTGGCGATGATGACCTAGAGCAGATGCTGCTTGATGGAGAGGGAGAATACACCGATGAAAGGCATTATGAAAAGTTCCAGTGCTTGTGGAAGGACCATGGGACACTGTTGTACCCAAACTGCCGACAGGGCCAAAAAAGTTGCGTACCACACTAGAACTGATGCAATGGAAGGTGACCAATGGTTTGATAAAGGATTCAATGAGTTGTTATACTTGATAAAGAAATTGCTTCCAGAGGGTAATACATTGCCTGAAACTATGTACGACGCCAAGCAAGTTATCTGTCCATTGGGGTTGGAGGTACAGAAGATACATGTATGTCGTAACGATTGTATCCATTATCGCAATAAGTACGAGAACTTGGAAGCTTGTCCGGTGTGCAAAACTTCTCGGTTTAAAACCAGGCGTGATGACACAGGTGAGGTAGAGGGACAGCGTAAGAAAAAGAGACCCCCACTAAGGTGGTGTGGTATTTCCCTATAATCCCCGGTTGAAGTGTTTATTTGCGAGCAAAGTGCATGCCTAGATGATGTGCTGGCATAAAGAAGATCGTAGGGACGAAGGAAGGCTAAGGCAGCCTGCTGACGGCTCGTAATGGAGGAAAGTAGATAGAAAATACCCGGACTTTACTGAGGATCCGAGGAACATAAGGTTTGGGTTGACTACTGATGGGATGAACTCGTTCAGCGAGATGAGCAGCAGTCGCACTTGGCCCGTGACTCTATGTATCTACAACCTTCCTCCTTGGCTGTGTCAGAAGCGGAAATACATTATGATGCCGTTGCTTATCTAAGGCCCGAAGCAACCTGGAAACGACATCGACGTGTATCTCAAACCGTTGGTTGATGATCTGCTAACGCTTTGGAACGATGGTGTACGTGTATGGGATGAGTACAAAATAGATTATTTCACCCTCCGTGCATTGCTACTCGTAACCATCAACGACTGGCCTGCACTTGGTAACCTGTCGGGCCTCTCTATCAAGGATATAAAGCTTGCATCGAGTGCTTAGTGGATACGGACAGCAAGTACCTAACAAACCCTCGAAAGGTTTTGTACATGGGCCACCGTAGGTTTCTCAATCCGAAGCACCCGTTACAGAGCAACCGTGTTAATTTTGATGGGACAAAAGAGAAATGTAAGAAGCCCAAGCATCATAGTGGGACAGATGTATTTTTTATGGTAAAGGATCTGGAAGTAGTTTTTGGAAAGGGTCCTGGTAGTAAACCTGTCCGCCACTCCCGAATGAAGATGCTAAGAAGAAGCCAATTTGAAAGAAAAGTCAATATTTTGGGACTTACTTTACTGGAAAGACTTAGAGATGCGTCACTCATTGGACTTCATGCATATCACGAAGAATGTCTGCATGAGATTACTAGGCTTCCTGGATATGTACAGCAAATCGAAAGATACACTTCAAGCAAAAAAGCACCTACAACTATTAGGACTCAGGAAAGTCCTACATCCGTATCAGATAGAAAAAGGGCATTACCTCCATCCCGCCAGCTACACTCTAAGTAAGAAAGAGAAAAAAACATAATTAAGTTGTTGAATGGTGTGAAGGTCCCTTCAGGGTACTCCTCGAACACAAGAAAAATGATAAACATAAAAGAGAATAAAATCGTAAATCTGAAATCCCATGATTGTTATGTGTTGATGATACAATTGCCCCCAGTGACGGTGAAAGACATTTTGCCAGACATGGTACGAGGGACAATCATAAAGGTGTGTTCGTTCTTCAATGCGATATCACAGAAGGTCATAGATCCGAATAAGTTATCTAATCTGCAAGATGACACTGTCTCTGGTTTGGTTAACCTTGAGATGATCTTTCCTCCATTCTTCTTTGATATGATGGTCCATCTCATGGTTCACATGGTCAAACAGATACAAATTCTCGGACCCGTGTTCTTACACAGTATGTTCCTTTCGAGAGGTACATGGGTGTCCTGAAGAAGCATGTTCGTAACCGGTCACGTCCAGAAGGCTGCATTGCCTAGGGTGTTGGTACATTAGAGGTTATTGAGTTTTGCGTCGACTACATTAATGATCTGAATTCGATTGGCGTCCCTGTATCATGCTACGAGAGGAGGCTACGGGGAAAAAGTACTCTAGGGAGAAAAGAATCCTCTCGCCAACGTCGTAGTTACCATAGAGCCTAGCATCCACCATCTCTGCCAATGATCCTTGAAAATTGACGTGAAAGCCGCAGGCTTGAAGGCCAGGCTATTCTCTATTTATAGCTGAAGATTTACTGATAGATTACATCGATACATGATCATGTATTTGTAGCAAACTCTATCTAATCCTTGCCGACTAAGAAATAGGAGCTGTGCCGGATTGGCTACAGCATATACAACTCAACTGAATCCTCTTAACAGCAGAATTCTTGTTAGCTTCGGCTATATATAGAAAATGCCACACCGACACAAGATCTAAGTCATATATATGAACTTTCACTACTAGAAAAACTGCCTTTAGTCCCCGTTAGGAACGGGCTTTAGTCCCAGTTCCCGAACCGGGACAGGCCATTTGGGACTAAAGGTCACATACCTTTAGCCCCGGTTCCCCTAACCGGTACTAAAGCGTAGTAAATACCTAAAAAAGAAGGCAAACCCAAGACTCGAACCTAGGACCTCACTACTACAGAAATGACCTTTCATACCGGCACATCAGTACCGGTTATACATGAACCGGGACTGTCAGTCACATCAGTCCCGGTTCAACGGTCTACTGGTCCGAGGGGAACATCAGTACGGGCTGAAGAAACCACTCGGTACTAATGTTCTAACATCCATGCCGGTTGGTGTAGCAACAGGTACTAAGAGGTCTAGCTGGCCCGGGGCCTGCTTAGTACCGGTTGCTTACACCAACCTGTACTGATGCTCTAAACATCAGTACAGGTTGGTGTAACCAACCGGTACTAAGTTCCCGGGGTCTGCTTAGTACCGGTCGGAGGAATCAACCGGGACTGAACAGCAGCTTATCACTACCAGTTGGTGCTTCTAACCGGTACTGAGTGGGGCTTCGGCGAGGCACGGGCTAAAGCCACGTGTGGCCTCCAACCGGTACTGATACTATATCAGCACCGGGTGAGGGAACCGGGACTGGTACCATGGGGCATTAGTCCCGGATGGCCTGTACCGGTTCAAAAACCGGTACTGATGGCCGTTGTGAACCGGGACTGATGGCCAGATCTGTGTAGTGCCTCATGCCACCATGTGACTCCCCATCGACTCTTCTAACCAACCCGTCCACCCACACGTATTTAATGAACTAGGATATGCACTCCTTTTGAAGTATGCTGGAATGAGCCTTTAGTCCCGGTTCGTGTTACTAACCGGGACTAAAGGCCTACCTTTAGTACTGGTTCGTAACACGAACCGGGACTAATATGTGCCTGTGCCAGCTAGCATGTACCCGCTTGCCAAAACCATCTTTAGTACCGGTTCGTGTTACGAACCGATACTAATGTGAGCTACGAACTGGTACTAATTGTGCTTTTAGCCCTGTAGCCACGAACGGGACTATTGCTACATCAGTCTCGGTTTGTGGCCAATCGGGATTGATGTGCCGATATGGAAGGCCATTTCTCTAGTAGTGTTTAACATTCCCCCTCAATCTCAGCCACTATCAATGAGGTTGAGATTGGATAATATAGGACACAAACTATGCCTCGGTAGTGCTTTGGTGAACACATCTGCAAGTTGATCATTAGAAGATATGAACCGTACTTCCATCTCATTAGCTGCAACCTTCTCTCATACGTGGAAGTCGATTTCGATATGCTTGGTACGCATATGAAACATGGGATTTGCTGACAAATAGGTCGCACCTAAATTATCACACCATAGTCGAGGAGGTCGGTTGAGAAAAATACCGAGTTCCTTCATCATGGACTGCAACCATATAAGGCCTTGTTCTTTTGGGCTTATCTAATCTGACTTATCTGTCTTATCTCGAACTTCGAGAATTTTCTGATGTGGCCTCGAGAGTCGGATGGCCTAAATTTAGGATTTAGGGAGATTTTAAACTCGCCTACGAGATAAAAATAAAACGGATTCAAAAAGTAATAAAAAAAGTCAGATGAGTCAATATTAGTCAGATAAGTCACGAAAAATATTGACTCATCTCACTTTTTTTTATTACTTTTTGTATCCTTTTTATTTTTATCTTGTAGGCGAGTCTAAAAGCTTCATAAATCCTAAATTTTAAGGCCATCCGACTCTCGATACCACCTCGAAAAATTCTTCAAGTTGAAGATAAGACAGATAAATCAGAACTCATAAGCCTAAAAAAACACCCCCTAAGTTCTGCAGTAGTACTTGCCAACGCCTTGTACTAACTTCACACAGTAGCTTGCTTCCTTGAACTCCAGGATACCAGATTTGGACCATAGAATACAACAAAACCTCCTATAGAGCATCAATCATCTGGGCAACCAGCCTAATTCGCATCAGAAAAAGCACCAAGAAACATTGATGCCAATCGACGCAATAGAAGTCACCGCAAGATACGCTTAACTGCTCCCCAATGCTCATCTGTAGGTGCATGAAGAAACTAACGGACCTTATTAATATAGAGAATGCTATATCAGGTCTAGTCAGAGTAACAGATTGAAGAGCTCCTACTGTGCTTGTGTAGAGAAACACATCTTCATCTACAAGTGGAACTCCATGCTGTTTAGAAATTTTGTCTGAACTTAACATTGTTGTATCTATAGGCTTAAAGCCGAGCATATTTGTCTTTTGAAGTAAATCAGTTATACACTTAGTTTGAGTCAACAACAAACCACCTGCTTAAGGAGTAGCTTCTATCCCAAGAAAATACCACAAAACTCCTAAATCCTTGACTGCAAAGTCCTTGCTCAGACGTTGATCGAACAAGCTGATGTGCTGCACTTTCCTTCGAGCTAGCAATTATAATATCAACATACACAAGTATATATATAGTGACCTCTGGCTGCTTTAGGATAAAAAGAGATGAATCCCTTTTAGAAGCAACAAAACCAAGCTCGAGAAGTTTTGAACTAAAATGCGAATTCCACATTCTTGAAGCTTGTTTGAGACCATACAATGTCTTCTTAAGCTTGCAGACACAATCAAGAAATGGTTATCTTCATATCCTAGCGGTTGATCCATATAAACTTCCTCCTGAAGTACACCATGCAAGAATGTATTTTAAATATTAATCTATCGAAGATGCCATCCTTGGGACACAGCAATTGACAAGATCAGCCTGACCATGGTAGGTTTCACCACAGACTAAAAGTATCGGCATAATCAATACCGAACCGTTGTGTGAAACCTTTAGCCATGAGTCATGCTTTGTACCGATCAACTGAACCATCACGTTTATATTTGACTTTATAAACCCATTTGCACCCTACAATATTCTGATTTTGCTGGCCGGCAAGGAACCAAGCTCCACGTATCATTCTTGAGTAATGCCCTGTACTCATCATTCATTGCATGCTGCCAGTGTACGTGTGTGACAGCTTCAGGGAAAGAGATCGGTTCTGTTTCCCGAGCTTGTGCAACAAGAAAGGCCCAACGATTCAAAGGATACCGCTGTGAATCACGTCATCGCGTAGCTCGATGATCGACAATCAAACAATCACAAAGACAATGAACACAGTATGTAGAGAGACAAAGAGGCGGTGTATTATTTATTCATCCAGATCTGTTTTGATACAAGGGTGTCTCTTTATATTGTCTCTATAATTAGGTTTGCCCATAATACCCTTAGGGATAAAACCCTAGGTTACAACACCCCCCTTGGGCAAACCACGATATGCCAATGCCTCATTAAAAACTCCATCCCAAAACCCAGTGGGAAAAAAGGATTGGAGAAAAGAGTACATTGCACACGCATGCTGCATTGTGATATTGAAAGACCAGGCTAGGCGGCTAGAAGGGGGGTTGAATAGACGCCAAATGGAAATCGACGTTTTCTTCAACAACGCAACCCAAACAACTCAAACATGCAGTGGAAAAACATTCTGAACAGTAGCACATACTCCTAGTAAAAAAAACTCACGAATAAATATTCGTGGATCATATGGTCTTGGGGATTTTTTCTGTGTTGCTTCTGGTTGTTAAGAACTCAACAAAAAAAGAATTAGATCTAAAACTACTTTAGATAAAGAGAAACAATTCAAACAAGCTAGACTACTTTCTGGAAAGTAAAAACAGATTCTAAAACAAAAGCACTGTAATTAAGAGGTGTTTTCTCCCATTCTGAGATCCCAATGTTTTTATAGATTTTTCTCAATAGAGATATATGAGTTACAGATCACGTCTCCAAATTTTACCTCAAGATCAAATACATAAAAAATCAACCGAAAAGAACAAGAGGTTCTGCTAAAAACTTCGACCAGAAAAATTGGGGCTCGGTATTCACCTCATGGCTCTCAGATGGTGTGTCAAATGGACTTCAGGTTTTTATCATAGTTAGATATATAAGTCCCGCACCTTTTCCCACAAGAATCATGCAAAAAGGATTTTGCTATATTTTTCTAAAAATCAAAGAATAACTGCTGCGTGAAGGAAACTTTCTGGACAGCACTGCAACTAGAATATGAACTTGATCTCTATCCTTTCCTAGATTGCAAGAAGATTATCAAATCATATTTGCAACCTCAAGGCATCATGGATCAGTAGCAAATAGAAGGAGATGAGGAAAATAAACTAGTTGCAAACAAGAACACAAAAGAAACAAGATCAAACACAAGAACTAGAGAAGAACTTGGATGAACATGGCTGATTTCTATTGCATCGGTTTGGGGGTAATACAAAGCCACACCAAGGTAGGCAAAGCACTTCAGAAGTGCACTCTAAACACACCCAAACCTCAGCCCACTCCCTCTCACAAATCTAAATGGGAGGCACCCCCTCCCCTCCTTTTATAGCCCAAAGGTGGAGTAGCTCTCAAGCCAACTACTCCCCACCTTTGGATGACATATGGATGGCTGAGATTTGTTCACTCTTTACAGCATATAGCCCTTGGAATATACTCCACAAATCCTTGAAATATGCCACGCACATTCCCGATACATGCCCCACATGGGCCCACACACCGGACGCAGCCGGTCCTGACTTAGCCGCTAAGTTTCCATCGCAGTCGACCGCCTGCCGAGCCTCGGATCCTCACGCTGGCTAAGTCCGTCATCTTCATCATCTTTGTGGTCCTCAAGTCCGAGTCCAACCGTCCCACGCAACCTCCTTATCGTTCTGGACCCACGAACCGCCAGTTCGCGTCCCGACACGTCGCTGACCACGGTCCACCAAGACCTGTACCACAAAGATTAGCCAAAAACACCATACTTACCTTCCTCACCTGCAAGGTTAGTCCATAATCAATCACATCCAAGACATGCACAAGTTTTCCGAACAACCTATCGAAAAACCGTGCACAAACGGTGCAACCCGCGCCAAGACCGAAAACCACAGGAAAACCGGTGAAGCCTCGATCGCCTAAAAACCTTTGCGTTACGCTCAAAACACTTGTCAATATACTCATCATCAACATGGGGCCACCTCCACATGGTTTCACAATCTCCCCCTTGATGAGTATATTGACAAACACTGGAAAAAGGTTTTGAAAGGCGAAATAAAAATGTCGGACTAACAAAGCAAAGTGATTGCCAAAGATCATACTTGGACCAAGGAAAGAGTAATTGGTCAACATGTCCAAGTATAACAAAATTTTTTAAATATCCCAATTTTGAAATTTCTCCCCCCTTTTTTTTTTAAATGTTGCCCTTTCTCCCTCTTTCTCCCTCTTTTTGAACATGGAACAAATTATGCCCTTTTTCCAGAAATTTCTCCCCCTTTGGCAATATAGGCATCAAGAAAATCAAAGAGAAAAAAGAGCATGTGGGCAAATGCAAATGCACCCTAGGGAGCTTTGTAGAATATGCGAATGAACATGAAGCATAGATCACTTACGTCAAACTAAACAAGTTAAACCAAAAGCTTACAAGTTCATACAAAATTGCTCACATTTTATCCAAGCTATCTAGCAAAGCAAGAATGCTAATTTTGTCATGATGAAACTAGAGCATTACAAGGCCAATCTCAAAACTAAATACTAATGCTAATGCAAAGATCAAAAGAGCATCAAATGAGCAACTCAAGCAACAAATGAGAAAGTTAGATTTTATGCAAAGACCTTTTGCTCAATTACTTCCTAACTTTTTCTTTTTTTTTTTCCTTTAGCAAACTCAGATTTTGGAGAGAGATCCCTAGCAAAGCACATCCCCGACTAGGAGCCATCGACAAAGGCCTCCTAGGTCCCTCTCCTCCTCATGTTTGTTTGCATTTTTTTTTAACATTTCATCATTTTTTTATGTACATGAGCAAGATCACATAATCAAAAGCTTACTCAAGTTGCAAGAAGTGCTCAAATGATGAACAAAAGATCATTAACCCTAGCATGAGCATTTAGTAGAAAGACTAGCAAATAAAAGCCACAAGTCTCATCAAGTTTTCATTAAAGCATGAAAATCATTTAATTTTCAGCTAGCCTAGCAAGTGTAAATGTTGCCAAAATAAGCATGAACAAGTTAGCAAAGGTCATCACTAAGTTAGCAAGATGTAAACCTCTCACTTAAATTCAAAAGCATAGTAGACAAAGCTCGGAAATGAAAATAAGTCTAAATGCCATGAAAAATGCAATAAAATCTCCAAACTCCCCCTCAAACCAAGAATCATTCCACCAAATGAAAACAGAATAGATAAGGAGCTGGAGAAACTCTCAGGGCAGTCCAAGAGAAAATATGAGAGACAGATAACTCTAAGGCTCAGAAACACACTCATCTACCCTAAGCCACAGACTAGGGAAGCAAGCCTACGGCTCGACTACTAGAGAGTCTAGACACAAACCCTGTCTACCAGGGGCCCAACACCTGCTAGACCCAAAAGCCGTGTGAAACTCAACTAGCTAGAGCAGAGGACATTGCTAATCACGCATGATAGCAACTTATGGGGTAAGAAGCAGTGGCTAAAGAAGTGAAACTGACTCTCTAATCCTGCCCAAGACTAAGCCCAGAATGCAAATATGCAAATGCAAAAATTTAAAAGCATATATACATATAGACATATAATACAAAGACTAGCTCCCCCTCAACTAATGCCTAAAGGGCTCACTACCCCAAGCTCTCCTCTGAGAGCCACAAACCTAGAGCTGTCCAAGGGCTTGGTGAAAATATCAGCAAGCTGGTGGTCACTCTCCACGAACTGAAGCACTATATCTCCCTTTTCTACATGGTCTCTAAGGGAGTGGTACCTGATATCTATGTGCTTTGTCCTAGAGTGTTGCACTGGGTTTTTGGCAATGTTTATGGCGGAAGTGTTGTCACAGAAAAGTGGAACACTCTCTAAGGTCAACCCAAAATCCCTCAAGGTAGAACACATCCAAAGTACTTGACTACAAAGAACTAGTCAGCAAAGAACGCACTCGGCCTCAAAGAAGGATCGTGCAACACCTGACTGCTTCCTAGAGGACCAAGAGACAAGGGAAGTGCCAAGAAATTGGCAAGTGCCAGAAGTGCTCTTCCTATCTATCCTACAGCCAGCAAAATCTGCATCTGAAAAGGCTCTAAGGGACAGACAAGAAGAGGAAGAGTACCAAATCCCAAAGTCCAGGGTAGCTCTAAGGTAGCGGAAGATACGCTTCACCGCCTGAAGGTGAGAAACGCGAGGAGAGGCTTGAAAGCGAGCACAAAGACACACTGCAAAGTGTATGTCCGGCCTGGAAGAGATAAGGTACAAGAGAGAGCCTATCATGCTTCTATACTCCTTCTGGTCAACCGGTTCACCATTTTCATCAGGCTCAAGAGCTGTGGTGGTTGCCATATGAGTCAGAACAGGTTTGCCCTCAGACATAGCAAACCGCTTGAGAAGATCTCTAGTGTACTTGCTCTGGTGGAGAAAGATCCCATCAGGGGTCTGCTTGATCTGGAAGCCAAGAAAGAAAGCCAACTCCCCCATCATGCTCATCTCAAACTGTGAACTCATCACACTGGAGAAATCAGAGACAAGCTGATGGGAAGAGCCTCCAAATATTATGTCATCGACATAGATTTGCACAAGGAGGAAATCTGAGCCAACTCTCTTGGTGAAAAGGGTCTTATCTACACTACCCATGGTAAAACCATTCCCAAGCAAATAGGACTTCAGCTGCTCATACCAAGCTCTAGGATCTTGCTTCAGTCCATACAAAGCTTTTGACAATTTGAACACATGATCAGGAAACTTCGAATTTTCAAATCTAGGAGGCTGTTTGACATAGACCTCCTCTTCAATAAATCCATTCAAGAAAGCACTTTTGACATCCATTTAAAAAAGCTTGAAACCCTTGGATGCAACAAAAGCAAGAAGAATCCTGATCGTCTCAAGTCTGGCAACAGGAGCAAAAGTTTCCTCAAAGTCAAACCCCTCGACTTGAGAGAAACCTTGTGCTACCAATCTGACTTTATTTCTCACTACTACCCCATTCTCACTACACTTATTCTTGAAGACCCACTTAGTGCCTATAATATTGTGTCCTGGGGGTCTCTCTACCAGTTCCCAAACCTTGTTCCTCTCAAAATTTTCTAACTCCTCATGCATGGCATTAACCCAAGACTCATTGGAAAGAGCATGGGTAATGTCTGCAGGTTCAAAGGAGGCAACAAAGGCAGTTGAGAGACAGAAGTGGGACAGTCCAGACTTTGAGCGAGTGACTCGCTCTCCTAGGTCACCTATGATCTGACTAGGTGGGTGCATTCTCTGAATGTGCCTAGATGCACCTAGTGAAGAAGTGGCCTCTACCTCGGGAACAGAAAAGGTAGGAACAGAGCCACCAGAAACCGAAGACTCTGAGTAAGCCCCGAGCGCAGAAGAATCGGTGAGAGCTGGAAAGAGGTCAGAGGTAAGGGTGCATCTGAGGAAGAGTGAAGCAGAGACTCCTCTGGATGAACCACTGGAAGTCGAGCTCAAGAGCTGTCATCTCCTCCAAATGACTCATCAACAAAGATAGTCTCGAGTTAAGTTCAGAGATGAAATATCTCGCCTAGCTCTGGACTAGCCTCATCAAAAGTCATCTCACAAGTCTCTATCACCGTCCTACCCTCTAAACTCCAAACCCCGTAATTTCTGGCGAAGTGGAATAACCAAGAAGAATACCATCCGAGGAGCGAGATTCAAACTTGTCCAAGTTTCAGATTTCAAGATAAAGCATTTGCACCCAAACACTCTAAAATGAGAAACACTTGGTTTCTGCCATATCTCAACTCAAAAGAGGTGCGATGCAACTTGGACCTCAAAACACCCTATTTGCCACATGGCAAGCGGAGAAATTCCCTCGGCCCGAAATGCCTAGGAGTAGAATATTCATCAAGCATAGTCCTAGCCATCTCAACAAGGGTCTGTTCTTCCTCTCCACAACGCCATTTTTTGGCGAGCGACGCAGAGAAGAGAGCGGTGCTCAACACTGTCATCTCACGTAAATCCACAAACTAAGAATTTTTGAATTCGGTGCCATTATCGGTCTGAGATAGCTCTAAGGACACTGGAAACTCAGCAGAAAGCTTGCGTTGAAGACTTGAAAATGACCAAAAGTTTCTTCCTTGGTAACCATGAAGAAAACCCAAGAGTACCTCGAGAAGTCATCAACTACAACCGCACGCACCATTTGCCACCCACAGATTGCACTCGAGCGGGACCAACAAAGTGTCCATGTGCAAGAGCTGTCTGATGCATCTGTCATCACAAGGGTGACAGTGGGTGAACAAAGAAGAACCATCCTCCCATGTCGACAAGGAGCACAAACCAAATCATTGACCATTTTGAGTTTGGGCAAACCGCGAATAAGGTCACTACCGCTAACTCTAGTCAAGTGATCAAAACCAATGTGACCAAGTCTCCTATGCCAAAAGGAGAGATCACGGGATTCTGAAGCAATTAAACAATGTGGAGAGCCAACTGAAGAAGCATTAAAATCAGCACGAAAGACTCTCCCAACACGAGAAATCCCGCAAACAAACTCTCCAGAAGAACCAAGAATCTGTGAACAATTATTTTTGAAACATACCTCAAAGCCATCATCGGTAAGGTGAGACACAGAAATCAAATTGTATCTCAGCTTACTGACTAAGGCAACATCCTTAAGCACAAAGCTGTCACTAACCTGAATTGACCCTTTGGCCAGCACCCTACCTGAAGAAGCATCCCCAAAGGTGATGGATTCACCATTTGGGACACGGACAAGGGAAGAGAACCAACGAGAATCTCCGGTCATGTGTCGGCAACACCCGGAGTCAACAATCCAAACCTCTCCTTCCCGCTTGGCCTTTTGCTCAACGAAACAAAGAGGTGAGTGACTCAGTATTGGGACAAATCAAGGCAGATTTAGGAACCCAATACTGAGTCACACCACAAACAGCAGAAACTCCCCCTGAGCTAGCACCCTGATGCCTCTCAACTCTCACAAACCCTGAAGGAATCTCTACAGGACGTCTAGGCATCACATTTGGGTTGGGCCGCCATGGTGCAAAGGCCGGTCCTCCCCAAGTATGCCGCTCAGGTCTCCTACCACCCAAAGTAGGATCAAAACCACGTCGTGGGTGTCTACCTCCACGAGGCAAAGAAGGCACACCCTGAGGACGACGGGAATCAAAACAACAGAAAGCACTAGGTCCAGCAACAGGACCAACAGCCTGTGCACCTAGACCTGGCCTACGCGCAACTACAGGAGCCAATTGCCTAGCTGTCTGTCTAGGAGCTGTGGGTGTCTTAGGAACTCTCAAAGTCTGAGTATGACTCTGAAAACCCCTAAGAGCAGAAGCACGCTCACGCCTAGCGACTCTAGCTCTCCTGAAGCAAAACTCAACCAAGTGTCCATCCTTCTGACAAAAGGTGCATGCAAACTTCGCTCTACTAGGAGCAGAAGTCACAGGAGAAACACCCTTCTGAGCAGAAGTCTCTTGGACAAAGCCAGCAGATCGAAACACAGTCCTCTTAGGGACTCCGGAAGAAACCTTAAACATCTGGCCATCCTTATCAGTAGTGACAATCTTGGCAGGGTGGCGCTTGATGTGCTCAAGCCAGTCAAAACCTAGACCTCTACCCTTGGAAATTTTTGACTTATCCAAGATCGATTTGAGCTTCTTCTTCCCACCAACAAACTTCTCAAGAATGCTCACAAGGTACTCACACTCTTGATGAAGCTGGGGGCACAAGTCACAATCAGTAGGAGGTAAGACATTAGAAGAATCTTGATCATCTATCTTGTCCTTACCCAAAGCCCTGCGACATCTCTCACTCAACATATCCACCTCTTTTCTGAGAGCAACACAGGAAAGGCACTCAGCATTCTTGACTTGAGCTAGCTGACCCTCAAACCTCTTACTAAGATCCTCATAGACTCTACCCATTTCTTCCTCCAATTCATCACAACAAGCACAGGTAGAATTAGCAAGCAAGGTGTTATTCAACTCAGCAATTTTATTTTTCATGTTTAAATTTTCCAATTTAAAAGTGAGACAGATCCTCACAGAAGAAGCCGAGTGAAAACTACATCCTCATCTGAAGCCGACAGGTCCTTAGGTGCTCCAAGATCTCTATAGCTCTCATCTGAGCTAACTGGATCCTTAGGTGTGTCATGTGAAAGGTGTGCAGAGATCGGGACAAGCAAATGACAAGTCAGAGGATCAATCATACTAGCTGTCATAAGGCTAGGAGCGAAGTAGCAACAACAAGAGCATCTCTAGCCTGATCTAGTTCAAGCATCACACTAGCATGTCTCCCCCTAAGTGACTCAAGCTCAGTAAACACACTATCATGCAAAGTCCTTAGTTCATTCAATTCTTGCACAAGCTTATCACATTCTTTCCAACCATTAGAATCTACAGGCTGAGGAGGCACAAAACATTTGAAATTTTCTAACCTCTGGGTCAAACAAGCTACTTCCTCCTCCAGTTCCCTACATCTTGCTCTAGACTTGGCATGGAATCTACCTAGCTTTAAAAAACCATCATTGAGTTCTTCATAGGTTGGTACCTCATTGTCAGAGTCGGTGTAGAGGTCGGAGTCGCTCGCACCATCCTCGTCGGCCATGAAGCACATGCCGGGCGAGCCGTCGTCGTCGTCGTTCTTAGGCTTCGGTCGTCACCTCCATCATCGCTCCAAGTCTCCTCCGAGTCCGAGATGTTGGCCTCATCCAAGGCGCCAACACCTTCGGAAGAGTCTCCGTCCCTTGGAGAACTTGGGCTTCTTGTCACCTCCGAGCACCGGCTTCTTGTTGCGGTTCTTGTTGATGTAGTGGTTCTTATCCGGTGCCGTGTAGTCGTTCTTGCTTTTCTCCAGCCTGGGACAGTTGGCCCGAATATGGTTGGGGCCACCACACTCGAAGCACTTGATCGTCCCTCTTCTCCTCTCACTCACTCTCTTGTAGGCTTGGCTAAATTTTCTAGCAAGTAGGGCTAACTGATCCTCAGGCACTCCATTTAACCTCTCATCAGGCATCTCACACAAAGCAGAAAGAGAGAAACCAGTGCCAAACTCCAATGAACTCGAGAAACACCGCAAAGAAGGATCGGTGACAAAAGCTGTAGAAACTGGACTGGGCTCACAGAAGAGATGCTCAAGCTCGTACGTCTTGAGATTCGAATATAGCCCATCCAAGGTCAAGGTGGTAAGATCCGTAGCCTGCCGGATCGTGGTCACCTTCACACCCCAAATCTTCAAATCCAAAGCGGACAAGAAGTGGTGAGCATTCTCAGAGTCAGTGTAGGTGGTGCCGACCGACCTGAGGTTGCTGAGAATCTTGGTGAACCGACCAAAACAGGCGTCCAGTGATTCACCAGCCTTTTGCACAAAGCGATTGTATTCCCTCTTGTACTGGTCTTGCCTCACGGTCTTGATCTGGACTGTCCCCTCATGGTAGGCAACGAGGATAGTCCAAATCTCGTGAGCTGTCTTGATATGAGCAACTCGCTCATATTCATTTCTACTCAGCCCCTGAATGATCATGTTGCGGGCTTTAGCATTCAACTCTACATCTGTCTGATTTTGGAGGGTGATTTCCTCATCATTTGGCAACACATAGGAATTTTTGACTTTCAGCCAAACACTGTATCCCTGTGCCATGATGTAGGATTCCATCCTCGCCTTCCAAAAAGGAAAATCCAAACCCGAAAACACAGGAGGCTTAGTGGAGTACTTGTCATCCGCCATGGCTCAAAACGAAAACAAGGAAAGGCTCAAAGATCGGTGAAGATCAAAAAGAGCGCAACCTAGCTTTGATACCAGTTGAAAGACCAAGCTAGGCGGCTAGAAGGGGGGTTGAATAGATGCCAAATGGAAATCGACGTTTTCTTCAACAACGCACCCCAAACAACTCAAACATGCAGCGGAAAAACATTCTGAACAGTAGCACATACCCCTGGTAAAAAAAACTCACGAATAAAAATCCGTGGATCATATGGTCTTGGGGATTTTTTCTGTGGTGCTTCTGGTTGTTAAGAACTCAACAAAAAAAGAATTATATCTAAAGCTACTTTAGATAAAGAGAAACAATTCAAACAAGCTAGACTACTTTCTGGAAAGTAGAAGCAGATTCCAAAACAAAAGCACTGTAATCAAGAGGTGTTTTCTCCCATTATGAGATCCCAATGTTTTTATAACTTTTTCTCAATAGAGATATATGAGTTACAGATCACGTCTCCAAATTTTACCTCAAGATCAAATACATAAAAAATCAACCGAAAAGAACAAGAGGTTCTACTAAAAACTTCGACTAGAAAAATTGAGGCTTGATATTCACCTCATAGCTCCCAGATGGTGTGTAAACGGGACTTCAAGTTTTTATCATAGTTAGATATATAAGTCCCGCACCTTTTCCCACAAGAATCATGCAAAAAGGATTTTTCTATATTTTTCTAAAAATCAAACAATAACTGCTGCGCGAAGGAAACTTTCTGGACAGCACTGCAACTAGAATATGAACTTGATCTCTATCCTTTCCTAGATTGCAAGAAGATTATCAAATCATATTTGCAACCTCAAGGCATCATAGATCAGTAGCAAATAGAAGGAGATGAGGAAAATAAACTAGTTGCAAACAAGAACACAAAAGAAACAAGATCAAACATAAGAACTAGAGAAGAACTTGGATGAACATGGCTGATTTCTATTGCATCGGTTTGGGGGTAATACAAAGCCACACCAAGGTGGGCAAAGCACTTCAGAAGTGCACTCTAAACACACCCAAACCTCAGTCCACTCACTCTCACAAATCTAAATGGGAGGCACCCCCTCCCCTCTTTTTATAGCCCAAAGGTGGAGTAGCTCTCAAGCCAACTACTCCCTACCTTTGGATGAGACATGGATGGCTGAGATTTGTTCACTCTTTACAGCATATAGCCCTTGGAATATACTCCACAAATCCTTGGAATATGCCACGCACATTCCCGATACATGCCCCACATGGGCCCACACACCGGACGCAGCCGGTCCTGACTTAGCCGCTAAGTTTCCATCGCAGTCGACCGCCTGCCGAGTCTCGGATCCTCACACTGGCTAAGTCCGTCATCTTCATCATCTTTGTGGTCCTCAAGTCCGAGTCCAACCGTCCCACACAACCTCCTTGTCGTTCTGGACCCATGAACCGCCAGTTCGCGTCCTAACACGTCGCTGACCACGGTCCACCAAGACCTGTACCACAAAGATTAGCCAAAAACACCATACTTACCTTCCTCACCTGCAAGGTTAGTCCATAATCAATCACATCCAAGACATGCACAAGTTTTCCGAACAACCCATCGAAAAACCGTGCACAAACGGTGCAACCCGCGCCAAGACCCGAAAACCCTGGGAAAACCCGGCGAAGCCTCGATCGCCTCAAAACCTTTGTGTTACGCTCAAAACACTTGTCAATATACTCATCATCAACATGGGGCCACCTCCACATGGTTTCACAGATATTGTCTCATTAAAAACCTTATTATGAGAAACTTCATGGAAAACTCATATAAGGGAAAAAGAGTATAATATTTTCGTCTTCAGGACATGCACATCTTCAGGATGCAGGTATCTACGGGATACCTATAAATCTTTGTTCAGGGGTCTCCCCCTGAACACTACAACTCATGAAATCGCCTCATACCTATTAATTATGTGAACAAGTTTCCGGAATGTTGAGGTGGGTAATGCCTTAGTGAACAAATCTGCTAGATTTTCATTAGATTTCACTTGAACTACCTCAATCTCACCGCTCTTCTGGAGTTCGTGAGGGTAGAAAAATTTAGGAGCAATATGCTTAGTGAGATTGCTCTTAATATAACCCGATTTCATTTGCATGACACAAGCAGCATTATCCTCATCAATGGGAATGGGGGTATCGATGGTTTCTATGCCACATGACTTCTGGATGTGGTTTACCATGCTTTTCAGCCAAACATCCTCTCGGGGGCTTCATACAAGGTTATGATCTCAGAGTGGTTAGTGGACGTAGCCACCAATGCTTGCTTACAGGATTTCCAAGAAATAGCAGTACCACCATAAAGATATACAAACCCAGTTTGAAACTTAGCAGTGTGCGAATCAGACATATAACCCGCATCAGTATATCCCACCATGTTCTTGGACTCGTTCCTTCTATAGAACAGTCCAAGATCCTGCGTACCTTGCAGGTACCTAAGAACAGTTTTTACTCCCGTTCAATGTCTTCTGGTTGGTGCGGAGTTGTATCTGGCCAATAAATTTACCGCGAAGGCGATATCAAGCCTAGTACAATTTGCTAGATACATCAATGTGCCGATGCCGCTGAGATAGGGAACTTCTAGCCCCAGAATCTCCTCATCATCTATTCTCGGCTTAAAAGGGTCCTTATCCGCTTCTAGGGATCGGACCACCATGGGTTTTCAGGGGGTGTGCCTTATTCATGTTGAACTTCTCTAACACCTTCTGGGTATAGGAAGTCTAGTGCACAAAGATCCCTCCTGATACATGCTCGAGCTGCAGGCCGAGACAAAACTTGGTTTTACCCAAATCTTTCATCTCAAATTCCGTCGTTAGGTGAGCGCTAGCTTCACTAATGTCCTCTGCCGTGCCGATGATATTTAGATCATCAACATATATAGATATAATACAAAATCCGCCCGGGAATTTTTTTGTAAATACGCAGGGACAGTCATCATTGTTTGTGTATCCCTTCTTCAGGAGGAATTCACTCAGCCGGTTGTACCACATCCTCCCCGACTGTTTTAGTCCATATAGCGATCTATTCAACTTGATGCTATACAAATTTCTATCTCCTTGATTCGGGATTTTTAGCCCTTCAGAGACTTTCATGTATATTTCTGAATCCAATGACCCATATAAATATGCGGTCACAACGTCCATTAACTGCATTTTCAGATTCATACAAGTCGCCAAAGATATTAAGTATCGGAAGGTGATTCCACTCATGATAGGAGAATATGTTTCATCATAATCAACACCGGGTCTCTGCGTGAACCCTTGTGCCACTAGCCTCGCTTTGTATCTCACCACCTGGTGATGTTCATTCCTCTTCTGGAGGAATACCCACTTAGCTCCTACGGGGAGTACTTTGGGAGGAGTTTGCTCTACAGGGCCAAACACTTTTCTTTTATTCAGCGAGCGCAGTTCAGCTTTAATTGCTTCTTTCCATTTAGCCCAGTCCGAGCGCTTCCGGCACTCTGCCATGGTCTTAGGTTCTGGGTCTAAATCCAAGGATTAAGCAATTTTAGAGGCAAAATATATGTCGACAACAGTGGACTTCCTTTTATATAATTCTCCTGAATTTACATAGTTAGTGGAAATTTCCTCATTTAAATCATCCGTCTCCGCGTGATTTCCCAGCACGTCGGGACTGGACCCTTCCGTTCTCCCAGTGCCTAGAAAGGTGCACGCATGGTCACTGGGTTTCGCGCCTTCGGGACGCCCGCCACCTTCAGGGTGGTTATCGACTGCTGGTCGATCCACGACTACAAGTCGTTCGTTCTCACTTGCCAGGGGTAATAAGTCTGCATCGATTCTTTGCTTATGCGGACGTCTCCGCGTGCTTGAATCAGGTGCACCCGGATCGCTCTCCCTCTTTCTGCCAAGGGGGGCGTGAGTGGCCTTCAGGGGTACCTCCACTCTCTCTGGTGCATTTACTGCAGGTATGTGCGACTTAGTTACGCCTATATGGTCAGTGAAAGTATCTGGCAGCCGATTTGCAACTTGTTGCAAATGTATCATACGCTGAACTTCCAGTTCAGTTTCCTTAGTGCGTGGATCTAGGGCTTGAATGCCAGTGGCATTCTAATCGATTTCCCGGTATTCCTTATTGTGGTACTTTTCATCTCCCCCTAATACCGGGAAACTGCCCTCGTCAAAAATACAATCAGCGTACCTAGCCTTATGTAGATCACTTGTCATAGGTTCTAGGTATTTAATAATTGACGGAGATACAAATCCAACATAGACCCCAACTTCTGGTGTGGTCCCATGGTGGTACGCTGCGGTGGTGAAATCGGCACATATACAGCACAGTCGAATTTACGCAGATGGGAAATACTTGATTGTTGCCCACGCACTAGTTCCATAGGGGATGTGTTATGATATGCAGTTGGCCTAAGTTTTATTAATTCCGTGGCATGCAATACCGCGTGGCCCCAACTACTGGTGGGAAGCCTGCAATTCTGTAGCAAAGGTATGGCTATTAACTTGATCCTCTTTATAAGTAATTCTGCCAATCCGTTCTGTGTGTGCACATGAGACACGAAATGCTCTACAGTTATGCCCATGGCCATACAATTATCATTAAATGCCCGCGGGCTAAACTTAGTGGCGTTGTCCAACCTAATGGACTTAATTCTTTCTTTAGGAAAATCGGCTTGTAATTTAATTACTTGGGTAATTAACTTAGCAAACGCATGGTTTCTCGTAGACAGCAGGCATATGTGAGACCAGCGTGTAGAAGTATCTATAAGCACCATGAAATATCTAAATGGGCCTGTTACTGGCAGGATCGGTCCGCAGATATCACCCTGAATTCTCTTCAGGAAATTCGGGGACTCACTTTGGACTTTGACACGAGAGGGTCTAATTATTAATTTCCCTTTTGCGCATGCAGGGCACACAAAAGCTTCGGGCTTTGGGAAATCAGATACCTTCAGGGTATGGCTTACAGAATGTTTAACTATTCTTTGCATCATACTCAGGCCCGGATGCCCCAGACGGTCATGCCAGACTATATACTGGTCTGGGGTGGTTATTTCAGCCTTCATAGAGAGATGAGGAGAGGGCTTGATGTAGGTGTAGTATAGGCCAGATCTAAAAGAGGGGAATTTCTCCACCACCTACTTCTCACACCCGTCTTTAAAGGTTACCAGGAGGAATTCAGTTCCACCTTCATGATCGGTTTCTATATGAAAGCCGTTCATGCGGATGTCCTTAAAACTTAGCAAGGTGCGGGTCGATTCAGGGTACAAAAGAGCATCCTCGATGGTGATCATTGTGCCCATGGGGCGAGTTAACACGGCTCTACCTGAGCCCACAATCCACGCGTTGCTACAGGCAATCGTCAGGATATTTCTGTCCCTCTTCTGGAGGTTTTGGAAATAGTTTATCTCCCTTAGTATGGTGTTGGTCGTGCAACTGTCTACCAGACAGAGTTCCTCCTCCATTTGGCCACTACGCGGTTCTATGTCATATAAATATATCATAAACATACAAGTAAGATATATTCTCAAGTATCACAAGCATGCATAATATCAAAATATCAAAAGCAGTGATAAATAACCCATAATATTATTATGTTCTTCAGGAGCTATCGTGAACATAGAACACTAAGAACTAATTATTACAAGTTCATAAAAAAAAATATGTTCTGCAGGAACATAAGCAAACCACGAACTGAGTAGAGATAATATCATGACACAAATGCAGCTACAGGCTACTGCATATCTCCGTATAAATCCTCTAGTTCTACACCAAGAAGATCGTCCTCATCATCAGAGGTGGGGTCCTTTTTCTTCGGGCTTGGCGGGACCTCCTGTTTGTCACTCTTCTCCTCTCCTAGAGGAGTTTCTAGCTGAGTGACGTGTACCTCAGATCTAAGCTTTTCTTTCTCGCCGTCCTTCTTCATGTACTTCTGGTACAGTTCCACGAGGTGTTTTGGGGTATGGCAAGTTCGCGACCAGTGACCCTTGCCACCACGCCTGTAGCATGGCTTACCAGCGTGGTTCGACTTGGTCTCGGGAGGCTTCTCCTGGACAACCTCCTTGCCTTGCCACCAGCATTTCCCTTGTCTTGCTTTTTCTGCCTACCGTCATTCTGCCACGACGCCTTTCCACCTCTTCCCCGCTTACGGCCCTACCGGAGGACCCCTGAGCATTGGCGTGTGCTTCTGGCACACCTTTCGACCCTGTAGGGCGAACATGATGATTCTTCATGAGAATCTCATCGTGCTTCTCTGCTTCCAGCGGAGTTTGCATCAACTCAGAGTGATGGGTGAACTTACGCTGACGATACTGCTGCTAGAGTATCATCATAGAAGGGTGGAAGGTTCCTAGGGTCTTGTTAATCTTTTTCTCATCTGAGATCTGTTTTTCACAGAACCTCAGTTTGGCAACGACCCTATGGAGAGCAGACCCAGTCACAGACTTAAAGTCCTGGAACCTGAGTTCCGCCCACTCTCTCTATGCTTCGGGCAGGAGAGTCTGCACATGCTGGTTGTAGCGCTCTCTCAGGGAGTTCCACAGTGCGAGCGGGCTGTCCTCTATCATATACTCGGACTTCAGGTCTGGGTGTATGTGGTGTTTCATGTAGTGCAGGGCTGAGTACCTGACCAGGTTAGGGACTGGTGGTGCGCCTTTTGCATGAGGGACAATCGTAGCAACAAGAGAGCGGGCTTCCAAGTTGATCCGAAGATCCATAGCCCAAGCCAGATAATTGCTCCCATCGACAGCGAGAGGGGAGAAATCTCTTTTGTTCAGGTCAGACATATCCTACACATGCAATTATATATTTACTACAGGAAATATACAATGAGGGTTTGCAAGAAAATATTGTAGAATTCTCTAAATTGCATTAATAATTGAGACTACCGGTCTTAGACGAATTATTAAGCAAATAGGATAAATATTTAATTTACATGGATTTGCTCTTTAATAAAGGACCGCAGGTCTAAATATAAAGCAAATTTAGTGAATAAGCAGTGGTAAAGCAATTAATGAATTTATCCTGAAGTTTAGAGAGTATCCAGAATTTCCATTCTTAAATGAGCATCTCATTTTTCCTTTTTTTTTTAGAATTTTCATTTTCCCGCTCGGGCTGGCCCAAGAAGGCACGCCCATATCACGTTCGTGATCAGCTCACGAACTAATCAGCATGGTACTGTGTTGCATGGTTTTTCCGGCCGTACGCGTATTTCGTTTCGTATAGAGATTTCTTTTAGCCTTGGCACGGCCTCAACGGCGGCGGCCGCTACAAAAACCGATTCCTCTGGATGGTTCCAATCGGCGCGGGCGCAACGTCCGGCGCGTTTGGCGCGGCCGGCGCGGTTGCAGCGCGTGCCGGCGGCAGCGGCTGCAGCGCGGGCTAGCGCAGCGCGTTAGGCGGTGCAGCGCGGAGCGACGGCACCGGCTGCGGGTACTGCTAGTTGCTAGAAACTACACACGAAATGCTGCCAAATTTCTGGCCGCTGTTTGTGTACGTGGGTCTAGAATCCAGCCAGCGAGCAAGGTGAGAAGGTGAGAAACATGATCTTTTCCCTCCCTTCTATCTTCTTCTCTGCATAATCTTTCTCCTATGCTTGCTGCGATCGTGACCGCGGCGAGTGGGAGAGCGGCTTCTGGCCGCGATACGAATAGTCCAACAGTACTACGTCTAGGTACAAATAGTAGATGCAAATTGTAGTAGTCGACATACTACTTGTGTAGACATTTTCAATCTACTAATTGAAAGAGCAACAATGCATCTACCGATAGAGTGCAATTTAAACCGATCTACGAGATCGATTTGTTACCTCTAATTGCTCGTAGATGCGAAATTGTCGAGTCGATGCAGACGACGAGGTAGCAGGTAGCTTGTGTATTTTGCTCCTGGAGACGATCGTGCTGATAACGTGTTGTGAATCACGTCGTCGCGTAGCCCGATGATCAATAATCAAACAATCACAAAGACAATGAACACAGTATGTAGAGAGACAAAGAGGCGGTGTATTATTTATTCATCTAGATCTGTTTTGTTACAAGGGGTGTCTCTTTATATTGCATCTATAATTAGATTTGTCCATAATACCTTTAGCGATAAAACCTTAGGGTTACAACAGAAACCTCACCGTGCTGTCCTGAAAGCTCGCATCCTAGTCAGCTCCTCCTCCTCCTCCCGCCGTTTGCTTCTACTCCAGCGCTAATGTCCCCTTGTCCCTCACCCCACCTTCCGCCTTGCGCTACCCGGCCCTCCGGCGTTGGCGTTCATGCTGGCCCCTGCCCCCCTCGCCTCCTCCGCGTTTGCATCTGCCGTCCAATGGGCTCCTCCTCCCCCTAGACCTAACCTCCGATCCTCAGCTATCTCCAAGCTGCTGTATGCCAACCCCCTCAAAGGATGCCTTAATGGCGACCACCGGCCCCCTCCTAGCGCACGCTCCACAGGTTAGAAAAACAACAGGAACAACAAAAAAAAAAAAAAAACCAACCCAACCCACCGTATTGGATGAGGACCTGACGGGTTATGTCGTTCTTTTCATATAATTAGATTTTGATTATAAGGGGGGTATTTATTAATTTTAGAAATCAAATGCTTTGACGTTTTATAGTCATTTTGGAAGATCTTAGTGTTTTTTTTCAAAAAACTCTTAAAACTAATTTTTAATATTTTTTTAGCCTCTCGAAGATCCTTATCAAGGGTCTACAACTTTTCAGATTATAATAAAAATAGCTTTTTAGCTCAAAAGAAAATAGCTAAACCGTCTAGGATGATGCCGTCTAATGACTCGTTGGACTCGGAAGTCGGAAGTAAGCCGTTGACCCCGTTGTTACCGTTCCTCCGCCTGCTCTGGCCGCCAATGCGTGTGGCGCTCCCGCAGCTGCGACCTCCTCGTGTATATATTTTGGGGGGAGCGGCTAGCGCTCGGACGTCCAACGCTGAGGCCTCGCATCGGACGCTCCCTCCGCTTCAATCATTTTGATCTTTGGATGAGCTACGACGTTTTTTTAGCCATTTGATTTATTCTCCCACGTAATAGGTTTGTTTTAGTTTAACGAATGGCGTGTGTCATGGCAGCCAATGATTAAGCGGACGCTCTCATGAAACATAGGTGATGGACTGATGAACATGCGCTACGTACTAATAAAACATGTCAAGATAATTTTTTTTGAAGGGAACGTGTCAAAATAATTGATGAAACATGACAAAGGTAGTGATGAAACATAGCCAAAATACCGATGAAACATAACAAATATATGGATGAAGGGATGGACTACAAATCGGATGTCCAACCATTGAAAAAAATAGATGCTTGTTTCAGTAGGTTAAACCAAATGTATTACTAGGCAGAATAAAATGTTTCAGAACAGAAATGTTTTGACAGTTATTAAAGGATATTTCATGAGGCAGAACCGAATATTTCAGAAAAGGCAAAACACACGTTTTAATAGAAAAGAAACAGAAAATGTTGAAAAAAATCGACACTTATTTCAGCTGGTAAAATCAAATGTTTCGCCAAGCAGAACCCAATGTTTTAGAAGGGCAAAGCACGTTTCAATAGAGAAAAAACAAAAATGTTGAAAAAAATCGGATGCTTGTTTCGGCATTTAAAAACAAATGTTTCATCGGTCAGAACTCAATGTTTCAGAGGGACAAAACACATGTTTCAATAGAGAAAAAACAGAAATATTGAGAAAAATCATATGCTTGTTTCAGCAATTAACAACAAATGTTTCAGTAGGCAGAACTCAATGTTTCAAAAGGGCAAAACACGTGCTTCAATAGAAAAAACAGAAAAATATTAGGAAAAAATCAGACACTTATTTCAGTAGGTAAAACCAAATGTTTCGCTAGGCAGAACCTAATGTTTCAGAAGGATAAAACATATGTTTCAATAGAGAAAAATAGAAATGTTTGAAAAAAAAAATAGACGCTTGTTTTAGCAGATAAAAACAAATGTTTCACGAGATATAACCCAATGTTTCAGAAAGGCAAAACACATGTTTCAATAGAGAAGAAACTGTAAATGTTGAAAAAATCGGACGCTTGTTTCAGCAGGTAAAATGAAATGTTTCACCAGACAGAACTCAATATTTTAGAAAGGCAAAACACGTGTTTCAATTGAAAAAACAGAAATGTTGGGAAAAAAAAGTCGGAAGCTTGTTTTAGTATGTAAAATCAAATGTTTTAGCAGGCAAAAGCAATGTTTCAGAAGGGCAAAACACATATTTCAATAGAGGAAAAGTAGAAAATATTGAGAAAAATGGACGCTTGTTTTAGCAGATTAAACCCAATGTTTCACGAAGACGAACATAATGTTTGAGAAGAGTAAACAAAATGTTTCAGTAGTGAAACATGAGCAAAAAGGAATGTTTTAAAAGAGCAAACGAGATGTTTCATAAGAGCAAATAAGATGTTTTCGTATTCACACGATGTTTTAGGCCAAATTTAGGAATTCATCTTCTTCTCCAAATCCAGCAAGCTCCACATCATGCAAGGGGAGGGGGGAAGAGTAGGAGAGAACAAGAGGAGGGAACAAGAGGGGGATGGGGGAGAAGGTAGATTGGGCATGGAGAGAGAGAGAGAGAGAGAGAGAGAGAGAGATGAGGGGACAGGGAGCGTCGCTTTTGCCGCTGCTTGTGCGAAGCTGTGCTAGTGGCCAGCCTAAAGGTCGACATCTGAGATTGGAGGTGCGGTTGGGTTGTCTTGGTGGAGGTGTTGACATTGTCGTCAATGAGGATACTGACCGAGCATGGTGCCGAGGAAATTAAGAATTAAGGAGGAAGGAGGAAGGGCTGTAGAGCAAGCGTGGTGGGAATGAGGGATGGAGAAGAGATTGGAAGATGGAATTTAGGAATTGCACTGTTGTGTTGCTATGTGAAGAAAGGGAGAAATTAAGAGAGAGAGAGTAGGGTGAAGACCGAACGTGAGCAGGTAAGGCGCCGGCGTCCGACGCGGCCGGACGTCCGCGCCAAAGCAATTCCAATATTTTGGACAAGAAAAAAGACGACGTATCACCGTGGACTAGCCGGTCTCACTTACCATTGGCAGCGTCATCTGTGACTAGTTGAGTAGAGCAGTCCATTCCTTCGCCTAAGGCAAACTTTCGATTCATTCACAACCAAAAAATTCCTACTTTTATTTCCATGTGCAACTAGCAATGTCGTGTTGGTGATGCCATCCCAATCTCTCTCTTTGTGCACAGCAAGAAGCTAGCTTTTCCCATGCCTTTCGGTCACAAGAAAGTGAAGAAACTACTCATCATCTTGTTGTGCCTCCTGCTCGTCGGCGTCGTCGGCACCAGCGGCGGCGACCAGTTCGTGTACTCTGGCTTCGCCGGCGCCAACCTCACACTCGATGGCGCGGCCGTGGTCACGCCCGCCGGCCTGCTCGAGCTCACCAACGGCACGCTCCGCCAGAAGGCCCACGCCATCCACCCGGCCCCGTTCCGCTTCCGCGAGCAGGCGGCGGCGAGGTCCTTCTCGGGCTCCTTCGTGTTCGCCGTCCTCTGCCCGGATCCCGACGCCTGCGGCCACGGTATCGTCCTCTTCGTCGCTCCCGGCAGCTACAATTTCTCCGCCGCGTTCGTGAGCCAGTACCTCGGCCTCGTCAACGACAGAACCAACGGTGACGCCGCCAACCACATCTTGGGCGTCGAGCTCGACACCGAGCAGAACACTGAGTTCCGCGACATCGACGGCAACCACGTCGGCATCGACGTCAACAGCCTCATCTCCGTGGAATCCAGCAGCGCCGGCTACTACGGCAGCGACGGCTTCCGCAACCTGACGCTCGCAAGCGGCGAAGCGATGCAAGTGTGGGTCGACTACGACGGCGAGGGCAAGCGGATCAACGTCACCTTGGCTCCCCTCAGAATGGCGAGACCCTCCAAACCGCTGCTCTCCTTCACCTACAACCTCTCGACGGTGCTCACCGATGTGGCGTACGTTGGCTTCTCGTCGGCGACGGGCTCCTTCAACTCGCGGCACTACATTCTTGGCTGGAGCTTCGCCATGAACGGGCCCGCTCCGGCCATTGACATCGCGAAGCTGCCGAAGCTGCCCCGCTTTAGCCCCAAGAAGAAGCGATCTAGAGTGGCAGAGATCATCACGCCGATAGAGGTCATCCTCGCCGTGGGCACCATCGCCGTCGTGCTGATCATATGGAGACGGCGGAAGTACGCCGAGCTGCGGGAAGACTGGGAGGTTGAGTTCGGGCCGCACCGGTTCACGTACAAGGATCTGTACCGCGCCACAGACGGGTTCAAGAGCAAGAACCTGCTTGGCGTCGGAGGGTTTGGGAGCGTATACAAGGGAGTTCTTCCCGTGTCAAAATCGGAGGTTGCTGTCAAGAGGGTGTCGCATGACTCGAAGCAGGGCGTGAAGGAGTTCATTGCGGAGGTCGTCAGCATCGGCCGCCTGCAGCATCGCAACCTTGTGCAGCTGCTCGGCTATTGCCGGCGGAAAGGCGAGCTCCTCCTGGTCTACGAGTACATGCCCAACAGAAGCCTTGACAAGCATCTGTACGGGGAAGGCGATGAGCCGGTTCTAGACTGGGACCAGAGGTTTCGGATCATCGGAGGGATCGCGTCAGGGTTGCTCTACCTCCACGAGGAATGGGAGAAGGTCATCGTCCACCGAGACATCAAGGCGAGCAATGTGCTACTCGACGGCGAGATGAACGGCCGCCTCGGTGACTTCGGCTTGGCGAGGTTGTACGACCACGGCGGTGACCCACAGACGACTCACGTGGTCGGCACCATTGGATACCTCGCTCCGGAGCTCGGTCGCAGCAGCAAGGCGACGCCTCTCACCGACGTGTTCGCCTTCGGCATCTTCGTTCTCGAGGTCACCTGCGGGCAAAGGCCCGTCCGGCATGATCCACAAGGCCACCAGTTCCTGCTTGCCGACTGGGTGGTTGAGCATTGGCTCAGGGGATCACTGCCAGAGACGGTGGATCCCAGGCTTCATGGAAGCTATGACGCTGGCGAGGCATGCCTAGCACTGAAGCTAGGGTTACTTTGCTCACACCCTCTCGCCGATGCAAGGCCGACCATGCGGCAAGTCGTGAAGCACCTCAACGGGGACATGCCGTTGCCGGAGCTGGAGCCGACGCATCAAAGCTTCGAGACGCTCGCACTGATGCAGAGCCAAGGATTCGACTCGTACGTCATGTCGTACCCTTCGTCTACGGCAAGCGCTAGCAATACCAGCCACTCGATCGGCAGGAAGATGACATGAATGCGCTTGCTTTACACGTCAGTGTCCTTCACGCTAGTTGCTTCCCCTGTGTGATTTCAGGGATAGTTAAGTATGAATTGACAAGCTGCGCCGGTGCCATTTCTGGAAAATTCGATGATTGACATTCAATTCGTGCGCCCCGATCAAAATGACATTAATTTCGTTTGCCGTTTATGAAATGACACCGGACACACGAATTTCTTTCGCCGGTGACACTCACGAGGGGTATTTTGGGTATTTTACCCGTGAGTGTTTTCCATCACTCTTCTCTCTTTCTTCTCCATCTCCAGCGAGTGGAGGAGGCGGCGGCGCGGACAGAGGAGGAGGAGGAGGCGGCGGCGGCGCGGACGTCGGAGGAGGAGGAGGAGGCGGTGGCGCGGACGGAGGAGGAGGAGACGGCGGCGCGGACGTCGGAGGAGGAGGGGACGGCAGAGAAGGAGGAGGAGGAGCGACGGCGGCGTAGGAGGAGGAGGAGGGGACAGCGGGGAATGGGAGGAGAGGAGAGAGAAGAGAGTAAGTGGGAGGAGAGAAAAGAGATGACAGGTGGCCCCCGGGGGTATTTTGGGTATTTTTCATCGAAAAGTGTCACCGGCAAAAGAAATTTGTGTACCCGGTGTTATTTCATGAACGGCAAACGAAATTAATATCATTTTGGCCGAGGCGCACGAATTGAATGTCAGTCATCATCGAATTTTCCCGCGATTTCATGATCTAATTTTTCCACAAGTGCACATCATAGTACGTATGTCTAGAAGATAAGACCAATGGCGAAGACCATCAACGTCATTGGGCGAGAACGAAGGCAATGGTCAAGGGGAAGGGCAAACCAAGTCAAGCACGGCACTCAGGGTTGGCCACTCCAAATGGAAGAGGGAGAAAATTTTAGAAATGAAGACCAGAAGAGAATGGAATTAATGAGCTTTTTTAATTACGGTCCTTAAGAAAATATCAGAAGATACTATAATTTCTAGCGTAAATTGTGGTACCTTTCGGTACCTCTTCAGTGTTAAGGTATTAGGAGGTATCACAAATTAACACTACAAATTGTGGTACCTTTCAGTACCTCCTCAAAGATGGTAAAAAATCTCGAAATTAATAAGAGGCCAGCTTTAATTTGCTTTGTGTGGTTTGGATTAATGATTGAGGGTAAGATTCACTGTAACTCCCTTTTAAAGGTTTCTTAAGACGCATACAACTATTATTGATCCTTCATTTTGGGGCTATTTGGTTCCCGGCTAGGCCCAGCCTGGCCGAGCTAGCCTCGCCAAAGCCAGGCTGAGGTGGTGCAGGGCAGCATGTTTGGTTGTCTTGCATGACCTCAGCTCGGCTCGTGCACCCTAGCATTGGTTGCACGCACCCTTCGCAGCCTACATACCCTGAGGAGCTTCCTGAGCGTCAGTGACCTCCTCTATGCAGAACCGAGCTTCGGCGACCTCCCCTAGATGGATCTGGTGTCACCTCACCTCCTACCGATTGGATCTCACCTCCCCAACAAGCACCACCACCTGATCCGGCGCTACCGCACCTCCTACCACCTGGATCTGTCAGGACCCGGCTTTGCAAAACCAACCCCTCTATGTATTACAGTACTAGTTCCAATGGATCATAACTAGTACACACAGTTGAGTATAATGGAATCACACCTTGCTGTTTAGCTAATAATCAAATAGAATACTTTGGCAACAAACGCAATTATTACAATAAATGTCTTTAGACTAATATTAATAGCAAACGGAAGCAAATAAATAAAGATGGCTTAGTATGCCCATCCATACGCCATATGCGTCTGATTGGGAATACACTAGTAGTCGGAAACTCCGTCATCGTACCCTACCTCGTAATCCACGTACTCAGTAGAGTCGTCACCTGTGTGCACAGATCTGACAAACAACTAATGAGTATGAAAAAACCATACCCAGCAATCGTGTATATCCTTAGGTAATGAATGCAAGGCTATCAAAGGACTAGAGATGGTTATTTTGCATAAAGAGCAATTTTCAACAATCTTATTAGTTGTAAAGCAATAGTTGAAAAAAACAATTTTAAATTTATTTCTTTACACATATTTTCTCAACACTAAATATATTCTTATGCCGTTTCAGCATACACCGAGATGACATCCGCGGCCAACTCTATATGAAAAACCCTTGCAATTCACTCTCTGTAATGCATCACATGGCAATAGTTGCCTGGCACTCGCTGCCGGGCAGTCCCTGCCCCTACATCTATAGCAGGTTAATTATTAAAAGGTGAGATAACATGTAGGGCCGCCTAAGCCCGCTCATAACCGTGAGGACAGCTATCATGAAAGTTTTAACTCTGCAGAGTGTATACAATTTACCCATAAGACTCACCTAAGAGTGAGACGAAGCTGCTATCCCCGTTCCATCTAGGGTCAAGAATGCCTCACTAAGGATTCTCCCCAAGCCATCTCTCACTAAGCTAGATATTCCCCTCTTGTGCCAGATGAGTATATGGTGGTCGCGAGTCACACTCACACCGCTATAACAAACCAACTCTAGATTTTCCAAGGTAACAATTAAGGCATTACCATTATTAACATCTATGGTTGTACTGTTATGCTTAGCTAGATCATCTACCATGTTCGATCCTTAGGTCGATCAAGGTGGCATACCACAAGACCAACATCCACCAATCAAACCACCACCTCGAATCTACTCACGCCACGTTGATTTTAGTTGTATTAAATTAACCAAAACCAAACTAAATAGTAGAATCTCTCTACAAATTTTATAAATGATCTCCCATCATATGAAACTAGATTTCCCACCGTAGCAACTAAACGTCTAGCGTGAATAAATCAAAGGATGGCTATAAAACAAGTCTATGATATTCTAGGCAGCAATAGAAAGTAGAACATGCTAATAGATGATTAACACATCATAGGTCGTAACTATGATTCTAAGTAAGTAAACTACGGTGCCAAAACTAGCATGCAAGTTTATAAATCTACAAAGTAATAATAGAAACAAAATTGAGATTGACATGTATCTAGCTTGCACCTTGATTTGAGTAGCACGCTCCTAGACAACTAGCAGCTAATTCCCCTCTGGACTCCTCTGTGGCGTCTACATGTAAATCGAGGCACAGACGAATTAACATCAGTAAATAAAATCCAGAAAATTATGAAATAAATATAGTAGGTAGATTAGGGTAAAAGAAAACCAATTAAATTGGTTTGACACGAATCGGAATTGCGGATTAGGAGCTACAAAATTATGAAAGGTTTTAACAGTAACGGGCGGGTTGACTTGGTCCAACCGAAAGAATAATGGGGCTGATCTGCCCTGCTTTCTCCACCAGCGCAGCACGCGAGAGAGTGAGAGAGAGAGAGAGAGAGAGAGAGAGAGAGAGAGAGGCGCGGCGGGGTGGCACGAGGTTGGCGGGTTGGCGTTGGCAGCATGAAGCGGCAGCTGGAGGCGAGGCGACGGCGACGCTAAGCTAGGCAATGCGGCATCGGTGGCGTGGCAGCTTGAAGATGCGGAGCCTAGTGAACGGCAGTGCTCCGGCGGCGAGCGGCAGCGACGAGGAGGCGAGTGCCGGAGATGCGTGGCACAAGGGGATGGTCCGGCACGGCGGCTCACCATCGACGAAGACAATGGTGGCGGCGCGGCTCCTTGGCAGATCAGCGATGACTTGGCTTCGAGGTACGTCATAGCTAGGATTTTGGTGGGGATTACGTGGCTTTTGGGTTGCTTTATATAGGGGTGGGTTAGGAGAGAGTCTGGCCGAACGGGAGCCGAGATTAGCTGGGATTCGGTGGGGATTAAGATGAGTTGGGATCGGTTTGGCTAGGGGCAGAGTTTATCCCAAGGTGAACACGACGTTTACCTCCAGATTAGGTTGGTTTGAGCAGTTTAGGCAGGAGATTCGGGCTAAGATAGGGTTCTATAAGCCTATCTCTAGATCAATCTTAATTAATTGAAATTTGTAAGGCTTAAGTGAAATTAGGATGTCACAGGATCTCACCTCCCCCAACAAGCACCGCCGTCGGATCCAGCCTCCCTGAGCTACGCCACTGCTAGATGCGCCACCTGCCCATGTGCGCTCGCCCACCTGCACGCATCTCGTGGTGCACTGTTCAGGCCTGGCTTGGGAAAACAATCGTGGCAGGCGTTTTCCCTAAGCCAAGCCACAACATCGTTTTTGCATGCACAGGGCCCTACTCTGGCCAACGTGCTAGCCAGGGGTGAAAATAGTATGGATAATTTCCGACCGACCGACCGACCGAACCACTGTGGATATCCGTATTTACTAAAATACGGATATCCGTAGTGGTCCGAGTATGTATCCGTGTCCGATATGAATTATACGTATTCGATCCGTATCCGAAGGAAAATATCCGGAAGTATCCGTAGGGAATTATCCGAGCTTTTTACGGATAGTATCCTATGGATATTATCCGAATACTAAAAGTTATGTTATAAGCCATATTTGTAGCTTATTTCTCCAATAGACTTGACTCGATTCTCATTACCCCATGCACATATTATTCATGTTTCTATCACTTTTTATAGTTTTATTAATGAAATATCATAACATTACTATGCAATTAGCTATGTATAAATCATATGTATCGACATATATTTTATCGGTCATAAACTATCAATGTCTCATATTATTTAAGTTTATTTATTTGTTGCACACATGATATTTATTTTAGTTTGTCAATCAGTTTGTGATTATACGTATTGTCCGAAAAATATCTGTTCCGATGGCTATCCGATCATAAGTTATCCGGATCCGTCCGAATATTATCCATACCCGTATCCGACACTATCCGTGTCCGAATCCGTATCCGACACTATCCGTATCCGAACCGTATCCAGAAAAAACATATGGATATGGATACAATATGAGCAGTATCCGATCCATATCCGATCCGTTTCATCCCTAATGCTAGCAACCAAACACCCGATGCTGGGCTCGTGTAGGCCTGGCTACGCCGAAGCCAACTGGCAACCTGACAACTTCTTTACTTGATTCAGTTGTCAAATAATCTCTTACCCCTAGTGACCTCTTTCACTGTTAAGACGACGAATACGTATGCACCATAAATATTTGATCCAATGATCCTGCAACTATGCTTGCCTCGAGCTCCCTAGTGTACCGTAGAAAGTGATCAAAATGATTGGTTATACTACACCTGATCGGCATGTGTACCATAATATATGCATTTGAACCGGTGGATCTAAAATATACTACCACTAAATACTACTATATTTGTTAATGTATCGTAAAATTGTTAATTTTTTTTATGTCGATTCAGATTAGCTATCATTTCAGATTAACTACTTTTCGTTATTATTATTAATATTTCTTGTATAAAGGAAGGCGTACTAAAACAGATCCCAATAACTGAAATTTGAAAATACTTCCAAACAAAAGAAGCTGTTTCATTTTTCAGATATAAATTTCGGGGTACATATACCAGTGAAAAGGAACGAATTGGCACTGGTGTAATTTTTTTGGGCATATTGTCGTATTAGCTCATGGGGACGAAACTACCAGTCAATTCAACTGAACTTAACTAAGTAGTCTAAAAAAATCTAAAATGAAGGAGTGTTGCGCTCTAGCATTTCTTACTTATCATCGTTTTATTCTGATTGGACTTAATTAGTCGCATCATGTGTTGCTTGACTTGGTTCCTCTGCTAATAAGTACGTAATAATCGCTCTATGCTTGTTTTTTGGTCTCACTCATTGTCACACATACTGATCAGTGATCACAGCCCTTGCTTGACCTGTAGAATTTGGAGCCCAACAACTTTTAGATTTTGAAGAGAATAATTTGACCGACGACTTAAACAGTGGAACTGGAGGATTAATTTGCTATGATCTCTAGCAGTATCTTTTGGTGAAGTCTCGTAGAATTATTGATATCGTCGTGACTGTGAAAACTATAATGGGTCCTGAACCGACAAGCTTTAATTCAGACAGCGATGTGTTTGGAAATTCAGACCGGAGACTCTCGGTGCTGCGACAAGGAAACTTCGTGGCGACGACGGCACCTGGAAAATTCAGACCGGAGACAGGCTAATTAAACATAGCAAATGCCAACGCAAATGCGCCAGTGTCTTCGTAGGTGGCGGACTGCCTGTCGGAGACTCGGATTCGTCGCGCGTCAAGTCATGATTCTGTGCAACCAGAACCAGACTGCGTTTCCGGTCCAACAAGTCTTTTCACTCCTGAGTAATGATCTTACAACCGTGGTGGGCCCTTTTGCCGCCAATTTTTGGGAAAAATTCGAGAAATGACACCCAATTTTTGCGCCTTGGCCAAAATGATATTAATTTCGTTCATCTTTCATAAAATAACGCTAGGCACACGAATTTCTTTAACCATAACACTCACGAGGGGTATTTTGGGTATTTTACCTGTGAGTGTCTCCCATTACTCGCAACTATCTCTTATGGCTTGCCTAGAGCTCCCTAGTGTACAGACACTATAGGAATCCGACCTGTAAACGTCAGCCAAATGTATTAACGCCGGCTTAAAAATACCGACGTAAACCCAGAGTTATTTAAGTCGGCCACGTCAAACCGACGTAAATAGCTCCCGACCCACAAAATTAAAAATCGGACAAGCCCATTTCCGTCGGCCAGGCTGACGTAAATATGCCACGTGTCCTATTTACGTCGGCCGGGCCGACATAAATAAAGGCTCCTCACACGCCCAACAAATTAAAAATCGGGAAGGCCTATTTACGTCGGCCCGCCCGACGTAAATAGGCCACGTGGCGGCTATTTACGTCGGGCTAGCCGACGTAAATAACGCGAGGGCCATGTGTCAGCTAGTTACGTCGGCCCGGCCGACGTAAATAAAAGCTATCACGCACAAGGTTTGAAAAATCGGTTTTCAACAAAAAATCGTTCGGCTCGATTTCCGATTTGCCGCGGCAAAGCGCAGCAAATCGTGAAAAATCGACCAAAATTTGTGATTTAAATTTGGAATCACAAATTGGTTGCCAAAACAAAAATCGTGATTTTTGTCGAAAAACCGAGCGATAAATGCGGCAAATCGAGCGATAAGAGCGGCAAATCGAGGTAAATCCGAGTAAACGAGAAATCGGTTGGTTATCACGGCAAATCGATCGAATTTGCCGGCAAACCGATTTGCGGTTTGGAAAAATCGATTTTTAAGTAAATGGTGCGGAAAAATGGTAAATATTTATTTAAAATTATGTAAATGGTTGGCAAGACTTTTGGTAATTATGTATATGCAGCATGTCATCAATTTTTAATTTTTCTCTAATGGGCCAAGTTGAGCCGTCCCTTTTTTAATTTTTTGTGATTTCAATTCAAATTTTCAAGCGAATCTGGATATGTTTTTGATTCTTTTTTTCACCATTGTGTTTATACATGGTTCTACAATTTTTACCGATTTTATGGGATTTTTTTTATTTTTCAAATTCAAATCACATTTTGAATTTGCAAATCGATTTGCCGTTATCGATCCAGCCCGATACCTCGATTTGCCGCGGCAAATCGTGGCTTGCCGACGATAAATGTAACTCTGATCATGCACCCACAAAATTTAAAATCGGGGAGGCCTATTTACGTCGGCTGGGTCGGCGTAAATAGGCCATGTGTCAGCTATTTACGTCGGTCTGGCCGACGTAAATAACGCGAGCCCCACGTGGCGGCTATTTACGTCAACCTGGCCGACGTAAATAGGCCGACCCTTTTAACTTAGCCTACACACATTGCCCGCGGCTTCGTGCCCTCGCCAAACGCCCCGCCGCCGCCGCACCCACGCCGCAGCCGCTTTCACCTCCGCCGCTGCGTTGCGCGCCGCCGCCGCCGCCACACCCCGATGCGCCGCCCGCCGCCCCACCGCCACGCCACGCCCCGCCGCTGAACGCCCTCGCCTCGTCGCGCCGCCGCGCGTCTTGCCTTCTTTGCCGCCGCCACCTCACTCTCGCCGCCGCCGCCGCGCTTACGCTCGCCGCCGCCACCTCTCGCCTATCGCCGCGCCGACGCATCCGCCGCCACAGTGCCCACGCCCACCGCCAATCCCATGCCCCGACGCCGCCGCCTTTCCCACGCCCGCCGCCGTCGCGTCTTGCCCCGCCGCCGCGCTTGCGCCGTCACCGCCGCTGCGCCGCCGCCGCCCACCATCGCCCTACCGCCGTCTACCTTCTCGCCGCCTCATTGCCGTCCTCATTGCCCGACAGCCGCCTTCCGTGACAGCCTTGACCCGCCGCCACCTCTCTCTTGTGTCCACCTCATGCACTCACCGCCCGCGCTCTCTGTTCGCCACGTCCTATAAGTAAGCCATCTTACTCATATAATTCAATTAAGTTAGGTTATTTAATGTAATTAAATAATTTATTTAGTAATTTAAATTAAGATAGATTATTCAAATTTAGTTTAGTGTATATTAATTTATGTAATTAATTTAGTTCATGTAATTAATTTACTGTAGTTTATTCAAATTTAACTTAAGGTAGTTTATTGCCCAATTTAAAATTAGGTTATTTATTTACTAATTTAATTAAGATTGTAGATAGATTATTCAAATTTAATTTAGTGTACATTAATTTATGTAATTAATTTAGTTTATGTAATTAATTTACTGATAGTTTATTCAAATTTAACTTAAGTTGGTTTATTGCCCAATTTAAAATTATGTAGTTTATTTACTAATTTAATTAAGATTGTATTGTTATGTTGATTCTAATTTATTATTATGTTTTTATTTTGTATTTAATATGTAATGTTACGAAAGATAAATTTTGTTCATATCAATTGCACTATGGAATATAGAAAGTCAACCTAACTACGTCACCCGTTTGGGAACGACACAACTCACATTGAATTGTGAGATGTGTCGTTCCCGAATTGTACACGCTTTTGGACAGCCTTGGGATAGACGGCTTAGCACGGTTTGTCGTGGCATGTCTTAGGATTCAAACAAAATTTTGGCTACATAACCCAGTTGTTCTCCAATGCACAAGTAACAAGGGTGCATTCAGAGAACAGCGGGGTTATGCTGCCGAAATTTTGTTTGAATCCTGCGACATGGCACGACAAGCCACGCTAAGTCGTCCATCCCTGGGTGGGTTTAGAACCTATCCTTGCCTAGAACTCCTGCTAGGGCCAGTAAACCATTTTCACATATTGTTTTTCCATTCAATAGTCAAAAAGATGGCACAGGAACGTGGATGGATGTATGATGGTTGGGATAAATCTATGAATCACACGCAAGATTGGAAAGTAAACACACATGCTTTTCTAGATCGGGTTTTCTCCCCAACTCCTCCTGGTGGGGTAGCAAAGTGCCCTTGTGCTAAGTGTTATCTTTTCTCTAGAGAGACGAAGACAATGATGGCTGGCCACCTGTGCAAATTTGGCTTTATGCCGAATTACCATACGTGGTACGAACATGGTGAGTCACGGAGGAGAGAGACTATCAATATAGTGGAGGATAGGATGGATGAGATGGTTGCGGACTTAGGCTAATTTCAGAATGCTTCGGAGGATCGAGCTGCGGTTCAAGAGGATCGACCAACCCCGGCAGTTGAGAAATTCTATAGGCTCCTAGATCGGATAAGCCTTTGCATGAGTACACTAAGGTTTCACTTCTTGCCTTTGTGACAAGACTTATGGCTATAAAAGCAAAGTACGGATTCTCCTAGGACTGTTACAACGAGTTGGTCAACTTGATTAGTGATGCCCTCCTAGAAAACCATAAGTTGCCAAAAGATATGTACTATTCAAAGAAGATATTGGCTGGTCTAGGGATGCCTTACGAGAAGATAGATGTGCGTGTTGACAATTGCATGTTATTTTGGAAGGAGAACGTAAATGACAGTCATTGTGTACTCTGCGGCAAGTGTAGATTTGTACAAATAACTGACGAAGAGGGAAATTTGGTGACAATGTCGACGCCAATGAAGGTTTTGCGTTACTTTCCTCTAACACCAAGGCTATAAAGAATGTACCTATCTAAGGAGATTACGCGGCATATGAGGTGGCATAAGAAAGGTGTGCGTTTGAACGAAGGTTTCATGGGTCATCCATCTGATGGTGAGGCTTGGAAGGCATTGGACCGCTATGATAAAGACTTCGCAAAAGAGCCAAGAAATGTTCGTATTGGTTTGGTGACCGATGGATTCTCGCCTTTCAACATGAGTGTTGCGTCGTACTCTTGTTGGCCTGTCTTCTCAATTCCGTACAATCTTCCACCTTTGCTATGCATGAAAGATGAGTACATGCTCTTATTCCTTGTCATACTATGGCCGGAGCATCCTGGAAAGTAATTAGACATCTTTATGCGGCCTTTGGTCGAGGAGCTGAAGCAGCTATGGACAGGGGTCACGACCTATGATAAGAGTAGAAAAGAGAACTTCAATATGCGTGTTGCCTACATCTGGTCCATCCATGATTTTTCAGCATATGGTATGTTTTCGGGATGGAGCATGCATAGTAGACTATCTTGCGCAATATGCATGAACGACACAAATACTTTCCGTCTGAATCATGGTCGCAAATTATGTTTCTTTGATTGCCACCGATGTTTCCTGTCTCCTTGTCATGATTCAGAAGACAGAGAAATGCCATCCGCAAGGACACAATAGTCACAAAGGGTTCGCCAAAATACTTAACCGATGCAGAGATTGTTGCCTGGCATCGTCAATTAATTCCCACGGAGGATGGCTTTGAAGGGGTTAGAGAGTCACACAACTAGACCCATGTGTCTGGTATCTGGAGCTTGCCCTATGCAACGTTCCTGATCCTACCACACAATGTTGATGTTATGCACCAAGAACGCAATGTTGCAGAAAGTATTGTCAGCATGTGTTTCGACTTCAAAGACAAGACCAAAGATAATGTGCAAGCTTGAAGAGACGTAGCTGATATATGCAGTCGACCAAGTCTTGAGGTGAGAGAGGACCAAACAGGACGGCAGGGGAAGCCATATGCCCCTTACTGTCTTAAGAGCTCTGAAAAGAAGGAAGTCCTTCTATGGTTGAAAAACATCAAGTTTTTCGACGGATACGCCGCGAACCTAAGGCGTGCAGTGAGTATCATGACAGGTAAGCTAAATGCCCTGAAGAGTCATGATTACCATATAATCATGGAAAGATTAATTCCTATAATGTTTCGTGGACACTTCCCCGATGATGTGTGCACAATGTTGGCAGAGCTTAGTTTCATGTATAGACAGATATGTTCGAAGGAAATCAAGAAATCAACGATGCAAAAGTTGAAGAAAGTTATACATGTGCTAGTATGCAAGATGGAGAAGTTATTCCCACTAGGTTTCATGAATGCAATGCAACATTTGTTGGTACATCTAATGTACGAAGTAGAGGTTGGTGGGCCGGTACAATACCGATGGATGTATCCGATAGAACGAAACCTTAAGAAAATTAGGGCAACTGTGGATAACAAAACACGAGTTGAAGGCTGCATCGCAGAGGCATTCTTTCTTAAAGAGATTTCATATTTCTCAAGTACATATTTTTCAGATGAGCACAACATTAGTGCTCATATTCCGAGATACCAACCATCGGATGAAACACATGGTTTCGATCTTCACATATTCCGAGGACATGGACATGCTGTCGGCGCCAGTTCGAATCATGAGCTGTCTCACGAAGAGTGGAATGAAGCACTGTTATACATGTATTCTAACATTCCAGAAATGGAACAATATTTTCTATAAGTATTTGTCATTCATTTCTAACTTGATTTGTCCCGTTACAACCTAAATGAATCGATTAAAATGTAGGTTGTTTGATCAACAACAATGGAATTCGTCGCGAAAACCTACAAGTGCACAACTTGACAACTTTCGACGCAATGGTTTACGTGGTGGTCCCAACTTCATGACTTGGTTTCGACAGCACGTATATTTCTTATCACACTAGTTTACGTGGTGATCCTAATTTCTTATCATGTATATTGAACTGTAATTATTCCCAACATTTACAGTGCATGCGTGCTCCTACTGTCCATGAGGACCTTCGCCAGTTATCGCACAGTAGCACAACCATAAGAAAGTTTGGCCGGTACAATGTGAATGGGTTCCCCTTTCGTACTGTATCGTTAGAAGCAAGCCGTCCTCAAGCAGCCACAATGAATAGCGGAGTTGTCACTACTGTAGAGGGTGCGGATGATCAAAAAACCGAATATTATGGCATTCTTCAAAACATAGTGGAGATTAAGTTTGGCGGCCGAAAGGAATTGAGAGTAACTTTCTTTTATTGTGATTGGTTCAACGATAAAACGGGGATATGGCGAAACCATAATCTTGGCTTAGTAGAGGTAAGACATGAGTCACGCCTTGCAGGTCACAACTCATTCGTACTTGCTCACCATGTTGAGTAAGTGTACTACCTTCGATATCCATGTCCCAAGGAAAATTTAAAACCATGGTGGGTTGTTCACAAAGTGAATCCTCCTGGTCGCTTAAACACTCCTCCGAATGATGAGTATATTGAAAGTGGGCTAGACCGCATGGTTAATGGGGCCTACCAGGAAGATCGATTGCCTGGTTCATTTGATGTGGACATTGGGTCGACACTAAATGAATTAGTTGGGGACACGACAGATGTTATCGTGGAGGATGTCAGACGGAAGAAATGATGCCGTGCACATGACTCTCACCATGTTCCTAACGACATCGATTACTTCTAATAAGTACAAATATTGCAATATTTATTTTTCTTTTATGTATTCTGATTGTTTTTATGTCTTTTGATTGTTGTACTTGTGCTTAACCTGAAATTGTTTTTGTTCAACAGGATGAAGTCGTTTTTCCGGCACAGCGGGTCGTTTTCGAAATCAAAGAAAAAGAATGGGTCCTCCTCGAAGAGTCAAGAATCCCGTTTTAGAGGGTCTAGTTCTCATCAGAGCAGGCAGAGATAGTTCGAGAGATGCTTAGAGGAGGTTGTATATTTTAACTTGTGTTATTTTCATTCTTTTCATTTATACATGCATTGATTACATTTATATGTAAATATTCTCAGGTGGGCAGACAGGAGGGTGGATAGGAGGCAAGGGAGACTGTGGTTGAGGCTGTAGAAGAGGAAGCAGTGGGGGAGGCTGTGGAGGAGGTAGCTATGCAAGATACAACCGTTGGATCTGTGGAGGAGGAATGGGAGGAGGATGGGGATGGTGAGGGGGAGGATGGGGATGGTGAGGGGGAGGGAGATGGTGGAGAGGGAGCGGATGCTCCTGTCTTTAGGTATTATTTACAAATAACTAGTAAGTATTAATTATGTATTGCATTTGTCATTACCATGCATTCTATGTTTATTTCAGGTATAGAGGGACCAATCAGATTCCTTCGGTAGCAGTTCCTCAGGCACAGAGACTGATTGTGCCACATGGAGATTGGTAAATTATTAAAATTTGTACAAATAAACTCCACACCAGGTGATCTTACAAGTTGCACAATGCTTTTTTGTAGGCAGTGGATTAATGTAGAATAGATGGGCATAAACAGCTTAAGGCAAGTAAATGGTAAACTAGGATCTCTCTTGCGTTACCATTATCCTGGTTTAGTGGTCATCAATGGTGAACCCAAACCAACCCTGAAGTAAGCGTACTACCAGATGGCTATAGATAGGGTGCAAGGAACTATTGCCCAGCGGGTGTGGGTGGATTTGTTTTGCAAGCAATACATACAATGTCTAACTCAATCCCTTTCCTTTGTAGGAGAGATACTATTTGCCAAGTGATCAGGAGCAGTCGTTGCAAGCTAAGGCTAAATATGTCTTTGACAATGCAGCGACCAGGACGGTCAAGGAAATGATGTACCAGGCCCGTATCCAGGCGGCCAACTTATACTACAAGCAAGAGCTCCACCAGGATATGAGCAAGAAGCTTGGTGCTTCAAAAATCTACCTTCGTGAAGATCAGTACCGAGAGGCTATGTTGCCTTGGTTTAACAAATGTCCCAAGGCATGGGAAGCTTTCAGCCACTACTGGGCCTCTCCTGAATTTGTTCAGAAATCTAACCAGAAGAGAGGTAACAGGGAGATGGGTCCAAGAGTAGCTCAACGGTACAGAGCCGACGGACATCTTCGTCTTGCACGACAGATGGTATGTTTACTACTGTTTAGTTTTTAATTGTCATATTTTATCTTTCAATCTGTTCGAAATATTGGCTAATGACATTGATTTACAGGAAGCTCAAAGCGGGTCTCGGCCCACGGACATTGAAGCTTACATACGGGGTCACCTAGGTTCGATCTGCCTGACCCTAAGCATTTGTGGCAAAGGATGTATGCGACACATAGCTTGGTTAGTACGTAATGATTATAAACAACTCTATTGACTATTTCGTTTAACTTTTATGCATGAACTATAAATTTTGTAGGCTAGTTACAGGAAATTGATGATAGATACTCACGGGCTTGACTACGACTAGAGGAAAGGAGATATTGACTCAATCGCTTTGTACAATAGCGGGGGTGGCAAGAAACATGGAAGGTTCACCATGTTTAATGGTTACCTTGATACCAGCACAGTCTTAAGTTCGGCGAGGTCATCTCAATCCTCCCAGAGCAGTGGGCGTAGCGCTCGTGAGTCTCGACTAGAGGAGGAGTTGAGACAACAAGCAGCTTGTGAGAGTCGACTTCAGGAGCAGTTGAGACAACAACAAGAGTACTTTGTTGCATGGCAGACACAACAGCAGGCAGCTCTACAAGTAAGTCGTATGCTTAAATCCCAAAAATTCATAGACTTATGTCTATTTCATTGTATGTTTGTATTCATGCTTTCATTATATAGAAGTTATAAATTTTAACAAGGACTAGATGCTAATTAGCTAGCCTTCTATATGTCGATTACTCCAAGTGCATGAAATTGTCAAATAAATGGTTATATATTTTAGCATTTCTGTTATAACTAGAAGCAAACTACAAATTTAAATTTACTATTGTCGACATCTAGTTTTGTGTGCTCTTATTTAATGAAATTTGCCAATTACATTTGTTATGTACGAATATATGATGCAACAGTTCGGAAGACCACTGAATCTTCCTCCGTTCCAACCTCCACCCTTATTTACCCCGCAATCTCCCAACATGGTATCATCAATTATTCAAATTTATTTTGACGTAATCTAGCTATCTCTAACATATGTTCGTTAATATAGGATTTGGTGGCCCCCACACCGGATGCCCATGTTGGAGGCAACGATGCTTCTTCTTCGAGGACTCTGCCGTCAGTTGCTGACTTCTTAAACTCGGGAGGCGACGCCGGTAATGGACATCGATTTGACGATACTCCTCCAAATTGATGTTTGTATGAACAATGAGTACTATGATTTATCTGTGTTATATGTCATATTTCCAAATTGACGTTTGTATGAACAATGAGTATTATGGTTGATCTATGTGTTGTATGCCATGTTTAAGTTTATATACATTTATATATAATTATGGATGGATGCTATAATTTGAATTGAATGGACAGATTGATATTGGTTTATATGAATGTATGGTTGAATGGACTGATCGATGTTGATTTATATGAATTGATGGATGGTGCAATATATTTGGATATATATATATATATATATATATATGTATGTATGTATATGTCTGTTATTTCTATACATATGGTTACGTATTTATATATGGCATATTTATTTGGCTGTTCCTGAATTCTCCAGGCCGACGTAAATACTGAAGCAAAATTCAGCCATGTAGCCCTAGTATTCACATCGGCTTCGAGGCCGACGTAAATACTCCTTCCACGGCCACAGCTTAAATAAGCCTATTTATGTCGGCTTCGAGGCCAACGTAAATACTCCTTACACAGCCACAGCTATTTACTTCGGCCTCGGGCCGACGTAAATGACCCTATTTACGTCAGCCTCGGGCCGACGTAAATAGCTGCCACCGTGGAAGGCTTATATACGTCGCCCTCGAAATTGACGTAAATAACTACCACGTCAGCTCCATGCCGTTGGATGAAAACTACTATTCCTATTTACGTCAGCTTCGAGGCCGACGTAAATAATGCTATTTACGTCGCTCGGTTTACGTAAATAAATCGGATTCCTAAAGTGGGAAGAAAGTGATCAAAATGATTTGATTATACTACACCTGATCAGTATGTGTACCATAATATATGAATTTGAACGTGTGGATCTAAAATATACTATCACTAAATACTGCTATATTTGTTAATGTATCGTAAAATTGTCTTTTTATGTTGGTTCAGATTAGCTATCATTTTAGATTAACTACTTTTCGTTATTATTATTAATATTTTTTGTATAAAGGAAGGCGTACTAAAACAGATCCCAATAACTGAAATTTGAAAATACTACCAAACAAAAGAAGCTGTTTCATTTTTCAGATATAAATTTCGGGGTACATATACCAGTGAAAAGTAACGAATTGGCACTGGTGTAATTTTTTTGGGCATATTGTCGTACTAGCTCATGAGTACGAAACTACCAGTCAATTCAACTGAACTTAACTAAGTAGTCGTCTAAAAAAATCTTAAAATGAAGGAGTGTTGCGCTTTAGCATTTCTTACTTATCATCGTGTTATTCTGATTGGACTTAATTAGTCGCATCATGTGTTGCTTGACTTGGTTCCTCTGCTAATAAGTAATAATCGATCTATGCTTGTTTTTTGGTCTAACTCATTCTCACACATACTGGTCAGTGATCACAGCCCTTGCTTGACCTGTAGAATTTGGAGCCCAACAACTTTTAGATTTTGAAGAGAATAATTTGACCGACGACTTAAACAGTGGAACTGGAGGATTAATTTGCTATGATCTCTAGCAGTATCTTTTGGTGAAGTCTCGTAGAATTATTGATATCGTCGTGACTGTGAAAACAATAATGGGTCCTGAACAAGCAAGCTTTAATTCAGACAGCGATGTGTTTGGAAATTCAGACCGGAGACTCTCTGGTGCTGCAACAAGGAAACTTCGTGGCGACGACGGCACCTGGAAAATTCAGACCGGAGACAGGCTAATTAAACATAGCAAATGCCAACGCAAATGCGCCAGTTAGATCCTCCATTCTTGTTACCTTGCTGAATATACATGAAGATTTTTTGCTTGCTTCTACCTATCCTTCTCTCCCATGGCCTCAGTCATGTGGCCTTCAGCGCGGGAGACAACGAGTTTGTCTTCTCCGGTTTCGGCGGCGCCAACCTCACCCTCGACGGCACGGCCACGGTCACGCCGGACGGCCTTCTCGAGCTGACCAACGGCACGAAGAAGCTCAAAGGCCACGCCTTTCACCCAGCTTCGTTGCGTTTCCGCACGTCGCGCGGCGGAGCCGGCGCCGGCGCGGTGCAGTCCTTCTCGGCCTCGTTCGCGTTCGGCATCCTGACCAACCACCCCAACCTGAGCTGCCACGGCATGGCCTTCGTCGTCGCCCCGAGCAAGGACTTCTCCACCGCGCTGGCCGGGCAGTACATGGGCCTCACCAACATCGACGACAACGGCAACGAGAACAACCGCATCTTCGCCGTCGAGCTCGACACCATGCAGAGCATTGAGTTCGCGGACATCAACAACAACCACGTCGGCGTCGACATCAACGGCCTTCACTCCGTGCAATCGCACGTCGCAGGATACTACGACGACAAGAACGGAAGCTTCCAGAGCATGAACCTCATCAGTGGTGATGTGATGCAGGCGTGGGTGGACTACGACGGAGAGGCCGCACAGATCAATGCCACCATTGCTCCCATCGGAATGTCCAAACCAGTAAGGCCACTCGTCTCCACCATCTACAACCTCACAGAAGTACTAACGGAACCGGCGTTCGTTGGCTTCTCCTCGGCGACCGGCCCAATCAGATCTCGACACTACATTCTTGGCTGGAGCTTCGCCATGAACAGGCCTGCTCCAGCCATTGACATCACCAAGCTGCCAAAGCTACCTCTCCTTGAACCGAGACCTCGATCCAAGGTCGTGGAAATCCTCGTGCCAATTGCCACCGCAGCATTCATCCTTGCTCTGAGCACTCTTGCTGTTCTACTCGTGCGAAGGCGGCGGAGGTATGCGGAGCTACGGGAAGATTGGGAGGTCGAGTTCGGGCCGCACCGCTTCGCCTACAAGGATTTGTTCGATGCTACCGACGGATTCAAGGACAAGAACCTACTGGGTGCAGGAGGGTTCGGCAGGGTATACAAAGGAGTGCTTCGGACATCGAAATCGGAGGTCGCTGTGAAGAGGGTGTCCCATGAGTCGAGGCAAGGGATGAAGGAGTTCGTCGCGGAGGTTGTCAGCATTGGCCGCATCCGACACCGCAACCTTGTGCAGCTACTTGGTTACTGTCGGAGAAAGGGTGAACTTCTTCTGGTGTATGACTACATGCCAAATGGTAGTCTTGATAAGTATCTGTACCATGAAGGGGAGAAGCCAACGCTGGATTGGTCTCAGAGGTTTCAGATCATCAGAGGTGTTGCGTCAGGGTTGCTCTACCTCCATGAGAAGTGGGGTAAAGTTGTCATTCACCGGGACATCAAGGCGAGCAATGTACTCCTTGACAAAGAAATGAACGCACGGGTAGGCGACTTCGGCCTCTCGAGGCTATACAACCATGGCACTGATCCACAAACCACTCGTATTGTTGGCACCATGGGTTACCTCTCCCCGGAGCTATTACGCACAGGCAAGGCGACGCCTCTTACCGATGTTTTCGCTTTCGGCACATTCCTCCTCGAGCTCACATGTGGCCAGAGGCCTATCAGGGAAGATGCACAAAGCAATCAGATTTTATTGGTCAACTGGGTGCTTGAGCATTGGCACAATGGAACGCTCCTTGAGACCGTGGATCCAAGGTTGCAAGGTGACTTCAATACTGATGAGGCATACCTTGTGCAAAAGCTTGGGCTGCTGTGCTCTCACCCTTCTGCTGCTACAAGACCAAGCATGCAACAGGTCATGGACTACCTTGACGGAGACACACCACTCCCAGAATTGGCATCCACAGACTTGAGCTTCAGCATGATAGCTTTGATGCAAAACAAAGGTTTTGACCCGTTTATCGTGTCATGTCCTAAATCATCAACGGTGAGCATCGGAACTATATCTTCACTGTCGGGAGGAAGATGATAATACGACTTCATTATGTCTGATCGTTGAGGTAATGTGATGTGCTCGCTACTTGGAACATTTTGTCAGCTCTTACAGTCGTATAGATTGGATACCGTAGAGAACATATAGTGAGTGCGCGTAGTAATTAGAAAGATGTAGCAAGTCATAGATACTATGTAAAATGTTTCCGTGCCATACTCCCATGGGCTTTTTTGTCATAAGAAGCAAGTGCTTCGACAAATGTTTTCTGTAGTAAAATGGAGCAGACTCGGCAGCTGGGAGAACAACTTCAACTTCCTGAGCTAGCTGTTACCCTTTGTTATCGATGGACTGCCCGAAGTGTACAACTTTCAACTTCTACTAGGACTTCATTCAAGCATATATGCCGAAGAAAAATAAACGGAGATATTTCTTCTTTTTTTATATATATTTGGTGATGTGCAGCTCCTTTGGAAGAAATATCGTATTAAGATTTGGGTTTGATGTCTCTAGTCTGCCTCGCCCCGCTCCGCAGCCCTCCCGTCGCCGCCGCCACCGCAACCTCACTCCCACTCGCTACTCCGTTCAGCATAGTGCTCCCCCGCCGCTCATGCCTCAAACAATCCGATCCCCTCCAGCTCCGACTGGCTTGGCTAGCCAACCCACCGCGTCCCATCCAAATCTCCGGGGGAGGTGAGGTCGCCGTCTCACTAGATCCGGAGCTTGAAGCCTCGCCGGAGCCGTCGCCCAAGGTCGCGGTACGTCCGTCTGAATCAAATCTCTGACCTGCGTTGCTAAAGGATTTGGGAGAGTCATCGCCGCAGCAGCCCTGACGTCGGCGTCAAGTACACTTCCGCTTCAATTCATCTTCAATGTCCACAAACGCGTCGGCCTCCGCGGCGGTCCTTGCTGCTCCCCCACCGAGACACACCTCCATCCACATCGGGACTTCGCGTCCGGCCATCAGTGAGAATCTTCAGACCGCCAGACCGCAGATCCGCTCTACCTCGCCGTCTTCATGCCTGCATTTACAGCACAGCACCAACCTCCACGACGCACGCAGCTACGCCGAAGTACTCTGATCCACGCCTCGGCGCTATGGAAGTGCTCGCGCTCGATCTCCCCCCACTACCATCGCCGCCCGCGCGCCCTGCCCAGCACCCACTCGCATTTACTCCGCCTCAACTCCGAGCCAGCGTCACTGCTATAGATGCTTCGGCCATGACCACCTGGTCGTATCTTGCCACGAACCGCTCAGATGCAAGTTTTGTGGTCGTAATGGTCACCACGCCATAGAGTGCTCTCGGCAAGCCGCCTGCCGCCTGCCGCCACCCGAGGCTACCTCGTACAGCCGGTCAACACCAGCCCTGCAACCCCATGGCCGGCTCCTACTCCGCTGCTTCAAGACCCACGCGCTTCCCCGGCGACCTGCGCGGCCGGCCGTGCAAGGCAACTAGCTTCGTGTTGAGCAACGAGGTCATGGCCATCGACCTCAACACTCTGCAGACACGCTGCGCGATGGCGCGCCTGAGAGGAGATCCTCGGCCTTCGCTGGAGCAGGCGTTCGGTGATGTGCAATTGGCGGTAGTTGGCGCATCCGGCGCGCCGTGGCAAGAGGTCTCCATCACGCGCCACTTCCCGAAGGACTACCTCCTCCGCTTCCCCACGCCGGAGAGCTGCAGCAACGCCCTGCAAAGGGGTCGCTTCTCCTACGGTGACATCGATCTCGAGTTGCGACCATGGCAGGCCCGACCGGCGGAGGACGACTCACCTTTGCCCTTTCGAGTGCGCCTGTGTCTGGAGAATATTCCCTTGTACGCTTGGACTGAGAAGGTGGCGACAAGCATTCTGGGGGGCTCCTGCATCCTCCACTACGTTGAGGAGCGTACGAGCCGCTGCGACGATACTTCCACCTTCAACACCTCGGCATGGGCAGTTGAGCCGGAAGCCATTCCCAAGACCCACTACTTGGCGGTAGCCATGCCCTCCAACAACGCTGATGGCCTCCCAACCATGACTGCAACAACTTTCAAGGTCCTCATCCACATCGACGTCGTTGAAGACCACTCGCGCGACGCGGCAACCGGGGTCACCTTCACCCGTCTCCCCTGGAAGCTCGGCGACGTGGACGGGGAGACGGAGGAGAGGTCGACGGCAGAGACCCCACACCGGGCCGCTCCCGCCATCGCCGACAGGACCCGGACTCCGATGATGAGTCGCGAGCTCCGCGTCGGCACGGCTGCTTGGCCTCCAGGACGCTCCGGAACGTGGTACGCTCTGTCTCCTCCCTTGGCCAAGGGCGGCGCACTAGATCGCCACGCCGGTCCGGCCCACGTGACGAGGCGGGTCCCAGCCGCCGCTGATGAGCGTCTCCGCCGCGCATTATGGCCCGTCGCTGGCGTTTCACACCGCCATCGGCTGCACCGCCCAACCCCATTCCTGGGGCCAGGGCTCGTCTCCGTCCGGCTCTACATCTGGCTGCCGCGGTGACAACAATAGGTGGCATTCTCAGCCCCCGTCCGGACGTGCGGCTCTCGCCGAGGATGGAGGCCCCTGGGGCGGTCGTCGTCCTCCCGCTCGTGGAGTCGCAAGAGCCTACGCCTCCGGGCCTGTCGGACCCGGTGCAAACCCCGTCCAGTATGTCCAAAGACTGCTGCACCCCACCACTTCCACCTCAGCATTCTCTCCAGGGTGCTAGTGCCGGCCCTAGTGCCACGGACTCCGGCGCGTCGATGGCGATCACCACCACGCCTTGCAGCCAGGTACCGGCACAGCCGACTCAGTTTCATCCTCTGAAAGGGAGCCGCTTCACACCTTCGTTTCGAACATCACGCTGTCGGTGAAACCTCCGGTTTTGCAGGTGTTCCGCCGTCATCCGCGCAACCATGCTCCTGGCCCGCCGTCTGTGTTGACACGCCGCAGCGCCCATCTGGCTGCCAAACCTACCGCCAAGCTGCCGGCGGAGGCTAAGGCCAGACGCCTCATCGCCAGCAAGCTAGCGCCATGGCTGACGAGCCGCGTCCAGCCTTTCGAGAGGATCGAAGAGCTCCACCGGCTGCTGGAGAGGCCACTCAGCGATGAGGCGGTGCGAGCCCTGGCGAACCTAGCTGGGTTCCAGCTCCCTGACCTAGACTTGCGGCCAAGAACACAATCGCCGGTGCTCGTCACATCGTCATGTTAGATCATCTTCATGTATTAGGTCTTTTGGGGGTGCACGGTCTTTTCCTCTTGTCTGGCCGTTTCGCCCCGCGCTCGACCCCTTTTGTTCCCTGCTGGCGCCATGCAAGGCCAGCTGCTAGTCTCTTTTGCTTACTACAATAGGGCAGGTCGCCGACTAAGTGCAAGGCTGCTACCTTGATCAACAGTGGTGCTCCCTCATGTAACGCTGCTCACTGTCCTGTCTCCTACGCTCCTTATCCGTGTTGCTGCTGGCTTTTGAGGTCGGTCTTACCTTCAGTAACTGCTACCGCTGGGCAGACCAGCTCCTTTCAACCCTGTGTTTTGTCGCCTCGTCAATTGCATGGCTAGTGTATCGGTGGAAGGACCGCGGGTTGGGTATGCAAAAGCCAAAGGGTCTAAATGAAAGATAAGAGGGTGGATCAGCCGTCCAATGCGGAGATCCGATGGCACGGGGACTGGTTTGCAAAATAAAAAATTGTAAGGCATTTTGGTGAACTTAGGAGCATAATGGAAACCAGTGTTTCGACCACAAAATTGCAATTGGGCCACCAAGGTTGCTTAGCATTGGGGAGGCACTGCACGTGTTGCGAGCGAGGCGGTTCCTAGCTCGTTTCACTGTTGCAAAACTGTGGCGTGGACCCCACAAGCATGTGCTATTTCTTTCACCTTTAGAAGATAGCATATAGATAACTAGGAATGGTCTGCGTGCCCATTGCACGCTCGGTTTGGTCAAAACTTCTAGGCTCGCACATTGATCCTTTTCAGATGAACCCACAAGCTAATGGAGTAGATCATCTATACTAGTCTTATTAGAAAAATTCTACTTCACCCCCTCAACTATGCATGGTGGTGCACTTAACCTCTAGGTCTGGAAAACCAAATATTCCATCCTCACAAGTATGCGTAGTGGTACAAATAACCCCCTGCAGCCAGTTTTAAGGGCAGTTTTGCCATCGGGGCTGCTCACGTGGATTATTTTGCCATGTGGATAAAACATGTTACATTTTCAACCCTCTGTAAAAATGTGGGGCCCAAATGTCATCTTCTATCCTCTCTCTTTCCTCTTCTCTACCCTCTCCCCCTTCTCTTTTCCTGTCTCACTCTACTTCACACCCTCTCTCCCCCTATCTCCCTCTCTTCGCAGGAGCTAGCAACCCAGTTACTCGTCGGTCGGCTTGCAGTTCGCCATTGCCGTGACGCGCTGCCATGGCCTAGTTCCCTTGACTTCGACCGTTGCCAGGCACTCCGCCACCTCCCCCATCATGCATGCCCGACGCTGGCACCAAGAAGGGGACAAAGCGTGGTAGGACTAGTCTGGAACGCTGGTGGTGGACGAGGGTACGGATCGGGGCCCCGGTAGGCGACGAACCATAGTCCGGCACTCCGCTGCCTTCCCTATCATGCATGCTCGACGCCAACGCCAACACCAACAAGAGGACGAAGCATGGTGGGACTAGGGCCGAGACGCCGATGGTGGACGAGGGTGCAGATCGGGGCGTCAATGGGCAACGGATTTGAATCCGGATCGTCCCGTGACTATCCTCTGCCTTAGAGCTCTGCGGGGGACGCTGCTCGAGCTATGGATATTGTTGCTGACCGGGGGAGCAGCACTAGGGTCGCCAATGGCGACGGCAAGGTACCATCGCTACAGAGGGTCGAGCTGACGTGGGTGGAGCCATGGGCGCTGTCACTATAGAAGGCCAAGGTGACATCGAGCGGTGACGAGCGGTAGAAGGGAGGGAGGAGGCCAGCATGGATGGGTTGGCCAGAGGAGATGGAGGAGGCTGGCATGGATGGATCGATGGTAGCTTGGAAGGAGCAAGAAAAGGGCGAAGGGGAGGAAGAAAGAGAGAGAGAGAGAAGGGAGGGAGAGAGAAGTAAGGGGATGACATGTGGGCCTTATAGGTAAAAAATCATTTAGAAAAAGAAAATTCCATGTGTGCATCCTACTTGGCAAAACAACCCAGGTGGATAGAAAATTTGCCATGTGGACTGCCCCAGTGGCAAAACCGCCTGCGGGAGGTTATTTGCACCACTTCGCATATTTGTAAAAGTTGAATAGCTGGTTTCCCAGACCAAGGGGTTAAGTGCACCACCATGCATATAGTTGAGTAGGGTAAGTAGACTTTTTTCAATCTTATAAATGTGCATAAGCAGATGCTTGTAAATGATTATCCTGATAGTGGGCATTTTCTCCAAAACAATCTGAAAAGTAAATCAAGACAGCTATGCTGAATAGAGAGTAGAGAAATCCAAACATATTTTTTCAGTTTGTGCTGATGAACCACACTGTGTATAGGACCATGTGTCGCTTCGCATAGGATACAAAGAACCATAAATAGAAAATACGTCTACTATATTGTATCAGGATAAATTGAAATTGAAACAAAACATAGGTCATCGTCATTCAATCTTCTTGCAACTATGGAAGTATGGATAATTTTGCAATATTAGTGCCTAGCATGCTTAAATCCATAGGAAACTATTGGCACTCGCAATCCTTTCAGAGAATGAAGCTAATACCATTGCAAGTGCAGAGAACAGACTTACCTCACACATATGTTTCGCGTTGTCTCAGTAAGGCTAAGCTGCCAGCTCCAAGCCTCATGAGATGCACGGCTTGACTCTAGAAAAAAGCACTCACATGCCTCCCTTGGATTATTTTTTACCAATTGATTAGCTCTCATATGCGTTACTTGCTTCTAAAACACTTCTGCAGCCTTCAACGAGTATTTTTTTTAATTTTTATTGTCGTCTGATCTTTTAAAATGTCCATTGCTTTGTTGTCTCATCTTTTAAAACGTCCATTGCTTGGCTGAATTCTGTATGTAGTTGTTCAGAGTAAGCTTGCACTCTTGATCAGAAAGAGTAAGCTGGCACTGAAGCTTTTGATTAGCTTCATATTTGTCCTGTCTATGGGGTGGAAGAGCAAAAAGAAAAAAAAGTATTCTTTAGACACTTCGAATAGGATAAAAAAACGAAATAGAAAATAAACATGTGAGAAAACAGTAACGTATAGTGAGGCAAAATGGTTTTGCGTAGGATCTAAATTCTAAATAAACCAAAATCAAATAAATTAACAAATATAAAAAAGAAAAAAACAGTCTTCCAAGAAGACTCTATTTAGGCCGAACCCACATTCCACTGAAATATATTGACACTATGGCAGGCACAAAATCTTCATCTAGCATGTACCCACAAATAAATGGAAAGAGTATATTGTTTAATAGGATACATGTCATTACAAAATGTATCATTTTAAAATATGCCTCTACGTATATTAATGACATGTGAACCTAAAACCCATATGTCACTGACATATTAAGTAACATATTTCAAAACACGAATTTTAGAGTGATATAAATCTAAATCACCCTTTATTTAGTAAGGAAAGCTAGACAATGGGTAGAAGAAACACATCTCGGATTTTTGAAAACAGAACTACTGGCCAACACTATAGCGTTGTGGGGATTTCCAACCGTACAATTGGAGAACAAACAACTCAAGTGGGGCCCACCTCATAAAACTATGTGATACCACATAAAACCATACTTCGAAGGTGGGATCCACCTAATAAAACCACATGAAACCATACTTTGACGGTAGAGTCCACATGATGAAACGACGTGAAACCATATTTTGATGGTAGGCCCACCTAATGAAACCATATAAAACTACAGGAAATCATACTTCAACTATAAGGCTTACCTGATAAAACCACATGATACTATCCTCAATAGTAAGACCCATTTGATGAAACCGTATGATACCATATGAAACCACATGATACTAGTTTGTTGGAGGCACTAACGGGGTTGGGTAGCATTACTCTTTTGAAAAGCATTTCTATTGTGCCTCAAAGCAGACCACATGTTTTCATAGGAATTGCAGTCCATGAAAAGGCTAAAGGCTTCAATAGTCAAAATCAGAAGTACCTTTCTTGTATTCATATCCCTAGCAGCAAAGCTAAGATGTTCCCACCTCATTAAGGCATCGGCCAGCAGGATTTTCTGGATTTGTAATCACCATCGCTTGAATAAGTAGAAAAAAAAAACCAGGAAAGCTCAAGATAGTGAGACATGCAGTATACATAACACACTTTTATATTAGCACTTTGACCTCATTAATCATTAGCAGGCATTTTACTTGGAATTCTTTCTCTGATTTACCTCTATGCATAAGCACATGCAAATCAAGTAATATGCATGAATTGCGGGAACTACTTAATTGGATAAATGCAACCCAAACGATAATATAAGGAGGGAGCCCAAAATTATCATAAATACCTACAGTGACTCCCAATGACTTATGCACCCATTTGCTGATATCAACATAGTCCAGTCCTCGCTCTTCAGTTAATCTTCTTGTAAGCAGTGTGGGGCAAAAGAACAACCAAACAGGGAAATCTAGAGTAGACGGCTGTTGTGGATACCAATGACGATGGAAGTTTTACAAAAGTTTCGCAGCTCCTTTCTATTAAACACTGATAAAATCTAGAAGCAAACCAAGAATTTATCCAAAATTATTTCAAAAGGCAAAAGGTGACCGATGTACAAAATATTGAAACCATGTACAAATAATCCATAAGCGGATGTACTGAAACATATAAGTATAAAAAAAGAACAGTAGTTAGATATCTACTTAAGAAGAGCAAGCCAGTAAGACTGATATTGGACAACTTTTCATGATCAACTAAATATAAGAACTAAATGAAACAATAGGGAGAAGGAGGCTCAAATCTTGAAGCTAAGTACAGAAGCTATGTGAGAGCGAAGAGGAAACGATTGCAATTTTTAGGGAATGGGTACCAACTATACCTCTCAAAGAGCACCACTTTTACAACCCAAGGCTTCCCCCTCTGAATCTCAATATTATTCCAGAAATGTTATCAAAATTCAAACAGAACCTTCAAACGTGAAAGCTGAATACAAGTGTTGCAATTAAAACAAGGCCAAGATTGTCAGCGTAGCAACAAAATGACTCAATGCAAGTTTAAACTCATTTTTTTTAAAAAAAAAGACCTTTAACTATCTCCCGATTTATACTCGAGTGACAAACATATATTGATACAATGCTCCGTGCCCTATCAAATTTTCAACAGGTGCCATAATCTTGCAATGATGGAATCCATGCTTCCTGAATCCTACGAGTATAATAAAAACAAACAGATCGATTAGAGTTTTTTTAGGACAAGTATGGAGCGGAGCTAACATAACAATAAAATTGCAACCCAGAGATATCTTCCCCCACGATGGTAAGTTACAGCACCTCCCAGTCCCAGTTAAGCAAGGATTTTTTTTTTGCACTGACTATTATACAAACAAATATATGTTACACAAAAAATACCCGTCTTAGCAAGTGAAGAACCAACTATTTAGCCTATATCAAGATAAAGATACTGATAGACAGAATTAGTCTTCTTTAACCAAGGCCTGAGAATGAACTAAAGATTGCATCTTTCCATTGTCCATAAGGTCAACAACTACTAAAAATAAACACAGTCCTATCAATTTCTTTTTTTTTACTTGTATGGTAAAACATAACTAAATAGTAGTCACAGAAGTAAGAAGAGAAGCATCATGAATATTCTCATCTCCAATGATCATTTGTACAGCTATGCAAAATGGATATTTTGTGCTTTGACTCAACAAGGTAAAGCACGCAGCGAGAATGATCAATCTTTTTTCTTCCTGTCATGTACTCTTCTGTGCTTCAGCCAAAAGAGAATTAAGAAGATAAGACATGTAAATTGACTCATGCAAATAAAGGCCATAATCTAATCTAATCCTATCCTATACCCGTTGGGGCCCACATGCACATAACACATCACTTGTACAAAGTTATGCCATGCATCTATACCGAGAGTACTCCAGTGCACTTCTTCAGAAATGAATACCTGTATGAGCTTGTATTGCCTTTGCTCCTATATTTTAATTGTGAAGTGTTGCAGCACAATTAAAACTACGTACTGGTATATATAGTTCAGTTCTATTTTGTGCTTCGCTGGTCAATCCTATAATTTTCTGTGACAGATTACCTTTTGCCCAATGATTCAGTAACAGATTGATGTTCAGTTTTCTAGAAACTGAAGTTCAGTAACATTCAGTACTAACTCTTTTGGATACTCAATAATGTAGTGTTTTGTCTTTTCAATGATTCAGTAATGTATTACATTCACTGGATAAATGTGACTAAATTCAGAAACTTTTCAATTGAAAGTGTACTCACCATTGTCAGTTAAACAGAAAGTCAAAACCAGAGAACTGCAGATAACACCAGATCTATTTTATTTGACATAATTATCATATATTTCGAGTTTCAGAAGCTGGACTTGAAAGTTTCAGTTAGTTTCAGTATGATGAAGATAGTTTCAATTTGTGTTTTAATTGAGCCACACTTAGATTGTGAACTTCGACTCATGAACTTGCTCTGAGCTTAGATTGGTCAGTGAAACACAAAACTAAAATAGGACTTGACCACATCAGTAAAACACAAATTTACAAGCACTGAACATCACTGCACCAAAATTGTCATATGTCTGAACTTGAAAATAGGATTTGAGTATTTTCAGTTGTCTTCAATACCTGATCACCACTGATTACCTCTACCAAAAGCGCAACACATGGCCACCAATCTCTTCCCTTAGATATACATAAATTGATAGCGGGGACTGGGAGGGAGAAGGTTACCACACCGGAGTTGACGACTCCTGCTGCGGCCGCCAACAAGCCGGGGAGTAGCAGCGCCCAGGCTGCTCCAGCTTCGACCTCTAAGCCCCTCACCATGGCGCCACCGTCGATGGGTCTAACCAGGGTTTCGAGCCGCCGCCTCAAGCAGCCGCTCACTACATCGCCTCGCCAAAAGCAGCCGCTGATTTTGGGTTGGATGGCAGGATGAGCTTCACGGCAAAGAACGGCAGAGGTTTGTAACGTCAAAGGATACGGTTCCACTGCTGCTAGGAAACAGATGGCCTCTTGAGCTGACAAATGCCACAGCTGAAGGATGCAATTAGAACTTAGAACTCAAAGCATCAAGATGACAACGCTAACTCATCAACAAGCTTCATCTCACTTGCACTACTGCTACTGCAAAAGCACGTAACCCTTCGTCATCCAGCCACATCCCCTTCTTCACCATCTGCTCCAAGACGTAGCTCGCCTCCTCTGACTTGCCGCCGTCACAGAACCTTTCACCAGACGCTCGAAGGTGTGAGCCACAGGGCAATAGCCACTTGCCAACATCGCATTGAAAACTCACAGACCCAGCCCGAAATCGCGTGCTCTGATGCACCCAACGGCCAGGACACAGAATGTGGCCGTGCTCGGCGCAGTGCCCTTCAGCTGAATCTCAACCAGCGCCTTGTGCGCCTCACCCTCCCTGCCATTGTCGCACAGGCACTTGATCAGGACGTTGTAGCTCGCGTCATTGGGCTGGAGCCTCCGCTTGCGCATGTCGGAGAGCAAGCCCTTAACGCCGGCGACGTCCCCAAGCGCCGCGCACGCGCTCATCAGCACGCCGTAGTTCACCACCCCGGCCTGGCAGCCCCTATACTCCATGTCAAACATCGTCTTCTTGGCGTCGTCTTACCGTCCCGTGTTGCACAGCCCCTGCATCAGGAGAGCGTACGTCACGACGTTTGGCGTCACGGCGCCACGCCCCCCCGTGCCATCTCGTCTCTGAGTCGCTCTGCCACGCCCACCTCCCCTTCCCGGCACGCCGATCCCACCAGCGTGTTGAAAGTGATCACTGTTGGCCGCGAGCCCCGTCCGAGCATTTCGTCGAGCACGGCGTGGGCACCCAAGAACCCGTCCCGGCGACACACGCCCTTGAGGATGTTGTACGACACGGCGTTGGTGCGGACGCCGAGCTTGGATGCCTCGGGGAGCATGTCCCGGGCGGCATCCACACGGCCGTTGCAAACGAGGGAATGGATGAGGGCGTCGAAGGTGGCGGTGGAGTGGGAGCAGAAGGCGGTGACGGCGCGGAAGACGAGGACCGCGGCGTCGGGACTGGAGGCGGCGCCGAGGTGGTCGATGAGGGCCGCGAAGACGCTGGCGCGGAGCGGGGAACCGCGGGAGTGTCACTACTTGAGGAGATTAAGAGTAGACAGGGGTGAGAACAAGAAGAACAGAGGAAGAACAGATAGATAATGAGATGGCTCGGGAATAGCTTTTTAGCTTAATTGCATAGCATAATAATATCTTACATCCAATCTGGCTTATAACCACGGCTTATAACCACGCCACAAGCTGACAAATTCTGTTGAGACAGCATCCAAAGTAACGGCAAAATAAAGGAACGGCGTCGCAGCTCCGATGAAAGCATACGGTGAACAGCGCACCCGGCAATTTCTACAGCTTCTATGTGTTTACATCTGCACCGTCCAAGCTTGCTGAACGCTAACAACCATTAGATCTTCATAACTGGAAGCGTTAACCTCCTGCGGCTTTGCTTCAGCAAGTCTATTCATCGGCTTCTTCAGAATGTCCCCTGACAAGTTGTGACAATTGCCTCCCCCAAAGATAATACTTGTCCTCAAGGATTAAAGGAAGGAAATACCTTGGAGATAAAACTGGCATCTTCCCAAGTTGCTGCTTCTACCGGCAGGTTAATCCACTTGATTAACCACTGCACCACTGGTAAATTGTTTCTTGGAATGAGCCTACGTTCCAGTACAGATTCAGGACCAACATGAATGTAACCATCAGCCCCTACTAGTGGCAGGCCAGGAGTAGGAATAGCCTTTTTACCCAAATGTTTCTTTAGCTGACTGACATGAAAGATGGGATGAAGTTGACAGCCCTCAGGCAGTAACAGTTTGTATGCCACCTTGCCAATCTTTTGCATTATCCTGAATGGGCCATAAAACTTGGAATGAAGCTTGAGAGACTTATGAATGCTCAAAGAAGACTGGCGATAAGGCTACATCTTTAAATAGACCATATCCCCTTCTATGAACTCTCTTTCAGTCCTTTTCCTGTCAGCCTATTTTTTCATTCTATCTTTGGCTTTTTTCAAATTATCTTTAATCATTTGGACAGCAAAGTTCTTCTCTTGCAGTAATCCTTTGGTCTCCTCTTGGATTTGGTCAGGGATGACTGTTTTTGTGATCAAGGGGGGTGGAATTCCATATAAAGCCTGAAATGGTGTCATCTTCAAAGAGGTATGGAAAGATGTGTTATACCACCATTCAGCAAGAGAGAGGAAACTTGTCCATTTCTTGGGGCTTGTGAAAGACATACACCTCAGATAATTCTCCAAGCATTGGTTTACCCTTTCTGTTTGACCGTCTGATTGAGGGTGGTAAGCAGTACTAAACCTGAGCTTAACTCCCAAAATCTTGAATAATTTCTGCCACAATTGGCTTGTAAAGATTCTATCTCTGTCAGAGATGATGCTAGCAGGCATGCCATGTAATTTGTAAATATGATCCAAGAAGAGATGAGCTATGTGCTGAACTGTGTAAGGATGCTTGAGTGGAATGAAGTGAGAGTATTTGGTGAAAACATCCACTACTACCATAATCGCATCCTTGTTATCAGACATGGGTAAACCCTCAATAAAATCCATAGATACACAAGACCAAGCTTGATCAGGTATAGGTATTGGTTGCAATAAACCAGGATAAGGTGTATGCTCAGATTTATTTTTCTGACATGTAGGGCAACATTTGACAAACTGTTTAATGTCTTGTTTCATTCCTTTCCAATGAAAGATTAGTTTAATTCTTTGATAAGTAGCCTCCTCTCCTGAATGACCTCCTAAAGCTGAACTATGGCAAGCCTCCATCAACTTGTTTTTAAAAACATCATCTTTCCCAATGACCAGTCTACCCTTGTATCTCAGTATTCCTCCATGCAATGTATAATGCTGTACAGCTGAGGAATCCAGTGTTAATTTAGTGATAAGTGATTTGGCATTTTCATCATTGTGATAACTAGATAAAACCTCATTTATCCATAAAGGAACAGATGCAGTAATGGCCATGTGAGATTCCGCATGAACCATTCTGGAAAGAGCATCAGCAGCTTTGTTGTCTTTACCCTTTTTGTATTCAATTTTGTAATTGAAACCCAAAAGCTTGACAAGTAGCTTGTGCTGAATACCCTCCATGAGTTTTTGTTCATGTATATACTTAAGGCTCTGTTGATCCGTCTTAATAATGAGTTCAGAGCCTGCCAAATAGTGTTTCCACTTTTTTAATGCTTCCATAATCGCAAGAGCTTCCTTGTCATAAGTGGAAAAGGCTACAGCTTTGGGGCCCAGAGGTTTGCTCAAGAATGCAATTGGTCTGCCCTCTTGCATGAGGACTGCACCAATACCAAATCCACTAGCATCAGCCTCTATTATGAATGGTTTGGAGAAATTGGGCAACTGCAAAACAGGAGGATTAGTCATGACTTTCTTGAGTTGAAGGAAAGCTTGCTGTTGTGTGGAACCCCAATGGAATGCATTTTTCTTGAGAGCTTCAAATAAGGGCTTACAAATGATGCCATAGTGTTGGATAAAACGTCTATAATAGCCTGTTAAGCCCAAGAATCCTCTCAAATGAGTCACTGTTTTTGGTATAGGCCAGTTGAGGATGTCCTGAATTTTGGAATTTTCAGTTGCTACACCTTGAGCATTGATCACATGTCCAAGGTATTCAATTTGGTGCTGTCCAAAAGAGCATTTGGTCTTCTTGGCATATAACTGATTTTCAGCCAATGCTTGCAAAACTAGCTTCAAGTGATGAATGTGCTCTTCTTCTGACTTGCTGTAGATTAGGATATCATCGAAAAAAACTAGCACAAATTTTCTGAGATAGGGTGCAAGTATTTTGTTCGTGAGAGCTTGAAATGTTGCCGGAGCATTTGTTAAGCCAAATGGCATAACCAGGTACTCAAAGTGGCCTACATGAGTGGTAAAGGCAGTTTTATAGATGTCCTCTTCTTTCATTCTTACTTGGTGGTAACCAGCTTTCAAATCTATTTTAGAGAAAATCTTTGCACCAGGTAACTCATCCAAGAGATCTTCAATCACAGGTATAGGGTATTTGTTCTTTATGGTGTTTGCATTGAGTTGTCTGTAGTCCACACATAGTCTCCAAGTACCATCTTTTTTCTTGACCAAAATAGCTGGTGATGAGAAAGGGCTAATACTTGGTCTAATTGTTTTGTTATGAAGCAAGTCTTCAATTTGAGCCTCCATGGTATCTTTTTGCTTATGGGACAGCCTATAAGGTCTCAAATTAGTGGTCTTGTCTTTGTCTTGTAATGGTATGAAGTGGTCACAATCCCTTTGTGGTGGCAGACCTTGGGGTTGTTCAAAGACCTTGGAGTATTGATCCAAAAGTGTTTGAATGTCTTTGGGGCACTCTTGAACATTTGGGTCAGTAGGAATTGAGTGTATGGCATAAATGAGTGCTCCAACAGCCCCTTTACTCAAAATCTTTTCTAATGCTGCTACAGAAATCACAGAATGAGCATTTGGAACAGTTTCATCTTGGAAAGTCATTGGTGTATGTCCTTGATATGAGATTTGCATTTGCTGGGTTTTGAAATTGAGCTGGACAGGGCTGTGTTTAGTGATCCAGTCCACTCCCAATATGACATCATAGCCCTTAAGTGCAAGAACCTGAAATGTATCTGCAAAAGTGTTGTTCTGTATGAAGTATGAAATTTCAGTGCAGCAAACACTGCTGTGTAATACTTCACCATTAGCAACCACCACTTAACATAGATAGACATATCAAATCAATAATATTTCACCGGATTTAACCGGCACATGCATTGAGTGATAATAATGTTTCACGTAACATAGATAGACATATCAAATCAATAATATGAACACATATTAGAGAACATGGTATTGAATAGACCTATTTCGGGACACTGCTGAGATTCTTATCTAACTTGTACCATTAGCTTGTAGTCTCGAGTAATATACCTCTATGATCTTTAGATTTGAGATTGTCATTGAGTCTCACCATGCGTAGTTGTATACTTTGAGGCTATCAACTGTTGCAACATAACTGGGTAGTTATAAATATAGCTTTCGAATATGCTATGAAACATGGTATGGGGTGTGAGCGATGAAGATGTAATTTGCCTCTCCTTGATAATAAGAGAGATATCTATGGGCCCTTCAATGTGATTGGATTGGAAAGTATATAACCATACCAATATGATTAAAGAGTTAATCACAGTTTAGAATTGTTGATACCAAAATTTAGAAAAGCCGATTTGATTTGGAAGGTCCTAAAATTGGCTAGAATTTGGGTCATCCCATATCGGATATGGTATGGGCCGAATCCGATCTAGCAAGGATCGGATTGGATACAGTGGATAGAGTTTGTATCAGATTGTATGAATATAACATATAAAATAGGAAGATAATGGAGTCCAGACCAGACAATATACGAAGTTGGAATCCTAGTCGATATCTATTGAAGTCTATATAAATATATAGCCCCTGGACGTGTAAAGGGGCAAACACCAATCAATCAAATCTATTGTTACCTGTCCTTTACTTTCCATCAACTTTAGTTTAGTTTAGCACAGTTTCACCGTGTTTTGTCTTCGATCGACTTGTTGCGCATCGTCTTCTCAATCGGCTTCAGGATACACCACAGGAGTTTCTTGCAGATAAGTAATGTATCGATTAAGTTTGATTTACGAGCTTGCATCGGCTTTTGATTTATCGAAATACTATCTTAGTCGATAGTGATGTGCATCGCTATTTCGACTAAGGGTTAAATTTCACCCTTGTTCTATCAATCAATACATTCGTTGATAGTAGTCTGTTTATTCTTGTTCTATCAGTTAGTTTGGCCTTACAATATAGTCGATAGTCTATTTACCTTCATTCTATTGGTTATATCAACTCGTCGGTTTAGCTGATAGTCTGTTTATGTCTGGCTTTACTATTCAGTTGATTTCATTGGCTGTATAGTAGATTGGTTACCCTTTTGAAACAATTGGTTTAGGTCCAATCTAAGCCGATAGTTTCGTTATCTTCCACTCTTATTTAAACTTGTGTTCCTAGTGTTATAGGTCCTTACAATACAAATCAAACCAGCTAGTTGAAAGCTGATTATGTCTTCTCTTGCTAATTGGAGGATCAAATCAACTGGTATGCTCTGAACCCTACTTTCGGTGCTAACGAGGATTCTAAGCCCTAAGCCCACGTGTGTTTAGCTGATAGTTAACTTTTGGCGTAAATAAGAATTCATCACAAGATCGAGTGAATGGTCAAGCTATCACAAAAGTGGCACACATCTCGCCTTTAGCTTGACTGATATCGTACGGCAATGAGATCGGTATGTGATTATTAGGGTGGAAACGAGCCGAGCCCGAGCGAGCTCGGCCTGGCTCGGCTTGGGCTCAGGGAGGGTACCAAGCCAGGGAGGAGGCTCATCGAAGGCTCAGTCCAGCTCACGAGCGCTCGCGAGCTGGACGGAGGAGGGAAAGGGAAGTGGGCGGCGGCGGTGTGCGGTGGCCGGAGCCCGGAGAATGAGAGGAAAGGGAGATCACCACGCTGTCGAAGTTGTCGCACCACTGCCGTCGAAGTCGTCGTGCCACCGTCGCAGTCGAAATTGCTGCGCTACAGTCGCCATCGTCCAGATTTGGATCCAGAGGAGGCAAGGCGAAGTTGCCGCCACCGTCTAAGTTGTCGTGGCCGCCGCTGTCAAAGTGGCCGCGCCATCGTCGCCGTCAAAGTTGCCGCGTCACTGTTGCCGTCGTCCAGATCTGGATCTAGAGGAGGCGAGGCGAAGTTGCTGTCACCGTTGAAGTTGTCGTGGTTGTCGCCATCGAAGTTGCCGTGGCAGAGGTGGAGGAGATTGCGGGGGGCTCGTCGGAGAAGGGGGCCGCATGGGTGGAGGTCTGGAGGAGGCGCGACGAGGGGACGAAGGAGGCGTCGCCGGCACCGCCCAAGGAGGACCGGAGCGCGAGGTGAGGTGAGGCGAGGTGGAGAGCGTGACTGCACGAGGCGAGGCAGGGAATTTTCGGGTAGGGCAGGTGGGAGCGGGGGATTCAGGGTTAGGGGCGAGGACGCCTGGTAGTGGTAGTCGAGGACTCGGGTCGTGTCGGGCACGGCGGTCAATCGAGCCATGAGCGAGCCACGAGTGAGCCACCCTTGGCTCGGCTCGAGCTCACCTAATTGACCGAGCTAAGGAGGAGGCTCGGCTCGGGCTCGTGGGTAGCTCGAGTCCGAGCCAGCTTGCCAGCTTGAGCCAGAGTTTCAGCCCTAGTGATTATATTAAGGTTCAACCGATATAATCATTTTGTGCATTCGGAGGTCAATATGTCCTGCTAAAAATCCCTGTTGACTTGTGGTTCGGAAAAGGATTTCTAGGGCTACGGCCGCTTACGCATGAACCTAACAGGTTAGAACATGTCTAATGGATTGGATCAATTAGTGGGTTTTGTGGTTACTGACCCATGTGGGAATTAGAGTTCTAATGGGCCTCTAGTGTAGGAGTCCTTTAGTGTTCTCCATGTAAGGAGAGGCATGAGGGTGGCACAAGCTGGACAAGTTCGCAACCACGCAACCCTAGCCGTCACGCCCCCTCTGTCCTCCTAAGAACCCTAGTCGCGCTCTTGCAATGCTAGCACACTAGCGCACGACATTCTGCCTCTAGACATGTGGACACCGTAGAGGCGCTGCTGCGGTTGCTACGGCGCTGATCGGCAAGGAGGAGACGTTCGGCTCGGTATGAACGACTACTTCCTATACCTCGACACACGTGATGTTGGACTCGGCTACTCCGACTCTTCTTTGATGAGGCTGCGCATCAAGAGTAACGATCCGTGATCTCCTACTCGCATGATGTTTTAAGTGTTCGTGGTAGAATTTTTCAAAATTGCGCTAGCATAGCCTACCCATTCCCGTTCACAAGACACGCTCTCTCGTCGGGGAGCACGATCTCCGAAAGGAGTGCTTCCTCCGCTCCACCGCCGCAGTCATTCCTCACCTGAGCATCACGCCAAATAGGCTGACGGGGTAGGCACAGCATGGACATGATGGCCGCCGTTCTATGACGAAACGAGGCTAATACAGTATCGTGACATACGGTCTGGCCCATTTGGCCAGGTCTGAATTTCTATACCAAAGGGAGAAAGCCCATTTTGGCCTCTTTAACTATTAAGCGGATCTGGTTTTCCTCTCTTAACTTGCAAAACCGGGTAAACATCCTCCTTCGACTCTTCCTACCAGACAAATGTGTCCCTCAAGTCAAAACACGCTTTAGGTCTTCACTTTTGAGGGTTAGGTTATAGGCTGTTTCAAGCAAGCTTTCTCTTTTTCTTTCGGCTTTTTACAACTTTCGCTTTAGCTTCCAAAGATGACCCAAGGACATTTCCGGAATGTGAAGTGAGGAGCAGTAAAGAGTTGCAGATATGTTGGGGTGCCAGTTAGGGACATTGCCAATGAAATACCTAGGACTACCCATTAGTGACACAAAGTTAGTGAAAGCTGATTTGCATGGGGTAGTTGAGAAACAGGGTAAGAGGTTAGGAACTTGGAAAACACCACAATTATCAATGGGAGGCCAAATTTAGTTCTCCTTTTTTGCAATTTTCTTTTTATCCATTCCATTCTTTTTTTTATAGAATACTATAAAAATATCTTTATTTTGCAAACTAAAAAATACAATAGTCAATATTCCTTATAATAGATATACTTAATTATATTATAAGAATCTTAAGATATTTTTTGAACAGATAGAAATAGTAAATAGGTAAGAACGGTTCGAAGGTCAATAAAATGGGTTTAGTTCCTTTGTCAAATAGGGATCGAGCCATGTTCAATCATTGAAGTGTGGTTGAGAGATGTTCCGCAACCAACAAATGACTTGTCGTCTCTAAATCAGTGAATGCATTCTTTTTTTATTTGTATATGATAACTAGAGAGTTCATTAGCACAGTCAAAGGAGTTGAATTTCTCATGAACTTCTGCCAATTGAATCAAATGTGTTTGTTCTGCTTATAGCACGCCTTCCTTCTTTTTTTACTGAACCTATGGACTTCTACTTAGCAGCTTTGGCACGATGTCTTCCTCAGAAATGGTTGATGTTGGAATTTCATCGAGTCATTTGAAAGCTTATATTTAAATGTCTTGAAGGCTAAATTCTTTAATAAACTGCAACAGAAAGTGAAACAACTTTGGTGAGGCCAATCCATATGTCCACAGACAATTGAATAGGGTAGCGCAACCTAGTACTTGCCTCCATCGTAGAACTTATTATTGAAAGTTAGCTTTTTCTCTACAAGGTCTTTGTACTGCCGGATAGAATAGGCAGGGCACAGGTAAAATTTGCAAGAGTGAGTATAGATGAATACCTAGCAAATCACATATAATGAGATAATGCATTTCTATCACTATATGCAAACTTAGTACAAAGGATAAGCCACATGGTTATTTTGCAGGACACAACATTTAAGAAAGACGTAATAAGATAATAGATTCAAAAGCAAGGAAGTAAACATTTGATAAATAACATTTGATCCCATAAGTAGTGGCACACAACCTAACAACCTCCACTCAGCAGTTCCCATAGTAATAAACAACCCTTTGCATTTGAAAAACATTATAAATTGTTCAAGTATAACCAAGCATTGTCCATAACTACGGACATAGCTATTCAAATATTTTTTAACACTCTGCAGAGGTTGCACATCTTTACTTATATGATACAACACATCTGAACACCTAATCAGGACGAAGACAATTGTAACCTAACAGTTACCAAACTAAACATTAGCAAGTGGCTCTCTCCATACCTACTGTGCTGCCCAGAACCAAACATCTGGAACACTAGGCTCACATAGTAGCAGAGCATCATGGCTTGGACGATGGCCCTCATAAACAGCACATCTCCCCCAAAAGTCTCAATGCATGACCACATTTTCGAAGTTGCCTTGAGGTGCCACAAGTTAACATTTAGTAACTTAACTATTAGACTTAACCGAAGTCAAGCTCATGGTTTGCACTATTTTGGTCTAGAAATATTTTTACAAGATAAAGTCCTTATAGCCTATCCACACAAGCTCCACCTCCAAAGAAGTGCCACTTGCCTTAGTCACAATCACCAATAGGTTATTAACAAGTTGCAACACACGCCAACTTCAACACAAGAGCAACACATGCTTATCCAAATGGAGCAACACATGTCTACCTCATATAAAAGCAACACATGCAATTAATCTCAGTTGCATATATCTTATTAGTCAAGATTAATTAATCCTCCAAGGTAATGTGCATGACTAAGCAAGGTAATAACAACTACTATTCCTAATGATATCATCATTGTTCAACTAAAATGATGATAAACTAGGATACAAAGGAATAATTGGTAATACAAAATTTCAAAGGATGGATAACAATCAAATTGGTATAACTAATTTCCCATTTAAATAATAGTATATATAGCAATGCATGTTTATAAACAAACTTGTTTTATTTGCAAATAGGATCAATATGATCAAGCACTATGTGTGACTTTCCATGCAGAGACATCTCATATACTTAATCTGGTTCTTGATCTGGAACACGTCTTCTTTGTTGATGATTCCTTAGTACGATAATCAATTATGCAAATAACGACGAAGAACCAAATAACTCCAAATAGTGATGGAAACAATCTGCAAAGCTAAATAAACTTATTGAAGAATAGTTCATAAGTTTATAATAATTTGGGCTGAATGGAATTAATTCAGAATAAGGATATTAAGGCTACTGAAAGTTGAATGAAACAGATAGTTCGAAGAAAGGACAGGGCGAAGAATATTCTAGAGAATATTCCCTCGGGATTGAGTTAATCAACGAATTAAATAATCGAGGGCAAGTGGAACAGGATCTGGAATTTAAGATAATAGGAGGTGCATGACATATGGGCCCTCATGTCATAGACTAGGTTCATGTGAATTAAATTCACGGACTGATCAGACTAGATTAGGGATTCTAGGTCTCACAACATAGATGGTTAATGTCAAAGAAGTTATTAGCCATATTAAATGGGATTAATAACCTATAGTGCAAAGTCATGGCAAATTAGAATAAAGTAATTAGAGTTATCGGAATGACATAACGATATAATTGTCATGTTATAAAGAATTGTCGCATCAAAGGAGATTGATCGGTACGTAACATTATAATGGTTGGATATACAATTGCATCATGGTGGAGCAATATATAGGGTAACCATGGCATAACACTATGTTGCAATACATGGAACCAAGGTGGAGTACGATTGAAGAGGAAATGGCTAAGGATTGTAAGGATACAAATAATATGGCTAGGGTTTGCAAAGTACCAAAGTGGAATGGTAACCACGATACAAGCACAATGACATGGTTGAATTTCACAAAAAAAAATATACACAATGGTTGGTGGCACGACAGGAGGGTTGACGGCCATGGTTTAAATATGATGTCAAGATTCCCAACCATAGAACAATATAAACAATACAACCATCATGTAGAACTCAACAAGTACTTCTTAGAAAAAATATAGTTTGGTGCAAACCATCAAGATACGGTGTAGGAAATGACCAAATATGCTTATAGGGCAGCAATCTTGCACGAGCCATATTGACTAGCTGGGCTATTGAGAATTAATAAAAATTGGTATAGTGCTAGATAAACATATGTAGCACAAAGGGACGTAAGAGGTTTTACCAAAACCTCACTATGGTAGCGAGGAACGCGATGCTAAATCAGGCCACGGCACGGATACATGGATAGCAAGGTTTCAGCTGACCTAGGCAAGGGCATGGTGAGCACGGCGTAGAACAACATTAGTAGAACCCATCTTTTGAGGTCTCACCTTCAGATCACGGCAGAAGAGGAACCTGCTATTGAATGTTGGTGGATTGGCATGGCGTGATCTCCATGCTTGCAACTCCAATGCCAAAACCCTTCGGTGGAAACATAGAGAATGACAAGTAGATCAAAGTGACACGAACGGATTTTAGATTACATCCTCGGATTGGTGAGGAACGCGGCGGAGAGTGGCGGCTACATTGCAGCACGTGCAACAGTACTGGCGGCATGGTTTGGAGCCATGGTGGCAGCCCTTCGAGGTGGAGGCGGCTAGGGTTAGGGTGAGGAGGATGTGGGGGTTCCATTTTATAGGGTCCTAGCCGTCGGATGTGGCCCGCACGCCGAGGAACTTGAGTTGAACTTAGATCAATCTGCTGGTGGTGGTGCTGGATGGAACATCTATCCCTTTGTCCCAGAATAGGCAAAGGGGAGGAGTTGGGCCGGCATTGGCTTGGCCTGGCCAAGGATGAGGGCAAGACCGAGGAAAAGGGAAGAAAGGGGTGGCCCAAGAGAAAGGGTGAAGAGGGAGTGGGGCGGTCTGCTTGAGCTAGGCCGAACCTCAGGGAAAAGGAGATGGAATGGGTTGGTAGGATAGAGATGAAAGGAGGTGGCTCAAATTAATTTTATTTATTAATTTCAGGAAATGCTAGGATGCAAAATAACTTAATTTAAATAGCAAATGGATTCCTAAAAATCCACGAAGATTCTAGAAAATACTTTGAAACATAGAGTGTGTAAGAAAAATAGTTTTACCCACTTTAATATTTATTTTGGTTATATAAAATATTTTGAAAACTCAAATGGACAAAATAATAATTTGACTTCTTGAAATCACAAGGAAAATCTAGAAACTAATTTAAAGCAATATAAACACAAAATAAATATTCTTGGAAATTTTATGCTTGTCTTACTCCTATGAGTTATTTGAAAATTCAAATAAATCCACATTAATAGGAAATAAATTTTAGGAAAAATACATAAAATATGTGTAAAACTTTTAGGGCACAACCTTTAAAAATCATAATTTTATTAGGTTGATACTAAGACTCCCACAAAAATGGTAGCCAAGGTTTATAAAATTAAAGCAAATCTTTTATTAAAAATCAAAATTTAAAATAATTTTTAGAAAATTTTTTAAAGTGCTATTTTCACAAAAAAAAATATTTGAAAGCCCAAAATTTTAGGATGTTACAAGCAGCCTACGGGACCATAGGAAGAGATTTGTGTGCCTGCGAGAACCGGTCAATAGGAACCTACAACCATGATGTGCGCCCACCATTGCTTTACATTTGAGCAAGCAAAATCAACGTGAAAATGAAAAAGATGCACGAGTTTGAAAGCATGATAATCAAAGGTAATAGAAAGATTAACCAATTTCTTTCTTATTTTTGATTCCTTTCATTCTCGGTTACATTTGGCAGAGCCACCACGCTCTAAAAGACTAAAAATTCTCATGTTAATCGAATGAAAAATGAAAAAAAAACTATGACATCAGTTATAATGGGTTAAATTATACTATTGTAGATCTTAAATATGTTTTTATCTAAGGATCTGTTCTCGTCAGCTTATCTTATTTGACTTATTTGTCTTATTTGACTTTTCTTCTAACTTCGAGAGCTTTCCGAGACAGTCTCGAGAGTCGGATCCACTTTGTTCGACTTGTGTTTTCAAGGTTTTAGACAAGTCTTTGAGATAAAAAAAAGGATTCGAAAGAACAAATCATTTTATTTTAAATAAAAATAAACCCTAGCCCCAAATAAGACAAATAAAGCCTTATAAGCTGACTAGAACAGTGCCTAAATCTAAATGTTTGTGCGGAATCTAACTGCAATCTAACATTTATTCATGCAAATGCGCAGCTCACGGAGATAGCTTTTAAGAGCTCTCCAGTAGAGCCTCTAAAAGAGAATCTTCTCTATATTTAGAGTCTCTCGTCTTTCAGCAGAGTCTCTATCTTAGCCTCTAAATTTAGAGTTTTTCTCTCCCAATCTCTAAATTTAGAGGCTCTCTATATTAACCTCTATAGTTTTTCTGGACAGAAACTCTGATAGAGAGGATGGAAATATAGAGAGCGAATAGTGACTTAGAGAAGGTGTATAGAGACTCGATTTTAGAGCTTTTTGCTGAAGATGCCCTAATGAATTTTACGTAGGTCCTGACCTACTGTATTTCCTTTAAAAAAATCTCAAACGGTCAAACAGGATCCAAAAGGACAGGTGGGCTTGTTAATCTCAGCAGAAACATCCATATAAATCACTGGATAGATCCGATGGCTCAGAATTCGCAATAGACTTCAGAAAGAAGAAACAGGCAACTAGAATATAGCACCTATCCAATAGACATGCACAGTACAAATACAGACACTAATGCTCAAACTATAAGAACTTTCCCGTAAAAAAATTTTTTTTTTATAAAAACTCAGTGTGAATACGGGTTATTCATTCTTCTCGATCTAATTGGTCATATTAGTTTTGTTTTTTTATACTAGCAGGTGCCACAAGCTACAAAGGTAGTATATTCATGTAATTGTCACTAGAACTGCTCATCTGATGCTATCTTCCTCCTGAGATGCTAGAGATCGTGCCAAAGCTCGTCACCAGATCCGGATACGACACGGCGGACGTGTCAAACCCCTTGCTCTGCATCATCGCCAGCACGTCGAAGCTAAGATCCGTCGGCGTCAGCTCCGGGAGCGGCGTCACGCCGGTGAGGTAGCGCACGACCTGCCCCATGCCGGGCCTCGCGCTAGCAAACGGGTGCGAGCACAGTATCCCCAGCTTCAGCACCAGCCCGGCCTCGCCGGCATCGTACTCGCCTCGGAGCCTCGCGTCCACTGTCTCCATGAGCGACCCGTCGCGCCAGTGCACGAGCACCCAGTCGACGAGCGCGACCTGGCCGCCGCCGCCGTGCGCGCTCTCCATGACGGGCTTCCGCCCGCACGCGACCTCGAGGAGGAAGACGCCGAAGGCGAACACGTCGGTGAGAGGGGACGCCCTGCCCGTGCGTACCAGCTCCGGGGCCAGGTACCCCATGGTGCCGACGACGTGTGTGGTCTGCGAGTCCGTGCCATGGTCGTACAGCCTCGCCAAGCCGAAGTCGCCGAGCTGCCCGTTCATGTCTCCGTCGAGGAGCACGTTGCTGGCCTTGATGTCCCTGTGGACGACCACCTTCTCCCACCTCTCGTGCAGGTAGAGCAAGCCGGCCGCGACGCCATTGACGATGTGGAACCTCTGGGTCCAGTTCAACACGAGCTGATCATTCTCTCCACTGTCAAATAGGTACTTGTCGAGGCTGCCGTTCGGCATGTAGGCATACACCAAGAGAAGCTCGCCCTTTCGCCGGCAGTAACCGAGCAGCTGCACGAGGTTGCGATGCCGGATGCGGCCGATGCTGGCGATCTCGGCGACGAACTCCCGCATCCCTTGCCTTGATTCATGGGACACCTTCTTCACAGCAACCTCCAGCTTGGGTTCTCGAAGCACTCCTCTGTACACCTTCCCGAACCCTCCCATGCCGAGCAGATGCTTCTCCTTGAACCCTTCCGTCGCCTTGAAGAGATCCCTGTAGGAGAAGCGGTGCGGCCCGAACTCGACCTCCCAGTCTTCCCGTAGCTCGGCGTACATGAATCTCTTCCGCACGAGCAGAACGATGATGCCGCCCATGGCAAGTACAGATGCTGCCGTGGCTATCGGTAGCACGATGTCCAAGACCTTCGAGCGGGGCTTCGGGCCCACACGAGGAAGCTTCGGCAGCTTGCTGATGTGTCAGCCCCCGATTTTCAGTCCAACCGGGGACCGGGTGTGAGTCCTGCACCAGCCCAGGATCTTGCTAGTGCATCACAACTTTACAAATGCTGGATCATTTCATACACGATTCGGGTAGATCACACATGTATTTCACAATAAAATACATAGGGGCTCATTGTTTTGGTTTAGGCCGGATAGGCCGAATATTACATTACCAAAAGGGGAGCTCTTTAGCAGAGTTCAACAGCGGAAACAAAAGATGAGAACACGTTTAGGATCCAAGGCGGTGCCCATTCCCGATCAGGCAATCGACTGGGATTCCCCTAACGCCCTTCTTGGTCGTCCTCGTCCTGGTAGTCTTCATCCTCCAGGCAGTCATACGGGTCATCAGCGTCATCTTCCCCTAAAAGAGTGAGTGGATGCGAGGGTGAGCGCGCAATCAAACCGCGCTCGCGAACCAACACCTGTCCTAATGCAACATAATGATACAAGGCCTTTTTGGTGGAGGTTTGGGTTATTTTATTTGCATAAAGCCAGTTTTACATTAAGTAAATAATTAGAGAAACAATCTGTCACTTAGCCATTTTAAACAAATCAAAAAGACGTACTGTGCTATATACGCGTGTCATTAATCATGAGAGATTCACCACGGTACACCGTATCCATAGCCATGGACTACGTGTCCTAAAGACTGGCGGATCCATCCCATAGCCATGGGCATGGTCCCGAAGACCGGACCAAGACCGTAATAAAGCGTCTTGTCCTAAACAACTGGCGAGTCCGTGCCCATACCAACAACTGGCGCACGACTCCCAAAGTGGCGGCAGACTCACCCTCTTAGCCAAGAGCGTGATCGCCTCGAGCTCAACTAAGGCCGGGATCCAAAGATCCAAATAATCAACCATTCATTAGAGTATTTACCAAAATTTGCACCCAGGCAGACCTGGCACCCGAGTGCACGGGTATTTTCCCGTCTATTCCGATTACGTTGATAGTCGAGACCAGCGACCAGCTATACCATTGCTCCGTTGATAGCATAGCTATACCGTTGCAATGTTGATAGGATCGATCTGTCATATCTATGCCGTAAATCGTTGATAGGCAAGGATCGACCCATTGGACCTAGACCAGCCAGGCTAAGCTTTTCCAAAGATTCATTAATCAGAGACGAATAATTACTAAGGCCTTGTGTTTTCCAAAGGCCAAGAGGTGTAAACTTTCCAAGGGTGGTGTTTATGTTTATTATCACATTTATTAGCAAATGGGATACTTAGCTAGACTAGCCCTAATAGCACCACATTTCATAAATAGATAATACAAGGAAAGTAAAGCATGCATTCTTCATAATTAAATCAACATAAGTTGGACCAAAATTAGGGTAAGGAGCATGATTTCAGAATGTTGGCTCGCCTGGATCTTGAATTCTCGGTCCGAGGATCGTCCTCGATTGGCGGATTTTCCAACTCCTCGTCCTCTAAACATGACGAAAAATAATGGTGCACCAAGCATTAACATCTTACTCCAAAATCCAAAATGTTATGAGGATGATCCTAAGGCTTTCATTCTGTTTTCTATACTATTATTTTTCCTGTTTCCTCTAAATAGGAAATCTATAATTAAAATCCCTAATTCATATTGAGTAGGTGAGATAGTCATTTATTTATTCATAATAGGTCATGCCTATATGTCCAAAATATTAAAGAGGCAATAATCTACCCTTACGATAATTTTCCCAGAAAGTAGCAATAAAAATATTATTTAGTCTAAGTTTGGTATTTTTCTGGATTTATTTAAATATGAACATAAAGTCTCATTCCACAGTTCTTTAAATAATCTCAAGCACAAAAGTATAAAAAAATGGAGATTTTATGATTTCATAATGTCCGAAACTCACCTAGTAATTACTGAATTTTTATAACATTTTTACATGCCAATAACTATTTTAGAAAATCAAAAAGGTATCCACGGGTCATTTTTTATATCTAAAAGTTGGAAAAAGGGTAAGAACGATAATGGGCTAAGCCCAAGGGCGTGGCGAGGCGGCGGCGGACGCGGGCGCGAGAGCTGCCCAACCTGGCAAAGACGCCCAAACAGGCGAGGCGCGCCCACGCAGCGATCGAAGGCGGCGAGGCGGCGGTGACAGTGGGGTCCCACCGGTCGGCGGCAGCGGTCGGTGTAATCGACATGTGGGTCTGGACCCACTGTCGACCTCACACACGAGGTTCGCGGGATATTTAAAAGCGGCACTATTGCGCGGGGCCCAAGGGTCGAGAGAGAGGAGGGTGACGCTGGTCCGCGACGCTGGCGTCGCCGTCTTCAATCTCCGGTGGTGGTCCGCGATCCTTGGCGTCGTTCTGGCGGCGCCGGTGCACTAAAGAAGTGTTTTATGTGCTCTGAGTGTTCACGGTGGCTAGGGCTAGAGGGTCCCGGCGGGGATTCGTCGGCGACGAGCCATGGTGGCGGCGCGACGCGCGGCGGCGGAGGGGGAGCTCGACGGACATGAAACACGGGCACCTAGAGGCTCTTAAGCTCGGGAAAACTAAGGAGAAGCTTCTAGGGGCCAGCGGGATCGTCACGTGCTACGGGTCGGTGAGGAGGAGACGCGGTTCAGCTCGACGGCGGCGACGCGGACGTAGCCGAAGCAGGGGAGACGGTGCGCGGCTGCTCCGGGCGTCGTCGGTCGTCCAGCTCCTGGGAGGAGGTGGCGGGTGCTCCGGGAAGGGTGTGGACGAACGGAGGGCCCTCGGGTCGCGGTGGTCGACGCGCAATCCGAAAAGGCGGTGAGCTCGGCGGTGGAGGAGCTCCCTGCACAAGACGGGGAAGTTAGCCCGATTGGGCTCGGTTAGAGCACGAGGAGGGCAATCTTGGCGAGGAGACAGTCGGCTGAGGACGTCGCTCACCGGGGAGGAGTCTCGGCGACGAGGTGGCCCGGGCGGCGAAAATGGGTGGAGGGGGAAGCACGGGAGGCGAGGCCGCAGCTTAAAAGAGCACGAGGAGGAGTGAGTGGCCCGGGAAGGAGTAAATGCAGCGTCGGGAAATCTCGGCGGAATGGCCGCTTGCGGCGAGGCGGCCACGTCTTGACGGCCGTCTGTGGAGGGGCAAGAACGGAATTCGGTCGTGATGCCGCCCGGCGGTCTGAGGCTAATTAAAGGCTCGGGAGGCCGGCCAATGGGGCGAAGGCGGAAGGCGCTATTGGAGTCGGCCGGCGAGGGTGAACTGAAGTCGCGGCGGCTCGGCCGTTGGATCGGCGGCGTGTCGTATGAAGGAACTTCGGTTTTTCGGCGCGAGCAAGGCGGGGAGGTCGCGAACACGGGCGGCGACCGGGAGGTAAACACAGGCAGGTCGGCCGCGCTTGCGGCTTGATGTCGCGAGCCGGACGGGAGAGAGAGAGAAGGAGCTAGCGGGCGAAGAAGCGAGCGAGGGAGGCGTCGGTTTGGGCCGAGCTGGGCCGGGCGAAGGCGAAAGCAGCCGGCTTCGGCCGGGCGTGGCCCACCGAGCGGTGGCCGACTGGTGGCGAAAGGCGGGTGGGTCATAGTAAAACCGAAAATGGGTTTAAGAAAAGGAAAATAGTTTTATTTCCAAAATGTAAAATCAATATTCTTTTCAAAATTAGGGCTTAAAAGGATAAATTAAATAGTTTAACAAAATTCCCATAGGATATACAAGGCTTAGGTATAAAGTTCTAAAATTTGGCCAAAATGGTGCACATTTACCTTTTTTTTTAAATTATTACCTTGATTTAAATAATAGGTTCAAAAATAGGATGTTACATGATGTCAATCGCCGGAGCTGGCTTGTCGACGCCGAAGCTCCACCCAAGAACGTAGTGCCGTGAGTTCACACGGCCAGTCGCCGCCGAGAAGCCAAGGTATGCTTCGTCGGTGAGCACCGTCGAGAGGTCGTAGGTGGTCGAGAGGAGTGGCCTGAGAGGCTTGGCCACGGCGAGGGGAGCTAGGGTCACATTGATCTGCTTCGTCTCCTCGTGGAAGTCCACCCACACTTGCATGGCCTGACGGCTGATCAGCTTCAAGCTTTGGAATTTGCCGCTTGTGTCGTCGTAGTAACCGGCGTTGTAGGACCGTACAGACTGCAGGCTGTTGATGTCGATTCCGACGTGGTTGGCGTTGATGTCCTTGAACTCGACGCTCTGTATGGTGTCGAGCTCGACGGCGAAGAGGTGGTTGCTGGCGTTGCCGTCGTTCTGCACGTTGGTGAGGCCTAGGTACTTGGCCGGCAGAGCGGACGAGAAGTTCTTGCTCGGGGCGATGAAGAAGGCCATGCCGTGGGCGCTGAAGTCGGGGTAGACGGAGACGATGCCGAACACGAAGGCCACCGAGAAGGACCGCACGGCCGTGCCGCTGGCCGAACTGCGGCGAAGGCGGAGCGGACCCGGGTGGAAACCATGGCCTTGGAGGTAGGGGGCGCCGTTGGTTAACTGCAGGAGTCCGTCCGGCGTGACGGAGGCGGTGCCGTCGACGGTGAGGTTGGAGCCAGCGAAACCGGAGTAGACGAACTGGTCGTCGTCGGCGCCGGTGATCGAGGTTGCGAGGTTCAGGCCAAGGGAGATGAGCAGGAGAAGGCGTAGAAGGAAGCGCATGTTGCCTCTTGCCAAGCTGGTGTGATCGTGCATGGTGTTTTGCAGTTGAGGGTGCCCTGCTCTGTATTGCTCACATGAAGGGACGGCAATTCAACTACGCAAGACATGCGTGTCGATCTTCGTCTCCTTAGCAATCGTCCTAGGCTGATGACAAAATTCAGGGTCAGCTTCTTAAGCTTTAAGAAATGCTATGCTGTAATGCCTTGATCTTTATAATCATATTATCAATATTAATTTATCTTGAGTTTCACAAGCATATATTGATATACATATATAACAAGAGATTCAAATTCCAGCGAAATTTCATGAAATCCGGTGTTTCCGCCCAAGGTGAGAAAGTCGAAAGATTTGGTGAAATTTCACCAATTTCGGTGTTTTAATTTGTGGGCGAACGAAAATTGGTTGCGTTGGTGTGGGAAGTATGTAGTTGAATCCTGCTACTATACTACTGTGGAATCCTGTTATTTCAACTTAGACAAGTTGGATTGAGTCAGAGACTCAGAGTACACTTGTGTCTCGTATATCAATGACTCAAAGTGTAAAGATTTCTTTTAGGGCTACAGTGCGCTCTAATTCTATTTCATATCTTACACAAACTTGGTGTAAAAAATAAGTCATGCCAAACATTAATTGTGAACGTATATGAGCCACAAGCAATGGTCATATGTATCCTAGCTAATGCAGAGACTTTCCATTATCCATAAAATAAGCACAAGCAAATCCAAGCTAGTTAATTTTCTCCAAATTTATGCAGATGATTAGCATTATGAATAGGTAGGATAAAATTAGGTTTTCGGGCATATGGATGGGTGGATGGTGATTTCAAGATCAGCCTTGTAGTTTTGTAGATACCACATTTGAATGGATGGTAACTACCAGTCCACATTAGTTTAGAGTAGACTAATTGATTGGTTATTATTTGGATAGATAACAATGAAAAAGGCAAAAGCAAAAGCAAAAGCTAGATCATCCTATAAGAAACTTGGGCAACCTAAATTAAAATATCTTCCACCTTTGTGCTGAACATTAGATTGTGATGTGACTGATCCATATGGACCTTTTCCTGTGATGAACGTGCCTTTGAAATGAATGAAAATATCTAGCTAGGATAAGTACTATTACGGTAATAGTATTACCAGTCAAACATTTCCAGCGCGACCTAATTAATATGGTCAAGGTTAACAGTCTTCAGTTCAAATGCAGTATTCGTGTTGATTATTCGGGGTTAACTACCTAGCAGGAAAACAGGTTTGACATGAGCTAACCTGGATCAGAAAACCAACTAATGCGGGTTTACCATGTACACTGTTTAATGCATTGTGAACAACACGGTCCACCACCTCTCACACATTTTTGCGAAAAAAGAAACACCACGGTTTGTCTAATTGTCATGAATAGATCCTTCTTTCTCTTCTCTTCCATTCTTCTGGACTTTGACCGCCATCTTCTTACCTTCCCTTGAAAACCAGCCATGACAACCCAGCCACAACCACACAACCCGCCACACCATGATTGGCGGCCGGCCAACTTTGGTCAGCATATTCAGGTACAAGTTGTGGATGTATAGACCAAGGAGGGCTGGGTGGGTAAGCCGTGGCAGTGCACCTAGATGCGAGAGCGTGGAAGTTGATCGCGGTGGTGCCATGGATGGGGGTGGAGGAGAGCTACAACACTGTATCGGAGGGGGAGGGAGAAGAGAGAAAAACTTGTTCGGAGAATTTGATAAAACTTAGAAACTTTTTTGAAAATTTGCTTAGATAGAAACCGTTCAGCCCATTCCGCAACGGTGTTCCTTCCTCCACTCTCTTTCCCTTCGCGGAGATAACCTGGTTCCCTTTGGCGCTCCAATAAAATCCATTCACCGTTCTCTTTAAGAAAAGATTCTGTTTTCTATTTCCTTCAAGAAGAAATTCTCTCGTATCTTTATACTATTCTATTTCTTTTGAAGAGATGTTATTAAAGATGATAGAAAATATAGAAAAAAAAATGACAGAGAAGAAAACAAAACTACGGAAAAGGATGACGCTGAGGATGGTCTCACGGATCTAGCGACCCATAATCCGACGATGGTTTTTTAACTCACAAGTTATGATTCACATACCTACCATTTTTTTTCTTCTCTATAACATATGGCATGCAATCCTACTCTAAACTCTGAACTAATTTTGCTGTGCTTGAGACTTGAGTGTCAAAGATTCGACTGGCTCATTGGTCTCCATGCCTTTCGTCATGCTGACAATTGATCAATGGCGCCGTACAGCTGTGACCACGTTCGTCTTCATTTTGGCTTTTCATCGGCCGTAGAGACGGTACTGTCCGGAATCGGTTTTACCGAACCGAACCATCTGTGTTAACAGATACGAGTATTAAGAATCAGTGGTCATATCTATAGCACAACAAATATAAAGTATCAATATTTACACTGTATTAACTAATAAAATAAATCAGAGTGCGGTAAAGCGACTTGTTACAATTGTTCATAACATCAAGTTCTAACTAATTCAAATAGAAAGCAAATAAAGATAGTGTTCCCACGATCACAAGCACACACTGAATGAGAAGCAACTAGTAGTCCGGGACATCCTCCAAAGAAAATTAGCAACGTACTCTTGCTCGTAATTATACTCCCGTCCTGCTTGTGGAATAAATAGCTCCGAATAAAAACCGGGGCTAATACGCGAGTGCTAGCGAGTCTTTCTTAGGAAGGGTCATGTTAAGGCTCATCCTAAGAAAGATAAAGGTTTATTTGCATAAAAGCATTTTACTAACAGTATAAAAATATTTAAGAAATAATAAATAGTTCTCATGATTAATCTTAACAGGAACATTAATATGGTATGTTTCTCAATCTCAATGTGTCCACGTCTCATCTCAAAGTCTAAATATAGTTGTCATCTTATTTTCATTCATCATAGATCATCTAGCAGCACACAGCCAAATCAACCTTACCTAAGTCAAATTAATTAAAGGGGTATAGCAACGATGTGAAAAACCACTAAGATGCTCATAACCGGGAGCATAGCCATTCGAATGAGTTTACATTTTGTAACATCCTCATTTTTCAAAATTATTAAACTCATGCATCATGAATTTGCATATTGTTTTAAATTATTTAACTTTTGAAAATAATTAAAAATGAGTATGTTCCATTTCTAGAAAAGTTTTAAAATACCAAGTTGTAATAAAATATTTTATATTTCTAAAATAACTAATTAAAAGGCTAATTGGTTCAGAATTAATTTGGCAAATTCAAAGAATTTAATAAATGTTAAAATTATATATGTATTCTTCTAATTTATAAAATTTTATAAATTTTCAAATTTTCCAAATATTCTTTCTTCTTTCCTTTTCCCTTTCCTTTTTCTTTCTTTCCCATTTTCCTTTTTTCTTCCTTCTTCTTCCCTCTTTCCTTTTTCTTCCTGATCGACCCCCTCTCCCCTTCCCTTCTTCCTTGCACAGGGGAAACTTCCTATTTTATCTTTTGGAAGGGATTACACCCCATGGGATCCCCTTTCCACTTCAAGCCGACCCCATCGGCCATACCCTCTCCACCCTATTTAAGCCATGCCGCCGCCTTTCTCTTCTTTCTGTCACCTCCCCACAAAATTCCTCGCGTGTAAGTCATCGCTGCCCCTCCCCTTCGGTGACGTTCTTTCCCGACGTGCCCCAAACCCGTTTTGCTGCTCGCATTTAGGCGATCGTCGCCAGAGCGTCGAATTTCGCCGCCGCCACCGTGATTCCTGCATCGCCGTCAATTTGCTGCCGCTTCTCAATAATCCCTCTCCCTCTTGACTCCCTTAGCACCCCTAGGAGTAGAGAAACCCATTCATGGGGCCTTAGGGCCGGACTGGTCGTCGGCGAGCGCCGCCGCCGTGTGCCTCTTTCTTCTTGTGGCTGTCGCCGTCGCGCCGTCGTACCGTGCACAATTCTTTGTAGGGGATGCCTCTCGGCATCACTTTGATGACACGATGTTGCTAGACCGCGCTTCCTCCCCTAATTCACCGCCGTTTAGCCAGAGCACTGCCTGCCACCACAAGCTGCCGTCGCTGAGGTCGTCGCTGCTGATTTCCTGGTGGACCGACCCTATCAGGCGGGTCGGTTATAGCATGATGAGCCTGTATCAGATTATTACGTAAATTAGACAGGTTTTTATATAAATATGTCTAGTATTGAGTCAAAACTCGTATGGAAAACGAGTTAAGAGTTCTAATCAGTTGAGTCATGAGTCTGTATAAATATGTAGCCGATATCGGAGTGTATGGGGATCCAACACCAATCAAACAAATCTACTTTTTACCTGTCTTCTACTTTTCATCGTATTTAGTCTAGTTTCGTTGTATTTTATCTTCGATCGACTTGTTGTGCATCGTCTTCTCGATCGGCTTTAGAATACACCTAGGAGTTACTTACAACTAAGTACTGTCTCGATTTAGTTCGATTTACAGGCTTGTATCAGCTTTTGATTTTATCGAAATACTATCTTAGTCGATACTGTTGCGTATCACCATTTCAACTAGGGTTAGGTTTCACCCTCATTCTATCGATTAATACATTCGTTGGCGACAGATTGTTTATCCTCACTCTATCAACTTGTAGCTTGCTATTTGTTGATAGTCTGTTTATCCTTCGTTCTGTTGATTTAGCCGATAGGTTGTTTATTTCTCGCTCTAATATTTAGTTGATCTCGTCGGTATTTAGTCGATCTCGTTGGTTTAGTAGTAGATTGTTTACCCATTGAATCTATTGGTTTAGATCTGGTCTAAATCGATAGCTTCGTTATCATTTGAATCTTCTATTCCTTTTGGTTGTACTGAAGTGTTGTTGTAGGTTCATATTATCTTAAGATATAATAAGTTGATTACGTCTCTTTTTGCTGATTGCAGGATCAAATTGGCTGGCACGCCCTGAACCCTAAAACTTGGTGATGAAAGGGTTCCAAATCCTAAGCCCATAGTGTGTTTAGCCAGTCTAACTTTCGGTGCGAACAATATCGAAAGCACGAGAAAAGATGCCTATGTGCTGTTGTAGATCGAAATACTTTGAAAATTATAAGCCAGGTAGAAGCAGTTGATGAGAGCACAGGGAGAAGACGTGTGTCCGCTGTTGCAATATGAAAAGGAGAAAAGGAGTGCACATGTGTTACGAAGCATGACAGTAAAAGGGAATAGAAAAGAATAATTTGTAATTTATTTCTAATTTCTCCTGTGCTTGGATGCAGCAAATTGATCGCACTATAAAAAATGAAAATTTCAAATTAGTTAGAGAAAAAAGAGAAAAAACTACACCATCAATTATAGGGGTTTGATGGTACATCTTTAATATTTTTATTGAATCGAGCTACAAACTAACAATCTAGCCATACATATGTGTGGGTAAACATGCTAGTTATCTAGAAAACACAATGGATGTATGAGAAAATGAGAGAAACTTTATGGTGCATAATAAAGCACATAGGTATGATATTTTCCAAAGTAATGCGCATAGGTATGATATTTTCCAAACTTTATGGTGTATAATAAAGCACATAGGTATGATATTTTCCTAAAATAATAGAAATTCCCACGTTAATCGAAGAAAAAATATACCATCGATTATAGTGGGGGCACGTTATAACATATTAGATTAAAAGAAAGAATTCATATCAACTACAACAAAAAATAAAAAAAATATTATAAATTTGGAATTAAAAATAGAAATAAGAGTCTATGTCGAATTAAAAAAAGAGTAGTTCGTATCAACTTCAACTAAATATAAAAATAATAGAAATTTAGAATAAAAATAATAGAAATAAGAATTGATGTCAAATTAAAAGAAAGAGTTTATATCAGTTACAATAATAAACAAAAGTTGCATAAATTTAAAATAAAAAATAATAGAAATAAGAGTTCATGTCAGATTAAAAGAAAGAGTTAATACAGTTAAAACAAAAAGAAAAATTATGTAACTTTGGAATAAAAAATAGAAATAAGAGTCCATATCGGATTAAAAGAAAAGTTCGTACCAAATTTAGAATAAAAATAATAGAAAATGGGCCCATATCAACTACTACAAGATTAGAAAAGGAGTCCATATCAACTGTAATAAAAATAATAAAAAGTAAATATCAACTATATTGAAATTAAAAACAACAGAAATTTAAAAAATATAGAAATTCATAATGAGATTTAGGTTGACTCTATTAGAGTTTACCACGATCGGTGCGATTATACACATTTATTTAAAAGTTTGACATAAATCTAGCCACGCAAGTGCATGGAACACCTTGCTCGTTACTATATAATACATAGCATGTACATAGGAATCCGAGTAGGCAACAACAGCGCATTGGGTCCAAGATGGCTGTGGCGCGGCAATGGGCGAAGGCCAAAGCGCACGACTGCAAACAGAAGTACGGGCAACGGCGGCACGGCGGGTCCAACTTTGTGGCCGACGTGGGACCTCGGCTACATGCGTTGCTATGGATAGTGTGTATGTGCTCCGAGCGGCGAGGCGTACGTGCATGAGCGAGATTGGCCACGGTGCGTAGCCACATAGCAGAGCATGGTGCGACGGTGGGTGTATGCACCGAGGCAGTGTAGGTGTGTGGGTGCAAGCGCAATGCGTCAAAAGATATTTACTTTTTATTATTTTTTTGATTTATGTTTAGCGTGACAATTTGCTTGCATGTCGCTTTTATCTGTGCTGAGAGCGAATGTTTTACTTATATTATCTTTAAAAATAGGAATCCGAGCAGTTGTTAGAGCACGTGAATGGGTGGATGATAACGTCAAGATGGTAGGTTTGTAACTGCCTGTCCACACTAGTTTAAACTTTAAAAACTGCTTGGTTGATCATTGTTTGGATAGATAGTGATGAAAAAAGGCAAAAGCAAAGGGAAAAGCAAAAGCTCGATCATCCTAGGAGAAACTCGAGCCGTCTAAAATACCTTCCACACGTGTAGCAAGCATATCGAGTTGTGATGTGGTTGATGGATTCATAGTCCGTGCGTCCCGTGACGAACGTGCCTATGAACTGAATGAAATATCTGCGATACAATGACCAGTCAAACATTTCTAGAGCGACCTCATTAAGGAATTCTTTAAAATAACCAAATAATATTTTTTAAAATTTTTTATTATGGACCATGGTATTACGTAATTCCGTGAAAATCTGACCGTGTGTCCGTGTCACGGCATGTTCCCAAATGCTCTCTCTCCACCCATTTAGTTTGGTAAAATTTTGTTTGTGTTATTAAACAGTTACGTAATTTTAGTTATGCCATTGTAAAAGTAGACATGTTTTGTTTTTGATCTATTTCATTTTTGCCACTGCCATGAGTCAAATGTATTTGACTGTCAAAATGGGGCTAACGGTTTTTGTGCAAAGACACTGATGTCCTCGGTTTGAATGGTAAGAAATAAATATAAAAGATTGTAGGTAGCTTAGAAAAATATAAGAAAAATTCAAAAAATTAGGAGGATCTAAATACGTAATAAAATCATTGTTTTGAGTAACTAATATTTTAAAAAAATTCTATTAGAAGATTTCATTTTATGTTAAGTAATTTAGTTGCTCAAAACTATTATTTTATTCCATATATAGATTTTTCTTAATTTTTTGAATTTTTAGGAATTTTTCTTATATTTTTCTAAGCTACTTATAATTTTCTATATTTATTTTTTACCTTTTAAACTAAGGACATAAGTGTCATTCCACCAAAACCGTTAGCCTATGTGATGATCAAAGGTCTTTGGCTCATAGTGGTGGCAGAAATAAAATGGACAAAAAAATAGTGTCAAAAGCAATATGTCTACTTTCACAATAACACAACCAAAATTACATAACTTTTCATGGCATAAACAAAATTTTCCCATTTAAATAGGCTACCGAGTGACCTTCTTCGACGAAATATGTGGAATTCTACCGTTGGCGCAACGCTGTGGATGCCAAGTTGCCAACCTTATTATTTCCACTGCTGCCGTCATCCTGAGATAGCAAACGATGATCCACGTTATGGTGTTCTTCGTGTCGTGACCATAGTCGCTCTGTCCATGTCTCCTCTTTGTTCTTGTTGCACCGCTGCAGTGGAAACATGTCGCGGTATGCTCCCATATCTGAAAAATGAAAGATAAATTTGAAGAGATAATTTTTTAAATAAATCCCTAATTAATCAAGTCAAGGTTAACGCTCCATCGGTTCAGATGTGTCCGCATGTCCAACTGCTAAACATTTTTTCTCCTCTGACATGTGACGTATTAATTGCAATCCTAGTCTCAGTCAATCCTGCAGATAAATGTAGGCACATCGGTCTCCAGTGCAGTCCTGATCGACCCCTTTGGTCGTGCTGATGACGATGGACGGCTGCCTACAAACGTTGACGCCGTTCGTCGCGTCTTTATTTAGGCATACCTCTTAATTAAGTCCTAATTAAGTCCTAATTCAATAAGAATTAGAGTCAAAACCTAACAAATCTCCCCTTGACTCTAAATCCATAGTAGCATTGTCTCCCCTCAACCCCGTAGGGTATTAAGCTCCGTGAATACCAACCAAGTCAAGGCAATGCTTGAACTTGGTGTTTGAAAGTGGCTTTGTAAGCATGTCTGCAGGATTTTCATCGGTGTGTATCTTTCCCACAATAATTTTGCCTTCAGCAACAATATCACGGATAAAGTGGTACTTGATATCAATATGCTTGGTCTTGGCATGGTACATATCATTATTGGTCAAACAAATAGCACTGTGGCTATCACAATAAACAGTATTAACATTCTGTGGAATACCAAGTTCAGAAACCAGACCTTGCAACCAAATAGCTTCTTTAACACCTTCAGTCGCTGAAACATATTCTGCCTCAGTAGTAGAAAGGGCAGCAATAGACTGTAGTGAAGCTTTCCAACTTATTGCAGAACCACACAATGAAAACAGATATCCAGAAATAGACCTCCTTTTATCAAGATCACCAGCATAGTCAGAATCAACAAACCCAACAATACTATTTGTCTTCACCTTGCTTTTATCAAACATCAAGCCAAAATCAGAAGTACCTTTCAGATAACGAAGAATCCACTTGACTGCATTCCAATGTTGCTTGCCAGGATTATGCATAAATATGCTAACCACACTAACAGCATGAGCCAAATCAGGTCTTGTACAGATCATAGCATACATAAGATTACCAACAGCACTAGAATACGGTACACGAGACATATAGTCCTTGTCTTCTTCATTGGTAGGACATTGACTTGAAGATAATTTAAAATGTGAAGCAAATGGCGTAGAAACAGGCTTGCAATCATTGAGATTAAATTTTTCAAGAACTTTCTCAATGTAGCTTTTCTGAGATAGAAATAATTTACCAGCCTTCCGATCACGCTGAATTTCCATCCCAAGAATTTTCTTTGCTGGTCCAAGGTCTTTCATCTCAAATTCATGACTAAGTTGAGCCTTCAATTGATCAATCAATGACTTGTCATGAGAAGCAATGAGCATATCATCAACATAAAGCAGCAAGTACACAAATGATCCATTGGGAAATTGTTTAAAATAAATACAATGATCATAATTGCTGCGAGAATAGTTTTGTGTCATCATAAATGAGTCAAACCTTTTATACCACTGCCTTGGAGCTTGTTTGAGGCCATAAAGAGACTTTTTCAGATGACAAACTAAATGCTCTTTTCTAGAAGTAACAAACCCATCGGTTGCGTCATATAAATCTCCTCCTCCAAGTCTCCATGCAAGAATGCAGTTGTAACATCAAGTTGCTCTAACTCCAAATCAAATAAAACAACTAAAGCAAGCATAACTCGTATAGAGGTATGGCGAACAACAGGAGAAAAAACTTCATTAAAATCAATACCTTCCTTTTGTTCAAAGCCTTTAACCACTAATCGAGCTTTCCATCTTGCCGGTTCAACTCCAGAAATACCATCCTTCTTCTTATAAATCCATTTGCACTTTAAAGGTCTTTTACCTTCAGGAAGCTCCACTAAATCCCATGTACAATTTTTGTGAAGGCTCTCAATTTCTTTGTTCATAGCAGACAACCACATAACAGAGTTTTCACATGAGATAGCTTCAGAATAAGAAGAAGGCTCAAAAACATCACAAATATCTTGTGCAGCATAGTTGGCAACATTATCAGTGTCACGATATCTAGTAGGCAGCTGGATATTTCTCCTAATTCTATCTCGAGCAATGCAATGATCATTAGTGGCAGGAGGTGTTGGATCAACACTAGTATGAGTATCATCTGATTGTGTAGCAACTGGTTGTGAAGAAGAACTAGTAGCAGAATCAACAGTAGATTGAAATTCAGTGTGAGTTGTACCATCACCAGAAATTTCTGATTCACTTGCAGTATTACTATTAGATGAATAAATAGCCTTTTCATCAAAAGTAACATCACGACTAACGATCACCTTGCGAGAATTAGGACACCACAAACGATATCCCTTGACACCAAGACCATAGCCAACAAATATGCATTTTCTAGCTCTAGGCTCCAATTTACCATTATTAACATGAGCATAAGCAGGACACCCAAAAATTCTTAGATTAGAATAATCAACAGGGTTACCTGACCGCATAAGCAGGACACCCAAAAATTCTTAGATTAGAATAATCAACAGGGTTACCTGACCAAACCTCTTCTGGGATTTTAAAATCAATCGCTGAATTTAGAGAGCGATTAACCAAATAAGCAGCTGTGGCAGCAGTCTCAGCCCATAAAGCACGCTTCTCCCATAGGCTTGCATTGGAGAGCATACAACGAGCCCTTTCCAGAAGAGTACGATTCATTCGTTCTGCCACACCATTTTGTTGAGGAGCACCTGGAACAGTCAGATGTCTTGCAATACCATGATCAGCACAATAAGCATTAAACTCACCACTACAAAATTCCAATCCGTTGTCAGTTCTTAATTTCTTGATTTTCTTGCCAGTTTGATTTTCAACTAGAGCTTTCCAAGTCTTGAAAGTGGAAAAAGCATCATTCTTGTGTTTCAAGAAATAAACCCAAACTTTGCGAGAAAAATCATCCATGAAAGTAATCATATACTCACATCCTCCGAGAGAAGGAAAAGGTGAACGACCCCAAAGATCAGAATGAATATAATCAAGAACTCCTTTACTCTGGTGAGTTGAAATAGCAAAACTGACCCTCTTTTGTTTGCCAAAAACACAATGCTCACAGAAATCAAGTTTACCAATATCATGTAAAAGTCCTTTCTTATGCAAGAGATGCATACCTTTTTCACTCATATGACCCAAGCGCATGTGCCAAATCTTGGTATTGTGAGGATTGGATGCAATCGAAACAGCTGCAGAACCTGTAACTGTAGATCCTTGCAAGTAATACAGACTGTTCACACGATCAGCTTTTAACACAATAAGGTTGCCCTTTGAAATCTTAAGAACACCATTTTCACCGGTAAACTTGTAACCCAAAGCTTCTATGGTGCCAAGAGAAATAAAATTTCTTTTCATTCTGGGAACATGGCGAACATTATTAAGGGTCCTAACTGTGCCATCGTGAGTTTTAATTTGAACAGAACCAATGCCAGAAATTTCAAGTGGAGACTCATCACCAATAACAACATCACCATTATCAACAGGAGTGTATGTAGAAAACCACTCTTTATATTGGCAGACATGAAAAGTACATGTAGAATCAATAATCCAAGAAGTACGTTTCTTTATGTCAGATGTAGTAATAAGAGCCTCACTACTATCATTATGATCAACAAAACTAGCATCGGCTAAAGATTTCTCGTTATCCTTCTTTTTCTGCCTTTCCTCCTTATTTTTCAATTTATAGCACTGAGAAATATCATGATTGTTCTTTTTGCAATAACGACAAAAATTGTTGGATTTACGACCCCTTGATTTAGATCTGGATTTTGATCTATTGGAACTGCTTGGTTGTTCAGATCTACCTCTAACAATTAACCCCTCACCCTTTTCACCGGAACGAGAATCAACATCAAATTTCTCCTTTGACAACAAATTTGATTTAACATTCTCAAAACTGAGGGTATCATGATTGCCATAAAGCATAATTTCTTTAAAGTATTTAAAGGTAGCAGGCAAAGAGACAACCAACAAAATTGCTTTATCTTCATCATCAATTTTCACATCTAGCTGCTCTAAATCAATGATGATTGAATTAAACTCATTAAGATGAGACTGAATGGAGGTACCTTCTGCCATACGAATAGTGTAGAGATGTTCTTTAAGGCGCAATTTGTTGGCGAGACTTTCGTCATGTATAGCGTCTCCAACTTTTTCCACAATGAGGCGGCAGTCTTCTCATTAATGACTTCACGCAAAACATCTGTGGACAAACTGAGTTGTATGGCAGATAAAGCTTTCTGATCGATTTCCTCCCATTCATCTGCGGACATATCCTCTGGCATTTTAAGAAGTGCCTTTCGGACACTGAGCTGTGTAAGAACGGCCTTCATCTGAACCTGTCAGATAGAAAAACTGATCTTGCCATCGAACTTCGCAATGTCAATTTTTGCAGACATAATGGCGAAAAGTAAAGATGCAGATCAGCTGCTGAACGAAGAAAGAATAAATTTTCCTGGTAGGACAGATGGTGAACGTAGCAAAATTGCAGCTGAACAGTGGCCGGTCAGATTTTCCTTTCTTTTGTTTCTCGCGTGGGAACACGAGCCAGGCAGAGACCTTTTTTTCCTTCCACCACGTGAAGCTGCAGCAAGTGGAGCTCTCCTCTTGCTGCCCTTTTTTTCTTCCAAGCACGCGCACGGCAACCACGTACTCCTTTGCTTCTTCGTTCCTCAACCACGCGCACGGCAAGGGCTGGAGCCGGCGCGCGGGCAAGGTCGACGGGCGCGAGGCGCGCGCGCGGAGGAAAAGCTGGAGCCGGCGCGGAGCAAGGTCGACGCAAGGGCGGTGTAGGGCTCTGATACCACTTCGGCGCGGGACCGGGAAGCCGGTGAAGTCGCGGCAACGGCGGCGGCAGGAGGCCGCGATGGCGGCACAACGAGCCGAGGCGGCGATAGGAGCGCGCGGTCGCGGCGCGAGGTCGACGCAGGGCGGCAACGATGGGAAAAGCGCGGCGACGACGGCGGCAGGAGCGGGCGGCGCGCGACAGGGCCGCCCGAGGCCGGATCTGGTGGCGCTGGCGGCGGATGGCGACGGATCCGAGGCCGGAGGCGACGGATCTGGAGGAAGCCGGGAGGGAACCGCGACAGCGACGACGGAGGCCGGCGAGCCGAGGCGGCGGTGGGCGCGCACGACGGCAGCACGACGTCGACGACGGGCGGCGACGACGGGAACCCCGGATGTGCTCTGATACCACTTGTTGTTAGGGTTAGGGCACCGCACACACGCACGCGAACACAGTGTTTAAGGTGGAAAACCTCTCCAATGTGGAGAGGAAAAAAACCACGGGGAAAACAATCACTATGATGGGCAGGTTACGTATGCGAGAGTGGTATATATACCAAAAATAAAAGCCGAAAATAGAGTCTAAAATTGAGTCTTAATTCAATAAGAATTAGAGTCAAAACCCAACATCAGGTTTTTTTTTGTTTCATAAACTCAAGTAGAATAGACGTGGTTCTTGTTCACTTTTCAGGGGTTATTTCTTGATTATGTTTGTGCAATTTGCAATACTAAGAACCATAAGGACAAAGCTTAGACCCTGTTTCTCTTTCGACGTAAACGGTCGGTCGATGTTTTACTATAGTAAATTTGTTATTTTTATATAATTTTTTTTGTTATAATTTTTAAAGATTTTTTCGAGGCTTTGATTAGTTCTTCTCAAAAATTCTTAAAAAATTTCTAATTATCTTTTTAGGCTCATTAAACTTTTTTTCGAAGACTTATAAATTACTACAGTAAACCGCCAACCGCCAGTTTTCGTGGAGGGAAACAGGGCCTTAATCATCCTCGTCCTAGCTGGCGTGGAAGGCCGTGCGTGCAGCGAGTAGCGCGTTGGGCGGTGACGACCCAACGGCGAGCAAGTTAATTTTTACTCCTAGGGCACTTCTCAAGATGGAGAAGTTGCTGTATTGGGGGCGTCAACATAATATTGTTTTCTTCTATCTCTTTCTTTTACTATCATGTATTTGTATTTTCATCTTAGAATTTTAAACTTTCTCACTGACAATTAAGTGGAGTCTGCTCTAATTAAAATTTCGAAATCAGCTTGCTTTATTGTTTTGTGAAAACAAAGGTTTATGAAAAGTTGCTTTTCTCATCTGTGGGTTAATTACTTTTTTTAAGAATCAGGCGGCTATGTCGATCTTATTGATTTTTCATTGTTAATCTTGTCGAATTTCAACTTCCTGTTAAAAGTATATGTAGCGTTGTGTGTTACTATGCAACTCTATGGACAAATTATATATACCCAGTGGTAATCTCCAAAGTATGCTTACAAAAGTGTTGTAAGCTGTTGCAATGATTCTTGTCGACTACCAATCTTCTTGCATCCGATGAATCATACTTGTTGATGCGAACCCAATATCCTATAGATTTGCCAAAAGAAACACATGTTTTCAATTGCTGCTATATATCAGGTCCAAGAGGAAATGTTCGTCGGTCAAAGAAGCTCTTGAGAATGGGGATTGGATGAGAAATCTAAGAAACTTATCAACTATGGTTGAGTTGCAGTATTTTTGTTCCCTACGGATTAAGATCTGTGATATAAGATTAACTTAGGGGGCAAAGGACTGTTGTATGTGGCGATGGACAAGAGATAGCGCATATAACGCCAAGTCCGCCTATGCAATCCAATTTGAAGGTTCGGCTACAAATGCTCACTTTAGGAGCCTTTGGAAAGCCAAAACAGAGCACAAATGTAAGTTTTTTCTTTGGATGGCTTTGCAAGATAAAATCCTTACTGCCCAAAACCTACAGAAGCGAGGTTGGCCGAACTCGGTTTATCGCCTCTTGTGTGGAATTCATATCGAAACAACCAACCACATTCTAGCCCTCTGTGCATACACTCGACAGATTTGGAGCATGATTTTCAACGAGATGAATCTCCAACAACCCTTCTTTTTGCCCCATATGCACCCCCATTTCGAGGAATGGTGGCGGGCTTGTAGAAAAACTGTTTTGAAGCCGGTGCGCTCGTCCTTTGACGGGACTGTGATCTGTACAGTTTGGAATGTGTGGAAAGAGAGGAACCGCCGCATTTTCCATCTCTCTTACAGTTCTTATATCGAGGTGCTCCAGCTCATCAAAAGTGATACATTTAATAGAGCTTTGGCATATGGGGAGCTTGACATTTATGTTTGATATGGTGGTCCGCTTCCGGAGCAATTGCTGCTTGAAGGCTAAAAGCTCTCCGGCCCCTTCCTTTCGTTCTTCTGTGTTGTGCAGGGACTTGGTTCAAGCGGTATTCCTTTTGGTTTGGTATGAAACCAGACAGAGCTTGGTGGCCGTTGCCAATTACTAGAGCCCTGTTTGTATGCCTCCTATGCAGCAGTTAGCTGGCCTCTTCCTTTCGTCCTTGTGTGACATGCAGGGGCTTGAATCAACCAAACCAGTCAGAGCTTCGTGGACGGTGCCTTTTTCTTCCTGGCTAGTATTGCTGGGTCCTAGCCGAGTTCTTCATCCTCTGTGCGCAATTCTTCATCATCTATCCTTGCAGTTCCAATCTGAAGCTTGGCTACTTAGATTTCTGGCTCTCTGGCTCGGGTGGCAGATGTTTCCCTCAGCTGTTTTGCTGTCCCAGTGTGCAGATGCTGATTTATCCAGTGGCGGTTTAGAGCTGATTGGTTTCCTAGCGATGTATTTGCTTTCTTTCAAGCTGGTGTCTGCTTTGCGGTCTCTCTGCTCTGCTCCTGCAAACTGGGCTGATCTGCTTTCTCCTCTGATCATGTTCAGTCTCTGTTCTTGGGTCTTCTGTTTTCTTGTTTTCTCTGTTCCTTTTACTTTGTTTGCTCTTTAACTTGTAAATTTGGCTTTTGATTGCCCTCTTAATGCATAAGCAGTGCTCCTGCTAAAAGGTTCAAAAAAAATTGCTGCTATCAGAAAACACAGGAACTAATTGTTGTCCTATTGTCAGGCAGGCAAATATTATATGTGTTGTTATTGGGTATGGTTGATGATCGTTCTGTGGTGCTTATCAAGCTTGCAGGTTTTAATTTAATTTTGAAATTTACCAATTTCCCTTCAAATCAGCGACTCTAGGTGCTTTTTAACTTTATCTGCATATGAATATGCTCTATATGTACTGATATGCTTCTACTTTTCACTATGTGATGCTCTGATAGTATTTTTTCCATCTGAAATCAGGTGCAACGAACATACAGAAGACATGATTTTAATAATATACCTTATGAAAAATCTGGATTAGATGTAATTCGGTGAGAAAGTCCTTGTTGATCTGTCAAGAAACTTCCGATTGTTTTTTTTGGGTAAAAGGGACGAATAACCCCTGTTTCCATTTCAACCAACAAACGGAAACCACAAATAGCACAGAGATACAACCAAAAACAGACACGGGGTGACAAAGAAATGGTGAACCACACATCCCCACACCCACCAAAAGAAAGGCCCAGGATTACAGGCAAACGTCTAACCAGATCACCAACCAAAACCACAACCAGGATACAAAGAAAACACCAGGAAACAACATCAAAAGTTTACTGCTAACAAGCACACCACTGCAGCAGACAAACGAAGGTGATCACTCCTCATTCTGGGTCCTCTGCTCACCACCCGGAGAGCTGCCTTCCTTGAAACTTTTTGCCTTCTTCGCAATTTGGAAAATCTCGATGCCGACCTCCACCAGCGCTTTATCGTCCATTTATAAGAAACCTGACCAGCAACGAGGCCAAAAACAAATATTATATAAAATGTCCGTGGGATCCTTAATTTGCTTACGATCAAAACAACAAGCATTTCTATTGATCCAAATGGCCTAGAGAGTGGCTGCTTTTGACAAGCACTTCCGATTGCTTTGCTTGCAATTCAGCGACAAATTAAGCCTTTGAATTGTCTGTACGGTGTAATCCAGTGAAAGAAAGCAATATGCACTTCTGACAATTAATTCAGCGATAAAGCTTTGAATTGTTTTTTTGAACCTTTAAACAGGAGCTCTGCTGATTCAATATAGGAAGAGAAACCCGGCGATAAAGCTTTGAATTGTTTGTTGTATGGTGCAATCCAGCGAGAAAAAGCAATGCGCACTTCTGATTGTTGTCGCTATCAGGCTTTGATTTTTTTCCTTTTAGTATTTATAGTTAAGAGACATAAAGTGTTGGAGACTGGAGATGAATCGGGAAGCATATCCCGTCAGTCTGGGTGCTGTGTTGGAGATGATCTCATCCTGAGTTAGATTTATGTATTAGCGGACAACTCATATGTGTTCGAGATGAATTCGTCGGAGGTTAGCTAGATATTTGTATTAGGGTACAACTGATGTACACCTTGTTATAATTTGGTTCCACTATAATCGACGGTCTAGATCTTTTTCTTTCTCATCTGATCTACACCATTATAATTCAGTCCCACTATAATCGATGGTCTGATTTTTTCTTCTTCAATTAACGTGGGAATTTATAGTGTTTAGAATTAACGTGGTGTCTCTGTTTAACTCTGCTTTATATATAAAATAGATAGATTACTAGAGGTGAGCAGTATAATTTCAATTCACGAATATCAAAAATTTTGGTAAAATTTCAGTAAAATTTGAATCTTTAAAATTTCATTGCTTGAAATCACCGAAATTTTGGCCTTACTGGAAATTTCAGTACAACGTTGAAATTTGGATAAAAATTTTTGAAAATCAACTACACCGAATTTTTTTTGAATGATATTTATTTTTACTGGACCACATTGGAAAGAGCGAAAATCAGCGATGTTTTCCGTGGCTGGAACCCTGGCCTTCAAACATCTTGGCACAAAATGATCATTGAAGGGATTGTGGGCCTAGCTGGGTTGGGCTACGGAATGTAGTGGGCTGAAATTGTATGAGATGGTCTCGTCTTCAATCGGGCCTCTCGTTTCAGATAGCAAATAGCAACCCATGTGAATGTATCGAATTTTTTTTTTATATTTAATTATATTCGGAAATAAATAAATGATAATCAGTTTTAAAAAAATAAATAAATAGATCGTTGTCGCCGCCGTCGGGCGGAAGTTTGAACCGCCCTCGGTCGGGCGAGATATAAAATCGCCCAACGGGAGGCGACCTTACTCTCGCCGCCCGCAGGGGTGGAGCAAAGTCCGCCCGATGGAACGGCGAGATAAATAAACCGCCTGCTGAGCAGGCGGGCTTTGCTCCCACTGCGCCGGCTGACAGGCCTAAATCGCCTCCCAACGGGCGGTAAGTATAGTCCGCCCGCCAATAGGCGAGATTCGCAATTTTTGGAATTTTAGAAAAAAATAAATTATGTGACTTTAGAATAAAATAAGTGATGTATCATGAAAATAAAACTAAATAAATGGAGTCCCAAAGATCGTTTCAAAATGTAAGTCATAATAGGTGCGCCAGATCGAACCGAATTTTTTTTTGCTTACCCAAAAATTTTTTGCAAATATAAAATGCCCATTGTTGTAACCCAAAGACAATAATACCCTCCACCGCATGATTTGGTAGCGCAACACCGACATATATAACTACATAATATATTATATATGTTATATATAATAATAGTTAATATATAACATATGTATGATATATATTATATATAAAAGTATATATATTATCAAGATATATGGCACGTTATTTGGTCTATGTAATATTTAAAAATAATAATATGGAAATAATGAATAAGTTTCAAGAGACTTTTTATATTAATAATTATTCAGAAAATTAAATAAATAGATAGAACAATAAACCGCTGTGTCGGTTGGCGAGATTTAATCATAAACCCTCACATGCCGTGTTGAAGAAAGAGCACTCTCAGGAAATTTTTATTCTCAGGATTACAAGGATGTTCCTACTGAGTACAACGAGGATATTTCCCCTTACTGATAGCATCAGGTCCAGCCTCCCTTGCACGACGTGCCCTCTCGCGCTTTCTCTCCCTTTCAGCCTCTCGTGCCTCAGCAGCTTGACGTTCGGCGTCCTCTTGTCGCTTCCGGTACTCCTCCTGCGAACGCTTTCGCTTCTCCTCCTGCTCCTCCTCATATTGGCGCTGTCTGAACCACTGCCTCTTCCAACGGACCTCACGCTCGATGTGTTTCTTGTGTTCCTCCGATTGCTCCGTGTCTAGCCACTGCCAGAAATCGCATAGAGGTGGGGGAGACTATATGTTAAATGAAGAACATAAGTCAGTACAGATCACATGAAGCACATAAGACTATATGTTAATCATGCAGGATAGGGTGAGCAAGTACCTTTGGACGCTCGCCAAAGGCAACCTTGGGTGGATCGTACTCGTAGTTTGCACACATGAAGAACCTCCTTCCGTAAGTATATGAGAAATCTTCGTCGGATTGAACAAACTTGCAAAGGTCACCGCAGAAGCACATTGGAACATTGACCCCTTCAGCACGGTGGTGTTAAACTTGCTTCATGGACGGTCCTCAAAGCCGAGGTGCCATTGCTCGTTACAACTAGATTTGTACAAAGTGTATGGGCTGGAGTAATATGTGAGATTGAGAGGAAACTTGGAGCGCGAGGGACTCGGAGGCGGAGGGAAATAAATAGTTAAGTCCGCTCGGTGCATGGACCGAGTTCATCTTCTTCTTCTTGCATTTGATGTGATTGACGGTGTCGGCGGATGTTGGTGAGCAAATGCCCGCAATTATTGATGTGACGGTGTCGGTATCTTGTTGGTCGCAGATGCCCGCAATTATTGCTTTGTGACCGGTGTCCGTCGGCATGCTGGCGGTCAAGCAGTGCCGCAATTATTGATGTGACGGTGTCCGCGGTATCGTTGGTCGCCATGCCCGCAATTATTCTTTGTGACGGTGTCCGTGGTATCAGAGGTCAGCAGATGCCGCAATTATTGATATGACGGTGTCCGGCGGCATCAGAGGTCAGCGGTGCCGCAATTATTAATCCAATTCGTTAAGTACACATCGGCCTATATAATGCGAGGCAGAGCTGGCATCCCTCTCACTCCCACCCTCACTCTCACTCTGACTCTATGTGTGTATACTCCCTACTAGGGTTGGCTTCGTTGGAGGGGAGGCGAGTAGAGATAGACATACCACATCGCACATATGGCTTCACGACCCACACCGAACGGTTGGATCCGACAAGCCTGGTGGACGTCAAATGGTCCTGGATCGCAAGCCCGTCTACCAAGCGACGACCTGCCTATTCGGACAAGAGCTAGCTATAACACAGAGCCAACAATGATAAGAGACCCAACCTTCTACAGGGGATGGCCACGTTGTGCGCACGGAGTGGACACAGTTGTACAAACTTTTGACCAGGTTGTCGAAGGATGGACTGGCCGACGTTTCTACCGTTGCGCGTACTTCGCTGTGAGTAACCATCCGGACAACAGCCAAGTGTTTAATACATTTTTCATCTCACATTTTACTCATTTCTAAATGTAGACCGATGACTGCGGCTTCACCAAATGGATGGACGATCCCTTCCCAATGGCCGCGTTCAGTTACATCGAACATCTTCACACAAGAATCTCCCGGCTTGAGGAGCGAGTTGACTTTGCTACTCGGGCCTACAACGTATACCCGTGTGGAACCGTTCCGTGGATGGCGAGAACGAAGGCGTCCCTAGTACAATAGGGGTTTATTTCAAGTCATTTGCATAAGGATTCGGGCTACGTGGATTACTACCATGTAATGCGTTTCACATTGTCAATGTCACCGGAGCACCATCTTCATCTCATTCATATCGTGCGTACTATAATCTCAAAGCCTTGAGATACAGTTCACTACTTATTGGCGTACAAGATAAAGAAGAATAGAACATGGCTAATTCGGCCACCCCGGCCGCATTCGAAAGCGGTAATGCCGGGAGCCCTCATCGTGTATGGCCACCTTCGCACTCGGTGGGGCGGAAAATACGAAAAATATCGGAGCGATAGATGGCATAAATAAAAAGCTATAAAGATAAAAATGACAAATGGCGAAAATGTTCATACAACTATTGAATATATACATCGAACGCATAAACAAACATGCAAAGAAAAGAAACTACGGTCGTCCCCGCTGGGCTTCACCCATGGATCGAACCCTCGCCACGTGTGCCTTGCGGGCACGCCCACCAGGCGCTTAGGAAGGTGAAGCGGTCCGGCGGTGAACGCCCCGTGAGGACGAGCTCAGGTCTTGCGGCGCCGCCAAGTCACCAGGACGGCGGTGTGTCGCCGCAGAGGCGCCTAACAACTGGAGCCCCCAACCTCGTCGTCTTGGACGGCATCTTGGTCCACGTCAAGGTCGCCGAAGCCTCGGTCGATCCTGACCGTCCGGACCGGATCGTGCCACTCTGTGAAGATAGGACCTAATCCATGCAATGTCCACATTACTAAATGATAAATTATAAATACATGAAATTGAAGTGCTCGACTAGAAAACTAACTCGCACTGTAATAGAGGCGCGGTGCTCGGCTGTGGGCTGCGACCACAGTGGTGGTGGCTCGAAGCACCGTAGGGTGTGAACGGCGCGGGTGTGGACAGAAGACGCGCGGCAGAGGAAGACGCCCGGCCTCGGTGAAGCTGCTGCGCCCACGCTCCTCGGGCGGGCATCGCGAGGCGGCCGAAGGCCTCTGGCGGTACCCTCAAGGAGGACGATGGTGGCCCCGGGCCGACGTGCCCGGCCTCGCCAAACTGCGCTGTCGCTCCGCATAATCCTACATATTAAGGTAGTGTCACATTATAAATTTTAATGAAGGTAGGGAGAAGGGCAATAAAGTTCATACCCCTCGGTGTAGGTCAGAGGGCGTCCAGGAAGGCTGCAAAGACGTGAGGCGTATAGCTCGCGTTGTCTTCTCGTAGAGCCTCTGGAAGGTCGCGAGTATCTCACCTCCGGTCATCTGAATGCCGTGCTGCAGGCGCTCGACAGCCGTGCGTGCATCGACGTTGCACTCACGAAGAATGTCGATCTGTATATAGGCCCATACCAATCAAGCGGTGTATCTTTGGTAAAATAGAAATTGAAGCGCAGGGTAAAGATCGGTACCGCCTGGTAGGCAGCCTGCGCCCGGTGCAGCGGGTACGTGTCGGTGGCTCGCGCGACGTGGGCGATCTCGCTGGAAGGGGTGTGACCCACCCGCGTCCTCGTAGACGCACTGTACCACCGTACGTACGCCGGATACGACGTGGCGTCGTACGGCCGGTCCTCCTCGACCCGCTCATCTAGAGCGTCCTCCCACTGTGCTACCCAAGGCTCCATCACAGGAGCCCACAGATAGCCAGCGGTGTGGCCACGTCTAGTGGATCTGCAGCAAACATCGTGTATGACAGTTATAAGGCGGATGATCGAAATGGAAATTAGAGCTTAATGGAAAAGATCGTACTGGTGAGCCTGACGCGGGACGGTGTGGACAACAGGTAGAGGGAAGTCCTGGTGGAGGCCGAACTGCCGCATCACCCGCTGCGGTGAGTACTCCTCGACGAAGATGTCGAAGAGCAATGGTCGGGTCGTAAGCCAGTACAACTGGTCCCGCTCGCAAAGCGACGACAACCCGTGAGGGGCGCGAGCAAGCACTCGGTCCTCACTGTAGGGTGTCCAAACGACATCCCCCTCCTGTACCTCGTCCAGCTGTCTCACGTACTCAGGGTAGTCCTTGTGCGCCTGAACGTGGGCCCAGGTAGGCTGCAAAAGGAGAAAACAACTGTACTTAGTGCTATGTTACGTAAATAATGCATAAATCATGATTTAAACATTACGTACCCTCCGGCGAAACCAAAGGAAGCCCATGGTGGGCCTATCCTCGTGTGTCGCGTAGTACGCCGCCTCGTAAGGATCAGTAATCCATGGCGGACGCCCAATGGCGATCCGCCATACGACCACAACAGTGAAGGGGCAGCCACCGAGGATCGGTGTGCATCCGTCTTCAGACGGCGTCGACAAACCTCAGACGTCCCGCAAGGACAGGTGAAGCCCAACTGCACTAGGGGACCTCGTAGGGGATGGCGTCGGCGATCTCCCTGGCGTACGCGAGAAGGTGCTTGTCGACGCAATGGCCGTCCGTACTGGTGAACATCACCCACCAACATCCAAAGCGGTAGGCCTCAAAGTGTCGGGACATGAGCGCCATCGGCCCGAGGGTGGATGTGCTCCGCTTTGTCAATGTTTGCAAGTACCAATGTTAGCACGTAATTTAAGAAGGACAAGTATGCTCGTTAGTTCTTACCGTGAATCGCAGGCCACCTCTTGGGTGGACCACGTGTCTCGCCGAGGGAAAGGCGGTACACTCTGCGTCGGTGCACGGACTACCCGGCGAACCGCCTAGCAGTCGACACGCCCAGCGGGTGAGACGCCCACCGCCACGACCGTGTACCGGCGCACGGAAGCCCTGAAGGTACGAGGCGCCCCGCAGAGTCGGCGCCATCTCCCGCACGGAGGTGAAAAGTGTGTCTCCGGCCTCACCGGTCCACAAGTCTTTGCAAGGAGGACCGGTCAAAACCAAAACGCTTTTGACGATCTGCAGGGCGGGTCTCCAACGAACGCCGGGCAGTAGCCTCCAAAGATCCGACACAGCGGGAGGAGGCCTGAGAGCGCAGTCTGCAGAAAATGAAGCATTCAGTACGTAAGTAAAGCTAAATTATAAAAAACGAAAGTAAGGAAGGTTCGCCTTATACGATGTACCTGTCAACCCAACGTGCGTCAGAGTGAGCAACTCGGCAGGTGTCCTAGTACGAAAGACACCTAGCAGCCTGGCCTCCACTGCACTGAGGTAGGCCCGATGCCTACGGTCAAGGGAGGGGTCGAGCAGGCCCCTCTGCTGCTGCTTCTGCCGCTGTGGCGCCGGCTCGGCCGCCCATCTCGTAAATCCGCCATCGTCACGTCACCTCGCGAGATATGCAAGTATGAGTTATTTATTTCAATTCAAGCAGTACTAATTCATGAAGAAAAATACGTATATACCAAAAGATAATGTCATCAACAGACACTACATATCATGCAAACATAACATACTACATAAACATAAATAAGTCATCATATTACATTGCCACCAGTAATTCAGCATATTACATTGACGCGAATATTACAAATGTAAATTACACATATCAAGTAGTTCGATTAAGGTTTCATATATACATTTTCAACCGAACGGTCGTCGTCCATCCGCCCCCGACCCGGACGGGCCAGCATCCAAATCGTAGGACCCAAATGCACTAGGCTTGTCACAGTTCACATAAGTGTGACCGTCCTCGTTGCACTCCGCTTTGCATCTCTTCTCAACTCTTCGACCTCCGACCGATCCATGTCGTTCGAATGCAACGGTGTCGGCGACGACCAAGATCACACTTCAGCAATTCCCTAGCGGTACATGACTACCGTTGGACCATTTGGATCAAGAATGTACCGAATATTGCATACCCATATATCTCTGCATGCCATGTATTTCGGATTGTTTCCTTCCTGAAATATTCGGACACAAATGGAAAAGTAGGGTGATTTGTCATTGAAGCTGCCGCTAGTACATGAGAGCATGGCTTGTGAAGAAGCTTCGGCTTGCGGCATGAGCATGTGCATGTATGATCACGCAAGATGCACTCTGCGTAACCGCTCACGTTTACGCCACGACGCCCTCTATCCCTGCAGATTATGTGGTACCTGAGATGATCTGTCCCCATCGCCGTCGCGCAATGTCTTTCGGCCTTACCTATCTTCTCGGCCATATACTTTGTAATAGCAGCGGAGTATATCAGGCGACTGTCAGCCATAGCAGCAGACGCGGCACGATAACGATCCATGAAGTACTTGCAGGTACCATGAAGAATTCCCTCCACAATTGCAACCAGAGGCAATGCCCTCATCCCCCTCATGACCCAATTGTACACCTCTGCCAAATTGGTTGTCATTGTTCCGTATCTAGCCCCTTCAGTATCATATAGGAGAGCCCACTTCTCTTTTGGATCATCCTTAATCCAATCTGAGAAGCATCTCACGGCTGAAGCTCGTGTGGCCCGCCTCGCCTTTGTGTCAGAGTTCACAGCTACGCTGCGGTCATCTCATCGAGTGTTTTTCATAATTTGTTGAATTTTCTTTGCTGATTCTGCTTGCACAACCTCTTGAATAGGTTCATGCAGTGTTTATTCTTAAAGTGACTAAAAAAATTTGCCCCCAAATGCCTCATGCACCACCTGCTTTGCATATCACTCCACTGGGCACCCCTCGGTTGTCGGAGCCATTTGTAATCTCATCAATCGCACGCAGTAAGCCTGCATGTCTATCATGAATGACACAGACATTTGGTCTTCCTGTTACAACAGCATGTTTCACACGCTCTAGGAACCAGTACCAGCTATCTGTATTCTCTCCCTCCACAAATGCGAATGCCACCGGTAAAATCTGATTGTTGCCATCCACGGCAATTGCTGTCAATATTTGCCCCTTATACTTGCCAGTGAGAAAGGTTCCATCTACACATATCACAGTGGACAATATGTGAACGCTCTTATGCACGGACCCAATGCGAAGAATACCGTTGCAGAACCCACTTGCGGTGTCGGCCGAAGCGTGATACTCCTTCATGTCATAATGCTCCAGATTTCTTCTACTAATCGTCTGCGAGGTTGGGACATATTTGCATACGATGCTTCATATGTCCCGAACCACATTTCCAAAGCCTTCTGTTTAGCTCTCCAGGCAGTGGGATAATTTATGGTGTACTGGAATTGTTCCGCAATGGCCCGTATAATGGACCGAGGCTCATATCTTATGTTCTGGACAATTTGTGAGTACATTACAACTGCAACAAATGTTGATGTCAGATTTCTGTGCCTTTGTTGTGCATTTTCTAACTGACAGTCGTGCTCCTTTACAATTGAACACACCCAGTAATCCACCCACTTTCCTTTAAATGCATGTACACGCCACGGGCAACCAGGAACAACACACATCACATCGTAGACGCTTTTACTCGACTTCACTACCCTGAACTCCCTCCTCAGAGATAAAGACCAATACTTCACGGCATCCAATACAGCTTCCTTAGTCGGGTACATGGCTCCCTGAGTCACCTCATTCTCATGGTAATCCCATGGTGTGTGCGTGCCTTCATGTACAGATAAATCTTGGAAGTTGTAAGTATTCCACTCTGAGCACCGGTCGATCACTCAAACTTCTCTCATCGTCTGACGTATCTTCATCAAGGACTTCCTCATGCTCTGCATCCTCGGCTGCCATTTCAGCAACTATTGACTCGATTCGTTCCCTTTTATCGGCCGCCCCGATCGCCTCTTCAATTGTTTCATTGCCTTCTTCTCCTATATCCGCCTCTCGCATGCGCTTCTCCCACGCCCCTGTCACCTCCGTGTTCCCTACAACTTCCACCTCCTCTTCCACTCCAGCACCACTAGTCTCCCCTGGCTCTTCCACCTCCGCATGTTGCTTGTACTCGGCCTGCACTAAGAGAACTAGAGGAAGGCACCGTTCAATTGCAATCTCAACGTAAGCGTCTCCAATTTCGAGTACTCGATATAGGTATCAACTCCCAAAAAACCTTCAACAAAGACGGCTCACCAATGCCTGAACTGTCATGACATGTTCTTCTTCGTTGAGTTGAAACGTCCGTGATAACCAATGTTGTAGCCCCCTAAATGACCTTTCGGTGGGTCTTGATATCCCTAATGTACATGATTGGAACATTGATAAATCTATCCCGTAAGGACCTTGCACAATCTCTCCTTCCCCATAATGGATCTAAAATTGATCTTGTGCATCATTTACCCCGCCCAACAAATTTCGCACATTGATTATTATCGTTAATCTTCTTTTTCTACATCTATTTTTAACAATATTACTACAGCCAAAATGTCGGCTAACATCTTGTTCATTATCTCTACAAATAAAATACTCTTCAACATCTAATAAATTAGTAAAGTACTATACTATTTTCAATATAAACACTATATATTACCCTTCTATTCCTTTCTAAACCCTAACCCTACCATGTTCGACACATACCACATAATCGTACAATTTATTGACTATACTATTTCAATCTAAACTCTAAATATTACCGTCCTATTTGTAATAAATACCGTAATCCTAGCCTAAATATGAAATTATTAAACGGCTATTTTTAGCCTAAACCCTAACCTACAATAAATATTACCGTGCTATTTCTAGCCTACAAATTACGCGACTATATTTAGCCTAAACCCTATCCTAAATATTACCCTCTCTATATATAATGTAACATACACTAAATTCATATGACTATCCTACCAAGTTTTATCAAATAAATTTTATACTACATAAAAAAAATACCTGTGAAATCGACGAATCGCTCCGCGCTGCTCTTCTCTCCAACTTCCTCTCTGGCTCTCGGTTCTTCAGAATGGCAACAGTGCCCGCGGCGGTGGCGCGGCGGCCTTAAAAGGGGACAAATTTCGCCCGTTGGCCGGGCGGGATTTCCCCGCCGTTCAAATATCGCCCAACGGTCGGGCGGATTTTTTTGCGCTTCCAAAACTCGCCCGTTGGGCGAGCGGATTATTCTCGGCTTCCAAATCTCGCCCTCCCATCGGGCGGTTATTTGGCCCACTCCACGCGGGCCGACGCGAGCAAACCCCACCCGTTGGTCGGGCGGATTTTTAAAATCTCGCCCGACGGAGGGGCGGTTTAAAGTAGTTCGATTTTCCCGCCCAACGGGCTGGCGACGGGAGTCTATTTTTTTATTTTTTAAAAATTGAATATCATTTATTTATTTTTGAAAAAAAATAAATATAAAAAAAAAATTCTGAATGTATCAGGGTTACTTCAAACCTCGGAGTGAAAACGGGTCGCGTACTGCCTGACTCTATCCGTATCCGATACCCAATTTACCCAAAACAGCAGCTATATTTTGTTACCCGTCGGATACAGATGCGGGTACTACCCGTTTCATTTGTTGTGGATACGGGTAGGATATGAGATAAATAATGCCCAGCGGATATGGGTACTTAGCAAATAAAATAAACTGGGTACCCAGTTAGCCCAATGCAGCGAACCCAGATAGCCAGGCCCAATTCAAATCTAGCCCAATGTGACTCTTTCCAATCTCAATGGTCTGCCTATGCCAAAATCTAGGCCCAGCCACTACACCTAGGGCTCTGCGTTCCATCCATCCACACCAGGTAAGCATGGGCCGTCGCCGAGCATGCGCCATCGCTGCAACTGGGGAAGGCTTGTGCCACCGCCACCACCATCAGCTCTGGCTCATGCTCCTACTCGTGCATAGGGATTATACCAAGGGAAAATTAATTAATTAATCAACTAATAAATAATTTTTAATAAATTATACGACATTATAAGAAAATTGATGAAATACCACTAGTAGCCGTTGTGCGGCACGACGGCCGCCAGCCAGGACGATGACAACTATGGCTCCGGCCATGCCAAACCGTGGCATCCATCCACATCTTGATTCAGACCATCTTTTGTCATCTGTTCTCGTGCAATCTCGACGAGAACACACGATCATTGTGATCATCCCTTGTTCATTGTGATCAACGCCCCAATACAATCTAGGAGCACAGTAGTAGGGTATTACCTCTTTCCGAGGGCCTGAACCTGTATAAATCCTACCCCTGTGCTACCATCGAATTGTGATCTTTCGTGTAGCCCTATAAAATACATTGCCGACATAATTCATCGACACTACTGATCAAGGAAATTGACGGCACCCTGCGTAGGCAGAAACTACCAATCAACGTACAAAACCTTTATAAGTGTAGCTATTGGAAGGGCATCGAACTCTTAATTTTTAGAGGAAAACTATTCTTATCAGATTATCATATTCACCACATATGATGAGAAAGAATAGCAGGGCAAGGAAAAACATCACAAAGAACAATTTAAGCTGTGAACTAGTATGGCCCATGATACGAAGATCACCATCTCCATGCCCCTTCCTTGTCCACCAAGCCATCAAGATTAAAACCTCCATGACTATGTATAAAGCTATTACACCTAACAACTAGTAACAAATATACATGAGGGTTCAACGCATCACATGCCAGCACGCAGGCCGTTATATAATAATAGGACAGCCTTCAGCTGCAATTAACCATGACACGCAGGTCATGAAAATAACAACCATGCATTTCATACACAAAGGGTCCATACTTTTCACATCATTCCCTGTAAAAATAAGTTAGGCGTAGAGTCGTATTCTAGCGCACGAAGTGAGCCAGTTTTAATTTATACTCAGTTTCTATTCACGGTGTTTTTGGGGAAACATAGATCACATCTATAAAAACACTGTGAAAATCTCATTGGATTGATCATATCAAGCCGAATCCAAGCCATTTAAAACGGCTCAATTTTCACTAGACCGATCAAATCAATCTATTCCATAAGGTCCCCTTGAGAAGACGGCGGCCCTATACGATCTCGATCTGTTGTTCCGATATGTTCAGGGCGCGCGTAGCCCCGATAGTGTTACCAACTGGTAGGGGCAATGCGTGGCTCGAATCTGAATGGAAGCGAACTATTCTTTTTGATCGTATGGTGCTATCAACTCATACCTCTAAAACATCCCAATACCGATTGATCAAATCAACCCGTGAACGACATAGCAACATATCACTATATGCGCCTGATCTTGATCCGAAACTACACATGATCGGCTCTGATACCACTGTTGGGGAACGGGTAGGCTACGCTAGCATAAATCAAAAATTTTCTACCGCGAACACCCAAGATCACATGCAAGTAGGGGTTCACGGATCGTTACCCTTGACGTGCAGAGGGTGGAAGCAGAGTCATGCGCGTCGAGAAAGTAGTCGTACATACTGAACACCTCCTCCTCGCCGGTCATCAAATGTCCTCGAGCGCCACCAAACAGCACGTGGTCGTAGCTGAACACCGCGAGGTCGTCATGGTCGTCGTCGTTGGAGGTTCCACCGATCAGCGCGTCCACGTGCGGTAGCGCCTCTAAAGGTATCCACACGTCCGAGGAAGGAACGCCGTGTGGGGTGTGCTAGCACTTCACCACGTGGCTAGGGTTTCGGACAAGCAGGAGGGACGCTGCGGCTAGGGCTTGGTGAGAGCTCGTCTATATCACGCGCACCGTCCCTAGCCTCCCCTTTTATGGATGTGCTAGTGGACTCTAGACGAGGCCCACTAGGACTCCAATTCCTACGCGGATCATATCCGCGCGCAAACCCTTCTTCTAATGGATCAAATCCACTAGATAAGTTTCAACCCGTTAAGTGTGTGACACGTTAGGTTTATGTGCAAGTCGGCCGTGAATCCGAAAAGTCCCTTTCCAATCCACAGATCAATAGTGGTACCTAGTAGTACATATTGACTCCCGAATGCACAGAATGATCTCATCGGCCGAACTCTGATCGGCTAAACCCTGATACATTCAACATACCGATCCATTTGCCACACGATACCAGTCAAGCTCAAGACGAGATACGTGCCACCCTTGTGATAGCTCGACCATTCACTCGTCAATGTGATGGATATAAATATCATGATTAACTCTTTAATCATATAAGCACGGCCGTGCGCTTTCCTTATCCATCCACACCGATGGGCCTAGAGATATCTCTCCCGTTATTGAGTAGGGGCAAATTCTATCTTGATCAATCACATCACTACGCCATGCTTCGCGGCATACCCAGTAGTTATCTTTATAACTACCCTGTTACGGTGTAGCGTTTGATAACACCAAAGCATACGACTCCACAAGCTGGGTTTTCATGATGATCTCAGGTCTAAGGACCATATAGATGTACCACTCAAGACTACACGTTGATGGCACTTTGTAGACAGCAATCTCAGCAGCGTCTCGGAGCAGGCCTATCCAACCACCCATGTTCTCTAACATGTGTCCACATTATTAATTTGATATCTCCATATCTATGGTATGTGAAACAATACCATCAATCAATACATGTGTTGATCAAATCATTACCGCTCCTCGTAATGATATGGACCAAGGATCGTTTAGAACAATATCACAATAACAATATGTCTCACAACCAAATCGTATTTGATGAACAATGTCATGACATTAATCCATGGAACCAAAAAGCAATGTTATCATAAGTACATAAACAAAAACGTTATACAATCATCGTATGATCGTATGATTGCCTCTAGAGTACATTCCCTTCAAAATCTACGCAGGTGTCCTCTACTACTCGCAAAAGCAAGGTGAAGGGATCATTCCCTGCTTTGAGTTTTTAGGCTCAAGGAGAAGGCCTGACCATGTAGCTTTCCACTTGAGCCTCGGGGCTAGCTGTCGGGGATTGGATAAAATACCCTGGTGGCTAGATCCTATGTGTGACATGCCCCTAGGAGTGCATATCCAGGAAGGATAAGACAAATATGACAAGCTCGGACAGATGAGCCGCATATGTACTCCGACTTTGTTGCTCGGGAGTGGGCCTCCTTACTCATGGACCATTTTGTGGGTCATCCTGGATCCTGAGGGGATGTCTTGAGACGATCGGCCCAACTTCCTTAATCGCCTTTGGAATCCTTCTATATCCAAAGCCTGAGACATTCTGGATATGGACATCCCTTGGAGCACAAGTTAGCATATTTTTAGAATATATCTATAGATAAGGTAGGATTCTAAGTTATCTAGATGGTTCTCCAGGTCGTATAGAACCCAGACCATGTATATCTTGTACTATAAATACTTTCTCCCATGGGCGGGGGAGGGAGATATCGACATTGAGATTTATCTTTGCAACCCCATCGCAATAACATAAGGCCACATGTGACTGAAGTTGGGTTATTATCTCCTTTCGAGAGGTCTGAACTAGGATAAATTTTCATGTCTGGTTCGTTTTCTATCTCGGCAAGTTCATACATCTAACACAAAAATCCTTCGGCAGAAAGGGGCTGGTTGATCCCTCAATCAACAAGTAAGCTCGGCGGGGATTCTGTTTCGCAATCGTCGACAAAGACCAAATCAAGCCTATAATTATACTTCAATCTACATATATATATTCATTTGAGGATCCAATGTTATCCTAGCAAGCACTTTTACACGGATTTACAATTGATTAAACACACAACATATGTTCAAGAAAATCTAGTGAGATATATGCAACCAAGGGTAGCTACATGCGAAGCAAGCAATCAATTGCAATGACATGAGATATGAAGGATCGTTGGCGCTAAAAACCCCTAAATAGTCTAAACACAGTGGAATAATATACTAAAACAGTACTAAACCAATGCAAAACAGTAATGAAATCACATAAATTAATCAAGAGATGACAGAAATTAAATACCGGAACCACTGCTCTTTATTGCACGTTGAAAATACATGATTCCTTTACATGGAAGCACTAATCCTCTCAAAATCACCACTAATCTCTCTCTAATCTTTCCTCTAATTCTCTGTTTTTTTCTTCGGAACAGCCTCCGCCGCCTTTTTCTTTTTCAAGTCTTCTGGAAACCCTCGCACGAATATCTGTGTGCATCTGATGCTAGTCTTCTTTTTATACCGAAGTGCGGTTCGGCCCGCCCCTTTGGCACACCATTTGCCGACTTCAGCATTGCCGCTTCATTGCTATGGCGCTGACTCGCTGCCATTTGCGCCTCTGCGCGCTGTAGCACCACGTTGCAACACACCATGCTGCCGCCACCGCAAACACACGCACACACGCAACACAGCACGCACACCACGCCAATGCATTTTCCTGCAACACGGCATGCACATAACACCATGCATTTTCTTGGCAAATCACTCAACACAAAAATCATAAATCAACAATCTCCCCCATTATGAGTGATTTGACAACACAATACAATGAATATTCAAAATAGCTCCCTCTTAATATAAACTCTCCCTCTCAACAAATCCAGGACATGCAAGTCTCTCTCTGAAACACCAACTGTCCCTCTGACCAAATGACCAAATCATGCAAACACTATCTCTCCCCCTGAACGAATGCAACTTATACAAATCAAGGAAACCGCCCCCCCTTTGACAAAACACACATCAAGGATCGCACAAGAATGAAAAATAAAAATATGCCATGAAATACAAACCTAAAAGCATTGATAAATTATTCAAGGTGAACACAAATATTATAGCAATTCATATCCACACTCCAAAATCCAGGAACTGCCCCATAGTCAAGTAGAAACCACCGGTTTTGAGTAAGATGGTTATAAGATTACAATAAACTCATGGACAAGTGAATAAGTACACTTGGGCAAAATATTTAATATATAAAAATAGCCCATGTGATAAAGGTACTAGATTTGAGCACATATAAAATACCAGACTCACAATTATCTGTCCAAAGCTGTTGAGTACATATTGTCTATATATCTGATACCTTCTTATCTCACAAGCCCTGTTGTTTTTTTTAAAACAGGTATGGCAAGGTTGAGCTTGCATCTTTTTCCTATATGGCAAATATTTTTATTGCATCTTGTCATGTGCAGGTATGGAGAGGTTGACCTCACATCTTTTTCTAATTTGGCAAGACTTTACATGGTCAATCTTGCATCTTTTGCCCCGCATTTTTATAAGGAATCCCAATGACTCATCATAATCATCTGGCTTAAACAAAAGAGGCTCAAAAAACAGTACTCAGAAACACATTAGGAATTTTGATTTTTGAAAAATAGCCCTTGTGACAAATTTATCCAATCCAGTAGAAAACTGTAAGATCATAAACATCCCACTCTCTACTAGTAATAAAACAACTCAACTAAGTTGGCATTGTCATGAAAAATTATCATGTGAAAGTTCACTGCCATAGAAATAAGTATTCAACAAGTATAATAAACAATGCTTGTACTATATGATATGCAAGACTATTCTATATGATATTGTTGGAGTACATGAGGCCCAATTCCCCTCTCAACCGAGCAAACTCTAGATAGCACAAAGGTTTGGTAAAAATGTCTGCCAATTGTTTTTCAGTTTTCACAAAGATCAACTCAACTGTTTTCTTGTCAACATGGTCTCTGATGAAATGATGTTTAATATCAATATGCTTTGTTCTGCTATGTTGAACAGGATTTTTAGCCATATTTAAAGCACTTTGATTATCACACATCAACGGTATAGAATCATAATGAAGACCATAATCCAGTAAAGTAGATTTCATCCAAATGAGTTGAACACAACAACTAGCAGCAGTAACATATTCAGCTTCAGCAGTAGATAACGCAACAGAGTTTTGTTTCTTTGACGACCAAGAGACAAGTGAATTACCTAGAAAAGAACACATACATGAGGTGCTGGTTCTATCAATTCTATCACCGGCAAAATCTGCATCTGAGTAACCAACCAAGTCCAAAGAAGAAACACTGGAGTACCATAGGCCAAAGGAGTACGTACCTTTCAAGTAGGGAAGAATTCTTTTTATAGCCTGCAAATGAGACTCTTTAGGAGAACTCTGATATCTGGCACACTTACACACAATAAATTGTATGTCTGGTCTAGAAGCAGTTAAATACAGAAGAGCTCCTATCATGCTTTTATATTTAGTTGAGTCCACAGGTGTACCATTTTCATCGGGATCAAGTTTTACAGAAACAGCCATAGGTGTATCCAAAGTTTTGCAATTGAACATATCAAAACGTTTCAAAAGATTAATACAATACTTTGTTTGATGAACAAAAATTCCTTCAACAGATTGTTTAATTTGCAAACCAAGAAAATGATTCAATTCACCCATCATACTCATTTCAAATTCATTGGTCATATTTTGAGCAAAATTATTCACCAGAGTTTCACAGTTTCCACCAAATATTATATCATCCACATAAATTTGTACAATCAGAAATTTGTCATCCTTTCTTTGAATGAAAAGAGTTTTATCAACATGCCCCATAACAAATCCATTATCCAGTAAGAATTTCTTAAGTCTATCATACCATGCACGTGGAGCTTGTTTTAAACCATACACAGCCTTTATAAGTTTAAACATATGATCAGAAAATTTTGAGTCCTCAAAGCCAGGGGGTTGTTTCACATAAACTTCTTCATTCAAATAACCATTTAAAAAGGCACTTTTCACATCCATTTGATATAACTTGAATTTGTTGGAGGAAGCAAAAGCAAGCAATATACGAATAGAGTCCATCCTAGCAACAGGTGCAAATTTTTCATCAAAATCAAGCCCTTCTATTTGAGAATAGCCCTGTGCTACCAATCTTGCTTTGTTTCTTACAATTTCACCATTTTCATTTTGTTTTTTTTAAAACCCACTTAGTGCCAATTATGTGTTTACCAGGGGGAGGTTCAACTAATTCCCAAACATTGTTTCTTTTGAAATTATTTAGTTCCTCATACATAGCATTAATCCAATATGTTCAATCAAAGCTTCCTTCACATTCTTAGGCTCAACCAGCGAAACAAAAGCATGAGAGGAAAAGAAGTATTATTATCTCGACTCTTTGATCTTGTTGTTCTTTCATTGATATCACTTAACATTTGATCTGGGGGATGTCTTACCTGATGTATTCTTACTGACCCACTCAGAGTTTGTTCTGAAGTAGATGGTTCTTGATTTTCCTGTTGACTTGTTTCTTGAATTTCTAGCTGATGTGCTTCTTGAATTTCCTTTTGATCCGCCGGAGGTTCATCGTGTTGTAGACAACCATCTTCACTATCATCTTGTGGCATGTCTACACTTTGTGAAACAGTTCTGGTTTGGAGACCAGACTCATCAAAGGTAACATCAAATGACTCCTCGAGTCGGTTAGTTTCAACATTATAAACACGATATGCCCGAGAATTAGATGCATAGCCCATAAAAATTCCATCACAAGTTCTTGATTCAAATTTTCCTAGCACACCCCGTTTCTTTAATATGAAGCATTTACAACCAAATACACGAAAATATCTAATTTTGAGTTTCTTGCCAAACAGTAGTTCATATGGAGTTTTCTTAAGCAAGGGTCTAATGAGAACACGATTACCAATGTAACAAGCAGTATTAACAGCTTCAGCCCAAAATTTCAGAGGAGTGTTATATTCATGCATCATTGATCTAACCGTTTCAACCAAAGTTCTATTCTTTCTTTCAACTACACCATTTTGAGGAGGAGTGTATGGAGATGAAAATTGATGAAAAATTTCTTTTTCATTGCAAAAATCTTCAAAGCGTTTATTAAGAAATTCAGTTCCTCTATCACTTCGAATATGAACAATATTAATATGAAACCGATTTAAACCTTTCAACACCCACGCTTTGAACACACCAAATACATTGCCTTTAGAAGCCAAAAAGAACACCCACGAATACCTCGAGTAATCATCAAAAATCACAAGGCAATAAAATTTACCACCAACACTTTTACACCTTGCAGGCCCATGGTGTCCATATGTAACAATTCAAATGGCCTAACAGTTCTTACCTCATTTATGGAAGGATGACCTTTTGAGACTTGTTTACCTTTCTTGCATGGATGACACACAACATCTTTCAACAGTTCAACTTTAGTCAATTGATTCACAATGTCAAGAGAACTAATTTTGGCAAGGTAATTAAATCCAATGTGACCTAACCGTCTATGCCAAAGCCAAGTGACATCAACAACTTTTGAAGCAACCAAGCATCTAACTAAAGAATCATTTGTTTCAAAAGTAGCAGCAAACACATTTTCAATAGGTGCAATTTTAAAAACCAGTTTATCATTACTATCTAGCACCATAGATTCACCAAAATTGAAACACACTCTAAAGCCTTTTTCAATTATAGAGTGAAAGGAGAGCAGATTATATTTCAACGAAGTAACCAAGCTCACATCATCCAAAAAGAAATTTTTGTTTAATAGAATTGTACCTTTTGCAACAATTTTTCCTTTGGTATTATCTACAAACAACACGCTACCACCATTCTCCACTTTTTCTAGACTTGAAAACAATTTTCTATTGCCTGTCATATGTCTTGAACAACCAGAATCAATTATCCACTTGCTTTTAAGCCTTTTGCTTTTACTCTACGATGAAAAAGCACTTTCAGGCACCCAAATTTGAGAAGTGTTGTTGTTGGTTTTTAACAAATTTTTAGGAACCCAAGCAATTTTAGCACCATTTACATGAGAAAAGCTTTCTATTTGATTGCTATCAAGTGAAGGGTCACAAGACACCAATTTTCTTTGGTTCACCAGTCTATTCATACCAAAATGAGTTTTGTAATGTTGCTGAAATTTTATTTCATTTTCCTCATATCCATGATTACGAAAAGCAGAATAGTTTCTAGCATAATGACCAAATTTACCACAACTGTAGCAGTTCACACGATGAAAAGTATCCTAATATTTTGGACCCATATTAGTATAACAATTTACTTTCATGTGTCCAAATTTACCACACCCAAAACATCTCATAAGTGTCTTTTCAGGCATCACATTAGCAGGAGGACGCAAAAGAACGGGTTTTTCATTAACCACAGAATTTTATCAGTGTTGTTCTTTTTATATCCTACACCTTCCTTCATAAAAGAGCATTTAGAGGTGTCTAAAATCATGTTTAAATTTTTCTCACCACTTGTCATCTTTTCTAAAGTTGCTTTTAAATAGCCATTTTGTAGAGAAAGATCAGGGCAACGATTACATATAAGTCCATATGGACGTTTTTCAAGTTCAATCAATTTCTTTCTTATCCCAGTAAGATTCTCACACGAAAATTCTTTTGCCAAAACATAAACTTGTTTCTCTAAAGTGGAAGAATCATTTTTCTCTAAAGAATTTTTGAATAAAACTACCTCCTTTTCTAGAACAATGCACTTTTCACAGGGGAATGCACCAGATTTCAATACAGCATTTTCACTTTATAAAATTCACAAGCATCACAGGTAGCACTCTCAAGATCAGCAATTTTTCTTTTCAGTTTTACACAAGAATCACAATTTTCACACCTTTTATTAGAAACAAGCTTAAGTTTCTCATTTTCTAGTTTCAACTCTTTGCACTTTTTCAACAATCTATTACGAATTTTTTCTTGTAATTTAAAAGCTTCATGAGTTTCAGAATCGTTTACCTCATTTTCATCTTCATCATCAGTGTCTTCATTTTCTAACATTCTAAGACAAGCCTCCCTTCCAACAAGGCAAACTTCTGCTATATCATCATCCTCTCCAAGTGTAGCCAAAGGATCATTGTCATCCTCATCATCATCTGAAAGATCAAGCTCCTCCACCATATTCAAGAACGCTTTCTGAAGTGATTTCTTCATCTTGGAATCTGAAAATTTCTTCTTTCGAAAAGGACTAGAATTTTTTGTTAGCGTTAGCAATCTTTGGACAATCACTCTGATACTGGCCAAGTTCTTTGCAATTGAAACACTTTATAAGATCCTTTTTGTTTTTTTCAAATTTGGTTTTCATGACATCTGAATTTTTTTGTGAAAGACTAGTAAGTTCATCAAAATCCATGTCTTCAACATTCTTTTGAGTTTCCTTTTCAAAAACCTTTTGTTTATTTTTCTCAACAGTGGCAAGAGCAATAGAAACATCATGAACATTATGATCAATTTGACTGAGACCCATCTCGTATATTTTTAAAGAACCAAGCAAAGCATCTAATTTCAATGTACTCAAGTCCTTAGATTCAGTGATTACAGTTACTTTAAAGTGCCACACCTTTTGATCTAAAGATCTAAGCAACTTTCTACATTGATCTTCCTGAGAAAACACCTTTTCAAGGTATGTAAGTTTGTTAACCAGTTCGTTAAAACGAGCAGCAAAATCATTAATGGTTTCCCCAATTTTCATAGCAAACAGTTCATACTCACGAGTAAACAATTCAATCTTAGCGTTTTTGACATCATTAGTGCCCTCATTAGTAGTTTTTAAAGATTTCCAGATTTCATGAGCAGTTTTCAGACTAGAAATCTTATTAAACTCATCCTTAGACAAAGCACCATAAAAATAACTCATTGCTTTTTGATTCAGAGTAAAAAGATCCTTTTGTTCCTTAGTGGTAATATTATCAGGTTTCACGTACATAGTTTCTACCACTTCCCACAATTCATAACTCTGAGACTGCAAGAAAGATTGCATACGAACCTTCCAATATGGATAATCATCACCATTAAACATAGGAGGTTTAGTCATGGAGAAAGTGCTAAATTGCGCCATAGCTCCTAATCGCAAGATTAAACCTAGAGCTAACCTTGCTCTGATACCAATTAGGATCGTTGGCGCTAAATACCCCTGAATAGTCTAAACACAGTGGAATAATATACTAAAACAGTACTAAACCAATGCAAAACAGTAATAAAATCACATAAATTAATCAAGAGATGAGAGAAATTAAATACCGGAACCACGACTCTTTATTGCACGTTGAAAGTACATGATTCCTTTATATGGAAGCACTAATCCTCTCAAAATCACCACTAATTTCTCTCTAATCTTTCCTCTAATTCTCTGTTTTTTTTCTTCAAAATCACCACTAATCTCTCTAATCTTTCCTCTAATTCTCTGTTTTTTTTTCTTCGGAACAGCCGCCGCCGCCTTTTTCTTTTTCAAGTCTTCTGGAAACCCTCGCATGAATATCTGTGTGCATCTGCTGCTGCTAGTCTTCTTTTTATACCGAAGTGCGGTTCGGCCGGCCCGCCTGGCCACCCGCGCTACCCGGCGCCTGCTGCCGCCTGCGCTGCGCCGCGGCCTGCTGCCATTTGCGCTCCTGCACGCCTGCAGCACCACGTTGCAACACACCACGCCTGCCGCCACCTGCAAACACACGCACACACGCAACAAGCACGCACACCACGCCAATGCATTTTCCTGCAGCACGGCATGCACATAACACCATGCATTTTCTTGGCAAATCACTCAACACAAAAATCATAAATCAACAGGATAGCACGGATCCAATCAGCAACTGTCATCTTCCAGATGAGATGTGTGGGGTCATCGAGCCCAAGCTGGTCGCCGACCATGGATGCCGCACGGTGGCATGCTGGTCGAGCCCTTCCTGTTGCATCAGAGTCAGCAAGCTGAAGCTCAAGTTCTCCGGCGTGAGCTCCGGCAGCGGCATGTCGCCGTCGAGGTACTGCATGACCTGCCGCATGGTGGGCCTCACATTGGGGAAGGGGTGCGAGCACATCAGCCCGAGCCTCAGCACCAGGCATGCCTCGTCGACATTGTAGTCGTCTTCCAGCTTTGGATCCACCGTGTTGGCGAGCGACCCTCTCTGGCAATGCTGCAGGACCCAATCGACCAGTAATTTCCGGCCATACTGCACGCTGTTGCTGATCGGCCTCCGCCCGCAGGTGACCTCGAGGAGGAAGGTGCCGAAGGCGAAGACGTCGGTGAGCGGCGACGCCCTCCCTGTGCGCGCCAGCTCCGGGGCAAGGTACCCCATGGTGCCCACTAGGTGCGTGGTCTGTGGGTCCGTGCCGTGGTCGTATAGCCTCGCGAGGCCAAAGTCGCCCAAGCGGCCATTCATGTCGCCGTCGAGGAGAACATTGCTCGCCTTAATGTCCCGATGGATGACGACCTGCTCACACTTCTCATGGAGGTAGAACAGTCCGGACGCCACGTCTTTGATGATCTGAAACCTTCGAGCCCAATCTAAAACAGGCTTGCCCTCTTCGCCATGGATATACTTATCAAGACTACCATTCGACATGTAGTCGTAGACCAGGAGGAGCTCACCCTTGCGTCGGCAGTAGCCGAGCAGCTGCACGAGGTTGCGGTGCCGGAGGTGGCCGATGCTCACGACCTCGGAGATGAACTCCTTCATCCCCTGGCTCGAGCCATGGGAGATCTTCTTCACCGCGACCTCCGATTTTGACTTGGGAAGCACCCCCTTGTACACCTTCCCAAACCCTCCCATGCCGAGCAGATGCTTCTCCTTGAACCCTTCCGTCGACTTGAAGAGATCCCTGTAGGAGAAGCGGTGCGGCCCGAACTCGACCTCCCAGTCTTCCCTCAGCTCGGTGTATGTCAGCTGCCTCCGCACGAGAAGAATCGCTGCAATGGACCCAAGGATCAGTGATGCAGTGGCTACTGGCACTGCAATCTTCAGGACCCTTGCTATGGAGTTGTGTCCAGAGCATGGCAGCTTCGGCAGCTTGTCGATGTCGATGGCCGGAGAAGGAGCGTCCATGCCGAAGCTCCAGCCGAGCACGCAGTGCTTCGAGCCCAACGGTCCAGTGGCTGCTGAGATGCCGACGTATGCTTTGTCAGTGAGCACGGGTGAGAGATCGTAGGCAGCTGAGATGAGTGGCTTTGCAGGCTTGGCCACTTCGACGGGAGCCAAGGTGACATTGATTTGCCTGGCATCTCCACTGTAGTCCACCCACACCTGCATCGCCTTGCAGCTACGGAGCGTCAGGTTCGTGAAGGCGCCGCTCTTGTCGTCGAAGAAACCGGCGGATTCCGGCTGCAACGAGGAGAGATTGTTGATGTCGATGCCGACGTGGTTGTCGTCGATGTCTTGAAACTCAGTGTTTTGGATGGTGTCGAGCTCGACCGCGAAGATATGGTCGCTTGCGTTGTGGTTGGTTTGGTTGCTGAAAAGGCCTAAGAACTGGGCATGCATCGCGCCTGAGAAATCCATGGACGGGGCGATGAAGAAGGCCATGCCGTCGGTGCTGACGCCGGTGTAGGTAGAGAAGATGGCGAACACGAAGGCGGCCGAGAAGGACTGCACCGTGCCATTGGGGGACTTCTTGAACTGAAACGGAGTTGGGTAGAACGCATGGCCTTTGATGTTGGGCTTGCCGTTTGTCAGCTCAAGGAGCCCTTCGTGGTTCACTCTGGCAGTGCCGTCCACGGTGAGGTTCACGGCGCCGGCACCGGCGAAGCCGGAGTAGACAAAACGGTCATCGCCAGCGCAGAAGGATGCATGGGAAAGGGCAAGGCAGACCAGGGGCAAGATCAGAGAGATGAACTTGTGCAGACGTCTCATCTGAACTTCTGAAGAATGATGGTGAAGCAAAGGCAACTGTTGGGCGAAGAACAAGTGAACGGCGAAGCAGAAGCAAGTGTTTCTTTCTGCCGTACACAGTGGGGTTTAGGTTGCAATCTTCACGGCGGTTTATAATTAATACGCAGGGCCCAACGAGGGTAACTTGTCATCTACCATCTACCATGTGAGCGATGCGGATGACCGATAGGGATGAAAACGGATCGGATATGGTCGGGTAGAAGGTCATCCTATATCCTATTCTAATTATTTTTACTGAATACGGGTATAGATACGGGTAATAAAAAACCAAGTAGGATATGGGTATGGGTACCGGGTATTTACAAACGGATAGAAAAAAGATACCGGATAGTATGTGAATGGATACAATACGGATACCGGGTACTTAGTCGGATAGTACGTGAATTACCTAGAATCGAGACATTTGATAAAAATAATCCAACTAACACCCCGGGGTTTAGGTTGCAATCTTCACGGTGGTTCATAGTTAATACGCAGGGCCCAACGAGGGTAACTAGTCAGCTACCATGTGAGCGATGTGGATGACCGATACTTCCATTGACTATAACTGGGGCATGCTCCAGTCTTTCTGCCTAGTTTTCTTAATCTGTCCCTGTCTGAATGTGATGCAGCTACATGCAAAGAATGGTCTTTTTCGTTTGCGCGCGTGTTACTGGAAAAAAAACTATTCGTAGCTTATATATTTTTAAGAAAAAATCTTTGAGATATTCTAATCTTTCTTTAAAAAATTTAACACTTCGTGTGTGTTTTTTAGAAGGGCCATAACACATTTCCATCACGGATAACTGAGCTAAAGAGTTTTTGCATAAGTTTTTAATCTTAGCAACCACCAAATGGATCACCGCATAGATGTCACCACCTAACGGAAGGAACTCTGGCCAGTAATTAAAAGTTCACAAAATAATGTGTCTTTTGTTTGTTGTAGCTTGCATGATTTTTTTTCTTGAGATGCTCAACCTTCCTACCAAATTACCAATTAGGTACACCGTATACAATAGTTTGAGTGTTAGTAGTTTCTTTATTTTATTTTCTGTCGTAGTCCAACTCATCTTTCCATAAGAAAACAGGTTCCTGATCTGGACTACTCTGTTCTTTGTGAAAGCTCATAGTAAGACTGGAAGAGGACACTACTAGCAAGTTGGGTGGAAGTTTCCAAGAACAGATCATTGAGTGCCACAATGGATGTACTATCTAGAGATTAGATATGAGTTCAATCGATGTAGTCTTGAGACTTGTCCTCGATCTTATCCCAAATAGGCTTACATATTCTTCACCTACGGCATGTGACAACTGACAGGCAGATTATATAAGAGTAAAGCTGAACGCACATGCGTCGACTTGTCCATGGCCCTCTCACATCAGTCAGAATGGTACATTTGGGCCCTGTTTCTTTCAGCGTTTTCTGGCGGTCGGCGGTTTTACTGTAGCAAATTTATAAGTCTTCGAAAAAAGTGTAATGAGCCTAAAAAGATAATTAAAATTTTTTTAAAAATTAAAATTTATTGTAGCAAACCACCGACTGCCGGAAAACCACCGAAAGAAACAGGGCCTTGATCTTGTCTGGCATAGCATTTGCTCTGTTAAATTGGTTGGCTAAGTTAAAAGCACAAGAACTGGTTTCTGAGCACCCTGAAATACTGAATTCCGATAGAACAGATTCCATACCTTTTGAAAGGCATCACAGAGGATAGAAATACAACATTTGCGTTGCGAGTTTGCCTCGTAGGTTACGAGGTCCTCTTCAGGGGGTATCAAAAGTCCAATTCAACGGTGGAAAAGAGAGCTCTTTCTATGATTCGACCCGGTTGTATGTGAGGGGTCCTTCTGTATGCAGGTCTGCGATGTTCTTCTCCAGTTTCATGGTCAGTCATAACTCACTCACTGTTCTGGAGGCGCCGTGCTTGACCAAATTAAGGTTGCTCTCTGCAGTCATGGCATATATCCGGTTTGTGTTGCAGTGCCTTACAGTCAGTTTCCCTTATGTTCCCACTTACAGTGAGTACTCCTAGTTCATACATGGCATCTATCTATTATATAATTAAAACCTGGGCCAAAAGAGCCACCATGTTAATCGAAGAAATGCTCATATAATTCAGAGAAAAAAGAAAGAGAAAATTTTGTTTGTGCCACTACAAAGTTGTGCAATATCAGATTTGCCACTGTATAAATAGACATCTCGTTTTTGCCGCTACTTTTTTGTGCCCAATTTTGTTTATGCCACTTCCGTTAGTCAAACCCCTTTGATCGTCATATTGGGCTAACGGCAGCCAATGAATCATTATGCTCTTGGTTCTAGACATACAATACACATGCAGTGTGGCGCCAAATGTTCTGTGTAAATTTTTAGACATATAGTAGACATCCAAATTTAGTAATTTGTGAATTTGTTCACATAACATTGTATGCAAATTTTGGTGCCAAATGTTATGTGAATTCACCCACCAGTTGAACTAGGGGCATAATGGTCATTTCATAGACGGTCATTAGTCCAACATGATGATCAAAAGGGTTTGACTAACGGAAGTGACAAAAAAAACCGAGACACAAAAAAGTAGTGACAAAAATAAGATGTCTGATTATACAGTGGCAAACCCGATATTGCACAACTTTGTAGTGGTACAAACAAATTTTTTCCAAAAAGAAAATATCTACATCATCGTTTATAGCGGGGCATTTAGATTGAAAAAAAGAGTCCATATTGAATACAATATTAAAATAGAAGCAATTTAAATTCAAAAATAAAAATAAAAATAGTCCGTATCAAGTACAAGACTAGAAAAAAGATTACATATCAATTACAATAAAAATGTAAAAAATAAAATTCATAATAAAATAATAAAAAATGAGTTCGTATCAACTGACTAGAAAGTCCATATCAACTATAATAAAAATAAAAACCAAAAAATAGAAAAAGCATATATCAACTATATTAAAAATAAAAACAACAAAAAATTTTAAAATATAGAAATTTGTAATGAGATTGAGGTTGGACTCTATTAGGGCTTACCATGATCAGTGTGAGTATGAATCTTTCTATATATAAATTTCTTTTAAAGTTCGACATAAATCTAGACGCACAAATGTACGGGACACCCTGCTTGTTGCATTTTAAATTACATGGAACCTTTCATGTCATTGTTGTTTTAAATTACAACATTTGCGTTGCGAGTTTGCCTCGTAGGTTACGAGGTCCTCTTCAGGGGGTATCAAAAGTCCAATTCAACGGTGGAAAAGAGAGCCCTTTCTATGGCCCCGTTCTTTTCGGCGGACCGCCGACGGTCGGCGGCCGGCGGTCCGCTACAGTAAAAAAAATTTTTTAGATTATTTAAATTTTTTTCTAAAAACTTTTAAATTTGCTACAGTAAAACCGCCAACCGCCAACCGCCAACCGCCAAAAGAAATAGAGCCTATGATTCAACCCGGTTGTATCTGAGGGGTCCTTCTGTATGTAGGTCTGCGATGTTCTTCTCCAGTTTCATGGTCAGTCACAACTCACTCGATCACTGTTCTGCGCCGTGCTTGACCTAATTAAGGTTCCTCATGTCATATATCCGGTTTGTGTTGTAGTGCCTCTGCAGTCAGTTTCCCTTTTGTTCCTGCTTACAGTGAGTACTCCTAGTTCATACATGGCATCTATCTATTATATAATTAAAACAGGAGACAAAAGAGCCACCACGTTAATCGGAGAAATTTTCATGTAAATTAGAAAAAAAAAGAACCGGAAAATTTTATTTGTGCCACTGCAGAGTGGTGCAATATCGGATTTGCCATTGTATAAATAGACATATCATTTTTGCCACTACTTTTTTGTATCTAATTTCGTTTGTGCCACTTTCGTCAGGCAAACCCTTTTGACCGTCGTATTGGGCTAAGGGTAGCTGGTGAAATGATCATTATGCTCTAGGTTCTAGACATACAGTACACATGCAATGTGGTGCCAAATATTCTGTGTAAATTTCTAGACATGTAGTAAACATCCAAATTTAGTAATTTGTGAACTTGTTCACATAACATTGTATGCAAATTTTGATACCAAATGTTATGAGAATTCACCCACCAGTTGAACTAGGGGCATAATGGTCATTTCATATACTGCCGTTAGTCCAACATGACGATCATAAGGGTTTGACTGATGGAAGTGACAAAAATAAAACGAGGCACAAAAAGGTAGTGACAAAAATAAGACGTCTGATTATAACAAACCTGATATTGCACAACTTTGTAGTGGCACAAACAAAATTTTTCTAAAAAGAAAATATCTACATCATCAATTATAGTGGGGCATTTAGATTGAAAGAAAGAGTCCATATTGAATATAATAGTAAAATAGAAGCAATTTAAATTCAGAAATAAAAATAAAAAATAATTCGTATCAAGTACAAGACTAGAAAAAGAGTACATACCAATTACAATAAAAATGTAAAAATTAAAATTCCAAATAAAAATAATTAAAAAATGAGTTCAGTATCAACTATAATAAAAATAAAAACAAAAAAATAGAAAGAGCATATATCAACTATATTAAAAATAAAAACAACAAAAAATTTAAAAAATATAGAAATTTGTAATGAGATTGAGGTTGGACTCTATTAAGGCTTACTATGATCAATGCGAGTATGAATCTTTATATATATAAATTTCTCTTAAAGTTCAACATAAATCTAGACGTACAAATGTAGGGAACACCCTGGTTATTGCATTTTAAATTACATGGAACCTTTCATGTCATTGTTATTTATATCTGACTTATCTCGTGTCTTATTTGACTTATCTCACTTTTTTATTACTTTTTGAGTTCTTTTTTTTTATCTCGTAGGCGTGTCTAAAAGCTTCTTAAACCCTAAACACAAAGGCCAACCGGCTCTCGAGGCTATCTCAAAAATTCTCGAAGTTACGAGATAAGGCAAATAAGTAGGATAAGATAAGCTGAAAAGAGCCCACCCTTAGAAATCTTACACAATTCTATAATAGGAAATCCTTGAGACTTGGAATTTTATTTGGATAAAGTTAATGGAGAATAACATGAGCTGATCTTGAATTGAAACCCCAGATCAAGTTAATTTATTGGGTCAAATTTTTGTATGCCATTGCATAGTGAGATAAGCTCTTACTCATCACTTAGTCGGCTCTCTTATTTGTCATCGTAATTACTTCAATATTATTATGTATGCCATTGTTGAAAATTTATCCTTTTTTGTATAAGCTATATAAACATATCAAAAAGTTCTCAAAATATCATAGTGTTATCAGATCTGCAACACTTCCAATCTATATTTTTTGGTATTTTTATATAAGTTTTTATGTTAAATTTAGAATTAAAAACATTTTAAACATAAAAGATTTATCTGAAAATACTAAAAAAAGTTGTATATTCAAATTGTTTTGTACTTAATGACTCCGTGTTTTTTAAGGATTTTTGAAATATTTACATAGTTTAAACAAAAAAGATAAATTTTTATCAATGACATATAGGACAATATTACGATGACATAGAAGAGATAAGTCTCTAAGTGATGATATTTAAAGTACTAGACGGTTCTGCAATGACATGCAAGGTATTTTTTCTAATTTATTAGATTGGCCATCAGGACAAGCCCGGCCGACCCAGGCCATTTAAGCCCACCACTTCTTTCCAAGCCAAGCCCGTCTGCCAAATGGGCCCACAGTATTAACTTGATAGGGGTTACAGATATTTCTGAAGTGTGGAAGTGACACAATTAATTAGGTGTATGTAAGTTTGTGAGGGTCTTGTCAGGGATATATAGAGATGGTTTGAATTATGCAATCCAAATTATATAAAGATGTTCGGATTAGCATGCAATCCAATGTCTAACAATATAATGATTTTCGCCAGCCTCGGACAAAAAGCTGACGTAAAACAAAAATATATTTTTGTTAGCCTTAAACCACAAAAATCGTCGAAAATTTTTTGTCATCCATGGAAAAAAAAACCAAACGACAACTTTATTTTTCAACCCGGGAGCCACGAATGAATTAAAAACCTTTTCTGTTGGCAAGGGTCGGCCGATGAAAAGAATATTTTGATTTAAAAAAGTCTTTAAAAGATACTTTGACCGTTAAAATTCTCTTATTATATATTGTCAATTTATATAAAATAATATTATATCAAAGCAATTTGAAATGCAAATATATTGATACGTCTTTTTTACACTAAAGATGCATATAATTTGACTAATTATTGATCAAAGTTTACAAAGTTTGATCTTTTCAAATCAAAATATACCTTATAAAAATAAATGTCATGTGTTTGTTGTTAGCTAGATGTGACGCCGACAAAAAGAGGCAATATGCCAAAAAAAAAGGGTGGTTTTCGTTGGCATATTGCCTTATTTTGTCGGCTTTGTGACGGATGAAAAAAAACGCTTGATTTGTGCAGTGACACCACTTGTACTTTTGTTGTCGCTGTATGTAAACAGGTATACCTGGAGTTGCTACGTGCACACCATAAACACGGCAAATCCCCCTGAACTACCTTAACTGGTACACGTCTGTGCATCATATGTATGCCATGCCTCGTGTGCACTATGAGGCCACACGCAACATGCATGCACCTGCCTACACCATTGACACCGAAATGCCCGTGCAACGAGGGTTGATACTTGATAACACCCTAACCCACAATCTGTCTATAGCCTAACGCTGTGTCGATTCACATATGCATATATAGCATGCTACTTACACTTTTGTCCTTTATTCCTCATGCAAAGGGTTAATCCGGATGTACTTTGTCTAGATCTAACAAGTATTATATATTGCTACCAATGTTCATCTAGGTGGCGGCTAGGGCCGCCTAGGCGCTACGTGGTGGCCAACCGTCCCACTTTAGGCGTAAGTGGTGACCTAGGCTGTTAGCCTGCCCAAGTGGTCCTAGGCGGCAACTAGACAGCCCTAAGGAGGTCTTAGACGGCCCTAGGTGGTGGCTAGGCAATTATTAGATGGTCGTAGGAAGTGATTAATAATTGATGACATAATTATATGGAGAGGGATTTTACAATCTATAGAGAGGTACCAGGTACCAACTTAGAGGTAGATTGGGTATTAAGGGAAATACCTTTCTTCTTCTCTCTCCTAAAAGCCCTAGCCACAGTCGGAACTCACACTACCGTCGTCGTCACGGTGAGCAGAGGGCGGTGCGTGGCGCAAGGTGCGGTCGCGGTGGGCGGAGGGCGGTGCGGGATAGGGCAGCTAGTGGCGCTGCAGGGTAGGTAGTGAGGTGAGAGAGGGAGAGGAGAGAAGAAAGAAAGAAAGAAGAAGAAGGTGTGTGTCAGGAATTGCATAAATACCTTGACAGCTGGGCCCATACACGACTTACCCTTGGGTGCGTATCCAAGGTGAATAAGGCGAATATGGAAAACCCATGCTGATACCTCGGCGATTGATGCTCAGGGGTGGGCCTCTTTGCTTATGGGTCGTTGTACATGTCATCATGAGCCTTGAAAAGATACATTAGACTAATCGGCCCGATGCTCCCGTCGTCTTGGAAATTCTTCTATATCTAGAGCCCGAAGCCTTCCAGATATGGTTGTTTCTTGGGGCATAAGTTAGCTTATTTTTAGGATATATTTGTAAATCTGGTAGGATTCTAGATTATCTGGATGGTTCTCTAGGTCGTGTAGAGCCCGGACTGCGTCTATCTTGTACTATAAATACCACCCCATGGGAGGAGGAGGTATCGAGATCCACATCGAGATACACAATCCTATCACAATAATACAAACGCACACGTACGACTAGAGTAAGGTTATTATCTCCTTTCGAGAGGTCCGAATCAAGATAAATCTCTGTGTTTGGTCTATTTTTCTTCTCGGCCAATCTGTGCATCTTCGACGAAAACCCTTTGGCAGTATAGGTGTAACATTCCCATTTTCAAAAATTTAAAAATGCATAATCATGGCATCGTTGCATGTAATTTTAAGCATTTTAAAAAAATCATTTTTGCAAATGTGCATGTTACTATATGTAATTTCCTAAAGTCTAATTAAAAGTTTTACTTCTCAAATATTTAACTTGCTAAAGACCTATTTTAATTAACAATTTCATATTGAGTTAGAATATAGCAAAATTTAAACTTAAATTAAATAAAATTTAGCATCAAATTAAATTGGCTAAATTTAGCAAATATCTATTTTATAATTAGACCCTATCCCTAACCCTCTCTCTTTTCCCTCACTTTATGACAAGTGGGTCCCACTTTCCATTCTATTTCCCTAATTGGGAAATTCCCTTTTTAGCCTTTCCCATTTTGGGCTTTCCCAAAATGACCCCTTTTTCCCTTTCCCTTTTTACCCTTCCCCCTATTTAACCTGTTTTCCCTAGGTTTCCTCTCCCTGTCACTCTCTCTCCACTATCCTATCTCCCCTCTCTCGAACACTCCACCTCCCTCACTCCCTCATTGCCTCCCTCATCCAGCTAGGTGAGCTTCTCCCCGGCCATGCCCTCCCATCACCTCCTCTCTCTCTCGCCCTCTTCTTCTCGTTTTGCTAGGCCGCCGCCGTCGCCGTCGCCGAGCTTCTTGTGTCAGCCAAGTCCGAGCTGCTCCACGCGCCATCGAAGCTCCTCCCCCGGTAACCTCCCCTCTCTTTGCTCCCCTGGCACCTCCCCTAGGAGGCTAGCTCCACCGTCGACGCCGCCCCTCTCTCGTCGGAGATGGCCGGCGACGTGCACCTTGCCCCGCCCGACCTCGGCCACGTCGCTGCACCACCTAGGCCGACCTCGCCCCTCGCCGTCGCCACCCCAAGCATCCCCTCACCTCCCTCTTGCTCGCTGACCCCGCCGCCTCCCTCCCCTCGCCGTCATTCGGCCAGGCGACGGAACGCCGCCGTCCTCCTCTATCATGGTCACCGCCGAGCTCGCTGCCGGCCTCCCCTTTGCCGACTGACCCTACCCCAAGCCCCCTTCCTCCCCTCTCTCCTTCCCCCTTCCTCCCCACCGCCGGTGGCCCGCCGCTTGCCGGGAATCGCCGCTGCCCGAGCACCCCACGCCGCTGCCCCTGCTCTGAGTCACTGACGGGTGGAGCCCACCCATCAGTCGCCCTGCTCCCACATATAAATGCATTTCTACATTATAATTAAAATATAAGTACATAGATCAAAATAGTCACACATTACATGCAAAACATTTATTAGGTGTGCACTAGGCGGCCCGCTTAGTGCCTAGTGCCTAGGATAACCTTAGTTGCTACAACTCACTCTAGATAAACAATTAATGAGGGACTAAATTCCCACATAGTCATCGCCAAGGGGAATTGCAGAATTATCTATATGCATCGCGGATTCCGGCTGATTTGTGCGTTGGTCATTTGGAACCTGTCTTAAGGGTCAATTTCTCTGCAGTAAAATTCTTTAATGTACATGCAGTTAATTTAGAACGTTTAGATGGATTATGATGATCGGAGGATGCCGTTCTCTGGGTATGTGACACTAATGGCGTCCGCTGCTTCCTGTTCCTAGAAAAAATATTTTTGAGATGGAGTTCTCTTCCTGAATATTCAAATTAACGAAACTGAAGTATCATTGTAGTCTGGAGTTCGCATCGATCCAGTGTGCTCCTAGAGCATCCAGTAAATTTGCAAAGATCAAATGTGCAAGAAATTAAGAAGTGATAGTGTTGAACACTGTTGACGGACTGGTCCACAACAAGGAATTTCGGGGGGTGTCTCTCCCCTGAGTTGCACGTCTAACGAAGCAACGTGATGCACAACCGAGGAACAACTTCAATGAAAACTCAACCCTCAGCTCTCTAGCCCAACCGAACTCTTCTCTTTTGCTTCTTCCGATGGTCTCGCCCTTTACATATACATGAATTCTCTATTTATAAGGGGAGGGAGAGATGACTTTGAAATGGACCGGAACGCCTCACTGGATCCATATGACCCAGGCTATCTTGGTCCTTTCAATCAAATGTCCTATCTACCCTTACTGAACCACTAAAGCAGGAACTACAGGGTCTTTTTTGGGCCCTGGATAGGGTTGCCTGGACCGGGCTGCCCTCCCACCATCATAATAAAGCAGGGGCAGTCTCGTCTTTTCCACTCTTCAGGCAGTTATGGTCTGTTTCTCGCCAGAAGGATTTCAATGATACTTATCCTGACATTTAGTGCCCCCCTTGTACCATCTTGTCCCTTGGCTTTCTTCACAGCAAAGTTGATGCTTCCTCTAAAACGTCGTGCATTCTGGTGTCCCCACTTATCTGAGGCAAACGAGCGAGAATTGGCTCCCGCACCTTTGCTTTGGAAAAGGTACCCAAGGTCATGCCTTTGCTTCGTCTCCCCACCAGTACGCAGGGCTTTTGCTTCGCCGGCAATTCTTTAGATCATAGAGGGTGGGTATGCTCCCCCTACAACAAACACCACACCATATGTGTATACGAGCATGTATGTCATCTCCCTCCTGAAAGGCTAGGCGTTGTACCAATGCTTGTTGTCAACAGAGGATATGACATGTTGGACGAGCTCACCACTTCGTTCTTTTGCATGTTTGACTCAACGTCGAAGCTCAGATGCGTTGGGGTAAGCTCTGGGAGTGGCTTGTCGCCGTCAAGATACTGCACGACTTGTCGCATGCTAGGCCTTGCACTAGTAAACGGGTGTGAGCAACAGAGCCCTAGCTTCAGCACCAGACACACCTTGTCGATGTTGCAATCTCGTCCTTGGAGCCTCTTGTCCACTGCCTCCGTGAGCTATCCGTTGTGCCAATGCTCCAGCACCAAGTCGACCAGCATGACCAGCTGGTTTCCTTGTGCACTCTGCGTGATGGGCTTTTGGCCACAGGTGACCTCAAGGAGGAAGGCGCCGAAGGCAAACACATCTGTAAGAGGAGAAGCCTTGCCTGTGCGTACCAGCTCTGGGGCTAGGTACCCCACGGTGCCAACAACATGTGTGGTTTGTAGGTCGGCGTCATGGTCGTACAACCTTGCAAGTCCGAAATCACCAAGACGGCCATTCATTTCACCGTCGAGGAGCACATTGCTTGCCTTGATATCTCGGTGGATGACAACTTTCTCCCATCTTTCGTGGAGGTAGAGCAAAGCGCATGCCACACCTTTGATGATTTTGAACCTATGCGCCCAATCCAGTGTGGGGTTGCCCTCTTCACAGTGTAGATACTTATCAAGGCTGCCATTTGACATGTAGTCATATACCAGAAGAAGCTCACCTTTTCGCCGGGAATACCCAAGTAGCTGCACAAGGTTGCGATGTCGAAGGCGACCGATGTTGACAACCTCGGCGATGAACTCCTTCATCCCTTGCCTCGACTCATGGGACACCCTCTTCACAGCAACCTCCAATTTTGATGAGGGGAGCACACCTCTGTACACCTTCCCAAACCCTCCAGCACCAACTAGACTCATGCTCTTGAATCCATTCGTCGCAACAAAGAGATCCTTGTAGGAAAAACGATGAACCCTAAACTCCTCTTCCCAATCTTCGTGTAGCTCAGCATACCTCAGCCGCCTCCGCACGAATAGAGTGCCAACAATGGCGACAACGAGGATAAACGCCGTAGTGGCTATTGATGGGATAACCTTGAACAGCACTGCTCGAGCTGCGCTTGAGCCAAGACGAGGCAACCGCGGCAGTTTCCGTGTGTCGATGGCTGGAGCAGGTCCCTTCATGGCAAAGCTCCAGCCGAGCACGTAGTGTCGTGAGTTTATCCCGAGAGTTGCGGATGAGAAGCCAATGTACGATGGCTCCGTGAGCACCTCTGACAGGTTGTAGGTAGTCGAGACCAGTGGCCGGATGGGTTTAGCAACCTCGACGGGAGCCATGGTGACGCTGATCCGTGTGGCCTCTGGGTCGTAGTCAACCCACACCTGCATGGCTTCACGGCTGATGAGGGTTAGGTTTCGGAAGACGCCACTCTTGTCGTCGTAGTAGCCGGCGTAGTAGGATCCCCGAGAGTAAAAATCATTGATGTCGATGCCCACATGGTTGTCGTTGATGTCCTGGAACTCGTTGTTCTGGATGGTGTCGAGCTCAACCGCAAAGATGTGGTTGCTGGCGTTGCCGACGTTGCGGTCGCTTAGCAGCCCTAGGTACTGGGCCGGCAGAGCGCCGGAGAAGTTGTTGCCGGGAGCGACGAAGAAGGCCATGCCCTGGGCGCTCAGATCAAGGTACACGGAGATGATGCTGAACACGAAGGAGACGGAGAAGGATTGCATGGTGCCAGTGGGCGACCGCCCGCGAAAGCGCAGCGGCGTGGGGTAGAAGGCGTGGCCTTTTAGGTTAGCAGTGCCGTTGGTCAGCTCGATTAGGCCATTAGGTGTGATGGTGGCAGTGCCGTCGACGGTGAGATTAGCGCCAGAAAACCCATTGAAAACAAATTCTTGATCGCCAGTGCAGAAAGCTGCAAGATTAAGGCCTAAGGAAAGGATGCAAAGAAGGAACGACAGATGCACCATGGTGGCAGGCAAGAACAAAGCAAAGATGGGAGGACAAAGGAACTGGTCGGCAACTTGGCTCTAGTGTGCTTGTTGTTTGTGGCTGCATGATATATAAGCTCTCTATAAGCCATTGGTGGATCCAGGATTTTATAGTTGGGTGTGTCCCTCAAGACGTCATAACCGTTGTGTGCCGTTTGTTACTCTTCTCTCTTGACAAAAGGCGTGCAGTTACCATGTTGGTTTCGCGACTAACATTTTATAGTGCAAATAAAAAGTGTTACAGCTGTCATATTGGTTTCACGACTAACGTTTTAGAGTATAAACAAAAAGTGTCTATCCATTTAAAGTGCATGAAGTAAACAAACTAGAAAAGATACAAAATAAAAAAGAAAGGGAACATATCTCTTTGAATTTAAAAAAGAATTGTTTGCCCATAAAGTGCAAGAACAACCAAATTTGAAAAAGAAAGTAGAATAACTAATAAGCAAACCAAAAAAGTGTTGGAAACTAAAAAAAAGATTGAAATAAAAGTGTTTGCCCCTAAAGTACAACAACCATGTTTTTAAAAAAAAGTACAAGACCTAAAAAACAAATTGGAAAAGAAATAATATGTTGAGAGGGATTTAAACTCAAGACCAACTATATTACAAGAGTGGAGGCCTTACCATTTGAGCTACTAAAGACATGTGTTTAGTAGTCACTAAGCTTTATATATCTTATATGGGTACCTGGTATTCAATGTTAACTTAATGTTACGAAAAAATTCTGGGGTGCCCGACATACCGGGCACCCCCAGATCCGCCCCTGATATAAACTACGAAGGTAGAGGGCGTCTACTGTCCCGTGACGCCCGTCTGAGCTAGTTTTCCACATACTTCACTATCTGAAAGTGTTGCCATTTAATGGGGATATGTTTCTTGGATTATCGAAACTATCTCTTGATTCTGTGAGATTTGTAAATATCATAGTAATGTTTTATTCGCTGAATCCTCAATCTCTGCCAAAATTATCGGGTGTGTCCTTCTCTTTTGTGGCTCGAGGTAGTACTTTTGTTAAAAAGCAGCCGGAAATGATTCTAAATTTTCTTGTTAATTACCTAACAATAACAGAGCTTCAATCCAAAAGGTGACAAAAGCTTTTTGTTAATTCTGTTTCCATTATTAAAAAAAATCCAAAAGGTTGCAAAATTCAAAAATTTTGCAAAAATCCAAAAGCTTTCCACTGTATTGACAAAATTCGTATATGCCATGCAAAAGGTGCAATTTCCGCTCACTGTCTCACACTCATCACGGTGTCAGTGTCTCACAGGACCATCTATGTTGAAACTTAATTGGGACCAGCATATATACACAATAATTTCTCTGCCTTTAATTGTTTGGTGATCTATCAAATACCCTATGATATACGGCAGATATTAATTTATGAAGTGACTGCCCGACTGGCCGTACTGTTTTTGTTTATTGCTCAATGTATATTTGAAAACAACTAGTGAATTGTGAGCAGCCGCATCAGTTTGAAAGGGAGGAAATCCAAAAATAGTTTTGTTGAGAATAAAAAAATATATAATAAATTAGATAATTATTAATCTTGTTTAGTTAAAGGAAAACGAGATTAACATTTATCTAATAAAGAAAAAATCAGAAAAGATAAGAGATGGAATCTGTTACAAATCCCTACCTAATCACGTTCTTATCCCTAATCCTATCTCTAAACTCGTCCCTATCTTTATCTACCCCCTATTTTCGGATCTCCCCGAGCGGCCTCTAAAATCCCCTATAAAAGATAGACCCAATCGGGATTTGTATCGTCTGACGTTGGCTCTCTCTGCCGTGCCCCTGCCGTTCATCTCACATATTATCGTAGCTGATGAATCTACAAGATTAAACGATGAATACGGTGATTTATTCTTTGATCGCTTATTTCTTCAAGATCTCTCTTCTACAGTGTTTGGCTATAGTACCATCGCTACGGTTCTCTGTCTTTACATACTCATTTTACTGTGCGTCTCTGTCTTTACTAGAGCAAAGACAAAGGATGCGCGTCCACCCAATCGGGCTTCGCGCACAGAGCTTTTTGCATGCAGGAAAAGGAAGGTCAAAAATACGGAGCCGGAGCACACACGGACGGAGAAGATCGGAGAAAAAAACACGGAGCTGTTGCAGGCAGGCAGATACCCCACGGACGGAAGGCAGCAAGCGCACGCACAGAGTCCATCTGCTCGGAGTTCGGCCGGACGGAGATTGCATCTGGAGGCATCACACGCGCACGCGGACCAAGGAAGAAAAGGTAGCATCCACGGCAGCTGCCATCTTTTGCTTTTGTCTGCCTTGTCCTCTGCGTTTTCCGTCTCCCTCTGTCTCTTTCTTTTCATGCATTCCTCTCTCACGTGCTCTCTTTACAACTAGCCCTGCACCTTCTTTTCTTTTAGCATTGCCTCTCTCTACTTTTGCTTCGTTTCTGGCTTCTTCTATCAAGACACAGCAGAAAAAAAGAGCGCCGCTGCCTGGCCTTTGGCCCGCCGCGCGCGTCGCCCGGCTTCGGCTTCCCCCGCGCTCCGCACGCCGCCGCCCAACTCCGGCCGCCGCCCGGTCGCGCACAGCGTCGCCCCGCTCCCGACCTCGGCCCGGCCGAGCACGTCGCCGCCGCGCCCAAGTCGCCCTGGTCCCCGCGCGCGCTAGCCGCCGCCCGGCCTCGGCCCGACCGTGCGCGTCGCCGCCCGGCCCTCTGCCACGCCGCGCACGTCGCCGCTCGGCTCCGGCCTGGCGCGCGCGTGTCGCCCCGCTCCGGCCGCCGCCCGGTCGCGCACGCGTCGCCCCACTCCGGCCGCCACCCGGTCGCGCACAGCGTCGCCCCGCTCCCGACCTCGGCCCGGCCGAGCACGTCGCCGCGGCGCCCAAGCGCCCTGGTCCCCGCGCGCGCTAGCCGCCGCCCGGCCTCGGCCGGACCGTGCGCGTCGCCGCCCGGCCCTCTGCCACGCCACTCAAGTCGCCGCTCGGCTCCGGCCTGGCGCGCGCGCGTCGCCCCGCTCCGGCCGCCGCCTGGTCGCGCATGGCGTCGCTCCGCTCCCGGCCTCGGCCCAGCTGCGCGCGTCACCGCCCGGCCTCGCCGCCACCCAGCAGCCGTCACGCTGCCTGGCCCCGTCTGGCGTTCCGCCCCGGCCGCATTGTCCCGGCCTACATGCCGCTCCAGCTGTCATCCGACCTGCGTGCCTCTTCATCGCTCGGCCGGCGGCCTCTTCACCGACTCCGGCTCCATCACGCCCGGCCTCGGACCTTGGGCCCGCCGCACCCTGGACGCCACCGCGCCCCCGGCGCCCGCGCGCTCCAGACTGTGTCCGCCGCGCCCTGGACGCCACCACCGCGCCCCGGCCGCCGCGACGCCGCCACGCCCCGGCGTCCGCACGCTCCCGGCCGCACTCACGCGTCCCCGGCCTTGGCCGCATGCCAAGCCGGCGCCGCCGGGCCGTTCCATCGCTACCTTGGTCTGCGGCCGCCCCGCGCCCGTCGCCGCCATGGCACTGGGGCCATCTCGTCGCCACGCCAGAGCGCCGTCACTAGGCCACGCTGAACCGCCCAGCACCGAGCCATTCTTGTGCTAGCATACTGGCTAGAGCAATTTTCCCCGCGAGGACATCATCAACTCTCAGGCGACTACCCATCAGAACTGTCCGGGCGCACTGCCATCACCTACCGGTGCCGCCACTGCACCGTCCACAACCTCACTGCCAACAAAGCCACTAATAAGAAATTCTCTAGGAGAAAGGTGCTGTCAAGCAGATATAACATATCGGCGTGGCGCACAAGACACGGACATGCTATACGTATACATGTACGTATATAAAAGGAAAACTAGAAGACACAAAACAAAATGAAGTATGTGGGAGATATGTATATAGATAAACAATTTCAACATATCTTGCTGAATATAAAAAAGACCCGGTGTTGTTTCATTCATCCATCCCCCAAGCAACGGTTATCTCGCATGGATAAATTTGGAGCGCTCCAAGTGACGATTATTCCGTTCAGAGAATTTCAACTCTGTTTACCCCACCAACAAAATCGCCGTTCGGAGGTTTTTCCCGTACAAATCCACTCAAACAATCATCCACAAATCATCATTCGGAGCTCATTCCCGAACAGTTGATTCAACAACCATAAAAAGTTCGGCGAGTTTTCTGGACAGCAACTTCAAGACGTTCTACATCAACAATTCAATATTCGATGAGTTTTCCGGACAAACCCCTGCAAGACGCACTACATAAAATATCAACGTACTCATCCAAGAGCAGACATTCGAGAATGCTTCCGATGATGCCAACAAAGTCGTCGACTTCAACTCCTAGCCAAGTGCAGAGCCGTGCAACCCAATTCAACACACAAATTCCAACGTGGCGTTTGACGAAACAAGATCAAGCGACACGGGCGGGTGGAGCCAAACAACGGCTCCGCTAGGCATCACATGGGCCCAAAGCTACCCCACGTGTTTTGTCGTCGCTACACTGACGTACACCGACAAGCATGGTGATCCATGAGGCGAAGAAGAGAAGAAGATGACTAAGCAGCTTAATCGGAGGTGTTCCGCGTGTCTGGCTCACGGATGTAATTAACTGGGTAACCTTCCGAAGCCCCAGGATTTAGAACCCCCATATCGTCAACGACAGAAGTCTACCAGCGCGCACATTCACGGGAATCTGTATTTTATTGCAATAATAGAATATCAGTTTTTCCTGTTCCTTTCTTTCTTTTGTGTATTTATATACACTGGCACGCCTGCAAAAATCTCTTTTCTTTTGTAAATTTTCCGTGCTAACAAGTTTACAAATTTCAAAGAAGGAAAACATAATAAGAGAGAAATAATCTAACCGGTGTGACGGTGCAACCCATCACTAGAATTGCAGCGAAAGCTGACCACGCCAATCTGTCTCGACGGCCACAAGACAACCATCGAGACCGTAACTCTCTCTCGGCGGCTACGTACCAGCCATCAAGTGCTCTAATATGTCTCGACGGCTTCAACAGTAACCGTCGAGATAGACACGACTAGCAGCATGGCACCGCAACGATGCACTCAGGGCGTTAGTCGCTAACGACAGCTATTGTCAAGTGGTCGATACAAGGAGAGCAGGAAACCAAAAAACCGAACGAGCGCATTGGCGCGCACGGGCTCTCTCGACGGCTACAACCACGACCGTTGATACAGCACATGGTAGGCCAAAGCCCGTGCTGAGAGCCTAGGAGAGCCCTCTGATAGGTGGGCCATGGTATCTAGGCTGTCTTGATGGCCAGGAATCAGACCGTCAAGAGCAATGGCCCACCAGGCCCATTCAAGAGCCACGTGTGGTCGACACCTGCACGCCCTTATATGTCGAGAAACACATAAGGGCGCATTGGTTAAGGGAGTTGAGCTCGCGGCTGATCACCCGCGAGGTCGCGGGTTCGAGCGACGCGAGCATCTCCATTTTAAAAAAAAATTATTTGTCTTGATGATTTTACCTTGAGCCATCGAGACAGCTCCTTGGTAGCCAAGGCCAATTGGGTGGGCCGCTTGTGTCTGCCAGGTAGGCTAGGCCAACCTGTATTGACGACCTAGTCCTCTGCCGTCGAGATGGCTTGTGTTTTGACAAATTTTGCCAAATTCATTCATGTGGTGGTCTATACGCTTGTAATCATGAACCTAGGCATTGTAATGTTTAGAGAAGTAGTTGTTATAGATTTGAATTGTTTAAAATTTTTAAAAAAATTGATTTAGTAAAGAATAAGACGCGTATATGTGTCTTAAACATGTAAATAGTTTTGATTTAACTTGAAACGTTCGAATTGTTCAAAAATTAAAGGAAAATTCATGTTTTGAACAAGGCACCACGTAGAGTTTGAATTGGTCGAATAGTTTGGCATGATTCGTGTGACGAAGGGATGAAACCGACAAATCTAGAGGGGATTGTCTCGAAAGGTCTATAGACACTGAACCCTGCCGGTGACTTGATCAGGGCGATTAGAAAGGGTTCGATAGTTCGAAAACTCAAAATTTTTTGAAACTTTTTTGATTCATACTAATTCACATATGGAGCAATATAATCGAAGGTTACGGTCAATAGCATCAATATATTTTTTAATAAATTCAAAACAGCCGGCGTTGATCACCGGTGGCCAAAGAAGGTGGGGCCGTCGAGTCAGAGATCTGTCTCGATGACATGTTGGTTATGAGTGGCTAGGCCTTGGGACTTGGGCGTTTTTTTGCCCAAGTCCCAACCCCGCTCCCCGCCGTCTCTCTCTGTTCACCGCCTCGCGCCTCGCCGCTGGCACGTGCCATGCTTCGCCTCGTTGGCCGCGCCATGGTCGCCAGCTGCCCCATGCCGCGCTCGCCTGTCGCACACAAGAGCCCACAGTGTGCCGCCCGAGCCACGTCGCTCGGCCTCACCTGCACCGCCGCTTGCACTCGCCGTCACCGGGGAAGGAGGAGGGAAGGAGAGGAGTAGAGGAGAGGAGAGGAACGGAGGAGGACCGCCGAGAGCAGTCAAGGAGGAGGACACCGGGAGCTCTCGGTGAAGAAGAAGAAGAGGAGGAGAAGGAAGAAGAAGGAGGAGGAGGAGAAGGAGGACGCTGGAGTCTCGCCGTCTCACTGCCGCTGATGCCGACACAGCGAACGCAACGTAACGTCGCGCCAATTTCCTTATTAAATGTCAACCTAATCGTACGCCACCCGTTCGGGAACGTCACAGACTGTAATAAAGCAGGATGGTGATTCGTCCGGCTCAATTACGCGAAGTGGAAAGCGTTCCCGAATTGTCCAGTGGATTGCCGCATAGGGCGTCCCAGTGGACAGCATGCGAATGTCGGTTTGGTTACGACACGATATGGTACCTATAGATTTCGAGTCAAGATTTCAACGGCATGACCCTATGGTTCTCCGGTGTATAACATAAGTGTTAGGGTGCCGGTAACGGCACCCTAACCATCATTGCACCAGGGGAGCCTTAGGGTTATGCTGCCGAAATTTTGGCTCTGATCCATGGATCCCACAACGGTGGTAATCATTCCGGCATGGTGATCGATATTGGGCTGGGCCTGGATGGACTAAACACCGTAGTAAACGACGATGTCGAAGAGGAACGCGATGCAGTATTGGAGGATGAAACTGATGACGTCAAACCATCAATGATCGATCCTCTCGATGTCGATTTAGATTACTTCTAGTTGATGGTACATATGCACTTAAGTTATTTTATACCTGCGTGATCTATTTAAATGTTGCTACCTTTTCATTTATATATGTCCTTGATTTTGTACATGTGTCCTTGATTTTTTACATGTGTTACACATGTGTTACTAACTTTTTTCATTTACGTGCAGGATGGGTCGGACGAGGAAGAAGTTTGTGGGGAGAGAGCTGACGGAGAAGGAGTTCGAGGACCTCTTCGAGTGGAGCATCCCTCAAAGTGCCCCCCAGTCTAGCCAGGGTGACACTCAAGGGACTGGTGAGACTTCTAGCTAGATCGCCCACTAGGAGTCTAGCTAGGGCGGCGCGGAGGGGTCCGAGCAGAGCGCCCACCAGGAGTCTAACCAGGACGGCGCAGAGGGGTCCAGGCAGGGGATGGTGCCTACCGAGGGGTTGCAGATGGCCCCGAAGAGGAAGAGGGGCCAGAACAAGGTCCCTCTGGCACCAGCGGACGCCACCTCGAGGATCCCCATCTAGATCGACGAGGACTAGTACGTGTAACTGGTTTTTTGTTTTACCTTGTGAATTTTCTAACATTCTTTTAATGTATGTAGCAATATGTCAACAGTGGATCCCTCAGTGAGGCAGTAGCCGGGGTATGTTCTGGGGACCTTGGTCCGCACGTACTACCCTGGCATGGTGAAGGTTGGCGAGGACACCAGGCTTGCCTACAGTTGGGACAACTACATGCTGGTCGTCCACGGGGAGTTGACCGCCGCTAGCCATTGCGTCGCTGACTTCTGGGTAAGTCTGTCTCTAATTTCGTGAAATTCTGATCACGTGCGTAATCTCCTTGGTTTATGTAATTTCAGGCCAGGTTCCGTCCCACTACAGGATTGACGGAGGCGCAATTTAGCCCGTCATCGACAAGAACGCCCGGCAAAAGGTCCAGGACATGATGTCCGGCACGCGTGTCGCGGTGGTGGAGGAGTACCATAGGTATGCAACCGACCTAACAGTCTTCCTCAAATGATGTTTACGATTTTTATACCTATGAACTTTTACGCATTTTAGGAAACACGCCGACGAGGCCGTCAGCACGAAGGAGGCACATGACATCTACCTGGAGCCTGACGACTACGACCGAGTGCGTCCTGAGTGGGCGAGGGACCCGACGGCTTGGAGGGCCCTCGGAGAGAAGTGGGCCAGCAAGAACTTCATCGCAAATTCCCAGAAGGCTAAGAAGAACCAGGCCTCCAAGGACTACGAGACGAACCTTGGGAGGATGTCCATTCCCTAGCTGGGGAAGAAGATGGTAAGATCTCATCTCTTCTTTAATTTTCTTCTCTTTTTTGCTAACTTCTCTTTCCATTCCTATAGGCACTAAGTGCCATTGCGGCCTTTAAGAAAGCCCACACTCCGAACGCTAAGCCCGGCACCTAGCCTATGATGGACCACTCATGCAGGCCAAGCTGGTAAGTGCCGACGAAACCGACCACACTTAGTATAATTGTAGTTTACCTAAGTCTAACTCGAAACCACGTAGGATCACTACCGGGAGGCATACAATCAGGAGCACGGCCTGGATAGCTTCTAGGAGGACGCGCCCCTCGACCCAGTGGTGATCCACAAACACCTGGGCGGCAAGGCGCACAGGAGGCTTGCACTCAGAGGGGACCACCTTAGGTGAGCAAGTTAGCATGTTAGAAGTTATTCCTTTCATAACGTTGATTTTTGCAACTAACCGTGGTCCTCCTTAATTATAGGTTCGAGGATTACATGCCTGAGGTCCGGGCCTCCCAGAATGCCCTAGAGAGCCGGCGTGAGTTCGAGGCCCGGATTCGCCAGGAGATGGATCAACGTGTGGTGGCGGTGGAGCAGCGGGCGGCGGAGGAGAGGGCGCAAATGCTGCAGGCATTCCAAGAGAGCCTAGGGACTGCTAACGAGGAGTAGGAGCGGAGGATTGAGGAGATGTGGCAGTGGATGGAGATGCAGCGCGGGGTAAGCCACTACAACCATCTCATTTCATTTCACCCGAACCAACAATTCTTTAACTAATTGTATCGCGAACGTGTAGGCCAGCTCAAGCGAGATTGCGGGACTGTGGGACGTGGAGGCGATGATTCGGGATCGGCGGCTCTGGCTTGATGCGACGGCACCGAGGACGGATCCGACACGCCGATGGACCTCCGCGACGACACACCATCGTCCTCCTAATCGGATCGGACTACTTCTCTTTATTTTTGTGCATTCTATCATATATTCGATGTTTTCGGTTGCAATCGTGATGATATGTGATGTTTTGGTGAAATCTTGGTCATATGGGTTGAAATTGTGATGATATGTGATGTTTTGGTGAAGTATTGGTGATATGTGTGATGATATGTGATGTTATGTTTATTTTTGGTTGGAATTTTGATTGTGGATGTATATTTGTGTGAAATGTGGGGATTATGAAATATATGCCAGGTATTTTGGGTTTGCAGGTACAGCGGGCAGCAGCGGCTAAATTGAATTTTTTTAGCTATTTATGCAACTCTTTTTTTTGCTGGAAATCAGTTATTCTCGACGGCCATGAGGTAGGCCATCGAGATAGGTTGTCCTCGAGGTCACCTAGGGTGCAGCCACTGCCAGATGGGCCCAGAGGACTAATATCTCTCGACGGCCTCCCCATAGCTTTCGAGAGAGTGTTCCTCAGGATCCCTTGAGGTGCAACCACGCTGCCAGGTGGGCCCCGTGGATCAGTCATTCTCGATGGCTGGAGTGGCCGCTAGCTGTAGCTTTCTCAACTGCTGCCGCGGCTGTCGAGAGAGATTGCCTTGCCACATGTCCAGGGTCACCTCGGGTCATCGAGCTCTCTCGACCGCTGCGGTGCCGTTGAGACTGTTGGAGACGAAGCTGCCTAACGGCCAGACGGTCGTCATCCCAGCTGTACCGACGGCTCTCCCGTCGACACAGGCTGTCTGTCTCGACCTCTTAGGCCCGACAATGGTTTCTCGATGGCCGGCCGTCGAGACAGGCTTTTCTCGACGGCATCCTGGGCTGTCTCGACGGTTTTGGCCGTCAAGAAATGTGGCGATCCGCGTAGTGCATTGATTAAAATTGAAATTTTGTTTAACTAAAAGAACCCATACAATAACAAAAGGAATGCTTTGATTTCATGTGATCTTTGTGGCTTTGTAACAAACATATACTATCCATAAATTTAAGAAACAACCTTTTGTAATATATTGATTCAACGGTGAGTCGATTCTAGCTAGTGGAATTTGGCCTAGTATTCAAAATCTGTTAAATCAATACATGAAAGTTTGCTTCCAATCGATTTAAGGTTATGTATCTAGTGAAATTCGGTTGAGTACTAACTGAACCTGAAAAATCAATATTTGAACATTTCAAAATTTGCAAACAAAACAACATGCGTAGGGGCTGTTATACTATAGGATCAAGGAGGCGACTAGAGGAAGAAAGGGGTTGAATAGGAGCCAAATTTATCTCAACTTCTTCTTCACAACACGCCCCAAAACGAATTTATGTGTTTAACCTTATGTTGACTAGTTACAGGGGTTGCCAAGATTCAAGACAAACAGGTATAACATAGTATCAATCAACTCAACCCAAAAAACAAACAATCAGGAAAACACTAGTGTAAGTCAGATTGTCCGATGTGTCCAATGTAGCGGAGAATTCAAAGCGTTTAAATACCAGCTTCGCCGTAAGATGAAGGCGGAAGAAGCCATAGAGGTATGCATACTAAGTAAAAAATTTGAGTTGACACCACCCATCATGCCGAAGTGGATAGGTGTATAAAGCACAATATGGTCAAGAGCATGACGAGGCATGCACTCAACCAAGAGGGGCTCCTGTTGAGGGGGAATACACCCACCTCCTACAACATGTTAACGAAGGGCTCGATCGGGCAAGGCAAAGGTGTATCGTGCCAGGAGGGAGCCCCGTCACCATTGCCTCGCAGATTCCGACCGAGCAAGGTGAGCCAATGATAATCGTTTGGAAGGCGGAGCGAGGCAAGGACCCTCGATGTCACTTCCTCGCTAGGGCTTCGCAGGCAAGGTGATGCAAAGAAGAGTCCGAGTGCCCTGGGCGAGGCAAAGACCAGAGGGGATATGCGCCTCGGCCAATGCACAGACCTGGTCGAGAGAAGGGATCAACTTGAGATCCACGAAAGCTCGGCGGACAAACAGTATAGTAGTGCCCGCCAGGTGTCTAGATATGATTCATTGGGCCCTTCCTCTGGGGGCAGGTCGTAAGTGCATCCTTTGCATAAATCCCTCCTATAGCCATGCTTTCGTAAGATGGTAGAGGGGTACTTTGGTCCTTCCCTCTTGTCTTGTAATGGTAAATGACTTCGATGTCCTAATAAAGAGGAAAAAGCAAGGGCTCTGAGGTTATTTGGCCCTCATTGGACCATTGTGTCCTTAGGGTTGTCCCTTTTTGAAGGCGTTATAGTCCTTTGCAGACTGTAAAGCTAGCCCGCCTATATAAGGGGATGGGCGAGCCCCTATAACGGGCATAACACCATTTTTTTCAAAGCATTCCAACATCCACATCTAGTATTGCTCTCTGTAAGGTTATCCCCTCAGGCACTTGTTTGCCGTTTTGCTGAACACCAAGTGCACGTTGGGGGTGCCTCTTAGTGTGTTTGTCCGATCAAGACCGATGACAGGGTGGATGGTCCGGCTTGCAATACGGTTTTTCTGGATTGCTACAGGACCAATGGTCCGGCTTGATCATGTATGCTGAAAATCACTCATCACATAGTCTCTCACATATTTATTTTATATGCATGCTGAATTTTCAGGCTAAAATCAATATTCTTTCATTACATCTCGCAAATGTGATTGAATTATTACTTTAGTATATTGAAATTACAGAGGAATAAAACAATCTCTCTCTCTTGCCAATGGTAATATTTTTAGAAACTTGTTAAAAACTACATGCCCAGCCAGTTTTCATGGATTTTCAATACATAACCTGTTTTCATAGATACTTTCCCAATTAACAGTCCTGTAAAAACTATGATACCAAATGTTTAGGAACATTATATTGTCCTCTCACAAAAAGGAAAATTACAAGCACATCTATACATAAACAAATCTTTTGAGACCAACTAGCTAATTGACTGTAGGGTCGATATGTTTCAGCAGTCACCATGCATATTCTTACTGCTGAAACTTGTAATGTGATCTTTAACAATATTTCTAGTGTAAAATGTGATCTTTTTTACTCTTGGCAATATTGTTAAAGATCACATATATCATCTTCCACCGGAGATGCCAGATATTGTGCCAATGCTCGCCATTGACGAAGTATATGACATGGCATATGGATCAAATCCTTCCTTTTGCATTGATCAGGATATCATTTGGAAACTTGGATTTGTTGGTGTCACCTCTGGTATTGGCATATCACCATTTAGGAATTGCATGACTTGCCGCATGTTGGGCCTTGCATTTCTGAGTGGGTGAGAGCATATATAACAACCCTAGATGTAGGACCATGCATACCTCATCAATATTGTAATCGCCTTGGAGCCTAACATCCACTGTTTCTATGATCGATCCTTGTCGCCAATTCTCGAGAACCCAATCAACTAGCATAAGGTGTTGATCTTGTGCATCTTTTCTGATAGGCCTTTCCCCACAAATAACTTCGAAGATGAAGATGCCAAAGGCAAATACATCACTTTGAGGGCTTGCCTTACCAGTTCGTGCAAGCTCCGGAGCTATATATCCGATGGTACCAACAACATGTGTGGTTTGTGGGTCAGTGCCATGGTCGTATAACCTTGCAAGTCCAAAGTCACCTAGTCGTGCATTCATCTCTTTGTCAAGGAGTACATTGCTTGCCTTGATGTCGCGATGGACGACAACTTTCTCACATTCCTCGTGAAGGTAGAACAGGCCGGATGCAATGCCTTTGATTATCTGAAACCTTTTAGTCCATGCCAGAGTAGGTTTGTTCTCCTCACCATACAAATACTTGTCAAGGCTTCCATAGGGCATGTACTCGTAGACAAGGAGCTCACCTTTTCTTCGGCAATAACCAAGTAGTTGCACGAGATTGCGGTGTTGGAGATGGCCTATGCTAACAACCTCGGCAATGAACTCCTTTATACCTTGCTTAGAGTCATGTGACATTCTCTTCACTGCAATCTCCGATTCAGACAGAAACACTCCCTTGTAAACCCTTCCAAAACCGCCCGTGCCGAGAAGATGCTTGAATCCCTCTGTGGCACGAAACAAGTCCTTGTATGAGAACCTTTGTGGCCCATATTCGACTTCCCAATCTTCCCATAGCTCAGCATACCTTCTACGTCTGTGAACAAGTAGAAAGATTGTGACACCCAGAACAAGGAGGAAGGACGCTGATGCTACTGGTAGAATGAACTCCAACACCCTCGATTGAGCCTTTGGACCAAGGCGAGGCAACTTGGGTAGCTCGGTGATATCTATGGTTGGAGCAGGCTTGTTCATGCCGAAGCTCCAGCCAAGCACGTAGTGTCGGGAGTTTACCATGCCTGTTGCAGCTGAAAAGCCGATGTATGCCACGTCGGTGATCACTTGCGAGAGGTTGAAGATGACTGAGATTAGTGGTTTCGTGGGCTTGGCTACTTTTAGTGGAGCCATGGTTACGTCGATCTGCGTGGACTCCATGCTGTAATCCACCCACACTTGCATAGCCCCGTCGTTAATTAAGCTCAAGTTGTGGAAGCTACCACTCTCATCGTCGTAGTAGCCAGCAGGGTAGGATTGCAGAGAGCTAAGACCATTAATGTCGATGCCAACATGGTTGTCGTTGATGTCATGGAAATCGGCGTTTTGGACGGTGTCGAGCTCAACAGCAAAGACGTGGTTGCTCGGCTTGCCGTTGGTTTGGGAATTGGTGAGGCCCAGGTACTGCGCCGGCAGGGCGGCTGAGAAATTCTTGGTGGAGCTGACGAAGAAGGACATGCCATGGCCGCTCAGCTCGTGGTAGACGCTCACGACGCCGAAGACGAAGGAGGTAGAGAAGGACAGCACCGTCCCCCCGGGCGAGCCGCGAAAGCGCACCGGAGTTGGGTACAGTGCGTGGCCTTTGAGCTCGATGGTGCCGTTGGTCAGCTCAAGCAGGTCGCTTGGCGTGACGGTGGCCATGCCGTCCAAGGTGAGGTTAGCGGCGGCGCCGGCGAAGCCAGAGTAGACGAACTGCTCGTACGCGTCGCCAGTAGTGAAGGCTGGTAGGTCAAGAGCAAGCAAAAGGAGCTGTAGGAACAAGGACGTAGGCGTTTTGCAGGACATGATTGCTAACAAGTTAGGCAGCCAATATGCAAGGAAACTAGCTACCTTCAACACCACTGCATGCTAAAGCTTGTAACCTAGGCAACTTATAACACTACTAGAGAAATGAGTATCACAACCACTCTCAAAAACCCCATCACAACCGGTTCATTTCGAGCCCGTTGTGATGGTGCACCAGTACCGGTTCGTTAGGCCAGGAGTCAGGAGAGGGCTTCTACAACCGGTTTGGGACACGAACCGGTTGCAGAGCCTGTCTCCAACTGGTTGTAAAAGTTCACAATCGGTTGGGGACATAAACCGATTGTAAAAATTAGGTTCTATAACCAGTTCATGCCCCCAACCGGTTATAGAAGCTCTATTTTCGAAATGCTAAAAGGAATGCTTGTCCTACTCTCATTAAAGAGCATGCATGGATGGATTGGCTAGAAGGGTGAGACGTGGGTCACCAGGAGGGGTGAGGTCCTAGGTTCAAATCCCACTTCTCCCAACATATTTCTAACTTTTGCTAACACCACAACCGGTTCGTGGACCCGGTTGTGATACATGGGAGTATTACAACCGGTGGCTTACAACCGGTTCCAAAACCAGTTGTAAAAGGGGTTTGGAACCGGTTGTAATACCTCGTTCCCTAGTAGTGTAATTTGCAATGGAGGCGCTCTCATCCTCTGGTCAACTTGTTACTTAGCTATGCTTTGCCTTTTCTCCGTATCTGGAAGTGCAAATCACGTAATTAACGCCGAAAATGAGACTTGCCTGTCCCACCGGTATATTCCACTATTAGAGAAATGACCTTTCATACCAGCACATCAGTCTTGGTTGGCCACGAACCGGGACTGATGTAGCAATAGTCCCGGTTCGTGGCTATAGGGCTAAAAGCACAATTTTTCGCTCACATTAGTCCCGGTTCGTAACACGAACCAGTACTAAAGGTGGCTTTGGCGAGCGGGTACATGCTAGCTGGCACAGGCACACATTAGTCCTGGTTCGTAACACAAACCGATACTAAAGGTAGGCCTTTAGTCCCGGTTCGTGTTACGAACCGGTACTAAAGGCTCATTTCAGCATACTTTAAAAGGAATGCATATCCTAATCTATTAAATATGCGTGGGTGGGTGGGTTGGTTAGAAGAGTGAGTGGAGAGTCACGTGGTGGCATGAGGTCCTAGGTTCGAGTCTTGGATTCGTCTTATTTTTTAGATATTTTCTACGCTTTAGTACCGGTTAGAGGAAACAAGACTAAAGGTCATATACCTTTAGTCCCGGATGGCCTGTCCTAGTTTGGGAACCAGAACTAAAACCCGTTCCTAACCGGGACTAAAGGCCGTTTTTCTAGTAGTGTTCAGGATGAAGTTAACATGTATAATCTTCAACAAGAATCTTAATACGAGTCCTTTTCTTCTTGAGGAAACACATGTACATTAATTAGGAGAGATTGTACGATGTAAACACTCCAGGTTACAAATCCCGCTTTCCGACCGATTCTTTTACCGTATGTGTCTAATGGGATTATTGGAGCAGTCGCGCCCTTAGGGTATCTCAACAAAAACTTATTCACACTTTACACTATATTTTCCAAAACATTCGTTTCCCAGCAGGGTCACTATCTCTAAAAAGTTAAATAAACAGTGAAACGGGCTTTGGCTCTTTTACCGTGTCTTGGAAACCACAGTGTAAATCTCATGAGTAGATTAAATTGTGGTTTCCCAATTGAGTTTCAAACGAACACGAATGGATAGTACTTGTTAGAACCCGTTACGATTTGGCCATCTCATGGCCCGCAGCAATCTGGCTCCCTCGAAACAAACACATGGTCCCAGGTCTAGGTCCCATTAGGCCTGCTATATCCATAGGCCCAACTGGAGCCACAACCAAGATCCTATGCCTACTCAACCTAAAAAACTAGTCTGATATGTGATGGACGCTCTATCTTTTAAGTTGTGCTCCCCATAACCAATAGCCGATGTGGGACTAAACCCAATATACTTGCTCTTGAAAATTAGGATTTTATTATACCCTCGACAAATCAATGGCTAGATTTTGATTTGTACTACCACCTCCTTGCTACAAAATATACGAATAGAAGATGTTGTAAAAGTTCTCTCAAGAAATATCCAAAATAACGACCGACCCGATATAAAAGGATGCCCATATAAGTTTTTGACGTGGTCTCCGATGTAGAACTTTGACCATAATTAATTTCTTTCACAATATATCATCAACTACAAAATTAACATCATATCAAAGTACTTTCAAATACGAATCTAACTATATCACATGCATAACACCAAACAAATATGTTTTTAGCTTAATTATCAGTCAAAAGTTCCAAACATTGACTTTTTCAAATACATGCACGCCCTATATTTTGGAACGGAGGGAGTATCAGGAAAGGAGCATCCTTCATGGTCCCGCAATGAGCGTAAGGTCCGCCTAGGCCGTTAAGCAAACCATATTGTGAATATATGTGAATGATCTAGATATGAGTTCTTTGTGCTCAATTAACTGTAATATTTGCAGATGTTGTTACAATGTACATACGCGTGCTTAATTAGGATGACATTTTCTTCTTTTTGTGGGTATAATTTTCCTAACGGTTAAGACACTGAGTAAAATCCTATTTGTCTGATAGGGATGATTTTCCCTGACGTGTAGGACTGCAAGGAATATACTTTTTCTCCGACAGTTTTTAATATTTTTCCTAACAGTTTTTAACTGTCAGGATGCTGCAGTTTGGGGGCAGTACTGGCGACAAATAAAACAGTAAAGAACACGGCAACGGCTGAGTTTTCAATCATCGTTCAATATGAGGAAGACATGCATCAAGATTTTTCTTACTAAATGTGCGGCCGTAGATCGATTACTAGTTGAATGATCCTTGCAATAACCTTCCGCATGGTTGCCTGACCTGGCCGGTGTGTCAACTTCTAGTCATTGAATGGATGATCTAGGACTGACTGCCCTTCTAATGCAGCAATGGCATGGAGAGGATGATCATGTTGCCCGTTGTGTAAGTTCTATTAAATTCCGATTTGATGTGAAGAAATAGGGCAGACGTGTTCTTTTCAGTTGAATGCAGGTGTAGATTATAATCTGAAAAAGTTGTGCACTCTCGATGGGAGGTTTGGAGTACACCGATTACTAGTTGAATGATATATCCTTCCAACCTTCCGCATGCTTGCCTTGACCCTGGCCGGTGTGTCAGCTTCTAGTCATTTAATGGATGGTCTAGGACTGACTGCCCTTCTAATGCAGCAATGGCATGGAGAGGATGATCATGTTGCCCGTCGTGTAAGTTCTATTAAATTCCGATTTGATGTGAAGAAATAGGGCAGACGTGTTCTTTTCAGTTGAATGCAGGTGTAGATTATAATCTGAAAAAGTTGTTCACTCTCGATGGGAGGTTTGGAGTACACCGATTACTAGTTGAATGATATATCCTTCCAACCTACCGCATGCTTGCCTTGACCCTGGCCGGTGTGTCAGCTTCTAGTCATTTAATGGATGGTCTAGGACTGACTGCCCTTCTAATGCAGCAATGGCATGGAGAGGATGATCATGTTGCCCGTCGTGTAGGTTCTATTAAATTCCGATTTAATTGATATGAAAGTGAGGGCGGACGTGTTCTTTTCAGTTGAATGTAGGTGTAGATTATAATCTAAAAAAGTTGTGCACCCTCGATTGAGGAGTGGGGGGACGGTTTGGAGTGCCCGAACACTAATACAGATTTGGCCATCAATACCGATTCAAAACGGCCATCAGTACTGGTTTTTGAACCTGTATAGGCCATCCGGGACTGATGCCTGGCATCAGTATAGGTTCCCTCACCCGGTATTGATATAGTATCAGTACCGGTTGGAGAACACACGTGGCTCTAGCCCGTTAGTCCTCTAAGGCCTATTAGTAACGGTTGGAGGCACCAACCGGTACTGACCAGTACTGATCAGTACCAGTTGGTGCCTCATCTACAGCAGGTGAACTTTAATATTTAATATTGTTGGGGAAAGCACGCAACCCATGTGGGATACGGTCTATTTACCCCCTTGGTCCAAGGAAGGACCCGTGCGAGCTTCGTGAGCTCGCGCCCGAGCTTCTTAGCTCCTGACCTTCCAAAGCTCGAGACGAGGCTCTGGCCCTGAGGCGGGCTGCGCCACGCCACGCGCAGGACGTCACGGGCCCCGCATATCGTCGCAAGTCAAATATGGCAGTAGCACTGATGCGCGCTTGCCACAGTCACTGGCAGGGCGGTTACCAGTCACGTTAAAGGCCAGCTTGCCCACTCGCCCCTAAAGGAAAAGACACGCACCGTTGCCCATCGGTCAGGACGCTAAGCCCGGGTGACCATGCCCAATGCCCAGCGGGTTCTAAGACCGGCTACGCCAAAACTTGGCAAGACAGGAGAGCACGCCCGGTGACCAGAGGACGGTAAGGTATTTCGCACCAGACTGAAGACAGGCTACAATGGACGAAGGCTGCCTATAAAAGAGGCCACAAGCCGCAAGCCAGAGGGACGGGCAACAAGCCAAGAAGCCACAACACTCCACTCAGTCATCATAGCGCAGGAGTACTTCAGCGATAGGACTAGAATAGGAGCACTTGCACCCGCGTAGAACTCTTAGTTCTAGGCGGTAGTTCTTCGCGCCTAGTCACCTTAGAAACGCACATAGTGCCTTGAGCACTTATTATACTCGAGCCCGAGCTTCTCAAAGCTCGGTCTCACCCTCTATACTCGTTTAAGCCCGATACTGAACGAGGACTGGACGTAGGGCTTTTATCCTGCAGTGGAGGCCCGAACCAGGATAAAAACACTGGTTCCATTGACCATCGTCAACCCCTTCCCTCGGACAGGCCTCGGTCGAGTCACGGGAACAAGGTCACTCTTGCGTTTCACTCCCTACTCTTGCATATCGGCCTGTGGAACTCGTCTCCTAGACGCCGACAAATATATAATATATATGCGTGTGAGGTAATATATATTATATATGTGTCTGTGTGTATTAAGTCTTATATTATATATGTATATATATATAACTGTTTGTATTAAGTTACAATTAATTAAAGCACATATAATCAATCATGCACAATTAACTGATAATTAAATCACAGAACTTTTATTAACAACTTTAATTACAACTAATATGTATTACAATTAATCAATCATGCCTATATATAAGTACACATATACAGTTCACATAACATTTATTACAACTTTAATTATAGAATGTTCATCGAGATTTTTTATGTGTATCGCTCTTGGTAGCCGTAGATATCAACCCTGACAGTTCTCCAATCTTTATTGAAGGGCTCCACCTATTTGACGCTGGATCGTGAAACTCGCCTATTGAATTTACGACCTTATCGTAAATCGAGCCGACGAGTTGTTTTTGGATTGCTCTCACTCGTGCCGAAATGTCCTGTAAAGGAAACTTTGCTAAAGATGCTGAAGGGGGTTGAGAGGACGGGCGGCGATGCCGAAGATGTTCTTAACCTAAGTCGGCAAGTATACTTGTATATTTCACATATACTTATATATTTTAAAATTCAAATACATTATACATATACATAAAAATTGCTTCAAAATTCACATATACATATAAATTTTAAAATTCACCAAGAATTAGGAAAATTCACATGAAACATATACATTTGACATGATACATATACATAATACATTCACATTTGACATGATACATATACATAATACATGATACATATACATAATACATTCACAATCACCTGAAAAAACTAATTCAGCCGATTTTTGTGCAATCCACAATTTCTATGTTTTAGTATGAGCTGATCGGTTCATGCAATTCTATATAAACATCTCAAATTTCGACAGATATTATTCATATAGAACATATCGCAGCCCTTATCTTCTCCTCATTTTCAAAAGTTTCAGCAAAACCTCCTCTAAAAATTCTATATCCACACAAAACAGTACACCATGTAACTTCTCATAATAGCACATTATATCACAATATAATCTCAAATACCAAATATCATCTCAGGCATACAATCCACAATTGAACCACGGGAGTACATGCCCAAGCCTTGCCAGCAAACTAACTCTGAATCATGACTTAAACTCTCCCCGATTTAACCTCTGAATCTGCTGCACATACACTACAAACGGCTGAGTTTTCAATCATCATTCAATATGAGGAAGACATTTTCTTGCTAAACGGGCGGCCGTACACCGATTACTAGTTGAATGATATGTTGGACTTTTGCCGTTTGGCAGTGCAGCAAAGAGGCCCATGGGCCTTTGGCCCATGCTGTGACGTGAAAAAGGCAGCAACGCTGCTGCTGGCTGGATAAGCTCGTAACGAGCAGCGAGCAGCTAGCTCACGCCGACGCTTGGCGGCGCGCCGCTGACCGAGGTGGCGGCAGCGTCGTGCGCCTCGAAGGCGGCCCGGCCGACTTTGGCGCTGGTGGTTGCAGCGTCCTACTCCCCCTCTCCTTTTAACTGGTTGGTTTGGTTCCTCTCTTCCTTCTACGGTTCTACACACGAGAAAACCCTAGTTCTTGTTCTTCCAAAATCCGGTTCAATCCGAGGTGCTCCGGCCTCTGATTCTTGGATTCTGAGGCTGCTGGGGCTCCATCTTGGTTGATTGAGTTGGTTTTGTGGTTGAGGATTGCAAACTGTGGGTGATTGGAGGCGTGCCCGTCGCTTGGTCCCTTTGGCCGAGGGTGTGGGTGCTGTGATCTTGAGCTGCCACGTACTGTGCTTCGGGATCTCTGAGTTGTAGTATTGGACTGCTACTTGGGGATTGACGGCATTGTATCTCCGGGTCTTCTCGCCGCTGATTGCATTTGTGCTACGGCGATTCTGATTTCTGGGACAGCGACCTCGTCGCGCCTTGCCTCACTACTCGCTGGTTTGAGTCCAGCGCACTGTAAGTCTACCATTCCCCTCTTTTGTGTGTGTGTACAGGGCTAATCAAGGTAAATTTGGGGACTTTGCACTAGCAAAGGGGCTATTTATCTTGATTCAGGGGCTGTACACTGGACATAGCTGTAATTTCTAATTAAGCTCAATGATGATATGAATGTGAGATTGTTTAGGAAAATTTCAGTGATTGTGTGCATGCTATATAGTTGAACTAACTCAATCTAAGTGAGATTCATCTACTGAAGTTTATGTTGGGCTGCTGTGTTTGAGAATTTCAGTGGTGTATTGCCTTTAAAAGGTTGCTGAAATCTGATCTTTCTATGTCATTTGATCAGTTTATGACTGTGCATGCATGATAATGGTATGTTAAGCATATGAATTGAGTAGATCAGTTGTGAACATTGTTCGTCTCACTGAAATTTATATACAACAGCAATCGATAGATTTGTTTCTCACTTTAATTGAAGCTTTTCATCTATTTAGCACTTGTCTCTTCGATTTGACCATTAACAATCTGTGATCATATCTATGTTATATGTCGTTGGAGGCTATTTTAGCAACCCGACATATCTAATCTGAGAGCAAATTTATAACCTTTAAAACTGAGCAAAGTTCTTGTTTAAACTGTTATAAATTTCGCTAGTTGGTCATGATTGTAATTTCTTGTTCATGAATTATATCTTCTTTGTATAACTTGCTGTATAAGGAGAATTCATTGCAGTAGATTATACACATGATTACTGTTTTAATTGCTGTTAATCAAATCTGAAATTACTTGATCTTATATATGTTATATTTATATGTCATATTGCTTATACCGCACTATTTACAACATGATATATCCTACCAACCTTCCGCATGCTTGCCTTGACCTGGCCGGTGTGTCAGCTTCTAGTCATTTAATGGATGATCTAGGACTGACTGCCCTTCTAATGCAGCAATGGCATGGAGAGGATGACCATGTTGCCCGTCGTGTAAGTTCTATTAAATTCTAATTTGATGTGAAAATGAGGGCGAACGTGTTCTTTTCAGTTGGATGCAGGTGTAGATTATAATCTGGAAAAGTTGTGCACCCTTGATGGCTGGAGGGTTTGAAGTGCCCGAAAATCGTTAAAAAGGCGGTTTTGCGAGTTTTGAAAAGAACCACTAACAGCCTTAAAAAATAGTTACAAAATCGTACAACATATTTGGCTTTTATAAAACAACAAATTTCCAGTTATACCTTTTATTTTTTTTAATGTAATGACAATGGCTCTACTTATGCATTATAGAAGGAAAGGAATAGCTTTTAATTTTAATTTAAGCCGAAAAGGACAGGACCCACACAGAAATTTAATTATGACAAATCTACAGCTAGCGTCAAAAGTACAAGAGAAACTTGATACAATTGAACCAAAGATTTGGCGCTAGTAATGAAGTACGATGATCTGGACGGGATGTCCAGATTTATAGATTGTTCAGTTCTGACTAGTGCGTGCTGGTGAAGGGATATAAGTTACCGCACCAATATCGTCTGCCGTGATGCCGTTTGTTGTTGTGCCCCTGATATGGGGCATGGCTGCGTGGGGCCCATATGTCAGGGGCACGGTGGCAACGGTGGAGGATCCCGGTCTTAAGTTACTAGGATTGAAGGACCTTGAAAGTTCAGGCTAGTTACCAGTGACATGTCTTGAATATGTTTGACCTAACTAAATAATCAGATCTTTGCAAAGTCGTTCACAAAATTTGCCCAGAATGCGGTTGACCTACATATCTGCGCATTTTAACTCACAGCCCTCTCGCTTGGGGGAGGGGAGAGTGGTCTATATATGCCAATCTGCAATGACGAACAGGCCCAACCAAAGGTCTTGTAGCCTGGCGCATTTAAGTCCACTAGTTCCCTGCAAAGAGAGCCCAACTTAGCAGGAAAGCAGGTGACAGTGAGGATTCCCGGCGACAACCGCAACAAAAGCTTGCTAGCATATTCCTATTTGCTTATAATAAGATGAACTTCGAGAGCTTCTCGAGGCGGCTTAGAAAGTCCTCTGAGCTTCATTTGAGTTGTTTCTGAGTGCTCTGAGACGTAGTTTTAAGATAGGAAAAAAGGACCACAAAATACAAAGCGTTGGACTTTTCAATTCGGAGATAAATAGATAAGCTGAAGAGGACAGACCCTAAATTAATAATTAAAACAGACAATCGCAAATTATAAACAACAACATATTCATACACAGATTAAACATATCTCAAATATGCGCAACAACAAATTGCGAAACTCCGACTTGCTATAAAACGCTCCGATAAAGGTTGGTGTTGAGTTGGGTGGAGTTTGTGGAATAATGCAAACATAAGTAGCGACCAGTCGTGTGAACGTTTTCCAAAAACCTAATCATAACTAACTTTGTATATGTTCAATAGCAAGGTGTGGTTTCGGAGACACTCTATCCTACACAGGTGGCATGTCAACAAGGGGATGTAGTTGCCTAGAATCTGATAGAGTACTCGTTGACTTGAGAAATTGTTTCCTCTTATACACGATTGAGGTCTGTAACTATACGCTGCAAGATCGGAACCAACTCACCCATGGTAAAATAAACCCACACCATGGATACAGTTTCTAAAAGGTGGAGTTAATATGCAAATGAACACCTATTACTTTAGCTAATATCCTTCTCACCCCATCCATTCCATCCATTTAACAGGTGGCAAGGATTCCACCTTATAAAGTGGTCTGACTTCACTTTAATTTTTTATGACTCTAATTAAACTTGCCAACTCCACCTTGCATGACTAGCATTTGGGATTTAATAGGGATTTTTCTTAATAAGATGGGCCAAGCCCAATAAAATTAAACAAAGCTCATGAGAAGCATATCTGAATTACTAACCATTACAAGCATATTCATTGATCACGGTAGATAACAAATCATAGAGCAGTTCTTGCAAAATGGTGTGTTCTCCACAACTTATTTGATTAAGCTTATCTGCTTATTTGATCAGTCTAAATCATAAAAGCAATATACACTCCCACGGTTCTGGTATCTCAAAAAGCTAACGGTTGAATTTCCCCACGAGGTTACTCTTTCGCCTGTACCACACGTTGCTTTGCCAAGCGTGCGGTTTGGAGAAGGGGTGCCCTCAAAATTACCTGTTTAGAGCATTTCGTCAACAATAGATGAGATAGGATCCAGACTCAACCTTTTTGATGTTGCATCAATTTTAGGTCTAGAACCTGGCAAAGGATGGACCTAGATGGGTTCCTACACGTTTTGTGATACCAAACTACATGGGCAAATCAACCAAATCAAGTAGTGCAAGAATCACAAAAAAATCACTATAGAAGAGGTGCAAGAACAAGTTGGAGGGTAATCAAAAAAATCAAACCATATAATGAAGCAAGCTTGGTGATTAAGGAGGAATGATTACAGCGAAATGATTGGGAGGATCAAAACAAACCCACCTCCAAACCAGGGTTCGCAAAACCGCTGTAAACCAGCAAAAACCGGCGGTTTCTCGCCAAACCGCTGGGGTGTGGTTTCGGAAACCGCCGGTTTTTGCCCGGCTGAACTCACAAATTCAAAATTGAATTGGTAAATATAAGAAAATTCAAAAAAAATTGTAAAAAATACTAGGACTTTTTTAGAACAACTTGTACAAAGCAAAATTTCAAATTTACATCGTTCTCATGCTTAAAATTCAATTCAAAGATGTGGTGAAATTTTTCTTGTGTTAATATATGTATTTGATGGAAACATTGTCTAATGCCTAAATATTTGTATTGCAATATATGTATTTATGAATCATACCGGTTTTTGTACATATATTTGTATGTCTAATGTCTAAATATTTGTATTGCAATATATGTATGTATGATATGTGATATGTTCATGTGTTTTAAACATCAATTTTTAGCATAGGCCATGCCAAAATTTGTTATACATTTATATAAATTACCATGACATATATCCTAGGCATATATGATTTTTCATTTTTTTAAGATTATTTCGTGCATCTTTTCAATTTTTCCAATTTCTAGTTTTTTTGGCTGGTTTCTTGCCAAAAACCGTCGGTAAATTGGTGAAACCGCTTGGCTAACCGGTAAAAACCGGTTGGAATCTACCGATTTTTACTGGTTAGCCGGCCTGGTGGGAAGGCGGTTTCGGGACCCGTTTCGGGTTTTTGAACCCTGCTCCAAACACACCTTGAGTTCTTGTGATTTGGCTAAGCCTATCTCTCTACCAAGGCTTCTCCAAAAACCTAAAGAAACTCTATCCACCATGATACCTATTTATACTAAGGGGCCAACAAGCCACATTTAGTGGGTTTCCTCTTATTTACACATGGGCTCAGCCAAACCATTAAGGCATCGAGTTTTCTCTCACACACTGCACACTTTTCAAAGTGATGCTTTACCGATGACCTAATAATTTGTTTCGATCCATCTTGCTTTCTAAGATGATTGTGACCTAAACCACTTTCCCTTTGCAGCGTATTTTCTCCAAAACCGCCATCCTTGGCTTTCTTGAACGCCAAGCCCGCCACATGTCTAACTCCTCTTGGACTACTTCCGCTTCCGTACCCGAAGCCATCACTTTCCATGAACTTTGTCTTCCACGTTCCTAGACCAGTTCCGATCAACTCGCATGACTTTTGATTCCTTGGACCATGGATCTCACATCCATGTCCTTGATCCATTGCCAACATCGATCTATTCCGGTCACCTGTGCACCAATAGACAAGCAAACAATTCCTAGAAACAAATATATTGGAACTTGATCCAATGTTAGTCGACAAGCACCTGCACTATCTTAAGACATCATGAGATCAACATCAAGTGCATTGCAAATCAAAGCAACCACAAATTCCATCTCAAAGGACCTTATTCAATCATTTACTAACAAGAATTGACATAAATTAATTTTGATAAATTCATCCATTGATCAAATGAAAAATTATCCAAATAAAAGAGACACGTATCGAAATTTTCTTCAAAAGCTATGTAGACCAAAAATTCATGGGGGCAATGGAATACTACGAAAAACTCAAAATACAGTATGCTTTCTCAATGGTCTCGTACAGCGGGCCGTGTGGATAACCGTCTGGTTTACACGTCAATATTTCTTATTTGCTATTGTTTCGATGATCCAGTTCGGTGGACCATTTTTGGCAGATGGTTTGGTATAAACGGACGGTCTGGTTTGTACTGCAATTTTTCTGGTTTTCCTATGATGCTACAGTATCAATAGTCCGACACGTTGAACCGTTGTGACGGGCGGTCCGGTTCAAACATACCTATTTCAAATTCACATTTGACTCAAACATCAACTCAAATCACCTTATCATGTTGACAATTACTCATCGCATAGTCTCTCTCAGTGTGGTTCATTCGCACCTAACCAGGTTCGAATTCGATCTATATGATCGGCATGACGTGTTGCATATTTAAGGTGTATTCTCGCCACGTAGAGACTTAAAACTTTTTTCCATTTCTGAAAAAATTTTAAAAAAATTATCGTAAAGCTGTAGCTTGTGTTTCACAATCGATTTGTAGCTGCCTCGAACTTTTGTTGTTGTGCTGATGCTGCACGCATGCCAATCTGCAGTAACAAACAAGCTTAACCAAACCCCATGTAGCACAGCGCATTTAAGGCCATTACGTACATACAATCTTCCATGCATAGCCAGTACAGCTTAGCAAGGGAAATGAGGATTTGCGACGACAACAACCAAAGTTCACCTAGCTAGAAGCAGATCTGAATTACCAACAATTACAAGCAAATGCATTGACCTCGGCAGAGAACAAATTACATATCAGCTCTTGAAAAGGACTTCAAACTAGACTTGGAGTACCGATCAACCTGGTCAGGTAACTCTCACAACAACATCAATGGCTTCGCAACACACAACCAAAAAAAAAAAGGATATATAATGAGAAATTAAAATGGCCGGTTCTCCAATGGATATATAAAACTAAGAAGCTCACACATGCTCACGTACACCAGTATCACGAATCCAAAACAATTATAGAAACAGCATCTGGAGCACTGTCCGTGGCGGCAGCGGTGTCGTCGGAATGGGGCCTAGCGACAATCCCGACATGGGTGAGCAACGCCCAGAGGAGTGTAATCAGCTCGCCGCCCCGGGCGATGGCCTCCACGTGCCCGTCCAGGTTGTCCGACGGAGCGATGTAGAGCAACATGTCCGACCAAAAGCCGGCGAGAAGCCCCCACGTTGTCTCCTCATCCACCACCTCGTCCACCAGCTGCTTTGCAAGCCTTGCGCCATTGCTGAGCACCTCATCCTTGGATTTTTCTCCCAGCAGGTCGATCAGCTGCTCATACCTCTCTTCGGGTGTCGACACTGCGACAGCGCCAGCGAGGACGCGTTTGGCGTTCTTCTTGACGGCCCTGTACAAGCTTGCGCTGCATTCGTCATCGCCGGGAAGTAGCTCAGGATTGTACGCCACCAGGTAGGCGCAATAGCGTGACAGTTTAGTGGCAGCAACCTTGTCGCCATAACCAGAGTTTGGGTGCCTCACCTCAAATATGCTGGAGGCGATGTGCCACACAAGTAAAGTATATGTCGTGCCTTTGCCACTGCACTCAAGGAGGATGCTGCCGCCGGTCTGCACTACCGGGAGCGAAGGTGCAATGCCGTCTCTTAGTTGTTCCATGCTTCTTCTTAATGCGTCGATGACAGCGGCCTTCACTTCTCCTGGCACCTTGACATTCTCCTTTTCTTCAGGTAATCTAGGAAAGAGACACCTGAGAATAGTCATTGGAGTCTTTCTTGGATGGAGCGCCAGGATTGAGCACAGGTGCATCTTGTCTGCCCAGACAGCCCGGTACTTGTACAGAAAATTGCATCTGTGCAACACATACCCAACCCACTTCTGCACCGTAAATTTCTGGCAAGAAGCATGGTTTACGGGATGTCTGATCAAGGCTACTTTGGTCCAGTTAGAGCAGATATAAGAAGCAATATCTCTCACCTCACGAAGAATAACTAGTGCAAGAAGTAAAAATACCGGCACTAGATCAAACACCAGATTCCCATACACCTGAAATTCGGAATAACGCCTGCATTGGACTTCACATCGTATCTGCCAGACTTCCTTACAGTTAATCGTCAAGGCCAGTAAGGTTGCAACAAGTAAGCAATAACCAATGCTCAAGACTGACATAAGCAGGCGAAAGATGTGCAGCCAGCTCTCGGCATAGGAGATTGGGTAGGATGAATAGTAATAATCATAAAGAAAAGAAAGCTCGTCTATGATCACCCGGAACACCCTTTCTTCCTTATCCCTTTTGTTTTGAAGAGTATCTTGAGATAAACCATCATCACCCCTATTATTGAGCAACACACTATTCCAGATAAAATTGTGGACCATGGCATAGCTGGCCTTAGAAATTGTGTACCTTGCGAATCGGCACCGCAGCAGCTTGAACAATGCGAATGACAGACATATATCTTTGAGTTGTCGTGAAACGTTATCCAGCTTCCAGACCTTATCAAGGGTCACCAAGCCACTGTTGTTCATGTCCATCCAGTAGCCATGAGGCTGCTTCTCAACATGCACAGTGTCCTCACCCATAACAATGAGCGGAGGAGATATGAGCTCATCTCCAGCTGCTTGCCCACGTAGCTGCTCCATATACCCAACAATAAGACAAGGATTACGCCCAAGCGCAAATGATCGCTTGGCCGTGTAAAATGCATAATACTTGAGTACCATCTTGGTAAAGATAAGATCAAACAGTAGAACAACGAGCAATCCTCGTAGAGAGAGCACATTTTTCACGAACTCTGGCAAGAAAAATCCCCGCGTATAGCCAGCTCGCCCCCCCGTGTAGACCGCAAGGTAGAAAGTCCAGAGTGCATAGACGAGCAATAGCACCGGGGGCGCCTCGCCTCGGCCGGCTTCTCTAGCATCGGCTGCGACGACGGCGGTCGTGTTGATACCGACGACCTGGACAAGGCCGGTCCACAACAAGACGAGGAAGATGTGATCGTCTGGGCTGCAGCTCCCTGTCAGGATCTCCCCTTCGAATTTAAGGCTGATAATGAACTCGTTGGAGATGGAGGGGACGACGTAGGAGATGATGGGCAGGAACAGAATGGCGGCGCCCCTGAAGAGGTAGCGCGCCAGTGGGTGGCGGCGGTAGCGGCGGTCGTAGGCGCCCATTCCTGACGAGGCGTTCGTCAGGACGAGCGCATTGACTCGAAATATCTGGCTGCCCATGGCTTCAGAGAAGGCCGCCAGTGCACCTCGCGGGCAGCTCCCTTCCAAAGGCTGCTTGTCAACTTCTAGCGTTAGTTCATGTAGTTGGAATTAAGAAATTTGTACATGTACAAGAAAGAAATCTAGATAGCTATATCTAAGGCCCCACAGTTGAGCCTAGTCATTGCACAGTTACCAGCAAATAGTATATTTGAGCCCATAACCGAAGCATTGCTTCTTAGTACTTGTACTGAAAGATATGCATCTACAGATCAAGAAATTACCTTGAGGATGGCCATGGTCACCGGCCACTGGCCACCGCGATGCATGCTTCCTTTCCTATAGCCTGTGAGAATGTTTAATGGTGTGTACTTTGCCCTGCGTGCGTGCAGATATGGCAAGGAATTACTTATTTACCACATTGCAGTGACCCCCACACTTGCAAGTCTTATTATACTTCCCTCTCTCTGCCCGAAGGCTAAGGGCCCAGCTGATGGTTCCAACCGTAAGCTTCTTTATTTTTGTCCCCACATCTTTGCCCCAAGTGTGTTCACATGCCATTTCAGCTGATAGGATTATTACCAGAGGTGTGGACGTGGCAGTTGTCAACTTTCAGCGTGAGAACAGGTGTAACTGGGCACCACATTCCATGAGTTTTTTTTTAAAAAAAAATTAGGGTTGCAATGTGGTCAGCTCTATATACTAGCTAGTACTTGGTTACATGAAATTCGACTCGGACAAGTAGCAGTTGGTACCCTTCCACAGTCCACACCCATGAATCTCAGTGCACGTACGGTGGAAGAACAATGGCCATAGCTGTACGTTGGCGAGGACACGGCTGGCTGGTTATCAGCACGGTAAATTATGCACAAAGAAAGAAGGGAAGGAATACGAATCGGGCATCCGATCCTATGCAAAAAAGTTGCATGCTTGACTTGGAACATGAGCGGTGAACTATTATGAACAAACTAAGTATTGCTAAAACATTTTGCGTCAACGTGTGAAACATTTTGCATCAACTTGTGAAACAAATGTTTCAGCAGTTATTCATGAATGTTTCAACCTAAATGAGCGATGTTTGATGTGAGAAATGTTTCACAAGAGCAATGTTCCACAAGAGCAAATAAAATATTTTAGCAATTGTTTGATGTTTCAATGCATACGAGCAACATTTCACAAAGCAAACAAAAATGTTTCATGTATTTTTTGCGAGTGTTTCACAAAGATAATCATAATGTTTTACAATTCAAACCAAAATGTTTCAGAAGAACAAATAAAATGTTTTAGAGCAAAATTCAAGATATTTCATTCCTTACGAGCAAATGTTTCATAAGAGCAAATGAAAATGTTTCACGTGTGTTTTACCGGTGTTTCGTAGGAGAAAAAACAATGTTTCAGGAGAGCAAACAAATGTTTCACAAGAGTAAACAAAATGTTTCACATTTTTTTTAACACCAAAACAAATACAATATTTCATATGTATGAGAGTAATGTTTCAAGCTACATTCCAAACATTCGTCTGCATCTTCCGCCATCAAACTCCTTTCAATAGAGTGCACGGCCACCATCATGCCGTCGCTGCCCCCATCAGCTTGCCATCGCTACCCGACAAGCTCAATTCACCGTCGTCGCCCCATGGTCACCCGCTCTTCTCATCAAGCTCGTCGTCGTCGAGGCCGAGCCTATCGGCCATCCCTAAGCCACTGTAGAGACACAGAGACGAGGGGAGCACATGCACAAACACATAGACAGAGAGATGAGGAGAGAGGCGTGTGCACTAGCGGCCAGCAACGCCGACGAGGTCGGGCTGCCCTCCCCCTCTTTCCTCTATGCGTGCATGTGTTGCATGTGTGTGTAGGGGAGAGAGAGAGAGAGTGAGAGTTTGATGGGTAGAGGGAATTTTGGATCAAGGATTGGACTCAGGGCATCCGATGCAGTGATGCCCATCAGACGCCCGATGCTAAGTATTCTCGAAGAAAGAATGCTAGCTCTGGCAGAATAATACTGTCACATTTATGACTAAATAAAAAGATTCATATTCTTATCCATTCCTTCTCGAGCCTATCGCCCTATGCTCTCTCTCTCCAGTCTACCACTTATCCATTCGCCTCTCCCTTGACCTCCTGCTGCTGCTGTCCCCTCCTTCCTCCTCAGGATGCTCCTTTCCCTAACGCTCCCTCCTCATCTTTCCCATCCCCCTTCTCCTCCCTCCCTCGAGCGATGGACCATGAACGTTGTCTCCGTTCTCCGTCTATTCTTTTCCCTTCCTCTCTCTCTCTCTCTCTCTCTCTCTCTCTCTCTCTTTCTTTCTCTCAGCTGTCTGCTCCTCTTGTTGCTCACCCTTGGCTGTGACGCCAGCATGTCGTGACCATGTAGCGGATATGTGGCTTGCAGAGCTTGCGCTCCCATCGATGCAACCCTAGAGGTAGTGCTGCAAGTAGTGGTGCATGACCTTGACACCATCGGTGACCACTACCTGCTCTACTGCAAGGGCTCTAGTTTTAGCCCATTTGAATTAAGAATGCATATAGCTATACATTATTCTTTTAAAATTCCTTTTTTTTGTATAAATTTCCCTTTTGTAAGACCTTAATACATGTGTGTATGTGTGTGTGTGCATGGATATGTGCATAGGTATGATTAATTTTGATAGTAAGCACTAATATCACTTTAACCTCCCCTAGTGGTCCCCCTCAACCGGCCTAGCCTGGCCGAGCCAGCCCAGTCGAGCGAGCTGCTCACCGCCCGGCTCGATCTCCCGGCTCCCTCCCTCGGCTCTGCCAGCTCGCCACCTTCGGACCGGAGGTCCGTACGCTGCCCCTCCCCGCGCCGCGCTGTTTATCGCACCGCCCTCCGTGACGCCTCCTCCCTACCACTGCCACCGCATGGCTCAGTTGCCCTGCGCCACTCCTGCCGCACCTGTAGCTGCTGCGACGTCGTGGCCATCGCCACCCGACTCCCTAACTTGTCCCCCTTCCACGAGCACTCGATGACCTGCAGCTCCTGGCATGCTACTGCCCCACGCGTGCATGCCGCCTCCGCCGCTGCCACCGTGTCCCCATAGCCGCTTCGCCGGTCACGCCTTATTTCCATGTGTTTGGCCGCTCCTCCGCCTCGCTCTCCCTCCCTACTCTCTCTTCCTCGCTCCCCTAGTGGCCACTTGGCTATAATAACCCCCAGTCTCGCCGTTTCTGATTTTTTTCCCCTCTGTTTCACCCCGCAGCCTCACTCTAGAGCCCAAATTTCCCCGCGTAGAGTCCTCTCGTCCCCTGAGCCCTCAGCGATAGTTCACTCACCTCCTTACCTTCGCCGTCCTTGAAGGAATCGACCTAAGATCCTTCAGAGCCTGCCAGCGACAAGTTCCCCTCGCCGCTAGCCAAAAAAATCCCTATTTCACCCTCTTTCGGATTTCTCTCTCTTCGGTAAGCTTCTCTTCGATTCCTCCCACTCAAAGCATCGTCGAGAACCTACTCACACTTATCCCAACCTAATTTTGCCAGACCATTGCTGGAGCTCCCCCGCGTCAGTGACCCGATTCTATCTTCTGCCCCATCCACATCACCGGCCCACGCGGACTCTACTCCAGCCTAATCACCTGCTCGGTAAGCATCTTCTTGCCCCCCTAGAGCTCCTTCGCGCCTTGGTCAGGCTTGCGACACTCGCATTCGCCAACGACGCTTTCCTCGTAGCTTCCTGCCGCCAGCTTGCGTCCCCGCCGATTAGGCTTGCCTCCGACAAGATTTCAGGCAACACGTCCTAGCCTTACCTACCCTGGTCCCGTAGCGTGCTCGGATGTCATCTCTTTAGCCCTGTAGCGTCGCCTAACTGTGAGGACCAGATCCCGATAAACCTTATCGAGAATATGTTCCCTCAAAAGCACGATTACCCAGGATGCAACAGTGCCAGAGTCAATATAAAAGTCCAAAAACATCCATGGTAGGAACCATTATTTTACAAAAGGGAAATTATTACAAACCATTATTCTTAGAGTATTTATTACATTACCACTGTTGCAAAAGTTGTGAGTGCAAGAAAACCTTACAAACTGGTAAACTAAAAATCTATGCCATAACTTTCCAGTTCCTCAGCAGTGAACTCCTCGCACTCACCATAGGTTTGAGGAGTACCTGAAAATAATATAATTTCCCCATATAGTGGGTAAGTACCAACAGTACTTGCAGGTTCCCATTAGGAAGACTTGACTACTATATGCAGGAATTCAAAAAGAAGTAAGGTTCATACAGTGACGTACAGTAGATTTAAGAAACTTAAGATTTAAAAGAATTTTAATAAACTGTTCGAAGTATTTCCATCTTTCCATAATACTATCACCATTCTCCAATTTCTAGCTGCCTTAAGCAGCGTCATACACCGTAAACTTTTCTTGAAAGCATGAGTTTATTGAATAAGAGAGACATCACCCAGGTTGACACAACTTTATATACCCGAAGTAGGGTCCATCGATGATTTTGTTATCAGCCCTGCAGGATCTACCCAGCTTTACCCATATATTGATCAGTTACATGGATGGGTGATATTTGTGTTATTCTTACTCATTATACCCAAGTTTTTATATGAGCACAATCTAGTTGTATTCTCTCATCAACTAGTACCGTTGTAGGTCTTGCATGGGATGTGCCTACTTGAGTCTTACCGGGCTTGGATCCTCGAAGGATGTTCCCAGCTTCAAGTATTACCGGCTGGATCCGTCATACTCACTACACCTGACAACTCATATAAAATTCTTTTTCTCGCAACATTTCCACGTCCAGTTAAGCATCCCATACTACTTATCCACATGGCAAATGATTGACTTATCCTACTCAATCAAATATTCCAAAACCTATTCTAGGATCCAAAGGATAGGGCTAATCAATAATAGGTAAACTTTCTGGCTTTTGTATCTTGGTATAACCATTTTATAACACATGAAATAATATTTTGGCAATAGAGTAATAACTAAAAAGTAATGCATACATAATTAAATAAATAGGAATTCAACGTGCATCAAAGGAATAGAAACCTGTCTTGATTATTGATATAAGTATTTCCTTCTTCGTAGTCCTCCTCTGTAGGTGGTTCAACCCAATATATTGCTTCTTGCTCTTCTTCTATTTATTAGAGAAGAAAGACAGTAAATAATTAAATTATTTTTGAGAAGAATTTTTAAAACATAATGTAGAAAATTTTCTTTTAGAGCATTCCCAGATTCATGGTTATTGTTTTATGTAGAATTTGGGGTTTGGGTAAGGTTCTAGGGTTTGAAATATTTTAGTTATTATTTTAAGGATTTTGGCCCTTTTTCTTTTTAAGAGAATCCTTAAAAAAATACTAATGTTGGACTTTTTGCAAATCTCTTAGCATTGTCCTATAAAGTAGGAATTTCATTTTTAAATAAAAGTAAGTATCTATTTTGGTATTTATAAATAATTTTCTATACTCTTTATTCAGAGAAATAGGCTTGAAAAAAGGTTTTATAAGTAGAAAACCATTAGGTAGCACATCTTTTGGTTAAAAATTTAGGTTTAAAGGTTTATAAAATTGTTTATATTCTTGTTATTTAAGAAAATTATTAGTTTAGCTTTACAACAAATCTTTATATTTTTAAGAATTCTTAAAACTCTAAAAGGGAGGGTTTTGATTTTAAATTTAAATTTGGATGGGATTTAAAAATATGGAAAAAATCATTTTTGGATGTAAAACATCTTTTGGAGAAACTTTTATATAGGCACTTGGATCCAATTCGGCCTCTAAGGGCTTCAATTTGAAGAGATTCAAAATCTGGGTTGATGAATAGTGGAAAATTAGGGTTCTTGAGTTTTACGGATTGGGGGTTTTCAATCTGTGGGGTTTGGGTCCGATTAACCTTAGGGCTTTTGGTCCTTGGTGCATAAGCAACGGTTTGCTTGTAGATTTGGAGCTCGGGATGGCCTGAGTTGGCCGGACGGCAAGGTCCAGCGGCGGTTCAAACCAGGAGAATTGGGGATTCTTCTGTAGAGCTTTTAATCGGCCAATTTCTGGAGTGCATATGCTACTAGGACCTATATTGAGTGTTTTGGGATAGAAATTGAGTTATGAAAAGTTTTGAAATAGCTCGGCGACGCGAGCAGTGGATCTTGGGCGCCGGTGAGAACGGGATCAGAGTTGTGGTGGGTTTGAGTAGAAATTGAAGGTGGTTTGAGCTTTAGGAGGCTTTTAAGAGGATTTTTGCTTTTGGAAGCATAGGTGAAAGATCATCGGAGCGCTCTGGCGGCGAACTCCAGTGAGTTTGGCGGCGGCGGAGCGAGGGAAGAGAAATGTGGCTCACCTTCGGGCTTGTGGCTTGCCGCGCAAGCTAAGGGTGAACCTCAGGAAACTGGATAGATTCTATACTTATAGGGGGAGACAATTTTGTCTTGATTTGCCCGGGCGGATGAGCTCGCCGGGATTTTTCTCACCGCGGCGGACTGCTCTCATTGCGGTCATTTATGGGTCATGCGCGAAGCAATGGAGGACGACGACGTGGTTTTCGCGTGATCAAGCGTCCAAGCAGGGCACCGATAGGGCCGAATAAAGCTAGCGGCAATGGCACGCCGGCGGCATTTGGGGCAGGGGTCACGGCGGCGGCGGATTGGGCCAGCAAGGGGTTTTCCGACCATGCCATGGGAGTACTCGAGTAGTACGAGTCCCTAGGACCATTTCGGTCGGGTTGGCATGGACCAATAGGCTTGGATTCGCGCGGTAATGATTACTCCGGCGAATCTTCACGGCAGAGACGGCGGCGCTGCGAAGCAGAGTGGGGCGGCGACGACGGGGCGGGGAAGAACATGTCGCGGCCGTCGGATTTAGAGACGTGGCCTACTGAGAGCCGTCGAATCTCATTTAAGTTAAGCGGCGTGGCGGGGTAAAGGCACACGACGAACAAATCGTGACCGTTGGATGGGGTGACGTGGGTACAGAACACCGTCGGATTTCACTGAGCAGTCTTTGTATGGCTGGCTTTGGTTGGTGGTGACGGTGGGTCCCAGTGGCAGGGGAGTGGAAGCCTTGGCGAGTAAGAGGCCAACGCGTGTCCCCCAGGGTATTTCCGGCTCGATTTCTAAATAGGGTTTTCCAGTGTGTTTTTAATTCTAGAAAGCTTGTAAAAATTCTAGAAAATTGTAGGAAAATCAGAAAAATGTGAGGAAAATTTCTATGGGTTCAGGAAAATACCAAGAATTTTATAAGAGCATAAATCTACCCTTGTCTTATGAAACATTTTAGGGATCTTTTGGAAGTCCTTTTCTTTCTTATTTTTAGAAAATTCAAAAAGGGTATTTTAGAGATTTTAGGCATGTCTACGGGTAGAGGTTTAAAGCTAGGAGATACTCATGCAATTTATGCGCGAAAAATTTTATGCAAAATTTTGGGTTAAATCACACTAATCAAGACCAAGACCTCATGGGAGCTCGTACGGAACGCTGTGAGGCATGGTTCACATTTCTGATGAACTATGCCTCGACATCTTGGACCCAGATTTTAGGGAGGTTTAGTTTAAACCTCCCACGTGCATGACTGATCCGTCGCTGACAGGTGGGACCGTGGACCCACCTGTCAGTATAACTGGAAGCGCATTCTCTGGAATACACCTTCCTCATGAGATCGCACCTGTGCGCAAACACGTGCCCCGCGCGGACCGCCGTGGACCAGTTGGGCCACGCGCGCGTTAAGACGCCGCACAACACTAGGCTTGGCCCAGTACTGTTCACCAGCGATTTTTCAGCTTTTATGAATTGCATTAATCCAGATAATGATTTAGGTTTAATAACAATAGTAAATAGCGAACATAAATTATGGGAAAATTCTAGAAAATACTAGATGGCAAGCTGGATCTAATAAAATTATAATTTGGTATAGTAACACTATTTAAATCTCTGTTTACCTCAGAAAACCCCTTTAATAGTAATTTAAAAATAGTTTTCCAATTATTTCAAGTCCAATTAATAATTTTTAGGTTTAGTGGCCTAACGGTGAACTATTTACGGACATGATTACACTCTAAACATTGATCATTGGTAATTGGGTCTGGCATGCCAGTGTGTTTGTGGTTATGGAATGCGGATGTGGCCCGGCATGTGGATAAAGATGTTTGGAGTAGATTAAGCTATATGGTGTTGACAAGAGAGCTATTGATTCACAGGCGGTGCGTTGAGGAGCGCGGGGTAACACGTGTAGCTGCCAAGCGCTGCCACTTACCTGCAGGAGGTGGTTATGACACATCGTGTGCGTGGCACACGGAGGAACAATAGCAGAATAAGGAAGTGGTTATGGTTAAGTGTGGACTAGCTAGATCCGAGGTGTCTCCTAGAGTGGACCGGACGAGCGTGCAGATCGAGAGGCACACAGCGGGAAGTTGCTGACCAGTTGCCCGCGGAAATTAATTCCTAGCACCACAACGCATTGCCATCGCGTGGTAGTGCAGACGTAGGGCCCATTGGCTTGCTGGATAGCGTCATGGAAAACCCTAGTCCAAGGGGAAGACAGGATCATATCGTTATCCGCGGGATGATATAGGTCATATGTCGCTAAGAGTCGTGACTCTATGGTGGGCTTGGCAACCCAACTAGGAAAGACCGGGCACTTCATGGGCGTATGACTCACAACGGGCGTGCCTCACCCGAAAGATGATGGTGGAAGCTTAGTATGAATATGTGGTATGGAATAAGATGAAAATCTCATATACAGAACATTGATTAGTAGAATATTGGGATAAAACTTGGTACGTTATAGGTTTTGGTTTATAAAACTTGCTTTCTGCAACTAAACAAACCTCAACCTTTCCCTTAGAACCTCTATCACTATATGCCTTAGGTTGAGTGTTAACTCGTCAGTGCAGTTTGATTGCGCACTGACCTCGCACACACTAACTATTTTAGATGAAGGCTTTGAACAAGATCCATGAGTGTGTCATGAGGATGGAGCACAGGAGTATGATAACGATCAAGATAAGGCTTAGGACGTCACTCCAGTCGCTTGTTTACACATAGCCGGCAGGAGATTTCTTTTGATCTTTTGTTATCGTTTGCACTGTGATGTTGCTCTTGTGTTCTTAAACTATTTTGGGCCAATGTGCCAGGCATATAATACTTATTGGCCCGTCGGGCTTAACACAGATACCTAATTTAATATTAAGTCTTCCACTTGTATGAAATGATCCGGCTATGTAAATGATTTGCACTAGTGTACCGATCCAAGGACTAGTGCAGATTAAGTGATGAGAAAGGATAGGCCCTACAATTACCCATGTACATACGAAATAAGGGATGAACATACATAGATCGCTAGGCTCGTCTCCATCAAGGTTCAGTTTATATAAGCCGATTCTCATTGCTAACCGACACCCATGGCTAACCTCATAGCCCATACAATCTGTACGCGTTCAACCATACGTCACTCAGGCATACGTCACTCGGGCATACGACTGCACGGTCTTCCCTTATGGTTGCCGATTTCATGCTCGCTGCTTAGGTGCATGGCCTAGGTCACCGAGGGGATAGGGTCGCCTTGGTGATCATGTCTTGGCCCTGTTTGATTGAGCTGAACACCTGTGGTAGATTATAATCTGAAAAGTTAAGAGTCTTCGAAAAGACGTACAGAGAGGTTAAAAAATATTTTAAAAAATAGTTTTGAGATCTTTGAGAAAAATTACTAAAAGGTCTAAAAATGTATATAAAGTGTTATAATGTATGACTCGTAAAACATTGACAAATTTTAAGACGTAGATTTTTATCTTGTTATTACGTCGTAAAGAAGAGGGCCACGCGTTCAGGACTTACTTTTGCACGACCAGGAATTGGTTTCTGTGCAGGCAGCACTGCCCTGACATTGTACAGAGTCTTGTCGTAAAAGAAAAAAATAAAAGGAAATACCTTGTAGAACACGACTACTGTTCCAAGGAAACGCGAAAAGCTCCGAAGGGAACATAGCTAAATTAATCTCTTTAATTTCCTGAACCACTCTTTTCCTACTGTCTTCTTTGGTCTCTTGTCACGTAGGGGCACTAAAGTATTAAGAGTATATTAGGAAAAAAAAAAAGAAAAAGGAAAGCTGAAGCTTGGACTGAGACATGTAAAACCACCCATTTATCAAATTCCTATTGATATCCAGAAACTTCCTAAATGTTTAATTCAATATTAGGTGGTTTTTTTGTCTATCATGTTGATTTTCTATTGTAGTAGTCCAAGCTTGATCGAGGTTTGCTAGCTGAGTGCTATGTTCACGGAATTTAGACTTTAGGGTCCCTCTCTATCACTATTTACCTATCTATTTCTCAACTGTTGTAGGGGCAATTTAGGGTTGCGCTAACCCTTAGAGTTGTCGGGAATAGAGCTCGTCAAGGCTACCCTTTGTATGAGGATAAGACCGATGAGTTGTAAAGGCAAGACTATGAGCTATTTCCTTTTTATGTATGGACTAAAATGCCCTTATAAAGTGAAGAGAAGAGAGAGCATGATGGGAAAGAAGGCTTCTATCTTGCCCATATATACAGCCCTAATGGCTATTATAAAGACAGAGAGGGATCAATTCCTAAAATAAATCCAAAACAATTCCAAATTCCATCGGTGGCTTCTCTCTGATGCTCTCTTCACTACTCTAGTTTCCTTTCTTCTTTCCAAAGTCATTTCCATAACAGAGTGCACTACTAGAGAACTCATCTTTAGTACCGGTTGGGAACTGACTTTAGTACTGGTTTTTGAACCGGTACAGACCATTCGGGACTGATGCTTAAGAAGCATCAGTCTCGGTTCCTCACCCGGTACTGATAGTACTAGAAAATATTTAAAAATATCGAGGATGTATGGAAGAAGCGGGACTCGAACCCACAACCTCGTGACTCTAACCTCACCTTTCTAATCAACCCACCCACCATCCCGCACTGATATAGATAGAATATGCATTCCTTTTGAACTTTCCTGAAACGAGAAATCAGTACCGGTTCATAACATGAACCGGTACTAATAAGAGGACATCAATACCGGTTCGTGTTACGAACCAGTACTAATTTACTCCTTGCCTTCGGTACTGGTTCGTATCACGAACCGGGACTAATGCGAGAACATCAGTACCGGTTTATGGCTCCAACCGATACTAAAATCCCACTACTGCCCTGTAGCCAATGAACTGGTACTGATGCCACTATCAGTACTGGTTTCAATTCAACCTGTACTGATGAACCGGTATGAAAAATCAGTTTTCTGGCAGTGGTGGGCGGCCATATTTTGTCTCGTCCGCGGAGAGAACCCACGAGCACGACCACCTGGGCTTTTGGGGCTCGAGCCAAAGCGTAGATTTTAATCTGATTACAGCTGTAAAGAAGAGGGCCATGCTAGCAGGACTTACTTTTGCACGACCAGGAACTGGTGTCTGCGTGCAGGCAGCACTGCCCTGAACATTGTGACTTGTCGGAAAAGGAAAAAATAAAAGGAAATACCTTGTAGGACACGACTACTATTCCAAGGAAACGCGAAAAGCTCCGAAGGGAACATAACTAAATTAATCTCTTTAATTTCCTGGACCACTCTTTTCTTACCGTCTTCTTTGGTACTGTGTCACGGTTGGGGCACTAAAGTATTAAGAGTATATTAGAAAAAAAAAAAAAGAAAAGGAAAGCTGAAGCTTCGACTGAGACACGTAAACTACCCATTTATCAAATTCATATTGATATTCAGAAACTTCCTAAATGTTTAATTAAATATTAGGTGGTTTTTTTTTGTCTATCATGTTGATTTTCTATAGTAGTAGTCAAGCCGGAGGTTTGCTAGTTGAGTCCTATGTTCGCGGAATTTAGACTTAGGACATCTCCGGCAGTGCCTCATTCCCCATATTATTCCCATTTTTTTGTGGTATAGGATTTAGGGCATCTTCAATAACCAACCTATTTTTCATCATATTTCTCATACTATCACTATTAGGATCCCTCTCTATCACTATTTACCTCCCTATTTCTCAACTATTGTAGGGGCAGTTTAGGGATGCCCTACCTCTTAGGGTTGTCGAAAATATAGGTGGCCAACTGGGCCGGGCCCAATGGGCGGCATGGGCACGGCACGATTTTGGCCTGGCTCAGGCACGGCAACGCGGCCCGATGGGAGGCGGGCACTGGCGGCGACGGCCGATGTCGCGTCTGCGTGCTGGCGTGGCCTTAGCCCATGGGTAAACGCACGGCCCGTGTAAGCCGTCGAACTGCCAACCCGTCTCCCATCGACCTTCCGCGCCAGCGCCCCGGACCAATTCCGGCGGCCTTCCCGGTCCCACTTCCTGGGTTAATAAACCCGCCGGCCGGCCGTTCGCCCGCTCGCCGATCGCCGCCGCCCGTTCCCGAAATCCGAATCCCGTTCCCAATCTCCACTTCCCGCTCCGCCACGACCGGCCGACCCATCGAGCATCCACCGCCATCGATCGGCCAAGATCGCCGCCGCCATCGCCGGCGGCCGCCAAGGCGCCACGCCGCCACCACGCGTGTCCTCTCCGGTTCTCCATTTCCTCTCTCCTACTCTCTCGCAGTCCTGCCGCCAAGAACCCTAGCGGCTCGCCGCTCGCCGGCCCTTCGTTCCTCTCTCCGGTTCTTTGCCTCCCCCTCCCTGATAGCTTCTTGACTTCTTCTCGTCTAGATCTGGCTTCCCTTCGTTCCCGTGTCGTGGTTTGTCGTCGTCGTCCCGTCTTGGCTTAGGTGGATCAGCTGTTCTTGGGCTCCGGTTACGCAGGTATGTGTTCTTCCGTGGTTTTGCCTCTGTTCTATTCTTGCTCTTGGCCTCTTGCTTGTATAGATCTAACCCGTGCCCCGTCTTCTCATAGGTATCTTGGCGATGCCGAAGCGTGGCCGTCGAGTTCTGAGGCGGTGAGCCCCGAGCTGACGAGGCAGCGACGATGGAGGAGGATCTCGATCCGACCTCCATCGACCACGATCTGAGACTTCTAGGGGAAACCAGAGAAGATGACATGGGTCGCGATGATTTGTTCGGGAGCGACCAAGCGGTGGCGATGCGAGGCGATGACGGTGATCGCCGGCTCCGTTGGCGTGGTGGCTCGACAAGTCGATCGCAGGAGGGCGCTAGTGCTAGTCAAGCAAGCGCAGACGCAGGCCGACGGCCAAGAGGAACAGAGCTTCTACCTCTGATGTGTGGAAGGACTTTGAGGAGATTTTCGAAAATATAAATGGTAAGAAGGTAAGGGTCTCTGCTAAGTGCTACATTTGCAAAGCCATTCTCTCTGCTCGTTCTAAAGGCGGTACTGGTCACTTGGGCCGGCACCGTGATTCATGCAAGTTGAAATCCTCTAAATCGGCTAGGTTCAATCCATGCTTCAGTTCAATCCTGATGGCTCTGTTCGCCAATGGGATTATAGCCCTGATGTAGCTCGTACTGAACTTTGTCGCTTGATTGCTAGAGAAGATTTACCTCTTAGCTTTGGTCAATCTGCTGCTTTTGAGGAATACATTAAGTGTGCTCATAATCCTAGGTTTTCTAGTGTTTCTAGGCAAACCACCACTAGAGATTTGGAGAAGTATTTTAAAGAATGTCGTGGTAAACTGAAGGAAACTTTGCAATCGTCTGTTTCATCTATTGCTCTTACTTCTGATATTTGGTCTGGCAATGTTAAGGAAGATTACCTGTCTATGGTTGGTCATTATGTTAATTTAGATTGGCAATTAGAGAAAAGGGTTATAGGGCTTCGTTTGATTGATGTTTCACATTTTGGTCAGAATATAGCAGATCGTGTGTTCACTGTGGTTAATGAGTTTGGTTTGTCTGATAAAGTTTTCTCTATTACTTTGGACAATGCTTCTGCTAATACTGCTGCCATAGATAAGCTCACACCTTTGCTTAGTGGTTATGTTGGCTCTATTTTCATGCATCAGCGTTGTGCTTGCCATATAATAAATCTTATTGTGAAATCTGGTTTAAAAAGGCTGGATGTTAGATGGAATTCCACATATCTAATGCTCAAGCACCTCATTCCATATAGAAGTTCTTTCTTTGTCTTTATACGAACTCACTATCATTGTAATGGGGGGCAGCCACTACTCACTGATGCACATTGGCATGTTGGTGAAAAAATTCTTGAATTTCTGCAGTTGTTTTATGATTCTACTTGTGTTCTGTCTGGTGTTTATTATCCTACATCACCATTGATGATGCATCACATTCTTGAGATAGCTACACATCTTAGCTCATGTGAGAATGACCCTTTGCTTAGAGAATTTGTTGTTCCTATGAAATCTAAATTTCTAAAATATTGGAGGACTATACCAATGCTATATGCCTTTGCATTTGTCTTGGATCCTAGAGCTAAGATTAGAGATTTCTCTAATGTGCTTATGCTTTTATCTACCCTCACTGGTACTGATTACTCTGATTACTTAATTGCTGTAAGGAATGAGTTGAATAGTACCTTTCTCAAATATGAATCTAAGTTTGGTGCAGTAAGATTGCAGAGAGCCAGAGACCATCACAGCCAACCAGTACTACTGGTAAAAAGAAAATGGTTTGGGGAAAAATTTTTGGTGCAGGTTCTGGTTCTGGACCTTCTGGTTCTGAGTATTCCCAACCTAGTGCTGCCCAATCGAGTTTCGATTTCGGGACTGGTGTTCCCAACTTTGGTCTTTGGTGCATCATCTTATGGTTCATCTCGTCCACCTTTGCCAGGGAGATCAACTGCAGCCTTTGTTGTTCCCTCCACTGTTTCTGAGTTGTCATCTTACCTCGACAGCAACAATGTCGCTCACGATGACGAAGAGTTTGACATTTTGCATTGGTGGCATGAGCACAAACTTACTTATCCTATTCTATCCATACTTGCTAAAGATGTTATGACTGTACCTGTTTCAACTATTTCTTCGGAATCTACCTTTAGTCTTACTGGCAGGGTGATCGAGGAGCGGCGATGACGTTTGAACTCTGACATGGTGGAGATGCTCACCTGCATCAAGGATTGGGAGCTAGGAGAAGCTAGAGCTCAGCACAATGTGGAGGACAAGGATATTGCAGATTCATTCGAGGAGATGTTCCTTGATGAAGCTCAAGCTCCTGAACCACCACTACCAGCCAGTGGCAGTGAGCCACCAGTGATCAATTTGTAGACTGTAGTGAATCTGTTTCTCTATTTCTGTCTGATGTTATCTGGATTCTGGACTGTAATAGGCTAATAGCTGCTTAAACCCTAAAGTTCTAAACTGCAGAGGCTAGAGCTGGGCTGTACTCTTTTCCTTTCTAGGGTTTTATCTCACGAGGTGTGAGTTTTACCTAGAAAGGTTTTTAATGAGGCAGCCACCAAAAACAGCTCAAAAATAAAATTCAACTTTTGAAATGTTGTGCTTGTGTAGTTGTGTACTTGTGTCAGTTGTGTGAACTATGTGCTCATGTGCTCTTCTAAATAATCTAATGTTATCTGTAGTTGTGTGACTTGTGTCCTCTATGTGCTGGGCTACGGGCCGGCACGGGCACGACGGGCTCATGGGCTGTTGGTAGGCAAGACTGATTGTGTCCTACTCGTGCCGTGCCTGGGCCTCACGTCAGGCACGTGGGTCGATGACACGGCACGGCACGACAGGTCTATCGTGCCGGGCCTGCCTTACGCGGGCCGTGCCTAGGCGGGCTCGGGCCGGGCCAGGCCGGGCCGCCTATTTGGCCACCTATAGTCGAAAATAGAGGTCGTTGAGGCTGCTCTTAATTTGTATGAGGGTAAGACCAATAAGTTGTAAAAGCAAGACTATGAGTTGTTCCCTTTTTATGCATAGACCAAAATGCCTTTATAAAATGACGAATAAAGTGAGCAAGATGGGAAAGAAGATTTCTATCTTGCCCATATATACAACCCCAATGGTTATTATACGGACAGAGAGGGATCAATTCCAAAAACAAATCCAAAGCAAATCCAAATCCCGTCGGTGACTTCTCTCTCGTACTCTCCACTACTCTAGTTTCCTTTCTTCTTCCTAAAGTCATCTCCCCGGCACCAGCGCTAAGCCTCGCCGCGTCGGTCGTGAGCTCCGTTGTGCCGCCCTCGGGCCTCACAGCGCAAGCCTCAAAGCTTCTTTGAGGCAGCCGCTCTACCCTCTGCCACCTGTTCGACCCGGAGAAAAGAGAGAGAAGGCTACTGCTTCGGAAGAAGAAAGCTCGGCCCTCACAAACCAGCAAAAGCAAACAAGAAAATATTCCCGCTACAACTTCCTTTAGCGACCAGCCGACCACAGCGTCCCAAGTACCTGGCAAGCCAAGGCCTCCACGAGTCCTTGCATACAAGCTGAGTAGTTTACTAAAACCATTTTATTCATGTAGAAACAGATGACATTATTTGATAGCAACCTAAATAATGATGGTGTTTGTAAGATTTGCATCCAATTAGTTCAGCACACGTCACACAAAAGTGATTTGACCAATATTTTTGCTGCTCTATGTTGCCAAAATCTATCCATTTGTTGGGATAAATAAATAAATAATGATAATGATAAGATAATTATTAACCTCGTTTTTAATTAAAAAACGGAATTAATATTTATCTGCAAAATTCGAAAAGAGATTAAGATAGAGTTTGTTGCGAAATCCTATCTAAATACAACCCTATCTCTATCTCTAGCCGTATCAGCCTTATCCCCTCAACCTATAAAAGCAGCTGAGCGTCTGCCTCGCGCACACAGAGACAAAACCCGCAAAAAATCGGAGACACACGCAGATTTCATCACGCGAGAGGAGAACGGACGGAAAGTCAGATCGGAGAGATCGAAAGGAAAAGAAGGCGAATCAGCACCAGCGCGCGGAACGAGGACATCGAGGGAATCAGACGCGTGCAAAAAACAAAAAGAAGGAGGTAAAAAAAGGGTCTTGTCGCCATTGCCTTGATGCATGACCAGGCTCCCTGCCTCTTTTCTTGACTTTTTCCCATCTCTTGCTTCTGTCTTTCTCTATTGCTTCTTCTCCACCACGCCGCTCCACCATGGCATACCTTCCCATCTCTCGATGTCATGCCATCTCGCCGCCAGGCCGCCGTGCTGCCCCCCTCTGGCCACCACGCCACCGCCCCTGGCCGTCGTGCTTCCCGTCGCCATTGGCCACCGCTCCGCCACCCCCGGCTGTCACGCTTCCTCCTCTGGCCGCCGCGCCGCCACCCCTGGCTGTCGTGCTTCCCGCCGGGCTTGGCTACCACGCCGCCTCCGCCAGGTCGTCGGGCCGCCGCCCCCGGCCGTCGCGCTTCCTCCTCTGCCCCGTGCCGCCCCTGGCCCCCGACCGTCGCTTCTTCTTGCTGTCTTGCTGCCTCGGACCCGCGCTTGCCCCACGCTGATGCCATCTTAGCCACACGCCCGCCTCGGCGCTGCGCCGCTCGCCGCCTCGGCCTCACGCCGCTAGCTAGTCGCTGCCTCGGCCCCGCGCTGGCCCTGCGCCGACGCCACCTGGGCCGCCCGGCCGCCTTGGCACAGGCCGCCCGTCGCCTCGGCCTCGCGCCGCCCGATGGCCTCTGCCCCGGCCGACGCCACCCCTGCCAGTGCCTCGCTGCTGGGCTGCCTCCGCCAGATTGCACTTCGCCGGTCTGCGTCCCCGTCCCCGGCACCTCGACCGGCTGGGCTACTCCGTTTGGTCCAGGTCTCGCTGGCGTGCGGCCCTGCTCTGACGTCACCGTTCATGCACCGGTGGCGTCTGTGTCTTTGCCTCGTTCCCGTCGCCGCCTCCCAGATCTTCACGCAGGCTAGCTAGTTTCTGCGTGGCCCAACGTCCGCTCCGTTTCGAACCATGGACTCGGCCGCACCTCCTCCAGAGATGATGTCACCCAACGTCCGTGTCTTTGGGAATGCTGAAGTTGCTGCCATGGAGAAGACATCAAAACCCAAAGTGATGCCGCCTAGAAAGACATGGAGCTGTTGCCTATGCGCCATGGAAGTCACCGAGAAGCTGTTGTTGTATCGGAGAACGCCAACAATGTCGAGTCGAATTCATCGCAGTGAACGAGACAGTGGCTAGATACATTGAGAGTCAGAAGACGATATTCAAAATATAAGAAGAGATAGATGCATGTGTACATACATGCACTATGCATGGCCTATGTACATGTGCGTGCGGTTGCGTGATTCGTGTGACTAGAGCATGTATAAAGAAAAGAGGCTGAATCGTTTTAAGTGATAGTGTTTTGTTTTGCGTGAATTCAAGCATCGCCAATCACGATCAACTTCAACGATCAAGAGAATCTCAATGTCCACATTCAAGACTTGACATGAGAGGATACTTCCGAGGACGCCAGCTAGTCGTCAACTTCAATTCAAGCCAAGTGCAGAACCGTGCAACTCATCCAATTACAAACTCCAATGTGGTGTTTGACGAAACAAGATCAAGCGACACAGACAGACGGAGCCAAACAATCAACGGCTATGCTAGGCATCACATGAGCCCAAATCTATCCCATGTGTTCTGCCGTTGCTACACTGATCTACACCAACAAGCACGGTGAATCACGAAGCGAAGACGAGAAGAAGACCAAGCAGCTTAATCGGAGGTATTCTGCAGCTTAATCGGAGGTATTCTGCGTGTCAGTTCGCGGATGTAATTAACTGGCTTCTGAGGATCTAGAATCCAGAATCTTCACATCGTCAAAGATAGATGTCCACAGCGCGCAATCATTCACAGGGATCTGTATTTTGTTGTAAAACAAAATATAAGCTTTCCTGTTCTTTCTTTTTTTTTGGTGTATTTTGTATACACTGGCACGTCTGTGAATTTTTCTTTTCCTGCAGAGGCTGAAATTTGTAGTGTGAACACCCTTTTTCTCTTGTTAACTAACAAAGCTGGTTGCTTAACTTTGCCTTCCTCTGAAGACCACCCTAGGCGGAAACAAAGGCCATTGAAGGCAACCGAGCCTCGAAACGCCTTTGTATGCTTTGATTGCTCATTTCTCACACCTTCGGGCCTCCAACCTAAACGAGAAACTTTGAACTGCCTCAAGTACATTTCCACGACATCCATGTGATCCTGATTGAGCATAACCATCCCACTGACATCATCGATTGTTCTATGGCTTGGTTCTCGTGGTACCCGTTAACGACCAAGGCTGCCTTCAAACAAACCAAACCTGCATTTAAATAGACCAATACAATCTCCAATAATATCATCATTTATCTTCTCGTAAGTTAGCTCATTAACATCAATAATCATGTAAAAATTATGATTAACCAGAGATTAACACTAATCACAAGATACCGAATCTGCACCCCTAGGGCACAACACCTTACGGAAATTATTGAAATTAATCCCTGCGTTATATAATTTTCCACCAAAAATAAAAAAAAATTCGTTGCGAAAATCTCTTCGAAGGCTATGTAGACAAAAAAAAAATCTAAGCAAAGAAAAACCAGAAAATAATTCAAATCATGTACGTTGCTCGTACTAAACAATAGCCTGCCCAACTAAAATCAAGTCTTAAGCCCAAAATTTTCAATCAAATCAAACGAAGTCTCATATACTCATCACAACAATATGAGGACATCCATATGGTCTTACATAAGAAGGATTTTACCAACCTTGGAGAGATACCAGTACTTCAAGGTACCAGCTTAGGGTAGACTTGGTATTTAGAAAAATACATATTTTCTTCTCTCTCCAAATCCCTAGGCGCTGCCGTGGGAGTTCATGCCGCCGTCACCGTGACGGACCGGGTCGGCAGCGGTCAGCTAGTGTAGGTCGAGACGGCGCGGAGCGTGCGGCGGCACGAGGTAAGTCGGCCGGTCAGCGTCAGGTCAGGGCAGTGGGGTAAGAGAGAGAGGGGAGAGAAGAATAGAAGAAGGAGGATGTGAGGAAATACCATATTTGCCCCTTATAGATATGGTATTAGGAGGTAACAAGAAAAGTAGAAGAGAGGTACTAAAAGGTACAATTCATAAGAGCCGTTGGATCTAATGTGATCGACTTCTCTGAAGAGAGATACTAAGAGGTACCGAGAGGTACAAGGATGGTAAAGTCTCCCTTACACAATGGATTCTCAAAACACAACTAGAGAGTAGCATTTCCAATGGATACAACTTAGAATCTCACACATGCACGAGGTTCAAGAATCGAAAACAAATAAAACATGCAAGAATACAGAGCATGTTTAAACCGCACCTGGAGCACCCGTGGTGAAATTAGGCCTACTGACAATCCCGACGTGGCCGAGAAACGGTCAGAGGAGTGTAATCAGCTCGCCGCCCCGGGCGATGGCGCCCCCTTGCCCGTCCAGGTTCCCCGACGGAGCGACGTACAACATCATCTTAGACGAAAAACCGGCTAGAAACATCCACGTTGTCTCCTCGTCCACCAGGTGCTTTCCAAGCATTGCACCATTCCTCGGCACCTCATGCTTCGAGTTTGCACGCAGCAGCTCGACTGCTTGCCGATACTCTGCCTCCGGAGCTGACATCGTGGCACGGCCAGTGAGGTCGCCGTCGACGTCCTTCTTGACGACCTCGTACAAGCTCTTGCACCATGCATCGTCGTCAGGAAGTAGCTCAGGGGAGTAGGCACCAGGTAGGTGCAATAGCGTGACAGGTGAGTGGAGGCAACCTTGCTGTCAGAAGCAGAGTTTGGGTGCCTCACCTAAAATATGCTTGTCGCGATGTGCCACACAAGCAAAATATCCGTTGTGCCTTTGCCACTGCACGCCCAAAGGATGTTTCCGTCGATTTGCAATCCCTGGAGCAAAGATGCAATGTCGTTGCTTAGTTGTTCCCTGCTGCTTCTCAGTGTGTCACCGACAGCAACCTTCACTTCTCTTGGTACCTTGACATCCTCCTCCTGTTCACGTAATTGAGGAATGAGATGCCTAAGAAGAGCCATTGGAGTCTTTCTTGGATGGAGCACCAGGATTGAGCACTGATTCTTGTTGTCTGTCCAGTTTCTTAACAGTCTGCATCTGCAATGCTACACATAGCCAACCCGCTTGTGCAAGGTAGGAGATTGGTGCCAAGAAGCATGGTTTATATAGTGGCAGATGAAGGCTACTTTGGTCCAGTTAGAGCAGATGCAAGAAGCTCTCTCTCATCTCAGAAAGAATGACTAGTGAAATAACTACAAATACCGGTACTCGATCAAACAACATATTTCCAAGTCCAACTCCTGCAGCTACGGAATAATCCCAGCTGCAATTGAAGTGACATGTTATCTGCCAGTCAGACCGAAGGGAGTCATCAATTAAGGCTCTATTTTTGTTAGCTTATAAGATCTTATTTGTTTTATTTAGGCTTAAGACTTATTTTTGTTTAAAATAAAAACAATTTAGTTTTTCAAATCTTTTTTTTTCTATCTCAAAGACTTGTCTAAAACCTTTAAAACACAAGTTGAACGAAGCAGATCCGATTCTCAAGGTTACATCGAAAAGTTCTCAAAATTAGAAGAACAGTCAAATATTACGGAAGAGGCTCTGGTAGCACAGGTTGTTTGTGAGAGCAGAGGGAGGCGAGCTGCTCATGTTCTCCCCGCCGCTGGCCACGGTGTCCACCGCCGCCCCGCTCCCGGCCACTCCGGCCGGAGCGGCCACCCATCTCGCCGCCTCCGAGGGCCCCAACAACCCCCAGCAGCGCCCCCCTTGCTCTGCTGCTCCTTCCGCCGCTGCCTCCCCTGTCCCGGCGTCAGCCGCATTCACTGCTCCGCGTCGTTCCTTTGCGTGTGTCGTCGGCTCCCCCCCACCCAGCCTTAACTCCCGCCTCCCTCTTCCGGCGCGCATTCATGGCGGCTCCCAACCCAGCAGCTACCTCTCGGCCAGTCTACCTCCTTCTGCTCCGAGCCTCTGCTCTGCCATCGCGGCGTCCTCGACGGCCGTGCCGACCTCATCCCCAACTCAATGGCATCTCGTCCACCCGAGGTTTTGGTGGCGGCGTCAGAAGCTTCCTGTTCCGGCCCGCTCCCCTGGCCGAGGCGCACGCGGCCCTGCCACCGGAGTTAAGGTGGCCGCCGCTCTCGGCCTCAAAGGCCGCTGTTTCCGTTGCCTTGTCAAAGGCCACCGAGCCGCTGCTTGCCGCGACCCTCTCCACTACTTCATTTGCAGGAGGCCCGGCCACAAAGCCGCCCGCTGCCGCTCCTTCACCATCCACTCGCCACCGCTCCACCCTCACCCTCCGCCTGTCCTTGCCATGGCTCCCGTCCACCGCTCCAACCTTGCAGCCCTTCGCCCGCCATCCGCCCACGTTTGTATAGAAGTCTCCCCCACCATGCGCTCAGACGCCTCGGAGCTCCACCTTCACGGAGTCCTCGTCGCGGTCTCCGGCAGTCCGCACCCCGATACGGACCTCGTCGCCCGCGCGATCGACTCCTACACCGGCATCCCGCTGCACGACATCCGGGTCACCCACCTTGCTCACCTCCGCTTCCTTGCTCGCTTCTCCCTGCCCGAGCAAGCTTGCCTCGCCGCCCGCAGCTCCTTCTGGCTCAACGGCCATCGCTTCGGCATGTCCCCCATCTCCTCGGACCCTCATTCTTCTGGGGTCACCGGCGCCTTGCGTTTTCGTGTCCGGGTGTTCCTTGAGGGACTTCCCCTCCACGCTTGGTCCGCCGCCGTCGCTGAACGCATCTTCGCCGGCTGCGGGCGCCTGGACGTCGTCGAGGACGCCACCCGCTTGCGCCTCGACACCTCCTCCTTCCGCGCCTGGGTCTGGACGCACGACCCGGCATGTTCCCCCTGGAACTAGAGCTTGCCTTGGCCGATCCGTCGCCGTACATGGAGGCACGCTCCGACCGTGGGCCTGTGCGCCTCGTAGGTGCCCCCCGGCCGCGGCCTCCACGCTCCTCGGTGCATCGCGTCCTCCTCCACATCGACTCCGTGGAAGACTTCTCCGCCCTTTCCGCCCGCGTCGGCGGTGGGGCCCCGACCTTCAGCCCGCATCCTTGGCAGCTTGGCTTCCCGACTTCGGTTCGCCTCGGCGCCTCCGCCCCAGCGATCTGCGCGCTCTCAGGTCCACGCCCGCCTCGGCGATGAGCGATGGCGGCGATGGCGACAACCTCGATGCGCCCGTCCTCCCCATCGTCGTCCCGGCAAGGAGCCTGCACGCGCTCCTTCCCGTGGCTCGCCCCCTGCTTCATCCGCGGCTGGATCCCGCGCCCGGAGTCGCTCTTCGTCTTGCCGTCGAGATCGGGCCGCCGTTCTGGCCGTATTCCGTTCAGATTTGGACACCGGTGGCCGCCCCCCAGTCTCGCCGTCGTGCCTCCCGCTCGGGCACCGCCGACCGCGGCTCGACCTCGCCGGTAGCCCACGGACCTTCGCCCGCCGATGGGATCTCGCCCGCCCTTTTGCCGGATCCACGCCGCCGCCGCTCCGCCGAGAGTACGGTGACCGTCGCTCGCTGCGCCGCCACGCGGCTTTGCCTCGAGGCGCCAACGTGCTGCCCGCCGTGATGCCTGCACCACGCAGTTTCCCTGCAGGCTCGCTCGCCCCCTTGTCAGGCGCAGACCAGCACCCTTTTGGGGAAATAACTCGTGGTCCTTCTCACATTTCAAATCCGAGCCTGCTTCGTGGTCCCCCTTGCCACCCCCCGCCGCAGCCCGCTCCGGGGCCTCTTGCTTCGGGCCTTCCCCCGTTGCAGGCCGCTCCTGGGCCCCTCCTTTCGCGCCCCCCGTTGCATGCAGCTTCTGGGCCTTCACCCCCACTGCTCATCCCGGCGGGCCGCACTTCCACGCCCGTTCGGGCCTTTGACGCCCCCATCCACTTGGTGGCCCAACATAAGCTCCCCTCACCACCCCCAATCTGGGATCCCACCCTTATTGGGCCAGTTTCACCTGCACCTCATGCCGACCCCGCTTCTTCTTTTGACCCCATGCCCTTTGAGGCCGCCCTTCCCGCCCCTCTCTCACCCTCCGGTCTACAATCCTTCCTAGACAGAGCCTCCGTGCTCTCCGCCCCACCTCTGATCTCCTCCACACCCCGCAGCCGCCTACGCACAGCCTCTCTGCCCCCTACACGTCGCAGCTCCCGGTTGGCCAAGGTTCGGTCAACAACAGCTGGCTCCTCCCCTATTCCGGCCATTCGCAGGGCACAAGGAGTCCTTGCCCGCAAGCTTGGCCTTCCTCCGACTGACTCCGTCGATGCTCTCGCTGAGCAGCTGGGCATGCTCTTTGCGTCCCCCCTGGAGCAGAGTACGCTCTCTGCTGTTGCTGACCTCTGTGGGCTCTCCTTGCCCACGATCGACCTCCCCGCCTGTGGCTCCGGTGCAGTAGAGGAGGTCCCCTCAGCGACGGGTTAGCTCGGCCTTCCTCCGCGTCCCCCCGTTGCCTCGTCACCTTCATGATTAGTGCCTGCCTGTCGTGTCTCCCCCACCTACGTGTGGGCTTTACTTTCTATGTTTTGCTTAGTGCTGTCCACCTGCGCGTGGATGTTTCTGCTTATCTTTCTTTGTACCCCGGATCGCCTGCATGCGATGCCCTACCCCCCTCTCCCTTCCCCGCTCGTGCGTGTGTGGTTCTTCCTCCTGTTCTCTTGAAGAATTTCAGCACGACTGTCCGCAGACTCCGGCTCCGTGGTCATCTCCTCCTGCCTATGCGTCTTCACGTCGAGAACTCCCGACCCGCTAGGCCAGCCCCCCTCGTGGCTACCCAACAAGCCTGGGTTGGGACTTCACCAGACCTACGGGCTCTCCCTCTGATCCTGGCCCTGGGTGTCTGCTTCCACGTTCCCTAATGAAGGTCCTATGTTGGAATGTTCGCGGCCTGAATTCTGCTGCCAAGCGTGATGTCTTGGCCGACCTCGTCCGCTCGACAAACCCCACCATCTTAGCTGTGCAAGAATCGAAGCTCTCCTCGCCTTCCAACCAAGTGCTCATGGAAGTTTGCGGCCATCGCCTCAAGGGCGTTCTTCAGTAACCGGCAACCGGTTCGCGCGAAGGGCTTCTTCTCTTTTGGGATGATCGCCAAATCCAGCTCTCTAATCATCTCATCCTCCCGCATTCCATCTCCGCACGAGTGACCTCCCTCCATTCGCAAGATAGTTGGGTGATCTCAAATGTGTATGGTCCGCACACCGACCTCGAGAAGGAGGCTTTCCTCCATGAGCTCTCCACCATCTCCGCCCACTTCGTCGGCCCCTGGCTCCTGTTGGGCGACTTCAACGTCATCTACAAAGCCTCAGACAAGAACAACCTCCACCTAAACCGCCGTCTCATGGCTCGCTTTCGCTCCACTCTTGACAACTGCCAGCTTATCGAACTTAATCTTTCTGGCCGGCGTTACACTTGGAGCAATGAGCAAGCCAGGCCCACGATGGTCAGACTGGACCGGTTCTTCTGCAATGCCTCTTGGGACCTGTTGTTCCCAAACTCCTTGCTACTCCCGCTCTCGTCGTCCTCGTCGGACCATTGTCCGCTCCTCCTCACCGTTGAACAGCACCAAAGACCCCCAAAGCGCTTCCGTTTCGAGACCTTCTGGATCAACATGCCCGGCTTCCAAGAAGTGGTGCAACAAGCCTGGAGTGACCTGTCGGGCCCCACCCACCCACTCCAGCGCCTCAATTCCAAGCTAAAGAAAACCGCCTCTGCCCTTAGTGAGTGGAGCCGCTCGCTGATCGGGGATATCAAGTTCCAACTGACGCTCGCCAAGGAGGTTATTCGCCTGCTGGATGTCGCCATGGAGCTCCGTGACCTATCCTCTCCTGAACTCAACCTTCGGAGGGCTGTCAAAGCGCGTATCCTCGGGCTGGCGGCCATTGAGAAAATCAAGTGGAAGCAGCGCTAGCGGTTAACCTGGCTAAAGCTTGGTGATGCCAACACCAAGTTCTTCCATCTCAGGTGTAATGCTCGGCGTCGGAAGAACTTCATCCACTCGCTTCTGTGTGAGGGTGTCCTACACACAGATCATGTTGGCAAGGCCAATACTCTCTACAATCACTTCCGCTCTACCTTTGGCGAGTCCGTTTCGTCGCAACCCAACACCCCTGCTAGATCCTTTAACTGGGATTTTCTGAACCTACCATCCGTCGATCTTTCCTCCCTGGAGGCGCCCCTTGAGGCGGACAAGCTTCGACAGGTGGTTTTCGTCCTTCCCAGTGACAAAGCTCCTGGTCCCAATGGCATTCCTTGGGCATTCTTCAAATCCTGCTGGGACATCGTTAGCCACGATCTTCTTGTGGCCTTGCATTGCCTGTTCAACCTCGATGCCACTGGCCTGCAGGTTCTCAACTGCTCTCATCTCGTCCTGCTACCAAAAAAAGACGTACCTGTCTCCGCCTCGGATTACAAGCCGATTAGCCTCATTCATAGCCTGGGGAAGCTCTTCACCAAAATTCTGTCTTCCAGACTGGCACCTTTCATGGACGCCCTGATCTCTCCTTGCCAGAGCGCTTTCATTAAGCGAAGGCACATCCAGGACAATTTTCTCTTCGTTCAAGGAAAAGCCAAGGCGCTTCACCGCTCCAACACGCCAGCTCTCCTGTTTAAGCTTGACCTAGAGAAAGCCTTCGACTCGGTCCTCTGGCCCTACTTGCTTGACAATCTTCGAGCCAGAGGCTTTGGCGTACGTTGGCGTGATTGGATTGCAATGTCCCTTGCTTCCACCTCCTCAAGGGTCCTTCTCAATGGTGTCTTAGGTGACCCCATCCAGCACCGTAGAGGGCTCCGCCAGGGGAACTCTCTCTCCCCATTTCTGTTCAACCTCGCCATTGAGCCTATCCATAAACTCCTTGAGCTTGCCGTCCATTCAGGCATCCTCTCTCCCATCCGGGGGATTCAATCCAACCTTCAAACTTCCTTATACGCGGACGACGCTGCCATCTTCATTGCGCCGATCAAGGAAGATATCTCTGCCCTTGCTCGCATCCTCTAGCTCTTTGGTGAGATATCCGGCCTTCGCACCAACCCTTCCAAGAGCCAGGTGGTTCCTATTAGATGCGAAGGTCTTGACCTTGATGACGTTCTCTCCGGTTTGCCCGCGCAGCGAGTTTCCTTCCCTCTGAAATACCTCGGGCTACCCCTCTCCATCAAGAAGCTGCGCCACATCCACTTCCAACCGCTAATTGACAAGATCTCCTGTCTACTCGCGGGTTGGAAGGGCCCCCTCATGTCCAAAGGAGGTCGCCTCGTCCTCCTCAAAGCGGTCCTCTCGGCTCTTCCCACTTACACTCTCTCTGTTATCAAGCTGCCACCCTCTGTGCTCAACCGCATTGATAAGATTCGTCGCGCTTGGCTTTGGAAAGGCACTGCAGAAGCGGCCTCCGGGCACTGCAGGGTCAACTGGGACCTGGTGTGCTCGCCTACAAGTAATGGCGGACTTGGCGTCCTCAACCTCGCCAAGTTTGCCCGTGCCCTGAGAATTCGATGGCTCTGGCTTAGCAAGTATGCACCCTTGCGTCTGTCTTCTCTGCGCCGGGTCATTTCTGACCCTACAGACGTTCAACTCTTCCAAGCCACCACCGTGCTTACGGTTGGCAACGGGCACAACATATCCTTCTGGGAGGACCGGTGGCTGGGAGGTCGTTCGCTTAAAGATACCGCACCAAAGCTCTTCGCCATTTCCATCAGAAAGAACCGCTCGATCGTTGGAGCGCTCCACGATAACCGCTGGATTTCCGACCTTCGCAACCGCTTCGCCCCTTCCTTCGTCCCTGAGCTGGTCCAGGTCTGCCAGCTCCTAGCTCAAGTCACTCTAACCCCAGACGATGATCAGATAACTTGGCGGTTCTCGCGCGATGGTCTTTTCTTAGTCAGGTCCGCTTACCTGCTTTAGTTTGCCGACAGAACCTTTTCGCCTGTCAGTTCCCGCGTTTGGCGTCAGTGGGCGCCCTCCAAATGCAAGTTCTTTGCTTGGTTGCTCTTGCACGGCCGCATCATGACAGCCGATGCCCTGCTCCGTCGTGGCCTTCCCAACAATTACTTCTGCGCCCTTTGTCACCGCCATCTGGAAACACCCCAACATCTGTTCCTCGAATGCGGGTATAGTGCGCAGGTGTGGATGCGTCTCGCTTCTCTGCTCGGCTTCCGCAACCTCGACCCAGCCAGCTGGACTCACCAAAGCTCCATTCGCGACTGGTGGATTCATGATGCGTCGCAACCAGGCTTAGATGTACCCCCGGGACCAACTCCGTCATCCTGGGAACTCTCTGGCATCTCTAGCTGGAGCGTAACAATCGTACTTTCCGCTCTTGCGAGAGGCCCTTATTAGTCTTCTTAGACTTGCTATTGGATGACCTGCGCCTTTGGATGGCTGCAGGGGCCCGTTTTGTAATTGCCTAATGCATTGTAACCGGGTGGATTTTTCCACCCACCAACTTTTTCGCCCTTGATAATTAATAGACGGCAGTTCTCCTGCTTTCTCTCAAAAAAAAAAGAACAGTCAAATAACACAAATAAGTCAGATAAGATAAACTGACGAGAACAGAGCCTTAGTCTGTGTGGTCGAAACAAATATGCAATAGCCGGTGCTCAAGACCGACAAAAGGAAGCTAAAGATGTGCAAGCAGAACATGGAATAGGAGACTGGGAGGGACAAATAGTTATAATCATGAAGAAAAGAAAGCTCATCTAAAATCACACGGAGCACCCTTTTGTCATCACCCCTTTCGTTGATTAACACATGGCAGATAATGTTGTGGACCATGGCGTAATAAGCTGTGTACCTTGCAAATTGGCATCGCAGCAGCTTGAATAATGCGAATGAAAAGCATGCATATTCAGCCTTGGGTTGAGGAGCATGTCGTCGTGTAGCTGCCAAACTTGGTCAAAGGTCACTAAGCCGCTGCTGTTCATGATCCTGGTCGTGCTGCCAGGATCTCGGTTCCAGAGGCAGTAGCGCCAAGCAGGTTCCATTTATCGGTTTTGACCTAAAAATCGGTCCTGGCCAGTTTGCGATTTGCGGCAAATCGCGATAAATCGCTCAAATTTTGGGATTTGAAATTTGAATCACAAAAAGCTTACCGAAACCGCAAAAATCGATCGAAACGTCGGCAAACTGATCCAAAATTGCGGCAAATCGTTGGAGAAACGTGGCAAATCACGGCAAACCGGAAGAAACGGCAAATCGAGCGGTTTTTGCGGCAAATCGAACGGATTTGGCGGAAAACCGCTTGGCCGGTGGGAAAAAATGATAAAAATGTTTTTGGTGCGAAAAATGGTAAAAATTATTTTAAAAAATGAAAATTGTAGGGCATGACTTTTTGTAATTATGTAACATTTAAGCAACATTTGAAATTATTAGAAAAATCGCTTTGAAACTTTGTATGGTGCGAAAAAATGTAAAAATTGAAACTTTGTATGGTGCGGAAAAATCCCTGGCGGCGGCCTGGCCTCGCCTTGCCGAGCTCCGGCTCGATTTGCCGCCGTGTCCTGCGATTTGTCACGAGCTCACGCGAGAGCAAGATCTGAGCAAGCACTCTTGTGGGGAAAGTGGAGTAGTGGTTCACGTGGGACGACCTCTCGTGGGAAAAGACAACGGGCAACGCATAGACCATGCAATAATGATGATTTATGGGACAACAGTCTACAGAGCATGCAATAATGCAGCATTCATCTATATATAAGTCTATGAACAGTATATTTTCCAATTTTTCACAATTTCAATTCAAATTTCCTCGTGATTCCGATGTTGTTTTTGATTTTTCTTTTCACCATTGCCTTTATACAGGCTTATAGAATTTTTGAGAATTTTTTGGGATTTTTTTCAATTTTTAAATTCAAATCAAAATTTTGGGCCGTCCCTTTTTTAATTTGTCATGATTTCAATTCAAATTTGCACACGAATCCGGCTTTGTTTTTTTTTTTTCACCATTGTGTTTATAAATGGATTTACAATTTTTATGAATTTTATCTGATTTTTTTTAATTTTTCAAATTCAAATCACATTTTGAATTTGTCTAACGATTTGTCGTTGCCGAACTGGCTCGAGATGTCGATTTGCCACGGCAAATGGAACCTAGGCCCCAAGGCTGCTTCGAATTTTTTATTTTTTAAATTAGTTTTTATTCAATTTTTTAAAAATATACGTTGGACCGGTAATTTTTCAAAAATAGGCGCCCGTCGCCCGTGGGTCAGGTGATCGCCTACTGCACGGGCAATCAGTGCCTACTCCATTAGCGGCCGTGATGGCTGTGAGCCTGCGCGTGGGGAAGGGCTGCAATCGCCCCAGTCATGGATGATCGGTACAAAGGCTACAGTACAAAGCTAACTGTACATTCAAGTAACAAACTTTGCAATTTTGTTAAAAAATTATGCAACATCAAAACGCAACAAAACTTTAAAAAATAGAACCGTAGGTTCACAAAAAGGGTCCACAAAAGTTTTGTTATTTTTAAAAATTTTAATTTTTTTTAAATTTTGAAATTTAAAAATCGTGAAGACAAAAGTTTCTAAAAAATCATATTTTTTGAAAAATGGAACAATAAGGTCATGAAAAGGGTCACATAAATGACAGTGACCCTTTCCGTGAACTTATTGTTCCATTTTTCAAAAAAATATGATTTTTTAGAAGCTTTTTTCTTCACGATTTTTAAATTTCAAAATTTAAAAAATTTTAAATTTTTTAAAATAACAAAACTTTTTGTGGACCCTTCCTATGCACCTACGGTTCCATTTTTTAAGTTTTGTTGCGTTTCGATGTTGCATAATTTTTTAAAAAATTTACAAAGTTTGTTACTTGAATGTACGGTTAGTGCAACTAGTAGCTTTGTACCGTAGAATTTGTACTGATGGCCCATGACTGGGGCGATTGCAGCCCTTCCCCATGTGCAAGCTCACGGCCATCACGGCGGCTAACGGAGTAGGCACCGATCGCCCGTGCAGTAGGCGATCGCCCAACCCACGGGCGACTATTTTTGAAAAATTATTGGTCCAACGTACATTTTTAAAAAATTGAATAAAAACTAATTTAAAAAAATAAAAAATTTGGCTGCTTCTCCACCTGGCGCATTTAAGCCCACTAGTACCCTGCAAAGAAAGCCCAACTTAGTAGGGAAAGCAGGTGACAGTGAGGATTCCCGGCGACAACCGCAACAAAAGCTTGCTAGCATATTACTATTTACTTATAAGATGAACTTCGCGAGTTTCCCGATGTATCTTAGAAAGTCCTGTTAGCTTTGTTTGAGTTACTTCTAAGTGTTCTGAGACGTGGTTTTGTGATAGAAAAAAATAGATTGTAAAACACAAAGCGTTTGACTTTTCAATTCGGAGATAAATAGATACGATAAGAAGATAAGCTGAAGAGAATAGACCCTAAATTAATTCCTAAAACAGACAATCACAAATTATAAACAGCAACATATTCATACACAGATTAAACATATCTCAAATATGCGCAACAACAAATTGCTAAACTCCGACTTGCTGTAAAACGCTCCGACAAAGGTTGGTGTTGATCAGTTGGGTGGAGTTTGTGGAATAATGCAAAGATAAGAGGCAAATTCAAACTTTCCTTAAAATTATCTCTATTCATATGTATGAGATACGTATATGAAATACTTATGTGGAATTCCTTAGAATTTCATGACCAGTTGTTTGAACACTTTCCAAAAACCTAATCACACCTAACCTTGTATATGTTCAATGGCATGTCAACAAGGGGATGGAGTTGCCTAGAATCTGATGGAGTCGTTGACTTGAGAGATTGTCTCCTCTTATAGACGATTGAGGTCTGTAACTGTATGATGCAAGATTGGAACCAACTCACCCATGATAAGATAAACCCGCACCATGGATACGGTTTCTAAAAGGTGGAGTAAATGTGCATATGCACACCTATAACTTTAGCTAATATCCTTCTCACCCCATCCATTCAACAGGTGGCAAGGACTCCACCTTATAAAGTGGTCTCACTTCACTTCAATTTTTAATTACTCTAAACTTGCCAACTCCACATAGCAAGACTAGCATTTGGGATTTATTAGGAATTTTTCCGCATAAATGGGCCAAGCCCAATAAAATTAAACAAATCTCATGCGTAGCATATCTGAATTACTAACCATTACAAACGTATTCATTGATCACGGTGGATAACAAATTAAAAAGCAGTTCTTGCAAAATGGTGTGTTCTCTACAACTTATTTGCTTAAGCTTATCTGCTTATTTGATCATTCCGGTTTTAAAAATGCAAAAGCTTCGATATTTTGAAACCTTTTTTGTATATCAAAGATGTGTCTCAAAGCTCTAAAAAACAAGTCAAATGAAGCGGATCCAATAACATCAAATTAGATTGGCTCTATAGTAGAGCATGAATGAACCTAGTGAGGTAACACTCAAAACAATATCCAAGGATTCTCAATAGACACCAAGCAACATGTGGGCCCCAAGTTTTCAAGACAATAGTCTACGCTAGCCCAAGATCTATCTTGCTAGCGCGACACGAATTACAAAACGCTAGATCATCTCATACATATCGTCAAAATGACATTACATTAAATAAAGTACATATTGATTCAACTTGAATAGGTCGTCTGGCCAAATAATACAATACCAAAATGTACTCCTATCAGAGACTAGCAAATGCGTAAACATAAATAGAAGTGTCGGGTCTCGAGGCTATGCCCAATCCACTAGGCAAGTGACTGGAGTCATGCCTAACACCCGTCCTGCACGCTAGCCTCCTGAATCTCCTCATCTCTATCGCCGTAGTCCGAATTCTCATCCTCAATGCCTTTACCTAAAAGAGTGAGCGGGTGCGAGAGTGAGCGCGCAATCAGACCGCGATCGCAAGCCAATACCCCACCTAATGCAATATAGTGATAAAGGCTATCTAGTGGAGGCTATGCTATGTTATTTGTAGAAAACCAGAGTTACCATAATTAATAATTAAAATTCTTGTTACATAGCCATTTAAACAAATGAAAGACATATTGTGCTATATATGAAAATTGTTCATAATTCTAGGGTTTCAACATTTGGTGGAGTCATTCCCATCGCTATAGGACATGATCCCCAATTCAGCCTCGGACTCATTCCCATCGCTATGGGACATAATCCTTGCTTTTGTCTAATTCATTCCATCGCTATGGACATGACACCCTTCTATCGACAAGTTGGCGGACTCGTACTCATAGCTATGGTGTACTATCCCCAAAACAACTAGTGAGCTTGTGCCCATAACTATGGTGCACGTCTCCCAAAACATGCAGCAGACTCACCATCTTCGCTAAGAGGTGTGATCCCCTTAAGCTCAACTAAGGACTGGACCCGTAGGTTAACATATCATCAAGTATTTCATTAGAGTGTAATAGACAGACAAAACTTAGCACTTAGACAGAATTGGCACCCGAGTGCATGAGCCTTCACCTAGGCATATCGGGTTACAAAGGATGCTTCGGAATGGGGCACTACAATCACCATAGTTTACATACTTGAGATTCTGCATACTAATTTTAGTTCCACATTGCTTTTGCATAAAGATGTTGCGATGTTGTGGCTAAAATAGATGGAAGCCAGCCATGATACACACCATGGCAATGATGGGACCGAACCATGTGAGGTTCCTGCTCTGTTTACATTGATAGTCAGGATCAGCTATTCATTGTAGCATTGATATATGCCAATGCAATATTGATTGGTCCGTCATACTATACCGTAACTGTTTGATAGCCAAGCTCAACCCATTGAACTCTAGGCTCGGCTTGTATAGGCGCTGGTGTTAGTGATATGCCCTAGAGACGATCATGTAACATGATTGTATCACGTCTATGTTTATGTACTTTTAGATAATATGTTATCAGTTTCATAAATAAACATCGTTCACATTGTTCATCAAGTATGACTTGGTTGTGAGACACATTGTTTATATGATCTTATTCTAAAAGATCTACAGTCTCATATCATTACGTGGAGCAGTAATGATTTGATCAGCACATGTATTGATTAATGGTAATATTTTACATACCATAGATATAGATATATCAAATCAATAATGTGGACACATGTTAGAAAATATGGTGTTGGATAGTCCTACTCCGAGACACTGCTGAGATTATTATCTTACATATGCCATCAGCCTTGTGTTTGACTGGTATCGCGCGGCAAAGGGATCGGTATGTGAGTATAATATGGTTAAGTCGATATGATCATTTTGTGCATTCGAGGGTCAATATGTCTTACTAGGAACTGCTATTGATTTGTGGTTTAGAAAAGGGTTTCCGAGGCCACGACCGCTTGCACATGAACCTAACGGGTCACACATTTAACGGATTGGAACATGTCTAATGGACTGGATCCATTAGTGGGCTTCGCGGATACCGATCCGCGTAGGATTAAAATCCTAAAGGCCCTCTAGCGTAGAAGCCCATTAGTGTGCTCCATATAAGGGAAAGTGGTGGGGGGCGGCACAGGCTATGACTAGGCACCACATTGTATGAGTTTTTATAAAAAAAATAATTAGGGTTACAATGAGGTCAGCGGTATATTAAAATCATAAAGTGACTTTGAGTAGTTTAAGTGTTTGGTTCGGCATTGTGGTTTGTTATATTAAAATCATAAAGTGACTTTGAGAAGTTTAAGTGTTTGGTTTATATTATCAAGTCGTGGCGGAAAAGCCCTAGTTATATACCCTCAAGCTAGCCTAGACTAGCCGTTGGATCGATGACAAGTGTCCCCATCAGCAGGTTCCGCCCGTTCGATGTGCGGACGGGCAGTAACGATGCGATGGCTCAATAGCATTAAATGCAACATTGTGGGAACTGCCTAGCGCGAAGTGACCGTTACAAAGCCTAGATGGTGACATGTATAATCCTCTATAAGTGAAGAAGCCAAGGCATTGCTGTAATCATAAATACCAGAAACCTAGAAGGAAAATGAAGCTTTCCCATGTAACCAAGGTACCATGAAGACTTAGTTGCTTCTTGCCATTTTTGACTAACCTGTTCATCATGTCAAAGGGGATGGGTGTTTGGACTATACGCCCTAGACCATATGAGGGGCTCCTGTTATAGGGGCAGTATACCCACCCCCTATGACTTGATAAATCCAGGTGACGCAAAACGAAGTAAAACGTGAGCTTCGCAGATCCCTTGAAGCTGCCTTGTCAGGGTCAACGAAGCAAAGCGGGACGTCCCAAACCAATCGCCAAGGTGAAGAAGAGTGTGAGCTTTTCTTGACCCCCGTACCTGCCTTGCTGTAATCACCAAAGCAGAGCAAGGTTTCCCAAGACAACCCTTGGGGCAAAGTAGAAAGGAAGCTTCGCGGGACCCTTGCTTACGGGCCTCAGAGGAACCCGACATCCTAGACTTTACTCGGCCTATACTAGTGGAGTCCGACAAAGGAAGTACAAAATTAGCGGCCATGGCAGTCCAAGGGACAAATAGTACAAGTGGGGCCTACGCCCATGTTAGGATAAGCATCATTGGACCCCTCTGCGAGAGTACAAGTCGTAACCGCCAGGGAGTAGGAGTTCCCCTCAACGCCCTCACTTTATTGTGACGCTAGGAAGGCATTCCAATCCGGGAGTCTGAAAGATAGAAGTCTGGATATATTTTCACCCTCACTTTAGCAATTCGGTGGGGAGCTTAGTCATTTAGCCTGAAAGACCAATGTGCCCCTGTTTTTGAAGATCTGTATGTGCATTTTGGTCCTTCCCTTGTAAAATCTTCACTATAAATAGGGAGGCTTGTGTACATAAAAGGGGTTCAAGACTTCTAAGACAAGAAAGCAATATACACTCCCACGGTTCTCGTGTCTCAAAAAGCTAAGTATTCAAATTTCCCCATAAGGTTACTCTTTCTCTCGTACCGCACGTTGCTTCACCAAGCGTGCGGTTCTGAGAAGGGGTGCCCTTGAAATTACCTATTTGGAGCATTCTGTCAACAATAGATGAGATCGGATCCAGCCTCAACCTTTTTGATGTTGTATCAACTCTAGGTCTAGAACTTGGCGAAAAGGAAAAATTCAATCCATGACCAAAATTTGTGGGGAACTTGTATAGGATGGACCTAGGTGGGTTCCCACGTTTTGTGATGCCAAACCACATGGGGAAATCAACCAAATCAAGTAGTTCAAGAATCACAAAAAAATCACTATATAAGAGGTGCAAGAACAAGTTGGAGCGTAAACAAAAAAAATCACACTATACGATGAAGCAAGCTTGGTGATTAAGGAGGAATGATTACAACGAAATGATTGGGGAGGATTGAAACAAACCCGTCTCCAACCGCACCTTGAGTTCTTGTGATTTGGTTAAGCCTATCTCTTTACCAAGCCTTCTCCAAAAGCCTAAAGAAACTCTACCCACCATGATACCTATTTATACTAAGGGGCCAATAAGCCACCTTTAGTGGGTTTCCTCTCATTTACACATGGGCTCACCCAAAACCATTGACATTGGGTTTTCCCTCTCACACTACACACTTTTCAAAGCGATGCTTGACCGATGACTCGATAATCTGTTTTGATCCATCTTATTCTCTAAGATGATTCTGACCTAAACCAATTTCCCTTTCGTCATAGTCTTCTCCAAAATCGTCACCCTCGGCTTTCTTGCCCGCCAAGCCCACCACATGTCCGACTCCTCTTGGACCGCTTCTGCTTTCGCACCCAAAGCCATCACCATCCATGAACTTTGTCATCCACGTTCCTAGATCAATTCTGATCGACTCGCACGGCTCCTGAACCCTTGGACCATGGATCTCTCATCCATGTCCTTGATCCATTTCGGTCACATATGCACCAATAGTCAAGCAAACGATTCCTGAAAACAAATATATTGCAACTTGATCAAATATTAGTCGATAAGCACCTACACCATCTTAAGACACCAGGAGATCAACGTCAAGTGCATTGCAAATCAAAGCAACCACAAATTCCATCTCAAATGACCTTATTCAATCAAATGCTAACAAGAATAGACATAAATTAATTTTGATAAACTCATCCATTGCTCAAATGAAAAAATTATCCAAATAAAAGACACGCGTATCGAAATTCTCTTCAAAAGCTATGTAGACCAAAAATTCATCGTAGCAACGGAAGACTAGGAAAAACTCAAAATACAGTATGCTTTCTCATTGGCTACTGTTTTGATGATCCAGTTCGGTGGACCATTTTTGGCGGATGGTCCGGTATAAACGGACGTACGGTCTGGTTTATACTGCAATTTTTCTGGTTTTCCTAGGATGGTACAGTATCAATAGTCCGATACGTTGAACCGCTGTGATGGACTGTCCAGTTTAAACATGCCTATTTCAAATTCACAATTGACTCAAAATATCAACTCAAATCACCTTATCATGTTGACAATTACTCATCACATAGTCTCTCAGTGTGGTTCATTCGCACCTAACCAGGTTCGATCCTTATGATTGACGTGATGTGTTGCATATTTAAGATGTATGTCTCACCACGTAGAGACTTAAACTTTTTTCCATTTCTGACAAAAATTAAAAAAATATCGTAAAGCTGTAAGCTTGTGTTTCACAATCGATTTGGATCTGCCTCTAACTTTTGTTTTTGTGCTGATGCTGCACGCATGCCAATCTGCAGTAGCAAACAAGCTTAACCAAACCCCATGTAGCCCAGCGCATTTAAGGCCATTACATACATACTGAAAAACGATCGACAAGGTGATTAAGCGATTTGGGGGAATGACGCACCCAATCTAGGTGCCAGCCCTCTATATTTATATGAGCCGGATGACAAACAAAGTCTTCAAGAACAGTAATTACAATGACCGGGCTATTTACATGGGCATAGTTACAACTGAATGCTGCACATAGCTGAATTACTGGGAGATAGCTATCTTTTAATACACCCCCTCAACCAACTAGATTGAGATTGCGGCTGATAGCTTAGAGTTGTCGGACTGGCAGTGGCTTTGTAAACACATCTGCTACTTGATCTTTGGATGAAATGAATCAGATCTGTAGCATCTTCAGAGCCACTTGTTCTCTAACAAAGTGGAAATCAACCTTGATATGCTTTGTGCGTGCATGGAATACCGGGTTGGCTGAGAGATAAGTTGCCCCTAGGTTGTCATACCACAAACAGGGTGGTCTGGACTGAAAAACCTTGAGCTCTTTTAGTAGGGACTGAACCCAAATGATCTCGGCAGTGGCATTAGCTAGCGCTTTATATCCTGATTCCGTACTTGATCTTGATATAGTGTCTTGCTTTCGTGCACTCGTGGAGATCAAGTTTGAACCGAGGTATACAACGAAGCCTCCAGTGGATCGACGATCATCTGAACACCTGGCCCAGTCAGCGTCAGAGAACGCACTGATGGTCAAAGATAATGACTTGTGTATCTGTAGACCGACAGTGCGAGAATGTTTCAAAAACCCCTCTTCATTGCCTTCCAATGCTGAGCTGTTGGATTACTTAGAAATTGACAAACTTTGTTTACTGAGAATGCTATATCTGGACGAGTTAACGTTAGGTACTGCAAGGCACCTACTATACTCTGATATTGTGTAGCTTGTTGACCTGATAGTGGCATGCCTTCAACCTTGGACAGTCTATCAGTAACTGACATAGGTGTATCTATTGGCTTGCAGTCCTTCATTTTTGCTCGGTCGAGAATATCAGCAATGTACTTCTTTTGTGACAAAACCAGTCCATCCGCAACCCGTTTCACTTTTACTCCCAGAAAATAGTGCAGCTGGCCCAGGTCTTTGATGGCAAATGCTCTCTGTAGCTGACCAATGACCCATTCAGTGACAGATTTGGAGAGCTAGTTAGGATGATATCATCCACATATACCAATATATATGCTTTTTCACCACTGCAAGAGTACACAAACAAAGAAGCATCTGCTCTAGACGGTACAAAGCCCATTTCCTGAAGTTTAGAGCTAAGACGAGCAAACCATGCCCGGGAGGCTTGTTTTAACCCATAGAGTGACCTCTTCAGTTTGCATAAGTGATTGGGATACTCTGAGCTGATGTAACCAGGAGGCTGTCTCATGAACACCTCCTCCTTGAGAACTCCATGCAGGAAGGCGTTGCTTACATCGAGTTGGCATGCATCCCATCCCCAGGTTACTGCTAAAGACAAGACAACCCGAATGGTAGCTGGCTTCACCACAGGACTAAAAGTGCCCCCATAGTTGATTCCTTGGCGTTGCTTGAAGCCCTTTGCAACTAGGCATGCCTTGTATCTCTCAACTGATCCGTCAGTTTTTCGTTTGACCTTGAAGATCCATTTGCAATCTATTACGTTCTGATGTCCTTTAGCTAGAACTAGTTGTCAAGTATCATTGTGAACTAGAGCTTGATATTCTTCCTTCATAGCTTGCCTCCACTCAGCATATTTTAGAGCTTCATGATGAGACTCCGGTTTAGGCCCGGTTCTTTTGAACTTATCTAATCTGACTTATCTGTCTTATCTCCAACTTTGAGAATTTTTCGAGGTGGCCTCGAGAGTCGGATGGCCATGAAATTTAGGATTTAGGAAGCTTTTAGACTCGCCTACGAGATAAAAATAAAACGGATTCAAAAAGTAATAAAAAAAGTCAGATGAGTCAATATTAGTCAGATAAGTCATGGAAATTTTGTAACTTATCTGACTAATATTGACTCATCTGACTTTTTTATTACTTTTTGAATCCGTTTTATTTTTTATCTCGTAGGCGAGTCTAAAAGCTCCTTAAATCCTAAATTTCATGGCCATCCGACTCTCGAGGCCACCTCGAAAAATTCTCGAAGTTAGAGATAAGACAGATAAGTCAGAACTCATAAGCACAAAAGAACACCCCTGATGTCACCACGATTCTGGAGCTCGTGTAAGTTACGGTTCCATCTGTACGCTACTTGGGCACTCGAGTATTGTCCTGATGTCGAGTTATCATTGGATGTGTTCTGTGCTCTGGCTGCGTCTGCTCCTACTGTTCGAACACATGCTTTGCACAGATTGACTTTGTTCATCATCACCATCACTGTCCTGCATACTGGCAACCTCGGGAGACATATTAGTAGATAAGTACGGCGTGGAAGCACGGCTAGGAGGTACATTCTCACAACAGATATTCAGGGGATGTTCTTTTGAGCCTATGAGCTCTGACTTATCTGTTTTATCTTCAACTTCGAGAATTTTTCGAGATGGCCTCGAGAGTCGGATGGCCTTCAAATTTAGGATTTATAGTGCTTTTAGACTTGCCTACAAGATAAAAATAAAACGGATTTAAAAAGTAATAAAAAAATCAGATGAGTCAATATTAGTCAGATAAGTCACAAAATTTTCGTGACTTATCTGATTAATATTGTAATTTCGTGACTTATCTGACTAATATTGACTCATCTGAATTTTTTATTATTTTTTGAATCCGTTTTATTTTTACCTCGTAGGCGAGTCTAAAAGCTCCCTAAATCCTAAATTTTAAGGCCATCCGACTCTCGAGGCCACCTCAGAAAATTCTCGAAGTTGGAGATAAGACAGATAAGTCAGATTAGATAAACCCAAAAGAACAGATATTCAAATCACCCCCTACATCTAGGCACTGGGAAGAATGAGAGGTGGTAGGATGGAACAAAGGAACAACAGTGCTAGAAGGTGAACGTGTAGACGAAGGCTGTGATGATTGCCCCGCAAATGGAAACACATACTCATCGAATACCACGTCACGAGAGATATAAACCATGTCGGAGGAGGTGTCTAGGCACTTGTAACCCTTATGAATGGGGCTGTACCCAAGTAACACACATCATTTTGAACGAAATTCAAGTTTATGCTTGTTGAAGGGTCGAAGATTTGGCCAACAAACACAGCCAAAAACTTTGAGAAACTTGTAATCTGTGGTACGGTTTAGAAGTTTGAACAGTAGGGTGTGAAAATCGATAACTTTGCTAGGTGTATGATTAATAAGATAGCAAGCTGTGATGAAGGGTTCATCCCAAAATTTAAGTGGTATAGATGCATGAGCAAGTATGGATAGACTGACTTCAACAATGTGACGGTGTTTGCGCTCAGCAGAACCATTCTGTTGATGAGCATAAGGGCAGGAAACATGATGAGTGACACCAGTGGCAGTGAAGAACTTATGGAGTTTGTGATATTCACCACCCCAGTCTGTTTGCATAGTGATGATTTTTCTGTTGAGGAGGCATTCAACATGAGACTGGAATTGGAGAAATACTTGAAAAACATTAGATTTATTCTTTAACATGTATATCCATGTGAATTTGTTAAAATCATCAACGAAACTCACATAATACTGAAAACCTCCTACAGACATAGAAGCTTTACCCCATACATCGGAATGAATTATTTCTAAGGGAGCTGAGGCAACATTATTCGAAAGAGCATAAGGCAACTGATGACTTTTGCTTGGAATGAATTATTTCTAAGGGAGCTAAGGCAACATTATTCGAAAGAGCATAAGGCAACTGATGACTTTTGCCTTGTTGACACGAGTCACAAACTGAAGTTTTATTTGGGGTGCTAGAGCTAGACAAACTGTTTTGCTGAAGGACACGTTGGACAATTGGAGTGGCAGGATGCCCTAAGCGACAATACCAAAGATCTGATGGTGCAAGAGAGCAGAAGTGTAGCACTCGGGTTGAAGAAGACGCTGTGGCACCGGATAAAGACCTCCTTCACACCCCCTTGAAGAAGCACCATCTTCGTTGTGCGATCCTTAACGAAGAAACACGTGGGATGAAATTCAAAAAAGACATCATTATCTTTAGTGAATTTATGAACAGACAGTAAGTGTTTAGCTGCTAGAGGGACATGAAGAATATTTTTGAGATCTAGTGCTCGGTGTGGGGTGTGAATAACTGAATTACCTACATGAGAAATGTCCATACCTGCACCATTTGCAACCTGCACTTGATCTTTTCCTATATATTTCTCCTTCATGGTTAGGTGGTCCAGATCATTGGTGATGTGATCTGTAGCACCTGTGTCGGTATACCAGTTGGAATCAATGGAATAAGACTACGTCGCTGCTGCTGCAATGTGATTATCTTCTGGAGCTTGATATGAGTGATTGAATCTGCAGCTTCGTTGGCTATGGCACGAATGGAGAAGCCCGCAAAAACCTTGGGTTGGTGCGGAACCCCCCTGCACCAGCTTGGACCATGCCCTCTTCTGGGCAGCCACCTCAGTCACGGTTGGGAATGGCGCAACGGCCAATTTCTGGCATGATCGCTGGCTCCAGGGCGAAGCTCCAAGGGAGATTGCCCCTAGGTTGTTTGATATCGCCTCGAGGAAGCGGCTCACCGTCTGCGAGGCGCTCCACAAAGGCAATTGGATAAGATATGTTCGACGCCTGCAGGGTCTACATCTGCTGCAACAATTCATTCACCTCTGGCTCAAGATTCGGCAGATTGTCCTAACCCCACACACCGAAGATGCCATCACCTGGACGCTCACCCCCTCGGGTGACTACACCTCCCGCTCGCCCTACAACACGCAGTTCCTTGGTAGCTCCCAGCCGTTCCACGCAAACCTGATTTGGAAGGCAAATGCAGAGAACAAGTGTAGGTTTTTTGCGTGGACCTTAGGACACAACCGGCTTAACACTGCGAACAACCTTGCAAGGAAGGGCTGGCCACACCTACCTTCATGTATCCTCTGTAGCCAGGCGCCGGAGACAGCTCAACATCTTTTTTCAGATTGCTCCTTCTCCTCACATGTCTGGAGTCAAATTGCGGCCAAACCTTCTACCGTCCTCTCGACCCCCCCGGCAGGCCTCCCTTTCTTTGAATGGTGGGGATAGGCGGCCAAGCAAGTGCCCAAGAACCATCGTCGTCATCTGAACGGGCTGATCATCTATACAGGCTGGAACATCTGGAAGGAGCAAAACGCACGTATTTTTAGGCAGGCTTTCTCTACTTCGCTACAAGTGGCCAATTGGGTCGAGGAGGATACTTCTCTTTGGGTGGGCACTACTGCAGAACGGAACATCACAAACGGTTCGTAAGGGCCTGTACAAGCGATTTTTGAACCGCTTGTACGAAACCGCGTGTGATACCTGGCTGATATCACACGCGGTTCTCTCAACCGCTTATGATAGTGTGTAAAAAAGGGTAAAATATATTTGGGAGAAGTGGGATTTGAACCCAGTACCTCATGCCTCCTCGTGACCCACACCTCACCTAGCTAGCCAACTCACCCACGCGTGCTCTTTGATAGAGTAGGACAAAATTTCTTTTTAGCCTTTCGAAAACTAGGCCTTTACAAGTGGTTCGTGTTCAACCGCTTAGAAGCCACATTTTCTACTAAGCGGTTCGTGTCCCCAACCGCTTGTAGAAGTCTATAAGCGGTTGGGGACACGAACCGCTTGTAGAAATGGGTTTTCCAAGCGGTTCGGGACACGAACCGTCTGTAGAAGCCCTCTTCTGGCCCGTTGGTTTCAAACCGTTTGCATTTCTCAAACTACAAGCGGGCCGAAGTCAACCGCTTGTGATAGGCCGTTTGTGAAACTCTTATCTGTAGTAGTGGGGCGCTCACTGTGACGTGCCAACCCCTGTGTAGCGGCTATAGCTTTCCTCCCCCCGCCCCCCTCTTCCTTTCCTTGTCTTGCTTGTGTTTCCTTGAACTCTCTCCTCTTTAATGAAATGGTAGAACTCCTACCTTTTGCTCAAAAAAAAAATCTGTTGCAGCAATATATTGCCACATGCCTAATCTTCGCACAAATCTGACATGTAGGACGAGAGCCCTCACGACCTTGATTGTTGGAGTTCTGCCCTGCCTGACCACGACCTCGACCACTAGAGTTGTATTGTCCTCCTAGGCCGCGACCACCAAGACCTCCATTTGAACGACCACCACGATGGACCTCGTGTTGCTGAGTTAACTAATGGGTGCATGTGCATAACCGCGTTGTTGTGATCATGCCTCAGTTCATAACTCATGAGATGAGCATACAACTCATTGAGGGAAGGTGGATCTGATCTGGTGGTGAGTAAGATCACCAACGGATCATAATCGGTGTCCAGTCCAATGAAGAGATATGTAGCAATTTCATCATCATTCAAGGGCTGGCCAAGAGTAGCAAGAGTGTCGGTCATGTTCTTCACCTTATTGAAGTATATATTCAGCAGCAGATAGATCTTTCTTCTAGAGAGTTGCAAGTTGTCTTTGGATTTGTATAATCCTAGCGCGAGATCCTCCAAATGAGAACATATGGCCAGGGCCTCCTATGCCTCTTGTGTCGTGGACATCAACATGACTTGCGCCATAACATCTAGCGACAGGCCTGCTGGGACATCATTGCAGCTGATCTCTTCCAAGCTCTACAAAGCCTCTTCAACCTTAACGGTCCGAGCCTCGAGGCCCTGAACTGTGCCCACATTGTTCTGCTCTCTAAAAAAGAGAATCCCTCCTCCGCCTCCGACTTCTGCCCCATCAGTCTCATTCACAGTCTGGGCAAACTCTTCACCAAAATCCTCTCCTCCCGCCTTGCCCCTTTCATGGATGAGCTAATCTCGCCAAGCCAGAGTGCATTCATCAAGGGTAGGCACATCCAGGATAATTTTCTCTTTGTCCAAGGCAGAGCCAAGGCCCTTCACAAATCCCGCACCCCGTCCCTCTTGCTCAAGCTCGATCTTGAGAAGGCCTTCGACTCTGTCTCCTGGACCTACCTCCTAGACAATCTTCGCGCCCGGGGGTTTGGCACTCGTTGGCGTGACTGGATCGCCCTATCCCTTGCCTCTTCCACCTTAAAGGTCATCCTTAATGGTCACCTCGGCAACACCGTTCACCACCACAAAGGTCTTCGCCAGGGAGATTCCCTTTCGCCCTTCCTCTTCAATCTCGCCATCGAGCCTCTCCTTGCTCTTCTTCAGCGAGAGCAAGAAGCTGGAGTGCTTTCCCCCGTTCGTGGCGTCCCAGCTATCCACCGCGCCTCCCTCTTTGCGGACGACGCAGCCATCTTCTTCAATCCTACCAAGAGTGACATCTCCGCCCTGGCTATCTTGCTTCATGAATTCGGCGAAATTACGGGTCTCCGAGCTAACCTTTCGAAGAGCCAGGTTGTTCCCATCCGTTGCGAACACCTCGACCTCGCTGACATTCTTCGAGATTTCCCTGCCAGCTTAGCTTCCTTCCCTCTTAAATACCTCGGACTCCCGCTCTCTATCAAAAGACTTCGCCACGTTCATTTCCAACCCCTCATTGACAAAATCTCAAATCGCCTAGCCGGTTGGCGGGGCCCTCTCATGTCGAAGGGAGGTAGACTCACCCTACTCAGATCAGTTCTTTCGGCCATGCCAACCTACCTTCTCTCCGTCATCCAACCCCCCCAACTCCGTCCTTCAATGGATTGACAAGATCAGGAGGGCTTGGCTCTGGAAAGGCTCTGCTTCTGTCTCCGGGGGCCATTGTCGTATCCCCTGGGACACCGTCTGCTCACCGATTTCGCTGGGCGGCCTGGGCGTCTTAGACCTGACGCGCTTTGCGCGCGCACTTCGCCTTCGCTGGCTTTGGCTTAACAAATCCCTCCCTCCGAAGGTCTGGGGTGACACGCTGGGTAGCCAACCTGGCCCCGACACGGCGCTCTTTCAGGTCGGCTCTCGTCTGACCCTTGGCAACGGGGCGCGGCTCTCGTTCTGGGATGACCACTGGCTGTTTGGCGCAGCCCCTAAACTACTAGCTCCCTTGTTGTTCAAGGCCTCCTCGGGTAAGAACAGATCGGTTTCGAAAGCCCTGGCGAACAACACTTAGATCTCTGACCTCAGGCGGAAATTTACCCCACAATTGACTCCCCAATTCGTGGCGCTTCTCCGCCAAATCCTTTCTACCGCTTTAGTGGAAGGAACCAATGACCAGATCACCTGGAGATTCTCTTGTGATGGTTCCTTCTCGGTCAAATCCGCCTACAACCTTCAGTTCCTTGGCCGTAGCTGCCCTCTCGTGGCCAAACAAGTCTGGAAGCACTGGGCCCCCTGAAGTGCAAGTTCTTCCTTTGGCTCCTGCTCCACAAACGCGTTTTGACGGCGGATGCCCTCCTAAGAAGACACCTGCCCAACGACTATTTCTGCCCCCTCTGCCGCCGTAACCTAGAGACCCCCGAACACCTATTCTTAAACTGTGACTTCAGCTCATTCGTCTGGACAAGAGTGGCTGCCTCCACTGGCACGCCCACCCTCGACCCGTCCTCCTGGCTTCGCCGCTCCTGCCTCTCCGGCTGGTGGTCCGAGGACATCTTACAGACCAACCCCTCCCGCGGCGCCCTGTCAGTTGTCTCGGCGACTATCTGGCATCTTTGGATTGAGCGTAACAACCGCGTCTTCCGGGCAACCGAGCTCGCGCATCCCGCTTTCGTTTCTTCTCTTTTAGATGCCCTACGGCTCTGGGCGGCCGCAGGGGCCAGCTTTATAATTACCTAACGTCTAGGCCCCCCCCAGGGGAGGGGGGAGGGGGGTGGGCGGTTGCTTCTTCCCCATCTTGTAAATCACTGTTTTTCCTATTTTTAATCAATGGTTGGCAGTTCTTCTGCCCCTCAAAAAAAAAATCTAGCTACAGTGAAGACAGGATGACACTCAGCACAGTCTGATCCTTTTGCAGCCACTGGATGTAGTCAGGGTTCGGAACAGGGGTTTCCCTTTGACCCGAAGCCTGATTGATCGTCTTGGCTGGTGTAGGTATCGATCCATCTACGTATCCCAACAGCTGCTGGCTGCGTAGATACGGGAGAAGCTGGGCTTTCCAGAGGAGATAATTCTCCTGGCTCAGTTTCACATTGATCCGAAGACCAGGTGACGGAGTTGTAACTCCTCCGGTGATGGCGGCGGCGGTCACCTGACAGATTGTGCCAGAGCCGACAGAGGTGTCGCTGCCTACCATATCGAACCAAGCTCTGATACCATGAAAAACGACATGGTGGTTAAGCGATTTGGGAGAATGGCGCACCCATTCTAGGTGCCAGCCCTCTGTATTTATATGAGCCGGATGACAAACAGTGCCGGCAACAGAATTACAACAGACCAGGCTATTTACATGGGCATAGTTACAACTGAATGCTGCACACAGCTGAATTACAGGGAGATAGCTATCTTCTAATACATACAATCTTCCATGCATAGCCAGCACAGCTTAGCAAGGGAAACAGGTGAGGTGAGGATTTGCGACGACAACAACAAAAGTTCACCTAGAAGCTGATCTCTGAATTACCAACAATTAGTACAAGCAAATGCATTGACCTCGGCAGAGAACAAATTAATTACATATCAGTTGTTGAAAAGGACTTCAAACTAGACTTGGAGTACCCGATCAACCTGGTCAGGTAACTCTCACAACAACATCAATGGCTTCGCAACACACAACCAAAAAAAAAAAGGATATATAATGAGAAATTAAAATGGCCGGTTCTCCAATGGATATATAAAACTAAGAAGCTCACACATGCTCACGTACACCAGTATCACGAATCCAAAACAATTATAGAAACAGCATCTGGAGCACTGTCCGTGGCGGCAGCGGTGTCGTCGGAATGGGGCCTAGCGACAATCCCGACATGGGTGAGCAACGCCCAGAGGAGTGTAATCAGCTCGCCGCCCCGGGCGATGGCCTCCGCGTGCCCGTCCAGGTTGTCCGACGGAGCCATGTAGAGCAACATGTCCGACCAAAAGCCGGCGAGAAGCCTCCACGTCGTCCCCTCGTCCACCATCTCCTCCACCAGCAGCTTTCCAAGCCTTGCGCCATTGCTGAGCACCTTTTTCTCGGATTCTTCTCCCAGCTCATCCTTGGATTTTTCTCCCAGCAGGTCGACCAGCTGCTGATACCTCTCTTCGGGTGTCGACACTGCGACAGCGCCAGCGAGGACGCGCTTGGCGTTCTTCTTGACGGCCCTGTACAAGCTTGTGCTACATTCGTCATCGCCGGGAAGTAGCTCAGGAGTGTACGCCACCAGGTAGGCGCAATAGCGCGACAGTTTAGTGGCAGCAACCTTGTGGTCAGAAGCAGAGTTTGGGTGCCTCACCTCAAATATGCTCGTGGCGATGTGCCACACAAGTAAAGTATATGTCGTGCCTTTGCCACTGCACTCAAGGAGGATGCTGCCGCCGGTCTGCACTACCGGGAGCGAAGGTGCAATGCCGTCTCTTAGTTGTTCCATGCTTCTTCTTAATGCGTCCATGACAGCGGCCTTCACTTCTCCTGGCACCTCGACATTCTCCTTTTCTTCAGGTAATCTAGGAAAGAGACATCTGAGAAGAGTCATGGGAGTCTTTCTTGGATGGAGCGCCAGGATTGAGCACTGGTTCATCTCGTCTGCCCAGTGCCTGTACAGATAATTGCATCTGCGCAACACAAACCCAACCCACTTTTGCACCGTAAGAGATTTCTGCCGAGAAGCATGGTTTACGAGATGTCTGATGATGGCTACTTTGGTCCAGTTAGAGCAGATATAAGAAGCAATATCTTTCACCTCAGAAAGAATAACTAGTGCAAGAAGTAAAAATACCGGCACTAGATCAAACACCAGATTCCCATACCCCTGAAATTTGGAATAACGCCTGCATTGGACTTCACATGGTATCTGCCAGACTTCCTTACGGTTAATCATCAAGGCCTGTAAGGTTGCAACAAGTAAGCAATAACCAATGCTCAAGACTGACATAACCAGGCCAAAGATGTACAGCCAGCTCTCGGTATAGGAGATTGGGTGGGATGAATAATAATAATCATGAAGAAAACAAAGCTCTTCTATGATCACCCGGAACACCCTTTCTTCCTTGTTTTGAGGAGTATCATTGTTTTGAGTATCTTGAGATGGACCATCACCCCTATTATTGAGCAACACACTATTCCAGATAAAATTGTGGAGCTTGGCACGGCTGGCCTTAGAAACCGTGTACCTTGCGAATCGGCACCGCAGCAGCTTGAACAATGCGAATGACAGACATACATCTTTGAGTTGTTGTGAAACGTTATCCAGCTTCCAGACCTTATCAAGGGTCACCAAGCCACTGCTGTTCATGTCCATCCTGTAGCCATGAGGCTGCTTCTCAACATGCACAGTGTCCTCACCCGTGACAATGAGCGGAGGAGGTATGTGCTCACCTCCATCTGCTTGCTCGCCACGCTGGCATCTTCCGCCCTCCTCATGTAGCTGCTCCATATACGCAACAATAAGACGAGGATTACGCCCAAGCGCAAATGATCGCTTGGCCATGTAATATGCATAATACATGAGTACCATCTTGGCAAAGATAAGATCAAACAGTAGAACAACGAGCAATCCTCGTAGAGAGAGCACATTTTTCACGAACTCTGGGAAGTAATATCCCCGCGTATAGCCAGCTCGCCCCCCCGTGTAGATCGCAAGGTAGCCAGTCCAGAATGCATAGACCAGCAATAACACCGGGGGCTCCTCGCCTCGTCCGGCTTCTCTAGCATCGGCGGCGACGACGGCGGTCGTGTTGATACCGACGACCTGGACAAGGCCGGTCCACACCAAGACGAGGAAGATGTGATCGCGTGGGCTGCAGCTCCCTGTCAGGATCTCCCCTTCGAATGGAAGGCTGATGATGTACTCGTTGGAGACGGAGGAGACGACGTAGGAGATGATGGGCAGGAACAGAATGGTGGCGCCCCTGAAGAGGTAGCGAGCCAGAGGGTGGTGGCGGTAGCGGCGGCGGTAGGCGCCTATTCCGACGAGGACTCCCACCAAGAAGGCGTTCGTCAGGACGAGCGCATTGACTCGAAAAATCTGGCTGCCCATGGCTTCAGAGAAGGCCGCCAGTGCACCTCGCGGGCAGCTCCCTTCCAAGGGCTGCTTGTCAACTTTTAGCGTTAGTTCATGTAGCTGGAATTAAGAAATTTATACATGCACAAGAAAGAATTCTAGCTAGCTATATCTAAGGCGCCACATTTGAGCCTAGTCATTGCACAATTACCAGCAAATAGTACATTTCATCCCATAACCGAAGCATTGCTTCTTAGTACTTGTACCGAAAGAATATCTATGCATCTACGGATCAAGAAATTACCTGGAGGATGGCCATGGTCACCGGCCACTGGCCACCGCGATGTATGCTTCGTTTCCTAGCCTTTGAGAATGTTTAATGGTGTGTACTTTGCCCTGCGTGCGTGCAGATAAGGCAAGGTAGGAGTACTTATTTAGCACATTGCAGTGACCCCACACTTGCAAGTCTTATTATCATGGAAGAGATACGTACCTCCCTCTCTCTCTGTCAGAAGGTTAGGAAAAAGCCCCAGCTGATGGCTCCATCCGTACGCAAAGGAAACATCAACATTTTTGCCAGGAGAAGCTTCTTCTTTATTTTTGTGCCGACATCTTTGCCCCAAGTGTGTTCCCATGCCATTTCAATGCACGCATGCTTTAGAGCATCCGTAGCAGAAACCCTATATGGGTATAGAAATAGAGTTTTTGAGATAGAGTTTTTGGTGGGGAGAATGAATCTTTTAGGGTGCAGTGTAAAGTATGAAGGAATTTTAGAGTAATGGAAAGAGAAAATAGAGTAGAAGAGAGAGAAAATAGAGATAGAGTTTCTCGTGTGGATGCTCTTATACCTTTGATAGTCTATAGGATAGGGTTATTACTAGAGGTGTGGACGTGGCATTTGTCAACTCTCAGCATGAGAACAGGTGTAACTGGGCACCACATTCCATGAGTTTTTTTTAAAAAAAATTAGGGTTGCAATGTGATCAGCGCTATGTACTAGCTAGTACTTGGTTACATGATTCGACAAGGACTTATAGCAGTTGGTACCCTTCCACACCCATGCATGCATCTCAGTGCACGTACGGTGGAAGAATGATGGCCAAAGCAGTACGTTGGCGCGCACACGGCTGCCATCCTTGCCTTGTGCCTGGCCGATTGTCCCAATATTAATTGATTCTCGGCACGTGTCCTCGGTTCATCGGTTATCTAAACTATGAACCGAAGAACAAATAGATCCGAAAGGAAAAACGAACCAAAAACAAGGGAAAAAAACAGTTAATTAGATTCGGTGTTTGGAGCAGTTCCCTTCCATGGGCTGGTTATCAGCACGGTAAATTATGCACAAAGAAAGAAGAGAAGGAGTACGAATCGAGCACCCGATCCTATGCAAAAAAAAAAGTTGGATGCTTTACTTGCAACACGAGCAGTGAACTGTTGTGAACGAAACTAGGTACGCTGAAATATTTTGCGTCGACTTGTGAAACATATGTTTCAGCACTTATTTATAAATCCAAACAAGCGATGTTTAATGCGAGAACGGACGATGTTTCATAGGAGCAAATACAATGTTTCACGAGAGCAAAGAAAATGTTTAAGCAATTTCACAAAGCAAATAAAAATGTTTCACATCTTTTTTTCGAGTGTTTCATAAAGGCAATCATAATGTTTTACATGTCAAACAAAAATGTTTCATAATACCAAACAAAATGTTTTAAAGCAACAATCAAGATGTTTCAATCCATACGAGCGAATGTTTCATAAGAGTTAACAAAAATGTTTCATGTGTGTTTTACTAGTGTTTCACATGAGCAAAAACAATGTTTTAGGAGAGCAAACAAATGTTTCACATTTTTTTTAGTGTGTTTCACCAGAACAAACGCAATGTTTCATCGGAACAAGCTACATTCCTCTGTATCTTCCCCCATCAAACTCTTTCCAATGGAGTGCACGGCCACCGCCATGCCGTCGCTGCCCCCATCAGCTTACCATTGCTACCCAACGAGCTCTACTCACCATCGTCACATGTGGCCACCCGGCCCGCTCTTCTCATCAAACTCATCGTCGTCGAGGCTGAGCCCATCAGCCATCCCCGAGCCACTGTACAGACACAGAGACGAGGGGAGCACACACACAAACACATAGACACAGAGTCGAGGGCTGCCCTCCTCTTTTTTCCTCCATGGATGCATGTACAGCACGTGTGTGTGTCCGGGGGAAAGAGAGAGCGAGAGTGAGATGGGTGGAGGATGAGCATTATTGTGGAGGAGATAAGATGGGGAATTGTGGATCAAAGGGTGGACTCAGGGCGTCCGATGGAGTGATGCCCATCGGATGCCCGATGCTAAGTATTCTCGAAGAAAGAATGGTAGCTCTGGCCATATTCTTATCCATTCATTCTCGAGCCAATCTCCCTATACTCTCTCTCCAGTCCACCACTCATTCCCCTCTTTCTCGACCTCCTGCTGCTGCTGCCCTCCTCCTTCCTCCTTGTGATGCTCCTCTCCTCGACGCTCCCTTGTCCTCTTTCCCATCCCCCTTCTCTACCCTCTCCCGAGCGACAAACCATGAACGTTGGTGGCAGCCAACTCTTTCCCTAAATTCAAACATTATATCTTAAATTCTGAATTCAACTTTTTAACTTTTCAAAAGGTGAATTTAATTTCCAAATTTGAATTCAAATTCAAATTATAAACTTCAATTCATTTTATAAATTCAAATTCTCAATTCTCAATTCTCTTCATAATTCAAAATTTTTCTAAAATTCTAAATTCTTCTTTGGGCTTAGCCCAGGCCTAACCAGGCGTACAACCAGCTCGGCCCAGGCCAAGTCTCTATCTCTCCCTCCATCACTCTGTGCGCGCCCTCTGGACACGCCGTGCGCCTCGTCCATGCAGGTCTGCCCTACCACGCCAGCCGTTACTCCCTAGTGCCTCGTGCGCCGCTGCCACCACTGCCATGCCACACCTCCCCTGCTCGTGCCAGAGCACTGCCGCGCTGTGCCTCGCGCCCCACACCTCCTCTACTACAACTACTGCTCCCCGCCACTCCCGGCATCATGGCCACACCGCTCCAACACCGCGCCATCTCACCGTCATGAGCCCTTCGCCACGGGACACCTCCCTCTCGCCCCGCCGACCCTGTCCTTACCTATTTAACCCTGACTTGGCCCTGAATTACTCTCCATCCGCCATTGCTGCCGCCGAGCTCGAATTCACCCCCTTTTGCTTCGTCGTGGACTCGGTACGTGGTCGGCCGATTCCTCATGTCCCTAGCTCCTCTAGGTGTCGCCCCTCACTTTTCCGTTCTCAATTTTGGCTAGGAACCACCGGAGCTCCCCAGCAACAATACCCCTGTTTCGGTCGCCTCCGCCCTGAAAGGTGCCAGCTCGACTCTGTCTTTTCCTGAGCTTGCCGTCACCTCAGGTAGCTCGCTGGTAGTCCCTAGTCGCTCCCCATACCGGTGAACTGGCCGCCACCCCCTCTTTGCCGAAGAAGCTTGTTCCCATAGCTTTCCACTGCCGGCACCCATGGCGCCGTTGTTTTGGCTCACTGTCGGCAGGGGTGAAAATGGGTCGGGTATTACTCGACCCGTATCCGTACCCGGGTTACGCATTGCCCAATTTTTAGTAGGGTATTACTACCCGTCGGGTTTGGGTACGGGTTCGGGTACTACTCGGTTATTTTTTGGTCCAGTACGGGTCGGATACAGGAGAAGCAATACCCCGCATAAGCCCTTGGCCACGCCATCTCACCGCCATGAGCCCTTCGCCACAGGACACCTCCCTCTCGCCCCGCCGGCCCTGTCCTTGCCTATTTAACCCCGTCTTGGCCTCGAATTACTCTCCATTCGCCATTGCCGCCGCCGAGCTCGAATTCTCTCCCTTTTGCTTCGTTGTCGACTCAGTATGTCGCCGGCAGATTCCTCACGTCCCTAGCTCCTCTAGTTGTCACCCCTCACTTTCCCGTTCACAATTTTGGCTAGGAACAACCGGAGCTCCCAGCAACGACACCCCTATTTCGGCCGCCTCTACCCCCCATGGTGCCAGCTCGACTCCGTCTTTCCCCGAGCTTTCCATCACCTCATGTAGCTCGCTGGTAGTCCCTAGTTGCTTCCCATACCGGCGAACTGGCCGCCACCCCCCTTTGCCGAAGAAGCTTGTTCCCATAGCTTTCCACTGCCGGCGTGGCTCACTGTCGGTAGGGGTGAAAACGGGTCGGGTATTACCCAACCCATATCCGTACCTGGGTTACACATTGCCCGATTTTTCAGCGAGTATTACTACCCGTCGGGTTTGGGTATGGGTTCGGGTACTACCTGGTTATTTTTTGGTCGGGTATGGGTCGGATACGGGAGGAGCAATACCCGACGGATACGGGTCGGGTACCTGGATAATTTCCCTCCACCGGGTACCCAGATAGAGATGGTTCCCAGATAGAGATTACAGCCCATGGGCCCAGTGCGGGAGCCGGCCCACCACTCGCCCTCGCTCACTGACCCAGCCCACCACCATCTAAAAATCCCAACCAGAAAAATACGCTATCCAGGATTTGAACCCAGGTCAGTGGAGGGGTTGAGGGGTTGAGAAATCTTCTAGCCACTACGCCACCAACGTTTGTTATTCACATTGCCATACTCAATTTTTTTGTATATGTATTCAATAGGCTACTACACCACGCTGCATGGCCCCACGTTTATATTGTCCCATAATTATAAGAGACATAGAGAAGCCAAAAATAAAAATAAAAATGGACTATGTGATTGTTTTCATCACATGTTTTGATCCTAGGTAATTCATGCATTACCCGACTAAGTACCCGTTATCCGTATTGCACCCGTCGGCACATTATCCTGTACCCGTTTTCTTCCCGTTCATAGATATCCGTTGCCCGTACCTGTATCCTACCCGATTTTAGTACCCGCACCTGTACCCGTATTCGTTTCCGGATAAAAAAAATTAGGGTAGGATACGGGATGACCTGCTACCCGACCGTATCCGACCCGTTTTCACCCCTGGCTACCGGCGATGTCTGGCCAGAACGTCCTAGGTCTCACCTACCTGAACCCATCCCGATCATGAACCACTAGGATAGTGAACCATAGCGCCGGCGGGCCGTCGTCGAGCTAACATCACCCCAACATCGACCACTAGACGAGCCGCTGACATGTGGGACCCATGCTAATAGTGATTAGCATTTAAATCTCCTGCACATAAGCGCTATCAGACACTGACATGTGGGTTCACGACCCTACCTGTCAGTATTAGTGGAGACGTACTCCTGGTTTACGCCTTCAGTTCGTAGGCTTCGTTCGAGTCGCTTCTGTCTTGAACTAGTCATGTTTAGGATTTTTAGCCTTTTTCCTATTTTAATAGTTCCAGAAGGTATTATTGATTTTCTAGAAATACTTAAACATCACCTAAAATAGTGGAAAATTTATGATAAATACTAAACAACAGATGGATTTAATGAAAATATAACTATGAAAGTAACCTATTTCTAACCTCTGTAAAATTCCAGTAACCCTAATTCAACCTTTTTGAAAAATAAATTAAATAACCTTTCTGTTTAATTAAATTATTTTATGATTTCCATAAATCATGAAAAAATTCAAGAGAGTAATATATGTAGTTTGAAACCTAATAAAAATTAGTTGAACTATTTGAAAGGCATTTCTACCCTTGGAATTTTATTGGCAACAATTTAAATCCCAAACATGTTGTAAATCAAACAGATTTATTTAAAATACTGTTTAAACTCCATAAATTCCTAAATTTTCACAGAAATATTTCCATCCAAAAATTTAATAAAGATATTAAACAAATCTAACCTTTGGTACAATCTAGCACATAAAAGAAAAAAGCCCTAAATGCTTAGGAAATTAATATTTTAATACTGTAAATAATTTGCAATAAATTATTTTCCATTAAGGGTAATAATACCTAACAGTATCTAAGACATGTTCATTCATAATTATATGACGACACGTAGGATCCTTATCTCGGTATTAATATTTTTTCTCGTGCATACATGCATCTAGGGGTGAAAATAGGTCGGATACCGTCGGATAGGGGTCAACCCATATCCGTATCCATATTTTATACCGGATACGGATTCAGAGACAGATAGTATCGGATACGGATTTGAATATGGATTTAGTCGGATACGGTTTCGGATTGGATATGGGTCGGACACGAATACGAAACCGGGTTTTATCATAATACCTCAACGGGAAAAATCGACATAACCTACACTCATTGTTGGTCATCCACAAAAGCACAACATGTAGTATAAAATTAAATACAATTTGAAAGACATACAAGCTATGAATATAATAATTTATGCTACTAGAAAATAAGATGGAATAATTCAAACAACCTGATAATAAGTACTAAACATAAATTCATAAAATCTAATAATAAGTGCCACACATTAGTGAACATACTCACATACATGTAATATCCAAATTCTAAAATCCGGATATCTGAATTCCGATATCCGGATAATTATCCGTATCCATATCCGGATAGCACTATCCGCCGAATACCCCCCAACCCGTATCCGTATCCGTATCCGTCAAAAAATCCGGATCATTATCCGTATCCGTATTCTCCCGGATAGGAAAATGGGTTGCAAATCGCTAAAATATAGAACCGGATCTGGATCTAGATCCGGTCGGATATTATCCGACACGTTTTCACCCCTACATGCATCATTTCTGTCTGCATTTGTTTATGCATTGTGTTTATATTTCCGAGTAGACATTGAAGATCCCAAGAAAGGTTCGAGGACACCGAAGAATACTTCCAAGCCTCGGGACAAGGCGAGTTAACATCCTCGTTCATGTTTTACCCAGATTTACTTAAAGTTATTTTGAGTCAATTTAGAAATTACATGCAATATGATTTTGACACCTAGCTTGTTAATCATGTTATATACATGTCATGACCCTCGACTCTTTAATTTACCATGCTATGATTGCCTTGAATATCATTCTATGACTGCCTTGATAGTCATGTCCCTTTTGACACCTAATTAAACAACTAAAACATTTGGACTCTTAGTCCTTGGGTAAAACTTGCTTAGACAACCTTAGGTCTAAAAATGCTTTTTTTTTCAGGGTATAACAACCCCATAGTGGTGAAAACTAGCTCACCACTACTACTACTTTATACTATGATTTGGTTACAGTCTGGTTTGGGTATAGGTTATGTCAGTTGATCTCGAGATATGAGCCTGATGGGCTAAGATACGGGTTGAGACCTAGAAATTGTGCTTATTGTCTAGAGTGGCTCTAGACTGGAAGGTCATGAACCTGTTGAGTTGAGGCAAAGAGCATGGTGTGGCACTCCGGCTCTTGGGCCATGAGAAGCAGGATCGGAAGGATCCCTTGAATATGAAAGTGTTGGATGCGTCCGACACAACACATGGCCATCACGCGGTAGTACGGGTGTGGAGTTTCAGCGTGGCACTCTGCAGAGGCCCTGGACGATACTCCAACCCGAGGGACAGACGGAAGGGTGCCGTCACCAAAGGGTGATCTAGATCATGCGTTTGCTAAACCGGCAATCTAGGAACGATGGTCCACAATAGGATTGCCGAATCCCGAAATATGATGGCGGGTGTAAAGAGAAAGAACAGGAACCATGGTTCCAGCTAAGTTTGAGTTTGATCTAGTCGTATCATGGGTTGGTATCGAGATATACATGATTGGTTAATCTAAGAAAAACATAACACTTCTTTAACACTCTCTTTTCCTAATGAAAATTGGCTAGGTTGTTAGGTTTATACTACGAATATTTTCAGCTGGATTTATGCAAATAAACAAACTCTAGCCTTCCCTTGGAACCCTTATCATTAATGTATTAGGAGGGTGTTAACTCGCAGGTGCGGTTTAATTGCGTACTTACCCTCACAGTCACTCACTCTTTAGATGGAGAACATGTGGAAGACCCCTACGCTTGCTACGAGGATGAGAACCATGGATATGAATGCCAAAATGATGCTTAGGGTGTTACTTCTAGCCACTTGTATGGATGCATAGCCGCTGGATACTCCTTTTATTGCAATGAAGACTTCTGCTTTTGTACTCTGAACTCTTATGTGTACTAACTGTTATTTAGCCTGATCAGCCCTGATGTAAAACTATTCACCGAAAGACATTAATTTCATTAAGTTATCCATTTCACTCTGATTATTGTATGCTTTATAATTTGCTATGTAATGGTATGCACTAACCTAACGATTCAGAGGCTAGTGCAGGAATCATTTAGCGGACCTCCGAGAGAGGCCTCTACACTTGCAGGGCTTGCGCTCCCATCAATGCAACCTTGAAGGCAGTGCTGCAGGTAGTGGGGCATGATCTTGACACCATCGATGCACTACCTGCTCTATTGCAATGGCACCGAGAAACATTACCTATGTACATACGAAACATTTTTCCTAGTAAATATCAGAAACATTTTCTTTCCTCTTGTAAAATATTTCCTCATTTTGGTTTGAAACATTTTATTTTCTCTTGTGAAATATTTACTCATATAGGATTGGAACATTTTGAATAAGTGCTGAAACATTTTGTTTGCTCTTGTTAATCATTTGCTCATTTGGTTTGAAACATTTTATTTGTTCTTGTGAAACATTTTCTCGTTGATCTGAAACATCTTTGAATAACTGTTAAAACATTTTTAATAAATACTTAAAATAATGTTTCAAACTTCAACGAAAAATGTTTTGTAATATTTTGCAACTCTTCGATAGTTGTGCTTGTTTTGAGTTTTTTTTTACCATCCTTTACCAGGTACCACAAGGTGGTACTAGAAGGCACCAATCACATCCAAGTGTTGATTTGTTAGTGCCACGATCAGAGTTTCATCGGCGTCTTACTGCATGCATTCTCTTGCCACAGGGATATTGGAGGGATAGAGCCACCGGGGAACCCTCCATTGTGTCCCTGGTACTGTTTTGCTCACAGGACACATAAATAATCAAATAGAAAAGCAAAACCCATGTTAGCTTTTGGAACACCTGACATGACCCACACAGGTAGGGGAAAAGCCATGGCTAGCTTAGAGTGACCTGAAAATAGGAAAAATGACTGAACAATGAAAAAAACATTAGACGTCTCTAGTACCAATCAACCCCAGGGTCCTAGGGCTATGGATGACCCTCGAGCATAGTAGGGGAGGAGCCACGGCTAGCTTCGAATTAAACGCCCGAAAACAGAAAAAACGCCCGATTAAACACCCTTTCTATGAGTGAAAAAATAGTTGACCTTTCCGGTGCTAATCAACCCTCAACGTCTAGGGCTCTTGATGGCCCCTAGGTATAGTAGGCAAGGCACCACAGTTGGCTCCAAAATGGCTAAAAACGACAACGACCAAGCGAACACCTCTTATGTCATAAAAAAAGGTGAATACCTTCATTGAACCCCAATGTCCTAGGGTGATGGATAGCCCTAGGAGTAGGGGAGGGCCACATCAACCCTAGGTGCCATTAGTCCTAAAATCAAATGTAGTTGACCATTTATCATAAGGATAAACACTCGGTGGAGTTTTATTTTAGGAAGGTTAAGGTTGAGATGAAGAAGAAAATGAGAAATTTGAGGTTACTTAGACAAAATAAATTTAAGAATGATACCATAAATCCTAGTTTGGATAATTAAGTCGCTGATGTTCATGATCCTAATCGTGCTGCCAGGATGTTGGTTACAGAGGCAGTAGTCCCAAGGCTGCTTCTCCACCCGCACAGGGTCCTCTCCCATGACAATGAGTGGAGGAGGGAGATGTGCATATACTCAACAATAAGATAAGGATTACAACCGAGCGCAAATGATCGTCTGGCCTTGTAAAATGCATAATACATGAGGATTGTTTTGGCAATGGCAAAGATAAGAGCAAACAGTAGAACATTGATCGCTCCTTCCGTAGGTCACATGCCAATAAAATGGACCGTAATAATCTTGTCCTGCTATGTAAACCGCAAGGTAGGTAGTCCGGAATGCATAGACGAGCAACAGCACCATGGGTAAATTGCTTCGACCTGCTTCTCGGTCATCAGCGGCAACTCGACGCCGACAACCTGAACAATGCCGGTCCAAACAAGGACAAGGTAGAGGTGGTCGCGTGGCTCGCAGGACCCTACTATGGTGCTGTGTAGGTTGAAGACTGAGCTGGCCAGTGGGTCGTGGCAATAGGGGCGGCCGTACGCGCCTATTCCGACGAGGACTCCCACCAAGGCGGCGTTCGTCAGGAGTAGCGCATCGACTTGCCACATCCGGCTGCTCACGACCTGAGAGAAGAGAAGGCCGCACTTCCACCTCGGTCGCAGCTCTCTTCCATCATGATTCATAGCTAGTTACTCGGGAAAAAATTTGTACACAGAAAAGCAGAATATATGCTCTTTGAACTAACACGTACACTAAGCTCAGGACAAAATGCCAAATTTGAGCCAATCCCTTCATGAAGGGGCTAAATGAGGAGAAGAATGGCTGTCCCACTTGTATGAAATAATATGTCTTAAGGTATAGTCCGGCCTTGCCTTGGGGGCATTTTGGGTATTGCACATCAAGGGTTGGTAGGGAAAAAGGTCACCAAACAGCCACCATAAATAGAGCCATGAAATTTCAGATCCAGCTTCAAGAGAGAAGGGGTGAAGAGAAGGGAGAAAAAGGAAGATAGGAGGGGAGATCTTGCAAGCAAACAAAGGGATTTCTTCCCAAAATCAAGGAGGTGTTGATCCTCTTCCTTACCTCTAAGTGTTGATTGCACCGTCCTTTGGTGAGATCCTTCAAGAACCATAATTTTATAGCCATCAAATCTTTGTGTTGCCACCGAAGATGATACACTCTTGATGTATGTGAGCCTCTAGTGTTATCTAAAGAAAAACATGGTGTATTCCTAAATTCATAAGTGGAAGAGATTTGGTTGGTTTGGCCTCGTGGTTTTTACCCCGATTTGGGGGTTTTCCACATTAAAGATTTTATGTCAATTATGATGTTAATGTAGTGATAGCCGCTGCCATGTCTCCATATATGGGTGGTGCATATGCTTCTTTTCGTGATTAGGTTAATTCCTGAGCTAAGTTAAGTGTTTGCTTAATTGTGCTTTTGCTGAAATTAGTAAGCAATATTGTGACTTGTCCCAACACTGTGCTATCAAAGCTTTGTTTCTTGTTGTTGGACGTTTTTACTCATATGGACCATAGAAGAGTGTATCCCCGATGCAATGAGTGAGCCGGGTTACTTGCAACGTGGTGTTGCCGAAGATTCGTCTGTTTTTTTTTTTTTTTTGGCGCCAAAACTACCAGCATCCAAGAATGATGATTGTGTGTATGCCCCTTCTCCTCGGCTCCGCCACCGATTGAATGCACATGTCCCACCATTCAAGCAAGGTTGTGCCATGGTTACAGGTCGGAGTGGCAACTGCAACACAATTGGTGCGTGCAACAACGCTTGCCTAGAAGTCTTGGCGGTGGAGCAATCAACGAAGAGATGTCTAGCTGTTTCAAGTTCCCTTTTGCAGAACACGCAAAGGTAACTAACTGTTTGGCTATCCCCTTTAAAGGAGAAGATATAGAGTTTCTATATTTTTAGTAGTTTATATTTGAGTAGGAGTCTTGTCTTAGAGTTTCCATATTTCTATTACTTTGTATTTCAGTAGTAGTCTAGTAATTCTGATAGTATAAATAAAGGGCCAAGAACCAAAGGAAAAATGGAAGAAGAAGCACCACCAAAAATCTCTTTGAGAGTGTCCTGTGTACGCGCGTTCATGGCTAGCAAAGTCATCGTAGCCGTGCGTGTATCACAGCGTGTTCATGAAGATTGATATACGGTGTAGAAGTATAGTTTTAACGCGGGCTAATTTCCAACACTATGTTAGAAGCCAAATAAAGAATCGGATTTGCTCCCTGTCAGTCGCTTGAAAATAGGCGAAATCTCAGTCAACGTGATTTTATACTAGTAAATAATTAAATTTACATATATTTGGATATGTAAAAAGTGCATAATTAACTGTAAAAAAGTTTATGTGATGAGAGGATGCAAAGTACACATAGTAATTGATAGAGGAATAGATCAAATAAATTTTAAGGCTACTGACATGAAAGATCAATGGCCTGTATGTGCTCGTAAATAATTTTATGCGTGCTATATATGTGCCATTGTATCACAAGATCAAGCTATGTACTATTAGAGCATCCGTAGCAGAAACTCTATATGGGTATAGAAATAGAGTTTTAGAGATAGAGTTTCTGGTGGAGAGAATGAATCTTTTAGGGTGTAGTGTAAAGTGTGAAGGAATTCTAGAGTAATGGAGAGAGAAAATAGAGTAGAAGAGAGAGAAAATAGAGATAGAGTTTCTGGTGTGGATGCTCTTATACATGAAAGCTATGTACTAATCAATGGCCTGTACATGCATCACTTCCGTGGAAAAAAGGATGGAGTAGACAAATGTGAAATCGGGGGAATCGTTGAATCTGACTCAAAACATATCCAATGGCTGCTTATGTTGACTCAAATATGTCAGTTTTTTAGTTGTCTGATGACAAGTCGCTCCTAGAAAGAATTTGCACGCGGACGGTGTCACGCTTGACGCTGCTCAGAGCTTGTCGCTAACTGCTGAAGTCTCCCTGGAGCCGACGAACCTCTTCCAGAACCAATGCTCCCCCCATAGTCTCCCGACCTGCTCGATGGGCAGCCCCTTAGTCTCCGGAAGCAGCAGGTAGACGAAGGCGGTCATCACGACGAGGCACGCCGCGAAGAAGAAGAAGATGCCGGCCTTCATGTGGCACAGCATGGCCAGGAACGCCTGCGCCACGAACGTCGTGAGCAGGAAGTTCACCGCCACCGCGATGCTCTGCCCCGCCGACCGCACCTCCAGCGGGAAGATCTCACTCGGCACCAGCCACCCCAGGGGACCCCACGACCACGCAAACCCGGCGACGTAGACGGCGATGAGGGTGATGAGCACCAGCGCGCACGTCTTGCTCACCTGCCCGTGGTCGCCGAGCTGGGTGGCCATGATGCCTCCGATCATGACCTGCGACGCGAGCATCTGCGCGCCGCCGACGAGGAACAGAGTCCGCCGGCCGAACCGGTCGACGACGAACATGGACACGAGCGTCGACGTCATGCCGACGCTGCCCGTCACGACCACCGACAGCAGCGACGCGCTCTCGCCCATGCCAATGGTGCGCAGCAGCACCGGCGCGTAGAACGAGATCGCGTTGATCCCTGTCACCTGCTGGAAGAAGGGTATCATGACGGCCATGACGAGCTGGGGGCGGTACCGCCGCTGGGTGACGATCATCCGCAGGCCGCGGCTGTCCTTCGCCTCGTCGCTACTGGCGGCGACGAGGTCGTCCAGCTCGTCGTCGACATCGTCGACGCCTCGGATCTTTCTCAGCAGCGCTCTGACTTGGCGGCGGTCTTTGCCTTGCTGCACGAGGCTGTTGGGCGTCTCCGGGAGGAAGAGCGCGCCGAGGGTGAGGAAGCCGCCGGGGACGGCGGCGAGGGCGAGCGAGAGTCGCCACCCCCAGCCTTGTCTGATCTTCTGCGTGTTGAAGTTGACGAGGCGCGCTGTGACGGCTCCGACGCCGACGCAGAGCTGGAAGCCGTTGCTGAACGCCCCTCGGTGCAGCGGAGGAGCCATTTCTGACAGGTACAACGGCACCGCCTACGTATTGGCATAGAAATGTGTCAATTTGGTTGGGCTTCAATCTAGATGTGAGCAGGGCGCTGGCCCTAACTGTACTTGCCTTTGGGCCTAGTTTTCTCAGTCCACGTAGCATTCCTATGAGAGCTATCTCACACTTGATTCACAAAAAAAAGGATTTTTTTTAAAGTGCACCTAAACTAGAGGTGCCCATTCATTTTGCTTAAATTATTGTAGGGGAATTTAGCATCCTTGATAGGTACCAAGATTCCTCAAGGTATCAAGCGAGGGGTATTTTAGCATTTTACAAATTCTCTTTCCTCTCTCCTCCCTCTCACTCATTTGTATGTGGCGGCATGGCTCACCGGCACCGGCAGTTGGTGCTCGAACGCAGGGCAAGAGAGCTCAGACCGGCGTGCTCCGGTGCGGCGTGACAGCGCTCGGGCCTCGGCACACCAGTGCAGCGAGGCAGTGTGATGGCAACGGGGCAGGACGGCGACATGGCTAGAGGGGCGGCTGCGACTAGCACAGGGCACAAGGAGATAGCCCGAGTGGCGGCAGCGCAGGGCACATGGCAGCAGCGAGTTGGCTCGAGGGGCAATGGCGGCCGACACATGGCATGGAGATGGACGACGGCGCAGGACACGGGATAGCACCGAGGTGGCTCGAGCGTCACCGTTGGCCGACGATGGACGGCGGCGTAGGACTCAGGGCAGTGGTGAGGTATTCTGATGCACGACGCGGCAAGGGGCGACGATGCAAGAGCTCGTGGGCCACCGAGACAAGGCCAGCGGCCTCGCCATCAGTGATGTGGGAGAGTAGAGGTGAGTAAAAGGAGAGGAGGGAAAATTCCAATTTTATCCTTTTCAACAGTGGTCACAAGAGGTATTAAAAAAATCAGAAGAGTGGTACTAGGAGGTACCACCTATTAACAGCTATTAGATTGAACTTGATGAACGGTTGTGATTTGTGGATACCAAGAGCTAATAAGGATGATAAAATTATTCTTATTATAGACCTACTGTTCATTTTGCTTAATCTGATGTATTAAATCAGGATGAATATCTCTAAACCATATATGTTTAATTCAACGGCTCATTGATCTCTTACACTGGTTTATCATAGAAGTGCTCCTCTAAAACACCTTTCAAACTGCACGAGTTAAGAAACCGGTGGTAATTACCTGATTACCGAATCCCAGTCCGACGCCGAGCAGCACCCGTCCCAGGATCACCATGTAGACATTCACGGCCGTTCCTCCGATCGCCGAGCCGGCAAGGATCGCTGCCCCGGCGACGACCATCGACGGCCGGCGTCCAAACCTGGCAGTGATCCTGGACGCGAGGAACGTGGTGACGAGGCCGGCGATGTAGAGCGACGACGTGAAGAGCGTCAGGAGCTGGCTGTCAAACTTGCAGTAGTTGCTTACGCGCGTCTCGCCCTTCATCTGCCGGTACACCTCCGGGAAGAACCTCCTCAGGAACGAGTCCATCGACGTCACGCCACCTGCCCATGCTTGCATGCATCAACGACGCTTGCTGATCGAGTGATCGTACGTCTTGGTGTAATGGTAGCCGGAGACGAACCGGAGACGCCGATGTCGTAGCCGAAGATGACCCCGCCCATGCCGGCGGTGATGCAGGAGAGCACGACGAAGGCGGTGACCCGTCCGCCGTAGCGGCGCCGCTCCCGGCTCTCGGGGACGATGCCGACCGCCATGATTGAGCAAAGCTAGCATGGAAGGTTAGCACTTAGCAGCAAGCAGGTGCTTAGCTGCTCGCCTGGTCCTCGTGCTGTGCCTGTGGATGGTGGAGACGGACATGGCGCAAATGGCTAAAGGTTGACCGCCTTGTACATGTGGACCGAATCAGAGAAACGAGAATGACAGGATAGTTGGAGACAGTAGAAAATATCAGCCCATGAGAGGCTGAAATTAACTCTGCTTTCTAGCAAGTAGACATCCAAAGCTTTCAGAAATGTCAAGCGCAATGCCCTAACCATTGGATTGCTTGTCGGTGTCATGCCCTAGTATTTCCAAAGGGTGTCGCACTCTGTGATGGTGATATTAAAACCAAAGTAGCCTACGAGGGTTGATCTACTGTGATTAGTACTGAAAACGAGATTGTCTGTCATGGTTTTCAAAGAACACGTCCATACCACACTACAAATATCCAGATCATCCTTGATGGCTTAGAACTGTCAGAGAAATAGGAAAAATTGTTAGCCTGATCTCATGGCTCGTGAGCAGCTCGGACTCAGATCGACATCTAATTTGACCGAGCCTCTTTTCTAGCTTGTGTTTGAAACGAGCCCTAGCTGAGCTTGGCATAGCTCACTCGTGGCTCTCGTTCGGCACAGAGGTAAACCCTCCTACTCTCCTCACCTCATCTCCCATCAGTACAAGGTGGCCAGGCCCTAGCATCTGCGGCCTCCCTTCCTCCTATATACAATCAGGCGAGTCTGGATTCTAGGTGAACTCCTCCAATTCCTCACTCTCGTTGTCACGTGGAAGGAAGCGGCGGCACTCAATCATCGTGACGGGAGGCAGTGATGGGTAGGCGACGACAGGCTTGCTGGATCTCCGCCACCCCCTCGCCAGTGGTGGCGGAGCATGGGAGGCTGCCCAGTGGCTGCAAGCTTCCTCTTCCCGGCTGGCCACCACATCCATCCTCTCTGTTCCCCTTCCTCTATGGCTAGCAAGCCCTCATGAGCTAGCTCAAGCTTTCAAGGAGCCTGAGCCGAGCCTCCTTCTGGGCTCAATTATCCGACTGAGTTGAGCTAGCTTGATCAGTTGAACGAGCCCAAGTAGAATCTAGCTTCCTCAAGCTCGGCTCGATTCCACCCCATAGCTATGGGGTCGATACCACACTACTAATGATACACTGACTAGTACAATCCAATACAAGGAGCCTCAACGTGCAAACTCTCCAATTTGATTTTTTTTGTGTGTATCAATCGGGGGCCTGATAATCGCCGGTTATCACCGATTAGCTAATTATCAATGTTATTAGCTCTACTGGTAAAATTTCCAAATCGGTTTCAGAAAATTTTGATTTGCACAACTGTTGTAAAAATTTAAATAATAAGATTTTTTACGGTCCTTAAGGAGGTACTGGAAGGTACCATAATTTCTAGTGTTAATTTGTAATACCTCCTCGTACCTTAATACTGAGAAGGTGCTAGGAGGTACCATAATTTACACTAGAAATTGTGGTACCTCCCGGTACCTCCTTAAAAATAGTAAAAAAGCTCTTAAATAATACTTGGCAAAAAATGGTTTTACATGGACAATATTTTGACCAATTTTTGGCCGATTTTTCTATTTAAATTTTTTTGAAATTTCTAGCCAATATCGCCTAAAATTTTCCAGTTACCTGTCATATCGCGCCCCACCTCCCCCAGAGAAAATTTTCCAGCAGCTAGCCATCACATCCTCGTATAAATCTGATGACCAAATCCTAGCGCAGTCTGGGAGAAATTTCTACTAGGTGGCACGTGTTCAGTTTTTAACCGTATGTTTTATGTTGCAAGTCGCCCAGCTGAAGCACATATTTGGCACGGTTGCTGCACGCCCGCCACATCAGTCAAATACAATTTCTAGATCGAAGTTGAAATTTTTGCCCAATAATACAAGGTAGGAACTTCATAGATATTTCAGGAAGTTACAACGTTATCACCCAATAAAAGCAAACTTTAAAAAGTTGCTAAAAGATTACATAGGCTTGGTTGCAAATATATATCGTCAGTACAGGTGGTGACAAACAATTAGTTTCACCAACGACATGAACCATGCACGACTGTCATCATCTTCCTCCGGAGAGGCCGGACATTGCTGAACAATGGCTTGCCTTGGAATGGTTTGTCGCCGAAGAAGGATAAGACATGACATATGAGTCAAACCCTTCGTTCTGCATCAATGCTAGCACCTCGAAGCTCAAGTGAGGTGGGATAAGCTCCGGCAGTGGCACCTCTCCTTCAAGGTACTGCATGATTTGCCGCATTTTGGGTCTAGCATCGGCAAATGGATGTGAGCACAGCAGTCCTAGCTGTAATGCCATGGTTGCCTCTCCGACATCATAGTCATGTTGAAGCCTGATATCTATTGTATCTGTAAGTGATCCTTGTCGCCAATGATCCAGCACCCAATCAACCAGCATCAGCTGGTCTCCTCGCGAGTCTTCCTCGATGGGCCTTCGACCACATGCGACTTCAAGAATGAAGACGCCATAGGCGAATACATCGGTGAGAGGGGTTACCTTGCCGGCAGATGCTAGTTCAGGAGCTAGGTACCCTATGGTGCCAACCACACGTGTTGTGTCTGGGTCGACGCCATGGTCATACAGCCTCGCAAGGCCGAAGTCACCAAGCCGTCCATTCATCTCGGCATCGAGGAGCACATTGCTTGCCTTGATATCGCGGTGGATGACGACCTTCTCCCACTCCTCATGAAGATAGTGCAATCCGGATGCAATCCCTCTGATGATCTGAAACCTTTGAGCCCAGCTGAGAGTAGGCCTGTCCTCTTGATCACCATACAAGTACCTGTCAAGGCTGCCGTTCGGCATGTAATCGTATACCAAAAACAGTTCGGTTTTGCGTCGACAGTAGCCGAGTACCTGCACGAGGTTACGGTGCTGGAGGCGGCCTATGCTAACGACTTCCGCGACGAATTCCTTCATGCCTTGCCTTGAATCATGCGACACCCTTTTCACGGCTATCTCTAGCTTTGACACTGGAAGCAATCCTTTGTACACCCTTCCAAATCCTCCAATGCCCAACAGGTTCTTGTTCCTGAATCCTTCTGTCGCATGAAACAGATCCTTGTAGGCGAATCTATGCGGTCCAAACTCGACTTCCCAATCTTCCCGTAGCTCGGAATACCTCCGATGCCTTCTCACGAGTAGAACAATGGCGGTGCCGATGGCAAGCACGAACGCCGCCGTTGCTATCGGCAAGATGATTTCAAGGAACCTCGGCCGAGCCCTTGGGCCAAAACGTGGCATCTTTGGTAGCTTGGCGATGTCGATGATCGGAGCAGGAGTGTTCAGGCCAAAACTCCACCCCGAAATGTAGTGCCTTGTGTTGTCCCTGCCTGCTGCAGACGAAAAGCCGACGTACGCCATCTCTGTGAGTACCGTCGAGAGATTGAGGAAGGCTGAGCCCAGTGGCTTCATGGGTCTGGCCGTACCCATGGGAGCCATGGTCACATTGATCTGTGACACCTCTCCGTTGTAGTCTACCCAGACCTGCATCGCCTCGCCACCGGTGATCGACAAGTTACTGAACATACCATTCTTATCATCGTAGTAACCAGCAGGGTAGGATTCCACAGAGATGAGACTGTTGATGTCGATCCCAATATGGTTGTTGTTTATGTCTTGGAACTCGATGTTCTTGATGGTGTCGAGCTCAACCGCGAAGATGTGGTTGTTGATGTCACCATTATTCTGGTTATTGAGGAGGCCCAAGAATTGTACCGAAAATGCAGATGAAAAATTCTTGCTTGGTGCAATCAAGAATGTGAAGCCTTGGCTAGGGTACCTAGATTGGACACCAAATACAAATGATGTGGAAAAGGATTGCACCGTGCCATTCGACGAGTTGCGGAAGCGCAATGGAGTTGGATAGAACACATGGCCATTGAGCTTGACAGAGCCGTTGGTCAGGTCAAGGAGGCCATTGGCCGTCACCATGGCCGCACCATCAAGAGTGAGGCTATCATGGGCAAAGCCAGAGTAGATGAATTTGTCTTCTCCATATGAGAAGGCTACCATGGCAAGGCCAAGTAATAGTTGTTGTAGAAGGAAGGACATAGGCTTCATGGCTGACATGACTGTATGACTATGAACAATGCTCAAGGAAGAAATGATCAGTTTGGGCAGTGTTGAAGATCTCACTTGATCAGTTTATAACATCCCGTGTTTAGGCAACTTGTAACCTACGCCATGGCCTTTTTGGTCTCTTCTTTACGTTTTTCTCCATGCGTCCTAATCTGCCAGTATGCATCAGGTTATTAAAGATGATAATGATATTTGCACTCAAGTTCAAGTCTTCCTATCCTACGGAATCACAATCCCATGGACTAAATCTTTGTGTGTATAATCACAATATAATTTTGATTCCTACAACAGTGGAAATAAACGTCTAAATCTTAAATAACCTGACTGAACAATAGGAAATTCTACAAAAAGATATATGCATTAATATACATTCACTAGATTGTGAACGTTCAACATTTTATAAAATAAAAATAGTAATTCAAAATATTATTATACAATAATATATAGTTGAAATATATGAATTCTAATCCGTATTAATTAATATCATATGTAATCCAGTATGTATTTTTGTTTCATCTCAACATGCAATGATGTTCTCAAACTAATTGCTAAAGCCCTTTCATTCGAATAAAATTTTTGAAATCTAGAGCCACGAACATATATAATTTTAAACCTCATGAGATTTCATGTTAGTACTAGCTATGTTTTGATTATATATTGAAGTAAAGTAATCTGCCTATTCAGATTTATGTAATTAAAAAAGAGTATTTTTAGATAATGGAATAATTAAAAATATTCAACCTCTATGTATGGGACAAATACGGCCAATACAAATCATCCACCAACAAACGAAATATTGTCCTCCAAACATAGAGGATTTACATGCCAAAAGGAGTATAAGAATATTAGGATCCTACTATCCTTTTTTTTAACTAAAAGGTAGAAGCACTATCATTTCATTCAACGAAGAGAGAAACTGTACAAAGAGAGAAATGGGGGAGGGGAGGGACAGGGGACTAGCGACTACACGTTGGGAGGGGAGGGTGCCGAGTGGCCCCACAACCATATCCTCCCAAGCCCTATCAACTATTACATCAGGGGGAAGATTGCATAGCTAGAAGATGCGTGTGTTACACTCCTTTCAAATGTTCCACACCGTGTAGATGACTAAGCCATTGAAGTCCTGCCTGACGCTGCAGGGGACCCTTAAGGAAGCTTGTGACCACCAATTGCGGAAAGAAGCATCTATGCATCGGGTCAAAGAAGAGTACAAATTGTGCAGGATGCCATCGTAGACCTGCTTAGAGTACAGGCAGTGACCACACATGTGATCCAAAGATTTTGGGCTCGCAACACACAGGGGGTAGAGCGCCACGAGTGTCCACCCCTTCGTAGCCCGGATGTCTGCAATGTGGATTCTCTTGTTGCTATCCTATTATTAAATCCCCAACCATGCTTGTAAAAGAACGTCATAACTGCAACCTCCATTGAACAATATGCGTGGACAATCTCCTCCGTGTCATCTTCCTTTTGTAGCAATATCCCATGGAACACCTAGTAGACTCCCCTCAAAATAATATAAAAATGATATCTTCTTCTTGTTAAAAACCATATCATTACGACACAGCCAAATAGCCCATAACACGGCGCCTGTACAGGCAAACCTAAACAAGAAAGTCAATTTCTACTTGTATGAGAAGTATTTCTTGGGGGTTTTAAATCTAGGGCTATTTGGATTCAACACCAAACAAAAGTAATTAAAAAATAAGATAAGTTAAAAAAAAAGCGATATGAAACCATCCGAAAAACAGAGATATAGAGGGGGGAATATTTGTGTAACTGAAAATAGATAACTGTCGACATCATAATCGTCATTGTTAGCACAGCCGTGGAAATATATCATGCATAGATGGAGACTGCATTGGCCTCTGGGAACAGGCAACCAGGCCAGCCATACATTGTATTTTCGGACTGTTCTTCGTCTAAATTGGGACGCCTGAGAGAACTAGCTTCAATCTAGATTGGCTGATATCGGTCTCATTTTCTACAGTAACAAAAGTCAAGGTAGCACGGAGTTTTGATAGTCATGAACTATATGACTGTACCAGTCCAGCACAATATTTGTATTGAAGACAGGAGACCAAATCTGCCAGGCTGAAAAATTCTACGCATGCATACACGCCACATATATTTTCACATACGGTCATAGCAGTTTCATGCTTCTCTAGATCCTAAGGAAATTTCTTGGGTGGTATAATTCTAGCAATTTTGACTGTTAGATTTCAATCTTTTAACAGGTCATACCATTCAATTGTGATTACCTATATGAATGAAAGATGCATGTACACTGATGTATAGCATGAAAGCTCAACCTTGATTCGACATAAAAAATAAAAATAAAAATGTAGAACGAAGCATAATAAATTAGCCACTAAGATACTAAAAAATATTAAACGTCACTACCAGCGATTTGGCTTTTACAAGCGGTTCACAAGCGGTTTTATACCCGCCAGTAGATCTGCTTTAGACACTGATTAAAAGAGAAATAATTTTTAGAGAGTGGGATTCAACCTGTGACTCACCTTTCGTGACTCCACGCCCCACCCTCGCAAATTAACTCATCCCACGCTTTTTAATGAGATAAGACAAGCTTTCTTTTAGCATTTCAAAAAATAGACTTTTACAAGCGGTTCGGGACACGAACCCCTTGTAAACCCGAACCGCTTGTAGAAGGTTCATGTCCCGAATCCCTTGTAAAGCTTGTATTTTTACAAGGGTTAAATGTCCCAATCATTGTAGAACTTTTACAAAGGGTTCGGGACACGAACCCTTGTAAAGCCCACTTGTAAAGGGTTCGGACACTAACCCATTGTAAAAAGTCCTATTCTACCGATCTTTTTAAACTTATGATGCAAGATTATCACAAGGGTTATGAATGAACCCCTTGTGATGTACCCCTTGTGATGTCTATATCTCTAATAGTGCGTAAGAATTAATTGTAGAAAAATGCACTAACAAGTAACAAGTCAGTTCTACGTCTAAATTGAAACAACGGTCCCCAATTTTTCTCTAACTTTATGTCTTAGTCATCAAGTATCCTCAAATCGTGTGATAGTCATCCGTTCCCCCTGGGTAATTAACCTCCACATGCTTTCAGATATTTAATTTAACCTTTAGACCAAACTGAATGGGTCGACAAAGATCAGATAAAAACCATGGCGCATTGTTTGGAACGGTAGAACTTTATTGAAATCAAGAAAATATCCACACTCAAAATATGCTTCTCTATTGAATTAATGTCAGAATCTTCCATTCCAAATAGGACCTTAATTACTTTCTATGGTTATTTAGATACGTGCCATTGATTGCTAAGATGTGAGTTTAAAAAATACACTAAATTGTAGGAAAACGTAAGGATATAGCTCCAAAATTCAACTTATTTGAAATAGAAAAAAGTCTACTTACCCTCTCAACAATAGCACTCAGTACACTTAACCTCCTAGGCCTGGAAACCATGTATTGCACCCCACAAGTATACAAAGTGGTGCTCTTAACCCGTTATGAGCGGTTTTCTAGGTGGTTTTGTCATCAGAGCTGCATATATGGACTAGTTTGCTACATAGGCTACACATATGGTATTTTTACTTTTTAAAAAGAGTGAGAAGAAGAAGAAGAAGAAGAAGAAGAAGAAGAAGAAGAGGGAGAAGTGGATGACAAGTGGAACCTGTAATTAAAATTTTATTTTTAAAAGGAATTGGACCGAGCCGCAGGCTTAAATAGAGGGGGACGATTGGCAGGGCGACAGAGGGGAGCTCCAAGGCAAGGGGCTCGTGGAGGAGTGGCGACGGGGCTGTGCAGCGCTGAGCAGCACGGCGTGGCAATGATGGCAAGCACAGCGGTGGCACTACAGTCACGGCAGAGCGTAGGGCGCAAGACGAGCATCTGAACAGCAACGAGACGGCACGGCTACGGCACAAGGTAGCAAGGTAGAGAGGAGGGGGAAAGGGTGTCACGCACGGTGAGTTGGTGCGACGGGACAGCGTGCGGTGCACCCAAAGCGCCCACGGCATGCATGCAGCCCTGCCTGGGTAGGGGCAGAGAGGGAGAGAGAGAGAGAGAGAGAGAGAGAGAGAGAGAGAGAGCGAGAGGGCCAGATTGGGCCCAGGTGCTGAGCATGATGAGCCAAGCTCACAAAACCCGAATTAGATTTCTAGATGAATGTGGGGCATGGCAATCGCTGGTACATAAGATAGCGAATGTGGCTCTAACAGCTGAACCGGATGTTTTCCGCTGGAATTTGACAAAGAGTGGGGTTTTTTCTGTCCATTCTTTGTATGAAAAATTAATTCATTCTAACATTGATCATCCAAACAAATTTATCTGAAAACTCCGAGTGCCCCTAAAAATTAAAATCTTCCTCTGATATTTGGATAGGAGAGTCCTTTTAACAAAAGATAACCTAGCTAAGCGTGGTTGGACGTGAAGCCAAAATTGTTGCTTCTGTGATGCTTCTGAAACAATCCAACATCTTTTTTTCAATTGTCATTTAGCTAAATCTATTTGGAGAGTCATCTACATTGCTCTTGGATTGCATGCATCCCTGAATTTTATTCAGATAAGGGGTGATTGGCTTTTGGGGTACAACTTAAAAACTAAGAAATTAATTTGGGCTGGTATTGCAGCTATTTTTTGGGCAATTTGGAATTGTCGAAATGATGTTGCCTTTAACAAAATAAAAAATATCACTTTTATGCAGGTTATCTTCAGAGGTACACATTGGCTGCGGTACTGGGCATTGCTACAACAGGATGAGGATAAACAAAGCATGACAAAGACTTGTCACACTATAGAGGTTGTGGCTTTGACTTTCTTCTTCAACCATGGATGGCGTTCTATTAATAGAATCAAGGGTGGCTAAATTTAGCATGTATTGTCCCTTTGATCTTACTATGACAGTGGATTGAATCCTTTTGATACGTTGTAATAAGGCTGTGTACATTCCTGGATGTAGAGGTCGGAAGTTTTTCTTCCATTATCTAAAAAAAAGATTTCTAGATGAATTTGGGTGAATTGGTTTGAATTTGAATTAAAATTTAAAATTTTCAGAGGATAAATAGTAAATACAAAGAGATTGTTTCAAATTTGAGCATTTTTCAAAATTTTCCCAAAATAGGCTGTTACAGAAATTGACTGGGATTTTTGTTAAAAAAACAGTGAATTCAACTTCACGAGATTTTATTCAACATCATATGTCCACAAATAGGGGTGAAAACGGGTCAGATACGGTCAGATAGTAGGTGATCCCGTATCCTACCCTAATTATTTTTACTCGAATACGGATCGGGTACGGGTAATTAAAAATCGGGTACGGATACGGATACGGGTAACGGGTACCTATAAACGGGTAGAAAATGGATACCGAATAGTATACGGGCAGGCACAATACGGATATCGGGTACTTAGTCAGATAGTACGTGAATTGTGTAGCATTATAATTTATGATAAAAATAATCCAACCAAAGCATGTACCGACACAAATAATACAAAACATACAGTCGAACTAACGCGTCAAAGAGCATAAACCGTACAATATAGCACTAGCACATAACAATTGACAGGTTCCATACAACATAGGACATCTTCATATAGCAGTCCATATAATATATATAGCACCATATATATTAGTTCCAAATCTCACATGACTCACATTAATAGTCCACAAACTTGATCAACATAACACATAGTATCCGGGTATAGTGGTGGGAATCGGGCCGTACCGTGCCAGGCAACAAAACAGCAGCATTAAATAATTTTTTATAAATTCATACGTTGCTCAAATGAAAAATTTGTCAACACAAAAAAGATGCATCTAGAAATTCTCTACAACTTTCGTGTTGAATGAAAATTCATACGAGCAGAGTAAAACATCGAAAATATAGAATTACAGTACGGGTACTGTTGGCCCTAAAGCAGTCAGCACGTTGCTCAAATGAAAAAGTTGTCAACACAAAAAAGATGTATCTCGAAATTATCTACAACTTTCGTGTTGAACGAAAATTCATACGAGCACGGGAAGACCTCGAAAAATAATTATTTACTGATTCGTGCTGCAGTTCAGAATGGCCTAGCCCAAAATCCCAGCACTATCCGGGTACCCGATTTTCAAAATTATCCTGGTACCCGTATCCGACCCAAAAATCCGGGTATTTACCGGGTATCTGCTGTCCTGTATCCGACCCGTATCCGAAACAAAAGTATCCGGGTAATTACCCGTATCCAACCCGACCAAAAAAATACCCGTATCCGTATTCGAATTTTCGGGTAAAATTTTCGCCGGGTACGGATACGGGTCGGGTATTACCCGACCTATTTTCACCCCTATCCACAAACTAATCGCATTCTTGGCATTAAATAATTTCACTTTCAGACGGTGATGGTTGTGGAAAATTGGAGAGGAGACTCGGACATAGCAGTCCAGCAGGGTTGAGGGTTGGAAGATGGAACCACCGTGCAAAATAGTTAAAAGCTGCATTGTTGCTAGCAGTGTGCAAGCTCAACCCACCTTGCATGGCTTACAAAATACCAAATATTCTTTCATCTTTGTTGAATTGCCATTCCTGACATGGAGCGTTCACCCTTTCTTCTTCTTCTCCTACTCTCCCTTGGCTCTAGCCTTGTATCCTTCTGTGCTGGCCAAGACCAATTTATCTACCACGGCTTCGCCGGCGCGGACCTCGCCCTCGACGGCACCGCCAAAATCACACCGGAGAGGCTCCTTGAACTGACCAGCGACAAGACCGACCTCAACGGCCATGCTTTCTACCCTGCTCCTCTCCACTTCCGCAGGACACCCAACGGCACGGTGCAGTCCTTCTCGGTGAGCTTCGTGTTCGGCATCCAGTCTTTCTACCCCGACAGGAGCTACGACGGCATGGCATTCATCGTCGCTCCGAGCAAGAACTTCTCGACGGCGTGGCCGGACGGGTACCTGGGCGTCTTCAACATCAGCAACACCGGCAACTCAAGCAACCACATCTTCGCGGTCGAGCTCGACACCTTCCAGAACAGCGAGTGGGGAGACATCAGCAACAACCATGTCGGCATCGATATCAACGGCCTCCGCTCTGTGCAGTCCTTCTTTGCTGGCTTCTACGATGACAGGGACGGTAGTTTCAAGAACCTGACACTGTTCAGCGGCGAGGCCATGCAGGTTTGGGTGGACTACAATGGAGAGACCACTCAGATCACCGTGACCATGGCTCCCCTTGGAGTGCCCAGACCGGCGAGGCCGTTGCTGTCAGCCACCTTCGATCTCTCAGCTGTTCTCACAGACCCAGTGCACATTGGCTTCTCAGCTGCGACGGGCCCGGTCGTCACCAGCCACATCTTGCTTGGCTGGAGCTTTGGCCTGAATGTCCCAGCTCCGGCCATTGACATCACCAAGCTGCCAAGGCTACCTCGTGTTGGCTCCAAGCCTCGCTCCAAGGTCTTGGAGATCGTCCTTCCAATAGCCAGCGCCATGTTCATCCTCACCGTCGGAATCACTGTCGTCGTGCTTGTGAGGAGGCGACTGCGGTACGCCGAGCTGCGGGAGGATTGGGAGGTTGATTTTGGGCCCCAGAGGATCTCATACAAGGAGCTGTTCCATGCCACCCAGGGGTTTAGGAACAAGAACTTGCTTGGAGCTGGAGGGTTCGGACAAGTCTACAAGGGAGTTCTTCCAACATCTAAATTGGAGGTTGCCGTGAAGAAGATATCGCACGAGTCGAGGCAAGGAATGAAGGAGTTCATCACGGAGGTTGTCAGCATCGGCCGACTTCGACACCGCAACCTCGTGCCGTTACTCGGCTACTGTCGGAGGAAACATCAGCTGCTCTTGGTATATGACTACATGTCAAATGGTAGTCTTGACAAGTATCTATATGATGCAGAGGGCACAACCGTGCTCGACTGGTCTCAGAGATTTCGGATCATCAGAGATGTCGCTTGCGGCTTGCTCTACCTCCATGAGAAGTGGGAGAAGGTTGTCATCCACCGAGACATCAAGGCAAGCAACGTGCTCCTCGACAGCAAGATGAATGCGAGGCTAGGCGACTTTGGCCTCGCAAGATTGTATGACCATGGTACTGACCCACAGACTACTCATGTGGTTGGCACCATGGGGTACCTTGCCCCCGAGATGGTCCGAACAGGAAAGGCATCCCCTGTTACAGATGTTTTCGCCTTCGGCGCATTCCTTCTTGAGGTCGCTTGTGGGCAAAGGCCGGTCAAGCAGGACATGGAAGGCAACAAACATATGCTGGTCGATTGGGTTCTCCAACATTGGCATGATGGATCACTGATGGAGACCGTCGACATGAGACTCCAAGGTGGCTTTGACATTGATCAGGCATGCTTGGTGCTGAAACTAGGGCTTGTTTGCTTGCACCCGTTTCCTGCTTCAAGGCCCAGTATGCGGCAAGTAATGCAGTACCTCGATAATGACGTGCCACAGCCAGAGTTGATGCCAACACATTTGAGCTTCACCATGCTGCCTTTGATGCAAAACAAAGGATTCAATCCTTCCGTCATGGCATATCCGCAGTTGATGACGAGCATGGGCACAATCTCAGGTCTCTCAGGAGGACGATGACATGGATGCTGTTCAACATAATTTTAAAAGCTTCCTTAATTAGAAAAAATATAGTTGTTATGCATGTATGATTATGGATTCCCCATAAGAAATATATATTATGTAGAAAGTTTCATTGTCGACTTGCTTCAGACGACTTAAATTTTTTTAGTTACACTTGTTTGAAAAGTCAGGATAGACAGGATTCAAGAACTAGTAGGAAATTCATGTGTTTGTTCGCTCAATGTGTCTCGTACAAGGTTTTGATTTTTTTTGTATAATTTTTATTGAAAAATTGGTATTTTTCGATGTGTTTCTTTGTGCCACGTGATGTGTTTCTTTGTGCCACGTGTCTCATACGATGTTTTGAATTTTTTTTAGCTAATTTTAGTGAAAAATCGGTGTTTTCAGTACCCTTCGATTTTTTACTGAAACGGACAAAAAATCGTTTTTGTTCAAATTTTGCATGAATTCAATGATGTAGATAAAACAGTGTTCATTGTAAGTCAGTACCTTGGGTGACTGGAGGTTGTGTTCAAACCCTGTTGGACTCATTTTGGTCAAACTTTTTTAAAATAAATTGAATTAAAATATTGACTGAATTTTTTCGAGTTTCGGTAAAATTGGTCTTGTCGGTCCCCTTCGTTCTTTTTTGACCGAAAAAAAAACCCTGGCCTCATATCTACAATTTTTCAAAACAACTTTGCACAACTAATTGCATGTATGTGATGCTAACTTTTTCCTATGGAGAGAACCCTATTAAAATAATTCATGAAAAGAAAGAAACAGTTCCAAATAAATAGACAAAAAAAGAAAATAGAAGAAAGGCCAGACTAGTGTACATACTCAGATGACTGATATCCCTCCTCTGCTAAGGACTTCATTTTGATTTGCTCAGTCAAGCTCAAAACTTTTCTTACTTCTTCCTTAAAAGAAAATTTTCTTATTACTTCCAATCTGAACAGCAAAGTTCCCCCTCTAGAGGCAAGCTCACAGCAGAGTTGGTACTATCTATATCATGAGCGCACGATATTTGTATTAGAATTACTTCACTTTCAGTAATCAAATAAAAAGATAAAATAAGTTAAAGAGAACAGAGTCCACAAGTCTAGATTTACTTTTATTCGAGTTCAGATTCGCTGAGATAAGGCTCTTGGAAATTGGGACACCCCTGCCGTTGCAGCCATTGCACAATCAGTCAGGCCTCAAGGCCGTTCAATCAGAAATCTGTCGAGGACACGATTTTTTTTTTCACACAGGATGACGCAGGAATTAATTTTAATCTATGCGTATATGCAGGTCCAGCCGGCCTCGAGCTTAGATGGGTAAGGCCGCACCACCAAAAAACATGCGCAGGGAGTCGTGATGTTCAAAATCCGTTTCACTGCATATAAGTCACGTCTTATTTGACTTATTTCATATCTTATTTAACTTATTTTGACTTTTAAAAAATTTTTATTATTTTTTGAATCTGTTTTTTATCTCGTAGGGCTCCCTAAATCCTAAAAACCAAGGGTATCCGACTCTCAAGGCTATCTCGAAAATTTTTTGAAGTTACGAGATGAGTCAAATATGCAAATAAGAAATAAGACAGATAAACTGAAAAGAATAGGCCCTTAATGTGGTGTAGAAGTATATAATTTCATACTTCATCACAAAAGGATTAAATAACCAAGGACAAGCATGAAAAGTTACACAAAACTAGCATCCTCATGCTAAAGAAAAAGAGTTAAACACTTGCCAAGTACTTGTGCCACTCTCAAACATTGGTAATTAAAGATTTACTACTCATTAATCAATGATACATGACCCATGAACTACATGTCATTTATATAGAAAGTGACAAACCCTTAAATGTCAATATATCTTTATAGTGGCAGTGCAGAGGTTGGATTAATTTCCATTATCTAAAAATCTTTATAGTGGCAAATCCTAAATTATTATTTAAAATACTATATTGTTCAGGATCAACCCATTTCACCATGTATTTAAAAGGGAGAAATTTTGTAGGAAAATATACAGATTCCCAAAACCCCTCAAGATTCCAGTAGTCCAAACGGCGATTTAAACAACAGCACTCCCAATATATTAGGTAAAATTATGAAAAGTGGTTCCTAGTAGTACAATGCAATAGGTTTTACTCCTCCAAAAGTACAAAACTCTAACATCGAAGTCCTTATCATTTTGACCAGGTAAATATGGACTGTGAAGTCTGCGATGGTGACAAAGAAAGCGATCCAAGGATAATTCATCTTAGAACGCCTCAGAGCACGATTACAAATTCATTGTTTAGAAGAAAAGATCGATATCAGTGTTCATAATTCTAGCCTTGATTCCCCTACAGTAGATAATCCCTATAATAGATAACCGGTGTAGTAATATAAGTTACTGTTCGTTATGCTACAGCAAGAAGTTTCAGCAACATTCTGCACAGTTTCCCTGCCCAGAGAACATCCTTCCCAATTCGCTATCTAGGGCTACCACTCTCTGTCAGGAAACTTAGAAAGATCAACTTCCAGCCGCTGCTAGACAAAATCGCCAGTAGATTGGCCGGTTGGAAAGGGCCACTCATGTCCAAAGGAGGTCGCCTAACACTCCTCAAGTCGGTCCTCACAGCCTTACCGACCTACGCTCTCTCAGCCCTAGTGGTACCCAACCCCATCCTCAGGCAAATCGACAAGTTAAGGAGATCCTGGCTTTGGCGCGGCACCAACAGCAACAGTGGTGGCCACTGTAGGGTCAACTGGGCCACGGTCTGTAGGCCTCTTGATCAAGGTGGCCTGGGAGTCCTTGATCTCCACAAATTCGCTCGAGCTCTTACACTACGTTGGCTCTGGCTCGCCAAGCAACATCCAGACCGACCCTGGGTAAGCCTAGGCAATCCTTGTAACACATTGGATAAAAGCCTTTTTGACTCGGCTGTTCGCATCACCATTGGGTCTGGTGCGTTGGTGTCCTTCTGGAAAGGTCGTTGGCTTCAAGGACAATCCCCGGACCAAATCGCGCCTTCGCTCTTTCGCATCTCTCAACAGAAGCATATCTCGGTAGAGCTCGCCCTCGCCAATAATAATTGGATCGCATCCATCAGGCGTGATTTCGAGCCGGCTTTCCTCATTGAGTTCCTAGATCTTTGGGGACACATCCGCGAAGTGCAAAACGCCACCACTCCAACCGCCAATGCACCTGATTCCTTTACCTGGTCAGCTACTTCATCTGGTTAATACATTGCAAGCTCTGCCTACAAACTTCAATGTTTAGGTGCTGTTGAATCACCCTTCAAAATCCTCATTTGGAAGCCGTGGGCACCCTCCAAAATCAAATTCTTCGCTTGGTTAGCATTGCAAGGCAAAACTCTAACAGCCGATTTGCTACTTTCCCGTGGCTGGCCAAACAACTACTTCTGCCCCCTGTGTCTTTGCAATCTAGAAACCACTAGTTACCTATTGTTACAATGCCACTTTTCCAGGAGAGTTTGGAGCCACCTTGCAGAATGGCTTTCCCTGGACTTCTTTCAACCCTCTAACTGGAACGCCCAAAACCTTACCCAATGGTGGATGGATGACATCCACACTGCTTGTCCCCATAACATCCAATCAGCTGTCAACTCAGTTGTACTCGCAGTCCTCTGGCACATCTGGCTAGAGGGCAATCTTCGCATCTTCAAAGACTCAGCTAGGCGGCCTGCTGACCTATGCATGATCATTCGAGATGAACTCACAATGTGGACCTGGGCAGGTGTAAAATCGGTTCAGAAACTGTTTTCCTTCTGTAATCTGTAATCTGTTTTTTTTTCCTGTTTTTTCTGTATTTTTCCTTAATCTTTTTCTCCTTTGCCTCTTTTCTCACCCCTCTCTACTGTTTCTGGATTGTAATGTTTCCCCTACATATTAATGCATGGGCGGCCCACTAGGCAACCCCTCCAAAAAAAAAAGAAGTTTCAGCAAAAGAAACCTCTTCTCCTGTCTTTCATTGAGCTCGGTAGCCACCCTGCCCTTCATTCATTCATAACATGATTAATATTCCTATCAAGGACTTGCGATTTATACAGGTAACGCTCAAAACATTTGTAACTATTGTCGAGCGCATCAGGTTCCCTCCATCTATCTATGTATTATATAATTAAAACATGAGCTGCTAGAGCCACCACGTTAATCGAGAAACTCCCACATAAATTAGAAAAAATATATACCATCGATTATAGTGGGGCTGGCTAGATTACAATGGCTTATATTAAAAGAAAAAGTTCATATCAACTACAGTAAAAATACAAAAAATAAAATTAAAAATAAAAAATAATAGAAAAGGAGTTCATGTCAATTACAAAAGTAAAAAAACTGTTCATATCAGTTGCAACAAAAAATAAAAATAACATAAATTTAGAATAAAAATAATAGAAAAAAGACTCCATATGAACTACAAAACTAGAAAAAAAAATAACGTGGTCACAAGGTTTGGAATTTCCTACCATCTGATCACAGATAACGGAACTTAGTTCACTAGTGAATTATTTCAAGAATATTGCGAGGATGTTGCACTTTGTGTCTGTGGCTCACCCGCAAAGCAACGGGGTTGCCAAGCGTGCTAATGGGCAAATCATCAAAGGCATCAAGAAGAGGCTGTTTGACCAGTTAAACAACCTCGGCCGGACATGGGTGGACGAACTCCCTTCCATCCTTTGGTAGGTTTGCACCATGTCTAGCCGGGCCATGGACGAAACCCCTTTTGTCCGTTGAAATAAGGCTGGGTTCTCCGTGTGTCAGTTCGGTCGGTCAAATCGACCAAGAGCCTGAACGGCTTCTCGACCTCGAACTCCTTGAAGGCTACCGTGAGTAAGCCCAAATTCGCTGAGCATCCTACCTGTAGACTCTACGTAGGCACGCGTCTAGGTCGATGTGGCCACGGACCCTGTAGGTTGGTGATCTCATCTTACGCCGCGTTTAGGACTTGTCTAAAGCCAACAAGCTCACTCTCCGTTGAGAGGGTCCATACGAGATTGTCTCGACATCACGCCCGGGAATTGTACGTCTTGCCATGGAGGATGGGCGAGTCCTGTCCAGCACATGGAACATCGACCAGCTTCGCAAGTTTTACGTGTAGTTCCTTTTCCTGTTTTTCTTTCATGCTTTTGTTTTCTAAAATGCCGGCCCGGGCTACATTGTAAGTACAACTAAGGCTAGTGAATGTTGTCTGGGTCCCAAGCCCATTTCTCACATGCCCTTTGCGTCTGGTTACACTTCTTGTTGTCCAGGTATTCACTCTTTTGTTAGCACTTGCCCGGTGCGCAATAACACTTGCGTGCCTAATACTTGCGCTATGTAACTACGACACCCGCCCCCTGAGAGTCTCGCACCTATAAGCCGATCCTCATCGCACGGGCAACTCTCTTGGCTGGTTCAAGGGTTCGGTCAATGTTATATCTGCAACACAGTACAGGCAGCCCGCAGTGTTTGTATCGCGCATCTACTTCTCTCCTGTGTTTGTACCCGGGCTCGCAACTCAGGTGCCTGAGCACGAACACAGTGGGGGCTAGGATAGGGAGCGCTCTACTGTATTTTCTAAAACGTTGTATTCGTTATCTTGTGTACTCTGGGTGTCTTTGGTTTGCCTAGTGTGCTTTGGTTCTTAGTCTTTGCAGGAACTCACACAAGGCATAAAAGGAATACAACTTTCATTAAACATATAAGGGAATGTACAAAGTAGGAAGGATTGCACGCGGTTCTATCCTACTGGTCTTCAAAGGCCGAGAGCTTCTTCCTCAGCCTATCGAGCTCGTCCTTGAGCTCTAGGACCTTCCTCTGCGTGGCCCGGCCCTCCGCGGCATCTTCACACAACCGCTTTATTTCCTCCTGCCGCTCCTTCTGGCGTTCGGTCAGCGATGCGACCTTCGCCTCGAGGGCTTCCACCCCCGGCGACCTTAGCCTCCATCTCGGTGACTTTGGCCTTCAGGGACTCCACCTCCTTGTGCATTTTCTCCAGCGCGAGCTGTTGGGGAACAGGTTGGCTATGCTAGCACAAATCAAAAATTTTTTACCACAAACACCCAAGATCACATGCAAGTAAAGGATCACAGATCATTACTCTTGATGCGTAGAGACAATGAAAGCGGAGTCATGCGCGTCGAGAAAGTAGTTGTACACACTGAACACCTCCTCCTCGCTGGTCATCAAACGTCCCTGAGCAGCGTCGAGCAACATGTGGTTGTAGCCAAGCACCGCGAGGTCGTCGTCGTCGGAGGTTCCACTGATCAGCGCGTCCACGTGCGGTAGCACCTCTAATGGTATTCACACGTCCGGGGAAGGAACGCTGTGCAGGGTGTGCTAGCACCTCACCACACGGCTAGAGTTTCGGGCGAGCGGGAGGGACGCGATTGCTAAGGCTTGGTGAGAGCTTGTGAATCACACGCGCGCCACCCTGGGCCTCCCCTTTTATGGACGTGCTAATGGGCTCTAGACGAGGCCCACTAGAACTCCAATTCCTACGCAGATCGTATCCATGCTCAAACCCTTCTTCTAATAGATCAAATCCACTAGATATATTCCAACCTGTTAAATGTGTGACCCGTTAGGTTCATGTGCAAGTCGGCCGTGAATCCGAAAAGTCCCTTTCTAACCCACAAATCAACAGCAGCACCTAGCAATACATATCGACCCCCGAATGCACAAAATGATCTCATCGGCTGAACCCTGATGCACTCAACATACCGACCCTTTTGCCACACGATACTAGTCAAGCTCAAGGCGAGATACGTGCCACCTTTGTGATAGCTCAACCATTCACTCATCAATGTGATGGATATAAATACCATAATTAACTCTTTAATCATATCAGCACGGCCATGCGCTTTCCTTATCCATCCACACCGAGGGGCCCAGAGATATCTCTCCCGTTATCGAGGAGGGGCAAATTCCATCTTGATCAATCACATCCCTATGCCAAGCTTTGCATACCTAGTAGTTATCTTTATAACTACCCTGTTACGGTGTAGCATTTGATAACACCAAAGCATACGACTCTACAAGCTGGGTCTCCATGATGATCTCAGGTCTAAGAACCATATAGGTGTATCACTCGAGACTACACGCTGATGGCACTTTGTAGATAACAATCTTAGCAGCGTCTCGGAGTAGGTCTATCTAACCACCCATGTTCTCTAACATATGTCCACATTATTGATTTGATATCTCCATATCTATAGTAAGTGAAACAATACCATCAATCAATACATGTGCTGATCAAATCATTACCTCTCCTCATAATGACATGGACCAGGGATCGTTTAGAACAATATCATAAAAACAATGTGTCTCACAACCAAATCGTATTTGATGAACAAAGTCATGACATTAATTCATGAAATCGAACTACAATGTTATCATAAGTACATGAACAAAGACGTTATACAATCATCGTATGATTGTCTTTAGGGCACATTCCCTCCACGAGCACCTTCTCCTCTGTAGTGTTCATTGCCACGTTGAGCCAGGCTCAAAGGATATCTTGGGCCGCGTCGGTGTCGGCCAGCTTTGCGTGCAGGTCCTTCAGTTCCTTGTCCTTCTCGACCGCTCGGCGAAGAAACTCGGACTCGAAGACGAGCATGCCCGTGACGTCCTCTACTGTCGCCTTGATCAGCTGTGGTATACTATGTAAACTGCTAGTTGATATTTTTTTTACACTGAACTAACATGTCACAGGTTGCGGTCTTACCACGGACGCGTGTGACACCATGCGCTGCCTGAAGTTGTCCAGGCCGTTCTCCTCCCTGAGGAGCTTGTCGGATGCTAGGATGCTCGCCGTGCCCCATTCCCATAGCTCGAATGTCTCTGCCACGACCTTAAAGGTTAGCTCAGGCGTGTGTGGGGACGGGCTCCTCGGCATGTCCTCCACCGGGAAGGAAGCGCTTGGCCGGCCATGCTCCAGAGGATGGCTATCGGTGGGCTGATCGGCCTCAGCTCTTCTCGCTTTGCTTGGGAAGGCCTCTTTCACCTAGGGCTCCGCCACGTTGCCCAGGGAAGCCGCTTCTTCCCGTGCTTCTTCCTCCTCTAGGACCCTAGGCTCCATTGCGCCAAGGGATGGCGGCTCGTCATCGTCCGACCCATCGGAGACCAGCTCCACCAGGATCTTCTCGGCGATCTCCTCCAGGATCTCTGCGGCGACACAGTCCAGAAGTTTATCAATCTCTTCCCCAATCCGGCGCTCTTGCATTGGAGAGGAAAGGTGTTAGCATATTTAAGTTACTGCGAAATGCGTGTGTTTCAGGGATGTACCTTCCTCTAGAGCCTCACCCTCCTTGGATTGGCTGTCCTCCATGGCGGTCTTGGTTGCCGCCGCATAGCCGGCGGCCACCTCCTCGGCGCGTCGGGCTGCCGCCTTGGACGCCTTCGCTATCTCTAGGTCGATGTCCTCCATGTCGACCTCCTAGAGTGTGGCCAGCACCTTGGGCTTCCTCCCCGTCACCTTGTACCTCTTGGGCGGCGGCGGGTTGTCATTGTCACCCTCCTTTTGCCCATCCGGGGCCCTTCCCGAGCGACGTCCCTTGCTTGGCACCACTCGGCATGCCGAACGGGAAGCGGCCGAGCTGCTTCATGATCGCAGAGCTCCTCCCTTAGCCTTGCATTCTGCTCCCGTAGCAGACGCAGGTGCTCGTCCTCCCAGGCTTGGTCCACCAGCTGATATAACCAAACCACTCGTTCTGGGTTAGAGCGTTTAAAATTTCTCCACCAAAGTCCGGGGTCACTCACCTCGGTGCGGTCTTGATATTCCAAATGCCACTACATTGGACGGGGCCGAGTCAGAGTAGATGCCCGGATGGGGGCCGCTGCCCAGGCTGGTGCGGTGGGGCGTGCCACGTCGGCCGCGCTATGCTTCCCGAGCCGACGTGCTACCGGCTCAGCGCCGACGGTGGGAGACAATGCGCGCCTTCTATGGGCAGGCTTTTTCGTTTCCCCTTGGCGCTTTCTCCTTCCCGGCAATGGCGGGCGCACCTAGTTCCGCCATTTTTCCCTCAATCATGCTAATTTCCTGCCCGGCAAAGAGAAAAAGGCAAAGGTTAGTAAAGGCAGGTCATCCGGGCTTATACGTTTCAAGTCCAGGCAACTTACATGCTCGGAGCGCTCTAGGACGTTCCGAGAGCACTCCTCTAGTTCCCTGGCTTCATCATCCTTGGGGTCCTTGCTCCGTGGCACCCTGAACAGCTCGGAGACGAGCTCCTTGACCCACAGGTTGAAGGAAGCTGCAAAAGAAGACGGAAAAACATGAACTGGGTAGAAAAATTGATTTGGGATCATTGAGAGACCAAGTCCTGTAATTTACCTGAATTGTCGTTGTGGGTGAAGTCTTGTCACCTGTCGACTTCGTAGAAGGGATGATTCCTCTGTCGCAGGGGGCTGATCATGTAGTCCCGTGCAATCTTCTTCCCGGTTAGCCCCAGCTCCACCAGCGCCGCTATCTTGCTGATGAGGGCCCTCCCCTCTAGCTGGACTTCCAGGCGCGGCGAGGCTTTCCCCTTCTATGGAACGGCACTGAGGAAAGCGAGGGAGCTCTCTAGGCCCTTTCGGGCATAGAACCACTGGTTTGCCCACCTCGAGATCAAGTCCTTGAGGTGGAAGATAGGGTAGGCAAATGGGGCGCTGGTGCGTAAACGGAAGTATGCACACCCTATGGGTTGATCCGAGTAGCAGAAAAGTACGTAGTATTGCAAGAATATGCTCGCTGTTCGCAGTGAGCCTAGAAAACCTTCACACAGGTGTGTGAAGATGGACATCATGAGGAACAAATTCGGATAAAGGTTGATTACCTTCACCTCGCATTGTGCTTGGAGCGACTCGACAAACTTGCTCTCGAGCACCTGCAGCCCGTTGACGGCATATAGTTCGCATGAAACGAACTCCTCGTCACGGGGCTGTGGGTACGGGTCGTCTCCGGGTGGTGCCACATCCCGGCGTCAAGATGGCCTTGCTCTTCCGGTTCTTGCAATCGCGCCGGCGTGATTTGAGATCACCATAAGTTTTGGTGGGGGGAGAGACGGATCGGAGACTTCGAGCACGACGGAAGGAAGAGCAAGAGAAACAAAGAGCGGGAGATGAAAGGTTTTCGGCACAAGAGAGTGAAAGTGACGGATCTTTGCCTCCCAATGCCTATTTATGGATGTGGAGCAGTATTGGGTGCGGTTTAAGGCGCAAAACTGTTGAAAACCGCCGCATGTCACGTGATGGTTCGGCTTCCAAAAACTGCCCCTATTGATGCGCTTCGTGTCTAATGACTAATAAATTTTGATTTATGACCGTTAGTGAAAACCGCCGCTGGTGCTTGTTGCCTGGCATGCGGTGAGGAGCTTGCCCGGCCGGGTTATTGCCTGGTCCGGAGGTGATCCCTGCCCGGCCCGAGGGTGACGTGCCCGGTAGCATGGCAATTGCCCTGCTCTCACCTACGAGTTGCCGGATGCGGCCGCAGAACTACGCTGCCAGAACCAATTCCCCTCCTTTTGGTTTAAAAGCCTCAAGAGAAAAGCCCTGCTAAGTAGTTTTCCACTTGAGCCTCGGGGGCTAGCCGTCGAGGATTGGTTGACGGCCCATGGGCTAAGACTAGTCCTAACTACTCTGTAAATTGACGAGTGCCTTAGATGTGGTTCCTAGGATGGTCCAGATCGGGCAGAGTCCTTGCCCGGAGCAGTCTTGCCCGGATGGAGTTGTCTGGCTCGCCTTGACGTCAGCATCATGCCTTGCTCGGGCCAAGCAACATCGTAACGCCTGGAGTAGCCTTGCATGCCCGGGCACCAACGTAACAGAACTACACGCTATAGCGTACCACGTGGCCATGTTTTCCACGATGTGGGAGCCGTTGCCCATGATCCATGCAGGCCGCGCAATGGTCGCACAAGCGGCGCGTCATCGGTTTCTTCGCCCATGATGCACGCAACTGTCTCCCAGAGGTTCGGAGCTGGCAGTTGGGGATAGGCCTTATAAATATCGGTTTTTCGATTATTTGAAGGGAGAATAGGGGCTGATCGTTGAGCTCATCAGCACACAATCCGACGCATAGTTCGTCGACACGCTCACACGAGCAGTCATTGTAACCTCACGCTTTGCAATATACACACACGCTGGAGTAGGGCTATTATCCTTCTCAGGAGGCCTGAACCAGGATAAAGCCCTGTATCTCGTTTATTCTCAGCTCACTCACACCAAGCCGTCTTCGGCATCTCAGAACGCCACTCTTCGGGAGAAAGAGGCCTTCTGATCCCTCATTCGAGAAATAAGCTCGACGGAGAATCCAGTTCCCAATCGTTGACACTAATATTTTATAAATTGACAATAAAATATAGATCCCCGTTCATTTTGCACTCAATAGCCAATAGGCTAAACATCTGTTTCTAACGATGTAGAGATCTGGATCCTAGGGCTTCGAAAAGACTCCCAATTAATTACATCCACGAGTTGATACGCGGAACACCTCCGATTAAGCTGCTTGTCATCTTCTCTTCTTGTCTTCGCTTCATGATTCACCGTACGGGTGTAGATGGATATTGGGACTGGCGATGGCAGAACACATAATGTAGTTGGGGCCATGCGATGCCTAACATAGCCGTTGTTTGTTGACTTCGTTCACCCAAGTCGCTTGATTTTGTTTCATTATACGCCACGTTGAAGTGATTAGGGTTGGATGGATTGTATGGTTGTTACTCGGCTTGGATTTAAAGTCGACGATTTTTGTTGGCGTCATCGGGAATGTCCTCGCACATCTGGTCTCGAACGGGAACGTTGATCTGAACCGAACGATGTCCGCTCGGAAACTTTAACAAGAAACGACCGTTAATGCTCGTGGAGTCGTTAACGGGTTGTTTAATATTCACTTTTGGGCTCTGGTTCCATGGCTATGAGCGATGTCCCCTTGGCATTGGCTCCATGGGTTGAGTAGCATCATCTTCCATGGCTATGAACCGAAAACAACGTAGCAAGAGGTTATATATATACGTATGTGTATACGAGCATGCAGCAACTAGAACCATGCACACATACACTTGACGCACTTGACACCTCCTAGTCACAACGGCTCCGATCAATGGCATCGCGGCTAGTGCGCACGGGGCGCAGACAGGGCGTCGCGCAGCGCTGTCAGTGCGCGCGCGACGTACTAGTCCGTGACCGAGAGCAGCACAACGGCGGAGCGGCTGAATTCGGACGTCGTGGACACCGGGCGGTGCAGGAAGAGCACCGCCGACGCGCGACGCAGCCCGTGGCGGCGCGGTGTCCAGAAGATTTCATTTTTCTTGTTAGTTTAAAAGGAATGCCGCGAAATATCCCGTAGATTTCATTTTTCTCGTTAGTTTTGCTCTCAACTGCCAGATCATGCATGATCCCTAAGGACTGCAAGACACTACTATAGAACTGGACATCACAAATTGCTTCTGGCGGTTAAGCGAGACTTAACCGCTTCGCTTCGAAGCGTTTATTCGTGAGCAACGGGTGGGAGGGGGTTTCCAGAAGCGATTGGTAACACATTATTAATTATCTGTACCGTTTTAATCTGTTCTGTGAAAATGAGAAGGTTATATATAATACAGAGCTCTTTTACAGTACACAACGGTAAATATATTAGAACGGTATTATAATTAAGTTTACAGTACACAACGGTAAATATATTAGAACGGTATTATAATTAAGATGTAACCGTTTATTTATATAAGTATATTATTCGAGCTCTTGTACGGTACCCTGTAGGGCAAGATGTCACTGATAAATATGCATGATCTAGATGTATTCGCCTGGTGTTGGATGAAAAAGAATTCCATGTGATTTCATTTGTTAAACAGTTACACCGGTTTGAGTTTCACCTCGTCCAACACTGCAAGCCTGAAGCTACGAATCAACCTTTGTGAATTTGAAACCGAAGGTAAAGGCGACCGATCGACTAGCAGCAGCAGGGCAGGGCTGCAGTGGGTACTGACATGCGTGCTCGCCGCGGGCAGGGCGGCTCACATGGAAACGCAGGCGCACGGGCAAATTAAGCGCACGTACGCCCGGCCTCTGCTTACAATACTGGACCACTGCATTCACTTGTGTCCGGTCAGTAACTCCTACCTGCCGCCTGCAAACCACTGCACCTCTAGTATTACTTTGACCGTGTAAATGTGGTGTACGTGTAACATGATTATCATCGCCTCTACAATCGCATCGCGTACGTGATGTGGCGTATGTAGCTGCCATGCATGCATGTACCTACGTACCTACGTGCATGTCATCGGAGAGCAGATGCAGACGCAGTCGCGAGCATCTGCAGGACTGGCTAGCTAGCGCCTAGTAGCTACCTAGTTAGCTGGATGAATGAATGCATGCATGCTCGCCTCCAAATACGTGCAAGCTACCTATAGCTGCGAGCCTGCGAGCTGCACCCCTGCAGTACCAGTGCGTGCGTACGTTGCTTCCCTGCTGAGGCTTGTGTGTGTGAGTGAGAGATGCAGGCGCGGCGTTCAACAGCCAGTCACGAGCATACGGTCAATACATACGATATGATATGCACGTATGTTCAGTGGGAAGCGTGGAGTGGGCTGTGGGCTGTGCAGCTTGTCGCCTACCGGGGAGAATCCCCACCTCCTTTACTCACTCGCACTGCGTCTGCATGTCACACACACTCACCTGCACTGCTCCTGCCTTTCCCCTCTCTCTCTCATCTCTCTCTCTCATGTCCTTCCCTTTTGATGTTCACAGGTCATAACTTTCTTTGGTCTTGCAGTGGTCCTTGTGCCTGTCTTGATGTTTTCTTCTGTGTCTTTCAAATTCAGGCCCTCCTCCTCTTGTTGCATCCATGAACAAACAGGTCAGATTGCATCTCGAATCATTGAGGGTTTGTTCTCTTCTTATGTTCTTATTTTATCTATTTATTTACGAATCAAAAAGTCAAACAGTTTGGCTTTTGCAGTCTATTTTTTTTTTGAAAGATACGTTCTAAAGCTTTTATAAACAATATGACATATAACAATATTAAGATCATTCCAGATTTACACAACAGCAAATATTCAATATTATCATGAAGAAAATGTGCAAATATGAATTCTGCAAGTGCAAGGATAGCAACATAACAATTCATATATTGTAGTGAGAACAACATGATAATAGACATAAATTCATAACATTTATACAAAGAACATAGCTCGGTTTGTGTTGTTATGAATTGTGCTCTCGTAATCTAAAGATTGGGTTGCAGAGAAGAGCGCCTTCCACAATCTTACAGGATTAATATATGATCCTTAGCTAAATGTGACAATCTACAAGCTGTAAACAATATAGATGTTAATCGATTCAAGTTAAATTACATCTAACAAGTTAACTCTTCAAGTATATTATTGCTACACCAAACAAATAATTCTCACCAAGACTAAACCGAACAAAACAGTGAAGTTTCAAGTTCAACTGAGCCAACAAAAGATTACTAGATCATGCACAGGGAACAAGTAATCGCAGAAGAGAATACAAATGTGTCAAAGCACTAAGAGATTAGCTGTATGCAAGTGTAACAAGATAGCGAGTTAAAACTATATTTAATTCACAAATGAGATTGTCACATATGCCTCTCTTAATCCATTCATCACAGAGCTATTAAAACTACAAGCCCACAAAAAAGCACTGCACCCAAATCAGATTAACTAGCCCGCTGCGACAAGGCAAGGTCCCCAAGTTTTTCTGTTTGGCACAATGCACTGAATACAAAGAGAGGTAGGAAAATCCTTACGAGGCAATCGAATCCGAAGTCGGCAAGAAGGATGGCAAGGCGCGACGAGGTCATTGTCCCAGAAATCAAAATCGCCAGATCACAGACGCTTAATCACGGAGAAGACCCGGAGATACAATGCCATCAATCCCCGATTGCGCAAAGACAAGACTACAACCCAAAGATCCCGGCACAAGACGGCAATAAGAAGATCACAAAGATCCCACACCTCGGCCAAAGGACCAAGCGACGGCACGCCTCAAATCACACACGGTCCATTGTCTCCAACCACGAAATCAACCCAATCTCCACCAAGATGGAGCCCCAATGACCTCGGGATGCAAGAATCGAGACCGGAGCACCTCAAATTGAGCAGATTTGGAAGAACAAGAACTAGGGTTTTGTTTCAGATCTAGAAACGATGGGAGAGAAGAGGAATAAACCCACCAGATAAGAGAGAGGGAAAAGCGGGGCATTGCAACCACCAACATGGAATCCGTGGCCGCCTCGAGGCGACGACGCGCAAGATCGCCCGGTCACGGCGCCCGCCGCTTCATCTCCACATGAGGTACTGCCGTCACTGAACGAGCTCACCAAGAACGATAAGGCGGTATTCTTGCCGCTTTATCCACTACTTCGGCATGGGCCAAAGGCCCATGAACCTTTTGTTGCTGCCTCAACCGGGCAAAAGCCCAACAGTTGCATCCATGAACAAACAGGTCAGATTGCATCTCGAATCATTGAGGGTTTGTTCTCTTCTTATGTTCTTATTTTATCTATTTATTTACGAATCAAAAAGTCAAACAGTTTGGCTTTTGCAGTCTATTCTTTTTTTGAAAGATACGTTCTAAAGCTTTTATAAACAAGTCAAACGAAGCACACTGACTTTCCAAACTGCTACGAGAAATTCTCGAAGTTTAGCTTATAAATAAATAAGAAAATAAGATAAGCCGAAGGAATATCCTCTGATATTCGAGTTATCCCTTTTAAGTAATGGAACTCACCTGAAAAATAGAATGAGCTAGCTCACTCCTTTTCATTGAGTTATGCACTGTTCTTGTTAGCTTATAATGTCTTATTTGTCTTATTTAGGGTTAAAACTTATTTTTGTTTAAAATAAAAACGATTTATTTTTTCTAATATTTTTTTCTATCTCAAAGACTTGTCTAAAACCTTTAAAACACAAGTCGAATGAAGCGGATCCAACTCTCGAGGCTATCTCGGAAAGTTCTCGAAATTAGAAAAAAAGTCAAATAAGACAAATAAGTCAGATAAGATAAGCTGACGAGAACATGGCCTTAATTAAGTAGGCTAGAGTCCTTTCACCCTTAGATCTAGCTTAAAAGTCACCTGCAAATACGTACATGTAGCTGCTGAGACCCGTGAAGCCCCCGCCAATTATCCACTAAAGTACCTCTTGATTCTACATGGATTGGACCATAACTTGTACTACTCCGTCCCTAAAAGAATGTCACTCTGAAAAATTTTAAGTAGATTAAGGAGGGTATATATATGTAGGAATCTATAGATACTTTATAGGGGTGAGAGGGGAATCTATAGGTATTTTATAGGGATGAGAGGGGAATCTAGCAATTATTGTCCTAAAATGACATTCTTTTAGGACAAAATTTGAATTCCAGGATGACATTCTTTTAGAGACGGAGAGAGTACATGCTTAGCGTAAGAGCATTTTCAGTAGTAGCAGAAAAATGTTGTTTATCTAAGGTTTTAGAGATAGAGAAGCTGTTGAAGGGAGAGAGCGTAAAGTGTAAAGTAATTTTAGAGAATAGATAATGTACGGAGAAAAAATTGAGAGTATTTGCTGAAGATGATCTGACCAGTGAATATATAAGGCTGTGCTAATGAGTAATGACCTGTCCTCCGCTTGCTACACGAAGGCATGTACGACACGCACACGCGCATTTGCGGACACACATAAATGCAGTGTAGCAGTACTACTACTCACTCACCACATGATTAATATCAATGCTCTCGACACCTGGAAAGACTCACCAATAGCTGGCTAGCTAGCTAATTTTCAGTCCACACACACCCATCACTCTACCCCTCGTACTCACTAGTCACTCCCAATAGCAAATATCCTATCCTATTTAGCCCTCTTCTTCTTCTTCTTCTCCCCCCCTCCTCCCTCCTCATCTCACATCCTCGCCCACACCTAGCTACCCGCAATCGATAAGCAAAATATTATGTTACTAATAGAAGTGCACTCTAGCAAGCTAGGAGATTCAGATCAGATTGCAGGTGAAGAGATTGATCTGTCTGCAGTATGTCATCAGTAGACCTTCTCTAGACTCCACATTCACACAGGTTCTTTGAGAAAGTTCAAGCACACACCAATGGTCCACTTCTTGCGATGCAGCAATGCACACACGCTCTTGCATCTCTTCTTCTCCATCCTCCTCGTCCTCACCTCCATGGAGGTAGCACATTCAGATGCCAGTAAGATCTCTTGTGCTCCATGCTCCTACTTGAACTAAACAATTAATATTCTAACATCTCCATGGTGGTTTCTTACTCAACAACGCTTATTGTTACAGGGAGGTTGCCACTGAGGCTACTAGAGATTGGCACCAGCAAGGTACAATTGATGTTTTCACAATGCTTGAGCTGAATATGTTTGTGTTGCTAGTTAATGCTTCTTGAAGTGATTTGTGTCATTATTTGTGTTTGCTGTTGGGTTGGAGCAGGATGAAATCAGAGGAGAGATGAAGATGGAAGGGAGGGTTCTGATTGGATCAAGGCCACCAAGATGTGAGAGGGTATGCATGTCTTGTGGCCACTGCGAGGCAGTACAAGTTCCCATAGTGCCACAAGATCAGAAAACAACCACCAAGATTATTGATCAAGAGCATGTGGAGAGTGCTATCAGTGCTGCAATCTTCGCCTACAGAGCGAATGGCATCTCCAACTACAAGCCATTGAGCTGGAAATGCAAGTGTGGTGGCATCATCCTTGATCCATGAACACAGCCCAAGCTCACCAATCACTTCACCATTGTGCAAAATGTAAACATCTCCCTCTTTGTTCATCTTTTTCCCCCCTAGCTAGCTACTTCCTCCTTTTAGTTTCATCTAGATGGGAAACTGAAGAGGGGGGAAGATCGAGCTGCAAATTTCTTGTACATTTAGGCAGCAATTTTGTCAAAATCTAATTGCCTTATTTTGGCATTGAATGCAACGATTTGGTCCTCACTCGGAGGTAGAGGCAATTAAATCGCTGTGTGAATTCAAGCCATGGCTACAGTAGTAGGGACAGACATCTGCTCTGTTCTGTGAGTGAGTCTAGCTGAGAGGGAAAGGGGCAGCATCAGGTACGCCAGTGTGTTAGGTAGGTATCATTGCTACAGGGAAATCAATTATAACTGCTCTATTTGCATTTTCCTTCAGGCAACAATATTATTATCCACACAATTAAATGATATTATGTCAAGATGCAGAGCTATGCTAGCAGCAAAAGAGCTACCCTCTACTTGTAGGAATACAAGACTTATTTTTTGAATGGACTTGTCCATTGATATAGGACTTATTTTATATATAGCACTACAAAATTATAAAGGTATTCTTTCGTCAATAACCCTAATAAATGGAGTACCTTGATTTAGTTTGTATTCTCTATATACATTGTATTGAATAGAGTGCTTAGAGATAATAGCTAGGGCAGTATAGTCAATTTCAATGCTTCATTGGTTTATGTGCAAAAAAAAATAGACCTTATAAATTTGGACGGAGGAAGTACTAATTAAATAGCTCATATAAAGCATATGACTGATTGGCCGTGCAAGTGAAACTAGTAGCTAACACTACCACGGATTGAGCCTTCAATCCCGGTTCCAAACCAGCATCAATCCCGGTTTTAGAACCGGGATAGGCAATCGGGATCGATGGCGTGGAGCCATCATCCGCTTCTTCAACCCGGATAGATGTTAGAAATATATTTAAAAATATAATGCCAAGACATATGGCTTCGGGACTCGAACCCGAGATCTCGTGACTTCACTCACCCTTCTAACCAACTCACCCACCCACGCGTTCGATATAACTAGGATATGATTCCTTTTAAAGATTCTTAGATGAGGCTTTAGTGGGTTCATAACACTAACCGGGACTAAAGACTTCTTTCGATCGGTTGGTAATACCAACCGATCGATGAGTTTCCATGCCGGTACCAACAGACTTAGCTGCATGGGAGGAACATCAATCCGGTTGGTATTACTAACGGGATTAATATGAGCGACGAACAAGGATCAAAGCCTTGGAACTACGAATCGGGATCGATCTCTTATTAATACTGGGTTCAGTATCTTCTGGGACCGATAAGTTCGGTATGGAAAATTGTTTCTCTAGTAGTGTGATTACACAGTGACAAATGCTTAGTACTTAATAACAATGAGAGTTTCTTTTCTTTTCTCTCTGAAAGGAGATGCACGGAGAGAAGGGAGAAGGAAAGGGAGGAAGAGGAAGGGAAAGGCTGTGATGATTGGAGCTTTCTGGTGCGTGTGATGACTGATCGATGAGAGGGGCGGACCACTGGCCACTGGGAAAGGTGGAGGTGAACTTGACCGGAGGCATGGACGGTAGCCGGCCGATGATGACGGACGGATCGATGCAGCCGTGCGGTGCATGTAGATGTAGCCAAGCCAACGTATATTATCTGGTGTGCTCTCCCTTTCATGGCACGGCTGGACACTCGTCCTGCGCCACTTCGCTGTAGCGCATCCATTGGATCGCCAAACACGAGGCGAGACCACCTCTGCCATGCCATGCCACCGTGTAATGAGGTACTGGAATTTCTTTTTTTTGGTTGACTAATATGCTTAGGTACTCGTCAAAAAAGCAAGAAAAATCAGCAGATTCTTACCGACCACATGATTAATTTCCATTGGACGCTCCAAATTTCCTGGCTGCTCGTATACATGCTCGTATCCGCTGTAACCCTACCCCTCCACCGATCTATATCCACCGCCATCCTCAGTGCTTCTCCACCGCCGCCGCACGTTCCTCAGCCGCTCTCTCTTCTCTCCCACCCCAACTTCATCCCCTCCCTGCCCCATCCCCCTTTCTCGTAACCGGCGGCTCTACCGTTGAATCCGTCTCCACCTCCTAATGAGCTTCCTCACCTCATTCACCTATCGGTGGTCACAGGACATGTGTATCCTAGATGCTAAAATGGTTGAACAGTGTCGGCTGGAGACCTCATTGGAGTCATCAGCAGAATTAACCAAGTAAGGATTCTACTAAAATCCTTCCATTTCTAGTTGAGCGGCGCCTAGCGATCACGGTATGTGTAATGCAACTTTTGTGAGGTACAACATACTACAAGGTACCAATTGAGGGGTATCTTAGTATTTTCACTCCTCACAAAATCTCTCTCGACTCTCTCCCCACTCTCTCTCTCTCTCCGATGAGAGCCACCAATGGGCCTCCAACCACTGGACACCCGTTCGCCACCGAGCTGGTCGTGAGCCGATCTCCTCCTCGGCCCCTCCGATCTAGATGTAGGGCATTGGCACACAGGCCAGGGTAGTGGCGCATGGCTCGGAATAGTCGGGCGGCATGCATGCTAGAGAGGGACGACGGAGGGCGGTAGGAAGACGGGGATGAGTGGCGGAGAGTAGCTTGAGACGGAAGGGCTAAGTTGCGGTGCAGGTCAGCGTCCAGACGCAAGTGTTGTGCAGGTAGCACGTGGCACGACGCAGCGCAGGCAGGCTTAGCAGCGACACAGGTTGGCGTCCAGGTGGGCGGCCATCGGATGCTGGAGCTTGGGAAGAGAGAAGGTGGGGTGAGAAAATTCCTAAACACCGTTTTGTGAACTAGTGCCTCTTTGGAAGGCTGGTGGTACCTCTTTTTGTGAGCCGTAGAATCTACTTCGATGGACCTTGAGGTGGTAAAAAGGGTCCTGTGCTAATGTAATCAGCATGCATGTATGATTTCCTTCTTCCTGGCCGGTCTGATGCAGCTCTTTTAGCAGTAAGGGCATGGGTTGTTATTGCGTGTGATACTCGATCGTTTTATGCATGATCTGTTCTATATAGACTAGTACTAATGGGCTGGGCTAGGTCTTGACAAAAGATTAGAAGGGACGGTGGAGCCGGGGACTAGTGGAGTAATTAACGAGAGAAGCGCACGTACGTACATGCATGCATGCATGCAGCTGGACCAGGCCAGGGGGACACTGCTCCGCCATTCGAGCAGATCCACACGTGATGATCTACTGGGTCAATCGTACGGAGTCAGTGCCTGCCCTGCTGATCTACCCCCCACTCCCCCACCGGTTAATTGATTGCTCCGTCCAAACCCAAAGATTAATTTCTTGCATGCTCTCTGCGTTCTCACTACGTACACCACCTTTGCGCTTGCACCCGTACGTCGCCCGCCGGTGTTCCATTCGAGCTTCACTGGGGTTCCCTTGCTCGCACCCGTTCCAACGTTTCCACGGGACGGGACGGGATGCAGACTGTTTTGTACAAGAGCCCTTTCTATTTGATAGAAAAGGGTCCTATGATCTCGAATCGATCTTATCTTAGTTCGCAATATATATATATATATATATATATATATATATATATATATATATATATATATATATAAAGAGATATAAGGAAGATAAGAAGAATGTTTTGGCAGCGTACCAAACATGGTCGCATGACGGAGCTTTCATAGAGATTATTGGATAAGCTACACTTATCACATGACAACAGATTTACATGCGTTTCAGATTACAACACAGAATCTAAACAACCAAATCTGAACTACCTGCTATCTATCTACATCCTTCTTAACAGATAAGGTGTTTTGACAGCCTCCCTCAATTTCAACCGATGGAACATGGTTAAGATTGCCTATGAACACTTCAAAACTCCGAGCAGGTAGCGGCTTGGTGAATATATCTAAGACTTAGGCTCATACCTCCTCCCCTCGTGACCCTCCACCGGAACTCTCCCCTCCCGAGCCCTAGCCCCCGGCGGCGGCGCGGGTCGACCGCCGCCGGCCGGTGGGCTTTCTGCAGCTTGACGGCCGGCGTCGGCTCATGGCGGAGAAGCTAAGCGGCGCCTCTCCTTTCTCCTCGGCTTCCCTTCTCCCCGGCGTCGTCGATGGCAGCCATGACAGCGTTAAATGGCCCGGTGGCCGGATCCGTGACCTGTGTCAGATCCGTGGCCCAGTGCCGATCGTCTAGCGGCGTGGCCTCGGTGGCTCGGCGGCGGCGTGGAGCTGAGTGATGATGGTGGCCTCGGTGGCTCGGCGGTGATGACGAGGCGCGCGCGCGCTTCGCTCGCCGCCTCTTGCGGTCGTCGGCCGCGCTCCTTCCTCCACCTGCTGGGCGCCACCGGTCATCAGCGGCCGCGCGCCAGCGCAACCTCGCCTCCTCGGCACCAAGACTAAGCGGCGCGGCCGCCGCGCCTCCTCCGCCTCCGCCCGCCCCGCGGCGCTTCATGCTGAATCTGCGGTGGTTCTCTCCCTTCCTCTCCCTACCTTCCCTCTCCCTTCCTCTCCCTACCTTCCCTCGTGCTCTTCTCGGTAGAGTCGCTTCGGGAGGTCCATGTCGGCGCCGTCATGATCCTTTGGCAGGAGGCCTAGGTCTGGCGTTGTCCCTAGCGTTGGCGTGGACAGAGTTGGTGATCTCCAGGAGGTGCGCTGGTTCTGGCGTCGCCTTGGTTGGGCAGTGCATCGGCGGCCGGTCGGCGCCTTGGTGGCTGTTCCAACGGGTGGTCGTGCGAATTCGACACCGCGTTTTCTATTCCAGAGGTGCTCTGTAGCGGCGGTGCATCGACGGCCAGGCTCTACCGGTAAAGGCAGCTGTCGCGGCATGGCACTCACCCCACATTCAGCTTGGCGTGGCGTCCGGTTGGCTCTTGGCCTTGGCGCTTTCCACCGAGCCCCTTCTCCGGACGAGATCCCGTTCAGCGCCATCTAGCCCTCCCTTCTCTTCGTGGTGCTCGATGGCGATGGCGGCGTCTTCCTTGTTCGGCCTTGGTGCTCGGCGTCCTCTTCGCCTGGCGAGGTCCTGCTCACTGCCTTCCTACCCTCCCCTCCCTGTGAGGTGTAAGATGGCGGTGGGCGGCGTCTTCCTTGTCTGGCTTCAAGGACCGGCTGGCCTCCAACCCAGGTTCTCCGGCGTCTACGTCTTCGGCTTGCTCTTCATGCGGACGCGTCTGTGTCTACCCTCGATGAGGTTGAGCGTTTCGGGCGAAAGCCCTGCCTAGCTTCTGCTGGGCCGGCGGTGGCGGCATTCCCAGTGTCGTTCCCTTCTGAGGCACCGTTATGTTGCTCCCTTGTTGGGCGAAAGCCTTGTGCGGTCAGCGGCGACGACGGTTTCTCCGTCGTTCACCTTGTTGGAGGCGTCGTGGTCCGCTCTGGTGCTGTGGGTGATCGATGGCTTGTCCCTCCTTATTGTTGTTGTCATTTGTTTGGTGGTGGTGTCTTGCGTGGCCGGCTTGGTGTCTTGTGTGGCCGGCTTTTCCCTTCTCCCTCCCCTGTATCTCTTCTCTCCCCCCCCCCTCTGTAGGTGGTGTTCCCGACGGTGGTCGGAGGTGTCTGGTTTCGGCCAGGGTTGCGGCGAAGTGTTGTGGTTGTACCCCGTGCATGCATGGGTTTTTATTCTTATTTTCTCCTTCTATTCAATGAAACAGGACGGCAGTTCTCCTGCCCCTCTTTCAAAAATATATCTAAGACTTGATCCTAGGACGATATAAATCTTATATTTAGCAGTTTACGTGCAACCCTTTTTCTGACAAAATGATAATCAACTACTATGTGTTTTGTCCGAGCATGGAACATAGGATTTGCCAAGAAATAAGTAGCGCCTAGGTTATCACACCACAAAGACGGTGGTCTAGACTGAAACACGCCCAACTCTCTCAACGGAGATTGTATCTTGATTACTTCCACTGTCACATTTGCCAGAGCTACTTGTACTCTGATTCTATACTCGACCATGAGACAGTATTATGTTTTCTTGAACTCCAAGAGATCAAATTACTTCCAAAATACACAGCAAAACCTCCGGTTGATATACAATCATCTAAGCACCCAGCCCAATCCAAATCTGAAAAGGCACTTATGAGAGTAGATGGTGACTTCCGAATCTGAAGGCCAAATCCTTGAGTCCCTTTGACGTAGCTAGCGAAGCACACGTTTTACAGCCGACCAACGTGCATCTGCCGGGGCATAAAGGTATTGACATACTCTGTTAACAGAAAATGCAATATCTGGGTGAGTTAATGCATAAACAAATAAAATAGGAAAAAGTACGGTTTTAGTGTCTGAACTGTGGCCCTCAATCCATTTTGGTCCATGATCAACTCCAAAACTAGGTTAACTTGGTACCTGAAACATCATAACCATGTACAAATGGTCCCTCGACTAATTAAAGGGTGGTTTTATCCGATCAAAGATAGTTTGGCCAAAGTGTTACATGTAACATAAACATATTTCATAAAATCCAAACTAAATTTTATATTTGAGTTCCTAGTTGTTTTACAAGCTCATAAGATTTTTTTTTACATATTTTACCTTGCTGTTTCAATTTTTTAAAATTTTCTAGCATTTTCAATAGTCTTAAAAATAGGACAAAATGTCAAATAATTGTGAACAGCTAAAAAATTAAAACAATTATTTGAGATTAGATAATAATAAGAAACTCAAATATATAGTTTAATTTTGATTTTATGAAATATTTGTATTTAAAAATACATACCACACTCCGGTAAAACCATCTTTTTGACCGGTCAAAACTACCATTAACTTCACCAAAAACCATTTATGCCTAGTTTTGATATTTCGAAGACCAAAATATCTTAGATACGAATTTTAGTACCAAAAATGTGTCGAATAGGGCCATGATTTCGTGATCGAAACAGTACTTTTCTAATAAAATACTTAGACACGGTTCTCATGAAAAGCTTCGTGTGGGAATGCCTCGTAATAGTAAGAACGAACATGCGCGCATGCTGTACTAATCAGCTATCAAGAAAAGTTAAAGGAAGCAGGAGGTGGATATCAACACAAATCGTGGAGCACGTGGTCTAGTAAAGTTGATACTTGATATGCAGTAATATATATGGTCTAATGTCGGTTATGTGAATCATGCTTAATGCAGAAATTCAAGTGTTCTCTGCTAATTAATGAAGAAAATCCTGCCCTCTTACTGGAGCGCAAAATAACCTTTTTTTTAGAACATAATATGTGATTTTTGGAATTAACTGAAAGTTCATTTATTTTTTGATAACGAGAGAACGGAGGGAGAGAGGTGCCATCAACACAAAACCTGATGATTCTTCATCAGGTAAAGTGAGTTGCGTACAGCCAACCGAAGGGCATCATCACAGACAACAGTGTTAAGCGTATAGCATTTGACATGGCCGGAGCCCATAAATTTTCCCACCTCTACCAGGGGCTTATCCTTTGCTTATACTAGCCGAAGCGAACATTTTTATCAACGAAATATTTATGTCAATTCCTTTTTGCAATCTCCCATTATTCCATCTCTCTTTTGTGAAAGTTGTCTGCAATGGCATCCAGGATGATGGCGAGTTGTTTGATAGGCGAGATTCTTCTCTGAAGCATGCAAATGGTATCTGTACTAATTTCTGAGATGTATGATTTCTCCCGATTAATGTTGTATTTGCTACCTATTGACACCTGATTTTGGAAACATCTGGAGGCATCTCGGGGTCAGTTTGGGCCTTATGGAACATGAGCTGAAATAGGTCCCACTACAGGAATCCGACATATTTACGCTAGCCAAAATTATTTACATTGGCTTAGCGAAAGCCGACGTATATAAAGTTTTTTTACGTCGGTCTTGGATAAGCCTACGTAAATAAGAGTATTTATATCGGCGGTAGAATAAAGCCAACATAAATAGGACACGTGGTGCTATTTGCGTCGACTTGGCGGACAACAATAGAGGCCCATCCCGCTAGACCAAATTTGAAATATGATGGAGGCTTATTTACGTTAGCTAGGCTAACGTAAATGTAAATAAGAGCACATGGCACCGGCTCTGTTTACGTCGGCTCGGCCGACGTAAAAAGACCACGTGGCGCCTATTTATGTCGGTCTGGCTGACGGAAACATAGGCCTATCCCCCAAACCGAATTTGAAATATCGTGGAGGCATATTTACGTAAATAAGGGCACATAATACAAGCTTTGTTACAAACACACGCTCGATGCTCAACGCCCACCACCGCCTGTCGCCCGCGCTGCCGCCCGCAGCTCACACCGCCCTGGACGCCCTCGGCTACCACCACCCGCCCACCATTGTAACATCCTCATTTTTTTCAAAAATGAAAATCATATGCATTGCATCTCATGAGAATTTATTTAGATATTAAATTATTTAAAAATGAGTATGTTCCTAAATAAAAGGAAAAAGGCTTTGCAAAAATCAAAATTTTCCAAAACCTAATTGCATGATAAGTAAAGTTTTACAAAAAGGTTTATTTAAACAAGTAATTGGTAAATAATGATTTTACTAATTTTCCAAATACTATTTTACAATTCATTCATCAAGTAATTATTTACTTATAATTTAAAAACGAGATAAATCAAAATTATAGGATTTATAATTATTCTATCTCTCCTTCATGTGGGCCCCACATGTAATTCCCTCACCCTCTCCTTCTCGTTGAATTTGGCTGACAGGTTTGGAAACCCCCCTATCACCTCTCCTTTCCATTTTTATCAATAGAAACCACTCCCTAAATTATAGCAGATTCTAACCCCCCTGATTCCTATCCTAATCCCCCTAGACTACATACTAATCCCCTACTTAAACCACCCCCCACGTTGTTCTTCATCTGGAACCAAACCGAGAAAATCATCTCTTTCACCTCTTTGCCTCCTCACCAAATCTCGGTTTTCCGGTGAGTTTCGACCTCTGATCCTTAAAGGAGTTTTGTCCCTGGGCATCTCCTTGACCCGTTTTTGCCGTCAGCAGTGCCGCGCCGCCGCCGGAGCTAGGTTTTTCGCCGCCGGAGCTGCCGCCGTCCCGTTCTGCCATCGAAGCTCCTCATCGCCGCTCCGCCACCGCGGTGAGCATCTCCACCTTCTCCACCCACCTAGGAACCCCGCTGTCGCCGGAAAATCCGCCGACGGTGAGAACCGGCGCCTCTCCCCGGTGATAGAGAGGATGCCGAGAAAGAGGTGGTGAGAAAGCAGAGCGCTCAATGAATAAACCAGTGTAAATGTGTATGATCAGAATGCTTGCCCTTTCTCATTGATGTGCTTATTAATTTATACATCTTTAGGGCCAGGGTTTACATGAATGGGAAATACCCAAAGTACCCTGACCCATAGGGGAATACCCAGATTACCCTGAACTCTGGATCGTCGATCCCACAATCAACGGCTAAACTAGTTTTCTTACAATCCACGTTAACCTACTCCCTAACATGCCCTTGGGGGACATACACTGACAAAGTTGTTGATTTGATTTGATTCGATTCGTTCTTGTCAGAGGCTGTCGTGAAGTCTTCGTCTTCTAACCTGGAACTTGTCAAAGATCACTCTCGGTCTTTCCGAAGGATCTTCGTGAATCCCTTGACCAGACACCTTCCGCCGAGTCGCCGGTGGACATCCCGAGACACTCCATCCTCCGTGTTCTTTTCTCGACCCCTCGCGCATGTCCGAACCTTCCACTCACGGTCTGACTTGAGGTTATCTTGGATAGGCTTCGTCACTTACCCCTTCGGGTAACAATCTTCACTAAAAATCTTCGCAACATCTTCGTAGACATCCACCTCTCCTGGAGATGGGGTGGTTGCCCCTACAACAGAAGCCCCTTACGGTCACGCCGCCACCTCGACGTGGTGTCTGGCCGGAATACCCAGCTTCCCCCCTTCTCCACGTCGAGGTGGTGTTCCCGAAGATGTTGTTTGTTCTTTGTTTCCGATGATATCTTCGCTCGGTGATGTGACTTGGACTTGACGTTCTGACATTGTCAGTGGCCTCGAGGTCGACGCGTTGATCTTGACCGTCAATCGTCACACGTGTCCTCAGATCTGTAGACGCCCGTTGGGATTTTCTTTATATATGTATATATTTATATTCTACGCCTGTTCGCTTTCTTCGCAGCGCAGCGTCGCCGTTGATGCAGACACATGGCGTTCATCCGTGTCATATCTGTTTCTATATAAGGGACCGCGATACTGTTCTTCTTCCACACTCGCGTTCTTCAAACTCATAACCTCCGTCAGTCGGCTTCCTTTACTCTCGCGCATTTCGTCCGCCGCCGCTAGTTCCTCCGCCCTTTCGCGTTCCTCCGCCGCCAGCCATTTCTTCATTCTCGGGCTCTTCCTCCGCCGCCGTTGTCAGTTGATCATCACCGCGTATTTCTCCGTCGTTGTCCATCTCTGGCTAAGCTTGTAAGTACACCACTTGCCTAGTTTGTTTTGTTTTTTAGGGTTTCGGCGTTTCTTTGGGGTCGACGCCGGCGTTCTTGCTGGCGACATTCTTGTGCTAGTTGCGACGCCGCTCACTTGCGGTTGTGTTGTTTTTCAAAGTTTTCGCAGTTGAGATGCTGTTGAAACCTGTTCTTGTTCTTGTTCTTGTTCTTCTTTTTTTTTTTGATCATTCCGAAGGACGAAATTCCGAAAGTATTGATTTCCTTCTTCTTGTGCAGCCCTCGGAACCTTCAATGGCCCGAAGAAGGTCTTAAGCCTGCGGACCTTGCGGCTATCATGGGAGTTAGGGCGGTCTAGGATGACCCCGATATGCTTTGAAGGTGTCGATGGTTCCCTGGCGGCGAGGAGGACTTCGAGCTTCGGGGCAAGCGACTCCTCAACCCGATGTTGACGAGGCGATCGTCTTCCATTCTCGAGTGAAGGCGGGTCTTGGATACCGTGCACCCGCCTCGTCGAGGAGGTCCTTGAGCTGTACAAAGGCGCGGCTCGTGCATCTCTCTCCTAACGCTTTGGCGGCTTGCGGTGTTGAATGGGCGCTTGAGTCATGGTGCGCAACCCAATGCTCGAGTGTTGGATTTCTTCACGGCTTCGGTGGCAAGGAAGACCAGCGGCGGCCCGCCGGTTGCTGAATTTCGTTAGAAATCGGTGCATTCTTCGGACTTCCTTCGCCGCAACGAAGAAAAAATGGGATGGAGCTCTTTGAAATTTGAGTTGGAAGTTGTCTTGGTTTTACGGAAGATAGATCGTGGACGCCTTCATTGAGATATGTTCTGGAGCGGCGGATGTATCAAGTTTCCTATGGATAAGCTGTCGGGGATCGAGGAGGCACAACGGCTACTCCTCCAAAGGATCAGCAAGAGGTTCTCCATGCGATGCCTTGCCGAGGAGTTCTACGCAGCGAAGGTTGGACCACTAATGCGCAGCTGGGAGGACTTTGTCATCGTCGGTAATGAAGGCGCCCATCTCACTCTTCGCGACGAGGACCGTCGCCCACGCAGACTAGAATCGGCCATGGAGAGGGCCGAAGGGATGTTCGGGCCTCTCCGTCCAGAGGAAATCGCGAGGGCTCGCGAAGCTGGAGTAGGAGCCCGCGTTAACCGCATCCTCGGGGTGGTAACCCCCTGGGCGGAGCCCGAACCGAAGAGGGGCGGGAAGAGGAAGGCCGCCGAAGGCACTGCCGCGGGCCCATCAAAGCGACCCCGTGGTGAGTTTCCTTTTACCCACTATGTTTCTCTAGTCTGTCGTCTAACCTTTATTCTTCAGAAGCCGCTAGCGCTGAAGAGGAAGAGGAAGAGGAAGAGGAAGTTGAAGTTGAGGCTGAGGAAGAGGGTCCTGTTGCCGAAGATGACCGGACTTCGCTAGATGCACAAAGCTCCGCCAGCGGTGGTGAGGATCCATTAGACGTCTTGGTCAGCGAAACCCCCTCGGGACCGTTGGATCCCGGACACGGCTCCAACGAAGTCCATCCTTCGGGCCGGGGTCCGATGTCTCCCGAAGGGGCCTCCGTTGACGTTGCCACGGAGGCCGATGGATATACTGCCGGCTTCGTGGTTGACACGGAGTATTGATTGACTGATTCTCCTTTCGCTGAAGGTTCACTATCATGTCTTTATCGCAGTGCCTTTTTTAATTTATTTATATTTTTATATATATATATTTTTCGCAGAGGGGGTTCACGAGGTCCCACCTCCGGTACCGGACTCGGGGGCCGATGATTCCAATGCCGCAACCGACGCTATATTGGCGTTGGTGGCAACCAATGCCCCTATCGCCGCAGGTTCTGCTTCCCCCATTGCGGCCGAGAAAGGAATTCAACGAGCGTTAACTGCGCTTGGCGCTTCCTCTTCGGCAGCAGGGACTACTGTCGAAGGAGGCGCCTCACGCGTGACTCCCCTGGCTCCCGGGGGCGCCCCTGTCTTCGCCAGCTCTCGTCTGGGGGCTGATAATATACTCGCCGATGATCAAGTGGCAGCTATCATCGAGGGTTTGCCTTCGGCAATCCTCGACCGATGTGAAATGCTCCCCTTGTTAGATAACATGCGCAACATTGAGACATGCCTTGCTACGGTAAATATTTCGCCTTGTTCGCCTCTCTTTTTTTTTCTTTTTTTTTAAACAAAAAAGCTTATGGCTGTGTTAAACCTTTTCAGAGCTTGGCTTGCAATCGTGCCGCATCGGCGCAAGTATTGGGTCTTTCGGCGAGGTGTGCAGTTCTCGAAGGCCGCATTGCCATCCTCGACCAAGAGAATCATACTCTTCGAGAAGTTAGCTCGAAGGAAAAAGAGCTCGTGGTCCTTCGAGCTCAGAGAAGGAGCAGGCGGAGCAGCGTACGAAAGCTGCCGAGGAGGCCTTGGTTGCGCTTCGTGCCGAGCTTGAAATCCAACGAGCTGAACTCGAGTCGTCACGCAAGGAATGCAATGATTTACGCGACGAACTAAAAAATGGGGCTGTGGAGCTCGGGACTCTTCGGGGTTCGATGGAGAAGTTCAAGCTACAGCTGGAGGCGGTACAATCAGAGATGCTTTCCTTGGGTCAGATTTTTGCTAAAGAAATTACCAGACTTGGGACTGTTGCAATGAGCGCTCCTCTGAAGAACCCGGCTTTGGCTGTCAAATATTTGAAGGAAGCCATTGGGACTTTCATTGAGGGCTCTTTGCGTTATGGATCGGACTGCGCCGTCAGCTCCATTTTCGCGTTTACGACAAAGTTAAAGGGCACTGGTGCGCCCATTTTTCCAGTTCCTTTCCAAGTGTGCCATACCGTCGGCCTTTGCCGCCCGGCTGCTCGTTCGACCGCAGCTCTCGCCAGGTTGTTCGAGATTTTTTGACACGGTTCTGGCGATCTAGGGGTCCTGCTTTCTGCCGCGCTTTCATGGAGCACGCGAGGAGGCGACTTCTTGGTTCGCCTCGAGGACGATAAGGCCCCATTGTCAGCGAAGGTCTTCAACGATTGCGATTCCTCAGGATCCCACAGATCCTGCAGATCCGAAGGGCAAAAAGCCAGCAGAGTAGAATAGTGGTAGTTTTAGGATTGTAACACTGTCGCTAATGTAATATATGATCTCATGTTTTTGAGCTATTTCTCCTTTGAAATTGAACTTGTTCAACTTTATGTTATGTTATTATTATTCTACGCGCATGATACTTCTTCGTCTTATTGTGCTCCCGACGCGCAGTATCGATACCGTAGTTGTTAATTGCGAAGGTCCACAATTCCCAAAGATTATGTTTTCGGGTGCGTGGCGCGAGTGCTCTCGTCTTCGCGCCAGCCCCTTGGCGCTTTACCAAGCTATCTTTGTGGATACGATTTGGGTGTCCGGCGCGAGTGCACTTGGTCTCGCGCCAGCCCCTCGACGCTTTTGCGTGTTACATCCTCGCGAAAGCTCGTGACCCGCGAAGGATTCGATTTGGGTGTCTGGCGCGAGTGCTCTTGGCCTCGCGCCAGCTCCTTGGCGCTTTTGCGCGCTACATCCTCGCGAAGGCTCGTGGCCCGCGAAGGATTCGATTTGGGTGCCTGGCGCGAGTGCTCTTGGCCTCGCGCCAACCCCTTGGCGCTTTTGCGCGCTACATCCTCATGGCTTCGTGGGGCGAAGGATTCGATTTGGGTGTCTGGCGCGAGTGCTCTTGGCCTCGCGCCGGCTCCTAACTCTTTCGCGCTACATCTCGCGAAGGCTCGTGGGTCTGAAGGATTCGATTTGGTGCTGGCGCGAGTGCTCTTGGCCTTGCGCCCGGCCCTTGGCGCTTTGCGGCGCTACATCCTCATGAAGCTTCGTGGCGCGAAGGATTCGATTTGGGTGTCTGGCGCGAGTGCTCTTGGCCTCGCGCCAGCCCCTTGGCGCTTTTGCGCGCTACATCCTCGCGAAGGGTCGTGGCCCACGAAGGATTCGATTTTGGATGTCTGGCGCGAGTGCTCTTGGCCTCGCGCCAGCCCCTTGGCGCTTTTGCGCGTTACATCCTCGCGAAAGCTCGTGGCCCGCGAAGGATTCGATTTGGGTGTCTGGCGCGAGTGCTCTTGGCCTCGCGCCAGCCCCTTGGCGCTTTTGCGCGTTACATCCTCGCGAAGGGTCGTGGCCCACGAAGGATTCGATTTTGGGTGTCTGGCGCGAGTGCTCTTGGCCTCGCGCCAGCCCTTGGCGCTTTTGCGCGTTACATCCTCGCGAAAGCTCGTGGCCCGTGAAGGATTCAATTTTGGGTGTCTGGCGCGAGTGCTCTTCGCCTCGCGCCCAACTTTGGCGCTTTGCGCGTTACATCTCGCGAAGGGTCGTGGCCCACGAAGGATTCGATTTTGGGTGTCTGGCGCGAGTGCTCTTGGCCTCGCGCCGACCCTTGGCGCTTTGCGCGTTACATCTCGCGGCTTCGTGGCGTGAAGGATTCAATTTTGGGTGTCTGGCGCGAGTGCTCTTCGCCTCGCGCCAGCTCCTTGGCGCTTTTGCGCGTTACATCCTCGCGAAGGCTCGTGGCCCGCGAAGGATTCGATTTTTGGTGTGGCGCGAGTGCTCTTGGCCTCGCGCCAGCCCCTTAGTTTGGAATGTCAGGACGGGAGTACTCCTTTTCTTCATTTCAAATGAGATTACATCGTGAAGATTACATTCCCGAAGGATTTTTCCGGTCGCAGCCGGTTTTCGGCGTCTGAGCCTCGTTAAAAACTCCGCTCGTAAAACCCGCTTAGGGACAAAACCGAGTCGGAGAAAAGAGTACTCAGCGCTTTTACACTGTTTTATGGGTAGTATTTGATCAGGTTCTTCGCATTCCAAGTGTTTGGGACTGAGGAGCCATCAAGGTTGGAGAGGTAGAACGACCCTTATCTTGTTTGCTTAGTGACAATAAATGGTCCATCCCAAGTTGCCTCTAGTTTGGATATCTGTTGTGGTATTTTCCGAAGGACCATGTCCCCTTCCTGGATCTCCCGTGGTCTCACGCGCTTGTTGTAGGTTTTGCACATTAGCTCATTATATTTTTCGGGCCTGCTTTGCTCTAGCTTTGTCTTCTTCGATGGTATCGATTGGTGGTTGCTTTCGAAATGTTGGCTCACTTTGTTATGACTCGAAGGGTCTTAGCTCGATTTCGCGGGTGTCACCGCCTCTTCGCCATACACCGGTCTGAAGGGGAATACCCGTTGGTCTCGTGGGTGTTATAATTAAGCGCCCAAAGTGTCTTCTCTAACTCTTCGGCCATTTTCCTTTTGATTCATCTACTAATCTTCTTTTAGAGATTTCATGATGTTTTGATTTGCAGCGCCCTTCTTGCCGTTTGCTTGCGGGTGTCCCACAGAGGCATAGCATACTTTAATGCGAGGTCTTCACAAAATGACTTGAATTTCGATGAGATAAATTGTGATCCATTGTCACTACTATCTCCGGGGTATGCCGAATCGGCATATCACATTTTCCAAAAGAAATGTTGGGCCTTCGCACCCGATATGTTCGTCAATGGTTCAGTTCAACCCATTTAGTGAAGTAGTCAATTGCAACAATAATCCATTTGAACCTCTCGAGGCTCGCTTGAGTTCCCCACAATATCGATTCCCCTTTGGCGAAGGGCCACACTGGGGATGATGGTACGCAAGTTTGTTGGCGGAGCCTTGGTGATTATCATCCATTGACATCCTCGACATCTTTTACAAATTCCTCTGCGTCATTGTTGGCGTTGGCGATATATCCCCATCATAATACCTTTCTTTGCTAGAGCTCTTGGGCTTTGATGCGAACCGCAGACTCTGCATGGGTTTACGCGGCGCCTCCTTGCCCTCTTCTTTAAAACGCATCTCATCCATGGTGTGCCAACTCGACTTGTAGAGAGGCCATCCATCATTATGTATGTCCTTGCTCGTTGTTTTGTTGTGTAAGCTTTTTGCTATCCTCGGTAATTCACCATCACGAAGGTACTTGGCGATATTGTTAGCCAATCTTCCTCTAAGGATCTTGCTATAAGCTGCACTTCGGGACATATAGATGCTCGTGATACTGCTTCATAAAACACCCCCTCGGGTATTTTTGTGAAGTACGCTTACTTTTGCCGCTAAATGCGCTCTCATATTTTCTCCTCTTGGTATCGCTTTCACAGAGATTCCCTCGAAATGCTTTTCCATTGTTCTAACTGCTTCTAGATACTTTGCCATTTCGGCATCTTTGGCTTGAAAATCCTTTGTGATATGTCCTTCTATTAGCTTTGAGTCGGTATGGATAACGATTCTTTTTGCGCCGAGCGATTTCGCTTTCCGAAGACCCAACAGAAGTCCTTCGTACTCCGTCGTGTTGTTTGTCATTTTAAAATTTAGCCTCAGGGAATACTCTGTGCTTTGTCATACAGGTCGATTACAATCGCCGCCGATCTTGACCCTTCTAACGTAAAGGAACCATCGGATTTAATGCTCCACAAGGGAGGTAAAGTTGGTCCATCTACCGAAACTTCGGCTGACCATTCAGAGATGAAGTCGGCCAGTGCCTGAGCTTTTATAGCTGTTCTCGGCTCAAAGGTGATGTCGAAGGGTGCTAGTTCAGCAGCCCATTTTGCTATTCTCAACGTGGTATCTTTGTTCTCAAAGATATATTTTAGAGGGTATGCTGTGAGTACTTTTATCTTGAATTCTTGAAAGTAGTGCCGTAATTTTCTTGATGCCATAAGTAATGCATAAGCTATTTTCTCCAGCTCAATATAGTTTCTCCTCGCCCCTTACCTTGATTCCGATCGTAGTATACCGGCATTTGTCCTCCCTCGGCTTCATCCTTGACGAGGACTGCGCTGATTGTAAAGTGGCTTGCTGCTAGATATAAGGTTAGATGTGCTGCCCCCTTCGGGCTAGCGAGTCTTGGTAATTGTTGGAGATGATCCTTCAGCTTCGCGAAGGCTTCTTTGCATTGCGGCCCCCACTCGAAGGGTGCTGTCCCCTTGATTGTGTTGAAGAAGTGTTTGTGCTTTTCTGCAGCCTTCGGGAGAAATCTTCCTAGGGCTGCCAGCTTTCCCAGGAGGCTTTGTGCTTGTTTCTTGTTTTCTGGATCTTTCATGCATTGGATTGCATCTATCTTTTCTTTGTTAGCTTCTATCCCTCGGTGCGATACAAGGAATCCCAGCAGCTTCCGGTTTCCACCGCGAAGGCACATTTTGTCTGATTTAATTTTATACCTTCCGCTCTCAAGCTAGCGAAGGTTTCTTGAATATCTTCACAATGATCCTTTCTCATCTTGCTCTTGACGACAATGTCATCGACATATGCTTCCACGCTTCTTCCCATCTGTTTTGCAAGCACCTTCGCAATGCGTCTTGCGAATGTTGCGCCCGCATTTCTTAGACCGAAGAGCATTCTTCGGAAGCAATATGTGCCGAAAGGCGTGATGAATGCCGTCTTCTCTTCGTCTTTCTTTCTCATATACACTTGATGATAGCCTGAGAAGGCGTCCAGGAAACTCATTAGTTCACAACCCGCGGTTGCATCGACCAGCTGGTCGATTCTTGGCAAGGGAAAATCATCCTTCGGGCACGCCTTGTTAAGGTTTGTGAAGTCGACACACAATCTCCAGGTGCCATTTGACTTCTTTACCATTACAACATTTGCGAGCCACTCCGGGTATGCCACTTCCGGATGACTTGAGCTTGCGCAATTTGTCCACTTCCTCCTTTGTTGCTTCTTGTCATCAAGCCCCATCTTCCTAAGTTTTTGTTTGATTGGTTTGGCATCCGTCTTCACATTCGGCGAATGTTCTATTGTTTCTCCGAGAACTCCTTAGATTCTCCTGCGCTCAGCGAAGATGTCACTATTTTGCCGAAGCAAGTTGATGACTTTTCTTCTTCTTCTTTGGAGAGGCGGTTCAATAGACCTTGTTTTCTCTGCATTTTCTGGAATATTTGAATCTTCTTCGTTTAAACTTTACGGCACGACACAGGGCTTATAACCCTTGGCTACCATTAGAGTCAATCCTCTCGGTAGTCTGGATTGGTTTAAGTTTTGGTATGCTTTGGAGCTCATTCTTCCTTGCCGATTGTTGGCATCCTCGGACAGTAACGACGCCCCCTTCGGCTGGCATTTTCATGCAGAGATAGTTGTGATGTATGATTGCCCCGAAGGCATTAATAATTCCTCTCCCGAAGATAGCATTATAGCGGTACTCCATATCAACGACATCAAAGCAGATACTTTTTGTTGTCTTCCTCTTGCCTTCGCGAAAAGTGACAAGTAAAGTTATTTGGCCGACGGCAGCCACAGGTTCCCCTCCAAATCCTATCAATGGCATGTTTGATGGTGTTAGCCTATCTTCAGGAATATTGAGCTGTTTGAACGCACTTAAAAAGATGATGTCCGCTGAACTTCCTCCATCAACCAGCGTCCTTTGGACGTCATATTCAACAATCTCGGCTGTGATCACGAAGGGGTCCTGATGTGGAAATTTCACGCCCTTGGCGTCAGTTGTATCGAATGTTATCGGCGGAGCTAGAGTTGGTTTGCTTGTCTTTCAAACGCGTGCGACGCCGCGGATACTCTTTTCTCTTCTGTTTGATGGGAGATTCAGCGAAGAGCCTCCGGTGATAGCGTGGATTACTCTTCGGTTTGGCTCTTGACATTGTGAACTCTCTCGGGGACTGCGGTATTGATTTCTCGGGCCGGTCTTGCCTTCTTTGTCTTTTTCGGTTCGGTAGTTCTCGTGTTGTGTCTTGGCGTCTCTAGGTCCTCGGTTATATGGGAATAATTTTCCCCCTGCACCGCACAGTACTTCTTTTCTTTAGTCTCCTGGTTGCCTCCTCGGAACCTGTCATTCCTTTGATAATTTTCCCTTTGGTAATTGTCATTTCTTCGATCATCCCTTCTCGTGTTCTCTCTTCGATTGTTGTACTCCTCTCTTCGGGGATTGTAATCCCTTGGAGGATGGTCCCCTCTTCCATTGTTGTCACTGGATCTTCGCTCCTCAAACCGTTTGGGTTCAATGTTGCTTATTCTCTTGTTAGAATTGTGATGTTTTTTGTTCTTCTAAGAGTTGCTCTCTTTGTGGTTATCACGGTCTTTGTTTGTATTGAGCTGGCCTTGTCTCCTCAAATTTTCCTCTTCTCCCTTTGCATATCCTTCAACCTCATCGTAAAGAAGCGCGGTGATTGCGAAGTCTGAGTTAACTTGTGTAGAAGGGTCTAGGTTGAAGACCTCTTCGGAATGCATTGATTACCGAAGAGTCAGAAACATCCCTTATCTGGCACCGCACAGCAGCAAATCTTTTATAGTAATCTCTCGTGCTTTCCTTCTTGCCTTGTTCCAAGGCAAAGAGGTCCCCTTCCACCATTCTCTGGATATAATTTCCTTGAAAATTGTTAGCGAAGGCATCTTTGAGTTGGTTCCATGAATGTATGGACCCTTGTGGCAATAAAGTGTACCAAGATAGCGCAGGGCCCTTCAAGGTTAACAGCAAACTCTTTGCCTTAATGTCATCATCTCCACCTGCTGCTTCAACTGCTGTATCATATACATCCAGGAATTCGTTTGGATCTGTTTCTCCTGAGAATTTGAACACACTTGGCATCTTGAATCCTTTGGGCCATTTTTTTCCCCGAAGGTATCTTTCAATGACCCTTAATGACCTTTTTTTTTGTACCACCATTACATTCGCGGTGTTGCTCTGGTTCTCTTGGGTATGCTACCCTCCGGCACGAATGTCTTTGTTGGGGTTGCATTGTCACAAGCTCTCTTCGGAGCAAGTCGATTTGTTCTTCCAGCAACCTTTTCCTGTCTCGCAGGATATTTTCAGCAATTGTAGGGTCTTCGTGTTGATGCTCCTGCATGGGATGGGTGGGTGGGTTTCTTTGCATCCTCTCGGCGACTCCACTGGGTCCTGGCTCGTCGAATCTCCCCCCGCCCACGTCCGGGGCATCTTGGCTCTGGTTTCTCCAGCCCTGCAAGTTGATGCCGAGAGTTCCTGGAGTACTTCCGCCTAGTCCTTGCGCCGGCGCGCCCTCCCGCCGACGTTCAGTCGTTGGCGCAGTAGCGACCGCCCTTTGGGCCGCTCCCTCCATCGACTCGCCAGTGATGTCTCGCTCGCCATGGATTTGGCGCTCTTGCCCTGCGTACGCTCCATCGTGCCTCGACTCCGGTGGCTCGCCTCCAGCAGCTGCGACACTCCTCCTGGGTCTAGCCATCACTGCAATCGCCCACCTCTCCCCACGGACGGCGCCAACTGTCGCTGGAAAATCCGCCGACGGTGAGAACCGGCGCCTCTCCCCGGTGATAGAGAGGACGCCGAGAAAGAGGTGGTGAGAAAGCAGAGCGCTCAGTGAATAAATCAGTGTAAATGTGTATGATCAGAATGCTTGCCCTTTCTCATTGATGTGCTTATTAATTTATACATCTTTAGGGACAGGGTTTACATGAATAGGAAATACCGAAAGTACCCTGACCCATAGGGGAATACCCAGATTACCCTGAACTCTGGATCGTCGATCCCACAATCAATGGCTAAACTAGTTTTCTTACAATCCACGTTAACCTACTCCCTAACATGCCCTTGGGGGACATACACTGACAAAGTTGTTGATTTGATTCGATTCGATTCGTTCTTGTCAAAGGCTGTCGTGAAGTCTTCGTCTTCTAACCTGGAACTTGTCAAAGATCACTCTCGGTCTTTCCGAAGGATCTTCGTGAATCCTTGACCAGACACCTTCCGCCGTCCTTCGGTGGACATCCCGAGGACACTCCATCCTCCGTGTTCTTTTCTCGACCCCTCGCGCATGTCCGAACCTTCCACTCACGGTCTGACTTGAGGTTATCTTGGATAGGCTTCGTCACTTACCCCTTCGGGTAACAATCTTCACTAAAAATCTTCGCAACATCTTCGTAGACATCCACCTCTCCTGGAGATGGGGTGGTTGCCCCTACAACACCTGCTGACCCCATCGCTGTCCCCATCTTCCCGCCGGCGAGCCCGCCGCCGTGCCCCTCCATCCACCCCGCCGCCCGCACGTCGACCGGCCGCCTCGGGCCTTTCTAGGTTGAGCCGCCGCCACCTAACCGCCATGCGCCGTAGATGCTCACTTTGCCGCCGCCCCTCGCCGTCGCGCCTGTCAATCGCCGGCCGCCTAGAACTGCGCCGACCGCCGTTCGCTCCATGCCGCACCGCCCAACTCGCCGGCGCCTTGGTAACCCTGCTAGTTTCCTCCGTCTCCGCCGGCTGCCTCCGGGCCTTGCGCCTTGACCAGCGCCGCCTCCTGCTCTCTCCCACCGACGCTTGGGCCCATGATGGCCGCCTCCCCTGGCAGACCCCTGCTGCGTCTGCAACGATTAGGCGGCCCACTTCTTGTACTTACTGAGTACCCTTCCCTTTCATTTTCTTTATTTTAGTCTATACCTTATATTGTTTATTGCATATAAATTTGAAGAAAATTGTGAAATAAATTTTATTAGATTCATAAAATTCTATATTATTTTTATGTCTTGTTTATTTACATGTTTACATTAAATTTAATTTTTGATAATTATATTAGTTCTTGCATGTGTAGGAATTTTATAAATTAATTTAGAAATCCAAAAATATCAAAAATTATTTTATAAAGTTAGATATATTATAATATGATTTCTGTCTTTGTTTTGGTAAAATTTTGAAATTTATTTATTATTAACTCTCTTTTGTACCTTTAATATTAAGTTTATAAAATCATAACTAATTATAGGGAACTCTAAAAATAATGAAACCAATTTCAGAAGTTTTGTAAAATTATTTTGTACTGTTACATCTTGTTTACATCATCCTCATGTCATGACATGCACGCCTCATACTTTATTGCATGTGGTTCTTATTTGTGTTTCTTTTAAGCGTTAGACGAGAAATCTTGAGTTAGTTCCGAAGCAATTGAGGATCCTCCCACTCGTCGATCAAGGCAAGTCTTTGAAACCTCTGAACCCATGTGTTCAAACAAGTTTTGTAGAATTTGAGCAGTAGCATGTATGTTTAACATAAAATAATAAATAACTATATTGCCTAGCTAAATCCCATTGATAATTAATCCTTATAAAATACCCTTGCTACCTTAGGATTATTAATTTTGATTAATTATTGCCATATCCTTGATTAGGTTTTGCATCTGCTTAGTAATGCTCATAGTAAACCACCTGATTAACTGCTTGTTAACATTAATCACCATTTTACTTTGTGATCTTTAAAAATGACAATTGGTGTTGTCTTTTGGTTGTATTTGGGCTAGTTGATAGTGGGTGCTATCGGAAAAAATGTTTTTGCAAAACCCGATTGGGGTGGATGGTTGCAAGGATGGTGCGTGCAGATTACGATCGATCACGGGACCCACCACGATCCCTAAGGACCGATTCCTTGAGGTAGACGAGCTAAGTACAACAGTCACGACCATGAGTGCTTGTGTGGGGCAAGCCCGGTTGAGTACCCTTCGGACTTCTAGTCTTGGCATTCCAGACAGTGGAGTAGGCAATTGGTGTTGTTCTGCAGGCTCAAGAGGGGGTTTCAGCCAACTAGAGTAACTAGCGCTGCGGTGGAATCCTTAGAGGGAGTGCCAGGCTAGGGGAATATTGGTTAAAGACCTTGTGGTGTTCTCTTCCTTTGGGTGATTCCTAGGAAAAGGGGAATAAAAATGATTTGAAATGAGTGTAAAACTATCATGATAGCCGTGTCCACGGTCAAGGACGGACGACGGGGAGCTGCCTCATTGGTACTTCTTATCTTTGTTTTCTAAATGGTGTTTTAAAGGAAAACCACGATCGGTGCCGTGTGTTTTGATTTTTCTCCTCATAGTAGGTGCCATGAGCGATGAGGGTAATTGCACGGTGGGTGCCGTGAGTAGCCAGGATTGGGCAAAACCGGTGAGTAGGAGTTTTAAAGAAATACTTCAAAAATTTGTTTTCCTCAACTCATTTCAAATCATTTTTATAAAACCTTAGGAAAGACTTGCAAAACTGGCTTTATGCAAAAGAACCTTTACCCCTCCTTGTTAAGCCATAGTTGCATTTAGTCACCTTGCTTGTTGAGTATAAAGTATACTCACCCTCGCCTTTCTGCAGGTTGCTCATTCCAACGAAAGCGAGTTGCGACACCGAGGAGGAAGTATACCAGACGAGGACTTATTTGAAGGAGTTCAAGGCGAAGACTACTCCGAGCGTCTAGGGCGCATCCGTCAGACATGCCTGTGGAGTTGCGTTGGGTTTTCCATTGAAGTTGAACTATGTTATTTGAATTTCCGCTGCTAGGCCATGAAACCTAAACTTTGTAATAATTATGTGACTCTGATGTAATGAAGTACTTTTCGTTGAATGGTGATGATCCAAACTGTACATCTGTGTATACTAGCTACTTGATCCAGGGACTAGTACAGGTAAGACACAGCAGGGATTCGACTCTGATTTTCGGGTCCCGACAACCATGCTCGCTGCCACCCACTCGCTGGCCTTGCTCGCTGCCCTTACGCCCTCGCGCCGTCCTCATGCCCGCGCGCGCCCTCGGTCACCGCTACCCGCCCGCTGCCCACGCCAACCACGTCGCCACCCATGTAAGGTAAACTAATCACATATGTACTATTATTATGTTGAGTGTTATTTATTATTATTTTAATTTGCCATTTAACCTGTAGTGTTATGAATTAATTTGTTACATATGAATTGCACTTTTTAAAAACACAAGTCAATGTAACGTACCACCTCTTTGGGCCAAGTATGAGATGTGTCTGTGGATAACATGGGCCCCGGGTATTCGGAGATGTGTCTGTGGATAACATGGGCCCCGGGTATCCGGAGATATACTACTGGACGTACCACCTCTTTGGGCCAAGTCAATTGGATCTTCCAGAAGACGGGCTTGGAGGCTGGCGCGCCCGACGTGCTCTATAAGGAAACGAACTCGTTTCCTACTCGAATACATAGATATAGGCGTAACCGACTCGGTTATATCTGTATCTTCCATATACGGATTAGGGATTCTATCTGTAACCCGACCCCTTGCACTATATAAAGGGGGTCAGGGGCCCCTAGTTCGACATCCAATCTTCATCCGTCTGTAACCACCATAATACAATCCATGAGCACAGGAGTAGGGTATTATCTCGCCCCGAGGGCCCGAACCTGTATAAATTCGGCTCCCTGTGCTATTTTCTATCGTAGTTGTGATCTTTCACATAGCCCTATAAAATATATTGCCGACACAAATCATCGACAGTTGGCGCGCCAGGTAGGGGCTAGCGTCACGATCAACTTCAATGGCTTCGATTGGCGGATTCGTCTTCACCTACGCCCCCGGCCAAGGCTTCATCTTCGGAGATCTCGGCTTCGTCGCCGGTGACTTCGGGGAACTTCGGTTGTGTGAACCGAACTTCGTTCGGTCTACGCATTACTGGGGGAGGTGGTACGCGATTCCGGCCGAGCCTCACCACCTCAGGATCTCTTCCTTGGATTCCGATCCGGAAGAGATCCAATCTGATGATAACGATTCCGACTGGCCCACCGTAGGATTCTCCTTCGGTTTTGGTCGGGATCTACTGCCTCTTGCTTTACCAGCTCCTTATGCTGATTAAGAACCAAGTGGCGATCCTATTCTCGGTATGGATCGCGCTCAGATTCAGTCGGGAATCACAATTCCTCAATCGTGGTTCGCCCCGTTCGGATTACAAAATTCGGCCGCTGTTTTCCATCAGACAACACGCCAGCTTTTCCAATCTGGGCCAAGGAGCGGAACACGGCATGCACACACTAGGGCGAGTTTTCTGAGTCTAGGCTCAGGGATGACTCTAACCAGATCAATTTCCCGAGTGGACATACCACTCGGATTGGTCAATTCGGCTGCAAGGTTTCAGCAGATCACATCTGCCGAATCTCAGTTGGACTCTCTTCTGACAAATGATCCAGCACGAGAAGTGGGAGTTATAATCACTCCCATCGACGAGCCAACGAATCGGGATCGGTTGAGCCTCTCCTTCTTGGAATCGGAGTCGGAGGAGAGCGTCAATGGGTTCCCCGACTTTCATGGCGTCTATGTGCTGGATGGGCAAGCCTCTAGATTGGCTCGGTGTCCCACGGGGGAGGCAGGAGCCAAACAAAACCGCGGAGGTGGAGAAGACCTGCGCGACCAACTACGCGGTCGTGCAAGGGAAGTCCAGGAGGTGCTGCTTCAAGTCCGTATGGGAGATCACTCGGTCTTCTATATGCCACAGTAGAACATCCTCTCATGTAAGACCCTTCTGGATAATGTTGGTCCTTTGCTCGGAGAGAACAGCCCCGCAACGCCGATCATGGAACAAATCAAAGCCATGGTGACGGCAGCGGCTGTCCAAGGCACTCGGATCAGCAGGCCAACTCAGCCAGGAGCCAGACTGCCACGAGTAGTACTCGGCGTAGTCGGCACACGCGAAGTCGCGGGCGAGACGCCCGCCGAAGTACAAGTCGCGATCTTCGCCTTGACATCGAAGTCCGGCGGAGGGAGCGAGATGAGGATCGGCACCGTACTCCACCGCGTCGGATTCTCCCCCGCCAATCTCCTCTTCCCGGGGATGGATTGATTGACGGGATCAAGGCATTCACACCCCGACTTCATCAGGTAAATTGGCCCGAAGGATTCAATCCTAAGGGGATAGTGAAATTTGATGGGGAGCGGGGTCCCGAGGCTTGGTTGCAGATCTACTCTTTGGCAATCAAAGCCGCGGGAGGAGGATACAACGTGATGGCAAACTTTTTGCCCGTCATGTTAACCCCTCCGGCTCAGAACTGGCTCGCGAGCCTTCCAGAGAACTCAATCGGTTCCTGGGGAGAGCTTTGCGACCAATTTGTCGCCAATTTCCAGGGCACTTAGAGAAGCCTAGAACCCAGTGGGAACTTTATCAGATTCATCAGAAAAAAGATGAGTCGTTAAGGGATTTCGTTCGACGTTTTACCAAGAAGAAGAACACAATCCGGGAAATTTCAGAGGCGGTCGTCGTCGTAGCCTTCCAGAAGGGAGTTCGCGACCCCGATCTAATCAAGAAAATGCCTCGGAAGCCCCCGACTACCGTCAAGGAGATGTTCGCCTTGGCGAATCGATATGCTACCACCTTGGATGCTCTCGCTGAGCGTCAAGAGGCTCACCCAAGCAAGCACGAAGGCAAGAAGGACATGCCCGAGTTGTCCTCCAAGAAGGACAAGAAGTGCAAGGGTGAAGACCTGGTAGCGGTCGCGGATCACGGACGGCAGAAGCCGCCCCGGTCCAATGATTACAACAAGGTTTTGGAGGCGCCGTGTCCTTTCCATCCAAATGGAAAGCATGCGGCCAAAAACTGTAACATCTTGAAGAAGTTCGCTGAGGAGCACGGTAAGGACGCTCCAAACGACAAACGAGATGACAAGCGTAACCCTCCTAAAGGTGACGCTTACCAAGAAACCGAGCGTGAGCTCAATTACATATTCGGAGGATCGGATGCATATAAGTCCAAGCGTAAGCAAAAACTTACTGCTCGGGAAGTCAATGCAGCTTTTCCGGTGACCCCCGAGTACCTTCAGTGGTCTGAGGTTCCGATTAAGTTCGATCGCTCAGATCACCCTGATCACGTCCCTTGTCCAGGAAGATATCCGCTCATTATGGATCCTGTGATACGGGGCGTCCGACTGCGCAAGGTCCTAGTCGACGGTGGGAGCGGATTAAATATCCTTTTTGCCAACACTTTGGACGAGATGCAGATCCCAAGGATGGCGCTCCAAAAGACGGACGCGCCGTTTCATGTCATAATTCCGGAAACATCATCGGTGCCAATCGGTAAAATCACTCTTCCGGTCACCTTTGGCACTCGGGATAACTACCGGACAGAGAACCTCAGCTTCGAGGTGGCCAATTTCGAGACTGCGTATCACACAATCTTGGGAAGGCCGGGCTTGGCCAAACTCATGGCCTTCCCACACTACGCCTATTTGGCTATGAAGATGTCGAGTCCGTGGGGCGTAATCACGATCCGTGGAGACGACAAGTTTTCCCATCTTCTCGATAAGGAAAACTGCGACTTCACCCAGTCTACCGAAGCGGCTGCTGAGTTGGACAAGATCCAGCAGGCGGCCACCACTCTTCGCGACGAGGGTGATCTACCGAACAAGAAGCCATCTAAATCAGGCATCAAGCCTAATGAAGATTTCAAGTACACGTCGCTCGACTCGTCTGATTCAGCCAAAACGGCTTATATCGGAACAAGGCTCAACCCGAAATAGGAGGAGGCGCTCGTCTTTTTCTCCAAGCAAATCAGGACGCCTTCACGTGACTCGACGGTACGCCCGGGGGCTCGCCGACCGAAGCATGAAAACGGCACCCTCCTGGACAACCCATGGAACATCGAGCAATTACGTCGGTTCTATACCTGACGACTATTGTAGCACATGTTTACAATTAAATAAAGATAAGTTTTCATTCACATTATCTTTACGCTTATGCAATCCAGTTTCTGACTTGCTACTTATTTGTATTTCAATTAAGTAGTAAGTCGGGGCTACACCTAATTAGATACGCAATCGCGCACCTAACCTTTTATTAAAGAAAAACTTGACTTGCTCCCTAGTCGGATCCCAACTAGCCAGTAAGTCGGGGGCTACACCTAATTAGGTGCGCAATTGTGCACCCCTTCTCCTAGTGAGGGTAAATTGACTTGCTCCCTAGTCGAATCCCGACTAGCCAGTAAGTCGGGGGCTACACCTAATTAGGTGCAGTCTACACCTAATCGATACCTAATCATTTTTTCTCTTTCCAAGTCTACAACGAGCCCGGTGTCAATCGTTCCGAGTAACGAAGGAACGTGATCTAGTCGAGCAAAAAGCATGACTTGAATAAAGAAAGGCCGATTAGCATGTGCCATAATCATTTACATGGATAATTTACAAGTTCCTACATTTACAGGAAATCTAGCTCTAAGTTATCTACAATGGACTCGGCGGTCGGCTTCACCTCCTCGAGCAGGGCCAATGCCTTCTTTTCGGAGCAGGCGAAGCCATCCCTGACAGTGTCAAGCTCAACCCGAGGATAGTGCGACTTGACGATCCCCAGCGCTTGGCTGGTGCTCATCAGGCCGACTTCCTTGAGCCGTACCTTCAACTGCTCGGGGGCTTCGGTCTACCTTTGGATCAGCTCAGCCCGAGAGCTTGGCTCGGCGTCGCCGGCATAGAGCCGTCGTCAAGTGGGCTCCACTGCCGCCAGGAGCTCATCATATTGCGCTTGCGCGGTTTTGGTGTTCTCCTGAAGAACGCCATACTGCGTTAGCGTCTTCCTCTTATGCTCTGTCAAGAACAGAGAACGCACAGTTATGTAATTGTGTGAACACCGGAGGATCGGAGTCGGTCGGGCTTGGGGGCTTACCCTCCAACTCAGCGACGGCTTTCGCCTCTGACTTCTCCAGGGCTAGCCTCTGGTACTGGGACTTGGCCAGCTCTGCTCGAAGGTTGGCAATTGTGGCGTCGCGCGTTGCACATGGTGCGGGGCCTGATGTCATTTGGTCACATACAAGCCGAGAAGTCGTGACTCAGGTTGGGGTACTTACACCGAAGGGAGCCTGCGAGGTCGAACTTTTCATCCTGCAGCTCCTTGATCCGGGCCTGCAGCTCTCGACATTCCTTGGCTGCCTCGGTCCGGACCCCAATAACTTCCCCCTCCACGGATTTAATCCGTTCTATTTGGGGGAGGAAGTAATTGAGGAACTTGGTTTTTCTCTTAGAGTAGTCACCAAGTTCCTGCAAGGAGGGAGAATATTCACCCTCCTACCTCAAGCCGAAGAAAATCTACTCCGTGGATTAGAAGGCTTACCCTGGCTATTTTGCCGCATTCAGCGGCGTACTCGAAGAAGGTCTTCTTGACCTTCTCCTCAGCCTCGTCGTCGACGAGGGCCTAGTTCCCGGCCTCGTCCCTCCAGCCTGCCGAGAGCTTGGGCTCGGCCTCCTCGGGGGGAGGTGGGGGCTGGCGGGGGATCTCTTCCACCATCGGCTCGGCCGTCTCGCCGCCTTCAACGGACGGCTTCGGGCTCGAGGCTGCGGCAGTGGCGCCTCCCCCGACCTTGGTTCCCGACGCGGCTTCCGTCGGCTCTGCAGGCGGGGTCACCGAATCGGCTGTCGGAGGAGGTGCCGCCTGACTCGGCTCAGCAGGTTTCGATGCTGGCCTAGTCGAGCGATCCGACGGAACTTCCGCCGATGGTTTCCTGAAATAGAGAAATGATTCAGTCAAAGAAAACATGAAGAAGACTACCAGGCGGTGGCAGGGCTGTGCTTACCGGTTGGAGGTCTTAATCTTGATGCCGGCGCCCCTTTGAGCGGAAGTTCCGCTCGAGGAAGCGTCGGGCGGGCCATCCGGCCTGACTTGAGGGGCCGGATTTTCTCCCGTCTTCGGCGATGCACCACGATCCGCCCTCGGGGGATGGGGGGATGAGTCCCTCGACTACGCCCGTGGGCCGCTGCAGGCTAGCTCGCTCCCTCCTTGGGAGCCTCGCCGACCTTTGGCCCCGAGCTCCGCTGATTGCGCCCCCTAGATGGCAGGATGTTCCCCTTCCCAGAGGAAGCTGGGCCCTTGCCTTTCTTCGCCGCCGGGGCGTCTCAGGTTCCTCTCCCGGGCGTTTCTCGCCCTTGTCGGAGGGAGCCTCGGGAGTCGGAGCAAGGGACATGAAAGCCCGGCGGTCCTGCATAGGAGCACGGCTTCCCCGAGTTAGCGTCAAAACAAAGCTGCTTGGTACATGAAACAAGCTGGAAGAATACTCAACCCTTACCTCTGGTGGCGGATTTTTGAGGGAAAAGCTTCTGGGACTCCCTTGGTTGGAGAAGATAGTTCCCAGAGTGAAGAACTCGGAAAGCCGGTCGACGGCATCCGAGTTGGAGATCGGGACATCCGTCTCTCGAGTCGAGTCGGATGGCCCGGTATACTTGAACCCGAGCCGGATCCTCTCCTTGAGAGGCTGGATGCGGCGCTTTGTGAAGGAGACAGCTATTGCTACGCCGGTCAGCCCCTCCTCTTTGAGGCGTTGGATCAGGCCAAGTAACTCGGTGACCTTATCCATTTCGGAGGAAGGAGGGGAAGAATTCCAAGAGGGGAGGCTCGGGGCTTTCTCCCATCGAAACTAGGAAGACTAGGGGGATTGGAGCAGTAGAACCACTCCTGGTTCCACCCCTTCAAGGAGGTCCAGAGTGGCAAGGAGAAATACTCCTTCTTGAGGCCGCTCCGGAGTTGAAATCTGGCCCCGCCAACGGCCTTGGGGGCGTTGTCGGTGGGGTAGGCTTTCAAGAAGAAGAGATGGCGGAAAAAGGCGAAGTGGGGAGCAATCCCCAGAAAGGCTTCGCAGAGATGAACAAAGATGGAAAGTTGAAGGATGGAGTTGGGGTTCAGATGAAAGAGCTCAATTCCATAGTGGTTAAGCAAACCACGGAGAAAGGAGGAAGCGGGGAGTCCGAACCCGCGGGAGAAGAAGGACTCGAAAACAACGATCTCCTCTTGGTGAGGAGTGGGGGAGGACTCGCCCGCGGTGGCGCACCAGTCGATGAGCTCCAGCGTCGGGAGAACGCCGGCGTCAACCAGGGCCTGCAACCGCTCTTCGGTGGTGTTGGAGGTCGCCCAATCCCCTGCCATTGGAATGTGGTGGGGAAGGAGGAGCGGCGAAGGTGGATCTGGAGTTTGGCGGCGGCGGCGTTAGGGTTGCTCGGAGGCGGCAGGAGTGCGAAAACCCTAGCAGAAGTATTTCGGGGAGACGAACGAATTGGGTGCACAGTGCAAGCGTACCGGTTCAAATCCCTCGGCGAGCTGGATTTGAAGGAAAACGGGCGATGTTTCGTTTCCGCACAAAGCGGGAAAGAATGAAGCCCTAGAATCATCATTTCAGAATTTGGGTCCGGACTTAGGTTCCTGAGAGCATGCTCCACGTCGGCCGCAAGCTGTACACGACATTACTCAGGTACAGGTGCCACTCGGGTCGACTTAGTCGGGAAGATAGCGCGCCCCCTGTTGGGCTTTGTACCAGTCTTCAGTCTGAGGGTTGGGCGCTCCCCAAATTACAACTCGGGTTTTGATGTGCCTTCTAGGGACAGTAGTTGGTCCGGCTTTCAGTTGGATCGAACATCAAAAGTTCTTTTTAGTTGTCCCGGTGGCACATCTCTGGATCGTTTGTCATCAAGACAAGCACCACTCGGACAAATTTTAATTCAGCTCTTGGCGTACCCCCTGGGGTGAATGGCTGGTCCGATTTCCTAATCAGATTGGGCGTCAAGAGTTACCTCTTCAGTTGGGTCTCAGTAGCACATCTCCAGATCGTTTGTCATCAAGACAAGCACCACTTGGAGGACCTCAACTTGGGGGCGGGCGTATTCTTCTGGGAATCACTAGCTTGACTCCGCACTAGTCGGGTCAGGGCGCCTGAACACCCTACGCAAGTTGTGACATGTTCCCTGTTGGACCGAATGTCGAGCCTTGCTAGTCAGACTCAAATGTCATAATTTGTAACAGGGAGGGTAACGTCGGGTGACACTGATCACTCGGCAACATCCACCTTATTGGTATGCCTCTCCGTAGGACCAATAGCCAGCATACCGACCAGTCGGGCTGGGTACCAGACATCTTTTAAGACTTGAGATTTTCTCGAGTCCTTTGCAACTGTGTTGTTTGATCGGCAGATTACCGGGCAAGCGGAACTTCATCAACCAGACAAAGAGTGATGTCACTCGGGTTACATCTGAAGGGCTGCAAGCTGAACCCCGAATCAAGACAACCCTGTCGCGAAGCACTCGGGGGCTACTGTGGATAACATGGGCCCCGGGTATCCGGAGAAATACTACTGGACGTACCACCTCTTTGGGCCAAATCAATTGGATCTTTTAGAAGACGGGCTTGGAGGCTGGCGCAGCCCGACGTGCTCTACAAGGAAACGAACTCGTTTCCTACTCGAATACATAGATATAGACGTAACCGACTCGGTTATATCTGTATCTTCCATATACGGATTAGGGATTCTATCTGTAACCCGGCCCCTAGCACTATATAAAGGGGGTCAGGGGCCCCTAGTTCGACATCCAATCTTCATCTGTCTGTATCCAACATAATACAATCCACGATCACAGGAGTAGGGTATTACCTCGCCCCGAGGGCCTAAACCTGTATAAATTCGGCTCCCTGTGCTACCATCGTAGTTGTGATCTTTCGCATAGCCCTATAAAATATATTGCCGACACAAATCGTCGACATTGTCGCTCTCGAATTGTCCACGCTTTTGGACAACCTGTGGATGGACAACAAAGCAGGGTTTGTCGTGGCATGTCGTAGGATCCGAACAAAATTTCGGCTACATAACCCAGTTATTCTCCGATGTACAAGTACTAAGCGTGCATTCGAAGAACAGTGGAGTTATGCTGCCAAAATTTCATTTGGATCGTACGACATGTGACGACAAACCTTGCTTAGCTGTCCATCGCTAGATAGGTCTACCTATCCTTGCCTAGAGCTCCTACTAGGACCAGTAACCTGCTGTCACATTTTTGCATTTCATATCTCTAAAGATGGCACAGAACCGAGGGTTGATGTATGATGGCTGGGATAAGGTTATGAATCACACACAAGAATGAAAAGTAAACACACAAACTTTTTTGAATTAGGTTTTGTCCCCAACTTCTCCTGGTGGTGTAGCGAAGTGCCCTTATGACAAGTGTCGTCTTTCTCTCAAGAGACAAAGACAATGATGGCTGGCCACCTGTGCAAATTTGGCTTCATGCCGAATTACCTTACATGGCACGAACATGGTGAGTCACAGAGGAGAGAGATGTCTGATCAAGTTGAAACTATCGATATGGAGGAGGACGGGATGGATGAGATGGTTGAGGACTTAGGCCGACAATTCGAGAATGCTCAGGAGGATGGAGCTACGGGTTGAGAGGATCGACCAACCCCAGAAGTTGAGGAATTCTATAGGCTCATAGATTTTTCGGATAAGCCTTTGCATAAGTGCACTAAGATTTCACTCCTTGCCTTTCTGACACAGTTTATGACTATAAAATCTAAGTATGCCTTCTTTCAAGGCTATTACAATGAGTTGGTAAACCTGATTTCTGATGTGCTTTTAAAACACCATAGATTGCCGAAAGATATATACTATTCAAAAAAGGTCTTGGCTGGTCTAGGGATGTCTTAAGAGAAGATAGATGTGTGCGTTGACAACTGCATGTTGTTTAGAAGAAGAATGTAGATGAGAATCATTGTCTACTTTGCGGGAAGTTTCTAGATTTGTATAAATAACTGACGAAGAAAGAAATTTAGTGACAACTTCGACGTCGATGAAGGTTCTACGTTATTTTTCTCTAACACCAAGGCTATAACGAATATACCTATCTAAGAAGACTGCCAAGCATATGAGGTGGCATAAGGAAGGCTTGCGCTTGAACGAAGGTTTCATAGGTCATCCGTAACGTGTTCACAGCATAAAGTCTGCACATTTTTTTTAGCAAACATGTTCTTTTTCATATCTAACCTATATCCCTTGTCGTCTTTTAGAGCTCCGTAACAACGCATGGGCATACAACTAGTTGAAATAAAATAGTAATATATCTGTCTATTGATCAATCTATTAAATTAAGAAAACATGAGCCAATAAAACCACAATGTATGTGAGCTAAAGGTGGAGGACGAGACGTTAGAGTTACGGCTGGTACGGTGAGTAAGTGCCAATACCAGCCAAAATGATGCAGAGACCAAGAAGCTAGAGATCGAGTAGTGTCGTATGTAATATATGGTGTAAATCTAACAAGATTGGAGTTGCTAGCATATCTTTCGGATTAAACCTAGACTATATTCACATGAGATAGGCTCTAAGTGAGTATCTATGACCCAAGAGGTGGCTAGAAGGGTTTAAAACGCCTTGCATCTTCAGGTGGCACTCTATAACTATTTATCTAGTTAGAGTAGCTGCTGGAGGGAAGGAATCTTTTAGAGTGTAGTGTAAAGTGTGAAGGAATTTTAGAGCGATGGATAGAGTGTGGAGTAAATAGTATTATAGAGTGGAAGGATAGAGGGCCAGCTGGAGATGCTCATATACATAGCTTTCTCTATGGTGGAACTGTTCCTGAACCATATTTACAAACTATAGGGGCTACCTTCAATCATCAATCAGATCGTGATCGGGTGCTTATTAGTACCCTTTGCCAAGAACTGTTTAAAATGGCTGACACCACAATGAACATGAGTTCATCTTACCATGCATCCGCAGACGGATGGCCAAATAGAGCCCCTGAACCAATGTCATAGAGACTTAGGCCGTGTTCGCTTCAGCTGATACGGCACCAGCTTATCTGCTAATAAGCAGATGAGAACATCAGCCGTAGCAAAGGGGCTTAACACTGTACGTCTTGCTTTTTACTTGAACAGTGCGCCGGGCCACAGACAAATCCATCCCCCGCGCGCCCTCCCCCAATAGCCTAGGCATCGCCCCTAGGCTCCACACAACTTCCCCCACCTCCACGCGAGGATGGCGACGACGATCCTAGATCTGGAGTCCGGTCACCGAATCGGGAAGCCATAGCCGGCGGAAGTGGCCCCCCCCTCCGCCCGGTGGAGAGCAAAGCAGGCGGCGGGCGACGCGGCGTGGTTCCTGTTGTGCAATCGAAAGCCGACTCGACTCTGTTGCCGCTGCTCCGCCGGTAGAAACCGCCGCTCCTCCCTCCCTTGCGGCGCCGAGCTTGAAGAAAGTCGTTCGGCTGCTGCGGAGTCCCCTTCGGAAGCTCCGGTCACCATTCCACTGTCCACAATGAGGCCACCTTTCGGGTTCATCAAGAGGGCCTCGCCGTCTCCCGTTCAGCTCCCCGAAGTCCCCAATCGTAGCCTAGGTATGCCCCCTCCAAACTGATTCTTTGCCAAATTACTATTGATTTCCTCTATTTGGTCAATGTGCACGGATGAACTGGGATGCTGCTCGTTTATTTGTTCTGTCCTACGCATGACGAATCAAACCAGTGCTTGTGAACAAATTTGCAACTCGTCTCTGCATAGACTCGGCACCATATACTAGAGTCCAATGTATGCAAATGTTTCATCTCATAGCACCATATACTCAGCAGCATGCTTGTGAAGTTTGTGGAACTCGTCTCTGCATATTCATACATGTAAATATGATTGAATATGACATAATTACCATTTATGGAGTCATTAGTGCTATGCCAATTAATCAGACATATATCATTGGTATTTACATGAATATCATTGGTCTGTCGTTGTTGCAATATTAATCAATTAATTAGCATTGTGTATGGATTGCAATTGACATGAAAAATGAACAGTACTACCTCTTACCCGATTAGTTGATGGCCACGGATAACTCGACTGCTCATAAGTTCACCCCAGAAGTGCACAAGGTGTGGGTCGATGCTTGCAAGGAGGAGGTCAGTAAGGGCAACAGGCCAACTGCGTACCTCAACCAGACCGGTGTGCAAAATGTGCATGAGAAGATCTAGGATCGAATGAACATCCATTTTTCTAGAAAGCAAATCAGTAACCACTTGGCACGTTTTGCTAAATTCGATGGGGGTTGGATACGACGATACCACTGGAAAGATTGTCATGGATGACGCTTGGTGGACTGAAATGAACCAGGTAGCAACTCCTTGATTGTTCCAACACATTTCACCTTCATATTCGGTTATCCTGCCTGGTAATCATGCACATGTCGCACCTTCGCAGAGGTTCTCGGGAAGCTGCAAGTTCAGGAAAGGTCCTCTGCTGCATGTGGAGGACATCGACTTCATTTTTTCCAAGATGCTGGCAGTACGGGGCATTCCGGGGGCTTTGCCTCCAGACGAAGGTGGGGGAGGTGGCACACCGGTGGAGGAGCTACCCACCGACCCATCCAATGACATCGGAGATGACATGGCCACCCCCACATCTCGTACCCCACAGTATTACTCCTCACGCATAGGCCCTTCTCGGCGGCCGGCCAAGAAGCAACGGTCTTCTAGGAGCATGTCTCTGGACGATGTTGTTGAGGCGGTCAGCAGTGCCCGTACTAGTAGTGTGGAAAAGGGGGTGCAGGAGATGAACCAGCTGCTTGCAAGTTTGGAGGCAATGGGGGTGTCGCAGGACTCCCCTGAGTACATGAAGGCTAGCCTTCTGTTTGGGGATCCCTTCTACCGTGCAGCCTTTGCCAACCTAACAACCTTACAAACCAAATTAGCTTGGATCAACTTTACTTGGAGTTGCATTCCAATGTAGTAGGTTGGCCGTAGTTCACTTGGACGGTCACAAGTTTGTCATTGTTACAATGACAGGGTGTTGTATGTTGTCTATTTTTCGCACATTACTTTCTTGTACGCCGGAGTTGTAGTCATTGTCATGAGTGTGCAGAACCCCGAGAAATTATATTTATCATTACTTTCCATGATTTGTATGGACCTTTGTACGATGACCTATTTGTTATTATTATCAGTGCTTTTATTTTAAATACTTCTTGTATGGCTTCGTTATGCATTACTTTCCATGATATGTATGGACCGCTGTACGATGACCTACTTGTTTTTAGGTTTCATTACTTACAAATTCAGTACTTGTTGTATGGTGCATTATGCATTACTTTCCATGTTTTGCAGGACAATGAACTTCATGCGTGGCCTTAGGAATCCTTTCAAGGGTCGTGGAGTCCGGGGCATTCGAAATCTGATGAAGGCCCTTCGCAATCCATTGAGGAGGGTACCGAACCCACTGGCAGGGCATACTACAGAGGATGAGAGGAATCCCATTAATATGGAGAACGAGGAAGTTGCTATCTTGGAGGGCCATTATATTGGCTTACATCGACAACCAACACCGGTACAGGGAAAGGAGGCCTGTACGGGAAGTGTCCTTTTCGGGAATACAGTGGGTGAATGAGGTTCTTGATGATGAGCAGGCATGCTACGATCTATTTCGGATGTCTTCTCAACATTTCTATGGCTCTGTTTCTTTTGATGGTTTCTGGCGGTTGGCGGTTGGCGGTAGCAAATTTATAAGTTTTTAGAAAAATTTTAAATAATTCAAAAAATAATTTTTTAAAAAATAATTTTTACTGTAGCAAACCGCCGACCGCCGGCGGTTTGCAAAAAGAAACGGGGCCTATGTGTTGCACGAACTGTTGGTTACCGAGTTTGGGTTGAAATTAGGAAGATACATTAGCAGTGTTGAAGCTCTAGCCATGTTCCTTTGAATATGCGGAGGAGCCCAATCAAATAGGCAGGCGAAGCATATATTTTGACACTCTGCCTCCATGGTGAGTTCAAAGTTCCGCCATGTCCTCCATGTCATATACAATCTTGGAGTTCGCTTGCTTCATCCAAAAGATGACTTCTACACAAATGTGCACCCGCGGCTTCTCAACAGCCCATTCTATCCCCACTTCCTCGGTTCTGTTGGTGCTATGGACGAAAGTCATGTTAAGATAATCATGAACATGTCAGAAAATGTGCAATATGTGAACTGACATAAGTACACATGCTTTAATATACTAGCCGTACGCGACTTTGATATGAAGTTTGTGTTTGTGTATGGTGGCCAGCCTAGGGGACAACATGATGCAAGGATTCTTCGTGAAGCTTGGCATGATCCAAGATCCTAATTTCCGAGACCACCTTCGGGTATGAGTTGTCCATAGTATCAATGTATTTACTTTTGATTCGACGTGTGTTTCATATGTGTCAATGAAATTTTGCAGAAAAGTATTTCCTCGTGGACTCTGCATTTGCTAATACTAGATGATTTCTACGTCCCTAACGTGGACTTACATATCATCTTCCAAACTTCTATCAGAAGGGGGGTCCGCAAGGTATGCAAGAGAAATTTAACTACGTGCATTCACAATTGCGTAATCTCATCGAAAGAGCATTTGGAATTTGGAAGAACAAGTTTCGCATATGTAGAGAAATTCCCAGTTTCGATGTTGTGACGCAGAACAAAATAGTCATAGCCACAATGGCGTTGTATAATTTTTTGCTAGAACAGGGTACGAATCATCACTGGGACGGTAGAACAGGCTCTAGCAGCACGGGGAGTGTGGCTGGGCAGGAAGAAGAAGAGTATGACGACCCTCGTGCGGTTCCAAACCAGCTAGATGATGTTCGGTGTGACGGATTTTGAAACCGGATTGCAACGGCCTTGTGGGGTGACCTGCTACGTGAAAAATTATATATGCATTGTACTGTACTGGTGTGAGTAGGTATTATCGATGACCTGCATCTTTTGTATAACATCTTTTGTACTATACTATGTAATGCTTTCAATGCGTGTCGGCAATACACAATGGTGACCATCACAATGAACTGCTGCGTTTGTTGCGTCCAAAACACATTTTTTCCACTGTCTTGGTGCTGTGAACGTGCTGGCTTCCCCTGTATACGGTGCTGTGTATGGCACTGTGCGTACATACGCATGAAATTTTTAACTTCCCAAAAATCTACGCGCTAGCGAACGGTTGATTAGTGATTAATACAGCTATTGAGATCAACTACTACCAAACAGCTCAATTTGAGCTAGATAAGCTACATAAGCTACATAAGACATTAGCAAACGAGCTAGATAAGCTAGATAAGCCCACGAGAACAGGGCCTTATTTACGGTGAATGACTCAAGCTTGTCCAACCAATTAATGGTCTAAGTGGCTGCCACTCGTGGAGTTCTAGTATAATTCTTCATTCCACTTAGCATTGGGTCGGTCTCTTTCTGAAGTATTGTATGGATATGCGCCTCGCCATTTTGGTATTGAGGATTTTTACTATCCTTGTATAGGTACCACTCAAATCCAGCTCTTCATCTATGAGGGTAGGATTAGAAAAGCCTCTCTCTCTCCTCCTCCCTCCTCTCTCTCACTCCATCTCACGTGCAAGTCGGCAGCGGTCCGGCTTGCTAGCAACAGTCCTACCGGCCGGTGGTGGCGACGCGTCCTAGGGCTTGTAGGGGCGCGCACGCATGAGGAGCAAGCGGCGGAGGCGACGCACACGGGGGCGTGCAGCGGTGGCATGTGCGTGCAGCAGGCAGCGGCGACGTTCACGCAGGGGCGGGCAGTGGCGACGCACTATAAAACAGGCACCAAGAGATACCAGAAGATACCAAGGACCGTTGTTTCTTGGCCGGTCTGAACCACTCACACACAGCCAACATGGGCCAAACACATGGGCTAACCCGAAACCCAACACAGACATGAGTTTTGACACTTAACTTGTCTTGACCGCTAAGTGTCCGACGCACCTGACCGCCAGCCGAGCCTTGGATCCTCACGCCGGTCCAAGTCCATCATCCATGTCATCCTTGTGTTACCCAAGTCTGAGTCCGACCGTCTAGCCTGACATCCTTGCTGTTCTAGACCCTCGATCCTCCAGATCGCGTCCCGACATGTCACCGACCACAGTCCACCAAGACCTATACCGCAAGGATTAGTCCATCCAAAAATCCACAACTTACCTTGATCACATGCAAGTTAGTCCATACACAAATCTCCAAAAGATCGCATCGAAAATCAAGATTGGAAAAATCAAAAACATCCAAAATGGGTCTCAGCCCGAAACTGCCATATTAGCCGGACCATCCGACTCCAGCCCGGACCGTCTGGCTAATACGTCCCACACACGATCCAATCAGACCGAACAATGACCGTGTTAGCCGGACCGTTCGAGTTACATGACCAGTGTTAGCCAGGCTATCCGGCTCCTACCCGGACTGTTCGAGTAACATTTCTCAAGGACTAGAAATTCTAAAAACTCAAACCAGCCGAAGGCAGCGCAAGCCGGACCGTCCGGCTTACACTTCCCTATGTTAGCCGGACCGTCCGGCTCTTGAGTGAAACAAAAAACTGACTGAAACTCAGAAATCCTAGAAAAAATCCAAAAATTTCTAGAAAATTCCTAAAGCTTCTAAGACCTTCCTAGAACCTTTTCCTACCATCACCCACTTCAAAAACACTTTAAAACTTATTCAAATTCAAACTGAGCCACCGAGGGGGTTTAATTACCAGAAAATTCAAACCTTCACCAAAAATCCCACAAACCTCTCAAACTTGGTCCATACACTCAACACACGGATTCACAGATCCCAAGACAGAGCTGCGGACAGACAAAAACTCACCGATATCCATCTCTGAATTACCATAAAAACAAGCAAATGCATTCATTGATCATGGCAGAGAACAAATTACATACCTAGTCACGGTAAAAAAAACCGGTAGTAAGAGCATCTCCAGCAGAGCCTCTATTCAAACCCCTAAACCAAAAAATAAGGGTTATGGTCAAAAAATGCACTCCAGCAGGGCCCCTACTCAAGCCCCTAAAATAAGGAGGCTCCTAAATCTCTCCCTCCAGCCCCAATTCCCAGGGATCTTTAGGGGCCCCCTACTTTTCTGTTGGGGGTGTTTTCCCTCCCGCGCAGCTCCTGCCTCTGCCGTCACGCCCCCGCCTACGTCGTCGCCCGCCGCTCGTCGTCTCGCCTAGATCCGACACCACCGTCGCCCGCCGCCGTCGCTTGTCGCCTCGCTCGCCGCTCGTCGCCTCGCCTCGCCTCGCCTAGATCCGACGCCGCCGTCGCCCGTCGCCGTCGCCGCTCCCTCTTTGTCTCGCTTGTGAAGAGATGAGGGAGGAGAAAAGGGGAAAAAGAAGAAAGAAAATAAAAGGATATTAAAAAGAAAAACAAAGAGTCATTGACGAGCCGGTCCCACATGTCATAAGTAAATAGGGGTTGAGATTTAGGGGCTAACTGCTGGAGTTGAAGACAAAATCAGAGGCCCCCAAAAATAGGGGCAGCCCCTAAATCAAAAGTAAGGACCCTGTTTTAGGGGCTATTGCTGGAGATGCTCTAACAAAGTGATGAGATGTTACCATTTGTTGATATATCAAATTATGTAAAAAAAAAAGTTGACATATCAAGTGAGTCTTGCCATGCAAGAGATATATCATCGGCATCACGTGTGTTATTCCTTGCTTTCGTCTTTCTTTAGCTTTGCCAGGGCACGTGCACTTTCCACTTTAGTTTATGCCCAATGCTTCGTCTTTGATGTACATCTTTGTCGAGTACGTATGCTACATATAATGCCATTCGTGTTTGCTTCCCGTACAGGATGCATAATTTTAATTTTTTTCGAAGAAATAGCAGGAGAGCTGCCAGGTTTCGTTATAGAACAGTTACAACAGTGGCATTCAGGCGGCTGAGTTGTCCTCATGACTTGGTATACATGTAGATTGTCTATGATAGAAGAATTAGGGTCTGTTCTTTCCAGGTTATCTATCTTATTTCTTATTTGCTTATTTGACTTATCTCATAACTTCGAGGATTTTCTGAGGTAGTCTCGAGAGTCGAATGCCCTTGGTTTTTAGAATTTAGGGAGCTTTTAAACACGCCTACGAGATAAAAAAAATGATTCAAAAAGTAATAAAAAAGTCAAATAAGTCAAAATAAGCCACGTCTTATCTGACTTATTTCATGCCTGTATAAGGGTGGCCCTATTGCTTGGCTATAGCTAGTCCTATTACTATAAAAATAGGGTTGTGAATAGCGAAAAGAGGGTTAGAAGTAAAATATAAGAAAGATATATGTAGGGATTGGAAAATATAGGACTAGGGTTGTATGTAGAATAAAATAGGATCGGATGAGATAGAGAGATGAATTGCAAAATATGGCTAGGAAATAAAACGAGCATTGCCTGTGCTCTGGCTGCAACAGCTTGGCAAATCTGAATCGTGACACAGGGTTGAAGAGATGAATAGTAAATTGAGGTTATGAATAGTGAAATAGGATAGATGACCTATCTTATAGTATTTGAGCAGTATAAATACCCTGCGGCGGCTTTTATGTATTCTGTTAACCTATTTGTGGCTCTTCTTTTCAAAGAACAAGAGCCGGCGACGTTTAGGATCCCGAGACAGAGCTGCGGACAGACAAAAACTCACCGATATCCATCTCTGAATTACGATAAAAACAAGCAAATGCATTCATTGATCACGACAGAGAACAAATTACATAGCAGCTCTTCAAGAAGGACGTACGTCAAAGAACTAGACTTAAGGAGTACTGAACCAACATCGACTAATTCTCGAAACCAAGAATAATAAATAAAGAAACAATACCAAGTCCAGATACGACTAAGTATTTGGCACATGATCACACTAGGATTAAGACTTCAAGACAATCGCATATGGTCACACCAAGATTAAAACTTCAAGACACTTGAACACTTGCATATGGTCACACTAGGATTCAGGGGACGTTTGGTTCGTGCCTATGCATGCCACAACTAAGGTTAGGCGTGCCAAAGGGTCTTAGGGAGGTGTTTGGTTGCATACTAACGTTGGGTCCGCCGAAGATTGTTAGGCATGCTCGCCGCTGCCGCCGTAGATATTTTCGCCAAATATTGGCGGACGAATCGAGCGCCAGAAGCAGCTAACTTTCGTAGCCACAGCGGCACAGCCACGGGTTCTCATTTTTTGCCAGCCACATCTCTCATTTCCCAGCCACGTCTCATTCCCAACCTCATTTTTCTCCCGTCCCGTTCTCATGGCGCGGGCTCTGGCTAGGGTTGGCGGCGGCGGCGGTAGGGAGGAGGGCGGCGGCGGTGCCGCTGGGGGGGGCGGCGGCGGGTGCTGCTCGGGGAGGACCGCGGCGGCGGCATCCGGCCGCTGTGGGAAGACCGGCGGGCAGCGGCGGCACTGGACAGGCGGCGGCGGTGGGGAAGGCCGGGCGGCGGGTCTTCTTTGGGAAGGGCGGGCGGGCGGTCTTCTTTGGGAGGTCCGCGGCGGCGGTCTTGCTGGGGAGGTCCGGCGTGGCGCCATCCAGCCCCTGTGGGAAGACCGGTGAGGCAGCGGCAGGCTGCAAAGATCAAGGTATGGGCGGCGGCGCAAAGATCTGCAACAGAGGAGATTTGGGGCTGCTCCAGTTGTCTGGTAAGGTCATCCCCTTCAAAGGTCATCCCCAAATCTGCTGCTGTTGTCATTCTTTCAAAAGGTCATCCCAAATCAATCTTGTTCATGTGTTGCAATGTGTTGCAGATCGAGGTACTTGGAAGACTTTTGAAGATACTCCCCTAGACGGTAAGGGTTTTCTCAATCTAGGCATCAGAATGATTGCTTCTATATATGTGTATCCCTCCTTCAATCTCCGTATCTGTTGTTGATCTATGGTACTGTTTGAAATGTTTGCATAGATGGGTGCACGGAAGTTATATCTTCAATACTATAATCACTGCCAATACTTGAGGAGGAGAAGACTCATCATTAGCATAGCAATTTGTGTAGTTCTGTTATGGTATAAGATTTTAAAAAGAACGAGGAGGAAAGCTCTCACATATGCTCCTATGGCGGTTAGAGATGTTGCAAGAGAATTACGGTTGAACCGCCTGTACAATGGCACTGAAGCCCACTGTCTTAGTGAACTGCGCATGAAAAAGTTTGTTTTCTATAGGTTGTGCAATCAACTTAGAAATCGTGGCCTGTTAGTGGATACACTTCATGTGATGATAGAGGAACAAGTAGCCATTTTCATTCATGTTGTTGGGCACAAATGGACTAATAGATCAGTTGGTTTTGAGTTCAATCGATCCGGGGAGACAGTCCATAGGTATTTCCATGCTGTGCTAGATGCTCTGTGTATCTTCTCGCGTGATCTTATTAACATCAGGACCACAGAGACACATGCAAAGATAACAACCAACCCGGGCAAATTTTACCCTTATTTTGAGGTACAAAACGTCACATATACTTGTTTCTTTATGCAATGGTATGGTTTTTTAAGGTAGCGATAATAATACTTCGTCCTTTTCATAGAAATGCATAGGAGCTTTGGATGGTACGCACATACCGGCATTGGTGCCTATCCACATGCAGGATAGGTTTCGGGATAGAAAACTCATTCCTACCCAAAATGCCCTAGCTGCTGTGGACTTTGACCTCCGGTTTGTATACGTTCTAGCTGGATGGGAGGGTTCTGCACATGACTCCTATGTGCTACAAGATGCATTGTCCAGACCAACGGGGTTAAAAATTCCAGAAGGTAGCAATATGACCCATTCCTCATATGGATTAAGGTTTAGTGCTTAGCTAATTGGACTGTACTGTCATGTTGTAGGTCATTATTTCCTAGCTGATGCTGGATATGCAGCAAGGACAGGAATACTACCCCGTACCGTGGTGTTCGATACCATCTTAAAGAATATTAAGGGGCTAACCAGCCAGAAAACCCTAAAGAATTGTTCAACCTTCGACACTCTTCTATTAGAACAACTGTAGAAAGGGCATTTGGCACAATAAAGAATAGATTTAAGATATTTGCAAGTCAACCCTTTTTTCCTTTGAAAACTCAGGTTAAGATAGTTGTTGGTTGCTACGCTTTGCATAACTTCATCCTTGAGGATGGTCCTGATGAGTATGTGTATGATGATCTAACTTGGTACACCAACCTTCCAAGGAGCAATCGTACCCATGTCGACTTACGAGCTGATAGCCAAGCATGGGCTCGCAAACGGGATGATATGGCTACACAAATGTGGGATGACAAAGTAGCTGAAACAAATGTGTTGCCCTGAAAATTGTATTGCTGTATTTTCAATTTAATTATGACGATTGTTGTATTTGAATTTTAATTATGAGGATTGTTGTATTTGGATTTTAATTATGTATGAAGTACTAGAATTATTCCATAGAATGTTGCTATTATTATGAGGATATTTCTCTATATTTATGCACACTTTGTGTTGTGGGTAGTGATGGTGAAAGGGAAGGGGAAGCAAGAAAATGATGGAACATCCCGTGAAAGGACTATTTCTTGGGATGATGGTTAGACTAAATTCATGCTAGATTGGTATATTGAGTTATCCAAGGACCAACATGCTGGGTTTAAGATCAAGAAGCATCATCACACCAAATGTGCAGATGCCCTGAACAAAGAATTCATTATGGGGGTTACAGTTGCACAAGTGGAGCGTCACTACAGACACTACAAGGAGAATTGGAAATATGTTGCAACAGCTTTAAATAAGAGTGGTAATGCATTTGATACAACCAGATGCTTGTTGACAATATCTGAGTCTGAGAAGGCTACCCTTACTGTATGTTCCATGGCACTTACATATTATTTTGTGCTTCCTCGTAATTGTCAACCATATTAATTAGTGTTGCTTCCATGAAATACAGGACAGGGCAAGGCGGCTACTTTGTAAACCCATCAAGTTCTTTCATGAGATGAAGGAGTTATTTACCGGCACCAATGCAGACGGGTCTCTAGCCATGGATCCTTCCACTTGCATGAATGAAATTGCTTCAGACGATGATAGTGATGGAGTCAATGATCTGAATTGCTATGCTGCACCTGAAGATCTTACGGGCCATGACTCCGACACTTTGCCTTCTCCTATGGGTAATGCAGCCACTGCTACTCCTTCCCCTATAGGTAATGCAAGCACTCCTTCCCCTATAAGTAATGCAGGCACTAGTCATGGTGGAAGTGGTGCGACAGCTCAAGTACAGCTGGCATAAAGCGTAGAAGACCTATCAAGTCACCTGTGAAGAAGCATGTTAAGGTGAAAAGTCGTATTTCCAAGTCAACTGATGAAATCAGCGATACTTTGAAAACACTTCAACAATGTTTGGCAGCAACAACTCTTCCTCCACCTCCAACCATTGTTGATCCACATGTTGCTCTGTGGGAGAAGATAGAAGCTATGCCAATTACCACTGACCAAAAGCTGATGGTTGGTACATTTCTGGCACGCAATGAGCACAAAGCCCTTCGTGGTTTCCTATGCAGTGCAAGTGATCAAACACTACAGACTTGGGTTTTTAGGTTCTTGAGTGATAATTCTGCGTTGTGATGGATGGGAATAAATGGTCTTTTGCTATGTGATGGTCATAGCTGCAGTCAAGGTAATATGTGATGGATGGCATAAAATGGTCTTTTGCTATGTGTGATGGTCATAGCTGCATTGCCCTTTTGTTTACTATGTAATGGTCTTTTGATGTAATGGACTTCTTATATCATGGACATGTTAATGGTTCATGGCATGTAATGGACTGTAATGGACTTGTAAATATTTATCACTCATGGTCTTCTCTTTAACATGGACTATAATGGACTTGTAATACTTGTCTGTTATGATCCATTGTGCAGATGTGGTTCATCAATTTACATTTGATTGTTGTATGTGCTTATCTTCATATACAGATATACTTTTGTCTGTTGTGATCCATCCAATGTGTGTGCAAATTTTGTCTGGTCCACATGATTGACTGACTTGTATCATCTGATGATGTTTGGTTTTATTGTTTGCTGATTTGTGGGTTGTATTGTTGCAGTTTAACACTGCCATTGCCAGTCCCAAGCCCGGATGAGAAAATGTGGAGGGAACTGCAAGGGCTCCTCTGTATGATATTTCATTTCAAGAATGCGTTTTATACTTCCAGAATATCAGCTAGTTGGTTTCTACTTGATTTTAACTTATAATCCTGAGAGGAAGACATGCTTTTCCATTGCTCTGATTTAATCCTGATTCTTAACACTATAATCTAGTGATATATTTCCAAACTACCTGATATACTTTGCTAACATGATTTTTCTGTGATGTTTACTGTGAGAAAGAGTATCATGTAGGATGTTTGCGGAGTCAATGGCAGGTAGACCTGAAGGTAAGCACAGAGCAGCATTGTTTGTTCAAAACCATCCTTTATCTTCACAATTAAGTTTGGTGTGCATATTTTTGTGGGAAATGAACAATGCTAACCTCAGGTAACACTGTATCTGCTAACTCTTGTTTTTTCTTTCATCAGGAATTACCAGAAGGGGAGTGGTTCTGTCACAATAGTTGCTCTGAGATACGTTCTTCCTTGGACAAGATAATTTCTGGTGGAGCTCAGCTTTTGTTGGAGTCAGATATTGATATCATAAAGAAGGAAAAAGGTTTTGCTCTGAGATACGTTCGATTGTACCTAAAAGTATGAAAGTTCAGGACATTTCACTGATTCTTCTGCCTGCATATCAAAGGCCGCATTGTCGGTATACTCAGCCTTACATCCCCAATTAATTAGCTATATGTGTAATCAGCGTGTCAAGTAAAATTTGTGCAAACAAAGTTCTGTGAATCTGCTTCTACTTCTGATATTTTACAGCACTATTTACTGTCCATATTAACAATATCAAAGATGGAATAGCTACGTAAGTTGCCCAGGGCTGTTGATATAGGTTAAGAAAAAGGAGAGACCTAGACATTTTACATTTATCATGTATATATGGACATGTATTCCCTTTTTTTTCACCACAGAGACATAGAGTACTCTTTATGATCTTCTACTTGATATCTGGCTGAACTTCTGCTGGCCTCATGTTGATGCTCATTGCGAATGCTACCAACTGCAAGGTGTATAGTAGAAAAATAAATGTTAATATCAAGTGCATAGTTCATACCAAGAAAGATCTAAACAAAAAACACACATCATTAGATTGTACAACAAAATAATTTTACTACTATATGGATAATATGTTCAATTAGGGAGCCTACCGTTGCAAATCCAGCACAGGCAAGGCTGAAACCTTTGAAGTTGAAAGGTGCAGTTTCTGATAGGAACCAGGCTGTTAAGGAAATGTGAGAAAGTTATGCCTATAAAATACTTTGGCTAAGCTTGTGCATGTGGGCAGTGGCAGTAACGGATGGAAGAAGTAGAAGTGGAGATGAAAAACTAATTTGCATCAGAATGGTTGAGAGGTATTAGTGAAGATAATGGCAGGCACTTACCTGTGAGAGGAGTAAAAACTAGAGGAGATATCACATTTGCAGTTCAGCTTATTCCAGTAATGCACCCTTGGACCATTCCCTTGGGTTAAAATTGCAAAAATTGGTTGATACAAAGAGAGTATGTTAATGGAAAATAAGCAGCTCCATCTAGTTCATCCTTAAAATTCTGTTTTAGCTGCATGTCCTGACAGCTGACTTTTGACAAATTTTTTTATCATAATTTAACCAAGAGAGATTTACCTATGAATATTTCTATATTAGGTGCCCTCTGTAAGAAATATTGGGACATTTTCCTGAAATAGAAAGAATGTGTGTCACAAATTTGTGGCAACCATCCAAACATTTACCACAAGTTCTTAGCCCTGCCTAAACAAAGGCATGACAACAATCCAAACAGTTACCACCAATTTCTTAGGCGTGCCTAACTTTAGTTGTGGCAGCAAACCAAACAAGTACTATCATTAGCTAGTTTAGTCACACCACAACTGTGGCGCACTGCTAACGTTAGGCGAGACAAACTTAGTCACGAACCAAACAGGCCCTAAGACTCTAAGACACTCGCATATGGTCACACGAATACAGATGGAGCGTGCTAAGCAGCAACAGGAGCAGCGGCCGTCGTGTCGGCCCTACTGACAATCCCGACATGTGCGAGCAACGCCCATAGCAGTGTAATCAGCTCGCCTCCCCGGGCGATGGCCTCCGCGTGGCCGTTCAGGTTCTCCGACGGAGCGACGTACAGCAACATCTCCGACCAAAAGCCGGCGAGAACCTCCCACGCCGTCTCCTCTCCTTGGGCCAACTCCGCCAATTTCTTGCCAAGCCTCGCACCATTCTTGAGCACCTCATGGTTTGGTTCTGCACTCAGCAGGTTGACCAGTTGCCGAGACTCTGCTTCGGGCGTCGGCGTTGCAGCTCTGCCGGCCACGACGCGCATGGCATCCTTCTTGACGTCCTTGTACAAGCTCTTGCACCATGCGTCGTCGTCAGGAAGCAGCTCAGGAGAGTATGCCACCAGGTAGGCGCAATAGCGTGACAGGTGAGTGGCAGCAACCTTATGATCAGAAGCAGAGGCTGGGTGCCTCACCTCAAGGATGCTGGTGGCGATGTGACATGCAAGCATGGTATCAGCCGTACCTTTGCCATTGAACTCCCAAAGGATGTTGCCCCCAACTTGCAGGCTCCTACGCAAACTAATCACGCCATTGCGTGAGGTTCCCTCGTAGCTTCTCAGTTTGTCAATGACAGCGGTCTTCACTGCTCTTGGTACCATGATATTTTTCTTTGCTTTGCTTGGGTGGAGCACCAGGATTGAGCACTGGTTCATTTTGTCCTCCCAGTGCTTCAGCAGCTTGTATCTCCATCGCAACACACGGCCAATACATTTTTGCATCCTATGAGATCGCCGCCAAGAATCATGGTTTAGGTAGCACCGAATGAGAGCAACTTTGGTCCAGTTAGAGCAGATGTAGGAAGCAATTTCCCTTGCTTCTATAAGAACAACTAGTGCAGCAAGTAAATACACTGGCACAATATCAAAGTAGACACTTCCGAAGTGGAAGCTAAGACCGGGAAAATATGTCAATCTTACCAAACATATTTGTTGACTCAAACCACCTAGTGTATGCATGAAATTCTGTGGCAGTACTATAAAAGCATATAGGCAGTAAGCAATGCTTAAGAAGGAGATAAAGATGCTCAAGATGGGTAGCCAGCGATTTGAGTAGGACATTGGGAGGGATGAATAGTAATAGTCATGGAGAAAAGAGAGCTCATCTGCTATCACCCCAAAAACCCTCCCGTCGTTGCCATCCTTGAGCAATGCATGCCAGAAGAAGCCGGATACCTTGTGAAAGCCAGCCTCGGCAATGGTGTACCTTGCGAATCGACACCGCATCATCTTGAACAGCGCGAACGAGAGGCATACATCTTTGAGCCGAGTTATCGGGCCCAGAAGCACATGGTCGTTTTCGTTTAGCCGCCAAACGTCATCCACGGTGACTAGCCCGTTGCCATCTGTGATCCCTGCAGCTGCAGTCCAGTTGAAGCGGCAACCATGAGGGTGCTTCTCTACCGGAACGGCCTCCTCTCCCGTGACTAATAGTGGAGGAGGAGTACTTGCAACACCAGCTTGCAATTGTTGGTCTACCTGCTCCTCCATGTAGCCAACTATTAGGCGAGGATTACATCCAAGAGCAAATGATCGTCGGGCCATGTAAAATGCACACAACTTGGTAGCCATTTTGGCAATGGTAAGAGCAAATGGAAGGATGAGGAGGTACCTCAACAAAGAACTACGTGTGGCGGATTGAAGAAAAACAGGAACACGATCTTCATAATCAAGCGGCCCAGCATGGGACAAGGCCGGTAAGTTGTTGAGCATAAGGTAGGAGGTCCATATTACTTGGATTAGGAGTCCCACCGGCGGGGCAATGCTCCGGTCCTCTCTGTCATCCACGGCAACCATTGCGCTAGTGTTGATACCAATGATTTGAACCAGGGCCGTCCATATTAGGACCAGGTGCACGTGATCTCTTGCGTCGCAGGTGACGAGGCCAGTGGTATACTTGGAGTCAACGCCGGAGACGACATATGACATGATGGGCAGGAACAAAGAGACAGCTTCGTTGTAGAGGATGCGGGTGAAGGGGCGGTGCCGGTAGCGACGGCCGTAGGTGCCTATTCCCACCATGATCGCCACCAACACATCGTTCGCCACATGCAGAGCGTTCAGCTTCCGTTTGGTGTTGAAAAGGAACTCCTCCAAAATTTTGATGTACCAATCTTTCGTGTATTGCTGTTGCGGGATAATTGTCGTCCAACATATCACATATTAGGTAGAATCAAGAACGCAAAACTATATATAAATTTATAGTCTACCGTGTTAATTTGCTCAAAGAAAAAAAAAAGCTAGTAACAATTAATATGGTATCGTAATGTTGCATGATTAGTTTTACCACGCCTACCTCCGGCTCCATGGATGAAGAAATCTACGCAACGCCATCCATCGAACCACCGTAATGCAAGGCTAGACCGATGGTATTCGCTTCTTCTGGGTGTTGTGCGTGTTTGCGTGCAGAGAGGGCGCTATATATTACTAATCTTTGCATATATGCGTCTTGTCATGCAGGAGATCATCGATCGCCAGCTGTTTCCTTTTTTTTATTCTCCTCTTTTGATTTGTCCATCCACTAATTACCAGGTGGGCCTTGTCTCTGGTGCCGATCCATGCCAGGTTTGCTTTTTCTTCTTTGCTTTCCTGCATTCCAGTGGTAACTAAGAAAACCCCCGGTAACATTACAAGCTGTGGGTAACGCTCCTCCCGCTCAGATTGCCAATGACCCTATATATATTAAGCTTTTAAAATGTTGGTAAAATATATGTTTTTGTCTCCTTGGATGAATCATATCGGTACGGTATTGCCCCCATAGCGATCCACGTCACCAGATTTTCTCCGTCCTCCATTAGTGCAGAATACGTCATCATTGACGGTTCTGAACTCACATCACTGGCGGTTAGTGATTATGTGACAGTGATAATCGGGGATTTTTACTGACGGGTGTGGAACCGCCAGTGATATGCATTATCACTGGCGGTTCATAACAGAACCGCCGGTGATAACAGATTTTCACTGTCGGTTTTAATCAAAACCACCGGTGATATGTAGACATTCACCCGCGGTTTTTATCTAGAACCGCCAGTGACGGTGCATATCACTGGCGGTTGTTGTATGAACCGCCAGTGATATCTTTTCAGGGTTAAAAAAATAATTAGCTTGCCCTATATTTCATTCATACACATCTAGGATTCATCTATATACATACACATCTAGAATTTAAATAAACAGATTTCATCCATATACATATACATCCAGGTTTTGGTTTTTCATCCATATACATATACATTCAAACAGATTGTTCTAATGGTGGCTAGTTTCATACATATACATATACATCAAATAAACAGATTCTATCCAGATTCATCCATATACATATACATCCATATACATCTAGAATTCAAATAAACAGATTTCATCTATATTCATCCATATACATATACATCAATAAACATCCAAATTTCATCCATATACATCTAGATTTCATTTAAATAAGAACAACATCAAATTCTAAGGAACATATCATATATTAATATAACAATATGTACTTCATACAATATGTCTGTTATAGTTAACTATAGGTGTCCACTGTTTATACGACCATTTGGATCAATAACTTGGGTATTAATAAATATAGCCAAACTATCTCTAATGTCTGCAAGAGAATTGAAATCGATGTTTGTATCTCCAATGTTCAGATCTTCATTTGGTCGTAACCCTAGAATGATTTGCATACGTCGCGCAACGTAGAAGCCGCAAGCATGGCCTCCGGGCTGCTGGTGGCACTACATAAGGAAGTATAAAGATGATAAGACACAATAATCAGTGGGGTAGGCAATAAAAAATTTCTATTTTATTAATAGACACTTACTGAAAATTTATCTATATGCCTAAGTTTCATGCCCATGGCAGCATTGTGCCTGCCCCCACTCTTGACATAACTCTTAAACACCACATTGAGTAGGCCTTTTAAATCTTCCCACTCGTGTGTGGGGCTCATCCTAAACGAGTCGAGGTAGACAACCTTGTTTTCGCTAGGTTCTATGAGAGGTAAGATCCAATGAAAATTTTTATTGAAGGGCAATAAGAAATATGCTTTGTCCTATCATCTAGTCAGGGCCCTCTTCAGGTATTCCCCGGTATTCTTTCTATCCACCTTTATGTTGTCCTGGGTGACAATGCCAGGGTCAAGAAAACCGGCCTGGACTTGACCACGTTTGGCAACTAGGTACATTTGGCTGAAAAGTAAGATATATGTGATCAGTGTATAAGTGGAAAAGAAATATATACTGACAATGCGCAAGACTTGTATACACTTACACTGCAAAGCAGAGGATGAGATAGGCGTCCAACTCCTGCAATTGAAACATATACCACAGGTCCTTAAATGTTATGGTAAGATGACTATTGTTATCGTCCAGGAAATACTTGCCCTTCACCTTACCCACGATACTTAATGATCGTTCCTTCACGGGAAGGCGTGAGTTCCTGAGGTAATAATCATGTAGGTTCTGGCAGGCCGCACCCATGTCTTTTAATGCGCAAGGGTATGCAGTGGGTCTCCCATCTGAAACTTTTCCCTTTCTGCGCCCAGTGAATCTTCCTCTTAGACACTGAAGATTGACGGATGATTCGTTTCCCCTTCTCTGGGGAGCAATAGCGCACTGGTGGTGAGGACGCAGCACGCTTATGGCTCTGTGAGCTTGTCTTCAAAGATTGAGGCGTTGCCGCAGACATGGCTTTCTTCGTTCTCTCCTCTTCATCGTTACGGATCGGATCTATGGGTCCAACGCCACCGGACTCGATTTCTTCAAGATTTGGTAGAAGAGTAATATCCTTTTTGGGCCACTGGACGAAACTATGGACAGCATCCCCAACTGTTATAATTTCATCATTGGGGGGATTCACAAGTGGGATCTTTGCTGCGGTGTTGTCCATAACAGCGTCTACCTGGACCTTCGCGTAGCCCACCGCCAAGTCCGCACCATGAACCTTTATCCCCGAAATGCAGGGGTACACCACACCGCGGGCCACCTCGAGTGAAACACCGGCGCTATATGAAACTTGGAGCAAGCAATGGGTAATCTCCTTGATGTCGTCCACCGGGTATTTCGTTGGGCCAGCCTTATCGGGCGAAGGTGCGGAAGCGCAGCTGCTTTTAAATGGAGGGGTGCAACCGAGAGCTTGTGTATTAGGGTTGGCTTCGGGTCTGTTCCTTACGAGTTCCTCCAGCTGTTGTACCCAAAGCTCCCATTCTGCTCGTATCTTCTCAGCTTCTACGCGTACCCTATTTTGAATTTCATCCTCTAAGTTATGTACATATTTCTTTTTTTGTAGTAGAGATATTCATTGGGGAACCCCTCCTTCCAGGTAACGTAGACCCCGATGCCCCGCGTACGGCCTAGGTGCTCCTTGTTTCCTAGGGCCTCAGTTAGGATATCTCGCTCCCTGTTTTCGACAAAGGAGCCTTGTGATGCTTGCGTGTCATACTCAATCTGCAATATGTGGAGAAATTGTAATTGGGGTGTTACGAAAGTAAACATTGTAAGGTCATTGTGCACTTACCAGCTTTTGAACCACCTCAGCAGTCTCGGGCGTGGAGAAAACTGGCCCCGTCGATGTGACTTTGACCCTAGCCCGATCCAATGGTCAAGACGCGTGTTAGTGAGCCTTGTGGCGGCTTCAGATTGCTCACTGGCGCAGTCGGCCAGCTCCCACTCGCGTTCTTTTGCCGCATATCCAGCGGTGCCGAGTCTGTGGGGTGGGTGTTCTTGGCCTGAATGGCCTTGTGTTTGATGGAGGACTCCTGGAACTCCTTCGTTGTCTTCATCCTCTTGAACACCTCCCACCCCTCACTCGTAATGAAAGGGTACTTCTGAAACGGGGTCTTTTGCTCATTGACGAAATCCTTGATAAGATCCACCTTCCAGTTCTTCCAGGCGATCCCCATGCGCTTCAGGGTGTTCTTCCACACCTTAGTAATAGAGTCTTCAGGGAATTGAAATGACCGTTTGAGCTCCTCCCATAGTTGGTCCCTTTCTTGAGCGGTGAGGTCCTTCTAGGTGTTGGTGGTGCATGGGACTCGTGTCCTAGCCACCACCCCGCACATTGTTTGATACGCTGATGCAGCTTTCGTGGGAAGGACCGGTATACCTCCTGTCCAGACCTCTGTGATGGTATGAACGACATCGGGCTTGAGCTTGTTTGGCCCTCTGCTAACCCTTCTCTTCACAGCTGGGGTGGCCTCGGGCGCGGTCCCCGCTTGAGGGGTGGCCTCAGGGTCCATTCTACATACAAGGGAACACCAGGCAATTTAGCCTTCCAACATACAAGAGAAGCAATTAACTTTCTATGAAAACATATCCCTTTGTGTTGTGCATACTACCGATACATCATAAGTGTATGGATATCTATGGACATCGTAAGTAGATATCCACCATTATCTAAACCAGCACTTTGCCACGACCTATGAAGGGTCAAAATTGAATTGAGACGAGCGGAGGACCAAAGTGGTCTTTTCTTTCTCTGCTCTCTTAATTTTCAATATATTCGATAGCATGTATAGTATCCTTATTTACTCATTCTTGTTTTAGAATTGTTGTAAATAGTGCATAATGAGCAAAATGATAGCAGGAATAATTCCATATATAGTTAAAAGCAATATAATGTCATGGAAATTAAATATAATCACAGTTCCTATTAAAGACAACATTAGAGCAACTAGAAAAATGATTATCCAGCATGTAACCATGACAAAACAGTAGGTATAACAAGTATAAAATCAGTAACTAAACTTAGATTTTATTTGTAATTGATTGCTCTCAGATTGCTAGAAAGGTTGCTAAATGAATTAGCCATCCAACTTCTAGATGGACTATATTTTCACAAGTTGTATAATCTGAAATTTCAGGATTATAATCCTGGAATTAGCACTGCTCTTGCACAGAAGATATAATCACAGCTCTATGTGTATGACTAAGCAATAGCAGTATGAACCAGTAATTAAAAGGTCAATGTATCAATTTAGCTCATATACAAACAATCAATAAACTGAGATGAACAACAACATGCTAACACACTGCATCAACTAGTATCAGGCCCAAGCAGTCGTACTAGTTCTCCAAGCTTGAACATAAGTAGTGCAGCAGTATATTGACCAAATAAATTAACTTCAGGTATTAAATTGTACACATTAAGCCTCCAAATTATCAGTTAAGAGCAGTACTTATGTAGGTCTAACAAAATCCTTTAAGTAACAGATTAAACAAGCCTCAATCTCAAGCATCATCATCGAGCAAGAACAAAGCCCACAATCCGTCGCTCCCCAAACCGGTTAAGATCAGCCCTTGTACCAACTACAAGGTCCCCAAATCCACTTCGGTTGGCACAACACGAGATCAAACAAAAGAAGCCACAGAGAGTTCTTACAGTGCGCCGAACCGAGCCGGCAAGAAGAGACAAAGCGTGAGGGCGTGGCACCGGAGCAGGTGAGAAGAGCTGACCTTGAGGACGGGGCGGTAGAGGGCGTGGCGCCGGAGCCGGCGGACGCAAACGTCGAGGAAGCCATCCACTTCCTGTCGAGGGATCGGCAATGAGGGCGGCTACGACGAAGGCGGCGTCGAGGGCGGCGGCTACTAGGGCGGCGTTGAGGGCGGCGGCGACAAGGGCGGCGTCGAGGGCTCAGCAACGGGGGCGGTGGCGACGAGGGCGGCGTCGAGGGCTCGACGACGAGGGCAGCAGCGACGAGAGCTGGAGGACGCAGATGAGGGCAGCGGCTAGGGCTCGGCAACAAGAGAGTGCGCGGGACTTGTGAAATTTTAGGGTTTGGCGTGGCTGGGATATATATGTAAAGTGGCAACTGTACTGGCGGCTCATACCATACCTGCCAGTGGTAGAGGACCATCACCGGCAGTTCACTAAATAACCGCCAGTGGTAGTGACAGTCTCATTGGCGGCTGATATGATAATTGCCAGTGGTAGTAGACCATCACTGGCGGCTGATGTGATAACCGCCAGTGGTAGTGAACCATCACCGGCGGTTCACTAAATAACCACCAGTGACAGTGATAGTGTCACTGGCGGCCCACGAGATAACCGTCAATGATAGCTATATTAGGGCTATATAATAGAACTATACAGGACTATATAGGATATAATAGGACTATATTAGGGCTATATAATAGGATTATAATAGTACTATATAATAGGATTATAATAGGGCTATATAATAGAACTATACAGGACTATATAGGATTATAATAGGACTATATTAGGGCTATATAATAAGATCATAATAGGACTATATTGGATTACATTATACATTCTATAATAGGATTACATTACAAAATGGGATTACATAACTCAAATATAAGATACAAATAAAACAGTATAATCAGTCCTCAACGATCAGCCCTTCTTGATGATCGTTGCGCACATAGGTGGTTGCATTGGCCATTTCACTTGATTTTGGGTCGGTTTCATCATGTAATGGAAGTATTTCATCGAATTGGTTGTAATCCTCCTCGTCCACCATATTCTCGACTCCAACGATTCTTCTTTTCCCACTAAGAACAACATTTTTGTTCTTATCAGCAGGATCTATGACATAGAAGACCTGTAAAACTTGGGTTGCGAGGACAAAAGGGTCATCTCTATATCCCACTCGGGCAAGGTCAACGATAGTCAAATCAAACTCATCAGATTTGTTAACCCCTCCACTTTGGACCCATTTGCACTGAAAAAGGGTTATTTTGAAAATCACGTAGTCCAGTTCCCAGATCTCCTCAATAAAACCATAGAACGAGCTCTTGCGTTGTGTTACTAGGTCTTGGTTGTGCTCTTTCTTATATGCATCTATACGAACTCCGCTGTTCTGCACTGTGCTCTTCCTATCTTGAGATATCGTGTAGAATGTATACCCATTTATGTCATATCCTTGCCACGTCACCACCGTGTATCTTGGTCCCTTTGCTAGCCATAAGAGTAGATCAGAACACTGTGTTCCGGTGAATCATGTCTTGAACCAATCCTTCTTTTTGTCCTTCATATGAAGCAATGAACCAACCAATCTATTGCAAAAGTTAACCTCCATGTGCATCACATCCAAGCAGTGTCGAACATATAGTTCCTCCCAGTAAGGTAGATCCCACAAAATCGACCTTTTCTTCCATATGTCGTTTTCACTAGTTTTTGTTTTCTTCCTCTTTCTCCCCATTTCACATTTTCCAAACTTAACATGCAGGCTTGTAAACATGTCATACTCTTCTTTTCCACTAAGTATGCGTGGAGCCGATCCATTTTCCCTGGTTCCATCGAACTGCTTGGTCATTTTGCGATATGGATGATTCACACGTAGAAACCGTCGATGGCCCATATACACAGTCTTCGGGCAATACCTGAGCCACACACTTGCTGTATCATCTAAGCAGTGAGGACAAGCTTTACTTCCTTTTGTTTTCATGCTCGAAAGGTTTCCAAGTGCGGGAAAATCGTTGATGGTGCAAAACAACATTGCACGTAGCGTGAAGTTCTCTCGTCGATCCGCATCCCATACTCTGACCCCTTCGTTCCACAGCATCTGTAGTTCCTCTACCAATGGTGCAAGGTACACATCTATATCATTGCCAGGCTGTTTTGGTCTTTGGATTAGTAGGCACATCATAATGTACTTCCTCTTCATGCAGAGCCAAGGAGGAAGATTATATATGCATAGGTTCACCGGCCATGTGCTATGCTTGCTGCTCCAATTTCCAAATGGATATATGCCGTCTGTACTCAATCCAAACATTAAATTTCTAGGGTCTGCACCAAAATCCGGGAACTTGTAGTCAATGTTTCTCCACTGCGGAGCGTCTGCAGGGTGCCTAAACTTTCCATCTTTCTTACGATGCTCTGAGTGCCACCTAAGAAGTCTAGACTCTTTCTCATTTCCAAACCATCGTGTCAAACGAGGAGGATCGCGATACCACAAAACCTTTCTTTGGGGTTCTCGATTAAGGTCAGCATCCTGATGCTCCTCGTCATTACGGCCTTTGACATTTCTCTTATAGCGGGATGCTTTACACTCTGGGCATGAGTGCAGGTTGCTATAGTTGTGACGGTATATGATGCAGTCATTAGGGCATGCGTGGATTTTTTGCATGTCCAATCCTAAGGGACAAATAACTTTTTTGGCACTATATGTTGTTTCTGGCATCAAATTTTCCTGGGAAGAAGTTCCTTCAGTAGTCGTAAGAGCTCCGTGAAACTCTTATCAGACCAACGGTTCCTAGCCTTCAATTGTAGGAGTTCAAGTACAGTCGCCAATAAAGTGTGTTTCACCTTGCAACCATGAAAGGTTGGCCTCTCGGACTCCTCTGACCATTTCCTGAATTTAATGAACTCTTCCGTAGTGCCATAGTCTGTTTCTACGTCACGCATCATTCTATCGAACTCGTAAACTTCCTCATCTAATGTTTCACCGACATCATTACACTCGACACCTGCATCATCACTATCCACTACTTCAAAGGAGTAACCCTCAGTTGTACTTTGTGTCTCACCGTGACACGTCCAAAAGGAGTAACCTTTTTTGAAACCCCGCTTAATGAGATGAAACTCGATTTGAGATGAGCTTCTATACAATTTCAAGTTATCGCAATCAGCACAAGGACAACATATCAAGTCAACCCCTCTCTCCTGCATATCCGCCAGCGCGGCTCTCATAAACCCTTGCACCCCATTCACGTACTCTTCCGTCGCGCGATTTTCTGTGTACATCCATGATCTGTCCATTATCTGAAAAAATGTATCCACGGTTTTCTTAATTATTACATGGTTACCCTTCTTTCGAAATAAAAGACTTTATAAATAAAAGTTTACCTTAGGATGACAAAGCTAGTATGACAAATAGTTTGCTAAAATAATTATTATAAATAATTAATAGCTAAAATTATTACTTCCTCCTATATATTAATATAAATCAATTGTTGCTTATCCCATTAATTGTGACTATAAACTCATGAACATATTAATATATTGTTACTTATCTCATTAATTACTTTTCTCGCATTCTACACATGCAAAACACATCACAAGCCAAAGATATTAATTATCCTACTCTCCATGTACATCACAAACCTACAAATATTAATATATCTAGATCTCAAAGCATTTAATCTAGAGTAGGTTCTTTAATCTTCAAAAACAAGATGTACAAAGAAAAATAAAAAGCATCACCAACCTCTAGCACTTGGATCTTCAAAAAACCACTTGGATTTTCAAAAAACAGTTGGAATTAAACCAACTGTAGCTACAGCCGCCACCGCATCCGCCGCTACAGTCGAACAGGAAGAAGACAGAGTGAGCAGAGCACCAATAATGGAGGTAGGGTTGGCACTATGTAGTGAAAACTATCACTGGCGGTTATCTCTGTAACCGCCCGTGATATGCTAACTATCACTAGCGGTTCTCTTTAAAACCGCCAGTGATAGTTTCCTTTCACTGGCGGTTCTAACACTAACCGCCAGTGACAGTTTCCGTTTCCCGCCAACTTCCGCCAATTTGACCTACACAACCATCTCTGACGATGTTAAAGTGAACCGCTAGTGATATGTAACCTTCACTGGCGGTTTTAAAGTGAACCGCTAGTGATATGTATCTGTCACTGGCGGTTGGCCGTACAACCTCATCACTGGCGGTTGGTGTTTGTCCCAATCCGCGAGGGGGGGTCCTATGACCCTCATCACTGGCGGTGACAAAAATAGCCGCCAATGATGAGGGATCAGGGATGAGCCATTCTGTAGTAGTGCTCCAATCAACTGCATCGCGCAGATCCCAGCATCCAACATACCTACTAATTTTGCAAAATAAAAACTCTTCCAATTTCGATGAATGAACTCACGCTCCCGTTCAACCTAATCAAATCAACACGCACTACTGGGCTCCTATATGCTAGCTTTGCAAAAAAAAAAACCTTCCAATTTTGTGGAATCAACCTATCACTACTACAGAAATGGTCTTTCATACTGGCATATCAGTACTAGTTATGCATTAACCGGGACTGACAGTTACATCAGTCCCAGTTCAACGGTCTACGGGTCCGGGGGGAACATCAGTACAGGTTGAAGACACCAACTGGTACTAATTTTCTAACATCCATGCCGGTTGATTACACCAACCAAGATTAAGCAGCTAGGCGGCGAGTGCCTTAATGCGGTTGGTTACACCAACCTGCATCGATGCTTTTAGAGCATCGATGCAGTTGGTGTAACCAACCGATACTAAGCATTCTCGGCCAACCAGTTCCGGTGCAGTATGTACTAAGCAGACCCCGGGCCAACCAGGCCCGGGGTCTGCTTAGTACCGGTTGGTTACACCAACCTGTTCTAGGCAGGCTAGCTGGCCCGGGGTCTGCTTAGTACCGGTTGGGTACACCAACCTGTACTGATGCTCTAACATCAGTACAGGTTGGTGCAACCAACCGGTACTAAGCAGCCTTATTTGAACCTCCTCTTCCCCGCCTCCTCGTCTAGCCCCACACTCTTCTTCTTCCTAACTCACCTCGGCTTCAGTTGATCCCTGGTTTTCTTCAGTTCCTAAACTTTTGCAGTTCCTTGGTTTTTCTTCCGTTCATTATATCTTGTTTTTATTGATTTCGCATTGGATTTTGCAGTTCTGCATTAGAATTTGCTTTGTGTGTTTACTCACATTTGACTGCATTGGAATTTGCCGTGTGTTTAATGGATCTGACCTTCTATCTTCCCCTTCCCTATATTTTCCCCCTCCATCCACATGGAGAATAGTACCGCACCATTTTGATCCCCTTCTCTCCTCTGCCACCGCCACCAGCCCCACTGCATCCCCTCCGTCATGGTTCATCGCCTCAAGACCTGCAGGTTGACTTGCAATCCCCATCCTCCGCTGCAACCTCCCGCCACCAGCGCAGGCCATCCACCTCCTCCACCGCCAGAGCAGGCCAGTCCACCTCCTCCGCCGCAACCGCCCGTGCCGCCCCACCCACCTCCTCCGCCACAACCTCGCGCGCCGCCCCGCTCACCTCCGCCGCAACCTCCGGCACTAACCTGGAGGAGGCATGGAGGGCCTTCGACCGCCTGCGTCCCATCTACTACCCGCCACCATATCAACCTCACAGCTGGGAGGAACTGGCCTCGCTGCTGCCGCCGCTGTTGCCACCGCCAAGCTTCCAGGATCGGATGCACATGGAGGTAGGGATCTCACGCCGCGTGTGCCGCCTCGTCCTCTCCCCTGCGCCTCGCCCTCTGCGCGACGATGACGAAATCGACTGGGAGGCGCTGATGGCGGAGGAGGATGACTAAAATATAGTGGATGTTGTTTAATTATGTATGTATGTTGTTTAATTATGTGATGTAGTGGATCGGTGTTAGTTATTATGTATGTATGTTATTATGTGATGAACTATTTTGTGATGGAATGGGATCGGTGTTTAATTATGTGATGTCCTTAATTATGAATTATTTGTATCAGTGTGTGATGGATGATGAAATGGTTATTTGTGAGTGATGGTGATCTGTGCAAATGTTCATGAAATGAGTAATGGTGAAATGGTGATCTGTGCAATGAATTGTTGATATGTGCAAAAATGTTCATCAACAAATGAGTACAAGTATGAATCTGTGAAATGGTGATCTGTGTAATGAATTGGTGATCTGTACAAATGTTCATCAAATGAGTTATGGTTCGGTGTTAAGTCTTTTTTTTCAATTTGAAATGGTGATTTGTGCAATGAATTGGTGATATGTGTAAATACCGATTTGCATTGAAATGATGATCTGGGTGCCCCACCAGTACCGGTTCATAATATGGGCCGGTACAGCAACCCTCGGACAGATTTGGCCTTCCATAACATGGATCGGCTGAAGAAACCAACCGGTACTGATTCTCTAACATCAGTACCGGTTGGTTATACCAACCGGAACTCGGTCTGCTTAATACCAGTTGGTTACAAGAACCGGGACCGATGTTAGAGCATCAGTACAGGCTGGTTTCTTAAACCGATACTAAGCAGCATTTTTTGAACATCCTCTTCCCCGCCTCCTCCCCACACTCTGCCAGATCAAGAACAGTGCAGCGCCGGCCAAGAGCTTCAAGAAAGGGGGAGGTGCTGCCAAAATTTTGGTCATTTTACTCCCAGCCAAGTTAACAAAGGTTAGTAACATCGTTCCTCACTACATTTGGTGTAAAATGGAGCTTCTTCTTTGCTTGAAATGTGAAGAAAATTTGATCTTTTCTCATGATCGATCAAGAACAGTGCAACGTCGGCCAAGAGCTTCAAGAAAGGGGGAGGTGCTGCCAAAATTTTGGTCATTTTACTCCCAGCCAAGTTAACCAAGGTTAGTAACATCGTTTCTCACTACATTTGGTGTAAAATGGAGCTTCTTCTTTGCTTTAAATGTGAAGAAAATTTGAGCTTTTCTCATGATTGATAAATGATTATGAATGTAGAGAGCTGGCTCGATATTTTCATGTAGGTTGCAATAACTTGTTGTGTAAATTTGGAATTTGCTTGGATTAGATGTAGCTCGCGGTGAATGTGTGGATCTAGCTCAAATTTAGGTTTTGGTTCTATCGATCGATGAAGAATTTTGAATCTAGACTTTGATCTACCAAGTCTTTGTTGTTAGGTGTGGATCTAGCTCAAATTTAGGTTTTGGTTCCATCGATGATGAAGAATTTTGAATCTAGACTTTGATCTACCAAGTCTTTGTTTTTAGGTGTGGATCTAGCTCAAATTTAGGTTTTGGTTCCATCGATCGATGAAGAATTTTGAATCTAGACTTTGATCTACCAAGTCTTTGTTGTTAGGTGTGGATCTAGCTCAAATTTAGATTTTGGTTCCATCGATCAATGAAGAATTTTGAATCTAGACTTTGATCTACCAAGTCTTTGTTGTTAGGTGTGGATCTAGCTCAAATTTAGGTTTTAGTTCCGTCGATCGATGAAGAATTTTGAATCTAGACTTTGATCTACCAAGTCTTTGTTGTTAGGTGTGGATCTAGCTCAAATGTAGGTTTTGGTTCTATCGATCGATGAAGAATTTTGAATCTAGACTTTAATCTACCAAGTCTTTCTTGTTAGGTGTGGATCTAGCTCAAATGTAGGTTTTGGTTCCATCGATCGATGAAGAATTTTGAATCTAGACTTTGATCTACCAAGTCTTTGTTGTTAGGTGTGGATCTAGCTCAAATTTAGGTTTTGGTTCTATCGATCGATGAAGAATTTTGAATCTAGACTTTGATCTACCAAGTCTTTGTTGTTAGGTGTGGATCTAGCTCAAATGTAGGTTTTGGTTCCATCGATCGATGAAGAATTTTGAATCTAGACTTTGACTACCAAGTCTTTCTTGTTAGGTGTGAATCTAGCTCAAATGTAGGTTTTGGTTTAGATGAAATTTATCCACGAAAAATTTTTAAATAAATTTAATATTGGTTTAATTTGAAATTTGCAAAATGTTAAAAAAATTCATTATTGGAAAATGAGCTAATAGCTGCCTTGATGTAATATAATGTAGATGGATCGACGATGGATGTACATGGACCGATGCTCCCCGGAGTTCTTGCAGGGTTTGCAAGCTTTTCTTCGTGCGGCCGATGCATACACGAAGTCGGGCTACATATGTTGTCCATGCATAGACTGCAAGAATGAGAAGGAGTGGCCAAAATCCAGCCACCTTCCCTTCCATTTGCTCCCAAGAGGTTTCATGCCAAACTATACCTGTTGGACCAAGCACGGTGAAGAAGAGACTATACGAGAAGATGGTGAAGAAGAAGAAGATCAGGGGGGACAACAATATCCCCGATGCGGGCCAACACGGTTCTTTCGAAGATACATTGGGGGAGTTTGGCGATGATGACCTGGAACAGATGCTGCTTGATGGAGAGGGAGAATACACCGATGAAAGACATTACGAAAAGTTTCAGCGCCTATGGGAGGACCACAGAACACTATTATACCTAAACTGCCGATAGGGCCACAAAAAATTGCATACCACGCTAGAACTCATGCAGTGGAAGGCGACCAATGGATTGTCTGATAAGGGATTCGACGAGTTGTTATGCCTTATAAAGAAGTTGCTTCCAGAGGGTAACACGCTGCCTGAAACTACGTACGACGCCAAGCAAGTTGTCTGCCCTTTGGGGTTGGAGGTACAAAAGGTACATGCATGCCGGAATGATTGTATCCTGTATCGCAATGAGTACGAGGATTTGGAAGCTTGTCCGGTGTGCAGAACATCAAGGTATAAAACTAGGCGTGATGACCGAGGCGAGGAAGAGGGGCAGCGTAAGAAGCAGAGACCCCCCATTAAGGTGGTCTGGTATTTTCCTATAATCCCCCGGTTGAAGCGTTTATTTGCGAGCAAAGCACATGCCCAGATGATGCGTTGGCACAAAGAAAATCGTAAGGACGACGGAAGGCTAAGGCACCCCACTGATGGCTCCCAGTGGAGGAAGTCGATAGAAAATACCCGGACTTTACTGAGGATGCAAGAAACATAAGGTTTGGGTTGAGCACGGATGGGATGAACCCGTTCGGCGAGATGAGCAGCAGTCACAACACTTGGCCCGTGACTCTATATATCTACAACCTTCCTCCTTGGCTGTGTATGAAACGAAAGTACATTATGATGCCGTTGCTTATCTAAGAGCCGAAGCAACCAGGAAACGACATCGACGTGTACCTCAAACCGTTGGTGGAAGATCTGCTAACGCTATGGACCGATGGTGTACGTGTATGGGATGAGTACAAAAGAGAGCACTTCACCCTACGTGCATTGCTATTTGTAACCATCAACGACCGGCCTGCACTTGGTAACCTGTCAGGCCTATCTATCAAAGGATATAAAGCCTGCATCCAGTGCTCAGACGATATAGACAGCAAGTGTTTGAAAAACTCCCGAAAGGTCGTGTACATGGGCCACCGTGGGTTCCTCCATATGAAGCACCCGTTACGACGGAAGGGTGAGAATTTCGATGGGACAGAAGAGAAACGTAAGAAGCCCCTGCATCGCAGTGGGACACTTGTATTTTCTCTGGTAAGGATCTGAAAGTAATATTTGGAAAGGGTCCTGATAGCAAATCTGTCCCGACTGAACAAGGTCATACGAAGCCCATTTGGAAGAAATCAATATTTTGGGATTTACCTTACTGGAAGGACTTAGAGGTCCACCAATCACTGGACTTCATGCATATCACGAAGAATGTCTGCGTGAACCTGCTAGGCTTTCTAGATATGTGCGGTAAATCAAAAGATACACTTCAAGCACGAAAGGACCTGCATCTACTGAGACTTAGGAACGACCTATATCCGGAAAAGAGAGCAAAAGGACAACATTACCTCCACCCTGCGAGCTACACTTTGAGCAACGAAGGGAAAAAAACATGATTAAGTTCTTGAACAGTGTAAAGGTCCCTTCTGGATACTCCTCGAACATAAGGAGACTCATCAACACGAAAGAGAATAAGATAGTACACCTGAAATCACATGACTGTCACATGTTGATGACACAGTTGCTCCCAGTGGCACTGAGAGGTATTCTGCTAGACTGGGTATGAGGGACAATCGTAAAGCTGTGCTCGTTCTTCAACGCGGTGTCGCAGAAGGTCATCGAACCACAGAACTTATCTAAGCTGCAGGATGACGTGGTCGATAGTCTGGTCAGCCTTGAGATGATCTTCCCTCCGTCCTTTTTTGATATTATGGTCCATCTCATGGTCCACATTGTCAAAGAGATAGAAATTCTCGGACCCGTGTTCCTGCATAGTATGTTCCCTTTCGAGAGATATATGGGTGTCCTAAAGAAATATGTTCGTAACCGGTCTCGTCCAGAAGGCTGCATTGCACAGGGTGTTGGCACAGAGGAGGTGATTGAGTTCTATGTCGACTACATTGATGAGCTAAATCTGATTGGCGTTCCTGTTTCACGCCATGAGGGGAGGCTACGAGGAAAAGGAACTCTAGGGAGAATAGAATTCTTTAGCGACGATCTACTTTCATTTAAATAAGCACATTTCATAGTCTTGAAACAAGCAACTGTAGTGGCTGAGTTTATCCATGAACATGAGATGATTCTACGCGACCAGTACCCAGAGAAGTCAGAAAAGTGGATCGCACTAGAGCAAATGGATCGTTTCGGTGGTTGGTTACAAAACAAAACTGATGGGCTCCCGGAAAGACAATGAACAGTTGAAACTCTTGGCTCGGGGACCATCCATGACAATCGTATCATTCCATGGGTATGAGATAAATGGGTACACATTTTACACGACTGCCCAGAATAGCAAGAGCACCAACCAAAACAGCGGCGTCCGTATAGATGCCTTGGACAAAAATAGAAAGATGGACACCTACTATGGTTACATAGAGGATATCTGGGAGCTAGAGTATGGACCTTTAAAAATCTCTCTGTTTCGGTGCCAATGGGTTAAATTGGCAGCCGTTGAGATCGACGAGTACGGTATGACAACCGTGGACCTCAAGCAAGTGGCCTATAGGGACAAACTGTTCGTGCTCGCAAATGATGTGACACAGGTATTCTATGTGATGGATATGAACCGCAAACTGAAAAGGCAGAAGGACAAGCCTACCGAAGATAACAAGTAGAAGCAGAAGACTAGCGATCAGCCAAGGCGCTACGTGGTTCTTCCAGGTAAAAGAAGGATCGTCGGAGTTGAGGGCGTCACAGATGAAGAAGAGTACAATCAGTTCGACGGGCTACTTCCTTTTATGGTGGACGTAGACATTACGGTCTTGAATGATATAGAGGAATCCCCTATGTACGACACGATCATAATGAAGAATCACTTGTAAAAACAAAGTATGTTAGCAAATAAGTCGAACCGTGTTATGTAAACCCGTGTATGAATTATGATTTTTTATTAAGCAAGGAAGCAACAATTGAATTTATATAACAAGGTGAAAATCTGTATTAAGATGGTTAAAAAATAATAATGTAAAGAATATATGAATTTTTAATTTATTTTATTTTTTGAAAATCATTTTAGTGTGGAGTAAGTATGATTTATTATTTTTTAATAAGCAATGAATCAATAATTGAATTTATATAAAAGGTGAAAATTTATAATAAAATTTGAAAAATTAAAGAGATTTCAAGGCTCCCAACAGTTTTCTATAATTATCGAGAAATTAATGGCAAATTAGTACCAATGACATGTGGGACCCACCAGAGATGGGCCCACATGTCAGTGAGCTCATCCCTTTCTCCTAATAAGGGTACAAAAAGATTCGTGCCGTGTAGGTCCGATCAAAACCCCCTCCTCTCCCCTGGCTAGCAACGTGCGCTTGAGCGCGGGCTCCCCGTGCGGTCACGGGTTCAAGCCCCGCTCGCGCCGCTGAATTCTTTTATTTTTGGTGTAATCAGTCGAGACTAAGTGAGCATTCAGTCCCGGTTTGTTACACCAACCGGGACTGATATGAGCAAAAAGTCCCGGTGTAATACATAAACCGGGACTGATGTGAGGTTAGTCCCGATGGATGACACCAACCGGGACTGATTTCCCCATCATATAAATTCGAAAGCAAGAAGTCCCGGTGTATTACAGCAACTTCCAATATTATTTTCTTTAGTATCATAATTTATAAATTATACAGAATGTTTTATACTTTTGATTTTTAATTTTTGGTACATGAATGTATTTGTGAATAAATGTATAAAAATTTGTAGAAAATAGTAATAGGCTCAAAAAATATGAGAACAAATCTTATGGGTCCAAAAACAACATATATTATAGGAAATGTACATATATTATACCATTATAATAATTTATAAATAATGGTACCCTGTACAATGTCCCACAGGGTTAGCACAAAAGATGTTAAAAGCTAATTTCTAATAATATACTAATTAACTAATTAATTTCTATTTTTAATAACTAGTCGTCATCCTCCTCGTCGTCGGTGTCGGCGCCATCGTCGGAGGCGGCGGCAGCATCGTCATCATCATCGTCGTTGTGGTCCTCCTCCTCCTCCGGATCGTCGTCGTCCTCCTCTTCATGCTCGTCCTCCTCCGCGACGATGTCTTCATTGTCAAAGTCCTCCTCGTCCTCATCGTCGTCGGACAACTTGTCCGACATCGAGAACTCCGTTGGGTAGAAGACGGACTCCTTCCTTGGCCGGTTGCGACGAATGCGCTTCCGAGGGGGACTCTCATCCTCGGAAGACGGCGGCGGCGGTGGAGGCAGACCTGCGGGCGGGGCAGGCATCGGTCGTTGTGGTGGGTGGAGGAAGAGGAATAGGAAGAGGCAGAGGCGCGCGGCAGAGGAAGACGGTTAATTAGGCAGAGGAAGATCGTCGGTTTTATAGAAGAGGCCGAGGAAGACAAAGAGGCAGAGGAAGAGGCAGAGGCGGCTCCTCGGTTCGCGCCAATATTACGTTGTTTCGAATTCCCACATAGTCCCGGTTAGAGACACCAACCGGGATTTACATAGTCCCGATTGGAGACACCAACCGGGATTGCTTCCCCCAAAATCGAGTTTACGGACTTGTGGTTCCCACATGTCAGTGGTAGTAATTTGCCATAAATTACAAAGTACGTTAGAAAATAAGTCCAACCGTGTTGTATAAACCCGTGTATGAATTATGATTTTTTATTATGCAAGGAAGCAATAATTGAATTTATATAAAAAGGTGAAAATCTGTATTAAGATGGTTGGAAATTAAATTGCAAAAGAATATGTGAATTTTATTTTATTTTATTTTTTGAAATCATTTTAGTGTGGAATAAGTATGATTTATTATTTTTTAGTAAGCAATAAAGCAATAATTGAATTTATATAAAAGGTGAAAATTTATACTAAAATTTAAAAATTAAAGAGAAATTTCAAGGCTCCCAACAATTTTCTATAATTTTCGAGAAATTAATATCAAATTAGAACCAATGACATGTGGGACCCACCAGAGATGGGCCCATATGTCAGTGAGGCTAGCAGCGTGCGCTTGAGCGTGGGCTCCCCGTACGGCACGGTCACGGGTTCAAGCCCAGCTTGCGCCTTATTATTGGGAAATCAGTCCTGGTTGGTGTAATTAAGGGGGACTAAGGGAGATTCCGTCCCGGTTGGTGTCATCAACCGGGACTAAGTGAGCATTCAATCCCGGTTTGTTATACCAACCGGGACTGATGGTTTCTAGGGCACCACCTGATGGGGGCGTTGGTCTCGGTTGGTGTATCCAACCGAGACTGATGTGAGGTCAGTCCCTGTGAATGATACCAACCGGGACTGATGCAACCATCATATAAATTCGAAAGCGAGAGAGGTTGGAGGCATAAGTGTTTTATTGTCTCCAACCTCTCTCGCCGACGCCGCCTTCAGCCCCCGTCGTCAACGACCCACGCGCGCCGCCGTCCTCCCCATCACCAACGACCCCACGCGCGCCGCCGTCCTCCTTGCGAACGACGACCCCGCGCGCGCCGCCGTCCTCCTCGTCACCAACGACCTAGCGCGCGCTGCTGTCTTCCTCGCCTCCGACGACCCTACGAGCAAGGTGCTCCATGTGCTCCTCTCTCCTTCCCTTCCCTCGCTCCTCAGCAAGGTGCAGGCCGGCAGAGCATAGGGACCATGAGTGCCGGGCGCGGGCAAGTATGATGAGCGTGACACAGGCCGGCACGACCGACAGGAGTGCGACGCGACCAACAGGAGCACAATCACGGTGCGCCCAGAGTATTCGACGAAATGCCCAAACCTACACAGTGGCGGAGTCAGGATTTCAGAACTGGGGAGTAAAGTAGTTAAATTGCCAAATAATTGGTCCTAGATATAAATTCTTACATTAAAAAAATAAAACATAGCATGCAATAAAATGAGCATGGAATGATGGAAATAGTACCTTATAATATTATTTTAGGGTTTCATCATTTGAAAACGCTGTATTTTAGCATCATCGGTAACCTTGGAGAAGATATCCCGCTCAATAAATGTGATCGAATAGTGTATCTTGTATCTTATTTGTATATACTAGTTTTTAGATAATGGAAGACATTCCGACCTCTGAATCTTATTTATATGAATTTTGAGATGTATAAGTATATGCCAATTTTATAGTAAATTTCAATTCAGAGATGTATATGTCAATTGTGAAGTGTATAAGTATATGTGAAATGTAATGTATATACCGTCCTCGTCGCCGTCGCCTGTCCTCATCTACCTCCTCTTCCCCACCGACCTCCTTGTCTTTGTCACTCGTTTATGTATAAGTATATGTGAAATGTATAAGTATATGTGAAATGTGCAAGTATATTTTTGTTAATCTTTTTTCGTTAATTTTCAATGCCTTCTTATAGACTACGAAACTACGATGGTGGGAGAAGGATTTGATGGAGACGAGTTCATGAGAAGTTTGATTTCGGGAGAAGATGGTAACGAGCTCGATGATTCCGTCGAGGCCGCAAGGCCTGTCGTGGCCTTAAGGCTCATCGAGACTGATGAGGCTCCCGAGGCCGCTGAGACGACCATGGTAATTAGATCGAATGTGTATATGCCGGTTCCACCATCATGCTAAGCCAACATTCTAACACGTAGACATTATTGTACCATATTTTCAGATCACTCAATCGAGTAGCCAATCACGTCAGCGAGATTCAAACAAGAAGTCGAAGGCAAGACATGTTATCACCGAAGTCGGCGATAACGGCCAACCTCTTGCACCCCTAGGGGCGCTTGGGCCGTTCAATTCGGCATGCGGCGTCCACGTCAGGGATCATGTGCCAATTAGCATCGTGAGATGGGATAATGTCCCTGAAGATACGAAGAACATGATCTGGACCGACCTGAAGGAGACATTCACCTTCCCTCAAGGGACCGAAGAGAACGTGAAGAGCTACACGTTGAAGAAGATGGCCATCACATTCCAAACATATAAAAAGAAGTTGAACACGAAGTACGTCAAGAAGAAATTTAATTCCCGACTTCAACAAGTACCCAAAGTTGTAGAATCACTGGGATGTGTTCGTGAACTACAAGAATTCGAATGAAGGTCAAAGTATAACCGAAAGGAACAGCCAAAATGCTTACAAGAAGCAATACCACCACCACCTTGGCCCTGGTAGTTACCGCCAGGCGATGCACAAATGGGAGAAGAGGGAACAGGAACTGCTGGCAAAGGGTGTCGCACCCGCGACAATGGAATGGCCAGACGGAGCGAAGAGCTGGTTCTATGCTCACGGCGACGGCCTTGACGATGATGGAAACACGGTGTTTGGGAATGTGCTGACAGATGTAGCCAGAAGACTTGCAAAGTCGATCGAGGAATCTTCCCAGGGCACATTCGTGCCAAACAGGGAGAACGACGAGCTTACAAGGGCCCTACAAAACCCGGAGCACCCTGGACGTACACGAGGCGTTGGCGTCGTTCCGTGGAAGATTGGGTTCGCTAAGGACGCTGATACCTATAGGAGTCGGGTGAGAAGCAAGTCCCGATAGGCACAACAGCTCCTAATGCTTGAAGAACGCCTGAATCAAACACAACAGATCATGAAAGAAGAGGTCCAAAGACATGTACAGTTAGTCTTGAGCCAATGGCTAGATGCGAGCCAGGAACCTCCTACTAATCCGGACCTCATTAGTCCCTCAAGGCGGCGAAGTAGCTGTGCTTCCGGTGGGTTGCCCGAAGCGGACTTGGGCCACTGGCCCGTGGACGACATCACGCAGCGGACACCTTGTGAGCTGCACTTCCAAGTGAGGAACATCTCTTTCAAAGCGGCTCACGGCATGGCTCACCCGGTGGAGCCGGGGCAGGTCATCCATGGCCAACAATACTGTCGGGCTACTCCAGGGTCTCGGTGAAGGAGGTATACCCAGGGTGCAAGGACCTGGACCTCAATATTCCTGGAGGTGACGAGACTACGAAGTTAGGAGAGGCAGTCCACAATTTCATCCTATGGCACAAGAAGTACATTATTTTTCGAGATCACATGGACGTGTCCTCTCCAACACCTTCATCACCTCCGGCACACATAAGCGGTCCGTCATCACCTCCATCGTCACCAAAGGTGATGCCTCCTGAAGAAGCCCGCTCTCTGCACCGAGCCCCAAGACGCAAAACTCTAACTCCAACATCGCGCCCAAGACAAGCAAGCCACTCTACCAAAGAACAAGAAGAGGATGAGGTCCACCCAACCCAAGAAGCTGGCTGCACTTTCAAAGCGGGCGTACGATATGACGGAGGAGGAGACCGAGAAGGTAGTCAGAGCTGAGGTCACTAAATTTTTTAAACCCAAGTCACCAGAGAAGAAGGTTCAGCCTGGTATATACGGAAGAATTTCTAAAAGGCTTGAGGACAGTGAAAAATTTGAAGGACAAAAAGGAAAAACCTCATGTATCTGACTACGAGCGCACATTGGTAAAGGAAAGGTCCAAGAAGAAGACGTCAAAGGAGACGACGTCATCAGCTGATCAGAAGGCCAAGGAGATGCAAAAATTCATCGAAGAAACTGGTCTGCACCCAGATCAAATATTAGGCGACATGCAAATTGAAGCTGCACAAGTCAGATGGCCATTTACACCGGGCACTTCCTTGGTCAGGCGTGAGGAGCTTGGCCAGCTACCAACTAGAATGCGCCAATTCCATGAATGGTACCTGGATGCGTTCAAGCATGGCCTAGTGTCATTTGCCGTCAAGTACAAGGAAGAACATTTTTTCACGACGACAGTGAATTTTATGTCCAATGGCAAGTAATGTACGAGCTATACCAGTCAGACGCCATCGACGTGTCCATGTTGAGTTGCTGGACTCCGTAAGTGTCTTATTTAATTGCAAAAATCCACCGTGCGGGCCCTTGCACTATACTAACTTGCAAGCCTAACTAATTTCTTCTTATATAGAATGGAGATACAAAGATGCAAAAGTAAGAGCATTTTCGACACAGGCTTCCTTGACCCTTTAGTTATCAATGAGACGACTGTTCAACTATCCCTTGCCGATACAGAGACCAACATATACAAGGGCTAATAGGTCAAAAATATAAGTCAAAGATACTTTTACCCTACACCTTTGAGTAAGTGTTTTCGTACCACCTCGTTCTAATCTTTTTCCATAACACGATGTTAGAACTAATTAGTTAACTACGTTGCCATATATATGTACAGCTTTCACTGGATTCTTCTCATTATCGAGCTAGATCGTAGCATGATCACAGTTATGGACTCGCTGAGGAGACCAGTTGAAAAGTACTAAAACTTGATCGACATGCTCAACCGGTATTCTTGTTCTTTCCATTATTGTACTAGTTCTACTCTATTTTAAACAAATTCTAATCATGTTCAATTCGCAATCACGTGTGCAGTGCATTCGCACGGTTCCGTACTGAAATCGTGGGCGAATTCAACGAGGAATTTGATATTATACTTGCCTCTCGGGTATGTATGCCATCATGGTAGCTTTTGAGTTAGTTAACTTCATTTTCATGCATCCATTTCACGCTTTTAGCTTTTTTCACCACAGATTTGGCGTCAGCCGTCGGGCACCAATCTATGCGGCTACTATGTGTGTCATACTATGCACATCCTGACCGGAGGTGCTAGCGACTTGCAAGATTCGTCCGATTTCTCGCCGGCGAAAGTGAGAGCGATTCAAGAACAACTCATCGGCTAGATTTTCGAAGAGGTCGTAAATCCAATAGGCCAGTTTCACGATACAACGGCAAATAGGTGGGGCCCTTCGATAAAGACCGATGAACTGTCTCTACGGCTACCAAGAGTGATGCACATAAAAGATCACGATGAACGTTCTGTAATTAAAGTTGTAATGAAGGTTATGTGAACTGTATATGTGTAGTATATATAGGCATGATTGATCGATTCATTGTGATACCTAATAGTTGTAATTAAAGTTGTTAATAAAAGTTCTGTGATTTAATTATCAGTTAATTATGCATGATTGATTATATGTGCTTTAATTAATTGTGACTTAGCAGATAGATATATATATAATATTAGACTTAACACACACAGACACATACATAATATATATTACCTCACAAGCATATATATATATATATTTGCTAGTGTGCTATAGATAGCACGGATCTCTCCGTGCTATCCACCGAGTTTGCAAATTCTGAGACCGAAATAGACGATCCGAACCATTCTTCTTATTCATCTCAATGAAATCTCGCTACACACCAAATTTTAATTTTTTTTGAATTTTTTACTATTTGTTTCATATTTTTGAAAACTAGACTTATTGGAGGGTTCACAACTAATTAGATCGGCAATTTTCAAAAATACGAAACAAATAGTAAAAAAATTCAAAAAAATTTGAAATTTGGTGTGTAGTGAGATTTCATCAAGACTAACAAGATGGACGGTTCGGATCTTCTATTTCGATCTCAAAATTGGCAAACTCGATGGATAGCACGGAGAGATCAGTGCTATCTATAACACACTAGCAAACCCCTCTCTCTCTCTCTCTCTCTATATATATATATATATTATTTATAGCTCAGGTGGTGGCTGCTCAGTACCGGCTGAAGGAACAAACCGGGACGGAGCAGTAGCTTATCAGTACCAGTTGGTGTCTCCAACCGGTACTCATAGAGGGCTTCGGTGACGCACGGGCTAAAGCCATATGTGCCTGCTCAGTACCGGTTGGAGGAACCAACCGGGACTAAACATCAGCTTATCAGTACCAGTTGGTGCCTCCAACCAGTACTGACTGGGGCTTCAGTGAGGCACGGGCTAAAGCCACGTGTGGCCTCCAACCGGTACTGATGCTATATCAGCACCGGGTGAGGGAACCGGGACTGATGCCATGGGCCATAAGATACCGGATGGCCTGTACCGGTTTAAAAACCGGTACTGATGGCCGTTGTGAACCGGTACTGATGGCCAGATCTGTAGTAGTGTGTACTCTAGGGTTTTCCCTCGAAAAAAAACCTGTACTCTAGGGTTTTCCCCCGAAAAAAAAACCTGTACTCTAGGGTTTAGCTTACTAACTTTGCAATGAAGCCCTGCAAATTTCATGGAGTCAACCCAAACTCCATGCTAAGTCTGTTGGATACCCACTAACCTTGCAAAAAAAAAAAAAACCTTCCGGTTTCATGAAATCTACCCGTTCCATGGGCACGAGATCACTACTAGTACCATTACATTTTTCTTATGTTTTTTACTAGACAAAAGAAAGATTGTTGAACCCTACAGAATCTAGAAACAAAACAAAAACTAGCATAGACAAACTTAAAGTAAACCTATAGCCCACAAATATAATAATATTAAATAGACTAATTGCACATTAGCTAGTGTTGTAATTTTAGACTTACTACTATGTAATTTTAGGTGAAGGAAAAATAATAAAATTTTAGTCACCGATGGATTAGCAAAACTATTATTTTTACCACCTGGTGTCCTAAAGATATTAAAATGCCATCCAATCACTGGGGGCAATTTATTTGCATGCAAAATCTATAGCAGCCCAACGAGGAAAAATCCATCTTCTTTTATTTTGAGCAGCCTCATAAATAATGACCAAGTGCCAAGAGCAAGTTGTCGTTGGTGTCATTGTAACACCCTACTCTTTTGTACCACATACCTTGCTTGTTGATATTATGTTTCTTATAATCCCTGATAGCTCAGGCCTTGTTTGATTGAGCTAAAAATTTATGGTAAATTCTAATCTGAAAGGTTGAAAGCCCTCGAAAAATGGACGGAGAGGCAGAAAATATATTAAAAATGTTTTGGGGGTTTTTGAGAAGAACAACTAAAAGCTTGAAAAGATGACTACAAAGTGCTAAAACGTATGACTTGTATAAAAAATAACCAATTTCAAGTTGTTGCCTTTAATCTGATTTTTAGCTAAAAGAAAAGGATATAAATCATAGCATCCTGGGTTAACCATTTTGAGTAAATCAAGGCTAAAAGCCCAAGAAATATACAATATTTATATGGACAGGGCTCTAAGCAAATTTGAACCAGACGTTTACAATCATGCAGGCTTCGTAGTCCATGCATTTGCATGTAGAGGGGTCAAGCACATGCGATTTATACTTTTAGCCACATAAGATTTTTTCCACTTTGAGCATTTGATCTGTAATGGATCAAATGTGACTCGTGCACTCGTGGCCAAGGTCATACCTAGCTAGTCACGGTAAAAAAAAAATGGGTACTAACAAAGTGATGAGATGTTACCAATTGTTGATATATCAAATTATGTAGAAACAAATGTTGACATATCAAGTGTCTTGCCATGCAAGAGATATATCATCGGCATCAGATGTGTTATTCCTTGCTTTCGTCTTTCTTTAGTTTTGCCAGGGCACGTGCACTTTCCACTTTGATGCACTTTCCACTTTAGTTTATCCCAATGCTTCGTCTTTGATGTACATCTTAATTTGTCGAGTACATATGCTATATATAATGCCATTCGCCTTTGCTTCCAGTACAGGATGCACAATTTTAATTTTTTTTTCGATGCAGAACTAGCAGGAGAGCTGCCAGGTTTCGTTATAGAAAAGTTACAAAAGTGGCGTTCAGGGGGCAGAGTTGTCCTCATGACTTGGTATACATGTAGATTGTCTATGATAGAAGAATTAGGCCTTAGATAAAGGCCAGTGCTAAGGGCATGTATAAGGATGGCCCTATTGCTTCACTGTATAGCTAGTCCTATTACTATAAAAATAAGGCTGTGAATAGAGAAAATAGGGTTAGAAGTAAAATATAAGAAAGATATATGTAGGCATTAGAAAATATAGGGCTAGGATTGAAGGTAGAATAAAATAGGATCGGATGAGTTAGAGAGATGAATAGCAAAATATGGCTAGGAAATAAAACGAGCGTTGCACGTGCTCTGGCTGCAACAGCTTGGCAAATCTGAATCGTGACATAGCGTTGAAGAGGTGAATAGTAAATTAAGGTTATAAATAGTATGAATAGTGAAATAGGATAGATAACCTATCTTATAGTATTTGAGCAGTATAAATACCCTGTGGCGGCTTTTATGTATTCTGTTAATCTATTTGTGGCTCTTCTTTTCAAAGAACAAGAGCCGGCGACGCTTAGGATCCCAAGACAGAGCTGCGGACAGACAAAAACTCACTGATATCCATCTCTGAATTACGATAAAAACAAGCAAATGCATTCATTAATCACGGCAGACGACAAATTACATAGCAGCTCTTCAAGAAGGACGTACGTCAAAGTACTAGACTTGAGGAGTACTGAACCAACATTAACTGATTCTTGAAACCAAGAATAATAAATAAAGAAACAATACCAAGTCCAGATACGACTGAGTACTTGACACATGTTCACACCAGAATTAAGACTAAGGGCATGTACAAAGCCATTTATTAACCCGTCTCTTAGAGATGATTTGGCCAAAAAATGCTGACGTGGCAGAGATTTTGGGAGCAACTAGGAAGAGCCGGCTCTTGAGGAAGAGCCGGCTCTTGAGGAAGAGCCGTCCCTGGGTGCCAGCTCCAAGACGGTAGAGACCGCAGCGCACCCGTTGTACGCGTGAGACCGTCTCCACCCAAAGTCTCCCAAAATCCTCCAAGATCCGATGCGCGTGGGAGCCATTTTGCACCAAATCGAAGCTTTGGAGGCGCGACCGCGCGAAGATTTGCATCCTTGCGCGTCGTTGCGTCCCACCTCAGCCCCACCTTCCCGTCGCCGCGGCCTTTGCATCCTTGGCTCACCCCGTCGACGGGGAGTTAATGGCGGCAGGGGAACCGGAGAAACGCCCTGCGCCCCACCTTCCCGTCGCCGCCGCTCGTTCCCCCTCCATAGCCGCCGCCGCCGCCGCCCGTGGCCCCTCCAGAGCCGGCGCCGCCGCCGCCCCTCCAGAGCCTCCACCGCCGCCGTTCCTCTCCACAGCCCGCCGCCGTTCCCCCTCCACCACGGTCGTTCCCCAGCAGCCCCCGCCGTCATCCGTGGCCCTCCAGAGCCGCCACCGCCGCCCGTTCACCGTCCACATCCGCCGCCGCCCGTTCCCCCTCCACCGCCGCCGTCCCCCATGGCCCCTCCGCCGCCGCCGCGCTTTCCCCATCCATAGCCGCTGCCGGCTTGGGCTTCGGCCCCTTCCCAGCCGGTTTGGGCTTCGGCCCCTCCACAGCCGACGGCGCACAAGAGGACTCCTCGTCTTACGGCAACGGCTTGGACTTCGGCCCCTCTGCAACCAGTGCCGCCCATGGCCCCTCGGCGTCATCTGGCTTCGGATTCGTCCCTTCCGCCTGGGTAAGGAGTGGTGGCAATGGTGGAAGCCCGAATTCTCCATCAACACTGCAGGGCATGCTACAGAGGTAAAGGACTCCATCTAAATTTGTAACTAGTGTGGACAGATATTCATATCTCTATTTGAGGTTTTGGTTAAATTCGAGCCAAGTGATTGGGTAGTTCTCCAGCTAAGCATGGATACTATGAGATGTTTTACAACATTGCACACAAATCTTACAGCTTAAATAACCATGATTGCAAAATAATTTCCTCTTCCTGCTGGTTCTGGGATAAATTGACACAATGTAAATCAAGGAAGCAATTTTTTGTCTGTATGCTGTAGTCCAATGACTTGAATGCAATGTTCAGTCCTATGTGTTCCTGCTAATCTACTTCGTTGTGGTTGCAATGGAGATTGGATAGTCATGTCAGGTATTATTGAATTCCCACCCACATCATATGCAGCCTGACAACATATTTTTCAATAATCAACTGTATGAGAAATCCATATATGACAGCTGATAAGTATAGTTAAAAGTTTGATAAATGTGTACCTTCAAAATCATGTCTGTATTTTTCATGCGTTTGTCCTGAAGTCCATAAGCCATAAAAGCCTGTTATATTTCAGAAAGCCTTGCAAGTTAGACATTTGAGATTAACAGTGAACATAAATAGCTGTTATCAGTGCTGAACATACATGCATCACTAAAGCATTGTGGATGTTGATCCAAAAACAGAGTTGCTCTTCATGTGCCATCATTGTAGGGGTAAAACTGTGTTCTTTTAGGTCTTTTCAGAACTGCTTACCTGATAGTATCTAGCATTTTAGAGGCATAATCAAACTTGTCAGATATTCTACAGAAATAGAGAGGTAAAACTGGCACTCGTTTTGAGATTAATCTGCCTAGCTTGGCGGTGAATTCTGAAAGTATGGAGAAGAAATATCGTTCATACACGTTTAGAAGACTCCTTGATTTCTCTCAACCGGAGGGCACCTTCATCAGCTTTTTTTCTGCTGCATTGACGCTCACTGAATTTATTTTCAGTACAAACTCTGAACATCTATCCATCCAAGTTAACAAGGTGTGTTTATTTTCAGCTCCGGGGGATTCCTTAATCTTTTGAATGGTCAAAATGCTCACTTTGCTGGAGGACTATCCTACTTTGCACTTGTGAATGAGCCACGGGACAAACAATCTTCACCATCAATTCCAGAGAGTGAGTTTGTCCAAATTGATAGTAACGATGGAAATGAAGATGTTAGGAGTGACAAGACCGACAAGCGCATGCTCTGGACACAAGAAGAGGATGTTAGAGTGGTATGTATTTCTATAAAAGATAACATTTTTTACATAATTTTTGTTCTATCTTGTTATTAAATATTAATCACATGCCAGCTTAGTGTTAATATCTAATGCATGGTTATGATCAATATGTACAGATGAGTGCTTAGCTAAAACACTCCGTGGACTCAATAAGTGGTAATGACACGAAATGTGACAAATATTGGGGAGACGTTGTCGAAGAATACAACTTGACCACGGAGGAAAGCAGATGGAGGACCAAAAAACAAGTGAAATAGAGGTGGCACAAGGTTAATAGAATGGCTAACTCATTCCATGATGCTTGGGTGAAGGTTCGAAGGATATATACTAGTGGGTATTCAGATCAAATGTGGATAGACAAGGCACACAAGATGTATGAGGAAGATAACCAAGGGGCTCGTTTTGAGCTAATGGATGTGTGGTATGTTGTCAGAGATCAAGCAAAATGGATTGCTTACAACAATAAACCATCTAACAGTAAGGAAGTGGACAACGATGCAGAACAAACTCGTCCAATGGGACAAAAAGCGGCTAAAAGGGCTGCACAGGATGCAAGAGGGAAGTCAAAAGAGTGGGCTGCACATGATGCAAAAGGGAGGTCAAAAGAGTCCGCAATAGATGTTGACCTCGATAGGTTTGAACAAATTCAAACTGAATGCCATACCAAACGTCTTAAGGTTCTTGAAATGCAGCAAAAAGTCGTCACGAGAAGATTGAGTCAGCAAAGATCAATCTTCTTGTAGCAAAGGATAAAAAGGATGCCAAATTATATGAAAAAGAATCTAAGATGCTGGAAACATATAGATGTTTGCTCACGCAAGACACATCTGGGATGGCCGACGACATTAGAGCTAAACATGTTGCTGCACTGAAGTGTTTGAGGATGAAGCTCTTTCCTGAATTACAATGACCTGTCTGCTCTTAAGGTATGAGATTTATTTATCCTTGAAATTTATTTATTTTGTTAAAGTGTTTGGAGATATGTCTCTCAACTAATCATTTGATTTTTACAGGGCTGTGATCTTTACATGCCATCATCAGAAGTTAGGCATACAAAATTACACCTAGAGGAGTTAAGCTGCTCCGAAGTTCTGTAGTTCTATATGCAACTTTGTTGCATAATTTTGTAGCTCTTGTTAGCTTTGCTAAGATACTTTATGCCATGAATTCTGCATGGACATGGAATTTTGTATGCAATGCTGTCTGTTGATCTTGTCTTTTGCCATGAATTGTACAAGGATGCAGCAGGTCTTCAATTCCAGCAGCAAGATCAGTGGAGCTCCAGCCTGTAGCAAATGATGCAGAAGATACATGAATCATGGTATGGAACTTTCAGATGTTAAATGTTTCTTCAGGCAAACAAATGGATATACTTGCAAACAGTAGTGTGAAATGTTATATGAATCGTGATTTGAGCATAGTCTCTGCTGGTCTGCTTATCGAATAGTTCAGTGTGAAATGACTCGTGTGTGAATTTGTTGCAGTAACAGTAGTGTGAAATGACTAAGTGTGAATTTAGTTTCTAGTATGAATTTGTTGGAGTAATGTGAAATGACTCGTGTGTGAATTTAGAATGACTCGTGTGTGAATTTGTTGCAGTAACAATAGTGTGAAATGACTAAGTGTGAATTTAGTTTCTAGTATGAATTTGTTGGAGTAATGTGAAATGACTCGTGTGTGAATTTAGAATGACTTGTGTGTGAATTTGTTGCAGTAACAGTAGTGTGAAATGACTAGGTGTGAATTTAGTATCTAGTGTGAATTTGTCACAGTAGTGTGAAATGAACATAGACTAATCTGAACATATACAACATCCTCTCCTATAAAACATAGAACCACCACAATATACGGCAACAGTTCACTCTCGCCTCACCAATCTCACCATGTCCAACGACGGACAAGGTTCTGTTGGGAACCTCGATGACGCCATGTCCGATGAAGAAGGAGGCTCCGACGAGAACCCCATGTCCGATGAAGAAGGAGGCTCCGACGAGAACCCCGACGACTTCGATCCATGTGATGTGTACACGGTGGATGATTTCCTCGCTGAGCAAGACTTTGTTGATGTCTATCTTGAGCGGATTGGAGAGAAGCTCAAGGCCAAGTTACAAGAACAACCTCGACGTCGTCGACGCCGATTCATCCGTAGAAGGTACATTCCAAGAAATCGTGAAGCGGTCATAATGATCTATTCACCGGCTATTTTTTCGAGAATCCTATATACACGGACGAGATGTTTCGTAGGAGGTTTCGGATGACACGTCCGCTCTTTCTACGAATCGTGAATGCACTTGGCCATTCACCATTTTTCACCGATAGATTGGATGCCATAGGAAGGCTTGGGCTCTCACCAATACAGAAATGTACTGCGGCCATTCGTATGCTAGGTTATGGCACCTCGGCCGACCAACTTGATGAAGTGATAAAAATTGGTGCAAGCACGGCTTTGGACTGCTTGGGTAAGTTTGCTATAGGAGTTATCAAAATTTTTGGTGACGAGTACTTGCGCCCTCCTAGAAGCGATGAGTTGGATCAACTGCTACAGGTTGCTGAATCACATGGTTTTCCTGGAATGCTCGGAAGCATAGATTGTATGCATTGGCAATGGGAGAATTGTCCTGTTGCATGGCGGGGCCAATTCACTCATGGCAATAAAGGTGTCCCCACAATGATTCTCGAGGTGGTAGCGTCACAAAATCTAAGCATATGGCATGCTTTCTTTGGAACCGCAGGGTCCAATAATGACATCAATGTCTTAAACAAGTCACCGTTGTTCATCCAAACTTTGAAAGGGGAGGCTCCTCGGGTACAATATAATGTAAATGGAAAACAATATAACATGGGGTACTACCTTGCTGATGGAATATATCCAGAGTGGGCAGCATTCGTGAAGACAATACCAATTCCTCAAACAGAGAAAGACAAGTTATTTGCACGCCACCAAGAAGGGGCAAGGAAGGATGTGGAGCGTGCCTTTGGTGTGTTACAATCTCGATTTAATATCGTTAAGCGTCCAGCCCGTTTGTGGAAAAGGGGAGATGTTGTCAATATAATGATAGCTTGTGTTATTCTACATAATATGATAGTTGAAGATGAAAAGGAAATGGCTGCACTCCCTTTGGATTTGAATGAGAATCCGGGAGCATCAATCGTTCTACCACCTGAAGTGAGCACCGGCACTCATCCTTGCTTCGAGGAGGTACTTCAGATAAATTCGACAATTCGGGCTCGATCGACGCATATTGAACTGAAGAACGATTTAGTTGAGCATATATGGCAGCGTTTTGGTAAGAATTAGGCAAGAATGGGCAACACAGTGAAATTTGTAATTTTATTTCTACCGTTAATATATGTATTGGATGCAAAAACGATCAACACTATGAGATTTGTAATTTTATTTCTACCATTAATATATGTATTGGATGCAAAAAGGGCAACACTATGATCAAGTATAACATGTGTGTTTTATATAAAACAAGCAACATGGATGTGTGCACACTTGATCAAATATCAAATACAAGAACTTAATTGCATCTCATTATTAAGGGACAATGCTTAGAGACACCCCATTGTATGAGCTATATTTAATGTTGTCTCTTAGCTTGGATGATTGTGCTAAGGGACACCTAATGGTCTCTCCTTTGTACATGCCCTAAAGACACTCACATATGGTCACACCAGAATTAAGACTCCAAGACACTTGCATATGGTCACACCAGGATTAAGATTCCAAGACACTCGACACTCGCATATGGTCACATCAGGATTAAGATTCCAAGATTAAGACTCCAAGACACTCGCATATGACTCACATATGACTCGACACTCGCATAAAGTCACACCAGGATTAAGACTCCAAGATTAAGACTCCAAGACACTCGCATATGGTCACATCAGGATTAAGACTCCAAGATTAAGATTCCAAGACACTCGCATATGACTCACATATGACTCGACACTCGCATAAAGTCACACCAGGATTAAGACTCCAAGATTAAGACTCCAAGACACTCGCATATGGTACATCAGGATTAAGATTCCAAGATTAAGACTCCAAGACACTCGCATATGACTCACATATGACTCGACACTCGCATAAAGTCACACCAGGATTAAGACTCCAAGACACTCGCATATGGTCACACCAATACAGAATTACAGATGGAGCGTGCTAACCAGCAACAGGAGCAGCGGCCGTCGTGTCGGCCCTACTGACAATCCCGACATGTGCGAGCAACGCCCATAGCAGCGTAATCAGCTCGCCTCCCCGGGCGATGGCGTCTGCGTGGCCGTTCAGGTTCTCCGACGGAGCGACGTACAACAACATCTCCGACCAAAAGCCGGCGAGAACCTCCCACACCGTATCTTCTCTTTGGACCAGCTCCGCCAATTTCTTTCCAAGGCTCGCACCATTCCTGATCACCTCATGCTTTGATTCTGCAGTCAGCAACGCGACCAGCTGCTGATACTCGTCTTCAGGCGTCGACGCTGCAACTCTGCCAGCAAGGACGCGCTCGGCGTCTTTCTTGGCTTCCATGTAGAAGCTCTTGCACCATGCGTCGTCATCGGGAAGTAGCTCTGGAGTGTAGGCCACCAGGTAGGCACAATAGCATGACAGGTGAGTGGCAGCAACCTGATGATCAGAAGCAGAGTTTGGGTGCCTCACCTCAAGGATGCTCGTGGCTATGTGACACACAAGCATGGTCTCGGTCGTACTTTTGCCATTGAGCTCCCAAAGGAAATTGTCCCCAACTTGCAGGCTCCTACGCAAACTAATCACGCCATTGCGTGAGGTTCCCTCGTAGCTTCTCAGTTTGTCAATGACAGCGGTCTTCACTGCTCTTGGTACCATGATATTTTTCTTTTGGTCGGTCAGGACAGGAAGGAGACGCCTAAGAAGAGCCACGGGTGCTTTGCCTGGGTGGAGCACCAGGATTGAGCACTGGTTCATTTTGTCCTGCCAGTGCTTCAGCAGCTTGCATCTCCATCGCAACACACGGCCAATACATTTTTGCATCCTATGAGATCTCTGCCAAGAATCATGGTTTAGGTAGCACCGAATGAGGGCAACTTTGGTCCAGTTAGAGCAGATGTAGGAGGCAATTTCCCTTGCTTCTGTAAGAACAACTAGTGCAGCAAGTAAATAAACTGGCACAACATCAAAGTACACACTTCCAAAGTTGAAACTTTGATCATCTTCCGACTTTGTGAGACATGTTAGTTGACTCGAACTATACATGAATTGCTGTGGCAGTACTATAAGAGCAAATAGGCAGTAAACAATGCTTATGAGGGATATAAAGATGCTCGAGATGGGTAGCCAACGATTTGAGTAGGACAATGGGAAGGATGAATAGTAATAGTCATGGAGAAAAGAGAGCTCATCTGCAATCACCCCAAGGACCCTGCCGTCATTGCTATCCTTGAGCAATGCATGCCAGAAGAAGCCGGATACCTTGTGAAAGCCAGCCTCGGCAATGGTGTACCTTGCGAATCGACACCGCATCATCTTGAACAGCGCGAACGAGAGGCATACATCTTTGAGCCGAGTTCTCGGGCCCTGAAGCACATGGTCGTTTTCGTTTAGCCGCCAAACGCCATCCATGGTGACTAGCCGGTTGCCATCCGTGATCCCTACAGCTGCAGTCCATTTGAAGCGGCAACCATGAGGGTGCTTCTCTACCGGCACGGCCTCCTCTCCCATGACTAACAGTGGAGGAGGAGTACTTGCAACACCAGCTTGCAATTGTTGCTGTACCTGCTCCTCCATGTAGCCGACGATTAGGCGAGGATTGCGTCCAAGAGCAAATGATCTTCGGGCCATGTGAAATGCACATAGCTTGGTAGCCATTTTGGCAATGGTAAGAGCAAAGGGAAGAAGGAGGAGGTACCCCAACGAATAAGTAAGTGCTGAGTAGAGGTAATAAAATGGAAGATGAACTTTAGGGCGGACCGGAACATTGAAGAAGTTCGGTATGTCGTTGAGCATAAGGTAGGAGGTCCATATTGCTTGGACAAGGAGTATCACCGGCGGGGCAATGCTCCGGTCCTCTCTGTCGTCCACGGCAACCATTGCGCTAGTGTTGATACCAATGATTTGAACCAGGGCCGTCCATATTAGGACCAGGCCCACGTGATTTCCTGCGAAGCAGTGGAGCACTATGTTCTCGGAATAAGAGCCGAGGGCGACGGTATAGTAGGAGTCCATGCCGGAGACGACATATGACATGATGGGCAGGAACAAGAAGACGGCTCCGTCGTAGAGGATGCGGGTGAAGGGGCGGCGCCGGTAGCGATGGCCGTAGGCGCCTATACCCACCATGATCGCCACCAACACATCGTTCACCACCAGCAGAGCGTTCAGGCTCCACACCTTCCGTGTGGTGTCGACACGGAACTTTTGCATCTCCAAAGAATCCGCGACTACCTGTTGCGGGTTAATTGTCGTCCAATATATCACGTATTAGGTAGAATCAAGAACGCGAAACTAAATATAAATTTATAGTCTACCGTGTTAATTTGCTCAAAGGAAAAAAAAAAAGACTAGTAATAAAATAACATGGTATCGTAATGATGCATTGGATTAGCTTTACCGCTCCTGGCGCCATGGATGGAGAAACCCACGCAACGCCATCCATCGAGCCACCGTAATTCAAGGCTAGACCGATGGTATTCGCTTCTCCTGGGTGTTGTGCGTGTTTGCGTGCAGAGAGGGCGCTATATATTACTAATCATTCGCATATCAGCTGCATATATGCGCCTTGTCATGCGGGAGATCATCGATCGCCAGCTGTTTCCTTTTTTTTATTCTCCTCTTTTGATTTGTCCATCCACTAATTACCAGGTGGACCTTGTCTCTGGTGCCGATCCATGCCAGGTTTGCTTTTTCTTCTGTGCTTTCCTGCATTCCAGTGGTAATTAAGAAAACCCCCTGCAACATTACAAGCTGTGGGTAATGCTCCTCCCGCTCAGATTGCCAAAGACCTATACTCCCTCTGTCCCACAAAGAGTGTATTTTTAGGATTTTTAGGACATATTAGTAGTCATGAGAAATGACCTACCTACCCCTAATTAAAAGGGTTAATAAACATGTGCATGCGCCTTGAAAAGGAAAAAAAGCAGATAATTAAATGCGCATGCATCTTGAAAAGGAAAAAAAACAAGCAATTAAATACGCATGCACATTGGAAATGGAAAAAACAAGCAATTAATCACTCAAATGGACCCATCTAGATAATCCAAAAGTTACAAATGCATTCTTTGTGGGACAAATTTTAAACGCTAGAAATGCATTCTTTGTGGGACGGAGGGAGTATATATCAAGCTTTTAAAATGTTGGTAAAATATATGTTTTTGTCTCCTGGCAGGATGAATCATATCGGTATTGCCCCCAAGCGATCCACGTCACGAGATTTTCTCCGTCCTCCAATCAACTGCATCACGCAGATCCCACCATCCAACCTACTAATTTTGCAAAAGAAAAACTCTTTCAATTTCGATGAATGAACTCACACTCCCGTTCAACCTACCAAACTTGCAAAAAAACTCTTCCAATTTCGATGAATGAACTCACATCAATCTAGGATAAACGGGATATAGACTCCTAAATTGAAATCTAAAGACACAACACCAAACTCGGTTGACTACCGAACACCTAAGAAGAAGGACGGGACAACGAGAGTAATGGATAGGTGGACGTCCCACAGGGAATCTGTTGGAGCGTTAAGATAGTTCTCCAAGGAAAACGAGGCTACCTAGCAACAAGAGGGGTCTCCTTAGAAGGAGCAGGTTCAGGGGGGCTGAGTGGCTGAGCCACAACTGGAGAAGGGGTGTGACGGGGAATGCCCACGAGGGCTCTAGATGGAAGGCCGCGCTTATGCACAGTATGGTGAACGTGCACCGATCTCGGGGGACTCGGGGGCGGGCTAGGAGTCCTATCTGGGTAATTGGCCGCAACACGTGGGCGGCCAATTGGAACGTGGTAGTCAAGATGGGCGAGGGCCACGTCTCCCTCATGTCTACATGCACATAGACTGCTCCACAGATGGAAGGCTCAGCGATGAGACCTCTGAAGGTCGTTGTTAGCGTCGCGGAGGGATGAACGAAGGACACTGATCTCCTCTAGTGCTCCTCGGCTGCTATGCTCCGCACCCTGGCCGAGATGGGCCATGTAAAGTAGTCGAGGATCTGCTCCGAGGGTGGGGTCCTACAAAGATGGCAGCTGGTGGTGAAGTCAATTTGGGATGTACTAGAAGGGTCCTCCGACGAGGTCATCGCAGTAGTGGTAGCGAAACTGACGAAGAGCTGCCATGGCGGCATCGCTGATCGCATACTCAATGTGGTCGTGTAGGGTGTCCGTCCTGTAGCTATGCACGACAATCCTCTAGGGATCAAAGTAGATCCGGACATCGACGATGAAGGCAGGTCGAGGTAGAGTCCGAACCATCCTCCAAAATTAGCGAGGAAGTCCGTCGAAACCGAGATGCTGGATAAGCAAACGGAGGGCTCTGACGTACTCTCCACAGGCTCCCTCGGTGAAACCAAACGTCGAGCGATCGTTTGAGAATCCGGCATGAGCCATCTACAAAACATAGTTTTTCAGAAAAGGGTAAGTAACGGAAGTGACAAAACAGAAGGTTAGTAATAAGCAACATAATATGAAAAGTTGAGGCCCTAGAAAAAAGGCTCGGAGAGGTTGAAAATTTGCTGTAGATTATAATCTGAAAAGTTGAGGGCCCTTGAAAAAGGCTCGGAGAGGCTGAAAATATATTAAAAAATATTTTGGGGATTTTTTAGAAGAACCACTAAAAGCCCGAAAAAATTACTACAAAGTGCTACAACGTACGACTTGTACAAAAATGACAAATTTCAAGTTGTGACTTTTAATCTGATTTTTAGCTTAAAAAGAAAAGGACACAAATCATAGCATCGTGAGTTAACCCTTTTAGGTAAATCGAGGCTGAATTAAAGCCCAAGTAATATACAATATTTATATGCACCAGGCTCTGAGCAAATTTGAACGACAGTCATGCAGGCTTCAGTAGTCCATGCATTATGTAGAGAGGTCAAGCAGATACAACCACATGCGATTTATACTTTTAGCCACATAAGATTTTTCCCACTTTGAGCATTTGATCCGCAATGGATCAAATGTGACTCGTGCACTCGTGGCCGCCAAGGTCATACCTAGTCACGGTAAAAAAAAAAAACGGTAGTAACAAAGTGATGAGATGTTACCAATTGATATATCAAAATATGTAAAAAAAAAAAAAGGGTTGACATATCAAGTGAGTCTTTTTTTGAGAACCATATCAAGTGAGTCTTGTCATGCAAGAGATATATCATCGATGCATCACATGTGTTATTCCTTGCTTTCGTCTTTCTTTAGCTTTGCCAGGGCACGTGCACTTTTCCACTTTAGTTTATGCCCAATGCTTCGTCTTTGATGTACATCTTTGTCGATTACATATGCTATATATAATGCCATTCGTCCTTGCTTTCCGTACAGGATGCACTTTTTTTTTTTGAAGGACTAGCAGGAGGGCTGCCAGGTTTCGTTATAGAACAGTTACAAAATCGGCGCTCAGGGGGCTGAGTTGTCCTCATGACTTGGTATACATGTAGATTGTCCATGCATGTTGGAAGAATCAGGCCTTAGATAAAGGCCAGTGCTAAGAACATGTATAATGGTGGCCTTATTGCTTCACTGTAGCTTGTGAATAGCGAAAATAGGGTTATAAGTAAAATATAAAAAATATATATGTAGGGATTAGAAAATAGGACTAGAGTTGCAGATAGGATAAAATAGGATCGAGTGAGATAAAGAGATGAATAGCAAAATATGCCAAGGAAATAAAACCAGCTTTGCACGTGCTCTAGCTGCAACTGCTTGCCAAATCTGCATGGAGTATGTGTAGTGGAAGAAGATAAATGGCGTTGTCGGAGGTTGTCGCCTAGAGGGGTGAATAGGCGAATTTAAATTAGAGCGAAAAAATAATTAAGACCAGCGGACCCTAATCCGGATGTTCTGGGTTTCAGTCCGAATACTCCGGGGAAGTAATCCGGAGTATCCGGATTTGTATCTGGAATGTCTGGAGTAGAGCCGCCTAGGAGGCCTCAACCTCCAAGAGTAACAAACTCACCGAAAAATCAAGCTTAGAGGGTGAACGAGTGCTCAAGATGGATCAAGCAAGCATTAGCATTCAAATCTTACCCCTTCTTCTCACCAAAACCTCAAATCATAAAGCACTCAAGGTGGGAGAGGGCTAGGGCTCAAGAGCTTGGAGAGAGAGAGCTTGAAGCACAGTTGAGCAATAATTGATTCTATCCCCGGGTAGGTGGAGGTGGGGGGGAGATATGTATGTGAAAGCCCAAATCTGACCGTTATAATGCAGAATCTCCGGAGCATCCGGATTATTATCCGGAACATCCGGATATTTGAAATGGGTCAGGCAGTAGGGTGCAATCCGGAGTGTCCGGGGTGCAATCCGAAGTATCCGGAGTATCCGGATGAACTGATAATTAAGGCTGCAGACAGAGAGGCATAATCCGGAGTATCCGGGTAATATCCGGAGAATCCAGATATTTGGCAGTGGCTAGCCTAAAGATGATATGGAAACATGTTTGGGCACTCTTGCTAGTATTGGATCCATCAAATGAGCACAAGAGAATCCTAAAAGTGATTTCTGGCCGAACCCCCCTTGATAGTGCGGCCTATCCTTAATCGTAATGAAAAAGGAAAATTACAATTGAAAAAGGTCTTGATGCCGCTTATATTTGAATCAAGTGTGTAGGGGCCTCCAAATCAATTCCTTTTGCTATGAACGAAACAATGCTGCACTTATCTCAAATAAATAGGTTAGCTCTCTAATTATGTTGTCATTAATCACCAAAACCCACAAGGGACCTAGATGCACTTTCAGCACCATTGGCACTTTTGCTCACAATACATGAACCTTAGACTCTTTAATATTTTAAGTTAACTTGGTAGTCAAAGTCTTTTGAATTGTTATATGATGCTTATGTGAATAGCTTGTTGCATGTAATCTCTGGTTTGTATGGTTATGGGTTGCTCTCTAGCTGCGTCAATGTAAGTCATGGCGAGTTGTGCTTGGTTCTAAGACTCCAAGTTTTGTGGTGAGGGCATGCTTAAAGGTTGTGTGGTTTGAAGATGAAATGTTATATATGACGATATATGTGTTTTGACTCTGTGCATGGATGTCCAATTTTTAGATAAAACTCTGCCGAAATTTTGAATAATTTGTGGTGTTAGAATTATTTTTGAATGTAATGTTTGGTGGCATTTCGGGCTCATGGTTAAGCCGGGGTGTTACACATGATGCACCAATACACCATAAAACCACATAATTAAGGCATAACCAATTCTCATAACCATGAGTTTTTTTTTTAAGAAGGGGTGAAGATTTCATTCATATGATCAGCCAACAGCACATCCCTTTTACAACAAGGTCCCTTGCTAACACATCCTTAGAAGACCAAATTGCAAAGTAGACATAGCACATAGCTACAACCCAGAAAACGACGTCTTTACCAACGAACGGCATGGCCAGCGCCGCCTCAATCTTCATCCCCTCCAGCCACGCGCGACGGAAGAAGAGATCAAAATCAATAATAAACATGGAAGCACATCGACCCGTCGGTAGCACAACAGAGGGATGAAAAATCGAGAACCCAGCGACAACCATTCCCATCGCCAACAACAGACTCCGCAAACCTGGACATCGCCGATGCACAGCCCACAAGCACCCAGCCCACCTGCGAAGGAGACGACGCCGCACGCCATGGCCGCCGCCCGGAGAAGCTCCCACGCCGAGGCACTTCCTCTTCCTCATCCGTTCCGTCGCCGGCCCGGAGAGGTCTCCTAATAATTTCTTCCCCAACTCAACTTCAGTTGGACTTACTAGAACCGAAGTCCTCTCTACTGATGCCGATGTAGTTGCCGCATCCGTGTTGACGACGAGCAGATGAGCATGACCCTCGATGCCGGCGACGAGTCCGCCACCTACAGGCAGACCACCACCGCTCTCACTCCCCGCCTCCACATCTGCAAACTCCGGCCAAAAAGTCCCACAAACTAACCTTACCCTACCCCTACCCCTACTGCTGAACAGGTCCCGGCTCAGATCCTCTGCTCCCCCACCGCGGCAATGGCACGGAGGCCAGCGGCGGCGAGGGAGCTGGCCAGATCTAGGCCGGACAACGCCGCTCAGAAGCTCCACCCTGACATCCACCCCCACAGCAAAAGGGTACCAAAATCCTAAGCCTAATCCTACTTCTCTACACCCCTCCACCAAGATCAGCCTTCTCCCATCCCCAGCGACGGCCCGACGGCCGCCTACGGCACAGGGGAACGGCGGATCCCAGCGGAGGGAACTCCCTCCTTTCTTCGTCCTCTGTTCCGCCGGCTCTGTACTGTAGCCGAAGTATCCGAGATGGACGAACTGCCAGGAGTATAAACCCTTCATAACCATGAGTTAAAAGAACAAATGGATAGGCATGCTAATGCCACAAACCAAATGACTGAAGTAAAGAGAAAAGGATGGCCTCTGACATCATCACAACATCAACACCTCAAAGTATGTATTAGAAACTCAACAATCCATAACACGAGAACACACACCAAGCTAAGGTTAATGATTAAGATGTCACATTTTTACTTATAAAACCATGCAAAGCATAAGAGTTCCATAACAGAGCAATCACCGCTATGTTACTTGCCTTGTTACACCTCGGAATGGTTGGTGGCACTGCCTCATAAAAAGAAATAAAACACTCAATACAAAATTTTAACTCTTATTAAGGAGTAAATACACGCCCCTACGCTAAATACTTCGATTTCGCTCACCACGCGAACACTTATCGACTTGCTGTCCGAATAGAATAACATACAAAACTCGCATCCAAAAGGTTTGAGAATGCGTAACAACCTTATATTCAGAAACTACAGCAACTTTGTCAAATTTTCTAGTTGGGTAAATTTGCAATTATCATACCAAATCACCTTGTGATCAAGCCCATAACCATACCCTGATTTCAGCAATACATGTGTCTTCTCTTTTTCATATCTATTTTTCTACCACACTGTCGTAGATCTAAGGTAAGTACATCCTTTGACATAGGAGCGAGGGGGCAACCCCGCTATTTTGTGTCCCAGACATCCTGTTGTTTAGGTCATCCACGAAGGGCCCGTAGAGCAAACACGGAGCAAGGGCGCAGCCCAGCGGGGCCGAAAGGAAAGCAGGCGGAGTACGGATTGAATGCTCAGCAGGGGCGAAGCCCAGCAGGGCTGGAGTGAAGGCTGGCGGAGCAACGCGGAGCACAAGCGAAGCCTAGCGGGGCCAGGGAGGAGACGGATGAAAGAACAATGAAGCGTAGCGGACGGGAAACCTGTGCGGCATAACGCGAAGGGAGGACGGAAGAGGCAAGCGGAGCGAGGATGGAGTCTCTGGGGAGCCCAGAAGTGGTGGTCAGCGAAGGACGAAGCGAGGGGGAGCAGGGCGGCAGCAACAGATCCTATCTTCTTGCCGCCCACGAAACCATGGAGACAAATAGTACAAGCAAGGCCTGTCATCCTGTCAGAGCACTCAAGCAGGCCCTGCAGCACATCAGACCAGCCCGTGACCGCCACCTATGTGTAATTCCTCTTGTAACCTCGCATAGGATGCTTAGCAGGAGAGCAAAGTTGTAAAGGGGCTGGGTAGAAGCCGTGGAAAAGACCCTCGGGCCCCTGACTGCTGGGCAAGTGAAGGGGCAGCTCATGTAATTTCAGCTCAAATGCCTCTGTTGTCCCTGCCCTAGCCAAGCCAGCAAGGGCAGCAGGGCAAGCCAAGAGATGTACAAACATTTCTATATAAAAGATGCATAGGCCAATGCAAAGGGGGATTCTCCTCTTTCCAGCACCTCATTTCCTACTCGGGTGTGTGTGTCGAGACAGAGCAAGAGTTTTCTTCGACGAGCTGCTCCGGGCCCGTGAGTTGCTTCGCAGGAACCTCACTCACCGGGGACAGCCCCTTCCTCCTGTTTGCAGGTTTACCCCCGTGACACACACTAAAACCAGCAAATAAATTTATTAGGATGATCTACATAATTTTAATTACGCCAACGAACGTTCCTGAAGACACCGAATTTTAATTACGCCAATAAACTTGCCTAATCTGAGCCACAAGTTAATCGTGCAGTAATCTTAGTACTCTGCAAACAGCCCGACTTCAAAAATTCATATCTCCTAGTCCGATCATCCAAAATTCCCGTGTAAGCACTCTATGGAAATATGGTTGAATAATCTACAACTTTCTAATACATCGTATTTCCATATTTCCAGATTCAGACTCACAGAGCCTTCAAAACCTATTTGATCTGCTGCTGCCTAAAATCTGAAAAACAGCACTTAGCCAACGCAAGCAAAGGCAAATCCCAAAGAAAATTAGCCCTAAATACCTAGGCTAAACCCGTTTTCAACAGAAAAACAGCAAGAAAACCGACTTTATTTAATACCTACATTAGTTGACGAGATCGCAAGTTTAAGCTTCTTCCTCCTTCTCTACCTTGACGAGGGCAATGACTACCATGGCTATAGGGGTGGAGGCGGCTAGGGACAGGGCGGCTAGGGTTTGGGGCGCCCTCCCCCTTAGTCTCTTATAAAAGGGCCGGCCCAAGACTGTTAGATTATCTTTGTTTTAATCCACTGGCTCATGTCTTTTTCCCTAGGATAACAAGTAAAAGATAGTGCAGTGGTAGAGGCTTAGCAAGAGGTCTTGAGTTGAAGTCTTGCTTCCACCATATATTTCTTTTATTTTTTTATTTTAATATAACTGGGATATTACACTCTGCGTGCTGTTGATCGTCTCTTTCGACGGCGTCTGGTTATCGGCGACGGTGAGTTCATGTACAGCGGATTCACCAGCGGCAACCTCCAGCTTGATGCTGCGGCTTCCATCACAGAACACGGCATCCTTTCTCTAACAGCGGGCGATCGCGACAATGACATCCAAGCCTCTTTCCTTTCGATATGGCCGGCCTTCGCCTCTGTCCTTCTCCACCACCTTGGTGTTCGCCATATCATCCAAGCTACTCGCTCGTACAGGTCACGGGCTGGCATTTGTGATCTCGTCGTCGTCGCGAACCCGAAGTTTCATGACATAGACAAACAACCATGTCGGAATCAATCTCAATGGCCTGACGTCCAATATCAGTCAACCAGCAGGCTACCGCTATCACGACGTCGTCGACGACTTTGCCTCACAAAGTTTTGAGTCGCTGAGGCTTTCCAGCGGCAAACCGATTCTCCTATTTCGTTCCATCCAAATATTCCAGCAAGTATAACCAACGGTACATCGAAGTGCTGCCTACTTGACTTAAGAATTTTTAGCTGATTCTTGACTCATCAGATTCTGAACTTCAGGCAGGGTGGACCGGCCAGGCCACTCGACTACTCACTGCTGCCGCTAAAACGAGATTGACAACAGGCGAAGAAGAGAACATTCGTCAAATGGATCCCTCCAGCAGCTGCATCTGTGCTTTTGCATTCTTGCAGGTACAGCAGCTTGCCTTGCGCTTGGATATTTGAGGAAGAAGAAGGCAGAGAGGCAAGAAGACTGGGAGGCTGAGCTGGGGCCCCACCGCTTCGCGTACAAAGAGCTCCACAGATCAACCAATGGGCTCAGCAGCACGCAGATGCTGGGCAAAGGTGGCTCTGGGCGTGTCTATATGGGGCATCTCCAGCCATCGGTCGGACCCGATTGCGGTGAAGTTGATCTCCTCTGACTCCATGCAGGGGCCGACGCAATTGACGGCCGAGATCAACATCAGGGTTATGTTTTTCGATATGAGAAAACTGATTTTCGATGAAAATCAGGTTTCTCAGATGGACCGATATTTTGCTAGCTCGGCTAAAAAATTTCGGTTTTGGATAAAATTTGCACAAATATATAAAAAGCATTAAAAGCTTCAATATGCAATAAAGCTTGCATAGCTTAGTTGTAGTCTCTCTCTTCGGAGGCTAGAGGTTACAGGTTTGATCCCTTACTGCTTCATTTTATCGAGCTTTTTAATTTTTTTGTTTGAATTCAAATTTGAAATTTAAAATTTTGGACCGAAAAATAACCGAAATTTTCCGATTTTCAGTGAAATCGGTTTTTTCGGCCCCCTCAACTTTCTTCACAAATCGAAAAAAATAACCCTGATCATCATTCTTGGCCGCCTCCGGCACCGGAACCTCGTCCGCCTGATTGGCTACTGCCGGCGCAAGGATGACCTCCTCCTAGCTTGTCTAAGAACACATGCCCAACGGCAGCATGGACAGGTTCTTGCACTGCCGGACTAAGTCAATATTATTCTTTATCTGCTTCCCATGAAGTGGAGCAGTAGAGTCTACCAAGCTCCAACAACTCAACAAGTGATGCTCCGCAGCCGAGCCAGTTCGCCGTTGCTTTCAGATGAAAATTAGAGAGAGAGAAGGTGCGCTCTACGGACAATCGGCTGTGTGCTTCAGATATAGCTGCTTTTCACCAGGTAAGCTGCATGCTCCCCTCCAAGGCTCCAACTCCTTTCAAATGACCATTGCAAGATCTCTCTCTTTCAACTGACCAAGTGACATGATGCGAGAGTGAGAAGAGACGGACGGACCGATGATCCACATGGCTTCTGTGTATCTTTCATCTTTGACCGCAACGTTGGCTAAAAGCTTCCCAATCGAGGACGAGATCTATCAATTCACTTTGCAGATAAATTAATTTAAGATGCAGCCACGTGCAATGCTGCGTCCGTTTGTACACCGCATCGATGCATGCATCATTCGTTGTCCTCTGCATTCCTGCAGCGATCGAGTTGAGCGAAGCGATCCCAAGATCGGACGCCTCTCCCAATTAATCGAATCCATACTTGTCCTAATATGGGTCTCGTGCCAGTGCCAGCCAGCAAACCTGCATCCATCGTCCCTCGCTTGTGTTTACTTGTAAAGCTAGCTAGCTGATTTGCCGGTCAGGCAACCCAAAGAAGAGAAAAGCTAGGTTCATTAGTATGGCTCCGGCTTGCCATATAGATCTTCAAGCTAGATGTAGTGTTACCGCAACAAGGACTCCTGTCTTATTTCCCCTTTTTTTTTAAAAAAAATGCCCAATCGTTCGACCAGTAGACTCCTCTAGACTTGTCTAAAAAGAAACTTTGCCAACATGACAATAGATGGAATCTAGGCCCACAGCTTCACTACCCCGTCCAGAAAGTAGTAGCACCCGACAACAATGGCGACAAGGAGTGTTAGCAACTACCATGTTCTCTCCACAAGGTGAAAGTCTAATTTGGTGAGGCACATGGCTCTGCCCAATTTGCCTCAATCGTGATGGCCGTCCTCATGCTCTTCAAGCTTGCCCACGTCTAGATCTGCCCACCACCCCTAGGAGTAACGAGTTCTCCTATGGGCGGAGGCGAGCCACCAAGTAGAGGAGACTTAGGGAGGCACAAGGAGTGGAGAGGAGAGAATCTAGGTCGGGTCTTAGGCCAGGGTTGAAAAGGCCCGATGGTCTGGAGCGTGGAGGCAAGCCCGGGCCCGGCCTAGCCAAACAGTATTTTGGTTAATTTAGACCGAAGCTAAAAGTCCAAAGCCCGGCATAAACCACTAGTTAGTGGTGGCCGAAAGGAAAAAAAGCAAAGGAATGGGTTTGCTCGGGATAGGCCAAAGGGAGAAGGAAACAGGAAAAGAGGGAAGGAATGCACCATGAGCTAGTGTTGGCCCAAAAGAAGAAGAACAGGAGGCCCAAAGGGAAAAATAGGGAGGGGAGGTGTCATGGGCTGGTGGCCTAGTGCTAGCCCAATAGAAAAGAAGTCATGGCTGGGGCAGCCGGTAGAAGAAGGAAGGAGTGGGCCTGTTCGAGATTGGCCTAAGTAAGGAAGCAGTGGACTACGGTGGAAATCAATACATAGGTTATAAACTGGGCTGAGGTGGGCTTTTGACGGGCTGAAATTAACAAGCATGAGCCCGGCCCAAAATCTCTACCGGGTTGTCAATTAGAGCTGGAGCCAACCCAATTGTAAATCCCGGCCCGCTTCATCCCCAAAAAAAGGAAGTTTGTACATATAACTGGTTGTTGTCAGTTATTGCTTTGGTTTGTGTGAAATGGAAATGTGGTTCACCCCTATTCAAAAAAATTTCCCAAGAACGAAGTAATGGATATTAAAAGTTCTCTCCTTTGGTTTCGCTCCTCCTGCACTGTGTGGAGCACTGTAAAAATGTATGTGGGTTTCTCCTCCCGTTGAAGCAACGAATGTAGCCGCACTGCCTTGCTGTTTCCCTAGTACAGTCCAGCCGATGTCTGCCTCTCGCAGTCGCAGCCTCGCAGGCCTTCAAGTTGTGTGTGTTGTGGCCTGTGCATGGGTGTGAAGCGGACGAGCTGGGTGTGAGCTCTACTCCGATCGATCTGAGCCGTGAATTCTTGAACTAACGGACAAACTGCACGCTTACTCTTGGGAAAGTTGCGGATCTTTTTTAATTGCATGAATACAGTGCTTAACGAAATTAAGAATTAGATATTAAGAGTTAAAACCTGAACTTGGCGTTGCCATCCCCTCTGAACATGATGAAGACGCTTCAATCTCCGCGAAGATCCCATCCACAGCGCGGTCTAGTTTTCAGATCGGTGCAAGCTTCCTCTGGATTGGTTTGGAGAGAGTTTTTATGGGACACAGTTGGGCGTGTGCTAATGACACGATTAGTGGCGTGAGTAAGTCCCTCGAGACGGCTCTCAATGTCTTATATAGCGCTAACTGGTCTGAGACTAAACAATTTGTGTTTTAGCTCCTAATCACAGGCAAATTATGTAATTAACCTTTAAGACAACTTAATTGCGCAATTTCTAATACTGTCCCTAACTAATAGGTAATTACTGCTTAACCTAGATCACAGAAGGTCTAACACGGTCAAATCACCGAGGAAAAGAGAAGGCAGGGAGAAGATGCATGCATGGTACCAACTCACGGCGACACAGGTCCGTGCATGCAGCACCACACCTGCACACCATCTCAAGAGCTCTCTCACTCTGCCCGCACGCGCGGGTGATCGATCCACATGGCTTGTGTACGTACGTATTTTGATCATATCTTTGACCGCCACGCTGGCAAACGCTTCCCGATCGACGACGAGATCTGCTGCTATAGCATCTAGCTAGGAGCGGTTTGCTTAATTAATTTGCACATAAAAGTAAGATCGATGCGGCCACGTACATGCAATGCTGCGTCCGTTTGCACGTACGCCGCATCAGCATGCATGCATCGTTCTTCTCCTCTTCATTCCTGCAGAGCGATGGAGCTGATCGAGCTGGAATAAGCAAAGCCTCTCCCAATCGAATCCATCTTTCTCCGGATCTGGGTCTCGTGCCTGCCAGCAAGCCTGCATCCATCCTTCCATCTCTCGCTTCGGGTTTACTTGTCAAATACTCAAAGCTAGCTAGCTGATTTGTCGGTCAAGCCAGTAGCCACCCAAAGAAGAGAAACAAGGCCAGTCAGTTCGAGCTTGTACGTCACAGTGAGCCTTGCCCATCCAGCCAGCTATATATATCAAGCCTTGTAGAGATCAATGACGATATATATATATACACCCGTCCCTACTCCAAGTTTGTCGTGTGTAAGATTATCTGCTACCTAATAAAGATTCATCGATGCCGCACTGCTAGCTACCACGCTACCAATACTAGAGAACTCACATTTAGTACTACCGATTGGAAACTGGCTTTATTACCAATTTACCGGTACAACCATCCGGGACTGATGCTCCAGTTCCCTCACCCGGTACTGATAGTACTGGGACATGTTTAAAAATGTAGAGGACGTATGGAAGAAGTGGGACTCGAACCCACAACCTCGTGAGTCGTGACTCTAGCCTCACCCTTCTAACCAACCCACCCACCATCGCGTACTGATATAAATAGAATATGCATTCCTTTTGAACTTTCCTAAAACGAAGCATCGGAACTGGTACTAATGAGAGGGCATCAATATCGGTTCGTGTTACGAACCGGGACTAATTTACCCCGTGCCTTCGGTACTGGTTCGTATCACAAACCGGGACTAATGCGAGGGCATTAGTACCGGTTCGTGGCTCCAACCGAGACTACTGCCCTGTACCCAATGAACCGGTACTGATGCCACTATCAGTACCGGTTCGGTACTGATGTGCCGGTATGAAAAGTCAGTTTTCTAGTAGTGTACGACAAGTGCTGGACACAAAGAACAAAATTGGAAACACTAGTAGTACAGCTAGTACACTCAAGCACAAAGACTAGAAATCCATGCTGACGTGATCACTGTAACAAACAAATAATACAACAGCACATCACAACAATTTTTTGTATCCACTTAGTATCATACAAGCAACCAAACAATTTTACAATGAGGCTCACCCAACTCATACGAGAAACACTATTGCTTGTATGCACTCAAATAGGGCTAAGGTCGACTTGGATGCCTCATAGGGCCAAGCTGAGTCCTCGAAATAACCCCTACGGTCATCAGTCCAACTGTGTAGGAAAATGATCTATCGAGAAAGACTTGTTTGGACATATTTGCAAGCCTAAACACCACGAGCTAGGCCACATATATATAACACTAAGGGCGTGTTTGGGAGGACCGGGATTGGCCGGGATCCTGGCCCAATCCTAGGGTTAGAAATCCGTAGGGACAAATTTCTCTAGGATAGCTAGAGATGTGTTTGGAAACCAACTAGGGAGAATTTTTCCTATCTAATCCCCGTGATATCCACTGGGAAAATATCCCAGCCTCCCACATCAGAAAAATTTTCGGGCGGATATCGCGTTCGCGTATGGCAACATCGCAGCGGCCTTCTCTACGGACGGCGCGGCTTGGTGGTGGCAGGGCTCCCTGACAGCGATGCAGCGTGGCTCCCTGCAGTGGCAAGACGTGGATCCCGACGGTGGCGAGGCACCCCAACAGTGGCGCAGCTCCTCGGCGGCGGCAACGGGGCTCCCTGACGGCATCCCCAAGGTGACAAGACACGGATCCCGGCGATGGCAAGGCACCCCAGCGGTGGGATCCGCGGGGCGGTGGGGAGGATGAGGGCCGGGTCAAGGGAGAGGCGCTGGAGCGGGATGGGCACAGGGAGGACACCGACGAGGGAGCTCCAATACTCGGTGACGGCGACGGCCCCAAGATGGGGACGTCGCGTGATGTGGGGAGCCCACTAGTGCAGAATACATCATCACTGGCGGTTCTGAACTCACATCACTGGCGGTTTTCAAACCGACAGTGATTATGTGACAGTGATAAACGGGGATTTTTACTGGCGGGTGTGGAACCACCAGTGATATGCATTATGTTACGAACCGCCCGTGATATTAATAATATCACCGGCGGTTATTGTTAGAACCGCCGGTGATAACAGATTTTTACTGGCGGTTTTAACCAAAACCGCTGGTGATATGTAGACATGCACCGGTGGTTTTTATATGGAACCGCCAGTGACAATACATATCACCGGCGGTTATTGTATGAATCGCCAGTGATATCTTTTCAGGGTTAAAAAAATAATTAGCTTGCCCTATATTTCATCCATACACATCCAGAATTCATCCATATACATACACATCCAGAATTTAAATAAACAGATTTCATCCATATACATATACATCCAGGTTTTGGTTTTTCATCCATATATATATCCATTCAAACAGATTGTTCTAATGGTGGCTAGTTTCATCCATATACATATACATCAAATAAACAGATTTCATCCAGATTCATCCATATACATATACATCCATATACATCCAGAATTCAAATAAACAGATTTCATCCATATACATCCAGATTTCATCCATATTCATCTATATACATATACATCAATAAACATCCAGATTTCATCCATATACATCTAGATTTCATTTAAATAAGAACAACATCAAATTCAAAGGAACATATCATATATTAATATAACAATCTGTTATAGTTAACTATAGGTGTCCACTGTTTACACGACCATTTGGGTCAATAACTTGGGTATTAATAAATGTAGCCAAACTATCTCTAATGTCTGTAAGAGAATTGAAATCGATGTTTGTATCTTCAATGTTCAGATCTTCATTTGGTTGTAACCCTAGAATGATTTGCATATGTCGTGCAACGTAGAAGCCGCAAGCATGGCCTCCGGGCTGCTGGTGGCACTACATAAGAAACTATAAAGATGACAAGGCACAATAATCAGTGGGGCGGGCACTAAAAAAATTTCTATTTTATTATGAGAAAAAATGTGAATAGACACTTACTGGAAATTTCTCTATATGCCTAAGTTCCATGCCCATCGCAGCATTGTGCCTGCCTCCACCCTTGACATAACTCTTGAACACCGCATTGAGTAGGCCTTTTAAATCTTCCCACTCGTGTGTGGGGCTCATCCTCAACGAGTCAAGGTAGACAACCTTGTTTTCGCTAAGTTCTATGAGCAGCAAGATCCAATGAAAATTTTTATTGAAGGGCAACAAGAAGTATGCTTTGTCCTGTCCTCTAGTCAGGGGCCTCTTCAGGTATTGCCAGGTATCCTTTCTATCCGTCTTTATGTTGTCCTAGGTGACAATGCTAGGGTCAAGAAAACCGGCCTGGACTTGACCTCGTTTGGCAACTAGGTACATTTGGCTGAAAAGTAAGATATATGTGATCAGTGTATAAGTGGATAAGAAATATACATTGACAATGCGCAAGACATGTATACACTTACACTGCAAAGCAGCGGATGAGAGAGACGTCCAACTCCTGTAATTGAAACATATACCACATGTCCTCGAAGGTTATGGTAAGATAACTATCAATATCGTCTAGGAAATACTTGCGCTTCACCTTACCCACGATACTGAATGATTGTTCTTTCACAGGAAGGCGTGAGTTCCTGAGGTAATAATCATGTAGGTTCTGGCAGGCCGCACCCATGTCTTTTAATGCGGCAAGGGTATGCAGTGGTTCTCTCATCTGAAATTTTTTTCCCTTTCTGCGGGGGGATCTAGATGCGGCCTCCAAGGCGCGAGGGGAGGGGAACGCGAAGGCAGCGGCGAGCTCCAAGCCGAGGGAGGGTCGACCAGCACGACAGAGGATGATGGTGCCAGCGCAGCGTGTCGAGGAAGGAAGCCGGTGCTAGAGGGGAAAGGAGCAGGGAGTGGAAGTTTGGAATGCACAGAGAAGGGAATGGCACGGGAATGGAATCCAGGGAAAATAAATGGCATAAAAATCCCCTTTGGGATTATTTTCACCGGAAAGATCTTTCCTGAGTATCCAAACAAGCCTTAAAAGCCCCAGCGTAAGCCGACATGAGGTGAGAAGCCTGCTATCACGGAGCATTGAACAGTACTGACGTTCGGCACTCAGCTGCTGGACCCAATGTGGTTCGTTAATCTGCTTCCCATGAAGCAGAGTATGCTCCGCGCTGGCCAGTTCGCTGTTGCTATTCACATGAAAATTTGAGAGAAGTGCTCAAGTGGCTCTCCTCACGCACAATCAGCTGTGTCTATGTGCTCCCCAAAGCGGATTTTTCAAGTATATATGCGGCTCCATGTATGTTCACAATCACACAATATGCTCTAAGATTCGTGCTTAGATCCACTTATCCTCCTTCACAGACTGTTTTGCAAAATAGCTCCTAAAACTTTTGAAAAAATGTGTAATCGGTTCCTTCTTCCTCCCACTCCCTCTCCTCCATCCCGGCCGAGCATACTAGCCTGCCGGCGACCACCCGGGCGCATGCTCGAGCCACCACCGTGCCCACGGGCGCTCGATCGGCTCGGCGCTGCGCTGCGTGTGGGCACGGTGGCGGCTCAAGCGAGCGCCCGGGTGGTCGGTGGCGGCTGTGTCAAGGAGGGTGGCCAACTAGGATGGAGGAGAGAGGAGGAGAGGGAGAGGTGAGGAAGAATAAGGATCCAATTGCTTGAAAATAAGAAAGTGAGGGTGTTTTGCAAAAAGAGCGTGTGAGAGGAGAGTGAGGGTAACCACGAATCTTTGAGCACATCATGCAAAAGTATATAGAGCTGCATGTACATAGCACAATGAGTATAAGGAGGGTGTTTGGCAGGGCTTCAGTTTCAATTTTTTAGCTCTGTTCCACAACTCCACTATGGAGCAGATCCACTATGGAGCAGATCCACAACTCCGCGGAGCACCCTTAAAACTGCTCCACAAAAATAAACTGTGCGGAAGGCTGCTCCATGTAGCTGCATGCTCCAGAGTTACATAAAGTTAGGGCGCTTGACACTGCTCCGGGACGAAGTTGAGAGTTAGACCCCTGCCAAACACCCGGAAGGTACGCTCCTTCCATAGCTGCATAGCTGCTTTTCACCGGGCAAGCTGCCCATGCATGCATGCATGGATGCTTCCTTCCAACTCCACTGCATGGAGCACTATAAAAAGTGCCTGTGGGTGTCCCCCTCCCCTCTCAGGGAAGCAACCAATATAGCCACACCGCCTTGCTTGCTGTTCCCTAGCCCAGCCTAGCTACATCCAGCTGATGTCTCGTTCTCGCAAGCGTGAGCTCTACAGCGATCTGAGCCGTGAATTCTTGAACCGACGGACTGACTGCATGCTCTGACTGATGCTGATTCTTGGGAGTGCATGCAGCCTGCAGGAAGCGGATCAGGAGAAGAGAAGCTCAAGGGGAAGATGCATGATGGTACACGACATGCACCATCCATGCACACCGTACACGGCCATGTTTTGACACTGTGAGACGAGACGCACGCACGGATGATCCACATGCATCATGGCCACGTGTATTATGATATTTGACCAGCCACGCTGGCTACATAATGCTTCCCGATCGACGACGAGATCTATAGGTCCGCTTTGCAGATAAAGTTAAGATGCGTCCACGTGCAACGCAGCGTCCGTTAATCTGTACGTACACCGCATCAACATTGTTGTTGTTCTCTTCATTTCTGCAGCGATCGATCGAGCTGCATGGTGAGCTGGAAGTCCGATGGAATTCATCTTTCTCCGGATCTGGGTCTCGTGCCAGCCAGCAAGCCAGCGTGCATGCACACGTCTCTCGCTCATGTGAAAGGCTCAAAGCTAGCTAGCTAGCTGATTTGTCGGTCAAGCACAGGGTTTTAAAAACCGAAACCGGATCCGAAACCGCTAACCCACCGGGCCGGTTTTTCAAAAAAAACCGCTAGAAACCGGTGGAAACCGCTCAAATTTAAATTTAACGAAATCACATGAGCCATCGGTTTCCAGCGTTTTTGCCCAAAAACCACCGGTTTTACCGGTTTCTCGGCGGTTTTTAGCGAAAAACCGCTACAAAAATCAGAAAAAACCATGAAAAATGGGAAAATAAAAAAGTCTGAAAAAATATTAAAAAATGGGGAAAAATCAAAATTTTGTTTCATACAAATTGTTCTACTCAGCATCTAGTTTTTTATAAGATTTTTTAAAATTTTTTAAAAAAATTAAAAATTTTGAATTGAACCGGAAAAAAACCGGCGGTTCTCAAACCGCCGCACAGCGGTTTGACGAAAAACCTCTGGTTTTTCTGGTTTTTCGTCGGTTTTTAAAACCCTGGTCAAGCAACCCCAAAGAAGAATAAAGGTTTTCATTATACCTGCAATTGGCTCTGGCTCACCATGTAGATGTAGATGTAGTAGCTAGTGTTTTAGCTTGAGCTTGAACGTCACAGCTATCAATTGAGACAGCAGGCCATCTTCAGCAGTTTCTGTCCCTTCACTATTCCGCCCTCTGCTCATCCCAGCCAGCTATCAAACCTTGCAGTGCAGGGATGGATGACATACTCCAAGTTTATTGTTGTGTCGTATACTTATCAGCTACCCACATCAATGACGTTGCCGGCCAGCCGCAGTACCTCTACTCTAGTCTTCGCGTGCTGGACCTAATGAGATATATATATATATATATATATAGAGTAGAAGCTATGTCAAGACTTAAAGATGCTTATATATATATATATATATATATATATATATATATATATATATATATATATATATATGTGTGTGTGTGTGTGTGTGTGCAAAACTATTTTTTTTGTAGAAGTGAAAATTATATTAAAAGTTTTGTAAATTCGTGAAAAATTACTGGAGATAGAGATAGTCATGAACAATATTATCACCAAATCTTAAGATCAAACTCAACTTTGTTTGAGAGATAAAAAAAGACAAATTTTGAACAAACAGTGACATGAAACTATTCATTTAAAATTTGTCTTTTTTATAGATCCCAAACAAAGTTAAATTTGGTCTTAAGATTTGGTGATAATATAATTCATGTCAAGACCTATCTCTAATAATTTTTTCACGAATTTACAAAACTTTTAGGTATGGTTTTCACAGGTTTGCACCACACATATATATATAGTTGGGTTACGGTGCTTCATGTCTAGTTTGAAAAATCCGATACTCAAATGGCCGATCCAAACCGTCCATCTTAATCTTCTCGTTGAAATCTCTTAGACGACCAAATTTCGTATTTTTTTTAAATTTTATATTTGTTTTGTATTTTTGAAAACCAGCAAATTAAACGCTTCACAACTAATTAGATCGGTGATTTTCAAAAATACAAAATAAATAGCAAAAAAATTAAAAATTACGAAATTTGGTCGTCTAAGAGAAATTACTAATTATATAGAGCGTGTGCTTTGCTTCGTCATCTTATGCACTGCAATCAAATTTTACCTGTCACAAACAACACCGGCTTTATGAATTTACAGGCGGAAAATGGAATTAAGTACATATATAGCTCCTTCAGCGTGCCCTTAGACATTCACATACACAGTGCGTGCAAAATAAAACTCATGCGTGCACGTAGGATTAGCATCGATGATAGGGAATCCGAAAAGGAGACGTCTACATATTGAAAAGCTTCAAAAAAATCAGAGAAGCTCAAAGAGCATACGAGTAGAACGGTTGGTAGGAGTATAGAGAGGAAACGCGCGCTCGCGGGTAATTATTATGCATCTGAACAACGACAGTATGAAAAGAAAAAAAATGAACGACTTCGAATTAAAGCATCGCAATTAATTAAGGGTAATATAAAATATTAATCTTAAAAGAAGACACCAGGACCGCTCTAAAATACTAGAAATTTTAAGGTCAATTGGAGAAAAATGAAAACTCTACATCATTGATTATAATGGGTTAGATTAGTATCATAGGCGCATATCAAAGTTGTAATTGTTGATATTATAGAATTTGATCGCATCCTTATGATTCTTAGTAATTAGAGATTTGGTTGTGTATGTGCTGAATATTTTAGGATATCAATGCCAAGTACTCCCTCTATTTATCTTTATAAGACGTATTTTAATTTAAAAAAGTCAAACCTTATAAAGTTTAACCAACAATTAATCAATTATATGCATTTTTAGTGTACAAAAGACATATTAATAAATTGTATTTCAAATTACATTTCATACAATATTATTTTGTAGAAATTGACAATACATAATAAAAGAAATTTAACTGCCACGGTATACCTTTAGAGACCTTTTCAAATCAAATCATGCCCAATAAAAAGCGGAGGGTCATATATAGGTGCACATCAAAGTTGTAATTGTTCATATTATAGAATTTGACATGAGTCTAATCGCATAACTGTGCGAGCCACTAAAGATCTACACCATTGATTGTGAGCATGAATTATAACGGTGTAGATCTAACAAGATTAAATATAGATATCTAGGGTTTGGTTTCTCTATATAAAGGGACACTTTACAGTCTATTGGCAGCCTACGTAGAGGCCACGGTTGGTCCGACAATCGAAATCAAATCTAAGACAAGCAAAAAACAAGCCGTCGCACGACACTATCCCTCGACTGCGACTTGATGTCGTGCAAGAAAAAAAGATTCATGAGTTGGAAAGCATGAAAATTAATCAATATCGGAAGAGAAAGGTTAATATATTTATTTCCAATTTTCGATTTCTCTTATGCTTAGGTGGAAGTGCAACAGATCTATCCTGCTCTAAATTCTCATATTACTCGAAGAAAAAAGAGAACAATATATACTATCAATTATAGCGGGTATGTATTATATTGTAATAGTAGTGTAGATCTTAACGTGGCTTTTGATTCAGTAAATGAGATGATGTGGCTTTATATTAAGAACCACCATCCCTAATGATTAACTGAATTGAAAAGAAGATTATATTAAAATAGTAGATTGATTGGTCGGCGATGCTTTTCCCGATATATGTTGGGCTTTTATACCCGATACATGGACTCGATACAATACGACTCGAACTCTTAACTTGCTATATATATTCTAACCAACTAAATATATAACTGGAACTCTCTCTAAGTAGAAACTTATCTAAAACTTGACTAAAATATACTATGTAGCCAATCCAAACAATATTGTCTTCCGGAACTTTCTTAAATCGGCTTCTTGGGTAAGGTTTCCTATTTTAATTTGTCATAGCCGATTAGAAATCTTCTTCTTTATTAGGACTCTTAGCCGATCGTGTTTGATCTAAATTCTTCTAGAATCCTCTTTGATATCGGCTTCTTAACCAAGTATTGTGACATCTTCTAGAAACTTTGGCTACGTCCAAAATTGGGTGTCAACACATGCCACACATTTTTGGTATATGAGGATTATGTTCAAAAAATCTCCACCAACGGCTTTTAATCTTCCCATTACATATTTTATAGCCAATATCGTCTTCCACGTGCCATTCAAGAAATTTGCTTAATTGTTTTCGATTATTTCTTCTCACGTAGAATCCCAAACATAGCCACGCAACACTTTCTTTTTCTTTATAGTACCATACTTGTTTTACACTTTTGCCAATAGGATGACCCTCGTCAAACATCTCATCTCTTTGACGTTCCCTATCGGCTTCACGCTTCTCCTGAGTCCTCAGTCATTGTAACCTTCTTCTTTGAGACTTAGATAGACCTTCAAGACACCAGCTCGGTTTTGGCTCAACCAACTGTATTATGTTATCTTTCATATTCTCATTTGAAGTTTTACCCTAGTCCTTGCATGCTTTCCATGATCGTGCCGGCTTTGATAACTTATCCTTGGGCGACACTCCTTGCTTTATACTTGGGCTGCTATTCCAATTATCCTTATGATGATGTCGAAAATGTTGTATAGGGCAATCCCAAGACGACGGTACCATCATGTTGTTTTCTAAATATATAACTAGGACTCTCTCTAAATAAAAACTTATCTAAAATATAGTACGTAGCCAATCCAAACAACATTGTCTTGTAGAACTTTCCTAAATCGGTTTCTTGGGTAAGGTTTCCTGTTTTAATTTGTTGTAGCCAATTAGAAATCTTCTGCCTTATTAGGACTCTTAGTTGATCGTGTTTGATCCAAATTCTTCTAGAATCTTCTTTGGTATCGGCTTCATGACCAAGTATTCTGATAGCTTCTAGAAACTCCGGCTTTGTTTAAAATTGGATGTCAACAGTATCCAAGGAGCAGGCACATTGATCCATTAGAAAATCGGAAAGTGAACTATAATAGAACTTATTATGGCCAATACAACTACAAACCTGTATATATTCAAATGTGTCTTCAAGTTTGACACAAAACTAGCTACACAAATGATCGGACACCTTGCTCGTTTTATTATTAAAATAGAGTTAAGCCACCAGGTACGCACTAAAATACTATAAATTCCACATGAATCAAAGGTGAGCATCCGTAGCAGAGTCTGTAAAAGTGAATCCCTCTAAATTTAGAGATTGTCTCTCTGAGTTTCTATATTTAGATAATTTAGAGACTGTCTCTCCGAGTGTCTATATTTAGATATTCTTTATCTTTTCTCTATATATTTCTGGGGATAGGGATTCTACCGAAGAGCATAGCAACATAGGGAATAAAATAAAGAGTGGTTTGGAAAAGGGGATACAGAGATTCAAATTTAGAGAAGATGCTAGGGAAGAAAGACCAAGCCCATATGTTAAGCACAACAGGGGCGTAACAAGATATAATTGTTTGATTTAAAAGATAGTCCATCAAATTACTTGTACACAAATCCTACCCTAATACTGAATTTCAAAATAAAAAATAAAATAGGAAAATTGAGTTTCGTATGAAAACGCTGCTGCGGACAACCGGGTCGTGCTCGTGTTACAAGAACACTGACGATACGCACGAATATATAGTTGACCTCACGATTACGTCCATGCATGGTAAACAGATTAACACACCACCGCATCGATCATGCGTGAAAAGAGTAATATTGGGGGTTATTCCCACGTTTAGAAAAAAGAGTAATTTGAAACCGCATGCTAGCTTGTCTTTTGGGCTATTTGTCTTTTTTTGCTGCTAAGGTAAACTCGGAAAGCTTTCTATAAAGCGGACTTCTGTCCGTTTTGTTTTACTTTTTTCTAGAGCTTTTAGATGTGCCTTCAAAATTTAAAAAAAACAGACTGAAGTGTTTGGGTTTTTAAAACCAAAAATAAACAAATAAGTAGATCATGTCTAAAATGTCCCTGTTCAAGGCTTTAATAAGATAAGAAACCACGATGAGGTGGCCACATTTAGGGACGATTTCAGAAAATTAGGTCCTTAAGGACGTTGGTGTCCTTAAGGAAAATTTAGGCTCCGTTTGTTTCTGCGGCCGCGTTGCGTTCGCGTTGCGACCGGCCCGTGTGAACGCAATTAATGCAGCTGCTGCGCGAGGCAAACGCGGCCGCAACGCGAACGCAAACGCGGCAAAGAACGAGGCCTATAACTTGTAGTAAGTGGTTTATATGTTGATATGCTAAGAGAGTACACTAGATTTACACCAGATGTTCTAAACGTCGTTATGGTCGTTTGATACCGACACATATACACTGGATCCGTCCCAGTCACATTGCACTAATTTATTTTGTTCAAGGACAAATCAAGACAGCGCATTGAACTCTCGGACAAAGTAAAACGAAAGGACAAGGCATGTACTACATCTCTGCATAGCGAAAGCTAGCTAGCCGGCCGGGTACAGAATCAATCTCACTATCTATCTGTAGCTGTAGGAGATTGTTGTTCCTTCCGGCAATACAGCATTAACAGTAGCAAAGGAAAAAAGAAACATGATCCGGATCGTGTTAGCGGTAGGACCAACATGTCTTTAAAACTCAACAGTGATTTGACTCCGGAGGATGTCCAGCTAATCCACACTGGATTCATTTGTTGCTTCCATTCCATTCCGGTTGGCACTCGCCTACGAACCATCCATCTGCTTCATCAGGCCGGACCAAAACAAATACTCCTAAATAGTACACCACTAGCATTTTAATTTTAAGTTCAAATCAGAGATATTATTTGACTTTACATGATGTAGTATTAACTTATCGGAAGCCTGCAGCATCTAATTAAGTGGAAGAAGATTATCAATGTACAATGACGAACAGGTTAAGTTGGTTCAAAACTGCTTATTATCAATTCAGCCATTGAGCCGGTACGCTAGTAATAGCCAAACACTTCGACTATTTGACAACGTTTCTTGAAAACTTTGAAGCAGATTCTTAAGCCATGTGCAATGCTAACCCTATTTTCTAGCCATATTTTACTATTCATCTCCTATTCACAACCATATTTTACTAGTCACCTCTATAACTTTCACCCTATTTTTACAATCCCTATACATCTCTCTCTTATATTTTATTCCCAACGCTATTTTCACTGTTCATAACCTATCAGGTATTGTTCCATTGAAGTGAGACTGGTAGGCCGAGTTTGCACTGTATGTGCCATCCACAGTCCATTGCCAAAAGGAGGTATCAGCCGCATCCGGCACTAGAACGACAGATTGCACTTTAATCCCAAAATTGATAAATTGACTTATTACATCAAGAGAACTCAATGTCTCAACGAGCGCACCCAACTCCCTTGCTTCAGGCTTTCTTGCAATAATGATCCCTTCCTCGCAGCCTTGGTAAAACAAAGCGGTGCGATCTCGCTGGGAGCTGCGCCATGCAGCCATCGATCCTCGCAGAACTTGGCATAACTCCCATTGCCAATGGTAATGATCATACTAGCCTGGAAGAGACTATAATCGGCCTGATCACAAGGTAACCATCTCCAACGGAGTCTCATCCCCATTCCGTTCCCGTAACAAAAAGAATCTCGTTCCCTTCAAGGCTTCAACGTTCTAACATATTTTTTTTACCGTTCTTTTTAGAAAGAGATTCTCTTTTCTATTCACTTCAGAAAAGGATTCTCTCTCATAGAAAAGAGAATCTCTCTCATTTCTCTATATCATTCTTTTCGAAGCGATACTGTTGAAGAAGATAGAAAATAAAGAGAGAAAATAGAGAAGGGAATAGAAAAAAAAACGAAATAAAGGAAAAATGGTTAGAGACGAACCACGGTTCGTTTGGTTACTCCCATGGCATCCAGAGCCATGTTAAGCCTCAACGCTCTTCCAAAAGCTTCCATACTCTTGACCCCCAAGCCACCAACCATAAACATTCTGTCCTCACCTGACTCGTTGAGATTAGGATGCACACTTTGTAGCTTCTGCTGCAACCACCATGCTTCTTCACGGTGGCATTGGCATCAGTCTGAAGTCTCATTCTCATACGTGCTCTCATCACCTGGAAATCTGGAATCCTACTGGGATACAGCCCATACTCGGTGTCATGGGTTGAGGATTTCACGAGTCAATCCTTTTTCTTTTTGGCAAAGTGGCAAGCATCATAATAGTTTCGTCGTCACGATATAATAGTACTACTAGTAGGTGTTCCATTCACCATCAAATGGCTAAAGAAAACATTGCTGAAATCAAATGCATATGAATTCCATGACGAGGCAGCGACGGAGAGTGAGGAAATTAATGCATGAGCTGTGATGATTTGGATTAAGCGTATAGTAGGAAGGAAAGGTGGTGAAAGGCAATTTGTTGGTGATTAGAGCCGGGGCTGGCTGACAGCTCCTAATCAACAGCCGCCTCGCCTCGACGTGATGGGCTGATACAAGAGAGACCCAGGCATGTACAAAAGGGACCCGTCCCCTGCCTATCCGTATGCCCATTTATGAGGGCACTCCCAATGGGTTGGCACTAAAAATATGTTCCAATGGGTTGGTATTAAAAATATGTCCGGTGATATAGTAACAATATAATAAACAATACTCTTAATACATTGTAACTATAGGTGGGCCCCATTAATCCCTCCCCTCTTTCTTTCTCATCTAGACATGTATCAAGCGATTTGATTGGTACATGATTATGTAGTTATGGCTGTAACCCACTCTTAGTTAATATTTTGTATTGGTTCTTGTATAGTAATGGTGCTTAAACTAGTAACTCTCTTTTCTCTCTCCACTGTAATTACCTTCCACATCAACATTTTGTCTTACGTGGCGATTTTAGTAACAATTTGGCGATTTTAGTAACAGTTTTACTAACCCCATTGTGAATGCCCTTACTACTCTTTGCTCTCTTTTGTTTGCAGTAGCGGCATTCATCGCTGTGAGGGTAGACATTACACTGAGAATTAGAGCATGCATGGAGTCGCTTAGGTTTTTATTTAGCTAGAAAATTAATTTTGATTTTTTAGTTCTGTTTTTTTAATCACGAAGTCACCTCTAAAAACTCTTAAAAATAACAGATTAAGCGGACTAGTTCCGAGAAGCAGATTCAAGAACCTCTCGAAATCCAATTTAACATTCAGCTCGTTTCAGCTCAGCCAGCTTATTCATTCAACTTAGCCACTTCAAACATGCAATTAGTTTTTCTTGGATTATTTGATTATGCTTTTGGATGGTTTGACTACTGTTACATCGTTTTTTAAAAATTTATGAAGTCACGAACAAACATCCTCAAATCTAGTTTCGATTATCAGTTTCAATCTTTCAAAATCACTAGTTTTAGTTAAATTTTAGGAAATAATCAGATAAATTATTTCAGCGCAGAACGCAGCCAAACACACACACAACACTCTGGCTTTTGTTCCGCCTCTCAGAACCGCTGAAACCTATGCGAATTTTTTTCCAGTTGCCACTGCATCGGATCTTGCTTTTCGGATCGGTGCAAGAACGACGGCATTGGATGCTCATCGGTCATCACAGGGCGCAATTTCATTAGTAGAGTTTTTTTTCTTTCTTTTGGGCAAGAAATGCTCAACGCTTCCGGCGTGCAATGGGAGAGAAGAGGAGAAGCGAAACCAGGTGGAGTGCAGGACTATACCCTGCTTTTGGTACGGCAAAGACAAGGATGTACAATGATCTGCAGGTGGAACGGCAGATCACTCTAGCGAAAATACTGCAGCAAAACACTGCAGGACTGGTACTGTAGTAAACAGTAACATCGAACAGCGTCTTTCCTGCTGTGTAAAGATACTGTTTGTCACTGTAGTTACAGTAGTCTGTGAGGGCAATGGCAGTGAGTATAAAGACAGATGATACGAATCCGGAGTGCAGGCGTGAGCTCGCCTTCGCCGGAGACATCCCATGTGGTGGCCCGGGCCCCTCCATCCCTCGCGCTCTCTTTCCCAATCCCATAGCCTTTGCGTTTGTCTGTCGTGCCATTCAACCACGTACCAGTAGGCAGTAGCAAGGGTGTACCAGCTTCACATGCAGCATCGCAGCAAAAATTTATCTCTTTCCGACAGACACAACAATTCCGGCGAGATTTTGCTGATTTGATTCCTTCTTGACAAAAAAGACTCGAAATTGGAGTGAAATGGTCGACATGAACACGCACATGACGCAACTCGCTGCCTACGGATTCATCTCATCCATCTTCTTCTTCTAGACTTTAAAAAGCACCTAGAAGACTAGACTAATGGCACTCAAAGCACACACCCGAAATCAAAATCACGAGGAGTGATCCCGAAAAACAATCTGATCACCCATGCAAACACCAGAGACCAGACTCGACTCAACGCCACGCCACTGCAGCTGTACACTTTGTGCTTTGGCCGCGCGGTCACCGGAGCAGGTCGGAGCGCGACTGGGAGAGCTCCCGGCGGAGGCGGTGCGAGAAGTGCCTGCACGCGTCCATGCTCAGGTCCACCGCCGCCGCCAGGGCCACGAACGCCGCCGCGTCCTCCGCGCACCCCACGTGCGCCACGCCCACCTCCACCGCCGGCCGGCTGCACCGCCCCTCGCCCTGCACCGCCGCCGACATCACGAACCCGCGGTAGCTCCCGAACGGCCACAGCCCGTACCCGAAGTCGCCGCTCCCGCGCGGGCTGCACCCCGGGGACCCGCTCCGCCCGAACGGCTGCGCCGCCGTCAGGTCGATGGCGAACCGCCCGCCCTTGGACGCCGGGATGCTCGCCTCCGCCACGGACACGCCGACCCCCATGCCGGTCGGGTCCGGCAGGAGGAGCTCAAACCGGTACCCGAGGCTGTCCCCCGCCGCGCCGGCGCCTCGCTCGCGCCAGCACTCAAGGCGTCCCCACGGCTTCCACGTGCCGTCGCCGGGCCGGAGCACCAGCCACGCGCCGGGGTTGGAGCGGCTCACCCGGTCCGACCCGGGGGATGCCACGAACGGCGTCACCATAGACGCAAGCGCCACCGGCGACCCCGACAGGTCGTGCACCGTCACCGACCACCCCTTCCGCTCCTTCCCCGGCCGCTCACGGTCCGACCCGAAAGCCGTCAGCCAGTTGCGCCCGCCGCTCACCGGCTCCGACGGCATTGATCTGGATCATACAAAAAACCACCAATTTTGTCAGGACGATGCCACATTTGCTTGATTTGACTCGCACCACCGCGCCCATTGGATTTAATTTAATTTATCACCACGATGGCGAGGAGGGTATGACAAGAACTTACCGGGAGCGGAGGTCGCTGTTGCTGCGGCAGGAGAACTTGCAGGTGAACATGGGCTGCTTCATGCTGCCCTGCACCTGGAGCACCTGCGGGCTGCACTCCGGCTCGCCGTCGAACTCGAACACGAAGCGCGGGTCGGGCTCGGCGCGGACGGTGAGGTTCAGCTGCGCCGCGGCGGAGACGGAGGACGGCTTGCGGCCGCGCTTGGCAATGGAGACCCATCCGCTGTGGAACACCACGGGCTTCCCCGCCGCGCCCTTGAGGTCGAGCGGGATGACCACCTTCCCGAGCAGCCGCCCGGAGTTGACACCACACGTGGTGCCCCGGCGGCCCGCGTACACCGTCACCTTGAGCCGCGCGGTGCGGGCGCCGAACAGCGAGGGCTTAGCGGTGGCGCGGTCGAGGTCAGCCTTGGACAGGTGGAACGCGGCGGCGAGCACGCCCGACGCCGCCGGCCCGGCCCCCTGCTCCTCCGATGGCAGCAGCGGCGCCGCTGCGGTCTGGTATGACAGCTTGTTGAGCCGAATCCTGCAATAGCAGGGCGAGCTGGAGGGGTGCACGCCGGCGCCGGCGCCGACGGGGCGCGGCGCGACCGGCATTTTGAGCGCGAGGTTGCCGACCAGCACCCGCACGAACGGGCACGGGTCCATCGCCTCCCCGCTTCCACTCCCACCACCTTCTCCTCCGCCTCCGGCTCGTCTGCTTCCTCTCTCTCTAGGCTGGCAATGGCGACGGCGGAAAGGTTGCAGTTTTGCGATGGGGAAGGTGTGGTAATGAGGAATCATAGGGTATAAGACTCGCCCCTCGGGTGTGGCCAGCCTGGATCCCCATTACCTGTAACCTCGCCTCCTATACCCACCCACGCCAGCTCCCCTCCTCCTTTCTTACACCCACTTACAGGTGGGGCCATATTTAGTTGCTCGATTCTAGTCCACCTGTCAGTGAAAGGATGGTGGGCCCACATTCGGTGGATGTAGACATGGGGTGTGTGGGGAAGCGTGCGTGGAGGCGTGAGACGCGAGCTGCGGCCGCACCGGATCCGGGGTGTGCTCTCGCGGTGGGGCCGACGCTGTGGCCACTTTCCCTGTTGATACCGTACTCCTCTGGGTTTTTACTTCACTGCGACGACAAGACATTTTGACCTTTACGAAAGCGGTGAAAAAGGCGAGATCTTCGGGTGGGTGTTCGGGGGCCCACGGTGTCGGTGAGAGAGGTGTGATGATTGTGGAGTGGGGTTTGGGCATCCTAGTGGATTTCGGCCCCATTGTCAGTGGCAGCCAGCGCGCGCGGGTGCAGTTAAAATTCGTTAGTTTGTAACGGTCCTAGGGTTATCATTTTGTTGGACATAAATAACGGAAACTAGCCACGGCGCCGCACTCCCGGGAGTGACGGAAAATTTACTCCACAGACCACGGCTGCAGCGGTACAAGCGTTTTTTACGTAGACACTACTCCTACTCCAGTAGAAAAAAAATGAAAATGTTTTTACTACCCCTGCACGTACAATGAACAATCGAGTTTTTTTTTTCTTAATTACTCAGGGAGTACATGTAGAATATGTGGTTTTTTTAACTAGCGTACAGAATGTTAGAGCATTCGTCGCAGAAACTCTATAAACACTGTGGCACTAAGTTGGCAAGGATAGAGTTTCTGGTGGAGTGAAGGAATCTTTTAGAGTATAGTGTAAAGTGTGAAGGAATTTTAGGTGGATGGAGAGAGAAAATAGAGTAGAAGAGAGAGAAAATAAAGATAGAGTAATTGGTGTGGATGCTTACTATACTTTAAAAGATTCTTTCACTCCACCAGAAACTCTATCCTCATCACGTCAGCGCTACAGTGTATATAGCGCTATGGATGCTCTTAGGGGTAGCAGTACAACTCCAGTAGAGACAGACTGTTGGCTCGAGCTCAGCTGTTGGCTGTTGCGTGGTACGGATTGTACAGGTAAATTCCTTTACGGAATCTTAAACCAGACGAGACTGTGATTTGACCTTGAGAAAAATAATTTCGTAGATATATATATACATACTGCTACTGATTTACGAGTGAGAGCAGCTTGCACGCACGGGCGCAATAATGGGGGACTTGCTTGCTGCAGCAGAGCGCAGCACAGCACCATTCAGCGTTCGAAAAAAGTGAACGCGAATAAGAAAAAATAATGCAAAAAAATGACCATCCAACTATTTTCTCTTTATTTTATGCTCTTTTCTTATTTTCTACATCATTTTTTTCTTTATTTTTCACTGTCTCTAACGATATCCCTTTGAAAGAAATGATTTAAAGAAAAAATATATTTTCTAGAGAAATGAAAAAATTCCTTTCGAAATAAAATACCAAAGAAAATATGTTGAATCGTTAAAGGTAACAGATTCTCGTCACGAAGAGACCGAAAATGCAGCAAGGTACGCCGTTGCTCATGGTCTAAGGAGGGTGACGTGGCCTGGCGAGGTGAGGATGGAGTAGGAGCCCAGCTGGGAACAGCCTGTCACGGATGGGGCCTGTTGCCTTCCTTCCGTCCGTCCCTGGCTTCAATTTCAAATTCCAATCCCTTCTTTTCTTTTCTTTTTTTTTGGTTTGGAATACATGCTTCATCTTGATAGCTATCGTTTGCATGACAACGCCATTTGACTACCTTTATCTATCTAACGATCAGAATTCCTAGTACTACCATGATATTATGATATAAATATAATGGTAAACGAAATGCGGCACTCCTAGTCAAGCATGCAATGCAACGCAGAGCTGTCAGAGCCTATCTGTATATGACCGTGTGGTATGTTAATTGTGATGAAAAGAAATGCCACTATGTTAACGTCTGTAGCGTGCACTATATAACACTGTTTATCTGGATAGAGTAACTGCTGAAGAGAGGAATCTTTTAGAGTGTAGTTTTAGAGGGATGGATAGTGTGTAGGGAATAGTGTTAGACCATCCACATCAGCTACTCTATCTTTTCACTCTATATCACTATTCATTACTCGCTCTATCCAATACTCAAAATTCCTTCACACTTTACACTTTACACTACACTCTAAAAGATTCCTTCCCTGTACCAGCTACTCTATCCTAAGTTACAGTATTATATAGTACCTATTACGAATGCTCTATAGAGTATAAATTTGAAATAACTAACGTAGATGCTCTAATCATGCTGTGCAAGCATGCAACACCCGTACATACAAATGTCAATATCCGTGTGACAGGCAGGCAGCACGGTGGCAGTGCCAGTCAGAGAGGAGCTGCCTCCTCTAATTCGAATTGAATTGGATCCAGCTTTGCTGCCCTTTTTCCTCAACTTTTTTTTATAAAAAATACAAAAAAGTATTATAGGTAAAAATATATGTACATAAATTTACCAAAAACCAATATCTGAAAAATCCAAACACCGAAATCAAAGTATGCACAATATATGGTACTGGATATCAAGCTTTCGGCACCTCAAATGCCAAAAAAAAAACTTATATTCGATATCCATATGCGGAGTTTTCTGATTTCAGTATTTCAAATTCTGATTTTCGAATCCAGATTTCCCCATGATGAATACAGTTGGGGTTTCTTTATGTATTTTCTCGTAATTCTTTTATGTTTTGAAAACGTCTCAATTTGAATCTTTTACCTGCTGCTGCTTCTGTGAGGGCCTGCAGCTGGGATGGGGTCGAAGCTCTCTGCTCTGTCCTCATCCCACTTTTGGGCCAGCACTAGTCATGGCTAATGACAGCCTTTTGCTGCTGCTGCTACTACTTAGCTGTTGATCACATCCAAGTTGGAGTCTGCCGTCTTTTAATGGGGCCCTTCAGCCCTTGTGATTGATTAGTTGCTGACAGTCGTTGCCTCCCGTTTCTTTATCATAACAGCTCTACTATGCTCCAGCCTGCAATGCAGATTAGGTTAGCTTACTTCATTAGCTTTAGGCCATACGCGACGCTAACTCTATCCTAACCCTATTTTATTTTCAATACAACGCTAATCCTATCTTGACCTTATTTCATATATCTCATATATTTTATTTTCAACCCTATTTTTACTATTCACGGCTTTATTTCTATAGCAATAGCCAGAAAATAGGATCACCGTTAAACATACCCTTAAGCATGCATTTCTTTTTTTTTTCTGCCTCTTTGTGCGCAGTTTGTTTGATGAACAATCTTTTCAAAAGTGAATTATTTAATACTCCATTCAAAAGCGCATTGTTGGTTGCACGCGAGGTCTCTGCTTTTTCGTTTTTTTTTAAAAAAATTGCGCTGGTAAAATATTCCTTGTGCTAGCTGCGATTCGCTGTGTCACCCCATGCATGATTGAAGGGGCGGCGTAATGGAGTAGCGACTTGCAGCTAACTAACTTGGGACGCAGAATCGGTTCAAATTGGTTCCCATGAACAACGCACGAATGATGCTGACCAAGTACGGTATATCCCGATTCGTTCAGTTGTTCTTAGCAACTACGGCTTATTTACTTATGTTCTTATCTACATCTTCAAAATACAAATGTTTTGATTTTTTAATTCCTTTTTTAAACTCGAAGGTGCGTTCTTAGCAACTACGGCTTATTTACTTATGTTCTTATCTACATCTTCAAAATACAAATGTTTTGATTTTTTTAATTCCTTTTTTTAACTCGAAGGTGCGTCACTTTAAAAACAAGTCAAACGAACTACGTCTACCGGTTAAGGCCACTCCAAGAAGCTCTCAAAGCTTTACATCGATAAGTGTAAAAATAGTTTCACTTCCATGTCACTAGTCCAGTCAGGATTTAGTAGCAACTAATGCTAGCTAAATCCAAACATGAGTTGGATAATGCTCTAACTAAATTTGGATCACAGTGTTACAAATAGTAGCAGATAATAAAAATCCCCATATGCGTGTGCTTTGTGGGCTAGTGGCTCAAGCATATGGTGCGTGTGGGCCAGAGTGGTCACACGGGATAGTATGTAACCATGCATTGGGCACACATCATATATGGAGGGTGTGGTTTTGTGAATTTGTCGTGCATGTATTGGATGTGCTAACAATGGCGCTAGGGTGAATGGTTGGAATAGTTACATGTCGATAGTCTCAAACGACTTTTGATAGAATATAATGTGAGATGGATCCAAACAAAACAACAAGTGCAACCCTCTCCTCGTAGGTGAACTTATTTGCTTAAAAGCTAAACTTTGAGAGATCTCAACGAGGCTTGGAGAAGTTGTCCCATTTGTTAGGACTCTTTAAAAAACTTTGAGAAGGGCTTTTAGTATAAAAAACAGCTCCATAAGGCAAGCGTTTATATTTTTGAAAGTAGATAAAAAAAAAGTAAGCATAAACAAATAAATTTTAAAGAACATGGATATGATCACCGTCCCTGAGGTGGGCTTTGTGTTTATATATGGTACTAGAAAGGATAGCGCGCTTGCGCGAATCTCGGTTATTCTGTTGAGCGCAAAGTGCATGGTTAAATATAACCTCAAAAACCATTGACATCAGAAGAATATCATTGGAGTTTAAATAGGCTTTGAACCCGGTCACTGTAAACTTTCATCTGATAATAGGTACTATATTGATAATTTTCCAATCTCGCTCTTATTTAGTTCTTTTAGACTTCTATCTTGGGTTCTAGGTCCTAACAGATATGGAGTACACTTATGACGTATATCTTATGTATGGAAAATGCCACATTATATTTTGGAAGACAATAATGTTGTGTAAGAAAATACCATGAGGTTGCAGGTAGAACACAAACAAAGGTGTGAAATATTCAGTAGTCCATGGGCAGGAAGAAGGTAACATATTAGGCAAATAGGCATCAAATTGAACTCTTTTTTTCATTTCAGCAGCAACAGCCAAATCCCTGCATTGTACACTGGAAAAGGACAAAGAAGTTGAACCGCTAACTGCTACTATATATTAGAACGGCCATGGACATGCAAATTTCAGACATGATGAATTAATAGTAATCATTTAATGTAGCTTCATGGTAAGCATCTGTTAGTGAACTAAGTGCCTGTTCTATGGCACTTATTAGTACAAAAAGCTATCCACATTATGAGAAAACCTACATCCAAGAACAAAGTTGAAAAACTGGACTTAGTGGATTCAGAAAAACTGCAAAGAGAGCAGCTTAAGAGAGAGCTTAACACAGCTCTAGTTTTCACTTACGCAATTGTTTTCCTTCTCCTTTTATGTTTACGGCAAATGCATTTTATTCTTGATGCTGGGATGTGCATAATTCTGGAAGCACACCATGAATTTCCTGGATACGGCACTGCAGCAGTGAAATATTTAAATGAATGCTTTTGTATTACGGGGTACTTTTTACTAAAAAAATCAATCAAACATTTCCCTTTACTAATATAAAAATGGAAAGAAACAAACATTTGCATAATAGCATGTATCAAGAAAAGCTTATAACAACTTGAACTTATATTGAAAGAAAGGTTGTGGCAATGAAGTCAAAAGGATAACAAAACTACTGATTATTCCGAATACGCAAGATGTTACTAAATTAAACCAACCTGTAGACATGGACATGAAGACCGAAGAAATAACTTTGTTTTTTAGTTATATGGAATTTTTCAAACTGGGTTGCTATGAAAAGCAGAAAAAACAGCTGATCTATTTTATCCAAAAGGATTTTTGTACCTAGCACTTTGACAAAAGCTACCATTTCCACGGTGATAAAAACATATGAGGTACTTCTCAGCAAGACATGTACAAAGTTTTGCCGGCAGCAAAATGAGATAGAATAAAAGAGCAAACATGTATGTCAATGAAAACCAACTTTGTAGTTTACATTCAAAAAACCAAAACTAAATATTTCCATACTTACCAAGCCTTACGTCCTGCAAATACCTGAGAAACCAATGAAACTACTTTCAAATATGCATGCCAGTGAGAATCAAGTTTGTAATTTACTCTTTTTAAATTAAAACAAGAAAGTAAAAATTTATAAACTTACCAACCCTTGCAACCTGCAAAATAATTGAGAAACCAACCAAACTACTTTCTCCTCATTAATCAAAGTTTTCTCCGGTCCAAAGTTTACTTTGGAATCTCTGAAATGATAAGCACTCAAGCCTAAGCAAATTATATTTAATCATAAGATTGTCATATGTAAAGAAACGATATATTAAAACTAAAATCTGCAGCTAAATGATATGACGGCATGTGAAGACATCTTTTAATCCACGAAATAATGCTGCATATTCATGACATTAGCACAATACAAATTATCTAGTACATAAATGAAAGTTTATATGTTGGAAGGACAATGAAGCAAGTGTATAGCTCAATATTAGTAAAATCTGTTTACTCTAGTAGAGTTAGTACGGCCCGTGCTTTCCAATTCGCAGTGGTGCATCAGTTCGAACAAAAATGCGCCTAACTGCCCACCCAATCAAACCGGGACCACCGATTTTTTGCCATTACAGGTCTAATTGGAGAATTTGATATGAAATCCTGCCAAGGGAACACGAGCGGGCCTGAGAATCGAATCAAGCAGAGGCAGAGGAGAGAGATCGACCGACCTAGAACTCGCGATCGACGGCGTGGGCGGACTAGAGGATGGCGCCGGGCGGCCTAGTGTCCCCTTCGGCGGAGGAGGCCTCGATGCAGTAAGTGGGGTTGGACTGGTCGTGGCCGAACTGCGTGAGCACTGGCGCTCTTTCACAAGCGAACTCCGACGACGTATCCATCAAAATCCCACTCCCTCACGAAAGCCGAACTCCTAGCTTCGAGGAAAAGCCGGGGCCGGCGAGGGGAAGCCGGTGACGTGCGCCGGCAGGAGGAAGAGGAGTCGGAGATGGCTATGCTACCGTGAGCCCATGCCATGGTAGGGTAGATACTCCTAGCCTCCACCCCTGCGTCAGGCCGATGGCGCGACAGATGTTAAAAGACGGGCGGAGGGAGGGGGCCAACGCGAGGGCGGTGAGGTAGAGACGGATGGAGAAGAGGCAGAGACTGGGAGACGAGCTGGGAAAAGACAGGGATGGCGGATCTGGCGACGGCTCGGGCGGGAGGAACATGAGGCGACGCCGGCGAGAGGAGCATGGGGGCGGCGGTGGCAGGAGGGGCGTGGCAGAGCATTGCCACACGTTAGCAGGGTGATGAAGAGGAGGACCAGTTGGGGACGATGCGACGGTGGGGAAGCGGCACCGTGTCTAGGAGAGGAAATGAGAGATGCGGCGTGGAAAAGATGGGGGATGGTAGATCTGGCGACGGCTCGGGTGGGAGGAACGTTGGGCGACGCCGGCAAGAGGAGCGTGGGGCAGCGGTGGCGGGAGGAGTGTGGAGTCGCGCCAACGTGAGGAGGGATGGGGAGGGGCGGCGCCGGCGGGAGGAGCGTGTGGTGGCGCCGGCATGAGGAGAGATGGGGAAGGGCGGCGTCGGGAGGTCGGCGTGGTAGGTCGTTGGTCCAATCCAGTCGGAAGCAGAGACGACGGCAACACCGGAGAGGAAGAGATGGAACGGTTAGGGTTTGGGCGGGCGAAAGGACGGCGAGTTGAGTACTAAAAAACCGGGAGGGCTAACCACAAAAACGATGAAGCGAGGGCTGCTTGATCGGCTGATCAGATATGGCTATCCCGACCAGAGGACGCGCACGTAAAATCAAAAGTCAGAGGGGTTTTTTGCATTCGCAATCTGGCATTGCACGCTAGACATCGGATGAAGGCCAACGGGCAGATCGGACTGCTAGGTTTTTTCAGGTGACATGGACACCACCACATGCCACCTTTGATAGTGGCAGCAATCCGGCATTGCACGCTGGATATCGAATGAAGGCCAACGGACAGATCGAACGGCCAGTTTTTTGGGCGATGTGGACACCACCACATGCCATCTTTGATAGTGGCTTTATAAAGAGTATATAATATAATAATACACGAAGAAATGATAGACAAGGGCAGATGGGCATATGCCAGATTTGCTGCTACTTTTGCAGAGTTCAAAGAGATTATACTTCACTTAATTAGCACGAATCCTTCAGTACATATACTGTGCAAGCTGCAGAGACATCAGTGATGATTAGCAAGCGATCATCACTACTTGTACCTTGTCTGGTCTACTCCACCAAACTAGTAATAACCTCGCCGCTGATCACCTTGCTGGCCTTGGCCTTACTCCAGCCTCCAGGGCAGGAGACCCACTAGTTGCCCGCAGGCCTGCACTGCACTCTAATAATAAGAAATTGATCGCATGGCAGCGAATACATTTATACAATGTTTTGCTTGTTTTAAATTATCGTTGGTCAGAGGCTCAGAGCTAGAGAGGTTAACCTGCATGCATCCACTTGTGATGAGTTTGACCAGGTGATCTACGCCGGCCGCGACAGGTGAACCCTGACAAACCTTGAGCTGCTTAATTAATTACTCTGGATTTATATATGTGTAGCTAGCTCGCTCATCTGACATATATCATATATACCAAGGCATGGCATTGGCATCACGACGTTTCTGGTTGGTCAAGCCGTGAGACCCTGACCGAATTGAGCCGAAACGAAAAATCATGTGTTTTGTTGGACTCAAATCGGAGGGAATCTTGCACTGTTGCTGTTACTGCATTTTGGATAAAGAGAAGGCCCTTGATTAACATGCTCGATTTGGGTAACAGTACTCCTACTTGCGTGCGCTCGTGTCTAATTAGTTTTGGCAGCATCGCACACCAGATATTACGATTCGTGCACCGTTCATCTCTACTGTCATGCAGGGTTCAACTTTTGTTTCGCCGTGAAAAACCCGGTTTTCGCTAAAACAGCTTGAAAAACCGCTAAAACTGTAGATAAATTGTTTGATGGCTTTTTGCCTTCTCGAACTCTTCTGGGTTGAACAGCGCAAATGCTAGGTTTTAAGAAGTCGAGATGTCTGATTTAATCGGGATTCAAATGTTTTGAAAAATAGGTTCAAGATATATGAGAAAACAGCTTCAAGATCATAAGTATTTTACATGAAGAAATAACCATTAAGCCATAAGTCATAATCCACACAAGAAAGAAACAATGTCCGAATTGTGACATTGCTTCGACTGGCTGCCGTCGTCCTGTGACCTCTTCTTTCCAATGGTCTATGAGGTCGTATGGATTCATGAGTCATCAAATAGGGTGAGAAAATAAACCATCTAGGACGAGCTCATTTAAGGTTTTTAGATTGACAACCTTATCTAGGATCTTAAGGAAATATTTCCCTATTAGAACCCTCTCATCAGCATCAGCTTATCCACAAAGATCCAACCAAATGCAAATCCATTTTGACGGTCCCAAACAGACTAACCAAACCCACCCTCATGCTGACGTTGCCACTGGGCTTTGTCTCTCGTTGCAGCATCGCGTCTACTATTTCTTTAGCGTATAGTGACCGTCATGACAAATATACGGAGCGACGGTTGTGAGAATGTGCCTGCAATTTTTATCTTCAGCCTGCGAATGACGCCAATGGCCCAAAGCACTTGGAAAGATATTCTGCGAATGTGTTCTCGTTTGGGCCGAAACCTTGGGGCTTGTTTGGTAATATCAGACCCAGTCTGGTCTTCCCAACCAAGGCCTGAGTAGGCTGCGCTCGACTACACTGCAACGTACTACCACTACTCCTCCTCCTCCTCCTCCTCCTCCTCCTCCTCCTAGTATACCACATAAAATTAGCGTGCACTATTGATTTTTTATTTTTATAATTTCTATGGAACTTTTTATATCCCCCTCTCTCTTTCTCCCATCACTGCTTTCTTCTGTCGATTCTACCCGTTACCAGGACGATGTGTAGCTAGGTGATTGTTTGTCTTATGAGTGAAAATAGGTCGGATAATATCTGTTCGGATCCGTATCCAGTTTTTATTGATTTGGAATCCATTTTCCTATTAAGATATATATGAATGCGGATAATTATCTGGATTTTTAAACGGATATGAATTAGGAGGTATCTGACGGATACTGGTATTCGTAAGATATTATCTGTATCCGATTATTTGCTATCCGGATATTATCTGTATACGGATACGGGTTGGGTTTGGACTTATCCGCTTCATCCTCATCCGAAGCGTAGACTGGTGCTAACGTATGGCTGCTTCATGCTCATCCAAAGGGTAGGCTGGTGCTAACGTGTGGCTTAGGCTAGATGTTGTTGTGCGTGGGTAGCTACGCGAGCTTGCCAGCTGCTGCCTGTGGCTTGTCTAGGTCTAGCTGCTATTACCATTCTATGCAGGCCTATGTTGCTATTCTATGCAGGCCTGCCAACTTGGCTGTTGCTATGGATGCATGCTATGCACGTAGATGCATGATGCAGTGCTGCTACACACGCACTACTACACTAGCTACATATTTAATTTGCCCACATAAAAATATGTGTATTTTATCCTTCTAAAAATGCAACATATTTTTTCTTCAAATAAAACATATTGTATTATGTGTTATACATAATTAATATTTAGGTCCCTGCCTTGCAACTAATAAAATACGGTAAAACCTATTTTCGTTTTGTATTTGTATTCGATCTGTATCCGTATCCGTTAGAATCTATATCTGAATCCGTATCCGACACTATCCGTATCCGATAAAAATTATGGATACGGATAGGGCTGGAACTTTGGCTCGGGCTCGCGAGCTGGCTCGGGCTCGAGCCGTAAACGAGCCCGAGCCGAGCCTCCTCCTCAGCTCGGTCATCTAACCGAGCCCGAGCCGAGCCGGAGCGAGCTCGTTCGGAGCTCGTTCCAGTGTTCCACGATGGTCCCGTCTTGGCTCTTTGGTTCTAGCCCCACGTCCCCACAAGCCCACACTTGTGACCAATGTAGCGAACGAGCGTCTTCCTCCGCCCCTTCGGTTTCAGATCCATCCACCCCGGTTCGAGCTTCGGCCCCACCGACCTCCTTTCGCCGCCATGCTGGAGCTCGGCCGTGCCTCGCCGGCCTCGCCTCCTCCCCGCCACGCGGGAAACTCGCCGCGCGCGCCGCCTCCGCCTCGCCTCCGCCTGTCGGCTGGATCTCGGCCGCGCCCTCTCGCCTCCGCCTCCGTCCGTCAGGTTGAGGCCGGGCCTTCGGCCGCCCGTGAGCAGAGCCTCGCCGCCGTCCTCGCTGCGCCGCGCCGAACTCGGTCGGCGCCTCGCTGCCCCGCCTCCGCCTGCGACCCTCGCCTCAACTCCGGCCATGAGCTCATGAAGGCCATGAAGCTGGACCGAGCTCGGTACGAGCCCGAGCCGAGCTACTCCCCAGGCTCGGTGCCCATACCGAGCCGGACCGAGCTCGCTCGGGTTCGGCTCGTGTCCAGCCCTAGATACGGATATGGAAAGACCTCTGTCCGATCCGTATTTGGTCTATTTTCACCTCTAGTTTGTCCATTATATTTAAAGTTTCCCTCTTGCCTACGGTACGTGGAATTTGAGCTCGGGATGAATGTTTTAATTCTCGTGAAATCAACAAATTTGCCGTCTATACTTCACTTGTTCCAAATGTTGCTACAATGGTAAAACTACATGAACTTGTGTGTATTTGGTTTGAAAGACCATAAGCTAGTCCATCCTAAAAAGATCCCATCAAAAGATGAACCAACTCATGTCATACTAAACACGTGATGATCCATTCATTATGTTCGGTTCTTCAAGCCAAACCTTCCATTCATTCCTCCATTTGTCCCATGACCCAAATCGATCCTGAGCACTCTGCACTCATACCTAAAATAAGGAAAAATTGGTTGTGCAACACTTTATGTTACACGCCAATTTCCAATGTAAATAAAACCTTGACATTGTGCGTTTCTTCCACAACCCCCTCTAATCTTTAAAGTTTACCTGAAACTCAACTTTTAAGTTGAAACAGTATTTTTCAGTTTTTGCCACTTTAAACTGACGGATATCGATGGAGGACCATTCAATATGTTGCTACCAAATAATCTCTAATCACTCACACAATTCACTGTTGCTAAGTCAGTCAATGTGCTCTCTCCCCAACAACCTTCAGGGCTTCAGGTGCATTCCCTCTCTTCTGGACCTGGAAGTTTGGTTGGGCCACTTTGGGCTAGCACATGACCTGACCTGAACAAAGAGGCCTAACACCTCACCAAGCATTATGGGCCGGGCTGATAGGACACGTTGAACCGGGCCTTCCTATGCCTGGAATTCCGGGAATTTTTTTTTATATTTGTTTTAATTCAAAATTTTTTAAATGGCCGGCGCCGCTGTGGATTTGCAATTTTGGCGCCCGTCGTCCGTGGGCGGGCGATCGCCTGCCACGGGCGATGGGCGCCACACTGCGTTCGGTGGCACTTCGCTCGACCGACGCTGGATTGGCCGGCGTTCTTTGTGTGGTCTTTCGATCGCCCGCCCACGGGCGATCGCCTAGCCCAGGCGACGGAGCCATTACAACACCTATTTACAATAATATATATAAAACAGTTAAAACATATAAAATAAAAATATTATCAATATATATTATAACATATAACTATTATGTTATATATAATAACTATAACATATGTAATATAAATAAAAGTATATATATTATATATAATATTTATGTACATATAGAACATATGAATAATGTATATTATATATAGGATCTACCGAATCAGCGTGATTGGAAATTAGGGTTTAGGAAGGGAGAAAATTATGGTATTTTTTATGAAAAGGGCTGATAATTTTAATTTTCATCTTTTGTATTATTAGAATTATAAAAAATAAATGTTCCTCTTGTCACAAAGTATTTCTCGTATGACAGCAGTTATAGCGTTTAAAATAGAGTGCTCTCAGAAAATTTTTATTGCCAACATTAGTATTACACGGTAGTTCGTACTGAGTACATTGGGGATATTTCCCCTTGCTGGTAGCATAAGGTCGGCCACCTTCACCCGGCATGCATGGGTGGTTACCATGGACCGGTGAAAGGGTTGTGGCATTGGCATGAACACCAAGTGGCCGCACACCGGGTAGTCGCTTCCCATTCCGTGTCGTAGTACACCGGGTAGGTTTCTTGCATGATGGCTCTTCGACGTAGGACTTGGCGTTGGGTGTGGGGTAGTGGCATCCGCATAGACATGCATGGTCCGACATGATCGATTCGGTTGATAGTATTGGTCCAAGCCTTTGCTGGTTGTGCGATTGACGCGTGCGGCATGGATTGCCTAGAGGCGGGAAGCCCGCGGACCTCCGCCGCCTTCGACCGCGCCGCCTCCTCTGTAGCATCGACTCTAGCACGCAGCGATCGATTCTTGCGCGATTATGTTATGTAGGTGTACGCTGCTGCCGGGTATGGCTCATCCATCCAGCAAGTCCAACCGCACGTAACGTCGTGGCGAAAACAAGAGAAGCGGTAAGTAACTTGTATTTGCGGTAGCATATCGCAGAGGAGGAACTTACGTTATGTCTGGCATCGGTAGAACTCGCGACGATAAACCCCTCGTGCACATGGTCAAACCATCGCACAACAATTTGGGTTCCCACATTCGCATGTCGGCCAGTCAAAAATGGGCGCGAAGTGACGATCTCGTAGCAAAGGAGGGCCGTCTCTCCAGTCTGCATAATGTATGACATGCATATCGTCCGAAGGAGGATGAGTATGCTCTCCAGGCCCATAAGACTCCCACCATGCATCAGGCACATATGGCCGTGAAGAGGCTCCCCAACTCGCCATGAACTATAAAGCAGTAAGCTCTCAAGAAAGATGTAGCGCAAAGGACTCGAAGGTAGAAGGGTTTTTATAGCGAAGCCTGGCAGGTGTATGGACGGAGTTCATAGAAGCGTACGCGTCCCTCACGATGTCTACTGCTGCATTTGATGTGACCGATCTTTGAAAGCGGGACTCTTGGTCGGCAGTCAGCGATGAAATAATTGATGGCCGCTGCAGTTGATGTGATCGGACGGTGCAAAGCGGCACTGCGGGGACCAAGATCGATGGATCTTTGCGATTGATGTGACTCGACGGTGGAAAGCGGGACTGTTGGGCAGCAGTGCAGTGAAATAATTGATGGCCGCTGCACTTGATGTGATCGGGTACTGCAAAGCTAGAAATTATAGTTGATATTTTTCAAGAAGGAAAAAAACGCAAGGGTAGAAATTATGCCTGACATCCATTACAGAAGTACAGAAAGTAGTGCAGTACATCGTAAAAAAAAGGAAAAGAAGGCAGGGGACAAGTGCAGTACAAAGTCTAGTCCAAGTACAACATACACGCGGTCAGCGGCGTGCAGCGCTTCCTAATCTGGTCACGGGGTATGTGAACTGGTCGGGAGGATGGACATCCCTCCCGGGCTGCCGTGGTCTCACGGTGTCGAGGATCCTCGTCTTTGTGACGGCCGAGTAGGGGCGAGTGGAGCCCCAGGCAACTGCGACATGCCGAGGAGGTCCTGCGAGAGCCATCGATCTAGGTCCCGCCGCCAAAGATCGTCGGCGTCGTTGTCGTAAGACGTACTTCGCATTGAAGGAAACACATGACAATCGAAGAAGACGTTGTAACGCAGCGACGCGTACTAAAACATTATATAGCAGCATTATCGTGCTCACCTCCTGCTAGTCCAGAGTAGAAGGGACTGCTGGTCGACTCGGTGGGCCAAGCTCCCCAGCCCTGCTGCTGGGGTGGTGCGTCACGCGAAGAGCCGGCGCCCTGCCCATCCCAACCTCCCCAGCCCTGCTGCTGGGGTGGTGCAGCACGCGAAGAGCCGGCGCCCAGCCCATCCCAACCTCCCCAGCCCTACTGCTGGGGTGGTGCAGCACGCGAAGAGCTGGCGCCCTGCGCAGCCCAACCTCCCAAGCCCTGAGGCCGCTGTGGGTGAAGGCCAGGAGTGTGGCTTGGGCGAAGGCCCGAGGTCTGCTGTGGGCGAAGTCCCGGAGTCTGCTGCGGCCCACGTGGAAGGGGTGGAGTAAGCGGCTGTGCCCCACCACGTGGGACAACGTCGGGGACCCGCTGGCACGACGTCAGGCGGCACAACTGGGTCGCCTTGCGTAGCATCCTCGACCACAAGGATCTGTTCTTAGCCGGCGTCAGCTCTGCACCCGCCCTCAAACGGGACACCACGGACTGGGCGTCCGCTCTAAGCTCCTGCGACAAATCAGCCTTTGCAATTCGGAGAAAATGTGAGAGGATGTAATGGGTTAAGTACGTGTGGATGACAAAACCAAATGGGACTCTTACCGCGGTGTAGGACCTCTGCGTCTGATGGTGCGGGTACAGCTCCTCCACCGAGGGCTCGTGGGTGACGTAGTCGGTCGGTGAGTATCCCACACGAAGGCGAGTCCGAGGGCGTGCCATGTCATGTACGTGTAAATGCAGTCGGGTCGTAAGGCGGTACTCGTGACTCGGTCTCGAGTGCCTCGCCCCATGCGCCCTCAAGTCTGCATCCGGTACGAGAACGGGGTCCCTCCACGAATGCCTATCCGGGTAAGCCTGCAATATGGTGGACATAACATATTACGAAATAACATGTTACATAATCATAGAGGGCACTAAGCGAACTGTGAATAAATGGATCTTACTTGTACGCGGCTGATGGAATAACCATCTGAGGCTGAGGGGGGATCTCCTGGTACAACCCGAACTGTCGCAAAACCCGGTGTGGACAGTAGTTCTCGACGAAGATGTCGAAAATCAAAGACTTCCGTGTAAGCCAGTATTCCATGTCCCTGGTACACAGCAAGGAGAGGCCGTAGGGTGCGCGTGCCTGCACGTGGTACGCGTCGTACGGTGTCCAGACGACCTCGTCGTCGTGTAGGTAGTCGAACTGGCGCTTGAACTCTTCGTACACCCGATGGACCTGCTCGTGCGCGTAAAAGCACTGCGAAACAAAGGACATGAACAAGTTAGTTGAAATGGATGGATCCTCGAGTAACATGACAAAAGGATCGACCTGTCGTCGGACCCGATGGTGGCCCATGGTGGGCCAATCGTGTGAGGCCCCGTGTCTGCGGCCGAGGAGGCGGCTCACGGTCCACCTGTGGCCGACCCACAGGGAACCGCTCCCACGACCAAAGCTCGAGGAGTAGGACGCAACCTGCGATGGTTGCGTCCTTCGTCGTCCGAAAACGGCGTCGCAAAGGCCCCGTAAGTGCGGCAAGAACGCGGAGGCCCAAGAGTACTGCTCTATCTGCGTGAAAAAGCATGTCAGAAAGTCATTAGGGATCATTTCAGTACCATGTTAGCTCACCTCGTACTCCGGAGTGTCAGCGATGTAGCGCGCAAACTGGATCAGGTGCCTGTCAACTGTGTCCCCGTGGGTGGACGGGAACATCACCCAGCCGAACAACAGGAGCAAGTACACCTCCAGGTGCCTCGAAACTGTGTCGTCATCCGCCTGAGGGTGTATCAGATCGGCCTGCAGTATTTCGTGACTATGTTAGCTTCAAATCAATATATGGGAAAACACAGTTATTAAATTTATAAGGTTGCATACCGTGAACTGTAGCAACCAAGCACGCGTCGGTCCGTGCCGCTCGCTCTGCCTGAGAGGCTCGTACGCCCCGCCGGCAGGGTGTCGTGGTAGCGCGTCGAAGCGGTCCGACAGGTCGTCAAGCCGCGGCGCGGCGCGTCGGCGATAACCGCAGTCCGCAAAAGGCGACCCAAGAGGTAGGATACGTCCTATAGTGTGGGTGCCATCTCCCCAACGGGGAGGTGGAACGTGTGCGTTTCTGGTCGTCACCGGTCGACGAGTGCCGCTAGGAGGGAACGGTCGTACGTGAACCGTCGATCCTCCGCCGTCGAGAGCTCTACCAGCCTGCAAAGTGGAAGAAGACCTGCTGCTCGCAACCTGCAAAGTGGAGTCATCAGTATGGTTACATATGTGGGACATATAAAACATGGAAGTGCATGCGAAAATTAAATTGAATTCGTACCTGCCGACCCATCGCTCGTCGATACGAAGCAACCGGTCGGGAACACGAGGGCGCAGTGTGTACAGCTTCTTGTCCTCCTGTGCTGATAATCTTGACCTGTGCTTGTGATCTATGTTACGGTCGAACAACTCAGGCGTGCCCCCCCGACTAGGTCCAGCACCGGCCATGGTCAGTCGGTCCTGCAGGTTAATTCGTACAAAACGAAATAAAACATACATGACACAAAAACATTACATTTCATGGCAAGACATTTAATTGCAAAATCAATTACAACGATAGCGTCCGTGACAAACTATTACAATACCAAACAAATGTTATTAAAATACGAACATTACATTGCATTACATCGTCAATTAAACATATTACATTAAGTAAGATAAACATATTACATTGTAGCGATACATTGCTCAGGAACGCTCATCCTCTCCCGGTGCGTGACCCCGATGTCCCAGCTTGACCCGCCGATGAACAACGCCCACCTTCGGCCTCGTCCATGTCATTGCGGATACGGCGGGTCCTCCGACGGCCAGGCTTGTCTCAGCCTACTCATATCTGGCACCCAGCGGTAGCCTGCAGGAGGATTTTCCGTGAAGGACCCGTCGATTCTGTACCCGTAGACCTCATAATTCCATGTGTCCCAAACACTTTCCTTCAGGTAGTAAGGCGACACGAAGGAGCGGGTTGATTCATTACAGACGGCGGAAGAGGCTATAATGTGAAAGCACGGGAGGTGAAGGAGCTTTGGCTTCTGGTGCAGAGATGCGTTCTTGTCGCCCGGTGGGTACCTCGACGACCACGCTCAGCACAGTGCACATGAAACCGACGGACGGTGCCACTCTGTGGAGTCACACGATGCATCTGCGCCTTTCTTGTTTTCTTCTTCATGTATTCACTGATAAGGGTTGAATAGACAAGATGCCTGTCGGCCATAGCTGAAGCAGCCTTCTGCACCCGGTCGATGAAGTACTTTTGGACCCCATGCAGGACACCTTCAACGATTCCGACAAGAGGAAGACATCTCGTTTCTTTCATTACCCAATTATACACCTCAGCTATGTTCGTGGTCATGATGCCATACCGTGCACCTCCGGTGTAATGTAGGAGCGACCATTTCTCCTTTGGCTCGTGACATATCCAGTCCGAGAAACTTTTAATATCTGTGCCCGCCTTTCTACGGATGTTTCTAGAGTCCGTAGGCAGCGCACATAGAGCAGTCGGATCATCGCCTTCGACATGATAAAGCATGGGATTTCTGGATGAAGTTGGTGGGCCTGCTGGTTGGGCCGTCTGCTTCCTTGTCATTTCATCTAAGGTCTTCCAGAGCGCTTCGAACTTGGCCGGCTGGTTTGTTTGGCACAACCTCTTGAACATGTTCATCAACGTCTTGTTCTTGAACCGACGGAAGAAATTTGCTCCCATATGTCTCATGCACCACCTACTAGTCAAGTCAGGCCACTTCGGTGCTCCCACAACGGGAGAACCTTCTTGCATGTCGACAATAGCCTTCATCAAACCCGCGTGCCGATCGTGTATGATGCACACGTTTGGCCTAGCGAGCACCACTCCATGCTTAACCCGTTGCAGGAACCAATACCAGCTATCTGTGTTTTCCCCCTCGACAATAGCATCGCGCAATCGGCAACACACGGTTGTTCGCGTCCACGCAATTGCGGTCGATTCGTCCTTTGTATTTACCGTCGGGAAGGTGCCGCCCATACAGACATCGCTGCGGTGCCTAAAGGCATTTATGCAAGCTCCCAAGGCGAAAAATGCACGCCGCAAAGACCCACTTGCCCTCATGGACACCACTAGCTGGATACTCTTTCATGTCTATGTACGCCTGGGTTCTGAATGCTATTGCCTCGAGCATGTGAACCACGTTCTCGTCACGATGCCTCGTACGTCCCAAACCTAACCTCCAACACCTTCCTCTTTGCCCTCCAAGCCTTCCCGTAGTCCATGGTGTACTGATATCTCTCCTCCACGGCTCGAATGATATCTTTAGCTGGCATTTGAGGATTACCCACAATCTGTCCATACAGAACATTAGCCACCCAAGTTGACGAAAGGTTGCGGTGCACTTGCTCAGCTTCCTCCAGTATACACTCGTGTTGCACCACTATGGAGCACTCCCAGTAGTCCTTCCACTTCCCTCTGTACGCATGCACCCGCCAAGGGCACTTGTCATTCACGCATTTCACGTCGTACTCCTTCTTGCTTTGGACTTCACCACCTTGAACCGACGGCGTATAGACATTGCCCAAGATGCTTCACTTGCATTCAACAATGATTCCTTATCCTTATATATGGCTCCTGCGTGACCTCGTTAGCATGGTACTCCCATGCGCCATGGCTCCCTTCATTCATCGTTAATCGCCGGTTGTAAGCGCCCCATGTGCTCGGGGTAGGGACATCGAGGACATTAACCTCCTCGTCGGACTGGTCATCATCCAAGCAACTCTTCATCCTCTCGGTCCTCCGCCTCCATCATATTCACTATGATCTCCACCTCTTCACCTTCGCTCGCCACCCCCTCGCCTCACGCTGCACCCTCCTCCCACGCCTCGTCCGCATCGCCAACATGGTCATCACCACCCTCTCCACTACAATCTTCCATGCTTGTGCCATGTCCCTCCATTGTGTCCACCTCCTCATCTTGCAGTTCGGGCACGGCTGGGTTTACTATCTGGTAGCATTGAACCAGTAGCATAAGGGGCCAACCACGCTGCACTGCATTTTCTACGTACCTTCTCCAATTGTGTGTTCCTTTTATAGGAAACAACTCTCCAAAAAAACCTTCATGGGCACGACTCACCACGGCTCGACACGCAAGACATGTATGTGCATCCACCAACAACCAAAACAACCATTCTATTATCCACCGGTATGTCCTCTCGCTCGCCCTAGATATACCCCGCATGACAGAGGAAAATGCCGATAGATCCACTCCATTTGGCCCTTCCGCTATCTCTCCATCTCCGTAAAATATTTGGAAATATAATTTTTCTGACATTTTGCCTATAACATATGATGAACCGTACTATTAGTTAGTGTATATTTAATTATCATAAAATAATATTATGCAATATTTACCATAACAACACCGCAAGCAAGATTATCTATTTAATATATAAATTACATCTATACTATAAAATTTATATTATACATCGTGTGCCTATCCTAACATGTGTTCAGTTAATATATAAATTACATCTATTTATGTCTAAATTAACTCCATTGTTTTAAATAACCCTATTGTCACGATTTTCTATTTTCTATAGTCTACTAAAAATTTTAACAGTCCATGAATAGCAAAATTATCTACATATTTCATTTGTCATTATTCTACCATTTTTCCAATTCTCAAATTAACGTGTGACCATCCTAACTTGTCTTCAATTAAAATTTTAACATTACATGTATTTATATCAGCTATGCGCGTAAATAACAAAATTATTTATGTATATTTAACGTGTGACTATCCTACCATGTATTTATATCCACTATCTAAACCAATAATCAAATTTTAATCATAATTTCAACAATCTAAATCAACAATACATTTTAATTATACGTATTTATATCAACTATCGGTATTAGTAATAAAATTATATGTATTTAATATGTGACTATCCTACCATGTTTTTAATTAAAATTTTAATTATCCCTATTATATCCACTATCTAAACCAATAATCAAATTTTAATCATAATTTCAACAATCTAAATCAACAATACATTTTAAGTATACGTATTTATATCAACTATCGGTATTAATAATAAAATTATATTTATTTAATATGTGACTATCCTACCATGTTTTTTACCGTAAATTAAAATTAGGTAATTACACTACTAAATTATTTAAAAATTAACTTACCAAATGACGATGCCGCGTGATCCAATTTTTCCCTCTCTCCTTTTTTCCCCCTTTTTCTCTCTTTTTTTTTTCCACTTTTTCTCTCTTCTTTTCTTTCTTTTCTTCTCTTCTCCTCGCTTCTCTTCTTTCCCTTCCCTTCTCTTTCTCTTCTCCTCTCTTCTCTTTTCCTCCCTTCTCTTTTCCTCCTTCCTCTCTGTCAGTGCCTGCAAGACCCGACCGACCAATGTGTGTCTTAAATCTTGGCGATGCTTGGTGGGGCGATCGCCAGGTGGGCAGGCGGCCAGACCAACGATCGCCGCCAACGGTCGACTAACGATCGTTGTTGGAGCCGTTGCCGTCATACAGCGTGCGGTCGCCCGTGGCTTGGCGATCGTCGCCCACCCAGGCGACGGGCGCCCAAAATTGCAAAACCGCACCAGGGCTGGCCATTTAAAAAATTTTGAATTAAAACAAATATATAAAAAAAAAATTCAAATTCCGGCTTGGCGGGGCAAACCTACGGCATGGTTTAACAGGCATGGATTGGGCCGGAGTGGCGGAAAAAGCCCAGATGAGGCACGATCCGATCCTAGAGAGGCAAACTTCGCCGGTTGGGGGAGGAAAAATATGAAAAATTAAAGAAAAGTAGAAAAAGGAAAGCAAATAATATCGCAGAATCATGAACACATAAATATTTGGGGGCAAAGTGATTTTTATCGATATTTACATAACTATAATACATGGATTCATATATAAAAGATCTACTTATTTTCCCCGAGATGAAGATCAGCTAACGCCTCTAGGATCTCGGGATCCTCCGGGCGGTGCTGTTATGCTAAAATGGCAAGTTATTTCATTGAGAGGAAGAACAAATATCCGAAGTCAAAGCAATAGAAAAGCTCACTCCGACGAAATTTGTTTTCAGTGCTTCTATCTCCCTACACTACATCGCTATAACATCATATATGTGGTAGTTCTTTGATTCAGACATTTTCATATCTTTATATACTAGCCAAACGTCTGTACTTTCCTATGAGAAAAATCTGAATTTCATCATCCAGAGCGAGCCTGGCTTGTATCATCATGGGAGCCAACTTATTCCGCAACTCTGCCCAAGGCTCCTCCATATCAATTATTCTTTGTTATTGGTTCCTTCTTCAATTAAATATGCTTAGGAGCTTCCAGGATCACTAGAGCTCAAACACCAGGCTGAATCGGGTCGTGATAGCACCCCAACTCGATGAGTTTCTAACCCTGCTAAGCCTCAAAATGGAACTCCTAAGCCCCATAGTTGCTCATGTCCCATCAATTGAAGCTTATCCCATCACAATGTCGCCACTATATGCCATTGCTTCTGTTGCACTAAACTCTCATCGACTAAAATCGTTCACCTTTGACCCCCACCAATACATCCACTTGCTTTCCCTAGACCCCCTCTCCTTGTCCAGAGCATCGCCACTTCTACGTACTTGCAATCCTTCGCCGTTAGTCAGCCTCACCTCTCTCCCGCCTCTCTTCAAGTCTCTAACACCCCAGTACCACTTATTAGTATCCATTCAAAATTCAAATAGGAATTTGAGTCTACGACACGTGGGCCGCATAGTTAAATAGGTAAATAATTACCTAACTGAAAAACATGGTTTATGTTCAATTCAAATCTCCATTCCTTGAATAGAAAGCACAATAGTAAAGCCTAGCAGGTTTCGATGTTACAACTTTTGAATTTTTTTTGTCCTTCTTCCCAGATCACTTCAAAAGCTTATAGATTTCACATTTAAAAGAAATTAACCTCATTTTGTTTCTAAATTTGTCCAAATCCATGAAATTTCATTTAAAAGTTGTTTGGTATTTTTTGGAATTTATTTAAAATTTATCTTTGTTAGTGGTTTCCCTTGTATACTCTAGAGTGCCAGATGCTATCGAAGTTGATCCCGAGCATGTTGAGCATTTGACTAGCAAGGTAGACACCCTTTGATCATGTTGATAATCCTAGTATTTATAAAAAAAAATATATATTATGCTATGTTGTGAACATGCTTAGTTTAATAAATTAACATATCTTACTAGAATAAATTATCATCCATTTGTTCCAATGAAAACTCTACCCATTGACTTTTAGAAATTCTTGCCATTGTCATCTTAGGACTAACCACCCAAGATTAGAGATTATTGGGACACAGTATATAATTAACTAGTCAGCCACACTTATTAGATAAAACATTTTTAGGTATATTATAATAAGTGAAAAATGTGAGAAAGAGAAGTATTGGATGTTTTCATACTTTGAAAGGTGTGCACATTCTAGAAAAAATGTAAAGAGAAAAGTGATTTTTTTTTGGCTTAATTGGATGAATGGAAATAGAGTATGTAAAGGATGTTGTATTGGTTGTACGTTGTTCGTCTGAGTTGATGAAGGATTCAATTCAAGTACTATGATTCCTAGAACTTTCCTTACAACCACATGTCCTTTTGGAGGGGTGACGACCCAACTAAATAATTTATTTTGTCTTGGCAACATTCGCGCTAGATGTATTTGATAGGTGCTTCTTGGGACGTGCGGTCCATGTCCGTCAATGATTGCAGTGATCGCAAGACATTCACAATGATGCAAACCTCATTGTGATGGTAATGTGTTTATATACTTTGAGAAGTCATTAGGCAGGGTGATGTTAGGTTTTAGTATTATAAATGCTATGTTATGATAATCTTAGTCGCACTCCAATGGGTGAGTGTAGTGGCGAATGCAGAGTGACAAGTCAATCTATCCGAATGACCATGCCCCCATTCATGGGTGTCACATAGATATATGGGGTTAGATTTTTGGCTAAGCCTATAGAGTAGGGGTGTGTCGGGGCCAAGAAGTCTTTTGCCCACTTTGTCCCTAATAGTGTTAGACCTGGCTGATTCTCTAGGTACTACAACTATCAGGGTTGATAATCTTGGTTGTTTGTGACACTTTCTAGACTATTGCTTTTCCAGTCCATGTGGGGCTCGAGGGAGGCCTTGGTCGGGACTCACAAGGGAGTCTCTTGACAAGAGACAGCTTTAGGCCACAGAGGCCTTGGGAGACCCTAGCATGGCGTTGGCTAAGGTTTGCGGGAGGGCCTATTGACTGAAGGCTCCTTTAGGGCCGTGTGAGGCCTTGGAGGACCCTCATGCGGCCTTGACTAAGGTCTATAGGAGAGCCTATTGATGGAAGGCTCCTTTGGGGCTGCACGAGGTCTCAAAAGACTGTAATATCCCGACTTGTGATGTTGAGGCTTGTGTGATCCATGTGGATTGATTGTGGTTTAATAGTACCATCTTGCTAGTTTAGAGAGAGTTGTACTGATATATAATGTTGGATGGATCAAAACATAGCACACTAGGTTAGCCCTTTTGGGTTAAGCGAGGCCAAGAGCCCAAGAGTAGTGCAACACATGCATAGGCTAGCCCCTAAGGTGGGCTAGGCTCTAAGCAAATTTGGACCTGAGTATTACAAAGACCCTTGTGTGGCCCTTGACTATGGTCTATGAGACAATTCATTGATAGAAGGCCACTTTGGGCCACACGAGGTCTCGGGGTACCCTTGCACGATCTTGGCTACGACATGTAGGAGAGCTAGTTGATCGAAGCCTACTTCGGGCCACACGAGGCCTTGGGGACCCTCGTGTGGCCTTAGCTAAGTCCTGCAGGAAAACATGTTGATCAAAGCCTACTTTGGGTCATGCGAGGCTTTAGGGACCCTTGCACGTCTTTGCTTAGGCCTTGATCCCATATGTCATACGCGGTGGGGGTACCTCCCCTATAACAAATTTGTTTATACATCATGAAAGCATTATCTATCTAGGCATTTTTGGAAAATCTTATCTCGTAGTTATAACTTATTCACCATGGTGCTTTTTATATATGGTGTATTTGATCAACAATTGGTGGCTCATACTACACGTTAAACACGTGAAGGATTTGCATACACTCGTATAGTAACAAATAAAACCGACGACGTTATCCTTTATCAGTACATACAAATTGGACGACCTTATCATTATTTTTTATATGGAAAGTGTTTGGCGTGCCAAAATTCATATACATTTTTCACAACTATAACTGAGAAAGGAATCATCATTTTTATACAAAACAAGGAACTATATATGTAGCATTAATTTTGTAGAAATTCGATAAGAAACGTACTCATGTTTTAGGCAACTCGTTGTGATAGTTGCCACATATACTACCCTCCCGACATGTATTTCCTAATTGCAACCCTTTTTTCTTCTATATAAGAGGGCTCATCTCTCTTTCTCGTCATAACATATTTTTTCATCACTATATATCTCTAGCTAGCTATGGGTATTACTTGTGCATTCTCTATATGAGAAAGTCTCATTCCACAGTCTCATTCCACATAGACCTCTAGCTAGATATTAGTAGTACTAGTTTTCCATTCTTCATACGACAATATCTCACTTTCTATAGATCTCTAGCTAGATATTGGTAGATATTCTCTTTCCCATATTTCTTCATTTAAGTATGGCTAGAAGAGCAAGGCGGATTGGTGTAAGATACATCGAGAATGAAAGAGAACGTGAAATCACGTTCTACAAACGACGTGCTGGGATGTTCAAGCAAGCCTCCGACCTCTCTATACTCACCGGTGCAAATGTTGTCGTCGTGCTAGAGACAAACACAGGTAGGATGCACTTGTTCGGTACCCCGTTGGTGCACCCTATTATCGATGCTTTTCTTTCGAGCCAGCCATTAGCAGGGCCATTTGCTAATGAGCCCATGATGGCCAAGATCGGGCAAAACCAGAATGAGCTTGTCTGGCTAGAGACTAAGATCGATGAGGAGGCTAAGAGAATGATGATGTCCATGGAGCGTAGCAAGGAGGACCAAGACCCAAAATCAACGATGGTGGTTAGGCATGTCTTCGACAAGGTAGAGGACCTCGACCCTGACCAGCTCTACCAGGTACACTTGGAGCTCTTAAGGGTCCAACAATACATTTCACATCGCCTGCCAATGCCAATAATGCATAGCAAACTAGAGATCGGTGGCCCAAGCGTGCCATCACCGCAGTGGTCATTGCTTCCTATGAAAAACCAGCTGCCATCTCTACAGTGGTCGTCGCTGCAACCTATGAATTATGTAACTGATCCCAACAACAACCTTATGGAGCTACCTCAAAACTATCTAGATCCAAACTCAACCATCCATAGGGATGTTCTTGTTGATCAACGGTACTACAAAAACTTGCTAGGGGTGAACACAACTTTGGGCAGTGCCATTGGAAATGTGGGTCAAGGTGGTTGTGGTGGTGATTACAACATGTTTGGAGTTACTGGCCTGCCAACAAACAATGACTGGATCGACACACCGCCGGAATCTTCTTCTGGCAGTGAAAATACTGCTGCTAGTGCGAGGTACTAAGCAATTTGTTTGGTGCTACTTATATATGGGTTGCCATTGGGCATACTGTTGCCGTTTAAGGTATTTAGTCAAGCCTCTTTGAGGTAGCAATAATGTACGCATGTATGGTTTTTTGGGTTCTGACTTGTGAAACTTTATTTCACGAGCCTGATCCTTGCTTCTATGCAATGCTGTGTATCTCCATTATTATTGAATGAATAAAACCTTTTGGTTGAAGTGAAGAATGAAAGTGTTGCAATATGTGCTTGGATGAAAAAACAAGAATAAAATATCATCACGTCTCACTTAAGAAATTGTAGAGCAAGCTCTCTAAACGAACAACAGGAGTTGTATTGATTATTTAGCGTGAGAAGAATGTAGTTACAAATATCTGAGCCCGTCTCTGATGCACATATGAATGCATTATAAACCAATCTGTTTGTAAGGCATCACAATGAACGATATTTACAACCTTTACAACCTAGATTAAGCTGCCCTCATGTGACTCATATACCATAATATTTGTTTCACGGTGGATAGGTTTATTTCTATGTTGGACTCGGGTACAAAATGCATTTAATCGACGGGTTGTTATATCACAAAGCTGGGATATTGATATACTTGTATAAGAAGGAATGAACTTAAGAAGAGATCCATAGAATTTGCAATTGATTTTTTGGCCTTTGGCTCCAGTTATAAAAACATGTCGGGTTGGGGTATGTATCATCAAACTATTAAAATTGAGATATGGATATCTTGCTAAAGATTTAGATAAGGTACATGAGAACCATATGTAGTCTATGTTCCTCCAAAAGGTACTATAATAATACTAGAATTTATTAAGATCTACTACATATATATATATATATATATATTATAATATCAATTAATGGTCAAAATTATATTTTGTAAAATGTGTTGACACCCAAACAACAATTTTTTACCTGGAACGAGTATTGCACTATCTGTTAATGATTCTAAGGATTTGAATGTACTTGGAGATCAAGGGATAATATAGGAGGAGATACCACAAATTTGCCACTTATGGAATTCTCACCAGGCTATCTTAGTGTTACAGAGGTTGAATAGATCCCTTAATTAGTGTTACAGAGGTTGAATAGATCCCTTAATTAGTGGTGACTATGATGACAAGTATGTCCTGAGGAAGATGACCTAGCTACAAGGTTACGAGATTACATAGTATCTATTAAAGTATAAGTGAATTGTCCACTTTTCCTTATTAGTTTAGGCTTTTGGGTGTATTATTCGGTGCATGCAACTCAAAATGGTATCTGAGCCAGATGTCTCGACTTTGAGTCCTGGCCAACATAATTAAGTCGCTAGCTCCTATTCTATGTCTGAGGCCTTAGGGAGCCTCTACGTGAGAGGGAGTGTTGAAGTACAAGTGAATTGCCCGTCTTTCCTCGTTAGCTTAGGCTTTTAGCTGAACTGGTCGGTCTTTCCTCGTTAGCTTAGGCTTTTAGCTGAACTGGTCGGTCAACACTGATGTGTGACACTCAACTGCTTAATCCAATAGTTGGATACTATTATATCAATCTGCTTCTCTTGAAGCAGAGTCCTCTACACCAAGTAATGCTTGCCTTCCTGGAAATGGAAACAGCTGAGCCAGAACACTGTTGCTGTCAGATCAAGCGGCTCTCCTAAAGCACAATCAGCTAGGTATTCTTGTCACTCCAGAACTACTTCTAGGTGACTTCATTCTCCTCCTTGCAAAATCTGAAAATTACATATATATAGGAGTTGGGATGATTTCTAGACTTGGCCTACAATTAATGTTTCCTTCAGCCTAATAAAAATTAAGACACAAGTGGCCCAAAGCACTTGTAAAACAGCTTTTAGCCGAAAGCCTCGAGTTGGCTCAGGCTCACCAAAACATCTCTACCTTTTTAGCTTCCAACATTGCACCAACAAAACCACAGTAATAATACAAAATTAATGGCAAAACGAAGTAATTACGGAAAACTGATAAATAGTAGGCCCACTTTGGTAAATGCCTTCACTCATAAAGGAAAGTTTTGCAAGAGTGGTTTTGACTGTATTCCATGTTCCTTTCTAGCGTGGATCGGAGACCAATCCTATTCTTTGGAACGGAAAGAGAATAACCTGCCGCTCCAAATAACAATACTATAAGAATGCAAACCCTTAAAATTACATTGTAATTATAAGATTAGAGACCTATCCTTTGGGGTAGAAAGATAAATAACCTGCTATTCCAAACCAAAAAAAAAATGTAATTAGACCTATAGGAATGGAAACCTTTCAAATTCCATATATCTAAATACGGCCTAATGTTTTCTGGAGAGAAGTGTTTGTTTGGAACATGAGAATGGAAAATATAGGAACAAGTAAAAACACAAGATAGACATAAAAATGCAGCGGCAAAAAAGAGGACTGAAAACATAAGAAAAGCAGGAATCAAAAGTGTGAATAATACTATAGGAATAAAATAAGTGCACAACGATACTGTGTGGCAGTGGTGGACTTAAATTCCGTTGTAACCAATCTCCATAAATTAATGGCTCAGAAGCAAGCCACCATCCATGGCACTATGGCGAGCATCGATCTTGTGGGAGTAGTCAGCCTAGATCAAATGGCTTTGGGCCTCTACCCATGGCATGGCAGGATTCAGAGCATAAACATCCATGGTGATGCTTGGATGAGCAATTGGCAAATATTTGTCTTTTCTATGAGATTCTCTCTTCTTGCCTTGGCCATACAGAAAAAATTGAGCTCCGGCTGTTGCTTCAGTTCATGTGAAATCGATAGGTTTATTGTCCATACTTCATTCGTTCATTCCAAATGTTGTACTTACCGTGGCAAAAAAAACTACGTACAGGAACTAAATTGATTCTACCTCTGATTTTCCTATGTTTTTCCGGTGATCCAAACAGACACTAAACACTAGTATGTTTAAATAATGATAAACAGAGAGTGGATGTTCCATTGAGCATTATAGAAACCATGAAATAGCCATAGTGTGAATCCGACAAAATATTTCGATAAAAAGTAATTTACATTATATCGTGCAAAATAAAACTGATGTAAGCTATATTGTCCAAAAGAAAACTGATGAAAGGTGTACTATCCGAAATAAAACCGTTGCAAGGTATATCGTGCAAAAGAAACCGATGAACCGGTGTACGCGCACACCCTCTCTCTCCCTTCCATGTAAACAACAAATATGGATATATCAGATATGCTATTGTAATCGCATGCTACAACTTCATAAGGACATGTTGAACTATATTGTATGCCATGACATGTTGAACTATATTGTATGTTGTTCCTCGTTATCCTTATGTTTTTGGGTGAGTTGGTCAATTTCCGCTTTCCATTTGAATGTCTTCAAAACTTCTACCAACATTTATTCGCCATGGCATATTTTCTAGTTTATTGTGCATTTAATCAATTGTTTATTATATAGTGATAGCCGTTAAATATTTAGAAGGATTGGGAGACACTAGTATAGAAAGGGTAAACTCAATAAAAGACCCAATTAAATTTGCAATTAATGTGCTAAATTATTCACTTTGGCTAAGCCTTCTACCAATTGTGCTTCAAGTAAAAGCTTCCTACTTTGCACTACCCATCAATGGTTCAAAGGATTTGGATGCATTCATGTAGAAGGGATGATCTAAGAAGTGACTCAAAAAATGTTGCAAGTAATACTCATTTTGATTAACTTGTTTGCAATAAGTCCTCAAAAAATGTGTGTACAAGCTTACCAGTTAGTGGGTCCAAACCATCAAATAGACCTATGACTGCAAGTGGGGGCATTTGCGTCCATATATCTTGGGAGCATTAATTATCTGGACGTCCATTTTTAGATGCTCTTATACCGTAATTAAGTTGCAACTATTTGACCTGCATGACAGTTTTTCCTAGTGTATATGGTGTGCTTGACCAACAATTGGTGGCTGCACTACTCGTTAAACATGTGAAGGATTTGAATCACTCATATAGCAGTCGACGAATTCTACTACTTGCTCTATTTTTAGTACTGCCATAATGGATAACTTTGAACGTCTATCTATCTTTTTTTTTTTTTGGTGTAGATAGTATTAGAGGTACCAACATTTCGTTTATAGTTTTCATAACTACAACTGGAAAATGACCTTGTGCTCAGAGCATCTCCAATGGTATAGTCAACCACTAGCTATATGAAATGGACATATCATCTATAGATAGCATATAGCCAACCTCTCCAATGAACTAGTTATAGCATGGTCTATAAAATTATTATGGTCCACATGTAATAGAGGGCATGTATCTTGAAATCAGTTATAGACTGACTATAAATTAGTAGATAGTCTTTATCTCTCTGCTTCTTAACTCTCCTCCACATAAGCAAAAATGCTGAGTTGGCATTCTTGTAGCTAGATAACTGTACCCATTGGAGATGCTCAGAGAAGAAGCTAGGAACTAGTAACAATAAATTCACAAAGAAATGTGATAAGAAACGCACTCCACGGGAAACGCACTCCACGGGCTCCTCGTGATATTCCTATGCAAAGCTTTTCTTCTATATAACGGGGCCATTCCTCTTTTCTCATCACAACAAACTTCTTGATCACTATACATCTCTAATTCTCTAGCTAGCTATTGGTAGTACTTGCTGCCCATTCTCTAAACAAGAAAGTCCCTGTGAGAGTCCATCTCTAGCAAGATATTGGTAGTGCTTGTTTTCCATTCTCCATATGAGGATACCTCACTTTCTTTAAATCTCTAGCAAGCTATTAGCAGATAGCAACCATTTTCTAATATTTCTCCTTTTTAAGAACATGCCTAGAAGGCAAAGGAGAGCAGGCGTCAAATATATCAAAGATGACAGGGAACGTGAGATAACGTTCTATAAGCGGCGCTCCGGGATGTTCAAGGTCGCCGCCGACCTCTCCGCGCTCACCGGTGCAAACGCCGCCGTCGTTCTGGAGACGAACAATGGCAAGATGCACTCGTTCGGCACCCCGTCGACGGACCCCATCGTTGACGCTTTCCTTTCCGGCCGGCCACCGGCAGGGCCGTTCGCCAGCGAGGTCCTGAAGGCCAAGATTAGGCGGATGCAGAACGACCTAGTCCGGCTGGAGGCTAGGAAGGTAGAGGATGGTAAGAGGGCATCCCTGTCCACCAAGCGCGCCAGTGAGGTCCTAGACGAGACACCAACAATGGTGGCCAGGCGAGTGTTTGGCAAGGTAGTGGAGCTCGACCTCGACGAGGTCAGCCAGCACATCCTCGAGCTCACGAGGGTGCATCAAGGCATTTCACATCGTCTGCCGTCTTCGCTGCATCGCAGACGCCAAGAGGAGATCGGTGTCCGGAGCATGCCGCCGCCGCCGCAATGGCCCTCGCTGCCTCAGCAAAACCGCCTAGAGGAGATCGGTGGTCGGAGCATGCCGCCGCCGCGATGGCCCTCGCCGCCTCAGCGAAACACGCTGCCTTCATCGCAAGGGTTCTCTTCGACCCTCTCCCTGCCTCCAACAATTCCGCCACTGCAGTCGTCGTGGTCTCATCTCTTTCCGCTGCGACCTCCGTCTTCGTTTCCGAATCTGCAGGCGCCGTCGCCGCGACTGCCACCATCGCCGGCGCCACTGCAGGTACCACCGTTGCCAGAGCATACGCCTCTATGCATGGAACCCCAGCCGTACAGCCATTACAGCTTTGGTACCGAGATCATCGGCAATGGCGCACCACCAGTGCCTTTGCAGCCTCCGTCCTTCCCTTCGGCGATGTCTCCGGCGACATTCCTATCGCCACTTCCTAATCAACTCCCACAGATTCCTCCATCGCCGCAATTGCCAGCCAAGAACTACACGAATCCTTCCAACAACCCTGTGGAGCCGCCTCAAAACTATGAAGATCCCAACTCAACCTTACACGTTGAGGAGCTTTCGCCGCTGCTGGATCATGCCAGCAGCGATGACTTTCCCGAGGATGATCCATTTGCCCATGGGCAATGGGCTGCTGATCTTGTTGATGAGCAGTACTATAGCAACTTGCTAGGGCTGAACGCCGACTTGGGCAGTGACGATGGTGGCGATATGAACCAAGTTGGTGGTGATTACGACATGTATGCAGCTACTGGCCTGCCGATAGATGATGGCTGGGTTGACATGCTGCTGGAGTCTTCATCTTGGAGAGGAAATGACACTGCTGGTGCAGGGAACTAAGTACCTTCTTTGATTGGCCTAGTTTGCCATAGCTTGCCATTGGGCAAATCATTGTTGTTTAAGGTATTTAGTTCAGTTGATCCTTTTCGAGGCAGAAATAATGCAGGGATGTGTCATGTATGGGGGTCCATGAGTCTGATCCTTGAATCTATATATGTAATGCTTTGTATTTTCATTATTTCTGGATGAATATAACCTTTGGTTGAAAAAGAAAGGTGCCACTTTACATGCTGGGATGAATTATTAGGAGAATTTTTTTTTTGGCAAACCGGAAGCCAAAACCTCAGCCCCCTAGAGACGACATGCTTAATCAACGGAGAACTCATGGTAGGGCTGACTTGGACGGGGATGGTCTCCGACGTGGCGTGCCAATGGCAAGCCCGAGCGAAGCGATCGAGTGACTTCATGGTGACAGTGAGGTAGGAAAAAAACTCCCACTCCGCGAGTATGCTATCAACCAATATGTTTTTTACGGGACGACACAAATTCTGCTCATAAAATAAAAGAAGGGAGAGATGCAACAGTGAAAGTCGTGTGGGGCCTATATAAAATTATTTTTTAAAAAGCTAAATTATGTCGTACCATGCAAACTTAAACTAATACAGGATGTCATCTACTCAATCTACTCATCTGGTTTGCATGGACCGTTCTGCGATTCTCCGCTGGCTCACTATCCTCTTCCTCTATGTATTAGAAATGTCTTTTTTTTTTGGCAAACCGAAAACCGAAACCCTGTCGTGCGCGCCCATAACGACAATGAATTGGATGATGACATGCTTACTTAGTCAACGGGTGCTCGATGGAGCACCAATGGATCACAAGGAACTCATGGTAGGGCTGACTTGGATGGGGATGGTCGAAGGTGGCGTGATATATTAGCCTCCTATTGCCCATTAATGATTCCAAGGTTTTGGATGAAAAGGGATTATCTAAAATGAGACACCCAAGGTTTTGCGACTAATACTCAATTTATTTAAATGTAGTTCAATAACTCCTCGATAAATTAGCTTATGGCTTCAAATGAATCGGGCCACATTAACTAAATACATGCAACTGCAAAGTATGCAATTTTAAAAAAATACCACTACTAAGTTAAAAATTATATAGATGACATTCCTTTTTTATGAAATTAGATATATATAAAAAAATAGATATATGCCATACCTCTTTTTGAGAAATTAGATATATGCTTGCCACTGCTCAGATTGTGAAAACATCTATATGCCATATCGAAATATCTTAGGACAATGCTTATGATGGCATTTGTCCAATTTCACAAGAGAAGAATGGCATGTTTCAAATTTTTGACTTTATAGTGATATTTCTCAGAATTGCATACCTTACTGTGGCATGTATCTAATTAGCATACTATTTTTTTATGAGTCAATCTGTCAGAGTCAGTAATTTCAAACTGTCAAATAGCATAGCGGAACTTCCTGATATATATCTTCTATATTTCACCAGTTCACACTACTCATTAATTAAAGATGTGAAGCCTTTTAACCTTTTAATATGCTCATATACCAGTGGATGAATCTTACAGTGCTGATCCATTTTTAGTATATGGCGAAAAGATGAACTTGAACGTTTGTTTCAAATAGATACAAAAATTCATCTAGAAGGTATAATCTTGAGAAGAGATCCTATATACATTAATTTCCTATTATATATATATACATTTCTTAGGAAAAATACATATGGCATTAAGTTGGTGGAAATTTGATAGGAAATGTACCTACCTTTTTTATACAAAAGAAGGAACGATATATGTGACAATAATTTAGTAGAAATATGATAAGAAACGTACTCATGCTTCGGGCATCTCATTGTGATATTCCATACTTATATACAACCTTTCTAATGTGATATTTCCTTTAGATTTTTTAGGTCCTTTAGAAAGTACTGGGAGGTACCATAATTTCTAGTGTTAATTTGTGATACCTCCTGATATCTTAACACTGAGAAGGTACCGAGAGGTACCACAATTTACCTTCTCAAGGACCGTAAAAAAGCTCTTCCATAAAACAGCCATTTCCTTCTATATAAGTGGGGTTGATATCTCTTTCTCGTCATAATAGAATCATTGATCACCATAGATCTCTAGTTAGCTATCGGGAATACTTGGGCAGATGCAAAACGAGCTAGTCCTACGTACTAGAGACCAAGAACAAGGAGAAGGCTAAGAGAACTATGAAGTCCATCGAACATAGCAAGGAGGACGAACACCAAAAATCGACGATGGTTGTCGTGCATGTCTTCAACAAGGTAGAGGACCTTGACCTTGACCAACTCTATCAGGTACTCTTGGAGCTCTTAAGGCTCCAGCAAGACATTTCACATCGCTTGCTTGAACCAAAGTATCATGGCGGCAAACTGGAGATCACTGGTCTAAGGCCATATCACCACCAGTGGCAAAGCCAGGAGTTTTGGGGAGCATGGGCGCAAAGACACTAGCATTGCTGAAGTTTTGGGCACCCAGGCTCTACTGAGAAGTCGACCCATAAAATCTAGGTCATGGTTTCCTAGTGCACGCGAGTTCACCCCGAGCGCGCGCCGATGCTCGCCGGGTGCATGGTGGCTCCGCCACTGATCACCACCTATACAAAACATGCTTCCATCGTTGCAATTGTCATCTCTAAATTATTTAAATACCCACAATAGCCCTATGGAGCAACCTTAAAACTACCCAGATCCCAGCTCAGCCTTCGACGACGAGGAGCTTTTGCTGATGTTGGTAAGTGTTGGTGGCAATGACATTCCTAAGGACCCATTTGCCTATGAGCAGTGGGCTTCTGTTCTTGTTGATTAGCAGTACCACAACAACTTGCTAGGGGTAGACACAACCTTGGGCAGTGCTCGTAGCAATGTTGTCCAAGAGAGTGATGGTTATGACATATTTGGAGCTACCAACCTACCAAGAAATGATCACTAGGTCCACACGCTATGAGAGTCTTCTTCTGGTGGCAGAAATGCATCTGCTAGTGCATGGTACTAAGAATTTCCTTTGGTCCTACTTAGCTATAGCTTGCCACTAGCACTACAGGAATGCGAATTATTTTCGTCGGCCAAAAACCGACGAAAATAGGGCAAAAACCGACGAAAATAGGGCAAAAACCGACGAAAAAGGCTAGTTTCGTCGGCTTGCCGACGAAAGTACGCCAACGAAAGTAGGTAGACGAAAATAGAAATAGTTTTGTCGGCGGCCGACGAATTTCGACGGCCCAAGCTAGGCCGACGAAAATAACAAATTGGCCGTCAGCTGGTGCCTTATTTTCGTCAGTTTTGACTTGGCCAACGAAATAAAACATTTACTTACGTCAGTCTCTTTTGGGCCGACGAGAATATAGATGGCCCTCGAAACTATATCGTTTTCCTGTAGTGTAGGCATAGCATTGCATTTAAGATGTTTACTCAAGCTTCTTAAAGGTATCAATAGAGTTCGTATGTATGGGTTTTTTTGGGGCCCTGACTTGTGAAACTTTGTAGCATGAGTCTGATTCTTGCATATATATATATATATATATATATATATATATATATATATATATATATATATATATATATATATATATGTGCAATGCATTGTGTATCCATTATGATGGAATGAATAAAAACTTTGGTTGAAAAAGGAAACTATTGTAATATATGTTTGCTTCAATTTTAATTTTCTAGCTTCTTTGGAAACATGATTGAAACTTGTGCATTTCTTTTTATTGTTGCTAACACTATCTTCAATCTTTCTTTATATTTCAAAAGAATGTTGAAACCTACTTGAAACCTCTTAAAATGTCTAAACATTGCTTATATCTTTTTTCAAACTAAAGTTTCTTTTTCGTTTTGTGAAGTAACACTAAGATTCATTTTGGATCTTTTACGCATTATTTTCTAATACATGTTTCATTTTAAAATTATATAATTTCAAATTTTTTTGACATAACAAGTTTGAAACATACAAACGATTTTCAATTTTTGGATCACACTTTTTTTAGCTTTCTCTATCCTACGGGTGGACTCTATTCTACTGCACCTAGCTTTATGTGTTAGATGAAGATGTGACTCGGTACAAAGTGTGTTTTCATGTTGGATGCATACACTTCCATGTTGGATTCAGTTACATGATTAATTTCTAACTCTTAATCATACTCATTTGGTCCATTATGCATTTAATCGATGATTTGTTGTATCACAGAGCTAGGATATGGATGCACTTGTATATGAAGGGGTAAACTTAAGAAGAAAAATGTGGAATTTGCATTAATATTTTAGTCATTTTCCCCTCTGGTTACAAAATCATGTTGGTTCCAAATATGTGCTATCAATTTTTCAAATTTAGATATAGATATATTTTTTAAATATTTAGATAAGGCACATGAAAAACATATATCTAGATTCCTCCCAAAATGCTTTAATAATATTATAACTTATTGGTTTCTATAAATTATTATAATATAAATTATTGGTTAAAATTGTGTATTGGAGATTGTATCGGCATCCAAATGACAACTTTGTTTTAGTGGAGGGAGTATTGCGCTATCCATTAATGGTTCCATGGATTTGGTTGCACTCATATAGAATGTGATGATCTAAAAGGAGACACCAAGCACTTGCCACTTATGGCGCGCTCACTAGCCTATCTTGACGTTAGACAGGTTGATCGGGTCCCTTGGCAGTAATATGATAATAAGTTTGTCCCGAGGAAGATGACCTAGCTACAAAGGTGATGAGACTACAAGAGTATCTATCAAGTAATGTATGAATAATACCTTTTTCTAGTGTAGTAGATCTGTCCATCAATCCACTAGAATAGAATCTATTAATAAATACTTGTTGCAATAGATTTGCAAGCCTAAACACCACAAGGCCACAAACATAACAAAAAAGGCCTAGCTAGCCTAGGCCAACATTGTGGCAACTGGAATTGTATTGCCTAAATCCTCGAGGTGAAAGCTTGCTATCACTGCAAACAGTTGCGAATCAAATCAAATTCCCATGGTTCACTCCACACCAAGATGTGTCATTCAGCTAGTTACTCAATAGTTGGGTACTATGTCAAATTTGCTAACCTTGAAGCAGAGTCTACTCTACCCCACCAAGTAATGCTCAGCTTCCTAGAAATGGAAACGAGCCAATCCATTCCGCTGCCACTCTCATATCAAGATTAGATTGAGAAAAAAGGAGTGCTTAAGTGGTTCTCCTAAAGCAATTAGACAGGTGCTTATGTCACTCCACAACCGCTTTTCACCAGGTTATTTAATTCCTCCTGTGTGCAAAATTTTAACACCACATATATATAAAAAAAAGGAATGATGGTTTCCAGGCTAGGCCTACAAATGTTTTCCTCAGTCCAACAAAAACACCAATGGCCCAAAGCACATATACCCTCAAGCTATCTTGGGCCAAAATCATTGAGTCGGCTTAGCCCCACCGGAACATCTCTACATTTTCATCCTCAAACATAATACCCACAAGAAAACAATAATAATGTGAAAACAATGGCACAACAGAGCGATGGAAAATACACAAAAAAAAAATAGTTGGACCATTTTGGTAAATAACTTGCCTTGCCTCATAAAGGAAAGCTCTGCAAGACATTAATTTGGGATGTACAATCCAAAACCAATCCTATCATTTGAAAAGGGAGGAGAATAAGTCTATCACTTCAAGTGACAAAAAACTATAGGGATGGAAACCTTTTAAATTACCTTGTAATTGTAGAATTAGAGACCAACCCTTTAGAAGAGGAATAGAATAACCTATTGTTCCAAACAATAGAATATGGATAAAATAGTAGAAATTGAAACCTTTGAAATTGCTACGATATAAATAAGGGGGCTAGTGTTTATTAGTGAGATGATGCCAAGTATGTGCTTGTTTGGAACACGGGAACATAAAATAGAATAGCAAGGAAAAACATAAGAAAGAAGAAATGCAGTGACAAAAAAGGAAAAAAATTTCTACCATAAGAAATATAGGACCCAAAAATATGAATAATTCTATATAAACAAATAAGAATTTGAATTCATGCAGCAGTGCAGGTAGCCCGAACTACTGGTATTATGTTTTCACAATTTCATCCCTCCGATTTTCCTTCATTTTTTGTGATCCAAACAGGCCCTAAGAATTCCTATGTATAAATAAAATGATGAAGAGAGAGCGACATGTTTAGCATTATTTGTTCTCTGATAATGTCTCAGAAAAACTATGCAACAAATGACAGAGGAGAGTGCTAGCTAGGTTGTATTGAGCATTATTTACTCCTCAAGAATCCCCCAAAGAAAACATGCAACCACCAAAGTGATGTAAGTCCAACATAAAATATTTATATTGAAGTAACATATGGTATATCGTGCAAAAGAAAACCAAAGTAAGGTATATCGTCCAAAAGAAAACCGATGTAAGGTATATCATGTCGGTGCAAGGTATATCGTGCAAAAGAAAACTCTCTCTCGCTCACTCACTCACACATACACCCATGTACACAAAATATATGGGGACACACTAATGTAATACCACTCGAATCTGAAGAGTTGTATTGCGAACCCATTTGATTGATGCAGGATGGATCCATTTCCATGTTGCATTTGAATGCCTATCATACTTCGACGAACTCTCATTCACTTTGATATAACCTTCTAGTTTGCTGTGCATTGAATCAATGGTTTGCTACATAAGGATGCTTGTTATTCATCAGAAGGATTTGGATGTATTAGAATTTGTATTCGTATGAACGTTGTATGGTGTAACGATCAGGCTAGTCTTCCGGATGTACGTGGCATGCGCTGCGTCGTAGTGACCGCGTCGTCCGGATCACGTAACCTGCGCGCTGCGTCGAGTGATAGCCCGGCTATGCCGGAGCTCATGTAATCATCAGCTGCCTATATAAGGCAGGTAATCAGAAGAGGAGCAGTGTGCTCAATCATTCACATTCATCTACAGTCTACACAAATACTCATATGGTATCAGAGCCACGATCCAGTCCACCAAAAATCCGCTTGAGCAATTCGTCATGGCCGACACCAGGAGCACCCTGGTGAACACCAGTGTCGGCGCCATGGTGTCCTCCTCATCGACACAAGCTGGGCTTCTCCCAACTCCAGCTTTCAGTCAGATGATCACCGTCAAGCTCTCCGACGACAACTACCTCCTGTGGACCATGCAATTGTTCCCCTACCTGAGAAGCCAGAGGCTCATGGGGTACATCGACGGCACCATCGCTCGGCCGGCGCCCACCCTTACGCAAGATGTCGCCGACGGGACTCCGCGCACCATCGCCAATCCTGAGTACAACAATTGGTACCAACAGGATCAACTCGTGATGAGCGCAATCCTCTCATCTCTGACACAGGGTGTGCTCGCACAAGTCGTCGGCTGCACCACCGCTCGCGACGTCTGGCACGCCATCGAGAGGACATTCGCGGCGAGCTCGCGCGCCCAGATCATTCAAATTCGCATGCAGCTGGCCACGATCCAGAAGAAGGATCTCTCCGTCAACGACTACTATCGCAAGGTGAAGGGACTCGCTGACACGCTCGTGGTCATCGGCAAGCGCCTTGAAGACGACGAGTTGATCTCCTACATGCTTCGAGGCTTAGGATCTGAATATGATCCGCTCGTGACAAGCCTCACGACGCGCACTGATGCGCTCATTGTCAACGACGTCTACGCACACATGCTCAGCTATGAGTTGAGGCTTGAGCAGAACAACACCAACATCCAGGTGAACCAGGTGAACAGGTCAGGGCAAGGAGGCCGTGGGCGTGGGCGTGGCCGCGGCAATGGCGGCCGCATAAATGGTGGTGGTCGCGGAGCCAGCAGAAACCCCACTCAGGGTAATTTAAGCCAAGGCGTACAGAAACAACTCTGCCAGATCTGCTTCCGCGACAATCATGATGCAGCAAATTGCTACCACCGCTTCGACCACAACTACGTCGCCAACAGCACAAGAGTTGCAGCCGCTGCCATCACCAACAGCTACCAAGTCGACACTGATTGGTTCGCCGATTCAGGCGCAACCGATCATATTACTCATGATCTCGAGCGGCTGATGACCAAGGAACGCTACACCGGCAATGATCGTGTTCAGATGGCCAACGGGGCAGGTATGTTCATTGCTCATGTAGGTAACTCATCAATTACTACTGCTCACCGATCATTAGCCTTAAACAATGCCCTACATGTACCCAGCATCAACAAGCATCTTCTATCTGTCCATAAACTTGCTTCTGATAACAATGCCTACATCGAATTTCATCCTACTTATTTCCTTGTCAAGGACTGAGCCACGAAGAACGTTCTTCTTAAAGGAACATGTGAAGATGGGCTTTATTATATTCCAAATAAACCGCCCAACCAAGCTCTTTTATCTGCCAAGGTCTCATCTGAAACCTGGCATCGTCGGTTGGGACACCCAACTTCTTCAGTAGTTCATCAGGTTTTAGAGGAGAATAAACTTGCTGTAATTTCCAATAAAAGGCCTAGCATTTGTGATGCTTGTCAACAAGCTAAGGCTAGGCAGTTGCCTTTTACTGTTTCCACTCATGTTTCATCAAACCCCCTTGAGCTGGTGCACACCAATGTTTGGGGGCCAGCTCGAGTCTCGGTAAATGGCTACCGCTACAATGTAAGCTTTGTTGACGATTACAGCAGATTTTCTTGGATCTATTTCTTTAAGCATAAATCTAAAGTTGAACCCATCTTCATTCAGTTCCAGCGTCAAGTTGAAAGAATGCTAGGAAGAAAAATTCTAGCAGTTCAGTCAGACTGGGGTGGAGAGTACCGTCGATTACATAAATATTTTGCTCATATAGGCATAACTCACCGAGTTACCTGTCCACACACACATCAACAAAATGGGCTAGTTGAACGAAAACACAGGCATATAGTAGAAACAGGCATCTCTCTCTTAGCTCAGTCTCGTATGCCAATTCGGTTTTGGGATGAGGCTTTCCATTCAGCCTGTTATCTGATAAACAGGATGCCAAGCCATGTAATTCAGGGAGACACACCCTTCCATCGTCTTCTTGGTGTTAACCCTAATTATAAGCTTCTAAAGGTGTTTGGCTATGCGTGCTGGCCTAATTTAAGGCCCTACAATTCTAGCAAACTCAGCTTCAGGTCAAAAGAGTGTGTATTCATTGGATACAGTGCTAGCCACAAGGGTTATAAATGCCTTGATCAACAAACGGGAAGAGTATACATCTCAAGGGATGTTACCTTTGATGAGGAAGTGTTTCCTTTTCAAAACTCTCCACACCAGCCCACTTCACCTACACAATCAAGCCATCAACCAGTCCTACTCCCCTCTGCCATAACTCTGAATCAGTACACAGAGAGTTTTCTAACTAACACAAATCCGACAACACAGACTCCAATACCACAAAGTTCAGCCAGTGAACCTTATAGCAACCCACCTTTCGAGAGCAGTCCAGTAAATGATGTTTTACCTACTGACAATGAATTTACTGATACTGTTTCGGGTCCAGCTAGTGCAGATATTTCTGAAACTGCAGGTTCTCAAGACAATGTGGTGGACAATGCAGTAGAAGACAGTGTACAACAACAGAGTGTGCAGCAAACAGTACATCCAATGCGTACAAGACTCAGAGATAATATTGTCAAGCCGAAGGAATTTAAAGATGGCACAGTAAGGTACTCTGCAGCTGTACAAAAGCATTGTCCCACTCCAATAGAGCCAAGCTCCCACATTGAAGCTATGAAACATGAAGAGTGGAGAGAAGCTATGAATTCAGAATTTGCTGCACTCATGAAGAACAAGACCTGGACACTAGTACCTCCAAAGAAAGGTGTTAATCTCATTGACAGCAAGTGGATATTCAAGATCAAGAGAAAAGCAGATGGTTCTATTGACAGGTATAAAGCTAGGTTGGTAGCCAAGGGTTTCAAACAAAGATTTGGGATAGATTATCAAGATACATATAGCCCAGTGATCAAACCAGCAACTGTCAGGGTAATCATTTCACTTGCTGTCACAAGAGGATGGTCAATGAGGCAGATTGATGTTCAAAATGCCTTCCTACATGGTTATCTTCAGGAAGATGTCTATATGTGCCAACCACCTGATTATGAGAGTCAAGATGTCCCTAGAAACTACATGTGCAAGCTGAGCAAAGCCCTCTATGGGCTAAAACAAGCACCTCGTGCTTGGAATTCCAGGTTGACACAAAAGTTGCAGAGTTTGGGTTTCTGTCAATCTCAGTCTGATGCTTCATTGTTCACCTTGAAGAGGAAAGATCTTACAATGTATATGTTAGTCTATGTGGACGATATAATCATTGTGAGCTCTTTGCCAAATGCAACGGATAAGCTAATAGAAGAGTTAACAGTTGACTTTGCTGTAAAAGATCTTGGTGAACTTCAGTACTTTCTGGGCATAGAGGTAAAGCATGACAATCAGAAACTTATTTTGTGTCAGAAGAGATATGCTCAAGACCTGCTGAAGAGAGCCAAAATGGAGAATTGCAAGGCCATTTCAACACCTATGGCTGCAACGGAAAAACTGAGCAGAGATCAAGGCACTGCATTAACCGGTGAAGCACAATTTCAGTATAGAAGTATTGTCGGGGGACTTCAATATTTGACAATTACACGACCTGATCTCTCCTTTGTTGTGAATCGGGTTTGTCAATATATTCAAGCCCCAACAGATGTGCACTGGGCTGCAGTAAAGCGCATACTAAGGTATGTGAAGGGAACAGTCAACAGAGGCTTGCTATTTCAGAAGTCCAATAGTGATATGCTGCAGGCGTTTTCAGATGCAGATTGGGCAGGGAGCCCTGATGATCGTCGCTCAACTAGTGGATTCGCTGTGATGATGGGATCAAACTTGATATCCTGGAGCTCTCGAAAACAAGCAACTGTGTCAAGGTCGAGCACAGAGTCCGAGTACAAGGCAATTGCCAATGTAGCTGCAGAACTAATTTGGGTTCAGTCGCTATTGAAGGAATTGGGTGTTGTTCAAAGAAATACGACGGTGTTGTGGTGTGATAACCTCGGCGCCACCTACCTTACAACCAACCCAGTATTCCATGCTCGGACAAAGCATATAGAAGTGGACTTCCATTTTGTCAGAGAACTAGTGGCGCGCAAGGCTTTGCAAGTTCGGTTTATCTCATCAAAAGATCAACTTGCTGATGTTTTCACCAAAGCCCTATCGAAGGCACCGTTCAACAGCATTTGCAACAATCTCAATCTGATAGATCAGAGTTGTGATTGAGGGAGACTATTAGAATTTGTATTCGTATGAACGTTGTATGGTGTAACGATCAGGCTAGTCTTCCGGATGTACGTGGCATGCGCTGCGTCGTAGTGACCGCGTCGTCCGGATCACGTAACCTGCGCGCTGCGTCGAGTGATAGCCCGGCTATGCCGGAGCTCATGTAATCATCAGCTGCCTATATAAGGCAGGTAATCAGAAGAGGAGCAGTGTGCTCAATCATTCACATTCATCTACAGTCTACACAAATACTCATAGGATGCACTAGTATGGGAGGGATAAACTGGAGAAGAGATCCCGTGAAATTAATTTACTTAATTATTCCCTTTGGCTAAGCCTTCTTCTAATTATGCACTCAAGTAAAAGTTTTCTAGATTGCAATAGACATTAATGATTTCAAGGACTTGAATGCACTCGCTTATAAGAAGGGATGGTCAAAGAGGCGGCTCCAAAATCCAAATATGTTGAAATTAACACTCATTTTATTCACCTTGTTTAAAATAAATTCTAAAAAATTTGTTTATAGGCCTGTCTATCATTTAGTGATGGGTCCAAACTGTCAAATAGATCTATGTGGGTCCATATAGCATGGGAGCATTATCTGAACTACCATTTTTGGATGCTCTTATCTTGTCATTAGCATGTAACTTATTTACCATGGTAGTTGTATTTGACCAACTATATGGTGGTTGGCACTATTCATTAAACATGTGCAGGATCTGATTACACACTAATATAGCAATAGATAAAACATACCACATGCTCCGTTTTTAGCATTGGCATAATGTATAATCTTGAACTTCTGCTTTTCTATGTAGAAAGTATTAGAAGTGCCAAAAGTTCATTAACATTTTTTATAATTGTAACCAAAAAAGGACCTCACTCTGCTGATACCGAAGAAGGAACCATGTGAAAATAATTTGTTAGAAATGTGATAAGAACTGTACGCTTCCGGCATCTCGGTGTGATATTTCAATATATACAGCCCTTTTCTTCTATAAAAGGGGGCTCACATCTCTTTCTCATCATAACACAATTTTTAAACAGCATACTCTTCTAACTAGCTATTGGTAGTACTTGTTGCCCATTCTCCATACAAGAAAATCTTGCTCAAGGTAGATCTCTAGCTAGCTAGATTTTTGTATAATACTTGCTATCCATTCTACTTACGAGGATACCTTACTTTCTATAGATTATAAATCTCAAACTAGCTATTAGCTGATAGTAATCACTTTCTAGTATTAATTTCTCCATTGAAGAATATGCTTAAAAGACAAAGAAGAGCAGAAGTCAAATATATAAAAGATGGCAGACAAAGATATATCACATTTTCTAAGCAGTGAGCCGGAATGTTCAAGGTTGCCGCCAACTTCTCCGCTCTCACTGGTGCAAACGCTGTTCTTGTCCTAGAGGCGAACAATGGTAAGCTTTACTCGTTTGGCAACACGCCAGCGGACCCCATCATTGATGATTTCCTTTCCTTTCGCAAATAAGGCCCTAAAGGCCAAGATTACGCTAAAGCAATATGATCTAGTCTCGCCAGAAACTACAAACATAGAGGGTGCTAAGAGTATCCGTAGCAGACATTCTATAATACTGTACATATGGATAGAATAGCTGTTAGAGGAAAAGAACATTTAGAGTGTAATGTAAAGTGTAAAGGAATTTTAGAGCGATGAATAAAGTGTGTAGGAAATAGTATTATAGAGTAGAAATTTGAAATAGTTGATGTGAATGTTCTAACAAATGGCATTGATCGCAAGGAGGTCCGATACGATGGTGGCCATGTGACAAAGTAAGAGGAGCTGGACATTGAACACCTCTTGTAGCTCACGAGGGTACAGCAAAACATGTCGCATCGTCTGCCATCTTCACTGAATCACAGACGCCAACTGGAGATCGGTGGCCCAAGCGTGACAGTTGGAATATATGCTGCCATCAGTTGGTGCCACCGCCTTCGTTTTAGGTATTCTCAATTACAGTGCACAGTTTCTTTGTCATAACATTTCAGTGGTGTTCTTGTCAGGCAACACTAGTAAAGTTCTCACAATGGGTTGGGAGGCTATATATAAAATCGCTAAGACTTTGATCTATCCATGAAGGCAAGATCGCTTCACCGCATGCAAGAAATTGCCAACTGATTGAGAGAAACGTGTTTCATGCGATCAAGTTGCACTTGATTTATCGATCATGCACATGTATGTGCAGTTGGGTGCACATGTTGAAGAAATATGTTGCGTATGCTTAGCTTCAACTGGGTTTGGAACTGTCCCTCAAATTGCCATTATTAGAGCCAATCTTGTCTAGAAAAATCAGTTTTCTGTACAGAAATTCATCTATCTTCTGAAAACAATTCGTTGTCAAATACATCGAGATCCTGTAAGCAGAAAACATGGAGTTGGATGCAATCAAAATTGTAACACTTTCATTCAAATGAATTGTGTTCACTACTAAAACTTCAGGCATGACATCACGTTAGGCGCCGGATCAAATTCATTGGTAGAGATAGCATTCACCGGACCTTGACAGTCACTCTCAAGGATGATTTTACTCATGCCCATTTCAAACGCTGCCGATTACCGCTAAGCATGCCCTTTGCTTCGGCTTGAATAGGATCAGTGTGATACACGGCAGGAAACCACCCCTAATTTAACGAGAACCGATGTTAATGCTCATGGAGCCGTTAACGAGGTTATGAATTTAACGAGATTTTTGGCTTAAGGATGTTAGCACTAATCTTCTATCTCAAGTTTGTTTTTTGGTGGCGTTGTCTTCGTCCAAGTGCACACTGAGTCTTTGGATGAGTGATTTACTCTTGACGTTTTTTTTAAGTAGAGTATTCAACATGCATAGCCATTCAATTATAGTGAATAGGATTTGACACCAGTTAAAGGCTTAGGCATTCTCCCACATACCAGCAGGATGCCGGTTGGAAAGTAAAAAATAATACGAGGATGACGATAGCAATATAACGAAACAAAGGGTAAGTAAAGACCCGACGATAATGGACACACGAAAAACAAAGGGTAAGTAAAGTCCTTGTACAAGCATCATAACTACCCGACGGTTAAGCGACAGTGATCGAAGTCACTGGGATCCTTAGCTAGTGCTCATCCTCAGGCTTGTTTGCATCCCTCATTTCATTGCCGCCATCATCCTGCATATCAGAAGTCCACAAGGTGAGGTTGTGGCGAAGAAGATTCATGCTAAGGGTGCTATCCTGGTAGGAATATTCCCCAAGGGAATCCAGTTTAATAGCTTCATCGAAGGCCTGCTTGGCAAGTGAGCTCGCACGGTCGGGCGATTTGAGGATGTCGTAGTAGAATACAGAGAAGTTGAGCGCGAGGCCCAGTCGGATGTGGTGGGCGGGCGGCAGCTCCTTCATGGCTATGTCCTGGGCGGCCTGGTAGGTGGCGAGGGTGGAATCGGCGGCGTCCTTGCGCTCAGCGCCGGTCTTGAACTCAGCGAGGTAGCGGTGGTAGTCGCCTTTCATCTCGAGATAGAAGACCTTGGCCTCGACGACGGCGGCGGCGGGGACGAGGCGCTCGTCGAGGAGGCGGAGGATCCCGCCGCAGATGTTGGTGAGCTCGGCCTCGATCGCGCTGCAGTAGCCCAAGATCGCCGCATGGCGTGCCCGCCGCCCTCGCCCCTCCTCCTTCGCCGTCGACGATACGATGCGCCACGACAGCGCCGCGCCCGATGACGTTCTTGTACGCCACGGACAGCAGGTTCTCTCTCCACCGTCGATTCCTCGCCGCGCGCCGCCGCCGCCACCACCTTCTCCATGAACTCCACCATCTCCTCGCATCGCTCCTTTGCTCCGCCCGGCCGCCATGCACACCATCTCCTCCTCGCGCCTCCTTCCGCATGCAGCCATCTCTCTCTCTCTCTCCTTGTGTGTGTGTGGCTCTTGCGGATTCGGGGTGGAGACCAGAGAGTGGAGACCAGTTACTTATAGTCAGAGAGCGTGCGGTTGGCTGGCAGTCATGTGCGAGAGACAGTTGTGTCGTGTGTGTTAGTGGCTGCAGGTCCGCTAAATTATATGGCTTGTAATTATACGGGTTTGCATTTCTGCTTTCTCTATACTTGTTATATCCGTTCTCATGCCACATGATAATCGATGCTAGCTGTCTCTAGCCGGTGGGGCGCCGTCTCCTGCAAAGCAACGGCAAGGAGACCTCCGCGAGATATTTAGGGAGCAAGTGCGTGGAAGGTGCTTGCGGTGCCTCTCCCCTTCCCACAAGGTCGCCTCCTGCAACGCGGCCTACCGGTGCCTCCTCTGCAAGGGACTGGGGCACAGGGCGCGGTGCTGCTTTGCCAAGCGCACGTCTTGCGAGAAGGCCGTCCCTGCCCTGCTCCCCCTTCCAGCGCCCCCCCCGCCGAGCTCTCCAACCTCCAGCACACACTATGCAACCTGCTCGCTCTGTCAGCGAGTTCGTGCCAGGCCACCCATCTCTGCGCCGAGGCCAGGCCGTTCGTTTCCTGGCCAGGGCTTCCTCAGTTGCGCGTCTGGATCACGATCTGACGGCCACCGCTCTCTTCAGGATAAGCATTGGAGGGGTTGCCATCAAGCCATTGGAGCTGCGTGTTGCCATTCAGGAGGCCTTCGATCTCCCCCACGACTGCCTGCAAGTCGCCCTGTTGGGTCGTGAAGGCTTCTTCCTCCGTTTCTCTACGGAGGAACAGAGGGACATAGAGGGGGCGGCCAAGGTCTTCCGGGGAAATGGCTTCGACGTCCGCTTCTCCAACTGGTCGTCCAGGACCTGGGCTGAAGCTTTCCATGCGCGGTTCAAGGTCCGCCTCTGCGTGGAAGGAGTGCCGCGGCATTGCTGGAATGTGGAGACGGCGGCTGCGTTGGTGCAAGGCTTCAGCCTAGCAGTACCGACATTAGACGACCCCATGTCAGAGGAAGATTCGGCTTGTCTCTGCTTCTGGACGTGGGTGGAAGATGCAAATGCCATCCCAAAAGCCGGTTTCCTCCGGGTTGAGGAGGGTCATCGGAGAAGGCTGGATATTGTCGGATCTCTATTCCAAGATAGTCCTCAACTCATACTCCTAAACTACAGGCTGATTTTTCACTTGGATATGGTCGTCAACTTCGGGCCGAGGGAGCCACTCCACCAGGAGCTTGCTGCTTTCCCCCAGGTCCATCACTTCAACTGGGAGATTGGTCAGTGGAATGGCAACGTCTCGCTGGGAGCCCCCTTCCCTCGCCCGATTATGCCTCGCCTCGACCCGCCACCACCTCCGTCCGGCGGGGGAAACTCTTCAGCGGGCGCCTCTGCCAGGGCGGCAGCTGATCAAACGCGGCGGGCCGGTCGAAGTGTGAAGGATCGACTAGGACCTAGAGGAGCCGCAGGCTCCGGGTATGGTCATTCCCGCTCCGCCCACGCATCGGGAGCTTCCTGTCCTGAGCCTATGCTTCAGGTGGAGGTACTGAGCTAGGCACTGGTTTTCAGTCTAGAACCTGACCTAGCGCCTGAGCGCCCCCAGGTGGTCCACACGGCTTGTGATGATCCAATGCTGCTTGAAATCAGGACCCCGCCTAGTTCCGTCTTGCCCTCGTGCAGCAAAGATGTTGCAGTGCCTTCACAAGTGACAAACAGTGACGACCTGTGTGAGCTGTCAGAGATCCAAGAAGGGCTCGCTCTGCAATCCAAGTCAGTTTCTGTGGATGAAGTCCCTGCAGAGAACCAACTCTCAGCACTAGATGAGCGTTTCCAGTCTCTCAACACACTGATCGTGAAAAAGGTTCCGCAGCCACTTCTGCCAGATCCTCCTTCGCTGCTGCCTACTGCCTCAGGTCAGCGCAGATCCGCCAGAATTGCCTCCAACCCGATGGACAAATTGCCGGTAACTAAGCGAGCTCAGCTCAAGCTGGCTATGAAGCTAGGACTCGTGCCTCCCAACGCCAAATCTCTGAGTACAGAAGCCTTTCTGAGATACCTGGGGTTCTTCAAATCCCCACTCTCAGAGGATGCTATTGCAGCGCTTGCGGACCTGGCAGGGCTCACAGAAACCCCGAAACTCCTGATGGCGACAGAATCCAATTCCTGGCAGATTGCTGAAGTCTAGTCGTGGGCCTTGGCTGCTTTTGTTGTAGTAGTTTTTATTTCCCTCATGTCTGTCTTAGTTCTTCAGTCGTGTTTTATGGCTGCTGCCTTCCGTCGCAGCCCTAGGTGTGAGTGTGAGTTTCTCTCCATTCCTTGGAGATTGTCGCTGTCGGTAAGATCCATTTGTATCAGAACGGCCTATCTCTTGGTGCTTCGTCCCCCTGGTTTTCGTGATGGATTGGCGCGGAGCGTTGGGGATCTCAGGGACTGGGCCGTATTGGCCACCCCCCTGTTTTTCTCTGTTTGCTGCGCCTGTTCTTGCTGTAAGCTCTGCATCGGGCTGCTTCCTGCACCCAAACAGCTTCAAGGTTCAAACTGGACTGCCTGCTCCCAGTGCCCAGTATGCATCAAGTTCCAGCCTGGCCGACGCATAAGCCCTCACTGCTCCAGCTTCCAGGTATGCTTTGCGGTGCTGCTGCTGCTGGAAGGTGCTTCCAGCTAAGTCGGCTGTGCTGCCCCAGTTAGCCTTGTGGCTGCAGCACTCGTCTGTCTCCAGTGCGTCAAGGCTGCTGGATCAGTTGGCAGTCTGTATGTCTGCCTCCTCCAGTTTGTCCGTCAATGACAGGGCTGGACCTCCGCTCACAGCAGGTGAACCCCCTTGTTATTTATGATTTCCCAGAATGTGAAGCTGCTGTGTTGGAATGTCAGAGGCTTAAACTCCCCGGCGAAACGGGCAGTGGTGAGGAACCTAGTCTTCCAGTACAAGGCTACAGTAGTCTGTTTACAGGAAACAAAAGTCAAAAACTGTTCTATGCCTTGAGTATCCGATCTTCTTGGGGCCGATTTCTCGGACGAGTACTGTTTCCTTCCGTCCCAAGGCACAAGAGGGGGAATTCTGCTAGCAGTTTCTTCAGTTTTTTCAAATTGCAAGATGTTAGATTGGAAGAGTTCTCTATCTCTGCTTCCATTGTAACATTGCAGGAGGAGGCAGTTTGGTCATGTACAGGAGTTTATGGACCACACAGCGACCACGACAGGCTACGTTTCCTCCAGGAGCTCTCCACGCTGTGTCCTGCTATGTATGAGCTTGGTTGATCCTTGGAGATTTTAACATGATCTACTGACAGTCTGACAAAAACAAACCGATCAGAAATAGAAGAATGATGACAGCTTTCAAGTCCTTTTTGGATACCTCCTCCTTGAAAGAGCTGGACCTGCATGGACGTCGCTTCACGTGGTCTAATGAAAGGGTTAACTGCACCTTGACCAAAATTAACAGATTTCTTTGCACTGCAGCCTGGGATATTCAGTTTCCTGATTGCCACCTTGACGCCCTTCCATCCTCTAGTTCGGATCACACCCTGTTTCTTCTCACAGGCAACATCTAGAAGGGCAAATTCAAGGGTTTTAGGTTCAAAAACTTTTGGCCGAGACTGCCGGGTTATACTGAGCTTGTGGAGCAGTGCTGGAACAAGCCAATATATGCTGTCGACGCGCTTAGATGGCTGCATATTAAGCTGTCACGAACAGCAAAAGCTCTCAAAAACTGGAGCAGAGAACACATTGGAGATTTAAATCTACAGTTGGCCATGGTAAATGAACTAATCTTCAGATTACAGATAGCCCAGGAAGACAGGCCTGTTGCTGAAAGAGAGGTCAACTTCATCAAACTCCTCAAACTCCGCATTCTGGGCCTGTCGGCCTTACTCAGAGTTAGAATGAAGCAAAGATCTCGTCTCAACTTCATCAAAGCGGGTGATACTAACACAAAGTTTTTCCACATCAAGGTCAATGCTCGAAGAAGGAAAAATCACATTGGCACCCTCCAATCAAATGGGCGGTTGTTCGCCACTGACAATGATAAGCACGAGGTCTTTGAGGAGTATTTCAGGGGGCTCCTCGGCTCCAAACGCAAAAGAGATTGCGCTTTCAGCTGGAATGCTCTTGGCCTACAGCATGGTGAGCTCTTAGACCTCGACACCCTCTTTGAGGAAGATGAGGTTCGTGCTACGGTCTGGGCTATTCCCCTAAATAAGGCGCCGGGCCCGGACGGTTTCACAGTGGCCTTCTACAGGTCCTGTTGGGGGATAATTAAGGAAGATGTTATGAGGGCCTTTAAGCAGCTGCAGGAGGGAAACGACAATCTTTTGTCTCTTTTGAAGTCAGCCCATATCGTTCTGATTCGTAAAACGGAGGAGGCACGCTCTCCAAAAGACTTTAGACCAATTAGCCTAGTCCACAGCTTTGGTAAGTTGGTCAGCAAGACGTTGGCAAGAAGATTATCCCCACACCTGGATGCTCTGGTCTCTCAGGCCTAGAGTGCCTTCATCCGTAGGAGATGCATACAAGACAATTATCTGTTTGTAAGTAATACCATCAAGGAGCTTCACAAGAAGAAGAAACCTTGTCTTTTTGTCAAAATTGACCTTGCAAAGGCCTTCGACTCGGTCAGTTGGGAGTACCTACTTGACCTTATGCTTCACATGGGCTTTGGTCAAAAGCGGACGGACTTGATATCCATTCTCCTGGCTTCCCAATCATCAAAAGTTATGATCAACGGAAGCCTAGGAAACTCGTTCAGGCATAAGCGCGGGCTTCGTCAGGGAGACCCATTGTCACCTCTCCTGTTCATTCTGGCAATGGAACCGCTGCACCTCCTTTGCTCAAAGGCCAGAGGCGTTGGGTTACTCAGCAGCATAAGTGAGAGGATTGACAGGTGCCAAGCCTCCCTGTATGCAGATGATGTCGCTCTCTTCTTAAAACCTTCAGTAAGTGACGCTCATGCTATGAACCTCATTCTTAATACATTTGGAGGGGCTTCAGGGCTCTTGGTAAATTTGCAGAAAAGTCCCATCGATCCGATCTCTTGCCAGAATCTTCCCATGCAACAGATTGCTTCGGTTGCCCAGATGCATATTGGTTTTTTTCCCTGCAAATACCTAGGCTTGCCCCTCAGGCTGACCAAGCTCAAGAAAGGAGATTACCAGCTGCTGCTTGATAAGGTTGGAAGCAGATTAGCGGGTTGGAAGGGCAGGCTATTGTCTAAGGGTGCAAGAATGGTCTTGATTAATTCGGTCCTAACTTCTTAGTTAGTGTACATGCTATCAGTCAATGCCTTCAGTAAGTGGGCTCCTAGGAAGGTGGACATCATGCGCAGAAACTTCCTTTGGCAAAGTGATGGCAACAGCTCACCGAAAGGCGGTCTCGTGTGTTGGAAGAAAGTTTGCAGGCCAAGGAAGCTGGGTGGACTTGGCATCAAAGACCTCAACATTTTCGGTCGGGCTCTTAGGCTGCGTTGGCTTTGGATGCAATGGGATAACCCAAGCAGAATATGGTCAGGTACTCAGCTTTCCTGTGACAAATTGGATGATTCCTTTTTCAAGGTTAGTGCCACTATCTCTGTTGGTGACGGGGCAAAGACTTGTTTCTAGTTTGATAGATGGTTACATGATAATACGGCCCCTACGGACGTGGCTCCGCTTGTGCTAGCAAAGTCTCCTAGAAATAAACTCACTGTCAGAGATGCCTTGCATGATCGAAGCTGGATAAGGGGCTTACACAGGCTAACCACCTTGGAGGAATTAACTCAGTTTGTCAGTTTGTGGTTACGCTTGCAGGAGGTGACCTTGCTGACAGATGTGCCGGATAGTTGCTCTTGGCGTTGGACTGCAAATGGGGCTTACTCGGCGAGCTCAGCCTATGACAGAGCCGAGATGTAGGTTCTTTATGTGGGTGGCTGCGCATAATAAAATCCTCACAGCCCAGAATTTGCAGAAGCGTGGTTGGCCCAACTCCGTCCTTTGCCCCCTTTGTGGTTCGTCTCCGGAGACTACAGAGCACCTGCTAGCTCAATGTGTTTTCTCAAGGAAGATTTGGGAAAACGTTCTGCCTCTTGCTTGCAGGGCATTGCAGCAAAACCAAGATCTGTGTTTCAAGAATTGGTGGCTCTTAGCACGGAAGAGCGTCACCAAGTCGGACAGACCAAGTTTTGATGGGGTTGTTATCTACACCTGTTGGAACATTTGGAAGGAGAGAAATAGGCATATCTTTCAGCTTAACTACAGCCCGTTTCTCCAAATTGTAGACCTCATCAGAAATGACATCTTCCTGAAAGCCCTTGCTTTCGGTGTTATCACGCCTGGCAATTTTTGTCCTTAAGTCCTCGCCATCGTCAAGAAGGAGGTGGGGTGGGCCTTTGCAGATCTTTCTCAGGTTGCCCTGGTTTTTCAGTTTTTGGGCTGGGCACCTCTGCTGTTGCTGGCTTTGCTTCTACTGGTCTTTTGTTCTTCGGCTTGTCTTTTGCAGGTTGTGTGGTGGCCCTATGTTGTACGGGCTGCTGCCGCGTTTTCGGTGGCGTTGGTGTTCCTGTGCAGCTCTCCAGCAGCTCCCTGTTGCTCTCCGGTTGCTACAGTTTTTGGCTCTGCTCCAGTTGGTTGGTATTCAGCGGGATGCTTTTCTCTTCAGCTGGTCTGAATCCCAACCACCTGGAGGCAGCGCTGTGAGGCCCATTCGCAGAAGGAGCAAACTTGGTGCTGCTAGTTTTCAGGGTGTTGTTTTTTGCCTGCGGTCTCTACACTCTGCACCCAGTGCTTTTAGCTGCTGCCATATAGGTTTTTTAGTAGGCAGATCTTGGTTTGTACAGTTTTTCATTTTTTTTTGGCTTTTTGCCTAATTGCAAGACCTTGTTCTCCTATCTTTAATGCATAAGCAGAGCTCCTGCGTTTCTGTTCAAAAAAAAGATTAGTGGCAATGGCTCACCACCGGAGCCTTTGCAGCCTCCATTGTTCACTGTCGTCGGCGTCGTTCCTAGAGCAACTTCCTGATCAACCACCGCAGCTACCTCCGTCGGTGCAATTGCCACCTCAGGCCATCTCCAGTAGTGGATGGTCCATATCCAAGCCCCATCACTGTAGCAACAGTGATGGGGTATGAATAGGAAAAGTAGAGTGTATAAATAGTGATGGGGCAGTTGTTGGGGAGGTGAATAGGGATGGGGCAGCCCCAAAATGGGGCGTCTGCTGGAGATGCCCTCAGGACTATGCAAATGCTATTGGATGGTTTTGGTACCAATGACTTTCCTGAGGAACTGAAGGCCCATTTGCCTATGAGGATGGGCTCCTGTTCTTCTTGATCAGCGGTATTACAAGAATTTGCTAGGGTTTAACGCTGACTTGGGAATTGCTAGTGGCAATATGGGCCAAACAGTATCTGTGATTGTAATTTCATATGAATCTTTAGTGTTTATTTGAAAACTTGTATGTTTCTTGTGAATGTTGCCTGACACTATATATTTTGAATATAACTGAAAAGTTTAAAAGATTCTTCAAAGTTGCTTGAAACCTCTTTAATCTTTATACTTTGCTTTAAAACTATTTTTGAAATGAAATTTATTTCTCACTTTTTTGACAGAATAAAGTTGAAAAATAAAAACAACAATGTTTAGCTACTCCTTTCTTAGCTTTCTATATCATATCGCTGAACTCCCTTATCACACCTAGCTTCAAAACCTAGAATCGCTGAACTCCCTTATCACACCTAGCTTCAAAACCTAGATGCAGATGCCTTATTGTAGCTCACAACTCACATACTAAAACATTTGTTCCATGTAGGATGGGTCCATTTCCATCTTAGATTTTAGTGCATTACTTGTAACTCCTAATCGGAACCTTCTATGAATTATGCATTTAATTGGCGGTTTATTATATCACAATGCTAGGATTTGGATGCACTCGTATAGGAAAGATATCAAGTAAGAAGAGACACATGAAAAATACTTTAACCTTTTATTATTACCCATCAATGATTTCCAAGTATTTGTATGCATTCACATAGCAAGGGATGATCTACGAGGAGACACAAGGATTTTTGTAATTAATACTCCATTGAAATAGCTCATCAATTGATTCACATATGTATATGAATGAAACCAGCCATCCATTTATATATATATATATATATATATAGGAAGCTAGTTTGGGGCTCCATGGAGCCTAAGTTCCATGATTCAAAAACCTATGCTGTGCATTGAGATTCGTGATGTTTGACGTGTATATCTTCACATATCTACTAAAAAAGTATTTCAGATATGAAACTCCAAAAAATTAAATTTGAACTCAGTTTAAACTAATTTGAAGTATAGTTTGAACTAATTTGAAGTATAGTTAAATGTAGTTCAAACTGAATTTCAACTCAACTTTTTTCGGAGTTTCATGTCCCAAATATTTTCTTTAGTGGGTATATAAAAGTATAATAACGACACAACACGAATCTCAAGGCACATCTAGTGGTAACGAACCATGGAGCCTTGTGTATTATTCCTATATATATATATATATATCTAGTGCTAATGTCTATTGAGTGCTAACATGCTAACATTAAATATGGCCTATCAGATACATGTTGAGTGGCTCAAATATAGAGAGATGAAAACCCCATTAATTACTCCATTTCTCACTTAAATACTTTCACACAACCCTTTGTGACTTTGTAAGTAGGAAGAGACCTCCACCTCTCCATATCTAAGTCACTCCTTCTGGATCTGATGGTCCATATATATATATATATATATATATATATATGTTGCTTTGTAAAGCATGGATCCCTTCGTGCTTTACGTTGTGTTTGAAAAAACCAAGACTTAAACAACAGACCCGAACATCCATCTTGTTCATCTCATTGAAATCTCATTACCGACCAAATTTTATATTTTAAAATTTTTTTAACTACTTATTTCATATTTTTCAAAATCAGTCTTATTGGAGTCTCTACAACTACTTAGATCGTTGATTTTCATAAATATAAAACAAATAGTAAAAAATTTCAAAAATATAAATTTTGTCGGTAATGAGATGAACAAGATGAACTATTCGGATCGGCCATTTAAGTCTTGGTTTTTCAAACACAACGCAAAGCACGGAAGGATCCGTGCTTTACAAAGCGCCATAGCAAAACACACACACTCTTTTCTCTCTCTCTCTCATATATATATATATATATATATATATATATATATATATATATATATATATATATATATATATATATATATATAGTGTACTCTTCCTTCGTACTCTCGACGGGTTTACGAAATTCGAGATTTTTAACGACCGATCTGAACCGTTGATCTTGTTCATCTCATTAAAATGTAGCTACCGAAAAAGTTTCGTATTTTTTCAATTTGTTTACTATTTGTTTCATATTTTCTAAAATCAGTTTTTTTTTACGCTCTACGACTAATTAGATGGCTGATTTTTAAAAATAAGAAACAAATAGTAAACAAATTTTAAAAATATAAAACTTAGTCGGTAGCTACATTTCAATGAGATAAATAAGATCAAGCAAACTTTTCGTAAATCCAAATAACCCTTTCGTAAATCCAAACAACCTGATCAATGGTTCGGATTGTTCGTTAAAAATATCGAATTTCATAACGAGAGTACACTAGCCATCCTATATATATCGGTTAACTCATCAGTGGGGTCCTTCCAAACTGTCAAACAACGTGGCAAAACTTCCTGATATGTATCTTATATTCACCTACGATTAATGAACAAGTCATTCTACCGCTCGTTAAACATGTGAAAGCTTCGATTTTTCTTATATAGCAATGGATGAATCCTATAATGTTAATCCATTTTTAGCTAGACATCACAACATATTGCACTTGCTATATCGCTATTTGTTATGCAATCGTAAACAGCTCCATTATTTATATTCAATTAATTTGCACCTTATTTATGATATTGCCTCACCAATTATTCCATTTATGTATTGTAGATCTTCTATTCCCCCCACCATTAATTTCATTTCATAGGAATTTGTTTTTAAAATTTAAGTATTATTGTCGGTGTTTTAGGCCTCTAAAATACAGGAGGTGCCTTAAATCTGACAATTTTATTTCTAGATGATTCTCGAAAACAAATACCGGAGTTAAGAAGTTTACGCTATACATTCCCATAAAATTTCAGTAGCATCACTTCTCTAACTATGGTAATTCTACGGGTTGCATCAAACCCACCATAAAAGATAAAAGGCCCAACACAATAGGCCTGTAACGACTTAACGAAATCGAATTTTTTTTAAAAAATATTTATTTTTATTCAAAATTGCAAAATTACTCGTCGGAATTGAAAAATTACAGAAATATCCGTCCGTCGCTCCGGATTGGGCGATCGCCCTTCATTAGGGCGATAGGTGCCCATCCCGTCGGCGCCATCTTCAGCCGTGTCGACGCCATCATCAGGCCGTTCGTGCCGTCAGCTATCGCCCAAATATGGGGCGATCGCCCAATACAAAGGCGATAGGTGCGTTTTCGCCCTAAACAAATGCCTATATATATATTATTTATAATATGTGTATATAGGCCTAAACAAATGCCTATATATATATATTATTATATATATGTTAATTATAACCTCTGTATATATATTATGTATTATATGTTATCAATATGTTAATTACAATAGTTATAACAAATAAAATGAAATAAATAGTTATAACAAATATGAAAATAAATATTATCAGTATATATGGCCTGTTATTTGGACTATTTAATCTTAAAAATATAATAGTATGGAAATAATGGATAAGTTTCAGCAGAGGTTTTTATATTAATAATTATTTTGGAAAATAAATAAATAGCTAGAAGAATAAACTGCCCTCTGCACGGGCGAGATATAATCATAAACATTTATATGCCGCGTTGAAGGTAAAGTGCTCTCAGGGAAATTTTATTATCAGGATTACAAGAAAGGTACTACTGAGTACAACGGGGATATTTCCCCTTGCCGGTAGCATCAGGTCGAGCCTCCTTTGCACGACGTGCCCTCTCGCGTTTTCTCTCCCTTTCAGCCTCTCGGGCCTCAGCAGACTGACGTTCAGCGTCCTCTTGTCGCTTACGGTACTCCTCCTGCGAACGCTATGCGCTTCTCCTCTTGCTCCTCCTCATCTTGCGTTGCTGCTGAACCATCGCCTCTTCCAACGGACCTCACGCCGATGTGTTTCTTATGCGCCTCCAATTGCTCGTGTCTAGCCAACGCCGTAAATCGCGTAGAGGTGGGGGAGACTATTTGTTCAACATAAGTCAGTACAGATCGCATGTGCCATATAGGTAGATATAATCATGCAGGCTAGGGTGAGCAAGTTCCTTTGGATGCTCGCCAAAGGCAACCTTGGGTGGATCATACTCGTAATTTGCACACATGAAGAACCTCCTTCCGTAAGTATATGAGAAACCTTCGTCGGATTGAACAAACTTGCAAAGGTCACCGCAGAAGCACATTGGAACATTCACCCCTTCTAGCACGGTGGTGTTAAACTTGCTTCGCGGACGGGGCTCAGAGCCGGAGGCTGCCATTGCTCGTTACAATGAGATTTATGGAGTGTATGGGCCGGAGTAATATGTGAGTTTGAGAGAAAAGTTGCAGTGCAGAGGACTCAGAGGCAGGAGGGAAATAAATAGGGAAGTTTGTTCGGTCTATGCACTGAGTTCATGGAATCGCACGCATCCCTCCCGAGTGCTGCTGCTGCATTTAATGTGACTGGACGGTGTCAGGCGGTACTATTGGTCGCCATGCCCGCAATTATTGATCGGCGGTGTCGGCGGTCTTGTTCGTCAGCGATGCCCGCAATTATTGGATCGACGGTGTCGCGGGTCTTGTTGGTCGCCAGCGTGCCCGCAGATTATTGATGTCACCGGTGTCAGGCGGTACTGTTGGTCAGTAGTGCCCCGCAATTATTGATGTGACCGAGCGGTGAAAAGCGATCAGGTGGAATGCAGTGTTAACAGTGAATGCACTCCTCGGCCTAGCCTATATAATGGGAGGCAGAGTTGGCGTCCCTCTCACTCCCACCCTCACTCTCACTCTGACTCTGTGTGTGTAAACTCCCTACTAGGATTGGCTTCGTAGGAGGGAGGCGAGTAGAGATAGAGACACCACCTCGTTCGGTATGGCTTCACGACCCACACCGAACGGTTGGATCTGACAAGCCTGGTGAACGTCAAATGGTCCTGGATCTCAAGCCCGTCTACCAAGCGACGACCTGCCTATTCGGACGAGAGCTAGCTATAACACAGAGCCAACAATGATAAGAGACCCAAACTTCTACAGGGGATGGCCACGTTGTGCGTATGGAGTGGACACAATTGTACAAACTTTTGACCAGGTTGTCGAACAACTTTTGACCAGGTTGTCGAAGGATGGACTAGCCGACGTTTTTACCGCTGTGCGTACTTCGCTGTGAGTAACCAGCCTGACAACGGCCAAGGGTTGAATACATTTTCCATCTCACCTTTTTCTCATTTCGAAATGTAGACCGATGACTGCGGCTTCACCAAATTGATGGATGACCCCTTCCCAATGGCTGCGTTCAGTTACATCGAACATCTTCACGCAAGAATCTCCCGGCTTGAGGAGTGAGTTGACTTTGCTACTCAGGCCTATAACATGTATACCCGTGTGGAACCGTTCCATGGATGGCACTAAACCAAGCGTCCCTACTATAATAGGGGTTTATTTCATGTAATTTGCATCAAGTTTACGTGGATTACTACCATGTAATGCGTCTCATATTTTCAATATCACCGGAGCACCATCTTCATTTCGTTCATATCATGAGTACCATAATCTCAAAGCCTTCAGCTCTTTGTCCAGATCCATTGGTATGATGGCGTTGAGCAGATGCCCTCACGGATACATCCGTAATTATAGCCTGTAAGTCATCGCACCCTGTATGCCATGGTAGCTTTCGAGAAAAAAAATGGCAACATTTTGAGTGTAATATGACCCGTAACATCGCAACACTCGTGATATTAGGATCATATTACACACAAAAGCTACAGGCCGTGATGGATGAATGGGTGTAAACAGAACATTCGCTGAATAACCACAGAGTTGAAAAAGTTCTACAACATGGTGGTAAAGGCATTAAAAAAGTACAGCTACAGAAGAAGTCACTGACGGCGCTGCCTGATCTGGTCCGTGGGGTACGTGAGTGGTGACGGAGGACGGACAGCCCTCCTAGGCCGGCCCTGCGCCACAGGGGTAGAGAAGTCCGGCTGCGACTCGGGTGTGTCCTGGTACGATGCTCCCGACAGTTGAGAGGGGCCGAAGAACTCAGTCGACAGGTACTCCCTCACGTCAAACAGTGCCTCCTCCTCGTCGTCGTAGTCTGCGTCGCCGAAACCGCCCCGGGGTCTAGGAGGGGTGCGAGACGAAGAAGGCCCCGCGTCTCCCCACTGTCCCCACGCCTGCGGGGCGTGAGACGAAGAAGCCCCCGCGTCTCCCCACTGTCCCCACGCCTGCTGTGCGTGAGACGAAGAAGGCCCAACGTATCCCAGTGTCCCACTGCTGCTGTGCAGGAGGCCGCGAGGACTCGCCGTAGCCGACGTCGGGCCGTGGGAGACCACTGGCACGAGGAGGTGCGGGGACGGCTCCACGAGGACGCAGCGGGGAAGGGTCCGGTGCTGGCCCACGCGGACGTGGTGCGCTAGGTCGGACAACGTCTCCGTGACACTGGCAGCTGGCCAGGCGACGCACCCGCCTCACCGTGTCGAGGATCCGCCGCCAAGCTGTCAGGGTCTCCGCGGGGGTCACCTGGATGCCCGTCTCGAGGCGTGCCACCATGGTGTTAGCCTCCACCTCCCCTAGCTGCTGGTCCTGTGGGTAATGCCGGGTCGATATGAGGTAATTAACATGTATAACACGTATCCATAGAGATTCGATTATGAGACTTTCCGAGAAGTAACCTCTCTGGAACATCTGTGAAGGGTACGTGTGTAACAGCCCAAAGCTAGCCTACATTTTAAAAAGTAATTTTTGTAAGGATATGTATGATGATATGACATCGTACCATAAGATAAGTCCGTGAAAACGCAGAATTTCCTAAGCTTTTGCATTGAACCTAGGACAAGACCCTCGTCTAGAATAGGACTGTAATTATGTAGACTAAGGACACGATCATGAGGGTAAGAAAACCTAGGTAGTTACGTTGAATAAAAATATAAATATAAGAATAATTGAGCAAGAAAGATTCAGTAATTACTAAATAATTAATGAAAGGCCGTTATTCACCCAAACCACTCTCATGAATTCAAGATCATTAGCAAATATAGTGGTACATCGACATATATGAATATATGTATATCTTTTGTGCTTAAAGTATATAGTTTGCCACATAAAATGACAACTTGCTAATGAGCTAGCTATCCACATAATTAGGTAAATTGCATATTAATTATCGAAAAATTATGACCAAGCCTTAGAACCATTAGGCTACTTTGATCTGCTTTTTGGACCAATCTGGACTGGTGGGACCCACCCAACAGATGAACAAACTTAGAACATGCCATATTGGCATTTCCCGAGCATTAATTGGGTTGAGGAGGATCATCCTCCTCTCTGCAAATCTCTGCTCCAAATCTCTGCGTGCGCGGCGTTGGACAGCTTGGGGAACAGGCATTTGTCGCCTTGTGGCTGGCCGCACTTGCGTGAGCCGCTCCTTCAAGCCGGCGCGCCGCCGTTGCCCAATCCCGAGCCCTGCCGCTCTGCCATGTCCGGCCGACCGCATCAGGGAAGATTTTGACCCGCCAATCGAGCTCTTGTGCACCTGTGCATGTTTACTTGCTGCCCAGGACTGCCTCTGCAATGGCACTCGAGTGCCCGGGCACTTCGCCGCCTGACAAGCCGCTCCGCGGGCCGCCGTCGCTAACCGGCCGCGCTTGCTTCTCCAACACCCTACCGTGTCCGAGCCTCCCTTCCCGAGCGCCTGCTCACGCCTTCAATGCGGAGCCTTGCTGGGGAAGCTCCTATATAACCGAGATGCTCGATCACACACGCGCACCGTGAGCCCAAAAACACCTTCGCGTCGCCGGGACTCTCCGGAGCCCTATAGCCGCTGTTGTCGCGAGCCTTAGGTTCGCCTTAGCTCCCCGGTGCTCCCAGCCCAAGGAATCGAACGGGGAGGGGCCCTCGCTCGCCGGAGCTCGTTCCTTCCTCCGCCGCGCCGATAAGCTCTTCTCGGCGATTCCTCCCTATTAAGTGAGTCCTTTTTCAATTCTTCGCGCCATTAGCCTCTGTGTAACCTTGTTAACCTTTCGCCCAATTTAATTTCACGAAGGATTCACCGAAGGCGTGGGGCACCGTCTCCCCTGTTTCTTCCCCTTTCGGCTCCACCGACGCCAGCTCACCGCAGCGCTTCCTCGACTCAATCCTCCGCTCGGTAAGCCCCCCTGAAGACCCTAGACACTCCTTAGCAAAAAGCTTCAAGCATTGGTGAGCCATGATGCGTAGATAGCCCCGAACCGTAGCACTCATCCGCCGTAGCTAGGATTGCTTAGACATGATAGGGCTTGGCCCGCTCTTTTATTTTCCGCAAGAATCGCCGTAAATGGTGGTTTGAGACGCTCGCTAACCGTCGCTGGAGGCCTCGCCGGAGTTCCGCCGGAGTTGGAGAAGACCCCGTGTGTGCGCGCCGTCCGCTGGGGATGAGTCACTGACACCCCGGGGCCACAACGGTGGTTCACCGTTTTAAAATCAACCGCGCGCCGCGATTGGGAGGCTGACTAGTGGGCCCTGGCCCCACTTGTCAGCATTAGTGGTGGCGCATTTCTAAAACCCGCGTTCGATGTGGACAGTGTCGTCTTTGGGGCGGGCGCCCAAGATCTTGTGTTTCATGGCGTATTTTTCCCGTGATTTAATGTTTAAAACAAATAGGGAAATTAACAGGAGATGATTAATATATCTAGAACCCGTCCGAAAATCTTAGAAAAATCATGATAAATATTAGATTACCTGGTGGATTTATTAAAAATAACAAAAGGAAATTATATCATATAATTTTGCCCCTGTTTAATACTTAATCCTATTCTAGGATTTTCCTTTAGGGAAATAAACCCGAAAAATGGATAGTGGTTAAATAAAATGGGAAATGACCTTAGAAAAATCTGAGAATATATCGAGTTACCATTTATAACAGAACACATTTAGTAAAATTTTATTTGGACAATTAATTCCCTTTTTGCCTCTAGATAAATAATATTTCACCTCATAACAATATTTAAAAAAGGGGATTTCAAATAATAAAATTGTCACATAAGCTCTTAAATTCATAAGAATATTCCAGGAGGACCTAAATGTAATTTAGGGAATTAAAACAATCTTTAAAAGATTTTAGAACTATCTATTAACCTCTAAGCAATTGTTTAGCCCTATTTACCATTCTCCTATATACTAATACCGCAATAATCCTTGATTTATTGCTTATACTAAATGATTTCAAATTAAATTCTCAAATTTCCTACAGGAAAATTATTGAACCCTAGTGCATTGTTAAAACTTTGTGATCTTAGTTGAACTCCGTAGAATTACTTAACTAATTTTACTAAGAATAAACCCGAATACTTAGTTACCCTACGCGTATAAATAATCATGTGTTTTAATCCACACCACACCAAACACAGTAGGTAATCTTCCGGGAGTTGATGAAGGAAATTCTTCAAACAAAAATCTAATTTGGCTTTATACGTCTATTTGCTAAGTCTATGGGTAAATTATATAGAGTAGCAATATGCATTATCGCATATCATCTTCATGATGCCCGCTCCACCGCTAACTTATGTGAATTTCTAAGCAATAGTAGACTCATGGAACTTTCTCGATACCTAGGATAGAACTTATCACCTTTCGACGAATCACTAGATTTAGCAAGGGCATATCATGCATCATGCCTCTATTGCATATTGGTGTTTATTTATTTTTCTCGAATCTGTTCCATTATTAGACGCCGAGGAGCCCGAGGGACCTTTTGAAGACCAGCAAGAAGACCCCCGCTACACCCCAGACCAAGGCGAGTTAACATTCACCCTCTAAGGGATTGCTTTTACTAGGGAGAATCTTGATTTTCCCTAGTGCGAGTTAATACCTACCCTTAATAATGTTGCTTTTACTAGGGAGAGGATGCGCTTTCCCTAGTGCGAGTTAACATCTTAAACCATAAAAGTGTTTGCTTTTATTAGGGAGAGTCAGCTTTCCCTAGTGCGAGTTAACACTCTAATGGATCATATTGATTCCCAGTTTTATTAAATATTTTACTTACTGTATTAAACTGCATGCTTTTTAAGTAAATAATACCTGCTTGCTTAATCATGATTTATCATGCCTTATTATCATTTGCTATTGTTCTATATTGATGATATTGCCTTGATATAATCATGAGTCATTTGACTTTATTTATGATTGCCTTGATGATCACCCTTGATAATCAGTTAGGTTAAATAAAACAATTTTAGACTCTTAAGTCTTGGTTAAAATTTGCTTAGACATTGCTCAGGTCCAATTAATAATTTTAGGCTTAGATTGGCCTCGGAACGGTGAACCGACATTCACCAGACATGATTACATATCAAATATGGAAACTGGAAATTGGACCTGGCATGCCAGTGTGTGCGTATGTGTTGGATGTGATTGGGAAAGCGGACGTGGTCCGACTTGTGGTTAAGGTGGAAGTAGCATGGCTACTGGTGTGATGTGAAGAGGGCTATCATTCACGACGCGGCCGAGAGGAACGCGGGCAACACGCGTAGTCGCTAATCGCCGCCACGGGGTGGTTCGCCACATCGTGTGCAGGGCACACGGAGGAACGATAGCGAAGAAGGAAGTGATTGTGAATGTGTGTGGGTGGCCGGATCCGATGTGACTCGTAGAGTGGACCGGACGGGTGTGCAGGAGGCACACAATGGAAGTCGTGACCAAATGCTGCGGATTTGGTTCCTATCACCACAACGCGTGGCCACCGCGCGGTAGTGCAAGTATTGGGGATTCAGGATAGTACGACTGCGGGCGCACTCGCTCGCTGCCATGCTTGAGGTGAAGACAAGATCTTGTCGTCATCCGTGGGATGATCTAGGTCTTACGTGTCGTGGAGCGTAACTCTAGTGCGGCGTGGCAACCCGGCTAGGGAAGAACGGCACTTGCGGCATAAGATCCTGGCAGGTGCGCCACACCCGGAATCTGATGGCGGGTGTGTGCAGTAGATCTAAGGACTGGTGTGGAATGTGGATTGTGATTGGTGGAATGTGGATTGTAACAAACTACAACAATGAAAATAATGACTAGCTGAACTTTGGGTTAAAATGCTAAGTCATAGGCTTTGATTTAGAAAACTTGCTTTCTGCAAACAAATAAACCCCAACCTTCCCTTGGAACCCCTACCACTAAAATTGCATCAGGTTGGGTGTTAGCTCGCCAGTGTTTGGATGACACTAACCTCGCATTCATATTCTCTTTTAGATGGAGAATATGAGCAGGATCAGTATGCCTGCCATGAAGATGAAGGACAGGACTTCGCTGACGACCAGAGCGAGGCTTAGGGCGTCTCTCCAGTCGAGTGCTTAGGCATAGCCGGCACGAGACTCTTTTGCTTCTTATGGGTCTCCGTGACTCGATCTTTTGGACTTTCGACTATTTGGGCCAATGTGCGGTTATAATACTTAATAGCCCCCAGGGCTTAATATGTATTTGTGTAATATATAAGACTTCCGCTTGTATGAAATGATTCCGCTATGTGAAAGGTGTGCACTCGTGTACTGATCCAGGGACTAGTGCAGATCGTGTGGTGGGCAAAGGACAGGCCCCACAACGTGTCTGACACCGATGCCTGTTGTGCGACATACGGTGCTGGTGTGTACCCCACCCGGAGGCGAGTCCGAGGCGCGAACCATGCCATGTACTCCGCGTACATGTCATGGTCGTACGCTCGGGTCTCGGTGACCTCTCCGCGAGTGCATCGTCCCACTGCAATGCCCATGGCTGCATGCGATGGGCGAACGGAGTGCCCTCCGCAGCCCCCATCCGGGTCATCCTGCAATGTATAAAAGTCATCCTGCAATGTATAGAAGAGGAATTGATAGAACATATATTGGGTACAAAAGGCTAGGACTGAGGTCATGAGACGTACCTGTGAGCGCCACGTGACACAACGTGGCGAGGCGGCAACGGAAAAGCTCGAACAGCCGAATCGCCGAAGACTTTCGGCGCGGCGAGTACTCCTCCACACACTGTGTCGAAGACGAGGACCTTACGGTGAGCCAAGACGCTGGTCCGCGTGCAAAGCATGGAGATCCCGAAAGGAGCTCGTACGTGGACGTCGTACGCGCTGTAGGGTGTCCACCGCACGTCCTCGTCGCTGAGGCTGTCGAACTCCCGAACGAACTCGGGGTACGACCTCCTCACCTGCCGGTGAGCGTACAACCGCTGCGACGAAAATAAATATGGTAGATGTTAGAAAAGTGCGTAAGTGGGGAATAACATACGAGGGGCATACCTGTCGTCGAACCCAGTAGTGGCCCATGGTGGGCCAGTCCATTGGGTGCTCGTCGTACCAGTCCTGTGGGTACGGTGCGGTGTCAACAGCAGGCCTACCGACGGAGAAGCGCTCCCAGGACCACAACTGCAGCAGTAGGACGCAACCCGACATCGTCGCGTCCTGGTCAGCCCGAGAGACAGCGTCGCACAGACCTCTATACGTCGCCGCGAGCACAGCAGAGGCCCACGACCATTGCACCATCTGTTGGCATCGATAAAGTTAGACAGGTTTTGTGCCAACAAATTTAAACGGAATCTGTTGCCTCGTAGTCCGGGGTGTCGGCGATCGACTGGGCGTACTCGATCAGGTGCCGGTCCACCGTGTTCCCGTGGGAGGACGGGAACATCACCCAACCAAACAAAGAAGAGCAGTGCGCCTCTAGGTGGCGGGCCACGCCCTCGCCCTCGGCGTGCGGGTGGATCAGATCGGCCTGCAACATTTGGTACAATGGAATTAGCAACTTAGTGGCGAGGTGTGAAATTGCAATGATGGAGATACTAATCGTGAATCGGCGACCATGGCCGCTGCCCATGCCGCCACCCGCTCGAGAGGGACGTCGCCCGCCGGGGTGTCGCTGCACCTCGGCGAACCACGCTGACAACTCCGCCTGCCACGTGACGGGGACGTCGTGCGGCACAACTGCAGGGCCCGCACAGGGGAGCCCTAGGAGGTAAGACACATCCTGCAGCGTGGGAGCCATCTCTCCACAGGCCAGGTGGAAAGTGTGTGTCTCCGGTCTCCACCGGTCGACGAGTGCGGCCAGCAGGGAACGGTCGTACCCGAACCGTGGGACGTGCTCGCCTCCTTCAAGGCGTGGCTCGCTCCACCATTCTACAGAGCGGGAGCAAGCCTGTCGCGCGTAACCTACATGTAGTAAGTAGCGTCATTAAATTTTATTTAGCAGGTAAGTAAATACATACGAAAGAGAGGGAAGCGTTGGCAGCTTACTGTGGAACCCAACGTGGGTCAATGCGGAGCAGCTCGTTCGGCACACGCGGCCGCAGTGTCCCCAGCTCTCGGTTCGCCACGGCGGACAACCTAGACCGGTGCGTCACATCGACAGTCCGGTCGAGTAGCTCGGGGCAATCATCCCCAGCACGCCCACCTCTCGCCATCGGCGCCTGTGCCTACATGGTTAGAGAGAAAATACAACAAAGCGCAACAATAATTATTTGTTTAAATGTTACAAAAGACACTGAAAACAAGGTTGAATTACAATACAAACCGGACATCTTGGTTCATACTTAAGTACTGGCATGTAAATACATTTGGTACAAATACATAAATTAAAATGACATTATCCCAAATTACAAGGTACATATAAAAATTGAAATAACTGCAGTCTCAAAGTAATGAAGTACATAATACGAGCAAGAGTTCGTGGACAACCTAGTGTGTGCCTCGACGAGATATCGACGGCCTAGCCTCGATGATCCTTCAGTTCGCCGACGAGCTTCGGACTCGTCCATATCGTTCCGAATACGTCGTGTCCTTCGACGCCTTCTGCTTCAACATACGGATGTTCGGTACCCAGCGATGACCCGGAGGGGGGCTTCCGTGAACGATCCATCCACTCGGTACCCGTACACCTCGTGATGCCATGTGTTGAAAACACTTTGCTTATAGTAGTAGTGCGAGATGTAAGGACGACATGATTGATGTGTATCTGCGGCGGCCACAATGACGTGAAAGCATGGCAAGTGCAGCAGTCGTGGCTTGGCGCAGAGCACTCGCGATCAAGAGCTTCGGATTACGCACGATGGGACGCCCTCTCCGGTGGCACCTCTGCGATCGCGGTCACCGCAGATGCACGTGGTATCATCGCTCCATGCCACTCTCGGTGTCACGCGATGTGTCTGCGCTTATGCGTGTTTTGTTGGCCATGTACTTAGAAACAACCGTTGAGTAGAACGAATGATTGTCCGACATACATGCAGCAGATTTCATATATCGGTCAATGAAATATCTTTGCGTACATAGTAACACACCTTCGACTATACCCACCAAAGGAAGGCATCTCGTGCCTTTCATAACCCAGTTGTACACCTCCGTCAGGTTCGTTGTCATTATTCCATAACGGCAACCGCCCTCGTCATGCAGAATGGACCATTTCTCCAACGGCTCATGTCATATCCAGTCCGTGAAACACCTTATGCTTGTACTCGGCCTACGCCGAATGTTTGGTGCGTCGGTAGGGAGCGCACACAAGGCTGTTGGGTCATCTCCTTCCTCGTAGTGGACCAAAGGGTTCCTTGACGAACTAGCGGTATCCCTTGGATTCAGTGATTGCTTCTTGGTTAGTTCATCCAAACTCCTCCACAATGCCTCGAACTTCCTCCGCTGGTTCTGTTTGCATAGTCTCTTGAACATGTTCATAAGCTCTTTGTTCTTGAACTGACGGAAAAATTGGCACCCATGTGCCTCATGCACCACCGCTTTTAGGTCCGCCACTTTTTGCACCCACGACGTCGGACCCTTCTTGCATGTCCACAATCGCTCTTAGCAACCCGGCATGTCGGTCATGGATGATACAAACATCGTGGTGATCTGAACAACCGCCACTTGACTCTTTTAAGGAACCAAGACATTGCTCGTGTTTTCCCCCTCCACGGCGAACGCGACCGGAGAACTCGGTTGTTTGCGTCCACCGCGATTGCAGTAAGAATCTGGCCCTTGTATTTTCCTGTGAGGAATGTGCCATCCATGCAAATCACCGGGCGACAGTGTCGGAACGCATTTATGCATGCGCCGAGGACAAGCAGCCCGCCAGAAGACATACTTGCCGGGCACACATCGTCCATGGGAACTCCGCAAGGTCGATGTATGTACCGGGATTCCTGTGTGCTATTGCCCTGAGCAAGTGTATAATATTCTCGTAGGAAGCCTCATACGTCCCGAACCATATCTGTAAAGCTGTCTGTTTTGCTCTCCATGCCGTTGCATAGCTAATCTTGTACTGAAACCTCTCTTCCACGGCTGTGATGATAGCTCGAGCCTGCAGATGTGGATTGTCTACGATCTGACGGTAAAACACATTGGCCACCCAAGTGGATGACAGATTGCGGTGTTTCTGCTCCGCTTCCTCCAGTTCACAGTCATGCCCCATCACAATGGAGCATTTTCAGTAGTCCTTCCACCTTCCCTTGTATGCATGCACCCGCCATGGGCACGAATCAACTACGCACTTCACATCGTACTCCTTTTTACTAGACTTCACTACCTTGAATTGCTGTCGCAAAGACATTGCCCAATACTTCACCGCGTCCATCATAGCCTCCTTGTCCTTATATATGGCCCCCTGCATGACCTCGTTCTCATGATACTCCTATGCATTACTGCTCCCTTCATTCACTGTTAGGTCTTCGAAATTATAATCAGACCACGCCCTAGGGACAGACACTTCACCAGTATTGTCTTCCTCATCCGATTCTTCGGCATCAGGAACTTCCTCATCAGCTCCGTCCTCCTCCTCCATCAGGTCAACTATGTCCTCCACCTCCTCCCTCGTCGGCCGGCCCTGCGCCTCGAAGCTGTCTCCTCGGCACCCATCCCTCGCCATCGCCAATTTCGTGTCCCCGCCTCCGGCTCCTCGTCCTCTTCATCATCGCATTCGCATATTTCTCTCCACCTCTTCCGTATGATCTTCCCCAACATCACGAACTTCCGACATCGATGGAGTTACGGGTAGCACTGCATCAAAGAACATCGGGGCCACCCCGCCTACGGCAAACCCAACATAGCTCCTCCATGATGATGTCGCATTAATAGGAATTAACTCTCCATAAAAACAGTGTTGCGCATGGCTTACTACTGCTCTAACCCAAGAACCCAACGAACCGGGCATCCAAATTGAACATCCAAACATCCACTCCAACAAAGCCTCAGATGTCCTATCCCTCGGTCTAGATATGCCCCGCACAACTCTTGAAAATGCCGATAAATCCACTCCATCCGCCCCCTGTGCTATCTCCCCATCTCCGTAAAATATTTGAAAATACAATTTCTCCGACATGTCGCCTACAACGTCCAATCGAGAAATTTATCGTTCTCTATCTAACAACATCATATATTACCATATAATTGTTACATCATCCTATGTCATTCATTTACTCCTCGTTATTTTCGCTATCTATTTTCAAATTTGCTCACTCCACTAATTTCTAAGCGTGTTCGACATATGTGGCTAGCCTACCATCTTTTTAACATATTATTCTAAAAGAAATAATTCACAAAAGGATAATACAATATATAAACCGTATGACGATCGTACTAGAAATTATCGATATAAATAAATAATTAAACTACTCGGTTTTTCTTACAAAGATTACTACTATATATATATCATTATTTTTCCTAACCCTACAAAATGCATATCTACTACATTTAATTTCTATGTCACATTTTTCTAAAACTTAAACCCGACAAAGATATGGCTATCCTACCAGGTTTTCATCGTAATATTTACTTTTTACAACTATACAATACTACCACACTATATTTCTAAATATTGTCTATTAAATAATTTGCAAAAAAAATTAAAACTTACCTCCACGAAAATGGCGCCTCACCTATCTTCTATTTTCCTCCCTTTTTTCTTCTCCTTTTTCCTTCTCTTTTTTTCCTCTCCTCTCTTCTCCTCTCTTTTCTTTTCTCTCCTCTCCTCCTCCTTCCTGCTCTCGGTTGCTCTCTCGGCGATGGAAATGAAAATGGCCAGAAGCGGGGAAGAGAAGAAGGCCGGGTAGGGCTTTAAAGGGTACCTATCGCCCCAACACCGGGCGATCGCCCCATAATGAGGCGATAGCGGCTCAGAGTAACGGTGAATCTATCGCCCGATATAGTTGCTATCGCCACGCAAGTTGCTGTTGGGGCCAGCTATCGCCCCAATGACGGGCGATCGCCCAAATCCGGGGCGATGGGTGGGTATTTTTGTCATTTTCCAATTCCGACGAGTAATTTTGCAATTTTGAATAAAAATAAATATTTTTAAAAAAAATTCGGGCCGTGACACGAGAATGAGGCTCACTATGCAAAGCAAAGAGCAACTGCCTTCTTTTTTTCTTTTTTTCTTTTTTCTTTTTTTTTTAGAACGAGTAACTGCCTCCTCCTCCTCCTCCTCGTTCATGGCCAGACAAGCTGCATGCTGGAAAGAAACAGCTAGCTTGGCATTCACTGAATCGTCGCGTGTACATAATTAATTGATTCTCTACCCACCTGTTTGAGATGCACAGCTATAAGCTCTCTGGAGGTTTCAGTTTAGTGTCGAAAAATCATCTCAAATCCCGTGTCTTAATATTTGAACATTGCACTGAAATTTTCGTTGTTATCTTGACTTGCCTTCGTTTCTACTCATCTGTCTATGCGCGCCTAGCAGGCTAGATTCAGCGGCGCATCAAGGTGTAAAATACTCTCTGCCTTTTGAATGGTGTATCTCTTCGTGTTTAAAATTTTCAGTGCATATGAACAGCAGAGGTAAAAAGAATGAGAGTTTGTCAAGTAGCAGTTGGCATTTCGCCTGATCGTGATCCCCTGTCTCGACTATTGAGTATCAGTGGATTTTTCATATGTTCAGAGCTTCCGTTTTTGCTGAAACCACATGTTTTACTATGTTGTCCAATGGATTCTTCAATTTAGTGGGTTGGTGTACAATGCAAGTTGGAGTTAATTGTGCCCTTGGTTTTGTGTTCTTGCTTCAACACGTCTGATAACCACCCTCTGTTACTTAATAATAGAAACAAGAGTGACTACTGAGAGTAGTCATTAGTACTACATCAAGTTTGCTAAATAAAAAAAAGAGTAAGATTGTCATAGCAATCGATATATATTACATTATCAGACTTTCACGCCCATCTCATCTCCTCACAATCTGATGTAATTTAATTTAATTAATTGCTACATATACCATTCCCTTTCTCTTGTGCTACATAATTGAGTTCTCACCTCACCTTGAGCTATATGTGTTCCAGGTTTCCCTTAGAATGCAGTCAACTGAGTTGTTAACCTCTTATTACTGTCCTGAATGCAGATTGGTTAAGCTGCTGCTGCTAATACTGCTTAGCTACATGCACTTGAAATTCAAGCCATATTAACCAGCCTAAATTTGCCACTTACATTGACACTTGACTCTCAAATTAACCTGTCTCACGACACGACCCAGTTCACCTATAACAACAGTATGTATCATCAGTATGCATGCATCCATGCAGGTATGTTCGTCTTCATCGATGATTCGTTCGATCGCGTGATGGATCTTTAGGAGACCTTGAATGGCCGGTAGCCTCCGACGTCCTTGATGAGGCCCTGCACGGAGCCGGCGGCGGCGAGGAGGGAGACCATGAGGCAAGCGAGGCTGAGCACGTTGATCCACGTCCACGTCGGTGAGAAGCGGCGCACCTTGGCCTGCGCCATGTACATCTGGACGGGGAAGTAGACGGTGAGCGGCCAGAAGGAGACGGCGCCGATGAGGCCGAGGAAGTCGTTGAAGAAGGGGAAGACCATGGCCACCACCGCGGTGAGCACCACGTAGAGGGTGCGCCACACCAGCCGGAACGGGCTGAGGGGGAAGTCGCCGGCGAGGGGCAGGCGCACGACGCGCTCAGCGTTGAGGAAGCCGCTGTCGGGCCACCGCCGCCGCGCCCAGCCCTCCACGAACTGGTAGATGGGCTGGCAGAAGACCTGGTAGGCGCCGATGAGGTGCACGGCGATGCAGACGTTGCCGACGTCGATGAGCCAGAAGGGCTCGTAGAAGCCGAACCCGGTGAGGAAGTTCCCCGGAGCGCGGTTGCCGAACGCCGCGTAACCGAGCACCCCGCACAGCATGTAGAACATGGTCGTCGTCGTCACCCCGATGAACGACGCCTTCTTCATCACCTCGTTCTCTGGCTGGCTCGACGGGCCCGACCTTAGCGTGTCCTGCATAATACATCATACATCCCAAGCATCTCCATTAGCTTCGTCAAGATTCTACTGCAACCAAATTGGAGATACAAAACCATATGTATATGTTAAAATATAAGTAAATTGCCTGTCTTTTCCATTAGATTAGGCTTTCAGTAAACTGGATGGTGCATGCAACTCAACACTATGTACATTTCCAGTCATCCTTGAATGGTGCTTCGAGATCCATGCAATGCTCTCTCCTCTCTTATCCTATTTTACAAAAAAAAAATACTCTCTACTTTTATCAAATTCTCCTCCCTCTCCCCTCACACCAGTCCGTTAGCTACTCGTCTCCCTCAGCCCCGAACATCACGGCCCACCACCGTCCTGCACCCCTGACCATGGCGAAGGTGGTTAGGCTAGATCAGATGCGTGTGCGATGGTGGAGGATGGTCGGGGCTAGGGGGATGCGAGGAGCCCACGAACTAGAGAGAGAAAAGGAGGGATGGAGAGAGGAAGAAAACTATATCCGGGAATTTGATAATGTGGAAAGTTTTTCCTTGCAGAATGTGACGAGAGAGGAAAAAGTCGGTCACGAATCTCGGAGCATGACCCAAAGGAGGAGGATGTGCTTGGAAAAATTGATACACATGAGAAAACCGCCCTCCAAGCAAATTTCGTCAGCATTGACAGATCTTGACCTAGGAATCAACCAGAAAACCCTACTGGTACATGCATTGAGATCTGCATGAGGTGTAAATGTGCAATCAATTTAATGCGGTTTTGGAAGTCCCTCGCAGCTTGTCTCACTCTATCTTGATGTTCATGCGCCTAGCTAGTGGAGGCAAGGGACGTCCTACCGTGGAATTATCGGAGCATTTTCAGCAGAGCCTCTAAAACAAAATCTTCTCTATATTTAGAGTCTTTCGTGCTTTAGCAGTCTCTATCTCAGTCTCTAAATTTAGAGTTTCTCTCTTCCAGCCTCTAAATTTAGAGGCTCTCTATATCAAACTCTGTAGTTTTTCTAGATAGAGGCTCTGTTGGAGAGAATGACATATAGAGAGTAAATAGTGATTTAGAGGGGACATATAGAGGTCCAATTTTAGAGCTTTTGTCGGAGATGCTCTTGGTGAGCAGGGGAAGAAATATAGTTTTGTTGCGACCGGGCACTGCATTGATCATGTAGCTGGTAGGCGTGCATGCAGTGTAGCTGTGTGCCTACGGCACCATGGTCGCGGAACCATATCCCCTGCTTTTATGAACTTAAGGCATTAGCTCTGCATCCACCGTCCATCTAAAATACGATACAACGCTCCCCTGCTGCTTTCGATCGGATAGAAGAAAAAAAACAAGCTATATTCTTTTGGGGATATAGATGTCACCGTCTTTTGTACAAGAATATAGGCTGGTGCAGGATAAGATTTACTCGAAAAGATGGCATTTTTGGTGATCTGAAGCATTTGCAGGAGGTGGTCATTTGGGCAATGCTTGAGCATGTCATGTGCATTCTGAATTTGATTCAGTACTGCTCCAGAAATACTCTGAACTTTGATGAACGAAAAGCCAGGTGTTACTAGAAATATGAAATATCTCTAGCTATCTCCATGCTAGTCATCCATGGCAAAGATTTGCCTTGAATACTTTTGGCTTTTCATAGTTTATACCCATGCAGGCTGATGAAGAGGCTGCACTGGTTTCAATGGAGAGCAGAGACTCATGTTGACTATTGACCATTTTCTGACAGAATTTGTTCAATTTTTTCAACCAGGTGTAGGAGCTATGAAATGCTCATCTTGGACTGATGAGTTTGTCCTCTTGTAGGGTTCACCCATACTGTTCTCCTTCAGGATTTGTCCTCTTGCCAGATCCCAAAAGATCACGGGCATGGGCTCACATATACTACTACTCAACAGTACCAATAACTTTCCGGAAGATTTTTTTTGCACTGCTAGAAGCCTAGAACATATTACTTTGCTTACATATTCAGTCATTTTATTATATAGCTACCATGCACTGGAAGAAATGAAGATTTACTCCAAGATGCATCAAGATAAAGTAGTACTTCAGTATCACTCATATTTGTTTTCGTAGTCAATTAAGGTGATATATATAAAGCCATATTGGTTACCTGAATTTCTATGAGGACATTGGAGTAGGAGTAGGCAAAGGCAATGTCCCCAAGGGACTGAAACGTTCTCCAAATCTTCTCACTTGCAGACACATCAACCCCAACAGTCACCCCTGTTAAAGTTGTCTTTGCATGAGCCCCACCTGCAAAATCAATCAACACACATGCATTGCATCATGGGCAACATGTGTATGATACAAACAAAAAGCCTCACATCGACATGTCATATGTCCTTATGCACTCTCTCTTCAATTCTGCCCTACCAAGGACTATATCATCATCATCATACATATCTTTTTGTTCTGTTCCTTGTGAATTGTGACTTCATTATATGATGTGAGCATGCAAAGATAATTGGTAGGGCAGAAGGAAGAAGAGATTTTTCTTCTCCATGCATATCTTCAGATCAATCATATATATGAGCATGTATGTATATCAGCTATTAGTATCAACCTGCTATTGTTGCTATGGAGAGGCCAAGGCCTATGGTGGAGTAAGCCAGGGACATGACTGCAGCGACGATGGAGAGCCACCATAGCTTGTGGAAATTGGGCAGCTGAGACAGCAAGATCTGGATGCTTGCAAATATGATCATGTTTGTTGTGTTGGATGCCTGACACGTGGCATCATGCCCGTTGTGGTGGAAGCAGTTGGACCGTTTGATCGCCCTGAAAAGTTCAGAGGTCATTTTATTTGGTGGAACGCAGTAGTAACTTAATTACAGTGAATCTCTATGTAATCAATCATTTGTCAGTAGTGCTAGACTGCTAGTAGATGCTTTTCGCCAACAAGATTCTTTCTTTCAGCCATGCCAATATAGGCCACTCCTTTTGCTAATTGCCCACTCATTTTCAAGGGCAAAGCAGGATCTGATTTTTCCAAGGACTTTTGAACTGTCAAAATAACGTTATCTTTCCCAGCTTTTTCTGCATGTTTGGATACGAAAAAACAAGAACCTCTCTTTTGACTGGAATATAGTGGAGACATATCAAAAGAAAAAAAGAAGAAGAAAGTTTGCTTTGTTTTCCTTGGAGAATAGGGCTCTTCAGTCTTCAGCCTCCCCTATTGCCCTACCCAAAACGACACAGAGACTGGCAAGAACAAATCTTTTCTCCTCAAGAAAGAACAAACCAAGACAGCATTTGACACACACAAAACAGATGCTACCTACTGAAGACTAGCTTGGAAAGGTAGCACCGTTGCATACAAAAACCTTTAGAGTGTTGTGTTGGTGTTGGTTTGAGTGTGTGAGACATATGTGCATGCGTACCCCATGCTGATGGCCGTGGTGATGGTGTAGCCAATGGTCACACCGACCAGGTTGATGTACTGCGCCAGGGAGCAGAGCCTGTACTTGGCGACTCCTGCAAGAGGTTAACCACACACGGTAAGTTAAAGAGAAGGGTTAATTAGTCAGTACGTCACAGTAAACCCTAGCTAATTAATTCCTTTATTACTGTAGTCATTAGTCATGGATAAAAGAGAGGACTTTTTTACGTAGGTTGGTAGTACTGTAGTAGTAAGGTAGATATATACGTACCAAGGTTGGCCCTGACGGCGTCGCCGTAGGTGTAGTTCCTCTTGCCGTGGACGGGGTCCGGCGAGCGGTAGCAGTCGGCGAGGAGGCTGGAGCAGAACCAGGTGATGACGGAGAAGGCGACGAGCACGGCGGGGCCGATGACCCACCCCAGCTGCGCGATAGCCCACGCCAGTGACAGCACGCCGGAGCCGATCACCGCCGTGATGATGTGCGCGCTCGCCGTCACCAGCGTCCCTGCACGCACGCACGCACGCATCATGCTTCCCGCTCGCAACATCATCAGCATGTAGCTGGTGCATATATGCAGGCATTTGCACATACCGGTGCGCTTCTCGCGGCCGTCGTCGTCGAGGTCGGAGCGGTCGCCGTAGCCGGCCTCGGCCATGTTGAAGGCGGCCGGGTTGGCCTTGCCCATGCTCTTCTCCTGCCTCTCCATCACCATTGTGTTGTGCCTGCTAGCTCGTCGCACACGCACAGCTCACAAGCAGCGAGACAAGGAGCACTTCTTGTACTGTACGAGAGAGCGAGAGAGAGAGGTGTTGATGGCAATGGAGGAGGAGGCCATGGCGCCCTTTTGTAAGCGAGGAAGAGGGAGAGCGTGTGCGTGTTGGCCTTTAAGACGAGCGGTGGGGATTTGATATGCGGGTGTGCCGCACTGTGTGTCTCCCTGCCCTTCTCTCTCTCCTGTCTCTTTTGTAACTACTGCTCCTACTGGCGATAACACGATGCAATGCAAGAGATGGAGTGAGAGAGAGAGGGTGAGTGGGGAGAAGGGAGAAGGGGGAAATGGAAGAAAAGTTTGGAGCCTGATTACAACTTGTTATCTGCCATCCATTCTTTATAGGATCGAGCATCTGGACCAGCCAATTATTGAGGGCCTTTGGCAATCACCAACATCAAGGTGCCAAAATTTTTTTTCTTGCAATCTTGCTACTATTGGTACTCCAGATCCAAGGTGAATGCATGCTATGATTTTTAGATACTAAATTATAAATTTCGGTTTCTACATCCAACACAAAACACGTCCAGCAAGAGAGATAAACCTCTTAATCTGTATTTCTATCCTGTTTTTCCGGGCCTGGTCCCAGGACCCAGGATTTCAGCCCACTGGTCTGGTGATCTGAGGTCTGAAGCTAATAAATATTAATTCAATGATAAAATATTTTGAAAAATTCATGTTTATATTTTTTTTCTCTTAATAGAAATTCAGCTTGTAAACATATTACTCTGACTTCTTTTCGCCAATTAATTACCTGTATCTAATTAATTATAGGTAGTTTGGTTACACTATGAGATAAACGTAGTGGAGTCATGCATCTACCTAAGTTGGAATAGGATACAATGCATCTTAAGGTAAGCAAATAGTTATGATATAAATATTTATTAATCTATATTGATTCCTATTCACGCCGAAAGTTAACTATCGGCTAAACACATGTGGGCTTAGAACTTATGATCCCCATCAGCACCGGAAGTAGGATTCAAAGCATGTCAGTCAATTTGATCCTGCAATCGGCAAGAAAAGACGTAACCAACTTTAACTAGCCGATTAGATCTATATTGTAGGAGACCTGCAATATTAGAAAATAAATCCAAATATGAGTGAAAGATAACGAAACTATCGGCTTAGATTAAATCTAAACCAACATATTCTAATGGTAATATCAATCTACTGTAAAGCTAATAAAATCAACTAAATAGTAGAGCTAGAGTTAAACAGACTATCGGCTAAACTAACAAGTTGATCAGGGCAACAGAACAAAGGTATACAGACTATCGACGAATAGCAAGGTATAAGTCGATAGAACAAGGGTAAAAGACTATTGACTAGGTTGTAAAGCCAAGCTAGCCGATAGAACAAGGATAAACAGACTATCATTAATGAATGTGTTGATCGATAGAATGAGAGTAAAATCTAACCCTTAGTCGAAACGGCGATGCACAGCAATATCAACTAAGATAGTATTTCCATAAATCAAAAGACGATGCAAGCCCATTGTTGACACCTAATTTTGGAATTAGCCGATATCCTAGAAGTTTCTAGAAATCTGCTTGGGCCTAAAGGAAATACGGGCCAAAAGCAGATGAAAGAGGGAAGTCCAAATTGGCTAAAACGAATATGGCAGGAAGAGTCCTGGTCAGATTGATAGGCGCGAAGGAAAGTTCGGATTGGCTAAGTCGGGTATATTAGGTAGTGTAGGTAAAATTAGAAGATAAAGATCGAGCCTGTATCAATTACGAATAAGAGTCTTAGGTTGAGTTTGAATGTGAGGGTTTGTGTAAATTCTTAGCCCCTAGGACATGTAGATCATCATCACATCAATACAACACATCTACTTTTTACCAATTCTTTACTTTTATTGCATTAGAGTAGTTTCATTATATTTTGTCTTTGATCGACTTGTTGCGCATCGACTTTCGATCGGCTTCAAGGTACAACCCCAGGTGAGTGCTGTCTCAGTTAAGTTCGATCTTCTCGCTTGGGTTATCAAAATACTATCTTAGTCGATATTGCTGCGCATCGCCGTTTCGACTAAGGGTTAGATTTCACCCTTCTTTCTATTGATCAACACATTTGTTGGCAGTAGATTGTTTACCCCTCGTTGTATCGGCTTATAGCTTGCTATTTGTCGATAGTCTGTTTACCTCATTCTAATGGCTTGGTTAATTTGTTAATCTAGCCAATAGTCTGTTTACCCCTCGTTCTATCAATTAGATGATCTAATCGGCTAGTTGATGGTCTGTTTATCCTCTTTTTGCTACTTTGTTGATTTCATCGGCTTAGTGGTAGACTGTTTACCCTCTTGAACCTATTGGTTTTGATTTGATCTAAACCGATAGTTTCGTTACCATTCATCTCTGTTTGGATTTGTTTCCAAGTGTTATAGGTCCTTTGCATCATAGATTTAATCGGGTATCTAAAGTTGATAGCTTCTTTTCTTGCCGATTGTAGGTCAAATCGGTTGGCACGTATTGAACCCTGCTTTCGTTCCTGTCGGGTATCCTACTTTCTAAGTCCGCGTGTGTTTTGCTGAAACCACCTTTTAGCATCAACACCCGTAGATCAAACTAAATCAAGACGGTACTTACCTGCAAGCAACTCCTAAGGTGTATTTTGAAACCGATCAAGAAAGCGATGTGCAACAAGTCGATCAAAAACAAAATACAATAAAACTATGCTAAGCTAAACTAAAGTCGACAGAAAGTAAAAGACAGATAAAAAGAAGATTTGATTGTTGGTGTTGGTCCCTTTACACGCCCTAGGGGCTACATATTTATATAGACTCCGATAGACATCGACTAGGACTCTTAACTTCATACACGGTATGGTCTCGACTCTATTATCCTCCTATTTTATCGGCTATCCTATCTAATACCCATATACTCCGATACAAACTCTATCTACTATAACCGATCAGACTCTTGCCTCCGATCCGGCCCATATCAAGTCTGTCCTAATTCTAACCGATTTTAAAACTTTCTAGACTCAACGACTTTTCTAAATTTTATGGTCAACAATCCCATTATAGAAATGCTATAAGACCACTGATGCGAATTACGACCGCACTACCTACCAAAAGCATCTCCACGTTTCCCGTTAAGCTAAAGCATTTCCATTTCCATGCAAATTTAGTGACCGCATGCCATAAAATATTTGTAGTAAAAAAAGTTGATTATTTTTTACTATGACCATATATATTGCAGTAAGATTCTCCATATGGGCGCCGCACTAAAAGTGGTGATCCTTTCGTTCTTTTGGTGTACCAATACAACCATAGTTTTTTGGACTGAAAACCTTTTCGATTAGATGTATTTAGCCCATACAAGTAGGAACACAATGAACATCTTTATTTATACAACAAATTTTTTCTATTTTTTCTCGCAAAATTTCTCACTTTCTATATTCATATTAGCCGTAGAACTTCACAGTAGTCTAGTTAATTTCACTACTACAAAACACCACAACAGTGCCGGTTCGGAACTGGCATTCGTGCCGGTTTTTGAACCGGCACTGCCTAAGCGGCAGTGATAACCCAAGTTATCATTGCCGGTTTTGGAACAGGCAGTGATAGCCTTATCATTGCCGGTTCTCGAGTAAAAACCGGCAGTGATAGTCCCTGCCGAATTATGTAAAAATAGAAAAAATACTTTTTTATACCTGGAATATATACATGATTTATACCTGGAATATATACACTAATTATCTACCACCTATTGTAGATTATTAGGACACGTTTTCACGTGAAATACAAATGTTATGTTACCCAGGACTCGAGCCTACAACCTCTCCACTCTACCCTCACCCTTCTAACCATCCCACCCAATCTCATGTTCTTACTTATAGAGGATATACATACCTTTTAACCTTTACTTATCAGTATCGGTTTTTGACAAGAACCGGCACTGATAAGTTGTCACTGCCAGTTCTTGTCAAAAACTGGCACTGATAATGAGTTATCAGATAGAAACCCCGTACCCCCTTTATATAGTGTAGGGGGTCGGGTTACAGATAGAAACCCTGGTCTGTGTTTGGAAGATATAGATATAACCGATCTGGCTACGCCTATATCCATGTACCATGAATAGGAAACGAATTCGTGTCCTTGTAGGTTATCTTTAGCCGCACCACTTTCCAAGCCTGCCTTCTGGAAGGCCCAATTGACTCGGCCCAAGGAGGCGGAACGTGTTGTAGTATATTCTCGGACACCCAGGGCCCATGTTTTCCACAGTAGCCCCCGAGTTCTTCGGGATTGGTTTGTCTTGATTCGGGGTTCAGCTTGCAGTCCTTCAGATGTTACCCGAGTGACGCCACTCTTCGCTGGTCGATGAAGTGCACTCGCCGAGTAACCCATCGATCGACAACACGGTTGCATAGAACTCGAGAAAAATTCCTGCCGCTTAATATGCTCGGTACCCATTTAACGGGTCAAGATATCGCTAATGGCCTCTCGGGGACATACCGAAAAAAAGTGGATGTCCTCGAGTAAGCAAGTACACCCAAAGATTATCCTCCCTGTTACAACTTATGACATTCAAGGCGGACTTGCAGTGCTCAACATTCGGTCCAACATGGGACATGCCACAACCTGCGTAGGGTGTTCAGGCGCCTTGATCCGACTAATGCAGATTCAAGCTAGTGATTCCCAGAGGAATACGCCCGCCTCCAAGTTAAGGTCCTCCTAGTGGTGTTTGTCATGACGACAAACGATCCGAAGATGTGCCACTGAGACCCAACGGAAGAGGTAACTCTTTGACGCCTAATCCGATTATAAAATCGGACCAGCCATTGACCCCAAGAGGTACGCCAAGAGCTGGATTAACATCGCCCAAGTGGTGCTTGTCCTATCGACAAACAATCCGAAGATACGCCACCAGGACAATTGTAAAGAAATTCCGATGCACAGCCCGGCTAAAAAGCTGAACCGACTATCGTCCCCAAGGGGCACATCAAAAGCCAGATCGCGACCTTGGGAAGCACCCAATCCTCAAATTGAAGACTGGCAATGAACCCAACAAGGAACACGCTACTTTTCCCGACTGACAAGACCCGAGTGTCACCTGTACCCGAGTAAGTCGTGTACAGCTCATGGCCCTTATAGGGCATGTCCTCAGGGGCTTGAGTCAGAACCCAAGTCTTGAAACGACAATTTTAGGGCTTCATTCCTTTCCCGCCTTGCACAGGAACAAAACGTTTCGCTTCTTCGAAGCGAAGCCTTTAAGGGAGTTTGAACTGTGCACTTACATCAGGCGCCCGAACCGTTCGCCTCCCTAAGACTCCCCGCTAGGGTTTTTGTGCTCTCGCCGCCTCCAGGCAATCCTAGCACCGCCGCCGTCGTTAAGCCCCTAATCCACCGCATTCCGATGGCGGGGGACTGGGCAACCTCAAACACCACCGATGAGCGGTTGCAAGCCCTCGTCGACGCCGGTGTTCTCCCGTCGTCGGAGCTTATTGATTGACGCGCCGCCGCAGGTGAATCCTCCCCCACTCCTCATCAAGAAGAGATTGTTGTCTTCGAATCTTTCTTCTCCCGCGGGTTTGGACTCCCCTCATCGTCTTTTCTTCGCGGTTTGCTCCATCATTATGGGATTGAGCTTTTCCATTTGAATCCCAACTCTATTCTTCAACTTTCGATTTTTGTTCGTCTTTGTGAGGCTTTTCTGGGGATCGCTCCCCATTTCGCCCTTTTCCGCCATCTCTTCTTCCTCAAGGCCTACCCCACCGACATTGCCCCTAAGGCCGTATGGGTGGGTTCCAACTCCGAGCGGCCTCAAGAAGGAATATTTCGCCTTCTTGCCGCGGACTTCTCTGAAGGGGTGGCATCAGGACTGGTTCTATTGTTCCAATCCTCCACCCAGTCTTCCTTGCTTTGATGGGAGAAAGCCCCAAGCTTCCTCCTCTTGGAACTCTCCCCCTCTTTCTTCTGAAATGGATCAAGTGACCGAGTTACTTGGCATCATCCAGCACCTCAAAGAAGAGGGTCGACCGCAACGCCAGATTGTGCTTCTTCACTTAAACGCGCAAGCGTACCACTCAAGGAAAGGGTCAGGCTCGGGTTCGAGTACACCGGGCCATCCGACTCCACTAGAGAGACGGACGTCCCAATCTCCAATTCCGACGCCATCGATCGACTCTCCGAATTCTTCGCTCCCGGAACTATCTTTTCGAATCCAGGGAGCCCCAGGAGTTTTTCCCTCAACCATCCACCTCCTGAGGTAAGGTTCGAGTACTCTCTTTTACTTTTGTTGGACATCGCGTAATCTTCTCGTTGAAGCTCACTGTTTGGGGATGCCTTGCTCCTATGCAGAGCCGCCGGTCTTTTATATCCGCAGCCCCTACCCCTGAGGCCCCCGCCAACAAGGGCGAGAAGCGCCCAGGGGAGGAATCTGAAGATACCCCGGCTGCCAAAAAAGGCAAGGGCCCGGCTCCCTTAGTGGAGGAAAAAGTCCTGCCGCCGGGAGGACGCGGCCGGCATGGCTTGGGGCCAAAGGTGGGTGAAGCTCCCAAAGGAGGAGCAAGCCAGCCAACTTCAGCTTCCGGATGTAGTCCGGGGACTCACCCCCCAAGGACAGGCGGTAGCGCGAGGCCAAAGGGGGAAAAGAACTCAACCCCTCAGGCTAGGCCGAGAGGCCCGCCTGACGCCTCCTCGAGCAAAGCTTCTTCCCGAAAGGGAACCGGCATCAAGATTAAAACCACCAATCGGTAAGCGCAACTCCGCCACCTTCTGATTGCTTTTCTTTGCATCCTCTCTGACCGAAGTATCCCCTATTCCAAGGAAACCGTCTGTAGAGATTCCGTCGAGTCGCCCGACCGAGCCAAGATCGTGGCCCGCCACTGAAGTCAAGGAGCTCCTCCTCCTCCACCCGATGCGGGGCCCCTGCCAGCGAAGCTGACGGGAACTGCGTCGGGAATCGGAGGAGGTGCTTCCACCGCAACTTCCGATCCAAGCTCGTCCGCCAGGAGCAGCGCGGGGCTGAGCCAATAGTCGAAGAAATCCTCCGCCAGCCCCCAACTTCCCCAGAGAAGACTGAGCCAAAGCTCTCGGCGGGTTGGAGGGACGAGGCCGGAAACTGGACCCTTGTTGACGACGAGGCCAAGACGGAGATGAGGAAAGTCCTCTTTGAATACGCCGCCGAGTGCGGCCGAATGGTTCGGGTAAGCTTTTTAATTTGCAGGAACCTGATCACAAATCTTCTCTTGCCTGAGTTGGGACAGTGACCATCCTTTGTCTTTGTAGGAACTTGGCGATTATACCGAGAGGAAAACCAAGTTCCTTAACTACTTCCTCCCCCAAATAGAACGGATTAAGTCCATGGAAGGGGAGGTCATCAGGGCCCGGACCGAGGCAGCCAAAGAACGCCGAGAGCTACAGGCCCGGATCAAGGAACTGCAGGACGAAAAGTTCGACCTTGCGGGTTCCCTCCGGTGTAAGTACCCTGACCTGAGTCAGAATTTGTTTGTCTTGTATGTGACCAGGTGACATTATGTGCCACACCATATGCAGCACGCGACGCCACGATCACCAAGCTTCAAAGTGAGAGGTCAAGGCTGAGAAATCGGAGGCAAAAGCCGTCGCCGAGTTGGAGGGTGAGCCCCCAAACCCGACCGGCTCTAAGCCCCCGGTGTCCACGCGGTTATGTAATCATGCACTCCCTGTTCTTTGACAGAGCACAGAGAAAGACGCTAGCTAAAGATGACGTTCTTCAGAGAATGCCAAAATTGCGCAGCGCCAGTATGATGAGCTTTGGCGGCGGTGGAGTTTACCGACGCCAACTTTATCTTTGGCGAGGATGAGCCGAGCTCTCGGCCGAAGTGATCCAGAGGTGGTCAAGCCCCAAGCAATTGAAGGCGCGGCTCAGGGAAGTCGGCCTGACGAGTTCCAATCAAGTGCTGGGAATCGTCAAGTCGCACTATCCTCGGATCGATCTTGACGCTGCCAACGACGGCTTCGCCTGCTCAGAGGAGGAGGCAATGACACTGCTCGAGGAAGTAAAGCCGACCGCCGAATGCCTTTTGGACAACTTAGAATTAGATTTCCTATGAAAATGTAGGAACTCATAAATTATCCATGTACATGACTTTCCATTTTTCTTTTAACATGGCCCAAGCTAACCATCTTTTCTCTGCTTAAGTCATGGCTCTGCCCGAATAAACTATGTTCCTCTGTTACTTGGAACGATTTATGCAAGGCTTCGTCATAGATTTAAAAGAGAAGAAACGATTAGGTATTGATTAGGCGCAGACTGCACCTAATTAGGTGTAGCCCCCGACTTACTAGCCTCAAGGTAGTGAGTCGTGTCAAATAAATGGGATAGGTGCGCGATTGCGCACCTAATTAGGTGTAGCCCCCGACTTACTACTTAATTGACGTACAAATAAGTAGCAAGTCAAAAACTGAACTGCATAAGCGTTGGGATAATGTTGAGCGAAAACTTATCTTTATTTATTTGTAAACGCGGATTACAATAGCCGTCAGGTTTAGTTCTGACGCGATTGCTTGATGTTCTTTTACTGCGGCAAGCCCCCGAGCGTACCGCCGAGTGATGAGAAGACGTCTTGATCTATCTGGGGAAGAGCGCCGGGCATCTCTTTACTCATCACCCTCGTCAGGTTTGATGCCTGACTTAGACGACTTTTTGTTTGGTAGATCGCCCTCGTCGCGAAGGGTGGCGGCAGTCTGCCGGATTTTGTCCAACTCAGCTACCACCTCTCTGGACTAAGCGAAGTCGCAGTTTTCCCTATCGAGGAGACGGGAGAACTTGACGTCTCCACGGACCGTGATCACGCCCCGCGGTCCTGGCATCTTCATAACCAAGTAGGTGTAATGTGGGACGGCCATGAATTTGGCCAAGCCCGGCCTTCCTAAGATCGCATGATATGCGGTCTCAAAATCGGCCACCTCAAAACTGAGGTTTTCTGTCCGGTAATTTTTCCGAGTCCCAAAGGTGACAGGGAGAGTGATCTTCCCGATCGGCACCGATGAGGTTCCCGGAATTATACCGTGAAACGGCGCTTCCGTCTGCTAGAGCACCGTCTTTGGAATCTGTATTTCGTCCAAAGTTTTAACGAGAAGGATATTTAATCCACTCCCGCCATCAACCAGGACCTTGCGCAGTCGGACGCCCCGCACCACAGTATCTAGGATGAGTGGATACCTTCCCGGACACGGGATGTGATCTGGATGATCTGAACGATCAAATATGATCGGAATTTCAGACCGGAATAGCTGCATTGATTTTCCGATCGGTAAGCTTTTGCTTACGTTTGGACTCATATGCAACCGATCCCCCGAATATGTAGTTGAGCTCTCGCTCAGTTTCTTGGTAAGCATCGCCCTCGGAGGGTCGCGCTTGTCATCTTGCTTGGCATCTCTGAGTGTCGCCACAGATCCTCAAATAACTTCTTCAAGATGTTGCGCTTCTTGGCGCGTGCTTCCGCTTGGGTGGAAAGGACCTGCGCCTCCATGACTTTGTTGTAGTCGGCGGGTCGAGGTGGCCTTAGCCGACCCTGCTCCGCGGCCGCTACCATCTCTTCACCCTTGCGCTTCTTGTCTTTCTTGGAGGCTGACTCGGGCTTGTCCTTCTTGCCTTCTTGCCTACTTGCGTGATCCTCCTGACGCTTGGCTAGAGCGTCCGAGGCAGTAGCATATCGGTCCGCCAAGGCGAACATTTCCTTGACGGTGGTCGGAGGCTTCCGGGACATCTTCTTGATCAGGTCGGGGTCGTGAACTCCTTTCTGGAAGGCTGCGACGACGACCGCCTCTAAGATCTCCCAGATTGTGTTCTTCTTCTTGGTGAAACGCCGAATGAAATCCCTTAACGACTCATCTTTTTTCTGAGGAATCTGATAAAGGTCCCACTGGGTTCCGGGCTTCTCATAAGTGCCCTGGAAATTGGCAACGAACTGGTCGCAAAGTTCTCCCCAGGAATCGATCGAATTCTTTGGAAGGCCTGCGAGCCAGTTCTGAGCCGGAGGGGTTAACATGACAGGCAAATAATTGGCCATCACGTCGTATCCTCTACCCGCGGCCTTGATCGCCAGAGAATAAATCTGCAACCAAGCCTCGGGGTCCCGCTCTCCATCAAATTTCACTATGCCTTTAGGGTTAAACCCTTCAGGCCAGTTTACCTGGCGGAGTCAGGGGTGAATGCCTTGATCCCGTCGATCAGCCCATCTACGGGTGAAGGAGATCGTCGAGGAAGATTTCGACGTGGGGGAGTACGGCACCGATCTTCGTCTCGCTCCCTGCGCCGGGCTTCGATGTCGAGACGAAGGTAGCGGCTTGCACTCCGGCGAGCGTCTTGCCCGCGACTTCGCGTGTGCCGACTGCGCCGAGTACTACTTGTACCAATCTGGCTTCTAGCCGAGTTGGCCGGTTGATCCCGAGTGCCTTGAACAGCCGCAGCCGTCACCATGGCTTTGACTTGTTTCATGATCGGCGTTGCGGGGTTGTTCTCTCCAAGTAGAGGACCAACATTGTCCAGAGGGTCTTCTGAGCGAGGAGGTTCGCTGTGGCGCACGGAAGACCGAGTGATCTCCCATACGGATTTGCGCAGTTCCTCCCGAACTTCCGTGCACGACCACGTAGTTGGTCTCGCAAGTCTTCTGCGCCAGCGATTTGGTTCGCCCGGCCTCCCGTGGGGGCGCCGGCCGACCAGAGGCTTGGCCATCCAAAGACGAGACACCACGGAAGTCGGGATCCCATTGACACTTTCTTCGACTCGGATTCCGAGAAGGAAAGGCTCAATCGATCCCGATTCGTTGGCTTGTCGATGGGAGTGATTATAACTCCCACCTCTCGCGGGATCTCTAAGCAAAGAGGATCGACCGAAGTTTCGCAGAACGGATCTGCTGGAATCTTTCGGCCGATTGACCGGACCGAATGGTATAACCACTCGGGAATTAACCGAAGGAGTTGTCCACGAGTTTTGGCTCGTAAAGCTCGTCCCCAGGTATAAGCCGTGTTCCGCCCTTGTCCTAGATCGAAAAACCGCACGTTATCCAATGAAAACAATGGCGAAGTTTCCAAATCCAAAGGGGCGAACCACGATAGAGGATCGTGACTCTCGATCGATCTCGAGAGCGATCAAGCCGAGAATCGATCGCGACTCGATCCTTCGTTAGCACAAGGTGCCGGTAGGGAGAGGAGTGGTTGATCCCGACCAAAACCGAAGGAAGCCCCATGTAGGCGGTCGAGATCGTCATCATCGATCGATCTCCTCCGGATCGTAATCCGGCGAGATCCCAAAGTGGTGAGGCTCGGCCGGAGTCGCGTACCATCTCCCCCGGTAGTGTGTGGACCGAACGAAGTTCGGCTCACATAACCGAAGCTCTCCGAAGTCCCTGGCAATGAAGCCAAGATCTCCGAAGATGAAACCTTGGCCGGGAGCGTAGGTGAAGACGAATCCGCCAATTGAAGCCATCGAGGTCGATGTAGTTGATCGTGACGCTAGCCCCTACCTGGCGCGCCAACTGTCGATGATTTGCGTCGGCAATGTATTTTATGGGGCGATGCGAGAGATCACAACAACGATGGTAGCACAGGGAGCCGAAATTATACAGGTTCGGGCCCTTGGGGCGAGGTAATACCCTACTCCTGTGCTTGTGGATCGTATTGGGGTGGATTCTGATGATGATTACAAGATGAGAGATTGGATCCTTAACTAGGGACCCCGTACCCCCTTTATATAGTGTAGGGGGTCGGGTTACAGATAGAAACCCTGGTCTATGTTTGGAAGATATAGATATAACCGATCTGGCTACGCCTATATCCATGTACCATGAAAAGGAAACGAATTCGTGTCCTTGTAGGTTATCTTTAGCCGCACCACTTTCCAAGCCTGTCTTCTAGAAGGCCCAATTGACTCGGCCCAAGGAGGCGGTACGTCTTGTAGTATATCCTCGGACACCCAGGGCCCATGTTTTCCACAGGAGGCCTAAAGAACCGGCAGTGATAGGACTTATCACTATCGGTTCTTTTCTCAAACCGGCAGTGATACTTCACTCTCGGTTTTGAGCAACGAACCGACAGTGATAAGTACTATCACTGCCGGTTCTCAAGCGCACAACCCGCTGAGGCTTACGTACCGGCAGTGATAAGTTATCAATGCCGGTTTTGGTCTAACCGGTAGTGATTAGGGGACACGGATGACCATTTTTTTAGTAGTGTTTGCAGCTAAAGCTCCTAATAAAACAAGTAAAATGGCACACCAGCCATCTTATACAAATCTAACAATAAAAAAATCGATCTAAACTTTTAAAAATATAAAACCAATCTTGCGAGGCGTATGAGCAAGATTTTGCCAAAACCACATATTGGACAACACAAACCAATACCTTGGCAAGTTTTCCTCTCCGCTGGCCTCAAAAAAAGTAAAATGCACCTATGTACATGAAGTTGTCTTGTATTCTTGCTCAAGTCCAAAATTCCTCAAGTATTAGTGTACATGACATTGTGTTATTGTCTCAATTACTCTATTGCAGAACACCACATCAGTGCCGGTTCGGAACTGGCATTATTGTTAGTTTTTGAACCGACACCGCGTAAGCGGCAGTGATAACCCAGGTTATCACTGCCGATTTTGGAACCGGCAATGATAGTCCTTATCACTGCCGGTTCTCAAATAACCGTGTAAAAAATATAAAAATATTTTTTATGCCAAAACCATAGATTGGACAACACAAACCTATACCTTGGCAAGTTTTCCTCTCCACTGGCCTCAAAAAAAGTAAAATGCACCTAGGTACATGAAGTTGTCTTGTATTCTTTCTAAAGGTCCAAAATTCCTGAAGTATTAGTGTACATGACATTGTGTTATTGTCTCAATTACTCTATTGCAGAACACCACATAGTTCGGAACTGGCATTATTGTCGGTTTTTGAACTGGTACCGTGTAAGCGGCAGTGATAACCTAGGTTATCATTGCCGGTTCTCCTTATCACTGCCGATTCTCAAATAACCGTGTAAAAAATATAAAAAGTATTTTTTATGCCTAAAATCTATACACTAATCATCTACCACCTACTATAGGTTATTACGACACGTTTTTGCACAAAATACAAATGTTGCGTTACCCGGGACTCGAACCTTCAACCTCTCCACTTTATCCTCACCCTTCTAACCATCCCACCTAATCTCACGTTCTTACTTATAGAGGATATGCATACCTTTTAACCTTTACTTATCACTACCGTTTCTTGTCAAAAACCGGCGGTGATAATGAATTATCACTGTCGGTTCTAACCAAGAACCGCCAGTGATAAGTTCTTTCACTATCGGTTGAAAATTGGGGGTGAGAAGCTTAGGGTGTGTTTGGTTGAGTAACGAGCTCAGCCTGGCCAAGTTCAGCCTGGCTGAGGACAAACAGGCTCAGTGCATGCAGGCATTGAGATGGTGTTTGGTTGATGTTTAGGAGCAAAAAATTTGTATTTTAAATATTAGATATTTATATAGCAAGTGTGGTCTAGTTTTGTTCAAAAAAAATGTTAGGAATCCATTTTTTAAATCGGTTCGGTAATCGGATATGTTAATCAAAAGATATTAGATAAAAAAGAAAAGAGAAAAACTTGTCTCCCATGTACAGTAGCAGCACAGGGAGACTGACAGTGGGCCTCCGGTGCAGAACACGAGGCTGCATGAGCTCATACGGCCAAATTCCACGTTCCTCCTCAGCCTGTCTGCTACAGTATTTTTGCACCACCTCAACCTAGCTGCTACAATGAATTCAGACAACCAAACAACAAGAGCCTGCATCCCATGGGCCAGGCTAGGCTGGATGCACCCAACCAAACATGCCCTTAAAGAACCGACAGTGATATGACTTATCACTGCCGGTTCTTTTCTCAAACCGGTAGTAATACTTCTCTGTCGGTTCTTGACAAGAACCGACAGTGATAATGAATTATCACCGTCGGTTGTAGCCAAGAACCGGCAATGATAAATTCTTTCACTACCGATTAAAAATTGAGGACGGGAAGTTTAAACGGTTCTTTTCTCAAACCGGCAATGATACTTCACTGTCGGTTTGAGCAACGAACTGGAAGTGATAAGTCCTATCACTGCCGGTTCTCAAGCCCATAACCGATTTTTTCACCGCTGAGGCTTACGAACCAGCAGTGATAAGTTATCACTGCCGGTTTTATCCTAACTGGCAGTGATGGGGGCACGAATGACTATTTCTATAGTAGTTAAGTTCAAAGTGGTATGCAAAGGGCGGTTTGATGATGTAACATTCCCAATCACCACCTCATATGGTCGTGACATCTCCCTCCCCCCTCCCCCTCTCTCTTCCCTCTCCCTCTGCTCCTTTCTAGTTGGCCGCCTCCCTTTTTTCCTACCACCGCCTCCCTCACTCATTGGTTGTCACCTCCTCCTCCCTACCTAGCACCACCTTCACCTCCTCACTCACTTGTCGACCATCGCTGCCTCCTCCTTGCCCAGCGTCGCCTCCACCGCATCCCTCACTCATCGGCCACCACCACCTCCCTCCCTCGCAACCGTCACCTCTTCCTCGTCCCAGCCATGGCTCTACTTCCTCCCTGGCTTGCTGGTGGCCGCCTCCTCCTCCCTACCCAGCATCATCAGTTGTAGCCCAGCCTAGACATATCAAAGTCGTCAACAGGAGGTCCAGCGCTTCGCCATCTCTTGGCCTGGCTTGGCCCTTCCCTTGCCATCGCCAATCTCCTCACTGCTAGCTTGTCTCCTGTGCGCTGCACCGAGCACCAGTTGTTATTCGTCCCATCGAGTGAGGACCGAGTGGTCGCCTGTGCAGCCATGGCTATGGCAGGAAGGAGGTTTGAGATGGAGCCATGGCTGGGGCAGGGTGGAGGCGACGACAGTTGGTGAGTGAGGGAGAAGATGGAGGCGATGCTAGGTAGGGAAGAGGAGGTGACAGCCGTGAGTGAGAGAGGCGATGCTAGGCAAAGAGGGAGGCGGCAGGCCAAAAAGGAGTAGAGGGAGGGAGGGAGGAAGAGAGAAAAGTCACTACATGTGGCCCATTGACATATCAAGGCCACATGAGGTGTTAACCAGAAATGTCATATCATCAAACTGTTCCCTGCATGCTATTTTAGACCTAATTGAAATAATAACATAACTTCATGTACACGTTTTTGGAATTTTGGACCTAAGCGAAAACATAGTACAACTTCATGTAAGTGAGAACATGGTACAACTTCATATACCTACGGTGCAATTTACTAAAAAAACATTGACAATAGTCACAACTCACATCACCCCTACCTATGCTTCAATCGTTGGTTACACTTTGGATGCAGAAAGCATTTGCACATATGAAAATATGTTACTTATCTGATTCAAAGTTTAGCTACAGTTTCTTGTTAGGTCTTAGAACGTTCAATGATGGTCCAATCAAAACCGTCATGTGTACAATTGATTTGCACTCCTTTCACATATGCACCAAGCTTTGCACAATGGGCTGTCTACATCTCTGCATGTAGAGAGGTCAAAATATTCTTCATTCGTTTATTTTTTTAATGAAAAATTGCTCCCAGGTTTAGCCAAGGCTTAGCTCAGGACCCCCACTACTCGTCGTATTTGGTCCTCGGTGTGGTCAGTACTCCATACTGTCGGGGAAGCAATTCCATTATTTTAAAAGAAAACTTTGCACAAAGTTATAGCTGCCTTTTCTCTTAGATAGCAACCTGTTCTATTCTATGTAACAGTGCCGGTACAAATAGTAAGGACAAAACAAGCTTAACATCTACCGGTCGCACTCGAGCTTTATACGATGTTGCCATCACATCGATGCATATAGCTAGTCGTGCAAGCTTACACATATCCTCAGAACAAGCACTGGTAATTGGCAAACTCTCACATAGAAAAAGACTCTGGAGTTGGATATATATAGTCGCTCATCTTTGTTGAGAATCTTTCACTACGAGACCTGTTGTTGTAGGCTCACGTAAGAAGTGACTTCTTGTGCCTTACGCTTATGTCTTGCCTCGAGTACACATGATGTAGTAATTTGGAATGACCATGCACATCACAATCTAGCGTGTGTTCAATTACTCTGTGGATAACCTACACAATCACCTAAGAAATAAAATATGGTATTGAGATAGTTTAAAATTTTGCATATCGTCCTTTGCCAACACATCCAAAGCGATGCAAGTAGGACTTGTTGAGCCGTATGTATGCATGTCATGCAGTGACTTGATTATAAGCAAAGCCATATAATTTGCGGTGGTCCACGGTGAATTTCTCCTAAAAGAAAGGGGTTATTTAGATGCAAGCTACTATAAAGTATGTGATTCCAAGATATGCCATTAAGAAGTTAAAAATTCTAAGAATGTCCCTCTCAGGCTTTTTTCGTCCTACATGAGACGAGTGACAAAAGGAAGAGAAAGTGGCATATATTTTGAATTTCATCAACTTGACATTGACATCTCATAATTTTCAATTTTCAACGACATATATACCTTGGAATAGCATACTTTGCGGTTACATGTGTGCAAATATTTTTAGAGTGTAATTGTGGTTTATTTCATTTAAAATTTAGAGCTAATTAAACAACAGGTAATTTAGATAGATGCCACTGCAATGTTACAAGTTTTAAGATTGACCACACTATATATCAATGACACATGGATCTAGATCTACATGTCATTTACACCTGGAATAACAAATCTAAGATTTCACAACTTTAGAGTGGCATAAATCTAATTAGTCCTTAAACAATTGGATCAAGAAATTGTACTGACCAAGCCCACCACCTGTTGATTACATAATATAATTAACTTTATAAACATTGCTCTCGCATAACAATAAGCATTCCAAGTTAGTGATCTGCTAGCTAGCTACACTGCACAACAATCATTTGATTCGATATGCTGATTAAAATTCTCAATAATTACATACACTCCCCTAGTAAGACCAAAACTCCTTTTTGACCTAGGGCTCCAGCAAAAAATTTCCCGGCGCAAAACGATGGAGAAGGAATCAATCAATCCACGGGTCGATCGCTAAAATAAACAATGAGAGCGAGAAGCCACGGTCGATGGCTGGAATTTAAAGGACGGAAAAATACAGAATAAATCAAAGGTGAATGAATGAATATGGTTTCCATGATTATATGCTCCGACATGGCCGAGAATCGGAGCACTGTTGTTCATCGTGCCGAGGACGACGACGACAGGTAGCAAGCAGCTCTCGAGGAGTGGCGTGTGCTCGTGATGAGTTGGGACCTAGAAGGCTAAGATTTTGCGTGGACACGTGGACGGCCAGGGAGAGGAGATTCAGATCTCGCATGGCGAGAGGCTCACAATGGCCGGCTAGCTCCACGTGGAAATGGCTCGGAATCGGGAGGCATTGGAGCGTGGGCCCCTATTGTCAGATTGACATGCAGGCAACTCTCAACAAAATTACAAAAATACTAACAGTATAACAAGTAGCATCAAGTATCGATCACGAGTTTTATATTGCATGACACTACATGATATGATATTATTACCTATATAATATTTGCCATATAGCATTCTGTAGCTGCTCTTAAAAAATGCCATTTGAGCATGTGTGTACGTTGTTTGATCAAAGAAAAAAAGCTAGGTTCCATGTTCCGGTCACCCTGGACGGCTGCCATGGAATGTTGAGTTTTTTTTTTTCCTTTTTCACCTGGCATCGATCGTCAGTGTTGTGGAAATGATTTGTCATGATGCGTCCCACTACATAGCAAGAATGCAGTAAACTACACGAGTGAAGCTGAGTATCAAACCTCCTTTTCTTTTTCTTTTTCTTTTTTTTACTACTGTTTAAGTAGTGTGTTGAAAAGAAAGAAAAAAATTTAACAGTAAGCTATACATGCACATACCACTACCTGATAATTTTTGCAAGGCTGCAGGTCAACGCACATGCATATAAATAAAAATTCAATAGGAATCTCCTTATATGAATCTTCCTAGCTAGGAATACTCGACATAAACAGACTTCTTTGTACAGATTCCAACCTACCTTGAAAACCTTTTTACGTCTTTTGGGACGTTGGAACGAAGCTTCTTCCAAAGCCGCCGCACTACGTTGACGCATCGTGACCCTGCTTTGGAACAGTAGTTATATATGGTTGAACGGCTTTGCATCGAAAGTTTAAAGAAACCAGAGAGTTTGGTCAGGCTGAATTTCAAGATCTTACAGAAGTAGCTTTAAAAGCTTCGAGAAACGGCTCGACCGTTTGATTCAGCTTTGCGATCTTTTACTGCCAAAAAGGCAGAAATGGTCGAGAACTAATTTGTTCCAATGGTGAGTAGTATACGTTGTAGAAAAAGGTACCTATTTAGTCTTCGAACTATGCATGTTATACCAATTTGGTCCATGATGTTTATTACCGGGTTAGCTTGACCGCTGAATTGATAAAACTAGGCAAATATGGTCCTATATATGACTGGTCAAAACAATGGTTTTAGGGATTTTTCGCTGAAGTGGCATTTAATACGGTTTTATAACTTTGAGCCTGCCCTATGTATTAAATTGTTTCTCTCCCTCTCATATTCTCTTCTTCGGCGCACCTTCCGCACTACATACTAGTGACGGAGAGGCTCTCCTAGTAATCATGATATTGCGGTGCTTGCAATACCCCTAGGATGCTAACCATGGTAGTGATGCAGCTCGGGGATGACCGGAGCTCCGATGATTGCTCGTCAACCAAGTGTGTAGACAAAGGAGGAAAGGGACGGTGGCTTCTGATAGGCATTTAGCCAAATTAGAGATTGCTTGTGCTTCCTCTCACTTCTACGGTCACAAGCGTGCAGTTGGCTTGGCTCAGGCGCCGCCAGGACAAGCTTGCCCATGGCGGCCATGCTCGGAGGGAATGGTAGCGATGGCGCGGTGGTGCTCCGATGCTCTTGGATTTAAACGGATAGGTGTTTGAGAATCTACATGCAGAGTGCAACCACGTTGTCGTCTTGTTCATGGCCAAGGTGGCCCGTAGTATGTTGGCGGCGCAAGCCAGGAGCTCGGGGTGGCAGTTCTAATGTCAGCGGTGGCGAGAGTGGAGCACATGTAGAAACCACATCAGTGAAAACCGCACATGTGGATGCCAAGTCAGCGAAAAATCTCCAAAACCTCTATGTTGACTGGTAAAAGGACCAAATTTTCCTGGTTTTCACACTTCGAGAACCAAATTAACCTATTATTCCGCATCAAGGACCATTGGTACAATAAGCATAATTCAGGGACCAAGAAGGTATTTTCTAAATCATATGATGAGATCAATTTTGGGTTTGCCAACTTATATTACCACGGCCCCCGCCGATGCAAAAAAAAAAAAATAGAGTCCATTTTGTTTGAAAACCTGATACCGAAAGAAAGCCGAAAATGCACCCACGGAAAATTAAGCCTCAAAAGGAGATGGATCGAGGGAAAGGATGCCAGATCAGTCACTGGCATGAATCTCAGTGGATCTTTGCACTGGGCCTGAATTTCCTGAGGCATGGAAGATGAGAGGAACTCTCCACAAAGATTCTCGAGATAAAGGGAAAAAGCCTACACAACGGTCATTCCCTGCCTCCCACTTGTTTCTGATGTGCACACTTGATAGCGTGGGTACACGGTAAGTCAAGAACACACCATGATCAGCACATATCACTAGGGGGTAAAGATCACCTTCTCGTGGCCCATATTTAGGGGCTTAAAAGCAAAGTGAACGATATATCGAGCCGATGATAATCTTCCTGCCCTCTTGCATCAAAGTTGATGAATGGTCATGTCGGATCGGGATTCTCTGCCACAGAAGAGAAAAGACGGAGGCTACTGTATCATGGCACACTTGTGTTCATTTAGCTGAAAAGTTGTTTCTGATTATAATACGAAAAACTGTAGGTTCTCGATAAAGAGCGTCAAGGAGCCGAAAAGATTAGTAAAAATTAGTTTAAGAGATTTGATAAAAAAAAAACTAAAACCAAGGTACGGATTTAGCTATTCTCTATTTGTTTTAATCCATTTGAGCAGACTCAAAGTTTTGAATCGATCCATGATCTCGTGCATGCACCGACTCCTCCAATGGAATGAGTCGACCCATCACACTCTCTCCTTATCAATATTGTGCATGCTCTAAGTGAACTTCAGGCCAATCTATTACGATGGGTCTAAATCTGATCGATGGCTCAAATTCATCGACACGTCATGGGCAGAGGATGCTTGCCCAATGCTACCTCATGCAATCAAACTGGCCGCTGGAGTGTACTCTTGCATGCATGGCCCACGAGTATATTCCAAGGGAGCAGGTCAGCGATCACTAGACACGTACGTACGCACACAGACTGCTGCCGCTCGCTGTTGACTTGTTGCAGCGTCGGGCCAAGAGAGAACCGCAGTATGAACGTGGCTGACACGGGCTCGCAGATTCAGAGATCACGAGCGCGTCGTACGTAGCTATGCAGCTCGCAGTCGCAGCTCCCCGCCGGACGGTGAGACGTCGGCCCCGCGCCCTCGCGCGTACGACGAAGCCTCGCGCCGCGTCGCCATCGCCCTGCGCGCGCGCTTGCCGTTGTCTTCTTCCGTCGAAAAAACCCTAGCTACTTGTAGCTTGTAAGCTAGCTCTGCAGCTAGGTAGCCTCTCTGCAAGCCAGTGACAAGATCAACCGATCGAGAATGATCAGCTGCTGGCTTGCGATCCGTCGAATCGGATGGCCATGAATCTCGTGGCTGTAACGCGATGCAGACTCGATGTGTGCTGCAAGTGCAGCCCTGTCGGCAGTGGCCTGGCTAGGTATATTGCTAGCCACCTTATCTTGGGCAGGCAGTGGATTAGTGGTGTGTATCTCTGGACTGTGGAGAGGCCATGATCAATTCAGAGATGAGGAGATCGAAGGAGGGATCAAGAGATGAATGTCAAGACGCGTCCAGCCATCAACTTTTGGCACTACACGAAATTGAAACAGAAATGCAGGGTCCTGTAGCCTGGAAAGCGGGAGCAACAGTCATGGTCTCCTGCTTCTCCTCGCTGAATTTGGCTCGTCAGGGTCGCCAAGAACTCGCGCCCATGCTACGTGCTGGCCCTTGGCGCCAACCAGAAGCCGGAAATGATATAATACTCGGACGCGGGGCGGTCTGACTGGTCTGGCTGTTGGATCTCCATCCAACAGCTAGGATTAGATTAAATTTAAAACTTTGTTTTTTATAACTGTGTAAAAATTCTAGAAAAATAAATATTATCTAATATGCATCAAGTTCAACATATATTTTCATCATATTTTTTAAAAAAGTTTTTGATACATTTTATACTTTAGAACCTTTTTAATAAAATATTAATCATAAAAATATGGGCAAAATATATGTTGAACCTGATACATATTAGATAATATTTATATTTTTAAAAAAATTATAATTTTTACATTGTTATAAAAAATAATAAAATTTTGAGTTAGATCTAATCACAGCCGTTACGTTGGACGGGCATTGGTCAACACACCGCCCCCACCCCCTCGTGTCCATAATATACTAAGTATATAAAGCGCGTAGCACATCTTATTTCTTCGCTTCCTCCTCATGGCCACGTCGCCCGGAGGACGCCGGCCGTCCGATCGTTGGGCGAAATGGGATCCGGCCGTCCATTCAAAAGTTATATATAAAGGTATTTCTTTCGCGGTTCCAAGACGAGATGGGAGCTTTGGCGGGCTGGTTCTCCGCGCCGAATCTCAGCTCCTATACCCAGGTTCGATTCCCAGCTCCCCTTTTTCAACACTGCCTGCTTCCTCTTTCTTCTTTTTTTTTCTATTTTCTTTTTTCTACACCGTTTAAATTTTGAAAAATAGAAAGTTTACAAAAATGGAACCATGCCTGCACAAAGAAGGTCCATAAAAAGTTTAGATGTTTTCAAAAAAATTTTGAAATTACAAAATTTTTTTCTTCCTCTGCCTTCTTCTTTTACTTCCTTTTATCTTTTCTATTTACATTTTTCTACGCTATTTAAAAATTCCAAAAAATAGAAAGTTCACACAAATGTAACCATGCCTACACAAAGAAAGTCCATAAAAAGTTTGGATATTTTCCAAAATTTTTTGAAATTTTAAATAAATTTTGCTTCCTCTGCCTTCTTCTTTTACTTCTTTTTTCTTTTCTATTTTCTTTTTCCTACGCCGTTTAAAAATTCCAAAAATTCAAAGTTTGCAGAAATGAAACCATGCCTGCACAAAAAAGGTTCATAGAAAGTTTGATTTTTTGAAATTTTTTGAAATTAGAAAAAATTTTAGTTTGAAAATTTCTCACTCTCTTTTTTCCTCTTCTATTTTCTTTTTTATAGGCCGTTTAAAAAATCTAGAAAAAAAGAAAGTTTATAAAAATGGAACCATGGCTCCACAAAGAAGGCCCATAAAAGACTTAGATTTTAAAAAAATTTAAAATTAGAATAATTTTGAAATTTAGTAGACGTTTTCGCTCTTTTTTTCTCTTCTATTTTCTTTTTCCTATACAAAATGTGTGTCCGTCCTATTCAGATGACTATGAGCCAAAGTATGGACGACCGTGCCGTGGGCACGAGTTTCTTCCTGGTATCAATACATGCGCGTACAATTGTACAAACCACATGCTGACATGCAAGTAGCAAGCTGTAACCTTTGCCACAATGCCGCTTGTCTAGTACTCCACAAACCGCGTGCATGCGCACGTAGTGGGCGGAGCAGGTGAACGAATTCCGTCCATCGGTTCGTTCGTCGGCGTGCGGCTCGAGGTGCCGCCCGGGACTTGATGGCCCTCGGTCCAGCATCGCCACCCCACCACCGTCTTCAGCTAAAGAAATGTAAAGATTGGCTCACTTGTTTGATGTTTGTTGCGGTCAGGGCAGTAGTAGGTCTTGTCATGTTGTTCTCTTTTCCGGATATTCGACTTGTCATTTGCCAATGTTGGTAATTCCATCTTCATTTGCCAACTTTGGTAATTCCATCTCGGCCATTCCTTTTTTTAATCGAAAGACAGAAGAACTGCCTCTAATTCATTGAAGATAGCAAGAAATAATTACAACTTATACTTCCTCCATACTTCAAATAGTAGTCGTTTTGGATATGTTCTAAGCCAAAGTTTTGAAACTTTATCTATGCAAATCTTTTGAACTACTTGGATTGGATACATAAAAATCATACACAGATTCATCTCAAAAAACACTTCCATAATATCATATTTTTATGGATTTTATAAATAAATTGCAATGGTAATTAGTGGTCAAAGTTGTATTTTGAAGACCGTGTCAATGTCCAAAACGACTACTATTTGAAATATGGAGGGAGTAATTAGTTACCGGGCAAAATTAAAGTGTCGGGGATTGACTCATGCCTTCCCCGGACAGCTTCGTATTCGAATGTATGTATGCAGGTGCCCGTGAGGATAGTCGCCACCAGTAACTTGCCTGGGTAACGAAGGTCGCTTCAAGAGCCTTGTTTGCCCAGATACCCTGGACAGCCAGGCTCGCACCGGACACCGACGCGCCGGACAAAGGTGTTGCCTGGAGGGATTGCTTGGGCGATATGTTAGAAGGTGCGTGGGTCTGATCCGGTAACGCAGGAAGTTTCCAAGATTGCGGGAGCTAACCGACTCAGAGAAATTTAAATCGTTTATCTATAATAATATCTATCTTTCTATTGTTAACACCTTAGGCATAGTATAAATACCCTTGTAATCACCATAGGGGGACATCATCTGGCGGATCACAATTCACACATTGTAATCTATTCATTCTCCAAACCCTAATCTAAGCACTAGACGTAGGGCTATTATCCCTGATCCCGAGAGACCTGAAGCAGGATAAAAATCTTTGTGTCTCTTTTTCGCAATTCTTCATGGCAAGATCTCTTCGACATCTCAAAAGTCCCCCGTGGCAGAAAGAGGGCTTTCTGGTCCCTCATACAAGAAATAAGCTCGGCAGGGAGCTTTGTTCCCAATCACCGACATAAGGGAAGAAAAAAAGAGAGGGGGTAGAAGCCTAAAGGGTGAGGAGCATTAGAGCATCTCCGATAGTGAAGTCAAACACTGGCTGTAAAAAATATCCATACCATCTATAGATATTAAATAGACAACCTCTCCATTGATGGACTAGCTAAAATTAATATGAGTCCATCTATGCTAGTCTGCATGCATCTTAGAATCTATTATAGACTGACTCTTAGTCGGTACCTAGTCTTTATCTCTCTCCTTTCCTTCTCTTCTTCACATAGGCAAAATGTTTATGTGTATTTTTTATAGCTAGCTAACCTCAACATTGTTGGAGATGCCCTTACGGAGTTAGACTAGCAAATTTTTTACTCCCACACTTGCTCAAAGGCGAGGCTCATGCATCCTTAAGAGCATCCAAACTCCTTAGTCCTTAAAGGCAATTAAGGTTGGATCCCCGATTACCTCTAAGGCTTAGAGGCGGTTCTCGCAATGCTTAGAGGCAGGTACAACCTCTAAGATGGATCCACCACCATGATTAATAAATGTAAAATCTATCATCTATTGTAACTTATATGAGGCCTTGCATAAAAGAAATGCTTAGAGGCCACCTCTAAGCGTGGAGGCAACCTCTAGCTTAGAGGCAGCAACATGCAACCCCATAGTGTTTAAAGGCTACCTCTAAGCAGAAGAGAGTGCGCTTAGAGGCTACACTTTTGGTGCTCTAATGCCATTAACTAAAACATCTAAGGGACGCTCGACTTAACTGAAAAGACATACTTTAAGTTCAATCTAGATTCAATAGAGGATGCACATGATGACGGAACTGGCGCCAAAGTGCCAACATTGAAGCAGGTCGAACTGAAACCAAGTGGATGAGTTTAGCGCATTCAACATAAACCAAGTAGCTATGCTTTGTCAGGCGCTTTGACTGAAGTTACACTCGTGGAAAAGATGATTTGTTGTTTTAGATTTCTACAGTAAAGTGAGCAAAAGAAGTTCTTTGGCAACAAGCGGCACTACTGCAGATAAGAGTTTCACAAACGGCCCATTACAAGCGGTTCACTTCGGCCCGCTTGTAGTTTGAGAACCGCATAGCGATTGAAACCAACGGTGGAGGGCAAAATGAGGCGCGCGCAAGCGGTTCGTAATAAGAACGCTTGCGAATCCATCTTGTGCAAGCGGTTCCTATTACGAACGCTTGCAATATTCTAGCGGTTCGTAATAGGAACCGCTGCGAATAGGGGATTCTGGCGGTTCTTATTACGAATCGCTTGCAATGAGCTCCCCTCCCGCTCTCCACATTTAAACTCTGTCTTCCTCAGCGAGCTCGCACACAGGACAAAGCTGCTGTTCATGGTGGGCCGAGCTCTGTTCATAGGGGAGGCGCTGCCAAATTTTTAATTGAAGATTTGTGGTCCAAATTAACTGTTTAAAAGGTTAGTAACATGTTGTACACATCTTTCTCCTGTAGATATTGATGTTTTCTATGCATTGGATGTTAAGAAATTTTGTTTTATACATGGAAAGGTGTTTATTTTGTTACATCCACTTTAGAACTTTTGAGGCTCTTAGATCCAAATTTATTGTTTAAAAGGTGACTAGCATCTTGTACATATTCTTCTCTTCTATATATTGATTTTTTTTTATGCATTGTATGATGAGAAATCTTGTTTCATAAGATGCTATGGTAGCTTTAAATGTTTGAAATGCAAAAAATTGGTTGGTAGATCTATACATATTAAATGAAAGAAAGTAAATATTTTGTGGTAGTTAATAAAAGTAATTATAACTAATAGACATAGTTAGCATTACTTGAAAATTGTAATAGATGTTTGTATTTTTTTTGTTGCTATAGATGAATCGACAATGGATGTACAATGCGGATCGTCGGTCAAGAGAGTTCAGGGATGGCGTGAAGGCTTTTCTCGATGCGGCCAATGCATTATTGCCTCTAGGAAGCTTCATACCATGTCCATGCGTAGACTGCAAGAACGAGAAGGAGCACTCCGAAGGATGGTTGGTTACGAACCATTTGGTCATGAGAGGTTTCATGCTAAACTATATCTGTTGGACAAACCACAGCGAAGTAGAGGAGATTCTAGAGGAAGACGATGAAGAATATGAAGAAGACGAAGAAGAGGTTGACGAAGTGAACACTCAATTTGGGTCCGTGGAAGATGCACTTGGCGAGTTTGGTGACGATGAGCTAGACCAGATGCTCCGTGACGGAGAGGGAGAGTTCATGGAGGAAAGAAAGTACAGGAAGTATCAGCGCATGGTAGAGAACCACAAAACTCCTTTGTACCCAGATTGTGGGCAGGGCCTAAAAAAGCTCCGTACTACACTGGAACTCATGAAATGGAAGGCCACAAACGGTGTATCGGACAAGGGATTCGATGAGTTGTTAGCACTCGTGAAGAACTTGCTTCTAGAAGGTAACACTCTACCGGAATCTACTTACGAATCGAAGCGAGTCCTCTGCCCATTAGGATTGCAAGTACAGAAGATACACGCATGCCCTAATGATTGTATCCTGTATCGCAATGAGTATGCCGATCTGGAGGTTTGTCCAGTGTGCGAGAAATCACAGTATAAGGTGCAGCGTGACGACCCAGGTGAAGTCGATGGGAAGCGTACGAAGAAGAGAACTCCAGCCAAAGTGTTGTGGTATTTTCGTGATCCCGGGTTGAAGCGTATGTTTGCTAACGAATGTCATGCGAAGATGATGCGTTGGCACAAAGAAGAGCGTAAGGAAGATGGGATGCTTAGACACCCTGCAGATGGCTCTCAGTGGAGAAAAGTCGATCAGACTTACCCGGACTTTGCAAAAGAGGTCAGAAACATAAGGTTTGGGCTTAGCACGGATGGGATGAATCCTTTCGGCCAGTTGAGCAGCATCCATAGCACCTGGCCTGTGATGTTGTGCATCTATAACATTCCTCCATGGCTTTGCATGAAGCGAAAGTACATCAGGATGCCACTGTTGATCAAAGGACCCAAGCAACCTAGAAATGATATCAATGTCTACATACAACCATTGGTTGAAGACCTTGCGAAGTTGTGGGAGGATGGTGTACGGGTTTGGGATGAGTACAGAAGAGAGTATTTCAGCCTGCGCGCAATGTTGTTTGTAACAATCAACGATTGACCTGCTCTCGGTAATCTGTCCGTACAAACTGTCAAAGGGTTTAAAGCCTGCACCCAGTGCTTGGATGAAACGGACTGCATGTACCTAAAAAACTCTCGAAAGTGTGTGTACATGGGCCATCGTAGGTTTTTAGGCAGTAGTCATGCATTGCGGAGGAAAGACAGAAAATTCAACGGACAACAAGAAACCCGTGGCAAGCCTCAGCATCGTAATGGCCGACTAGTTTTTGCTATGGTACAAGATCTAAAAGTAGTATTTGGAAAGGGTTCTGGAAGCATGTATGTACCGAACGAGGATGGTCAGGCACCAATGTGGAAGAAAAAGTCAATATTTTGGGACCTGCCGTATTGGGAAGTGCTGGAGGTTCGTCACTCACTGGACTTCATGCACATCATTAAGAATGTGTGCCTAAACCTGTTAGGGTATATAGATATGTATGGCAAATCAAAAGATACCCTCCAAGCGAGGAAGAATCTTGAAGAAATGAAGTTGAGGAATGACCTACATCCAAAAAATAAAGAAGGGACAGAACAACTGTACCTACATCCTGCGAGCTACACTTTAAGCAAAGAAGAGAAAAAAAGCATGACAGAGTGCCTAAACAGTGTGAAGGTCCCTTCCGGATACTCCTCGAATGTAAGGAGACTCGTAAACACGAAAGAGAACAAACTCCAAGTCTTGAAATCTCATGATTGTCTTGTGATGATGACACAGTTGCTCCCAGTGGCTATCAGAGGTATACTGCCGGAGTGGGTTCGGGGTACAATCACAAAGCTGTGTTCATTTTTCAACGCCATATCACAGAAGGTCATCGATCCAAATAAACTAAATAAGTTGCAGGATGATGTGGTTCAAAGCTTGGTTAGTCTCGAGATGATCTTTCCTCCTGCATTCTTTGATATCATGGTTCATCTCACTGTTCACCTTGTGAAGGAGATAGGTATTCTCGGACCTGTGTATCTGCACAACATGTTCCCTTTTGAGAGGTACATGAGCATCCTCAAGAAGTACGTCCGGAACCGTTCTCGTCCGGAAGGTTGCATTGCCGAGGGCTACGTGTGAGGAGGTGATCGAGTTTTGTGTTGATTACATTAGTAATCTTGATCCTATCGGCGTCCCCATATCACGCCACGAGGGAGGTCATGGGGAAAGGCACACTAGGAAGGAAAGCGGTTGTATGCAATGATCTTAATGCATTTAAGCAAGCACATTTCACGGTTCTAAAGCAATCAACTATCATCGGCCCTATATCCTTCAACATAAGAGGTCCCTACAACAGTAGCTTCCCGAAAAAGACAGATGGTGGATAGATTTGAAGCAAATGGAAACTTTTGGAAGTTGGCTACAAACCTACATCCTTCGAAGAGTCAAACGATGAAGTATCGCGGCGGTTGGCCCGTGGACCATCACAAGAAATCATGACATTTCAGAGTACGAGATCAGCGGTTACACATTCTACACCGATTCGGGATAACAAGAGCACCAACCGAGCAGCGGTGTCAGATAGACGCCTTTAGACAACAACGGCGGGGTAGACACATATTATGGTTTCATAGAAGAAATATGGGAGCTCGACTATGGACCATTGTTGAAGGTCCCTCTATTTAAGTGCCAATGGGTGAAGCTGACTCCAACCGGCGTGAAGGTCGACAAATACGGCATGACAACCGTGGATCTCAAACAAGTCGGCTATAGGCGCGAACCCTTTGTTCTAGCTCAAGCTGTGCACCAGGTATTCTATGTGATGGACATGAACTCAAGCAAATCAAAGAAGCAAAGGGACAAGGCGCAGATCAAACCGAAGCGATACGTGGTTCTCCAAGGCAAACGAAGGATTGTTGGAGTTGAAGACGTCACCGACGAGGACGAGTATGGCTAGTTCGACGAGCTACCTCCTTTTGCGGTTGATGTGGACATAACCGTCCTGAATGACAGAGACATCGATGATCCTTACATACGTCGCGATCATAACGAAGGAACGGTTGTAAAGGCTAATATTGCCCCTACTTAACGTGTACAACTTCTGTAAAAAATACGCATATTGGACTTGTGTTATTTCTTTAATGTTATTTATAGATAAAACAAATTTACAAAAGAGAAGAGAAAGAGATAAAACAAATTTATAAAAGAAAAGAAGGAGATAAAACAAATTTATAAAAGAGAAAAAGGAGAGAAAACAAATTTATACAAATAAGAAAGAGATAAAACAAATTTATAAAAGAAAAGAAATTGATAAAACAAAAGAAAGAGATAAAACAAATTTATAAAAGAGAAGAAGGAGATAAAACAAATTTACAAAAGAAAAAAAATAGATCAAACAAATTTACAAAAGATAAGAAATAGATAAAGCAAATTTATAAAAGAAAAGAAATTGATAAAACAGATTAATTTATAAAAGAAAACAAATTGATAAAACAACCGCTTGTAGAAGGGGGTTCCCGCCCCGCCTAAAATGGCCCTTTGCAAGTGGTTGGTACTACAAACCGCTTGCGGAGACTGACCACCGCAAGCGGTTCATATTACAAACCGCTTGTAGAAGGGGGGTTCCCGCCTCCCGCTAAAATGGCTCTTTGCAAGCGGTTGGTAGTACGAACCGCTTGCAGAGACTGACCTCCGCAAGCGGTTGGAACTACGAACCGCTTGTGAGGATACCTCCATAGCGGTTGGTACTACTGAACCGCTTATGAGGCCCTTTATCTTATATCGCACCTTGCACACCCAAATTTTTCTAAGTCTCGAACCCACGCCTCAGCTCGACTCCGTCGCGCTTGCATTGCAACCAAGCACCGCCGTCCTCGTCGCCTCCGACAACAGGCTGCCTCCTCGTCTCCTCCGACAACGCGCGCGCATGGCTGCCACACCGGAGGGCCTAGGTTCCGCTCTCCCATGCTCCGTCCTCCTCTTTTTTTTTTGCCCGCAGATGTTTGATGAAATGTCCCAACGGGGACAGAGAGGGAAGGCACGGGGGTGGCTGGCTCGGGCTGCGGCGAGGGGCAAGGCGGCGCTGGCTAGGCAATTTGAGGGGTGGCCGGCTCTGGGGAAGAGCCAGGGCGGCTCGGTGCAAGGCGAAGTAACAGCTATGGCGGCATTGGGAAGCAGTATGCTTGCACTTCGATGGCGAAAGCAACAGGCAACAGAGTCTATAAGTTGTGATGCTAAATACAAGTGTGATGCTAAATACAAGTTTGTTTAGGAATTCATTTGATTATCTCTTTTGAATTTTAGGGATTTGTTTTCTATTTATTTTAAATATTTTAGAAACACCTAAGTGTTCTAGGCTAAATACACCCAATTTGTAGTGTCTTTCAACAAAGCCACGGATTGTCGTGGTGTCTCAAAGATAACCACCATATTTGTATTATCTTATAGCCAATTTCTTCTTAATTATATCGAAAAATCAATTATTTGTCTCACGAGGATTTGAGTATTGGCTACGATGGGGAGAGTGCCTTAGAGGCATCCAACCCACCCGGGTTCAAACTCGATTCCTCTTCGCTCCTCGTGAATTGAGCTCATGGCCTCTCTGAAAAGATGGCAATATACGATTTGACACTCTAAAGAATGTAATCCATTATTTGTCACTCTAAAGTATTATAGTTCCTTATTATGCCATTTGGGTCCATTAAACTCAATTAACATATCACTTAATGAAATGTACTCATGCTATCTTTTGGTTTGGTACTGAGATAGATTGTTAAAGTAATTGTTTTTATTGTATAGATCGCAACATTAGGGTTTCGGGTCCATGACGACACCAAGACGTGGTGACTCGGATTTCGATGACCAGGAGAACTTGATGTTTAAGACCATCGCATTGTCTACACTCCTAAGTGGGCATGTCGATGCGACCGGTAACGCTCCAGCCGGTCAGGATGTCGATGCGACCGGTAATGCTCCAGCCGGCGAAGCTGTCGATGAGGCTGCTACCAGCGAGGACAATGAGAATACCGTGGACGACTCCGAGGTATATATCAAGTAGGCATGTTCATTAATATAAGTTAATTCACACATAACACGCGTTCTCATTTATATCCTATATGTTTTTGTATCAAGGCGGAACATCGACCCTTTCGCAAAGTCCGTTCAGCGAGGACCTAACAAGAAGTGAAGTCGAAGCATGTGATCACCGAAGTCGGCAACGACGGTAGTCTAATAGCCCGGTCTCGCACTTGCACCGTTCAACAACGCAATAGGATATGCGTTAGGGATCATGTGCCAATCAAGATCAAGACATGGCCCAAAGTTCTGCAGCTACCAAGGATCTCATATGGAACGATATCAAGGCAAATTTCAGATTTCCAGATGGTGTCGGGTTAAGTCAAGGCATGGGCTTCAAGAAGATGGCAACTTTATTTCAGCAGTGGAAGTCGAAGCTCACCCGCGATTACATCGACAAGGGAACAAGGCCAGACTTCAATAAGTTTGCTAAGCTTGCGGATCATTGGGAAGAATTCGAGAACTTCAAGCTGTCCGAAGAAGGCAAAGCCGCAAGGAAGAAGAATAGGGAGAAAGCGCTCAAGAAGAAATACCACCACCATCTCGGGAGCGCTGGCTACGTTAGGGCTGCACCAACATGGGACAAGCGAGAAGAGGAGCTGAAAGGCAAGAGTATTGTGCCCGAATGCGATGGTTGGATTACCGCATGCGCAATTACATCATGGGTCATGGGGGCCAACTCAAGGATGACGGCAGCGTGGTGGTGGAAGCGGACTTGCAAGAGGTTCGTCAGAGGATTGATGAAGGCATCGAAAATATCCGGTCGGGCTCCTTGGTGACGGACAGGGAGAATGACCTACTCACATATGCCCTCCAAAACAAGGAGCACCCGGGACGGATAAGAGGTTTTAGGAAGAAGCCGTGGAGGCTCGGCTTCGCGAGCGATGCACAGACATACAGGAGCCGGGAGAGAAACAAGAGAAGAGAAGCTTCCAGAGTGGCTCGATTGGAGGCGCAGCTCAAAGGCCATGAGGAAAACGTCGATCAGCTGGTTATGCGCAAGATCGCCGAAGCAGTGAGCCAAGCACTTCAGGGGCAGCGAGATTTCGGTCAATGTTGAGGCAACGGACGCCGTGATAAGTCTGTCCACGCGACGAACAGCTCGCGCGTCGGCCGTGGCCCCCAAGATGATCTCGCTAGCTCGTCATCCGATGGGACAACATCACGGTTCGCCGCCCGCGAGCTACACGCCGAGATGAGAAATCTCTCCTTTAAGGTGGCTTATGGCATGGCGTATCCGGTGGAGGCGGGCCAGAGGTTCCACTGCATTGATATACCACCGGGTTACTCCAAGGTCACGGTGGATGAGGTGGTCGACGGCTTCGGGGATCTAACGCTAGACAATCCTACGGGCGAAGACGTGACCAGCCTTGGACAGGCCCTAGACGGCTCATTCATTCTCTGGCGGAAAAAGTACATTATATTTCCAGCTGTCGTAGAGGCGAAATCACCGGTAGGAGAGGCCTCGGAGTTGGAGCATGCTGCAGAGCCAAGCTTGTCTCCACAACGAGAACGCGACGCCGCTGCTCGGCGTCGCCGCCGCCACCTCTGACTCCACGTAAAAGACCGTCTCCACCGCCACCGCTGCAAAGCAAGAAGAACCATCCAAGGGCAACCACATCTCCAGCATCTTCCCCGAGAAAGAAGCTCACTGTCCGGCGGCGGCATCTCCTACCACGACGTCGGGATCCAGCCGAGGGAGAAAGGGAAAGGAGCTGGTTAAGCTTGCATATGACATGACTCCCGAGGAGCTGGAGGCAGCAGCAAAGGCTGATGTGGCTAGGCAATTCACGCCAAAGAAACCAGAGCCGAAGCTGAAAATTGATCCAACATATCTCCGACAGTTAGTTGGCGGTACGGCGCCACCTCCAGTGCTGACCAACTACGAAAGGACAATAGTGAAGAGCAAGACAAATGCTACTAGAAGTCGGAGGGGCCCGAAAAAAAAAAAAGAACAATGCAAGAGATGAGGACAAAGACTGTCGATCCGAGATGTTGCGGAAATTCATGGAAGAGGCGGGGCTCGACATCGAAGGAGCGACTTTGGGAATGACGGATAATCTTCCAATGGCACCGATCGATGGAAGTATCAATCGGGCCAACATTGGTGGACCTAATCGAGATAGATGCTCGCCTACCAAGATCTGACAGATGCATATCGGTACATGAAACGGGCCATGAAAGGAACGACTATGTTTCTCTTAGTTTTGAAAGACGAGCACTTCCACCGCGGGGACAACACAGAAATATGGCTGGAATTTGAAGACTTGTACAATATATACCACAAAGACGCCGTCAACGTGTCTTTCATGAGCTGCTGGTGCCTGTAAGTGTCTTGAGCTCCTAAGTTTACACCGCTATTTACTCCCGTACCATAAATTTGGACTCCAACTAACTAAGTTATATATCCCTCACGTAGATTGGAGATGCAACGGCTTGCTAAAGACGGCATGTCGCATAAGTACGGCTTCATCGATCCATCGATTATCAACGATAAAGTGTATTCATACCCCCTCAAAGAAAGAATTTCGAGGAATACATTCTCCATGCAATGCTCGAACAACACGACAAGCTGTATATATTCCTGCCCTTCAACTACGAGTACGTGTTCTCACAATCCTTTTCTTCCTCTATATACTTCTTAAGACAATGATATGTAGTATATATGACCAGCTATTTACATATATGTTGCAATATGTGTCAATAGCTTTCACTGGATCCTTCTCGTCATCGAGCTTGGCAATGGAATTATTAGAGTACAAGACTCAAGAAGGAAGCCTAAGGCGAGGATACCAATGGATCATTAACATCCTAAACGCGCGTACACGGAGTTCAAGAAGAAGCAAAAGGAAAATTCAAGAAAGAATTCGATGTCCCGCTAATCGATTGAGTGCGTACTACAAAGATCGTATATTATTATTATATGTGCGTCTTATCAATTTGTCATCTGAATATTTAATTTGTTTATTGTTATGAAATCCTCGGCCCCAATGAAGGTTAGTCGCTGCATCGTTGGAAACAACTTGTGTGGCTACTATGTGTTCCACTACATGCAAAATTTTCTCCACGACGATGTTCCCACTAATTTTTTGAAGAGGTTCGTGTGTGCTCTTGAACCGCTTAGCTAGCTAGAATAACATACGCTTTAATTACAAGCATATATATGTTCCGATATTTAATTATTTACTTATCGCTTTATTAATTGCCACCCAACACCGATCGCGACGCGTAAAGATCTTGCCTCACCGGTGCTCGCGACTTCAAGAACAACTCATCGGTTTCGTTGTCGACGAGATCGTAAACCCTCAAGGCGCGTTCCACCACATGAGGGGTAACGGTTCTCCTTCCTTTAACACCGCCGAACTGGCGGCGATATCCACCACCTCATCGAGCAAGGCCGAGAAGAGTGACGCGGCGAAGAAATTAACTCGATAGACAATTTTCAATCATTCAAAGTACTGCTTGTAAACGTCGCGTACGTGCGTGCACTCATTATCACATGTAACATGTATATATATACTTGTGGATTTTTGACAATGTTAATATACTTGTGAATGTTTGTTCAGCTTGTGATGATCATGTCAACATGTGTACGCATATATATATATATTAAATTGCGACAAAAAGCCTCTTCTAGTATTTAGTTTTATTATTTCAAACGATATCGACAAACACCCTATAAAACCATTTTGAAATGGATTCTCCTGGAGTGCTTCTCTATAGCGGTTGAATTAGAACCGCTTGCAGAGAAATACCTCATAGCGGTTCAATTACGAACCGCTTGCGAGATACACCTCATAGCGGTTCCAATTACGAACCGCTTGCAGAGCTATCCTACGTGGCAGCCCACGCGCGCGCCTGGAGAGGTACGCCCCGGTTCGTTAGGCCTGTACAAGCGGTTGAGGGAACCGCGTGTGATACCAGCCAGGTATCACACGTGGTTTCGTACAAGCGGTTTAAAAACCGTTTGTACAGGCCCTTACGAACCGCTTGTGATGTTCCATTCTGCAGTAGTGCGGGCTAATAGGATATCGGATATAAGGATCTTACACTTGAAAGGAGCCCAAGGTCGCTAGATGATTAGTTGATAAAGGAAGGTGATTAATCCATGTTGTAGCCTACAGGCCGACCTCGTGGTGTATTGCCCATCAGGTGAGAACTGCCAGGTGATTTGGTTCATGCTGCCGCATTGCAAAGAGATCATGGACACTTGCTGGCAAAAGCTCAACGTATTCCGGGAGAATAGAGAGGGTAAAGTGGTGTTAGATATCTACTATCAAGTTGTTATTGTTGTTGTTGAGGATGTCATCAACTGATTTGTTTTTCGTTGAGGAGGCTAGAAAAAGTATAGGTACTAGCCGGTTTGAAGGCCAGCCACATCTAGCCAATTATTCGTCCAGAAGAATGTTGATAGACCAATTTTGATTGTTATCCGACTTACCATACGAAATACTAGCATTTTATCAGAGATTGCATGACGTCTCGGTGCCTATCTAGGGTTTAGAGGGAGAGGTCTTTCCATGCCACAACCAATAGAGACGTCGGCTCTTGCGAATTTCCTGAGATCCTGCACTCCCAGACCTCCTTGATCGATTGGGCGCGCGGTATACCTGATTCTATCTCACTCAGCAGTGACCTCCAAGCGTGTACGTCGAATCAATCCCTCTGCATAAGCATCCTTTTTCATGTGTGTCAAAATGTATATGTGTGGCACTGATTACTCTAGCAATGAAATCACATTGGCTAATGAAACGTTTGATATGTTATTCCTGAAAGATATTAGAAGATGCTTCCACTACTAGAGAACAGAACATCACAAGCGGTACATCATAAGCGGTTCAATACGTACCGCTTCTAATAGTTACAACACAAGCGGTTCAATATTTCATGTCAGAAAACCCCCTCTACAAGCGGTTCGTAATACGAACCCCTTTTAAAGTCTAAGCAACAGAAGGGGTACATATCACGAACCCTTTCTAAAGCCCCAAGCACCTCTGGCAGTGGTTGGGACACGAACCCCTTCTAAAGCCCAAGCAACAGAAGCGGTTCGTAATTCGCTTCTAGAGGGGGCTTTAGAAAGGGTTCGTATTACGAACCGCTGCTAGAGGTTTATTTATCGAATTGTCAAAAGGAAAGCTTGCCTTATCTCATCAAAGAGCACGCGTGGGTGGGTTGGCTAGCTGGGTGAGGCGTGGGTCACGAGGAGGGCCGGGTGAGGTCCTGGGTTCAAATCCCACATACCCCAATATTCTTTACCTTTTTAGACACCACTAGAAGCGGTTCGTAGAACCGCTTCTGATGCTCCCGCGAGCATTAGTCACGGTTGCCTACAACCGGTTCCAAAACCGGTTCTGAAACCTGTTTCGAACCGGTTGTGGTGGCTGTTTCGCTGGTAGTGTTCCGTAGCTTAGTTAGCTAGAGCACCCGTTTAGTAAGCGGGAGGTCTTGAGTTTATAATACTTGGACATCGACATGCAAGTATTTAAAATACAACTTTGACCACTAGTTACTCTTGTGATTTATTTATAAAATCCACTAAAATAATGATATTATGAAACAGCTTTCCGAGACAAATCTATATATATGGTTTTCAAGTGCTCAATTTAAATAGTCTAAAAAAATTCACAGATAAAATTTCAAAATTCATGATATTATGAATTACCATGAGGCCCATGACCATGTTTGCAAATCATGGATGAAAATTTTGTAACAGGATTAGTGATGTTTAAGTTCTCTCCTTTTCTTCTTGCTTAGGAATTTTTATTGCACATCGTAAGATGGTATGTGGTCTGGTTGCTGCATGCATCCCCATTCCATTATCTAAAAAATGTCTTCTTTTTCAGATTTGACTTGTCATTTGCCAACTTTGGTAATTCCTTCTCGGCCATTCTTTTTCATCTCGGTGAAATGTCTCTGTGTGCCACTTATTATCATAGGGTTAAAACCACATTGCCTACTCATAAGTTTGATATTTTATTTCCAAAAGAAATTAGCAGATGCTTTCGTAGCTCAGTTGGTTAGAGCACCCGTTTAGTAAGCGGGAGGTCTTGCATTCAGCCTACAATGTCCAGTTCGTCGGGGCAATGAAAGATCAGCACTTTCAGTGCACCTGGAGAGCAAGTGCAGAACCAAGATGCAAATTCTTCATCTGGCTGGTTTTGCAGGACCATATTCTCACTGCTGAAAATCTTTATAGAAGGGGTTGGAACAATTGCCTTTTCTGCCCCCTTTGCGGCTCCTGCATAGAAACCACAAACCACCTGTTTGTGGAGTGTGCTTTCTCCAAAAGAGTGGACAACTATTCTGCAGCGACTGGGTTGGGTGCAGGCACCGAGTATTCACCAAACGCTGAGTGAGTGGTGGTTGCAAGCTAGAAAGGGCGTTCTAAAGAGGGAGCGGCGAGCGTTTGATGGGCTCATCACGTACACCTGTTGGAATGTCTGGAAGGAGAGAAACAGACGTATTTTTCAATCGGAGTATGGTTCTGTTAGTTCTGTGGCGGACCTTATCAGGGCCGATGTGTCGGCCAGGGTTCTAGCATTTGGTGCAGATGATCATGGCTGATCGCTGCGGTTGCTATCTCCTTTTAGATTTATTTCGTTTTTCTTCTGCTAGCTCCTTTTAGATTTATTTCGTTTTTCTTTGCCCTTTGCCTTATTCCATTTGTGTTTTCTTGTTACCTGTTTGGCTGTAACTTTGCTTCCCTTTTAAATGAATAGGCATCCTGCCATTGTTTAAAAAAAACGAAAGCATGACATCACATTTGTTACTAACATCATGTAACAAAAAGATTTTCTGGGGAGACCACAGTTGTTTTTTGTTTGATATTTATGCGTTAGAAACCTTTTTTGAGAGAACATTTATACGTTAAAAATTAATATTTATATGTTAAAAAACATTTTTTACCTAACAAGTGTTTTTTATTTGGTATTTGTATGTTAAAAAGACTTAAAAAAAGTAAGGTACATGTTTTTTTCCCCTCACGATTACAGTGACACGAATTAATCATGAAACGCGAGCACCACATCCGACGCGTCTGCACACATTCTCAACGAAAGCATGACGTCAGATTTGTTGCATCATCTACCAAAGCATTTTCTTTTTCCCCATTTTGGAGATCAAAGTTGTTTTTGTTTGATATTTATATGTTGAAAAACCCTTTGTGAGATCACAATTGTTATTTTAATTGATATGCATATGTTAAATTTTTGATATTTTGTATGTAAAAAACCTTTTTTTGTATCACAATTGTTTTTTATTTGATCTTTATATATGTTAAAAAGATTACAAAAAGTAAGATATCAAGTATTCTTTTTTCCCTCACAATTACCGTGCCACGAATTAATCATGGAAATGTGAGCACCTTGACAATGTTTACATCTGGCTCGTTTGCACACATAGCATATCAACTTTTACCCAGCTCCATGTCATGGCTGACACACAATCGCACAATGTACGCCACTAGAGGTGAAAATCTCGATCAGGTATATCGAGCTTAGACTTCAGAGCAGCACTGTCGGTTCAGTGATCAGAAACTTGTCCATCGACCATGCAAACAAGATGGCATTTCGCAGTTCAATTTGGATTTGTCCGTGTTCATTCTATTTCTAGATCAATGCACGGAGACATTTTTGCAGAGCATGGAATGGCTAGAACCGGCTAGAACGCTGAACGCAAGTGGAATTGGATACCCTGACGCGTCGAATCTGAAAGCGCTCTGAATTTCTGGAGAAAAACGTGGACTAATCAGATTCAGACCTGGCACATATCTTGATGGATGGATGGATCAGTTGCATTTTGCCAGTTCAGCTCTAACATGTTAAGGTTGGTGCTCCATGAACTTTCAGCCATCAGGTTGATAGAAAGAAGGAACGGACAATGAACCAACGGAAAGGTATTGCCTGCTTATCAGTTTGACAGACAAGAATCAAACCAAATGAGCAGAAGCTGATTGCGTGTGCTGCCATCTTCTTCTTACCTCGATGCCCATTTTGCAGGTCTTAATCTTTGCTCCTCTCTTTTGACCACGCCATGTAAAGCATTTCATCTGTCGGATCACCTTCTCGGCATGTGCCGCTAGTAGCATACATTCACTGAGAAAAGAAGTGGCCATGCAGATAAGATGGCAAGCATTGGTCAAATTGGACTTGTCCATGTGTTTGTGTTTGTGTTTGTCCCCCTCGCAAAGATGAGCGCTGAATCGCTGGTGCCTTTTGAGGATGGAATGATTAACGTCAGTAAAATTTTAGTGGGATTGGATCCTGCCGATCTGAAATGCGTGGAAAGCAGTCTGAAATCTGAAGTCAATTAGGCTGCACCTACCTTGGGCCGTGCTGATCAGTAAGCTCTGAACCACCTACCTCGGCCATTTTGCTTTTTTTACATGACCGATTCTTGCAGACAAGACTAGGAGGGAACAATGGGGGAAAAAAGGTGTGGACATTAAACGATGGATAAAGAAGAAGGTTACGGCCTCCTGGTTTGCCAAAGAAGTAGGAAACCTTTGTAGATGACAAAAGATGGGCATAGATCAAATTGTATTGCATTTTCTTGCTGCTTGATTAGCTAAGACATGTCGACATTATGTACGTATCGATTTTCGATTTTCTTTGTGATGTTCAATTCTTCACCGTGATACCATTTTGCAGGTTTTGCTGTTTCTGTCTTTTGACACTTGTATCTGAATTCATCTGTTTTTCTATAATAAAAATTGCATTAACTGATTCAGCTGTTTGTGAGCTGAAAAATGTTACAAGATGCCTCATTCCTTTGCTTTGCTTTTTAGTTGTTGAAGTAGCACAAGAGGCCTGATTCTGCAGGCCCATCACTGAAATAGTCATTGGGCCTGTGCTAAGAACATGCTATGCCTGCATCTCAAAACAACGAAACCTTGCAAATTTTTGGATCTCAAGAGCAGCTCCTATAGTGATCACTCACCTGAAGCTGTTGTCCTCAGTAACACCTACCTCGTGCTAATATTAGTACCATTCTTTAGAACAGGTTGTTAGCATGACAGAACCCATTATCTCTGAGGTACCCACTCCACATTATCAGAAACACACCTGAACTTGCACGGCACCAGGCTTGGAATGGATGATCTACTGGACCCAATTCAACATTGTGTGGTCCATTTGGGCTTGGATTCAACACTGGATTGAATAGGTTTCAGAGCACTCTAACATGCTGACTATGCATTGAGTTTCTGATCCAGGCTTCTAACATGTTGACCTACATTTAGTTCTTCTGTTCCTGTGCAATACCCTGGTCTGAAGGTTGGCATGCATGCTCTGAAGTCTGAAATCACTGAATGCAAGTAGAATCCAAAGCAATAGATTTTGGACCATGAGTAATGAGTATTGATTAAGTCAGCCCAAGGAAGTACAGCAGGTTGAAAACACTTTCCTGCAGTCAAATTCATTTCATTGGAGCTAAACATCAGATCATCTAGCTTAGATGTTCCCTTAATTATGGTTTCAGCCAAAATGTTGCTGGGTTATATAAATCACTGACCAGTTTCTTCAGAGTGCTGTTTGGAGGATTGGACGGCTGAGATGAAACGAGGATATCATCCTAGTTTGGGAATAAAATCAGGGCAGAAAAAAAAAGCTGAGGTGACTTGATTACTGCTTCAAAAAGGAACAAGGTGACCTGGAGACTGTAGTAGTATCTGCAGAATGCCGTTTCTACTTGTTTTTTCCCCATAATTTTACCTGCACTTTTTCAGTCCTTTTTATCCAAGTAACACATGAAACCAGGTAATAATTATGGTTGGTGGTGCGTCTCTGATCAATCGATCGCTCCCACTCAGATCTGTCTGCTCTTGGCACATCAATCTTTGGTTTGTCTCTTCCCTACATCTTCACTCACAGATTACAGCTTCATGTTGATGAGAACTCCAAATATTTTTTTTTCATGTTTCTGAACTTAGAATAACATGGATAAGCAGACACCATGCTGATCACTGAAGACACTAGGAATACCGGTATAGGGCAATACGCACAGCAACTGTGAGACCTCTGCTAGAGTCTAGAGGTGAGCTAGCCAAACTTTTCCTCACTGTACAGTGTACATGCAGTAGTAAGTATGCATGCAGACACTGCAGCTGGGAGCCTCTGAAAAAAGCACTCTTCAGTTCTTCTGAAACATGATTCAGAGCTCTTTCTTTCCTCTCATCCATCTGCAGAGAAGAGAAGAGGATGAAGAGAACAACAAAACATGATCAAGTCACACACGTGAGTAACCTATGCTGTTGCTATGGACACATGGTCCCCTGTTCATAATTTTCTGTGTGCGTGCAGAGTCTCCTACAGAAAAGAAAGAAAGAAGAGTAAGTGAGTGTGGATCCACTGCAAAAGACACAACCTGCATGCAGTTCAGGACCACCAGAAGGCTTCCTTGATGCATCAACACATGGATTACTCCAAACAACCCGTCCAAAACGCACTTAAGAAGGAATCATTTGGAACCATCTCCGGTAGCTTTGTGTCTAACGAAGGTACTTCTAGAGCTTTGACAACACGAGGACATATGAAATTGTGTGATGCTGACTGCTCGGAAGTGGTGATTGGTGTGTGCCACCAGTTTCTCTTCAGATGCTGCTGCCAAAATGCCAGTACATCGGCAATCGAAGCTTGATGTACCATGAGCGATGAGCCATGGCCTTATCTTGACGCCCTGCGTTTCACACTGATCAAGAACTGCTCCAAAAGGCGTGAAATATATGTTGATGTGATTCGAGTGCTCGAGGGATTGATGCGTGCATGCTCCTTAGCAACGTGCGTGCGCGTGTGGCAGCTGGTGCGATGGCTTTTCAGTTCATGCACCCCCTGCATGGAGGCAGCATCATCTGCACTCAAAAATCTCAGATCAATGTGACTAGAGAGAGAGGAGAGAAAGAAGCGCATGTCTTCCCTGAACTCAGAAGAGATCATCAGGTTTTACTATGGTACTTTTTTAATATAGAAATTCATTTCGGCCTCTACGTCATACTACACAGCCTAGTACAAATTAAGTCTAAAATATTGTTCTAAAAAAAAACTGGCGTCTCACAAGGAAAGGAAGATAAAAGTAGCAAGGACATCTTATTAGCCACAAATTCTAAAGCTACACCTCCAGCCGTTTTGAAAGACGAACGCCATTGCGACCAACTCCACATCTTGACATACCTTGATTATGTCCTCCCTTACATCCTCCTTTTGTTGCAATACCCAATGACGCACCCAGTAAGTTCCTTTGAAGATGACCTATATGAAAGAATTTTCTTTTCTCTTGTCAAAAATGTATTCATTTGGATATAACCACATCAACCAAAAGATGGCAGCGCCGTCCACCCATTTTTTTTCTTAGTTTGCAAACCCATCCCTAAAAGTCGGTTCCCAACCATATGTGACACATTATAGGGAAGCTTCAAATCAAGAACAATATGGACAATGCGCCAAACTGCCCATACTAATTGGCATTCAAAAAACAGATGCTGGATGGTCCCATTTTTACTACAGAAATAAAACTATTTTGGACATACTGGGACTCTTGTCTCTTTCATTTGTTCTAGAGCCACATGTCATTGACTCATGAGTGGCATATAATCAATTGTTAATATTTGAGAGTGGCATCCCTTAATTAAGTAGATATAGAATGGAGAGAGGAAGAGAGAAAGGTGGGAAAAAAGAAGTGGAGGGCGGCAACTCGACGGCGACCAAGGTGTCCACTGGCCAAAGCTCTCCGGCCCCCTCACCTCCTAACTCCGGTGACCTCGCTGAAGTTGGGGAGGTGATAAGAACCCTCTTCTTGTCTTGAAGTTTTAGATTTTTAACAGATCTAGTTTTCTAGGATTGTGTCCCATCCTCCATGGTAGCATTGATGGCGAAGCAGTTTGATATAGTAATAAGCTCCCTTCTAAGATTTCCTGACGTGATGGTTGCCTTTGGTGACCTCTTTGATGACATCTTTGGTAGGTTTGGTACCTATGGTCGAGCGTAGTGTAGACAGAACCCTTGAACTAGCCAAGAGAGTTATTCCTGCGTTTGGAAACGGCTTACGAGAATGAGACGTCTCAAGGAGCGGGTGTTGTAACTACACTGTCCAAGCGGCTAGGGTATGCAAGCTGCATCGCACGCGGGCAAGAGAACAAGAGACAAGAAAGGGAGCGAATACCCGGGCAACCAGGAAGAAAAGACAAGTGAGGAACGGACTTCAAAGATCCTTAACATTTACTGAATTTTGCTAAACTTACGGGGTCGCTCGGGGCCGCATTTTAGAAAACGGCAATGCTAAGGAAGACACTAGAAAAGGTAAACAGCTGTCGCCGGAAAATCCGCCGACGGTGAGAACCGGCGCCCCTCCCCGGTGATGGAGTGGACGCCGAGAAAGTGGTGGTGAGAGAGCAGAGCGCTCAGTGAATAAACCAGTGCTAATGTGTATGATCAGAATGCTTGCCCTCTTTCATTCATGAGCTTATCTATTTATACAACTTTAGGACCAGGGTTTACATGCATGAGAAATACCCAAAGTACCCTGACCCATGGGGGAATACCCAGATTACCCTAAACTCTGGATTGTCGATCCCACAATCAATGGCTACAATTGTTTTCTTACAATCCACGTTATCCTATTCCCTAACATGCCCTTGGGGGGCATACTCTGACAAAGTTGTTGATTTGATTTGATCCGATTCGTTCTTGTCAGAGGCTGTCGCGAAGTCTTCGTCTTCTGACCTGAAACTTGTGAAAGATCATTCTCGGTCTTCCCGAAGAGTATTTGTGAATTCCTCGTCTAGGCACCCTTCTCCACCCTTTGATGGAAATCCGAGGACCCTCCATCCCGAGGACCCTCCTTACTTGAGATATACTCGGAGTACTTTACCCTTGGCGTATGTCCACGCCTTCCATCCACAGTCGACTTGAAGCTCATCTTGGATAAACTTCCTCATGCTCCGCCGGTTAACACTTTACGCGAAGAATCCTCACAACATCTTTGTGAACATCCACCTCTCCTAGAGATGGGTTGGTGCCCCTACAGCGAAGCCCCTTACGGTCACGTCGCCACCTCGCCGTGGTGTCGGCGAATATCAACCCCTTCTCCACGCCGAGGTGGTGTTCCCGAAGATGTTGTTTCTTTTCTGTCTTCGTTGGTATCTTCGCCGATTGATGTGACTTGGACTAGACGTTCTGACGTTGTCAGTGTTTTCGAAGTCCGCGCGTTGATCCTGTCCGTTAATGATCACACGCGTCATCATATCTGTAGGCGCCCGTTGGGATTTTCTCTATATATATATTTTTTCAGCTGCGCCCGTTCGGTTTCTTAGCGGCGCATCACCACCGTTGATGTGGACACGTGGTGCTCATCCGTGTGATGGTGGTTTCTATATAAGGCTCTATGTTACTATTCTTCTTCCCCACTTGCTTTCTTCACACCCGCCGTTCCGATTTCCTTGCCTCTGTGCGCTCCGTCCCCCGCAGCCGGTTCCTTTGCTTCTGTGCGCTCCATCCCCCGCCGTCGGTTCCTTTGCTTCTTGCACATTTCACCCGCCACCGCCAACTCTCTCGCTCGTGCACCCTCCTCCGGCCACCGTCTGCTTCCTTTCACTTCCGTGCTCCTGCCGCCAGTAGATCATCGTCGGTGGTTCGCCATCGTTCTTCATCGCCGATTATTTTCGCAGGTATGTTCCTCACCCGCCTTTTTGCTTGATTTTGGGTACATTTATTTTGGATGTTTGGTGAGTTCGACGTCGACGAATTTGGCCGGCGAGATCTTTGCGTCATTTGCCAGTTCATTCATACTCCGATCCCCGCTTTGTTCGAATAGTAGTACTATAAAGTTTTTCGCGGTCTATTATTATCATTCCTGTTCCTTCCTCGTTGTTATTGTTGTTTTGTTTTTTTTAATATATGATCCCAAAGGGCTGTTTCACGAAAGTGCTAACTTTTCAACTTTTTGTGCAGTTTCCTTCATCTTCCATGGCGCGGAAGAAAATTCTAAGCCCGGCAGACCTCACGCGGCTGTCTTGGGAGGTGGGGTCGTCTAGGATGACCTCGGATATGCTCTCGAAGGTGTTGGGCGGCTCGCCGATGACTAAGACTTGATTGCGGGGCAAGAGGCAGCGCCTCGGCCAAATGCCGACGAGGCCGTCGTCTTCCACTCGCAGTGCAAGCGGGTCTTGATTCCTGCACTAGCTTGGTGGGAAGTCCTCGAGCTGCAAAGGCGCAACTCGTACACCTCTCCCCAAACGCCGTGGCGCTGCTTCTTGTGTTTGAATGGGCGTTCTTGAGCCATGGAGCACAACCAATACCGAAGTTTTGGTTTTATTCACGAAGGCGGTGGCGAGGGAAGACCAGCGGCAGCCCTTCGGATGTCTGAACCGTGGTAAGCGGCACACCTCGCAAATTTTCCGTCACTAGCTACGAAGAAGAAGTGGGGCGGCTGCGAGCTAAGTTGAAGCTGCTACGGTTTTACCGAAGGTTGATGAAGCCGATTCTTCGCCGAGGTATACCCCAGAGCAACCGATCAGTATCAAGTTCGGTGGAAAAGCTCAAGCGGTTCGAAGAGGCGCGATGGTTGCTACTCGGAGGATCAAGAACGCTTCTCAATGCGTTCTCTTGCCGAGGAGTTCTATACTGCCAAGGTGGGGCCGCTGATGCGCTCCTGGGAGAGACGGGTGATTGTGGATGACGGAGGCAACCACCTCTCCTTACGTGACAAGGACCACCGACCTCGGAGGTTGGAAACGACCGCGAAGAGGGCCGAAGGGATGTTCGGGCCCCTGTGCTCAGACGGAGTCGCGCGGGCTCGCGAAGCTGGGGTGGATAGCCGCATCAACCGCATCCTTGGGGTAGTTACCCCCTGAACAGAGCCCGAGCCGAAGAGGGCTGGGAAAAGGAAAACTGCTGAGGGGACCACTGCAGGCCCGTCTAAGCGTCCCCGTGGTGAGTATTTTTCCTACCGCCATACACCTTTGATTCGCCTTTTTTTTACTATTCTTCGAATTCAGCTGCAAGCGTTGAGGACGAGGAAGGAGATGAAGAAGAGGTTGAAGAGGAGGGCCACCTTGTCGAGGACGATCACACTTCACCGGACGCGCAAAGCGCCGCCAGTGGTGGAGAGGATCCCCTGGACGTCCTGGTGAGCAAAACCCCCTCGGGACCCATAGATCCCGAGCATGGCTCCAACGAGCTACAAGATAGTCATGGAGCTGGGTCTCTTCCTTCGGGTCGAGGTCCCGTAACTCCTGATGGAGCCTCCTTGGATATCCAGGCGGAGGCCGAGGACTATACCGCCGGCTTCGTTGTTGACATGGAGTTTTGGTTGGCCGATTCTCCTTCCGCTGAAGGTTAATCACCGATCCTTAGAATTTTTTTTTAATAAGCTTCTTATATTTTTCTTTTCTTCAGAGGGAGTTAACGAAGAGCCACCCTCGGCGCCTATCCCCGGGGCTGCAGATGGCAATACCAACGCTATCTTGGCCTTGGTGGCAATTGCCGTTGCCGAGGTGGGGCCTTCGTCCTCTGCCCCCTGTGCGCCTGGCGCTGCTCCTGCGCTCGGCGCCACTTCTTCGGCAGCTGCGACAACTATAGAGGGTGGAGCTTCTCGAGCTACCCCCTTGCCCAGTGCCGCCCCTACCTCCAGGGATTTCTTTGTTGAGCCCACCGCCATCCTCCGTGATGAACATCTGGACTCGATCCTCGGGGGGGTGCCTTCGTCAGTCCTCGATCGTTGCGAGGCGTTCCCTTTGCTGGTGAACATGCGCAACGTCGAGTTGAGCCTCGCCTCGGTAATATACATTTTTATTATTTATTATGCTTTGTTTTAAAGTCTTCGTGTTACTTATGTTTGTATCCCTTTTTGAGTTTGGTTTGGAATCGTCTTTGCGGCGAAGACAAGTGGTGGACCTCTCGGAGAAGTGTGTTGCTCTCGAGGATCGCGTGGCTACCCTCGACCGAGAGAACCACACCCTTCGGGAAGTCAGTGCGAAGGAGAAAGAGCTGGTGACTCTTCTCAGGTCAGAGAAGGAACAAACAAAGCAGCGCACCAAAACCGCCGAGGAGGCTCTGGCTGCACTCCGCATCGAGTTTGAGGCTCAACAAGCTGAGTTGGAATCGTCGCGCAAGGAATGCAATGGCCTGCGTGACGAAGTAAGGAATGGTGCTATGGAACTTGGAGCTCTTCGCAGCTCTGGAGCGAAGATTAAACAACAGTTGGAGACATTGCAAGCGGAGCTGCTTTTTCTGAGTCAAGCTTTTGCTAAGGAAATTACTAGACTCGGGACTGTAGCTGTAAGTGCCCCCCCGAAGAATCCGGCGCTGACAGTCAAATATTTGAAGGAAGCCATCGAGACCTTCGTCGAAGGGTCTTTGCGTTATGGATCCGACTGCGCGGTCAGCTCTGTTTCCGCACTTACAGCGAAGCTAAAGGGTGTTGGGTGCACACACTTTTTAAGTAACTTATTTTCAAGTGCGCCCTACCCTTCGTCCTTCAATGCCAGTTTGTTCGACCGTGGTTCCCGCCAAGTTGTACGGGATTTTCTTGTTAATTTTGGCGGCGGGAGGCGACTTCTTCGCCAGCGCTTTCATGGCGCATGCGAGAAGCGAGCGTCTTCGACTTTTTACCGAGGACCGCGGGCCCTCAAGCGTCAAGCGGAGATCTTCCAACAGCTCCTACTTCTCAAGTTCCCAAAGATTCTTCAGATCCTAAGGGCAAGAGACCAGTAGAGTAGCGTAGTTGCAGTTTTTTAGTTGTAGTTTTTTTCCGATGTAATACATAACCTTTTATGTCCTAAATTGTCCCGTTTTGTAAGTGAACATGTTTATCTATATGATGTTTTGCTTTCATTTAGCCTTTGCTTATCGCTTGTTTGCTCAATCGCACCATATGCTATGCTTGTTTAGCGTGCTATACAATTGCGAAGGCTCGTGGCCTGCGATGGATACGATTTGGGTTCTTGGCACGAGTGCTCTTGGCCTCGCGCCAGCCCCTTGGTGCTTTAGGGCATTATTCCCTCGTGAAGGTTCGTGGCCTGCGAAGGATACGATTCGGGTGCTTGGCGCGAGTGCTCTTGGCCTCGTGCCAGCCCCTTTGCGCTTTAGCGCGTTATTCCTTCGCGAAGGCTCGTGGCCCACGAAGGATACGATTCGGGTGCTTGGCGCGAGTGCTCTTGACCTCGTGCCAGCCCCTTAGCGATTTAGCGCGTTATTCCTTCACGAAGGCTCGTGGCCGGCGAAGGATACGATTCGGGTGTTTGGCGCTTTTAGCGCATTATACTTTCGCGAAGGCTCGTGGCCAGCGAAAGATACAATTTGGGTACTTGGCGCGAGTGCTCTTGGCCTTGCGCCAGCCCCTTGGCGCCTTTAGCGCATTATACTTTCGTGAAGGCTCGTGGCCGGCAAAAGATACAATTCGGGTGCTTGGCGCGAGTGCTCTTGGCCTTGTGCCAGCCCCTTGGCACCTTTAGCGCATTATACTTTCGCGAAGGCTCGTGGCCGGCGAAAGATACAATTCGGGTGCTTGGCGCGAGTGCTCTTGGCCTTATGCCAGCCCCTTGGCGCCTTTAGCGCATTATACTTTCGCGAAGGCTCGTGGCCGGCGAAAGATACAATTCGGGTGCTTGGTGCGAGTGCTCTTGGCCTTGTGCCAGCCCCTTGATTAGTGTAAAATGTTTGTACGGGAATGTTTCTTTTCTTCATTCCATTCGAAGTTACATCGTGGAGATTACATTCCCGAAGGATTTTTCCGGTCGCAGCCGGTTGTCTGCGCGTGAGCCTCAACTCCGCTTGTAAAACCCGGTAGGGAAAAAACCGAGTCGGAGAAAAGAGTACTCATCGCTTTTACATTCTTACGGGTAATATTTGATCAGGCTCTTCGCGTTCCAAGTGTTTGGAACCGGAGAGCCGTCGAGGTTAGAGAGATGGAATGACCCTTGTCTTGTCTGTCTGTAGACGATGAAGGGTCCGTCCCAAATAGGTTCTAGCTTGGATGGCCATTGTGGCATTCTTCGAAGGACCATGTCCCCTTCCTGGATTTCCCGTGGTCTCACACGCTTGTTGTAGGTTTTGCTTATTAACTCATTATACTTTTCTAAGGCTTGCTTTGCCTTGAGCCTGTCTTCCTCAACGGTATCGATTGGTGGTTGCTCAGTAATGTTGGATCCACCTGTTATGACTTGAAGGGTCTTGGCCTGAATTTCAGCGGGTGTCACCGCCTCTTCGCCATACACCAGTCTGAAGGGGGAATACCCCGTTGGTCTTGTGGGTGTTGTACGAATTGCCCAAAGTGTCTTCTCTAATTCTTCTGGCCATTTTCCTTTTGATTCATCCACTAATCTTCTCTTTAGTGATTTCATGATATTCTGATTTGCTCGTTCTACCGCGCCATTTTCTTGTGGATGTCCCACCGAGGCATAGCATATCTTGATGCCGAGGTCTTCGCAAAATGACTTGAAACTTGATGAGATAAACTGTGAGCCATTATCAGCCACTATCTCTTGAGGTATGCCAAATCTGCATATCACATTTTTCCAAAAGAAATGTTGATCTTTCGCCGCTGAAATATTCGTCAATGGTTCTGCTTCAACCCATTTGGTGAAGTAGTCAACTGCAACAATAATCCATTTGAAACCTCCTGAGGCCTGCTTGAGCTCTCCCACAATATCAATCCCCTACCTTGCGAAGGGCCACACTGGGGGTGAGGGTTGCAAGTCTGTTGGCGGGGCCTTCGGCTGGTTTGTCATCCATTGACATCCGCGGCATCTTTTTACAAACTCCTCCGCGTCACTGTTAGCCGTTGGCCAGTATATTCCCATACGCAACACCTTCGCTGCTAGAGCTCTTGGGCTTTGATGCGAACCACAGACTCCTGCGTGTGTTTCTGTCAGCGCCTCCTTCCCTTCTTCTATAGAAACGCATCTCATCCACGGCGTATCGATTCCCGATTTGTACAGGAGGCCATCCATCATTGTGTACGTCCTTGCCCGTTGTTTCGTTGTGTAAGCCTTCTTGCTATCCTCGGGTAATTCACCATCGCGAAGGTATTTTACGATGATTGATCGCCAATCCTCCTCTAGGGATCTTGCTATAAGCTACACTTCGGGACATATAGACGCTCGAGATACCGCTTCATAAAACACCCCCTCAGTTATTTTTGTGAAGTATGCCGCTGCTTTGGCCAGCTCGTCTGCTCTCATATTTTTCCCTCTTGGTATTGTTTTCACAGATATTCCCACAAAATGCTTCTCCATTGTCCTTACTACTTCCAGATACTTTGCCATTTCGGCATCCTTAGCTTGAAAATCTTTTGTGATCTGTCCTTCTATTAGCTTTGAATCGGTGTGGATGATGACTCTTTTTGCACCGAGAGATTTCGCTTTCCGAAGGCCCAACAGAAGTCCTTCGTATTCCGTCGCGTTGTTTTTTTGTTTTGAAATTTAGCCTCAGGGAATACTCTGTACTCGGTCCTTCGGGGTCAGTTACAATCGCCGATGCTCCAGCCCCTTCTGCTATGAATGAACCATCGGATTTAATGCTCCACAAGGGGGTAGTGCTTATCCATCTCCTAGAACTTCAGCCGACCATTCAGAGATGAAATCGGCCAGCGCCTGAGCTTTTATGGCTGTCCTCGGCTCAAAGGTGATCTCGAAGGGTGCTAGTTCAGCGGCCCATTTTACTATTCTTGTCGTGGCATCTTTGTTCTCGAAAATAGATTTGAGAGGGTATGCTGTAAGGACCTTTATCTTGAACTCTTGAAAGTAGTGCCGTAATTTTCTTGATGCCATAACTAGTGTATAAGCTATTTTTTCTAGCTCAATATAATTTCTCCTGGCCCCTTGCAACGATTCCGATACATAGTATACCGGCATTTGTCCTCCTTCGGTTTCATCCTTGACGAGGACTGCGCTGACTGTAAAGTGGCTTGCTGCTAGATACATCGTTAGATGTGGTGCCCCCTTCGGGCTGGCGAGTCTTGGTAATTGTTGAATATGATCCTTCAGCTTCGCGAAAGCGTCTTTGCATTGTGGTCCCCACTCGAAGGGTGCTGTTCCTTTAATTGTGTTGAAGAAGTGTTTTTGTTTCTCTGCGGCCTTCGGGAGAAATCTCCCTAGGGCTGCTAGCTTTCCCAGAAGGCTTTGTGCTTGTTTTTTGTTTTTTAGATCCTTCATGCATTGGATTGCATCTATCTTTTCTTTGTTTGCTTCTATCCCTCGATGCGATACAAGGAATCCCAGCAATTTCCCAGTTTCCACTGCGAAGGCACATTTTGTCGGGTTTAATTTTATGCCTTCTGCCCTCAAGCTAGCGAAGGTTTCTTGAATGTCTTCGCAGTGATCCCTTCTCTTCTTGCTCTTGACGACAATGTCATCGACATAAGCTTCCACGTTTCTTCCCATCTGTCTTGCCAGCACCTTCGCAATGAGTCTTGCGAACGTTGCACCTGCATTCCTTAGACCGAAGGGCATTCTTTGAAAACAGTATGTGCCAAAAGGCGTAATGAACGCTGTCTTCTCTTCATCTTCCCTTCTCATATACACTTGATGATAGCCTGAGAAGGCGTCCAGGAAACTCATTAGTTCGCACCCCGCCGTCGCATCAACCAGTTGGTCGATTCTTGGCAAGGGAAAGTCATCCTTCGGACACGCCTTGTTAAGATTTGTGAAGTCAACACAGAGTCTCCATGTGCCATTTGACTTCTTTACCATCACAACATTTGCGAGCCACTCCGGGTATGCCACTTCCCGGATAACTTGAGCTTGACGCAATTTGTCCACTTCCTCCTTCTTCGCTTCTTGTCATCAAGCCCCATCTTCCTAAGTTTTTGTTTGATTGGTTTGGCATCCGTCTTCACATTCGGCGAATGTTCTATCGTTCTCTGGGAACTCCTTAGATTCTCTGGCGTAGCGAAGATGTCACTATTTTGCGAAGCAAGTTGATGACTTTTCTTCTTCTTCTTCGAGAGGCGGTTCAATAGACACTGTTTTCTCTGCATTTTCGAGAACAAATTGAATCTTCTTCGTTTCGCTTTCCGGCCTGACTTGGGGCTTATAACCCTTCGGCCTGTATTGGGAGTCAATCCTCTCGGTAGTCTGGATTGGCTTAAGTTTTGGTATGCCTTGGAGCTCATTCTTCCTTGCCGATTGTTGGCATCCTCGACGATAATGACGCCCTTCTACCGGTGGCATTTTCATGCAGAGATAGTTGTGATGTATGATTGCCCCGAAGGTATTGATAATTCCCCTCCCGAAGATGGCATTATAGCGGTATTCCATATCAACGACATCAAAGCAGATGCTTTTTGTCACCTTCCTCTTGCCCTCGCGAAAAGTGACAGGTAAAGTTATTTGGCCAACGACAGCCACAGGTTCCCCTCCAAATCCTATCAATGACATGTTTGATGGTGTTAGCCTATCTTCAGGAATATTGAGCTGTTTGAACGCAATTAAAAAGATGATGTCCGCTGAACTTCCTCCATCAACCAGCGTCCTTTGGACGTCATATTCAGCAATCTCGGCTGTGATCACGAAGGGGTCCTGATGTGGAAACTTCACGCCCTTGGCGTCAGTTGTATCGAATGTTATCGGCGGAGTTGGAGTTGGTTTGCTTGTCACTGAAACGTGCGATACTTCGCGGATAAATTCTTTTCTTTTCCTGTTTGATGGGAGATTCAACGAAGAGCCTCCGGTGATGACGTGGATGACTCTTCGGTTTGGCTCTTCGACATTGTGAACTCTCTCGGGGGACCTGCGGTATTGATTTCTCGGACGCTGGTCTTGCCTTCTTTGCCTTTTCTGGTTCTGGTAGTTTTCGCGTTGTGTCTGACGTCTCTCCAGTCCTCGGTTGTATGGGAATAATTTTCCCCATGCACCGCACAGTACTTCTTTTCTTTAGTCTCCTGGTTGCCTCCTCGAAACCTGTCATTTCTTTGGTAATTTTCCCTTTGGTAATTGTCATTTCTTCGATCATCCCTTCTCGTGTTATCTCTTCGATTGTTGTACTCCTCTCTTCGGGGATTGTAATCCCTTCGAGGATGGTCCCCTCTTCCCTTGTTATCACTGGATCTTCGCTCATCAAACCGCTTGGGTTCAATGTTGCTTATTCTCTTGTTAGAATTGTGATATTTTTTGTTCTTCTCTGAGTTGCTCTCTTTGTGGTTATCATGGTCTTTGTTTGTATTGAGCTGGCCTTGTCTCCTCAAATTTTCCTCTTCTCCCTTTGCATATCCTTCAACTTCATCGTAAAGAAGCGCAGCTGACTGCGGGGGGTCTTGAGTTAGCTTGTGTAGAAGGGGTCCAGGTTGAAGACCTCTTCAGAATGCATTTATTACCGAAGAGTCAGAAACATCCCTTATCTGGCACCGCACAGCAGCAAATCTTTTATAGTAATCTCTCGTGCTTTCCTTCTTGCCTTGTTCCAAGGCAAAGAGGTCCCCTTCTACCATTATTTGGATATAATTTCCTTAAAAATTGTTAGCGAAGGCATCTTTGAGTTGGTTCTATGAATGTATGGACCCTTGCGGCAATGAAGTGTACCAAGATAGTGCAGTGCCCTTCAGGGTTAACAGCAGACTCTTCGCCTTAATGTCATCATCTCGTCCTGCTGCTTCAACTGCTGTATCATATACATCCAGGAATTCGTTTGGATCTGTTTCTCCTAAGAATTTGAACACACTTGGCATCTTAAATCCTTCAGGCCATTTTTTGCCCCGAAGGTATGCACTCAAAGGCCCTTCAGCAGCCTTTTTCGGCTGTGCCACCATTGCATTTCGCCGATGTTGCTCCTGGTTCTCTTCTGGGTATGGTACCCTCCGGGGTGCGTAATGTTGTTGGGGCTGCATTGTCACAAGCTCTCTTCGGAGCAAGTCGATTTGTTCCTCCAGCAGCCTTCTCCTGTCTCGCAGGATAGTTTCAGCAATTGTAGGGTCTTCGTGTTGATGTTTCTGCATGAGATGGGTGGGTGGGTTTTGCTACATCCCTTCTTGAGCAACTCCACTGGGTCCAGGCTCGTCGAATCTCCCCCCTCCCACGTCCGGGGCATCTTGGCCCTGGTTTCTCTAGCCCTGCAAGTTGATGCCGGGAGCTCCTAGAGTGTTTCTGCCTGGTCCTTGCGCCGGCGTGCCCTCCCGCTGACGTTCCGTCATTGGCGCAGTAGCGACCGCCCTTTGGGCCGCTCCCTCCATCGACTCGCCAGTGATGTCTCACTCGCCATGGATTTGGCGCTCTTGTCCTACGTACGCTCCATCGTGCCCCGACTCCGGTGGCTCACCTCCAGCAGCTGCGACATTCCTCCTGGGTCTAGCCATCATGCAATCGCCCGCCTCTCCCCACGGACGGCGCCAACTGTCGCCGGAAGAACCGGCGCCCCTCCCCGGTGATGGAGTGGACGCCGAGAAAGTGGTGGTGAGAGAGCAGAGCGCTCAGTGAATAAACCAGTGCTAATGTGTATAATCAGAATGCTTGCCCTCTTTCATTCATGAGCTTATCTATTTATACAACTTTAGGACCAGGGTTTACATGCATGAGAAATACCCAAAGTACCCTGACCCATGGGGGAATACCCAGATTACCCTAAACTCTAGATCGTCGATCCCACAATCAATGGCTACAATTGTTTTCTTACAATCTACGTTATCCTACTCCCTAACATGCCCTTGGGGGGCATACTCTGACAAAGTTGTTGATTTGATTTGATCCGATTCGTTCTTGTCAGAGGCTATCGCGAAGTCTTCGTCTTCTGACCTGAAACTTGTGAAAGATCATTCTCGGTCTTCCCGAAGAGTATTTGTGAATTCCTCGTCTAGGCACCCTTCTCCACCCTTTGATGGAAATCCCGAGGACCCTCCATCCCGAGGACCCTCCTTACTTGAGATATACTCGGAGTACTTTACCCTTCGCGTATGTCCACGCCTTCCATCCACGGTCTGACTTGAAGCTCATCTTGGATAAACTTCCTCATGCTCCCCTTCGGTTAACACTTTACGCGAAGAATCCTCACAACATCTTTGTGAACATCCACCTCTCCTAGAGATGGGTTGGCTGCCCCTACAACAACAGCCTACAAGTAGAACTTGCGAAGCTAATCGATGTTCCACGTGCTAGTCAAAATTGGGCCATCCTCCATTGCAAGGCGTACAACCCCTAGGCGTGTCCGTGTGCAAACCCTCCCAAGGGGGGGTTAGCTTGTTGGCTTTGGAAAAGTCCTGAACACGTCTTAGGACAAGATCCCCAACCCGCAAGGTACAACCCCTAGGCGTGTCCGTGTGCAAACCCTCCCAATGGGGGGTTAGCTTGTTGGCTTTGGAAAAGTCCTGAACACGTCTTAGGACAAGATCCCCTACCTGCAAGGTCCTTGGACGTACCGATTTAGCCGCATGCCTGCATAGAGTCTGCATATTCGTAGGCTATTGGGATTTGTCTCCCTCTGTAGTAGGAGTTTTGTGCCGGGTTGTTGTATAGAATTCCTCTTCATGACGACGTCATATGCTTTTGACGATCCGCAATTGCAGTCGATTAAGACAGATCAAAGAATAGCAGTGAAGGAGCTAGATTGTGATGTTTGTGTATCATCTTGGCAAGGAAGAAGCATGCCTTCTAGAACGTGCATAAAATTACTAGTATGGCATTACTAGTGCAAGTACTGTACCACACATGCTATAAATGCTTGATACAGACAAGAGGAATGTAAGTTGATCTTTAATACTGCTTCTAGTAGGTGGTGGTTCTATAGACGATGTTATGATGTAATAGTTTTTCTATAGTTGCAACCCTTTGGTCAATGATGTAATAAAAATTCTATTTTTCTCACAAAAAAGAGAGAAAGGTGCATTGGAATTCTCAAAAAATGCAAAAAAGCGATTACATCTTATACTTGGAATCCTCCAAAATTGGGAGTAACATTTCCTATCTTATGAAATTATTTTGTTGCAATCCTTCAAATTAAACACTATTATAGTTTTTTTTTTCCTTTGGATTGCATCCTACAATTTTCCTTTGAACCAAAGATGCCCTAGGATGCTCACTAACAGAGGCTACTCTTGTCATTCAGACTGACTTTTAACATCTGCAATTGGAAAACTTTATTTAGTAACCAACAAAGAAATGCTATATATTTAAGGTTATGTATATCTTACGACGTAGATATCGGAACTTTGTTCCATTTCTAAAAAAATTACTGACAAACATAGGTTAATCTCTGTCTAGATTAACTGGTCACATTTTTTTGCAATTGGGGTACTATATTTGCTTCATAGGAGGACAAGACCACCAACCTGAAAAGACCATGATTGTTGGACAGCTACAGATGTAAAGAACCCGCTCCACTCAACAAGAGGTCCCTCGAGTTGGTCTGCATATATGTCTGAATGATTGGACGGTGGATAAGAGCAGTACGGGCAAAACACATGGTGCTGCTTCCTAGCGATTGCGACCGGGTAGATCTGATCATCTGAAGCAGTTGCACCAGATGTGAAGTTCATCGGTTGAAAAACATCCAAACTTCTCCAAACAGAAATTAAATGGCTGTGAACACTTGAAGCCATGTGACAGAATTCGCACTTTAGCCTACATGGATTCTACTGAAGTATGAGTATATTGCTCAGCTTCCTTCAGAAAAGTTTATTGCCCACGTTTCCTCCATGGTTACAAGGCTCATGAACTTGCAGTCTTGCACTAACTAAAATCATGCCAAGGTTTCAGCTCTGATGCAACAGTACAGATGCTGACTCGATATCAAACGTCAATGACAAGTGGGCCCACTGCATATAAGGGGGAGAGAGAGAGCATCAACCATGTGATCATGGGTCTCACGAACATCCGTCACAGCTCACACATTTTTGACCTCGTAACAGAAAGATCGGATAGGCAAAGAGCCTCTAGTCAAGAAACGAGTATATTCAGTATACCAGTACTGATTTTTTCTCTTGCTTTCACTTCACTTTAAAGCCAAGCTCCCCTACAAGTCTACTACTGCTGAAGCGCTAATCTGAATATCTCATCCTCACCGGCAAGTATGCAACCAGACGTTGGTTGCTACTGAACACTAACCTGCTTGCAAGCAGTAAAATTCTAGGCCCGTTTCGCAGCCCTGAAATTCTGTAGTTTCCTACGGTAATTACACAAATTCTTGCGAGCCAAATCTGTGCCTTACTCTGACGATAATCTTCAGTAAACTATTAGTCAAAGCAAGCAATCCCATGAGGACAAAGGCATTTATGTTACTAGCGTACCTTCAAACAGTTGAGTAGCATGAGGCCATGAGCATCCTATACTGTGGAGCAAGGAATGCCCTGCCAAACTGACCACATCCAAAATTGTAAAAAGATTCCTTTCTGCACTGCCTTGAGACTTGAGGGCAAAAAGTAGTAATGTAGTACAGCATAGCATCACCGACAGGTTCCCTAAATTCCGATCTATATATCACTTCTCTAAACCACTATTTATTCCCTATATTTTCATTCTATTCAACAGTCTCTATCCTCAAAAAAATATAGAGACAAGAGAGAGAATCTCTAAATATAGAGACTCGGAGAGAGAATCTCTAAATTTAAAGACTAAGGGTGCGTTTGGTTGAGGAGCCAACTGGAATGGAGTCACTCCGTTCTAGGTCTCAGAATGTTTGGTTAGAATAGAGCCACTCCGTTCCAGGCCGTAGAGTGTTTGGTTGTGATTCTCATGGAGCGGAGCCACTCTCTATATGGAATATTCCCCATAGATTCAGAACCAATTCATTTCTATTTTTTGGCCGAACGGATCCGCTCCACTCTTAGAATCAGGAATGGAATGGCTCCGCTCTACTCACTCTCCAACCAAACGCACCCTAACATAAAGACTCTTCTGGATGGATATAGAGACTAAGATAGAGTAGCAACAGTGATAGAGCATACAAATAAAGACTCTGCTGGACTTGCAAATAGAGCAACAGTAAATGTTACACAGAGCTGCTCACTTCAACAGTTTCGCATGTAAGTACAGAACACCTTAAACAATCTTGACTCCTCCAGAGTCAAGGTTATGATGCCACAATGGATGGAGAAAGCACTAGAAACTTTGGTGCCCACATTGGAGAAGGAAAGCTGAAAGGCTCCAGATACCTAAGCTCTTAACTCCCTAACAATGTTTCTTGATTGTAACAGGAAGCTGGAAATTAAGAGGCTTAATATTTACAACACAAATACCTAAGATACATGCCACACCAGAAATTCAGAGACCTAAATTCCACACCCTAGATGCAAAGGCCTACATACCACGCCCAAAGCTTGAAAGATTAAAAGCATCCAAATTTCACCTAAAAAAAAGGGAAAGGTAGCAATTCAGATTGACAATTCTTCAGATGCTGATGAGATCAGGGGGTGAAGACTCTGTGTTCTGTTGATGCTGCTCCTGCTCTTTGGCTTCAGTGTTCCCTGCTTCAGCAGATTCAGATGCTGCTGAAGGATCAGACGTGGCACCATCGCCACCATTGGGAAGCTCATCTCCCGGCTTTAAACTTGGCTTTGGAAGCTCGCTGAGGATTTGCACCACCTCCCGCATTGTAGGTCGCTGCAAGCTCTGCTCCTCAACACAAAGCAAAGCGACATAGAAGACATGCATGACCTCGTGCACCGGCACGGTTGAGAGCCTGGGGTCCAGGATCTTGATCACCTGCTCCTTGTTCGAGTCTGTCATCATCTTGACCCAGTGAACAATATCTACACCATCCCCGAATTCCCCCACTGGCTTCTTTCCAGTGATCAGCTCAAGAAGCACAACGCCAAAGCTGTAAACATCACTCTTTTCGTCGACCTTGAGGGTATATGCATACTCTGCAAATCAACAGAGTGACATGCAATGTGGAATTAAGAAATTTGAAGAAGTACTACTCAGCTAGTATAGAAAGATAGATAACTCCTAATGGAGTAAGTTAGAACAAGAGAAACAAAATTTCATTTTCAATATGAAGATAGTGATATAACTGAATCTAGCAATATGCAACTGAATGCTAAGTTTTATTAGCTAAATATATCTGACAGCCTAGCTAAAGGGAACAAGGAAAAAACTAACAGGTAACACCACATTCATCTAGAGACAGCAATAATGAATTGAAGAGAGTAAATTACGAACAGTGCTATGTATATGTATAGTCCCTACACATTTGCAATCTGTAATGAGGATAGATCTTTCACCTGGAGCAATATAGCCGTAAGAGCCAGCAATGGCCGACATACACTCCGATGTGCCAGAGTCCTGCAAGAACTTGGCAAGCCCGAAATCAGCAACGTGTGCTTCAAAATCGGTGTCAAGGAGAATGTTGTTTGATTTGACATCGCGGTGCAGGATTGGTGGTGAACAATCATGGTGCAGATAGCACAGCCCCTTGGCAGCCTCAACAGCAATCTTGTATCTAGTGTCCCAGTGCAGGTGGCCGCCCTTCTTGCCATGGAGTAGCTCCCCCAGGCTGCCATTGGGCATATACTCATACACCAGGAGATTAGTCTCATTGTTGGAGCAGAAACCAAGCAGCCGCACAATGTAGCGGTGCCGGATCCTCCCGAGCGTCTGTATCTCTGCAGAGAACCCATGGTCATGCGACGAGCCACGGCTCATCGCAGGAAGTCTCTTCACTGCAACATGCTCACCATCTGGCATCGTCCCCTTGTACACAATCCCAGCACCACCTTTGCCAATAATGTTCTCCTCCTTCAGACTATTGAGCACATCGTCACTGGTGAATTCAAGGCGCTGGAATGCGGTGAGTTTCCAAGCACGCGCCTCACTGGCTTTCTTCAGTGACCGGGCCTTCATAATTGCCAAGGCTGCAAATGCAATAGAGAAGGCAAGCAAGCCAAGGACGATGAGCAGCTTGAGGCTATTGGACAGCCCACCATGTGTGTGCGCGCCATGATCCATGCCAGCACCACCTGGGCGGCATGGCCCAAGGTATGGCCCGCACAAGCCTGGGTTGCCAACGAAGGACGTGGCATTGAAGTAGCTGAACTGCCCAGTCGCCGGCACGAGCCCAGACAGGTTGTTGTATGAGAAATCCACGGCTGTGAGGCTCTGCATTGCGGCAATGGTTGCTGGTATCTCTCCATCAAGCTTGTTCCGGGACAGGTTCAGATAGTTCAGTATCCTCATGCCGGAGATGGCCGGCGGTATCTCCCCGGAGAGGTTATTCCGGCTGAGGTCCAGGTAGGTAAGCAACCGGCATTTCCCAATCTCCGGCGGCACGCCACCATTGAACGCATTGCCGCTAAGGTCGGCCTTGGATAGCTGCTGCAGCCGCCCAATCTCTGGTGGTATTGCACCAGTGAATGCGTTCTGATCAAGAAGCAATTTTTGCACGCCAGAGAAGCTCCCAATGGACGCCGGCAACGCACCGGTGAGCTGGTTATTGGAGAGGCTAATCTCTCCAAGATTCGGCGCGCCGGTGCCCGCCACGGCCGGAAAGCCGCCGGACAGGAGGTTATCCTGCAGCTCCACCTGCGTCAGATTCGGCAGCTCGAAGAGGCCTTTCGGGATCGAACCATTCAAGTAGTTCTCGCCGAGGCGGACGCGGCTGAGCGACTGGCATTTCCCGAGAGAGTCCGGGATTGAGCCGAAGAGGAAGTTGCCGAGCGCGATGAGCGTTTCAAGCTTGCCTCCGGTGCACAGCTCCGGCGGGAGAGTGCCCGTGAGCCTGTTCGACGAGAGGTCGAGCAGCTGGAAGCGGCCGTTGCTGCCGAGGCGGCGCGGGATGACGCCGGTGAAGTTGTTCTCCCACAGCTGCAGCACCTCGAGGCTGGGAAGCTCGCCGACGAACTCGGGAATGTCCCCCATGAGCTTGTTGCGGAAAAGATTGAGCAGGGTGAGGTTCTTGAGGGACGCGAAGCTCGCCGGAATCTCGCCGGAGAGCGCGTTGTTCGACAGGTCAAGCGAGCTGAGGCTCCCGAGCCGACCCAGCTCCGGCGGGATGCCACCGGCGAGGCCATTCACCTGCAAGAACAGCGTGTCCAGCTTCGCGAGGTTCCCGAGCTCCGGTGGGATTTCCCCGGAGAGTCCGCAGTTCGCCGCGTCGAGCCGGACAAGCTCCGTCATGTTCCCGAGCTCAGCTGGTATCCCGCTGGAGTAGCTATTGAAATAACCAATGTAAAGCTCCTTGAGGCTCGTCAGGTTGCCCAATTCCGGGGGTATCCTCCCGGACAGCTCGTTGCCGGAGACGGCGAGGTACTGCAGCCTTCCCCACCGGCCATACTCCGGCGGAATGTCCCCGGAGAAGAAGTTGCCGCCGAGGTGGAGGTGCCGGAGCTGCGGCATCCCCACGACTTCCAGCGGGAGCCGGCCGGTGAGGTTGTTGTTGTAAAGATCAAGAACCCGGAGCGCGCGGAGCCGCGCGAGCGGAGCCGGGAAGGAGCCGTTGATCCCGTTGTTGGAGAGGTTGAGGTGGGTGAGGAGCTGGAGCCGGGAGAGCGACGGCGTGATGGGGCCGGAGAAAGAGTTGGCGCCCAGGTTGAGGCGCGCGAGGTACTGGAGGCGGGAGAGCGCGGGCGGAACGGCACCGGAGAGGTTGCGCCCGGAGAGGTCGAGGCCGACGACCGCGGCGCGCGCGTTGCAGGTCACGCCGGACCACCTGCAGAGGCCGCTGGCCCCGCTGGCGTTCCATGACGCGAGCGTGCCGGTCGGGTCCGCGAGCGCCGCCTTCGCCGCCAGCAGCGCGTCCGCGTCGCCGCCGGCCGCCTCCCCGGCGGCGAGGAGGACGACGGCGATGACGGGGAGGAGGAGGCAGTGGAGGTGCATTGGGCCGCGCGTTCTTGCCCCTGCCTCCCTCGGGGAGTGGAGACAAGAGAGGAAGTGTGTGTGAGATAGTGAGAAGAGGAGGAGAGCTTTTAAAGAATGGAGTGGCCTTTCTTGGATGAACACACCACACACACCTGTGGGCAGTGGGCAGTGGTTACTCCTATAAAAAAACATGTGATTTTATGTTGGATTATATTTATTTTCATTTCTTTTGAGAGGCTTTTCACTTTTTCACCTTTTGCTGTTTAAGATTTTGGTTGGTGTTTATGGATGGTTTGGACTTCTGTGGTGTGCTGCTGGTGTACTGATATCTTTGGTGAGTTGGTGTTATTCTTATTTTCAGGATGGGACATGTGTGGATATTTAGGTCCAGTGGATTTGATTTATCAAAAGCTGCTTTTTTTTCTTGTGTGTGGTTCAATATTTTGTAGGCAAACTTAAAAAAGACTAGCTGTAAATTTTTCTTGTTTGTTTGTGCATTGGAAGTGTGACATTTTGTTCTCTCCTCAAAAAGAAAAGGTGTAGCTTTTGGCTAGGATATTACTACCATTTTACACAGCTTCCTCACGTAGCCTTGATTTGCCCTGATGGGGGTATTACGATGATGTTTTCTTCGGAAAAGTAGTACATGCCCGTCTCATTCTTGAAACAGGTTTGCAACAAGACCTCACTATAAGCATCATTAGAATAACTAAACACAATTACATATGTGTTAGTACCGATCCTTTTCGGATACAGATGCCCATTTTTGATCCTGTCAGATTCAAGTTACCAGTCGAATCAAGCAAGGTGACACGTCCATCTCCGGCTCCTAGCAAGCTGGTTGAGCTTACTATAACCAATTTTTGGATCGGTATGAACAATTTATTGGAGTGATGGGTTCAGAATTTAGCCCTTCTTCAGAGTGTGGTCCATTCTCATGGCTGAGTGATTGAGCGAGCGAGTGAGGCTACCATTCTACTACTTGAATTGCGACAGCTTTGTCGGCTCAAGTTCATGCACACTGAAGTTATCTTGTGGGTGAATGTTGTTGCAGCCACATTCACTTGGGTTTTATAGCTTCACCAACACCTTTGACTTGGCAGGAATACAGACATTCAGCATTACATATTTACATTGAGCACACTATGAGCATGTTCAGAGTGGTTGATTTGAATGAATAAGCTGGCTAGGTTGAATGTTAAGCAGAATTTCGAGAAGTTTTTGAATTTATTTCTCGAAGCTCTTTTGTTTCATTTATATTATTTTTAAGAGTTTTTAGAGGTGGTTTTATGATTTTAAAAAAATAGACTAAAAACCAAAACATTTGGCCTTTTAATTCAGTTAGGCTTAAGTTTTAAGCATAAACCAAACCACTTTGAACATGCTCTATGTGTCTCTTCAAAATTTTTTAAAAAATAATAGAATTTCCATTAATACATTAATGAAAAGATTACAACCATAAAAAAGCCAATACCTACTAGAAGTAGGGAGTTTCTTTCTTGCGGTCTTCAGCACGAGAGGATCGATGTTGCACGGTCTTGCACTCTTGCTTGCAAAGTACGGCAATAAAATAGTCCTTAATTCGGTGACGCGTCTAGATTTTTAGAAAATTTTGAAGTTTAAATGTTTGGAACTAAATAGTTTTGGTTTTGGTTGCATTAATTTAAAAATGTATTTAACTATTTAAATATTACAAAAATATAAAAAAGTTACATGTGATCTTTATGACCTCAAAGTATTTTTGAGATTTTTCTAAAATTTTTAGAATATACAAATCACTAACTGCGGCTATGCACAGTAGCCTGGAATTAATAGATAGGGAAATTTGTTATGTAGCACTGCAAATTGTATATATTTGTTACATACCACTATATGCGTGTATGACATATGAGCTCACACATTAGTGCTATATAGTAGATACATGCAAATTTACAATGCTACACAGGAAATTTCCCTTAATAGATATGTGGTGCTAAATAACTAGTTTTATAATTAAGGATGTAAAATAGACTTTTTTAAAAAAATTTAATTGGGGTGTAATACGGACTCTTTTTAAATTTAAATGGTTTCTTGAAGCATTTTCACAAAACTTTAGGAAAAAAAAACTGGCCGCGTATATGATCCTTGCGGGGTCTGTCTTTTCCACTTTAAGACCGAACCTGACAACGGCAATCATGCAAATGCAGTGACATGCTGTGAGTGAGAGCTCTCCGTGCGCTCGACTCCAACCCTCACAGCTCAAGTCAAAAGTTACACCCAAAAAAAAAAAACAGAGCTTTCCCTGTTCTTCTTATTTAACTTTTATCACCGTGAAAGACAAGTGTTTTTGTTTTCCAAGTCTTTTTTTAACTCGAACGTGTGTCTCAGGTTGGGTTCTTTTCAACTTGTCTTATCCAACTTATTTGACTTATCTTATAACTTTAAGAATTTCTCAAGATAACCTCAAGAGCTAGTTGGCAAATCTCGTGTCTTATTTAATTTATCTCACTTTTTATTAATTTTTGAGTCTGTTTTTTATCTCGTGGGCGTGTCTAAAAGCTCCCTATACCCTAAATGCAAAGGCCAACCGGCTCTCGAGACTATCTCAAAAAATTTTCGAAGTTACAAGGTATGTCAAATAAACTGGATAAGATAAGTTAAAAAGAACCCACCCTTAGAGCTTTAAAAACCAAGTCCAACAAAACTAGCCCAAGTCTCTAGGATACCTAGAAAGCTCTTAAAGTTAAAAGAAGTAAAAATAGATAAGTTAAACCTAGAATGAATTGCTGAAGCTGAATTTGAACGGTTTACAGAAAAATCTCGAAAAATCAGAGTCATTTGTTTCATCTTGTTTTTTATGAACTTTATGACAATACTTGTATGTTTTCCAGAAGCAGAGTATACAGGTGTTTGCTTTGTTAAGGACACACAGGATCGCTGGTTAGAGCGTCTCTAATAAGGTCACCTCATCTAGTTATAAGGTTTTTAATTGAGCATTTTGCTTATATAGAGAAGAGAAGAGGATGAGAGAGATAAGAGCTAGCTCTTAATCAAGAATCAGTCTATAACGTTTTTCAAAACACATGAAGACTGCTATATGTGGATCCATATTTAATTTTAAGAGTATGCTATAGTTAGTCCATTGAAATGTTTGTCTACATGCTATCTTGTAAATGATATGGAGGTTGTTTATAATCAGTAGTTACTCTACTGTTGGAATCAGGGGCGGAGGGCCCAATATGGCATGATATGGCCCATGCCATACCAAGCCGGGCTGTAAAATTAAAGCTAATTGAATCATAAACAATTGCTATTTATTTAGGGATGCAGCTGCTACTTAAATATTTATGAAATTTATTCTCTTTTAGTATCATATTCTCTTATGGATTGCTTTGCTTTAATATTTATGACATTATTCAATCTACCTAGTACCTAGTACCTATAAACTTCGCCACACCAAAAAAATTTTCTGTCGGAATGCTCTTATAAGAAAAGGAAAAACAGGTGAGAGAGAGGCAAGCAAATGGTGTTGGAAGCAAAGCATAATGATGGCCTTTTGGTTTTTAATTACCAGCTGGTTGGTACCTGATTGTACCTGCTTCGTTTGCAGATTCGGTACTTGAGAGAGTAAGCATGCTCGCTCGATGCCATCGCTGCCAAAGGAAGGAAGGCATCATTGTTCGCTAGGGGCTACGGCCGTCGTCTGCGACCCTGTCTCCTGCCCTCGCTGCTCCTTTTGACTCCGCGTCTCCGCTGTTCTCGCCTCCTTCCCAACCCCTCAAAATTTTCCCCTCAATTTAACCCAACCGAACCGGCGAAGAAATATAATTGCCTAAGGGATCTTCGGAAGAACCTCTAAAATCGGACCTCTATACGCCCCTCTAAATCACTATTCGCTCTCTATATTTCCATCTTCTCTAACAGAGCCTCTATCCAAAAAACTATAGAGGTTGATATAGAGAACCTCCAAATTTAGAGGCTGAGAGACAGAGACTCCAAATTTAGAGGTTGAGATAGAGACTTGCTAGAGAACGAGAGACTCTAAATATGGAGAAGATTCTAATTTAGAGACTCTGCTGGAGATGCTCTAAGAGCATCCGTAGCAGACCCTATAACACTGTAGCATTGACTTTTAAGGGCAGAGTTTTCGGTGGAGTGAGGGAATTTTTTAGAGTATATAGTGTAAAGTGTAAAGAAATTTTAGAGCAATGGATAGAGTAGTGCTGAATAGTGCTTTAGAGTAGCGGGGATAGGGTTTCTGGTGTGGATGCTCTAAGAGCATCTCTAGCAGCCACTTAAAATTTTCTACTCTATAACACTATTTCCTACACACTCTATTCATCCCTCTAAAATTTCTTCACACTTTACACTACATTCTAAAAGATTTCTTCCCTCCAGCAGCGACTTTATCCTAAAAAAGTCAGATAAACAGTGTTATAGAGCGCCTGCTACGGATGCTCGGCAACCACAGTTTCCATTAAAAACCGCTCGGTTAACCTAGAAAACCAAATAATTGATTCTTTATCGGTTTTTGCTCTTCTGGATGATCCAGAGGTTCAGTGAAGCCTGCCCTAGCCTTTTGTCGCTGTCTTTCAGAGTATCCACACCAGGAACTCTATTCTTATTTTCTCTCTCTTCTACTCTATTTTCTTTCTCTTTCACCCTAAAATTCATTCACACTTTATACTATACCCTAAAAGATTTCTTCCCTCCACTAGATACTCTATCTCTAAATTCTATTTCTACACTACTATAGGGTTTCTGCTACGAATGCTCTTAGGTCACAAGTTCACCAGCCTATCTATGCATGCAAACCTTTTTTAAAGCCCTGAAAAAATCGTAAAATTGAAAACAAATAATTTCTGGTTTCCCCCCTATAATTGTCCATACTTTATTTAATATCCTTTTTATTTTTATGAAAATGTAGAATTCAGCGGCTAAGGGCCACCTCAGCTACTGAAGTCCCAATTTTTTTGGTAGTTTTTTATTTTTTTAAAAAAATATGTATGCATGCTATACTTTTTTGTAACTTTGTTTTGTACTTTATATTTTAAAAACGCTACTTTTATCTGCTCCTACATGCATGTTTTACCGAATTTTGCCTCATTTAAACGTAACAACGAGCTGACCGTATGTAAAGCTATAGCGAGGACCGGTAGCCACAGGGACATACACTGTTTGTGTACCAACCAGCAAGACTTTACCACCAACGATACACCACACCAAGAAACGATCCCTTGCCGCCGTACTACGTGCCAATTGCTTAAGGATTTATACGCAAGATATCGATCATGCTGCAACTGTATGAACGTACATTGATGGCGATCGTCGATCGAGGTAGCTAGCGTCCGGATCATCCACCCATCCATCTGCCGTTGCAGGGTTGCTTTCTCTCCGGTATCCGAGGGCATCTCTGGCAGTTTGTCCCATTTCACTTTTATCCTATTACTATTCACATGCCATTTCACCAGTCACTTATACTTCTTGCTAGAGATGCCCTCATGCCAAGCCCGCCCCCGCATGAACCCGTGTTTGATTACCTGCATGGAGCTCGATCGCCGTGGCCATGTCGCATCCTCCACAGCCCAGAGCTGCCGTCACTGAGCTCGTCTCGCTCGAATCAAATCACCGCTGACCTCGTCAGGCCCTGATCTGGCCGCCACCGAGATCGCCTTGCTCGGATCGAGGACCAACAATTTTTTCATATTATAATCTATAACTAGATTTAGCTAAAAAACATGGCCTTAACAAAACTGTGAACCGTGGAAAAGCGAGGGAGAGGGAGAAAGAAATGGGATGGACTTAGGTGGAGAATTTGATAAAAGAGATGGAATTTTTTTTAAAAAAAACATGAGAGAGGGGGCGGGGTAGCATGATAGCATCGGATCACGGAGTAAGATCCAATGTTACATAACCATATGTCACCGAAGCAATGCATATACAAAAATAAAATTGCATTGAACTAATTAACTAACTGATATTTTTCCCTTACTCATCGTAATTTCTCTTTACCTTTTGTCTATAGATTTTGGAAAGGGATTTTAAAGACGCGCGCACACTATCTTCAGAAATTCAATTTATTCAATCCAACAACTAGCAATATCTCATATACGAACATAACTAGATTACACATACATGTTTCACCTGATGGTACGGTAATCTCTTATGGGGTATGTAAAAGGGCAGCATATCCGGTGCACACAACTGTCTCCGTGAAAACGCCGTGTGCACCATAGGGAAAAAGTTTCAAAAAATTCCAAAAACAATCATGGATGTACATCTCAACTTACCCCATCTACATATAAAATTTCATGATCAAATTCGTCCTATACTAGAAGTTACAAAAAAGACAAATTTGGAGTGCATTTAAACTATTTAAGTTTGTCAGAAATTTGTCTTTTTTATTACTCTTAACATAGGACGAATTTGATCATGAAATTTTATATCTGGATGGGGTAAGTTGAGATGTACATCCATAATTTTTTTTGAAATTTTTTTAAACTTTTCCCCCATGGTGTACACGGGTGTGCACGGGGGGTGCCGTGTGCACCGGATATGCTGCCATGTAAAAGAGCTCAGGATAATAAAATGGTTAATTGGCGATTTCAAAACATGTCTATTAATTAGAAACCTCCCTGTGCTACTGCTTAGTGAGTTTCCTTCAAACTTTTTCGGGCGGCAATCCATGATAGAAATATATTTATTTTAGATAATAAAAAAAGAAATAGTTAATGTCCTACTTTTAGAACATGAGTTTTTTTTTTCAATTCTCTACTAGAATTAAAAGGTTTTCTATATAAAAGTCGTACCTTAGGAACAAACAATTAATTTCAAGATCCTGTGCAAATAGCAGTAGGCATTTCGATTTTGTCAAAGATTTGGTGTGCATGTGAGACAAATTTGGACACGAGTTTTTGTGAGGACGCGCGACTAATCAGGCATTAGCCTTCCCTACAATCTACAGATCGATTAGTGAGCTACTGCAATAAACAAGTGACAGCGGTGGAGTGTAGTGCGTGCAAGCATTATTTACAAGGCAATTTGCACAGTGCATTAGGCCTCAAACTTTGGTTCATCCATACAAAATAGTAGAGTTGAAACGCCTCGAGCCCTCGAGCCAGGAGCATCTTGTCTCCCATTTCAACAACCACATGTATGATGTATGCACACACTATAGTAGTGCCTGTAAAAAAAGAAAAAGAAAAACAAAACAAAACAAAAACGAGCTTGAGGAATTTCCTGCGTGACTGCTGGTAGGGTAAGGCATAATCGATCGAAATGTCAAGACCTGCATTTCAGCAAATCATATGTGTGATTTTTCATATCTTGGTTTTTTGATCCGACACAATGTCTGACATGTTAGGGTTTGGATTTATCATGATCTTTTAAGCTTGGAGGGAAGTGAAGACGATGAAGGGCAGGAACAACATCTTGACAGGTAATTATCAAGAGGCAACATTGACGGGTGGTGGCTACGGATATTGATTCAGCACTGACGAGTATATAAGTGGTAGGCTACAAATTCTGATTAAACGGTCCAAAAAATCTCTTAGGTTTTGGAGTCTTTTTAGATAATGAAAAATTATTGCTCCAATCAAAGACTCAAAGTACATGCGGTTGACCTAGACAGTCTCCCAGATTTATATTAGCATTTTGTTTGAGATGGTTTTATCGTGACTAAAAATTTACTCGCGCCACTTTAGAATGTGGGTGTTTTTTTCCTGGATTTATATGAAAATTGAACCATTTTCTTCGAAATTTCGATGTCGTGAATGGAGCATTAAATTTGAATTATATGTATACAATCCATCTATCGCCCTGCTCACAGTTCGATCGATCGATCGGTTGCAACAACGCGTGATATCTATTGCGACCGTGCTGTCCCAACGCCGTGTGATATCGATCGGTACATAGAACGGTCGCCACAGGTGGTGATGGCAACACGATTAAGTACACGGATCTCCGTGCATAATCCATCCATCTGTCCGTGCGTGCCTCTTCTAATTAAACCATCTAATCTAATTAAACCATCCACCTCTTAATTCATCGGTACTATATTTTGGATTATACTAATCAACTGTACATGTTCAACTTAGATAGCTAGGAATTGTAGTATAAACTGTATAGTGTATATATACTGCAACTGCAGAGACTTTGATGCATGCATGGTTAAAAAATTGGAGGAGCACAACCAAGTGCTCTACAGCTTGACCGTCAATCAGAGTGTAAGAGTGTAAGGGTCTGGTTGGATACATGGTTTTGAGAAACCATGATTTTATAATATATAGGGTTTGTAATTGTGTATAAATGAAAACCATGGTTTTACTAAACTCCATTAAACTCTAGTATTCATTAGAACTATTACCTGTTTGGATACATAGTTTTAGGATGGTAAACTTGACTAAATACAAGAGCTAGTGAGAATCAAACCATGAAAACTTTAGGTAGAAGTGGAGTTTCAAATACTCTAAAAATACCATGGTTTTAGAATAGAGTATTTTTTAGTCATCCAAACACCTCGTAATTTTAAAAACCATGATAATTTTAGAAACCATGGCTATGCTTTACAACTACGAAAATAATTTATTGCCAAACATGCCCTAATTAGTTTGGTTCAAGCTACTCTGAGACACCAACTTTACGGGCTCAAATTGATTAGAGAAAGTCAAGCCATGACCAATAATGATTGCCCTTAAACTTCTCTCTCCGTGGTTCATGATCTCTGCAATATTGCAACCATCCTTATCAGCTATTTATAAACATTACTGCTTAGGACGTAAGATGACACGAAGGAGAAAGATCGAAAAAGTATATAGAATAAAGATGTTTCAATCAGGAAGTGTACTCAAATGTGTTGCCGCGCATAAAGACAGCCTATTATATGGATCATCGATCCAACAACGCTCATCTAAGCCATTGTACATGCTTAGCATGCCTTAAAAATTCGGCTGGCTAGCTCTTTAGACCATCTCTAACCCATTTCTCCCATTTCTGTCCCTTCTCCGGTTCCCGCCATAAAAAAATCATCTTCCCTTCAACACTCCAACATATTTCCTTCACCATTCCCTTTCAGAATGATTCTCTTTTCCATTCCATCCGGGAAGAAATTATTTCTCCTTCCTCTAATCATTCTCTTCGAATGGATATTATTGAAGATGGTAAAAAATGAAGAGATCGAATATCCAGAAGTGAAGGGAAAGTGAACAAAATGAAGCGAAAATAATTGGAGATGGCCTTGCATTAGACCATCTCCTACCATTTTCCCTTCATTTCATTTCCTTCCCTATTCCCTTCCCAATCCACGTTCCCTTTATTTCACACCATCTCTGATATAGGAAAAGGAGAGAGAATTTCTTCCTGGAGGGATTGGAGAGAGAAATCCCTTCACGAAGGGATTACTGAAGGAAATCTGTTGGAGTGCTGAAAGGAACGGGAGCCGCGAGGAAAACCGTTGGAGTTGGTCTTAGATCTAAGTACTCACTTGGAGAGAGAATCGAAAACCCAAGGACGCCTGTGTCTACTAGATGGGGTCCTTTCTTTCTTCAGAAGCTACGTACCATTACCATGCACATATGTGCAGTGGAACATGCAACACGTGTTGTGGTGCCGATCCAGCCTTGCATGCGAGGAGGGAGGCGATCGAGGACGGGGGGACAAGCTAATCAACGGTTTGCGAGGCGGCGATCTCGCTACACCGTCAATCCACGCTTTAATTCTCTTTGCCAAGTGTCTCTCCGTGCAGCCCGACCTTGTCGCTTCACTGTCTCTACCTTAATTCCACCATATCTACTGCGTCTTGCTTTTGAGTACGTGCCGTGCAACACATGTGGGCATATGGGGACATGTTTAGAGCGGTACCTCGAGCTAAAAAAGTGTTTGGTTTGAAGAAGAAACCTTTTTTATCATAGAAAATTCCTTCTAAGCCAATGCACTATGCCAAGTCCCTAAACCCAACACTGTCGTCACTCATCACCAAAGAATCTCACCCATACGTGTTATTGTATTTGTGTGTAGATTGTTCCCTTCTTTGTCATTGATAAAAAGTTGTCTTCTTGTTTAAGCTATTTAATATTTCCAAAATTTATGGAAAAAAATCATAGTGTTGTCAAATAGTACTTTCAATCTAGATTTTTTTTTGTATTTTTATGATTACATTTTGGTGTAAAAAAAATTGATTGAATGTTTTTATAACATATTTGTTCATAAAAATATCAAAAGAATCCAGATCGAAAATATTACATATTTGGCAACACTATGATTTTTTTAGAATTTTTAGAAATATTTATATAGCTTTAATAAAAAAGATAAGTTTTCATCGATGGCAAAAGGAACAACCCACAAAATAGGATGGCACGTAGAGGTCAATGTTTAAGTATTAACTAGAAGGGATGCGCACCTTCGGTGCGCCGCATCTGGTGCGTCGCATCCATTGACGGATTTAAGGAAAAAAATTTGTTTTCTGAAACAAAAACCACTGTAATGCAGTTCTCTACATCGTCTATCAATTCATTCATAAGCCGAAGCAGAAAATGTAAATCAGATATTATTTAGTACCATACCATGTATTGTCAATCATGGAGATGTGCAAGATCAGTATATACATATATAATGTCTATATAATATCATCAGTGCCTCATCAAATCTTAAACCTATGACCTTGATCAAATCTTAAACCTATGACCTATAGAATGAAACTAAAGAGGCTGAAAACAGGACGCAAATACAACCTGGCCCAAAATCTCTTTGCAACTAATTTACTATGTTTTCACCATGCTAGCAGATTTTTAGTTTAAAAATCAAGTATTTATATTGTTCGGCTATGTGAGTGCGTCATGTATAAGTATGTCTCGATGTAACAAACAAAAGAAAAGGAAACCTATAAAAGGGATATGGCCAATAAATTATTTGATGAACCCTAGCTTAATGAAGAATTAGTTGGATTTTCTCTTTGAGATGTGCCTCACCAAATGACAACAATGAGGATTAAATATTAACATGGGCTTACCGAACAGTTTACCATATGGCATCAAATACTGAAGTATCATAGAATAACTGATTAAATATTAATATGGGCTTACAAAAAGGTTTACCATATGGCATCAATAATGTAAATACCGTACAATAACCTTAAAGAAATATCAATTTTTACCAACCCAATAAAATAATCGCTGAAGTTTGCAGTTAAAGAGACCCCCAAAACATGTAAATATGGCATACATATTATTTCCCATAATGTAGTAAAAGAACATAGATGTAAGGAACCTAACCTGGATGGTTCAATGTACATGCAAGCAAAAAAAATAATAGAACCAATAAAGCAGAAAGTCGGCAACCTGTAGGGGGAACTGCCCTGTTAAAAAAAATCAAGGATTAGGTCAGTTGATTAGGGACCTTCAGGTGAAAACCCAAAAGAGAAAGACATTGGGCCATATTCTGAGCTTGGATTGATTGATGCTCTCTAGACAATTCGTGAACTGAAAGGGCCTCAATGCCTCAATGCACATATGTCTTCAAAAACCCTGACACCTACTCATGGTACTTCGCAATGACCAAAAGAAGATGAATTTACATGTTATTGATGTGCTGCCCAAAGGAAGAGGCTCTTGTGGTTGAAAGTCTCTATAAAGGCAGCGAAACCGGAGCAGAGATGGCGCAAACCTGATAAAAAAAAAGGTATCTAGACCCTTTAATTTTTTTTTTCTCTACACGCTTTTGCGATTTTTCAGTTTTACACACATACATTATCAGGGTAGTGTTGTACCATTTGGTGCAATGATCCGGCAGAGGCAGTGACTCAGGAAGGCTTCTGCCTTTATGGGGGCAAACCAATGTGCATCACTGCCCTTTCTGCTTCCACAGACAGCCTGAGCTTTATGCCTGACGTACTTAGCAGGATCCTTCTGTGCTGCTGCTGATTAATCACACCGAATTACTGCATCCAAGAGATTATCACGTGGCCTCCACATATGCAAACTGTAGGATTACCTACTTTTGAGATGCAGGCCTGCAGCTATTATACCGGTTTAATTTGCCTTTGTTTACTTTCCTGACCTGGCTTTTTTGGAGGTTAATTTGTAGTTCAATGCAGTAAATCAAGGATGCCAATTACAAAGAAAGAAAACTTTCATTAAGTTGATACAAACTAATCAGAGTGGATGTTCACCACCAATGTGGGACAAGGCAGTTGAGACAGTTTCAAATGTAATCGGTCATCCAATAAATTGTTGTATCAAAGGGAGGCAAGCTCTGTGTGATGCACGAAACTATCCTCAAGTTGAAGAAATTAATAACAGATCTTCATATAGCAGATGGGCAAGAGTATGGAATTATCTGCATGGATCTGCAATGGATGAGTTCATGAGCATCAGAATATTGAGTTAGACCTGGTATGCTCTCACTTTTAGACACTACTGCAGACTGGACACAGAATTAACCAGAGCAAAATGTAAACTCACATGCAAGAAACAGTAGGATCTTAGATCGATTCTTGTGTTTGCGCACTGTAACTTACTCCATGCTCTTCAGGAGGAGCAATCAAAGGATATCGAAATTGGTTCTTCGTCTTTCAACATCGTAACACATGAGAATTTGTTGGAAATCTGGAACTTTGCAGGTAGGTGGAATTCTGGATGTTCAGCACGAAGAAAAGCATTGCACCTAACAGAAATTCAAAAATTCAAACGAATCGAGATGAATATTTGTATTTGGATGTAATATTAGGAAAATCTATTAAAAAATCACCCGCTAATTCAAGCAGACAGCTCTGGAGAGGTTACCTTTTACAACTGGTGATATAAATTAACAAAGATGATGCTGAAGACATAATGGCTAGGTAGCGAAAATAGGCAGCCTGCTTCATAATTTAAAATAGAGTAAATTATTGCATGTAGTTACTGAATTCTGAAAAACTATTTTGTTAATGACAATTAGTACCTGCAAAGTGTATATAAAAACAGACAACAGATTGTCACCAATATTCCAAACAGGAACACTTGCTATCCTTCAAATGGTGAAAACGGTGCTTATCCCTGACAATTATCTCTCTATTCTCCACAGCTGACATGAATTTGATAGCAAGATGGCAATCTTCGCATATCCACAGGTTTTTTTATTGTCGTGATGGGAGTGATGCTCCCAACACTCATCATGAGTCCATATGCTACTGCCAGTTTTTCACTGTGATATCTCAATGCAACTTCCCTCTCCTCTTCTTCCAACTGATGCAGCACTGAGTCAGTTTCAGGCACATAACCAACATCGCTAATCCTGTTAATGGTAAGGCGGCTGCGGGTCGCCAAGGGTGCGGCGCGTGGCTGGCGTACCTGCACGAGTGCAGCCCGCGAAGGTTCGTCCACGGCGAGGTGAAGCCGTCCAACATCCTCCTCGGCGGCGACTACAACGCGCTCGTCGCTGACTTCGGGCTGGCGTGCCCGCTCACCATCGCCGGCTGCGCCGACCATGGGCGCCGGCGGGCGGCGGCGGCGGAATCATGGGCTGCGCTCTCCGTACACGAAGCCCGCCATGCTGGACGGCCGAAGCGGCATCGCGCCCGAGGCCCGCGCGGTGGGCAGCGGGCCGAGCCAGAAGCCCGACGTGTACTCCTTCGGCGTCGTACTGCTGGAGCTGCTCACGGGGAGGCGCCGAGCGTGCGGGATGTGGGCACGCACGCCGTTGAGGCCCGAAGGAGGGTGGCGGTGCCATCGGAGCCGGATCCGCTAGGTCGCGCCGTCGGAGACGGGGGGGCGGCGTAGGGGAGCGTCGGGACGACGTTGGAGACGGAGGGGGCGGCGCTGTGGGTGCCACGGGGGCCAAGAGTGACGCCATGGTGGGCGGGGGCGACGCTGATGCCAAAGGAGGAGAGCGGCGCCGGCGGATCCGGATCCGAGAACGACGCCGTAGGAGATGAAGGGGGCGGCTGGCGACGGGGAGGGGAGCTAGGAGGAGGCGGGAACGGATGGGCGCAGTGGCGGCGAGCAACGGGGAGGGGAGCTGGGAGGAGGCGTGGACCGGGCCGACGGGGAGGACCGAGGAGGGCCAGTGCGTCGGAAGCGCGCTAGGGTTTGGGGAAGGTGGAGGGACGGCGGGTTGAGGAAAAAAAAGATAAGGGGACTAAACGGAAAGACGACGCAGCGAGGGCCACCTGATCGGCCGATCCAACGGTCGTGGAGATCTATGGACGCGGCTGTAAAACGAAAAAGAGGAGGGGTTTTTTGCATTCGCAATCGGGTTTGCGAACGGATGGACGGATCGGGCCGACAGGCAGATCGGAGGGGCGAGGTTTTCCGCGGGTTTGCAGGCCAAGGAGCGAACGGACGGACGGATCGGGCCGACGGGCAGATCGGACGGGCGAGGTTTTTCAGACGACGTGGACGCACGGCTTAGCAGGGTTGGTTACCCCTATAGGTAATAGATAATGTATATAAAGAATTAAAATTAGAATTCAAAATCAGGTAAAAAATCCAAAAATTCTTTAAAATAGTATTAATGTATATAAAGAGTTTGACGCAAAAAGTTTTTAAAAAACTCTCTGGCTGCACAGAAACGTGTTGCACCGTGCCGAGCACGCCTGGGTGCGCACACTGGCTGTGCTCTGGCCAGAAAATCGAAGATCTCAAACAGGAAATCAAAGACTTTGAACAAGATCTCACTTGGAATTCTAACGGAAAATCGTATGAAATCGAAAATTCGAGGCTGAGCAAGATTTGACCCTAAACAGGATTTGAAATCCTGGGCCAGCCAAATTGGTTAATTTGAATAAAGTTGGCTAGCTCGAGCTCATGTTATATATATACTCGTTTGCCTCGTCCAGGCCAACTGCATATGCCACACCGAAAGTCCACAACCACTCAAAAGCATCCCTAGTAGGCAACCCATATTGTCAAGTGCTAACCCTAGAGCCGGCTTGTCCTTCCTCCAAGCCTCCAAAATCCAAATGATCGATCCAGATTCCAGAGTGAACGATGCCAACGCCCTTGACCTGTCGTCTGCCTCTTGCTCTCTCTCTCTCTGTTGTTCGTCTACCATCCAAGTGCATCACTCCCGGCCTCTACCACATCAAGATTATCATCCCTCCTCCCCGGCGGATCGATCACCTCGTTTAATTCATTTGTACGGTCCATCCCAGCTGCTTTTCGACTTTTGCAGGATGATTAGCCATTTATCTAAGTGTTCATGTCAAAATTTGACCATCGGCTTAAATTCACTGTAGACTTATGGTTTTGGAACCTCATCAGCACCAAGTTTAGGTTCAGAGAGTGACAACCAATTTGACCGTTAATTGGCACGGTAAAGAAATCAATCAGATTTAATTAGCCGACTAAATCCAAAATACTTAGAATAACCTATCAAACTTAGAGACAAGCTTAAAAATTTCATAGATTTAAAAGTAGTGACAACTATCGGCTTAAATAGATATTCAAACCGCTAGATCCAAAGGTAGTAGAAACTGATTTAAACAGAAATTCAAACAAATAGATTCAAATCGGTAGACAGACTAGTACTAAGCCGATATGATCAACAAAATAGCAGAACGAGAGATAAACAGACTATCAACTGGCTGATTAGATTATCTAGCTGACAGAATGAAGGATAAACAGACTATCGGCTAGATTAACAAGTTAATTAAACCAATAGATGAGGGTAAACATACTATCAGCCGATCTGTAAAGCCAAGTAAGCTGATAGAACGAGGGTAGAATCTAACCTTTGCACGAAACGGTGATACGCGGCAATATCGAACAAAAATAGTATTCTAATAAACCAAGCAAAAAGGTCGAACTTAACTGAGACAGTACTCACCTATGGTGTATCCTGAAGCCAATTGAAAGACGATGTGCAACAAATGGATCGAGAACAAAATACGGTAAAACTAAATTACTGCTACTCCTATGAACTGAAAAGACGATTGTATTGAAATAGTAGATTGATTGGTCGGAGGCCCTTTTCCTAATACATAGGTTGGGTATGTATACCTGATACATGGACTTGATATAATACGACTCGAACTCTTAAATTACTATATATAATCTAACCGACTTAATTTATAACTAGGACTCTCTCTAAATATAAACTTATCTAAAAACATGACTAAAATATATTATGTGTAGCCGATCTAGACAACGTTACCTTCTAGAACCTTCCTAAATCGGCTTTTTGATAAGCTTTCCTAATCTAGCTGGTAGTTGCCGATTAGGATTCCTTGATCTCAGAATCTTCCTTATTTGCCTCGGTAATCTTTCCAATTATGCCCCTAGCCGACCGTACACGACTTTAAATCTTTTAGAATCTTCTCATTATATCGGCTTCTTAACTAAGTGTCCTAATAGATTCTAGAAACTTTGACTCTGTCCAAAATTGGGTGTCAACACTAAGACAAACGTTCTGTCCTCTCTAAACCATAAAGACCTCGAAATCATTTGTCAAATATCTTGGAGCCTAGCGTTTCATACACTGCCGTTCAAGTCTAAACAGAGCTCACGGTTGGATCGAGTCAGTAGCTAGCTAGATAGCTAGCTGTGCTACAGCCCAGTTATGCGACGAGGTCTCTGATCCATGCATTGCTAACTGCGGTAATTCTTAGAAAAAAAAATGAAAATATATAACGCCCAAAGTTAACTGGATCGGTAGGCATAATATATGACATAGGATTCGCTATTTCGCTCGCTGTGCCGGGCAACGAGATCACAGTGGTATGATCGCGCGTCCGGCCAAGGATCGCGGGACGCCGAATTTCGCGCGTCGATCGGAGCAGCAGCACCCTGTAGCCTTTTCCATGCCGGCCAAAAGCGTCGCCACCGCGCTCCGGCGCCCTGCCGGATCGATGATGCACTGCTAGCTCATGGACCAGCGCCGACGGCGACGGCGACGGCGACACGACGACGGCGATCGATCCACGGCCGGCCCAGACGAGGACGTACGGACAGCTCGGTGACTGATCGATCGACCTGTACCGGTGCGGAACGCGACGTGCATGCATGCACTGACATATGTATATTCTTTGGGGGAGGAGAGGCGCGCGCGCGGCGTGAATGCATGTGTGGTCTCGGGGAGTAGGTGAGCTGATCGGATCGACGGCCGGCGAGACGATGAGGGCACGGTGATTCTCACAGCTTATCCATGCATGGTCCATGGCGGGTGAGAGGGAGGCACAGCGCATCACCTCACCATTTGGCCTCGTACGTTTACAGCTGTTGGGTCCATGCATGGAGGCTGGGGCTACGTATCTGCCGTCCTCCAAGTAATACTTCCACTCCACTTCTCAAATCTAGTGGTAAAAATACATCTTTTTTTTTCAAGGAAAAGGTTACTTTAATTTGACGGCAATTCAGCTTTATCGACATTGACACTGCTAGAGAACTGCGTATAGATACCGGTTCATCACTACCAGTTGGATTTGAATCCGTACTAATAGTGACATCAGTACGGTTCATTGGCTACTGGTCAGCGTAGTGGGCTTCAAGACTGGTTGGAGCCACTTAATCCCAGATCGATATTTCAGATAGTACCGGTTAAATACTAATGAGAGGTACGAACCGGTACTAATGCCTCGTTTTAGAAAAGTTTAAAAGGAATGTATACAATATCGTTTGAAACCAGTACGAAAGCTAGTTTCTCGGGTAGTGTGAATCCCGTCCTCCACAATTCAGCTTTTATCAGGATCAAATCCCATCCTCGCTAATTCGTTCTTTTTTAGGAGTTAAACATTTTGACATTTCTCAAAAGCCACAGGTTCACTTTGAAGCTCTCAAACCAATTTTTAATAAGTTTTTTTTCTCTTAAAACGGTCTTACAAAAGTCCACAAACACTCTTTCAGATCCTACACAAGTTCTACAAAAGTCCACTAAATATGTTCTTTAATGTTTATCTACTTAACTGTTTATATCTGTTTTCAAAATACAATACACTTTGCTTTTTTGAGTCCATTTTTTTAATCACAAAGGCTTGTGATCTCAAAACTTTTTAAAAAACAAGTCAAACGAACTGGACCCGACTCTCGAAGCCACCTCATAAAGCTCTCGAAGTTTAGGAGATAAGCAGATAAGAATATAAGGTATAAGTAAATAAGCTGCGAAGGTAAGAATATAAGGTATAAGTAAATAAGCTGTGAAGAACACCCCTGCGGTACATTAAAGATCAGCAAACAACTCCTAGCAAATTTGCTAGACTCTTGGGTGTTGGCCCAAAGCTATTGTGAGACGGGCAGTCTTAGGATCCATTCAGATGGGCTGAGAAGGCCTCAGGTTCATGGGCTCCTGGCCCATTTGCTTTGGAGCCGCCTATACGTCCAACGGTGCAAGCAGAGTAGATATCCATCCGTATCCGCTCTGGTTGCCACCCCTAAATCTGCGTCCATTTTTCTGGACGGTGAAGGCACTAACCTAAAACTAAAAACCGCTGATATAGCTTACACGGACCGTTGTCAGAGCATCTGTAGCAGAGCCTCTAAAACAGAATCTTCTCTATATTTAGAGTCTTTTATCTTTCAGCAGACTCTATATCTCAGCTTCTAAATTTAGAGTTTCTCTCTCTCAGTATCTAAATTTGGAGGCTCTCTATGTCAATATCTATAGTTTCTCTGAATAGAGCATATTACCGAAGAGGATGGAAATATAAAGAACAGATAATGATTTAGAGGGAGTGTATAAAGACCCAAGTTTAGAACATGCGCTGGAAATGCTCTCACCGCTAACTCTGTCGACCCTAATACTGGTATCACCGGTTTCACCGTCAACCAAACTAGTTTCGACGTGTACATGCGTGTGTATGACAAAGCCCATCGGCAGCAGCTTACTTAAATTATCCATTCATATACAGCCTCGAGCACTCAAGTCTCAAGCTCTGACGTGCAGCTGCAGCTAGCATGTTCAGAGTGCTCACAGCCATTGCTATCAGAAAAGACTAGAGAGAGCCAGCAAAGGATACGAGACATTAAGATGCCAATTATTTGGGGGTGTTGGAGCGATGCATTATCATTAGCAATGTCGAATCGAAAGTAGATCTTCGCATGAGAACAATGTGTTGACGTCGAGTCAAGTCTACGTACGTACTCTTGCCGCTATCATTCCAAAAGGTTGGTGAAACTAATTAGGCCAGATCATCGCACACGCACAGCACTCGGTGTAATATTGTCACATCACACAGCTTTCTGTATCTATGCTTGCTTGTATAAGTCCTGGATTATCTGAGAACGAGAGAGCAATAATAATGGGACACACTCAGGCCGGCCCGGTTTAGGTCCGATTTATTTTGGTCTGGTTCGTTTTGGGCCCGGTTACTATACGAACCGGGTCAATCAGGCTAACGAACCGGGTCTAAGTCTAAGTTTGGTTTGGATACAGAACCAAACGAACCGGGCTAGCCCGGTTGCTATTTGGCCCGGTTGGTCCCTTTGGTGTTGGTTGGCCCGCTTTGAGGAAAATACTTCAAAAAATTTAGAAAAATTAAGAAAATTTTAAAATCATGAAAATGATTAAAAAAAAATTCAAGAAATAGGAAAAAATTACAATGCACTAAAGACTTTATTATTATGGATGTAATATATGGCTCCCTCGTTAAAAACTCTGCCAAATAAAAATTCAAAACTGAGAAAATCTTGACAAAAAAAAGAGTATGGCCTAAAGCTCTACAATACAAATACAAATGTTTTAAGAACTTTCTTCATCAAGCTCTAGGTCTCTGAATGCAGCCGCCAATTATTGATTGTGCCTGTCGGTAGTGAGGCTCTAGAGTCGTCTTTCTACTAGCATCCAGTCCTTCGTGCACAGTAGTATTTCAACCATGTCGCTATGGAAGGAAGTTCGTCTATCCTGAAGTATTCTCTCCATGAGACTAAAAGCAGACTCTGAGAAAACCCTAGAGACTAAAACAGTTAACACATCTCGTGCTAGAATGGATAACACTGGATATGTTCCACTATGCTGCTGCCACCATGTAAGAATATTGAATTACTCTTCCTGGAAGTCGACGATGTCCTTCGCTAGGTACAAGGAAAGCTCATCAAGAGATCCCCATGAGGGTGCATGTGCGCTCTGAGGTGTCGTGCTCAAAGAACTTGAACTATCCTTGCCCATGATAGATCTGCTTGTCTATTGAACTGGTAGCGATCGTTGTGGATGAACTCCTGCATACTTTTCTATACAAATTATTTAGTCTACTTCTAATGTTATGAAAATAATTAAATTAATCTATGCCAGTAGTAACACCAAGTTGTGTTAAAGCATTAGTTAGTCTTAGAAGTTTGGCCCTAGAGTCTAACAAAAAAGCAAAACAATATAAAAATAAAAGTTCTCTCCAATATTTTAGATATTTAAACTTTCATATGGCTAACTGCATCAAATAAAATAGCATCATTTTGAAATCTCTTCAAATGATTAGCGATATGATAAATACATTAAATAACAGAACAAGACGTTGGTTCATACACAGCAGAAGCGGTGAAGGTGGCTTCATGGAAAAACCTCTAAAAATAAATATAAGGGTAAGTATTTGCCAAACCTGTGGAGTCAGAAGTGGCATGCCATCACGAGTTTGATATTGTGTGTTAATAGAAACTTCAAAATTGTCTATACGGTAATACAAGCTAAAGCATAAGGTAGGTGAAATTCCACCTATCAGGCATGTTTAAACCCAATTTCCTAGGTTGTACCTGTGAGGCACGACAATAGTTTTTTCATATAGCAATTCTTATATTAGAGCTATTTAAAAATGAGATAGCATCCCGAATAATTTGAATGTATAGTTGCAATCTTTTTAAGCCAGTTTTAACAATTAGATTAATAATATGACATGCACAATGTTGATGCATTAAGAAAGAATCAGCATATTTAGCTAGCAGATGTGTCAAAATATTCATAGCACTAGTATTAGCTGATGCTTTATCTAAGGTAATAGGAAAAATCTTATCTATTATTTTAAATTCCTAAACAACATTCATAATGCTATCAGCTATATTCTCACCTGCTTGATTAACATCTATAAATCTTAGGGCAATTATTTTTTTTCTCTATTTCCTAATTTTGCTTAACATAATGAGCAAGAACACTTAAATAATCTTCCTTAGCCCTACTAGCCTAGATGTCTAAGGTTAATGAAATAGAAAATGTGCAAGTTTTAAAATGTTCTTTTAATTTTGACTTGTTAGTGTTAAACGATTTTTTCAAATCTCTAGTTGTGTCTAACGGGAAACATTAGTAAATATAGGATTATGAGCGGTTTTAATATATTCTTAAAAAGCAGGAGATTCACTAAATTCTAACGGTAAATCTTCCGAAGCAATTAGACGACATAAAGCCTCTTTAATTACTTCGGGATTGTAGTCCCAATTACTTATTGTACCGTTAGGGTTGTAGTTCAATTGCTGTTGCCTCATTTGAACGTCTTTCCTCTTCTTACATACCGCGACGTGCCTCTTCAAGTGTCCCATGCCCTAGCCTATCACCGCCGATAACTCATGTCGACAAATTTTATATTTAGCTGCATACCTCACTTGTCGCCCATTGACAAGTTACTTCAACTTGTGGAAGTCCTCTCACAGTTCCGACCGGTTCACTCGGGGCCGCTTCGATCCAACGGTATCAGAGCCCAAAGCACAGGTTGAACTGGAAGATTTGTAGGGTACTTCCCCGTTCCTTGTGTTCCTGTTTCGTCATCCAGATCTAGCACATTATGACTAATCGGTTCATAGTCCTCTGGTCTTAAACCGAACTAGCTAAGATGAAATTCATCGTACGGAGAATTTCCATCGGCCATTTCGAATAGCTGCAACTGCAAAGCAATTGAATAAATAAATTTGAGAATGAAAAATGCAACGACAAAATATTGCTGTGATACAATCATACAAGCCTCACGCTACCGAATTTAGAAATTGGAAATATTTTTTTGCAAAATATTTCAAATTTTGCCCAAATTCGCAAAGGACAACTAAATTTTTATCTCGTTATGCAGAGAAGAGAATGGGGTTGGAAGTGTGGCTGGATAGGGAGGGGATGCATGCCTATTTATAGGAAAAAATGCGAAATTTTTTGAAATTTTATTCTTTTTCTATGAATTTTCAAAGCACCAAACAGTCAAAAAGGCTATATTCCAACGGTATATTTTTCTGAAAATGAACCAAACGAATTGAGTGAGTCGAGCCGGCCCGCTTCACGCACGTGGCGCAGACAGCCAGGACGCCAGGCACGGACGCGTGGCCGCACGGGGGCTAGGGTGCGACGTGGCTGATGTGTGGCCGCGGGCGCAGGTGCACGGACGTTTAAAATTCAAACTGCTACAGTACTTTGGGCCAAATGAACCGAAACGAGCCAGCCCGATTCACATAGTAACGAACCTTGCTAGCCCGAAGGGCCGAGGGTTAGGCTCAAGCACGGCTCGCCAAACCGAACCGGCTGGCTCGGTTCATTTTGTAACTGAACTGGGCCGGGCTGGCCTAGTGAACAGTACCGAACCGCTAGGTTCGGTTTATATGGTTCGGCCCATATGACTTGGTCTAGACACACTGACAAAACTGTAGCCTAAGATCATGTCTTGGATTGAATTTCGGGCCGTCACATTGTACATAGGTTTCATTGGCTTTCTTTGTCAATCTTGAATAAAGATTTAGTAATAAGGTTTATGTTGTCTGAATTTTATTCCTAAATTCATATGGCTTATTATTTTTTCATGAGCCAGCCTTAAGCTGTGACATTTTTTTGTTCATGGCTATGTACATCTTACAATTTAGAGTTCAGAAGGTTCTTCCATTATTAAAAAATAAAAGAAAGATCATGTTTTGGATGCGATGCTTTGACTCGACTTTTAGATCAGGATCATCATTAGTGATGAATCATGATCGGATCACATAAGTTAGGCCTTGATAAGGCCTTTAATTTCTATAGCTGTATATAATAATCAAGCGCTAGCTAGGTAGTGAGGCGACCGTGGTAGGCCAGGCTGAAAAGCCGAAAACAGAATTTTTGAGTGGCAAATATATTGCAACAATTTTTTTCTAATTAACATTTTCAATTTAACGATAACATTTTAGGTGGCATTTTACTAGTGATTTTTTTTTTGTATGTGTGGAACTACTGGCAAAATCTAAGTGGTTTCTCACTCTTTTTTTTCCCTTGAGATTATTGGACGTGTTGGTTTTCACCAAGCTAATCATCTAATCTCATCTATTCCTGAACAGTCTGTAGCTAAGATGTACAGGCATACAGCAACATGGACGAGACTTCCCTGCTGCCGAGCATGCTCCCGTGCGTGCTCCCGAGACACTGACAGTGGGACCGAGTGGGGCCGAGAGAACAGCACGTTGTGATAAGGGAGCACGGGAGGGAGCAGGAGATGGGAGCAGGCAAGCCAAATCCCCAGCAACATACCATACCAACCGTTCCGTACCGTCCAACACCCCACACACACACCACCGGACAAAAACTACAGCCGCTTGCTTGAATATATTCTGCACCACGCAGTATGTAATTTCTGCACGGATGTGTAACCTTTTTGCGCCAAAAAAAAAGAGCAGCCATGGTTCTTTTTGGGGTTGGGGGGGGGGGGGTGGGGTGGGGTGGGGTGGGAGGCTAGGGGATCCGTTGCCAGGAACAGTTATGTAGTTACACCCACTGTCATGTGGGTCGTAGCATTTGATGTGCGTCCAAGGGGGGCATATGACACTCGTCGGTCACTAAAATTATATGTCCTTATGCTCTAGTGAACACCGGAAGATGTGTCATTTGACACACGTCATAGAGACTCTAGGAGCAATGATATGAAATTTCAGTATTCAATAACCAATTTTCTCATTGTTTTTTGATGAGGTAATGTTTCTTAGGGTGATTTAGATAGATGCCATCAGAATTACAAGTTTAAAAATTTATTTATAAGTCAATGACATGTGGAAGCTAGACGTACCTACGTGTCATTGACACATAGAATGATAAATCTCTAATATCACAACTATGCAATTAACCCTTTTTTAACGTTAGACCAAAGAGGAATTTTATCATCTTTTGAGAGGTACCACTAGGTACTAGGGGGCACCACTTTAGATCCAATCTTTGATTTATTAGGGTTAGGGTTGGAAAAAATTTTGTCCTCTTCCTCCTCTCTCTCTCCTCTCATCTCTCACTGGGCAGCTAGTGGTAGCATTGGGAGGGCTGGCGCAGTGTACGGAGGGATGGTGGGTGGCGTTGGCATAGGAAGGGCCAAAAGCCGACAGTGGCTTGCTGGATAGTGCACGCGGCAGCGGTAGCTCGCTGGACGATGCACGGGGCGGTGACGAGTGATAGCGGTGTACGGAAGGACGGTGGGTGACACCTACAAAGGAAGGGCTAGAAGCCGGCAGTGGCTTGCTGGACGGTCATAGGGTGGCGGCGGATTGCTGGAAGGTGCACGGGGTAGTGAAGTGTGGCGAGGCCGGGCCGGCCGACGGCAACACGCGCTGGTGGTGAGGAGTAGGCCGGTGGCGACGCACACGGGCAGTGTCGGGCGAGCCGATAGCAACGCACGTTGGTGGCGTGGGGCTAGCTGGCAGTGACACGTAGTGGTGGCGCACAGGGGGTCAACGACGATGTGCACTGGTAGGGCCGGATGGATCAGCAGCATGTTCACTATAGGAAATGGCCAGAATTTTGCCGGGCCGCGAATGTTTTGACAGCCAAAAGAAAGCCGTCGGTACTAATTGATTTTTATCGACGGCCACCACACAGCCGTCGAGTACATTGAGTACCCTCGACTGCCCGAAATAAACCATCGAGGGTACAGGCATCACGAGCTGTAGACCAAACGGAGCGGTGACACCTTGAGTTAGTCTTGACGGCCGCCTAGAAGCTGTCGAGACAGGCTTGTCTCCCGACTTGCCTGGGGACAGTCTATCTCGATGGCTTCCAGTGTGCCGTCGAGAAGTCATATATTTTCCAGAAAATTAAAATCAATTGCAAAACAAATTGGAAAAAATATTGAAACTACAAAAATTCATAAATTTGGCAGCATTATATTATTTGTAAGGACTAACTTATAGAAATGGAAAAAATTGGTGGAATTTGACGAAATGATTTTTTTGTTGTGCTAAGATAGTAATAATGTGTGAGGGATCGGTTTTGGACATAAGATGTCGGCGATCCACAATACACAACTGTCCAGGATTTTAGTTGTGCACAGGTATAGCATCATCCTACAACGCGAAATTACACAACAAAAATACTTTTACATCGAAAGTAGGGCCTGTTAGCCAGTTTTACAAACTCTGCTTTATAGGAGCTACATTTGTTTATATTACAACCAGAATTTACAGCCCATTGCCACAGGCAAGGCCTGAGCGTAGAGATGACCTAGACTACACTCCTTCCTTCTGCACCTTCTTTACTCTTCCTTGTTGATCTCCAGTATCTTCTCCGATATGGTTTCCTGACCGAAGACTGCCCGTTGGATAGGCAGCCCGCATGAAAGGCGGGTGAGTACGCGAGTACTCAGCAAATCACAAAAACTATCACCCCTTCAAAATCATGAACCAGGATTCCTAGGTGGTTGATCACTTGTTGCTAAACCCCAATATTTTATTTGATTGCAGTTTTTCAATTTTAAGGGATTAAGGTTATGACTAGTAATCAAGATTAGTTATAACAGGTAAAACAATTCTAAATAATTTATAATTTTAAATAATACATGGCAAAGTAACAATTCGCAACAGATTTAAAGAAGATATAACGAGTAAATCGGAAGTGAATGAGATGAGATGAGAAAAAGTGAGAGCGAGGAAGAGTGTCTACTTAAGCCCCGCTCTCTGGAATCACCCATTAACATAGCTTCATATACCGGAAGCACGGCCCATCGATGTTTTATTTGACTGAGTTCTGCAGAACTTGCCTAGCTTTATCCAAACGATGCCTCAACATGATCAGTGCCGATACACCAAGGACACGACACTACGTCGTTACCCTAGTTTCCGCCCAGTAGACTCTTGGCCCCTCTACTCCTACGGAACTTGCCCATAATAGCAAGCCGATTGGCCGTAGTGTTATAAAGGGGATCTACTGTTCATCTAGCCGATCGACAGCATTACGGTATAACCCGCATAGGATCGCTTTCAATGATCAAGACACCTCCTCCTGCGGAAACATCGTAATAACGGCATAGAGCACATCCAAGTCCAATTTCTCGGTCGCATGGTTGGGCGAAATTGTGTTACGTTGCAGTGGCAAAAGAATAGTATCCTTATGTGCCGTGGGCAGAAACTCCACTACAACACTATCCCACAAAAGGGAATTCTCAAAGGTTCCAACTAGGGAACAACCATCATCACACCACTGCTCACAGGCCAATAACTTCCACCCTCCTCTGCTCTGAGCTAGAGATAATATTTCATAATCCCAACATAAAATCTGATCGCACGTCAATAACCACTCATTCAACAACACATGCTTATCAATAGTAATCAGTTTAAAATCCATATCTTGCCAAGTATTAATTTTCCTTTAGGTGGAGTGTTTATGTTAAGATTTTTCTAGTTCATCAATTTTAAATAAGATTATTCAAAAAGGTATACCCATGTGGACATGGCCTATCAGGAATCAGGAATTCTACCGATATAAACTAGGTTGAGCTATCACCAAGTCAAGTTTTAATTAAACCTTGTCAAGATGAATATGGCTTATATTTGACAAGGGAATCCTATCGTCCTATTCAGAAATTCATCTATCGCCAATCATATTATAATCATCCTGATTTATGAGTTTATTCTAAGTCTAAAATTTTTAGGTAAAGCAAGTTTTATCCAAATCCATAGCACAAGAGCTTGATCGAGATGATTGAGACGTATGTGACTTGCCTTTTAATTTGGGTTCTCCGGATGTTGCTCTAGTTTCGACTTCTTTTGATTCTTCGGGTGGTCTTCTTGACTCTTCCTCTCCCGACTTGAATTTCTTGGACTCTTCCCTCGGAGGGTTCGACTATTTTATCTCTTTTACCATATGCATTTATAAGAACCAATTTAACGCCAACATGATTTCTTTTATGCAATAAAGTATTAGCCCTTCATATATATATACACATCCCATTTTACTTTATAAGATATGATTTTATAAATAGTTGGGGATTTGAATTTTAGAAAAATAAAAAGATATACATATGTCTAGGTATTCTGTTGAAAAAGGTACTTAAAAAATATTAATGAGTGTTATTGATTTCAAATTAAAAGGTGGGAATGCTAATGCATTTGAAAGGAATACATAGTTTTTATGAATTTGAATATTTTATGTATTTAACCTTTAGTGTTAGAAAGTTTTATAGTAAAAAGGGTTAAATGTTTAATATATTTATTTATCTAGGTTAATGGTGATTTATAAATAAATATATATGATTCTAAGAATATGACTATGTGTTGCCTAAGTTTTATATGCTTTTCAAATAAGTTTTATATGTATTTAAAAATATTCTAAAATGTATTAAATAGACTTGTTATTTATTTTTCATATTACCAAAAATTTTATTCTTATATTATCCTTTTATTTAACCAAAAACCCTTTTCATTTAATTAAAAAGTCCTTTTTTCATTTGATCTATGACTTTCAAATATTATTAATAATACATATAATTTAAAAATTCATATTTGGATGTAATTTGTTATTTTGAACATTTTTGATTTTGATACTGTTCACAGAACCGGCTTAGAAAGGACTGAACCGGCTTGAGATAGTAAAAACCAGAAAAATCGAAGAAAACTGAACGGTTCACTGCGTCTTCTTCTTCTTCCTTTGTTCTCTCACTCCGGCGACTCTTCAGCGATGGATTTCGGCTACTGTGGTCCATCGCAGGTGATGATCTTGGGCTTTTTGGATTTCTGGGAGCAAAGCGCAGGACGTCATTTTTTGTTTTATGGTGGAGGTGGCTGGGTTCGGTGGGCGGGGAGCTCAAAGTGAGGCTAGGCGGTGGCGAAACACGGATCCGGCGATGTGGTGGGGGTCCTGACCAAGGGAGGTTATGGGGATGGTGGAGAAGGTGTAGGGAAGCTGGTGGAAAGCATGGAACAACCTGAGGTGGTCCATAGTAGCGGAAATTGCTCGCCGGAGTTCAAGGGCAGAGCTAGAAGGGGGCGGTACGCTCCGGCGGCTTTGAGGCCAAATTGGCGTGCCGGGGAGCATCTAAGGAACATGAGGAGCGTAATGGTACCATAGGTTTGCCAAGGATAAGCTCGTAGAGAGCTAGCCGCATGGCAAGGTTTCGGTCGGAACTCGGCCATGGCGAGGCGGCGATTCGGTAGCCTAGGGCAGGGGTGCATAGGCAAGGAAGCATCTATAGATCATCGAGGAGATGGTGTTGTCTTTAGTTTAGGTTAGGATGGCTTAAATCGTGCCGGCAACGTGAGCCGTGGAGTTGTAGGTGGCGGCTCCAATGGCGGCGACGGCGGCCTGAGCACAAATTAGGCGGCGCGGTGCTCGGGGAAGGTGCGGGATAGTCTCATGGAGCTTATGAATTCATGTTCTTGCTTCAATTTGGATCATACGAGCGAAATTTTCAAACTTGGCGGTGGAGGCCGAAATTGGGGAAGACAGATGGATTTCCTTACCGGCGATGCTCCGGCGAACTGGGAGCTCAGTGACCTTCCTGGGAGGTTGTGGGAGCTCCAGGCGTCATGTCCCCGCAATGGATTTCAGTGTCTTCACTGGTTCTCGCATTTCATTGCTCCGGGCGACTACGGCGAGGTTAAGCGAAGGCGGCGACCGACGTGGCTGGGTTAAGGGTGACGCGGTCGGGCTTGGGACACGCGGCAATTCCTCCCTAGGCCACGCGCGTGCTCAAGCGGTGTGAGGCCGAGCGAGCAACAGCTCAGTTCGTGCTTAGCCCGGGTTGAAGGCGTATTTCGCACAAAGGGGAAAGCGTACTTTCCTTTTATGGAAGGTTTCCAGAATGGGAAACTTCCTAATCAGGTAAGTTCCAAAATAATCGAAAACTGATTTTCCTTTTGGCTAGAAAATACAATTAAATGCTAAAAGAATATTTCTGATTCAGAAAAATAAGATAAAAATACCTATGGATTCAGAAAAATAAGATAAAACAAGGATTTCTAAATATACATTTTGTTTTGGTATTTGGTAAATATTTATTTTGTGGAATTTCTAAATCATTTCTTTAATCCTCTCATTTGTAATAAATGGTTTTGTCATTAGGAAGATATAGTAAAAATACTTTTGAGTTCATAAAAATATGAATATATCATTTCTTCAATTTATTTTAATATTTGAAATATTCTTATTTATGACATTTTAAATGTTCTCCGAGGCCCTTTTTATTGTTTATAAAGCTTAAAATTATTAGAAAACATAATAAAATATATTTGGGTCAACAAAATTATGGGAATGATATTTGTATAATGCATTTAATATTTTGACAAAATTATATTTTCTAGAATTTGTCATTGAGTATTTAAATGCTTTATATTTTGGTATTTATGTTAATCTTTTAATGTCTTAGTAAAAATAAAGTAAAACCTTTATGCAAGGAAATAAACATGCATCTTGATTATTTAATTTAGTTTAGTTTTTATGTTCTACCTTATGATGCATTCTCTAATTTTATTTTATTTCACGAAAAAGTTTTATGCTAAAAATTTAGGGATGTTACATAATGGCATTAATATGTTTGTTAAAAAATATTGACTAAAAAATTAGGAAAATTTCTGGAAATGCGTTGTAGTTATATTAGTGTGTCACATCCAAAATATGGTTCCGGGTGTTGTACACGGTGAAGTAGAGTCGGCGAAAGTTGTTTTTTCACTTTGAGTAATGGAAAAATAAAAAATATATAATTAAGTAATATTTAAAATGAGGGAGCACAATTTGTAATTCATTTATGACACTGTGTATGCATTAAACAATGTTTATGTTGGAAATGTGATGAAATTCATGGTTGTGGTAGCATGTCGTTCTAAACAGTGCATTAGAATACGAGGTACTTGTTTTGGGACATTGGCCATTATACATGTGATGAGAATTTGTAAAGTCCAAATATTTTTAAAATTTTTGTAATCATGCATCATGGTGTAAGCATCAACATTATGGTGGTGATACAAAAAAAATGGATGTTTGAATTTTTAAAAAAAATTAAACTAGCTGTGTTGACCATCGGGAGGGGATCAAGGGCTAACACTCGAGAATGGCATTAGTGTTGACTGCTCATAGAGAAGCCGTTGAGTGCATGCGTATATCTCAAGGGTAGACAACTAAAACCACCGAGAAAGAACTGTCTTGACGGTCGGCTGGAATCAGGCGTTCGGAAAAAATAGTACGTTTATCGACGGCTAATGTTAAAGCCGTCAAGAAAGGACTTCCCATGGCTCCCGTCATGTTCATGTTAGTATCGATAGCCACCTGACCGTCGAGATTGATGTTTTTTTTATTGCTTTACTGTAGCTGTCGACAATGATGTCTAGGCTTAGGCAGGCTGGCCGTTACCGTTCCTTATCTCGACGGCCTGCTAACAGACGTCGAGAAAACGTACGAAATACTTGGGCGCTGGGGCTTGGGACTTAGGGAAAATTTCCCTAAGCCCCAAGCCCCATCGCGCCGCCGCCGCTCGTCCTCGCCGCCGCCATTTATACGCCCGCCGCAGACCGTCAATGTCGCAGCGGCACCCCATCCGTCACCGACCGCCGCCTCGGGCACGTCGTCGGCCTTCGCGTCGACTTCATCACCGGCGCCCTCGTCACAATCCGCTTCCCAGCACATGTCCTAGCCCGCCGCGTCGCGCGCGTGGATGGCACCCTCGTCGCCGGCGGCCGCTCGTATTTGTCCAGCGCCCGGTGGCCGTCACCACCCGTCCCTCACCTCGTCAGTAAACCAAAGACATTATGGCGGTTATTGTCGCCTCGCCGCCACCCCGTACTGTCAAGTGAGTTGTGACCGTTTTATTTTTGAAAATTTGAATGTGTCTCGAATGCCTAAATATCCACGTCGAGAATGCAGTGAACGCGTAGGTAGTCATTATTAGTAATTAAGGATAGTAATTAGTGGTAATTAATCAAAAAGAGTAAAATGTAAAATAAAATTTAAAATGTAGGAAAAAATTATTTCAAATTAAAAAGAAGTGATAATATAAATTAAATAAAATTTGGAAAAATTGAAAAAATTATAGAAAATTAGAAAACATTAGAGAACAGAAATATATGAATTTTAACAAAAGTAATTTCATGTCATACTTAATTTGGAATGCATTTTTGCACATGTAATTTGATGTCACGTTGAATTTGTATTGTATGTATTTAGCAATGTTAAAAACTATGTTTAACCTAGTTTATTATAATTTTTGTTACCGTGCTAGTGGTATGTAGTAACCTAGCCGTACGTCACAAGTTCAGGAACGACAGAGCTCGTGACGAACTCGGACGGTGATTCGTTGGGTTCGATTACGAGTTTTGGAAAGTGTTCCCGAATTGTCCAGTGGACAGCCTCGATCGGGTGTCCCAGTGGACAGTCGGTGAATGACCGTTTGGGTACGATTCACCGTGCTACTTGTGGGTTCAGGATGAAATTTCGACGGCATGACCCTTATGGTTCTCCGGTGCATAATATAAATGCTAGGGTGGTTTGAACACCTTTCTAGCCATCATTGCATTAGGAGAACCTTAGGGTTATGCTATCGAAATTTTATCTCGGATCCACGGGTAGCACAGCGGTCGTACTCAAGCAGTCATTCGTGGGTGGATTTAGAAGCCTTCCAACGCCTAATAAAAAATTCATGATGTGAATGGACTTTTAGCTATCAGATGGGGAAAAATGGAAGAAGAGAGAAGATGGATGTAAGATGGATGGCAGCGGAATGGGCAACACTCCGATGAATGGTACCGGAAGGCCAATGACTTCGTGACTTGTGCTTTCCAATCAACGGACAACCCTGATAATGCTTATGTGACTTGTCCCTGTGTGGTATGCGGTAATTGCCAGAAGAGATCGAGAGACGAGATGGAGATGCACCTATGTAAGATTGGCTTTAAACCAGCTTATCATCGATGGGTCTATCACGGAGAGAGCGCTCAGGTTGTCCCTCCCGATCCAGCTGAAGGTTTTGATGAGATTGATCGGATGGAGGATTTGGTAGCAGACTATGGTCATGATCTAGAAGACGATGAGCCACCAATGTCTGCAGCTGAATTCATGAATCTTTTAGCATCTGCTCAGGAGCCCCTTCGTGATAGGACAACTGTTAAACAACTTTATCAGGTTGCTCGTATGATGGCATTGAAGTTAAAATTTAATTTATCTATCAATTGCTTCGATGAGCTATTGACGTTGTTGTGCGAGGCCCTCCTGAAGGTCACAGGATGCCCCCGAGCTGGTAGTGCCGATTACCGATGACTACGAGATTGCAACGCAAGAGCAACGGTTGAACGATAGATCACTTATCGATATTGGGCGGGGCCTAGACAACCTCGCTGCCACAGTTGACGATGATGTTCAAGAAGAACAGGATGTCCTAGAAGAGACAGATAGAGTGGAACCGTCGAACGAAGATCCTCTCGACGCTGATGCAATTTACTTTTAATTATATGCAATTTACTTTCAATTATGGTAAATATTGTCCCAACACTTTATGTTTAATTCATTACTTCATGTTTAATTTAACATATATCGATGTCACTAACTCTTCAATATGTTCATATACACGATGCCTCGCCGGTTTCTCGCCTTTGGGTCCTCCGCGAGGGAGGATGAGGAGGAGGAGGCTACTGGGTCTCCTCAGCAGGGCGCTTCGGCCTCTGGCCAGGAGATAGTCCCTACCGAGGAGTTTAGGGCCGGCCAGGATGACGACACCTAGGGCCAGGAGGACCAACCTGCTGCCTCGTTGGCTCCTAGGAAGAAAAGGGGCCAGAATAAGGTCCCCGCGCCTCCCGCACATCCGTCTGGGTGGATCACGATCGACATTGATGGGGATAGGTACGTATGCGCAGAACTTCTTATATGTAATTCAGATTGTTTTGATAATGTCTAACCTTGTTCTAATCTCTGTAGCAAGATGTCTATTGTCGATGCTTGGCACAAGACACAGACCGGCAGTACACTAGGGGCCCTCGTCCAGCAGTACTACCCGAGCATGGTTAGAGAGGGCGACGACGCTCACGCTGCGTACAGCTGGGATGACTACAAGTTAGCCCAGCATGGCGACAGCAACCCCGACGCATAGTGCGTACGGGAGTTCTAGGTATGTGCTTCTAAACAATTGACGCTGCCCCTATTTTGTTACTAACTTGTTTGGTAAAACCCTTTTCAGCTTAGGTACCGTCCTCGTGACAGCATCGTAGTGTCAGACTTCGACCCAGTCCTGCCTAGGAACGCTAAACGGAAGGTCCAGGATCTGATATCCACGGCCCGTGTCATAGCTGTTGAGGACTGGTACAAGTAAATATTCACTACATAAGTTCGTTCAAGATGATTTTTGGTTAAACCTAATGTTCATATTTTAATATCGCAGGAGGGAGCACAACGAAAGCGTGTCGACGACCGATTCAAGACGCACCAAGTACCTTAGCATTTGCATAGTGCAGCGGGTTAAATGCAGGTGGGCGACAAACTGCCCGGACGCCTAGGAAGCATTGGCAGAGAAGTGGTCTAGTCCAGAGTTCCAGGAGAAGTCAGAGAAAGTGAAGAGAAATCGAGCCTCGAAGTTCTACAAGATGACCATTGGAAAGTGGTCGATATAGCAGCTTCGCAAGAAAATAGTAATTAATTATTTTCTCTATTCTTGCCTTGTAATTCTGTACCTTGCTGTGTTTAATAAACTAACTTGAATTCTCTTATCTGTGTAACACAGGCCCTAGCCACCGGGCGACTGCCGACCTTCTTCGATGCGTGGGGAAGGAGCCACAGCTCGAAGAACAAGAATGGCACACAATCGCCCATGGACCCTCTGGCACATGAAAAGCTGGTAACTCCTATGTACCAATTTGCTTCTGGGTCAAACCTCATAGCCTGCCTCGATGCTAACACAAATCAAATGCAGGATCGCTACAGAGAGGCTTACACACATAAGCATGGGACGGATAGCAACCCAGAGGACCAGCCCCTGGACCCCCTTCTCATTCACCAGCACATGGGTGGGAAGGCCCACAGTAGGTTGCCGATTGGCAGCGACCACCTGAGGTAAGAGTGCTTCCCAAGTCTTCCACACCGCATTAGTTTGCATTTTCTTACTTTTGCCAAATCTTTTGTAGGTTCGCGGACTACATGCCTGAGGTGAGGGCGAGCCAGAGTGCCACAGAGAGTCGCAGACAGTTCGAGGCAGGCATACACCGCGAGAGAGACCAGGAGAGGGCGGAGCATGCTTAGATGATGCAGGACAGCATGTGGACGGCAGAGGAGGATCGGAGACGGCAGCGCGAGGAGCTCGAGCGGCAGCGCTAGTAGTTCGAGGCCCGCTTTGCCGCCTTGGAACAGCTCTCACGGCTTTCTGGGGTATGTTCTTGTAACCTGCGCAAAAAAAAATTAAATTTTAATCACTAAGTCCACTAACATCACATCTCCCACGTGTATAGGCCGGTCCAAGTGGGTTTGGGGGCCAGGGACTCTTCTTCGGGGCCTCCATGGTCCAGCCACCCTAGCCTAGTGTCTACGTGGGCCTGGCTCACTAGTCTGCCGCCTGCATGAGCCAGCCTCCCCCGCCTGGCGTCTACATGGGGCCGCATAGGCATCCTACCATCTATAGGGTCCGCTTGCCCATCCAGGATAATACGGGGTGCCTCCTCAGTATCCAGGTAGGTATGGGCCTCTACGGGCTTGGGGTGCTGCTCCTAACACGGTACAACCGAACTATGTCAATTGTAACTTCAATCATCGCGTACACCACGGTTTCAAACTAAATATGATTCCTATCTTTACAGGGCTTGGGTTCGGCGGCTCCAGCTCAGCGGGATGACGCCTAGGGGCCAACGACGCCTTGGGGACGACCGATGACCCTTAGAGGCGTATGAGATCATTAGCCAATTCTTAGATGGCAACCAGCTACATTACGACCCCTAGGAGAGAGGTGAACCTTTGTGTTCCTCTTTTTGGACTTGTTGATATGATGTGAACTTTGTGGATGACATGTGAACTTTCAAAACGTGAAGGACTTGCAAATGTGTTAACTTGTTGATGGATTCATCATTTGTATATATTTGTTTGTTTGATTTCAAAGCGAATTGTGAATTGTGGATGACATTTGGGGAATATATAATTGTGTGGTGTTTTAGGTTTGCAGGTTGCAACCGCTGCTGCAGGGGCAGCGGTGGCTGCAAAATTCTGTTATTTTTGCCACTTTACTGCCTTTTTTTTCCAGGAAACAATTTTTCTCAACGGCTTGATGTTGACCATCGAGATAGGTGGCAACTCCACCAGCCGGTAATTAACACTCTCGACGGCTACCCTCTAGCCATCAAGAGTAATGAGCACAGCGCCGGACGTCCACTGGCCAGTTGGCCCGTTGTTGTCAGGCCCATGGCGCTTACTCTTGACAACCAATAGCTAGCTGTCGAGAGAAGGCCATCCGAGTGGGTAACGGCGCTTGGTCCTTTGTTTCGACCGCTCTTTGTTTGTCCGTCGAGAGAAATTTTCTCGATGTCTATTTCTTGATGGCTAGCTGTCGATAAACACTAGATTCGACAGTTTCTTAGGCTTTCTCTACGGCTATGGCTGTCGAAATTTTTGCATTCTCCTGTAGTGGTTAGTTGGTGAGGTGGGAGAGCAGGGGAAGAGAAGAGGTTCATATTTGCTCTTGTATATTGGTGGTACTGTGAGATATCAAAAAAAATAGAAGGGAGATATCAAGAGGCATTATCTTTTTACAACCGTTAGATCTAGCTTGATCAGCGACTATAATTCATGGTATCAAGAGATACCAAGAACGATACCAAGAACATGGAAATCCATCTAGACTAAAAGCTCCCGCATATCTATTGCCAGGACCTGGATACGTTCATTTGGATACCAACTATTAGTGGTGCAAACGGAGCAGATAATTTTCGACCGACTGAATCAGTTTTGATAGTGATTTGGATAATTATACGGATATCCGGCTATTTTTTGCGGATATGGATATAAATATGGATACTGGGTGCCGGATACGAATACGGATACGGATAATGCAGATATAATATCCGAAGAAAAATATGGAGATATTATCCGAATTCATTCTAGGGACTATGGCGCCTGCTAGCCTACCAGGCGGCCCACAAGAGTCCAGCAAACCATGGTAATTTAGTTGTTTGCTTTTTCTATATTTTTATCTTTGCAGTATCTCTAAAGTGCATCTAGAATCCTCAGCTCGTTTGGGTTGAAGAGATTGATCTTTCAATAGATGCTTAATTTCAATTCCGGTAATTTAGTTGTTTGCTCTATACTATTAATTTCTACAAGACAACAAGTAAACTCTGGGTTTATGATTTTGATGGGAGCTAAATGATGTGGGCGTCTAGGAACTAGACATCAAAATGCTTTAATTAGTTACTACATGTCCATGTGTGATGTGCTGATGTGTGTGATCCTTGTCCTGCCATGTTAATTTGATACTACTCCACGCTTTCAAAATTGTTCACTCCAGAACTATCTGTATTTGTATCCGGTACTACCTGTGTCCGTATCCGTATTCGGCACTATCTGTATCTGATCCGTATTAAAAAAAAATGGATACGGATATAGTATTAGTGATATCCGACCGTATCCGATCCATTTGCATCCCTACTAACTATGCAACCACCTGATTGGATTGATAACACATTACTAATGAATCCATTAGAAAGGTAGAAAAGCAGGTCTTCGCATAAGAACAAAAAATTGACTCGCTTGAGAAGGGAACAAAGTGTCATGTACAACTCTTATCAATCCCATTCCAAAAGGTAGGTAAAACTTAGGATCATCACACAGTAGAGCAAGCGTATAACAACAACGTCACACCATCCCAGCTGCATGTGGACTCAGCAGAACATATCCAAAACTGCAATGCAGCAATAGAGTCATGGATGCCAATATGCATTGACCCCAAAATTTCAGCCGGGTTAGGATCACCAATCCACCATCAAACATAAGTTGGGCGTTGATTACCAGGCCTTTCATAATCTGGACTTTTGACAAGTATTAACGCACAAGATTTTCTTTAATCATCCTTTTCGCTTGGACGATTAGATAACCTCTACGGTGGCTGTTTAAGGATGCGATGTGACGACATGTCTCCTCCAACCCGGCTCTATCAACAAAATATAATGGAAGAAACTTGGTGCCAAATGACAGCATTGTTGAACTTGTCAGCTATGGCTGCCTGAAAGCCTTGACAGAATATTAGTTGTAGTTGACAGAATAGTAGTTGTAGTAGTAGTGTAGTAACTTGGTGGGCTCCATTTTTCATTCCCCCATCATCTCATCCCAGCCGTTCGTTTCAGCTGTAGACAAATCGCCGCCGTTGATTAATTGAAGCGTGACGGAGCTGTGCACGTAACCCCTTTGCGTGAGCATTTGGGCCAGCTAATCATCCTCTAATAATAATCTCCAAAGACCTCAGCTATATGTATGTATATCCTATGATGATGACTCGATCAAGTTGTTCATCTGATCTTGATCACTTGATCTGTTTCATCATTAATTTTTCTGATTAAAAAAAGAGGAGATATTTCCTTAAAAAACAAGAGATCGGAGATATAGATGGAATCATTCATCACCTGGAAACCACAAAAATTATATAAAATTTGCAACTGTATATCTGCAGATTGAATACGTACTATGATAATATCCTTCTAGTCAAATGTGTATATCATTATTATCATATCATCACTGGTACTGGTGCATGGTTTTTTTTTCTCTTCTACCTGCAATTAATTTATGTCGTGTGCTTAACGCTGCCAATATTCCCTCGATAATGACCTCTTCGTTTACTAGTAGCTAACAGTCCGCCATTGTCGCAAGCTAATTAAAAGCAAATTTATAACCATTTCCCCTCTCAGTGTGTACATGCAATTACATTTGTCAGTCTCACACAGCTTGGATCGATTCTCTGGCTGTTACAAGCTAGCTAATAAATACCCAGACGTGTCGAATTAATTAATTAAATCTGCATGATTTTTTACTAATCAAGGCTCTGTTCTCCTCACCTTATTGGACTTATCTGTTTATTTACTTATCTTCGTTTAAATTAAAAATAATTTGGTTTTTAAAACAGTTTTTCTTCTATATCAAAGATTTCTCTAAAAACCTATAAAACACAAGTCAAATGAAACAGATTCGTCCTTACGACGCTACCCAAAAAAAACTCTTGAAGCTATAAAATAAGATAGACAACGGGGCCTAAACCGGTCCAGACAAATGACAGAACTGAGCATTCCTCGGTATGAACCTAAGAACCGGTAAAACCTGACCCCACCCGCCCGCGTTAACTCAGACACGTGGGGCCCATGGGCCTCGCCATGCCGAGCCGCCGCCTCCGGGCGGCCACGCCCGCGGCCCGGTGGGCCCCGGCCGCCGGTAGCCTCCCCACCAGTCAGACACGGGCGCATTCAAGCAGCCGAGCTGAGCGGAGCGAGCCGCCCGTGAGGTGGGCCCCACCGCAAAGCGAGCCGACGGCTGGACGTGGGCCCCACCCACTTAAGTCTTTAGTTTACTGCTCGCCGTCTCGCCGGGTTGCGAGTTTGCCACCCCATCACGTCCCCGCGGTCAACTCCTCCCCTCCCCCTCCCCGACCCAGCCATTTCCGCGAACACCTTGCGCGCGTCGCCGCCGCCGCCTCCATGGCCGCGTCCTCGCAGGTGATCCTCCGGGTCCTGGGCGCCATGACTCTGCGGCGCGTGCTTCTGGTCGTGGTGGTGGCGGCGGCCGTGGCCGTGGCGCAGCAACCGCAGCCGCTGGGTTCGCGGTCTGACCTGGCGGCGCTGTACAGCCTGCGCTCGTCGCTGGGCCTGCGGTCGCGCGAGTGGCCTGCCAAGGCTGACCCCTGCACCGCGTGGGCGGGGGTCTCCTGCCGCGCCGGCCGCGTTGTCGCGGTCACCGTCGTGGGCTTCCGCCGCACGCGGCTCGGCGCCCAGGCGCCGCGGTTCGCGGTCGACGGGCTGCGGGACCTCACGGCGCTCGAGCTCTTCAATGCCTCCGGGTTCCCGCTCCCCGGTGAGGTGCCGCCCTGGTTCGGCCGCAGCCTCCCGCCGCTGCTCGCCGTGCTCGACCTCCGCTCCACGGCCATCAATGGCACGCTGCCCACTGATCTCGGCGCGTCGGGGAACCTCACCAGCTTGCTCCTCTCTGGGAACAGCCTCTCGGGGCTGGTTCCGGCGTCTCTGCTCTCCGTCGAAGGGCTTCGCGTTCTTGACCTCTCAAGAAACAATTTCACCGGCGGGCTACCCAATGTATCTGTCGCCGCCGGTGATGCAGCCGGCTCGTTGTTCAACATTTCCGGGAATTCTCTCTATGGTGTTTCCGGCGATGCCATTGGCGCGCTCAGGAAGAGGTTCCGGACGGTGGATGTGTCAAGCAACTACTTAGATGGGATTTGGAATGGATCCGATGGAACAGTAGATGTTAGGATGAATTGCCTCACTGGTGTTCCTGGTCAGCGCAGCCGTGTTGATTGTGAGGAGTTCTATAGGAAGGAAGGGGTGAGGCTTGTTGATGTTACGGTGCCTTCTCCTTCGTCTTCGCCATCACCAAACAAGAAGAAAAAGATCTCCAAGAATGTACTGATTGGAGTCCTTGCAGCAGCATCAGCATTGATGGTTATGTTTTTGTTTGCATTGGTCTTCTTTTTGATGAGGCGGAGAAGGAGACGAAGAAGAGGAGGGAGAGGAGTGGAAACAAATGAGGAAGGTGCACGTGTTGCACGTAGGAGGGACAGCAGCGTAAATCCGGTGGTGTCATCGCCAGCAGCAGTGTCTCCAAGAGCCAATAGGCCCAATACTGGACCGAAGGATTCAGTTGCCGTCTTTGGTGAGTTCACATATGAGCAGTTGGTCCTTGCCACCAGGGGTTTTGTTGATGACAACCTCCTCAAGCATGGACAATCAGGAGATATTTACCTTGGTGTCATGGAGAATGGGTCATACGTCATTGTCAAGAAGATCGGAACAAAGAACACCAACAAGCATTCAAGTGAATTGGACTTCTATACGAGGTACTCACATGAGAGGATTGTTCCGTTGCTTGGCCATTTTGCCAAGGATGACGAGGAATTTCTGGCCTACAAGTATATGCCAATGGGGGATTTGACCAATGCATTGCACAAGAATCCTGTGAACACTGAGGAAGGGTTGCCCTCATTGGATTGGATAACTAGACTGAAGATTGCCACTGGTATCGCTGAGGCCATGTGCTTCCTTCATGACGAGTGTAGCCCACCATTAGTTCACAGGTATTCGTTATTCTATATAATCCAAGACTTCTAGGTGGTTCATTTGCTACTATATGTGCCTATGGGATATGCTATTGATTGGTACAGAAGTAATTTAAAAATTAGTGTAGATGTACTAATTAAATTTGATCTCAAAACTAACATTATAGTTCACAAAACCATGGGAAGTCTACATGTCTTCCGTTTTGGCAAGCTGTACACAGATTAATGGTGCAAGTTAAGCTGAAGGCAACAATTGAGATGGGTGTAGTGATGAAGAATAAGAAGTATCTAATGTTATAGTATAAATTTACAACCATTAGTGTAATGCTTGCCAGGGTCCTCTATGTGGCACTCATGTTTTTCTTGCATTTCTGAATGCATCAGTGCATTTCATATTTTATCAGGCACTGTTACTGAAGAGAGAGAACCTTTTATTGATCAATTATTCTCAGGTGTGAACAGAAAATTGAAGACTGAGGATGATTTGTCTTTGTATATTGATGTAAAATTGTATGTTTGATATGACTTGTCACTTTCTGGTAATTTTTGGTAGAAAGTGTTACTTGCATGTGTCTTTGTGAATTAGGTCATGCATTCTTCTAATTGTTTCATCCTTGTCTCATGTGTTTTGTTAAAAAAAAACATGTATGCTGTAAGAAATACTGTGAATGAGTTCATACTATGTAGCTAAAGCAGATAGATAATAATCATTTCTTTTTACTAGCTATCAACCATACCAAAGCCTCCAGTCTCTCTTCTCTCAAAAAAAAACCCCAAGTCTCTTTCGTAGTGTTGCATTTGCATTTAATAACTTACCTACTGTGTTCTGCGGGTGCCATCTATCATTCTTGGAAACTGTAGAATTGTACTTTTAACAAAGTGGTAGTAGTCATCTTTTGTTCCACCTGCCTGTTTTAATTGCTTTATTGTTTGTTAATATCTTATATTACTTTGACTAGCCAGTTCTGTCAGTTGGTTAGCTCAAGTTTTCTAAGTTTATAAGCCTTATCCCCAATTTGATGCATGTTGCTTGATGCCTTAATCTTATTTGATGTAATTGTTGTCATTTGTTTTATTATATTGTGATTTCTTTTTTGTAATTGTAGAGATATCCAGGCAAGTAGTGTTCTTCTTGATGATAAATTTGAAGTGCGACTTGGAAGTATGAGTAACACATGTGCTCAGCAAAGTGGGGGGAGCCAGAATGTCTTTTCTCGGATGTTGAGATCATCAAAGTATGAGTATGACTTGTTCATGTTTTTTGTAAGTTGCATTAGAAAGAAAGTGAACCATCAAGGACTGTTGTTAGGGCTTAGTATTAATTTGAGATCAGCATAAATATAAAATTCAAAGCTACATAAAGCATCACCGAATCTACTCACCTATTAACATAGTTTATTCTCATGGGTTTACTTGACAATATTGTAGCTGCAATTTGTTTGCCCGCCCAATCCTTGCTAGTTTTTACCAGTACTAATTAAAAGATCCTACAGCAAGTTTACAGCCATGAATTCTGGAGTTAATATGAGACTAGTGATGAATTCTGGTATTATCTCAGCTTCTTCTTGTTCTTGCTCTTTTCCTTTCCTTTCCTTCTTCTTCCTTCCCAAATGGCACACCAAGTAAGGACATGTTATATTAGTGGAGTTGGTGAACGGTGATACTGACTTGGCTATCAGTTAACTGCAATTTGCTGATTACAGATAACCTAAAACAATAACTTATCTTAATTTCTAGTACATATTGGTTGCTCCGTGGTTGGTACTTGGTAGTCTACTGTTCAGAGCACACACCTCCTGTTGTCTGTAGTCTTTCTGAAAACTTGTATCTACTACTAAAGTAAAGTTCTTAACTGACATTCTGGTGTTTTCTTGTGACAGGTCTCTGGAGAAGAGCACATCAGGTATATTAATCTTCCACATGGCTATTTGCCTATTTATCCCCATTCTACTTTTATGATCCATGTACAACAGTTCAAGTAAACAAATTTTTAATATTTCCTTTTGCCTTTCTTACATGACAGGTCCACCAGCAACTTGCTCCTATGATGTTTACTGCTTTGGGAAGGTTCTGCTTGAGCTAGTAACTGGCAATTTTGGCGTAAGTGGGTCAAACGATGCTACTTCCGAGGAGTGGTTGACAAACACATTGAACCACATCAACATTAGCAACAAGGAGAGCATTGCAAAGATTATTGATCCTTTGCTTGTTGTCGATGAGGATCATCTAGAAGAGGTGTGGGCAGTGGCAATTGTCGCGAAGACATGCCTGAATTCAAAGCCTTCAAGGCGGCCTTCTTCTCGGTACGTCTTGAAAGCCCTGGAGAACCCACTAAAGGTAGTGCGAGCGGGCTCCCGCTCCAATTCAGCAAGGCTCAGGAGCTCATCATCCCGGAGCTCTTGGCAGTCTGCTTTTGTTCAAGGAAACCGGTACCAGAGTCTGGAAGCTATGTCACCTTCAGGGCGAGTGCTAGACCGAAGGCACTCGACCAGATCCAGATCGCATGGAAGTGGGGGGGAGGCTTCCTTCTCCTTCAAGAGAGCATCCCGAGAGATCGCTCCGGAGCCTTTAGGGTTGGAAGAGAACATTGCTGTTTAGGAACACCATTTCTTTGTAATTCTTTTGCGAGCATTCGTGATTCTTTTCTTACATGTGTATAATCTGCCATCTGATGCGCATGATTCGATACCTCATCAGTGCAAGAACTGTGCATATAGAGAAAGTTTTCGGATTATCTCTCCCTATGTTGAAGAATGTTGTTTTTGCCAATTGACAATTGTACATGATGTTTTCAGAGTGCATATTGCAACTTGCCACGTGAACTTTTGTGCCTGGGGGGAGGTGCACGAAGATCCTGACAGGTGGGCCCACATGTAAGCAGCAATATTGGTGAATCAAACGTAGAGTGCTGTCGTGCTCAAGAAAAAGGGAGTGTGGGCCGTAAATGGACCAAAATGGTAACTGGCTGGCTCGAGGACACAATTCGTCCTATAAGTAGAGATGACGAATTATTTATTTATTTATTTTCATAGTTTAAAAATAATATCTGTTTTACTAAAATTAAATAAATATGCACCCATACCCAGCAATGAAAAATAGCCCAACTAACGGATGACACGGGGTTTTTGCAAAAGAAAAAAGGATAACTACTACATTCTTTGCTCTCAACCTTTAAAACGCCATATAAAAAATCACGAAAATTATAAAAAAGGTAGTGTGGGGTATGATGTACGCAATGAGAAAAAAAAGACAAATAGCTGTTTAGTTAATATTTGGTGTTGAAATTTTTGTGAACTTGAATGTAACATACCCTACACTACGAAATGTTTTCATTTTTTTTAATTTCGTGGATGGCATTTTAAAGGTTAAGAGTAAAGAAGGAATTTTTTTTGCAAAACCCTTGTCACCCGTTGGTTGGGGGGATAAGGACACTTGTCATCTATTAGTTGGGCGCTGGTTGGGCACCAGGGGAAAAATTGCCCAACCACCGGGTTACCGGTGCTTATTTATTTACTTTTGGTAAAGAGTGCATTATTTTTTAATTATGTAAAAATAAAAATATAAAGTATTAAAAAAAATCTGGAGATGGCAGCTCTAAAAAAAGTAAAGGTGGCCGTTTAGGCATAATTACTTATGTGTAACAGGCATATATGTTGAATATTATATTATTCATTAAAAAGGAATTGATGAAAAGAATTATATATCGCAATAAAAATAGAAAATATATTGAATATTTTGAAGTATGTTAATTTTATTTCAAATTTTTATATTTATTTAAAATGGGCTAGAACGGGCCTAAAAACATCGGGCCATGCAAGCTCTATTTTGTCGTGTTGGGCTGGTTCGTTGTGCCTGAGTCCCGGACTAACCATGGTCCGGCGTGCCGAACCTAGGTAGTGCTTTTTTTTAGCGTTTGCGTTTGCTTATAAACTAGAAATTTGTTATTTTTGTACAAGTTAAACGCTTTGACTTTGGTAGCCAATTTTTGTAGGTCTTACTATTTCTTCTTAAAACTCTCAAAACCATTTTTCTATAATTTTTTGATCCCTTGGATGTCCTTGTCAAGGAGTTACAAATTTCCAGCTTATAAGCAAACGCAAACGCAACCGCCCAAAAAAACACTACCCTAGTCGGCCTAGCCACCTCTATCTAAAAGAATGTTCAAATTTTAATGTTATTTTTTGAAATTGATTGAATACTAGGAATACTTTTGAGCTCAAATTACCAAAATAATAAGAAGACAAAAAAAATAATAGTGAAACTGTCTATTATTTATAATATAAATAATATGTTTTCATGTTTATATCTGGGTCTATTTATTTTCCAAAATTCATTTTTTGAAATAAGAAAAAAACATAAATGCTGATTTGAGCATGCCTTCATAATAATTATAAATTTTAGGTGTTACGGGACGGGAAATAGTGAAAAACTTTTATAAGAACATTTTATATACAAACTATTGTAATTTAAAAAAGTAGCCCTGCTTGCGACGCCATTGAAGTGGACGCTAGGCATGCCGAAAAGGATAATGTCGGTGTCTGGGAGGCGAACCTCCGCAGGCCAATATGCAAGGGAAAAGGGTGCGAGACCCGAGAGTGGCCCTGCCTCCTCCACCGAAGCCTGAGCGTGCCGAGGGAAGGTGTGTGTGACACGGGGGGTTGACGAGGAAGTTCGTTCGTCGGTGAAGTCGGATGCTGACGGGGGTGTTTTTATCCTGGTTCGGGTCTCCACTGCCGGATAACAGCCCTGTGTCCAGTCCTCGTTTAGTATCGAGCTTAAACGAGTACAGAGGGGTGAGACCGAGCTTTGAGAAGCTCGGGCTCGAATACAATAAGTGCTCAAGGCACTATATGTGTTCCTAAAATGACTAAACGCGAAGAATTATCACTTAGAACTAAAGATCCTACGCAGGTGTAAGTGCTCCTGTTCTACGGTGGCTGGGTGCTGTTGCTCCGCGCGTCTGCCTCTCCTTGTGGTTAGTGGCCTGTGCCCTCCTATTATAGTTGGTTCCCGGTGACGGTAGTCTGACTTTGGTTTGTTGTGAAGCACTGTATTACCTTTTGGTCACTAGTCGTGTTCCTCCGTCTTGCCGGTTTACGGCGTGGAGGATCAGCAGGGTCTACGGGATATTTAGGCGTGCTTTTCCAACTCGCTGGGCTCAGCGTTCCGATCGCTACACAGCAATACGTGTCTTTCCTCCGCGGGGCGAACGGGCAAGCTGATCGTTGACCCGACCGGCCACCAACCCGTCAACGGCTATGGCAGGCGCGCATCAGTACTGCGGTCGCATTTAACTCGCGGTGACATGCGGGGCCCACGGCATCCTGCGCACGGAGCGGCACAGTCCGCGTTGGGGTCTGAGCTCCACCCCGAGCTTTGGAAGCCCGAGAGCTAAGAGGCCTAGGCGTCGGAGTGGGGAAGCTCGGGCGCGAGCTTACTAAGCTCACGCGGGCCTTCCGCTGGACCCAAGACAGGTAAATGGGCCGTGTCCCCATGTGCCGTGTACTTTCCCCGACAGACAGTTTCTTAGAAATAAACTAGAGGGGCATTTTAATATAAACAAAAAATAAAAACAGCATAACGATATAGTGTCCTATTTGTGCTGCACAGCAATGTACTCAATATTCATCTTAGTTTGATGTTTCTTCTAGGTCAATCAAAGATGTGTGAGGTCTAAAACAATAGTTATACGAGATTGTCCGACCAAAAAGCTCAAACCATCTTGAAGTTGTATCCGTCAATCAACCAAAAAGCTCCAACCATAATATAAGGGTTAATTAGATACTTGATACCGTAAAGTTTGTAGTTCACATATGTCACTAAAAATTTTAAAATCTCCCATGTGTGATTGCAAAGTGTCAAGTCTCACAAATATGCCATTATAAACAATTTCACACCAAAGTGCCCTTATCATTCTTCTTTCTCCTCCCTCCTCTATCTATCCTTCCTCCTACGACCACTACCGTTGACCTCCCTCCTTCCCCATGCTCCCTCACTCTCTCCCTGAGCTTCCTCTCATTTCTCCCTCTTAGCTCACTGTTGATGGAGCTCACCTCAAGGCCACCGATGCGACACGGCGGAGAGATCCCTAATGACTAAGAGCTTGAGCGCAAGCTTCTGCACGACCAAATCCAATGGCATGCCTTGTAGACTATGCCACAATTGTTGTGGCCTATGGTGCCACCATGGATGGTTTTCGCCGACAATGGTCATTGTCGAACTGTATACATCAGATCCCTGATCTAGGTTAGCCATGTGGCAATGATGACGGCCCTGATGACCACCCAAGCAATGAAGGTGACACCCTTGTGCCTTCACCGAGCCACCGAGCTAGGCTCGACAACCATGAATGGTGGACCTGGTGAGCCAGTGATGGTTGATCTGGGGAGAGAGGGGGAAGGGAAGGGAAATGGAGGAAGAAGGGGAGCGGGATGAGGAAGAAGATCAATGACATATTTGATGAAAATTTAAAGAGATCAAGGGGGTAAAGAAGTTAGTAATGACATATTTGTGAGGCTTGACACTTTGTAATGGCGTGTGGGTGATTTTATACTTTTTAATGGGATATGTGTGAACTGCAAACTTTATAATGGCATGTATCTAATTAACCCTAATATAATAAAGAATATTCTTCAAATTTGAACCATTCCATTATATCCCATCCTACTAACCAAACACATGTATCATAAAAGAGCTTTTTTACGGTTCTTGAGGAGGTACCGGGAGGTACCATAATTTATATTGTGGTACCTCCCGGTACCTCCTCAGTGTTAACATACCAGAAGATAATACAAATTAACACTAAAAATTGTGATACCTCTCAATACTTTCTCAAGGACCATAAAAAATCTCATCATGAAATGCTTCATCTCATTATACCAACCAAACAACCCAACCAAGAACCATCTCATTCTATCCTATCTCACCTCATCTCACCAACCAAACACACCCTTGTGACTGCCTTGAAGGCATTTCTTCCAACTATGTTTTGAATGGTTTATTTCAGTTGTGTTTCTTGAAGTCCGCTTAACCAGATGCTCAAACGGGGCCGAAACGGTCAGTATCCGGGCTCTTGGTCGGGTCAGGAGACTCTAAGACTCAGGAGAAATCAGGGACGACGAGTACTCCGAGCTGTAATACGAGCGGACTCCGGTCACTCCGAGTCGGATGGACGGCTACTCCGGCAAGCTCTCCGCCTCCCCATCCGCTCCAACGATAAATACGCAGCCACGCAGGCACCCACCTTCCTTGTTCGTCGTAAAGCTCACGGAGCTCATGCAAGAAACAATGGCGCCATCGCGTGTGCTCGTCGTCGTCGTGACCGTGGCCGCGCTCCTCCTCGCGCTCATAGGTGGCACCGCTTATGCGTCGGGGTCGGACACGGCCGGCAGGACGTCCCAGAGCGTCGAGCTCAACGTGGACAGGTACGGAGCCGTCGGCGACGGACAGCACGACGACTCCGGCGCGTTCCAGATAGCGTGGGCGGCCGTCTGCGGCTCGCCGCAGCCGGCGACTCTGGTCGTCCCCAAGGGGAAGAGCTACCTCCTCAAACAGATCACGTTCAGAGGACAGTGCAATTCCGAGGTCACGTTCAAGCTTGAGGGCACACTGGTGGCTCCGGCGAACAGGTCGAGCTGGACGAAGGCGAACATCAGGAGGTGGGTCGTGTTCAGCAACGTCGACAACCTCACGGTGGCCGGCGGCGGCACCATGGACGGGAACGGGGCGGTCTGGTGGCGCAACTCGTGCCGGATCGACAAGCGCATCAAGTGCACGGAAGCGCCGACGGCGCTGCTGCTCCACCGGTGCAACCACCTCAGGGTGGAGGGCATCCGGCTGCTGAACAGCCAGCAGATGCACGTCTCCGTCGAGGACTGCACCGGCGTGACGATGAAGCGCGTGACGATCGACGCGCCCGGGGACAGCCCCAACACCGACGGCATCCACATCGCCCGGACCAGAGACATGGTGGTCGCCGGCTGCAGCATCCGCACCGGCGACGACTGCATCTCCATCGAGACCGGCACCGAGAACCTCCTCGTCTCCGACACCACCTGCGGCCCCGGCCATGGGATCAGCGTCGGGAGCCTCGGCGACAACAACTCGGAGGCACGCGTCTCCAATGTCACCGTCCGCAAGGCCCACCTCAACGGCACCACCAATGGCGCCCGCATCAAGACATGGCAGGGCGGGAGCGGCTACGCGAGGGACATCCGGTTCGAGGACATGGTCATGGTGGACGTCCGGAACCCCATCATCATCGACCAGAACTACTGCACCATGGCTGACCCGCTGAGGCCGAAGCCATGCGAGCAGCAGAGCGCCGCCGTCGAGGTGAGCCGCGTGCGGTTCAGGAAGATCAGAGGCACGAGCGCGACCAAGGACGCCATCAAGCTGGACTGCAGCAGGACGGTGCCGTGCCGCGACATACGGCTGGAGGACGTGAAGCTGAAGTTCAATGGCCACGGGAAGGACGGCGGCGCCGCCGCGACGACCAGCGTCTGCAACAACGTGGAGATACGGAGAGCTGGCAGTGTCCTTCCGCAGACGTGCTAGCCACGAGCTCGGAAGATGGATGCACGAAGCAAGGCTCCATTGCTGCAAACTCTCGTCCTCTCGCAGGATTCTTTTTTAGATACAATCATCCTATTCTTTCATTCTTATATTTTATATGCCCCGTGTGTTTATACTTTATTGTCCATACATGCTGTCGGTTGTCTCTGGAATGTTTGAAAGAGCTGCAAGTTCTGGTTTCAAAATAAAAAACTACGGATGGAATCAACTCAAGCTCCTCCTCCTCTTATAAGAGCATTGCGTGAAGTCAAACCACTCGTTATAAGTAAGATTCATATTGTCTATAATTTTTTTTGATAACGAAATTACTTCCGGCTTCTACACCTAAAGATGTGTACACAGCCTGAGTCTTAGGAGAATGAAAAAACAATGCTAAACAAAGTTCGATGTCAAGCAGCGTAAAGTGTATCTAATATTAGCCCTTCAACCATAACGATTATTGAAAAACTCATAGACACCACTTCTATAGATTAATTGGCACGCTTTGGTGGTTGCACTATCATCATTCTTTTGCAACGATGCGCAATGTCGTAGCCAGTGCACCCCCCTTTTTTAGAAACGGCGCATTATATTAATTCCGAGGGATAAAACCCAACCAATTTATAGATAGGACCCTTACAAAGTTGAAATATAAATTAGGTGCCTCAATAGGGGCCAATTCACAAAACACCACTTGCCGCCCCTCAGCACGGCGCGAACCATCGCCTGCGAAGAGCACGTAGCAGGCTAGCACAACCTCTGCGTTGACACCACTAGCCGCTACCACTCCTGGTTCTCAATCCTGTAAGGAGCACCGAAGCCCTACGCAACAGTCGACAAACTGTGGATTTTGGGCTCCTCACCAGAGGCTACAGGAAGTTGAGTTGCCAACGCCGCTCCTCGTGGCGATGATGAAGACAGAGGCAGGAAGCCTCCTCGCCACCTCCACCAGATGTTGTGCCGCCGCATTGAGAAACAACGGTAGGGTTGGGGTCCCCTCCCCACCCCTGCACACCGTCCTCCACCGCCAATCTAGATGCAAGCCCGATGAGGCTTCGCCGAAGGGGATGATGAGGAACATACACCTCCAGCCGCACCCTTTGGCACCCGCATCGCTGCCATCGAAGATCGCTGCTGAGGACCAAAAGATCTCACTGAGCCATAGCAGCACCAACGAGGAACCCTAGATTTACCTAGCTACTACCGTACCTAGTAAAAAAACATGGCTCACTATGAACTCTAGCCGATCCCCCCTCCACTCCGACACCGGGACGGCCACTGGAGGCGAGGGAACTGACAAGATCCAGAGACAAAAAGAGTCGCCTCGCTTTCTCCTCTCTCGCTACATAAGGGGAAGGGGGAAGTGAGCAATATTCGTGGCTAGCGTCGGTACGCCCCCTTTGAAGATGTCATCTATAGAGTATCTTGATCAGTCGTGGCATGGGGCAAGAGAAACCCATTCTTGTTGCCTAGATTGAACAAAAGTGAGAAATAAATAGAGTACCTTGATCAGTCGTGGTACAATATTCTTCCATCTGTCTCAGTTGCAGCACTAATTATGTGACTCATTGATCCCAAGCAGAAACTGGTGTACAATCCTCTGAAACAGAGCAGGCCAGCTGAGTGGCTGCGAAGCGGTCGACTGGTGCAGCCATCCGATGCCAGGCGAACGCAGATGCAGGACAGAGTTAAGTGGCCTCAAGCGGTAGCTCCTCGGTTTGAACAGAAACACTCTTTTCTGACAGTTCCAGAAGCGCTAAAAAAAAAAGATTGGATGCCGTCTATTGGTGCACGGGGGAGCTTGAAAATGGGTTCCTGCAAACGTCGTGAACCTATTGGTACAAATTCGAAGTCCGGCTATCTACATTCGGAGCCACTGTTAAGTCTGAGCTTAGCCAAACCAAAAGTACACTGTTGCATTTCTGATATGGTCAGTGTGGTTTTCTATACTGAATTTTTGGTCCTTGCTCTGAAAACATTTTGCTATGCTAAATACAATGGAACAATAGCAAATACATTAGATTTGTTGCATTTAGCATCTTTTTCAGATCTGAACTAACTTGAAGTTCAGATAGCTACCCCATTTTCAGAAAATGGAATTTGATATCAATCTTCAGCAGTAAACCATACGAAAGGAAAAAAGACATGTCACTAGCTGAATTTTGCTTGTTTTCATGTAGCTACCCCATTCAGCAGTAACCCATACAAAAGATCTGGGCAGAGAACTGCTATTTCAGTCTGGCATCAAAGCAACCATGGAATCGAAGCTATAGGCTGCACAGGGGAGCATTGGAATGGCTAACATGGATTTTTAGCAGCCTTGTTAGTCTGTTGGCACTAACAAAGAGTTCGGGCATGTGTTATCACAGCCACAATTGCAATCTCAAGTGAATAGAAGTAAACTGAAGCTTTTCATTTTTCTTAGAACTGAAAACAGTGAATATCCATTAATTGTGGAAAAGTTGGTAAATTTAGGCACATTCTGAAGTGTACATTCAAAAGGCAAATAAGTAGACCAATGTACATCCAAAAGTTTAAGCACTGAAGTGTACTGAATTTGAAATTTTCAGTTTTCTTAAACCAACAATAGTGAAATGTCCATTGCATTGAAATGCAATGAAAAGTTATTTAGGGCGTGTTTGGATTGCGACCCTCGTTAGTCTTACCAAAACATGGTCATGCCTTTGTGAATTGGCCATCATTTGGATTACAGCCGATCATTGGCGAGCCAACAGAAAAATTTGGCGTGCCAAATTTTTATAATTCTGCCTACGCCAGCGCAAGCGCTGGCGTGGAAATTCGCATAACGCGAGGCACGGCGGAACGACGTGAGAATCATGGTGGGGCCCAGCTGCATGTCAATACTATTGGCTGGCCGAGCACGTGGGGCCCAGCTGTATGCGGCATGCAAAAAGCAGGAACAACTAGTTAAGCAACGTAGGTTTTGTTTTTTGTTGCAATTAAATTTCTTATTTTTGTATATATTTCATACAGTGTCCAAATTGCATGAAACAAATTTTATAATTAATCTAAAATCATAAGCAACCCATTTTAAATATTTTTAATATTTTCAAATTTTTAAATTTTTCTTTATTTTTCATTGGTCACTTTTTGAAGGCTATAAACTGAATACCTCAACTTTTGCCAACTAAAGGTCATACCCTGGATTATCCATAACCAATGCATTGGCATGGCCACCCAAGGCCATAAACCAAACACACCCTTAGTGTTCTTTTTATGTTATGAGCTGCGTTTGTTTATAAGCTGAAAATTTGTAGCTCCTCGATAAGGATATCCAAGGGATCAAAAAATTATAGAAAAATGGTTTTGAGAGTTTTGAGAAGAAATAGTAAGATCTACAAAAATTGGTTATCAAACATTAAAGCGTTTGACTTGTATGAAAATAACAAATTTTCATCTTATAAACAAACGCAGTTTATAAGTAGAAAAGAACACTGTCTAAAGTCACATTCCGGTATGATTCTGATATACCAATGCAATTGTGTCTTGACTGAACCTGTTGGACCTGCAGTATCTCATATAAGTATCCAATTTTCAGTAACATATGTACTAAAGGCTGAAAACAACATCGGTAACATCAAATCTGTGAAATTCATATAAAGACAACGGAATTTGAAAGCAATATCAGTGAGTGGTGGAGGCGATAAGCTGAAATGGGACGTCAATTCTTGGAAGGACGGCTGGATCAGTGTGACGGCAGAGAACTGCAAAGGGTTATAACGGCAGGTGATTCGGCGGGAGAGGGTGGCGGCAACATCGATCAGGTGGGGAGATGTGCTCGAGAGAGAACCTGACGTGAGAGGAAACAATAGGTGAAAGATCGATGGGCACCAGGGGTTTGCCAGGAAAAAAACATGACGCTTGTTTTTTTACAAAAAGTCGCACCCATGGTTTCTTTCCGTTCGATCTAGAATTGGTGTCTGAGATTCACTGATTGCATAAGTTGCTTGATTACACACTATATGCTGTTCTCATGTAATCTCTGGATGTTACAGTTGTAACAAAATATCATCGCAAGAAACAAATTTACATACCGCAATTGATATGAAGGGGTAATTTCAGCACCGCATGCAATGGGCATCTTATGGAGGCAACCAAACACCTTTTTTTTTTTTTTCCATTCAACCATCCTATCTTATCTCTCCAGAGACTGTCTGCCTCCCTCACCTCATACAGGCAACCAACCACATCTCTGCAGTATCAGCCCTGTCAAGTCGGACGCCACATGAATGGCCACCGGCGGCGGTTTCGCGTGGCAGGGACGAGTTATTTTTTTCCTCCTGTTACGTGCGCAATTCACGGGCATGCAAATATGTGACGCACCGGAATTAGCCGCGCTGGCCATTCATGTGGCGTCCGCCACACCGTGTGGTGTGGCGGACGGCACCGAAGCTCGCCATGTGGACGGCTCGGATCGCGTCCGCCACACGGTGTGGCAGACGCCACGTGGTGTGGCGGACGCCGCGTGGGGGCGGACCTGGGAGTGATTTCTATAATTACAACTGGGTGTTGTATTTTTTACGCATAATATTTTTACTGTTGTATTTTTCAAAAAAATTCCATATTGTGGGCGTGTTTGGATCGGTTCCTTCGCGAGCCGTGCCAAAGCAGGGCCAGCCATTGCGAGGGCACGCCGTGAGAAGGCGCGGGCGAACAAATCGGCCGCCCTCGCCTATGCCCCGCACGCAGTGCAAATCGTGTGGGCGCGCGATGGCGTGCCTTCCTTCGGCTAGCATCCAAACGCTGCGCAAAATCCACAACGAGCCTTCGATTGGCGCGATAGGCGACGGCTTCAATCCAAACACGCCCTATCTTCATGCAACCTTTTTACTCCTTCCGCACCATCTTGATGAGCTGATTCCCAGACATCCCAAAGTTCCACGTGTTACCGCAACCAATAAAATAGCTTAAAAGCCTGATATCCTCCCTGACATTCCCCAAAAAAATGTGTTTCAACCTTTTCATGTCCATGTCCATTTTTTAACATACTAAGCTACTACAAATCAACCAGGTTACGTACAAAGGGAAAAAATCATACAGGGCCTGACCCTCATGGACCAAATTTTTTATTCATATACTAAATGTATAAATCCTTAAGGTGCAGTTGGGTTTGGTTAGATTGGAAAGACCAAGAGCGGTCTTGGCAGGGAAGACCAAGACCATTGATTTGGGGGCCTTATTTTTTTCGAAACAAGAGGTGAAGGTGCCCACATTATGAAATGGGTACTAAATTAATAACATACACATATAGGACATGATACTATGTAATAATTAATAAACTTCAAAACCCGTAAAACCTAATTGCATTTAATGACCAATTAACTTCAGACCCCCTAAAATCAAATTGTATAACCATTTAAATGAAAATTGAAAAGCAGTAGTAGGATTACTGATGGACAGTGGGGAAACAAGAGGTGATTGGGGGCCTATATTAGTAAATGAAAAAAAACATGATTTGCCACGCCCTTTAGAAGTGTATTTGGTGATTTGCCACTCCTATGTCTACGACATATGAACCCTCCTATGTCTATGACATATGGGCCCAGTGGTAAATCATCAACCCAACTACCTTAAGGGTGGCAAAACATCAATTGCCCCATTTATGAGTACTGGATTGAAACTAGTTTAGGACATGACACTAGTTATGTTTTAACTATGTAACTACCAAATAACCACAGAACCCCTAATAATACCTAACTGTAGAGCAAATATTAGGATTGCTAACAAAGGAAATGGAGGTATTTTGATCAATAGTCGTTGCTAGTTAACATCCCATTTCTTGGGAAAGTTGCACTCAAAACAATGTAACCAGCCACAAGAACCAAATTACATGGTAAGAGCAAAGCAGTTAAAATGGCTGATAACCAAGACATGACTGGGCATAAATCTATCAATATAAAGTGAAAATGTAACCAATCACAACAAAAAAGAGAATGATTGAATGCTGTTGATCGCATAGAAGTAGGGAACCATGGATTTGCTGCTATAATATAATTACCTTGCGAAGTCAGCCTATTGAATTGCATAGTTGGAGACACTACCAGGGCAACAGATGACGCCTCCACGGAGCCTTCTTTCAGTACCAAACTCACCCACACCATGCAGTTTGTTGTTGGCCATATCAACAGCAAGAACACATGCCTTGGGGTGTAGGAATTTGACACTGGTCATCAAGTAAACAACGTTTTTATCGTCATCCATTCTGGGAATGGGTGCAAACACGAAGAGGTTCTGCAAGGTTCGCTCTGCTGCGGACATCTCACAATCCTGGTGTGGTTGTTTAGGCTGCAGCAATCCAGAATTCCGCAGCAGTGACCGCATCCGGCGGTTGATTTTGATGTCAGAAGCTTTGAGCTCATGGTCCATGTGCCAGTCGTCCAAAGAACCAGTCATCTTGCAGTTCTTCCATGTTTTGATCGACCAGCCATTGATTCTGGCCGAGGGGCCCCTGGTTTCCTCATCTTTATAACCAAGCATCACGCTATCAACATCCAGTTCGACAAGCCTGAGGCAGCCATTGCCCTTGATGAAGGCAATGCCCCGATGAGGCTTTGGACACCCTAAATATTTACCTTGGTCACCTCTGGCTTTCATCTTGTTGATCCATGCCATCGGCAATGGCAGCGGTACAAGCCGGAGTGTGGGGTTTGGGTGGAGCACATCGCAGAGCAGGATGCTGGACCAGAGATTGACCCAGGCCATGGTACCACCTTCACCTCCGATCGTGATCACGGTGCTTGTGGTACATTGAAAAAACTGGGGCCTGTTCATGGGGAGGTCCAAATCGATTGACCTCCAGCTCCCAGTCTCGGAGTCTAACAGGTGGAGCTTGAACACAACACGGCGTCCTGGGTTTGCCAAGAGCAGAGCAGCGACGGTGTAGTGGTCGCCGCCGCGACGCAGGAGGCCGACCGTGTCGTCATGGAGCACGACGTCGGTGTCGGGGCGTGCGAGCCTCTTAAGCGACGGCCGTTTGGGGTCGGCCCGGTAGATGAAGTGGTCGCACTCCTGCGGGCCGGGGACGGGGTGGAAGCGGGTTGTGCGGACGACGGAGGGGAAGCCGGCTGGGCGCGGGCGCTTGACGGGGACGCGGAAGAGGAGGAGATCGTCCATCATGCGGATCACGCGGGGCGGCGTCGACTCCGGCAAGGCGCTTGGGCCCAGACCGGGGCAGTGCACGAACAGGGTGGAGGGGAGCGGCGGGTGCGCCGGCCAGAAGGACGCCTCGATGGCCTGCCCCTCGCTCGTCAAGCCCCTGGCGGTGGTGGCGTTGGGTTTGTCGCCGACGTAGGCATCGGCGTTGACCAGGACCCGGACCGAGGAGGAGGAGGCGGCGGCGGAGGCGGTGGTGGCCATGACATGAAACTCACCCGGTCGTAAGAGAGGAGGCGGCGGCGGCGGCGGAAAGATTATTTTCGGCACGAAGAAATACAAGGCAGTGGACCTACATGTTAAAGACGAGAGTACGAGACGGATGTTTGGCTGCTTGGCCTGCTTGAGCCTGGCTTAGGGGTTGTTAAGTTGCTTGGCTCGCTTTGAGTCAGGCTCGAATGAGCAAGCCAGGTTGATTGTATTTAAGTTTTTATGTTTGGTTGGTTTGTTGTGCAGAGCTAGGCTCCTTAAAACCTGTAATTGGTTATTTGACACTAAATTTATGGGCCTCTTTCCGTTTGACACTCAATTCGCTCGCCTTTCGGTATTTGACATCGAAACCATCAATTTCTTCGTTTCATGACACCCATCCATTTTCTCAATTTTAATTTTCTTTTTCTTTTTTTTAATATGTTTTTAACGTGCTATGACGGAATTGCCCCTGCATGGCACTGTTCCGCCGGACTGCAGTCCCGCCGACGCCGATGCCGACACAGCCGCAATCCATGGATGCTGTCCTGCGCGGAACCGCTATAGCCGCGCAGTCTTGCCGAACTACCGGTCCGCGAGCGACGCAGCAGTACGATAACATACATATCAGATGATACAGACTACAGCGTGAGCGACCAGCAAGAAGACCATACTATCAGTTGACGGTGGCTGCGTCGGCGTCGGCGGGACTGCGCCGAGGCCGGGGGCTGCAGCGGCGCCAGGCGGGACAACATCCATGGATGGTGGCTGCATCGGCGTTAGCGACGACGGCGGTGGGACTGCGCCGGCGGCGTCGACGGGTGAACACAATGCCTTGCTCGCAGGGAGCAATTCCGTCATAGCACATTAAAAACATATTAAAAAAGAGAAAAAGAAAATTAAATTGAGAAAAATGGATGGATGTCATGAAACGAAGAAATGGATGGTTTCAGTATCAAATACCGAAAGGCGAGCGAATTGGGTGTCAAACGGAAAGAGGTCCATGAATTTAGTGTAAAATAGTGAAATTTCCCCACTTAGCCAGCGCCGTAGGCCCCCGACATTTCGTGTAATGCTCGCGCCGTCCCAGGCCTAGGTCGTGTTGGCCTAAACTCTATCACACCTCCCAAAGTATCAGCCGCGCCGCCCTAAGCCTCGGTCCCGTGGCCTCCAGCTCCAGCACGCTGCCACACATCTTCGCTCGCATTGCTCGAAGCCTTGGTCGCACCAGGGCGATTTGCAAATATGCCACTCTCAACAATGGGTTTCGCCATTTTGTCACTCTGGCCCACTGTTATAGACACAAATAGTTCCACGTGTTAATAAGAGAAGAGTGGCAAAATAGCGAAGCCACTCTTGGGGAGTGGCAAAAAAGCAATTTTTTTGGCTCGATGTCGTCGTTCCATGCTCCAGTGTTGGGACACACCAAATGGAATCGGATCCCTTATGTGCTTTACCTGTATTAGTCCCTATATCAAGTAGCTAGTACACACAGATTCTAGAACTTAGATCAAATACCATCACGAATAATTAAAGTTTACATCAAAGTGTGCCACATGGTGTTGTTACAACAGTTTGGCTCAATGGCCTTATAAAAGCGGAAGTCTTAAATAACTAAAGTAAACTCCAAAACATTCCCATAGGTAAGACTGAAGGAAACACGTCCTAGACGTCTGGGTAGTCCTCATCTTGATCACCTTCTGCAAAGTCCCACTCCTGCGGTACACCGGCTTTAGGGTAGAAGTCCTAAGGTTCTTGACCTGCTAGTTGGAATAAGCACACTATAGGAATCGCACGGAAAACTGACCACGGCAAGCTCTCTCGACGGCAAAGAAATGACTATCGAGTACGAACTTCACTCTTGACGGCCAGAAAGAACCCATCGAGTATATGAAGATTAGTGATTGCTTACGGGCGCTAGCCCACGAAGACGGCGTTAACCTTTCTCGACAGCTTACCGTTAGCCATCGAGAACATTTGAGCGCGAAAATGAAATTTGGGTCGAACGGGTGGTGCGCTAGGGATCTCCCTCGATGGCTAGGCACAAGCCGTCGAGTACCTATATTTCTCTTGATGGCCGTACACAAGCCGTCGAGTACCTCTAGTTTTTCTTTTTTTATAATTTTTGCTAAATGCATACATATGGTAATATGAATTACAATCATGAAATTTGGCATTGCAGGGTTTATGAAATTAGTTCTTATAGTTTGTAATCAATTTCTAATTTTTTTTTCGAGCTGTGAGTACCAAAAACTAATTTAAATGTATTATATAATGATAGAAATGGTTTTACATTAATAATAAATATTTGGATTGTGGAAAATTTAAAGAAAAATAAAAGTATCGAACACGTCATTGTGTAGATTTTGATCCGATGTATAGTGCAGCGGTGGGATAGAACTGGCAAAGGTACCGATGATTATCTCTGAACATCTCTATACACAAAAGCATATCGGTAACTCGATTAGGGCGATTATATGGAAACCCGTAACTCAGACCGTCAAATTTTTTAAAACTTTTGTTGAGCATGCTAAGTCATACATGGAGCAACATAATCGAAGGTTGCGGTCAATACCATGAGTACAATTTTTTTTATAAAAATTAAAAGAGCCGAGGTTGACCACCGTTTGCCTAAGAAAGGGGGGCTGTCGAGTAAGAGGTCTGTCTCGATGGCTTAGATGCTGGCGGTCGAGAGAGGTTAAGATGGCCACGTGGCCTAGAGAGGTACTCTCGACAGTCTGTTGGCCGTTGAGAGAACGTAAGCCAGCCACGTGTCCTAGATCTCTGGACATTACCTCTCTCGACGGCCACGTGGCCGTCGAGAAAAGTGGGCCGGAGCCATCAAACGGCCAAATGGCCGTCCGCCAAGTTCTCTCGATGGCACTCTCTCAAGCCATTGAGAGATCTTGTCTCAACGGCCGAGCCGTCGATAGAAGCCATCTCTCTCGACCGGGCTGTCCCGACGGACATTTCTCGATGGCCAGCCGTTGAGAGAAGTTACTCTCGACGGTTACAGTCGTCGAGAAATAGCTCTTTTCCTATAGTGGCAACCCCGCGCGTGAACACGAGGGTGAGTATATAAACATACTCAATAAGTCAAATTGACAAAATGCAATGCAGGCTTAACAAAGGAGGGGTTGGGTTAATTTGCTAAAAGCAAATTTTGCAATCTTTTCCTAAGTTTTTGAAAGCAATTTTATAAAGGGTTAAGATATTTGAATCTTTTGAATATTTTCTTTTAAACTCTGGCTCCAACCAGTTTAACCCAAAACCTGGCTATCTCACGGTGCTAACTGTGGTTTTCTCATTTTCCTCACAGCACCCACTACAAGATCAAAACAACCATTTTGAAAACAAAGAGGGGGAAAACTACCATTGTGATCACGCTACCGTCGTCCGCTCTTGACCGTGAGCACGGCTATCTAGATAGTTATACACTCTACAGAGGTTGCACGCTTTACCCACGAGAGGTGACCCACGCAGGATACACCACAAAACCTTTATCCAACATTCTCTTAATTTAGGCATTCTAGCTAAGGTTCTCACCGCTGTGCTGCTTCAACAGTTGATAGAAGCCCCCTCTTGCGCCTGTAGAACCAGCACCAACTGTCTATTCCACCGTCTAGAATGCCTGAACTAAGAGTTCGAAGGTTACTCAACCAGGGTCCGCCCATACAGGCACTCATGGTCGCACTATTGTACTTAATCTTGACAACCACATGGTCTGAGTCCTTAAGGACTAGGGTGGTTCCCACACTATGCCCGATTCTCGTGCAATACTGCACCTACCTTGCGACCATCTATCCTAATTAATCAAGGTTTTAAAAACATTTGAAAACCCTAGGTAGCTCCCACTACCCTGATCTAGCATTATGCCCCAATATGGTAGCTCCTACTACCATATTCAAAACAAGTTTTGCACCAACAATTATTTCTTCGAATACATGATAACAGGATGAATAACATCACTAGAGTCATTGCTAAGCAAATTTAAATAATCTACACAAGGATGGCAGCAAGTAAATATTAGAATCAATTACTAGGGCATCAAGAATGTGGTCTAATCATTTTAATATCATCATGGGCTTTTAACTAACAACCTATGCAAATATCATTTTATGTTTAACATAGCATGCAAGGTTAATAATTCTAATAAAACATTTATAAATTTGGGAGGCAACATGGTCAATAATGACTTGCCTCAAATCGATAAACCCAACTCATGGTCTTGTTTCTGATCTTGAGGGATAAATCCTTCATCGGTGAACCTTAGCGCAAAAATCGGTAATACGCATAAACCGTGAATAACCAAACAAACTCAAAATGGAAAGAAAAACAATCTGCAAAGTCAAATAACATGCAATGAGAAATAATTTTGTAAAATCTTGGGCTTCAATGGGCATAATCTCAATTCGAATGAGAAAGCTATGACTATTGGAAGTTTGATGCTATGGATGGTTTGGGGAGAGGACATGACTACGAATATTTGAGAGAATATCCTATTAGAATTGATTCAATCCCCAAATTAGATAGAGAATAACACATAAAACAAGATTACAATAATAGCGACATGGCAGAGGAGATATTGGCTTGTTGCCATGGTACGGCATATAGATCACAAGATAGGAAAAATCAATTGATGGGACAAGTTTAAGTTGAGAAATGATTAATGAAACGACATGACGTTAGAACATGTCATGCCTTGATAAGCAGGTCTATAAATGATAGGTAATCAATAAACAAGATAGAGAATGACAATGTTAGAAATAATCTGAAATAGATAAATTGGAAGTTCATGATACATGACTTTTATGTCATGAACTATGTTCGAGTGAATTAAATTTATGAGTTGGGACTAGGTTAGGGTTTATAGAATATTAAACAGCATACAGATGAACAAGAACAGAGAAGTTATTAACCGAGGCAATTAGGTTAATAATATGGTTTACCATCTAGGTTATATGACAAAGGAATAACCTACAATGCAAGGTCATGATAGTTTAGAATTAGGAAAATGAATATTAATAAAAAGACATGGCAATGTATCATATCATAAATAACTGTCATAGCAAAAGAAATTGACAAGTATGTAACATTAGCATGGTTGAACATGAAATGACATCATGTTGAAGCAATATAGAGCAACCACATCAAATATAAAAGCTACTGCACACAAGAAACTTTGTACATACAATTGGAACGGAAACGACTAAGGATGACAAGGGTACAAACGATGGTGGCAGGGCTTCCGAAGTACCAAAAATGAAATGGAAACAACCATACGAACGCAATGGCGCGGTTGGATTTATAAAAAAAAGACTCACAGTGGCCGGTGGCACAACAGGGGCTTGGAGGGCATGGCTTAAATATTAGGTCACGATAAAAACCATAGATCATTAAGAACAGTATGTCTAAGAGGTAGAACATGATGAGTACATCTCCGGAAAAATAAGGTTTGGTGCAATATATGAATAGAAGGTTCTAGAAAAGGCCACGGAAACTTCTAGGGCAGCGATCTTGCACGAGCCATATCTACTAGCTTGGCTAATGAAAAATTATGAAATTTGGCATATTGATAGTTGAACATGCATAGCTCAAAATGACGTGAACAGAATTTCCAAAATCTCATCATGTTAGCGAGAAACACGATGCCAATCTGGGGTCGTGGCACGGGTGTAAGGACATCAATGTTCTGGCCGACCTAGGTATGGGATATGGTGATCACGGTGTAGAATAAGATCATATGAATCTATTTTAGTAGGTCTTACCATCAGATCACGTGCGGAGAAGAATCAATCTACTATTGAAGGTTGACGGCTTGGCATGGATAATGATTAGATCAAAGTGATGCAAATGGAGTTTGCATTGGATCTCCAGAGAAGTGAGGAACGTGATGCCAACGCAGTGGCAGCACTGCAGCGGTGTCAGCGGCGAGTTGGGCGCAATCTGGGATAGCGGCGGCGGTTCTGGGGAGGGTAGCGGCTAGGGTTAGGTAGAATAGGCCATGGGGAATCCATTTTATAGTGTATGGGAGTCCCACGTGGTCACGGTTTGTGAGGAACGCGAGAGGAGGCAGCTAGGGTTGCTGGAAGATAAGGGGTGGATCTGTTCGATCAGGAGACAGAGGAAGAGGGAGGTAGGCCTGCCTTGGCCTAGGAGGGGAGAAAGGGGTAGTGGGCTGGCTTGGTGAAAGAGGCCCAAGAGAATTTTTGGAATAAAATGATTTATTATTTTTAGAAAATGCTAAAAAGCCAAAGAGCCCAATTAAAATAGCAAACAAACTCCAAAAATTCTAAGAAAATTATAGAAAATACTTTTAATTATGTAGGTCATACAAAAATTAGTTTAACCAACTTAAAAATATATTTTCATAATATAAAATATTTTAGAAAGCTCAAATAGGTAGAAATAAATAATAATTTGATTCTAGAAATTATAAGAAAATCTAGGAAATAGTCTAAAGCAAGATGAAACCTAAATAAGTAAATATTGGAAATTTTTATGTTTATTTTGTTGATATAATGTTTTTGGATACTCAGATGATTTCACAATAATAGGAAATAGGTTTAGGCAAATAGTCGAAAATACGAATAACACCTTTAGGGTTCAAATCATATTTACAAAAACTAAATTATAATAATTTGAGATCTTGAATCCCATATAAATGGTTGTCAAGATTTTCTTTTGAAAAAAATTACATCTAATATTTTATTAGAAATGAAAATTAGAGTATTTATGGAAAAATTTTGAATGATCTATTTTCACAAAAAGTTTTTGAAAATCCAAAATTTTGGGATGTTATATCTAGCGTGCCGCCACGTGCGACGGCTGCACCGTCCCATACCTTAACCCCATGGCCTCGAGCTCTGACGCGCACCCCGCGTGTCCTTTGAAGAACCGGCACTAGTAACCTTATTTGTGTTAGTTCTAACTTAACCGGTTCAAATTTATCGGGATATATGGCCTGTTTTGGTGTTGTGTCATGCAAAGTCTATCGAAGTATTGCTCAAGGCACTATGAAATATTCCCTATATTTTCATTTTCTACCTGCTCATGCAAGGCAGGCATTCAACCACTATTTAATAGATAAAAAGAAAAAGTATCGATTTGGTCCTTGAATTGTCGTTGCTAACCTAATTTGGTTCTTGATGTGTAAAATTTGGTGAACTTGGTTCTTGAATTATTGAAACCAGGACTTGGCCCCTTGATCGGTCAAACCAGGTTTTGTGACTTGTGAGTGGATTTTGCTAGTGTGGCGACTACGTGAGCGGTTTTATGTGACGTGGTGGACACATGGCGCACAAGTGGCATTTTCATTTTATTTTTATTTTTTTACCATGAGCCCACTTATCAGAGATTGAAGAGAGAGAGGAGATATAGAGAGTCAGAGAGAGACTGAAGAGAGAGAGAGAGTTGGAAAGATAGGATCACATGTGGCCACCACATGAACGTAAATTACACACGTGTCCACCACATCACACAAAATCGTCCACATGGAATCCACGTCAGCAAACACCACTCATAAATCCGGGTTTCACTAGTTAAGGGACCAAATTGGTATGGCTTTGGTAATTCATGGACCAAGTTCACTTAATTTTACACCTTCAGGACTACATTGGATCAATAACATAGTTCAGATACCAAATCGACACTTTCTTCGGATGAAAACAAGGGCATCTCACATGGCAAAGACAAATTCTAGGAGAAATTTGCAAGCAATAGAAGCGGCAAATTTCTTATAAATTAATAGTTCAACACCAACCGCCCAGTAAATCTACGAATGGTGCATGATCTAATTAAAGTTGTAAAAAAAGTTTTTTTAAAGTCTCCAAAATACAGGGACATAATTAACTTGTTAATGTGGCAGTTCTAGTAGTAAACCCACAAAAATCTGGCTATTAATATGGGTCGGCATATCCAAGGTAGTATACATTGTAGCGGTCATTTGAAAATTACAGTTGCTATTTGAAAATTCACTGCATCCATGGATATAAAGGAAAGGATTAGAAAGGTTGAATATGTTTGGGGACATAAGTCAATCCAAGTACATAGAAAAGGCTTCAAGATTAAAGATATCATTAAATAAGATATCATTTAAAGTACAATTTAAACTTGGATTAAACTACAATTTAAACTCACTTGTTCGCAACATTTAAAAAGTAATGATATCATTAAATAAGATATTCCAGTGTAAGGCGATCATTTAGAGATCAATACCGCTTATATGAAAAAGGATCAAATTAACCATACAAATCTTCTGGTTAGATCAAAGTGCAAATTGAACTCGTCTCATCAAAGCCCATTCTGAAAAATCCGTGTACCTGAGATGAATAATATTGAACTTCCAGAGTTTGACTGGACAAGCATCTTAATTAAAATTAATTTTATCTAGCTGCATATTACCATGCATCAGCAAAGCCCAAGCTTTCCTCTCAGCTTCAAATGACATATCTTTTATGCAACTCCAAGCTTTCTCCAGTTGTCCTGTTCAGCTCTATATATCCACAATACAAGCATATAGTTCAGCTCTAGGCATCTTGTACTCGGATGACATAAGATCAAATAGTTTTTCTAGTAAATCACGAATTCCACACTCTGCAAGTAAAACAATTATTGTGTTAAACCAATATTAATTAACCTTCTACCTTTTACAAACATTATAAAATGAAATTAACCACACAAAAATAGAACAAAGAAAAAGAACCTTCTGTTATTGCTGCTCCTGAAGGATGTGATCATGGTCTGGTTTTAACTCCTGCTATAGTGCACAATATCCTTGGTGCAACTTTGCTGTCATATGGATGGCATCCTCATGGAATTGTGAGTTATCTCTTCAGCATGCAATAATGAAGACTGCAAACATTGAAAACACTAGTTGTATGAGATTATTAACACTCGAAAACACCGAAAATAAAATCCAGTGTCTAGTAAATAAGTAATGATTGCACGGTGCACAGGGGAAGGGCAACATAATTTATCGGGTATAGAAACAGTTCTCTTGCTAGCTTCCATCACTTTCCCAGAAGACAAGCCTCCCTTCATTGTTCTTGTAGTTTCCTTAGCCCCTGGAAATATTGGAAACATCCAACAACCAATTAGACATGGAAGGTTGAAATGTGGAGCAGGAAACCCACTTCTCCCTTGCATGGTACCAACACCCATCCTATATCTCCTTTTAACTCTCCAAACCATTCGTAGGAAGTGAATTGTGTAGAAGAGAGAATGTGATATTTACGTGGCAGCATTGCCAATTAGAATTCTCATTTGGATAAGGAGTGGTCCAAAGTATCTTACATTCTTACCCATTAAAAAGCCTACTGTTTGAACTCACAACTGTTGTATCATTTATTTTCATGAGCATAAGATACAAAGGGTACCTTGCTCAACCCAAGTATCTCTTATATTGTATTTCTGGGAAAGGTAAATAATTCCTTATCTCTTGAGCTGAAAAGCTGCTTCTAAAAACTATGTGTTCTTTTAAGTTAAAAAGTTGCTTCTGATTATAATCTGCAAAGTTATAGGTCCTTGATAAAGAGCTTCAAGGGGTCAAAAAAATTAGTTTTGAGAGTTTTGACAAGAAACACTAAGGCCTTCAAAAAATGGCCACAAAACACAAAAGTGTTTGGCTTGTACAAAAATAATAAGAGCATGTTCGGAGTGGATGAGCTGAATGAATAAGTTGGCTGAGCTGAATGCTAAGCTGAACTTTGAGGGGTTCTTGAATCTGCTTCTTAAAGTTTGTCAGCTTTGTTATGTTATTTTTAAGAGCTTTTAGAGATGACTTCATGACAAAAAAAAAAAAGCTAGACTAAAAAGGCCGAAGCGTTTAGCTTTTCAATTTAGCTAGGCTTAAACTTTTAAGCCTAAGCCAAGCTGAAACGAAAATGCTATAAATATGCAGCTTAAAATCAGAATATGATAATATGACTGAGTGATCTTTAACAGGGGGTAGTAGATGGCGATTTGGCTTAGTCTACTCAATTGTTGAACTAGATACCTCATGTTTGACCTAGGTTAGGAGTGGACATGGTTCTAGAATTTTAGAATATTTAAGATATTTATCTAGTAGGCTATCTGTTGACGCCGAAAGTTGATTACCGACGATACACAAGTGGACTTAGGATTCTAGTATCCTCAAAATACCAAAATTATTGTTTAAGGCATGCCAGCCGATTTAACCTGTAATTAGCAAGAAAGACACAACCACAACAAGCCGATTAAATATGATAAATATGAAAAATACCAACTAGGAGATAAATCTGATAATTGGTAAATTCAGAGGTCAATAATCTATTCAACTATCCAAATGAGTCAACTAATTGAATAAATCAAAGGTAAACATACTATCAGCTTAATAACGGGTTATCAAGACGATTGAATGAATGTTAAACAGAACCTAACCCTTTGCAGAAAACTCAATACGCAATAATATTGACAAATATAGTATTCCGAGTAAAACACACAAGCCGATGCAAACAAGAAGATCGAACTGAATCAAGACAATACTTACTTGCGTTAAACTTAATCGAGACATCATCTCGATGCAAATGTATTGTGTGGATGATCGAAAGGTGGTACGCAACAATTAAGAACAAAATAAGATGAAAACTAGTTAAAAGGTAAATGACTGGAAATAAGTGAATTGTATTGATTGGAGATTGATTCGGGGTTCCTCATCACAAGGAGGTACATATTTATACTAGATACATGTTGTGTTAGGCTAGGACTCAAACTCGACTGGTATACAGACTCCGACTTAATAATCCCTAATCCGGACTTTGTTTGCTCCATCTCCGAACAGAATTTCCATATAGCTCTTATAGCCGATTCAAATTCCTGCATACACTTTCCATCTATAGCCCATCGTAACTACCTCTTAACTCTATCTCCGGCTTCTACAAGCTTCTTTCTCAGATCTTTATTTAGGATAATATGCCCTTCTGAAAAGCTATAGAAGCATCGGCTTTTTCCAAAACCTGGTGTCCAACCCTATCTTAATTAAAGTTGCACTCTCAACACATGAAAGATCATGTGCACGGCAGCCTTTCAAGTGGAGAGAGCACCTGAAATCGAAGATTTAATTTCAAGTTTCAAAGCATGTACTAACAGAGCTATATATCCTGAAATTGTACTGAACAAACAAAAAATTTTCGGTTAGCAGCTGCCAAATGGAAATCCTTACCAAACCAATAGCTATCTAAAATTGTAACTAACTGGACATAAATGTGCAAGCTATCTTAATCTGTAAAACATGTATCTTGTTTTTCTCTATTAAATCTATTAATTGCTGAAGGGCTTGCCATTGGCACATTGTTTGGAAAGTTTGAGCATTGAACACAATTCCATTATATTGATTTTCAGACAATCTGGAAAAGTGAACAAACATATTTTTTTTTCTTGGAAAAAAAAAAACTCTGCAATGCTTCCTCGTACACTGTCCAGTTTGGCTGTGGCTAGCATCTAGTTGTTTCAGTGGATCTCAGTTGCTAGCTCCATGCTTTGCAATACTGGCAAACAGAGTCGGTGCTATCTTCAAGAAACATTTCTACAAATATGTTACAGTAGCAAACCTCAGAGTCTGTTGACGCTAATTAGAACTTTTATCGAATATGTTACATGCATATAGGCGATGGGAAAACTATGCAGATCTCTGCCATGGGAAAACCTTAACCCATCAAGTTATTGGACAAAGCAAAAAAAAACACAAATTGAAGAAAGAAGAGCATCAAGCAGTACTCACAGGTGTACAAGACATTGGGGAGAGTCGTCAGCGCTGAAGGGGCCACGACACGGGGAGCTGAGGATGCTCGGCGTGGATGGGAAGACAACACTGATCAGGGAGAGGGCAGGCGAGGGCTTTGTGTGTGCAGAGGTGGTAGGGATGCGAACGACAGCGAGTCCATGATGTGGAAGCTCGCTTTCGTGCGCGCGGCGGAGGCGGGGATTGTAAGAGGATGAAAATAGGCTAACAATATGGATGTGATGGATAGATTATATTGAGCCTTGTGCATATTTATGTAGGATACATGGTGGCTTAGATCACAAGTAATTTTAAAGATAAAAATAATCATATCAGAGATATTACAATCAATTAATCCTATTAAGTCTTATGATACTATAATATTCGAATCCTTCCGGATCATGTCATATAATCTAACATCCCATACAATCGTAGTGGGGGCATCATGCACACCAAGACTAAAGAGAAAACCAACCGGAGAGAAAGCCAACATCCCACAATCATAGCGGGAGCATCATGCACAATTAGACTTGAGGAAAACCTAACGAGTTTACTCAAATTGACGATAGCCCATTTGATGTCGATATTAAGGTAGCCGAGAGCGATGTGCTCATGGCCATAGCTGTGGAGGAATAGCCGATATCAAAGTAGCCGCACATGGAGCCTACAAAGATGCACCAAGAAAAAGAGGGTGATGCAATCAGGCAGTTGTCAAGGAGGAGGATGGTGCCCAGGATGATGCAGTCATAGCCTTACAACGGAGAAAAACCATAACAACATGTCCAGTGGTGTTTGGAGGGGTGCAGAAGCAACAATTGAAAGTGACTCAACGGGGCTAGCTAGCGGGGTTGGGCTATGGTTGAGACGCCGCTTTGAGTGAGAGAGAAGACTTGAGAGAAGAGAGGAGCAGAGGAGAGGAGAGAGATGAGGGAGAAATATGGAAATGAGAGCAGCTTACATGTGGGCCCAGGCGCCATGTCATGTGCTACATGCCAGCTCGCACGTCATGGTGACGAAACCACCTCTTAAACAGCCCTTAGGAGTTATTTACGCCTGGTTTTCAAATTTCACTTGCTAAAATACCTGATTTTATAGTTTAGGAGGTTATGTAACTTTTTATATTTTTTTAAAGAAACCACACAGCTCTTTATAGAAATATTGACTTAATCATTGTTACTTCTGAATAGGGTACACAACAAGCACCAACTTGGGTTAATTTACAACCCGAAAATCGACCCATTTAAGCTCAAGAGTCAAGCCCATTCCTTTAGAGTTGCTCCACTCTCTACCACTGAGAGCTTCGTCGCCCTTCCCCACCTCGCCATGGTGTGCGCAGCAGCCACCCTATCCCTCCGCCGAGTCAAACTCCAGGCGACAACCCGGGGACCGATCCACTCCAGACAAATGAAATTTCCCCAAGTTACTGGAGTTAGAACTGAAAAGTACGTACGTTCTGAATCTGAACCCCCAACCGACGCACAAATTCCATATATAGCTTGAATCATCGCTTTTGTTTTTGCTTCCTCAGCCTAGCTCCGCCTTGATAGCTATCACTTCCCCAAGTGTATTGAAGATCACAGCTGCCCCACACGGAAGCATTGTTGGCTTTCAGCTCTCACATGCATACACACACCCCAACACTTTTGGGCTAACTCAAGAACACATACAGAGTTGTGGCACTAACACACAGCCGACACCTTTTCTTCTCTATGTAATGCTTCTTATACAAAACACACGTACGTGCTAATGACTACTAATTCCACACACGTACCTTAAGTGTGGCCACTAACAAACAGGACCTATTCTGCAGCCACTTCTCGACACACACGTTGCATGCAAGCAACCCACGTAAACGCACACAACCTACTGATTCACTGCCAAGACCAAGTCGAACAACTACTTGATCCGAAATACATGCAATTGATCGCTTCTGATCAGTTAAGCCCTAGGTGCTTTCGTGCGCTTCGTTAGCGGCATGATTATTTGACTAATGAACTTATAAACACACTAATCTGAGAGGTTTTTTACGGTCCTTGAGGAGGTATCATAAAATCTAGTATTAATTTGTGATACCTCCTAGTACCTTAACACTGAGGAGTTACCGGGAGGTACCATAATTTACACAATTTTTAGTGTTAATTTATGATACCTCCTAGTTGTGGTAACAGAAATTGTGATACCTCCCGGTACCTTCTTAAGGACTATAAAAAATCTCTCTGAACAGCAAGTGAACTTGCCTCGTGTTAATTAGAAGGAGAGAAAAACAAATTAAGCGTTTATGTGCATGGAAACTGCTCGGCTAAGGTAGACTAGCTACTCAATACAGGACAAAGCCACCTCCCTTAGCCTGATGCTCTCCAGGACACCTTGCAGCACCACCTCTACCAAGCTAGGCCTGCTGTCAAAAACCCTAGCGTTTCTTTCCTTCCAAAGGTGCCAAACTGCGTACGCGCTGACTCCATCCGCCTCTTTCCGTTGGACGTTCGGAAGCCCCCTATAGATGGTATCAGAGAGATCCCAAATAGATGAAAACTGTTGGCTAACCGGCTGAACGTGAAGAGCAGCGAGTAATCTTCTCCAAAGCTGCTGAGCAAAAACACACACGGTTGAAGAATTAGAGTTGATCAACCAGCAGGTCTCTGCTTCTGTTAGCGAAGTAACAATGGCTCGAGATGAGAAGCCTGAGGTACTTGCATCTATTACATCCTCACGTTGTTTGGTACTCAGCAGTCAGCACTAAACAGCATTGGGTATAATTCTGCTTTTGGAGATTCAGAAGCCATACTTCTTTTCGGTTGCCTTCATCACTGTCATACCTACAAATGGTCTGCAGATATTACGACAGCCTTCACGCAATGCGCAGCAGGAAAGACGAGTGTTCGTCGATTTCTTCTGCCACCCAGGGCGGCTAGAGAATCGAGTCAGGGAGCTGACGTCCGGTGTCAGAGCACTCCCAGAGTAATCTTCGGTTGGCCGGTGCAGAGTCTTCTTTTGATTCTCAAACCAGCATCATGTCTTCTGTTGCTCAGCTTTACGTTTTTGTCAGGGTCTTCTTGTGATAACTGGAGGTGCAGTCGTTTGCAATCGTCTGAACAGAAACGTCAAACTATCCAAATCAGCTGTTCTATCTCCCTCAATCCAAACCAGAGTTGCTGTGGACTAAGCTGAAAATTATATTTTCGACCACTTCGACTTGTGTCCGCTCGCAACTGGGCAGCACATGCTCTGCGATCACACAACTCATGCACTTATGCAATCTTCCAATCTCATCCAACAGAGGTGGCAATTTTTTTCTGAAGAAAAACACTACTTGCAGCACTTGTTAGCGATGGAATTTTACAAAAACCCCTCGGGCGCCATCCTTCATTTACTTGCAGCACTTGTTAGTTGAAAATCTCTCCCTATCTTTCGCCCTCCCTCAATCGCTGCAGCCCCCCTATAAGAACAACGGAATTGCTCCCTGTCAGTCGTCTGAAAATAGATGAAATCTCAGTCGACGTGTTTTTACACTAGTAAATAACTAAATTTACATATAATTGGATGTGTAAAAGGTGCATAATTTACTGGAAAAAAGTTTATGTGACGAGAGGGTGCAAAGTGCACGTAGTGATTGATAAAGGAATGGACCAAACAAATTTTAAGGCTAGTGACGATTGCTAGGAGTACGTAGATTGAAATGGTACTACTGTATGTAGAAAAATACTGGTGTTGACTAACTAGACATGGGCGCTAATTTGATTTGCTATATATAGCCAGCAGCAACCATGCGTTTTGACGCTTGTTGCATGTATACATGTGATGCAGCTAGCTATCTATGCATGGCGTTGGATCTGCATGCATAAATAATTGACTGAAATTTTAGCCGTTTTCAGTCGCCTGATGATTAGTTGCTCCCTAAGAACAAAGCTCGCGGTTGCAACTTTCCCCACTGTGCCTTCCTCCACGTGGAATCAGATCCCCTGGCATTCCATTGCAATGTCAGGGAAGCTACAGTACTCCTAACATTGCTGCATTGCGAGCCGTCGGATCGGACACTAGAGTAGAACGTTTCTGTAGCTGCAGCGTTTCTTAACATTCCTCCTCGCAGGAATCGCTGTGCTTCCCTGCCATTGCAATGCAATGTCGGGGGATATTACCATGTATAAGATAAGATTACAAAGGGTGCGTCTAAGAAAATCTTATTGCTGGGATTTTCTCATAATTACCCAGCTTATCTAGAAAAACATTTTGACTACTCAAAACTGTTTCTCAGGAATCTTAAAACCACAAGATAAAAACTCACCTTACTAAATGTTCTAATCTCACCAAATAACTTTTTGGAGCTCTCGAAACCAACTTAACCAAGAGGCAGCCAGCCCACGGTGAGGTGCCGCGCAACGCAACACAGAGCATGCAGTCGCCCGGTCATCCTGACCTGCACGCACGCAGGTGGCGGTGGCACAAGCACGATTAACGGCCGGCGCCGGTGAAGACGGACTTTGTTGTTACTACCGCGGCGGCGTGCATACGGCAGCAGCGACGGTTCTGCGAAAACTCACGGAGAAGCAGCTGTGAACTCTGGTGCCACTAGTCATTTCTTGCAAAAGGACATCAATCAAACCATACCTGGAGAAGTGATCAACCTGCAACATCAATAGATTCTCAAAAGTAGAACAAAAAGGAAGGATCAATAATAAGAAAAAGTAACTGTCATCTCCAATCTCCAGTAGGCACAAATCAGAACCTGATCACACCAGGATTTTATTTTGATAATGGAAAAGATTCCAGCCTCTACATTAGAGACGTATACAGCCCCTTACAACCACATAGAGCCTCAGTCAAAGACTGTCTTACATAAAAAATAAATTGAAAAGAATGGACCATTCATCCAACACTAATGCGATTATTAAATTGCCATCCATTTTTGGTGAAGAAAGACAAAGCGACCACCTCCATGGAATGGCAAGCTGCGAGAATTGTGTCTGTCATCCTCCTTCTGCAGCAAGGACCAGTGGCACAGCCAGTATGCTCCTCTGAAAATGACCTATAAAAATAAAAGAAATTTTGCATATGTCAAACACAACATCGTTTTGACAAAGCCAAATAGCCCAACACAAAGCTGCTCCTCCAACTAAAATTTGTTTTTTTTTGTTCCAATTTAACGCCCCTCAGCCATTCCCCTAACATGTGAAAACAACTAAAAGGGGATTTCAAACCTAGAGCAATATGAACTAATCGCCAAACTGCTCTAGCTACCTGGCATTGAAAAAAGAGGTGATGAATAGTTTCATTACTATTGCAGAAGACACATTTTTTACTACATGTAGGCCCCTGTTTCCGGAGACCTCCGTACATCTGCGCTAGCTCAGGATCTGTCTTGCTAGCATTGTATGTGTTATAAAATGCTGGAATCATCTCATACAAGCACGAGTATTATACAACCATAAAGGTTCAAATACATAGAAGCTTAAGTTTGTAAGACCGAGTTGGCCAAATATTACATTACAAAAAATGAGCTCTTTAATTAGAGTTTGGAAATGCGGAAACAAAGATAGATACGGCTTTAGGTTCCAAGGGCCATGCCATCCACCGGATAGGCAAGCGACTGGAGTCCCGCCTAACACCCGTCCTGTGCGTCAGTTTCCTGAGCTTCCTCGTCGTCATAACAATCATAAGGATCCTCATCTTCTCTATCTTGACCTAAAAGAGTGAGTGATGGTGAGGATGAGCGCGCAATCAAACTGCTCCCACGAGTCAAAACCCTGTCTAATGCACATAGTGATACAGGCCATATGGTGGGGCTAGGGTTTACTTTATTTGCATGAATGCCAAAGTTTTAATAATAGTAGTGAATGCCTATGACTTAGCCAAATTAACAAAACAAAGATATATGGTGTTTATATACGCAAATTGATCATAACTGAGGTTTAACTTAACATCCAAAACTCGGCTATCCCAGCAATTCCAAAAACTCACAGCATGCAATTTTATAAACTTCCATCTCGGTATCATCCATCGCGGATAGATACTTCCATGCTATTATCCGTCGCGGACAATATAATTCCCATCGCAGAAAGACATGCCCTTCACGGTGTCATGTTAAAAAAATATGATTTCACACCACACCAAAAATATGCCCATCGCGGTACACAAACCCTTTCCGATATCGATTCTCAAATTCAGGAAAATGATTGATTCAGAGACACTTCACACTTGAGCAATAAGGGCCACCCAAGTGAATGAGTTTTCACCGTGTTAATGACGTGTACGTTGATAGTCAGGAATTGTGAGTAATCTGTCATCCTATATCCGTATCCGTAGATAACAGGGGTTCGACCCATTCGAACCTAGACATAGCCATTGCTAAGCATTCGCCAAGGACTTACTTAGTCCAAGAGGTGTTAATTACATCCTTAGGTTACCAAGTGACAGGGTAGGGATCATGTGAAGGACAGGGTTGTGCTTATTTACACATGCTACCAATTGGGTTATATCTAGACCAGCTCTATCAGTTTTGTTTTTAACAACATAATGTAATAACAAAACATAAGGCATGCAAGTTCATAATTTAAATCAACATAATTTAAGTAAAACTGGGTAAAGAAGCATGTTCTAGAGATATTGGCTCGCTTGGACCATGTGTGTTGGGATCCTGATCCTCGAGCGGCTCTTCCGGGTCTTCCGGATCTAACGTGAATAATCCAAATGGCACAAACATATTTAGAAATATGCGAGAGCATGATGCATCATATGCAATAACCTATAAACCTCATGATGCTTCAAATGAATCCAAAATACACTTATCCTAATTAGAGAAGCCATATAAAATGATAACCCTAAGGTGCATATGAGTGAATGTATGTGTGTGCATGATATGTATGAAGTCTACCCATACTACCTCTATGGAGAATAATATTCAAAATACAATACAAGCATCAAATATTACAGAGGTATATACTTTCTTATAAGGAAATTGTTTAATACAAACAATCCCATAATCAAGTATAAGCTAAAGAGCCTATTCAAATATATTAGAGGAATAATATGTAGGCATATGTTGCAAACATTAATTTTCCTAAGATACAGACACTTTAAAATGTCTCCAGAAAAATATTCACTGTTATTGGAGGTCATCTAGTATTTTTAATAAAGGGAAGACCTTTACTGGATTTTCTGTATAAAAGAAATAGCCAGAAAATAGCTATTAATATTTTATAGAGAATTATATTAGTTAAATATGCAAAGTAATATTTTTTCTAGGTCCCAAAAGTGTTCTACTATTTTACATAATTTTTCTATGATTTTACAAAGTCACTAACTATTTATGATAAATCAAAACTATTATCTGGATTAAAGGAAATAGAAGGCTAGAAATACATTGTGAATAGTAACTGGCCTACACTGTGCAGCCCAAAGACCAGCCCACGAGTGAGATGGCCCGAGTGCAGCACAGAGAGGAAGGCGCATTTCAAAAATGCGCCTCCACTAATGCTTACAGGTGGGGTCCCTAGGGCCCACGAGATAGAGACACAGAGAGCAAACCGCAGGCTAAAATAATGGTTTAAACCGATGAGGCCGGTATGTCAGTCACACGGGGTACACAATAATGAATCATGACGCACGGGTGACATCAGCGCTGTGGTTCCTCTGAGCTCGAACTCAGGTGATCATTCGGCGTCATCTTGGCGGCATTCTAGGGCTTGGATTCACGTGTCATTGATTCCTATGGGTTCCTGGGACCTAGCCCTAGGACATCCTCTCAACGTTTTGCCGCCGACGAGCCCTAGCGGCGGCGCCATGAGGTGAGGCGGGGGATGGCCATGACAATCAGTGGTGACGGCGTTTCACGGGGTTTAGAGCAAGGACAAGAGGTCGGAGAGCATCTAGGGGCTACCTAGAGTATTACTGAGGGGTTGTTCGAGGTCAGGGTTGGCCGGAGAGCACTGGCACCATGGGATCGAGCGGAGTCGGAACAGAAGAGATGGCGCGGGGGAGCTCCGAGGAACTTCACGGCGATTGCACTCGGGGGCAAGTAGATGATGGTGCCATGTGCCGTAGACCGAAGTAGAGGCCCGGGGACGTCGCTGTCGACAAGTAATCGAAAAGGGGGCAAAAGGTGGCCGCGGCGGCAACGACGCTCTTCCACGAGCTACAAGCAATAAAAATTCAATTGGGCTCGGTGAGAGCAGTAGAGGGAAGAGTGGAAAAGATGGAGGTGGTCGCCGGTGCTCAGGGTTCACCGGATAAGGCCCGTGACGGTGAGGTCGCCTCTGTCCGAGCGGAGCGATGGAATGAGGATGAAGAATGGTGCAGCTCGGCTATAAATAGGCAAGCGAAGGAGAGGGAGGCGTCGTGGAGGATAAAGCAGAGGAAGGACAGCGCACGTTTGCGCGAGATTTCTTTAGGACGGAGGTACTGTCCTCACCACCGTTCGTCCAATGGGAGGTGTGGCTGCTCCACGATTCTTGCTACAGGGAGGACAGCGCTGACCGGAGCCTCGGCATGGCGCCAGTAATCAGCGACGTGGGCACGGGTGGTGGCCAATTGCAGGCGCGGCTAGGAAGGCGGTAGGGGCACCGGGTCAGAGCATTGGGCAGGGAGCAGAGAGCAAAGCGAGAGCTAGGAGAGGGGAGGCTCCGGCTTGGGCTGGGCTGAGCCAGGCCAAGGCAGGCCATGGAGCGGGCCAATTGGGCCAAGCTGAGAGAGAGGGAGAGAGCCCAAGGTCCAGCGGGTTTAAGCCCAAAAAAAGGAAAAACAGTGAGAGACCAAGGAGCAAAAGGGTAATTGCACAGCCAAAATTCAAAATTTGAATATCAAATACAATTTGGGAATCAAGAGAAGTGGATTAGGGTTGGTTTTGAAAAGAGTCTGAGCTATGAATACTATTCATTTTGCTGAAAACACTATTCATGGTATGACAAATACAATTTTCCAAGCATTTTGATAAATATATTCACAATATAAATATAATCCAAGCAATATATTGAAAAATTAAAGTTTGGTGAAATTACTATTCGTGATATGAAAATATGGATGTACCAAAGATAATATTCAAAATTTTCAAATACAAAATGTTTGTATGTACAAATTCACCAAAATATAAAGTTTCACCCAAGAGTTTTGCAAATAAAACATGACCTTTATTTGTAATATCCCAAATAGTTCCATATTTTGAGATTATGAATTTGCACAAGGTATTAGCTTTGGAAATCCAAAACATTATTTTGATAAAACTTGATGGAGCATGGTCACACATACTTAAACATACATGTAGTCATACCATATTCCAAGATTTTTAAATAGTAAGATAGCAAGATTCAAAGTTGAAATTTATTTTTATAAATTCAAAGTACATGGTTTTAATACATTGTTTTTTTTGGTTGAAACAAATGACATTTTTCTTTATTAGGCCCAAATCACTTAATTAAATCACAAGATAAAATTAGCATAGCATTTTTGAAATTTTTAAATCTTTCCCAAAATTGGGATGTTACAGTACCGCTCCAATTTCGTTTAGCAGGATGAAGAAACGAAAACAACAAGAAAGGAACAATTTAAAGAGAGAATACAGAGCAAATCTAAACAGCAACAGGAGCACCGGCAGTGGCAGCGCCGGTCGTGTCGGCCCTGCTGACAATCCCGACATGTGCGAGCAACGCCCAGAGCAGCGTGATCAGCTCGCCGCCCCGCGCGATGGCCTCCGCGTGGCCGTCCAGGTTGTCCGACGGGGCGACGTACAGCAACATCTCCGACCAAAATCCGGCGAGAACCTCCCACGCCTTCTCCTCCTCTCCTTGGGCCAACTCCGCCAATTTCTTGCCAAGCCTCGCACCATTCTTGAGCACCTCATGGTTTGGTTCTGCGCTCAGCAGGTTGACCAGTTGCCGAGACTCTGCTTCGGGCGTCGGCGTTGCAGCTCTGCCGGCGACGACGCGTATGGCATCCTTCTTGACGCCCTTGTACAAGCTCTTGCACCATGCGTCGTCGTCAGGAAGCAGCTCAGGAGAGTATGCCACCAGGTAGGCGCAATAGCGTGACAGGTGAGTGGCAGCAACCTTATGGTCAGAAGCAGAGGCTGGGTGCCTCACCTCAAGGATGCTGGTGGCGATGTGACATGCAAGCATGGTATCAGCCATACCTTTGCCATTGAACTCCCAAAGGATGTTGCCCCCAACTTGTAGGCTCCTGCGCAAAGTGATGACACCATTGCTTCGGCTTTCCTCGGAGCCTCTCAGTGTGTCTATCACAACGGCCTTCACTGCTCTTGGTACCTTGACATTCTTCTTTTGGTCGGGCAGACCAGGAATGAGACACCTAAGAAGGGCCATTGGAGTTTTTGCTGCGTGGAGCACTAGGATCGAGCATTGGTTCATTTTATCCTGCCAGTGCTTCAGCAGGTTGCATCTGCGCCGCAGAAGGAAGCCAACACATTTTTGTGCCCAAGAAGCACGGTTTACAAAGCGGCAAACGAGAGCAACTTTGGTCCAGTTGCAAGAGATGTAGGAAACAATCTTCCTAGCCTCGGTCAGCACAACTAGTGCGGCGAGTAAAGACACTGGCACAAGCCCAAATAATATGTTTCCAAAATTATGTGAGTTGTCGTTGCAGTCCTTCGTCTCACACATTACTTGATGAATCGGCACATGACCTCCTGAGGTGTGGACTAAGATAAATCCCAGAACCAATAGTAGAAGGGCAAATAGGCAGTAGGCAATGCTTGAGAGTGAGATAAAGATGCTCAAGATGGGTAGCCTGCGATTTGGATAGGATATTGAGAGGGATGAATAGTAAAAATCATGAAGAAAAGAAAGCTCATCTGCGATCATCCGAAGCACCCTCTCCTCATCATTGCCATCCATGAGTAACACATGCCATATGAAGTTAGAGACCTTGTGAAAGCCAGCCTCAGCAATGGTGTACCTTGCGAATCGGCACCGCAAGAGCTTGAACAATGCGAACGAGAGGCATAAATCTTTGAGTTGAGCTGTTGGCCCCAGAAGTATGTCGTTCGATTGCCAAACTTTGTCCATGGTCACTAACCCCTTCCTGTTAGTCCCTGTTGCATCACCTTGGTCTGAGTCTGGCCTCCAATTGAAGCTGTAACCACGAGGCTGCTTTTCTACCTGCATGGTCTCCTCTCCCCAGAGTAAAAGTGGAGGAGGCTCGTGTTGGTCTCCATCGATACCGGTTTCTAGCTGCTCCATGTAGCTAACAATAAGACGGGGATTGCGCCCGAGAGCAAATGATCTTCGGACCATGAAAAATGCGCACAAGTTGATAATCATTTTCACAAAGATGAAAACAAATGGAAGGGAGAGAAAAAGAGATGTTTCTAAGAGAAGCAACAGAGCAGTAGTCTCTTGTACGACTGCGCTGATGTTGTAGACTGCAAGGTAGACGGTCCATACTGCTTGCACAAAGAATACCACGGGAGGCCCAATGTTTCGACCCTCTCTCTCATCCACGGCAACTACTGCACTAGTATTGATACCAACAATTTGCACAAGGGCCGTCCACATTAGGGTTATATTCGTGTATCCATATCCATAGCATTCCGCTGTCAGGCTTTTCTTATCGACTTTGACGCCGATAACATAAGTATAGCTAACTTCGGAGACGACGTACGACATGATGGGCAGAAACAAGGAGGTGGCTCCGTCGTAGAGGAAGCCGCTGAAGGGGCGGTGCCGATAGCGATGGCCGATCCCGACCATGACCGCCGCCAACACGGCGTTGGTCACCAGCAGAGCGTCGACTCTCCACAGCTTCTGTGTCATCATTTTGACGAAGGTTTCACACACAATATCATTTCCGCCCATGAGTCCCTGCCTGGTTATCGTCGAATTTCAACCTTAGTTAGCTAACCTTGCAAATGCACCAAGATCGAGAATATTCAAACTATAAATTTACTATCCAAACAATCCTACTTTGCTACGAATAAATGCCTACTCACTGCGCCATATTTGATTTGTATGCTCGTGTTCTCAGCTCTGTTTTCAATCTTTCATACTGGATCGTATCGTGCTTTCGTAGCCTCCGCTCTGCCTTCGTGCTTCACGATGTTGTGCTTCCACACTATAATTTAATATATCTTAGCTTGTTTGAAACTTTCTTAAAACACAACGCGCTCAAATATGGGAACTAGATAAATACGTTGAGCTGATCCTAAAATACAACACTAAAATAAGAAATGCCATAACAGTTAGGTTAAAAGTCTGCCATTTACTAGATGAGTGGTGGATGATGACTTACTGCCATTCACCACTCATCACTACTATGCTTTTAATAGTAGAGATATCTACCCCGAAAGATCGATGCATGCTCAAGGCCAAAACAGTAAGATTAAAAGAAATATGCACAGTGCTATCAAATACCAATATCATATTAGCCAGTGCATTGGATTTTACCGGGATGGATGGACCGTATTTGAAAGTGCCACGCTAGCCACCGATTTCTTTCTTCTTGCTGTTGCGCGCAGGGAAGGCATGGAACGAACGACGAGATATAGACATTTATATATAGATATCAAGCGCGGCTTGCCATACAAGACATCATCGATGGATTTCCACTGCACGCATGCGCCTTCCACTTAAATTTAGGATCGATGCCCAACGCTTTCTCCTTGATCTAGGGAACCAGCAGCGACCTACGTATATATTCCTGACTGTTGACATATCAAGTGCGCACGGCAAATCTAGGATTGATGCCCAACGCTTTATATTTGTCATCGGCGAGGAACTCTTCACTTATAAGTTGGGCTCCTTTGTCCTTCAACAACCAATGTGGAACAACTAGATCTCCCCCTTCAACATTGATTTTCCTTTAAATTAGGGCTACGGTCCAAACCCTAATATCCGGCAGGACAGAGATGCTAGAAGCATGCTCTTATACCACTTGTTCGAGAAAAGGCATATATGAACATAGCTGCCCCAAAGCTCCCTCCAGCCTAGCTAGGTTTTTTTTTCATAAGGGCCCAAAATGAGACATATATTCTTACTACAGTCCTATTGAAAAATGTAAGACCTTGTGGAGGTCTTCATATGATGATGAGTATATGTGACATGGTTTGATTTGGTTGAAGGGTTTGTGTTTGAGACTTGATTTGAGCTGATCAGCCATTTTTGACAGCCTGTAGTGCTTCATGTGTTTGGAGATCTTCTCTAGCTCAAATAAAAGTGTTGCACACAAAAGTTGTAGAGAATGTTGAGACGCATTTCTTTCGTGTTGTGACTTTTTTCATTTGAGCAATGGATGAATTGATAAAAATTATTTTGTGCACTGTTATGTTAAAAAGAAGGCTGAAAAATGATTCTTTTCTATTCGGGTTTGGGATCTTGGGATTACTTGCATATATGTTGAATTCATGATAAAATTAGACTAACATGTAGGAAACAAAGGTAAGATCATATTTTGGAATGTGCAAAATAGTTCGGTCCATTTGAGTACAGGTTTGGAGGTAGCTATGGTTGTCAGCGGGTACCAAGACTAGATTGGGAGAACCAAGGTCTAGAATGGTCAACGATGCCGGCGAGACGGTTAGGCTCAAACCGGGCTCACGTGGACATCATGGAGATGGAGTTGAGGGGGCTCAAGGTTTCCGGCTCGGGTTGGAGGCTCGAAGGCGTGGAAAAAGAGCAGTCAAGTCCTGAGAGAAATGCCCATTGCATTGGGTTGATCAGGCTTTGTGAAAAGCCCATTTAAGTCTTGTGTGGCCTATGAAAAGCCTATGTGTGGGGCTGGTTAGAGAGTGAGTGGAGTGAGTGAATCCTAGCCTTTCATATGTTTGCTTAGAATCTAAGCAACCTTTGAAGGGTGGAGATTCACTCGGGTGCCCTATATAAGGAGGGGTGTGTTAGTGATATGCCTTAGAGGCGATCATATGAGATGATTGTATCATACGTCTATGTTCATGTACTTATTAGTTCTATGAATAAATGTCACTCCTTTGTTCATTAAGTATGAATTAATTGTGAAACACATTGGTTATATGATATTATTCTAAACGATCCCTGGTCACATATCATTATGTGGGACAATAGTGATCTGACCAGCACATGTATTGATTGATGATAATGTTTCACATACCATAGATATGGAAATATCAAATCAATAATGTGGGCACATGTTAGAGAACATGGGGCTGGATAGACCCGCTCCGAGACACTGCTGAGATTGTTATCTTAGAAGTGCCATCAGGATGTAGTCTCAAGTGGTATACCTATACGATCCTTTGACCTGAGATTCTTATTGATTCTCAGCATGCGTAATTGTATACTTTGGGGCTATTAAACGCTTCGCCGTAACAGGGGAGCTATAAAGGTAGCTTACGGGTATGCCATGAAACATGACATGAGATGTAAGAGATCAAGATGGAATTTACCCATCCTTGATAACGGGAGAGATATCTCTGGGCCCCTCGGTGTGGATGGATAAGAAAAAGTGCATGGCCATACCAAAGTGATTAAAGAGTTAATCACGAATTATATCCATTACATTGACGAGTGAATTTGTCGAGCTATCACAAGGGTGGCACACCTCTCGTCTTGAGCTTGACTGATATCGTGTGGTAAAAGGATCCTATGTGAGTGTATCAAGGTTCAGCTGATTCGATCATTGTGTACATTCGGGGGTCAATATGTGCTGCTAGGTACCGCTATTGACTTGTGGTCTGGGGAAGGGTTCTCCGGGACCGCGGCCGACTTGTACATAAGCCTAATGGGTCACACACTTACCGGGTTGGATCATATCTGATGGATTGGATGCATTAGTGGGTTTATACGGATTTGGATCCTCTGACGTCTTAATGGATTTCTATTGTAGAAGATCCATTAGCGTGAGACCTACTGGGTTTCTATATCCATTAGAGCGAGACCTAGTGGGCTTCTATCGTAGAAGGCCCGTTAGTGCGCTCTATATAAAGGAGGCGTGCGGACGTGCGGCAAGTCAGTCTCCCCACCACGAGCCCTAGCCGCCACCACGCCCCATCGCCCTAAAACCCTAGCCGCGGCGCTGGGTGCTAGCACTCCAATAGCGTGGTGTTCCCACCCGACGATGTGGATACCGTGGAGGCGTCGTCGCTCTCGCGTCGCGTTGATCGATTCGATCGGCTACATAACTCGTACGACTACGACGACGTTCTTTGTGACGGCGATCCGTGACGAGGAGAAGTTGTACCACGTCGTGTTCGACCACGTCTGAAGGCTTCGCAAAGACGCGGAAGGCTTCACCCACTCTACTTCCGCTGCTAATGTGCTCCAAGGGTAATGCTCCATGATCTCTGACTCGCATATTGCCTGGGTGTTCGCGGTAGAAAAATTTTTGTTTTCGGCTAGCGTAGCGCCGTGTTCTCCTTCAGGGTGGAGAGATGCCTCCCCCAAGTCTTGGTCTAGGAGTTTTGGTGTTTATATTCTACTCATTTGAGAGCTTTATCCACCTTGGTGTGGCTGTGAACAACTCTTCCAAGCAATAAAAATTAGTTCCAAAAAGTTCTAACCTTGTTCTTACTTTTGTTCATGGGTTTGATCTAGTTTCTTGTGTTTGCTTAGTGTTTATTTGCCTCCCCTCCTTCCATATGCTGAAGAATAATGGATCAATGAGGTTTTGAGGTTGTTCATATCACACATGACCCTTTGCAACCTGTGAAAAACAATGAGAACAAGTCTCTCTCCTTGATCAGTTTAACAGATTTGTTTTCCCTGTACAGTAGTTATTGTAAAATTCATAGAAATATCATCCGAACTGATTTTTGCGTGATTCTTGTGGGAATAGGTGCGTGACTTCCATATGTTCCTGAGATAAAAAAATTGAAGTCCATTTGACGCACAGTTTGGGCGCACTGAGGTTTAAACCGAGCGCCAATATAATGTCTGAGATTTCTGGCAACCTAGATTGTTCTTTTTGCTCCAATTTTTATTTGCATGTTTTTAAGATGAGTTTTGGAGGGTAGCTACGTGACTCATATATCATATTAGAAAAAATCTAACAAATCATTGGTGTCACATAATAAGAGAAATCATCTTTTGTTAAAGATGCTTTTCTGTTGGAATCTGCTTTTACTTTCCAGACAGTAGTGGTGCTTGTTTGGATTGTTTCTCCTAATCCAAAGCCTCTTTTGACTTGAATCTTTTTGTGTTGGACTCTCAACAATCAGGAGCACGTCCAGAAAAATTTCCATGACCATATGATAAACGGATTTTTATTTGTGCAATTAACACTAAAGGGTATTGTGGACAACATGGGCCCCGGGTGGTTTGAGATATACGGTTGGACGTACCATCTCTTTGGGCCAAGTCGCGCGGATCTTTCAGAAAATAGGCTTGGAGGCTGGCGCGGCCCGACTTGCTCTACAAGGAAACGAATTTGTGTCCTACTCGAATACTTGGAGATAGGCGTAGCTGGCTTGGTTATATCTCTATCTTCCTTATACGGATTAAGGAACCTATCTGTAACCCGACTCCTTGCACTATATAGAGGGGGTCGGGGGTCCCTAGTTAGAATATACACATCATCATCTCTCAACATCATTGTTTGTTCTCGTGCCATCCCGACGAGAACATACATTGTAATCGACACCCCACAATACAATCCACGAGCACAGGAGTAGGGTATTACCTCCTCTAGAGGGTCTGAACCTGTATAAATCCTGCCCCCTGTGCTACCATCGAGTTGTGATCTTTCGCATAGCCCTGTTAAATACATTGCCGATGCAATTCGTCGACAGGTATGTGTTGTTGTTTAGTGTGTTAGATATATGTATATATGGGCTTTAGCCCCTTTCCTTTTATATTTTGGGCTTTCCTCTTTTGCCCCTGTATTGTGTATATATACTGGCCTTTTGGTCTCAGATCAATACAAGTGCTATTCCCAATATGGTATCAAAGCAAAATTAGGGTTAGGTTTTTCTCATCAGCGTTGCACTTGCGCTGTCTCTTCCCACCACCTCTCCGGTTGCTGGATCCGTATGGTTTGGGATCGGGCCGCTCTCGTCTCGGAGCATCTCCGGCTGTTGCAGGCCTGAATCCTTCTTCTTCACGTCCGGCGTGTCGCTCATCATCTCCGGGCTGCTCGTCGGCGGGGTCGTCGTCGCCTCGTTCGTGGCCTTCTTCTTCACGTCCGTCGCGTCGGCTACCATCACCGCCAGCTCCCGTCGTTGTCGCTGCCGGTTCTCATCGTCGTCTGCCAGAACTACGCATCCCATCGCGGCTTCCCGTCGCGGCTTCCCGTCGATCCCGCTGCCGCCCTCGCCTGCTGCCGTAGGCTCGCACCGCCGCCGCTGTCACCCACTGTCGTTGGCTCACGCCACCGGCGGCGGCCCCCGCCGACTCGCCCGCAGTCGTTTCCACCTAAACCCTAGCTAGGAGACCGAGTCAGTCTTGGGTTGGTCCTGAGTGGGTCGGTCGGTCGTAACTTAAACGACTGGATCGCTTCGCCCAAAAAAAAATGTCGTTGGGCACTATTTCTGTTCCTCGTTGCCCGGTGATTTTTGATGGTCTCAATTATCAGGATTGGTCTCTTCATATGCGTTTGCACATGCGTGGTCAGCATTTGTGGGATTTTCTTACTAGCGATCTTCCCCGCCCGCCTCGTCCTGATCCCCCCATTCTGTCCACTTCGTCGAAATTTTCTGATTTTGCTCAGAAGGCTCCTCATGTTGATGCTGCTGCTCAGAAAGGCTCTAATGATCATAAGGAGGCTATGGAGTCATACAAGTCTTAGTATACTGCCTACAAGTTCTGGTGTGACGAGGATGCTCGTGACTCTGCTATTTTGGTTGCTAGCATGGAGGTGCATCTTACCGGAGAGGTGGTTTCTTTGGCTTCTGCACAGCTGGTGTGGTCACATCTTCGTGATCACTATAAGCCTACTGGTGACTCACAAGATCTTGTCACAGGCGTCTATTTAATCCACCGCGTTAGGTGACTCTACCGTGGATGAGCTGTATGCTCAGTTTTCTGCGGTGTGGCGTCAGCTTGACTCTCTTGATGCCGCGGATGTTGATCATGACCACCGGACTTGTGCTTGCTGCCAGCGCCAGCAGTCTCGTTTGGAGCTTCGTCACATCTACGACTTTGTCACGCCTCTTCGGCTAGAGTTTGAGCAGATTCGTGTTCAGCTTCTTGCTCGTCACCCTCGTGTCTCTTTGTTGGAGGCTCTAGTTGCTCTTCGTACTGAGGAGACTCGACTTCGTGGTGCGGGCCTTTTGGCTTCTCCATCTGTGTTTGCTCTTCGGACGCCTGCTTCGACACCTTCAGCTTCTCGTTCTTCGACTTCACCCGTCCCGCTGTCTTCTGGAGTGACGACAAAGGCTGGCCTTCACTGCGCCTATTGTGACAAGGATGGTCACGTGGAGCAGTTTTGTTACCAGAAGAAGAAGGATATTGCTCGTCGTCGGTCGACCAAGAGTACTACAGCACCAGTTACAGGAGATTCAGACTCCTCCCGGCGCAGCCCTGATCCTTCTACTGAAATTTTGATGCTATTGCGTCGCATGGCTGCCTCTTCACCGTCAGGTTCTGCTGGTTCTGCTTTACGGTCTTCTAGTGAGAAACCGCCTTCCTCTACTTCAGATACATCACCATGGATTCTTGACTCAGGTGCCTCTTTTCATATGACATCTGATTCTACCTGTCTTACTTCCATTAGTCCTTTGACCACCCCTTTAACTGTTCAGACGACAGATGGTACCTCTCTTCCTGTCACAGGACGAGGCACTCTTCTGTCTTCTTCTTTTCACGTTCCCACAGTTTTCCATGTTCCTAAACTAACCATGCAGCTCATATTCGCCGGCCAACTCACTGATCATGGCTGTCGTGTGATTTTTCATACTGATTCTTGTTCTATTCAGGATCATCGCACGAGTCTTCTGGTTGGTACTGGCCCTCAGCGCCGTGATTCACAGCGTCTTTGGGAGCTTGACTGGCTTCGTCTTCCTTCCGCTGCTCCTGCCAGTCTCTCCGTCTCCGCCGCTTCCTCCACGGTGTCTTTTGCTCAATGGCATCATCGTTTGGGACATCTCTGTGGTTCGCGTCTGTCATCTTTAGTTCATCGTGGTCTGTTAGGATCTGTGTCTGGTAATGCTTCTTTAGATTGTGCGGATTGCAACCTTGGCAAGCAGGTGCAACTCCCCTATTCTTCTAGTGAGTCTATGTCAGCTCGTTCGTTTGATCTTGTTCATTCTGATGTCTGGGGCCCGACCCCTTTTGTCTCGCAAGGTGGTCATAAATATTATGTCATTTTTATAGATGATTTTTCTTGCCACACCTAGATATATTTTATGTTCCATCGTAGTGAGGTTTTGTCTATCTATAAAAATTTTGCCACCATGATCCGGACTCAGTTTAATTCTCCCATTCGTGCCTTTCGAGCTGATTCTGTAGGGGAATATCTGTCTAGGGCTCTTCGCGGGTTTCTCACTGAGCAGGGCACACTCTCTCAGTTCTCTTGTCCCAGTGCTCATACTGAAAATGATGTTGCTGAGCGTAAACATCGACACCTTCTTGAAACCGCTCGTGCGCTCATGATTTCCTTCTCTATTCCACCTCACTTCTGCGCTGAGGCTGTTTCTGCTGCTTGCTATCTTATCAATCTTCAGCCTTCTTCTGTCCTTAAGGGTGGTATTCCTATAGAGTGTCTCCTCGGGCACACACCAGACTATTCTGGTCTTCGCTCTTTTGGGTGTGTGTGCTATGTTCTTCTTGCTCCACTTGAACATACTAAGTTGACTGCTCAGTCAGTTGAGTGTGTTTTTCTTGGGTATAGTGCTGAGCACAAGGGCTATCGGTGTTGGGATCCAGTTGGTCGACGGATGAGGATTTCTTGGGATGTTACCTTCAATGAGTCTCGTCCATTCTATCCTTGTCCTTCTTCTCCGACTTCTACTCTTGATTCCTTGTCTTACTTGAGTTTTCCTGATACTCCTTGTCGACGTTTGTGTTGGCAATATATTTTATAGGGCTATGCGAAAGATCACAACTCGATGGTAGCACAGGGGGCAGGATTTATACGGGTTCGGGCCTTCTCAAAAAGGTAATACCCTACTCCTGTGCTCGTGGATTGTATTGTGGGGTGTCGATTACAATGTATGTTCTCGTCGAGATGGCACGAGAACATACAATGATGCGGATGAAGAATTTGATGATCTAACTAGGGACCCTTGACCCCCTTTATATAGTACAAGGGGTCGGGTTACAGATAGGTTCCCTAATCCGTATAAGGAAGATAGAGATATAACCGAGTTGGTTACGCCTATCTCCATGTATTCGAGTAGAATACGAATTCGCTTCCTTGTAGAGCAAGTCGGGCCGCACCATCCTCCAGGCCCGTCTTCTGGAAGATCCATGCAACTTGGCCTAAGGAGGTGGTATGTCCAACAGTATATCTCCGAATACCCGGGGCCCATGTTGTCCACAGTAGCCCCCGAGTGCTTCGTGGCTGAGTTGTTTTGATTCTGGGTTCAGCTCGCAGCGCATCGAATGTAGCCCGAGGACGTCACTCTTTGTTCGGTTGATGAAGTTCTGCTTGCCAAGTAACCTGCTGATCAAACAACGCAGTGGCAAAGGACTCAAGAAAATCTAAAGTCTCAAAAAGATGTTTGGTATCCAGTTCGACTGATCGGTATACTGGCTATTGGCCCCACGGAGAGGCATACCAAAAAGGTGGATGTTGCTGAGTGATCAATGTAACCCTGCTTTATCCTCCCTGTTACAAATTATGACATTCGAGTCTGATTGGCAGAACTCGATATTCGGTCCAGCAGGGGACATGTCACAACTCGTATAGGGCGTTCAGGCGCCCTGACCCGACCAGTGCGGAGTCAAGCTAGTGATTCTCGGAAGAATACGCCCACCTCCAAGTTGAGGTCATCCGAGTGGTGTTCGTCTTGAGGACGAACGATCCAGAGATGTGCCACTAAGACCCGACTGAAGAGGTAACTCTTGACGCCCAATCTGATTAAGAAATCAGACCGGCCATTGACCCCAGGAGGTACGTCAAGAGCTGAGTTGTAATTTGGGAAACGCCCAGTCCTCAGACTGACGACCGACATAAGGCCCGACTGGGGGCACGCTATCTTTCCCGACTGGGTTTGATCCGAGTGACCCCAGTACCCGAGCAATGTCGTGTACAGCTTGCGGCCCACATGGGGCGTGCTCTCTAGAACCCAAGGCAATTAGGCGTCCTGACCCGACTAGTGCGGAGTCAAGCTAGTGATTCTCGGAAGAATACGCCTGCCTCCATGTTGAGGTCATCTGAGTGGTGTTCGTCCCGATGACGAACGATCCGGAGATGTGCCACTGAGACCCAACTGAAGAGGTAATTTTTGATGTCCAATCTGGTTAAAGCCAAACCGACTGCTATCCCCAAGGGGCACATCAAAAACTAAGTTAATTATCCGGGAAGCGCCCAGTCCTTAGAGACTGACGACCGGCATAAGGCCCGACTGGGGACACGCTATCTTTCCCGACTAGGTTTAATCAGAGTGACACCTGTACCCGAGCAATGTCGTGTACAGCTTGCGGCCCATGTAGAGCGTGCTCTCTGGAACCTAAGTCCGGGCCCGAATCTTGAAGCGATGATTTTAGGGCTTCATTCTTTCCTGCTCGGCGCGGAAACGAAACGTCGCCCATTTTCTTTTAAATAAAGCACGCCGGGACATTTGAACAGGTACGCTTGCTTCGTGCGCCCGAACCTGTTCGTCTCCCCGAAACGCTCCCGCTAGGGTTTTAGCGCTGCCGCCGCCACAGGGCAACCCTAGCGCCGCCGCCACCATCGAACTCCAGACGCAACTTCGCCGCTCCCCCTCCCCCACCACATTCCAATGGCGGGGAACTGGGCAACCTCCATCACCACCGAAGAGCAGCTGTAGGCCCTAGTCGACGCCGACGTTCTCCCTGCGCCGGAGCTCATCGACCAGCGCGCCGCTGCGGGTGAGTCCTTCCCCACTCCTCGTCAAGAGGAGATCGTCGTTTTTGAGTCTTTATTTTCTCGCGGGTTCAGACTCCCCGCTTCCTCCTTTCTTCGTGGTCTGCTTAACCACTATGGAATCGAGCTCTTCCATTTGAACCCCAACTCCATTCTTCAAATTTCTATCATTGTTCAACTCTACGAAGCTTTTCTTGGGATTGCTCCCCACTTCGCCCTTTTTCGCCATCTCTTCTTCTTGAAAGCCTACCCCACTGACAACGCTCCTAAGGCCGTTGGCAGGGCCGGATTCCAACTCCGGAGTGGCCTCAAGAAGGAGTACTCCTCCTTGCCACTTCGGACCTCCTTGAAGGGATGGAACTAGGAGTGGTTCTACTGCTCCAATCCTCTCCCCAGTCTTTCTTGTTTTGATGGGAGGAAGCCCTGGGCTTTCCTCTCTTGGACTTCTCCCCCCTTCCTCCGAAATGGATCAGGTCACTGAGTTACTCGGCCTGATCTAACATCTCAAAGAAGAGGGGCTGACCGGCGAGGCCATCGCCGTCTCTTTCACGAGGCGCCGCGTCCAGCCTCTCAAAGAGAGGGTTCGGCTTGGGTTCGAGTACTCCGGAGCGACCGACTCCACTCGGGAGACGAGCGCCCCAATCTCCAATTCGGACGCCGCCGACCGTCTTTCAGAGTTTTTCGCCACGGGGACACCCCTTTCCAACCAGGGGTGTCCCAGGAGCTTCTCCCTCACCAATCCTCCACCGGAGGTAAGGACTGAGTAATCTTCATGTTTGTTTCATGTACCGAGTAGTTTTGCTTTTGTACTAACTCGGGAAGGCCGCGTTCCTGTGCAGGACCGCCAGGCCTTCGTGTCCTTCGCCCCGACACCCGAGACCCCTGCCCACAAGGGCGAGAAGCGCCCGGGTGAGGAGTCTGAAGAGGCCCCGGCGGCGAAGAAAGGCAAGGGCCCGGCCTCCTCCGTGGAGGGGGAACGTCCCGCCACCCAAGGGGTGCAACCAGCGAACTCGGGCCTGAAGATCAGCGAGGGTCCCAAGGAGGGAGCGAGCCAGCCAACGCCGACCCAGGGGCCTAGTCAGGCGACTCGTCCTCCGAGGGCTAGTCGCAGGGCGTCGTCGAAGAGGGGGCAGGCTCCTCCGGCCCCTCAGGCCAGGCCGAGTGGCCCGCCCGATACTTCCTCAAGCGGATCTTCCGCTCAGAGGGGCGCCGGTATAAAGATCAAGACCTCCAACTGGTAAGCACAGCCCTGTCACCACTTGGTAGTCTTCTTCACATTTTTGTTGACTGAAGCATTTCCTTCTTTCAGGAAACCATCGGAAGAAGTTCCGTCGGATCGCTCGACCGAGCCAGCGTCGAAGCCTGCTGAGCCGAGTCGGGCGGCATCCCCCCTCCTCGTTCTCCTCCGACAGCCGACGCAGTCACCCCGCCGACGGAAGCCGCGTCGGAAGCCAAGGTCCGCGGAGACGTCACCGCCGCAGCCTCGAGCCCGAAGCCGACCAACGAGGGCAGCGAGGAGGCCGAGCCGATGGTGGAAGAAATTTCACGCCGGCCCCCATCTCCCCCAGAGGAGGCCGAGCCCAAGCTCTCGGCGGGCTGGAGAGACGAGGCCGGGGACTAGGCTCTTGTCGACGACGGGGCAGAGGAGAAGGTCAGGGAGGCCTTCTACGAGCACGCCGCTGAATACAGCAAACTGATCAGGGTAAGTCTTCCGATCAACCGAGTAAGTTTTCTTCATCTCGAGGTAGAATAGTGAATGTTCTCCCTCTTTGCAGGAACTTGGTGGCTTTTTCGAGAGGAAGACCGAGTTTCTCAACTACTTCCTCCCCCAAATAGAACGGATTAAATCCGTGGAGGGGCAAGTAGTTGAGGTTCGGACCGAGGCGTCCAAGCAGCGCCGGGAGTTGCAGGCCCGGATCAAGGAACTGCAGGACGAGAAGTTCGACCTCGCAGGCTCCCTTCGATGTAAGTACCCCAACCTGAGTTAGGATTATCCAGCTTGCGTGTGACCGAATGATATCGTGTTCTGCTCCATGTGCAGCCCGTGACGCCACGATTGTCAGCCTGCGGGAAGAGCTGGCCAAGATCGCGCGCCGCCAAGCAGAGGCAGAAGTCCCGTGGACGAGCTGCCTCGAGAATTCGGAGGTGAAAGCCGTCGCCAAGTTGGAGGGTAAGTCCCCAAACCGAACCGACTTCGAACCTCCGATGTCCACACAATTGTATAACTGTGTGTGTTCTCTGTTCTTGACAGAACATAAGAAGAAGACATGGGCGCAATATGACGTTCTGCAGGAGAATGCCAGAACCGCGCAAGCGCGATATGAGGAGCTCCTAGTGGCCGTGGAGCCCACTCGGCGACGGCTCTATGTTGGTGACACCGAGCCAAGCACTCGGGCCGAGCTGATCCAGAGGTGGACCGAAGCCCCCGAGCAGCTCAAGACCCGGCTCAGGGAAGTCGGCTTGATGAGCACCAGCCAAGCGCCGGGAATCATCAAGTCGCTCTACCCTCGAGTTGAGCTCGACGCTGTCAAGGATGGCTTCGCCTACTCCGAGGAAAAGGCGTTGGCCCTGCTTGAGGAAGAGAAGCCGGTGGCCGAGTCCTTTGTAGATAATTTAGACTTAGATTCCCTGTAAATATAGGAACTCCCTGTAAATTATCAGTTTGTTTATGTGTAAACAATTCTTTGTGATATAATATAACAATCGATCTTTCTCAATTGAGTTTTGTATTTTGCCCAAGTAGACTAGGTTCCTTTTACTAAACACTCTGCCAAGCGCATCAAGTTCCTTAGTGTTAGAAGTTGGCACGGAGCTCTGTCTCCAAGAACGCAGTCGGGAAGTATGAGTGTTGCGTGAAAACAAGAGTTTCGTTACTCGGAACGACCAACACTTAGGCTCAACGAAACTCAAAAGATGTGACGATTAGGTATTGAACAGGTGCAGACTGCACCTAATTAGGTGTAGCCCCCGACTTACTGGCTAGTCGGAATTCTACTAGGGAGCAAATCAAGTTTATCCTCAGTAAGAGAGGGTGCGCGATTGCGCACCTAATTAGGTGTAGCCCCAACTTACTGGCTAGTCAGAATTCGACTAGGGAGCAAGTCAAGTTAATCTCAATAAAAGAGAAAGGGTGCGCGATTACGCACCTAATTAGGTGTAGCCCCCGACTTACTACTTAATTGAAACACAGATAAGTAGCAAGTCAGAAACTAAATTGCACAAGCGTAAAGACAATGTGAACGAAAACTTATCTTTATTTAATTATAAATGTGTGTACGACGGTCGTCAAGTATAGAACCAACGTAATTGCTCGATGTTCCACGAGTTATCCATGAGAGTGCCGTTTTCACGCCTCAGTCGGTAAGCCCCCGGGCACGTCACCAAGTCGATAATGTATGGACCTTTCCAGCGTAGGGAGAGTTTATGGCCACTCGATTGATTGACCCGAAGGACCAAATCTCCAACCGAGAAGGCACGATCCCGTGCATTACGATTGTGGTAACGACACAAGCCCTGGAGGTACTTGGCCGACCAAATTGTTGCAGTGTCCCGAGCTTCCTCCAGTCGGTCAAGTTCGTCAAACCGACTGGCCTCTGACTCGTCCTCATTGAACTTTTGAACTCGGGGCGACCTGAATTGTAGCTCCGTTGGAAGGACCGCCTCAGACCCATATACGAGGAAGAAGGAGATCGCCCGTTGCTTGCGGGACTTGTGCGAAGCCCTGAGTCTGGCGAGCAATTCCTTCATCCATTTTGCCGCATATGGGCTGAGCCGATCGAAGATGCGCGTCTTGACGCCTTGTAGAAGCATTCCTTTCGCGCGCTCGACCTTGGGGATGTGCCACCGAAGCAAAGCAAATCTTTATACCCACATCTTCGCACCAGTTTTGAAACACATCACTTCTGAACTGAGAGCTGTTATCCGTAATGATCCGAGAGGATACGCCAAACCGACCGATAATCTCTTGGAAGAACTCGGTGGCCTTGGCCGCCGTAATCTTGGTCACAGGCTTGGCCTCAATCCATGTAGTGAATTTGTCAATGGCGACGAAGATATGTTCGAAACCACCCGGGGCCTTCTTGAAGGGTCCGATAATGTCGAGCCCCCCAGACTGCAAACGGCCAGGTGATAGGGATCATCTAAAGTTCCTGAGCCGACACGTGGATCCACCGAGCGAAGAACTGACAACCCTCGCACTTGCGGACGATCTCTTTTGAGTCGGAGACCGCGGTTGGTCAGTAAAATCCTTGACGAAAGGCTTTGCCGACCAACGTAGCAGAGGCAGCGTGGTGGCCGCACATGCCCGAATGAATTTCACGCAACAGGGCGCGTCCTTCGGACTCGGATATGCACTTTTGAAGTATGCCAGAGGCGCTTTGGCGGTACAGAATTTCTTCGTGCACCACGTATGCACGACTCCGACGTTGAATTTTCTTGGCAGCCCCCCGATCGTCGGGAAGCTTTTCTTCTTGCAGATATTCCAAGTACGGCTGCGTCCAATCCGAGTCGAAGGCAAGCACTTCTGACTCGGGTTGTTGTTCATCCGATTGGGGTAGTTGCTCCTGTGGTGTGATGGAGAGGGTGTGAAGCTCTTGGACAAAAATCCCAGCCGGGACTGCCGCTCGACTAGAACCTATGTTTGCGAGCTCATCAGCCGCCTCGTTGTCTCGCCGCAGGATATATATAAGCTCCAACCCATCAAACTTGTCTTCCAACTTTCTAACCTCCTGACAGTAGACGGTCATATTGTCGTTGACACAAGTCTAATTCTTCTGTACCTGGCTCACCACGAGCTGAGAGTCCCCGCGAACCACCAATCGCCGGATGCCGAGCGATATGGCAATACGAAGCCCGTGGATGAGCGCCTCGTACTCAGCTGCATTGTTTGATGCTGAAAAATGAATTTGGAGGACATACTTGAGTCGCTCGCCTCCAGGTGATATGAGAATGATACCAGCCCCCTCGCCCTGTCGTCGGAGAGATCCATCGAAGTACATGTTCCAGTACTCGGCCTCTTCGACGGCTGGGGAAGCCTGCATCTCCGTCCACTCGGCACACAAAGTCAGCGAGTGTTTGTGACTTCATGGCGCTGCGTGGCTTGAACGAGAGCTCGAAAGCCCCAAGTTCTACTGACCACTTAGCGATCCTCCCAGTGGCTTTCCGATTATGGAGGATGTCTCCAATAGAGAAAGAAGTGACCACCGAAATTGGATGTTCTTGAAAGTAGTGCTTCAGCTTTCGAAAGACGATCAGAACCGCGAACAAAAGCTTCTGCACCTGCGGATAGCGTACCTTGGACTCGCCCAATACTTCGCTGACGAAGTAGACCGGGTGTTGAGCCTTGTAGATGCGTCCTTGTTCGTCCCGTTCTACTACCACCGCGGCGCTCACTACATGAGTGGTGGCCGCAATGTACAGAAGAAGCGGTTCCTATGGCATGGGAGATGCCAAGACAGGTGGCGAAGTGAGGAACGATTTGAGATTCTCAAAAGCCTTTTGTGCCTCGGGTGTCCAGACGAACTTGTCGTGTTACTTCTTCAATAGCTTGAAGAAGAGCGACCCACGCTCGCCAAGCCGCGAGATGAATCGGCCGAGTGCAACCATGCACCCATTCAGATGCTGGACATCCTTTGGCATGCTAGGGAGCCATCTCCATGATAGCTCTGATCTTTTCCGGGTTAGCCTCAATTCCGCGGTGAGATACCACGAAACCGAGAAGCATTCCCGAAGGGACCCCGAAGACACACTTCTCCGGGTTCAACTTCATGTTATATGTCGACAGGCTCTCGAATGTCTCCGATAGGTCGGTGACCAAGTCGGAAGATACCCGAGACTTGACGACAACGTCATCAACGTATGCCTCCACGTTGCACCCAAGCTGGTTGTGGAAACATCGCTGAATACAACACTGGTACGTTGCTCCGGCGTTCTTCAGCCTGAAGGGCATAGTGACGTAGCAGAAAGCCCCGAACGGAGTGATAAACGAAGTCTTGATACAATCTTCTTCCTTTAAGCTAATCTGATGATAGCCTGAGCAGGCATCCAGAAAGCTCAAAAGCTCGCAACTGGCAGTGGAATCAACCACCTGGTCGATGCGAGGAAGTCTGAACGGATCCTTGGGGCATGCTTTATTTAAGTCGGTATAATCGACACACATGCGCCAAGAACCGTTCTTCTTTTGTACAAGTACCGGATTTGCCAACCAATCGGGGTGGAGCACCTCCCTTATAAAGCCGGCGGTTAAAAGTTTGGTGATCTCCGTCTTGATGGTTTCCTTCCGATCTTGCGTGAACCAATGCAGCCGCTGCTTGATTGGCTTGGCTTTGTCGTATACATTCAAGGAGTGCTTGATCACCTCCCTCGGGACACCTGGCATCCTGAATCGCTTGGAGGAAGGTGACGAGCGTCTCTTCCTATTTCGGATCGAGCCCTGTCCCGATCAGAGCCGTTTTGGCTGAATCGGACGGGTCGAGCGAAATACGCTTGACATCTTCGTCAGGCTTGATGCCTGGTTTAGATGGCTTCTTGTTCGGCAGGTCGCCCTCGTTGCGAAGAGTGGTGGCTACCTGCCTGATATTGTCCAACTCGGCAGCCGCTTCGGTTGACTGGGCGAAGTCACAGTTTTCCTTATCAAGGAGATGAGAAAACTTGACATCTTTGCGGACCGTGATTACGCCCAGTGGTCCTAGCATCTTCATAGTCAGATAGGCATAATGTGGGACGACCATGAGTTTGGCCAAGCCTGCCCTTCCCAAGATTGCATGATACGCAGTATCGAAATCGGCCACCTCAAAGCTGAGGTTTTCCGTCCGATAGTTATCCCAAGTGCCAAAAGTGACCGGAAGAGAGATTTTCCCAATCGGCACTGATGATGTTCCCGGAATTATGCCGTGAAACGGTGCATCCGTCTTCTGGAGTGCTGACATCGAGATCTGCATCTCGTCAAAAGTCTTGGCGAAAAGGATATTCAATCCACTTCCACCGTCGACTAAGACCTTGCGCAGTCGGACGCCCTGTATCACAGGATCCAGGATGAGTGGATATCTTCCTGGGCAGAGGATGTGATCCGGATGATCCAAGCGATCGAACTTGATCGGAACTTTGGACCATCGAAGGTACTCAGGGGTCACCGGAACAGCTGCATTGACTTCCCGAGTGGTAAGCTTTTGCTTACGTTTGAACTCGTATGCATCCGATCCCCCGTATATGTAGTTGAGCTCGCGCTCAGTTTCTTGATAAGCGTTACCGTGAGGTGGATCACGTTTATCATCTTGTTTGGCGTCCTTAGGAGTGTCTTTATTGTGCTCCTCGGCGAACCTTTTCAGGACGTTGCAGTTTTTTGCGGCAAGCTTTCCATTCGGATGGAAAGGACACGGCGCCTCCATTACTTTGTTGTATTCATTGGGCCGAGGCGGCCTCTGTCGCCCATGATCCGCAGCGGCCACCAATTCTTCACCCTGGCGCTTCTTGTCCTTTTTGGAGGATGACTCGGGATTGTCTTTCTTGCCTTCGTTTTTGCTCGGGTGGTCCTCCTGACGCTCGGCAAGAGCGTCCGAGGCGGCAGCATATCGGTCCGCTAGGGCAAACATCTCCTTAACGGTGTTTGGGGGCTTCCGAGACATCTTCTTGATTAGGTCGGGGTTGCGAACTCCCTTTTGAAAGGCCGCGACGACGACCGCTTCAGAAATCTCTCAGATAGTGTTCTTCTTCTTTGTGAAACGCCGAATGAATCTCTTAAAGATTCATCTTTTTTCTGATGAACTTGATAAAGTCCCACTAAGTTCCAGACTTCTCGTAAGTGCCCGGAAAATTGGCGACGAATTGGTTGCAAAGCTCTCCCCAAGAATCAATTGAGCTCTCTGGAAGGCCTGTGAGCCAACCCTGAGCTGGAGGAGTTAGCATGACGGGCAAATAATTTGCCATCACGTCGTATCCTCCACCCGCGGCCTTGATTGCAAGACAGTAAATCTGCAACCAAGCTTCTGGGTCCCGCTCCCCGTCAAACTTTACTATTCCCTTAGGGTTAAACCCTTCGGGCCAGTTTACCTGACGGGGTCGGGGTGTGAATGCCTTGATGTCATCAATCAATCCGTCCCCAGGGGGAGGAGAATGACGGGGAAGGATCCGGCGCGGTGGAGTATTGCACCGATTGTCGCGTCGTGCAACATGGTTGTCGCGACGATCACAGCTTCGACCGGAACTATCACCGTCATCTTGGTGACGTCCCACATCTTCCACCCGCTCCCTCCGCCGAGCCTCGATGTCGAGGCGGAGGTCGCGACTTGCGCTCCGGCGGGCATCTTGCCCGCGAACGGGTGTGCGCCGACTGCGCCGAGTGTGACTCGTGGCAATTTGATTTCTGGCCGAGTTGGCCTGCTGATCCCGAGTGCCTTGGAATGCCGCTGCCGTCACCATGGCTTTGATCTGCTCCATGATCGACGTTGCGAGGTTGTTGTCTCCAAGCAAGGGACCAACATTGTCCAAAAGGGTCTTACATGCGAGGATGTTCTGTTGTGGCGTACGAAAGACCGAGTGATCTCCCATACGGACTTGAAGTAATTCCTCCTAGACTTCACGTGCACGACCGCGCAATTTGTCGCGCAGATCTTCTCCACCTCCACGGTTATGTTCGGCTCCTGCCTCCTCTAGGGGACACCGAGCCGATCCGGAGGCTTGTCCATCCACCACATAGATGCCGCGGAGGTCGGAAAACCCGTTGACGCTCTCCTCCGACTCGGACTCCGAGTAAGAGAGGCTCAACTGATCCCGGTTCATTGGTTCGGCAATGGGAGTGATTATAACTCCCACTTCCCGTGATGGATCTCTTGTCCGAAGAAAACCCGACTGAGATTTGGCAGAATAGATCTGCTGAAATCTAGCAGCCGAATTGATCAATCCGAATGTCATCTTATTGTCCACTCGGGAAGTCGATCCGGTTAGAGTTATCCCTAAGCCGGAACTCAGGAAACTCGTCCCAGTGTGTGCTTGTTGTGCTCCGCTCCTTAGCCTAGATCGGAAAAGTTGGCGTGTTATCCCATGGAAAACAGTGGCCGAGTTTTCCAATCCGAACGGGGTGACGCACAATTGAGAAGTTGTGATTTCCAACCGGATCTGATCGCGATCCAGATTAAGAACAGCATCGCCACTTGGTTCTTTATCAGCAAAAGAAGCTGGTAAAGCCAAAGGCGCATGATCCTGAACGAAACCAAAGGGAAGTCTAGCGGTGGGCCAGTCGGAATTGTCATCATCAGATTGGATCTCTTCCGGATCGGAATCCGAAGAGAGATCCTGAGGCGGTGATGCTCGGCCGGAGTCGCATACAGCCTCCCCCGGTAGTACGTGGACCGAACGTCATTCGGCTCACATAACCGAAGTTCCCCGAAGTCACCGGCGAGGAAGCCAAGATCTCCGAAGACAAAACCTTGGCCGGGGGCGTAGGTGAAAACGAATCCGCCAATTGAAGCCATCGAAGTCGATGAAGTTGATCGTGACGCTAGCCCCTACCTGGCGCGCAAACTATCGATGATTTGTGTCGGCAATATATTTTATAGGGCTATGCGAAAGATCACAACTCGATGGTAGCACGGGGGGCAGGATTTATACAGGTTCGGGCCCTCTCGAATAGGTAATACCCTACTCCTGTGCTCGTGTATTGTATTGTGGGGTGTCGATTACAATGTATGTTCTTGTTGAGATGGCACGAGAACAGACAATGATGCGGATGAAGAATTTGATGATCTAACAAGGGACCCCTGACCCCCTGTATATAGTGCGAGGGGTCGGGTTACAGATAGGTTCCCTAATCCGTATAAGGGAGATAGAGATATAACCGAGTTGGTTACGCCTATCTCCATGTATTCGAGTAGAATATGAATTCGCTTTCTTGTAGAGCAAGTCGGGCCGCACCATCCTCCAGGCCCGTCTTCTGGAAGATCCATGCAACTTGGTCCAAGGAGTTGGTACGTCCAACCGTATATCTTCGAATACCCGGGGCCCATATTGTCCACACTCCTATCTCTACTATACACCTTCCTGTTTCATCCTCTCTAGAGCCTCATCCTCCCTTAGAGTCTCCTTCATCGTCTCCATCATCTCCTCGCCCTGTTACAGCTCGTTTTGCTTCTCCTTATCCTATTGTCTACACTCGCCGTACTCAGCTAGTTGAGGAACCACCTGCTATCTGATCTTCTTCTGATGAGATAGCTTCTACCTCTCCTCGTTATGCTTTTCGTGATCGTCGATCCATTCGACCCTCTGAGCGTTTTGGCTTTACTGGTGCAGCTCCTATAGAACCGGCCTCTTACCATGATGCTGTTGTTCATCCCGAATGGCAGCAGGTGATGGCCGAGGAACTTGCTACTCTTGAGCGCACTGGCACTTGGGAGGTTATGCCTCTTCCGTCTCACGCTCGTCCCATCACCTGGTAGTGGGTCTATAAGGTTAAGACTCGCTCTGATGGTTCTCTTGAATGATTCAAAGCTCGTCTTGTGGCTCGTGGTTTTCAGCAGGAGCATGGTGTTGACTATGATGAGACCTATGCTCCTATGGCTCACATGACCACTATTAAGACTCTTTTTGCTGTGTCCTCTATTCGTGCATGGCCTATCTATCAGTTTGATGTTTAGAATGCCTTTCTTAATGGGGAGCTGTATGAAGAAGTCTTCATACGGTCTCCGCCAGGGTATTTTGTTTCGAATGGGATGGTTCTTCGCCTTCGTCGGGCTCTGTATGGGCTTAAACAAGCTCCTTGGGCCTGGTTTCAGCATTTTTCTTTCGTGGTCACTGCTGCTGGTTTTTATGTTAGTGACCATGATCCTGCGCTGTTTGTTCACACTTCGTCTCGTGGTCGTACTCTTCTTCTGCTCTATGTCGATGACATGATCATTACTGGTGATGATCCATCTTACATTGATTTTTTCAAGACTCGTTTTAATGAGCAGTTTCGTATGTCTGATTTGGGTCCTATTCGTTATTTCCTTGGGATTGAGGCTACCTTCACTCCAGAGGGTATTTTCTTGTCCCAAGAGAAGTATATCGGGGATCTTCTTGATCGGGCCTCTCTTACTGACCACAAAACAGCTGAGACTCCTATGGAGCTTAATCTTCAGCTTCGACCCACTGATGGGGAATTTCTTGCGGATCCTACTCGGTATCGACACCTTGTTGGTAGCCTTGCGTACCCTGGTGTCACTCGTCCTGATATCTCTTATGTTGTTCATATCTTGAGTCAGTTTGTCTCTGCTCCTAATCAGCTCCACTATAGTCATCTCCTTCGCGTGTTGCACTATTTGCGTGGCACTATCTGCCGCCGTCTTTTCTTTCCTCGCTCCAACTCTTTACAGCTTCATGCTTATTCTGATGCTACCTGGGCTGGGGATCCTTCTGATCGCCAGTCTCTTTTTGCATATTGTGTTTTCCTTGGTGATTCTCTCGTTGCTTGGAAGACTAAAATACAGAAGGTAGTTTCTCGATCAAGTGCAGAGACTGAGTTGCGTGCTATGGCTCTTTTGACGGTAGAAGTTACTTGGTTGCGTTGGTTACTTGAGGATTTTGGTGTTTCTGCTACTACACCGACTCCTCTTTTGTCTGACAACACAGGAGCTATTGGTATTGCTTGTGATCCGGTGAAGCATGAGCTCACCAAGCATATCGGTGTTGATGCTTCCTATGTGCAGTCACAGGTTCAGGAGCAGGTTGTCTCTCTTTAGTATGTGCCATCTGAGATTCAGCTAGCAGACTTCTTCACGAAGGCACAGACTCGACAACAGCATAGTTTTTACCTCTCCAAACTCAGTGTTGTTAACCCACCATGAGTTTGAGGGGGTGTTAAATATATGTATATATGGGCTTTACACCCTTTCCTTTTGTATTTTGGGCTTTCCTCTTTTGCCCCTGTATTGTGTATATATACTGGCCTTTTGGCCTCAGATCAATATAAGTGCTATTCCCAATAGAGTGATCCGGTTCAGTTTTGAGGGCTTGTGGGTAAAAGGATAGATAGAGAAAAAGACAAGAAAAATTTTGTGGCTCCTATTCACCCTCCCTCTAGTCGTCTAGCTGGTCCTTCAAAAAATAAAAAATTTGAACTGTTGTTGAAGAATGAATTAATGTTTCCTTAAAGTAAAATATATATTATTTTATCAGATAATAATTGTCGTTCAAACTTTCATAGTACAACAAAACCATATATGAATAGTGACCATCATGGTGGAGTCAATTTGGTGCACAAATACTCATTGTAAGTCAAACAGCTACAAGAATTTTGGCATATATATACTTAAATATTTTTAGTTAGTAGACAGTGCCAAAAAGACTAGATACATATATGATACACTTGATCATGCACTGAATTTATAGTGACAATACATTGTGCACAAAGTTAAACTTGCCCCACCGCTTTCCCCCGGTCCTGCCATAGTAACCTGACAGGGAGTTTCTTGTGTGATTCAGTCTCTAGCGGTCAATCTGGGCGGCTCTCTCACTGACGATGGCCTTCGGGTCGTCGCTGGGGGTAGCCGGTAGGTGATCTATGGCGGTGTTAACATACCAAAATTTTGGATTTTAAAAACTTTATGTAAAAATAATTCCTTGAAATTTTTTCATAAATTATTTTAAATTTTAATTTCTAATAAAAGATTTGGTATGATTTTCTAAAACTTGACAACCATTTTTGTGAAAGTCAAGGTCTCTAACTAATAAAATTTATTTTTGTAAAAGTATATGAATCTTAAAGGTTTTATTCATATTTTCAATGATTTTCTCAAACCTATTTCCTATTAATAGATTTATTTGAATTTTTCAAATAAATCATATGAGTAAAACAAAACCATAAAGATTTCTAAGAATATTTATCTTGTGTTTATATTATTATCAAATATTTTCTATAGTTTTCTAGTAATTTCTAAAATCAATTTGTTTGTTGTTTTGTCCATTAGAGATTTTAAAATTATTTTATGTAATCAAAATAAATATGAAATATGTCAAAACTATTTTTCTTGTGTTCTCTAGGTTTCAAAGTATTTTATAAAATTTTTGGGGATTTTTCAGAATATATTTGCTATTTAAAGTAAGCTATTTTGATTCTCTAGCATCTTCTAAAAATATTAAATTGATTTAATTCCGAAAATCTTTTGGGCCTCATCTCTCCGGCCAGCCCACTTGCCCTCCTCCTCTCCCTTGGCCTATGCACCCTAGCTCCTCCCTCCTTCCTATTGGGCCGGCCGAGCTAGGCCAGGCCCAGGCCACCCTAGATCAGGTGCTGATCGATCAGATTCATCGTAAGAGCATCCACACCAGAAACCTTATCCCTACTACTATAAAACACTATTCACCACAACTCTATCCACCCCCTAAAATTCCTTCACACTTTACACTATACCTTAAAAGATTCCTTCACTCCACCAGAACCCTATTCTCGCCAAGTCAGCGCTACAGTGTTTATATGTTTATATGGTTTCTACTACGGATGCTCTAACAGATCATCTATCTATCTATCCTGTCTATGTAACCTAGCCGCCTCTCCTCTGCATTATTGCAAACCGTGACCGTGTGGGACTCCTCTACGCTATAAAATGGAACCCCCACAATCCCCTCCACCAAACTCTAGCTGCCGTCCACCCCCGAAGGGCTGCCGCCGCGCCCCAAAATGCATAGGAAGCCACTGCTAGCTGCTGGAGCGCGACCAGAGCGCGCCCACAAATTCCCATCGAGTTCCTTGTTTTTCTGAAGATACAACCCAAAAATTGCTCGCGTCACTTTGTGCTATGGATCACCATGATGATTTCCACTGAAAGGGTTTGGCTGTTGGATCAAACTACAGTGATTTCTATATCTCTCAAGTTTATATATTTCCTAGTAGATTGTTTCAATTCCGTCCATGACCGACCTAAAGGTAAAAACTTCAAAAACGGATTCGTATGATCTTCCTCTACCCTGTGCTTATCATGTTTCATACCCAGGTCGGCCTGAAAGTTGCTGTCTTTGCACCCGTGCCACGGCCTTAGATTGGCATCACGTTCCTCATTGCCATAGTGAGATTTTGGTAAATCCTTTCACGTTACATTGTGCTATGCATGTTCATCTATCATCATGCTAAATTTTATAATTTTTCACTGCCTGAGCTAGTGGGTACGAATTTTGCAAGATCGCTGCCCTAGAAGCTTCTGTGGCCATTTTCAGAACCTTCTGTTCATATATTGTACTCAACCAAATTTTTATAGAGATGTACTCATCATTCTCTACCTCCTAGACATACTATTTTTAGTGATCTATGGCTTCATGTCGTGACCTAATATTTAAGCTATGCCCTTTAAGCCGTGCTATGCCACTGACCATTGTGTGGTATTTTCTGAGAAATTTAACCATGTCATTGTGTTCATATGGTCATTTTTATTCCGTTTTGGTATTTTGTAAGCCTTAGAAACATTACTTGTGCCCTCGCCATGTTTAGTCATCTTTCATTACACAGTACTGTACAGCACAGTTCACTCGGCCTTGAACCCATTGCTATTACATATTCTATTCCTCCATCATGTTATTGTTAATTCAACCATACTGATGTTACATGGTTATTAATCACCTTTGTTATCACAGTTCTTTATGATATGAACAGTTATATCGCTTTGTCATTCCGTTAATCCTATTGTTCTTAATTCCAAACTATTGTAGATTTGTAATATAGGCTATTCTTTTGTCATATAACCTATATACTTTGCCATGTTGTTAATTCTATTTAATAGGGTTAGTCATTTCTTTGCTATTAATCGTATATGCTATGAGACATAGAAATCCTAATCCAGTCTCTGTTTGTGATTTTAATTCACTTGCGTCCAGTTTATGATATGAGAGCCCGTATGTCATGAATGTCCTAATCCTCTATTTCAGATCATTGTCATTCTCTACTTAGTTTATTGATTAACCATACATCGAGAAATATTCTCTAGCTTATTTTTCGTCCTGTTCTTTGTCGATCCATCTCATCATCAAATTCCTATTGTCTATAACTTTCTTATTTAGATTAATTCTATTCATCCCAAATTATTATAAAACTATGAATTATTTTTAGTAAGTTTTATTTGACTTTGCAGATTGTTTTGTTGCTGTTTGGATATTATTTGGTTTTTCATCGTTTATTCACATAATAGATTATCATACTAAGTATCGTCGACGAAGTATTTATGTCCTATGACCAGAATAAAGAATCAGACCAAGTGTATGGTATAGCACTGAAAGGCAAGTTATACACAATCCTTGATCATGTTGATCCTATTTGCAAATAAAATAAATTTAATATAAATTCTGCATTGCTATGTTTAATTTATTTTATTAGAAATTTAGTTATTCCAAGTTGTGTTATATCCATCCTTTGAAATATTGTATTACCAGTTATCCTTTGTAACCTAGATGTGTCAACATTTTAGTTGGATAGTGATGGTACTATGGGATGGTAGACGTATCTAATTGCTTTGTCATGCATGTTACCTGGGTTTGGTTAATTAATATTGACTAATGAGGGATATTAAACTGAGAGTAAAAGCATATGTTTCTTTTATGTGAGGGAGACATATGTTGCTCCATATGGATTAAGCATGTGTTGCTCTTATGTGATTGTTGCATGTGTTCCAAATTAATAACAACCTGGGTGGGTGTTTTGACTAAGATAAGTGGTATTGTGTGTGTGGAAGCATATGTTGCGAGGCTATGATGTAAATTTACAAGGAAATCTTGCCTTAGTCCCACTAAGGACTTAATCTTGTAAGAGAATGTCAAGTAAAATACAGTACAAACCAGGAGCTTGACTTTGGTTGAGACTAGCTGTTAAGTTACTAAGTGTGAGCTTATGGTACCTCTTGGCAATCTAGGCAAAGAACTGTTTATGAGGGTTCTTTGGGAGAGATATGCTGCTTATGAGGGCCATCATCCATTTGGTGTTGCTGCACTATCTGTGTGAAGCCCAGTGATCTAGATGTTTAGCTTTAGGTGGTGCAGTAGTCATCGAGAGGGCCACTTGTTTATATTTAGTCTCGTAACTGTTGGGTTTACGAATGTCTCCTTTCTGGCCAGAGGTTGATATATGAGTATCTTATGGGTAAAGATGTGCAACATCTGCAGAGTGTTAAAACTATTCAAATAGCCGTGTTCTCGGTCATAAATAAATGCTTGGTTGTATTGAGTAAGATATAGTGTTTTCAAAAAGCAAATGGTGGGTTATCACTGTGATTACTGCTGGGTGCAGGTTATCGAGTTTTGTGCTATGTGTAGGCTGTGTGCCATTGTTTATGGATCAAATGTTGTTTATCAAATGATTTACTTACTTGATTTTGAATCTATTATGTTATTAATTCTTTGTTAAATGCTTTTTATGAAAAATAACCATGTGGCTTATTCTTTGTACTAAACTTGCATATAAATGATAGAATTGCATTTACTCCACTGTGTAGGATTTACTAAGTATTCGTCTATACTTATACTTGCAAACTTTATTTATGGGCTGCCTATTCCTTCCGGCAGTATTGAAACTTTGCAAAGAAAAGGGCTAACATCAACAAAAAGTTTTACGATGAAGACGAGTACTAGGTTGTGATATCCTAGTCGATTGCTTGTGGGCAAATGGATTGACTACGTTGAAGATATTTCTTTTGCTGCTGCAGTTTTTTGAAGAGTTTAGTTTCTAAGGCATTTAAATATAAGCTTTGATCATAAGATTGCTGCTCTGATATTTATTAATAGTAATTAGAAAAATTCATAATTATTTGTGATATGGATCTGATATTCGCTGATGAAGTCACTTGTGCTTACTAGAATTGATTCTGGACTAGTGATACATAAGGAGCACCAGATTTTTAATTTAGGATCTTGACACGGTGCGAGTAGTCCTAATAGTATAGATGTACTTTATTGGTTTTCTACATGCGCGAGACTTTCGGATTCGACGGAGATTTTGGTCCTAGGCGGCAGATCTGGAGCCGGCGACTTCGATGTGGGTTCCGATGTCAACTGCGGGAGGTTCTGGTTCGACGAGGTGTGCTCGAGTGGCTCTTGGAGTAATTGGTGGCAGCTCCTTTGATGAGGTCGTCATCCCCTTGGCTATGGTGGGGGCTGTTTGGATGGTGTTGCTGGATGTGGGGTCGCAGATGCAGGTGTGTCCCTGCCATTGGCTCCTTCGGTTTCACTGCCGTCTTCACCTGCGCCTTTGCATTCTATGTCTATTTCGTTGGGTGCTCGACTGGCGGATTGCTCAGAGAAAATCAAGGTGATGTGTTTAGGCCTCGACGATGGCTCCGTGGAGCCCACAGGAGGTGGTGTCACTGGATCATTGTCACTAGTAGGAGAAAGGTTTCGGTGGTTCTTTTATGGAGAGACTCCTATGCCAATGATTCCGGTGTCGAAGCCGATGAGTGGCGGTGGTGACTCCGTAGTCTTGTCTTCCTCGTTCTTGGCCTTGACAGAGTTTAAAGCTGCCATGTTTATTCTTGGTGTTGATCTTATTTTGTCGCCCCGTGTAGTTCTGCCTAGAGGAGATAGGTTCGCATTGCGGTTCCTGGCGGTCTTTGTCATCTTCACTGGCGTGAGGAGAAGGGAAAGTAGCTTTTGCTGCTTTGCACAATGGCCCTGCGACGGTGTACTTGTAATTTTTTTATCAGGGGCTTTGATGTAAGAGGGAAGTTATTTCTGGAATGATATGGAATCCTTCTAAAAAAACGTTGTGCACTTATTTTGCAGGGGATAGTTAACATTACGTGCCAATGTCATTAATTATGCAGTGCACATTAGACATTGTAGATCTTGACATTGTAGCATTTGGCTATACATTAAATGACATGTCATGTAGGAGTTTTAGCTGATGCGGCATATAATTAAGGAGAAGAGAGAGAAAAACAGTATCTTAGGCAGGAGATCGCTTGGCTACGGTATCCAAACGTTGGGTATCGCATTCCCCTTGTTTTTGTTGCATCCCGGATCCAGTGTGCGCCCCTTCCTTTCTTCCTCCTCTTCTCCCTATCGTCTCCCTCTACAATCACCATGTCTGGCCCGAGAGAACCATTTGTGTGCCCGCCAAGCAGACAAGCGGTATGGTGTGCCACCACCACTGCCTCCGTTGGTTCCTGGCCGCCACCGTCGTCTGGACCGGCCGATGCCGCCGTCGGTGATTCGTCTCATCAATGGTGAGTTCTATCTGTAATTTTTTCAGAATCCTAGACTAATCTCCTCATTCAACCCTTGCAGCCAAGGCCCAATCCCCTCATCCAAGCAATTGTTTGCATTGATATGATCAAAAAGTTTGATACACTTGCAGCGATTCATCCACCTGGCGGTTTTCTAAATTTCCTACAATATTCACTCAAGCTCCTCAACCATCAGATATTTGCCATTGCGATAGCTTGAATGGCCAAACCAGCTAGTACTTGATAAATGTTGGGTTTAGTTCCACATCGGTTATTGGTTGTGAGGAAACACAATTTAAAATGTGATGCGTCCTTCACCTTTTAGACTGGTATTTTGAGTTGAGTGGACCCAAAACCTTGGTTGTTGTTTCGGTTAGACCTGTGGATGTAGCAGGCCCAATGAGGCCTAGTCCTGGGACTATGTGTTGGTCTCAAAGGGAGCCCGATTGACGTGGGGCAGGAGTTGGCCCAGAACATAGCAGGCTCTAATAATTAAAATCAATACGAATGTGCACACAGTTCACATGAAAGATCTGATCACAACACTAACAACAATTAATCACCTTGGAAATCATAAGAAACATTCATAAGATACTATGCATTGGAGTGGGTTGTTTCTACACATCAATTTATTACTCTCTTGCTGATTTGGAAGCCTAAGGAATATCAATAATGTACTGTTGATTGGGGGTAGCCTTAGCAACGTTCTTCTCATTTCATCCATTCAATGGATGGTATGTGCTTCACCTTATAAGGTGGTCTCACACCACCTCAACTTTCTATGTGGTACTAAACTTCTCGCCTCCATCCTACATGGGATTTATGATTTTCAATATATAAACAGGTAAAGCGCCCACAAAATTCCAAAATCCCCCACCAAATCCTAGAGGCACCACTACACAGACTCTAGTTGTCCCAAAATGTTGTTTGATATACCAATGTTTTTAGTGGAGACCTTATTAGGGTTGAACATTCACCTAGAACCAAGAGTTACACTCATCCACATCTACATAATAACTACGCCTTGAATTGGCAGTTTTGCATGGATAAGTCTCACTCAAGGCTTGGACTAATACTTGGCAGACAATAGGCTATTCTTTGATTGCATATAAGTCATACTCAGGTGTCTCTTAATGAGCTTATCAGAGAGTTCCTGAGTCCCAAAGATCACGGTCAACAATCAGCTCATCACACGGGAGGAGTCAGATTGATCACGCAAAGCAGAGGGGGCAGCAATGAGGGAGGCAAGGAGGTGGCTGGTTGGAAGGAAAAAGAAGAAGGGAGGAAGAAGATGAGGGTAAAATGGGAAAGTGGGATAGAAAGAGAAGGTGGAGGGGTAAAATGTGTATGTGAGTAGCATATATCTAATTTTTGTGGTTTTTTTTCTAACGAGCGGTAGGGCCACTGCCATTTCATTCAAAGGTAGCGAAATGTACACTATACAAGGGAGTTAAAAGGAGGGAGGGAGGAGGGGGGAGGAGAGAGAAGTAAGTCCATTTACATGAACAACAGTATTCAATCGGAGGAGAGGATATGCGATACTAGAGCAGGATGACCTCCTTAATCTTGTCAGTGAGGATGGCCACTAACAAGGAGGATTGGTGGAAAATCTTATGGTTCCGCTCTTTCCAAATGTTCTAGATCGTATAAATTAGTATGTCATTGAAGTCCTTCCTAATCGCCACTAGGAACTTGTAGGCCTAGGCAACCCACTAGTCACATAACCTTTGGTCTCCTTAGCAGCGGGCCACCATGCCATACGATGTGCGCGAAGGACTTCATCTGAAATCGAGGTGGCATATGGGAACTAGGTGCAAAGATGAGTTATGGTCTTTGGAGAGGACGAGCACATAGGGAACACGGGATAGTGGAAGTCAGCCCTTCTTACATGATGTCCGTCGTGTCAATCTTGTCTTGGCCAACTGTCCAAGCGAAGAATTTGCACTTGTTCCTTATGTGCGTAGTCTAGAAGTGAGGAGGTAGACTAGAAGGTGTGCTTCCGAGGAATTGCAAGGTGTAGGCTGACTTCAACGAATATGTAGTCAAGGCACAGAGTATCCATTTTATGTCGTTTGTGGCTGTTGGTTTTAGGGTAACATTCTATAGTAAGCGACAGAGGTTAAGCAATCGAGCAGTTGCCTCAGGGTCTGTAGATGATGGATGGAGCAGATCATGAGTTTGTCGACAATTATTGTGCCATCATTCGGTGTTTCCCTCTGGCAATGCGGAAGAGGCTAGGAGCGATGAAGCGAGGGCTGAGTCGCTGAGCCATCGGTCATGCCAGAAGTTAATTTTGCAGTCATCCCCAATGGAGATAGTTGTGGTTGCTTGGAAGAGGTTTAGCCCCACCTCATTGCAGGGAGTGGGGGGGGTGCCAACCCATGGCTTGTCGAGAACAGCCCGGAAGTGTAGGAGGTTTGGGACCCTAAGGCCTCCCATGCTATTGGGACGGCAGACAATGTCCCAATTAATAAAGGAGTGACCACTGTGGGCATCGTCTTCACCGTGTCAAAGGACAGGTTGAACCAAAGCCATCGTACCGAAGTGCAGTACTGAATCTCGACAAATCCTTTACTCCTAGTCCTCCTAGATGTTTTGGTCTACAAACTCGCCTCTAGTTAACCAAGTGCCTCCACTACAGTTCATATCACCTTTCTAAAGGAAACTTCTTCTAATTTTATCAATCCTCTTTATAGCCCATTTTTGTAAAGGAAAGATCATGATGTGCTAAGTCACCATTGATGTGAGAACTGAGTTTAGCAAGATGAGCCTTACTGGCCTGGACAGCCACCGTCCCTTCCAGTGGCCATTGGCACCAATCTTCTCTATCAATGGAAACAGGTTTGACGGTTTCAACTTGGTTGGTCTTAATGGCATTCCCAAGTATTTGCATGTAAAGTCCTTTTGCACTGCCTGAAAAGGACCCAAGACTAGGGGTGAAAATGGGGATACAGTCAGGTAGTTGGCATCCCGTATCCTACCCTAATTATTTTTTTGATACGGATACGGGTTCGGATAGTAAAAAAACAGATAGGATACATATACGAATATGGGTAGTAATGAATGGGTAGAAAACGGATACCAGATATTATACGAACGGGTATAATACGGATAACGAGTACTTAGTCGAATGGTACATGAAATACATAAGATCAAAACATTTGACCAACAATAATGGAATGGAGAGAGAATATGGATAGCTAAATAGAATCATAAAATCATGGGCTCATTTAATGCCTACAATTAAGGTTTTTAATTAGAAATGATTATCTTCTATGCAACCGACCAGCCATTGGGTCTGACTCGAACAATCGTCCCAAGCGTGCTAAATAAATATTTTGGGCTAGCTCCTGAATAGTGTGTGTATATATACATCGGCGACGTCGATAGATTCTCTTTTGTCATCTACGCAGGCTAACACATACAAAACAAGGAAATAACAATAAATACCAGAAACAGTAAATAAATTAAAAAATTATACAAAAATTACATTAAGTAGATATGATTTTTCTAGATTTTTAGAAATTGGAATAACCGGATTTAGAGTTAGGATGAATTCACAATGAAATAGTGAAGGAACACTATTTATTGTTAATTTAAAAAAGAAAATTTACTTTAGATAGTGGGCTGCACTTTGGCCCAACTGGAAAAGGATAAAAGGGGAAGGATGGACGGCCGCGGCTGGGAGTGAGAGCAGATGTGAGGGAGATGGAGAGCGCAAGGAGCTTCTGTGAGAGAGAGATGGTGAGTAGAGGCGGTAGTGCTGGGTGGCGATGGCGCGTTGGCGGCGAGGCGAGGTGGCGGTGGCGGATCACGAGGCGTGTTGCCGAGGCAAAGTCTGGCGCTAGGGAAGAATTTGTCGGCAGGGAGGCGGCGTCTTGAGCGGAACAAGAAGCGGCGGCGGCTGCCGATCTTGAGGAGATCTTGTGGCGGCATGGGCGTGGTCTGTCTGCAGTGGTGACCGGCCTCTGGCGATGGCGAAGCGGCCTGGCGGAGAAGAAGAGGAGCAAGGCGCAGAGACTTGTAGGGGTCTAAATGGGTCGGGTATTACCCATATCCGGATACTAAATTGCCCTAATGGGACACTGTTTTGCATAGTACACGGTTAAGTTCGGTTCAGGTATGGATCTCTGATACCCGGCAGTACAGGTCGAGTACCCGAATAAATCCTACAATCCGGATAGAGCAACCAGGCCACAAGGCCCATGGCCTCCAAGCCCAGCAATGCAGGCCGGCCCGCAGGAGCCCACGCTTTATCGTACCCTACGCACATGATGGAGGTCCACCTGCACGTAATCAAAAAATCACCACCAATGCGCCACCTGGGAATCGAACACCTGATCCTGCGCATCATGGAAAGGATGCTAGCCATTGGACCACAACGGTCTTGACATCTATATTGCATTTTGAACCATTTTATTTTGCTATGTGCAGTAGGTGTACACGCACACGCTCAGTCCTTATAAAACTAAATAATTGTTAGGGAGCTAAATTTCTAATCTAGTCATATGACTATAAAGACATAGAGAGACTACAAATAAAAATAAAAATAGATCATATGTGTTAGTTGGATTGTTTTCATCACATATTTTGATCCTAGTTAATTTGCGCACTACCCGATAAAATACCCGTTATACGTATTATACCCGCACGTACACTATCCGGAACCCGTTTTCTACCTGTTCGTAGAAAACGCTACCCGTTATCCGTACCCTACCCGATTTTTGCTACCCGTACCCGTACCTGCACCTGGAGAAAAATAAAAGGAAAGGATATGGGATGACCTACTACCCGTCTGTACCCGACCCGATTACACCCCTAGTGACTTGCATCCGCGGCGCAGCGAGGAGCAACGCCGGCAGGGTCAGCCAGACAGGTGGTTTGTTTGTTCTCACGTAGTTAATTAGGAAACTAATTAATCCCTAAAAATCCAGATATCATATCTCTCATGTTTATTGTCCTATTTGGAAGGCACGCGTCTCTCTCCTTTCTCATTTTCTCTCTCTCCATTGCGGCTCCTCGTCCCACCGGATCTGCCAGCGACGGTTGTTTCCCGGCGCCGTCGCTCTGGCCGACGGTGACCTGCGCCACCCTGCGACACCCGACCGACGTTTTCCGCGTCTTGATGCTGGCGCCCGCGACTCCGTGCCTCGCCGCTAGAAACCGCGACCCCACGCCTTGCCGCGGAGCCCGCGACCTGCCAGCGAGGCGGCCCGACGTCGGCGCTCTGGCTTCCCACGGCATCACGCCCGCTCGCTCACGGCCAGCAGCGTCCGACTCGACCGCTCCCGGCCGGCGGCGACCCCGCGGCATCCTGGCGACAACACGCCGTCCGCCTGCGTCGGCTCGGCGCCCTCCGCCGGCTGCTGGGCTGCTGTCCACTGGCCCGAGTGGAGTAACTGGGGACCCGGCTGATTTTATTAGCCGGTACCCATATCCGATCCGGTATTTTTATATCCGTATCCAACTTGTATCCAGATAAAATTATATATTTTTGGTACTATCCATATCCAGCGGGTACTAAAACTAACACCCCCATCCTAGATATTCATGCCACCTGATACGGATACGGGTCGAGTATTACCTGACCCGTTTTCACCCCTGCCCAAGACAAGAGGCTTAACGTCTTGGCATCCTATAGGGTATATCTCACTTTTGTGTACATTCACTCTCAAACCTGTGGCCTCCCCAAAAAATCATTAGAATCTCATGCATGACCCTTAGCTCTGTTTCCGTTGGGTTCGCGAATAGAACAACGTCATTCGCATAAAGCGATAGTCATAGTCGTAGCCTAGCTTGCATGTTGGGCAGTTCCTGGAGCCATCCTTCCCTTGTTGCCAGGTTAAATATGGCATTCAACGGATTCAAGGCAAGAATGAGCAACATGGGGGATAAAGGGTTTCCCTGTCGTAACCCTCTTGCATGGTGAAAACTCTCTCCTGGTTCCTCCTTCGAGAGATCGAACATGCGAGGAAGCAGATGCTAACATAATAACGATCCAATCCCTCCAACATTGTGCGAACCCCAAGTGCTTTAGTAATTCCAGCAAATATTCCCAACTCAGTGAATCGAATGCCTTCTGGATATCTAATTTGATAAATAAAGCAGGCGTCTTTGATCTGTGGAGCGAGGAGATAGTGTTTTTGACTTACATGAAGTTGTCCTAAATTGATCTACATTTGACGAAAGCGTTTTGGTTTGCCGAGACCAAATCCATCAACCGAGGGGCCAGGCGGTTTGCTAGCAGTATGGAGATGATCTTGCCGAAGCTATGTGACAAGCTAATGGGCCGATAGTCCGAAACTGATTGTGGCTCCCTTTTCTTTGCCACTGGTGCAATGTGGGCTGTGTTGTCCAAACTTAGATGCATGCCTCCTAAATTGTCGAAAAGGGTCCGCGCTGCCACAACATCCTAAACACACTAAATTTTTACTTGTCTATGTGTGCTCACATCTACCACATATACAAATTGAGTTGGTGACTCAACCTAAACACAACTCGACGACTAAGTTAGTGTTTCTTTTAGCGGTTGCGGTTGCGTTTAAGCTAAAAATTTATAACTCCTCGATAAAGACATCCGAGGGATCAAAAAATTATAGAAAAAATGGTTTTGAGAAGAAATAGTAAGACCTACAAAAATTGGCTACCAAACGTCAAAGCGTTTGACTTGTACAAAAATAACAAATTTCCAGCTTATAAGCAAACGTAAACGCCGAAAGAAACACTACCTAAGTTACAAGATTAAAACTAACAAGCTTTGTGTTCGCCCTCAAAAGAGGCATCAACAGTACAGACAAGTCCCTCTGTTGGGATTACTTGATCTTTCATTCTATTTTGCTCCTTGGAGCTGGATTTTGTAATGGAGATAATTCCTCGTAAAGATGTTTAAGCTTAAGAGGTAATTCGAAGTGGCTTGACTTAGGTTTAAAGCTTAAGCCTAACTGAATTGAAAACGCTAAACGCTTTTAGCATTTTTTAAGCAAGTTTTTTTTATCATGAAACCACCTCTAAAAGCTCTTAAAAATAATATAAACAAAGCAGACCAACTTCGAGAAGCAAATTCAAAAATCTCTAGAAGTTCACCTTAACATTCAGGTCAACTAGGTTATTCATTCTGCTCAGCCACTCCGAACATACTCTAAATACCATCTCTTCTACTCCCACAGCCTGTCTGTGATGAAACACTACATAGAAATCTCCATCCTCTTCTATCGAAATCACTCATGCCCGTAGTTGGGATCCGACCACTGGCGGTGGGAGGCCAAGTCAAGGCTAGCCGGTGGTGTCAAGACGATGAGGCACAACCATCCAGGGGAGGCATGTGGTCGGGTCTGTGTCTCTTCTAAGCGCGACCGGTGGAGGCCAGGGTGGTGACGGGCCCCAGTGGCATGGCCTTGGCCTTGGCCAGAGGGGTTAGTGAGGTTGGCTATGGCTGAGGCCACTTTGAGTGAGAGAGAGAAGGCAGGAAAAAAGAGAGGAGCAAAGGAGAGGAAAGAGGAGGGGGAAATATGGAAAGGAGAGTGACTTACATGTGGGCCTGGGTGCCATGTCACGTGCCACACGCCAGCTCGCATGCCACGGTGGCAAAACCACCTCCTAAACTGCACCTAGGGTTATTTGCGCTAGTTTTGAAATTTTGTAGGGTTAGAATACCTGGTTTCATACTTTACAAAGGCTATATAGATGAAGCGTGATAGTTCAGGCCAAAAAAAAAAGACTTTTTACATGTTAAAAGGCAATCGACTAGTGTGGAGTTGCTCCCAATAATTTTTTATAAGATTGATTTGCTGGGTGAATCATGAATAATCAAATGTGATGCATTGTTCGTAAGGACTTCTCTAATGGTGGGTCTATTCCTTTACTGTAGCCAGGCTTATTACCATAGAAATGAGGCTGTGAATAGTGAAAAATAGGGTTAGAAGTAAAATACAAGAGAGATATGTAGGGATTAGGAAAATAGGCCTAGCATTACCTGCACAGAAAAAGGGCCAAGTGGTGAATACTGCGTGAATAATGAAATAGGATCAGAAAATAGGTCCAACATTAGACATACTTTAAATTACGAAATACAACACTCAGCAAGCAGGAACATTGACTGCATCGATTTTTCGTTCTAGGTCAATATAACACAATGTGTACCGTAGGTACGCCGGAACATGAAGTGATAAAATCATGGATTGAGAAGAAAAGAAACATAGCCGGCTTGAACATTCTATGAAAGTCTTTGACTACTTATCTTTCTTGCAACTGCAAGTGAAGACGAGCGCCTGTATGCATTGAGATTAGTTTTAACTTATGAAACATCAGGACCCAACAAAGCCCACAAGGTCAGCCTTTCAAAAATCATTGTAGTGTCAAATCCCTTTCGCTAGCAATTTCTGATTTCCTGTGAATTGTTGTTAGAATTCGATCAAATTTCATTAATTTAAATTTTGAATCTTCGGGAGTGAGGCTAAAATGGAAATCGGTAGGGTTTACCGAGGAATCGAACAAAATCAGCAGGAAATCAGGCGAGTTTTTGCAATGGGAAACATGAAATCATATGATTTTGTAGGAATTTGTTTGTTCTTGGCGATAAATTGTTAGCCTCTAGAAAAATTAGAGGAAAATGGTGAAAAATATTAAAAAAATAAAATTGTGTAAAATTGTAGAAAAAATTGGAAAAGGAGAGAGGGCCATATAAGCAAGTTCCAAGGGTCCGATTTAAGCCCAAGGGCCATTTTACAATTTCTCATTTTTTTGTTTTTTGCCCAATGTAAATTCAAAATTCCACATGAATTACGTGTCAGTTTTGATTTTTTTTTATGCATAGTGTTCCTGCTTACTTGTATTATTTTTAGAAACTTTTTTTTAGTTTTTTTCAAAACTTCAAATTTAAATTATGTTCAAGTTTTTTTGGAACGGGATCCCTAACTTGCCCTCGAGCGATTTCTCAATTTTCCGCATGATTAAAAACCCAGGGTCGGCCCTAGCTAGTAGCTACACAACGGAAAGCCGCAACGAGCAAGGAACCCAAGGGACAAGCGAGGTGTTGATATTGGACTGGTTGTGGGTTTCTGCTAGAGCCTAGAGGTGGCCGACAGGTGAAACCGAGTCGGCCTAGTTTATAATACAAACCAGGCCTAACGGCCTGAAGGGGTCTTGGCCTAAACCCTGTTCATAAATATTTATAAAAAACAAGGAAAATGATTATATTTCAAAACATATACTAGAAATTGAAGAAATAAATTATATATCATAAGAAAAGGTACATATAAATACATATTTACTTATGTATGTGTGCTAGCATGGCGGGCCGAATCGAACCGAGCCAACATTATACAAACCAAACCAGGCCCACTTGACAGGTCGAGGAGCCGGCCCACACCCAATTCGGTCCACCGAACCAGACCGGTCCAGCCTAGCGATTCGGATCGGCGGTGTTCATCTACTCGGACCGGCACATTTTAGCCTCTTGTTTCCGTCCTCAAACGCAGCCTTCGTCTCTCGTGCAATCGCGCCCCTACTTCTGGTTAAACCGTATTCTCCTTCTAGTTCTACGCTTCTACCCACCTTGCTACGCCCCTGTCTCCAACCTCGCCGGCGACGGCCGATGGCAGTGTCCCTCAACCCATGCCCTCCCGCCTAGCTCAACGCTACACCTACTCACAGTCACTCTCGTTTCCCCCTCCAATCTCCACTGCCCCGCCCCCCACCCACCCTGGCCCATCCCTCCCACGTATCCAACCTCGCCGCGGCGGTGGATCGGCGGCCGATCGCGCTGCCCCTCTTCTCCTTGACCCACTCCCTTCCGCTGCCAAACCCTAAAACCCTAAGCACCGTCGTTCAGCTTCCTTCTTAACATGTCAACACCACCCACATCATACAAAGTACGACTGATTGATTTCTTGGGTCGTTCTACACACGTGGTGCAGACACAAGTTCCATCATCTGCACTTATTTCTATATGTAACTATCTCCTTCTAAAGGGTGAAATCCATCTTCATCCACTTGCCACCGAGGTGTTGGAAAAAAGTTTGATCAACCACCCAAGGACCCTCATCCAGAAAGATATCCAATTATCTTCATCACCTCTAGCAATGGCATACATGTCAACCCTATATTCAACAGCCAACAGGTGTGTTTGATGTTTTTTTATCCTTGGTCACTCTACTTATTTGCGTGCTTTATATTGATGTCTTGATGATTTAAACATTACAGCATAACTGGATTTGAGCAGACACGCCAGTTGGACCTATTTCACAAGTTGGGCATCCTGCTGTACCATGGCTTCATGGTTGATAAGGAGGTACACATATGTAATGTCTTGATCTGTGAAATAATCATAATATTCTTGTGGTTCATGGAAAAATAAACTTTAAGAACAATGTATAACTTTATAGATAACAAGTTACATGCAAGCTAGGATAGAGATTTTCTTTTATTTCAAATATAAAACATTGTGTGCTCTAATATTTTATTTTTTACCTCTGATGTCATAAGATGTAACCTTATGTAGACAACACAAAGAACCAACTAAGCTCGCAGAGGTAAATTTTTTTAAAAAAAATAAACAAAAGAAGGGTCGACTTGGAAATCCACTGCAGCACGTTCACCTATGTAGATTTAAGGAAGTCATTGGTATCATCAATTAATATATTGCTTTCCCCCAAATTGCAGCATATCATATTTACAAGTGACGATTAAGGAAGATCAACATGGAATTTCCCTTTTCTTGTAATATTTAAAGCTATTAGTTATTTGTTTTAACTTTAAAATTTGCTCTTGCACTCTAAAAACTTAAGGTAATGCCTAATAACCATTATGACAATCTTGCATCCTTTTAAGTAAATTAAAACCCATTTAGTCATATTTTCCCTACTTCAAAGAATTTCCAAATTACAAGTATTTTTTTAAGGAGCTTACTACTCGAAAAACATATTGATCTTCCTCTAAAACATTAAGGATTTTTCTATATATTGCCTCCTCTTCCCATTTTCCCCTCTCCCCCAAATCAGCCTCTCTAACTCAGCCACCACCCAGCACCCAGCCAGCCCTGCCTGCTTCTGTTTCATCCAGCCTCCTGCGCCTCTCTTGTTTGCCTCCTCCCTGGCACTTCCTCCCTGTGCTTCTTCTTGCTGCAGCAGCAGGTAAGCTCCCTCCTCACGTTTCTTCTTCTTCTTCTACCTTCACTCTCCCTACTTGCAGCAGCTGCTGCTACTACTGCTTCTTGCTGCTCAGCAGCTGCGCTTCAACTGCTGCTGTGGCTGCGCTGCTTCGCTGCTGCTGCGTGCTGCTCGTTGCTGCTCTGCGCTGCTTCTTCCCCCTCCGATCTCAGCCATGTAGAGTATCAAAGCCGCTGCTGCGTGGTGCTTCCAGCACTAGCAGCCACCGGAAAATAGACAAGAAACAACAGCCTTCGCTAGGGCCACAAAAATATCCTCGTTTGTCTGATTAAGGTAAAACAAGCTAAAATGTATAGATCGGGGCGTATTCTATCTTCCATGAATTTTTCATATTTTTCTGAATATATTTTATTTTCTGCAATATTCTAGCTAGAGGAAAATGCCTATAAACAGTGATAAACAGTGACTTAATTGTTTATGTCTATTTAAAAGGGATTAAAAGTTTCTGGAACTAAGTAGGTACAATAAAATAATATTTATGTATTTCTTGCGTAATCAGTTTATTTTCAGGATTATTTATTTAAAAGAAACCTTTTTATTTAGCAACATTCAATTGTTAATATTGTATTATTAAAATTGAACATATATTTTTAATTAAAGTAAATTTTAGAAATAATAAAATAAAATGTAAATCATATTTTGCACATCCATGCATCACATCTCTCTCGACGCTACTTCGCTTGAAACCCTAGCATAGCTAGCATCCGTAATCGCGATCACCTTAGATATGTGTGCATTCATCATCATTTTTATCGCATTTGGTTGTTTATTGTGTTTAACCCTTGATTAGGCGTAAAGGATCAGGACGATCAGCTCTACGCTCGAGAACAAGACCAAGATTCACACCTTCACGGTCAAGGCGAATTAGTATCCAGTTAGATCATATTGATCCAGTTTTTATTAAATTATTTTCTTTTAAGTATCAAATTGCATGCATTTCAATTATGAATACCTATTTTGTTAATCGTGATATATCATACCTGCTTTATTGAATTGTCGATACCCATGATGATTGTATTGATAATCATTACTTGTTGAATCACACCGTGATCGCTTTGACGATCAATCCTTCAATTAACCTAGTTTAGGAACAAAACAGTTACTAGTCTCTTAAGTCTATGATTTAAAACTTGTTAGACTCCTAAGTCAAAATCTTGCTTAGTATTGCTTAGGTCTCAATTATTACTTTTAGGCTTAGTCTCCTCGGAACGGTGAACCGACATTCACCGAGACATGATAAAATTATACTTTAATACCCTGATATATGGAATTGGGGCCTGGCATGCCCATGTGTGTGTTTGGTTGTGGTTGTGGATTTGTACGGACAGGGTCCGGTATAGTGGAGTAGCATGGGGTATCGTTCACATACGGTGCGTTGAGGAGTGTGGAGTCATATGCGTAGCGAGGGGGCGTTGCCACTTGCTTGAGGGGGTAGTCCCGACACATCGTGTGCCGAGGCACACGGAGGAACGATAGCAGGAGAAGGAAGTTTTGAACAAATGGGCATGGTGGACCTAGTGAAAGGGTGGATTGCGGGCTCGCCCTAGTAGGAGCACGGAGTCACACGCATGTGCCTGAGACCGCAACTCGGGGAGTTGTTCCGACACAACGCGTGTCCATTGCACGGTAGTAAGAGATGAGGGTCGCATGTGGTGGTTTGCGGAACCAGCCCTTGGACAGGAAACCTCACTCTAAGAAGGTCTGGCTTAGGACGTCACCTGAGGGTGATTTAATCACACTTACTGGGCCGGCAAATCTAGTAGAGTTGTGGTTCACAATGGGTCGCCAACCCGGAAGATGATGGCAGGAGTAAGGAGATGTTTGAAAGGGTGCATAGAAACTGTCATGGGTTTGGGATTTGGTTATGGTATGGAACTTAAACTCTAAAATGACACATTGAAAGTAGAAATTTGGTTAAAACAGCCAGTTATAGGTTTTGATTTATAAAGCTGGCTTTATGCAAACAAACAAACCCTAACCTTTTCTTTGGAACTCTCTATCACTAAATGCATTAGGTTGGGTGTTAACTCGCTAGTGTTTGGATGACACTGACCTCGCACACACTCACTCTTTTAGATGTTGAGTATGAGCAAGACCACAACGCCTGCCATAAAGACGGTGCTCAGGAGTTCGCTGACGATCAGGATGAGGCTTAGGGCATCTCTCCAATCGACTGCTAGCATAGCCAGCAGAAGACTCTTTTGGATCTTTATTAGCACTCTGATCTTTTGTTGTTATTGAACTATTTGGGCCAATGTGCCGAGTTGTAATATTTAATAGCCTTTGGGCTTAATACAAGACTTTATGTAATATAATTTTTCCGTTTGTATGAAATGATCCGGCTATGTAAATGGTGTGCACAAGTGTACTGATCTAGGGACTAGTGCAGATCAAGTGGTGGGAAAGGATGGACCCTACAGTACCCCATACAGCTTCACCTAACCTTTTATTCTAATCTTGGATCATTAGCTTGATTAAGTTCTTCTGTCATTTTCTCCATTGTCTTCAGACTCCATTATTAGAGAAAGAGAAGAGCAGAAAATTTTAGTTAAATCAGAATAGATAAGCAAAAATACTAGGAAAGGTGAGGACCTAGCAGATATAACCTCTTAATTTAAATGAGTTTGTTTTTATAAAATAAGGTTAATTATGATGCTCTAACTAACTATCGTTTCCTATAACCAGCATGGCTCTCATAACAAGCCTGCGGTGGACCCATGGTTTTACCAAACCGGATCCCTCTGTATTAACGGTATGAGTCCCAAGGATCAGTGCTCATACCTACAGTGAAACAGAATCATAATGCCAAAACAGAGATGCATTAGCTAATAAAGTAGTTCAGAGTGCGGTGAAGCAACATATTACATTAGTTCGGAAATACAGACCCTAACTAATGCAAAGCAAAAGATAATAACCAAAAGTAATATCCCATCACAGCCATAGGCACACACTGAGTGGAAAGTGGCTAGTAGTCCGGAGCATCATCCGGGAAGATCTCAATGTTATCCTGCACGTCCTCGTATTCTTGACCTGCTCATGGAATGAACAGCCCAGGATAACAAGCGAGGCTAGCTTTTGACTGCTAACAACCTCGGGCTTGCCATGGGCGCACCTGATATTGTCTTGATATTCACACAAGTACCTGGAGAAATGATATGCCCATAAGTCTCTGGCAATACACCGGCGATGGTTCTCTCAGTCCCCATCCACCGTGCAAGGACAGTGAGCAACCCCAACGTTTCTCTTCCTCTATATCAGGCCCCTCCCATACCGGGCTTGTGGTTGCACGGTACGTACTCAGTGAAGTCACAAACTCGATTTTCATGCTCGAAGGCACCCACCTTACAATCTGTCCGCTCCCGATCCCTAATTATTAGTTGGTCAAATTTTAATTAAAGGTGAATAAACCAAAACCCACCACAAATGATTCATCAATTCTCCTAGTTTCTTCATTAGCTAGTCCACTAAGTGGAAGCGGATCCCTGAATACCTAACTGAGCATCTCTAAGCAGCTAATATTTAAAAACAGCGGGTGATATTACCATAAATTATCCTAGGGTCAAGAGTTTGTCGGTGGATGCATATATCGAATGGACACATGCACTAGGTAACACTATTCATTCATACGCCATTTGAATCAATATAGCAATTTTTGGGTAAAACTATAAAACTAGGATTTTAGGGGAAAGACTTGCCTTCGGGGTATTCCTGCTATGGCGGTATGTCGGCGGCGTCGAGGAAACCTCCTTCGTCGCCCATACGATCTAACACACGCAAAACAGGAAAAGACTGTAAATAAATAACATCCATAGCAAAATAATTTTCAAAATTATGCAAAAATTATGGTAGGTAGATATGATTTTTCTGGATTTTTAGAAATTTGAATCGCTGGATTTGGAGGACGGATGCATACAGGGTGAAAAAAAGAAGGAACCCTAATTCCTGAAATTCTGAAAAATGTGGAAAAAAGCATCGTTGCTTTTAGTTATTGTAGGTCGTGGGCTGTTGCTGCGCAGCCCATCCTAGCTTCCACTGGCTAGGTGGATAAGAATGGGGAAAGAGAGAATTAGAGAGAGAAAGAGAGGGGAAGAGAGAGAGGGATAGAGAGAGCCAAAGGGGAGGGAGAGGGGGCGGCCGGTGGGGGTGGCAGCTCCGGCGGGGCTCCGGCTAAGTGCGGGGAAACCGGCAACGGGAGGCGGTGCTGGCCTGGGACGTGGCATGGCTTGGCGCAGGGGCAGCGTTGCGCTAAGGAAGAGCAGCTGCGTGGCTCGGTGGTGGGTGAGGACTCCGACAGTGGCGTCCCACAACGGCGGCGGCGCAGCAGCCAACTCTGGCGAGGTAGCGGCCCGCAAGGTGTCGTGCAGGCCTAGAGAAGAGAGGCGGCACTTCGGCACCATGGGGCCGTAGCGGCGAGCTGGTCGTGCTGCGGGGCTAAGACAGTGGAGCTCCGGCTAGGCGATGCGGCAAACTTGGCCGCCGGCGGAAGGCCTGTGGCGGCGGTGAGTCGGCTCTGGCATGGCTCAACGGCGCCAAGGATGGTGCGGCTAGTTCGGCTCGGCCAGCATATGGTGCTGCAGGGCTAAGGCAGTGGAGCTCCGGCTGGGCGATGCGACGGCATCGACGGCTAGGTAAAGGAAGGCGACGGCTACCTTGGTCGTAGCTAGCTCCGACGACGACGTTGTCTGCTCGATGTGTTGTTCTTGTTGGATGTCGATGTCGAGGGTCTGATTTGGTGAATTGGGGGTTTTAGGTTTTACACTGGGGTTTGCAGTATACGCGGGGACCTCCCATACGTGGCAAAAGGCCCTGCTGCACACAGTGCATGCATGCCACGTCGGAGGAGCTAGGCTGCCACGTAGGGCAGTGGCTACTTCTATGCTAAGCAATGTAGGTTTTTATTTTTGAAGATAATGGGATAGATTATGTGAACATATGTAACGAGGGTAAATTCAGCAATGGATTAGAGAGAGGTTGTCTTGGTAAGGAAGAAAAGCGGACTGCGGAGAGGCAAATTTTGATTAGGATTTGGCTTGGATTTCCTAGCATCGAGGTAATGAGGATGAGGAAAGGAATTCGGATTCGATGGCAGACTGCAATGAGGGTCAATTTATTGGGCAAGACAAAGAAAAGAGAGGAGAAGAGAGAGTTTATTGCTTCCTATTTAATAAAAATTTTGGGGAAATTAAAAATGTAAATAGCTAGAATTTTTGGAATTTAATTGTTCATTAATAAGATTGTAAAATTAGATTCGTTTGTTGCGATATTCATACAGAACAGTATTTTATTTTTTATTTATTCTTTCGGGTGTCGCAGTCCACCTGCGGAGGCCGGTCCGACCGCATAAGGCAGCTATGGTGTGCCGCCGGACCGGACCGGTCAGGCCACTTGGTCCAGCCGTGAAGAGGTTGTGCCATCGGACCTACGTGGTCCAGGCCACCCGGACCGATCCAGCTAGGCACAACAGCTAGTTCATAGTTGCGGCTATTTAAGGCCTCCTGTAGTGCAATTTTGGGGTTGAGATTCTCATTTGCAAATTTTATCTTCCCTAGCTTCGTATCAGGATGGATTTCGCCAGATAGACTATATATCTCCGATTAATTCGTAATCCGATTGATTGCATCCCCATGCAAAGAGGGGATACGTATTGCAGGTCACACAGGAGACAGGAGAGACGGTACTCAACCTAATTGATGTGCGACTCGGCAGAAGATACAACAGCTTGGCTTTTGCACGAAGGAGCGATTCATGGTGTTTTTAGCAGAAGGTAGCGAAATTATTCTAATCTATGATCTGGCCTGGGCGTGTCCATGTCATGCGTATGAACATATATGTGGTATTCCTCTTCGGTATGAGCTACTGCATGAGGGACATGCCATGCATGGATGCTTTTGCTTTCTCTCTACCCATGAACATGCAGATCAAAACATTGCTACGCCGCACCTGACTGCACTCTGCGCCTGTCATGGCCACCATGCCACTCCCCTAGTTGCTAGTTCTAAGAACTCTCATCTGCAATACACACACATGGTAAGTGGTAACAAATCAAAGTGCAAGCAATCAATATGTGATTCCCCTAGCTCCTGGAGAAAGTGCATTACACTTTGTGTCCCTCAAGCCCTACTCTCTAAATTATTCTTTAACAAGAACTACACAATTAAACTCTAGTCATCTCATCTTCGTAAAATCTAGCCATCCTATCTTCGTAAAAGCCTCAATCTTGACCACAGAGCATTCTGCTTCGGTGTTCTGAGTGGACTCGATGTTGCTCCTAATCTTCTGCTGACTTCTTCTGCTAGTGCCAAAAATTCAGAATAGACAGATGATTCTTCAGAATTTGGAGAATTGTCACATAATGGTGAAGGGAGGGAGTAGAGCTCCTGACTGCTTCTTGTGGGGGTGACAAGAAAGGAGAGGGAGAGGGTAGCAGACTAGCAGGAAAGACGAAGCTCGAGAGAGAGAAGCAAGAGTGGAGAGAAACAAGCCAAATAGAGGAAAGGAAGCCATGATCCATCTGCTAGAAAGACGAAGCTCGAAAGAGAAAAGCAAGAGTGGAGAGAAACAAGCCATATAGAGGAAAGGAAGTCACGATCCATCAGCGCACGAGATTTGGTTAGCTGATCCAGCCATGCTCCAAAGGTATAATAAACACCGACAATTTCTATCCCAAGCTCCTGCCAACAAAAGCAAGTTACGCCACTTTAAGTTATAATTCCTATCCCTACAAACTCCATGGAAACACACTAGTGAATCGACTAGACTGCTTGTACAAGCCTCAACTGATGACCAACTTGTACCAGCAGATGCAAAAAAAGGCCCAGCACACAAATCAAAGTGATTTGATTTCAGGTGCTAAATGAATTGAAACAATCAACAATGAGAATGGGGCTACTGCAGCACTACAAGCAATGCCTTAGGGAAAAAGGCATAGACCAAACGTAATCCGTGAGGGCATACCTGCCAAGAAGCAAATGCCTGCACTTCCGAGGCCAAAATTAAAACCTCCACGTCCCTAGTTTTCACTCTTAAGGCCTTCCAAGACAATATTAGCAAATTTAGCATATTAGTCTCATGTTTGAAATATGCCCCGATGTTCATTTAGCTCAGGTACGAAGCGGACAAACCTCAAGAAGAAGATACAATAACCTTTCAAAGTATAGCTTAGCATTCAGCTCAGCCAATTTATTCATTCAGCTCAACCACTTCAAACATGCTCTTATTATTTTTGTACAAGCCAAATGCTTTGGTGTTTTGTAGCCATTTTTTTAGGACCTTAGTGTTTCTTATCAAAACTAATTTTTTTGGATTGACTTATGTCCCAAACATATTCAACCTTTCTAATCCTTTCCTTTGTATCCATGGATGCTGTGAATTTTTAAAGAGCAACTGTAATTTCCAAATGACTGCTACAATGTACTAGATTTTTGTGGATTTACTGCTAGCACTGCCACATAATAAAGTTAATTATGTCCCTGTAAAAATTAAAGCATCCAAGTCCGACAGCCAAGAGAGGTACTGCAAGACCTAGTTTTCACTCTTGAGTCCATCCAAGACAATACTAGCAAATTTAGCATATTAGTCTCATGTTTGAAATATGTCCTCAATCCCTCATGTTTACAAACACAATGCACCATATGCTGCCACAATTCACAAAAGAACAAGGTCTTAAACTTTCGGTTACATATTTAATTGCACAGCTGAATCATAGGCCACTACAAATCCTTTATATCTAAATTGTTGCCGTCCTATGGATGAGCAAAACCAACACAATGACAATTAGGCTACCATCCTCTTTTTTGTTCATCTCCTTCCTCCTCTTCCTTCTCCAGAGAGCCACTAGATATAAGCAAAAAAATTCAATTTTACAAAGAAATAGCTAAACAATTTCATAGTTGTTCTTTTCAATATACCTAAAAGGGATAATACATATTTTTTCACCTAAAAATACAAAACTATTAAATACTTACTTGGATGTTTCAAAGGATACCCATGTGCTTGAAAAATTGCAAAATAAATAAATAGTTATTGAAACACATTTCAAACAACACAATATGTTATAAAGAAGAGGATGAATAAACCTACATGGTGTCCATATTGAATTCGTCATATTTTTCTTTGATAAACCAGATCATATCTGTGACAAATGCTGCAAGATCATTTGCAATGATCAAATCAAGAAGAGTTATATCACAGATTTGTTGAGCTCCATCAACCTTCAAAATAATTGTCAAAAGTTAATATTTAATTAGAGTTCGTATTAAAAAGACAAGAAAATATAACTGAACGATTTCGTAACTATCTTTGTGGTTTTAGAATTCCTACAAAGAGATCTATGAGAACTACTTTTGTGCAAGGTAGTAATATCCAATGCTAGTAATAAAGTTCTCGCATAATTTTTTCACCCTGAAGGCAATGTAGATCATGCCATTTTTTTTACATTTTCTCTCTAAAATAGAGCTAGGTGTAGGGTTTGTGACAGAGAGTAGCTATCTCATCCAAGATTATCATGTGCCCAACCAAATGTGTCTATTCTCACCAAATTCTTTTTCTCCCTAAGGTTATTTTTTATATTGTACATATTTTGTATATCTTTCTGCTAAAACTTAAACTATTAGAACAGAGATACTACAAAACAAGTAATAATGTAAAAAAGACATGAAAATATTTTTACCTTTGTGTATTCCAATGAAAAACTAATTAAATTTCTTAAGAATCTAAGAAAGTCACTATAAGTAGTAAAGTATGGCTAGGAGGCTGTATAGTTGTAATAATAAACGTGAGCATATGGATCCCGATGTTTGGGTATGTCTCCCTAATAAGACATTACATCTTGCATCGTCAAAGTAAACAACTGATATCACACGTTTCATGAAATTCTGTAGAGAAATTAAAAAGGTGTTTTCAGTTATAGATTATAGTGAGTCGGTACATGTGGTCAGCAAAGAAAATTGGATCAAAACCCTATCCAAAGTTTCTTGCAAGTTTGCGCATGGTCCCGTGGTAGTGAAGCAAACTGTGAGCTAAGAATACATCATTTATTGTTTCTTCAAGAGAGGAACCACAGATTTTCTTGAAAAAAACATCGCAAGTTTTCAAAAGTGAAATATAAATCCAGAAGGAAAGGTAATGAGAATTTATAACAAATATACCTTTACTTCCACATCCACACAAGAAAACATATGCTTAGCATATTCAGTGGTAATCTAAAAATCACGAGAAATAGAAAGTTTTAGGTATATGAGAAAAAAATTGGCATACAAGCTAAAAAACACTTACCCCACCCTAGTATTGTGCAATGTCATCTCCATTCAAATTAAAATCCTATAGAAAAATCAGCAGAAATATGACACTCACATCATTAAATGTAAAATAAATTAATTCTGCATTACGCATGGTTCAAGTGGGAAAAAGATAAACTCAAGACCTTAAAACCTTGCAAATGATGAGTATGAGAATGTCTTCAATAGTTAATTGAAGTGTAGAACTGTTCAGAACATCTCCGCTTCCCACACTTGTACAAATGAGTAATTTTTTCTGGCTGCTGCCCATCTACATCATTAGATTATGACAGATAATCCATGCAGATAACATAAACTTTAAACTACTTAGCATTGTACCAAATTGAATCCGATACAATTTATTAGTGCACCTACCACTGCTGTTTCTATTGTAGTCACTGATTCATGTGGCTTTTTGATAGGAACAAACCTGCTTGTTATAATTATTTCTTCTCTGTTCAGTTGATGTTTAAGTGTCTAAGTCTATGAGCTATGGGAAGGGAGGGGTATGAGCATGATAGATCTTGTTTAAGCTTTGCCAAACAACATTAGGTGTGTAGAAGTGGGGGAAAAGATAAACTCAAGACCTTCAAACATTGCAAATAATGAGTATGAGAATATCTTCGATACTTAATTGAAGTGTAGAACTGTTCAAAACACCTCCGCTTCCCACACTTGTACAAATGTATAATTATATCCGGCTGCTGCCCATTTACATCATCAAATTATGAAAGATAATCCATGCAGATAACATAAACTTTAAATTACTTAACATTGTACCAAATTGAATCCGATACAATTCATTAGTGCACCTACCACTGTTGTTTCCATTGTAGTCACTAATCCATGTGGCTTTCTGATTAGAACAAAACTGCTTATCATAAATGTTTCTTCTCCGTTCAGTCAATGTCTAAGTGTCTAAGTCTATGAGCTATGGGAAGAGAGGGGTATAAGCATGGCAGACCATGTTTAAGCTTTGCCAAACAACATCAGGTGTGTAATCAGTAAAAGTTTTTTTAGATGACAAAGCTTAAACAAGGTCTGTCATGCTCATACCCCTCCCTTAAACAAGGTCTCATTTACTGATTACACACCTACTGTTGTTTGGCAAAGCTTAAACAAGGTCTGTCATGCTCATACCCCTCCCTTCCCATAGCTCATAGACTTAGACACTTAGACATCGACTGAACAGAGAAGAAATATTTATAACAGGCAGTTTTGTTCCTATCAAAAAGCCACATGAATCAGTGACTACAATAGAAACAGCAGTGGTAGGTGCAATAATAAATTGTATCGGATTCAATTTGGTACAATGCTAAGTAGAAGTTTATGTTATCTGCATGGATTATCTTTCATAATCTGATGATGTAGATAGGCAGCAGCCAGATAAAATTACTCATTTGTACAAGTGTGGGAAGCGGAGATGTTCTGAATAGTTATACACTTCAATTAACTATTGAAGACATTCTCATACTCATCATTTGCAAGGTTTTAAGGTCTTGAGTTTATCTTTTTCCCACTTGAACCATGCGTAATGCAGAATTAATTTATTTTACATTTAATGATGTGAGTGTCATATTTCTTCTGATTTTTCTATAAGATTTTAATTTTAATAGAGATGACATTGCACAATACTAGGATGGGGTAAGTGTTTTTTAGCTTGTATGCCAATTTGTTTTATATACCTAAAACTTTTCTATTTCTCGTGATTTTTAGATTACCATTGAATATGCTAAGCATATGTTTTCTTGTGTGGATGTCGAAGTAAAGGTATATCTCTTATAAATTCTCATTACCTTTCCTTCTGGCTTTATATTTCAATTTTGAAGACTTGCGATGTTTTTTTAAGGAAATCTGTTGTTCCTCTCTTGAAGAAACAATAAAAAGATGTATTCTTAGCTCACAATTTGCTTCACTACCACAGGACTATGCTTAAGCTTGCAAGAAACTTTGGGTAGGGTTTTTACCCAATTTTCTTTGCTGTCCACACGTACTGACTCACTATAATCTATAACTGAAAACCACATTTTAATTTCTCTACAGAATTTTATGAAAAGTGTGACAAAAGTTTCATCAAGTGAGTTGCTTAGTTTTCTCGATTTGGCAAGCGAGAAAACGTTTCTGAATAGTGATATTCGTACTTATAAAGAGAACAACGGGGACGAAGACAAAACTGAAAATGCCCTACCATTTATGCTTGCACGGTTTAGCTTGAACATCGAACAAATGCTGGTAAAAATATGAACTTTTATTTTTAAAAATAAAGTTTATTTTGTTGTTAATTTTCTTTTATTTATTATGATGCCAGGTTGAAGGGTGGAGCAATCTCAAGTCTTTAGAAGCACAAAAATATGAACAACAACTTGCTTTGGAGGAAAACCGACGGTCATTTCCAATATCATTAATACATCATAATCTTGAATAAAATTTTCGGACCACTCAATATATCTTTATACATTTGCCGGAAAAATATGGAGCTGAAGAAGGCTCGGAGGAAACATTAGAAAATTCAGAGAACAGAAAGTGTAGTAGAAGATGAGACCACTGCAGTGGAAAGTGCATGGTAAAGTGCAGCAGGCTCTTTTGGTCCAAGAGACCAAAATACTCATGATCAAGTTTCAGAAGCTTTCATGGACCTACCTTGGATTTTAAAATCATTTCTGGAGTTCCTTAGAGGGTAAAATATCCTATTCCTACCCTTCCTCTCCCTCCTACACTTCTCTCCTTTGAATTAAAGTTGGCTGTGACTCCTATAGGTTCAAAGAAGGCAAAAACGATGTACCCTTTTTTGAAGGTCTAGTAAAGGCTATGCAATATTGCCATTCTTTTAAGTTTCACATGTCTTACAAACTACTTGAGCAGAATGGAAAAGAATTTGCAGAAGCTATTCATAACAACTTTGACAGATACTCAAAGTTTTTTGTGGTTAGAATCAGATTTTCACACACACTTGCTATTTGTCCCCATTCCCTCATCTCATTTCTTTGTGCTGTATCTCTCTCTAATATATGCCATGAGTGGCCATCAGTTAGCAAATCTTGAGAGTCTGGCAGTTAGGGATGGATCATCTGATTTAATTTTTTTTTTAGGATTTATAATGATATGAGGCGGTGTGTTGCTAAATATTTGATAGACTAGAATTTCATAGGAAAAATGGAAGAGATATTACAGTAGTTCGAATTTGATATTTGTTCCTTGCCCCCGCCCAAAAGGTAAGCATACCATGTAAGCTCAGATATCTTCCATCTTTGTTGTCTAAGCTCAAGTTTGTTCTGTCTTGTGCATGTTTCTTCTATTTCTGTCATCTAACTACTAAGTGCAAGTTTTATAAGTGAAGTTTCATTTTTTATTTTCTTTTGAGTAACAGCAAAAAATTATAATTTTTTTATGTGTATGTATCAGTCTTTCAAGGGCTTCATAGACAAACATCATTTAGTGCAGATTTTTGAACTTTATTTTGGAAAAAAGTTGTCACTTTATCATACATTGGGAGTAAATTGGCAAAGCACTTGTTAAAGTTTATTCTCAAGACCCACAAGGGTAGATACTGTTGGGAAGGAGATTGGAGTATTTCTGATATTCGGGTTACAAAGGGTGGTTCAAGATTTCTCATAACAAAAAAGGCTATAAAACCTATTACAAAGGAAGGTATGATCGCACATCTGAATAAATACTTTGAAATATTATTGAAACATTTTCGCAATGAAGATACTAAAGGACGCCCGCCATATTTTGATGAGTTTCAAATTGATATCATGAAGGCACCGGATCCTATGTCAGATAAATTTGACTGGTATCAAAAGTATCTTGGTGCTCATAAGCTTTTCATGTCTCCATTGACTAGATTAGATCTGATATGCAAATTGCATATCATGTGCAAATCCATTTCGGGAGATCTAAGATATCAGTTGTTTACTTTGATGATGCAAGACGTAATGTCTGATTGGAGAGACATACCCAAACATCAGGATCCATATGATGATGTTTATTATTACAACTATACAGCCTCCGAGCCATACTTACTACTTATAGTGACTTTCTTAGATTCTTAAGAAATTTCATTAGTTTTCCATTGGAATACACAAAGGTAAAAATATTGTCATGCCTTTTTTACATTATTACTTGTTTTGTAGTATCTCTGTTCTAATAGTTTAAGTTTAAGCAGAAAGATATACAAAATATGTACAATATAAAAAATAACCTTAGGGAGAAAAAGAATTTGGTGAGACTAGACACATTTGGTTGGGCACATGATAATCTTGGATAAGATAGCTACTCTCTGTCACAAACCCTACCCCTAGCTCTATTTTAGAGAGAAAAATGTAAAAAAAATGGCATGATCTACATTGCCTTCAGGCTGAAAAAATTATGCGATAACTTCATTACTAGCATTGGATACTACTACCTTGCGCATAAGTAGTTCGCGCAGATCTCTTTGTAGGAATTCTAAAACCACAAAGATAGTTACGAAATCATTCAATTATATTTTCTTGTCTTTTTAATACGAACTCTAATTAAATATTAACTTTTGACAATTCTTTTGAAGGTTGATGGGGCTCTACAAATCTGTGATATAACTCAACTTGATTTGATCATTGCAAATGATCTTGCAGCATTTGTCATAGATTTGATTTGGTTTATCAAAGAAAAATGTGACAAATTTAATATGGACAGCATGTAAGTTTATTCATCCTCTTCTTTATGACATATTGTGTTGTTTGAAATGTGTTTCAATAAATATTTATTTATTTTGTAGTTTTCAAGCACATGGGTATCCTTTGAAACATCCGAGTAAGTATTTAATAGTTTTGCATTTTTAGGTGAAAAATATGTATTATCCCTTTTAGGTATATTGAAAAGAACAACTATGAAATTGTTCAAGCATTTCTCTGTAAAATTGAATTTTTTTGCTTATATCTAGTGGCTCTCTGGAGGAGGAAAATGAGGAAGGAGATGAACAAAAAATAGGATGGTAGCCTAATTGTCATTGCGTTGGTTTTGGTCATCCATAGGACGGCAGCGATTTAGATATAGATGATTTGTATTGGCCTATGATGCTACTGTGTAATTAAATATGTAACCGAAAGTTCAGAACCTTGTTCTTTTGTGAATTGTGGCAACAAATGGTGCATTGTGTTTGTACACATCAGGGATTGAGGGCATATTTCAAACATGAGACTAATATGTTAAAGTTGCTAGTATTGTCTTGAATGGACACAAGAGTGAAAACTTGATCTTGGAGGGATTGAGGGAATATTTCAAACATGACACTAATATGCTAAATTTGCTAGTATTGTCTTTGGTGTTTTGTAGCCATTTTTTGAAGACCTTAGTGTTTCTTATCAAAACTATTTTTTTTGGATTGACTTATGTCCCAAACATATTCAACCTTTCTATTCATTTACTTTGTATCCATGGATGTAGTGAATTTTTAAATAGCAACTGTAATTTTTAAATGACTGCTACAATGTACCAAGTTTTTGTGGATTTACTGCTAGCACTGCCACATAATTAAGTTAATATGTCCCAGTTAAAATAAAAGCATCCAAGCCTGAAAGCCAAGAGAGGTACTGCAAGACCAAGTTTTCACTCTTAAGTCCATCGAAGACAATACTAGCAAATTTAGCATATTAGTCTCATGTTTGAAATATGCCCTCAATCCCTGATGTGTACAAACACAATGCACCATATGTTGCCACAATTCACAAAAGAACAAGGTCCTGAACTTTCGGTTACATATTTAATTGCATGGTAGCATCGTAGGCCACTACAAATCCTCTATATCTAAATCACTGCCCTCCTATGGATGAGCAAAACCAATGCAATGACAATTAGGCTACCATCCAGTTTTTTGTTCATCTCCTTCCTCATTTTCCTCCTCTAGAGAGCTACTAGATATAAGCAAAAAAAAAATTCAATTTTATAGAGAAATACTTGAACAATTTCATAGCTATTCTTTTCAATATACCTAAAATGGATAATACATATTTTTCACCTAAAAATGCAAAACCATTAAATACTTACTCGGATGTTTCAAAGGATACTCATGTGCTTCAAAACTAAAAAATAAATAAAAATTTATTGAAACACATTTCAAACAACACAATATGTGATAAAGAAGAGGATGAATAAACTTAAATGCTGTCCATATTAAATGTCACATTTTTCTTTGATGAACCAAATCAAATCTGTGACAAATGTTGCAAGATCATTTGCAATGATCAAATCAAGTTGAGTTATATCACAGATTTGTTGAGCCCCATCAACCTTCAAAATAATTGTCAAAAGTTAATATTTAATTAGAATAGTATTAAAAAGATAAGAAAATATAATTGAATGATTTTGTAACTATCTTTGTGGTTTTAGAATTCCTACAAAGCGATCTATGCGAACTACTTATCCGCAAGGTAGTAGTATCCAATGCTAGTAACGAAGTTCTCGCATAATTTTTCAGCCTAAAGGCAATGTAGATCATGCCATTTTTTTACATTTTTCTCTCTAAAATAGAGCTAGGTGTAGGGTTTGTGACAAAGAGTAGATATCTCATCCAAGATTATCATGTGCCCAACCAAATGTGTCTAGTCTCCCCAAATTCTTTTTCTCCCTAAGGTTATTTTTTATATTGTATATATTTTGTATCTCTTTCTGTTTAAACTTAAACTATTAGAATAGATATACTACAAAGCAAGTAATAATGTAAAAAAGACATGAAAATATTTTTACCTTTGTGTATTCCAATGAAAAACTAATGAAATTTTTTAAGAATATAAGAAAGTCACTATAAGTAGTAAGTATGGCTCGGAGGCTGTATAGTTGTAATAATAAACATCATCGTATGAATCCTAATGTTTGGGTATGTCTCTCCAATCAGACATTACGTCTTGCATCATCAAGTAAACAATTGATATCTTAGATCTCCTGAAATGGAGTTGCACATGATTTGCATATCAGATCTAATCTAGCCAATGGAGACATTGAAAAGCTTATGAGCACCAAGATACTTTTGATACCAGTCAAAATTATCTGACATAGGATCCGGTACCTTCATGATATCGATTTGAAAGGCCGTCCTTTAGTATCTTCTCTGCAAAAATGTTCCAACAATATTTGAAAATATTTATTCTGATTTGCGATCATACCTTCCTTTGTAATAGGTTTTACAGCCTCTTTTGTTTTGAGAAATCTTGAACCACCCTTTGCAACTCCAATATAAAAAATACTCCAATCTCCTTCCCAACAGTATCTACACTTGTGCATCTTGAGAATAAACTTTAACAAGTGCTTTGCCAATTTCCTCCTAATGTACGATAAAGTGACAACTTTTTTTCCAAAATAAAGTTCAAAAATCTACACTAAATGATGTCTATCTATGAAGCCTTTGAAAGACTGATACATACACATAAAAAAATAAAATTATAATTTTTTGCTGGTACTCAAAAGGAAATAAAAAAATGAAATTTCACTTATAAAACTTGCACTTAGCAGTTAGATGACAGAAATAGAAGAAACATGCACAAGATAGAACAAACTTGAGCTTAGATAACAAAGATGGAAGATATTTGCGCTTACATGGTAGAGATTCAAAAGCTTACCTTTTGGGCGGGGGCAAGGAATAAATATCAAATTCAAACTGCTCTAATATCTCTTCTATTTGTTCTATGAAATTCTGTTCTATCAAATATTCAGCAACACACCGCTTCATATCATTATAAATCCTACAAAAAACATTAAATCAGATGATCCATCCCTAACTGCCAGACTCGCAAGATTTGGTAACTGATGGCCACTCATGGCATATATTAGAGAGAGATACAGTAGAAAGAATGAGATAGGGGAATGGGGACAAATAGTAAGTGTGTGTGAAAATCTGATTCTAACCACAAAAAATCTTTGAGTACCTGTCAAAGTTGTTATGAATAGCTTCTGCAAATTCTTTTCTATTCTGCTCAAGTAGTTTGTAATGCATGTGAAACATAAAAGAATGGCAGTGTTGCATAGCCTTTACTTGACCTTCAAAAAAGGGTACAACGTTTTATCCTTCTTTGAACATATAGGAGTCACAGCCAACTTTAATTCAAAGGGGAGAAGTGTAGGAGGGGGAGGAAGGGCAGGAATTGGATATTTTACCCTCTAAGGAACTCCAGAAATGATTTTGAAAACCAAGATAGGTCCATGGCAGCTTCTGAAACTTGATCGTGAGTATTTTGGTCTCTTGGACCAAGAGAGCCTGCTGTACTTTCCCCTGCACTTTCCATTGCAGTGGTCTCATCTTCTACTACACTTTCTGTTCTCTGAATTTTCTAATGTTTCCTCTGAGCCTTCTTCAGCTCCATATTTTTCCAGCAAAATGTATAAAGATATATTGAGTGATCCGAAAAGTTTATTCAAGATTATGATGTATTAATGATATTGGAAATAACCGTTGGTTTTCCTCCAAAGCAAGTTGTTGTTCGTATTTTAGTGCTTCTAAAGACTTGAGATTGCTCCACCCTTCAACCTGTCATCATAATAAATAAAAGAAAATTAACAACAAAATAAACTTTATTTTTAAAAATAAAAGTTCATATTTTTACCAGCATTTCTTCGATATTCAACCTAAACTGTGCAAGCATAAATGGTAGGGCATTTTCAGTTTTGTCTTTGTCCTCGTTGTTCTCTTTATAAGTACGGATATCACTCTTCAAAAATGTTTTCTCGCTTGCCAAATCGAGAAAACTAAGCAACTCACTTGATGAAACTTTTGTCACACTTTTCATAAAATTCTGTAGAGAAATTAAAATGGGGTTTTCAGTTATAGATTATAGTGAGTCAGTACATGTGGACATCAAAGAAAATTGGGTAAAAACCCTACCCAAAGTTTCTTGCAAGCTTGAGCATAGTCCTGTGGTAGTGAAGCAAATTGTGAGCTAAGAATACATCTTTTTATTGTTTCTTCAAGAGAGGAACCACAGATTTCTTAAAAAAACATCGCAAGTCTTCAAAATTGAAATATAAAGCCAGAAGGAAAGGTAATGAGAATTTATAAGAGATATACCTTTACTTCGACATCCACACAAGAAAACATATGCTTAGCATATTCAATGGTAATCTAAAAATCATGAGAAATAGAAAAGTTTTAGGTATATAAAACAAATTGGCATACAAGCTAAAAAAACACTTACCCTATCCTAGTATTGTGCAATGTCATCTCTATTGAAATTAAAATCTTATAGAAAAATCAGAAGAAATATGACACTCACATCATTAAATGTAAAATAAATTAATTCTGCATTACGCATGGTTCAAGTGGGAAAAAGATAAACTCAAGACCTTAAAACCTTGCAAATGATGAGTATGAGAATGTCTTCAATAGTTAATTGGAGTGTAGAACTGTTTAGAACATCTCCGCTTCCCACACTTGTACAAATGAGTAATTTTTTCTGGCTGCTGCCCATCTACATCATCAGATTATGAAAGATAATCCATGCAGATAACATAAACTTTAAACTACTTAGCATTGTACCAAATTGAATCCGATACAATTTATTAGTGCACCTACCACTGCTGTTTCTATTGTAGTCACTGATTCATGTGGCTTTTTGATAGGAACAAAACTGCTTGTTATAATTATTTCTTCTCTGTTCAGTCGATGTTTAAGTGTCTAAGTCTATGAGCTATGGTAAGGGAGGGGTATGAGCATGATAGATCTTGTTTAAGCTTTGCCAAACAACATTAGGTGTATAATCAGTAAATGAGACCTTGTTTAAGGGAGGGGTATGAGCATGACAGACCTTGTTTAAGCTTTGTCATCTAAAAATACTTTTACTGATTACACACCTGATGTTGTTTGGCAAAGCTTAAACATGGTCTGCCATGCTTATACCCCTCCCTTCCCATAGCTCATAGACTTAGACACTTTGACATTGACTGAACGGAGAAGAAACATTTATGACAAGCAATTTTGTTCCAATCAGAAAGCCACATGGATTAGTGACTATAATGGAAACAGCAGTGGTAGGTGCACTAATGAATTGTATCGGATTCAATTTGGTACAATGTTAAGTAATTTAAAGTTTATGTTATTTGCATGGATTATCTTTTATAATTGATGATGTAAATGGGCAGCAGCCAGATAAAATTATACATTTGTAGAAGTATGGGTTTGAACAGTTCTACACTTCAATTAAGTACCGAAGACATTCTCATACTCATCATTTGCAAGGTTTCAAGGTCTTGAGTTTATCTTTTCCCCACTTGAACCATATGTTATGCAGAAATAATTTAAGTTTACATTTAACAATGTGATTGTCATATTCCTGCTGATTTTTCTATAGGATTTTAATTTGAATAGAGATGACATTGCACAATACTGGGATGGGGTAACTGTTTTTTAGCTTGTATGCCAATTTTTTTCTTATATACGGAAAACTTTTCTATTTCTCGTGATTTTTAGATTACCACTGAATATGCTAAGCATATGTTTTCTTATGTGAATGTTGAAGTAAAGGTATATGTCTTATAAATTCTCATTACCTTTCCTTCTGGATTTATATTTCACTTTTGAAGACTTGCGATGTTTTTTCAAGAAAATCTATGGTTCCTCTCTTGAAGAAACAATAAAATGATGTATTCCTAGCTCACAATTTGCTTCACTACCACAGGACCATGCTCAAGCTTGCAAAAACTTTGGATAGGGTTTTGATCCAATTTTCTTTGCTGACCACATGTACTGACTCACTATAATCTATAACTGAAAGCACCTTTTTAATTTCTCTACAGAATTTCATGAAACGTGTGACAATAGTTTCATCAAGTGAGTTGCTTGATTTTCTCGATTTGGAAAGCGATAAAAATGTTTCTGAAGAGTGATATTCGCACTTACAAAGAGAACAACGAGACGAAGACAAAACTGAAAATGCCCTGCCATTTATGCTTGCATAGTTTAGCTTGAATATCGAACAAATGCTGGTAAAAATATGAACTTTTATTTTAAAAAATAAAGTTTATTTTATTGTTAATTTTCTAGAATTTATTATGATGACAGGTTGAAGGGTGGAGCAATCACAAGTCTTTAGAATCACTAAAATACAAACAACAACTGAGAGGAAACATCAGAAAATTCAGAAAATAGAAAGTGTAGTAGAAGATGAGACCACTGTAGGGGAAAGTGCAGTAGGCTCTCTTGGTCCAAGAGACCAAAATACTCAAGATCAAGTTTCAGAAGCCGCCATCGACCTATCTTGGATTTCAAAATCATTTTTGGAGTTCCTTAGAGGGTAAAATATCCAATTCCTACCCTTCCTCCCCCTCCTACACTTCTCCCCTTTGAATTAAACTCGGCTGTTACTCCTATAGGTTCAAAGAAGGCAAAAACGATGTACCCTTTTCTGAACGTCAAGTAAAGGCTATGCAACACTGCCATTCTTTTATGTTTCACATGCCTTACAAACTACTTGAGCATAATGAAAAAGAATTTGCAGAAGCTATTCATAACAACTTTGATAGGTACTCACAGTTTTTATGTGGTTAGAATTAGATTTTCACACACACACTTGCTATTTGTCCCCATTCCCCCATCTCATTTCTTTTTGTTGTATCTCTCTCTAATATATGTCATGAGTGGCCATCAGTTACCAAATCTTGAGAATCTGGCAGTTAGGGATGGATCATCTGATTCAATGTTTTTTTGTAGGATTTATGATGGTATAAGGCGGTGTGTTGCTGAATATTTGATAGACCAGAATTTCATAGAAAAAATGAAAGAGATATTACAGTAGTCCGAATTTGATATTTGTTCCTTGCCCCCGCCCAAAAGGTAAGCACTTGAATCTCTACCATGTAAGCGCAGATATCTTCTATCTCTGTTATCTAAGATCAAGTTTGTTCTGTCTTGTGCATGTTTCTTCTATTTCTCTCATCTAACTGCTAAGTGCAAGTTTTATAAGTGAAGTTTCTTTTTTTATTTCGTTTTGAGTACCAGCAAAAAATTATAATTTTATTTTTTTTATGTGTATGTATCAGACTTTCAAGGGCTTCATAGACAAACATCATTTAGTGCAGATTTTTCAACTTTATTTTTGGAAAATGAAGTTGTCACTTTATCATACATGGGCGGAAATTGACAAAGCGCTTGTTAAAGTTTATTCTCAAGACCCACAAGGGTAGATACTGTTAGGAAGGAGATTAGAGTATTTCTGATATTCTGGTTACAAAGGGTGGTTCAAGATTTCTCATAACAAAAGAGTCTGTAAAACCTATTACAAAGGAAGGTATGATCACAGATCTGAATAAATAATTTGGAATATTGTTGCAATATTTTCGCAGTGAAGATACTAAAGGACGCCTGCCATATTTTGATGAGTTTCAAATCGATATCATGAAGGCACCAGATCCTATGTCATTTAAATTTGACTGGTATCAAAAGTATCTTGGTGCTCATATGCTTTTCACGTCTCCATTGGCTAGATTATATCGGATATGCAAATTATATATCGTGTGCAACTCCATTTCTGGAGATCTAAGATATCAGTTATTTACTTTGACGATGCAAGACGTGATGTTTGATTGGAGAGACATACCCAAACATCGGGATCCGTATGCTGATGTTTATTATTACAACTATATAGCCTCCTAGCCATACTTTACTACTTATAGTGACTTTCTTAGATTATTACGAAATTTCATTAGTTTTTCATTGGAATACATAAAGGTAAAAATATTTTCATGTCTTTTTTCCATTATTACTTGTTTTGTAGTATCTCTGTTCTAATAGTTTAAGTTTAAGCAGAAAGATATACAAAATATGTACAATATAAAAATAACCTTAGGGAGAAAAAGAATTGGTGAGACTAGACACATTTGGTTGTGCACATGATAATCTTGGATGAGATAGCTACTCTCTATCGCAAACCCTACACCTAGCTCTATTTTAGAGAGAAAATGTAAAAAAAATGGCAGGATCTACATTGCCTTTAGGCTGAAAAAATTATGTGAGAACTTCATTACTAGCATTGGATACTACTACCTTGCACATAAGTAGTTCTCATAGACCTCTTTGTAGGAATTCTAAAACCACAAAGATAGTTACGAAATCGTTCAATTATATTTTCTTGTTTTTTAATACGAACTCTAATTAAATATTAACTTTTGACAATTATTTTGAAGGTTGATGGAGCTCAACAAATCTGTGATATAACTTTTCTTAATTTGATCATTGGAAATGATCTCGCAGCATTTGTCACAGATATGCTCTGGTTCATCGAAGAAAAATATGACGAATTCAATATGGACATCATGTAGGTTTATTCATCCTCTTCTTTATGACATATTGTGTTGTTTGAAATGTGTCTCAATAACTATTTATTTATTTTGCAGTTTTTCAAGCACTTGTGTATCCTTTGAAACATCCGAGTAAGTATTTAATAGTTTTGCATTTTTAGGTGAAATATATGTATTATCCCTTTTAAGTATATTGAAAAGAACAACTATGAAATTGTTTAACTATTTTTCTGTAAAATTGAATTTTTTTTTTGCTTATATCTAGTGGCTCTCTAGAGGAAGAGGAGGAAGAAGATGAACAAAAAAGAGGATGGTAGCCTAATTGTCATTATGTTGGTTTTGCTCATCCATAGGACGACAGCAATTTAGATATAAAGGATCTGTAGTGGCCTATGATGCAGCTGTGCAATTAAATATGTAACCGAAAGTTCAAGACCTTGTTCTTTTGTGAATTGTGGCAGCATATGGTGCATTGTGTTTGTAAACATGAGGGATTGAGGGCATATTTCAAACATGAGACTAATATGCTAAATTTGCTAGTATTGTCTTGGATGGACTCAAGAGTGAAAACTAGGTCTTGCAGTACCTCTCTTGGCTGTCGGACTTGGATGCTTTAATTGTTACAGGGATCTCTAAATTTGCTAGTATTGTCTTGGATCCACGTTCCTGCCTCTCGGCCCAACCGAGCCAGGTCTCTCTCAACGACACAACTCGAAGCCATCAAGACAAGTCATGCAGGGCAACTATGAGCCAGCCCTGGCAGCACCCTCTCTCGAGGGCATTTTCTCAGGCAACCATCGAGAGAGGTATCTCTCGACGATTTTGCTTGACTACTGTCGAGAAGAGCAGATATACTCGATGGTTTTCGTCAAAGCCATAGAGAGTAATGGTTGTCTCGAGGGTTTTCACCTCGACGCCCGGCCGATGGTCAACACACTGTCTTTTATTTTTAAAATTTTGTTTAATGACGATATTGATGGTGATGTTGCTCCATACATCATGTAGCATGCTCATAAATTTTTTAAACATGTTTTGACTTTTCAGGTTGTCGGTACACATGAAAGTGCCTTTATCGGCTCAACGATCACATGATGTTCTAAAGAGATGTTATGGAAATGATGAGCATAGGCATTTGAGTTTCATCTTATTGTCCTACTAAACATGTTTTAATGAGGGACTAAATGAATAAACAGATGTATCACAACATTTCAGATTTTTTAAAAATGATTTTTAAATCGTTTTCGCATTATTGAATTACAAACTCAATTTTTAATGCGCCAATTTCATCTTGTTCGACTACGATAACATGTATCGATGGTTGCACACTATTCTATACGTACCACGACTTTTACGGACATTTTTCTCGTTTTGATATGTCACTAAATCATTTATTTACGTTAAAACATCAATTATATGCTTCTAGAAAATATATAAACTACAAATATGTCGTTGTGTATTCAAAAACTATCTTTTTCCTGAAATTTTGAAAATTCAATTTTATGATGGATTTATGTGTTATTTTCTAATTGGAATATCATTTTAAACACATTCATATAGTTTGTAATATGTCTATTTAGTTGTATCGCTCTCGACTGCTTCTCGAGAGTGATGTCACCCCACCACTGTGCACATGGCCCAGCCCAATTAAACCTAGGTGTGGTGGGCGCACTCTTTTGACAGCTTCCATAAAAGCCATTGAGAGAGACATCCGCCGGCTACAGCGCACAAAAGGGCCATGCGTCCTGTGCTGAACTTTGGTGACCTGAAAATGATAGTGTACTGCTGCAGGGACCACCGAAGAAAAATGGTGGAACCAGGCTCGAGGAGCTTGCTTCAATCCATATAAAGCACGACGGAGCCGAAGAACCATACCTTTAGGAACAAAATACCCTCACGGAGACTACATGAAAACCTCCTCATGCAATTCTCCATTAAGAAGGGCATTTTGGACATCAAGCTAGTAAATAGGCCACGTACGAACAGAGGCCATAGCAAAAAGAGTGCAAACAGTGGTCATATGAGCCACAGGAGCATAAGTTTCATATGTAGTCACGACCATGCTCCTGATAAAAACCACGAGCCATAGGACGAGTTTTAAAGCGTTCAAGAGAACCATCAGAGCGAGTCTTAACCTTATAAACCCACTCGCACCTGATGGGTCGGCATGAGAAGGAAGAGGCACAACCTCCTAAGTGTTGGGACTCTCAAGAGCAACAAGTTCCTCAGCCATCGCATGCTGCCATTTTGGGAAACAACAACATCGCGACAAGAGTTCAGTTCAGCAAAAGTAGCATTAGCAAAACTAAAACGCTTAGGAGGTCGAATGGATCAACGATCATGAAGAGCATATGGCAGAGAGGCAGAGGCTGGCCCAAAAAGGAGGTGAGATGGCAAGAGTATCCTCAACTGGCTGCTGACGACGGGTGTAAAAGAAAGGATAAGTAGGAGCAAGAGGAACCGGAACCGGTGGGGGAAAAGGTTGTGGGAGACTCTATGAGAGGAGAAGTAGGAGGGATAGACTCGAGGAGTGGGGAAGACACATGCAATGGAATGTGTATAGTGGAGATAGGAGTGTCAAGGAAAGTAAAAAAAGAAGAGGGGATCAACAATAGAAACTGAAGTAGAAGAAGGACGAGGATAAAAAGGATAAGACTCATCAAAAGTAACATCCCGAGAAATCCCCATCAATCGACAATCAGGATCCCAACACTGATATCCCTTGTGTTCAACACTATATCTTAGAAAATACACTCAACTGATTGTGCAGTTAGTTTAGTGCGTTCACGTGGAGTAAGAAGAACATAACACATATACCCAAAAGAATGAAGAGCAAAGTAGTCTGGTGTGTGTCCATGGAGACACTCTATGGGAATACCACCTGAAGGGCAGAAGAAGGCTGAAGATTGATAAGATAGCAAATAGCAGAAACAGCCTCAGCCCAGAAGTGAGGTGGAATAGAAGGGGCAATCAAGAGAGCATAAGTAGTTTCAAGGTGACAATGTTTGCACTCAGCAACACCATTTTGTGCATGAGCGCTAGGACGAGAGAACTAAGAGAGAGTGCGCTGCCCGGTAAGAAAACCTCAAAGGGTCCCTCATAGATACTCCCCTATAGAGTCGACCGAAAGACACGAATACAAGAGTCAAACTGAGTACAAATCATGGTGGCAAATTTCTTATGGATGGATAGAACCTCACTACTAGAAGACATAAAATATATCCAAGTGTGGCGAGAGAAATCATCTATAAAAATAATATAATATTTATGACCATCTTTTGAAACAAAAGGAGTCAGACCCCAAACAAAAGAATGGACAAGATCAAACGGACATGATAACACAGACTCACTAGAAGTATAGGAGAGTTGCACTGGCTTGCCAAGATTGCAATCCGCACAATCTAAAGAAACATCACCAGACACAGACCCTAAAAGACCACGACGAACTAAAGACGACAGACATGAACCACAAAGATGTCCTAAACGATGATGGCACTAAGCAAAAGACACCATGGAGGAAGTAGCGGAGAAGGAGAGACTGAATGAAGCAGCGGAAGGAAGACGAAGCCAGTCAAGCTCCCAAAGACATAGAGTCACGGTGTGGGGGACAGCACCAACAAAAAGACCCATGCAACGATCCTAAACATAGCAAATGTCAGCATCGAAAATCACATGAAAACCATGATCAGTAAGCTGGCTAGCGGAAATAAGCTGCATGGTTAGTTTAGGGACATAAGAGACTGTTGGAACATGAAAAGAAGAAGACGGGAGCGTGCCTCGTCCTGTGACAAGAAGAGAGGTACCATCTGCCATCTGAACAGTCAAAGGAGTGGTCAAAGAACTGGTGGAAGTAAGACATGTAGCATCAAATGTCATATGAAAGGTAGCACCTCACTCAAGAATCCACGACGATGTACCTGGTGAAGAAGAGGGTGGACTCTCACTACAAGACTATGAAGCAGAACCTGTTAGTGAAGAGGCAGCCATGCGACGTAGTAGCATGATAATCTCAGCAGAAGTGTTAGGGCTACACTAGGAAGAAGAGTCTACGTCTCCTATGACTCGTGTTGCACTGCTTTTGAGTAGCCGACGATGAGCAAGATCCTTCTTTCTAACAACAGAACTGCACCACGTAACCATCCTTATCACAATAGGTGCAGTGAAGTCCAGCCTTTACTGTCACTCTAGAAGACAGCGGCACTGGTAAAGGCACAGTGCGAGAACCAGCAGGTGTCGAAGTCTGTGTACGTAGAGCAAAAACTGATGGAGAAGCCAGCCGACCCGTACCACGAAAACGAGTCTCCTCAGTACAAAGGGCAGCAAGAGCCTCCAGTGAGGTGCCAGAAGCTAGGCACGGATATGCTCAAACTCAGGACGACGACATGTCAGGAAGTTGTAGATCCGGCGAAGCTCCAAGCGAGACTGCTACGCTGACAGCATGCATAAGTCCGACAGTCATTATCAACCACCATAGAAGACACATCCATAGCATCAAGAGAGTCGAGCTGACGTCACACCAAAGAAAATTGAGCATAAAACTCATCCACTATAAAATCACCCTAAGCTTGGGCCTACTTAACCCATTGGTTAGAGACAATAATTTGATGCTTTCTTTGCTTAGAGGTAGTTATTAGATGTTGCACAATAATTAGAGGTTGTCTCTAAGCATGAAAAGTACTTAAAACGGTCACTATCTGTGGATGCTCTAATCCACTGCACTAAAGGCGCCTGCTTCCGCTCGAGCGATGCACACTATGGCTCCGTTTGGCACAGCTCCAACTCCACCAAAATTGATAGAGTTGGTGTATTCCTAGCTCCAGAAATTAATGGAGTCGGAGTTGTGGGTATATTGAGGATGTCTAGGTGAGTCATCTTATTTATATTTTAAACTAAAAATATAAAAGTCATATTATTTTAACCTACAAACTCCATATCTGAGATGGAGTTGGAAGCTGAAGCTGTACCAAACGGGGCTATGGTTTGAGGGTGCTCCGCTCAAAGCCTCCAATTCTTTGGACAGTAACAATTCCATGCATGTGCGGATTTACATGTATGACAGGTATGGTTAGAACTCTCTTTTTGATTTGTATGCGTCCAATTTTCTCTGGTGCATATATCTCGGAGTAATATTTAACGGCGCGGTGAATGCGTGAAATGTGCACTCTTCTTCGGAGCAACTACGTTTGGCGCGGAGCTAGAGCCATGCTACACGTCCTACTCGCCATTTAAAAAAAATAATTGAAAAGACAACTGCAGAGATGGGCCGCGAAAAGGCCCTCATGCCGCGCGTGGCCCAGCATGTGTCAGAAGAAGAAGGAATTTTTTATTTTTAATATTTATTTTTATATGCCATTTCAAAAAATTAAATAACTAACCGTCCGCTGCCCAACGGTCGGGCAAAAAATAAATTATGATTTTTATATATCTCGCTCGTTGAAAGAGCGGCTGCTTTTCTAGCGTGAATCCCGCCCGTTGGTTAGACGAGATTAAATCCCGCCCGACCAACAGGCGCGATTTGAAATAATAAAAAACAACTAGCATCCCTTAGGGATGAGAAAGTTCTAAGAACACACTGTTTAAAAGGGCTGAGCTAGGCACGCACCCTCATTCTAAGCCCAACCACCATTTCTTGTTTCAGTAGTTCCCCCTATGAGCTAGCCCATTTTCTCAGCCATCGGCTCTTTCTTTACCGATGAAAAAGCCGCCTTCTTGTCTTTAATGCGGTCACGGGTTTGAGCCTCACTCAGCTCCTCTTTTTTTGAAAAATAGATCCCGCTCGTTGGTCGAGCGGGATTTAATCTCGTCCGATCAACAGGCAGAATTCTTCCTAGGAAAGCAGCCGCCCATCCAATGGGCGAGATATATAAAAACCGCTCTCGTCCAACCGTTGGGCGGCGGACGGTTAGTTATTTAATTTTCTTCAAACGGCGTATTTTTATTTCGGATTTAAATTGAATATAAAAAATAAAAAATTTCGAAGAAGAAGCATGCTTGTCGATTGGGAAAAAAAAAAAGGAGAGATTTGTACGATTCTTTTCCGAGCTAGGAAGATAGACCACAGCTGCAATGGCTGCCACGCTCCCGCCCGTGCGCTCCTACCTCCGCCTCCGCCACCTGCCACTCCACAGCCCGAACCTCTCCGGCCGCCGCCACCGCCGCCGCCTCCTTCCCTCCACCGCCACATTGCGCCTCCACAACCCCTCCACCGCCACCACCCTCTACCCCCTCCTCCCGCCCCCCTCCCCGGCCCCCTCCACCTCGCTCGTCGCCGCCGAGGAGGCCTCCCTCGCGCCGCGCCGCACCCACCGCTTCCCGGGCTCCATCGACTTCCCGATCCCCCACCCCGCCGGGGAGCCGGGCCTCGTCGCCGCGGACGACGCCGTCCTGCGCCGCGCGCTCGAGGTGCGCCGCGCGGTGGCCGCCGAGGCGCTCGTGACCGCGCTCCACCGCGGGAAGGTTGGCGGCCTGACATACATCAAGAACCTCACGTCCCAGATGGCGGCGTTCGTCGACCGCGTCGTCGTTGGGGCCGCCGCCATGCGGCGCGACCGCCCCGAGCTCGCCCACCTGTCCTTCAACGCACGCGCGCGGACGTACATCGAGGATTCAGGCGTTGTCACGCTAGTCAAGTAAAGATCGCGACTTTCCTCATTGTTTAATGCTTCAGGTTATTTCTGTCCAATGTGCACAAGAACTGCAATCTTTGCAACTGGCAGATGTATTAGAAATCGTACTAATGAAATTCATGGCCTCCTAGCAATCTTCTTAATAAATGCGCATATCCCTGAGTAGTATGCTGCATGATGCTTTATGCAGTTATCTAAATAGCATTGACATCGTTACTGTTGCACTGTTCAGGTGGTTCAAGCACAACTCACTGACATATCCCCAAATCGCGAGAGTGGTTTGCTCATGCTCTGGTGATCTGGAGAAAGTGAGAAGGATGATAAAGTGGCTGAGGTCAATTTATGTGAAAGGAGAATTTTTGGGACGTGTGCTTACAAAGGGTGAATCCCTTTTGAGTCGTAGTTTTGAAGAATTGGAAGGGATTGTTGGCTATCTGGAAAGCTGTGGTGTTAGGAGAGACTGGATTGGTTTCGTGGTCAGTAGATGTCCACAGCTGCTGACTTTCTCCTCCGATGAGTTGGAGACACGAGTGAGGTTTTACACGGATATGGGAATGAACGAGAATGACTTTGGCACAATGGTCTATGATTATCCAAAAGTTCTTGGATTTTTCAGCCTACAAGAGATGAACAGTAAGGTGTTTGCTGTACTTTAAGTTTTGTTATGTGCTATTATCCTGGTGCCTCTTTCCATTTGAAGATTATTTGGCACCTTTTTTTTCTGCAATTAATTTCATGTCTCTTACTATGAATTATGCGCAAGTAGTGTTCTCGAAAAACTATTAACATGTAAATGTAAGATTTAATTTAGTCTTCAGGGTGTTTGAAGATAGATTTGTATATTGCTCACTAATTAAAAGAGAATGTTGGGTTGAGTAAAACTTACAAAATTGAGATCTCAACCTGCTTCTTTCCTTATAGGATATGCATCAAGATGCTTATTGGGTGTTGAGGCTGTATGATATAACCCATCATCTTTTAAACTGACAATAAACTAGTCAAAATAACCTTTTGAATATATCACATCATCTTTTAAACTGGTATACTAGACAAAATAACCTTTCTTGTACTTCAGTTCTGGAAGATGTTCTGATGAAGTTACCGAGTAATTTTCAAAACCTTGTTTTCAGCCATTGACTCCAGATTTTCTAGTTAATCAAATAGCATCTGCTATTTGTACTCTATAACCAAAACAACATTTTTTTCTAAAGATATTGGCATTCTGGCTCCAGGTTCAATACCTAAGAGAATTTGGTTTGAGCACTGAAGAGCTTGGAAAGTTGCTGGCTTTCAAGCCACAGCTCATGGCCTGCAGCATTGAAGAAAGGTGGAGGCCTCTCGTGAAGTACCTCTATCATCTAAACATTTCACGGGATGGTATGAAGCGGATGTTGATGGTCCAACCTACGATCTTCTGTCTTGATTTGGAGACAGTTATTGCTCCAAAGGTACTCGCACTTTGCAATATATTTGCAGACTCTCTCACCACTTGGAAACTTTTTTATTTATGTGTTATTTAACAACAATATGTCATGATTTTTTAACCTGTTCATATAGTATATTTTGTAAAGATGCTCTTTAATACCAGATAGGACCATCTGTTTTGTATGTGCAAATTAATGCCAGATTTTCAGGTCTTTAATGCCAGATTTGCATGTCTGAATGTGATGCAATCTGAACTGTGCGACTCTTCTCACCTTTGTCCAATTTTTGTTTTAGGTACAATTTCTACAGGATATTGGTGTGAGGAGTGATGCGGTTGGCAATGTGCTAGTGAAGTTCCCTCCTGTGTTAACTTATAGCCTATACAAGAAAATACGCCCAGTGGTTTGTTCTCAGATCACATTATTAAATTCAGTTCTCAATCAATATTGGCAAGACTTTTAGGTTCTTTTGGTTTTATTTGTCCTCTTTAAGAATGCTTTCAGTAGAAGCTGTGTGAGTACCACATAGAAGTATTTTTTTCCATTAAGGATATTTTACCACACACATCTCCAGCCTATATTTTCCTGGAAAGGTAGGCAGCCCAGTTCCAGATCCAATAACAAGTCCAGCTTACAAATACAAACACAAAAGAAAAACAGGGCGTGGTCTAAAAGGATAAATCTGCGTAATCAACCACAAAACATGACATCAACATCTGAATTTTTCGTGCATTGTCGTCAGCAAATAACACACCACTTCCTCAGTAATTCTTCTGCAGTCTGATAGGCAGTGAACCCCCATCCTTGAGCTTGAGAGAAGGCTTCAGTAACAACTCTGCACATTTTTAGAGCCAACCTTACTTCTTGTTTCTGCAAAAAACCGACCAAGTATGGATCCAATGACAAATAGCAAAAATCACCTGATTAGGATGTGCCCAGAAAACATGATCAAAGCATGTTATTGATGCGTTATGACACGCCATAGTGACCAACACACTGCAGGTACTAAACCAAAGCAATTGTTTGTAATGGTTTAAGGATTGTTTGTAATGGTTTAAGGAACATTTCCATCCAAACTACAAACAAATAATTAGTGTTTCTAGGTATTGAAAAACCAAAAGAAAAACAGTAGCTACTCTCCAAACAAACCTGGCTATGAGGCAATTAAAAAGAGACGATCAATATTTTCATGCCCCAGGCAAAACAAACAGAACAAATTCCCTTTCCAATTCCTTTTATGCAAGTTATCCTTTGTTAAGATGAATTTTTGAACACATGCCACATCCATATGGACACCTTTTTTTTTTTTAGTGAAGACACCTTAATTTTCAATGGCACTTTTGTTTTCCAGAAATGTTTGTGGCAGACCTTGTAATTTGCACTCACAAGAGATATAAAGAATGGACTGTAACTACTCATTTACTGTACAAATTCCAAAAGAATCTATCAGGATTCAGGAACCTCATCTTCTAGATGGATAGATTCACATCCCAGCGTAGGCTGATCCCAAGATTCCTGATTACCTCCATGGAGAGTAATATTCTCAAAATTCACTCCAGTCACTTCAGCAACTATAGCATTCTTTTTCTAGGCAATGTTATAAAGATTTGGGTGTTTACAACTTATGAAGTGACTGTAATCAACCCAACAGTATTCCCAGAATCGAGTTGACAAGCATCCCCACCCCAATTACAGCAGAGCAAAAGGAGAAGGTTTGTGTACTTTCATAAGCTTTAAATTCCGTTTGGAAAGGAGCTTTACCATGCATGTATTTGTTTCTCAAAAGCTCTTGCTACACTCGCCCCTTTATAGAGGTGTAGTTATTCAAATCTCACAAAACCTATCTAAATTTCTAAACCTTCATATAGCTGGACCATTGTACAGCTACAACCAAACCATTCCATATCATGTATTGGGCCTTCTATACTTGTGCAATTTTAGGTCTAAGTTGCCACAGTAACTGAATACAGTGGGAATTAGTAGGTTGGTTTCCAACACCAGTTCACAGTGACAAGTAAAGATATAGGCTGCTGAAGTTTGAACATACACTTTTCAGTCAACTAGTTAAGCATAAAAGTGTGAACATAACCACACACCTTGAAGCAAGCATGTGTATCAGAATGTTACACCGGGTCGATACGGAGCCCCAAGGGAGGTTTCTAACTACTGGAATCAGAAAAGAAAGAACTTCTTGATTTTTTCTACGAGGTGATGTTTTATAAACCATGTTACACCGGGTCGATACGGAGCCCCAAGGGAGGTTTCTAACTACTGGAATCAGAAAAGAAAGGACTTTTTGATTTTTTCTACGAGGTGATGTTTTATAAACCAGGAACATAGTTCATCCAGCTGCATTATTTCTGTGTCCGCTATCAGATTTTTACTTCTACAGAATTACGAGCCTTGTTGTGCTCCATTGGGCTTATGCATATCCAAACCGTAGGTCATATTCCTGTTGACGAAAGCTGGAGTAAAACAGGAGGACATCGGAAAGGTTATAGCCTTGGATCCGCAGCTCTTGGGCTGTAGTATTGTGAACAAGCTGGAAGTTAGTGTCAAGTACTTCCGGTCGTTGGGTATCTACCACTTTGTTCTTGGTCAGATGATTGCTGACTTCCCAACGCTCCTCAGATACAATGTTGATGTTCTCAGGCCAAAATACCAGTATCTGAGACGTGTCATGGTGCGGCCACTGAAAGATCTTATTGAGTTTCCCCGGTGAGTTCAGAGCTCATCTTTGCTTCTAAAATGAAGATATCACTCCATTAGATAAATATGACACAGATATTTTGCTATTCACAACCATATATGCATCTCATTGATTGTATTGAGAAATGTGTAAACTTGAGGTTGATGTGCCAAGATGTTAGATTCTATATGTACACACACTTAACACACTTGTCTTGTAGCTCTCACACCCTTGTGCCTTGCTGTTTCTTGGTTCACAGATTTTTCAGCTACTCCTTGGAGGACAGGATAGAACCTCGGCACCAAACATTGGTGGCAAACAGGATCAACATGAAGCTGCGTTACATGCTGGCTGGATCTGACGAAGAGTTTGCACAGAGAGTGGGGGAGGCCATCGAGAGGAGAGCTCGGTTTGAAGCTGGAAGAGCCATTGCTGAGGCACCAGATGCCACCGGAGTTGAAGCAGAAGCCACAACAGCAGCAGCAGCAGCAGCATGTCAAAACACCAGTGGGGTAGATTAACAGATAAAAGCAACTTGTGTTTCTGCAAAGGAAAAAGAAGCATGATGCATTTGTTGCCTCCTTGCCATGTACATATATGTGGGGGAAAAGCTTAAACTAGAGCTGTTCTAGATTGTACCTGACGAGAAGGTGACCCATGACGAATTGGTACAGCCGTACAGGACTACATCCCTAGGTACAGGAATACATGTATGTTGTTTTCTTGAGCAAAAGTAGGTATGTTGTAGTAGCATACAAATTCGTACAAAATTTAATATGCATGTGTTAACTGGCTGAAATTTCCCAGCAGTAGCATACAACTTCGTTCTAAATAATGTGCATTTGTTAACTGGCTGAAATTTCCCAGCAGTAGCATACAAATTCGTACTAAATAATGTGCATTTGTTAACTGGCTGAAATTTCGCAGCCTGGTTGACCTGAAATGCATTTTTTTTTTTGGCAACACAAAGTACGCTGTGTATAGAGCAAGACATATATCACCGTACATCAGGTCGAGTGGAGGCAAGTAAAAAATCACAGATACGCATGATGCAAAGCTTCACACAATCTGATAATTTGGGAGGTAGAATCCGATGTCAAGAACAAAAATGATGTCTCCACGAATTGGACGGTCAGAGCAACAGGGAACAAAGCAAAGATTGTTGTTTTACATAATTTGAACTGCATTTTATTATTTTGAGAAGCACTAGACTTCAAAATAAACCAACGATGCACAGGCACAGCCATTCCATAAGTACGCGCACGAGGTATACAAATCTGATAGAGCATAAACAACTCATACAAAATTTCATTTATTACACGGAATTCACCCGAGGGGCCGGTTAGGCATTAGCATGTGTTTTTCTTCTTTATTTCTCGCGGTCTACACAAAATACACAGGAATTAAAGAAACACAGGAATTAAAGAAAGTACGGAATTCGGTCATGCTATCAGCTGGAAACGACCAGCCCCTGCTTTATAGCACCTTACATGGAACTACTGAGCCACGAGGTCTAAATCAATAAACACGCGCTTTTGGTGGGAATGACTCAATCTCATCGTCCAATGTGTTCATATGGACTGGCCTGTATGCCAGTCGTACCTTTTCATTCTCCCAGTACCTGTGTAACAAATGCCGTCAAGAATTCAGGATCAGATTGTTAAATGACAACAACATAACAGATTATACTACCGTTCGATTCATGTCACATGTTTCTGGTCATTGATAGGTAGGTTTTACATTCCTTTACACTATCATAATTTATCTACACAATTAACATTTACCTACATCAACAGCACATAAATGTTTGAGACATATACTTACCCCAGTGAGTGCTTCATCCAATGCTCATCATCTCTTGTCTGTAAGCAAAAAGGAAAAGAGTTTGTCATTGAAACATAGAAGCATGTAGCTGCAAGGAAGAAAGAGCAAGACAAACAAGAGAAGTAGCAAACCGTGAAATCTTCGCGAGCATGTGCTCCTCTGCTTTCCTTCCGAGCCTCTGCTGAATGCATAGTAATGCATGCATTTATCAGCAGATTTTCTAACTCTATGGTCTCTATCAAGTCTGAGTTCCTGCAGAAAAAAAAGATGAAAAATGGGTAACTAATGCAAGATTAAAAAAAACAAATACGCTGATGCAATTCTTACTGAGGAAGAACTTACCATATGAGACTTCGATCACTGATCTTCACATCATGAAAACTTTCCCATGCTTTGCTAATCAGTTTGCAACCTACAAATGTAGGATCAATGAAAATACATTGATAAACAGTTAACAAGAATTGTGGCTCTTTCAGACTTTCTAGCAGTGTCTATGTTTATTATTTCTGCCATGCTTGCTTCCTACTATCAATAGATCTCAATGGTCTATGGTAACAACAGACAACAGATATTTCTGTTTGTAACATTGGATGGTGCAGAGCCCTAGGAAGGATATATGCAATACCTTCTTCAAGTGTTTCTTGCGTACGGAACACAGCAGCATTATTTTGCATAACACGCTGCATGTTGAGACGGATCTTTGAAGTTGGCAGTGACCCGTTTGCATTTCTCAGCTTGTCCAACCAGGCAATGGTCTTTTCTCCTGCACCTTTTTCAAGAGGTCTCTGTTTCTCACCTATAACATAGCGCATCATGGGCATCAGGTGCATCATAATGAGAAAATCAGAAGATGAGTCACATAGCAGAGGAAAGGAACTTACCTGGTTTAGAAATGTCAGCTACCCTGTTTGCACAGGCTCTGCCAAAAATAACTATGTCAAGAAGTGAATTTGCCCCCAGACGATTTGCACCGTGAACAGACGCACATGCTGCTTCTCCAGCAGCCATCAAACCAGGAACAACAGTGTCTGGATTATCACCTTTGATATGGAGAACCTAATAAACGGAACAGCACTCCCATGAAAATATCAGCAAATGTGATCCACAATAATGTTTACTGCTTATTCAAGACAAACCTCCCCATGGTAATTTGTTGGGATCCCACCCATATTATAGTGCACAGTAGGCAAAACTGGAATGGGCTCCTTGGTGACGTCAACACCAGAAAAAATTGCAGCAGTTTCAGATATACCAGGAAGCCTTTCCTTGAGAACTTCAGGAGGCAGATGGTTAAGATGCAAATAGATGTGATCCTTCAACGGCCCTGAGGTAACCACACGAAAAGATAATGTCCATGTAAATAAGCCACACAATTTTGGCACCCGGAACATAAAATGAGAGGACTAAAACTTACCAACACCACGCCCTTCTCTAATTTCCATTGTCATAGATCTTGAGACAACATCACGAGAAGCAAGATCCTTTGCAGTAGGAGCATATCGTTCCATGAAACGTTCACCTTCACTGTTCCTAAGGATACCACCTTCACCACGGGAACCTGAGAATCATATGAGATCATGGTAAAGAATTTGTCAGAGAAGGAAAAGTTGGGGTTCATAGATATATACAATGGCAAATGCAGACATATATCATAAATAGACTTGGGTTTTTCTATAAACATTTAAAAATTCCCTAAGATAACAACAGGAAGAAATAGCTGAATATATACAACCTTCAGTGATGAGGCATCCAGCACCATAAATGCCTGTAGGATGGAACTGGACAAACTCAAGATCCTGTGACACATCAGGGAAGCATAATAAAGCCAGGATCATGGAACTGTGGAAGAATAACTTAAAATCAGCATCAGAAGAGAAGGACTAACTTGGAGAGGTAAACCAGCACGTGCGACCATAGCATTGCCATCTCCAGTACATGTGTGAGCTGAGGTTGCTGAGAAGTATGCCCTGCCATAACCCTATTTCCATAACCCAGAATCAAATTCTTGTATAAGATTAGCAAGAAAAACATTTTGCACTTACAAATTGTCAATGACCTTACCCCAGTGGCTAAAATTGTATTTGTAGCATGGAAACGGTGAAGGGTGCCATCTTCCATGTTTAAGGCAATGACCCCCTGGCAGGTGCCTGAAATATCTGTGTGTTAATTAACAGAATTGAAACCATGGACAGCTCAAGTATCATGACTCTCAATACAAGAAGCAGCAAGAAAAGTGCAAGTATGTAGATGAGTTATTACATGCAAGCTTGGGTTCATGAGTAACAACATAGTGAATAAAAGAGTAAAAGGCCTGATAGTAATACTGAATTAATCCCTATAAGTACATAAACATAAACAACATTTTGGAAAGCATAATAAGAGCACTCGAGATTGTGGAACAAAAAATAAAAAACAAAATAATGCTTCAGACATGAAACGAACAGAAAGGACAATATGAAGAGACCCAGCAAATAAATATGGAAAGTGGAGTTACTTTATGACACTAATGGAAACAATTGAAAACTCAATAACATCAATACGATGTTTCCCAGAAATTTATGTAATAAAATATCCAGCTTTACTCTCTGAAATTTAGGATGTGCGATTACTGTTTGATTATGCGATATGGACCAATAGGAATGCCATGCTCTTTGAACATACACCAATGTAAATAAGCAGATTAAGTGATAGAGTTGCATTTTTTGTTCAAGTGGTGGACGAAGTTGGCTCCAAGTAACCAGCACATGGCAGTGGATTAAGCAATCGAAGCTATTAGAATAACAGCAGTGGAATTTTCAGTCTGACATGTTTGAAGGGTTTCTTTTGATTGAGATGTTCCCTTTATCTTTTGCCTAGTGTGTGTTCTTTCTTGAAGCTTGAATATACTAGCTGTACTCTCTTAGGAATTATAAAGTTTTAATGTAAAAAGGAACTGGGGACTGATTAATCCTTCAGTCTGAAAAAATGTCTCTGTCAGATGTTAACACATGAAGAAAAGCCAATCTAAGATGTGCAATTGCGCAAATCATTTCAGCTCAAGTTAATCTTCTGTAATTCAGAGCCCTGTGTACTACCAAGCACAAGGTACAAGGAAACATGACAATCTGAAAATTAATAATTATCTTACCCTCGCTGTCCATGAGGAGGTCTAGTGCAAAATATTCTACAAAAAACTGAGTATTGTGCTTCATCGCTTGACCATACAGGGTATGTAGCATAGCATGTCCTGTCCTGTCAGCAGCACATGCACATCGGTAGGCCTGTCCACCTGAAGATAGCAGTAGCACATAGTGTTAGGATGAGGAAAAAGATTCATGTGAAGATTGCCTTCTCAAATTGAAGTTAGGAAGTTATGACCTTTCCCAAAGTCCAAGCTCTGGCCTCCAAAGGCACGTTGGTATATCTTTCCATCTTCAGTTCTAGAAAATGGCAATCCATAGTTTTCAAGTTCTATGACAGCTTTTGGTGCTTCCCTGCACATATATTGAATAGAGTCCTGGTCACCTGGAAATAGATAATAAAAAATTGTCACGTTAAAAAAATGTTCAACTGTAGAACACTAGGGTAGTTTCTCAAAATATGTGATTCCACATTAATGCTTGAAGAAAATTATTAGAACCTGTAGTTGTTTTCCCAAAAAAAATCAAAATACGCACAAGGGAATAAAAAAAGCTATGAGTAGCTTACCAAGCCAATCACTTCCCTTGACAGTATCATACATATGCCACCTCCAGTCATCTTCAGTCATGTTCCCTAGAGCTGCATTTATGCCTCCCTGCATACATAGTTGCAAGTTAATGCATGTTCAAAGCTCACAATATACTACAAAATAACTCATAGCTAAGAGAAAACTATATCAGTGCATCCTAATAAAGCAAAATACATCATGCCTGCATGTGACCATAGAGCTACCTCAACAATATATATATACACACACACACACACACACATATATATATATAGATAAAGACTATAGAACACCTAGGTGTTCTTTAACTAAAGAACACCCACGTTTATAGGCTGCCACGTGTCCACCCTAACCTCCCTCCACTACTTTTCCGTGCACAGGTTCCGGCAGACGCGATTATAGTAAAGATGCGTATTAGATATAGTAAACTTTCTAAAAAATTATAGTAAACACGAAATAAATCTGAATCAGCTTGCTCCCCAAGCTTATCCACTTGCCACGTGGTGGAGGATGACGTGAGCATTTTTACCAAATTTCATTTGGTATTTTCGCAATAACTTTTGACTGAAAAATCCAATTTATAAATCGTTTTTATATTTATGTTCGTTACATTTTTTCAAACAAAACTAGACCGGTCTTGCCATATATATTTTTTTATAGTAAAGTGGTTTACTATATTTTATAACAACATTTACTAGAGTCCAAACATTGTAAAATTGCAATATTAGTTACGTTCCAAATTCTAGTAAGCTTCTTATTAAGATATAGTATATGCTATAGTAAATTTGTCCTGAGATAATAGTAAACCACTTTACTATGAATATACATGCATGATCGGTCTTGTTTTATTGGAAAAAATATCAAGAATACATATGTGAAAACGGTGCATCAATTGGAGCTCCTAATCAACGGCAAATTGGAAAAAAAAAGGAAAAACAATCACGTCATTAATGCACCTGTGCCATTACATTTTTTCATATTTGTGTTCGTTACATTTTTTTCAACAAAATAGAACGGTCTTGCCGTATTTTTTTTTGTAGTAAATCAGTTTACTATACTTTATAGGAAATTTTACTAGGACTCGAACATGATTAAAATGTAATATTAGATGTGTTTTCAGATTATAGCAAAGCTCCTTGTAAGGTATAGTAAACCACTTTACTAAAAAAATATATATGCATGATCGGTCTAGTTTTGTTGAAAACAATGTTAAAAACATGTATGTGAAAACGGTTTGTTAATCGGAGCTCTCAATCAACGGCAAAAGTGAAAAAAAAAGAAAAATAATCACGTCATTAATGCACCTGTGCATGCACATGAATTAGTTTTGCCCAGTTTTTGTTCGTTAATATTTTACTATTTTCTGTGTGCAACTTTACTACAACAGATACACAGATTTATCAGATCGCCCCGCCGATTTGCGCACATGGGAGAGGTAGGGGACACGTGGCGCAATATAAAAGTGGGTGTCCTTTAACTAAAGAACACCTAGGTGTCCTTTAGCTTCACTCTCTCTCTCTCTCTCTCTCTATATATATATATATATAGAGAGAAAATAACTAATGTCTTTATGGATAGACGGATCTCTCCGTGCTATCACTGACGTTTAAATTCGAGGCTGAAATAGATGATCCAAACCGTCCATCTTGTTCATCTCGATGAAATCTCGCCACACACCAAATTTCAAATTTTTTGAATTTTTTACTATTTGTTTCGTATTTTTGAAAACTGAACTTATTGGAGGTCCATGACTAATTAGATCAGCGATTTTCAAAAATATGATACAAATAGTAAAAAAATTTGAAATTTTGTGTGTAGCGAGATTTCATCGAGATGAACAAGATGGACGGTTCGCTCATCTATCTATTTCGCCTCGAATTCAAACGTCAGGATAGCACGATCTCTTCGTATATCCATAGCACACTAGCCATTCTCTCTCTCTCTCTCTCTCTCTCTCTCTCTATATATATATATATATATATATATATATTCCTGCAATCTCATGTTAACTAAGTAATAATAATGGGTTAATATGAGAACACTAGCACACTAGTATGGAATAAAATTCATTCGCATATTTGTATGGCATCGGTATGAAGATAGAAGAATTGTTAGTAGAGCCACAAGTCAAGCAAGTTCAGCGGATGTTCTGAATGGCAAATCTCCTTAACATGAATATGCATTGCCAGGACACCTATTTCACCTTAAGAAAAGACAAGCAAAAGTTGCATAATTTTAAGTCCTATGTATCAAATTGTATTTGAACCAAATATAGTAGTAGTTCTGTTCATGCTATACAAAACTTTACGCATTACATTCATTACCCCCTCACAAACTTCGAATTATGAAACCCACCATCACAAATCACAATTCCTACTTCAGAAATTGCTGAATCCAAGAGCAGATGATCCATGCCTCCTTCAAAAATATTGACAGCATGGACACAACCTAGCGCTCAAGCAAACAGTTACCACTTAAGCAAATTTTCGCTCTTTTATTAATTCGATTAGCATACTACACAAAAAGCATGTCATAAGACCAAAAAAAGGACCAACCAGACAGTAATTACCTAGCACATTGACCAACATACCGAACTCATTCCAAAATTTACCAACCAATAGAAATAATCATCAAACCATGCACATAGAGAATAATTTCCACCTACAACTAACAGCTGAGTTACTTCGTGCAACTAGAATGCCAGGCTAAGTAGGTACGCCGCGAGTGTGCCGATGATACCTGCGCGGCGACAGTGTGCGACCGCGTGGGGAAGAGCTTGGTGATGCACGCTGTGTTGAAGCCGTGCTCGGAGAGCCCGATCGCTGCCCGGAGCCCCGCGCCGCCGGCCCCCACGACCACGGCGTCGTAGGAGTGGTCCACCACCGTGTAGGACGCCTGCAAACGCGCACATCCACACACAAAAAAGCAAACCAATCAATCACCGCGCGCTCCTCGAACCGAACAATCTCGTCGCCGTCGCACGAGAAGCCGAAATCACTAAATCACAGATCAAAAATACTCGGGGGAAGAATGCGCCGGGCAAATGGAGTGGAGGGATCGAGGGTACCGAGGTCGTGGAGAGGAGCCTGGAGGCGGAGGCGGAGGCGGAGGAGTTGGAGAGGCTCCTGAGGCCGCGGGAGACGCAGCCGCGCCACATCTCGAGCAGATCTCAGGGCGCGCGTGCGGGCGTTGGGGTAGGGCGTGCGTGCGCAGAGAGAGGAGGAGGGGAGGGGAGGGACGGCGGCGGTGGAGAAGGCGGCGGAATGACGAACGGGGGAAGCCAGGGAGGTTTTGATGAGACCGTTTTGCCCTTGTGGCCTTTTACCAGTGTGCCATTGCAAAATGCTACTATAATTTATCTTTTTTATTTTTTTCCCTTGAGTTTTTTTAATAAAAAAACTACATCGATTTATGCCACCCTCAAGGCTGCTCGAACCAACTGCAGATCAATTTACACGTGTAATAAGTCAGATTAATATAACTATCCATGCTTCTAAGCCCTAAGGAATAGTGCTCAATTAAGCTATCCACATCGCCATTTTGCTACAGGAAATCGAGCAGGAACTAGCCTACTCGCGAGTCGCGACATATGCGTCACTCTCAGACCTCGACTCACATCCACCATTAGATGATTAGCGTGCGGCCACGGATCGCTCTACCAGCGAGGGCACGCGAGGTTTCTCAAGTGAACCGGCATTAAACTAACCCTAATCCCCTCTGCCTGTTATCTAAAAAATCCCATTTGCCTCTCCACTGTCGCTGCCTCCGCGCTTTCTCCCGTCTCCTCTTCCTCGTCTCTTCCTCTCAACCATGTCTTCCTCTGCAAACGACGGCTTCCCTACACGCCTCTTCTCCCACCCTTCTTCCTAGGCCTGATCGAATACCCCTTTGTGTCACATATATGTCTCATGTATTGCTTTACATTTGTTTTTTTGAACATCACATATGATTGTTTACTCTACAAAATCGCGAAACCTTTTTATGTTTGTGGCAAGCAACAGCCTTTTTTTGGCCATTTGTCATCCATGTTGTATCACAGGATGAAGCTCTTATATATAGTTTTCATTTGTTCGACGGTATGTGGTTACAAGTCGATAAAAAATAGTCCAAGGTTGCGTGCATTTCAATTTATTTACTCCAAGGTTGCTCTGCCAGAAAGAAACATCAGCGGATCGTGCATGTTCCAAGCATAACGGAGACAACATGTTGTATAAACAAGGCATGCTAGGTTTCTAACCTAGGCTCCCACAAAACAATGTGCATCTAACGAGACGGGGCGCTATTATTTTACAAAAACACTAGCAATTCAAGCCACATCTTCTAGGAAACGGCGGGGTGCACTTTCCTTGCTAGTTTGCAGTATTTGACATAGATAGCTACTAGCTAAATGCCCGTGCGTTGCTACGGAAACATAAATAGTAAAAAAATATTAGAATCTATCATATACAATGTCAACTGTCTAGTAATTTCGCTAGTTATGAAGTTTTATGTTTTTTCAAACAATTAAATATTGTCTTCTTGTTTTAGGCAATTTTCTTGGTTTACATGGTTTTTATTACATTTTTAAAATACTGGATCAAAACGAAGTAAATATCCATTTCGAGAATAATTTCAAAATATTGCCTCTCTACCAACGGTGATTTCAAATTTTGAATAGACGAGGGAGATAGTGGGCTGGGTATATGTGTAGTTAATGCAAGGACAAAGAGTAGAATGGTCCAGTAAAAATAGATCACTACTCATCATCACTTACCATAAGCCACTTTTAAGTAGTAGAGATAAGCCCTTTGAAATGTAATGGATTGAAATGTTTTTCTTGCTCATTCTGATTTTCTCATGGTTACCTTATCAAAAAGCCAAATGTTTTGTTTAAAAAAATCTTTTTTATCTTGAAACCGTTTGTTAGAGCCTTTAAAAACAATTCAATTATTCAAATAAAGCAGGGTCTGGCTCTCCAAGCTGTTTTGGAAAAATCTTAAAGTTTAATTTATCAGCGCGAACGAGCAAATGGAACGAGCTCAACAGAAACAGTGCCAGATCGTGAAGAGGAAAATGTGCGTAAGGGCAAACCCGTGATGCGGTCAAAAAGCGCAGGGTTCCTTGCCGTAGAGGAACTGTGCCCAGTTCAAGCGGAGAGCGGCGTGTCCACGAACATGGCTGGGAAAAGGGGGACGCGGCACAGGATCCATCGCCCAAACAAAAAACATTGCAAGAGACTACCATCGCTATCAAATTGGCCAGCTGCCAGTCAGTCATAGGTTTTTTTTTTGGACGGTTACGTTTGCGTTTGCTTATAAGTTGAAAATTTATAACTTCTCAATAAGAACATCCGAGGGATCAAAAATTATAGAAAAATTAGTTTTGAGAGCTTTGAAAAGAAAACAGTAAGACCTACAAAAATTGGCTACCAAACGTCAAAACGTTTGGCTTGTATAAAAACAACAAATTTCTAACTTATAAGCAAACGCAAACACAACCGGCCAAAAGAAAGACAAGCTAATTCCTAGTTAATAATATGTTGCCCAACTCGCTGGATGCTAATGAAACCACACAAGTTCAAGGCCGTGCATGTATATCACATTGTCGCCCATTAATCGTCCATCTTATTTTCCCGTTTTTTAACTGTCGAAACAGTTATATCTGTCACATTGTCGCCGATTAATTGTCGATCTTATTTTTTTTCCCTTTTTAACTGTCGAAACAGTTACATCGGTACTTTACATAATAACTCCTTAGTTTATAATCTCGTGCGGTGACATGCATCACGTAGATACAGATACAGCGTTAATAATTACATAATCTTATAGCTACCAGCTAAATATCCGTGCTTTGCTAAAGATAAACCAAAGAATCGTACGCATTTCTGAGTGCTTGCTTCTTCTTTGTCTTACCAATTCTCATCTCCTCTTTCCCATCTTTTCCCAGAGAGCGACCAAGACAATTTTTTTAAAAATAATAAAATTTCCATTAGATCAATGGCCAAAGGGTTACATTCATAGGAAAAAAAACTATTACAACACGACTTCATCTATAGAACCAACACATATTATAGACATTATTAAGATCAACATACATTCCTTTTATCTAGATCAAACATCTGTAGCATGCATGGTATAATACTTGCCCTAATAATATCATACTAGGAATTTTATGTAGTTCTAAAAGACATGTTTATTCCTTTCCAAAGATGATGCACAAACACCCCAATCTAACTTCTCACCGTTCTTCTCTAATATGTCTCCATCGACCACATCTATAGCCCGGCAAAAGCATCCAACGTCGTCGTGGAGAAACTCTGTACAGTAACCCAGCACAAAATTCACATCACAGGAAAGACAAATCCCAATAGTTCACGAATAGATCGGGGACCATACGTACCAACCCTAATGAAAGGAACCATATGCCTAAGAGGAGGTGAACTGGAATTTTTAAATATTGGTTTCTATTCAATTTTTACATTTGTGTCCAAAGTCTAGTTAAATACGGAAGCTAAAGGCTAAGGCTCTGTTTCTTTTGGCGGTTTCTGGCGGTTGGCAGTTTTACTGTAGCAAATTTATAAGTTTTTTTAAAAAATTTTAAATAATTCAAAAAAAATAATATAAAAAATAATTTTTATTTGTAGCAAACCAAATTACCATGGCCGCCGTGGTTTGCAAAAGGAACGGAGCCTAAGTCTTTGAACATAAATAATATATCTAAATGATAGCAATCCTAGGATGGGAGAAACCAAAAACACTGGATAGACTAAATACATAATTTAATATTATCTAGATGCTAGAAGATCTAAATTAACAAGATGAATACAAGAATTAGGATACTATCAATCAATACATGGTATAGAATGTAAATAGCACAATCAACTCATATGAGATGCATGGAGTAAATGAGAAAGAGAAGCAAACCACAGATGGCAGATTCTTTTTGAAAAAAATGGATGTCCACGAAGGGGTGAATTGGGGTTTTTTAAATTTTAGTTTCTATTCAATTTTTACATTTATGTCCAAATTCTAATTAAATGCGGAATCTAAAGATTAAGACTTTGAACACAAGTAATATATCTAGATGATAACAATCTTAGGTGAGAGCAAGCTAAAAATATTAAATAGTCTAAATACACAATTTAGCACAATCTAGATACTATGCAACTAAATTAACAAGATCAATACAAGAAACATGATACTGGCCATCAATACATGGCATAGAATATAAATAAGTCAATCAACTTTTATGAGATTTCATAGAGTAAGTGAGAAGGAGAAGTAAACCATAAGAGACATGATTCCTTTTTACCGTAGTGTTCGGAGACTTGCCGGTCTCCCTTAATTCACGTTGAGTCTTGATCCCACACAAGGTCGAGCTCTCTCTCTCTCTCTCTCTCTCTCTCTCTCTCTCTCGCTAACAGCCTCTTCTCCACTAGTGATTACTAGTTCCTCCTCTCCGGAGATGGCAAGCACCAACGCCGCTCACACGACTCGCCCGAACCTCCTCACAAGCTCCTTGAGAATGTCACCAATGCATGGCACTTCCCACGCCGTCTAGGTGCTGGCAAGCACCAAGAGTAACAAGCACGGAGCAGATTGATCGCACCAGATCAAAGTACAAAAGTGATGCACACAAGACTCACTTAGTCTCTCATTCTTCTCTCTTTAGGGAATCACCTAATCACACACATGATGGTATTCTCCCTTTCTTTGACCCTTTTTCTCTCTTCTCTAGGCTATAGCCAACACATAGGGGCAATTACAAGCCAAGCCATCCCCTTAAACCACCTTGATTTAAGGTTTAAATACCTCTACTTTTGGGAACTAGCCGTTGGGAACAGGCATCCTCACACCCCGGATCGGTCCACCACGGACCATTTGATACGGGACTAGGGGCCGGACCACACATGTTGATGGCGGAGGCCACAGTGCCCAGTCTGCGACACTACTACTAGCCAGACCCTGTAGTGGACCTCACCACCCCGGTCCACTATCACATAGTTCATGGCGGACTGGCTACAGTGTCGGGTCCGCCATACACATGCACCGCCCAGACCGGAGTTCAGAGAGCTCCGGTCTGCCATAGCTCTATGCCGAACCACGACGGTTCGCCACCCTATAGACCGCTGGACCGCGAGATGAAAAATGACATAACTCCTAACTCGGAAGTCGAAACAAGGTGATCTTAGACTCTACGGAAAGCTTAGAACGAAGGCTGCACAACCCACAATGATACACCACCCCAGACTCAAAAGAGAGATGCAAAAAAACCTAAGCAAGCCAAAGAGGTCCCAACTCGCACACAAACCGACACCACCTACACCTCTCTCATTACACACATTCGACACCCATAAGGAGACTCAATGTGCAACATTCGAGAGCTAGGAAACAGTCCAATCAAAACCGATCCGAACCCCTCTTGATATTACGGCGACTATCCTACTAAACCGGTCTTCCAACCAATACCAAAACTGATAAAAAACTAGAAAACATTCTTAGCTCTACACTAGCCATACCTTTACCTCACGCATTCTTTTCTTGATAACATTCCACTTACGATGACACCTCCATCTTATCAATCTCGACTATCACCAATCCTTTATGACTCTTCCGTCGACCTGTCGACCTGAAGTCGACCATCCACCCGATGATCCTCCCGTCTCATTGAATTTGACTTGATCATCAACCTTTGATGACTTCCCGTCTTGTTGATTTTGACTTGGCCATCATTCCTTGACATCACTTAGTCATTATTAACCTTCATGGGGACCTAATTCTTTTCACATCACCCATGAAAGACATTAGTCCGGAAAGCTCAATAGATATAAATAAGTTTGATATTCATGAGTAATTAAGCACTATAAATATTTCACAATAAATATCACATAGCATAAAAACACTTGTCACATAAAAGCTCTCAACAATGCATCATGTGGTGAAGCAAATGATAGATATGCTGAGATATAAACGCCGAAAGATATTTATATTATTTTCTAAGCAATAACAATCAAACAATTCAATAAATTTCTAATCTTCACATAATGTGCATATGAATAAATATATATAAAAACATATGCACATTTAATAATTAAAACATATGAGAAGTAATCGATCTAATAAATATGAGATAAATAGAGGCATAGACCGATATAGGAGATATCACACCATATATGGAAAAACTTCACTTAGGGTGGGTTCTTTTCAGCTTTTCTTATCTACTTATTTGCCTGGATCTCGTCACTTCGAGAATTTTTCGAGGTAGCCTCGAGAGCCAGTTGGCCTTCAATTTTGGGGTTTAGAGAGGTTATAGACACACCTACGAGATAAAAAAAATTCCGTCTCAAAAAGTAATAAAAAAGTGAGATAAGTCAAATAAGACACGAGATAAGTAGGATAAGTCACGTCTCAAAAGTAATAAAAAAAAGGTGAGATAAGTCAAATAAGACACGAGATAAGTAGGATAAGTCTGACGACTTATCCTACTTATCTCGTGTCTTATTTGACTTATCTCACTTTTTTTATTACTTTTTGAGACAGAATTTTTTTTATCTCGTAGGCGTGTCTATAAGCTCTCTAAACCCCAAAACTGAAGGCCAACCGGATCTCGAGGCTACCTGGAAAAATTCTCGAGACTTATCCTACTTATCTCGTGTCTTATTTGATTTATCTCACTTTTTTAATTACTTTTTGAGTCGGAGTTTTTTTTTATCTCGTAGGCGTATCTATAAGCTCTCTAAACCCCAAAATTGAAGGCCAACCAGCTCTCGAGCCTACATCGAAAAATTCTCGAAGTGACGAGATCCAGACAAATAAGTAGATAAGAAAAGCTAAAAAGAACCCACCCTTAGGCTTATATGCACAAACAGAATTAATGGCATGATAAATTTTAAATATAAATAAGGACAATATAAGCATATATTCATATGTGCAAGTAATCACTACATATGTCAAGCTCACAGGATAAATATGCACAAATAAATATGCGATGTAGCAATGTGCATAGATTAATTTAACACAAATCCGAAGCTTAACATACACCTGCACATGAGAAATGCAACAATAATTATGAGTATGATATCAAGTTGCATACCTTAATTTGCAATCCATCCTATTTGTATATATGAGACTAAAGAAGATCAACAATGAAGTGTTAGTCTTAAAAAGATAATTAATATGAGACATATATTGCTAGGATATATAGCTTATGCAATTGGCGTAATTGATTCCTCTATTAGAATAAGATTAGAAAAGAGCTTACCAACAAACTTGTTAGTCTTATAAGTGGATTCATCACATATTAGAGGTTTGTCATCAGTGAAGCACTAAATCAAGCATTAAACTATATTTGTCATTTAACAATATTTGTCATTAAATATGTTTGTCAATAATCACCAAAATCACAAGAGCTACATGAACTTACACCTTTTTACCATGGTGCTCGGATACTTGCCGGTCTCCCCTAATCCATGTTGAGGCTTGATCGCACGTAAGGACCAACTCTCTCTCTCTCAAGCCAACTGCCTCTTCTCCACTAGTGGTTGCTAATTCCTCCTCTCCGGAGATGGCAAGCACCAATGTCATTCACATGATTCGTCCCAGCCTCCTTACAAGCTCCCCGAGAAGGTCACCGGCACATGCACGACGCCTCCCACGCTGTCTAGGTGCTGGCAAGCACCAAGAGTAACAACCACGAAAAGGATTGATCGCACTGGATCAAAGGACAAGAGTGATGCACACAAGACTCACTTAGTCTCTTATTCTTCTCTCTAAAGAATCACCTAATCACACATATGATGGTGATCTTCCTCTCTTTAACCCTTTCTCTCTTCTCTTGGCTACACCTAACACATAGGAGCAATTCTAAACCAAATATCACACTCAAATCACCTAGATCCGAGGTTTAAATACCCTTATTTTTGGAAACTAGCCATTGGAAAAAAGTCTCCTTACACGGCGGACCGCTCTGCCACGGACCAGTGCACGCCGAACCGCCGACTTCAACACGCTAGACCGAAGGCAGTACTGTGTTGGACCGTGGGCAGTAGTACGCCAGACCGTGGGCAATAGCGAGCCGGACAGTGACTTAGGCTGATTCGTCCCACACAGTTGATACCGGACCAAGGGCTGGGGACCGCCATACACATGCTCCCGCCGGACCGAAGTCCAGAGAGCTCCAATCCATCATAGCTCTATGCCGGACCATGCCAGTTCGCCATCCTATAGGTCGCTAGACCGAGAGATGAAAAACAGCATAACTCCTAGCTCGGAAGTCGCAATTAAGTGATCTTAGACTCTATAGAAAGCTTAGAACGAGAATTACACAACCCACAAGGATACACCACTCTAAACCCAAAAGAGCGATGCAGAAAAACTAATCAAACCAAAGAGGTCCCAATTCGCACAATATCCAACATCTCCGACACCTCTTCCTTGCTACAGAAAGCTTAGAATGAGAGTTACACAACCCATAAGGATACACACTCTAAACCCAAAAGAGAGATGCAGAAAAACTAATCAAACCAAAGAGGTCCCAATTCGCAGAATATCCAACATCTCCGACACCTCTTAGTTGCTACACACCTCCGATACTCCCGACATCTGACTAGGCTCAACTAGAGATAAGGAGACTCAATGTGCATCACCCAAAAGTTAAGAATCAGTCCGATCAAAACCGATACGAACCTCCTTGATAGTACGGCAACTATCCTACCAACCCGGTCTTTCAACCAACACCGAGACCGGTAGAAGACTAGAAAATATCCTTAGCCCTACACTAATTATACCTTCACCTTATGCATCCTTTTCTTGACGACGTTCTACACACGACGACGCCTCCGCCTTGTCAACCTTGACTATCACCAATTCTTGATGACTTCTTTGTCCGCTGACCTTGACTAAACCATCCACTCGATAATCCTCTCGTCTTATCGACTTTGACATTATCATCAACCTTTGGCAACTTCCTGTCTTGTTGACTTTGACTTGTCCGTCATCCCTTGATATCACTTATCATCATTCACCTTCATAAGGACCTAATTGTCTTCATATCACTTATAAAACACATTAGTCCCAAAATATCAAAAGATATGAATATGTTTGATATTCACGAGCAATTAAGTGCCACAAGTGTTTTATGTGATAAAACAAACAATCTATATGCACATGAGATATAAATGCTAAAAGATATTTACATTATTTTCCGAGGCATAGCAGTCAAACAATTCAATAAATCTCTAATCTTCACATAATGTGTACGTAAAATAAATATATATGAAGGGCACATGTACATTTAAAAATTAAAACATATATGAAGTAATTGATCAATTAAAAACATGGATCGATATAGGAGACATCATATCATACATTAAACTCCACTTCACTTAGTGCAAATGAGGACATACATACAATATAGACATGTATGCACAAACATAATTAATAGCATGGTGAAATTTAATTTATGGATGAAATGAATAATAGAAATGGGAGTATATTTTAATTATTAATCATATGTTGAGCTTACAAGATAATTATGTACAAATAAATATGAGATGAAGCAATGTGCATAAATATATTCATAACCAATCCAGATCTCAACATACACTTGCATATGAGGAATGCAACAATAGATAGTGAGATGCCGAATTGCATATATGAGACTAAGGAAAATCAATAATCAAGTGTTAGTCTCAACAAGATAATTAATATAAGACATACTTTACTAGGATGGATAGCTTGTCCACTTGACAAACTTGTTAATCTCATAACAACGTTCCTCACATAATAGAGGTTTGTCATTACGCAAGCACTAAATCAAGTATTAAACCATATTTGTCATTCACAATGTTTATCATTTAACAATATTTGTCATTAAATATGTTTGTCATTAATCACCAAAATCACAAGGGCTACATGAACCTACACCTATCAAAGACGTCATCGATGAGGTCGTCGCAGGCAATCATCATGCTGACGAATCTAAGAAGGGTTCTTATTACCATACCACGCTTTCCACCATCGGTGCCACCATGGAGGGTGAGACGAATAGTAAATCCTAACCCTAGAAAATAGATGTGGCTAAAACATGAAGTTTCAAGACAAGAAAAGGGTCCCCATCACCTCTCCAACTCCGGTGAGGTTGTTGGAGTTAGGGCGGCGAGGGGGCCAACGAGCTTTGATGGAGGAGGACTTGCCGCCTTTTCTTCCGTCGCCGCCGTCTAATCTTAGGGCTTGCTTTTCCGATTGTGCGCTCTTTCTCACAGTTTATCCTTAGAGATCGAGACAGTTGCAGCTAGAGAAGTGTTCAAGTCACTGCTCTAAATCAAGAAAGGTAGGGATCTTCTTTGCAAGCAAGAAGAGAAATCCCTAGTTCCAGCTAAATGTAGAGACAACATTGTTCGTTGCAGCTAAAAAGCTACCGATTACAATATGAAAAGTTGAGGATCCTTAGACATTGTTCTTTCCAGCTTAAAATCAGGTTAAAATCTACATCGTAATTTTTTTTTGTATAAGCCATACGCTTTAGCATTTTGTAGCCTTTTTTTAGGTTCTTTTCGAGAACCCTTAACTTTTCAGATTATAATCTACCACAGCTTTTTAGCTGCAAAGAACAATGCCAGCCACCACTATAGTTGTATGTGCAGCCTACAAAGTCTTGATCACTTTGCCTTCGGTTCTGTAAACTGAAATGCAAACTAGGAAAAAAGAAACCTTGGTAAGGTGAAGAGTTATGGCCCTGAAGAAAGGAAAAGAATGAGATTGTTGTAGTCTTATAGATTTAGAGGTGTTACGTTCTATTATTTTGTTGTGGGCAGTGGTTTAATAATCGGCCCTAGGCGGTGCATAGGCGCCAGGCGCCTGCCTTGGCTGCCTAGGCATTTTTTTCCCGCCTAGGCGGCGTTTAGGCAGGATTAGACGCTAGGCGCCAGTCAACCACCTGACTCTTCCAAAACATTGGTTGTGGGCTAGGAGATGCAAGAGGCAAAGGTATCGTTTCTAAAATAATATTATTTTTCACGCATTGAGCAAAAGGGCAAGTTTTGACTGCCTGTATAAAGCTGTAACCGTAAGATAGGTAAAAATAAGATATAATGGTAGCAATGGAAGGACATTATGAAAGTTAAGTACAGAATCACATCAGAAAATTAGAAGAGATTCTGTACCTGGAAAAGCAGTACATGATAGGGGCTATATTTGATTTCTGAGATTGGTGTTGTTTCAGTGATTTCTATTAGATATATGTACATATGGGCTTTACGCCCTTACCTGTTGTATTTAGGCTTTTCTCTTTTGCCCTTGTACTGTGTATATATACTGGCCCTTTGGCCCCCAGATGAATACAAGTGTTATTTGTGACATGGTATTAGAGCATTAGGTTAGGGTTACCTCTAGCCGTCGCCCAAATACTCCACTTTCCCTAGCGTTGCACTTGCGCCATCCGATGTCGTTGGCCTTCATCCTCTGGCCGTTAACGTCTCTAGGGTTCGTCCCGTTCGTTGCCACTTCTTCCCTGTGGACGCAGCCTCGTCTTGGCTCAGTCACCGGCACTACTCATCAGATCAGGCTTCTCTATCGCCACCGACCTTTGTTCGTCACCACAGGAAGCCGCACCACCGCTAGCCGTCTCTGCTCGCCGCTGCTGCTTCGAATCTTCAACGCCGCCACCTCCGCTTGCCATCACCGGTCGCCTCCTCGGGCTGTTGCCTCCACACTTGGTCCGTCGTCGCCGTAGCGCTCGAGGAATGTCGCCGCCGGCTCAGGATCCACCGCCACTGGCCTCGTCAGGTCGCCGCCGACTCGGGATTCGCCGCCGCCACTCGGGAAACGTCGGCGCCACTGTTAGGATCTGACGCCGGCTTGGGATCCGCCACCGTCGGCTAGGGTTCCGATGCGGCTGCCATCCTCGCCATCGGGTCTCTTCACCGCCACCGCCGCCACCGTCGCACCGCCGCCGGAGCCCCTGCCTTGGGCCGCCCCCTACCTCGGGCCGTTTTTCCTTGCTAAGCAGTACTACTAGTACTGCCCAAGCAAGTGTAAAAAAAATAAAAATAAAATAAAAAAGATGTCGTCGGGCACCGTTTCTGTTCCTCGTTGCCCGGTGATTTTTGATGGCCTTAATTATCAGGATTAGTCTCTTCATATGCGCCTGCACATGCGTGGTCAACGTCTATAGGATTTTCTTATTGGCGAGCTTCCTTGCCCGCTTCGTCCTGATCCCCCCGTCCTGCCTACTTCGTCAAAGTTTTCTGATTCTGCTCAGAAGGCTCCTGTAGATGATGCTGATGCTACTGCTGCTGCTAAGAAGGTCTCTGATGAGCATAAGGAGGTTATGGAGTCCTATAAGTTTCAGTATACTGCCTACAAATTCTGGTGTGATGAGGATGCTCGTGCCTTTGCTATTTTGGTTACTAGCATGGAGGTGCATCTAACTGGAGAGATGGTTTCTTTAGCTTCAGCACAGCTAATGTGGTCACATCTTCGTGATCGCTATGAGCCTACTGGAGACTCACAATATCTTGCCGCTGTGCGACACGAGCAATCACTACAACAGGGTGACTATACGGTGGATGAGCTGTATGCTCAGTTTTCTGCAGTGTGGCGTCAGCTTGACTCTCTTGATGCTGCGGATGCCGATCATGACCGCCGGACTTATGCTTGTTGCCATCGCCAGCAGTCTCGTTTGGAGCTTCACTGGTGCAGCTCTTGTAGAACCGGCCTCTTATCGTGATGCTGTTGTTCATCCCGAGTGGCAGCATGCGATGGCCGAGGAGCTTGTTGCTCTTGAACGTACTGGCACTTAGGAGGTTGTGCCTCTTCCGTCTCACACTAGTCCCATCACATGCAAGTGGGTCTATAAGGTTAAGACTCGCTCTGATGGTTCTCTTGAGCGATTCAAATCTCGTCTTGTGGCTCGTGGTTTTCAGCAGGAGCACGGTGTTGACTATGATGAGACCTATGCTCCTATGACTGACATGACCACTATTAAGACTCCTTTTGCTGTGGCCTCTGTTCGTGCATGGCCTATCTATCAGCTTGATGTGCAGAATGACTTTCTTAATGGGGAGCTGCATGAATAAGTCTTCATGCGGCCTCCGCTAGGGTATTTTGTTTCGGATGGGATGGTTCTTCGCCTTCGTCGGGCTCTGTATGGGCTTAAACAAGCTTCTCAAGCCTGGTTTCAGCATTTTTCTTCCGTGGTCACTGCTGCTGGCTTTTCTGTTAGTGACCATGATCCTGCATTGTTTGTTCACACCTCGTTTTATGGTCATACTCTTCTTCTACTCTATGTCGATGACATGATCATTACTGGTGATGATCCATCTTACATTGATTTTGTCAAGACTCATCTTAATGAGCAGTTTCGTATGTCTGATTTGGGTCCTATTCGTTATTTCCTTGGAATTGAGATTACCTCCACTCCAGAGAGTATTTTCTTGTCCCAAGAGAAATATACTGGGGATCTTCTTGATCAGGTCTCTCTTACTGACCACAAGATAGCTGAGGCTCCATAGATCTTAATCTTCAGCTTCGACCTATCGATGGGGAACCTCTTTCGGATCCTACTCGGTATCGACACCTCGTTGGTAGCCTTGTGTACCTTGGTGTCACTCGTCCTGATATTTCCTATGCTGTTTATATCTTGAGTCAGTTTGTCTCTGCTCCTACTCAGCTCCACTATAGTCACCTCCTTCGCGTGTTGCGCTATTTGCGTAGCACTATCTCCCACTGTATTTTCTTTCCTCGCTCCAACTCTTTACAACTTCATGTTTATTCTGATGCTACCTAGGCTACGGATCCTTCTAATCGCTAGTCTCTTTCTGCATATTGTGTTTTCCTTGGTGATTCTCTCATTACTTGGAAGACTAAAAAGCAGAAGGCAGTTTCTCGATCAAGTGCAAAGGCTGAGTTGCGTGCTATAGGTGTGTTTGGTTGGCGACCCTGGCTAGCCATGCCAATGAATTTTTTTTTTTGAGATGGGTACAACGAGGCGCACACTACTCACACCACCACACACACACCACACGCACGCACACGCGTGCGCCCGACACACGCTAGAAGCAATGTACGCCTAACACAAGTTAGGAATGAGTAGTATAAGCGATGGCGAGATCTTGGTGTGCGTCTCGGCCGGCTCGGTTCGATCCCTGGGATCGACCGAGTTTCTCACCTAAATAAATTTGGGTACGCACACGTGTGTGCCATATTACCATGCCAATGAATTGGTCATGACCAATCGAAGGTATGACCAATTCATTGACAAAAACGAGTTGTTTGGATTGAAACCAATCGAGGGTTGCCAAATTTTGGTCAGATGGGTGGTATGTTTGGTTTGTTGCCAATTAAATGTGCCAATTGTTCCCATAGTCAACTAAAAAATTTATAATTTTAAATAAGTTACCAAAAAATTGAAATTACAATTTTAAAACATATTAAAAAATAAAAAATCCAGAAATTTGAATTATAAAATGCAGAAAATAACAAAGGATAAGTTTCTGGAAAAATATTACCATTCACTAATCCAATGAAAGCTTACTCTAAATCGCTAAATAAGTAAGATGGCATATCGCTACAGTTCCTACAAATCATATTATCTAGAATCAAGCCTTCAAAAAATATTATCTAGAATCATTGGAAACAAACAGCAACCTTTTGCTAAAAAAGAAACAACGATTATAATCCTCAGAGTTATTTGTTGACTACAAAGGCTGCTTGTTATGTTCTATGGTAATTTTGTGAGTAAAAAAAGCACAACATTGTAATTCGGTAATTCCAGTCACTGATAAGCATAGTTTTCTCATGTTTCCAAGACAGCATGTAAAAGAGCTGCGTCTCTATAAACAATGATTTTTCTGCATTCTGTGCGGCCAAACCATTCAATTTGTTCACTCTGTGTAAGGACACTAGACAACCATAATACACACAATAACTGTATTTACATCAGCAGTGAACTTATTCGGCTATGCTGTATAAAGAGAGGTGTTGAAAATTGAAATAGAACAGACTAACCAATTCAGTTCGCCATATTTCTAGAGATTGGCATAGCTAAATCGGAAGAAAATTAACAACTAAAATGTAAGTATCTATGAATAATCTGCTGTGAAGTACTGGTGACAAATTATAGATGGTACTTTTACTGCACAAATAAGTTACAAGCTAGTTCTTGACCTTTTGGCCAAACAGAAGCCACACTGTTATCAACTAACATGTGAACGAATGCTGAGATCGGCAAAAGAAAAATATCGTTGATCCAAATGTAAAACAGACGCAGTCATATGGTCATAGTCGCAGCACAGCTAGTCTGGTCTGCACGACAGTCAGCAATCATAATTCATAAAAGAACCGATCAATCGACATGGAACAGTAATCTCCTTTTGCCCAGCTATAGGCATCAGTCAGTGCATTCCAATGAAAACATAGATAAAAGATGCATCTGCGTGCCGAATTCACTGACAATACATTGGTTGCTCTTGCTACCACCATTATTTCGATGGCAATACCCAAAGCAACAAAAGGTTACACTCTTATGCACTTATGCCTGATTAGGCCTCAGGGCCCGCCGGCGATGGCTGGCTGAGGCCGTGACCCGCTCGACCTCGGCGGACTCGGCATCCCCACGCTCTTCACCGGCGCCGGTGCCTATGGCGGTGGGCCTTGAAAACGGTCGAGAATGGAAGTACGAATCGGCGAGGGGAGGTAAATGAGAAGAAGACGAAGAAGGACCTGTTGCCCTCACCGGAGCCGGCATCAGCGGTAGACGGCGCGACCCATGGAAGCGGTGGCGCACGCCACTGGGCGACGCGGAGGCGAGGCCTCAACGCCAGGGCCTTCCTCTCTTCAGCGCCGCCGCCCCCCTCTGTGACGACGCCGTCGCCACCGCCACCATTCGCCGCCGCGCCGCCGTCGTGGCCTCCTCCCAGGCGAGATGCGAGCCACGGGTTGAGTTGAGAGCGGCGGCAGAAGCGAGAGGACAGATTTGGAGAGAAGCGAGGGGGTCGGGCGAAAAACAGCCATCCTACGTGCCACGTGGCACCCTGCTGGTGTGCGTGGGTGGGGCTGGTTCTTTTATCCGGGCGGAGGTAACAGTCTCTCCTTTCCCTCGCTCGCTCGCTTCCTCTTCCCGTCTCCGCCCCAAACCTCCCGAACTAGCTGCCCCTAGGGTTTTCGCCGCCGCCGCCCATGGCCGCTGCCCCGGACCGCGCCAATGCCGACCTCCGCCGCCGCCTCGCCGTCGACACCCCTCCCCCGCCCCAGATCGCCAAAGGTTCCTCCACACTCACACCCCTCTCCTCGCCCCTCCCCCTCTCGATCCGTCGGTCGCCGCACCCCGGAGCCCTCGCTCTCCCCATCCCCCTTAGCTGCGGTTGTTTCGATTTGGCACCTGTAAGGCCGCTCGATCCGTGCCCGTCGTCTCTAGGGTTTGGGGGGTTTTGTGGCGGTTGCGAACTGGTACTGACTGCCCCCTTGGGCTTCCGTGCTATTATTTCCGGTGCGGGTTTCGCGCCTGGACCACACTTCTGTTCGGTGGCGCTGTGTTTTTTAGGTGTATAAACGGCGGCGCGCGGATGGTTTGGAGCGAGCTGGGCTTGGATTTGGGTGGATTGGATGCAATGCTTCAGTTTTGAACTTCAGTTTTTGTTTCGATTTTGTCTGGTTGGATTCTTTCCCCTCCATTCCTGTACTTTGAATTCTGTGTTTTCGATTTTTTTTTTTGTTCTTAGAGATCTTTTTTTTTTGTTGCTGTGGGTGCTTGCAAGTATGGCCATCTCCACACAGAAGTTTTGATTGCCGGAATATGATGTTTGTGTCGATTTTCCTAGGCTGCAAAATATGACTGACAAGTGGTACATCTTATTAGTATAAGAAATGTTGCATTGTGATTGGTAGCTATGCACAACATCGCTGGCAGCTTCTGTTAGTGGTTGTTTGTTTGATCTGTGGGCGTACTTTAGAAGGTGTCAATAGAAGTTTGTTCGATTTACATTTGCAACCAATGGTGTTATTATGGTACAAAATTCATTTTAATTGCAGAACACGCTATATGCACAACCCTCCAATCCAATTGGTTTCAAGTGAGTTTATACTTGTTCAAACTATACCTTGCATTGATCTCCCTGTCAACTATTGAGATTTTTTTGGTTAAGCAAATGCATCTTTCAAGAAGAGAAGAAAGATTGCATAAGTGATTTTGAGCTTTTTAGAGGGCATTTTGAGCTTTGTGCATTATTCTTGTTATTATAGCATGTTTCCTGTCTTCATGGTAGATTCGTTTTTTCCAGAGAAGCAAGGCCTGGATACTGACATGCCCCTTTCTCCTCAGTGGCTTATGAAGGTGGGAGAAAACAAGGTTAGACCTTAGGTTGATATAAGCCTTGCTTATTAGTTGTTTGCTTGTTTGTGCAAAAGATGGGTGATTTATATAGTTGATTGTTTGTTGTAGGAGCCTGGTTCTCAGGGTATCCGCACAGATGCTACAAGGACGCCAGGAAATGATGAAGACATGAGCTACAGCTCGAAGAAAAGAGATGTTTTCAGGGTTTCTGTGCTTGATGGTGAAACTGGACGTCGTGACCGATGGCGTGATGATGAAAGGGAACCAAATTCAGCCCCTCGGTGGACTCGCTGGAGGGAGACAGACAAGGAACATGGTGATACACGCAAAGTGGAAAGATGGTCAGATGACTCCTCCAAGTATTCTGTGGATGGTCGCCGTGCTCCACAGGAGCGTTGGGGTGATTCCAGTAACAAAGAGGGCAACTACGACCAACGCCGTGAGGGCAAGTGGAGCACCCGTTGGGGTCCCAATGATAAGGAATCTGAAAATTGGCGTGACAGGTGGGGTGGTGATTCAGGCAAAGAGAGTGATGCTTCCCGTGAAAAAGGTTTCTCTCACTATGTAGCACATGGAAAAGATGGCAACAATCATGAAAAGGATACTGAGAGAGATGATAATATTTCTCGATCGTGGAAGTCTAGTTATCCTGTGGGCCGTGGTCGGGGAGATTCATCTCATCTTCTCTCACAGACTACACAGAAATCATCTGCTGTGTATGGATATGGTAGAGGGAAGCTGGACAATGAAATTGCAAATTTTCCAAGTTCTCGCGGAAAGTTTACTTCTGGTAGTACCAATGCAACCAATACTGGATCATCACGGCCATTCCATCTTGGTCTACTTTCTGACAGGCCTGGTGGTGCATCAGGAGATCGCACGGCATTTAGATATAGTAGGATGAAACTGCTTGACATCTACAGAACTTCTCATGTTACTGACTTCAAGATGCCTCTTGATGTTTGTGAGGAAGTCTCTGCATTTATGCAAGAAGTAACTTTGGAACCTTTAGCATTATCTGCTCCTGCTGCTGAGGAAGCAGTAAGTCTACGCTATTATTTTCTCAAGTAGGATGATCTTACTATTACATAAAACAATACTCTTATCTTACATATTTTTTATGTCTGTAGGCCATTTTAAAAGCAATTGACAAAGGGGATATCATTAACAGTGGTGTCCATCAGGCTTCCAAAGATGGTCCTGTTGGAAAAAGTGATGTGGTGCCATCAAAACAATCAAAATTAGGTTAGATGCATCTTGTTTATTTTGTAGCATCCTAAACCTAAAGAGGTTGTCATGTTAATCAAATGTTCTTATTCGATTATCCAGGTGGTAGAGAAGATCAACAAGGAAGCATGGAAGATTTCAAGGGAGAAGCAGTTGGAAGTCTGAGGGGTACCTTATTTTTTCCCCCTGTTTGCAGAGTTTTTTTTTGCATGCCACTTGGTTGAGCAAAATTCAAGTGATTACATAAAGATGATTTATGTGTTCGATTTTTGCCATTTGTTAACCACCAAACTTTATTTATTTGGGAACTTTAAATGTACTTGAGCATATTTTGGTTTTTCAAATGTACTCATTGGACATTGTCTAGGCCAACAATCTGTTCGGTTAGTTTAGATTATTTAAACATTTTTTTCTACTTTTTGGACAGATTCAAGTCCCATGTAAGGTCTTCCCATAGAAAAGGAAAACAAAATTGATCATGGCATACTATGAAGGTTCTTGAATTATATGGGGATCTAATATCAGAATTACTATAGATGGTGTATGAACTTGTTCCTTTGTTTCATTTGACAAAGTAATTGGTTATAAAATTTGAAGCTTCCAATTACATGCATTCTATGTTATTGTACTCCAAGCAAACTAATCCATTGATTTGTATATTATTACGCTGTTTTGAAGTCCTTGCTGTTCTCTGTTGCTTTGTTGAATCCTGCGTACTTCCTGTAAATCACCATCCCTCCCTGAAAGTGACTGCTGCTTATATATTTTTAATAGGTGTTCCTGGAAATGCTGATTTGCCAGTAAGAGGGGATTCCCTGCGGCCAGAAACACCTACTTATGTTGTTCCACAAAGATATCGTTTTATTGGAGAACAAATTGGACCATCTGCTGACTTTGCACAGCAAATACCCAATGTCTTAGATCAAGAAAGTAAACATGTTGGCATGCCAGGTGAATTCATCAGTCCTATTCAAGCTCATCCTAATCCAGAAAACCTTTCTCTATACTACAAAGATCCGCAAGGTCAAATTCAAGGCCCCTTTTCTGGTGCTGACATCATTGGCTGGTTTGAGGCTGGTTATTTTGGTATTGATTTGCTGGTTCGTGTTACAAATGCCCCCCCTGATGCTCCTTTCTTATTGCTTGGTGATGTTATGCCTCACCTACGAGCAAAGGCAAGGCCACCTCCAGGGTTTAGCACCACAAAATCCAGTGATATGCTAATGCAAGAGAGTCCACCTACAGGGAAGTTTCTCAGCTCCAGTACCACACATGCAGGATCAGTTGGTGTTGGAATCTTTGACAGTGGGCCAGGCAGAAATGATAGTGCAGTTGAAGCTCAAAATCGCTTTCTGGAATCACTTATGTCTAATAGTGTGCGCAATCCTTCAGCTGAAGCAATCTCTATTGCTGGAGGTTTGTCTATTGGCAAGAGCTATATATGTGGCTATTTAATTCCATATATTATTTTTCTAACCATCTTTGGCATTGATCGTGCACACTTCTTGGTTTGACACCATTCTTTTTGAAATTAGGTATGAATGAATATGGCACCAGTAGCTTCGGCAACATTGCTGTGGCTGGAGGCGAGAGTGCGGCCAACATGAATTATCTTTTGGCACAGAGATTGTTGGAGAGGCAAAAATCTTTGCAAAGCCCTGTTCCATATTGGTCAGGAGAAGCACAAAACAAAAATATAGCTTCAGAAGCGTCTACTCTGCACTCTAAATTGCTCCCTCCCATGGCTGATCCATCACGTCAAACTTTGCAATCTCAGAATGTTGACTTGCTTGCTATGCTGCATTCTGCAGACAAACCTCAAGAACCTGCTGCTAATTCTGGATTGCCACCGTGGTCAAACAACCCTGAGGCTAGAAATCTTAATCCTAATGTGCATGGTGTCAATCTCACTAAAGGACCACTTAATGTGCATCAAAATCTGCAGAATTCTCAGCAAATTGCTACTGCTGTTCAACAACAGAGCTTCATGCCACAGAACCAACCGCCTTTAGCTCATTTGCCACCTGAGAAGCTGCTCGCAGAGATATCTCAAGATCCACAACTTCTGAATATGTTTCAACAGCAGTATCTGTTGTCTCAACTACAGTTGCAATCACAACCTCCTGTGACACCTCAGCCTCAGCCTCAACTCTCAATGCTGGACAAGATGATATTGCTCAAACAGCAGCAGCAGCAGCAGCAGCAGCAGCAGCAGCAGCAACTGCAGCAGCAGCAACTGCAACAACTACAGCTTGAGCAGCAACAAAAGCTGTTATTGCAGCAACAACACCTACATTCTCACGTACTACCTCAGGGACATTCCAACCAGCAGCTTGATGATCCTTATGGATCAAAACATACTTTATTGCCAACTGGTGATTCTGTTGGTCTTCGAAGAATGCAAGAGGTTCTTGAAGTTGATCAGATTTTGGCTAGCCATGGTATGCGGGAAGAGCAACAGCCTAGTCATCCAATTATGAATATAATGAGTATGGATGGTGTACGTTTATCGCAAAGTTCTGTACCTACTTTGCCATTGCCCCATGAAATTTTTGTGGATGCACCTTCAAAGGAATGCTATTCTCGTCCTCAGAAGTTGGAAGACTTGGCAAATGATAACACACAATTTAATGCAAGTATGGTCAACCCGATGCTAACAAAAGTTATAGGTGAGCAAGAAGGGGAATCTGCTAATCATCAACAGGAGGTTGGAATAGATAAAGCTGAAATTGTGCCTGAAAATATTTCTGGATCTGCTGAGGTCACTAGCAGAGTTCTTAGTGAAGCCGCCAAGGGTTTTCTTGAGACACCACTGGATCCAAAATCTGATATTGTGTCATCCCATGTTTCCAATCAGGTCAAAGGGATGAAAATTTCTTCAGAAAATACCCTTGATGAAATTGAGCCAACTGTGGCAACCGAAGTAAAAATTCCTGATGCGCAGGAGACGAAGAAAGCAGAAAAGAAAAAGAAGCAGAAGAAGAAACAGGCAGTTGTAGATGTTGGCAAAGGAGCCCCAAAGACAGTTTCTTCCCAACAGCCAAGGCAAGAAAATGAAATCGATGGTTCAGGTCATGGTGGAAGTAAGCATGATTTACTAGATACGGAGGAACTTTTTTGGGGTAACCCTGTCAGATTGGAAAGTTCTTCTAGATCCGCTGAGCCTCCTTTTGGCTTTGAATCATCTGTGGTTTTACCTCCCAAAAGTCTTCCTGAGGAATATGATATTGACAAAGCTGAATGGGAACCTAGTGCTCTATCATCAGAGTCTCATGCTGCAGCAAGCCACAGAGGGTGGAAACCCACCCAGGGACCTAGGCCTAAATCACTGCTGGAAATACAAGCTGAGGAACAACTGAGAGCTCATAGGGGAGTAGTGCTGGACAGTGTTAAGCCGGCCATGCCAGTGACTTCAGTGCCATCAATTCCTTGGAACGGCATATCAGCATCTTCTGAGCAACAGTTTGGGGGTGCAATTAAGTCACTAGGTGGCCTGGAAAGTGCTGGTGACTCAAGAAACAAGAGAAGCCAGTTGCATGATTTGTTAGCAGAAGAAGTTTTGGCGAGGTCTAGTAGCGCAGATAATGAGAACATAGCTAATGCTAATGATGTGTCTTTTCCTCCTCTATCACCTGCTGTTCAGCCTGATGCTCCTGCCCTTGATGATGATGACTTCATTGAGGCCAAGGACACCAAGAAGAAGAAGAAGGCAACAAAAGGGAAAGGCTCTGCAGTTAAAGCTCCATCACCTGTCAGTTCTGTTGATTCATCAGCTATTTTTGTGCCTATTGAAAAGGGTAAATCTTCAAAGCAAGCACAACAAGAGAAGGAAATATTACCGGCTCCACCAAGTGGTCCATCACTTGGAGATTTCGTTCCTTGGAAGAGTGATCAGACAAACTCTCCTGCTCCAGCATGGTCTAATGACTCTACAAAGGTGCAGAAACATTTGTCTTTGAGGGATATTCAGAGGGAGCAAGAAAGGAGATCAGGTGCTATCCAGCAACCACCACCCTCACCAACTCCAGCAAAAGTGCCTACGAATCAACGGAACCATGGGAATGTTTCTTCCTGGCAAGCTTCTGGGTCTTCTCCATCAAAGACAGTTGCCCCTGTCCAGATGAGTTCCAATGCTTCCAACCGTTCCAAGTCAAATACTGATGATGATCTGTTTTGGGGCTCTTCTGAGCACTCCAAGCAAGATAAGAAACAGTAAGTCCTCTGATGGCTTTTTCAGTTATTCAATTATTTGTCAATGTTGGTTGACAGATTATTATACCCTTTTTCATTCTGAACATTTAGGCTTTTCAGCATAGTGAACAATACATAACCAAATTAATGACTAAACAGAACTGCAGAATTAGGGCCACATTGTCTTACTCTTTACAATGTTGTTTTGGAACTGGTTAAGCACTTTAATGGGATAACCACAGTTTGCATTTGAATGATTTAACTGAAGTGATAGGACTTATGAGTAATATAAGATTGTATCTGCATGATTTTGATTAGTAAATTGTGCTGTCATATTACTATTACTGTATTACATGAATGCCTTTATTCACCTGCATGACATCCTCTGATGGTAGCTATTGTTATAATTTTATTACTATCACCTTTTCTTTGAAGGTCAGTTTACTTTTTGCATGTGCATATATACACTTATGACTCAACAAGATTTTCTCAGAAAATTTGGTATGAAAATAGTACTTTTACTTTGTTTTAGTAAATGGCTTGATCACAGCATAACTTGTAAGCTCTTATAGAATAGAGAGGTGCTCCTCGCTTGTCTAATTTGTCTCTACGAAGCACTGAAGAAAGTCTATTGATTTCATACTCCCTGCTTTGTGCATTACTTAAGACTGTCAATCCAGCAGTTAAGAAGTTAGATCATTCACATAGGCAAGCACCAAACACATCAGTGTCTTTACATTTCTTGACCAATTTTGAATCGTCATATCAGAAGGTGAACATGCGGATCTGGATCATAAAGAGTGGTTAAGTACAGTGGCAGTAGGTGTAATGTTATTATCTTAGCTCTTTGGTCCAATGATACAGGATTTGATTTCTATAACTCCCTTGACCCTATAGAATTGGAATTATTATAGCACATATGGTGCATATAACTGATATTTTGCTTGACTAGTGATGGATGGATCATCCTTTCATTTTTGTTTTTATTTGCCTAATTTTGCTATGGAAATTTTCAAGGATATTTACATTTAATATTACTATATTTAACAGGTCAGAGTTCCCAACTCTCTCAAGTCAGAGTAGAAGTTCCATGATGAAGGATCAATCTCCAATGAACCGGCAAAAGTCTCAGGCCAGCAGATTGCCACTTTCTTCTGCTCCTACTGCCAATCACACTGGGAAAGGGAAAGCAGATGTGGCAAACAAGCAGAGAGGTTTGTTTTATTGATATACTCAGGTTTCTGAATTTCCTTGGTTTCTGGTGCTTCTAACAGCTGCTATCTGCAGAGGCAATGGACTTCAGGGATTGGTTAGGGAATGAGTGGGCCAGACTCACCGGAACCAATGGTATTTAACTCTTACTAGAATAATTAAATGCTTTGAAACTCATGAATCTTTATTTGTCTTGCTGTATTCTTGATAAATACATTATAGATTATTGACCATCAAGTATCAAATTGTGATTCTTTTTCTACTTTGTCCATTTAGATACAAGTTTCCTCGAGTTCTGCATAAAGCAATCGACTGTTGAAGCAGAAATGCTTCTCCGGGAGAACATTGGTTCTCTTGACCACAACAATGAGTTCATTGACAAGTTCCTCAATTACAAGGCCTTCCTGTCAACAGAGGTGATTGAGATGGCATTCCGAGGCCCCAGCACTGGTGGCACACGTGGGGATGGCGCAGGGCTGGCAAATCCTGCTTCTGCAGCCAAAGGAGGCACGAGTGCTGAGACAGAGCAGGACATCGGAGGTAGGAAGAAAGGGAAGAAGGGGAAGAAGGTGAGCGCGGCAGTTTTAGGATTCAATGTAGTCAGCAACCGTATCATGATGGGCGAGATCCAGAATGCGGATGATTAGGGGGATAGCATACAATAGCACCATTATACATACTTTTGGTGTTCTCAACAGAGAAGATCTTTAGACTTTTTGCAATGGCGTTCTCTCTAGAGATGATGTTACTTGTTGCAATGGCAACCGAGCATGTCGCTCATGAGTGATGTTCATTTTTCTTTTCTGAGAGTGCCCTCATGAGGTGATTTTTGGGCTCCTGTAACTGACTGATGGCAGATTTTGTTCTCAATAGAAACTTACTTGAGATGACAAGAGATCAATTTGTTCCTTTTTTTTCTTATGTAGAAAGCTTTTCTTTTTTTTGAGAGAGAGAGAGCTACTTTGTTCATTCACGAAGCATCCTCAACATTACAAACAGACCTTTGTGAAAATGTAAAATTACATAGAAGTCCTTTGGGGAGCTTAACATGAAGCTCTAAAAGATGCCTCACCCTCTCCTTAAACTAGTTACAGCAACATCGGCCGATGAGGACCTCAGCGTCCCTTCGACCAACTCCATGGCCAAAACCAATGGACGATGGACTACATGAACTACATCAAGAATAATCATCAAAGTACAAAGAACCATCGCAGCCAAGAACATGGAACATGGATCCAGAGAAACACCTCCATCCACCGTCACCATCGTTGGCTCGGGAGTTGTCGGGACCCGAAAATCGGAGTCAAATCCCTGCTGTGTCTTACCTGTACTAGTCTCTGCATCAAGTAGCTAGTACACACAGATGTACGGTTTGGATCATCACCATTCAACGAAAAGTACTTTATTACATCAGAGTCACATATTTATTACAAAGTTTAGGCTTCGTGGCCTAGCAGCGGAAATTCAAATAACATAGTTCAACTTCAAATGGAAAACCCAACGCAACTCCACAGGCATGTCTGACGGATGCGCCCTAGACGTCGGAGTAGTCCTCGTCTTGAACTCCTTCAGTGAAGTCCCCATCCTGGTACACCTCCTCCTCGGTGTCGCATCCTGCTCGTTGGAATGAGCAGCCCCGCATAAAAAGCGAGGGTGAGTATACTTTATACTCAATAAGCAAGGCTGACTAAATGCAGCTAGGGCTTAACAAGGAGGGGTAAAGGTTCTTTTGCATAAAGCCAGTTTTGCAAGTCTTTCCTAGAGTTTATAAAAATGATTTGAAATGAGTTGAGGAAAACAAATCTTTGAAATATTTTTTTAAAACTCCGGCCTCGGCCGGTTTTGCCCAATCCTGGCTACTCACGGCACCCACCGTGCAATTTTCCTCATCGCTCATAGCACCTACTATGAGGAGAAAAATCAAAACACACGACACCGATCGTGGTTTTCTTTTAAAACACCATTTAGAAAAAAAGGTAAGAAGTACCAATGAGGCAGCTCCCCGTCGTCCGTCCTTGACCGTGGACACGGCTATCATGATAGTTTTACACTCTGCAGAGGTTGCACGCTTTACCCACGAGAGATGACCTTCCCTAGGAATCATCCAAAAGGGAAAAGAACACCACAAGGTCTTTAACCGACATTCCCCTAGCCTGACACTCCCTCTAAGGATTCCACCGCAGTGCTAGTTACTCTAGTTGGCTGAAGCCCCCTCTTGAGCCTGCAGAACAACACCAATTGCCAACTCCACCGTCTGGAATGCCAAAACTAGGAGTCCGAAGGGTACTCAACCAGGGCTTGCCCACACAAGCACTCAATGGTCACAGTACTTAGCTCGTCTATCTCAAGGAATTGGTCCTTACAGATCGGGGTGGGTCCCGCACTGGACCCGAATCTCGTGCACACGGCACCATCCTTGCAACCATCCACCCCAATCAGGTTTTGCAAAACATTTTTCCCGATAGCACCCACTATCAACTAGCCCAAATACAATCAAAAGACAACACCAATTGTCCTTCTTAAAGATCACAAAGTAAAATGGTGATTAATGTTAACAAGCAATTAATCAGGTGGTTTACTATGAGCATTACTAAGCAGATGCAAAAACCTACTCAAGGGTATGGCAATAATTAATCAAAATTAATAATCCTAAGGTAGCAAGGGTATTTTATAAGAATTAATTATCAATGGGATTTAGCTAGGCAATATAGTTATTTATTGTTTTATGTTAAACATACATGCTACTGTTCAAATCCTACAAAACTTGTTTGAAGACATGGGTTCGAGATGTTTGACACTTGCCTTGATCGGCGTAGTGGGAGGATCCTCAATTGCGTCGGAAGCTAACTTCGCTACTCGAGTCTAACGTTTAAAAGAAACACAAATAAGAACCACATGCAATAAAATATGAGGCATGCATGTCATGACATGAGGATGATGCAAACAGTACAGAACAGTATAAAATAATTTTACAAAACTTCTGAAATTGGTTTCGTTATTTTTAGAGTTCCCTATATTTAGTTATGATTTTTATAAACTTAATATTAAGGTACAAAAGAGAGTTAATAATAAATAAATTTCAAAATTTTACCAAAACAGTACAGAACTTATATCATAATATATCTAACTCCATAAAACAATTTTGGATATTTTTGGATCTATATTTTATCCTATAAAATTCCTACAAGTATAAACACTAAGATAATTATTAAAAATTAAAGTTAAAATAAATATGCAAATAAACAGTACACAGAAATAATATAGAATTTTATGAATCTAATAAAATTTATTTTACAATTTTCTGAATTTCCTACAATTTATATGGAATTTACAAAATCAAGTGAATTCTGCAAATAAAATAAAAAAATAAAAAAAAAAGAAGGGGAAGGCACTTGGGTGGCGGCGTAAGGTGGGCAGACCCATTCGGCCACAAAGACGCTGTGAGGCGTCACCGACGCTGACCGACGGGCCCGCCCGTCGGTGAGAGAGAAGCGGCGCGTGGGGCGACGAATGGCGGCGAAAGGTGGAGGGTCGAGGCGCTCACGAGTTAGGTAGCGACATCAAGCGGCGGCGGCGCGGCTCGACCTAGATCGTGATGGCGTTTGGCGTGACGGCGGCGACGGGGGTGGGTAAGCACCAGGCGGTGAGGATTCTAATGGCGGCGGCGGCAGCGCGGGATGCGGAGGCGGTCGGCGTCTTGGCGGCGCGGCGACGGAAAACGGCGGTGGACTCGCCGCGGGAGAGATAGAAGCGGCGGTGGTCGGCGAGGTCCCTACGGGGACGAGGGTGCTTAGGGGCTCACCACGGCGATGGATCGGGCGGCGAATTGGTTCGACGGCCGAACGGGACGGCGGCGGCTCTGGCGGCGAAAACGGTGCTCCGGCGGCGGCGACGGGCTGACGAAGGTGAAAACGGAATCAGGGGGCAAGCAGGAGCAATTCCTCTTCAAAGATCGAAAGCCGAAACTCACCAGAAATCGGAGATCGAGGAGGGGCAGCAAGGGTTGGAGGAGATGATTTTCTCGGTTTGGTTCCAGATGAAGAACAACGTGGGGGGTGGTTTAAGTAGGGGATTAGGACGAATTCTAGGGGAATTAGGATAGGAATCAGAGGGGGTTTGAATCTACTATAATTAGGGAGGGCTTTCTATTGATAAAGATGGAAGGAGAGGAATTAGGGGGGGTTTCCAAACCTGTCAGTCAAATCCAACTAGAAGGTGAGGAAGAGGGAATTACATGTGGGGCCCACACGTAGGAGAGAGAGATTATAAATTTAAAATCAGATTTTGGTTTTGGATATAAAGTTAACATATGCCTTAATTATGCAATTAAAACACCACAAAGCTAAAACCATATGAATATATTTTCGTTAACTAACTTTGTTTAAATAAATCATTTTAAAATATTTTTCCAAGGAACATACTCATTTTAAAAGGGTTTTGAATTTCATAAATTTACAAATGCAATGCAATGCATGTATGCATGATTTTAAAAATGAGGATGTTACAAACCTCCCCCCCTTAAACGGAATCTCGACCCCGAGATTCGGAGAATTTTTCAAACAGATCCGAGAACTCTGCTCGGAGATCTTCTTCACGCTCCTAGGTCGCTTCCCTCTCAGAATGATTGCTCCACTGCACTTTACAAAGCTTGATTACTCGATTCCTGGTTTGACGAGCAGCTTCTTCCAAAATGCGAACCGGGTACTCCTCATAAGACAGATCCGGTTGTAGCTCCAATTGCTCCAAGGGCATCTGCTCTTCCGGAACTCGTAAGCACTTCTTGAGCTGAGACACATGGAACACATCGTGAACATCCGACAGTTGAGGGGGTAATTCTAGTTGATAAGCCACTTCGCCTCTTCTAGCCAGAACCTTGAAGGGTCCAATGAAGCGAGGTGCCAATTTTCCACTAACTCGAAAATGTCGTACGCCTTTCATTGGTGAAACCTTCAGATACACAAAATTTCCGCTCTCAAAGCTAAGGTCTCGGCGGCGATGATCAGCATAGCTCTTTTGTCGGCTCTGGGCCGTCTTCAATCTCTGCTGAATAACTCGAACTTGCTCGTCGGCTTCCTTGAGCAGGTCCGGTCCAAAGACCATGCGCTCACCGGTCTCCTTCCAGTAAAGAGGCATTCTGCACTTTCTCCCATAAAGTGCCTCGAACGGAGCCATCTGCAGACTGGACTGGTAGCCGTTGTTATAGGAAAATTCCGCAAAGGGCAAATGTCGGTCCCAATTCTTCGCATTTGCCAATGCACAAGCTCGGAGCATATCCTCCAGTATCTGGTTAACTCTTTCAGTCTACCCATCCGTCTGCGGATGGTACGCTGTGCTGAAGTTGAGGTTAGTCCCCATCAAACTGTGCAGCTTTTCCCAAAATTTTGAAGTGAATTGTGTTCCTCTATCAGACACAATTTTCTTTGGTACTCGTCTTGAGACAAACTATCTTAGCGAATCTGATTACGCTAACTTATCTCTGAGTAGGTAGTCTTCCTTTGGAATGAAGTCTTGTTGACTTGGTCAAGCGGTCCACAATGACCCATATGGAATCATAGCCTGCCTGGGTCTTTGGTAACCCCACTATGAAATCCATTCCAATTTCTTCCTACTTCCACTCAGGGATCCTTAAAGGTTGCAGCAATCCTGCGGGTCGCTGGTGTTCTGCTTTGACTCTTTGACAGGTGTCACACAAGGCTACAAATTCTGCGATGTCCCTTTTCATTCCGGTCCACCAATAGGATCCTTTGAGATCGGAGTACATCTTGGTACACCCGGGATGTATCGATAATTTCGTGTCATAGGCTTCCTTTAGGATGGTCTCCTTTAACTCCTTATTATTGGGTACGAAGATCCTTTTTCCAAACCAAAGTACATCTTCATCGTCTACTGAGAAACCAGGTGCTTTCCCGGCACCTATTCTTTTCTTAATTCCAGCGACTTCCTCGTCTTCTTTCTGAGCTTCTTTGATTTGTTTTGGCAAAACGGGTTGCATTTCCAACATATGGACACACCCTCGCTCTACCAGACCCAAGTTTAGCTTCTTGAATTCCTTGCACAAAGCGGGTTGGCTTTCTGAAAGCATCAGGTTATTGCAGCAGCTCTTCTGACTTAGAGCATCAGCTACCACATTGGCCTTGCCGGGGTGGTAGTGAACTCCAACATCGTAATCTTTGATCAGCTCCAACCATCTTCGGTGTCTCATATTCAGGTTCGGTTGAGTAAAGATGTACTTTAGACTCTTGTGATCGGTATAAATCTCAGTCCGGTTCCCGATTAAGTAATGCCTCCATAACTTCAGAGCATGCACCACAGCTGCTAATTCCAAGTCATGAGTCAGGTAATTGGTCTCATGAGGCTTTAGCTGCCTCGAGGCATAGGCCACTACTTTGCCTTCTTGCATCAACACACATCCGAGACCCAATTTTGAAGCATCACAATAAACTTCAAAATCCTTGTGTATGTCCGGCAAAACTAGAACTGGAGCTGTGGTAAGTCGCTTCTTAAGCTCTTGAAAACTTTGTTCACAAGCAGGAGTCCAAACAAACTTCTTATCCTTCTTCAGAAGTTGAGTCAGCGGCTTGGCTACTCGGGAGAAGTCTTTAATAAACCTTCGGTAGTAACCAGCCAAACCAAGGAAACCTCAGACTTTGGTTACTGTCTTGGGAGCCTTCCAATCTAATACATCCTTGACCTTGCTTGGGTCAACTGAAACTCCTCCGGCTGAGATAACATGCCGAAGGAAAGCGACTTCCTTAGCCAAAATTCACATTTACTGAACTTGGCATAAAGTTGGTGCTCCCGCAGTTTTTCCAAAACTCGTCGCAAGTGTCCTTCATGCTCTTCCTCATTCTTCGAATAAACTAGAATGTCATCAATGAACACCACCACGAACTTGTCCAAGTATTCCATGAATACCTTATTCATCAAGTTCATGAAGTAAGGCGGAATGTTGGTCAAACCAAAAGACATTACTGTAAACTTGTACAACCCATAACGAGTCGTAAAAACTGTCTTTGGAATGTCATCTTTTCTTATCTTAATCTGGAGATATCCTGACCTTAGGTCTATTTTGGAAAATACACATGCTCCTTTGAGTTGATCGAACAAGTCATCGATCCTAGGCAAAGGGTGCACTCCCTCTGCAGGTTGAGCTTGAGCAGCTTGTCCAATAGGAGGTGGGTTGGGTTGACCTTGTCCAGCCTGACCTTGACCACGGCCAGCAGCAGAAGCTCGGGTGTCCACCATCTGACAGCAATTTTTGAAAATAAGATACGAGAAGGGAAACCAGAGGGGATACTATAGTGGAGGTCACAACATCTATGCAATCAACATCTGACAGCAATTTTTGAAAATAAGATACGAGAAGGGAAACCAGAGGGGATACTATAGTGGAGGTCACAACATCTATGCAATCAACATCCAAATAGTACACCAAAACACAAATAATTCAAAACATTCTTAGTTCAAAACCAAAATTTGAGAAAGCAACGTCACAAAGGCCGATGTAGTCAGTCTCTTAAAAACCTTTAGAAAGCTAACATAATAATTAAGGCGTTCTACGATTCTATCCCTACAGGGGACCTAAACTTAGAGTTTTACTCGGAATCTGGGTCTTTATTGAACACACGCTCCATGGGCTCCTCTTCATTGTCTTCTGGGGTCTCAGGCCTTTTGGCCGCAAAGGAAGAAGGCAAAGACAAGGTTTGGCATTTTGAAATTTTTGAAACAAGAAGAGAGAGGTCAAACGATTTTAATTAAGAATTAGCAAGCAACAAGATGAGGATTTATCAACAAGGATTTTTGGAAAAATAATTTTTATAGTAATATCACAAATCCTTAAACTATTCCAGCGTCTAAGGTTCATCCTACAGACAGGCTCTGATACCAACTCTGTCGGGACCTAAAAATCGGAGTCGAATCCCTGCTGTGTCTTACCTGTACTAGTCCCTGGATCAAGTAGCTAGTACACACAGATGTACGGTTTGGATCATCACCATTCAACGAAAAGTACTTTATTACATCAGTCACATATTTATTACAAAGTTTAGGCTTCGTGGCCTAGCAGCGGAAATTCAAATAACATAGTTCAACTTCAAATGGAAAACCCAACGCAACTCCACAAGCATGTCTGACGGATGCGCCCTAGACGTCGGAGTAGTCCTCGTCTTGAACTCCTTCAGCGAAGTCCCCATCTTGGTACACCTCCTCCTCGGTGTCGCATCCTGCTCGTTGTAATGAGCAGCCCCGCATAAAAGGCGAGGGTGAGTATACTTTATACTCAACAAGTAAGGCTGACTAAATGCAGCTAGGGCTTAACAAGGAGGGGTAAAGGTTCTTTTGCATAAAGCCAGTTTTGCAAGTCTTTCCTAGAGTTTTATAAAAATAATTTAAAATGAGTTGAGGAAAACAAATCTTTGAAAAATTTCTTTAAAACTCCGGCCTCGGCCGGTTTTGCCCAATCCTGGCTACTCACGGCACCCACCGTGCAATTTTCCTCATCGCTCATAGCACCTGCTATGAGGAGAAAAATCAAAACACACTACACCGATCGTGGTTTTCCTTTAAAACACCATTTAGAAAACAAAGGTAAGAAGTACCAATGAGGCAGCTCCCCGTCGTCCGTCCTTGACCGTGGACACGACTATCATGATAGTTTTACACTCTGCAGAGGTTGCATGCTTTACCCACGAGAGGTGACCTTCCGTAGGAATCACCCAAAAGGGAAAAGAACACCATAAGATCTTTAACCGACATTCCCCTAGCCTGGCACTCTCTCTAAGGATTCCACCACAGCGCTAGTTACTCTAGTTGGCTGAAGCCCCCTCTTGAGCCTGCAGAACAACACCAATTGCCAACTCCACCGTCTGGAATGCCAAAACTAGGAGTCCGAAGGGTACTCAACCAGGGCTTGCCCACACAAGCACTCAATGGTCGCACTGTTGTACTTAGCTCGTCTACCTCAAGGAATCGGTCCTTAGGGATCGGTGTGGGTCCCGCACTGGACCCGAATCTCGTGCATGCGGCACCATCCTTGCAACCATCCACCCCAATCAGGTTTTGCAAAACATTTTTCCCGATAGCACCCACTATCAACTAGCCCAAATACAACCAAAAGACAACACCAATTGTCCTTCTTAAAGATCACAAAGTAAAATGGTGATTAATGTTAACAAGCAATTAATCAGGTGGTTTACTATGAGCATTACTAAGCAGATGCAAAAACCTACTCAAGGGTATGGCAATAATTAATCAAAATTAATAATCCTAAGGTAGCAAGGGTATTTTATAAGAATTAATTATCAATGGGATTTAGCTAGGCAATATAGTTATTTATTATTTTATGTTAAACATACATGCTACTGTTCAAATCCTACAAAACTTGTTTGAAGACATGGGTTCATATGTTTCAGCACTTGCCTTGATCGACGTAGTGGGGAGGATCGTTAGCTGCGTCGGAAACGAACTCGCTACTCGGGTCTAACGTTTAAAAGAAACACAAATAAGAACCACATGCAATAAAATATGAGGCATGCATGTCATGACATGAGGATGATGCAAACAGTACAGAACAGTATAAAATAATTTTACAAAACTTCTGAAATTGGTTTCGTTATTTTTAGAGTTCCCTATATTTAGTTATGATTTTTATAAATTTAATATTAAGGTACAAAAGAGAGTTAATAATAAATAAATTTCAAAATTTTACCAAAACAGTACAGAACTTATATCATAATATATCTAACTCCATAAAACAATTTTGGATATTTTTGGATCTATATTTTATCCTATAAAATTCCTACAAGTATAAACACTAAGATAATTATTAAACATTAAAGTTAAAATAAATATGAAAATAAACAGTACACAAAAATAATATAGAATTTGATGAATCTAATAAAATTTATTTTACAATTTTCTGAATTTCCTACGAATTTATATGGAATTTACAAAATCAAGTGAATTCTGCAAATAAAATAAAAAAATAAAAAAAAAGAAGGGGAAGGCATTTGGGCAGGCAGCGCAAGGTGGGCCGGCCCATTCGCCACAAAGACGCTGTGGAGCAAATCACCGACGCTGACCGAGCGAGGCCGCTTCGTCGGTGAGAGAGCAGGCAGAGGGGCGAGAACTGCAGCAAGGCTTCCGGCCGTGGCGGCAGCGGCGGCGAGAAAGGTGGAGGTCGAGGCGGCGCTCGCCGAGTTAAGCGGCGCATCATCAAGCGGCGGCGCGCTCGACCTAGATCACGCTGGCGGCGAAGCACGGCGGCGGCGTTTGCGGCATGACGGCGGCGACGAAGGTAAGCACCTGTGGCGGCGAGGATTCTAATGGCGGCGGCGGCACACGGATGCGAGGCGGGCGGCGTCGCGGCGGCGGGGCGACGGAAGAAACACGATGGCGGACTCGCCGGCGGGAGATAGGGGCGGCGGTGGTCGGCGAGTCCCTACGGGACGAGGTGTAGGGGCTCACCACGGCGATGGATCGGGCGGGAGGTGGTTCGACGGCGAACAGGACAGCGGCGGCTCGGCGAAAAGCGGTGCTCGGCGGCGGCGGTCGACGAAGGTGAAAACGGAATCGAGGGGCAAGCAGAGCAATTCCTCTTCAAAGATCGAAAGCCGAAACTCATCGGAAATCGGAGATCGAGGAGGGGCAGCAAGGGTTGGAGGAGATGATTTTCTCGGTTTGGTTCCAGGTGAAGAACAATGTGGGGGGTGGTTTAAGTAGGGGATTAGGACGAATTCTAGGGGAATTAGGATAGGAATCAGAGGGGGTTTGAATCTACTATAATTAGGGAGGGCTTTCTATTGATAAAGATGGAAGGAGAGGAATTAGGGGGGGTTTCCAAACCTGTCAGTCAAATCCAACTAGAAGGTGAGGAAGAGGGAATTACATGTGGGGCCCACACGTAGGAGAGAGAGATTATAAATTTAAAATCAGATTTTGGTTTTGGATATGAAGTTAACATATGCCTTAATTATGCAATTAAAACATCACAAAGCTAAAACCATATGAATATATTTTCATTAACTAACTTTGTTTAAATAAATCATTTTAAAATATTTTTCCAAGGAACATACTCATTTTAAAAAGGGTTTTGAATTTCATAAATTTACAAATGCAATGCAATGCATGTATGCATGATTTTAAAAATGAGGATGTTACAAACCTCCCCCCCTTAAACGGAATCTCGACCCCGAGATTCGGAGAATTTTTCAAACAGATCCGGGAACTCTGCTCGGAGATCTTCTTCACGCTCCCAGGTCGCTTCCCTCTCAGAATGATTGCTCCACTGCACTTTACAAAGCTTGATTACTCGGTTCCTGGTTTGATGAGCAGCTTCTTCCAAAATGCGAACCGGGTACTCCTCGTAAGACAGATCCGGTTGCAGCTTTCTTCCCTCCTCTTTCTCCTACTACTGACACAGATCCGGCGACGGCCGTGAAACCTCTACCGGCGAGGTTTATCTAACGCAAAGTCTCTAACAAAAACCGAAACCAATAATAGACCCAGCTCTTATTACCTTCCACGGCCGCCTTTGAAGCCGCTGCCATTGCCGACACCGGCCAAACCATGGCTAAACTCTGCCCGTGGATCTGAGTAGAGAAACCTAGAACTACACCTAAGCTACTGCTGTACATGGCCCCCTAGCCGAGATGCAGCCTATCCCCATACCGGCGATGACCTAGAGGCTATCGGGGCCGAGGGGATTCGGCGGATCTGGCCTAGAGGCGGTGCTCTTCGCCGGTCGCCTTTTTTTCGCCTGAGTCGTTACTCGCGAGTCGCAAGAGCCTTATCGTCCTACTTCGCTTAAAAAATATCTAAAACATTTTGTTTGCTCTTGTAAAAGTGTGTTTGTACCAAAAGTTGATTTTTGGCTAAACATACGTGGGCTTAGGGTTTAAAATCCCTGTCAGCACCAAATCCAAGAGTTCAAGGCGTGTCAGCCAATTTGATCCTGCAATCGACAAGAAAAGTCGTAACCAATTTTAATTAGATGATTAGATCTTCAATATAGAGAGAACCTGTTTGATCTCAAGAGTAACCAAGAACCAACAAGTGCAAAGAGTAACAAAAGTATCGACTTAGATTAGATCTAAACCAATAGGTTCAAAAGGTAACCAATCTACTATTGAGTCGACAAAATCAACTAAATAGTAGAGCGAGGCATAAGCAGACTATCAACTAAATTAACATGTTAATTTAGCTAATAGAACGTAGGGTAAATAGACTATCGGCTAATATGTCAGGATCCGGTTTCACTAAACCGAACCTCTCTGTGTTAACAGTATTATTCTTAAGGATTAGTGCACATACCCACAGTACAATAAAGATAAAGTGTCAATACCAACGCTGCATTAACTAATAAAATACATTAGAGTGCGGCATATCCACTTATTATAATAGTTCATAACATTAAGTTCTAACTAATTCAAATAGAAAGCAAATAAAATAATGTCCCATCAGCAACGTACTCCTACTCGTAATAATACTCATGTCCTGCTCGTGGAATAAATAGTCCTGAATAAGCCGGGGTTAGCACGCAAATGTTAACAAGTCTTTTCTATGAAGGACCAGGTCAAGGCTTATCCTAGGAAAGGTAATGGTTTATTTGCATAAAAACATTTTATTAATAGTATAAAAGCATTTAAAAATAATAAATAAATAATAAAAAGTTCTCATGATTAATCTTAACAGTAACATTAACATGGTATAATCCTCAATCTCAGTGTCTCAAGTTCCTATCTCAAAGTCTCACTAAAGTTCTCATCTCGTTCTCATTCATCATAAATCATCTAGCAGCGGCACGTAGCCGGAAAACCTTATCCAAGTCAAATTAAATAAGGGGTGTAGCTACGATGTGAAAAACCACTAAGATGTTTATAACCGGGAGCACTACCATTCGAATGGTTTTATACTCTTAGAGGTTGTACACTTTTCCCGTAAGATATGATAGCTTCCCATCATAAGGCATCATAACAAAATCTATTAGAAGATTAACCCTGGACTTGTCACAGTCATATCTGCTATTCACAAAAGTACCCTAGAACTCCTTCCGGGCAATAAACCAGTGATGATGTATCCCTCGGGACCCCACCTATGGTGCAAGTACAGTGATAATCCTGACATTATTCTCCCTCTAGATTAAACCACGTCCCCATACCGGGTTTGCGATTGCACGATAAATTTTCAGTTAAATCTATCATGATCATTGGTCCTTAGAGTGGAGCGTTGACTCGGGTCACCTGCTTCGAGTCAAATGTTAGTTTGTCAAATTTTAATCAAAGAGTGAACAAACCACCGTAAACCCGAAGTTCTCCATTCTCGTACTCAATTATCTCATAATTGAGTTCTTTAATGCTGATCATAAGAGTGAATCACTCCTCGAAACTGTCTAAGCAATGCTAAGCCATCTAATTTATAAAAAACAGTAGGAAATTATGTAATAATATTATCCTAAGATATTTCATGGCATTTTATGCATATCGTATAAATAGACAACATGCACTAGAAATTTCTATGGCAATATACATATAATTTAGATAATAGCAGTTTTGGCAAAATCTAAAAATTAGGATTCTAAGGGAAAGACTTGCCTTCCCGATCTTCTGAAACTTGCGGGACGTCAGCGGCATCGAGGGACTCCTTCGTCGCCCACGTGATCCAACGCATGCAAAACGAGACAACCACAATAAATACAACAAATAGCAAATAAATTGAAAAATTATAGTAGATATGAATTTTCTGGATTTTTAGAAACTGGAATCGCCGGATTTGGAGCTAGGATGAATTCTCAGCAAAATAGTGAAGAAACACTATTCATTGAAATTCAGAACAATCAAAATTGGTACTGTTGCAGCCGCTGCTACTGTAGCAAAGGGGCTGGTTGAGAGAGGATAAGGGACATGGTGTCCCCTGCAGAGAGACCACGTCAGGAGAGAGAGAAAGAAAGAGAGAGGAAGAAAGGATAGGGCTGCCGGTGGGAGTCTAGGCGGCGGCTGGTAGCGACGAAGGCTTGGAGAGCGGTGGTGGCAGCGTCACCGGCAACTAGCGACGGTGCTTAGGCAACTAGCAACAGCGCTTAGGTTGGACGGTGGCAGTGGAGTAGGAGAGGCGACGGCTGCGGCGTACGGCGTGGAGGAACGGCCCGAGGTAGAGGAAGTTGGTGATGATTGTAGATTGGTTTGGGGAAATTGGGGGGAACCAGGGATGTTTGCAGGTTTATGTAGCGGTGATTTGGAGATGGAATTGAATTGGGCTAAACAGGTCTGGGAGGGGTCGAATTGGGTTGGGCCAAGCCGCTATGGGTTTTAGGAGTTGAACCCTAATTGATTTAGAATTCGAAAACTTAGGGGTGAATTTTTTTAGATGTCAAACAAGCCAATAAAATGAAGGTGAAACCTAACCCTAGTCGAAACGACGGTGCACAACAATATCGACTAAGATAGTATTTCGATAAACCAAACAAGAAGATTAGACTTAACCGAGACAGCACTCACCTGGGTTATATCCTGAAGCCAATCGAGAAGACAATGCGCAACAAGTCGATCGAAGACAAAATACGATAAAACTAGACTAAATGCAATGAAAAGCAAGGGATAAATAAAAGTCGGTTTGATTGATTGATGTTGAATTCTTTGCACGCCACTATCGGCTACATATTTATACAAACTCTGGATGTCATCGACTAGGACTATAACTTCGTACATAGTATGGACTCCAACCCGATATATGCCTATTTTATTTGTGATTCTATCTAATTATTTCTAGCAATCCAATACAAACTCTTCTTACCATATCCAACCCAGCCCATATCAAATTCACCAAATTCGGCCCAACCCTTAGACGATTCTAAAACTTTCCAACTAAATTTTCCTTTGCCAAAATATGGTGTCAACAAAAAAATTGCTCATATAAGATTGGAACACCTTTAAACAACCGGTGAAACATTTTCCATAGATGTTTGAAACATTGTTAGGAAAAATATTTCAAATGTTAATAATTTTTTATTGGTACTTCAACAATGTTTTTAGTCTCATACGAAGGCTAGATCTTCCCGATAGATCCTCGTTGGAGTCGCGTTGTCACAGGTGGAGAAGAAGGGTGGAAAGGCCACTAGAGGTCGACTAGCTCGGCTTCCACTACTGTTATTGGGGATGTTGCAGAGGCATTATTATTTTGTTTCCATGAGTTACTGAGTTTTGTTCCGATAGTTCACTGCTTCTTTTTTTTCGACGAGCGTCCGGTTTTTTTCTTCCTATCGGATGCCTAATTTATAGTAGCTCTTGCTTCCTATTGGACATCCGATTTATAGTAGCTCCCTTTCTTTTAGATTACCAGGCGGATTTGACGATTTGGCCCCACAACTATGGATTTAAACCCAGATGGTGGATTTCATGACCACTAAGCACCTTGCCACCTCGGGATAGTTCTCACTTTGAGACAATCCGTACATGAGTGTGTAAAACATCTTACTTTTAAGTTCGGATTGTGACGTATAATTTTTATTTGATAACAATGATGCAACTATTTTTGGTTGGTAGCAGTTGTATTGTTGGAGAAGCATCATGTCATTGCCGCTTGTATGGATAGGGGTGAAAACATACAGATTCGGATACAGTTAGATCAGATTTTTATGGGTCGGATACAGATATTTTTTTAATACGGCCGGATAGGGATAAATCCGACGAAAACGGAATGGTAGCAATTTGGATACATGTATTCCTACGGTCCAGTGGCCCAGCCGGACATAGATTTAGCAAGTCGAGCTGCTAAAGCCCGGAGTGACTTTTTGTTTTCTTTAAGTTGAAAAAAGAAAGAGGAACGGACGGCGTGACTACTGTGTTGAAGTGAAATACCAGTAGATCTTCTAGCTAGTACTAGTTAGCTGTTTGTCTATATTATTTTAACAAGCCTTTCTAACTAATCGCTTCATGGGATTGCGACTCTATCTAGATCTTATTACCATTTTCTGAGGCAAATTTCATTAGCTTAAAGCACCAAGGATTCGTTCGCTTGTGTGCCTCTCGATCTCGATGGGATCAGGCTACTTTGATTGATTTGTTTTCTTCATTAGCTATTATTTTACTCTACGTCACTCCATGCTATGCATTTATATTTGACACTATTTTTATGTGTATTCTTATCTGTATCCAAAAAATAATATGAAGTCAAATATGGTTTGACTAGTATCCAATGGTATCCATGTGTTGGAATATTCAGCACTTTCAAGTTGAATATAATCACTAAATAAATCATGACGAACTGATTAAATAACAAATTCATACAGCACAAATATAATCTAGACATGTATCGGACAAGACACATATCTCTCTGAAATATACTTATGCACAGAAGCACCAAGATAATTAACATGGTAGAAAACAATATGTACCGATCCTTCTTAGAAGTGAAACCGGGAAGAGGTGAAGATGACCACGTCGCGACGATGTAGTAGTCAAAGCATATCGCAGTGACGATGTAGAGGAAGAAGATCACGGCAACAAGGAAGCAGACCATGAGCAGTCGCACCAAACGCTTTCCAAAAACCTTATTCGCTATCTCCCGATGCAGGATCGTAAGGACGGCGGGTTCCGGAGATCTGTTCTCCCGATAACCGGTGCACATAGACGCAGTGGGACGGAGTAGCCGATTTGTGGTGGAGCAGCGGATTGAAAGAGACGAAAACCCTAGCTTTTGGTTCTGTATCGCTCTCGGGCGACGGACATACGGTTTATATAGGATAGATCGACGGTCGAACGTGTCACGAGACATGCCACGATAGGACTCGCACGATCTCCATATCTCGTAACCGATTCCAGAGAGTAAAAAGAAATAAACTGCAAAAGTACAAAGTCAACACCGATGATTAAATAGAATTTATGGCTATACAAACCGTTGAAGATAGTTCTAGACTTGGGCCAAGACGAACTCGCGCAGGTAGTTTATTGAAACCTTTGAATTTGGAATATGGGAAAGTAGCTCTGGGTTGGGGGACTAAGAAATAAAATGCAAAAGGAGGTCACGCCTGCACAAGCAACTAGATCCAATTTCGATAGACCATTCACGCAGGGCTGGCACGGGCCCGATGAGGCGCGCAAGCATGTATTCTTCTCTTTCTCTCTCACATGAGCTGGCAGGATGGAGTACATTCCACTATTTAAGTCGGTGTCTCTTCACCTTAACTAGCAATATAGTAGTAAAGGGTTCCCACACCATATGTGGGCCTTTTAGATTTTCAGAAATTTATTATCAAATATATGGGCCAAAACCCATATATTCCAACACTGTTCCCATTTGTTCTCGCCTATATATATGGATAAGTTATTAAGTATTATTATCATGCGGAAAATGCAAAACAACTTAAACAATGCCTCTTTGACTCTTCGTTAATGTAGAACAACTCAAACAATGCCTCTTGCTAGACAATGCATGATTCATATGAGCATGAAAACAAGTAAAACAACTCTTGGTCTCTTCGTAGAGAAGAGACCACTTTTTTTTTGACAGACTATTTGTCAAGAATTTCAGTCGACTACGGAGCTACTCCACCTTATGACTTCGCTTCACCACCACTCCCTCCTCTCCGGACTTCTCCTTCCTTTTTGTCTTTGAAAGAGCTTTGCACACCCTCACCACCCTTGTCCCCATCGACCACCACCATTGCCAAATAACACCCTCGCCACCTCTTCTCACCCTCTCCTCTCGCTGACACGTCAACCCCACCCACCTAACTCCGCCCGTCATGTGGCGACCCCTACAACCACCGCCCATTGCCCTCCAACAAACCCACAACCGATACACCACCACTGCAGCCTCCCAACACTGTGCTCCCGCCAACCTGGCTTAGGGCGTGGTGAACCCCGAACCTAACCCGTTGAATCCCGAACCCTAACCCACGGAGGAGCTCCGGCGACGTGAGAAGAAGGAGCATTGGTGGCTTAGGCAGCAAAGGATTCAAGGGTTATAGGGGAGAGCAGGAATCTTGACACTATGCTCAAATAAATGGTCCCTAGATACTAACAAAAATCAATGGTCCCTAGATCGATTGAAATCACTAAAAAAATCAATCTCCTACCTAATATATACTGTACTGATAACTATGCAAATCTGTTTAGTAAATATGTTTTTTGAAAGTTAGAAAAGAGAACCCTAAGTAGACAAAAGAGAATACGCTTATCAAAACGAAACAGTTCCTGTTTTAACTTGCCAAATGGATGCCAGGTTACCTGCATTGCTATCATCTCCTACCTAATACTAAATCTCATGCCTAATATATACCACGGTACCCACATGCGGCGCACGCGTAAGCATAGGGCCTCGTAGGCTGCGCGTACTGGTACAGGTACCCGTACGGCGGCGCCACAGGCAACGGTAGCGAGTACACGCCGGGGCCGGGCACGTAGCAAGGCTGGTACCCGGCGAGGCCGCCGCCGTAGTAACCTCCGCCGTAGCCGTAGCTCTGGCATTCACCACTGTAGTTGTCGGCTGCGTCATCGGGGTATTCATGGCCGTCGTAACCTTCGCCGCCGTAGTTAGCTCTACCGTAGTAAGCTCCATCGCCGCCGTAGTTCTTGTATTCATCGCTGTAGTTGTCGCCTGCATCATCGGGGTATTCATCGCTGTGATCTTCGTAATCGGGGTAGACATCGCAACCGGGGTATTCATCGCTGTCGAAACCGTCGTGACCGGGGTATTCATCGCCATCGGAACCGTCGTAGCAGTACATGTCCTCGTCCTGGTCGCCGGAGCTGTCATCGTCGGCTGCGTTCACGCCGGAGTTCTCATCGGTGGCAGTGGCACAGGATGCTGCTGTCCCAGCCTCCTCCTCGAGGTCGTCGCTCTCCGTCGCGTCACCGGACGCACCGCTGGCCGGTGCCGACGACACGATGCAGTATCCTCCATCGTCGACGGCTAATCCCGCCGCCGCCTCCTCCGTTAGTTCCAGGTCCGACACGATACAATACCCTCCATCATCGTCGGCTAACCCCGCCCTCGCCGCCGCCTCCGTTAACCCCACGGCGAGCATCTCGTCGTCGCTGCCGCTGGCCATCTCCAGATCGATCTCGGCTTCGCCTCCGTCTTCGTCAATCTTTATCTCGTGATCTCGTCGCGCTGGAAGCATCGTACGCGCGCGCCTTTATTTATAGCGCGCGCGCGCGGTGGAGATTGATGTCGGTGACGTCACGTGCTGCTCAAGCGGAGTCAAAGGCGGATACGTCTTCTCGCGAGCGCTTGTTCGTATGGAAGGTCTAAATTACGTCTCTAAAGATAGAAAGTGTAAAATCGTACCATACGTAATGGATCTTCGAAGACGGGGTCTGGACTTTCGTGTGTCCGAATCCGCATCTGGCGCGTCAAAGCCCAGCACGGCCGGTCCTAGTCGGTTTCGCGAATCGCCCCCTCCATTTCGCCGTAATCACGTCGGCGGCCTCGTTCCCCTTCCCCTGATCCGTTGGCCATGGCGGCATCCAACGGGAGCAGCACGGTGAGTTCTTCCTCTCTGGCCGTCTCGGGTCGCATCACTGAGGTTCAGATTCTGTGATGTTTCTTGCGCTTTGTTCTTGCTTATGGCGGAATCTCACTAAAGCTGGCTTTTTTTTTTGTTGGTTTCATTCTTGCTTCGGTTCTTGTGCGTGTGCGATGAGTTCAGATGGTGGGGGAGATGGAGAGCAGCTTGGAGCGCGTGAGGCGGCAACTCTCCTCCACTTCCAGCCGCCACCTCCTTCAAGGACCGCTCTTGAAGCGATCCGACACGGTAATTTCTTTTCCCGTTGGTCCCTAGTATTTCATATCATTTTGTGATTTAGTCGAACTGTAGCATGAGACAGTCACTGTCGTTTGGTCAGGTTGACGAAGTTAGCTTTTAGTAGGGGTTTATTTATCTTTTGTTTAATTGACTCAAGTTTAAGTCTCTATTTGTTTTTGTGTTCCAAGAGTTTTGACAGTTTGCCAACTGAACTTTTACTGTCGGCTGATGATTATCCACTGTCCAATTTATACTGATTACTGATTAGGTATGATTCTGCTTTGAGTATTCTTGTGAGTTAAAATCTGTAAGCACATATCATAGATAACTATGTGTTGGTAATACATCTGATAACAGGGCAAAAGTAAAATTTCAGGTAGGCAGATTAGCTCATGTGTATCCCAGTACCGTTAGCATCTCTGATTCTTTTCCTGCCTGTTGATCATGGTATGGTTTCTGAGCAACCCACATGGAAACAAGTGGCGCCGTGTTGATGCTAGGTTGCTAAGTGTGTTATTTTTGTCTACACTTGTTGCTATCAACAATATATCTTGCAATTCTATTCGAGTAGAATTTGACTCTCAAATGAAGCAGTAAAACACTCTTCCTGACTTCCTCTTACTTCAGCTGTTTGTTGAAGAAAATGAGCACTAGGTTGCAGATCAGTATGTGGGGCTGTATATTGTGCAAGTCTGCCGCTTCATGCAAAAATAACTGTTGTTCCCTTTTTGGCTCGTCAATAAATTTTCTTGTGTTTGAGAATTTGAGTTTTATTGATGTGTTCTTCTTTTGCAGTTCTAATTGTAATATATCAATGGCTAATGATTCTCCTGTAATCCAGCACCTCAATCTTCTTTTTTCCCCATAATAATCTTTAGTCTTTCGATTGTTAGCTAAGAAAATGGAACGAGCGGTGGGTTATGCTTGATCCTGCAACTGGAAAGATGGAATACAAGTATGAAAATTACAAAATACTTATTTTGTTTAAGTGAGATGAAGAATTGAACCATAGAATCATTATTCAACTTCTTTTTGAGCAAAATTATTCAACTTCTGATTTAGGGTTCGTAGAAGTGATACAGCTGTGAGGGGAATAATTGTGTTTGATTCAACAAGCGCCGTGTCTTTGTCACCAATGAACTTTCAGTACGACCTCTGCATTCCTAGTCCATTACTACTTTCAGATTTATGCTTGTAAAAGTTCTAAAGTGATTCATGTTTCCTTTGGTGCAGTGGTCTGCCAAAATATGATGGATGCTGCTTCTGTATCCATATTGAGTAGTTCTAGGTTATTTTCGTTCACTTGTCCTATGTGCTAGATTTATTTTGTTTTGTCCATTGACTAGTGTTCTAGATATTGGTACTCCACAGAAAAAGGAGTATTTTCTTTGTGCAGAGACTCCCAGCGCTGCAAGAGCATGGGTATCCACTTTACAGTAAGCTTGCGATCTAGGACTGTTGTTTATCTTATTGTTTAGACCCATGAGTTTGGCATTATCATTTCACTATATTTTTTCACTATTCGTGGGATACCTCTCAATTTTTTAACATACCCAATGTTAAATGGTTGAGTTGTTGAACTGCCATGATATGCCTTTTTTAGAGGCACCATATGCTTTGTTATGATCTATATTGGAGAAAATCGATGTTTGACACGTAGTTGTAAATGTCAATGTTGAGGAACCCAGCATTTCTGGGAAGGCCCATATTTGTAAAGATCTATAATTTGGTTGTTTACTATATGTAAGCAACAGTGCATGATGTTTAATACATTGTTGTAGATGAGGTTTGTAACTCTCAAAGAACCCTAAAATGTTTGAAATTTGTACTTCTCCTAAAACAACAGTTTCAATTGATATTACATTCTGATGTTTGCGTAAGTTCATTTTGTCCCTGTCTTACCAATGCTACCTATGAGCTTAAGAGAATCAGCGATTTGCGTTTGGGCTTATCCTGGGAGCTCGATGGCACTTAGAGCCATTTTAAATGCTGTAACTCCTGCTATCATAGCAAATCAGGTTCCAGGACTGGTGGTCCCAAGCCATGCCCCCCTGAACAAAGAGGTCAAGTGGGTGTTTAACAGCTTAGTCATCTACACCATTTGGAACATTTGAAAGGAAAGGAACCGTAACCTCTTTCAACAGTGCAGCCTGTCCCTCATGGAGCTCGTTGCTAGAATTAGGGAGGAGTGGAGGACATTGCCTTGTGGGGGCGGTTCACTGCCATTGTTAGCATTGAGTAGTTACCTTCGGCATATTTACCTATCTCTCTCCCCACTTGTTTTCTCTATCCCTCTTGTACAGTGTACACTTCTCTGTTTAATGGAATGGCAGTGCTCTTGCCCTATTGCTAAAAAAAATGTGTAACTTTGTTTTTGAGGAATTAAGCTTTTTTCCTTTGGTTCAAAATAAGAATTGCTTCTGGTAATAGCAAAGGGTTATAGTTTGTACTTTGCAGTTTGCGTTTAGAATGCTATTTGGCATGTGATTGCCTGCTTATCCAACATCAAGAGTAAACTAGTGAAATTTGTACGGCTTAATTATGTAAAGCTAAATGGGCTTTGAGGTATTATGCTGACAAAAGGCTCGCTTTTTTTTTGAGCGAACAAAAGGCTTGCATTTGGTGCTTTGTTCTATTAAATTTCCAATCATTCATTTGTTTGATATAGCTCGTATTCAATTATTTAGGAAATATGCTGTCGGTGGTGTTTTAGGTATGGATTTTGAAACTTGCTAACATTTCTTGTTGTATACGCAGTGCAACTCAGTTGGTGCTACAAGCTCATAAAGAGGCGGTGAATTCATTGGGTGGGAATGGCTCTGCAAAATTGGGAATAGTTGCTACTGTTGTTGCTGTGGCCAATGCGACAGCTGTTGAAGCATCCAAGGAGGTAGAAGCAGCGATGAAGATCTCCTTGCAGGCAGCTTTGGGCTCAACTACAAATAAACTTAGTAAAGGTCAATTAGATGATCTCATGATCATGATGGTACGCTCTTCCTCATAATAATTACAAAGGAATGCGTAGGTTAAAATTTGTAATATGGTTTTCGATGACATTGTTACTGATGAATAAAGGCTTGCTGTTGTAGACAAGAAACTGGTCCAGTTATGAATTTTAAAACCCTGGTTAAGCAGGACTAGTTGTAACACATGGATATCGATTTTGTGTTGCACATTGGGATCTCCCTAGTACTATAATTGGAATTCATAGCAAACATACTTCAGAATGTTTCACTGATCAACTGTTGAGAAGTAACTATTAATTAGGTTATGCTAAAGTTGGCAATATTCCTATAAGGCTACAGCAGAACATTTGCTTCTCATATGATGGATAAACTTTTGTAGTTATGTTCTATGCGTTGTCTTATATGGTAATAGTTCCAAACAGTTTGATGTGTAGATTCCATTTTTGGGTACTGAAATTCCTTTTTTGGGATGTGCTGCACATCTATGATCAACAGGAGACCCTTCGAGTTAAAGATGATGAACTGCACCAGCTACTGCAGGATATTCGTGCACGTGATTCTACCATCAAAGATATTACAGAAAAATTACAGGAAACTGCTGAGGCAGCTGAAACTGCTGCTTCTGCAGCTCATTCAATTGATGAAGAGAGAAGATATTTGTCTTCAGAGCTTGAACGTCTGAAACAAGATCAGGAAAAACAAGTTGAATCGTCCCCGCTTAGGGTAACAAAAACTTTGGTGAATCCATACGTTATGCATCTTAGTGTGTATATTTTTTAAGACCATGTTATATCTTTTTCATGCCTGTTACATGGCTATAATCAATTGACTTCTATTATGAGCATCATAAGCACATTTCATATTTCTGTGGATAAACTTATTTGAAGTTGAACCGAATTTCATGTTAACAGCTAAGCGAATCAGAAGAAAAGGCAAAGCTTCTTGCTGAAGAGAGAGAGCATTTACTTAAGGAAAGAGATTCTGCTCTTCAAGAAGCTCAGATGTGGCGTTCTGAATTAGGAAAAGCTAGAGGTAATGCTGTCATTTTAGAAGCAGCTGTTATCAGGGCTGAAGAGAAAGCTAGGGTATCATCAGCAGATGCTGACATGCGAGTAAAGGAAGCGGTGAGCAGACTTGAGTCTGCCACAAAAGAAAAGGAAGAACTCTTAGCTCTTGTGCATGCTCTAGAATTGCAAATACAAAGGTTGTGTATACATATGCTATTTAATTTCCTTTTTTCAATCAATAAAAATTATCATAAAATGAGATTCCTCTAAAACAAAATTGATTGAAGAGATGAAGAAATAATCGGAATTTTGCTTTGCAGGCAAGAGATGAGCACAAAACAAATTTGTGAAGAGAGGTCAGAGCTGTGCTCTACTTCTTCAAAGCACATGGGCATGGAAGATGATAATGTGGATAAGGCTTGCTTAAGTGAAGTTGACCCGATACCTATTACAGAGAACATCCTCAGGTTGGATGAAAATAATAATGTGGTTAAGGCTTGCTTGAGTGAAGCGGACCCAGTACCTGTTACAGAAAACATTTTGGATGATGAGAGACTCCATATACGTACTGTTAGGGACACAGAATGGGAAAATCCTCGTTCATCTGAAGTATCTGATGTAAGGGAAGTATTTATAGAACCCGACGAAAACAGCTTGGATATTCCTGTTGATAGTGAGCCAATTATTGGGAATACTTCCCAAAGCTAAATTGGTTTTTTGCCATTCTTGTTCGCCCTGATCACGTGTAATAGTTTTTCATTTCAGTTGTTGTAAACATTCTTATTCAGATTCCACCATGAGCTCCTGGACTTCCTTCAGAAGTTAATTTTTCTGTGAATCTGAGTGAAATAAAATAGTGTCCATCTGAATTTCCATGTTCATCGAGTGTTGAATTGGCAAATATGTTTTAATTCATTAGCTTAGTCCAGTGTCCTATGCAAAACTAAGTGAATTTATTTGTTGGTGTACTGTTAATCTGTTAGAGATGGATGGGCATTTCTTGTCTTCCATTGAGCAATGCTAATGGTAGGATGAAGCAGTAAAGCATGTGGTCACCACTTACTGATTTTTAACTCTTAAGAATTAATTATCACAGGGGAGAAGAGTTGCCCAAGTAACAAAGTAGGTTAAGAAACAGAAGCAATTATGAACACTGACCAGCACCTCGAATCTCTAATAGAAGAACAGGTCTCATCAACTTCCTGATGACTTGTTCAGTCGAGAGTTCTAGAAGAGGCATATGCTTGAGTGCCAAAACTGAAATGCTTCTTACCATTATAGAACTGCAGAAATTAAGTCTCAACACAGAAGGCATGCACTCATGCATGGGTTATCTCTACATGTATTATAGAAAGTTGACATAATCACACAAATGATCTGAGTTTCTAGTCTTAATTGGTATGTATAATTGTAGATAATACCCCTTCTTTTACTGCGGTAATGCAGTAACATCTGAATAAAACGTCGTCAGTCGTGACCTCATGATCTTGGAGACCTGCTGGATTTACTCTTGTTGAAGTCAACACCGTACCAATGTATCATTAGACTGACCAATAAACATTTCCTGATCCTGCATCTCACTGTTTCAAAGCTCGCTGTCCAAGTTTAGCAACAAAGAATGATTATAAAATGTAAATATTCAACCACATGATGGCCATCTTCAGGTCAGAACCGTACTTAGACAAGCAGGCATATCTTTGATCAAGGTTTCACCAATTCAAAGCCCACTATCAAAGTTGAGTAAGCAACCTGAAAAAAATGCCAAGGTGCAAAGAATCATCTGGAATTGCAGGTAATTGAACACTTGTCATGAACCTGACAAAAGGGCCAAAATAAGAGCCTTCATCTTGGACTCGCATAATTAATCACTTGTAGCTGTCATCCATAATAATTAATCTAAATCACGTTGGCGGAGAAGGCAAACCATTTCAAACTAAGCATATATGAAAAATTATTACCTAACTAATTGATCACATGTACAATGAGGTAAACTACATAATTCATACTCATGCGTGTTGAATTAGGGTAATGCGGAATTAATTATTGTATTGCTGAAAGGGCTGAGTATATATAGAGGTACAGGAGACGGGCCTCCCTCAAGGCCCATATACTCTAACATTCCCACAGTCTGAACGGCACTAGGCAACGTTTAGACTGATACAATACAAACACAAGCTCCCCCGTAGTCAATAGTCAAGACAGAAACGACCATCACTCCCCCATAGTCTGGACAGTCGGTGCACAGACGTTCAGACTGGCCCGGAACTCGGTGAAGACTGTCGTGGGAAGACCCTTGGTGAAGATATCAGCGTACTGGGACGACGTCGGGACATGGAGAACACGCACTTGTCTGAGAGCAACGCGCTCACGGACAAAGTGCAGATCGATCTCAACATGTTTAGTCCGCTGATGCTACACTGGGTTGGTGGAGAGGTATACCGCGCTGACGTTGTCGCAGTAGACGAGGGTAGCCTGACGAAGAGGACTATGGAGCTCCTGAAGCAGCTGACGAAGCCAGCAGGCCTCAGCGACGCCGTTGGCAACTGCACGGTACTCGGCCTCAGCGCTAGAGCGAGAAACGGTGTGCTGTCACTTGGAGGACCAGGAGACTAGGTTGTCACCAAGGAAGACGCCATAGCCGAAGGTGGACTTGCGGGTGTCAGGGCAACCCACCCAGTCAGCATCGGTGTAGACCGTGAGATCCACGGGCGTGCACCGTCGTAGAAGGAGGCCAAGGGCGAGAGAGCCCTGAAGGTACCGCAGGATGCGCTTTAGGGCTGCAAAGTGAGGCTCCCGAGGGTCATGCATGAATAGACAGACCTACTGAACTGCATACGTGATGTCCGGACGGGTGAAGGTCAGGTACTGAAGAGCTCTAGCCAGACTACGGTAAAGAGTGGCGTCAGCCACTGGAGACCCATCTGTGGAGAGCTTGGACCCTGTGTCAACCGGGGTGGCACAAGGTTTGCAGTCACTCATGCCGGCGCGATCCAAGATGTCGATGATGTACTGGCGCTGAGAGAGAAGGAGACCTCCAGACTATCGGTGCACTGAAACTCCAAGAAAGTGGTGTAGAGGACCAAGATCTTTTAGAGAGAACTCGTGCTCCAAAGCAGTGATGATGCGCCTAAGGAGATCATCTGAATAGGCAGTCAGCACAATGTCATCCACATAGAGTAGAAGATAGGCTGTGTCATCACCCCGACGGTAGATGAAGAGAGACGTGTCCGCCTTTGCCTCAATAAAACCAAGAGACTGGAGATGTGAAGCAATCGTGCTGTACCAAGCTCGCGGGGCTTGCTTAAGACCATATAGAGATTTGTTGAGGAGACAGACATGATCTGGGCAGGAGGGATCCACAAATCCTGAAGGCTGGGCGCAGTAGACTGTCTCTGTCAGTGTGCCATGGAGAAAAGCATTATTGACGTCGAGCTGCTAAATAGACCATCCTCGTGAGAGTGCCAGTGACAGGACTGTCCGGATAGTGGCTGGCTTGACAACAGGACTGAATGTCTCGTCAAAGTCGATACCTGGCAGCTGAGTGAAGCCGCGAAGGACCCAGCGAGCTTTGTATCTGTCAAGGGAGCCATCTGTATTCAGCTTGTGCTTGAAGATCCACTTGCCGCTGACCACATTGGCACCAGCTGGTAGTGGGACAAGATCCCACGTGTTGTTGGCACGAAGGGCCTCGAACTCCCTGGTCATCGCGTCGCGCCACTATGGGTCAGCCAGAGCAGCGCGATACGACGTCGGCGGGGAAGGCAGCGCCGAGGCGTGGAGATTCAGCCGCTCACGAGGCGGGACAACAATGTCAGCCTTGCGACGGGTGACCATGCGATGAGCATTGGTCACGGGGGGCAGAGGGGCCCCGCTGGTAGCAACCTGTAGAGGAGCTCCGACAGGGGCAGCGGGAACATTGGTGGCCGTGACCACTGGAGGCGACTGCGGGAGGGCAAGCACGGAAAGCAAGGGCACTCTGCTGCTCGAGGGGCAGGCACTGCTAGCAACAGCCTGCGGAACGAGTCCAGCAGGGGCAGCAGTGACCCAGGGTGCCGACGAAGGGCTGGGCTGCGGGACACCGTAGCAACAACCTATGGGGAAAGATCCATAGGGGCAGCAGTGACCGCAGGCGTCGAGGAAGAGCACGTCCGAAGCAAGGAAGCGGCACCACTGGCAACAACCTGTGGAGGTGATCCAACAGGGGCAGTGGTGACAACGGATGTGGCCGACAGGGTTGCCGGGGTGGCCGACGTGACCATCGGTGGGGCAGGGGCGACCGTCGAGGTCGCTGTCGAGGCAAAGGAGGTACCAGCAGAAGACAACGAGGCACGGACCTCGATCGGCACGGGAGGACCGGCTCGTTCGGTTAGGAAATCGAGATCAGAGGGCAAAGATGTGGCGGAGGGACTGGAGGCAAGAGGGAAGTGTGACTCGTCAAAGGTGACATGCCGGGAGACAATGACACGATTGGAGGAGAGATCGAAACATCACTAGCCTTTGTGATCGGAGGAATATCCGAGGAAGACACAAAGGGTGGAGCGAGGAGCGAGTTTGTGTGGGGCGGTGCTGGAGAGGTTAGGGTAGCAAGCGCAACCAAACACACGGAGATTGTCGTAGACGGGGTGAGTGCCATGAAGGGCAAACCAAGGAGTGGAGTGAGAGAGGGTGGAAGTGGGACGTATGTTGAGAAGGTAGGTGGCGGTGTGGAGAGCCTCGACCCAGAAGGAAGGGGGAGGCTGGTCTGGAACAGAAGGGAACGCATCGCATCGTTGGTGGTACGAATGGCGCGTTCGGCCTTACCGTTTTGTGGAGAGGTGTAGGGGCACGACATACAAAAGGTAACACCAAGAGTAAGAAAGAAGGACCGAGATGTGGAGTTATCGAACTCACGACCGTTATCAGCTTGGACGCATTTGTTGGTGTGCCAAACTGAGTCCGAACATGGGGAAAAAAGTGAGATGGTGGGAAAGTGTCGGACTTGACGCGGAGAGGAAAAGTCCACATGAAGTGGGAGTAGTCATCAAGAATCACGAGATAATACTTGTAACCCAAAACACTAGCAATGGGAGACGTCCAGAGATCACAATGTATTAAATCGAAATTAAGTTTGGCTCGACTCGTGGAAGAAACAAAGGAAAGGCGAACATGACGACCTAACTGACAGGCATGACAGAGATGATCAAGTTTGCCTTTATTACAAGAAATAGAAGACGAGCTAGCTAGCCTAGCAATGGTGTCACGACCGGGGTGACCAAGACGACAGTGCCATAGCTCATGCGTGGAGGTGGTAGCGGCAAGGGCATGATAGGAGGACGCCGGAGTGAAGGAATAGAGGTCCCCGGAGCTATTGCATCTGACGAGCACGTTCCTGGTACGAAGGTCCTTGACAGTGAAACCAGACGGGTCAAACTCAACAGAACAATGATTATCAGTGGTGAACTGACGAACATAAATGAGATTTTTAATCAGGTGAGGTGTGACAAGGACATTACGTAGAGTAATAGGTCCCTGTGGGGTGGTAATGGTGAGGTGACCCGTGGATGTGACTGGTAAGTGGGACCCGTTACCAACAACGATGTTGGATGGGCATGAGGGTGAGGGGGGTGGGAGGAGGAGAGTGTACCGGCATCGGAGGTCATATGAGAGGTGGCACCCGAGTCCATGTACCACTCCATGTTGCTGAGAGGCGGAGCGAGGGACATAGTGGTGAAAGCACTAGCAAGGGACTGTTGATCCCAGCTGCCTCCCACCATAGGGTTCCACGAGTCGGGGGTCGAAGGCTGCGCAAGCCCCTGATCCAGCCCAGTGAGCTGAGGAGAAACCACTGGTCCGGCAGCTGCGACGAGGGCGTGGGGAGGTCGACGCGGAGGCGTAGTTGAAGTAGCCGGTGCAGGAGGACGTCCGAGGATGCCCTGGCCTTGGTAAGGCTAGAGCTGGACTGTACCAGTCCAGGGGTTGTAGTAGGACGGCGCAGGAGGGCGTCCAGTCCCAACACTGAAGCTAGTGCTGCCACCACTGCCACCGCTGCCTCCGCCTCCGCCTCCACCGTCCTTGCCCTTGGGCTTGCCCTTGTTCTTGCCCTTGTGGTTGTTCCCGCCCGAGGGGCCACCGGAAGGGGGCGGGGAGCTGTAACACAAAGGCGGTGGAGGGAGTGGTGGAAGCGGAGTCAAGCTGAAACTCGTAGAGGAGCAACTGGGAGCGGACACTACCAACGTTTGGGAGGGGCTGCTTGTTTTGAATGATCTGCTTCTGTGTGGAAAACTTCTCGTTCAACCCACACAGCAGGGTTAGGACCAGAGTACGGTCAATGACCGGCTGACCCAGGTCCGCAAGGGTGTCCACCAGGCTCCGGAGGCGGCGACAGTAGTCGGTGACGGAGAGATCCCCCTGAGAGAGGGTGTGGAACTGCGCCTCGGTGTGGAGGATGCGCGTCTCCTGGTCCCCGAGGAACTGGTCCTTGAGACTGGTCCACACGCCATGAGCCGTGGCATTGGCAGTCATCACCACCTCCAGAAGATCAGGTGTGATGCGACCGTACAACCACGAGAGGACGACGTAGTCCATGCAGGCCCATACGGGGTCAGCGAAGTTCCCGACCGTAGAGAGGGCGTGGTCCGCCAGTGCGTAGCGGTTGAGTGTCACGAGAAAGAGCCCATGCATCCGGTGGTAGTTGGGATTGCTGAGGTCGAGTACCACCAGGACAAGTGAGGCCACGCTCGGGAGGGCGACGGCTTGCGCGTGAAGTGCGGCAACCGTATCAGGTTCTTCAGCAGATGCTCGAACACCAATGCCAGCAGGGTGCCCTGCACTGATGTCGGGAATGGCAACAATGGGTCCCGCAGGAGGGTAACTGGGGTGGACTCCAGTTGGTCCATGTGTGCCATAGACAAAACCAGCAGGAGGGGCAGCTGGCCTGGTGTCCAAGCCGGTTTCCAGGCCGCGGCCAGCATTAGTTAATTGGGAGAAGTCCCCAGCCACCGCCGCCAAAGACCGAGGAGAAGCGGCGAGACGACTCGGCGTGCGGCGATGGAAGCGGCGGTGGCGGCTGGGCTGCGCTTAGGCGAGCTAGGTCGCGGGAGGCGGCGCCAAGCCAAGGTCGCAGAGGTCGCGGAGGAGCCCCGAGCAGGCGGACCGCGGCGGCGGTCGGCACGGGCCGAGCCAAGCCAGGCGCGGAGGTCGAGGAGCTCGAGCCAGCCGGCGGATGGCGGTGGCGGCTGTGTGTGGGTGGCGTTGGGCAGGCGGCTGGCCAGTGGCGGCGGCGACTGTGCATGGGCGGCACCGGGCAGACGGTCCGGCCGCGGTGGCGGCGCCACTAGCCTCGGGAAGAAGAGGCGTGGCCGATTCGGAGAGATGGGCGCCAGATCCAGTCGAGGATACCTCGTCGGGAAGAACGAGGCCGGCAGTTCGAAGAGCAGTTTGGACCTCGTCGGGGAGGGTGTGGACGGCGGCGGCGATCTGGGCGATGACGGCATCCGCAAGATGAGCTGCGGACGACGGGGCAAAGGGGTTTGTCAACGCGGGATCGCTGACCGTCGTTAGGCTGACGGTGGCGGCCACCGTGGGTGAAGACGAGGAGGGAAGAACCACTGCCGCCGCAGCGGTTGATGCGGAGGAACCGCTGCGGAGGAGGGATCCGTGGGGGAGTGATCCGCCATGGACGTCATGGGGCGACGTCACCGGCGGCAGGTAAGGTGGATTAGGGTTTAGGCTCTGATACCATGTTGAATTAGGGTAATACGGAATTAATTATTGTATTGCTGAAAGGGGCTGAGTATATATAGAGGTACAGGAGACAGGCCTCCCCCAAGGCCTATATACTCTAACAATGCGTGCATAATTCATGAGCAATAATATTCTGATTGATTTAACCTAGCTTGCAGCCAGAGCGTAGAACTAGCTAACATCGATATGGGTATAGCTTGCTATTCCATACTGTATGTACTGTCAGTCACTTATTTTAGTAATATGAATGCACTATTTTTCCAGCTCAAAAATGTGTGTTTACTATTTCTAAAAAGAAAGAATCTGAAAAAAGGATTGATTTGGATTTGGTCGAGTCTCCGTATCATATATACGTTAATTATAGATGCAGTACACTAACAGGAATGTAATTAAATTTCCAAGGTTACCAAACCCTTTGTTGATAAGGTGACTCGTGGCTTCCCACCCATCTATTAGAATATGACTGGTCATCCGTCCAGTAAAAATATGAGTAATTATGCTTTTGAATTTTGATTCCTAGTTCTTGGAGCTAAGTTCGTCGTGTAATAGGCAAGTACGTAAATATTTAAATTAATTAACCAAGCTCACGTGTCAATCACTTATTTTAGTTGTTAGAAACAATTGGTCATCCTTCCGGTGAAATTTTGACTAATGATGCTTTTCTTATTTCTTCGAGCTGATTTCGTCGTGTGCTAGGAAAGTATATATATAGGTACATGCACAAATTAATTAATCAAGCTCACGTGTCAATCACTTATTTTACTACATGTACTATGTGTTTGTCTTGGAAAAAAAATGATGGATTAAGAATATTAATTCAACACCATTGATCTCTCATATATATGCATGTGATCTGGTTCGATCCAACGTTCAAAACAAAGAGGAAGAATGGTTCGAGTCACTCTAAAAAAACAAAACAGAAGAAAATAAGAAAAATAAAAGGCACATTTGAGCAAGAAGTATCGACGTGGCTTTTGAAGTTTGAAAAATCAGCAATTAAAGTAAAAATAAGGTGGCTAGCTCACAAGAGATTAGTCAGAGATGAACATACCAATATAAGTCGTAACAAATGCACTTGGCACGAATGGCTTCTCCACGCAAAGTACATTGTTATTATGTTATGCATCATGGCAAGGAAATTAAGCCAGACACGCATGCATTCATACAATACGATTAGGTCAAGGAAATGGCAAAGAAGATACAATTAATCGCACTGCATGTTCACATGCATGCATCTCTTGCAGATAGAGCTCTTCTTTTATTCGAAGTAAATTCTATATTGAGTTAATATAAGTACTATATAGGTTACGTTTCATAATACAAATTAACTCTAGGCTAGAACTTACTGATAGCAAAAACTGTATCTACGTACATTACCCCTCGACTGAAGTACATATACTGAATTTTTCTCATGCATGTGTACGTACGATAAACAATTAAGGCGTTTTTAACGTAATTTCAAGTAGTGCTAGCTAGCTCTTCCCGTAAAAATAAAACGAAAAGAGTAAAAAGCTACAGTTAAGTTAGTTCACTTGTACGCCATTTTGTACAGCCAAATATGCAAGCATGTACGATTTTCAGGGAGAAAATATAATGACCGTATGTGCAGCCACCCCTTTACATATGTACAAATATCAGACATACTTCGTTGACTCAAAAACATGGAAAAAGTCACATTAAGCGTCTGCATACGCTAATTTCTACAGAAATTCCAAAGAAGGAGGCTTCCAAAAAACATGTAAAAAGGCAAAAGGGCACTAGTGTAGCATTCGTTAGAGAAAAAATTTCCGTACAAGAAAAGGAGTTGAGTTGTTAGTTTAGGCAGTTGATGAGTTGAGTCCGTTTAGAAGAGAGAGTCGGATACTTTGTTTAAATTAAGTATGAATTAGGCCGGTTGGTGTAAATTTAATTAGGATATGTTTTGATTCCGTCTTGGATAAGAATTTGAGTCGACATAGGTTAGGCATCGGTATAAATATATAGCCCCATGGGATGTGTAAAGGGTCCAATACCAATCAATCAAATTTACTATTTACCTGTTCCTTATTTTTCATCGTATTTAGTCTAGTGTCGCCGTATTTTGGTTTTAATCGACTTGTTGCACATTGCCTTCTCGATCGGCTTTAGAATACATCTCAGGAATTGTTTGCAAGTAAGTACTGTCTCGATTTGATTCAATCTACTGGCTCGCATCGAATTTTGGTTTTATCGAAACACTATCTTAGTCTATATTGTTGTGCATCACCATTTCAACTAGGGGTTAGATTTTACTCTCGTTCTATCGATCAACACATTCATTGTTGATAGTCTGTTTATTTATCGTTCTATCGGCTAGTTTGGTTTTACAAATTAGTCGATAGTTTGTTTACCTTCGTTCTGTTGGTTAGATTAGCTTCTAGCTAATAGTCCATTTACCTCTCGCTTTATTGTTTAGTTGATTTTTCATTGGCTTAACAGTAGATTGGTTACCCTTTGAATCTATTGGTTTAGATATAATCTAAGCCGATAGTTTTGCTATACTTGTTAAATCTTTGAATTGCTATTAAGATCAGACAGGCTCATACAACTTTCATAAATCTAATTGGCTATCTAAAGCTGATTACGTCTTCTCTTGCAAATTGCAGAATCAAATCGGCTATCACGCTCTAAACCCTACATTCCGATGCTGGCAGGGATTCTAAGGCCTAAGCCTACGTATGTTTAGTTAATCCAACTTTTAGCGCGAATAGTAGGGCATTGCAATTTAGCGGATAGAGTTTTTGAACACTACCTTTTCACACATAGTCTGTGACACTTTTAATTGGTGGTGGTTTTCCATAAGACACTTTCGTATGCTGCCATCAGACAAAATGTTTAAGAAAATACAAAGCAAATCAGAAAAAACCTAAAATTTTTCTATGTGCTAAATATAAGTGTATTAAGCTTATCAAATTGTGAACTCCATAATTGGGATTTGAAATACAAAAATTAAATAAATTTCAAAAAAATAAAAAAAATTTAAAAAGAAAAAAGAAGAAATGTTGACGTGTCAAATACACTTGTATTCAAAATGTCAAATTCTGAACTCCACAATTGAACATATGAAATTCCAAATTCAAATTACTTTTTAAAATCACAAAATTTCTTAATTTCAATTTGGTGTTTCAAATGCTAAATCATTTGGTTCAAAATTTGATGTGTTAAATTTAAGTTTATTTGGCACCTCAACATTTCTTTTATTTTTATGATTTCTTATATTTTTTGAATTATTTTGGATCTTTTAAAATTGTTTGCTTTTGGTATTTGAAATACTGAATTTTGGCGTTCACAATTTGGGGATCTTAATACACTTGTATTTGGCATAACAATTTTTAGCATTTTTATGATTTTTTTAAATAATTTGACGATAGTAGCATACAAAAGTGTGTTAGAGCAAACGACCACCAAACAAAAGTGTGTCACAGACTAGGTGCGAAAATGTAGTGTCCACGAGCTCCTGTTTGGTATGGCTTAAAAGTTACAGTAGATTATAATTTGAAAAGTTGAGGACCCTCGAAAAGAGGCTTGGAGAGGTTAAAAAATATATTAAAAAAATATTTTTGGGATTTTTGAGAAAACCACTAAAAGTCTTATTAAAATGGCTACAAAGTGCTACACCGTATGGTTGTACAAAAATAAAATATTTCAAAATATAGATTTTAATCTGATTTTATACGGCAAAGAAGAGGGCCTAGCCACCAAATTGCAATGTCCTAGAGCCAATTTTCCCTTGGATCAAATATATATGCATGCGATAGATGTATTTTCCATCTTATCTGAGATCACTGAGTTATTGGATCAATTAAAATGAACAATCTAAAACAGTTTGAGGTCCATCTTAAAAAAGTCCTAGTTTTTTTTAGAAAATACTTGTCAATTATAAAAAAAAATTGCTAGGCTTTTTGTAAAACTAATTGTCAATTATTAAAAATTCGTAGCTTTTTAGAAACTACTCGTCAGTTATTGGTCGTGCCTGCGGACTATATATCTCAAATCTCAAATAGATTTGCTCGCATGCACCATTTCTACGCCTGGAATCAGCTTTTCTCCACGTGGGAACATAGAGATCCCCTATGGCTAGCAATTCGGTGGTTAATTTTTCCTACCTACCAAAGACGACAGCATACATAATATATATCTCGTACAATCGTTTACCTTTCCAGTTGCAACAAACTATTCATGGAAAAATCCATCAACAAGCTGCACTGTTCGGCCACACAATGACTCGTTTACTTGATTCGAATTGAAGACAAAAGAAGAAACTAGTGGGGCCACATTTACTTTATTTGGTCGACGTTTGAGAATTGCAGGAGAACTTTCCGCCCAATTTCCTGCATTTTGCTGCCTCGGAATAAACCCTACCAAGCCACTTCAGTGGATGCCAAGTAGTAGGACCAATTTAGGATGTCCACTTGCAATTAATATCGTATTGATCTAGAAAATTAAAGGATGACCTTTGTCTAGAGAAAGCATGTGCTTTTTTTTTCCTCATTGGTAAGGCACTTGAATTGAATTGAAGAGCTGTTTTATGATACACAACGGTAAAAATAATAGAATAATAGTACAATTTAGATCTAACGATTCATTTAGAAAGCGTCCTTCACAAAAATACAGTATCATCGTAGTATAAAAACTACCATAATAGTTTAAAAACAATTAAAATCAATACGAGCCATTAGGTTCAGATGAATGGACGTCTAATATTGATTTTAATTAGTGTACTGTAAAATTTCTCTACTTGAAACAGAAGAATATAATCCTAATTAAAGAAACTTATCTCTCATTCACGGAGAGTATTGTTTCTTGATAAATGCACATCACATTAACTTTCACTAGGCAATTCACTTTCCTACAAAGTTATGAATCTTTTGTTGTAGAAGGAAGTGCAAAAGAGTGTTATTATAAGGTTTAAAGTGTGTTTAGATTGTAACCCTCAATGACTTTACCAAAATTAATTGTCCCAATTAGATGACAGGACGTACGGATATTTCTCGCAAAGGGCCCCAACAAATCTTGATGATGAAGTTGACGCCTTCTTCTTGAGATATGAGTGTCACTTTTTCCGCTTCTCCAACAACCATCCAAGAGAAATGTAGCATATATAGAAATTGAAACTTTTATTATCCACTCGTTTTTCAGAATATTTGGCATTCTTGATTTTTTTTTATGGTCACTAAAATGAAATCTAACTATTAATTCACATGCTAATTTTAAAAATATTTAAAAATATTATATTTCAAAATGTTTTGTTAGTATATATCTACCAATTAATATAATTTCATATAACATAAAAAAATAAATATCTCTATTTTTTTCAAAAGATTACGAGGTTTGGCCGGTCATAGTCGAAGTGGCAAGTGTTTTGAAATAGGGCGGATGCGTATCGATCTTTTGGACCTTTACCAACTTGTGCTTTGACGGTTTTCTGTCTTGTTCTTTTTGCCAGGTCCAGGTAAAATTTCGAAGACCTGGTTCTTCACACGATGGATGAGCAGTTTTGGTAGCTGATTGTCAAATTTACTTTCTACTTTTCCAAGTAGCTAGCTAGAAAACAGGGAACGGGTCAGTGGTCTGCACTTTACATTATCAATAAAGTAACACAATTTTTTACTTAAGTACTATCTGTAACAAATTTATTTCCGTTTATAGTGAACTGAAAAGGTTGAAAACTCCAAACTTTTCTTGACGTGTATAGGAAAAGAAAGAAATAGTTGAGAATTTGCCACTCTAATAAAGAACGACATATTATTTGAGGATGTAGTACCCCCACCCTTTAGTACCATATTACCGGCTGACATTGAGTCGATCATTCCATTAGCATATAACAACAAAAGCTGACCCAATCCGTAGCACTTCTGGCTAGGTTATTAACCCTTTTAGGCAAAGCGGAGACGAAAGCCTGATAGATCGAGGTGGTAGGCATGTATGGGGCACACTAGTTAGGTGGGTTGGCTCTAAGCAAATTTTGGGACAGAGGATTTGCTACTTAATGTATCAATGACATATGTCCCTGTACTCGTGGGATGAACTTATTTCCTGATTGTCTTATCCGCTGAGAGCTTCTAGAAGAGGCTTACAGAAGCCAGGCTTGTTTTTGAAAGCTTTCAGAAGTAGACTCGAGATAAAAAAAAACAGGTTCAATAAGCCAATGCGTTTGTATTTCGAAAAATAGATATATAAACAAATGAGCCCTAAAGAACACGGTCGGACAAATCCTAAATTGCCCATATTTGGAGTGGAAAATTCTCGACCGTCCTTAGCTTTGATGAGCACAAAAGACCAATTAACAAGTGATTAAATTGACCTCATCCAAGTCCAATACGTACAGTTCCCCTGATCGATCGAATTCGTTCATTGGCTTCCATATAGGTAAATAGCAAAAGACAAAAGTCCATTCAATCGAGATCGATCGAGACGGAGAGTGACGAGTAAAAAAGCATTGATGAAAGCACGAGGTACGTACTGTTGTTCGTATTGTATGTGGCACACGTCTCTGGATCAATGTGGCAGGTAGCTAGCTGAAGCCATCCCAAAGACAAGGACATGCATGGTGGTTGCTAATGCTAGAGACTTCGAAGCAGTCAGGCATGTTGACTTGGACCAAGCATGAACCTTCATGCTTCCATCCTACAAGCTATAAATACACACAGCTCCGGCTCCATGGCAGGCCATCTCATCGATCCATCAGTATTTCTAGCATTTCAAGGTAGAGCATATTACACTGGCGCAAGATTGAGCAGGAGGAAGGAGTTACCAATTAGGGTTTCATCCATCAAAGAACAAGAACGTCGACGCACGCAGGAGGAAGAAGAAGAAGATCACTCGATCGATCGATGGTGCCTGAGGTCATGGCAAAGGAGAGCATCCACAGGATGAAGAGTAGCAGCGACCATGGAGAGGTTGTGGAGGAGGTGGTCGCCGGAGGAGGTGAGGAGGAGGAAGAGCTGGTGCTCCCCGGGTTCCGGTTCCACCCCACCGACGAGGAGCTCATCACCTTCTACCTCCGGCGGAAGGTGGCCGGGAAGCGGCTGAGCATCGAGATCATCAAGGAGATGGACATCTACAAGCATGATCCCTGGGACTTTCTCAGTAAGTAGCTAACTACGTCCAAAACAGCAAATCATGCATGCAAATTAATTACTCCATGATAAAGGATCGAGGAGCAAATCATCCGATCATGCATAATCTTTGTCATTTTGGATGTTAATCATGTGCAGAGACGAGCATGGCCGGCGGCGAGAAGGAATGGTACTTCTTCTGCCTGCGGGGGCGGAAGTACCGGAACAGCATCAGGCCCAACAGGGTCACCGGCTCCGGCTTCTGGAAGGCCACTGGCATCGACCGCCCCATATGCTCCGCCGGCGGCTGCATCGGCCTCAAGAAGTCCCTCGTCTACTACCGCGGCAGCGCCGGCAAGGGCACCAAGACGGACTGGATGATGCACGAGTTCCGCCTCCCGCCGCCCTCCGACAGCGCCGCCGACTCCACCTCGCCGCCCAGCTTGCAAGAAGCGGTACGTCTCTCTCTCTCTCTGCCGCCGCCATTGACACCGAGACGTGTTCGTGCCAAAGTGTTTCAGTTAGCACGACGACTAAACTGAACTCGTGTCTGGAAAATTCAGGAGGTGTGGACCATCTGCCGGATCTTCAGGAGGAACATCACATACAAGAAGCAGCCGCAGCAGCAGCAGGCCGCCGCCATTGCGCAGCCGGACTCGAGCTCGATCACCGGCAGCCTCGAGACGTCGGACAGCACCGGGGATGAGTACGTGAACTTCCTGCCGCAGGCTCCGGCGAACAATGGCTACAACCAGCAGTACCATGGGCAATATTGGAGCAGTGCACCGCCGCAGCCATCGCCGGCGATGGCCGCGTTCCGTCAGACCGTTCTTAGCCCGCCCATGGCGGCGAACGATCTGCACAAGCAGGATGGATGCTGGGACGACATCAGCAGGATGGTGACGGAGCTGACTGACCCGAGTATGTTCTGTGACTATAGATACGCTTAATTAGCTAGCAGAGCTAATTAGTTGCAGTTTTAGGGCTAGTAATTTTTTTTTCAGGCTTTCACAGAATAGAAACCCGTCGACAAACCGGAGACTGACATGCGGGGCCCACATAGCTGGTCCTCGTAAAGAGAGTGCAGTTCTATGATATATAATTCTTTTTGCCCCATCTGAGAGTTTCTTCCCTTTGGTCACAAATTGTTTTGTTCACTGTATACATCAGTGTACGTACATATATACAAGGTATATATGAGTGTGATATGATATTAGTGTACAGAAGAAAATTCATAAACATATCTTAAGCAGCTTTCGGTGTCTGACATGCATGTGTACGCAAATACACTGTACAATAATGTTAATATCGCACCGTACGTTCATGTCATTGTGATGCATTCAGCTTCGTCAATCGTCACACTCTCCTAGCTGTTGAGCTGTCATAGGAAAGACATATGAGCTAGCTGATAGTATTATTTTATATATATATAGCAACCAGTTCAGCCTTTACCAGTGTCAGGTGAAATGTGAATGTAAATCAGACAAATACGATTATTGATTCAGCGAGTTCAGATAAGCACCAGCTAAGTTTGGGTTAACCCTGGACTATATCAATCTATAACCCCCTGACCTACTGTACGTACGTACTAGTTACTGTGTTCTTCTTTCACCAAAAAATAATGACAACTCACCTAGATGGTTGGCCATGTCATTTTACGTTATATCCTATTCACTTTCAATCTGCAAAATTAATATAATCATATTTCAAGTTAGGGGCTTAATTAACTAGATAAGTTGGTATAGTTTAGAGGCTAAACTACACTCTTTTTTTTTTTGTTATCAAAACTACCTATAAAATGCCTCACGAAAATCCTTTCATGCTTATAAGAGAAACTCCCGAAACTCCCTGCACTATCGTTGGCTTTGTAGCAAGATTCATGCTACGCCCATCCACGGTTTTTTTTTTTTGCAAAAAGTCCCTGAATTCCTTCAAATCCTGCGCCCAGTCGCTCTCTACCCTTCCTCTTCTCTCTCTCCCTCCCATTTCCTCCACTCCAGGTGTCCTCTTGCTAGGGACCAAGCTCAACCTAGTTCGCTAACCAATGGGCCCCGCCTCTGTATGCCGCTACCCTTTCCTCTTCCTCCCTCCTCCACTCCAAGCGTCCTCTCGTCGATGACCAAGCTTGACCTGGCCACCGACCAATGGGCCCCACCTTCGTGTGGCGCCACCCTCCCTCTCCTCCACTCCGAGCGCCCCCTTGCCTGTGACCAAGCCCGACCTGGCTGCCGACCAATAGGCTGCCACCCTTCCTCGCCCTCCTCTCTCCTTCCTCCTCCACTTCAGCTAACCTCTCACCGGTGACCATTCTTAGCCTAGGCACCAACCTACGGAGCCTCACCTTCGTGCGACCTAACGATGTGTAGCGCCATTGTCGGGGAAGACGAGACCGGGAAGGGGGAGTTGGTCGTCAGCTAGGGACGACAAAGGTCACTGGGAGGGGACTACCGAATTGGGGGAGGAGAGAAGGAAGAGAAACAGGATGAGGGAAGGAGGACTGCCCGTGCAAATTTGAATAAGAGGATAGGTTTTTACGCAAAAACATGTGGGACTATATAGCATGGATCTCAGAGCACAATCAATGGCTTGGATAGCACAAGCAATTTCGGTTACAAGGGCAGACAACACACTCAGTGTCTTAGGGTTATTTAATTAGATGGTTTTCATAGTTCAAGAGGCACAATATTTTGCATGTAACGGGGTGTATTTGGATGAAGTGTTATACTTCATATGGTAAAAATAGGCCTTTCTTTTTTATTTACGAATTTTTGACAAATGACCGCAAGCACGCATGGCCTCCAAGATTGTGGCGAACTGGCGATTCGTCTGAAAACACGCATCAGTATCCAGTACACCTGCTCGATCAGTCTTCAGCTGACTTCGCTGTCGCTGTCATGAGGGTGGATTAGGTGAGTTCAAGCAAGAAGGAAGCAGCCACCTTCCTCGCCTCCTCACGCAGAGATATCCATGCATGAACACTGCAAATCGCTTTCTGCAGCAGCCGTTCAAAGCCGTGCAGATGATGCTTACAAACACACACACATGCATAGATCGGTTATCAGGCTAGCTCCGCTCGCTCGTGCGAAGAATATTATATCGTCGACGAAGCATCGCCTGTCGACGTTGGGTTTGCAGTCGGATGATCCTGGGATCATTTTCAGGTTTCTTTATGCTGACTGTGTATGCAGGGATTTGTTTTTCGGTCCGAGAAAACCGAATTAAAATCGGTGAAAATCGGTATTCTCAGGCTGGGCTAAGTTTTTATAGGCTCGGTTAAATAAATTCAGTCCATTTTGAATTTCTAAACAACCCAGGTGGCCCATTTTGAATTTCTGAACAACCCAGGTGAATCAAACTGTCATGAAAAAATTTGGTCGATTTTTACCTATTTTCAACAAAATTTTTGTTTGAATTTAAATGTCAGATTTTAAAATTTCGGCCGAAATCAGACCGAAAAAACCGATTTTCACTCAAATCGGTTCTCTCGATCCTCCCGAGTTTTTTCCCAAAATGAAAAACAAATCCTTGTGTGCATGCATGCAGATCGAGTCTTGACTCTTCCAGCAGCAGCCAGGAGAGGATGAACTGAACTTCTCCTAGGAAGAAAGACATGCATCGCGATGGATTTAGACGTGTACTTCTTGTAGAAGAAGAAGATGACGACGATCGGGACGGCGACTGGTAGATGACATGTCTGCCATGGACGATGAGGTCAAGAAGCACATGGCGCAACTACACAATTTGGGGTCGACCTGATCGTGAGGTGTGATTGTGACTCCATCCCCGGAGTTCAGAGCAGGCGAGCGAGAACGTCACCTTCAGTCGGCTTACACTTGTGCAGGAGGAAGACGCGGAGACGGTTGAAATGCATGCATTGGTGAAGACTGCATGGTATATTTGGCATTATAAAATTTTCATGTAACTATCAATGAATCAAAGTATCGGGACTCTTCGTAAGTAAACAAGATATTATACCTTAATTCGTTTGGGAAAAAAAAAGAACAAGATCCTGTCCGAGCATATTGTCTGTGTTGCTTCTCTGACCGGGCAAGGTGAAGAAGTTTATGAGCCATTCTCTTTTTTGCAAAAGGGGACTTCCCCTATTTCCATTACTAAGAACGAAAACCAAACAACCGAGTTTTCAGATCCAACTTACAACCATCAAAATACCAAACTACGGGAATCAACCTCAGATCAGATCTCCCACCGTTCTAACACGCACAAAACAACCTGCTAATTACGCCAACAGCAAACCCACCTAAGAAACACCACCACAACCATGTACTTATCGATCCCACAGCAAAAGTTTTACATCAACCAAAATCAGCACAAGAATTTAAAAGCTGCCAGCTCCTGTCCTCAATGAGCTAAGCACGATCGATGTTTCCTTGCTCCTTCCCATCCTTACACAGCGATTTGGCAATAGCAAAGATCTTCTCCACTCCCAGCTCCACCAACGTTCGATCATCAGCCCTGAGAAGACCTGCCCAACATCGGAGCCAAACACACATATCATAAACTAGAGCAAAAGGATTAGTAACATGGCTATTATCAAAACAACACCGATTCCTCTTAAGCCAAATCGCCCACACCACAGCAGCTAGGCCATAAAACCAAATGCCAACATTTTGAGGTACAACCCTTTTTATCCAGCAGAAAAACTGAGAAAACTTCTTTGGAATATCCGTCAAACCAAAACAAGAAGCAACACACCGCCAGACTACCTTAGCAACCCCACAAGTAAAAAATAAATGATCACAAGTTTCTACCTCCGAGCAAAGCATACAAGTCACATCTCCCATCCAACCCCTCCTAGACAAATTATGTTTTGTTAGAATTGCACCATTCATTGTTAGCCACAAAAACAATTTAACTTTTAGCGGGATTCTGGCTTTCCAAATTGGACATTTAACATTCCCCACTCCATTCCAGCACATATCATACATACTTGCAACAGTAAACTTTCCAGACTTCCCCCCTCCACCGCACTTGATCTTTCCCAATCTTCCCCAAAAAATTTGGAATAGAACCTAAAAAAATCCCTCCACCTAACTAGCTGAACAGGATTGAGATATCTTCTCATCACTAGATTCCAATTTTTTCGAGCTCCAGCAGCCACCGAAATGTCTTGCTCTATACAAATCTAAAAGATGTCCGAAAATTCTTGTTTCACAGTGTTCAATCCTATCCATTGGTCATGCCAAAAACTTACTTGTTCACCATTTCCTACCACAAATTCCCTTTTGGCAATATAATACTGTTTAATCTTTAACAAATCCTTCCACACATGAGAATCATCATAACGGCATTTTATTGTCCTAACAAGACAATTTTTCAAATATCTATTTTTCACCAAAGTTTGCCACACTCCATCAGCATACTCAAGCTTCCACCACCACTTACACATCAAGCTAATATTAAAGTAGCGAAGATTCTTAAGCCCCATTCCTCCTTTACTCTTAGGTTTAGTCACAGTGTCCCACTTGATTAGATGATATCTTTTCTTATCCGCACATCCTCCCCACAGAAATTTCCTTCTAATCATATTGATTTTTCGAATAACCGTATGCGGCAGAAGATACATCGACATATGATACAGAGGCACACTGGATAAACAAGCATTAATGAGGGTAACCCGACCCCCTATCGACATCACCTTGCCTTTCCAAGCACTTAATTTTTTCCTTATATTCTCTAACAAAGGATCCCATTCTTTCACCAAAATTCTCCTTGGGCTAACAGGAACCCCTAGATATTTAATAGGAAATCTACCCACAGAGCAAGTGAACATATCCGCATACCATTCCTCTTTTTCGGGCGATCCATTGATTAACGCCACTTCACTCTTATCAAAATTTATTTTCAGCCCAAACATTCTTTCAAAAAAAGCCAACAACAGTTTCACATTTAAAGCATAATCCTTTTTTATCCTAGATGCACAAAATAGTGTCATCCGCATACTATAACATAACAATGCCATTCTGGATCAAATCTGCTGCCAAACCTCCTACTAATCCATTGATCTGAGCTGTCCACATCATTTTGCTTAAACAATCAGCCACAATATTAAACAGAAAAGGGGATAAAGGATCCCCTTGTCTCACCCCTCTCCTACTCACAAAATATCTTCCCTTGGAGTCGTTCAAACACACACTTAAAGTACCCCCAGTGAGAATTTTCTCAATCCACTCACACCATTTGTCACCAAACCCCCTACACTTTAAGCAATTTAACAGAAAATTCCAATTTACCATATCATAGGCCTTTTCAAAATCAAGCTTTAAAACCACACCTACTTCCCCAGAAGACTTAGCATGATTCAACAACTCATGCAAGGTCATCACCCCTTCCATAATGTTCCTCCCGGGAATAAAGGCATTTTGAGACTTATTAATCAATTTATTCATCACCAACTCCATTCGGATCGACAAGGTTTTAGTGATGAGTTTATAAATGCTGTTCAACAGACAAATAGGCCTAAACTTTTTAATGACATCCGCATCATTGCATTTAGGCAACAAGACAATCACACCATAATTCAATCTACTCAAATCCAGAACACCTTCATATAACAACTGAAAAATTCCCATGATATCACCTTTTAAAACGTCCCAACAGTTCTAAAAAAATTCAATGGGAAAACGGTCTGAACCAGTAGCCTTACCAGTGGCCATACTAAAAAGAGCCTTTTTAACTTCATCCTCCTCAAAAGTTCCCTCTAATACACTTCTTTCCTGACTATTCACTTTTCCATCATCACTCCAAACATCTTCCTTCAAATCAAAATTACACTGTTGATGCCCACCGAACAAACTTTTATAATATTCGGTGGCATGATTTACCATTTCCACATCTTTATCAAGAATTTCATCACCATTTTTCAGATAAGGTATCAGTTTTTTCCTCCTTTTACCATTAGCCACCAGGTGGAAAAATTTTGTATTATTGTCTCCCTCCAGTAACCATTTAATCTGAGCTTTTTGTTTCCACAACAACTCTTCATCTATTAAGATCTTATTTAATTTTGATGTAATATCCACTTTGGCTCGCAAATCATCTGAATTCATTTGATGTTCCTCTTCTTTATCTTCTAGAATACTAAGAGCTAATTGTAATTCTTGACACATTTTCCTACGCTCACCGACCAAGTGAGCCCCCCAGCCTTTTAGTTTTTTTTCTTAACACGACTCATTTTTAGCAACAAAGATTCCAAAGCATTCAAACCGAAAGTGGGCTGACTCCACACTTTCTTCACCATAGACAGAAAATTTTCCTCTTTAAACCAAGACAGTTGAAATTTGAATGCAGCCATCCTTTTATGAATATTGCTCAAACCATCACACAGCACCAACGGGTTGTGATCTGACAAAACCCTAGGTAATTTCTTTAGACTAGCCATAGGATGTAAATACTCCCATCCGGTAGACACTAGCACTCTATCCAATTTCTCCAAAGTCAGAACCACATGATTATTGCTCTAGGTATACTGACTGCCAACTAATTCAATTTCTTTAAGCGCAAAGCCATTAATAAACTGATTGAAAAGTTGAGATACTCTACCACTTTTCCACCTCTTATTCTTATCCTTCTCATTTCTTAACATATTAAAATCCCCTCCTATAACAATAGGCCATTGCACCGCAGCACAAACACCAGACAATTCACTAAGGAATTCTAATTTTTTCTCTTCCGTTTGGGGACCATAAACCACAGTTAAAATCCAGTTTTTGTTAATTGTTTTATCCCACAGAGAAACACTAACTAAATGAACCCCAATTTTTGAGCCAACCACATCAAAAGAGTTCTTATTTAAACCAACCAAGATTCCTCCTGACAACCCACAAGCAGGAAGATAAATCCAGAAAAAATTACCATTAGGATCAATCCCTCTAAAAACAGCATCATTAAATTTGGATTTTTTTGTTTCCATCAACCCCACAAATTGCAGTTTAAAATCCTTAATAAAGTTTTTGCAGATGGTATTAAAACCTTTTTTCTCCATTCCCCTACAATTCCAAAAAAAGACCTTTCATGATAAACTATTTTTTAGATCTGTAAATTGATTTGCTCCTAGTAACAATGGACTCCCTCACACTGTTACTAGAGCACTTTCCAGTTAGCCCTCTAAACTAGGATTGTTTACTCTTCTTCTTTTTTATTTTTTTTACTCACCACAGGACTAAATCCATCCTCATCCTCCGATGTCTCATGTTGCCAATCCAAAAACAAAATCTCACTGTTATGACAGTTTGTAATATCTTTATCAGCTACTTGACCTTTTTCCCCATTTAATGACTGTTTGTTTTTAAGAAAAAGATTTTTCCTCGTTATTTCCACTTCTTTCACCAACTCAATCACATCGAATTCATCCTCCGCAACATGTATCCCCATACTCCCAGCCAGAGATACAATTTTTCCCGAATCAAGTAATGCAAAAGAATTTAAGTTTCTACTAGACGAGGAATAGAAGTTACCTCCTAAATTTTTCTTCACCTTCAAATTGATTGCTTGTTCCAACACATGCTTCGAAGTATCATGTAACCGTGGACTTCTCCTAACCGGCAAACATCCACCTGTGTTGTGAACCAAATGATTAGAAATATTGCCCCGATCCCCCTGCACATCCGTGCCCATCTGACCATCAATAGTCTTAACATTATCCTGCAATTCCTCTAAAACAACTGAAGACTTCTTCCCAAGAAAAGACCCATATTCACTAATCTGATTATCTCTTAAAATATTGTGCAGAGACTGATTTGCACACCTTACCAACCATACATTTTCATGATAAGAAGGAACATCTTTCTGCCCACTTCCCGACTAAGCAGACATCAATTCCCAACTTTTTTGTATAGCCACCTCTGCTTGAGATGCAGTGATTTCCTCACCCTCACTCAGAGAATCTTGAGAATCATCAAGCACTATGTCATAGTCCTCCTCTTCAATTTGCTGCTTACCCTTATCCCCTTTCCAGGTCTCTTTTGTCTGTATCCTTTCAAACACCAACCCATTTCTTGAAACATTCCCACCACCTTTATCTGATGACTGTCTAAACTTCTTTTGCACAGGCTCATCCACCTCGTGATCCTCAACATTGACACCAATCCCCCCAGCATCTTCTGAATTGCTCATTCCCTCATGCTCCACCTCAAAAATGAAATCATACATCATAATCCCAATAGATCCTTCAGCCACCCTAGGTATACGAGTTGCATCTCGACAAGCAATTTTAACCCTGACAAACTCTAATTTAGTGAGGCTAGTTTTATCAATATCCATTGTAACCCCCACCAAACAACCTACAGCACACACCACTTCCTCAGATCTCTTGTTTAAAGGGATATTTCTTATTCGGACCCATACTACCTCCAATTGGCTTTTAGCTCCTATTTCACCATCATAAGCTGAGACTTTCAACACCGCATTCACCAGCCGCATATTCATATCCTGATACTGCGCCAATTCTTGCACTCTTCTAGCCGTCGGAAACCTCATTAAGAACTGCTTTTCCCCAATGGGCCTAGAATTACATCTCCAAGCTGACCCTAAGGTAGTGCCAAGATCCGTCTCAATTTCTTTGGGAGTAGCCGAGCCTCTTACAACTGTAATAACAGCAGTGCAAGCTTGTTCCCTGCTATTCAGCTCAGAAGGAATATCCTCAATGAAATAAAAACCCTGTCCCTCACTCACAAATCCACACCATTTTGGAGCATGATCAGAAGCTTTAAACTCAAAACACTTATGTGCCATGTGACCAGGCAACCCACATCTACCACAAGTAAAAGGAAGTCTACATTCTGCCGCCACATGACCCATTTTGTTACATCTATAGCAGGGACCAATCATCCTCTCAAACATCTGTCCCGGATTCACACTCTTTTTTGTATTCATCTCCACTGAAATAGATTTTTTATTCCCCTCATCCAACCATGGCTGCCATTTCTTCCCAGCAACCCTCTCCTCTTGCTGCCCCCATTTATCTTTTGGAGAAACCACATTCTTCTGAACAACAGAATCACCATCCTCCACAGAGATCTTATCTTTTCCCTTCTCTAAATTCTGACGAACTCGATCAGAATCAGACCCATTGTTCTGCAACAAGCCATCCTTTTCAATGGAATCACGATCTACACCCCGATCAGTCCGAACCCAACGGAATCTTCCCTGTTCACTACCTCGGCCAAATCTAGCCCTTCTACCACCTCCCCCTCGGTCATCACCAAATCTGCCTCCACCTACACCTCTTCCGTCACCTCCCCACATCGTCCTCGAATGCGGCGGAGGGGAACAGACAACCTCCGCAAACGATCGACTATCAACACCTCCAGAAACCCTAGAAAGGGGGAAGAAGACTCGACGTGCACGAAGATGAAACTGCGCGGACGCAACTTCCGAATGCCTCCACAGATGCGCAAAGCCCCTTTTGACGTCCGCCGGGACCGAAACTTCCCTGGACCCTTCTGTCCTCACCGGCGATTTAGCCACCTCGCCATTAATGGCCACGCGGCACCATCTCTCCGAGTTAACCACCCCAAATCCCGACGACGTCGATTCCACTCCTGCCCTTGTTTGCGATCGCGCCACATCGCCATGGGAATCCACGCGTCGAGATCCAACCCAGAACTCAAACGACACCGCCGGATTACCGCGTCCAAACCTCGCACCAAATCTCGAGACCTCTCCCGCAACCCCCGACAACTGCCGCTGCACGCACCGTGGTCCGGTCTCGTGCGAGGCACAGCGCTGCCACGACCCCCGATGAAAGCCCTCCCGACCGGAGAAAACTCCGGCGAAGTTCCTCACCTCTGGTCCGAGCGGCATGAAGACACCGCCAACTCTGCTAATGTGGAGCTACTATCGAGCTAGCCGTGGAGTCTCTTCGAGAAGCTATCTCGAACCTGCAATACGTTGCGGCTGAATAGTATGATAATTCTATGACTACTTCTATGAGCCATTCTCTTGTTATAGCAAGTTCTGTATAATATCAAATGAACCCAAATATAACATCTAAGGTTAATCCTTTTGGCAAAACGAGTCCAAAACCCTAAATGAGGTGCTATATGCATACGTGGACCGCACCTCTAGATGGGTTAATTGCTCTCTAAGCGAATTTCGGTTGGTCCCTTATGTAGGCTAAGCTCTAAGCACAATGGGGCTAGGGTGTTACAAGTTCCATTTATTTACGTTGTTTTAATGCAGCTTAATTTACTGACTCTAATTAGAGTTAGAGCAGAAGCAGTCTAAAACTCTATATTATTTTTTTTAATAATAGAAATTACATTCCGACCTCTCTATCATGAGATGTACATAGTCTTAAGCAAAAAAAAATTAACTATAAACTTGATAAAAGGGGGTCCAACATATGTTTAAAATAAAATACAAGTAGCACAAAGCCTATTATAAATCTTCACCCAAGAATGGAAAGATACCCAAGCAGCACAAAGCATATTATAAATCTTCACCCAGGAATGGGAAGATACCCAAGGCGGTATTGTCCAATGAAAGACTCACCTTGAGTGCGTCCTCTTTTTTCCCTTCTTTTGAAGCAATATTCGATGATGCAACTAGTAGCTAGGCTCCCCTAAAATGAGATAGAGCCCACCTAGCGGCCGATGGCATTTAGGTTCGTGGCTCAACTACTCTGCCCAGAAGTGGTGTTGTTCGATAGCAGTGGTGACTAGGTGCCAAGCCAATGTGGTGGCTCCCTTGTCCGACAATGATGGAGGCGTCTAGCTGTCCGATAACGATGGATGCGTCTAGCTGTGGTGGCGATGCCCTCGTTCACACACTACATTGGTCCCAAATGTAACCAAAGGCGATGACATTAGTCAATATTGAATCGATGATATCGATATCTCAAAGAAGATCGAGGTGGCAGCAACAGGAACCAAAGGCCTAAGGCTTGTTGGGTTCCTATTGTGCTAGACTGGCATGGCTAAGCCTTCTAGTAGTTGTGCACTAGTATAGAAAGGATGAACCTGAGAAGTGACCCATTGAATTTGAAATTAATCGTACTTAGCTATTCCCAGCTAAGCCTTCTACTAGTTGTGCATTCAAGTAAGAGTTTTGAAAGACCGAGCTAAACAGCTAAAAGGGGTTATATAGAGTCCACATGGATCTTGACGCTTTCTTCAACAACACGTCCAAAAAACCAAAGAGCAGGATGGACACAAACAAGGAACTCTTGAGAAATAAGATCAACGAAGGATCATTTTGAAGGTAGCATGACATACCCCTAGTAAAATGACCATGATTAAAAATTCGTGGGTTATGTGACCATGAGGATTTTTTTTGGTGCTCAATTAATCGTACTTAGCTATTCCTAGCTAAGCCTTCTACTAGTTGTGCATTCAAGTAAGAGTTTTGAAAGACCGAGCTAAACGGCTAAAAGGGGTTATATAGAGTCCACATGGATCTTGACGCTTTCTTCAACAACACGTCCCAAAAACCAAAGGGCAGGATGGACACAAACAAGGAACTCTTGAGAAAAAAGATCAACCAAGGATCATTTTAAAGGCAGCATGACATACCCCTAGTAAAATGACCATGATTAAAAATTCGTGGGTTATGTGACCATGAGGATTTTTTTTTTGGTGCTCCTGATAGTTAAGAGTACAACAAAAAAAGAATCAAACTCAAAAACACCTTTAGAAAAAGAGGAATAAATAAGATAAGCTCCGCTCACTACTCCATAAATGCTCATCCTTGATCTCTCATCCCTGGCGGATTCATCTAGAACCGTTAGTAATGTGTCCCGTCCCGCCCCGCCTCGCCCAAGAACCCAAAAAAACCGCCAGTGATACCAAACCATCAGTGATAGATTTACTATCACTGGCAGTTCTATAGGAAAACCGCCAGTAAAAGTATCACTGGCGGTTCAATCCTAGAATCGTCAGTCATACTTTCACTATCACTACGGTTCTATAAGAAAATTGTCGATAAAAGTATCACTGGTAGTTCAATCCTAGAACCACCAGTGATACTTTCACTGTCACTGGCGATTCTATAAGAAAACCGCCAGTAAAAGTAACCGCGCGCACGGGGAATTGGCCAAAAATTTAAACCACTGTGCGGGGTTCCTTGAATCCATAGCCGAGACATATTAAATTCCTCCCAGCCCCTGAGACTACTCTCTCTCTCTCCATCCCTTCTTCCCCGACGTGGGCTTCCCCACTTGCCCTGCCCCCGGCGAGCTCCTCAACGGCGCCGCCCCGACCGAGCTCCCAACGGCGCCACCCTGACCAAGCTCCATCCCCGGCTTCCTCAATGGCGTCGCCCCAACTAAGCTTCTCCACCGGCGCAGCCTCGACAGAGCTCCATTGCCGGCTCCGCTAATCGCCCCGCCCCGACCGAGCTCCCCAATGGTGCCACCCTGACCGAGCTCCACCGTTGGCTCCCCAGTGCTTCAAGACCGACCGAAGCTCCCCAACGGCGCCTTCGACCGAAGCTCCACCGCCAGCTCCCCCAACTGCTGCGTCCCGACCGAGCTCCCAGACGACGCCGCCCCGATCGAGCTCCACTGTCGGCTCCCCCAACAGAACCGTCCCGACCGAGCTCCCCCAACGGCGCTACCCCGACCAAGCTCCACCACCGGCTCCCCCAACCGTCCCGCCCCGACTGAGCTCCCCCAACGACGCTACCCTGATCGAGCCCCACCATGGCTCCCCAACCGTCATGCCGACCGAAGCTCCCCCAACGGCGCTGCCTCGACCGAGCTCCACCGCCAGCTCTCTAACCGCCGCCAGATCGAAGTGCCCGACCGAGCTCCACCGTTGGCTCCTCCAATGCCCCGCCCGACCGAAGCTCCCCAGCGTCGCTCGACCGAAGCTCCCCATCGCTCTCTAATGATGCCGCCTCGACTGAGCTCCCCCAATGGCATCGCCCCGACCGAGCTCCACCGCCAGCGCCATCCAGCCACCAGCCACCAGCCACCAGATCTGTGGGTGGTGCTTTTTTTATTTTTGAAATACAACATCACTAGCGGTTTTTGTGAACCGTTACTGATAATCGAGGATCATCACTGTCGTATAATCACTGGCAGTTCTAAAACCGCTAGTGATGACGGTTTAGAACTACCAATGATGCGCTATTCTGTGGTAGTGGCTGCTTTTGGAAAGCAAATTGGAATTTCCAGCACAAAGCAAACCGGTCAAAAATTGAGTTCTCCCAGTCTGTGAGTCATTTGAATCAAAATTTTCACTAAAGAGAAAAAGAGTCACGCAGCTACCCATTAAAAATTACATCTAGATCATGCCTATAGAAAAAATAGGGTCAAAACGACAAGCTCAGCCACTAGAAATTTTAGACAGAACATTTGTGGCTCGATAAAAATCTCATGACGCCCAAATCGTGATTCATATGGACTTCCTACTTAAGGAGTGGTAGATATGGAAGTCACACAACTTTTCCAACAAGACTCACCTTAAAATCACGTTGAATGATTTCTCCACAAAAATAACAAGAATTGTTTCGCAGAAATATCTAATCTGTCAAAACTAGTAAAAAGAGCAAAACTTGATCTCGTATTCTTGGTGAGTTGCAAGATAAAATAGATGGTATATATATGGGCAACCACAAGCCCTCCTAGATCAATAAGTTTTCAGCATATAGAAGGAGGAGAGGCAAAGAAAATATGATGCAAACAAAACAATCAAGAAAACTAGATCTAAGCCATATAACAAAGCAAGAACTTGGAGGAATTTAGTTTTCTATTTTTTAAAGGGTTTGTTACAGCCAAATCTAGGTGGGCAAAGCTTCCTTGAGCAGGATACAACCACACAAAACCCTGTTACAAGTCTTGATGGAGGCATCCCTCCACCCCTTCTTATATAGGTCATTCAAGTGCATCTCCATCCTTTAAGTGTTGCTTAACTTCTAAGCTATTATATCAAGGGCTAACATTCACTAACTCCACCAGGCCCACACATGGGCTTACATCCTTTACATGGCGTGCACAAGGCTCAACATGGGCTTTACACAAAGCCCGATCAACCCGATGCAACAGGCCTTCATTACTTGACTTGACCACTCATTTTTCACATCTCTAGACCTCCAACCTGAACCAGAAACCTTGAGACACCTCAAGTCCATCTCCATAACGCCCACATGAGCCCGTTTTGAGCCTAAACGTCTCACCGGCATCCTCAACCATTCAAGACCTCGATTCTCCCAACCAAGTCCCGGTACTCGCCAAATAGATGAACACAATTTCCACATCAAGTTCTTTTCCATGAGGTTCATGTGAGCCCGGTATTAGCCTAACCGCCGCCAACGACCACAACTGCCTCCAAATCTGCACTCAAATGGACCAATATAATCTCAACAAAAATATCACTTAACTCTCTGCAAGTTAGCATGTTAGCACCCATAATCATGCAATGACCCTAAGTAACTGATAATCAATACTAATCACAAGCTAAAACTACATCTCAAATACACAACAGATTGCAAAAATTATATTAATTAATCCGTGCATCAAATGACTTTCGCCCAAAACGAAAAACCATCATCTTGAAGTTCTCTACAAGGTCTATGAAGAAGAAAAAATCCAAGCAAAAGAGCACCATGGAACTGCCTAACCCGTGAAAACTGCACGTGGTGAAACATTAATCCGCTAGGCTCAAAACAAGTCTTAAACACAAACTCCTCAATCATATCAAATCACGCACTACAAGAAGATCTCCACATGGTCTCACAAGTTTTGTGTATTTCATTATTGATTAATGATTTCTAGGATTTCAATTCTTCGATTCATTCACATAGAAGGGTTGATCTGAGAGGAGGATCAAAAAGAATTGTCATTAATACCCGTTTTATTCAACTGATCGTTTGTAATAAATTCTTTCAAAAATAGGTGTACAGGACTACCAAGCGTCGGGTCCGGGTTATCAAATATATTTATATATGACTGCAAGTGGGGGCATATTTGTTTAGGAAAATTTTCTATATGCTATTGTAGAAGCTCCTAATCCCCGTTATGCCATCACATAGTCACCGCTTTCCTGAGTGTTATTGCATTTGCAACTTGTTCCCCCCTACGAAACCGCCATTAGCTCTGTTAAAAAGCCCACATAATTCCTAGATTACCCCTTTTTGCAATTTACAATTTAAAACTTTAAAACGTTGTATCTATTTTTGTTGTTTCAGTTGTGCATTTGAGTTGCACATAATTTTCTGAACCCACAGAAACTGTCGGTTCTTGGCTAGAACTGATAGTGATAATTCAGTATCACTGTCGATTCGTTGCTCAAACCGACAGTGAAGTATCACTACCAGTTTTAGAAAAGAACCGGCAGTGATAAATCCTATCACTGCCGGTTCTTTAAGCTTTTCGCCCTCAATTTTCAATCGGTAGTGAAAGAATTTATCACTGCCGGTTCTTGGCTAGAACTAACAGTGATAATTCAGTATCACTGTCGATTCGTTGCTCAAACTGACAGTGAAGTATCACTACCAGTTTTAGAAAAGAACTGGCAGTGATAAATCCTATCACTGCCGGTTCTTTAAGCTTTCCGCCCCCAATCAAGTGGCAGTGAAAAAATTTATCACTGTCGGTTCTTGACTAGAACCGACAGTGATAACTTATCACTCCCGGTTTGAGGAAAAAAACCGGCAATGATGGAACAAAGGTTAAAAGGTATGCATATTCTTTGTAAGTTAAAACGTGAGGTTGGATGGAATGGCTAGAAAGGTGAGGGTAGAGTGGAGAGGTCATAGGTTCAAGTCCTGGTTAACACAATATTTGTATGTTATGCGAAAACGTGTCCTAATAACATATAGTAGGTATAGTAGGTGGTAGATGATTAGGATATAGATTTCAGGTATTAAAAAAATATTTTTTTTCTATTTTTTACACCAATTTTAAGCCTAAATTTATGTGTTTTCAAGAATTGGCGGTAATATTCGAGAATCGGTAGTGATAGTCCTCATCATTGCTGGTTCCGAAACTGGTAGTGATAACTTGGGTTATCACTGCCACCTACACAGTGCCGGTTCAAAAACGTCAGTAATACCAGTTCCAAACCGGCACTGATGTAGTGTTCTATAGTAGTGTATATTGCCCTCCTGGTGTGATATTTCCATATGTGCAACCCTTTTTCTTCTATATAAGACGGATCATCTCCCTTTGTAGTAACATATTTTTTTATCACTATGTGTCTCTAGCTAGCTATGGGTATTACTTGTGCATTCTCTATATATACAAGAAAGTCTCATTCAACATAGACCTACATATTAGTGGTACTAGTTTTCCATTCTCCACACGAGGATACCTCGCTTTTTATAGATCTCTAGCTACTTATTGCTAGCTAGTAATCTCTTTCTCATATTTCTTTATTTAAGTATGGCTAGAAGAGCGAGGCGGATTGGCGTAAGGTAAATTGAGCATGAAAGAGAATGTGAAATCACGTTCTACAAGCGGCGTGCCAGGATTTTCATGCAAGCCTCCGGCCTCTCTCTATCCATGGGCACAAATGTTGTCATCGTGCTAGAGACAAACACCGGCAAGATGCACTTGTTCGGCACCCCATTGGTGAACCCCATTATCAATACTTTCCTTTCAGGCCAACCACCAGCAGGGCCATTTGGCGATGAGGCCATAATGGCCAAGATCAGGCAAAAGTAAAATGAGATGGTCTGGCAAGAGACCAAAATCGAGGAGAAGGATAAGGTCCTGTTTGGAAGCAATATTTTTTAATACTATGGTTTTGCAATACATAGGTTTACCAATTATTTTAACATAAATACCATAGTTTTACCTAACTCCATTGAAACCATAGTATTTCTTGGAACTACAAATTGTTTAGCTATAAAGTTTTTTGGATGACATACCATGGTTTTGCCAAGTCTTGTGTCAGCGGGTGGTGAAAACTTTAGCTCAAACTGGAGTTTACAATACTCCAAAAAAATCATAGTATTGGCAAATCATGGTTTTTAATGCAGAGTTTTTTTTTTTGGAGTAACTAAACACCTTATGATATAAAATATCATGGTATTATCTTAAACTATGGTATTATCTAGAAACCATGAAAATTCCATGATTCCAAACAGGGCCTAAGAGAACAATAATGTCCATGGAGCATATCAAGGAGAACCAAGACCAAAGATCGATGATGGTGTCTGAGGCATGTCTTCGACGAGGTAGAGGACCTCGACCCTAACTAGCTCTACCAGGTACTCTTACAGTTCTTGAGGGTCCAACAATACATTTCACTATGCAATGCATTGTGCTAGCAAGCTAGAGATCGGGGGCCCAACTGTTCCATCACCGCAATGGTCGTTTTTGCCTACGCAAAACCTGCTTCCATGGCTGCAGCCACCTATGAATTATGTAAATCCCTCCAAGAACCCTATAGAGATACCTCAGAATCATCCATATCCTAACTCAACCTTCTATAGTGAGGAGATTTCGGCGCTATTGGACGGTGTTAGTGACAATTACTTTCCTAAGGACTCATTAGCCTATGAGCAATGGGCTTCTATTCTTGATGATCAGCAGTACTACAACAACTTACTAGGGGTGAATACAACCTTGGGCAGTGCCGGTGGCAATGTGTGCCAAGTTGCTGGTTGTGGTTACGACATGTTTGGAGCTACTGGCCTGCCAACAAACAATGTCTGGGTCGACATGCTGCCGGGGTCTTCTTCTGGTTGTGGAAATGTTGCCACTGGTGCGGGTTACTAAGAGCATCTCCAACAGAGCCCCTATTCAAACCCCTAAACCAAAAAATAAGGGTTATGGTAAAAAAAAGCACTCTAGCAGAGCCCCTACTCAAGCCCCTAAAATAAGGAGGCCCCTAAAACTCCCCCTCCAGCCCCAATTCTCAGGGGTCTTGAGGGGGCCCCTACTTTTCTGTTGGGGGTGTTTTCCCTCCCGCGCAGCTCCTGCCTCCGCCGTCACCGCCGGGCCACCGCCCCGCCACCTCTGTCGCGCCCCCGCCTCCTCCTCTTCCCCGCTGTTGCCCCCGGTCGCCTCCTCGTCGTGCCGCTCCTCGCCTCGCCAGATCTGGGCCGTCGTTGTCGTGGCCGTCGCCTGTCGCCGCCAGTAGTCTCCTCCTCTACCCGCCGCCGTCTTCTCCATTTCGCCGATGCCGCTGCCGCCGCCGCTCGTCGCCTCACCCAGATCCGATGTTGCCGCCGTCGTCGTCGCTCGTTGCCTCGCCGCCGCTCGTCGCCTCGCCTCGCCAGATCCGACGCCTTGCGTTACTGCCGCCGTCGCCGTCGCCGTCGCCCCACCACTTGTCGCCTCGCCCGCCGCTCGTCGCTGCTCCCCCTCTATCTCGTTTGTGAAGAGATGAGGGAGGAGAAAAGGGGAAAAGGAAGAAAGAAAATAAAAGGATATTGAAAAGAAAAACAAAGAGTCATTGACAAGCTGGTCCACATGTCATAAGCAAATAGGGGTTAAGATTTAGGGGCTAACTGCTAGAGTTGAAGACAAAATCAAAGGCCCCAAAAAATAGGGGCAGCCCCCAAATCAAAAGTAGGGACCTTGTTTTAGGGACTATTGCTGGAGATGCTCTAAGGGTGAGTTCTTTTCAACTTATCTTATCCAGCTTATTTGACTTATCTCATAACTTCGAGGATTTTCTGACATAACCTCAAGAGTAGGTTGGCTTTTGTGTTTAGGGTTTATGAAGCTTTTAGACATGCATACGAGATAAAAAAAGGACTCAAAAATTAATAAAAAAGTAAGATAAGTCACATATTTGAGTCTATTTTTTTTATCTCGTAGACGTGTTTGAAAGCTCCGTAAACCCTAAACACAAAGATCAACCGGCTCTCGAGGCTATCTCGGAAAATTCTCGAAGTTACGCAATAAGTCAAATAAGCTGGATAAGATAAGCTGAAAAGAACCCAACCTAAGCACTTCCTTTGGTGCTACTTATTTATGACTTGCCATTAGACATACCATTGTCGTTTAAGGTATTTAGTCAAGACTCTTCGAGGAAGAAATAATGTACGCATGTATGGGTGTTTTGGGGTCCTAACTTGTGAAGCTTTATTTCACGAGCCTGATCCTTGCATCTGTGCAATGTTGTGTGTCTCCATTATTATTTGAATGAATGAAACCTTTGGTTGAAAAAGAACGGTGTTGCAATATGTGCTTGGATGAAATAACATGAACAAAAAAATCATGACATCTCACTTAACAAATTGTAAACCATGCTCTCTGAATGAACAACAAGAGTTGTACTGTTTAACGAGCGTGATGAGAATGCAATGCCAAATATCTAAGCTAGTCTCAGAAGTACATACGAGTGTGTTATACACCAATCTGTTTTTAAGGGATCACATAAGTTTTGTCGAGTGCTTGGTTTCGAAGAGTGGTATTTATTCTATAACAATTTTCATAAGAGTGGTGAAAGTGGCATGGATCCTACACAAAAATATTTTTTGGAAAAGTTATTATTTATTTTCATGGAAACTAAATCCAATAAAAAATTCCAAAAAGTACACAAAATATTATTGTTTTATTAAATATCCCCATCACACACTTTCCTTTTGAAGTGCATATCCCTAGCTAGTTCAGTGCTTCTTCCTCTCTATCCATCAATCCAGTGGGATTGGTGGTTGGTCTTGTCGATTCAATGACGGTGCTAGCCTATTTCTTCTTGACTCATGTTTGACAAGTGGTAACATTGAGAGGTGAGGGATAAGGTGCACTGTGTAGAGGGCATCGAGCCACCACCTTAGAAGAGGATGTCATTGTGGCCACCTAAGAGTGGTCTTGCCAGAAATACAGATGTGGTGGCTGACTGGTGGGGCCGACAACCATTGTGGTGGCTCGATATAAATACTTTGTGTTATTTTGAAATATTATTGAAACTTGTATATTTCTTGTGAATGTTGCCAACAATATCTTCCATCTTTCTTGAAATTTTAAAAGATTCTTCAATCTTCCTTAAAACACCTTTAAGGGTGTGATTGGTTGCCTGGTTCCGCGCGGCCAGACTCACGGGAGCTAGGGAACCGGCGTTTGGTTGCTCCTTGCACCATGCGAGCCTGCACCCACGCATGCGAGGCGCACGTTTGGTTGCTTGCGCGCGGCGCGGAGCTAGGCTAGCACGATGCACAAAGCGCTCGTAGCCAGGCTCGTGGGAAACGAGCTCCACGGCCGTTTTCCCGGAGCCAGGCGCTGGCGGTGCAGGCTCCCGTAGCCCGTCTCATCGTCGACGGCAACCAATCACACCCTAAATGTTTAAACATTGACTATAACTTATTTCCGAAACTTATAGTCTCTTTTTCCTTTTTGTCAAGTAAATTTAAGTTTAATTTTGGAACTTGGCACTTGGATACTTTATTTTTTTAATATAAGTTTCAGTTTTAAAATTGTAAAGTTTAATACTTTAGTTTTTTTATATGATAGGGTCGACACCTGCAAATAATTAGCAACTTTTATATCACACTTTTCTTTAGCGTTCTCTACCCTATCGGTGGTCTGTATTCTGCCGCACTAACCTTAATTTACATCATAGATGAAAATGCCCTCATGCAACTCATATACTAGAACGTTTCTTTCATGTTGGATGGGTTTATTTCCATGTTGAATTTGGCACATGATTTGTAGTTAATTCTGCATTATGCATTTAACCGACGGACACTACTAGAGAACAAGGCATCACAAGCGGTACATCACAAGCGGTTCAATACCCACCGCTTCTAATAGTTGCAACACAAGCGGTACAATAGTTCATACCAGAAACCCCCTCTACAAGCGGTTCGTAATACGAACCCCTTCTAAAGCCCAAGTAACAGAAGAGGTACGTGTCACGAACCCTTTCTAAACCCCCAAGCACCTCTAGCAGCGGTTGGGACTTGGGACACGAACCCCTTCTAAAGCCCAAGCAAAAGAAGGGGTTCGTATTACGAACCGCTTCTAGAGGGGGCTTTAGAAGGGGTTCGTATTACGAACCGCTGCTAGAGGCCCATTTTTCGAATTGTTAAAAGGAAAGCTTGCCTTATCTCATCAAAGAGCACGCGTGGGTGGGTTGGCTAGCTGGGTGAGGCGTGGGTCACGAGGAGGGGTGAGGTCCTGGATTCAAATCCCACATACGAACCGCTTCTGATGCTCCTGTGAGCATCGGTCGCGGTTGCCTACAACCGGTTCCAAAACCAGTTCTGAAACCTGTTTCGTTGTGGTGGCTGTTTCGCTGGTAGTGGGATGGTTGTATCATAATGCTAGGATATGGATATGCTTATACTTTGTATAAGGACTAAACTTAATAAAAGACACAAGAATTTGCAATTAATTTGTTTACCTTTTGCTACGGTTATAAAAACATGTCATTTTGGGATAGGTTTCATCAAACTTTTAAACTAGATATGGATATCTTTTTAAATATTTAAATAAGATACATGAAAAGCATATGTCTACATTCCTCCTAAAAATATTATAATAATACTAGAATTTATTAGATTATATTGAATATATTATAATATAAATTATTGATCAAAACAAGTAATGCGCATAGTGTTCTTCCTAAGAACGACGTGAGCTCTGCTATTCAGGACCTGTTTGGCACAGCTCCAACTCCCAGCTCCACCTCAGAGCCGGAGTTTGTAGGTTAAAATAAAGTGACTTAAGTTTATATTTTTAGTTTAAAATATAAATAAGATGACTCATCTAAGCATCCTCAATTTATCCACAACTCCAGCTCCATGAATTTCTGGAGCTAGAAATAGGGTGCTCCACCAACTCCACCAATTTGATGGAGCTGGAGCTGTGCCAAATAGGGCCTCAATTAATGGCTCTCTTTCTAGTCGTGATATTCTCTCGAGCTCTAGGTGCCATCTCGGCAAATGGTAGAGTATTGTTCTGAAAGAGTTCGACGGTTCACTCATCCGAAATGTTCTACCACTACCACACAAGAAAATATTCTGGTACACAACATTTATGGGAATTGTAATGATATATCCGATAACCAGCGATTCTCAGATTTTTTTTTTGTATCTTCAGATAATTTTTCTGAATATTGAATTTTGTAATTCACATCGGTTGGAATAATTTCAGTCTACTAGCAAAACTCTTCCATTTCTTTTCAAATAATATAATTGCATTGAATTTTTTTGACCAATGGAACTCTTTACTAGCTCCATCGATAACTAGCAAAATTTCAACGAAATTTTCTCCCATTGTACCACTACGCATAAATGATGGTTCCCTTGAAGTCTCGCAACCAGTAAGACAGCCTTGCAATAGCTATAGGGACACCGGGTCTTCAAAAAACAGCGAGGACACCCGAAGATGTTGCCAACTAATGAGAGTACTAAACCACACTTACAATTTGCCTTGTGTCGCCAAGCTCTGATGGCTAGGATTTCCGCCGCTAAGATTTTATTTTTGTTTAATGATAGTCTAAGCAAAGAATTTGTATTTTTTTTTGATCTGGCTTTCCACGTGAGCATAGAGTGGCTAGCTTGTGACGCAGCTTACGGACAGGGGTGCTCATTTCTAACAGTACACCATCACCTTAAAAAGTAGTTGGAATAATGCCTCCTGTGTGCAGCTAAACTACTGCGAAATTGTCAAATTGCAAGGCTTTTGGACGACAAGAGCCAAGCTTTTTGAGTCAGAGAAGGTTGGTGGCAGTGCCCGCCAACATGCCTGTTGCTGGGCCGGTGCGACCTCCCTACAGTGGACTGTTTTTTTTTGGACGGTTGTGTTTGCGTTTGCTTATAAGCTGGAAATTTGTTATTTTCATATAAGTCAAACGCTTTAACGTTTAGTAGCCAATTTTTGTTAATCTTACTATTTCTTCTCAAGCTCTCAAAACCATTTTTCTATAATTTTTTAATCCCTCGGATGCCCTTATCAAGGAGTTATAAATTTTCAGATTATAAGCAAACGCAAATGCTTGGCCTTTTCGAGGTAAAGAGGAAAAATCATTATATAAAGCATCCATGGACCGACATCAGTTCATTGAAGCGCATTGGTCTAGCTGTAAAATCCTTGGAGACATCTGACCCGTGGTACGGGTAAACGCTTCTCAGGGAAAAAAAAAACCTTCAGTAATAAGTTATATACCGTCTGACTTTTGATTTATTTCATTTCCATTTTTACTTTGGTGTATTGTATTTTGGGAAGCTTCTAAATTACGGTGAGATCATGTAAACAGGATATGGAAGCTTCCAACTACGGTGAAATCACATGAGCATATTGGATTTTATTTTATCCAATTATCTAGCATGTTTGTATTTTGGTAAGCTTTGAACTGCATCAATATTAGATATAGGAAAAAAATACCGATTTAGTCCCTAAATCCATTTTGATCCCTAAACTCCAAAACCGTATTAATTCGGTCCTCGAATTGTTAAAACCGGACACAAATGGTCCTTTGATGGAGTCATCAATTCGTTTTGACCGGTCAAAAGTGTTTTGACCGGTTAAAGGTGATTTGACCGGTCAAAGGTGGTTTGACCAAAGTGTTATATTTATTTTTACATAAAAATATTTCATGAAATCCAAACAAATTGTATGTTTGAGCTTGTATTTATTTTAAAAATTCACATATTTTTTCTATATTTTACATGCCAATTTTTAAAATTTTCTAGTAGTCAAAAAAAATAAAAACTCTATACAATTATGTAAAGTTTAGAAAAATTATGTGAAAAAATTCTATGAGATTAGGTGATCATAAGAAACTCAAAATATAGTTTAATTTGGATTTTGTGAAATATTTTTATATAAAAATGCATATAACAGCAAAACCAACTTTGATCGCTTGAAACTGCCATTGACTTGGTCAAGAGATCATTTGTATCCGGTTTTAATAATTCGAGGATTGAGTTAACCCGCTTTTGGAGTTTAGAGACCAAAATGGGTCAAGTACCATAATTCATGGACCAAAACAACACTTTTTCCTTAGATATACAACTTGTCTGCATAGGATATGAAAAGCTCTTTGAGATACTGACCGGAAAACATGTGAAAAATGTATTTACAGAGGGATTGACTCCCCGGCAGTTGCCTGCATGAGGTTCCCTCTAGTGTCGCCCCTTTCTCCTCTCCGTCCCCTCTCCTACCCTTCCGGCGCCACCCCTCCTCCTCCCCTTTCTTCTTCCTCTTGTCGGATTGCTCCACGCACCTCTAGCACCGTCGCTGCCCCCATCGACCCACCTACCTGTGCTTGATGGCGCCGTCCTCACTGTCTCACCAATCCACCCCTTCATCCCGCTGCCACGCTAGCCCCGCCACCTGGCTGCGGTGTGCCAACCCCCACGACCACCACCTACCGTCCTCCAACCATCCATAGCTTTGACGATGCCACTATGGCCTTGCGGCACTGCGACACCTTCTCCTACTGTTGGATCTCTGTCTCCCTGGCCTTCCTCTAAGCCTAGGGAGCATGGGTAAAACCAAACTCTAACCCAACGATGCAGTGGTGACAGAGGGGAAAAAGGAGAGGGGTGGCGGTAGAGGTGCAGAAGCGCGGAACAACTGCTGTGAGCAAATCTGATTTACAAAACGTAGTAAGGCACCGATCAGCTGCCTAGTAAAGAAAAGATGCTCCAAGATTGCCACAAACTACCGTGAAGTGTACATTACTTGTGTCTCGTGTAACTTTCACTATGTCTCGTATTCTACACATTATTGCGCCACATTGCCATCCACGTGACCGTCACGCTTCGCCCAACACGGCAAACATCCTCACGTGACGTGTCCACGGAAGCGGCCCAGAATGTTCACTTCCTAGTTCCTACCACAACCGTCCTTCTCCCCCTTGCGGTCCCCATCCCCCAGCGTCGCCTTCATTGCTCATTCAACAAAATCACACATCATCACAAGACATTACAGACTCAGAATAATTAAACCGATTGCTTACCCCAGAAAGTTATGGCTGAAGATCAATGGACTGTGGGGGGAGACGCTTGAAACGAGTGGGTTTGGAGAGGAGGGCGTCGCGTCACTTGTGGCGAGAAATTAGGCTTCTTCTGAATAGATAGATAAATGTGCAAGAAATTGGGGCTTAGGGGAGTGCAGTAGGGAAAGAGACATCGGAGGGGTGTGGCTTTAGGATGGACCCACAAACTCCTTTTTTTAACATTCATTTTGTACCATCCAAAAGATCATCACTTTTAAAATATATATCTACTATTAAAAAGAGACTTGTGGTGGTCACTGGTAATACGTCACTTTATAGAAATTACTCACCATGCCATTCTACACTCCATGTTTTAGTGACTTTTTCTTTTACACTTTACTTGAATAGTATGTTCGATTTGTTATTTTAATCTTAAGATTCTGTTGCAAGGCATCTTCTCTAGATGTGATCTAATATTACAATAAATGATTTAGAATTTTATTTTATTTTTTTATGTTCCGTTATAAAATAGGGGCATTCAACTAGTCACTAAAAGAATTTCGTTCTGTAAAATACCACCGAAAGATCATATCTTTCATTTGGTACCATCCCATCCAAACTACCATTAACTATGACCATTTTACCCCTCTCCTTTCACCAAATTTATGACCAAACTACCATTCTTCCTCCCTCCTCCCTCCTCCCTCACCACAGGTCATGCCATAAGAATGACATGTTTAATCATAATGTATTGAACAGTTAGTGAACAGTGGTGTAGTAAAGCAACACATACAAGTAGATCAACATGCAAGTGAACCATCAAAAACATACCTTAAGCCCTTAAGCATTAAATCAAATTTAAGAGCCATCTCTCGTAGAGAAATATTAGTAACCAGACACCGGTGAAAATATCCTATTTTCTAAGGGCCACCAAAGTACTCTATTTCAAATATTGATTCTAGATAAGATGTGAACCAAACTGATGAATGCAATAGGGGTTACCTCTTGGTGAAGAATGTTTTTAGTGAGGATAACACAGAAGTATCTAACTTTGGCCTAAAGGATGCTAGACAAATTTCGGATGCTTTAAAAAATGGAGATAGTGACGATGAACTACTTTCATTGTTCCATTCAAGATTATTGTAACATATCCAAATTTTACAATTTGGCATAAAATATTTTTTCACAAAAAGTCATAATTAAGTTTCTACAATTATTCCCCAACTTTTGAGAATTTTCTAAATTAAATTCCTATTTATTCCCTAAAAAGAACCCAATTCCTATTAATTAATTCCATAAAGTAATAAATATTATTTCATATTTGGATTCTTCTCATTTTTCTAGATTTTTAGAAATTTATTTCATATTTTTCTGAGCTTCCTACTATTTCCTATAAATTTTCAAAGCCTAAACTTTTTCTCTGTAAATTAATTTTCTTTTATAAACCAAATCTTCCTTTTTAGGCAAGTCTGGGAGTACGCTTTTCCTTTCGGGAAATATACCTCTACTTAAATCCAACCCTAGCTGAACTCTCACTGACCGGTGAGACCCCTTGTCAGTCCCTTTGTTAAATCTAACGGCGCCTACGACATCTCCTCAAGATCCAACAGCGCCCATGGATCTCCTTCCTTCTCACCGCGCTGCCCCTGCTCAACCGCCATTGCCGTCGAAATTCCCTACCACCGCAGCTTCTAACTGCCTCTTGCCCTAGTTTCGCCACCACGAGATAGACTTCCCCGTCGCCAACTTGCCCCGCCACATCACCACCCCTATCTGCCTTCGGCAGCTAGCCAATTGCTCGCCGTCACATCCCGCCGCCGCCATAAGTTTGCCTTTACGTGCCCGCCACTACTCGCAAATGCTATAAAAAATCCCTCCTCTCAGCACCGTCATCACCAAACCCCCTCTTTCACCCCTCTACTCCCCCTCTGCTGCAATAAATCGCCGCCACCATCATCATCTTCTCCATCTCTGGCCAACTTATTCTTCCACACTCCAATGCTCCTCTGACCTCGACACCCATACCCAAAAGCTTCCACTCCTCACCTCAAAACTGGTATTACCCTTTCCCAACACCGACACCCACCTAAAACCGTCGCCGTCGTTGCTACACTTACGCCACCACCCCAACCTCGCCACCCAGCCATCTCCGGCCATCCCGAGCTCCGCCACTGGCTCCTAAGGTACATTCACACACTCAATTTCACAATTTCCCCACCAATTTCTCACGGCCGGTCTTCCCTCGCCGTTGCCGATGATCTCCTCCGCCGCCCCTCCATTTTTCCTCTTCCTATCTCTCCCCTGCCGCTGACGACCCGTCAATGCAGCTAAGCCAGCCACACGCACCCTTCTCTCCCTGTGCACTGGGCCCTAGCCGTCAGCCACACCAGCACAGCAACATGGGCCAAGCCCAATACTGTAGCCCATATAAGCTAAAAATCCCTTTTATTTATATTTTATTCAAATTTTTACATTTTATTTCAAATATCAAAACCTTTTCAAAAACTCTACAAAAATTCTCAAAAATCTAAAATAAGATGAGGATTTTCATAAAAATATAAAATCTTATATTTTTACAATAAAATAATATAAATAAATTCCTTTACTCTCTTTCTCATATACAAAATTATTTTAAAAATTCAGAATTAATTTCTAAAAAGTATTATAAATCCATTCAAACATATTATATCACCCAATAATTTAAGAAAAACCTATTTTAAATTTTCACCCCTATCTTTAACAATTTCCATCTCGGAACTTCGACAAATATTTGTCGTCGACCCCGATCTCCGGAAATTTGTTAATCCAGACATAACATTTCACATACACTAACCCTAGCATCTTGCTACCCGGAGAAAATAACCACTTTTACTCACACATCCCTACCCTTTTCCTTTTAGAAAATATTCTTAAATTTTTAAAAAATCGTACAACCCATCACCCTTTTCATCCCCAAATCTTTTTCATTATTTTATCATATTATGCTTAATACTTTTTTAATTTTTATTTGGATATTTAATTGAAATTTCTTCTCTTTTCCTATTTTTGTGACGTACAGACAACGAGCTACGCCCCCTGAAGTTTTAATCAAGAATGTCCAGGAAATATAATTAAGTGTGATCCAATCCCCAAAGAAGGCAGGTTTTCTACCTTGAAACATATTGAATTCCTAATTTCATTTATTATCTATTTATTGAATTGACTTTCTAGTTATTTATTTGAGAATCATCCTTTATTTAAATTGTGGTATTTAACATTTTATGTAGAATAGATAATCAAAACCCCACAACCAGAAAACCCACCTAAAAATGATTAAACTTGATAATACCTTAGTATAAGAAAATCTAGATATATAATTATTTCAACAGGTGGGATAGTATTCATCTTGTCTTTTGGATAGACAATGTGATGAACAGAAGACGGAAAAATTAAAAAGCATAGGCATGAATTACCAGATGGGTAATTGCATAAGCAAGATATTGCCTTAATATTTTCGCAATACCGAGCATTTGGAATGCTGGCTGAGTAGTCACCGGTAATGATCCTGTGGAGGCCAGGCATTGCCAGGTTTTTGGGATATTGGGCCAAGTGATTCACATGTTACTGGCTGTGTCTGTGCGGAGGCCAATATCGCCAGGGTTTTTCTTCAATGTTTGCGCTTGTGCGAAACATTGCAAAACTTAGACTAATAAGAATAGAAATGACACATTATTCATCCATCCATATAAGGAGCTGTTATATGAGTAAAGTTGGATAGGTTCTGTAGAGCTGATAACAAAAACATTAATGGAACTTACTTCAAGTATATGAAGTTGTGTCAATTGGGTGATGCCTATTTCTATTCAAATAAATCTATGAATTTTAAGAAAAGATAATGGTTGTCAGATGAGTTAAGGAATGAGAAAGAAGATAATGATTTACAAACTTATTTAAATGTTTTAGAAAACAATTTTGAAATGTTGATGTTAGGTCTTAAAATATTGCATTATATATTCTAGATAAATACGGCCTTTATCTTTCTTCGATTCCATTTGCATATAGTTAATATTTCATTTTCTATGAAAACCTACAAGTACGATTAGTACTTACCCACATTATGTGGGCAAATTGTTTATTTCTTTAAACATGATCCACTTTATAATCAGAAATGAACATTTATGAAGAAGACTGGAATTCGTATAGGACCGATTTTTAAGGCTTACCTTATGCTCAGGCTTTGTCTGTAGTATATGGGCATGTATTTTCCTTTTGCTATTACAAATTACCAGGTTATATCTTCACTTTCGCTGTAAAATATTTTGTAACATGTAATAAGATAAGCAGGTTGTGCTATTTCTGAATGCAACTGAATCCTGGATAGTTGGCATTCGAGGCATTTTCTGGTAAAATTTACCAGAATTTGGTCCCCACAATTATCCCACCATGTTTTCCCATTTCATGTACAAAAGGAAGCCAAGAAAGAGAAGCAATGCAGAGAGCAGAGTAGGGCTAGCAATCGGTATAGGTACCTCTGGGTCCAACCCTCTTGGACCCAGACCCGAGCAATGGACTCGAACCCGGACTCGAAGTGTTAACCAGGTACAAATGTAGACCCAGACCTAGACCTGACGGGTACTCGGATCTATACAAGTACTCATTGGGTCCGACCTCACCGCGCAACATGCACGAGCAAGAGAGAGAGAGAGAGAGAGAGAGAGGAGAGGGTTGTCGAGGAGCTATCACATGGAGAATCCACCACGCCATGAAAGGGCCGTCATGGCGGGTAGCTGGGGACGGAGGCCACGTCAGGTAGCCACAGACGGAGGCCATGCCAAGCCAGGGAATGAATATGAACGCGTGGACGAAGGCCACCCGACGTAGTGCTGCCGCTGTGGACAAAGGCCATTGGAGGGGAGGAGCACTGCCGTAGATAGAGACTATTGGAGGTGAGGAATGCCGCCGTGGACCGAGGCCACTGAGAGGGTCACGTAGGAGAGGGAGAGGGAAATGGAGATGGGCCAATACAAGTGGGTGAGATAGTGGCACCATCCCGCCGATGTAGGCCGGGGAGAAGAAGAGGTATGGTTGGGGTCGGAGAGGGGAGAGGATGGTCGGGGTAGGACTATGGAGCTAGGGTTAGGGGCAAAGAGGGAAGGGAGTAGTAATGGCCGGTGGGGTTTGAGAACAACTAGGCTGAATGGGCCTTGAGTAGGTGAGGAAGGTTGAAAGTTTTTTAAAAAAACCATTTTTGGGTACCATGGGTCCAAATTAGCACCCAGACCAGGACCCGGACCCGAAATTTAATGCTTGTGGGTCTAGGTTGAGACCTGGACTAGGACCCGTTAGATTAGGTAACATAGGTACCTATGGGTATTTTTCCATCCCTAGAGACGGCTGTCTGGGCTGGACGCGGAGTACTCCTTAATATCGTAGTATGTTCCCGGATTCCTCCTGTTTATGGTCTCAAACAAGGCAGGGAGGTTCGTGTATGTTGTTTCATAAGTCCCGAACCTCATCTCAAAAGCCTTTTGCTTTGCACTCCATATTGTCGCATACTTGATCATGTACTGAAATTGCTCCTCAATAGCTCGAATTATGGAACGAGGCTCATAGTTGATGTTATCCAGTATTTGCATGTACATGACCACCGCTACAAAAGTTGAACTCAGGTTCCTGTGCCTTTGCCGCGCTTGTTCCAACTGATAGTTGTGCTCTGTCACAATCGAACATAACCAGTAATCCACTCACTTTCCTTTGAAGGCATGAACCTGCCAAGGGCAACAGGGCACAACACACTTCATATCGTACACACTTTTACTAGACTTGTCAACCCTGAATTTCCTCTGGAGAGACAACACGTACCCAATACTTCATGCCATCCATGACAGCCTCCTTAGTGGGTGCATGGATCCCTAGGACACCTTGTTCTCGTGGTAATCTCATGCCGTCTGTGTGCCTTCATGGACAGATAAATCTTCAAAGTTGTAGGAGTTCCACTCTGCCGGCATAGGATTGTCTCCACCACTCCTGTCATCATCTGACATATCCTCGCCGGGGATCTACTCATTACTACAGAAAACGTCTTCACTGCCGGTTCGGAACTGGCATTATTGCCGGTTCGGAACTGGCATTATTGCCGGTTCTTGAACCAACAATGAATAAGCGGCAGTGATAATCCATGGTTATCACTGTCGGTTCAGAAACTAGCAGTGATACTATGTCCTAGTAGTGACAGTATGCCCCATTTTTGGCTTTATAAAAGCTAAAAAAAATTTCTTGCACTCTAGTATTGCCATCTACATGTACACGGTCACAAGTCACACAGTCATGAGTTTTTTCATGTGAGATATGCATGGGTGCTATCAATGGGGGTCGAACCAGTGACTTCTCAGGTCACGCGAAGCATCCTTACCAACTCACCTATCAATGTTTACAGAGAACAATGGCATATTTTTCCTTTTGACCCTTGTTGACTAAATGTTTTAACAATTATTTAGGCATCTACATGACTTCAAATAGAAAAGTTGTCAACTAAAAAGTTGTAGATCTCGTCGAGAGCTACAATTTTCATATAAATTTTGTCTCCATCCGATTCTGTATGAAAAAGTTATGAATTTCTAAAAATGAGCCGTAATTCATTATCAGGGCAGTGATATTCCCTCCATTATCACTGCCCGAACACCCCTTCGGTCCTCCGACTAGTCACAGCATCGACCATGATTTCAACCTCCTCCCCGTTCAGCTAAAACTTCTGCACCAACCAATTTTTCAACCCACCTGAAGTCCTCTCTGCAAGCCTAGAGATCCCCAAGCTAACTGACTGGAACATTGATAGGTCTACCCTGCTTGGCCCGTGCAAAATATCCCCCTCCCTATAGTAAATTTGAAAGTATATCTTATCAGCCATTGCTCCTGCCCACAAAAAATCGCGCAAGTATTATTTCCTCATATATTTATGTAACATAAAATAATGACATCATGCCCTAAACACGTCATTCGAAATATCCATTCTCCGTTGTTGCTTCTATGCTCCAACATTTGCTACCCTAGTGCATGCACTACTCACGGCGCTGAATAAAATTCCTACTACTGCTGCTGCTACTACTATTGCTGCTACTATACTAACAACTAAATCTACTCTAACTAGTAGTAACTACAATACATACTACACTAAATACATATACTAACAACTAAATCTACACTAACTACCCAAAAAAACCCTTGTACTACTACCACTACTACTAAGTACATACACACTACGTCCACCCTAACTACAGTACAAACTACGTATGCCTCATATGGCTAACCTACCATGTCTATACTTTAGCTAACTATAGATTCCAAAAAATCATACCTCAACAGGCAACAGAAATTCTCCCCTCTCCTCTCCTCTCCTTGCCTTTCTTTCCTTCTCCTCCTCTCTTCCTCTCCTTCCTTTCATCGGTTCTGCCATTCTGCTCGTTCGAACGCCGGCCAGAGCAAATAAGGGCAGCCGGCTACGCATGTCAGCAGGGTGGGGCAAAATCGCCCTGTCCAACGGGCGGGTTTTGCGTGGGGCCAAATCGCCCCGTCCAATGGACGGGTTTTGTTGCCTCATGATCTCCGCCGCCCAACGGGTCGAATGCAAATCCGCCCCATCAAACCGGCGGGGTTCCAATTTTTTTGTTGACCGTCCGGTTTTGGGGCTAGCCAAATCTCGCCCGTACGTCTATCCGGCTGGTTATTAAAACCCACCCGATGGACAGGTCGGGAGTGGTCTTTTTGCTAATATGTGAATCAAGTGGTTAGTTTTTTTTAATTTTGAATTAAAAATGGATTAAAATAAAAAATTTCGTGCGTGGCGTGGTCTGCATGCTTGGCGCGTGGGCCGACAGGCCGTGAGCTGCTTAGCGTGTAGCTGTGCGTGTGGCCTGCTGCAGAACTGCGTGCTGCTGTGCATGGGCGTGGCCTGCATGACTGCTGCGCGTGGCCGTGATTTGCATGGGCAGTCGCTTGCGTGGGCTGATACTCTGCATGTTCATGGGCAGAACATGTAGGTTTTTTAATTATTTCTGGTATCCATATGGTATCATGGGTCTAAAGCAAGACCTGGAGCCGAATCATGGGTCCGAGATGAGACTCAACCTTTGAATAAGACATGGCATAGAGAGAACAAAGGCTAAACTAAACGTTTTGATTTGAGCAAAACAAAACGGTACAAGGTGGAAAACTGAGACAACCCATTTCTGAATTGTGACTAAATTGTCATCGTAAAACCAGTATTAAAAACAAAGCAGAAATATAGAATCAAATAGTGCCAACATAAGCCATTACAACAGCTATATCTCTACCTTAAAATACCTGCATATATAGATGACGTCCATAGATGCATCGTTCTATCACCAACGCGAGCTTGATTGCATTGATCTATATTCTAGTCGAATTTGTGCCTTTATAACAAGCTTCCGAGGGTAAAACAACACAAATCCCCCAAAAAGAAAAATAGAGTCTATAGCCTAGACATAAAGCTAGAAAACAACTTGGCTAACCCCTATAAAACACAAAAATAAAACAAAAGCAAACAAAAAGGTAATCTCTAGATGTTGCAGCATAATTATACAAGAATTACGCATTGGTGGAGACCGTAATTTTTGGTAACTGAAATAAAGAGTTGATCGAACGATGAACAGAAAACTAAAAAAACTAGGGGTGTGGCTGGAGAGCCCGCATAATACTCACTAGAAGGGATCACGCGCGGTGGCGCGTCGGACCCATCTGACAGCATTTTTATGTGCATGTTTCTGTTATATTCTGGTACACTATATTTGTAAAGCTAAAACAAATAAACAATTAATAGTTGGCACGAAGGTAGGAAATAAATGAAAACCAAATGCTGATTATTGCCAATACTATCCATACATGTATAAAGTAGATAAATTATATACAACTATATACAATGTTCCATCATAGAAAACCAGAAAAAGGAAATCTATATGTATGCAGAGTAACATTTCGCTAAAAACTTGGCATTCACAAACGACGCTTCATCCATACCTGGCAAAAACAAATTGAATAAATAAGGAAGAATTGAGTATGGTATCACATTTTCGAAAGAAAACAATAATATGCACATGTGGCTCTTTGATAAAAATGTATCATTCTCAGACAATGCTTCATTCATCTTAGGAAAAAAACCATAACTCAGTGAACAGCAGGTAATTGAGTATAGTGGCACATTTTGCCCAAAAAAACATGCTTGAGGATCCTGAGACGATGCTTCATCCATCCTAGATAAACACAATTCAATTAGTAGTGAATAACTGAGTATAGTAGCACATTTTGGCAAAAAAATCATTCTTCAGCAAATGCCAAAAGGATAAAAGTTCTTGCATCAATAGATCACAGTCTCTCTAAGATCATAGACTAAAATAGTGTATGTTATTCATTATAATGAAAAAGCAAGATAATGAGTAGAGGAAAAAGCCTATGTGTTTTGGAAACATAAATCTTTCCATTAGGCCTAAAACCAGAGCATTTTTCATAGGAGCTGCAGTTGAAAGGAGGCCGCTGTGACACAAACACTTGTACTGTAAAAAAACACATTTTTTCTTGTTTACCATTCAAAATAGATGAATGGAAGGCATCAACACACCCAAACATTTTTTTTTTGTGAAACTGGCTCCTACAGGAGGAACTGTTCATGGTCATTATGGAGAAATCCTTCGGAAAGGGAATAGGTCATTTGCATTTATATATATGAAAAATCAACATCTAGTAACATAATCCAAGGTCTTCGAAAAGTAGAACAAATCTTTGAGGGGCGTTTAATTGTATCACTATCGATGAAACTCAAGAGAAGAAATGAGGGTTCCAATCAGCATATATCAAGAATACTTGGGGTCCTTGTGATTCTTGACCGGAGCTGAGTTAATGCTAAAAACCCTCTATCCCATTTACCAATCTTACCAAATTTGCTTATGACCTAGAATGGCCAACGTACCAGCATATATATAGTGGCACAAAAATAGAATGCTTCATAATCGAAAAAGGTTGCATAGTCTGATAGCCATCTTATTTTCAATCAGGTTGATTGCTAAAGGTTAAGGATGAACATGGTAGTAATCTTGAGGAAAGGAGTTCCTTGGACGATGGGGCTGCTAGCACATCTCTTGTTGTATTTTGATTTACAAAATTCAATCTAGTCCCATCTTGCCATGTTTAGTGACAGCGAAGAAATGCAAGGATAGACATTAGACCTGGCACAGTGTGCAATAGGATCATTGCTATAAATATCGTACTGTGCAATGAATTAATGTAGTCATGGTTCTAAAGCATGAATTTGATTCTCCTTATTTTTTGAAAAAAGGCCTTCCTAATGCTAGCAGGCATGGAACAGTCTCTACACAGCAGCACTCAGCTCTTTTTACCATCATCATAGTAAGATTCTTGTCACCAATGTAATCTGAAAACATAAGCAGGTAATATCACTTTGCAAGTCAATAATACTCCTGCATATTCTTTTTCTAAAAAAAGCAGCAGAGCTGAATATGGAAATAGAATCCTCGTGAAAGAAGAAAAGCAATTCAGTACCTCAAAAGAGGAAAAATGCAATGCACCATTTTAATAAAGATCTAATTATCTAAAGCTAACCAGAATAACAACGCAAAATTCTCCATATGATCTAAATAAACCTGTGGCCATCCCAAATTTGGTACATGCGTACACAGACCAGTAAAACGATCAAATATTCAACTAATTTAAGTGGTGGAAAAGCAATATCTCATTAACAATTCATAGAAGAATAGGAGTATGGGCATGTGCTAGTGGTAAGAGTTGAGGAAGGTGAGCACAAATAGTTTTTGCATAATTTAAGAAGAAAGGAATGGTACATATGGAAACAAATAGAACAGTAAAATTGCCAAATATTTAACTAATTTAACCGATAGAAGAGCAACAATTCATTAGCTTCATGGGCGTATATTTTGAAAAGTGATCATGGCCATGTGGCAGGGGTAAGAGGCGAGAAAGGAGAGCACAAATAATTTTTGCATATTCAGATTACGAAAGAAAGAAGGGGAAGAGGAAGACACACCTAGGTTGGAGCGGTCTGCGAGCAACAACTGGATGATGACAGCGCCAACTTGGGCATGAGGGGAGGCAGGAGTGGAGGCTACCACTGTGGGGGAGCCGTGAAGGGCCGCCGTGGTGGGGGAGAGCGGTCGGCGCCGTGTGGGAGTTGCGCTGGTGGAGGGTACCGCCGTGAGGGAGCCGTGCTGGGCCGCCGTCGTGGGGGAGAGCCGCGATCCGGCGAGCGGCCATGTAGATCTAGGCCGAAGCAGAGGCGTCGATGTCAGGGTGCGGAGGGGCTGTGGTAGCCAGCACTGGCGGGACCGCAGGGGCGCCGCTCGGGGAGAGGGAAAGGGCCGGCGGAGACGGCACCATCGGTGGGGAGGCGGCGCTATGGCGCAGAGAATGCGCCTTCGCAGGATCCGGCCGACTCGGTGGTCGCCGTGGCCGGATGGATCATCCTGGGGCCTGTCGTGGCGGAGACTTAGGGACGGCATTGTCGGGGAGCGGCCGACGGATCCGTCCACGGCGGCACCGTCGTCGGAGAGGAGGGAGGGGGCGGCGACACGGGGCGGATTCGTGGTGTCGCGGTGGGAGAAGAGAGAGGGTGGCGGCGCCGTGGGAAGGGGATGGAGAGGGGCGCTAGGGTTGGGGGGCTTGGGGCGCAACGGATCGGAGAAGTATATACGGGGAGCGGCCGGCGGATCCGTCCACGGCGGCACCGTCGTCGGAGAGGAGGGAGGGGGCGGCGACACGGCGTGGATCCGTGGTGCCGCGGTGGGAAAAGAAAGGGTTGCGGCGCCGTGGGAAGGGGACGGAGAGGGGCGGTAGGGTTGGGGGATTGGGGCGCAGCGGATCGGAGAAGTATATATCTGGTGGCATGGGGCCGTAATTCCGCGTGAACTCCGGGTGCACCTACGAAGGCGAAAAGGATGGCGCTGCGAAGTGGGAAAACACCGAGGAGGTAAACGCAAATTGTGTGGGGCGAGGAAGAACTGGCCAGGGACCCGGACGCGAGAGGATGGGGATCTCGACGGGAAAAAGGATAATACAGGTTGCTTTCTGCAAAATTTACCCTGTGAGAACGGCTTGGATGAACGGCTGATGGGAGGCCACGCGGCCCGATCGGAGGGTCTGAGTATTTCTGTCGTGGCCTTGCGAGGGATCAAACAGCGCTACGCGCTATAATGTAGGGGAAATGTCAATGCTGTTGGGAAATTAGCCCACGAAAGGCCTAGGTGGAAACCTTAGCGGTCACTGTATAAGGAGGTGGATACCCCATTGTAAACAGATATGAGAATAATGAAAAAGCAGTGTTCTTCTTTTTGTTTGTGTTTGCAATCTCTGAGCGTATCGGGGAACCCCTCTATTACATCCGGTAGCAAGAGTTCATCAACACGTTATCATCACGAGTCTCTCCACGAGCTTCGCAAGGTGAGAAAAGTTGAAACCCTAGAATTGATCTCATGAATTGAACCCTCTTGCATTCTTGAATTTCTTTTAGAATTGAATTCACATCCGGATAGCATAGCAGATCCATTTTCCTAAGTTCTGGTGAATTTCAATCAAGAGCCGACTTGCAGCCGGCGACGCATGCCAATAGATTGGTTTTTCCTGGACAAAAATAGAACATGAACATAATGCGCAGCCATCGCCTACACAGTGTGCTGCATGACCACCGGACTTGAAGACAACGCTGTCTCACTGGCCGCTGTGCACAGACCACAGGGTCACACAATCGCCGGCGCCGCCGTGCTCGCAGCATTGCGGTCACTGTACGTGCATGAAGCGCGATATGGCGCAACCGCCTTCGGCCTCTATGCTTGAAACATCGTGGCCGAGTCACGCCGTCCAGGCCATGGCCTCCAGGTGTCACTGCCGTCGCGTCGCCGGTCGCCACACTCCTACGCCTGTAGCTCGCTAGCCACACGTCGCGGCAACGCATGTCATGCACCCTGCCCGTGCACGCGCTCTGCTTGCAGCTGGCCACACCCCTCTACTCCCACGTAGAGCGTCGTGCCGCCATGCCCTGCCACGGCCCACGCCCAGGAGCAGGCGTCGCACTGCGGCACTGGTAATAAGGTATAAAAGCCCAGCTGATCGCTCCAGCTTTTACTCTTACAGAAACTTATTCTTTGATCATAATATTTGATCTCATTGGCAATACTCAACTTAAAGTTTAAAAATAAAATTGAAAATAAAATTGAGGATGTTATCACTAAATATATGTATTGATGCTTGGATTCAAGCATGTATATAAAGATACATGAAGTATTACTGTCCTGAATCAAAGCAGAGCAAATAAAAATCTATATAGTGTAACTTTGAGAGTCATTATACGTACTAAAGCAAAGAAATAGAAGAAGCAGGCTCTTGAAGTTCGAGTTTGTAAAACCAAGAATTGTTTAGGCTTGTAGATTGAGCATATACCTGAAGGATATTTGGTACACCTGTCAGCTTATACTTAGAAGGTATTGGAAAGTTTTGATTTTGAGAAGACGTACCTTTTGAAATCTCTTATGGTTGGTAGGTCTTTGCAAGTAGATCATGACCTATATAGATCTAGGGATGAGGGGGAGGAAGTCCTAGAACATGAAGTTCCATATTTCAGTGCAATTGAAACGCCCATATACCTCATGAACAATACACGGCCAGACATTATGTTTGTCGTTACCTCGCTGGCTCGATACCTTGCAGAGCCCATGAAGATGCACTCAAATGAACATCCTCTGCATTGAAATGAACATTCTCTAAGAATTTTTTCACTAGGTTTTATGCAGTTTTGATAAGTCACATGCATCTCGCGGCAAAGGTCTAAGGGGGAGTGCTAGGAAACCGACCCACGAAGGGCCTAGGTGGACGTAGCCAAAACCCTGGCCGTCACTATATAAAGAGGATGATACTCTGTTATAAATGTTAGGGAACGGGTAAGCTACGCGAGCACAATTTCAAAAATTTCTACCGTGATTCACCCAAGATCTCATGCAAGTAGAGGATCACAGATCGTTACCCTTGATGCGCCGATGCAGCAGAAGCAAATGTGCACGCGTCGTGGAAGTAGTCGTACACGTCCCGATCAGATCTGAGCAGCACGCGTCGTGCTCACCGACTGGTCGCCAAGTGCTCAGGGTAGTCCGCCGACTGGTCCGAGTGGTCGCCGAGTGGTCGGTGAGTGGTCAGACTAGTCGCCGAGTGCTCGTCGAGTGGTCGGCGAGTGGTTGGACTAGTCGCCGAGTGCTCGGCGTAGATCCAACCGAACAGCGTGTCCGTGTACGGCAACGTCTCTACCGGTATCCACACGTGCCGAGTAGGAACGCCGTTGCGGGGTGTGCTAGCACCTCGCCGCACGGTTAGGGTTTCTGGGGAACGGGGGGGCGCGACGGCTGTGCGTAGTGAGGGCTCGTCTGTCTCCACCGCGCCGCCCCAGGCCTCCCTTTTATGAACGTGCTAGCGGACTCAAGTCGAGGCCCACTAGGACTCCAATTCCTACGCGGATCGTATTCGTGCGCAAACCCTTCTTCTAATAGATCAAATCCACTAGACATGTTCCAGCCCGTTAAGTGGATGACCCGTTAGGTTCATGTACAGGTCGGTCATGAATCCGAAAAGTTTCTTTCCAATCCACAGATCAATAGCGGCACCTAACAGTACATATTGACCCCCGAATGCACAGAATGATCTCATCGGCTGAACCATGGTACACTCAACATACCGATCCTTTTGCTACACGATATCAGTCAAGCTCAAGGCGAGATATGTGCCACCCTTGTGATAGCTCGACCATTCACTCGTCAATGTGATGGATATAAATATCATGATTAATTCTTTAATCATATCAGCACGGCCGTGCGCTTTCCTTATCCATCCACATCGAGGGGCCCAGAGATATCTCTCCCGTTATCGAGAAGAGGCAAATTCCATCTTGATCAATCACATCCCAACACCATGCTTCACGGCATATCCAGTAGTTATCTTTATAACTACCCTATTACGGTGTAGCGTTTAATAATACCAAAACATACGACTCCACATGCTGAGATTCCATGATGACCTCAGGTCTTAGGATTATATAGGCGTACCACTCGAAACTACATGCTGATGGCACTTCGTAGATAATAATCTCAGCAGCGCCTCGGAGTAGGTCTATCCAACCACCTATGTTCTCTAACATGTGTCCACATTATTGATTTGATATCTCCATATCTATGGTATGTGAAACAGTAACATCAATCAATACATGTACTGATCATATCATTACCGCTCCTTGTAATGATATTGACCAGGAATCGTTTAGAACAATATTACAATCATAATGTGTCTCACAACCAAATCGTATTTGATGAACAAAGTCGTGACATTAATTCATGGAACCGATAACCAATGTTATCATAAGTATATGAACAAAGACGTTACACAGTCATCGTATGATTGCCTCTAGGGCACATTCCCTTCAATAAATAGATATGAGAATAATGAAAAAGCAATTTTTTTCTTTTTCTTTGTGTTCTTTGAGCACATCGGGAAACCCCTATACTACACTCGATAAACAGGTTCCTCAACAAATGCCACAGCTCAAGTACCGCGGGCCCAACACCACGGGCCTATAAAATAATCGAACCCTACCAATTCCTTGATGTTCCAAACCCAATCCCCATGTCACGCCCTCAACTACCGTGGGGCCGCCGCTCGCCTCCCCTCCACTCGGATCCGGGCGAGGCAGCGACAGCGAGCTCAAGCAAGGCGGCACCTGGTTCACTCTAGCTTGGCTTGTTTCTACCCTAACTCTAGACTGCTCGAGAGCACGGCACCACGGCGCCACTTACATATAGGCGGACGGGGAGAACCATTTGTTCTCTCCAGAGAGGAGCTGTCGTTTACCTCTATTCTCTCTGTCAGTGGATGATGTCTCCTGCCAGGAGATATACATTAAAAGCTAATAACAATTGATTTACATATGTCAAAAGAGCTAATTGAAAACAGTATCTCTGTAGGCAAATACCTGTCTTCAATTGGATTGTCGACACTGATCTGATTCATTGACCCATTGGATAAATGAACTTTATAGTTCATTATACTTCTATCTAGGTGACCATGGCCAACCATGTGGTTGAAATTTTCTGATTTATGGATGGTAAAGCTTCTGACCTCAATTTTTATGATATATCCTTGTCAAGCTAATTGTACAATAGAGATATAGTGCTCATTTGAAGTTGGTGCAGTAGAACACATCATAAAGTCTAATTTTAGGCAAAAAAAAAAATCAAACTTCATGTGGTCTGAGATAGGTTTTTTATTTCACAACCATCTTTTAATCCCTGACATGTGATGAGTGCATCCACAGTCCAAAACCCAAAAATTTGATCCAAGTCCAAGACAAAATATTGAGCCTCTTGTTATAGGGTCTATAAAAACAAAAAATAGATTCGATTACCCTCTTGATGGATTAATGTGATGACACTAATTATAAATTAACTTTTGTTGCAACAAACTGGAAAAATTAATGAACGAAATCTGGTATCATTTCTTATTTCTAATATTATTGTTTGATGTTGGCAATAATTCGATGAATACAATCACATAACATGTGAACTCTTTCTAAACGAGACTTACGTTGTTCCCAACCCAATCCCCACGTCACGCCCTCAACTGTCGTGGGGCCGCCGCTCACCTCCCCTGCCGCCGCTCGCCTCCCCTCCACTCAGATCCGGGCAAGGCAGCGACAGCGAGCTCAGGCGAGGCGGCACCTGGTTCGCTCTAGCTTGGCTTGTTTCTACCCTAACTCTAGACTGCTCGAGAGCACGGCACCACGGCGCCACTTACACACAGGCGGACGGGGAGAACCATTTGTTCTCGCCGAGAGGAGCTGCCGTTTACCCCTATTCTCTCTATCAGTGGATGATGTCTCCTGCCAGGAGATTGAGGGAGAAGTGCAAGAGCAAGTCCATGACGATCAGACGAACAATTTTCAAGAAGCGGCCATTGGAGCAAGGTTATTTTCATTGGATTTGTATACTTATCAACAGTATTGAGGCATCTCTTAATTTTTCCACTTCTAATCAGCTCTCGGGATAGTGATTCCAGGTGGTAGAAATTGGCTGCCGGTTGATTTTCCCCTCTCTAGGTTTTGGAGGTTCACGCCCTTGTTTCGGCGAAGGAGAAGTAACAAAGACAAAAATAAGAAAGTTGAATTGATTAACAACGTCAAGGAGCCAAAAGAGGGAAGCAAGTCACTGAATCATGCTCTCTTGTCATATATGGATCTTCAAAACCCCAATTTTCCATGGATTTACACATGACAGCAGAAAATTACTCTGCAAAAAGGTTGTGGAGGTATACACTGACAATATATATACATCAGGACATAGAAGCTACCGATGTCCATCAAAGTTGTAAGCATAGTAGAGGTTGGTCTCTAAGTCTAGTGAAGCATGTCCAACAGTGGAACCACGGTACCCTATGACATATTACTTGGATGAATATAGGAAAGAGTAGTCTTAGGTTTCTAACTGGGGCATGGAGATCAAGTGAGTGGTTATGGTCAGTGCGTGTAAGACATTGTTTAGTTTCACCTTCTTAGTGATGGCATTTCCAATTTGTTTGCTGATCACCTTTCCACCTATACCTGGAACATTGATTGTTCTTGCTTTCTTTAGTGGTTGGCGCTCTTGTAGAATTTTTGGGTCAGCCGTGCAATGTAGTGGACATCCTGAGTCCAACACCCATTGTCCCTACGAGATTACCAAATTAATTTTATATACATTAAAAGCTAATAACAATTGATGTACATATGTCAAAAGAGCTAATTGAAAACATTATCTCCGTAGGCAAATACCCGTCTTCAATTGGATTGTCGACACTGATCTGATTCACCGACCCATTGGAGTAATGAACTTTGTAGTTCATTATACTTCTATCTAGCTGACCATGGCCAACCATGTGGTTGAAATTTTCTTATATATGGATGGTAAAGCTTCTGACCTCAATTTTTATGATATATCTTTGTCGAGCTAATTGTCCAATAGAGATATAGTGCTCATTTGAAGTTGGTGCAGCAGATCACATCATAAAGTCTAATTTTAGACAGAAAAACCTCCTATCAAGGAATACTCAAGAGGTTGGCCGAGAGCATTGAATATCTCAAACTTATGGGATAGGTTTTTTATTTAACTACCATCTTTTATTCCCTGACATGTGATGACTACATCCAGAGTCCAAAACCCAAAAATTTGATCCAAGTATAAGACAAAATAGTGAGCCTCTTGTTACAGGGTCTATAAAAATAAAAAATAGAATCGATTACCCTCTTGATGGATTAATATGGTGACACTAATTATAAATAAAATTTTGTTGCAAAAAACTAGAAAAATTAATCAATGAAATCAGGTATCATTTTTTATTTCTAATATTATTGTTTGATATTGGCAATAATTCGATGAATACAATCACATAACATGGGAGCTCTTCCTAAACGAGACTTACGTTGTTCCCAACCCAATCCCCACGTCATGCCCTCAACTGCCGTGGGGCCGCCGCTCGCCTCCCCTCCACTTGGATCCGGGCGAAACAGCGACAGTAAGCTCAGGAAAGGCGGCACCTGGTTCGCTCAAGCTCGACTTGTTTCCACCCCAACTCTATACTGCTCGAGAGCGCGGCACCACGGCGCCACTTACACACAGGCGGACAGGGAGCACCATTTGTTCTCGCTAGAGAGGAGCTGCCGTTTGCCTCTATTCTCTCTGTCAGTGGATGATGTCTCTTGCCAGGAGATTGAGGGGGAAGCGCAAGAGCAAGTCTATGACAGCGACGATCAGACGAACAATTTTCAAGAAGCGGCCATTGGAGCAAGGTTATTTTCATTGGATTTGTATACTTATCAATAGTATTCAGGCATCTCTTAATTTTCCACTGCTAATCAGCTCTCGGGATAGTGATTCCAGGTGGTAGAAATTGGCTGCTGGTTGATTTTCCCCCCTCCAGTTTTGGAGGTTCATGCCCTTGTTTCTGCGAAGGAGAAGTAACAAAGACAAAAGTCAGAAAGTCGACTTTATTAACAACGTCAAGGAGGAAAGAAAGGGAAGCAAGTCACTGAATCATGCTCTCTTGTCATATATGATCTTCAAAGCCCTAATTTTCCATGGATTTAGACATGACAGCAGAAAATTACTTTGCAAAAGGTTGTGGAGGTATACATTGAAAATGTATATACATCAAGACATAGAAGCTACCGATGTCCATCAAAGTTGTAAGCATAGTAGAGGTTGGTCTCTAAGTCTAGTGAAGCATGTCCAACAGTGGAACCACGGTACCTTATGACATATTCCTTGGATGAATATAGTAAAGAGCAGTCTTCGGTATCTAACTGGGGCACGGAGATCAAGTCAGTGGTTATGGTCAGTGCGTGTAAGACATTGTTCAGTTTCACCTTCTTAGTGATGGCATTTCCAATTTGTTTGCTGATCACCTTTCCACCTGTACCTGGAACATTGACTGTTCTTGCTTTCTTTAGTGGTTGGCGCTCTTGTAGAATTTTTGGGTCAGCCGTGCAATGTAGTGGACATCCCAAGTCCAACACCCATTGTCCCTACGAGATTACCAAATTAATTTTATATACATTAAAAGCTAATAACATTTGATGTACATATGTCAAAAGAGCTAATTGAAAACATTATCTCTGTAGGCAAATACCCGTCTTCAATTGGATTGTCGACACTGATCTGATTCACTGACCCATTGAAGAAATGAACTTTGTAGTTCATTATACTTCTATCTAGCTGACCATGGCTAACCATGTGGTTGAAATTTTCTGATATATGGATGGTAAAGCTTCTGATCTCAATTTTTATGATATATCATTGTCGAGCTGATTGTCCAGATATAGTGCTCATTTGAAGTTGGTGCAGTAGAACACATCATAAAGTCTAATTTTAGGTAGAAAAATCACCCATCAAGGAATACTCAAGAGGTTGGCCGAGAGCATTGAATATCTCAAACTTCATGTGGTCTGGGATAGGTTTCTTATTTCACAACAATCTTTTATTCCCTGACATGTGATGAGTGCATTCAGAGTCCAAAACCCAAAAATTTGATCCAAGTCTAAGACAAAATAGTTAGCCTCTTGTTATAGGGTCTATAAAAACAAACAAATAGATTCGATTACCCTCTTGTTGGACTAATATGATGACACTAATTATAAATTAACTTTTGTTGCAACAAACTGGAAAAATTAATCAACGTAATCAGGTATCATTTTTATTTCTAATATTATTGTTTGATGTTGGCAATAATTTGATGAATACAATCACATAACATGGGAGCACTTCCTAAACGAGACTTACCTTGACATATCCACCTTGTTACTTAAGTTTTTGTCTCTCATGACAAACATATTGTGAATGGGCAGCTTGATAATGAATGGGCCCAATTGGTTGTTATATACAATACAAGATGAATGTAAATATGCAGAGAACACCCTATACACCTCTACTTTAACACATAAAGTCCGAGAATCAAATATGTGTGTATAATTGAACAACAAAAACTGTAACTACAATGATTAAGAACAATGCAACCCACTACCTCAGATAGGCAAACCTACAAATTAGAATATATTAGGCAATTCTATGGAACAAAATATAATGAAATATGTGTGTACAATAATATATGCATGAAATAGGTGAGATCAGAGCATGTCAGAGAACATATTAAGAGCATCTTAATGAAACAGATGATATTAATGGTTTTTACCTCTAATCCAGAAGAGTCATTATACTGGTGAGACTCATTATACAAGCTCACAATATCATCTTCATAGTATTTCAGCTTCAAGTGAGTAGGCAGCTGAACTCAAATAGACAATAGCATCAGGTCAACTAAATCCGTCATAACCATACTACAGAGTGCAAAAATTATCTCCTCTGGAACTTGGTCCAATGTCCTCATATGCGAAACCAGCACTCTAATGATCCAACAAGCAGTACGCCTGATAGAAAACCGTGCCCATGATAGAAAATAATTACCATTGACTGGTTCACGGTGATTATGTTACCATTAGCACCCACATATGGGGACTAACAAACAGAAATTCTTGTGATTCTCTGGATAAATGGCAGCACTATACTGAAAGTGCACAATTGGAAGTGTAAAAAATATTTGCTCAAAAAAATGTAAAAATTATTGTGCCTTCAGTGCGTACTAGAAGTTTGCAATTTGTGCAAGATAACTTAGAATAACTTACACCTTAAGTAACCGTAGGAAACTAGCAAAACTAACTAGAAGAAATCATAGCATTTAAGAGGTATATGTAATAAAGAACGTCATCTGGTAGGGAGTAAATTTAGTTGCATCTAGTTTGATTATATCACTCTTTATATTGATGCCTATGCAACTGAAGTTCATAGAAATTTCATGGTGGCTCCTGTTGGGGTAACAAAATGAGACTGCAGGGAAATTGGACACAGAATAAGCAAATGTGTGAGAAATAATCCACGATCACCGATGTCAAACCAACTTTATATGCAACAAGTTATCTAGATTCCACATGGTGGCACTCACGTTTATACTACTCAATCATTAGACCTTCCTCATAGATACATAAGACAAGTGTCTTGAGCTTTTTCTTTTGTAATGCTTCACAGAATCCTAAAGTTGATAGCAAAAATGAAAAAAAACAAATTGGAAAAAATTAGCATGTAAACCATGAGCAGTAAATCAATTAATGAGCTCAAGATGTCAGATAAATATTTCACCTTTCTCTATAGAATCAATCAACCTCCTGAATTTAGCATCCATGGACATTAGATTCTTTATTTTCATCTCTAAAAGAGATTAAAAAAAAGGTGTTTGAACTAATAAATATCATATTAACCGCAAAATTTAAATATAGAAAAGGTTTAAGCACAGTGGCCAATTGTGACCTAGTTCTGGAAATGACTTATCTTTGAAGTATTGTTCAGGAAACAGTCCTTTGATGTATGCGATATTGTATATTGCTGAGCGGAGTAAACTCCAAGTCCGTTTGGTCAAAGTTCAATGCATAAGCAACAGGAGACCAATCAAGTCATCACAATTTGGATTACTGAGCTAAAATATCAGAATGAAGCATAAATTTCATCAACGCAACACATTAGTTATGCTTTTCAATATTTAAATACAGGTTACACCAATATAATGAACTACCTGTTTCAATTCAAACACACAGATAAAAACGATAGGGGGTCCCGCAAATTGTATAAGTAAATTAATGGACTATGTAATATATTGTGCAAAGTAAGCAACCAGAGCATTATGCACATGCAACTAAGGAATCACATATTAATATTGCTCATCAAATATGAAATATATCAAACGAATGAGATTAAAAACATTGTATGCAAAAGCCAAACAAGAACTATCTGGCTGGAAATAAAGTACTACAGCTTTCAGAACGAAAAGCTACCAAAGACGCTTTTCTTACCCCCAAACTAGTGCAAAAATATGCAACGTCTGGTTCAAACCCAAAATAGATCTTCAACTTAAATACATTCGATGAAATCATTTAAACAGCGGAAAAATCTGAAAATGTCCAAGCCAACAGGCATCAAGGTGTATTTATTACATCCACAAGGAGCATTTTGATAGGAAAATGAAGTTAAATGGAATTGCTGCTATTGAAAACTTCATAATAGGGAGTGAATTAATTCAACACAAGTAGATCAATGAACTGAAAAGTTTTCTACAGGCTTCTATTGAAACAGTTTGAAATAACGGGGCTTGAAATTCTTCAAAAATGACTATGGGAGCCAGGAAAAAAACTTGTATACCTACTAATTTGAATGACTTTCGAGAATGTTCGTATCCACATTTACAGCTCGACCAAACCTAAGCGCAAGCACATGTTCCAGCGTTTGTGATGAAACCAAATTGAGAGGGAATTATCAAACAAGCTAACATTTCCTTGATGTTTTCAAAAAGAAATAAACATACAAGTAGCATAATAAAGCTTTGTGATCAGTTTAACTGCTCCGAATGTTGTTTGAATCACCGAAATCAAACTCAGGAGAAGTTCCGGCCGACCAAACTGACCAGAAAATTATCTCCAAAAAGAAATTTACATACAGGTAGCATAATAAAGCTTTTTGATCAGTTTAGCTGCTATTAATGTTGTTAGAATCACAGAAATCAAACTCAGAAGAAGTTCTGGCCGACCAAACCGACCAGAAAATTAACTTAAGAGCAAGCAAACACATGTGAAATATCGAAATACCCCATCTCTGAACGACCCAAAAGCTACACATTCGAGACGAGAGACAAACGTTTCACGAAGAAAACTAGGCACCAACTACTAACTAGCGACCTAGAAGCTACTGATGGTTATAACCGACTCAACTAGCACAATTTGGAGATAGAAACTAGACATGAAGAAACAACTTGGTTAACCCCTATAAAACACAAAAATAAAACAAAAGCAAATACAATGGTTATTGCTAGATGTTGCAGTATAATTATACAAGAATTACGAATTGGTCGAGCCTATAATTTTAGGCTTACTGTCATACAATTTTGGTAACCAAAATAAAGAGTTTATCCAACGATGAACAGAAACCTAGGAAAGCTAGGGGTGTGGCTATAGATGCCCGCAAAATACTCACGTCAAGGCCACAGTCCAAGAACCGCAGGCCCAACTCCACAGGCCTATAAAACAATCGAGCCCTACGTATTCCTTGTCGTTCCTAACCCAATCCCCACGTCACGCCCCTAACCGCCATGGTGTCACCGCTCGCCTCCCCTCCTCTCGGATCCGGGCGAGGCGGCGACAACGAGCTCAAGCAAGGCGACACTTGGTTGGCTCAAGCTCGGCTTGTTTCTACTCCTATTCTAGTCTGCTCGAGAGCACGGCGCCACTTACACACAGGAGAACGGGGAGCGCCATTTGTTCTCGCCAGAGAGGAGCCGCCGTTTGCCTCTGTTCTCTCTGTTCGATGGATGATGTCTCGTGCCAGGAGATTGAGGGAGAAGCGCAAGAACAAGTCTATGATAGCGACGATCAGATTAACAATTTTCAAGAAGCGACCTGTGGTGCAAGGTTATTTTCATTGGATTTGTATACTTATCAACAATATTTAGGCACCTCTTAATTTTCCACTGCTAATCAGCTCTGGGGATGGTGATTCCAGGTGGCAGAAATTGGCGGCCAGTTGATTTTCCCTCCTCCAGGTTTTGGAGGTTCACACCCTTGTTTCGGCGAAGGAGGAATAACAAAGACAAAAGTCAGAAAGTTGACTTGATTGACAATGTCAAGGAGCCAAAAGATGGAAGTAAGTCACTGAATCATGCTCTCTTGTCATCTATGGATCTTGAAAGCCCTAATTTTCCATGGATTTACATTTGTATGTGGACATACATTGTGTTAACTTGCATTAACAATATCGGAGGATTTGAAATTGAAGTCTTGTTGAGATTCTTTTGAAATTGGAGTCTTGTTGAGACTCTTTGAAATAGGGGTGGGTATACTTATCGATAATAATGCACTTTATGCAAAAAAAAAAATAGAAGGATTAAATAGATTTACCTCTGATTTTTCTTAGGTGGATTTAAGAAGCTGAATCTATATACTTACTAGCTCATGCCTGGTGCCTCCAATGCAAATGTGTAATTGGTATTCTCTTAACCCTAATATTTTTAGTGTTCTAGCTAATCACCTAGTGACGATTTTTTTCAGGAACATCATGGCTATAAATGGCTTATCTACAGGACTGTAGCAAACATATACATGAGCTTTAGACATAATCTTGATTTGAGCCCACTGGTGCTGCGCACAGCCGCACCTCATTTGCGGGGTTTGCAGCATTTTAGATGAACTGCCAATATTACAAGGCATCCCGCTCTTCATTCTCCCGCACATGTACAGCACCACGCCACATAAGTCGCTCGTCTTTCTTCCCAAGGTTATGTGGCCAGACATGGCGTTGTAGGTGACGCCATGGAATTCCAAGGCAGACTGCACAGTTGAGTATGGCTAGTCGGTAATTGTGATGAACACCCGAAGCGCCAAGACGTATTCCCTTTGGCATGTAGCTACAACTTAAGAACCATGTGTTACATGCCTCTATAATTCCTGGTGTGTTTCCGTGGAACATCTATCTGATAGAAAGCTAAACGTCAAGTGCAGACTGGTCTTATACTCTTACTGCTTGGGCTTAGTTTGCTCAGATATGTAGGGGGTCGTTTGCTTGCCGTATGAGCTCAGTCAGGCTGGTGGGAGCCAGACTGAGGTGATGGAAGAGATGTTGTTTGATTGGTTGTATGAGATTGGACAGGTTAAGCAGAGATGTTGTTTGGTTGGCTGCACTAGGAGGGGAGGGGATGTACAAATTCAAAAAATAAAAATCAAAAACAAAGAAAATAAATTCAAAAGTGAAAATAAAAAAATTAAAAAAAAATATTGGAACAAAAATAAATTCAAAAACACAAAATAAAAATTTAAAAAACAAATACTAGAAAATCAATAAATTCGAAAACAAAAAAAAATTCAAAAAATTCTGAAATTTTTTCTATACCTTGTACTTAAATCTATGGTTCCATTTTTTTTTGTTTCATTGAATTTGGATGTCATTTGAATTTTTAAAATTTTCTCAAAGGAGAAAAGGAACTAGTACTGCACTGTGCGTTGCTGACCAGCTGTGTGACTGTGCTAGCCTGGCTCGGTAAAAACGACCGAGCCAGGCGTTTCTTGGGAGCCAGACCATCACAGTGTTTTTACATGGGACTGGCCTGGCTCCAGTCTCCACGCAGCCAACCAAACAAGCGGTAACTGTACAAGACGAGCCTAGGCCGGCTGGATGCAGGCAACCAAACGCCCCCTAGGTTTTTATTTCTCATCCAATTTGTGCCTTGGGACAATTCAGTGGCAGAGCCACCAGTGGGGCGTGTGGCACCCCTCCCTATGTCAGGTGAATCCTTGTGGCATGGTTAGTGGCGGCAGCATCAGCGAGGTGCAGGGGCCAGTGTGGTAGCATCCGCATTACGGTAGTGCAGGGTTTTGGGTTTGTGTGCTGGAGACATGATTGGCAAGGTTGCGAAAAAAAAATTCACCCAAAAATAATAATAAATATGAAACGTCCACCTTTTTTTGAGTTTCACAGAAATACCCATCCGCCGCTGCATGGTGCAGGCGTGGGGACAATGGCAACCAGTCGCCGCTATATATCTGATAGCAATGACAAAAACACATTGCATCAGCGTCGCGACACGACCATGCCCATAGCCATGCACTGCTAGCTAGTTATTTGTATATAAAACTAACAAACTTTGCCAAATTTTTTAAAAAATATGCAACATCGGAACGCAACAAAACTTGAAAAAAATGGAACCATAGGTTCACCGAAAGGGTCCACAAAAATTTTTATTATTTTTTGAAATTTTGAAATTTAAAAATTGTGAAGACAAAAATTTTTGAAAAATCATTTTTTTACCCTTTTCATGAACTTATTGTTCAATTTTTCAAGTTTCGCTGTATTTTTTATGTTTCTAAAAATCATATTTTTATGAATTCATGATTTTTTTTAAATTAAAATTTTTTAAAAAATTAAAGTTTACAAAAAAAATTAAATTTTTTGTGAACCTGCGGATCCATTTTTTTAAGTTTCGTTGCACTTTGAAAAGTCAAAAATCATAATTTTAAATTATAAAAATTATGAAAATAAAAAATCATAATTTTTGAAATCATGAAAATAAAAAAATCAAAAATAGAACAATAGGTTCATGAAAAGAGTAAAACAATATGAATTTTTCAACTTAAAAAATCATGAATTCACAAAAATATGATTTTTTTAGAAACATAAAAAATGCAGCGAAAGTTAAAAAATGGAACAATAGGTTCATGAAAAAGGTCAAAAAATATGATTTTTTAGAAATTTTTGTCTCCACGATTTTAAAAATTTTAAATTTTAAATTTATAAAAATGATAAAACTTTTTATGGACCCTTCCGGTGAACCTACGGTTCCATTTTTTCAAGTTTTGTTGCGTTTGGATATTGTATAATTTTTTAAAAATTTATCAAAGTTTGTTAGTTTTATATACAACTAGCTAGCTAGGGCATGGCTAGCATGGCATGCATGGGTATAGCGGCAGGCTGTTACCACTAGCTAGGGCATGGCTAGCATGGCATGGCTATGGGCATGCATGGGTATAGCGGCAGGCTATTACCACTGTACCGTATAGCGGCAACTGGGTTGCCGCTATCCTACATCGTGGCAACCTAGTTGCTGCTGCACGTGCCGCGGCGGATGGGTATTTCTACAAAACCCAAAAAAAGGTGGGCGTTTCCATATTTATTTTTTTTTGGTGAAAAAAATTTCCTGTTGCTGCTACCCAATCATCCAGCAAGTTCATTTGCTAGTGCTAGCTATAGCATATCTCTATCCTTGTGGTTTTATTGATAATACAGTGATGATTTTTGGGAATAATAAATAAAAGGGGTGGACATACAATTATTTGATACAATTGTTCATATAACTCTGATAATTTATTAGTTTAGAAATGCTTCCGAGGTATGGTTCAAGACGTTTTCGAATTGCTGCCACCCAAATCATACCTTAAACACTAATGCCCTAACAACTGACTCTATCTTATATCCTAATTATTTCGCCTTTCTAGTTACCATAAACAATATCACCAAAAATATTCTAAACTAATTAACCTAAAAATAAATAATATTATCCATATGGCTAACTAACCAGGTTTAAATTATTGTACATTACAAATTTATTAAAAAAAACAATTTACCCTTTTCCTTCTTTTTTCCCTCCCCTTCCTCCCTCCCTCCCCCTCTCTCCCTCTTCCTTCCTGTCTTTCTCTCTTTCTCCCTTCCACTCTCTCTCTTTCTCTCCTAGTCTCTTTCTCTCTCAGTCCACGCGCGGCCGCGAAGGAGCTGCCGTCGGCTTATATTAGGCAAAATTCGCCCGTCCATCGGGCGGGAATTGCGCGAGTTCAAATCCCGCCGGTCCATCAGGCGAATTTTTTATTCCCGTCCATTCATCGGGCGGGATTTGGCCTCGGCATTTAGGGCGAGAGGAGCCTAGTTTTTTTATTTTTTAAAACGGTATATTATTTTTTTAATTTTGAATAAAAATAAATATAATAATTCAAAAAATTCCTAGTCGCACCGCATGGGGGCCACGGGGGTATGGCTTTGCAGGTGGGCCCACATATTCTTTTTTCTTTTTTTATAAAAGGAAATTAGCGCTCTCCTCTCTGCCTCCTTCCTGACTCCCTGCACGACTAACCCTAGCCGCCGCTGTTCCCACTTCCCCACCCCCGCGTTCGGCAGCTTCCCTACGAGGCCAAGACGCGGAGAGCCACCGACGGCCAGCCAGCCAGGTACGGAGTATGTTCGAGTGGTTCGAATGGCTCAACTCTATGCCTGTTACCCGTGCTCGAGCGCCTTATAAATTATCTTGCCTCCACATGAGCGATTACGTATCAAATACAGTACGTGTTGGATGACAACCTACTTGGATTTCTAACTTCATACTGGAGTTCACTGTGTTGGCGTCCTAATTCGTTTTCAAGTTACGATAATAACATCGGTGAAATCCAATTTGCAAACAGCCCTTGATAATGGAATCAGGCCAGTCTATCACCCAGAAGGAATTGTGGGATATTGTTTTCTGGAAGCCCTGCAATTTTTCTCGCAAGCGTCCTACAGTAAAAGGTGTGTGTTCTTTTTCCTTTTTTGTTGAAGGCATACTACTCGCTTGATTCTTGTTGGCCTTGCACTACTAATCAACACAAAAACCTGCTCTTTGTGCTGGATTCGAGAAACAGAAATCATAGACGACAACATGTCACTAAAATTGAAAGGAAGTTTGATTCTTGTTGGCCTTGCACACTAATCAACACAAAAACCTGCTCTTTGTGCTGGATTCGAGAAACAGAAATCATAGACGACAACATGTCACTAAAATTGAAAGGAAGTTTGATTCTTGTTGGCCTTGCACACTAATCAACACAAAAACCTGCTCTTTGTGCTGGATTCGAGAAACAGAAATCATAGACGAAAACATTTTCATTGGATATGTATACTTATCTTCAGTATTTAGGTATTTAGTTTGTTTTTTGGTACTTTCCATTGCTAATCTCACTCGCATTGGTGATTCCAGGGGGCAGAAATTGGCGGCCGATTGATTTTCTCCTCGCCAAGGTTTTGAGGTTCTCTCGTCTGCGAAGAAAGAGTAACAAAGGCAAGAGTCAGAAGGTAGGTGTGATTAACAAGGTGACTCCGATCAAGAAGCTAAAGAAGGGAAGTAAGTAACTGAACTATAGGCTCTCTTGTCACCTTTGGATCTTGAAAGCCCTTAATTTTCATGGTTTCACATGTGTATGTTTCAAACGGCGGCGCCCCTGCCTTTTTGCCAAAAAAAAATGTGTATGTCGACACATAGTGTTAACTTGCGTTAACAATCATATGAGAGGAGGATTACAACAACATTTGAAATTGGAGTCTTATTGAGATTCTTACGGCCAGGGGTGGGTATACTTATTTCTAATAACACGCTTTGTGCAAAAAAGTTGATGGATTAATTAGATGTACCTCTTATTTTTCTCAGGTAGATTTAAGAGTTATATCTATATACATGCTTGGTGCCACCAGTGCAGTTGGTAATCTGACATATTTCAGTATCAAATCGACAATGAAAGAAAAAGTGAAAAAACTGAGATGGTGGCCATGGTAATCTGTATAGTCACCTTTATTTGATTCAAACCTAGAGACTAAACCTGACTGGTATTCTGAGAAACCAAGTGAAAAGAGCTTTTCGGTGGCTAGCATATGTCCTATTTGTTTAGAGTTTATAGTTTGTTTGAAAGTTGTTTTAACTGAATCCAGATATGTGATGTTGGAACTAGCCTGCTTAGCATGTTAGCTCATAATTTTTAGCTTGATTAATTTACATGTTGGATGCCCCAAGTTTGACCCATTAGCCTGCACGATATGGCTATGAATAAATATTTTTTTTCTGAGAACATACAAGAGCTGTTTTATACTTTTTTTAATTACCCCCATACATGAATAGATCTTGCAACCATAGATGGCTAACCAATACATATTTCTGCTGGTGTTGTCTTTAAGGTAAACGAAGGCATCTGGAGACAGAAGCCACCACATACTTTTGGAGGGACCCAGATGCTAATTTTTGCCTGATCTGTGGAGGAGACGAGGAGGGAAATCATCTAGAGCCGATGTGCCCTTACAACTACCTATCTCCTGATACGTTTTCTCCTTGCAGAGCGCGGCTTCTCCTTTGGGGGAGCGGTGCGAACAAACACATTTGCAGCAGACATCCTGAAGAAGCCCCTATACTAGACGAAATTACGTTAAGGAGCCTTGAATTCTTGCGGTGTTTTGTGCGTGTGAATAACTTGCCGGAGCGCTGCTGCCCAGGGCAGCTCGTCAGGCTATTCGAAGACTTTGGACTACTCCGGATGTGGCATGTAGCCTGGGGCTTGGGTTATTTCATCTTCCGGCAACGCGAGCATGCCGAGAAAGCCATCAGCATGCTTAATTGCTACAGCTTAAGCGACTGTAAATTGCGAGTTGATTGGGCTTATCCTTGCCTAGGGGCACCTACATTGTATGAGAAAATCGCTCTCTGTAATGCAAACTCATGTAATCAATAGATAATAACCATTGAGGCGTTATGTACGTACAAGGGTGGCTCTTTTGATGCCACTATTAACGCTTCTTCGATGTGTATTTTTCACGGTTCGTGTGCTATAGTCTAATTTTGCATTGTGGACACTCATATTTTTATGCTTGTTCTCTCTTCTTGACATCATTGTATTGTCCTACGTGGCAAACTTACTTCTGACATGTATTACAACCGTATGTGTTCTACTAGAATCATTCTTTTATGTGTGTGGATATGCAATATGGCTGGTATGTCTAAAGTCTGTGTGAAATGCACTATTAAAGTGTTTTCTGCTAATGAAGATCCATAGCACTTGAGCACAAAATATAAAGAAATGTGAATTTTGGAGAACAGGAGAACACAAAACCCGTACAGCCAATCAGAGGGCATCACGACCTTGGTAAAGCATTTAAACCGGAAGCGCAGCATTGTTATCATGTTACAGCCGCCTAGGGTTTCATGATCCGATGAAAATCACAAAAACTGAGAGTGCATCAAGCTGGCTTGAATAGGCAAACCGAAGTCGAAATCGTTCCATATTCAAAATTTTTAAATTCACACTACTACAGAACTGGCCTCTAGTACCGGTTCAAAACGGCTTTTAATACCAGTTCAGTTTTTGAACCGGTACAGGCCATTCGACACTAATGCTCGGCATCAGTACCAGTTCCCTCACCCGGTACTGATAGTACTAGAAATATTTTAAAATATGTCGAGAATGTATGGGAGGCGGGACTCGAACCCGCAACCTCGTGACTCCAGCCTCATCCTTCTAACTAACCCACCTGCCATCGTGTACTGATATAGATAGAACCGGTTCCAATCCAACCGGTACTGATGGACCGGTATCAAAGGCCAGTTCTCTAGTAGTGTCAGTTTCAAATTTTGGAAAAAATCATAACAATATAAGAATAGTATTAATGTGGAGGTGTTTCTGAGCAGTGGTGCGGGCACAGGTGCCTGAGGGCAAAATCAAATTTTCTCGTAGCTTGCCTAGATTCATGCTTGCTTAATTGACATGCATCTATCTATCCTATCTTATCACATAAAGATATGTTCTTTTCAACTTATCTGACGAATCTTTTTCTTTGTTAATAAGCTAATCTTTGAGAGCTTTTCGAAATGACTTGGATAGTCCGACACATTCATTTGGCTTTCTTTATAGAGCTTTGTGGCGCATCTTGGGACAAAAAAAAGAATGGACCAAAAATACCAACTCATTTGCGTTTTCGAAACCGAATATAAGAAAATAATTAGATAAGCATAAGCACATAAGTTGAAACGAACATGCGTTAAACCTCATGCTAATGCCGCCACCTCTTGTTCGTGCAGCCCACGTCACCATTTTCGCTATGGCTGTTGGATTGGCCCCTCCGTGGCTATCTGGCCATCCAGCACCCAACCTAGCCGATTTCCTAGTTTGCCCTTAGTCCACCTTCAGATTATCCATGCAGTGTAACCAGTCCTAACCGACCGATGCCCCTAACCCTATCGCTCCCGATGGCAACCCCTATATGCGCGTCCAGAACTCTAGCAGCTCCCATGTCCATGCACACGTATCCCCTTCCTATCTAGGCGCCATCCTGTACAATGTGAGGATCAGGGTCGTTGGGCCGATCCCTCACAGAGTGTTCGGGATGACTCACGGAGCGAGTGCCATTAGGGCTATTAGTCCAAATAGCTTTGTGGTTGGCACCATTGGTGTGATACCTCCTAAGGGTAAAGTGTACCCACTTTGCAGAATTAAAACTATTATGATAGCTGTTCTCACGATTAAAAGCATGTTGAAGGAGTTATCATATGGTAGACTCTTCTTTTCAAAAGAAAAGGGCTTTCGGAAAGGATTAAATGGTTTTGCGAACGAAAACGCAAATGGCCTTGACGAAGGCACATCGTGGCTGAGGAAATTAGATTTCATCACAAAATAGTTTTATGTTCAAACTTGCTTTTCCCCACTTAGGTATAGAACTTAAAAAATTGGCTTTCTGCAAAACGTCCTAACCCTCCTCTTGTGCTAAGCCCCATACTGTACCTCTTTCCCTGACTTGAGGAGTATAGTTGTACTCACTCTTGTTGTTTTTCCTTCTCTTTCTAAACTCCAGTCGAGGGACAGCTCACGGGAGACCCGCAGTATGATGACATTGATGCTGACTATGAGGCAGAGGACTACGAGGACTTCTCGGAAGACTAGGGTTGCCTCTTACAGTCTTATTGGCCTGTGGGAGAATAGTACTACTGTTGTGCCTATTGTGTGGGCCCACATATTGTATTTCACTTAACCCTGATTCACAGCCTGCGTGTTGCCATGTATGTATTGTATTGGGGCTCTCCTCCTGTTATGTAATATTTTATTTTTGCTGGTAATATATCACTCTATTTGGACTGTACGTACTAGCTATTGATCCTTGGAACTAGTACATGATGCACAAAGGGGTTCGGTCTTTTTGGCCGGGTCCCAATAGAACCATTCCCCTTTCTGGCATTTCATCGGATTCCCCATCCCAGTGTTACCGCCCTCTTTTCCTTGATCCGAGTCTCCACCTTATGCATCCCTTCTTTGTAACATCCTCATTTTTTCAGAACCCTAAAATCATGCATCATGCATTTGCATCAAAAAATTTAAAAGAGAGAAATTATTTACAAATGAAATATTTGAAAAATAAGTATGTCACCTACTAAAATTTATGATTTCTAAAAATAATATTATTTATTTTAAAGCTATTTGAAGCAAATAATATAATTATGTGATTAATCTATCAAGATTTAAATTACATTATTTATGTATTTACATTTTGGGCCCTATTGTTCTCTCTAATTTTTTTCAAACCTTATCTTTCCTCACCCTTGGGCCCACATGTCGTCTTCTCTCGTCCTCCTTCCTTTCTCTTCCTCTCCCCTGCTGACCTCCTCTCCTCCTCCCTCCTTCTTGCGTAGGAAGCAAGCCAAGCAAGGAAACCTCCCCTAATTCCTCCTCTCCTTCAATGCTATAAAATCCCTTTGATTGACGTTAGTTTCCCTATCCCTCTCGATGCTGCCATTAAGCCTCAAATTTCCTTCCTAATTCCCCTCTCCCTCTCCTTTTAAACCTAACCAATGCCCCTCCCTCTCTCTCCTTTGTTGCTTCGTCGATTTCTTCATGGGTGAACCTCCTTGATCTCTCCTTTTCGATCATGTTCTTGGTGGTGCTCCTGTGAACCCTTTTTTCCATCACATCCAGGAGGACACCACCAGAGCCACCAGATTTGGACAGTTGTCGTCTTCCTCGCCAGTGCCACCACTACATTGTTGTCGATTCGTCGTCGTCTATAGGTAATCTCCCCATCTCTCAACTCCTTGAGCAATCATAGGTGTAGTAGACATCACCCCTAACGACAATTTGGCCTGAGCTAGCTCATACGGCAACACCGCCGTGCACCCCTTTCTCCCCATTCTCGGCGACGCCACGCTATCGTTGCCGACCACCTCCCCTTGCAAGCGTGCTCCTTTCGGCATCACCGTGACTCGACGATGCTAGAGGACCCCACCATACCTTTTTCCCTACCGATAAGCCACACCATCGCGCAAGGCCATTGCCGTTGCCGCCCGGTGGTTGCTATCATCACCGTCGTTCCCCTTGCGGCAAGCCGACCCTACCAGGATGTCCGCCATGTCACGTCATCCATCCCCCACCACTCCGCTTGAGCCGTCGTGCCACCGCCACATGTCCGCATGCAGCGCTAGGCTGCACCAGACTGGGCCGTACCCGCACGCGCTCGTGCGTGTCGTTTCAACCGGGTCGCAGAGTAGACCTTGTTATTTTTATATCTTTAATTCTATAGCTCTAAAAATTATGAAACCAATTTCTAAATATTCAGAAAAATGAGATCTACGTTTCTGTAATTTTTCAGATGCATGTGCATTTAGCATATTTTCTGCTATTTTTTGCGTTGTAATTATTTTCGTAATTTGTAACTTAGATTTGAGTGTAGACGATGCAATTGTTGTTCCAGTGGAGGAGAACACCGTTTTTACTAATCAAGGAAAGTCATTGTTGACCATATTATATGTAACTTTTACAAATATTTTCTAGTGTTAAAAATGTGCATGTTATGTTAATTAATAATTTTAATCATGACTAAGTTATTAGCTAAAAATCCCAATCGAATATTATCCTTGTTAAACATGATCCTTGGATGCCCTAGGATAATAATTTGTTGTAACATTGTCATTATTCACTTGTGTAGCTTAGTGTACCCATTTACTATTCATCATCTGCAAATTCCAATTTTCCTAAATTAAAAATTCAACTTGGCTCCCTGCCTCCTTCCTGGCTCCCTGCACGACTAACCCTAGCCGCCGCCGTTCCCACTTCCCCACCCCCGCGTTCGGCAGCTTCCCTACGAGGCCAAGAAGCGGCGAGCCAGCGACGAAGCGCTGCGCCACCGACGGCCAGCCAGCCAGGTATGTTCGAATGGCGCAACTCTCTGCCTGTTACCCGTGCTCGAGCGGCCTATAAATTATCTTGCCACCACACGAGCGATTACGTATCAAATACAGTACGTGTTGGATGACAAACTACTTGGATTTCTAACTTCATACTGGAGTTCACTGTGTTGGCGCCCTGATTCGTTTTCAAGTTACGATAATAACATCGGTGTAATCCAATTTCCAAACAGCCCTTGATAATGGAATCAGGCCAGTCTATCACCCAGAAGGAATTGTGGGATATTGTTTTCTGGAAGCCCTGCAATTTTTCTCGCAAGCGTCCTGCACTAAAAGGTGTGTGTTCTTTTCTTTTTCCTTTTTTGTTGAAGGCATACTACTCGCTTGATTCTTGTTGGCCTTGCACTACTAATCAGCACAAAAACCTGCTCTTTGTGCTGGATTCGAGAAACAGAAATCATAGACGAAAACATGTCACTAAAATTGAGAGAAAGTTTGATTCTTGTTGGCCTTGCACTACTAATCAACACAAAAACCTGCTCTTTGTGCTGGATTTGAGAAACAGAAATCATAGACGAAAACATGTCACTAAAATTGAAAGAAAGTACAGCGACGATCAAGGAGTTGAAAGAAAGTTTGTAAATTAAAATTGGATGTTCTTAAATGATATTTGTTTTCCTCAAGGCACTACACGATATTTGTTTTTAGTGCTAAATGCATCATTTCTTATAAGACTTTTAACCTAGCTTCAATTATTGTCTTGTTCTTGGGTTGTCTTCGATAAGACTGAGCTCCTTCACAAATAGAAAGTCTCTAATAATCCCAAGCCAGTGAAAGCTGGCATAGGCTATAAGTTGAACTGTTGAAGCCTCTATGCTGGGTTACAGGCTTCATCTAGGCAAAGCCAGGCATTATTGTTGTATATTTATCCACATATATATTGTGTATCTTGCCTAGATTCATGCTTACTTAATTGACATGCATATGTTTAACATACTTCGTGATGGTTGACGCTTTCAAGTGTGGTTTATGTTTGTTGCAAAGGTGCCATGATTTCGATATGTTGGGACACACAGCATGATGTTGATTTTCGTTTCTTTTGTATAGCTACTCCTGTCAAAAATAACTTTGGCCACACGCCTCCCATGGTGATAAGACTTTGTGAGTGGAGGGAGTAAATAACTTAGAAAACATACTTCTCTTGATTTAGCAGAAGTATGGTTGAACATATGCAACAGCAATATACTTGTGCATGTAAATTGAAAATAAGAGGCAATTTCCATGTCCTCTGCTTATTTAAAGAAAATTACGACCATGGATAATCACAGGAGCTTAGGAAGCCCGATTGGAAATTTACCGCCCATAATTTTATATTGGATTAAAGCCCAATTGCCATTCAAATTTCAATGGACATTACAACACCTGTATTGGCTTGGCCCAACACCAATTCCTTGAGTTTACGGCTCTAGTCCCTATTCGGCGATCTAAATTTGGAGCTATGGGATCTGGTATATTTCACATGATAGTGTGCATTGTGTTGTCGTGCATTCTACATAGAAAGAATTCAAAGTATACAGAGTTTACGTTGTGCGTGACTTATTTTTTGTTTTCTCAGTTGTCATACCTATTGCAAACTACTAGTGGCATACTGCTATGCTAATCTCACTGATTTGGCATCAAATTGACAATAAACAAAAATGATTAAGAACTGAGGTGGTGCTGTGGTAGTCTATACATACTCACCTTCCAACCATTTAAACCTATAATACTAAACTTGGCTGGTGTTCTTAGGAACCAAGCGAAAAGGAATTTTCAGTAATGTCTTATTTGTTCAGAGGTTATAGCTTGCGAGAAAGTTGTTTTTCTTGAGTCCAGATATCTGATGTTGGAACTAGCCTGCTCTGCATGTTAGCCCATATTTGCTAGCTTGATTTACATATGATGCACTTTGTTTCTAGCACAAAAAGATTAGGTGAATAATTTTCAAGAAGTGGCCTGCTACAAGGCACGCTCGTTCATTTTTTTAATTAATTTTCATTGGATATGTATACTTATTTTCAGTATTTAGGTATTTAGTTTGTTTTTTGGTACTTTCCATTGCTAATCTCACTCGCATTGGCGATTCCAGGGGACAGAAATTGGCGGCCGATTGATTTTCTCCTTGCCAAGGTTTTGAGGTTCTCTCGTCTGCGAAGAAAGAGTAACAAAGGCAAGAGTCAGAAGGTAGGTGTGATAAACAAGGTGACTCCGATCAAGAAGCTAAAGAAGGGAAGTAAGTAACTGAACTATAGGCTCTCTTGTCACCTTTGGATCTTGAAAGCCCTTATTTTTCATGGTTTCACATGTGTATGTTTCAAACGGCGGCGCCCCTGCCTTTTTGCCAAAAAAAAATGTGTATGTCGACACATAGTGTTAACTTATGTTAACAATCATATGAGAGGAGGATTACAACAACATTTGAAATTGGAGTCTTATTGAGATTCTTACGGCCAGGGGTGGGTATACTTATTTCTAATAACACGCTTTGTGCAAAAAAGTTGATGGATTAATTAGATGTACCTCTTATTTTTCTCAGGTAGATTTAAGAGTTATATCTATATACATGCTTGGTGCCACCAGTGCAGTTGGTAATCTGACATATTTCAGTATCAAATCGACAATGAAAGAAAAAGTGAAAAAACTGAGATGGTGGCCATGGTAGTCTGTATAGTCAACTTTATTTGATTCAAACCTAGAGACTAAACCTGACTGGTATTCTGAGAAACCAAGTGAAAAGAGCTTTTCGGTGGCTAGCATATGTCCTATTTGTTTAGAGTTTATAGTTTTGTTTGAAAGTTGTTTTTCCTGAGTCCACATATGTGATGTTGGAACTAGCCTCCTTAGCATGTTAGCTCATAATTTTTAGCTTGATTAATTTACATGTTGGATGCCCCAAGTGGCCAAGTATTTCCATTAGCCTACCAAACAGGGACCCTTTTTTTTGCTTGGGTTCAGTATTTTGTGGAACCAATGCTTTTTATGGCATGCTGCGTGCTTGAATTCTTCCAAGAACTTTGTGAGATTTATGTCTTTTTAATTGTACCTTTTCTTTGTAAACTAAGAAAAGAAATCTAGAACAGGTACTACAAGTGTTTATATGAGATATCGCTGCATGTAATGTGGTATAATTCATTTGCTAGAATAAGCTAGGATTGAGCTGAGCATAAGCGATTGAGATATTTATATTTCAATCTCCTTATAAAGTATACTCTGCTTTATTTCTTGGAATACTGAACTCTGCTTATTGTGCATTTATCACAAGGTTTGCGAGTCGCAAAGTCGAGTCGAGTCGCTAGGGTACCGACTTGGAGACTAGTCGTGACTAGGTCAGACTAGTCGCTGACTAGTCGATACAAGTCGGTGACTAAAATTTATAATTTCTACAAATATACCAATACCTACATACTACAAAGTAGAACATTTAAAAACAGATTTGCACAAAGGTAAAGACTAGAGAGGTGGAGAAGAACCTGGAGGTGTGTAGGCAGTGTAGCATGTTGGCCATGGCCTCCATATCCCCATGCCACCACACCCTAAAAAGGGTAAGAAAATGTGTTAGTCACTGGTAGACAGCGTACACATCAAATTAAAATGCATACATCAATTAACATAGCAAGTAAAATGTGAATACATCAAATAAATAAGTAGCAAAGTAGATAAGTTTGATAACAAGCAAGTTCATGACAATCTGAACATGTCCAACATGACATGATAACAAAATAACAAGTGAGGACAGCTACTAGTTGCCTAAGGTACATTGCTATCCTAACAAGTCTTGAGATAGCTAATAGCATCTTATGCAATCAAATCATCATCCAAATGAAATTCAGGGCTTGCTGCATTAGAACCCCCGTGATCCCATGTCGTCATCATCATCTATAGCCTCATCAATGGTGGTGTCAATGATGCCCTTCCCCTTCTCCAACCCTTCATCATTCCTTTGCCTTAAGCATCGCAGCTAATACTGTTGGGAAGGACCATCACGAGCTTGCCTTGGCAAATTGCGGCCTCTTAGACCATCACTAGCACCAGCGGCTTCATCAACTTGTGCCCAAGTTAAAATTTCATCACCGGTAGCACCTTCATGAACTGGTTCGGCATTGATGTCTACCCATTCATTATCCCATTGAAATTCTTCTAAGATAAGTGCGTTAGCCTTATTTCCTTTGGAGCCCTCCTCGCGGAGCTTTTCAAACCTATTCGTCATTCTTCGATTGTATGAAACATAAACCAAATCGCTCAATCTATTGTGCTCCAAACGGTTTCTCTTTTTGGTATGAATCTGCATACAATGATACCAAAGCATATCAAATGCTATGCAGCTCTAATCAAGTGATCAACTTCAAAATGTATGGAGTTTTTGAATTACTTACATGGGAGAATGTACTCCAATTACGCTCACATCCGGATGACGAACAACAAAGCCCAACAATTCGCTTTGCTAAAGATTGAAGCTCATAAGCAAGGCCACCATATGCACTCCACCAAAGCACTAATAAAAAAACAGGACATCACAATTTTAAAAATAGAAGATTAGAAGATAGAAAGAACCAAATAAACCTTAAAAATCAAACTTACAAGGACTCTTCTTGTCTCTATCTTTGATTGCCATTTTCTTGGTGAAGCAATCACCTTCGGTCCGCTCATAATCATCGGCTTGCTTGCTTATCTTGGCTTGTTCGCCTTCATCGACCTCCATCTTCCATAGCACGTCATTGAACATTGAACGGAGCCTTGTAGCAAGTCTTCTATTGGTCTCTCTAATTTCAAAGTACTTATTTGGATTCAAAAACAGTGCTGCCCCATATAGATTTTGCTCCATTTGGCTGTCCCACCTCTTGTCTACAATGCCAAGCACTTTATTCATTAAACCTTCTTTATGTTGCAAAACTTCCTTAATATTTTTCTTTGCAAGATCCATGGCTGCCCATATCTCAGGCATGGCCGGCCTCTCATCACCATCAGCAATCCTCAAGACAATAAGAAGAGATTGGGAAGCTCTCATGCAATTCTCCACTGCTTGCCAAAATGGCACGGACAACACATATTTCTCACATGCCTTTCCTACTTTTGAGCTCTTCAATTTGCTCTCACACCATTCATCACTAACAAAGAGAGCTTTTAGGTCTTGTCGTTGCTTCCACATGCTAGCCAATGTAAGGAAGGATGTTGCAAAATGAGTTGTTGCAGGCCTCACAAGATCTCTACCATTTGTCTTGCTCCTCATTAAGTCAAGAATCCTTCCATGCTCATAGATAAATCTTGTGATCTTCTTTGCTTTACCGATGCAACTACTAAACTCCTTTATCTTTCCAATGTCTTCCAGCATCAAATCCAAGCAGTGGACAGCACAAGGCGTCCAAAATAAGGTAGGAATCCTATCCATGAGCATCCTACCTGCGGCCTTGTAATTGGATCCATTGTCTGAGATAACTTGGACCACAAATTCCTTCCCAATGGCTTCAATCTGCTCCTCCAACAATTTTGCTACCAATTTTGCATTAAGTGATTCCGAAGATACATTAGATGACCCCAAAAAGAAGGTACCTTCAGGCTGTTCACAAGATAATTTATCAAGTGACGCCCTTTCATGTCGGTCCACCCATCTGACATTAGTGTGCATCCATACTCTTTCCATGCCATCTTATGCTTCTCCTTCAAATCATTTGTCTTCGACTTTGCCCTTTTAAGCAATGGCACCCTCACCTCATGGTAGGTAGGTGATCTATACCCAGGACCATACTGCCCTATGGACTCAAGTAGAACCTCCCAGCTTCTTGAATTAATAACATTAAGTGGTATGCAATTCTCGTACAGGAAGTTAGCTACATGATCATCCACAATTTGCTTCTGCTCCTTTGTTCTTTTAGTGCAATGCTCAAGCGTAGGTTGAGAAGTGCTTGAGCTATGCCTCTCCGAAACCACCTCTTCTGGTGTCTTTCGAAGCATATTAACAATTGGCTTCTTCTGTGGTAGACCGGACACATGAAAAGAAGGCACCAGTTCCTTCCTTTTTAAAGTGGATGATCCCTTAGAACTTTCTCCTTGTACGGTCTCATCTTCGGCTCCACCTACTGTTTCACCCCTCTCCTCGAGATCTAGCTCTATGGCTTTGAGTTTTCTTGAATTGCTGTTCATGAAGTTGTGCATCTCTTTTCTGATTTCCTCGGTTGCCTTGGGACACTTCTCTACATCACTGAAACCCCCACCAAGGTGTCGCTTCATTCTTGCCGCTCCGGCATAGACTTGCTTGTTGCATAGCTTACATTGCAGGAGGTCCTTCTTCTCTAAAACAGGCCAAAATGCATACTTTCAAGCTGGATCCTTTGACTTAGTTGGTCTCCGCTTGGGATCCTTGGATGGATCATAATGCTCAGCTGCTGCTGCCATTTGTTTGCTCAATTCTTCACCACTTGCAGCACTTTGTTCCTGCATTGTACTAGTAAACAGCTGCTACATTCAATTCGATTCATTCATAAACACATCAACACAGTGAATTAGTGTATTTGCTTCTGCATTTAAATAGATTCATTCATCAAGACATCAACACAGTGAATTAGTGGCATACTAATACTAGATTTAGAATTTTAGATTCAACATTCAAATAGTTGCTGCTGCATTTGCAGTTTTGCACTGAATACAGAGGAAAAAGAAGAACCAATTAACATAAATTGAAGAACATATAGCCACCAGTGGCCAGAGACAGTAGAGAGGGAGAGGAGAGAGCCTGAGGCAGTAGAGAGGGAAAGGAGAGAGCTCGAGGCAGTAGAGACTAGAGAGGGAGAGGAGAGGATGGAGTAGCGCAGGAGACTGAGAGAGGAGAGGAAGAAGTACTTGTGCGGCGTCCGACGGCGGCGGCGGCGGCGTCAGTCGCGAGCCTGTGTGTGAGCTAGGGTTTCACACTTTCACGTTCGTGTGAGCGCAGCGAGGCCACGAGGGGATACATACTTACCCACGTGGGCCCCCGATTTTTTCAGCCCGTCACCAATGGAGTCGCCCGACTACCTCACCTTGGCTAGCCGCGACTAGCCGCGGCTAGTCGCCCGACTTTAAAACACTGATTTATCAATGGAAATGCTTGTAGTTTGGGATATGGATTTTTTTAGCACCAGCATGTATCGAGCTTCCATTCAACAAGCTATGAAATTACACCATGTTATTTGTTGATCATGCAAGTTAAGTTAGCATCTCAACTGTTTAATTATCTAGCGCAGTTTTGCACTGCTCTATATATAATTTATGTTATGAAAAACACTTGTATTGATTTGTAGGCCAAGCGCCTATAGGTTAAAAAGAAAATTACACCTCACAAATGCAAGGCATATACAATTATATGTAGAAGGAATCAGATATCATGCAGTATTGATGTATGATAAACCCTAATATGTTTGCGCTGATTATTACAGGGCCGATGTTTTGTCCTGGCTTGTCTCGCATGGGCCGTCTGGTGGTCTTGTTTAGTAAAGCAGTTCCAGGCACCTGCTCCATCTGTGGAGAGCGCGATGTCAACAGTGCCGATCTCTTCTGCCCCTTCAACTACATGTACGGGCGATACCACAGCGAGAGCTGCAGAGCAGAGTGCCCTCCTGGACACCACACGATAACCTCCATGGCTCGTCGCAGGTTCTTGCAGTGCTACGTACGCGTGAACAACATGCCACCGGGCTTCACGCCTCGGGACCTTCGCGATCTCTTCAGACCGTTCGGGCGTCTGCTCATGTGGGACGTTCCAAGCTTTTCTGGCCAGAAATGCTCCTGCTTCGTGTGGCCCTGCAGGGGCTATGGTAGTGTTGTCTTCAGGGAGCGCGAGGATGCTGAGAGGGCCATCGACGAGCTCAATGGCTATCATGTCCGCGGCCACAAACTCCGAGTTGACTGGGTCTATCCTTGCTTCTAGTTCTAGCCGATGGGAAACTTTTTTTTTTAGATTTCATCGGATGCCACTCTCAGAGTTGTTCAATCCACGAGATGTCAGTGGTATAGAGAGTGAAGTGGTATATTCTGAATTATTCTTTTTTTTTATGTTTCTTGCAAGTGAAGTAATGTCCTATTTGAATGTGAAAGCGATTGCAAGCAACATTTTTATTAAATTGAAATGCAAACAGGACACACACCTCATGAAACTTTATTACACATAGAACATATTGGTCTTAAGGCAAGTACTACCCTATACTATTGTGAGCCATGGTACTACCACATGTGCTCTACTAGGTCTTCTCGTAATTGATGGTGAGTCTGCTGGTTTCCAATTCCCTCATACCTTGAAATATAACTTTCGACAAACGAATTTGGTTCTTGAGAATGAGTCACCAATGCTTCTAGGCCTTCGTAGTTCCAATCGGGGAAAAAATGTCCCTCTCGTCTTCCACGATTGTATTGTGCATTATGATGCACACAATCATAATGTCATGAAGTGTTTTAGGGTCCCAAAATCTGGTTGGACCTTGCACGATGTGGAAGCGAGCTTGAAGTGCCCCGAAAGCTCATTCGCAACCTTGCGACGCGCGCTGCCTCCGAGGCCCTTGATCTCTCGAAGAGGAAATCCATGATGACATGCCTCATGGCTAATTTTCCCCTTGGTCTGATGCCAATCAAAGAAGATGAGGAATGAGGTTGAAGTGAACAGAGATAGTTTTAATAGTATGTTCAAGCTTGTGAGGGAAGCCACCACATATGGTTGCAGCTCCTTACGGGAGCCACCACACATGGCTGCAGCTTCTAAGGGAAGCCTCCAGACGGGTTTCAGGCCTCCACCGGACTGGTTCCGGTCGCCACCGAATTGAGTCCGGTGCCATCCTAGACCGATCATTTTTTATTTCATATATTCCCATATGAGTACAGCGGTTTTCGTTATTTCTTATATAAATACTTGTACCGTATATGAATATGGCGGTTAGAGTTAGTTATAAGATAGAAATAAAATATAGGAGAGAGAAGATAGAGACTTATTATTTAGAGATGCTGTTGTATATGAATGAAATATAGAGATAGAATCTTTTTAGAAAAGGTAGCATTATAGCATCCGTAGCAGAAACACTATAGTAGTATAGAAATAGAGTTTTAGAGATAGAGTTTCTGGTGGAGGAAAGGAATCTTTTAGCGTGTAGTGTAAAATGTGAAAGAATTTTAGAGTAATAGAGAGAGAAAATAGAGTAGAAAAAAGAGAAAATAGAGATAGAGCTTCTGGCGTGAATCCTCTAATTAGAGGATATAGAGATCTGAGAATAGAGACGGTGAACTTGCCGTAAGGGTACAAAACGCTCGTGTAGTCGTGTCTGTGTGACTTTGCTTTGTCTTGTACTGTACGCATTCATTGCGCCACTGCCATCCACGTCACCGCCACTCCTCGCCAAAATCCTCACGTGAGGTGTCCACAGAAGCGGCCCGGGATTACACCCGGACCCACGTGTCATAGAAGCCGTGTCCGCCAGATAAACACCTGTCGGGATTGGTGTCTAGCCGTCGCGTTCGCGCCCGCCTCTCCCACTTCACCTCCCTCCTCTGCCTCGCCGCCGCCGCCGACACGGTCCGCCCCCGAAAGGCCAAAACCCTGTAGGCTTTGAACCCCTATGGCGCGCAATGGCGGGCGCGACCTTGGCGCCGACGACGGCTTCGCGGCGCCTCGCCTCTTCTCGCAGGGCGTGTCCTACACCTACGACGACGTGATCTTCCACCCGGGGTACATCGACTTCCCGGCCGACGCCGTCGACCTCTCCACCCGCCTTTCCCGCCGCGTGCCGCTCGCCATCCCCTGCATCGCCTCCCCCATGGACACCGTCTCCGAGGCGGCCATGGCCGCCGCCATGGCCTCCCTCGGCGCCGCCGCCGTCGTGCACAGCAATGCTGACCCCGCGCTCCAGGCCTCCATCGTGCACGCCGCCAAGTCCCGCCGCCTCCCCTTCGTCTCCGCCGTCCCGTTCCTCTCCCCCTCCGCCGTCCCCGACGCCGCCGAGTTCGCCGGCTGCGCGTACGCCCTCGTCACCGAGCGCGGGGACGCTCTCTCCAGGCTCGTAGGAGTCGCCGCCGCCGCCGACCACAAGCCCGGCGTCCCCGTGTCCGATTACATGACCTCCTCCCCGCGCACGGCATCCGCCTCCTTCGATTTCGAGAAAGCCGCCGCATTTCTCGCCGACGAGGGCCTGCAGTTCGCGCCCCTCGTCTCCGATGACGGCGCCGAAATCGTCGACATCATCACCGCCCAGGACGTGGAGCGCATCCGGAGCTACCCAAAGCTGGGTAAGCCGTCCCTCGGGCCGGACGGTAAATTCATCGTCGCCGCGGCGATTGGGACACGGGAGGAAGACAAGCAGAGGCTGGAGCTGCTGGTGAAAGAAGGGACTAATGCCATAGTGATTGATAGCTCACAGGGGAATTCACTGTATCAGCTTGAGATGATCAAGTACGCAAAGAAGATGCATCCTGATGTTGATCTGATTGGAGGAAATGTAGTGACCATTGCACAGGCACAAAATTTGATTGCCGCTGGAGCAGACGGATTACGGGTCGGGATGGGCTCTGGATCGATTTGCACCACTCAGGAGGTTTGTGCAGTGGGCAGAGGGCAGGTACAAATTGATAGTACCTCAAATAGTACTAACTTTCATATGATCTAAGTTAAATTTGCTTGCTGTTTGAACTGACTTGATTGGTAGAAGTGACTTTCATATGATTTAACTTAAAAGCTTCAAGTAGTTCGATCGAGTTGAATTTAGGAAAGCAGCTGAATTTTGGTGGTTAATTTGCAATTGCATAGTAGTTCAAGTAAGCATTAGTAAAGTTCTGATGATATTTGGGATCTGCATTTTTCCAAAGCAAATGAGGGCATGATGTATCAAAACAGACAAAGTAGAACCAGAAGCAGTGTAGCCAAACCCATAACCCCTTCTTTAATAAGAAGCTCTTTTTATTGTTCTGGGGAACTACCTACTACTTGGTGGCAGAATTATATAGTTCCATTGTTCTCAAAAGCTATTTTCAAATTGGTTGCAAGAATGCTTTGTGTAATGCTTTTATTTGTTTTTTTTCAATTAAACATGCTACATCTGTGGTTGTGCACTATCCATATTATAACAAATACTTTGTACTTTTTACAAAGTGCCCCACTACTCTTACAGTGGATTAAAATGATATCCTTTGGAGTCTCTTAAACATTTGTTGATTCCCATATATATTAGTCTGTAGTGGAAGCCTAACATTTTTCACTTTTATACTTTGTCTCCTTTTCTCTCTCGTGGTGTACAACTTGAATTTCACTACAATGTTGCAATTTTTTTGTGACAGGCTACTGCAGTTTACAAGGTCGCATCTTATGCGAAGAATCATGATGTGCCAGTTATTGCAGATGGTGGAATTTCAAACTCTGGACATATTGTGAAGGCTCTGACACTAGGGGCTTCTACTGTTATGATGGGCAGTTTCCTGGCTGGTAGTCTTGAAGCTCCTGGTGCTTATGTTTACAAAGTATGCATGACTTTATGACTCTTTGTCAGTTAACTTTATCAAGCCATGTCTTTTTTAACTTCATTAGGCACGCATTATTTCGATATTCCAAAGTGGGGAAATTCATTGGGAAAATTCTATAATGGTGCATCTCTATCTATATGCAGACATTATTATAATAATATTTGTAGCTCAAGATACTTTGCATATGCCACCTGTGACTACAATAAAATAGATCACTCGGTACAAATATATGTGACAACTATTGCATCTGATTGAATTATGCTAAATTGTTAATATAGGGAGCCAACGTGTGTTGTAAATGATTGCTGTGCTCTAAAGTTTTGCATGATGATTGAATGATATCATTTTAGTTTATTGCTTTCCCACTGTTTGATTTGTATATGAACCATAGCCAAAGTCATTTTAGTGTAGGCATAGTTGGACTCATCCTGCTTTATTTGACAAAAGAAAATAGCTTTGTTTGTTCTAGTGGATGACATAATCAGTATAAATACAGCAACTACATGACTACATCTGTTTTCTAGATATATCATAAACATGTTGATTACTATTTTGCCTTTTTGGACATGGCATGAAGATCACCCTCATTATTCTCTCTTTGGTTTCTCACTTCCTTTAGGACATTCAATAGTTCGTGGGATTATATATTACTCAAGGCCCTTCAGTAGTTATATTCTCTTATGAACACGCAGCTCTAGTTTTAGCTAACAGGAGCTAAAGCTAATTGTAAGTCCTCAGCTTGTAGGTGGAAACCTTTCAATTGTGTGCCAGACTTACTGTTATTAGGTTGTTCATGCTGTTAGAACCTTTTGTTGTATGAACCTTCGGATGACATAAATGGGTCTATATGGTCTGAATGTTAAAATGATGCTAGACTTAATTTGAAGCCTAATAGTCAATGGCAGCATGAAACTTTGCTGTCATACATTTACTGAACCACAACCTACCATTCCATCTAAAGACATTGGTAATGTATCTTGAAAGATATGGTGAATCTGACTCGAGTTACAAAGGATGCAAAATTATGGTAAATTGTAACCAAGTAGGTGAAGACTGAAGAATATCCTAAAAGATATCATCTATCCTAGTCCTTCAGTCCCATGAGTTTGTTTGTTTGGTGCAATTGCACAGATTTAGTAGTGACTGCTAGGATTTCTTTGCATTGCCTCATTTCTTGGAATTGAATTGTGTATCTTGGAGATCTTTTTTTTTTTGAACTTAAGGCAGGAGCACTGCCGATTCATTCAACGTGGAGAAACTGTACAGGAGAAGCAAGACAGGGGGGAGGGGAGAACAGGCTAACTAGGCGTCAGAGGAGTTCGCCCGAAGGCCCACAAGCGACGGTCATCCCTAATTTGGCCTACTACGACCTGAGGAGGCAGACTAGCAGACTGGAAGATTCGTCTGTTGCGCTCCTTCCAGATGTTCCAGACCGTGTAGATGACAAGGCCATTGAAATCACTCCTAGCTCTCTTAGGCAGGCTGGCGGAGGCCGACAGCCACTAGCTGGTGAAGGAGGTGGAGTGAGGATAGCGCTACAAGGCGTCATATGGCGAGGTGAGGATGGCCTCACAAATCCTGGTGGCATATGGGCAGAGAGCACGAGATGGTCCATTGTCTCGGTCGACCGAAAGAAGAGCGAGCACAGGTTCCGCGAGGCCACCCCCAGAGGCCAAAACGTCCGCGCGAGGATCCTATGGTGGGCGAGGGTCAGCGAAGAACTCAGATTTGTTTTCGACCTGGGCCTTCCAAATGAGAGATTGATGGGCAAAGCGGAGCCGCCGAGGAACCGCATGTTGTAGGTCGATCTCGTGATCAGAATGCCATTTGGTTGGAGGTCCAGTGATAACATCGTCGGTTTCGAGTAAAAGGTGATCGATCAGAGGCGGTGTAGAAGGTGAAGAACTCCTGAGGTAGTCGAGAACCCTGACGACACCGAGCCGATCCAGCTTGTAATTTGCCGTGTTCTCAGCTACGCTTCAGGCCTCCTTGAAGTGATCTCAAGAGATTAGGCGCCAGATCCCGGGGGGCCTCCCCATCCAACCATCTATCATGCCAGAAATTGGCTTTAGCCCCATTGCCCACAGTAACCTCGGTTGCTGCCCTGAAAAGGCTGTGGTCAGTGGCATCACAGGGAATGGGGGCGCCCATCCAAGGCTTGGTTGGGGACTTCCATTCCTGCCAGAGCCACCGAAGCCTGAGAGCCCTGCTGAAGCGTTCCAAGTCGAGAACCCTAGGCCCCCAAGGGCCTTTGGGCGGCAAACAGTGTTCCAGTTCACCAGAGAATGACCCCCAGGTGCGTCCTCGACCCCTTTCCATAGGAAGGAGTGCCTGATTCTGTCCATCTTCTTCCGCACCCATTTTGGTATTGGGAAGGCTGTCATGAAGTAAGTGGGGAGCGATGAGAGGACGGATTGGACTAGAGCAGTTTTCCTTTCCAATTGGGTAGCCTCGCTTTCAGTTTGTCAATGAGGGGGAGGTAAACATTCCGGCCTGGCTTGCGAAAATGGAGCGGTAAGACAAGGTAGCGGCAGGGGAAGGAGGCCCTGATTCCAGTGAAGTCCTGTAGCAGTTCTTCAAGATCCAGGTCTTGACAATTGAGAGGTAGGACATCACATTTGTCAAGATTGGTGACTAGACCTAAGCTTGGCCAAATTTATCGAGAATTTGCGTAAGGCGGTGATTTCTCCTGACAGGGCGATGAAGATCACAGATCATCCGCGACAGAGGAAGCGGAAGGAGAGTGAATTTGGGCGCAAGGGCGCGAAGAGGCTATTCTTCGCCGCTAGCCGCAGCAGCCTCGAATAGGTCCATAGCGAGAATGAAAAGCATCGGAGAATGGGGTCCCCCGCCGCACTCCACGAAGATGATGGACCTTGGGGCAAGGTGATCCGTTAAGAAGGACCGCAGAAGACGAGGATCCTAAGAGGATGGAGACCCAGCCACGCCATCTCGAACCAAACCCCAAGGCATGCAATGACTCTAGGAGATAGCTCCAATTCTGAGTCGAAGGCTTTGGCAAAGTCGGTTTGAGGAAGAGGTTGGTTCCTTGCCCCCGCGGAGGCTTTAACCGCGTTCGCATACGTAGGAAGTCTGTCTTGGATGCATCGTGTCTTGATGAAGGCGCTTTGGCGGGGAAATCAGGTCATTGAAATGGGGCCATCATACAAGATTTTCGAGATGATTTTGAAGCTATGTATGAGGCTGATAGGTCTGTAATCGGCAAGACCCCTGCAGTTTGCTTTTTTGGGGAGGAGGACGATGTTGGCCGAGTTTACTAGGCCGAAAGCGGACCCATTCTGATTGTAGAAAAGTTGGCACGCTCGGATGAGGTCTAGCCTGACGATCTCCCAACAGGATTGGTAGAACAGACCGCTGGCTTATCTGGCTCGGGCGCCTTCTCCTGAGGAAGGGAGAAGACGACCTCCTTGATTTCTGATTCTTCGAAAGGGAGTTCCAGGATGGAAAGATCTTGGGGCAAGTATCCCACCGGTCCCAAAGCGAGCGAGAGGGACGAGAGGGAGGCACCAAGGTGCTTGGAGAAGAATCTTGAGCATTCGTTCTCAAATCTGGCGAGGTAGCCACCCCGACGGAATGTCCAAGGAGAGGACGAGGTTCTTCTGCGCGAACGGAGGCCCTTATGTGGAAGAATTTGGTATTGGCGTCACCGCCTTGATCCATCAAGCCGGACCTTTGTTTGACACGAAGCTTGTTAATAGTAGCAAGGCCAAGGCACCGACATTTGAGCTTGGTCCGGAGATCTCTCTCAAGGGCGGACAGATGGCGTTGTTCCTGAGCAATATCGAGAAGCCGAATGAGCTCGTTGACAAGGCTGAGCGCCAGCCTGATGCTTCCTATAGAGAGACGGGCCCACCTTCCGAAAGTGCTTTTGCGATTCGCCGCTTTGACGGGAGATGATGTAAAGCGTTATTTCAGCCACGGTCGACCCTAAGCTTCAAGGACTACTTGGTGGAAGCCCGGGATCGAAGGCCAGTAGTTCTCAAAGAGGAAGCGCGACGGTCTCGGCAAGGTCCAAAGTAAGAAAGCAGGCGGAGTATGGTCTGACATCGACGTGGGGAGCGCTTGCAAGGCGGCGAATTGGAACCGAAGGTCCCAAGCAACCGAACAGAAAGCCCGGTCTATTCTGGTATGGGTCGGATTAGCTTTCTCATTGCACCAGGTGAAGCGGCGCCCAGACAACTCAATCTCCTTAACCTGTAGCTCATTGAGGGTCTCGCGGAAGGAACCCATAAGGGCCTGATTAAGGTTGCCATTGCTTTTATCTGCAGCCTAGTAGATAAGATTGAAGTCACCTAAAATGAGCCAAGCGGAGCCGGTATCGAACTTGGGAAGCGGGATGCCGACTCGAAGGAATTGAAACTTCCCCTGGAGGGTCTGGGGGCCATACACCACGGTTATAAACCAAGGTGAAATTTGTCCGGTTGATGTGGACGAGATGCGGGCATTGATGCGATGAGGCGAGAAGTGAATGTCGGACAGGCAAACTCATCCGCATGGACCGCTAGAAGGACACCACTCTCGCCCGAGAGGGTGGTAGGGGCGGGCGAGGATGAAAAGGGCGCTTAGACAATCGGCCACAAGAGCGGGGTGAAGGTGGCTAGCTTAGTTTCTTGAAGGCGACGATGTTGCGGTTTGTTGAGAAGCGGATTTCGCAGGTGTGTCGCGTCGGGCCCCGTCGTTTAGTCCACGACGCGTTCAGTCGAGCGCGTAGGTGCTCATTCATAGGAACAAGGGAGACCAACAGAGAGGAAGAAGTCAGCCATCCAGGTGAGCAAGCAGAAGACAACACTGGTTTTAACACGTTGGAACAGCAGAACAGGGGGGTTACATGCTGAAGCAGCAGAACGTGGAGTTACAGGGCAAGTGGTAGCACTAAACAGGACAGCAGATGAGAGCAGAGCGAGTTGAGAGGAAGTGGCGTCTCGAAGCGCTGACGCGGCCATCGAGGATGTCCTCATGGCGACCAAAGCAAAAGAAGTGGTCCTCCCAGGCACCACACGGACGGGTTGAATTTCCTGCTGCATCAAGATGCTGGGGACACCGGTTGGCCCTGTCCCAGTGCCAGGACAGGGAAGGCCACGCCTGCGAGTTCCGCCAGGCTCGACCGCGCTGGAGAAGCGGGACCGGGAAGAAGTCGGCCAAGATGGAAGCATCATCCGCCGGCTCCACGCAAGATGTCGATCAAAGCGCCCGGCTTTTCGAGAAGAAGATGGCGGGCTCTGGCTTCTATTGACATCTTGGAGGTGGACTTCGCTGCAAGGCGCACGCTCCGGCGACGGTCGGTGACGGGTGGCGCATTCATTGTCTTGCTGACGCGGCGGGTGTAGGACTGCAACAGAGGTGGACGCAAGGCGACGGTATGAGAAGAAAGAAAGTGATTGATTGAAGTAGAGAAGCGGTGGCCGGATGCACCACAAGTCTGGGCCATCTTCAGCCGAATTCCACAGCAGAGGACTCTGGCGTTGGATCGCGGCGCTACTAGACGGCTGGGGATCAATAGGCGGTCCCTCGGCCGACGACGGGCTCTGGCGGGGCTGTGGCGCTTACGGTGATCGCAATTAAGACACATCGGTAAGAGGACCTCGCGACCACCGGATGAAAGCGAGGCGGCGGGGATATTTCGACCAATGGAGGCCGAAGTCTCGGACATCCGGCGACGCCACCCGAGGCTCGAGGAGGGCCGACGGAGTAGGGAAGGCGGCCGACGATCTCGGGTGGTCGAGTGCGTTGCGTCAGGCCGCCCGTGGAAGGCCCAAGAGCCCTAACTTCATAGTATGGGCAGGGTCGCGGCGACGAAGTTCGGCGCGACAAGAAGCGATCTGACGAAGCTTCCACGACGACGCAGAGAGTCGGTCAAAGCTACGGCGACGACGCCGCGAATCAAGATCGTCGCGCTGCCGACGACGGCCGATTCATCTCGCTCTCGCGCTGCCGCTTGCCTCACGGCCTCGCCAAAGTTGGAGACGGAGCGTAGCACGTTGCGAATGGATCTGGAACGGGACAGGCCTCGTCGGTGCTGGTCGTCATCCGAGTCGTCGCGGCGGTACTCCCTAGACGGAGCTGCGGAGTGTGCCGACTTGGCCGGACGATCGCCGTCTATGACACCAAGCTGCCACTGGAGACGGTTGTACCGGACATTGCCAAGGGGACCTTCGGAGTGATCCTCGATGATGTCTAGGTGGATCAACACTTTAAAGGTCAAAGCTTCTTTGTGCTCTGGCGTGGGGTCTGCGGACTGCAGGGGGTTGGAGACCAAGCCCAGATAGTGCACACTGGGGACGTCCTCAGGGGCTCCCACCCAGGCCCAGGCGTTGAGAGTCACGGTGTTGGCACGACGTTGAGAATCTTCTTCAATGCACTGGAGCGCGCACGCTGAGCCCAGCACGCTTTCCGCGACCTTCTCCGTCCAAGCGTGGAGAGGGAGATTTTCCGGGCAAAGGCGCACCCGGAACCTGAAGGGTTTTGCCGCCTCCACCGGGTGAGGCCTCCAGGGGAAGAGCTCCAGCGACGTGGCGCCGTAGAAGAAGCGACCACACGCCAGAGCGCGATCCCGACACTCTGTGGCGAAGCGCACGAGGAAGTCTTCTGGGGCGTGTCTGGTGATGACAACCTCTTGCCATGGAGCACCAGCTGCGTCCAAGATTGCCAGGCGGGCGTCGTCGATGATCCTTTCCGGCGCTGGAGGGATGCAACCGCGAAGACAAGCCACGGCACACCGGGACTGGAGGATGTCCAGATCGCCGGCCATGATGGCGGCGCTTGAGGACAAAGCTCGACGAGCGTCGAGGTCAGTCTTCTGGGCAACCTCGTCGCCCTCTAGCCATGGTTGAATGGCGCTGCGTTGACGCTTGACGAGCAAGTTGTTGTGGGGCGAGCGAGGTTGGAGGCGAAGTTCTTTGGAGGCAGAGCGAGGAGAGCGCGAGGCGGCGGTTGGCAAGGTGCCCATCGCACGGCAGTCCAACATTTAAGTGGTCGCGCATCCGCACGGAGGTGGTCGGCGCCGAGGCAATTGAAGCAGCGAGGACGCCCGGTTGGTTTGGAGTAAAAGCGGTTAAGAGGAGCTCCGCTGGTCTTGTCAACGCGGCAATGTACGGGTAAACCGAGCGCAAGAAGATAACTCGCCGCCATTGGGCTGTCTTCACTTGAATATGCCCATCGCCGAGCCACCTGGCTGGCCGAGCCGCAGAAAGTCGGGCGAACTCTCGGGCGAGGAGGTACAAGATCCGCCGTCACCTCGGCCGGATCCGGTGAGTTACTCCCCGCTTGCCAGATATATCTCCACGCGCAGATCCGAAGCTGCCGCAGATCTTGGCTGTGAAGCGGAAGGGCGGGTCGAAGTAGGCAGGACTTTAGGCATGGCCGGGGCGGAGGAGGCGAGGCGGCGGGGCGGAGGCGGGGATGGGATGACGGCGAGAGGCGACGAAGGTAGGAGTGGTGGTGGCGGCGGCGGTCCGGGTTGGGGAGGAGTCGCCAGAGGCATCCCTAGACCGAAGGTGTACAATGGTCCGGAGATCTTTTTTGTAAATATCTATGTGTGGAGTGGTTAAAATCTACCTTTTTGCTGTCACTTTTAGATTGATATATCACATATATGCAAGCAACTCAGCCTGCTTCTAACCAAATCTTGGCTCATAGGGTCGGCATCGAGTAAAAAAATATAGAGGCATGGGTTCTCTTGAGGCCATGACAAAGGGGAGTGATGCGAGATACCTTGGTGATACACTTAAGCTGAAGGTTGCCCAGGGAGTTGTTGGAGCAGTAGCTGACAAGGGCTCTATACTGAGATTCATTCCTTATACAATGCAAGCAGTGAAGCAAGGGTTCCAGGATCTTGGTGCATCCTCTTTGCGGTCAGCCCATGATCTTTTACAATCAGAATCTCTTAGACTGGAGGTATGTACATAGTACACATTTTTAAAGAAAACAGTATTTTTATTGTCTGCGTTGCATTTAATGTCTGGTCTTTAGTATTCAAGATTTGAAGTATTGAGCCAAAGATCATACTAATCATCTAAGAAGGGAAAAATAATGGGTTTCACATCTTTAGTCTTTGATTGGCAAAAGTAACATTTGTTCAGGCGAAGGGATACACCCTGCTTTCAACTAAAGCACAAAAATAAGTCCAACCTAGTGCCTTTTTCATTTGTATATCGTTGGTCTAAATAGGAATGAAGAGCTTTGCTTTCCTGTTACAGCTAAAGTAAAGCTCCATGATATATTTGATTCCATTTTACAACAGCTGTCCATGGTGATCATTCGCATAGCACATAGCTTAACCGGATATGCAGCCCACATCCAGTGCAACTCTGATGAGAGTACTGCTTGCCTGCAATGAACATACAGTTGCATCCCATGCTTGCGTGGTTCCTTCCAAGACCATTGCCCACATAATATATCTGTTTTGATCTGATTTTCTTCCAGAAGTATACTGCGCCTTACTGACAAATTGATCTTTAATTTCAGGTAAGAACTGGAGCTGCCCAAGTCGAAGGAGGGATCCACGGCCTGGTTTCGTATGAAAAGAAGGCATTCTGAATTTTTGAGGCTCTAGTGACCATGAACGAGGTGGGGTGACTGAAACATAACATCCAAGGCAAATTCATCATCGTTGTTTCCACTCTCTGTACGATTCTACTGGGGTAATGGGTTTTGGATGCAAATTAGGGTGGCAGCCGTTGTTACTTGTTCCAATTTTCATTACCCAAATTGAGGGTAGCAACTGATGTCACTTTTGTCCTGTGGTTTGAATTTTTGTCGCCCAATTGTAGCACTCCAAATAAACGATCTGTTTATGTATGAAATAAGTTGGAACTACTGATCCATGGACTTCGCCTCTGCAAGTTTGTGCCATATATTCCTTATGCGCTACTATACTCTGTTTCCAGTTGCTACATATTGTTAGCAATTAGATTCAACGCTAATGGTGTGTTAGGGGTGGGCAAATGCTGTCCAACTAGTGCAAATCTTCATGTGTAATGTGAGTTGTTTGCAGCACCTCTAGAAGATGGCTTTTGAGGGGTTAACCGATTGATCTCAACAAGCCTCTCGTTTTCAAGGTTTGTGTTGTCGATTCAGTGCTTCCTGCAAAACTTTCTGGTACTTCTCTAATTCTGAAAATTTGGTTGCATTCTGTGCAGCTCCATCTACCACTCCTGCGCCAATTCTTCTAGGGTATGTAATATATGATCGCACTCGCTACTACTTGCACCATGGACAACCATCCAAAGATCCTGCTAAATACCTCAAAGTAATTAGCTTGTTATCTGCAAATGCTCAAGCTTCTGTCCAGTTGCAGCTAAATTATATCATCTGGAAATGTATAATCTTTGCATAAGATATTATAGAGAACTTGTATATATGGAGCTGGTTTAGGTTGAAATTTTTTTTACCATGAGTAAGGGGTTTGGCATGTCTTTTCTTTCAGCATCCAGCGGCGTGTTACGTTGCCTGTCCGGATCTGAAGATACTTTTGATGCCCTGTTATTCGTCATCGGATCAACGAGTTTTTGTTCTTAGCACTGATTGGGTAAGTGGTCTGCCATTGTTTTTGGCATTCTTTTTTGTCATGTTCCTTGGCAATTCAGACAGAGTATATGGCGTCCACAAATCAAGGTATATATGTTCCACTTATTTATAGTGAAGTATACTTTGCCTCTTAAAGTTGTAGCAGAATCTCACTTAGCTCCATGATGTTAGAAATTACTTTTCGGCCCTCTAAAATTGTCTCCGTTTACACTCTAGCACTAAAACCGTTATGGAGTCCGTTAAACACTGATGTGGTGCTTACGTGTATGCCGCGATAGCATCGCCGTTAAGTGCTAACTAGGCTGTCGATATGTATAAAGAACAGTGACATGGCATCCACGTGTATCTCTCCCTCTCTCTTTCTTCTTTATTTTTTAAAAAATTCAACTTCGAATGTTTTTTAAAAATTAAAAAATTCAAAGAAAATTCAATTTGAAAACTTCATTTTTGAATTTCAGAATTTTTTTTGGAAATTCGAAATTGGCAGCATTTGAATTTTTGAAAATTTCAAATTCGGAATTTTAAAATCTGAATTCAAATGTTGAAATTTTCTGAATATTCTGAATATTTTCAAATCCAGATTTTTTGAAAATTTTTTCAAATTTGAATTCAAAAGTTTTCAAAATCGAGTTTCCAAAAAAATTGAGTGTCAGAAATTCAAACCTGAAGTTTTCAATTTTAAAATTTTTGAAACTTTCAAATTTGTATTTTCTTTGAAATTTTGAATTTTTAAAAAACATTCGATGTTGAATTTTTCATGAAACAAAGGACAGAGAGAGAGATAATACACATGGATGCCATGTTACTTTCCTTTCTATACATGGGCAGCCTAGTTAGCATTTAACGGTGACGTGGCACACATGCAGGCGTCACATCAACGTTTAACGGAATGCCTAATGGTTTTAGGTCCAGGGTGCAAACGGAGACAACTTTAGGGGGGCCCAAAAAATAATTTTCAACATCATGGAGCTAAGTTAGATTTAGCTACAACTTTAAGGGGGCAAAGTGTACTTTATTCTTTTTTTTAGACCTATATATGTTCCACTTGTTATCAGGGAAAATTATGTCATTCTCAAAATTTTACTAGACCCACCGGGCCGGATAATTTGAACTTCATGAAAATTTGTATCGGATAATTTCATTGCTATTGGGAAATTCTTTTAAATTAAAATATTCCAATTTTTTGACGGCACTTTTTTTTTAAGCAAAGCCCCACCAATACGGGCAATAACCATCTACCACAGGCAATAACCTGCCTATATAATTTCCCCTGCTTATTGTCTGAAATCGTATTGGAAATATTTGAAATATAGTTGAAATTATGTGAAGTGTAGAGATAATTAAAAGTGGTATGCGGGAAGCGGCAAGCAAGGATATTTTTATTGGCCGATCATCAACGATTACCTAGAAAACCAAACCGGTTCCAAGATCCTTGATTTGAATGGATTTTATGCAAAGGTTTCCCAAATATTGTCCAAAACAAAATTGGCCGATAAAATTTTCTCATGGAGTTAGGCGCACGAATGCCGATGATATGAAGTACAAGGGCACAAGGCACATGTAGCTCTATGCATTACAGCATGTCAGCATGCAAACTACTAGAGAAATGACCATCCATACCGGTACATTAGTCCCGATTGGCCACAAACCGGGACTGATGTAGCAATAGTCCCGGTTCGTGCCTACAGGGCTAAAAGCATGATTAGTATCGGTTCGTGGCTGACATTAAGGTGACTTTGGCAAGTAGATACATACTAGCTAGCACAGGCACAAATTAGTCCCGGTTCGTGTTACGAACCAGTATTAAAGGTTCATTCCAGCATATTTCAAAAGGAATGCATATCCTAGTCTATTAAATACGCGTGGGTAGGTGGGTTGGTTAGAAGAGTGAGTAGGGAGTCACGTGGTGGTATGAGGTCCCAGGTTCGAGTCTTGGATTCGTCTTATTTTTTAGATATTTTCTACGTTTTAGTACCGGTTAGGGGAACCGGGTAGTCCCGGATGGCCGGTCCCGGTTCGGGAACCGGGACTAAATCACATCATATGCTTGTTAATTTTGGGTCACCCAAACTCCTGAGCTTTGAGCCTTAACTCCTAAAGATAGCCATAGCGCACGGCATGAGCGATGAGATGAGCTTTGACTTTCGAAAAACCGACACTAGCAACTGTTTAGATCGGTACAAACGATATATTATATTGTCTTGAGAGGAGTGATTTTTTGCATCAGATCCATACTTACAACTCTCAAAACCTAGATATACGGCCACTCGGGTTCGTCTTATTTTTTAGATATTTTCTACGCTTTAGTACCGGTTAGGGGAACCGGGTAGTCCCGGATGGCCGGTCCCGATTCGGGAACCGGGACTAAATCACATCATATGCTTGTTAATTTTGGGTCACCCAAACTCCTGAGCTTTGAGCCTTAACTCCTAAAGATAGCCATAGCGCACGGCATGAGCGATGAGATGAGCTTTGACTTTCGAAAAACCGACACTAGTAACTGTTTAGATCAGGTACAAACGATATATTATATTGTACTGAGAGAAGTGATTTTTGCGTACAGTTCATACTTACAACTCTCAAAACCTAGATATACGGCCACTCGGGTTCGTCTTATTTTTTAGATATTTTCTACGCTTTAGTACCGGTTAGGGGAACCGGGTAATCCCGGATGGCCGGTCCCGGTTCGGGAACCGGGACTAAATCACATCATATGCTTGTTAATTTTGAGTCACCCAAACTCCTGAGCTTTGAGCCTTAACTCCTAAAGATAGCCATAGCGCACGGCATGAGCGATGAGATGAGCTTTGACTTTCGAAAAACCGACACTAGTAACTGTTTAGATCAGGTACAAACGATATATTATATTGTACTGAGAGGAGTGATTTTTGCGTACAGTCCATACTTACAACTCTCAAAACCTAGATATACGGCCACTCGGGCGGCCAGTACCAGAGTAGCCTTCAATTTAACGCTGACAGCCTGACGTCGGTACTGTAGATAGCGTGGCAGCTACAAAGCTACATACAAATACGAAGAAGGATGCAAGACAAGAGTAGCTAGCTAAGCAAGGGATCGAGACGTCATGTCCAGCTCTCACAGCATATCGTATCATTATGATCATACGCTGCAGCCGGCCTGCAGGCTGTAGCTAGAGATGGGGGTGCGCGCACGCGCGCGGGAAGCTCTGGCCGGAGACGACGAAGGATGCGACGGCGCCGCGCCGATCGGCGCCATTGCTGCTGTTGGTCACTCACAGTCACCGGTCAGTGAGGGCGCAGGCCATGACGGAACCTAACCTTGGCATGCCAAGCATAGGCAGGCAGACGAGCAGAGCAAGTGGCATGGCCTACGTGCATGCGTGAATCACGAGGCATGCGTACGTGCCTGACTGATCAGCATGCAGCTCGTACGTGCACCCGTCCCATCCTAACATCGATCTGGCTTTATAGAAATCTTATTTGATTGATTAATTTATTTATTAAAAAGGAAAAAAAATGAAAATCCGACGAGGCTTGGAAAAGCATTTCCAAGCTTTTTCAAGCACTGTCCCCTGGGCGGCCCAGCAAGCGATCAATATGGCCGACCGCCATCGCCACAATGGGACGCCCTAATTGATTAGGGCTTCCCTTCCCTCATCTTCCTTCCTCCCCTTCGGCCGACAAACACGATGTCCCTGCCTCGCACGTCGCTGCCGTCACCACATCCCTCTCCATGGGCTCAACATCCGCGATCACCAAATGTGGCGCTGCCAACCAACAGCGCGGCTAAGGAAGATTGTGGGGGTGTGGTCACTGGCCGGGGAGGCGACGGCCGCAACCGAAGGAGCCACCAGAGCCACCAGGCCAAAGGGGAGAGAGAAGGAGAATGGGAGTACCAGGCCGGAGGGGAGAGAGAAGGATAATGGGAGTGAGGAAAGACTTGAAGGCAATAGTTTGATATACTTAGGAGCTATTCTTTTCGATTTATCTTTTTATTTATTTGTAAGCTAAATTTCGAGGGCTTCTCGAGATAGTCTAAAAAGTCCGGTGTGATTCATCTGATTTGTTTCTAAAGTTTTGGAACGTATCTTCGAGACAAAAAAAAAAGTACTGCAAAAACCAAAACGTTTTACTTTTTAATTCAAAGATAAATAAATAAGATAAAAAAACAAATAGCTACGCTCCGTCGTCATCTTCACTTGTTGGCGCTTATGGTGGAAATGGAACAAGAGAATCTTTAACAGCGCCTCTAAACCCTTCAGCGAGATCGTCAAGCTAATCCATGACGGCATTCATTTTGCCCGGTTAGTGGGGGCTAGGTCGCTCTTCGATCTCTCCCGGTAGCCGACCCCTTCTTTTGGTTTTCTGTAGTTGTTTCTTTCCCTTCTGCTCTGCTGGGTATCTCTTTTTTTTTTCTTTTTGTCCATCCTTTCTAAATATTATTACTCCCCTCAACTTAATATAAATGCCAGCTCTTGCTGGATCTTTCAAAAAAGATATTCTCCATGACCAAAGCTTATGGCTTTTGGGCTCGATTTTTCTATTTACTGCTTGTGTTTTTTTTTTTTTGTCTTTTTTTCCCTGAGCTGAATATTTCACTATTAAAACCGTTTCTTGAATATTTTAAAGTCCGCTTCTCAGAGCATTGTCCAACCAAACGTCCCAGTTTCTTAAACCAGCCAGTATTTCAGCTCATCATTTCAGCCACAGCCGTACAATTTAATTTCATGGGGTTTTCAAAGGCGTTGGATTCAGGATGCCCACTGTTTCATTCATTTGATTGGTACGCAACAACCAAATGCGGTCCGTAGGAATATTACTATTGAGTTGCTATGATTATGAAGGAAGGCAAGCATCTAGCAAAAGTGAATAAAAAATTTCCTTCGGAAATCCTATTAATCAAAGACATGTGATTTTCATCATCTGTTTTGCCATTCTTATTTTTTTATTCTCATTTTTTTAAGAATCCTGCCAATTACAGAGACCCCTAAATAATGCTAGCTAGGTCAGACGAGATATTGTTTTTCTTCGCTGCTAATTCCTCTTTTCTTTAACTAAAGAGTTTTCTCGTATGATAACCATGCTTTTTTGAGCATCGAATTTATAAGAGTAAGAGCAGCAGCATGCATGTCAATATGTAACCTTCTGTTCTGAATCATCGATGGCAAACATGCAACTCGAGCTTCTAATTCTCAGGCACCAACGACGTCCTCGCCGACGGCGTCCGAGCAGCCGCCGTTCTTGGAGCTGGAAGGTGCTGCCATGCTGCTTGCCTTGCGCTTCTTCTTCTTCTTCTTGTATGAGATGCCGCGCGCCCTGGCGTCGCGGACGTCGTCCAGATAGAGCCTGACGGCGCGTTCGGCGAAGGGGTTGGCGACGGCGTCGTCGTGCTGCTGAGGCTGGTCTTGATCACCGCCGGCGCAGCGGCCGTCGTGCGCTCGTCGAAGGCGGCGCGGAGGCGGCCGACGAGCGCGTCGAGGCTGCCCCACGCCTGGCGGAGCGGGCAGTGGCATGGCATCGCCTGCAACACCGCTGGCTCGCCGTAGGCCGGGCAGGGCGGCGCGTGGACTTGCGTCATGCCGAAGCGGTCGAGGAAGCGCAGGAACCCGAGCACGTGCGCGCCGGTGCACCGACGCGGCACGAGCGGCGGGCATTGCGCTGCCAGGTACAGCGTGAACGTCTGCCGGTCCCGCCGCTTCTGCGACTCGTACCTGCTTGGCCGCGCCGCCTCCGGCGAGCAGCCTGCAGACTCCGACTCCGCGCCGCTCGTCGACGTAGCCATGGCCGCACACACTGCTCGATCTGCAGACACATGATCGATGTTTCTTTAGATTGACATAGAGAAAACGCATCTAGAGATCTGGAACACAAAGTGACGTGCAAGATTCCTCACCTCACCGCGAAGTGGAGCCGACGCCCTCGCCACAGCACCGGTTCCGGGGAAGACGGCTCTGCGCGGCGGCGCGTCGTGCGCGACGAAAAGGAAGGGATGCTGTGGGAGGAGAGGGAGGTCAGGGCTCGGGGTGGCCTTAAGGAGGAGGCGGGTTCACGCCGGCCGCGGGTTCGCTTCCGAAAAAGCAAAAGCGCCACCGCCGGTAGTGGAACCGTGACGACGGTATCATCGCCGGTCGCCGCTGCTGTCCAGTGCTTGGCACGGCATGGCGTGGGCGGCGATTCAAATGGAAGCAGAGAGGGAGAGGAAGCGCGAGGCGTGGCGTGCCGGAGAAGGGAGCGGGGCGGTGCGCGGCTGCGCGCTAACTGGCCGCAGGAGTGCAGGACGCAGAGGAAAGAGAGAAGAACAGCAAGGAAGAAGAAGCGCAGGGGAGGGTTGCTGAGTGCTGACTGTTGACTGCTGAGTGGTTGCCGCGGAATTTTTTTTAAAAAATATTGGATTTTTCTAAAGCAAACTACGTGATAATACTGTCGTTTCAAATATACTCATATACACAATTGAACTATCGACTACATTTAAATTATCAAATAGTTCAGTCGTCGACAAGCGAAATATCGACTTATCCTTATCGATAGGGGCATGTTTTTTGTAAAATTTCCAAACAGCCATATTTTCATGTAATTTAAAAAACATTATTAAAAATTTGCTTCAGCGTGAAAGTTGCTACCATTACAAACTAAAAGAACTAGTTAGCTCTGATTTTTAGCTGTATCACTACCTTTCGATAAAATTTTTAGGCATATACTTTTTGCTCTATCCAATAGTTGTTGCTCGGTAAATGTAAATTGCATATTCCGTTTGGCCACTAGGAACATGACCATTATCTTTTATCCAAGGGCTAGTTGTTATGATAATTAGTATAGGTCCATAAAATGTTGAATTATATATCAACAACAAAGAAGACTTTAATCGAGGAATTAGTAACCCGTCAAGCAAACAACGTTTAGCATAAACTTATCGAGATAAAATAAGCATGCATGGGAGCGCTGCTGCTGAAAAAATAATTATATTTGCAAAAAAAAATTTCTTTTAACGTAATAAATTATAAGGCCGAGGATATGGTTTCGAGGACTTCTTGTTAGAAGATTTCTTGACCTTGTTCTTTAACTATGGCCAAACCTTAATTTGTGGGGGCTAACCTGTTCCTAACCAAGTTATGGATTGTCTTTATGGTTTGTTTAGTTGGGCTCAGAGTTTAAAAAGCCAATAGAGCCATGAAAACCGCTACTCAATGGTTTGACGTTTTTTATGGTTAACCGTAGTTTTTGCTAAAAACCACTCAAAAACCAAAAAAACTGACAGTTAATTATTTTGTCATTTTTATGGTTTTTCGCGGTTAGCCCGTTGGTTTTTTAACCACTGGTTGGGCTCCGTGTAATCAGTTTGAGTCCTTGCATGGCCTGCATCTGTGCGTTGCGTCAATTACTGGATTGAGAGTTCGTCGGCCAGTTGCAATGAGTTCGGGCTGTTCAGTGAAGAGAAGAAAACACGAGTTGCAGATGCGAGCATGTAGTTGTTGCGTCGAAATAAAAATGTTCTTGTGTTCATCTTCTCCGTGAGCATCTCCAGCAGATGCTCTAAAATCATCTCTCTATACATCCTCTTTAAATCACTATTCGCTCTCTATATTTTTATCATCTTCACCAGAACCTCTATCTAGAGAAACTATAGATGTTGATGCGGATAGCCTTCAAAATTAGATATTGAAAGAGAAAAACTCTAAATTTAGAGACTGAGATAGAGACTCTTCTGGATAACGATAGATTCAAAATATAGAGAAGATTTTGTTTTCCAAGTTCTGTTGGAGATGCTCAGCAAGGCTTCAATCTTGGCACAGAAATCATCGTACACAACAGCAACAAACATACATGGATGGTACAGAGACATGCAGCAACGCGTACTAACTACGTACAAGCAGCTCTAGCTAGTTAGCTAAATGGATGCATTGAATGGCAGCTGGAACAAGCCGCCGTAGCAGCCGGCGGTGGCTCCACCTCCGATGGCGGTTCCGATGTCGCAGCACTCGAAGGGCACCCCGGAGAGACACGGCGGGGGCGGTGGATGCAGCGCCGGCGCCGCAGCTGCCGGGGCCGTTCGCGTCGACTCGTGGCCGCGCGCGCGAACGGCGGCGTCCGAGCCGCCGCCGTTCTTGGAGGTGGAGGGCGCGGCCTTGCGCTTATTTTTCTTGTGGTAGGAGATGCCCCGCGCCCTGGCCTGCGCGTCGCGGACGTCGCGCAGGTAGAGCCTGACGGCGCGCGCGGCGAAGGGGTTGGCGCCGGCCTCGCCGTCGCCGTGCTGCTGCGGCTGGTCCAGATGATCGCCGCCGGCGCCGGCGCCGCGGCCGTGGCGCTCGTCGAAGGCGGCGCGGAGGCGGCCGACGAGCGCGTCGAGGCTACCCCACGCCTGGCGGAGCGGGCAGTGGCACGCGGCGGGCTGCCCTGCCGCCGGGTCGCCGTACGCCGGGCAGGGCGGCGCGTGGACGCGCGTCTTGCCGAAGCGGTCGAGGTAGCGCAGGAACTCGAGCACGTGCGCGCCGCTGCACCGGCGCAGCACGAGCGGCGGGCGGTGCGCGGCCAGGTAGCGCGTGAACGTCTGCCAGTCCCGCCGCTTCTGCGAGTCGTACCTGCTCGGCCGCTCCGCCTCCGGCGACGTCGATGACATAGCCATGGCCACGTACGCAGTATGCTAGCTGCTGCTCCATCTGCGCGCAGGTACAGGCCGTATATATGGATCGATCATGGCAGGAGCGGGAGGGGCAGCGCGCGCGCACGTACTGTCAGGCTCACTGCACGTCTTGTCAACAACTTGGGGTTGGCCTCTGGCATGATGTGATGTGAAGCACTGCACGTACTATGTACTTGTCATCTCGATCACTAGCTGTCTCGCCCTGTCCTGCCGGCTGCCAGTGCGCAGCAGGTCACTCCATCAAGAACCTCCAATGACTGCCATCACCGATGGAGGTGATCCTATTCCTGCCTCCCTCATTGATGGGGTCGGCGTGCCTCAAGGATATAGAAAAACTTTTTATCATCCAAGATAAAACAACTTCTGCATAAGGTCAACTAGGGATATTGTCCCAATCCTCGACAATATTATGACCATGCATGCTTTAGCATCATTTCATAGTTGTAATTACGGGCTTGTTTGTAATATGGAATGAAAAGTGAACTATTTCATCTGAAATTTCTATAAAAAAACGAAAGTGCTAAACGTCAGTCGACTGATTTTTGTATTGATTTCAGTCGACGGCGGTAGCCCTCCGATGATGCCTGAGATTTGCGTATAATTGTCGATAGCCAGTGGTAGGGACCTATAGCGAGTGAGCGTTTGATTCAAGGGTACTGCATCCCAATTCCTGACTCCTGTGTGATACTGTGATGGCTGGAGGGAGCATGGGAAGAGATATGATATTAAGCTCATGTCGCATTGATGACAGTATGCTCCACTTTGCATTGATGTCAGCTTAGCTTTATACTGTAATAAAATTCTTTTATTACTATTTTCTAGTTAATAATCACATAAAAATTTGTGATAAAACCGTAAATTCCATATAGGTAAGCATAAAATTGCATGTCCAACAGATGTGTAATTTTAGTACATATATGGTAACTTTTAATTCTATTTTCTATATTTCCATTTTTGCTAATGCACTCATTAAATTTTGTTTCCATTTGTAAGGGTTCGTTAAAGTTAAATCTTTTTTCTAGTTTATATTTTTTTTACTTTTTGTATTTTGTACCACCAAAGTAAAACCTTTTGTCTTAGGCCATGGTTTTTTTTATTATTTCTAAACCTTTTTTTTCTAGGTTGTGGATTTTTTTTTTGTAAATTTTGGGTTTTGTAGGGTTTACAAAAGTTAAAACATTTTGTTTATGTTATCATACTTTTATAATTATTTTTCTTTTCAGAATTGTTCCCTGCCAATCGCCTGAAAATAGGTGAAATCTCAGTCGACGTGTTTTACACTAGTAAATAACTAAATTTACATATAATTGGATGTGTAAAAATGCATAATTAACTGTAAAAAAAGTTTATGTCTTATTTTAGCACATACCTTCAGTTTTATAAGTAGCCACCTGTGTATCTTGTTTTTTTTGAATGAGCTAGCTAGTTGTGATGCACCAGCACGTGGATCGATATAGTGAGACAAGATGGCGATGCGTGTTGACACGTACGAGGCCATATATCAACGAGCTCATGTTGGACACTTGCCTTCGTGGGAGGTCAAGGACGTGTGTGAGGAGTGTGAACGGCGTGACATATACCGAACGGCTTGACAAGTAGCTTCCCATCCACGATGTTGTCATCATTGACGGAGACCACCGAATCCGATCGACTGAGATGTTTTCAGTTTTCAGTCGACTGCGTTTCAGACAATCTCCAACGGCGTTTTAATCATCGGAATTGCTCCTTGTTAGTCGCCTGAAAATAGATGAAATCTCAGTCGACGTGTTTTACACTATTAAATAACTAAATTTATATATAATTGGATGTATAAAAAGTGCATAATTAACTGTAAAAAAGTTTAAGTCTTATTTTGATACACCTTCAGTTTTATAAGTAGCCTCTTGTGTACCTTGTTTTTTTGTTTTGAATGAACTTGCAACATCAATTAATGCATTTTTTTTACAACATCAAACCACATGCATGAATTTTTTTTGTGTTTTATAAGACTCGTTAAAGTCAAACTTTTATTTGGATTATACTTTTTTTGGTTCTTTTGCATTTTATATTTTTTTATGTCTGGAGGTGCATGGTCGATCTTGCTTCGCATGCATGGATGAAAGATCAAAGATACATAAATCCTTCACAGGCTTAGAGTACGCACGCTAGGTAGCTGCTTAGTGCATGCTAACCGATCAAACAAAAAATATGGCCATGAGCGACACGATTGCGATCAGTGGACATGCGGTCGTGCACGTAGGACGTAGCCACATATGGATTGAAAACTTTTCACTTTTCTGTCGACTGATCCTTAGCCGGTCCCAAAAAAATGCTATGAAATTTATGGGTTCTAGACACACCCATGCATGCTAGTTTTATGAGGATGAGGTTGGTTGATGAGGACATCACTCATTCGAATATTCACACCACACATAATCGTTTGGTTGCTATACAAAGTCCAATAACTCATACGTGTGTCCAACTGTTACATTGCTAGGTGAGCTTATTCCTAAGTGCACATACTTGTGCTTTTAAGGATCGATTACTACTTAATGATGATATTATTGTGCTTAGAAATCATATAGAGGACCAGCGAGGATGAGAGGACCAGCAAGTACAACTAAGTCGAGTTGGAAACCAAGTCAAATTTGAGATCAAAACTGGTTCGGCCTCGAGGAGCAGTCTAACTTTAAATGTTCATAACTTGGTCATACGAAGTCCGTTTGGGGCGTTCCAGGACACTATGAGCAAGCCAACGATGCAATCTTTCCAACGGATCCAGTCCCACGTCTAAATTCCTTCAGAGTCAACGGAAAATCATCGAAACAATTTATGTTCAGAATCTATTGGGCTGTCTGGTGCTGCGTCACCCTTCCTAGGGTCCATGGCCCATGTATTTGGCCAAGGGTTGCGCCAACCCTAGCCGTCACCTTTACATACTCCGTAGCCATCAATGTTAGATGCGGGTTTTGCTTAGATTATTCTGCCACTGCATTTTCACTGTTATCGATTTGTGGAACCCTAACTTCGTGTGCTTAATACAATTCACAATTTTAGATTACTTCTTCTTTGTTCTTGCTTGTGTTCTTGATTCGCTCGCAGAAATAAGCCTTCTTGTCAAGGTCAACCGTGTTCGCGCGTGGTTGATAACCAACGGAGCTGTGGTGTCACGATTGCAGGGTTCGATCAGTTCTGATCGGAAGCTTGATCGACTACGTCGAGTTCTCCACCAAATCGACTTATATTTATCTGACAGAAAATTGGGCATCCTGTGCCTCGTCATTGGTCGTGCGGTGTGGGCAAGTCGATCAGTGTTGAGGCCAACCGTGCTGCATGTGCTCCAAGGAGTGGCCAACGTTGAGGATGGCATGGCTCCAAATGTGGTGGTGGAGGCACCGAGTCAAGGAGGGCTAAAGGGGCCGCCAAGGTAGGAGGTGAAAGGAGGGGGGTCATAGTGGTAGGACGTGAGGATAGGGAGTAGGAGCTAGGAAGTGAAGGAGGAGAAGGTCACTTACTTGCCTTGGGACCTAGAGCTTAGCCTAGTATTCTCAAGTCTCATGGTGGCAATGAACGAGTACGTGGTGCAGGAAGGAGGAGGGGCTAGGGTTTAGCTTTTAGAATGTGTCATATTCGTTGATTTCTATCCTATGAATGATCCTAGTAATTGGTCCACTCCGAATAGGGTTGAGACAGATCGAGCTAGGATAGACCTAAACCTGACCCATGCTAGACAGGTGTCCCAACCTTGTTGCAAAGCAAAGAAAAAACAAAACCCGACAGTTGGGTGGGGTTTCGACTGGTGCTAGGAATTTGTGTCCAGGCCAGCACGGCTCAGGCTCATCGTGCGTAGGGCTGGTGTGAAACGGGCTGGCACTGCCTAGCCACTTCTCTCTGCCGACTGGGCCTACACGAACAGCCATCAACAAGGCCCGACACTACCCGTAGGCAGGCCAAGTCGCCTTCGGGGTAGGCTAGCCTGAGCATGACCCGGGGATGGGTGGCATTGGCCCAAAAACTGCAACATACTAAATAATTTTTTTAAATTCATATGTCACTCAAATGAAAAATTTTCTAAATAAAAAAGATGTCTCAAAATTCTATACAAGTTTCATATAGAACACAAAATCATCCGAACATAGCAAGATTTAAAAAAATATAAATAATTGACTCGAGCCATTCGGGCCAGGCTGGCACGGCCCAATTTTTTTGATGTCATGTCGTGCTTCGGGCCGAATTTGAACTGACACGTGAAAGTACGGCCCAACTCACGGGACATGTTTCGAGTGTCGACCTGGATCTAGCTGGTCCTGTAGAGCGCGCTAGCTGGGTAGGTAGGCTGGCATGCATGCATGCATGGTACCAACCACACGGGATCACTTATGACAGCATTTATGGAACACGAATGCATGCATGGCGCCCCTGCGGGCCCTCGTGCCTCAAAAGCCTGCATGCATAGCGGATCCGTACGTACTAGGGTCCTGTTTATTTGGACGGTTACGTTTGCGTTTGCTTATAAGCTATAAATTTATTATTTTCCTACAAACTAAACGTTTTGATGTTTGGTAATCAAATTTTGTAGATCTTACAATTTCTTCTCAAAACTCTCAAAACCATTTTTTTTATAATCTTTTGATCCCTAGGATATCATTATCGAGGAGTTACAAATTTTCAGTTTATAAGCAAACGCAAACGCAGCCGTCCAAAGAAACAGAACCCTAGTCATGCATGCTCTTGCATAGTTGCATGTATATGTTCGTACGTGCTACCCTGGCCTAGCTTTGCACGTAACTGTACAATCTGTTAGGAAATCCTAAAATCCCATGAACTGCTCAGACTCTTGAGTCTCTGACTAAACAACCTTAAGGAAAGCACTGTATCGAAAGATTTCCCATTGATGAGAAATAATAATAAATTGTTCCACGTACATTTATGTTATTATGTTTTTGTTTACAAGTCCTAAGCATATCGAGGAACCCATGGACTACACCTTTGCAAGGGTTCCTCAACATGTTATTAGTACGAGGGTCTCTCGCAGGCGACTAATACGAAGATGAACCACGAAAGGGAGATCGAAGCACGAAGATAATCCGCAATCGATGAACGCAAGGAGGAGATCTAAAGCCGGACGTACCTCGTTGTCGTTATCCACAAACGACGAAAATCCCTTTTTTTGCCGGTCTCTATCTCGATGAGAGGAAATAAAGCTCTTCTTACTTGTTGAGTAATCATTCGATCAAGTCTTAAATGAGCCCTTCTAAAGTTTGAGGCAAATGAACGCATTTTTGTTCGTCGTCACAGAGTTATATATCCTCATGGAACTCTGGTCATTGAATCAAATTGATCCATCATCAAACTGACAGGTCCTATGTACGGCCTAACTAAACTGTCCTACGCGACAGGCTTCAAATCCCTGGCACGAAGCTTGAACAACTAGGCACGTGATCGAAGGTAACAGATTGGTAACAAATCATCAATCCCATCCCTAAACTTATGTATGGATTGAATCGCTTGGTGAATTGAATCATAAGAATAGACTCTCCATCGAATTTCCAAGGCTATCTTTTCCAATCTATTAAGAACCGACCATGAAGGCCATGCTGTCGGATCGCACCGCCCAGGCATTGGCTTGGCAGATCTCGCCAGGCCGCACCAAGCATCTGCCGACCACACTGGCCACGCCGGCCACCCCAAACCCCGGCGCGGCTGTGGCCACAGCCGCCATCTCGCGTGCACAGAAACGGCCGAGCTAGCGCCGCCTGTGTCGTCGCCCTGCAAGAAGCAACTCATGCGCGCGCTCAAGCTAGCCGCGCTCGCACTCGGCGCGGCCCGCAACCATCGCCGACGAACTGCCAAGGACAGCTCGCAGCAGCTCTGGCCGCACGCCATGGCCGCTCTGGTCACACACCGTCGCTGGCCTACTGACGCGGCTGTGCCACTCATGCGCCAGTACGCTGCGCTGCCCGCACCGTGCACCCGTACGCCGTCGCCGCGTTGGCTCGCGGCCACGCCGCTGGCTTCCATGCTCCGCCTGCCGCGTCGCCATGCCCTGCGCTACCCCTGGCCCGCCCCGCCTCGCAGTGGCGGCTAGGAGTGGAACCCTAACCCACCCTGGTCAGGCGGGCCACATCGGTCTAATGGGCCAAAGTCCTATCACGGCGGACCACAGTGACAAGAAAAATTGCAATAAAAGGGATGGATGGGCCAGAAAGGCCGAGCAGGCCAGGCCATGTATGACGGCGGGAAGAGGAGGAGAGGAAAGGGGAAGCGGGAAGTAGGCTGGGCCGAATAAGAAAAATGAATAGGAAAGTAGCGGGTTGGGTTAGCGGATGAAAGAAAGGAAGAATAAGAGCTGGGCCGGCCTACCAGGAAGAAATAAAAGAAAGGAAAAAGAGAAAAGTTGGGCCGGTAATTTGTAGAAAAGACCCTCTAGGTTTGGGAAATTACATGAAGTATTTTCTGAAAAGAATTTTACGGAGACCCCCCTGCAAATATGGTAATCTCTCGAAGCCTTTTCAGAACACCAAAAATTACATAAAAGCCCTTGCAACTTGCTAAAATTGTAGAAAACGCATGAGTGATGCCACTTGCAATACTTTTTTTTCTTGATCTTTTCTGGTGAAAGCATGACATGACCATCAAGTAAACTGTAGCGTCCCCATTTTTAAAAAATAAATTACTCATGCATTATGCATATATATCTTGATTTTAAAATTATAATTAAATGGATAATTGGTTAATAATTAATTTAGCAAAACTCAAAGTAATTCAATAGATATTATTACTCTATAATTATTCTATTGGCCCTATAAAAAAGTTTATAATTTTTCAAAATATCTTTTTTACTTCTGGGCCCACCGACCCCTTTCCTTTTTCTTTCTTTCTTTTTATTTCTTCATCCTTCTTCTTCCTTCCTTCATTCTTCTCCCTAGCCGACTCTCTCTCCCTCTCCTTCTTCCTTGCGCAGGGAAGTTTCCTAAAGGGGGAAAACCTCCCTAACCCCTTCCAAATCTTCTTTTGGAAGTGAGGGATCACTTTCCCCCTATTCAAACCGACCCCATGCCGGCCATCCCTCCTCCACCCTTATTTAAATAGGCCGAGACCCCCTCTCGTCCTCCCGCCGCCTCATCGTCAAAATCATCGCTATGAATCGTTGTTGCCTTTCCCCTTCGGTAACGTTCTTCTCCGAAGAGCCCCTAACCTGTTTACCTCTCGCATCCAGGAGATAGTCGCCGGAGCCACCGAATTTCGTCATCGTAGCCGTGCTACCGCCCCGCCGCTACTTTTGCGTCATTGCCAATTTGCCACCGTCTCTCGGCAATTCGTCCCTCCTCTCTGCCCCTCTAGCATCCCTAGGTGTAGAGGAACCCATTCATAGGGCCCTTAGGACCAAATTCTTGCCGGCGAGCGCCGCCACCGTGCGTTTCCCTTTTCTCCACAGCCACCGCTGTCGCGGCGCCGTACCCGTGTGCAATCCCTCACGGGGGCATGCCTTTCAGCATCGCCTTGGCCCCGCGATGCTATTAGGCCATGCCGCCTCCCCCGATTCGCCGTCGTTCGGCCGGGACGCCACGCGTCGCTGCGAGCCACCGCTGCTATAGTCATCATCGCCGATTTCTGAGTGGGCCTACCCTCACCAAGAGGATCGCCGCGCCACCTGTGTAGGACCAAGCTGCGTGCACGCCTGCACACACGTTGAGCCTCTGAGCCACACAGCGCTGGGCCGCGCTAGATGCTAGGCCGAAATAAGTTTTATTAATATTCGTGAACAGTAAAACTTGTTTATTTTGTATCTTTAATTTTATCGCTCCAAAAATTATGAAACTAATTTTAAAATATTTATAAAATTAAGACCTACTATTGTGTAAATTTGCATATGCATTTGTACACATGTTATTTTCTGCTATTTTTCTTTTTGTAATTATTGTTATATTTGTCGTGTGATAGATTCAGACAAAGGTGATTTTACTAACAACACTTCGGAAGAGAACCCTAGCTTTGCTGACCAACACAAGTGCTGATCATATTGCTCCTATGATTGCAACTGTATTTCCTAGAGTTTTACAAACCATGCATATTATGTTTAAATTAAAAATGCTATTTGATTGGGTTAATTAGCTAAAACCTATCCAAATAATTAATCTATTAAAAAGGTATGCCTTGTTGCCCTAGTATATTAAAATTATTGATTATTACCGTCATCCTTGATCTCGAACTATTCATGTTTAGCAATGCTTAGCTAAAGATTATCTATTAATTAATAGATAACTGATTCATGTCAAATGCTTGATTTATTCCTGTGATTTTCAAAGGAAAGTTGGTGCTGTCATGCTTTATAATTAGGTTAGTTGAGATAGTGGGTGCTATCAGCGGGTAAATGTTTTTGCAAAGTATAGCAGGGACTCGGCTCCTTTTTACGGGTCCCTGCAGAGTTGGTATCAAAGCCTGACTGTAGGACGAGCCATAGATAGTTGGGAATAGTTTAGGATTTATTATGTTGAGTACAAAGTATTTTTTTTTCAAAAACCACTGTTGTTATAATCTTATCTTAGTTGTCTAATAATATCCCTGCTTACTTTAATTTGCTTGTTCAGTTATTAATTTGTTTACTGAACTTCCCTTTCTTTTCAAATGTGTAGATGTCGAGCGTGATCTATTCCTTTGGCCATGGCTTGGGTGGCTTTGTTGATGAGCTGGTCAACCTGATGGAGGAGCTGGGCTTTTATAGGAAGCCTTAGTACACTTGTTATGAAACTTTTGACAAAGTTGGACAGAAGGTCTGAATAGTGAATTTGCGAGCTCACCCACTAAAGAGTTCTAGCGGGCACCGTCCTCTTAGGAGTTCTAGAGAGAGAATGGAGCGCGAGCAAGCAAAGCAGGAGGCCACCTACTCCACCATCTTGCACCTTGCTGCTCTCTACTTAGATCTGGTGATCAACACTCCCTATTGTCGGTCCCGTACAACATCAATGGGAAGACTCCAAATCAGTACCGCGACAACTTGGAGGACGCCGATCCTTTGGAGCTCCACGCTAGTGCGATGATCAAGGCCCTGGACCAAGACGTTGCCTATCTCAAGGGAGAAGTGCATTACTACAGAGACAAGTTAGCCAAAGTTTTGAAGAAGATTCATCAGCTGGAGGCTGCTCCACCGCCTTCACCGCTTTCACTGCCAATTTCACCCTATCCAGTGGTGCTTCTTCGTTTTGAGGAGCTGCCGCCCCAGGGACTCACTCCTGACACCTCTCCTTGCAAGGGGGTCGCCTTTCTTTGTCGACATCGGCGCGTCGTGTTCTTCCTCTTCATCAAGCGGCAGGACCATCTTCTGCTGCAGCCAGGAGGGCTAGCGCTGCTGATGAGAGCGAGGAGGAGAAGGAGCCGATGGAGTGTGTGATAATATTGGACTGTGATTCTGATTAGTTGCAGGAGTAGACTAGCGTCCTACCTAGTTTTGGTTAAGTTGAGTCGAACAATTATGAATATTAAGTACTTTGGTTTTTATGATAGACTACATCGACTGTTTGTGATGTAGCTATCAGTGGGTTTGGTTTGGAACTTCTTGCTTTAATGAATTTTGGTGAATGTGTTATCTTTTTGGTTTTGCTGTGAATGGATGTTAGTACTTTCCCATTAGTATCTATGTTAGTTTTTCCCTCTTGTTTTATTTTCAAAATTGATGTCAGATGGTCGATATCAGGAGTGTTGCAGTTGCTACCGATCGTGGAAGGGGCCAAGCTATCCTAGCTCAACTTCTAGTAGGAGTGCAATCCAATGTCAGCCCACTCCTAGCTGCAAAAGGAAATTAGGACTTACCTCCCCCACCTACTCAACCACCTCAACTTGATCAGATGTTGGCAATGCACTTGCAAGCTTTCTAAGCTATTGTCAACAACCTTAACAATCTTGTTGCCCCAGCTCAAGTGCAACAGCAACACCAACCTCAGTCAAGGTTTGGGAACTTCATGAGAACACGACCCTCAGTGTTTGCCGGGTCAACTAAACCTTTGGATGCATTGGATTGGATCAAAGAAATGATGAGGAAACTGGACAAAGCTCAGTGCACCGACTTCGAGCGTGTCAGTTTTGCTGGATAACAACTGCAGGGATACATTGTGGTTTGGTGGGAGAACTTTCATGATTCCCATCAGAACGCTAATGTTATCACTTGGGTAGAGTTTTCTCAAACTTTCAGGAATGCTCACATTCCCAAAGGAATCATGGAGATACAGAGGCGGGAGTTCCATCACCTTCAGCAAGGAATTATGTCTATGACAGAGTACCTTAACAAATTCAACCATCTTGCCTACTATACCACTACGGAAATAGCGAAAGAGGAAGATAAGATTTAGAGATTCATGAAAGGTATGGATCCGGACCTTAAAGCGCTCATAGCTTCCAATGACTATGATACATTCCAGTAGATGATCAACAAGGCGTTGGTCCAAGAGGATATCCAACATCAACATAATGACAAGCACAAAAGGAAGATGGCTCATCTGCATCATCAAGGAGCAAGCGGCTCAAGAACTCATCTTGCTCCATCTTAGATAAGCAAGCCATTACCTTAGAATGTGCCAAGGACCCTAATGTCCCAACCTCGTTAGATGCCCGAAACACCTCACCAGGCACCAGTTAATCCGACACCCCAGAACAACAACTCTGGAGTTCAGTGTTTTAGTTGTCATCAGTGAGGACACTATGCCAATAAGTGTCTGCAGAAAAAAGCAGTGGCCCCCGTACCTTTCAACTTAGGGTATGCTTCTCGTGCACCTGCTTCCGAAAGAGGTCGCAAAGCGTCCCAGACCACGAGAACCCTAGCTATTGGTCGAGGCCAAGTCAAGCACATTGCTATTGAAGAAGCACAGAAGGATCCTGATGTAGTACTGGGTAAGTTTCTAGTAAACTCAATTCCAGCTACAGTTTTGTTTGATTCTGATGCTTCGCATACATTTATTTTAAAGAGTTTTAGGAAAACAAATAAGTGGGGTATAGCCAATCTAAAGAATCCCCTGGTTATCAAATCACCGGGAGGATCTATAAGGACCGATAAAGTATGTCCTAAACTGAGCATGGAAGTAAATGAAGTGCAATTTCTAGCAAATCTCATTATCTTAGAATCTCAAGGGATAGAAATTATCCTAGGTATGGATTGGTTAGCTAAACATAATGGACAGATTGATTGTGCCAATCGTGTCATTTCTTTGGTCAATGGAGAAGGAATTCCGGTCACGTTCTTTTCAAACCTTGCTTCAATGGTTTCAAGTTTGCTAAATCAGTTGATGGGAATAGTGTTGGACTCAGTTCCTATTGCAAGAGAATTTCTGGATGTGTTTCCTGATGATCTACCAAGCATGCCGCCAAATCGTGATATCGAGTTTATCATCGAGCTAGTTCCTAGAACAGCACTGATAGTTTAACGATCATATCAATTGTCTGCCAATCTTCTAGCCGAGATGAAGAAGTAATTGAAGGAGTTGGAAACTAAAGGTTTCATTCGTCCCAGTTCATCACCCTAGGGAGTCTTAGTGATATTTGTCAAGAAGAAGGACAAGATCTTAAGGATGTGTGTGGACTACAGATCGCTGAATGAAGTAACCATCAAGAACAAGTATCCTTTGTCCCGGATCGATGATTTGTTTGATCAGCTTAAAGATGTTTGTGTGTTTTCTAAGATAGATTTAAGGTCAGGGTATCATCAGATCAAGATAAGAAAAGAGGATATACCCAAAACAGCATTCACTATTTGGTATGGATTATACGAGTTTGTGGTAATGTTTTTTGGTTTGACCAATGCCTCAGCCTATTTCTTTAATTTGATGAACAAGGTATTCGTGGAACACTTGGACAAATTCGTTGTTGTATTCATCGATGACATCCTCGTATATTCCAAAAATGAAGAAGAGCATGAAGAACACTTGAGACTAATGCTAGAGAAACTTTGTGAATATCAGCTTTATGTTAAGTTTAGCAAGTGTGAATTTTAGCTGAAGGAAGTTACGTTTCTTGGATATGTTATTTTAGTTGGAAGAGTTGCTGTCGACCCAAGCAAAGTTAAGGATATGTTGGATTGGGTAGTCCCTAAGACAGTATCTAAGGTTCGACAATTCCTTGGTTTGGTGGGATATTAATACAGGTTCATCGAGGATTTCTCTTGGATAGCCAAGCCGCTCACTCAGCTGTTGAAGAAAGATAAGAAGTTTGTGTGGAATCAAGGTTATAAGGACAGTTTTGAAGAGCATAAGAAGAGATTGACGTCAGCCCTAGTTCTTATTTTGCCACATATTCATAAGGACTTCGAGATCTATTGTGATACTTCCAAGCAGGGAATTGGATGTGTGCTTATGCAGGAAGGCAAAGTTGTGGCTTATGCCTCTAGACAGTGAAGACCTCATGAGGTAAATTACCTGGCTCATGATCTGGAATTAGCTGCTATACTCTGAAAATATGGAGACACTATTTGATTGAAAACAGAAAAGAGATATTTTGATCATAAGAATTTGAAGTATATTTTCACTCAACCTGATTTAAATATGAGACAAAGAAGGTGGTTAGAATTGACAAAGGACTGATGTTGGAATTCATTACCCTCCGGTCGTTGTCCATGTAGTTGGGACTTTATAGAGCATCCACGATGCTGGTGGGAGTGGGATCTACAACTGGCCTACAAGGTTTAGAGGTCATTTCCCACATTACATACAACCTTTTATCATCTGCTTTTACTTACATCTAGAGTCTAATGGTGGGTTCTTTTCAGCTTATTTGTCTACTTATTTGCCTACCTATTTGTCACTTCGAGATTTTTTCGAGGTAGCCTCGAGAGCCGGTTGGCCTTCAATTTTGGGGTTTAGAGAGCTTATAGACATGCCTACGAGATAAAAAAAGTCGACTTATCCTACTAAAAATCTAAGATAAGTCTTATTTAAATAAGATTTTTGAGATAAATTTTTTTAGGATAAGTCTATAAGCTCTCTAAACCCCAAAATTGAAGGCCAACCGACTCTCGAGGCTACCTCGACAAATTCTCGAAGTGACGAGATCCAGGCAAATAAGTAGATAAAAAAAAAATGAAAATAACCCACCCTAAGCTTAAACGTTGTCTCTAACAACGAGAGAGAGAGAGAGAGAGAGAGAGAGAGAGAGAGAGAGAGAGTGCTCAGACTGTGGATGCTATCAGGAATTTCCATTCGATTTGATGACTGGTGTAGCGGTGAAGGCATATAGGCAATAAAATTTTGCATTCAAGCACTTGGGTTTGAGTAATTTATTATAAGGTGTTGGGAATCCTTATCAGGTCCTTAGAGTTATGATAAAATTGCAACAATTTATGACAACGCTGCTTATTTGACAAGGATGAAATACCCAGCATGAAGAGACATTGGAGCAGAATGAAACGCATTTATGTCCTGGCTCAGCTCATACAAGACAACCCTAAACGACATCACTTGCATCCACTGAGCTCCACCCTTGTACGGGCTAGGGCTTAGTTTTTTTCCGCATTACGTTCGTGTTTGCTGTGGTGGGCCATGTGCATTATTGGCGGGAAGCTGGCACGCGCACGCGCACGCGCACGCCACAAAGAACGCGCAAAAAACCAGAGCCTAGGTCAAGATGATGCGAGCAACCAAACAGGACTCTATGTGTTACAGCAATCCGGGCCCAACTCACGTTAAATCCGTCCAGGATGTGCCCAGAGACGGCCAAATTTTGGCCCAACAACGACGCATTGTCTTCCTGGTTATTGGGCGTCCATGGATGAAGCACAGGCAAGTTGGTCCTTTCATATCTCCAGGAAAAGAAAAGGAGAAAGAAATAAAAGACGAAAAATCACAGTTTTTCAGGGAATGAAAGTTCCTATATGTATCTGCATATAGGATAAAACATGGTCGTTATAGCTTTTGGGCACTGCAAATTGCAAACGCCATATGGCAGCACACTCATATATGTGACCAGTGGTGCCTCAATGCAGCTGGCATTAGGCGAAGTTGATGGAAGGCACATCAGCAAGTCATTGCCTTGCCATTAGCATAATGCAAACGTCAGTGATCATCCCTGGATGCCTACCAGCTTATGCAAGCATACAAACTTCAAGAAACTTAGCACTTTTATCAGAGTAAGTCAACAGATCCCACTATCCCAGGCTCCTGGAGCAGATTATCCGATGCCTTTTACAAACTTTTTTCCTTTCATGACTAATTTAAGAAATTATTATAAAAAATGTACAGGATGTTTGGACTCAATAGCAGTCAAGTTGGGGTAGGCCGAATTATACCAGTAAAGAGAATCTACACTCCTGGTGATTATAATCACCTCACATCACCCTCATAAAAATTTTCAAGAATTGCATCCCTGGACATGTCGTTGACCAAATTTTTACCATGATACCGCAGATTCAATGTTTCAAGATGCAGCAGTAGCATTACTGCCAGGAGGGCATCTTGGCCTGCGACATCGTCTCGTTGTTCGTCCCCATCCAATCATATCCACACCATCAGCTTCCAAGTTCCTGGTGTCACATTTCACAGGCGGACTGACTGGAGTTTCTTCCTCTTCAACAGTAACATCGACAATTTTTCGGGGTTTCCTACCCCGTGCCCGACCACCATTCCGTCCCCGCCTACCTGAGCCCATCTCCCAGGATCCACCAGATGCCCTCACTAACCCTTCAAGTAAGTGAAAGTCCTCTGTGACTTCATGCCGTGAGAGTGATACGAGACCAGGCAATATATCTTTCTGGAAGTCCCTCTTCTGCCGTCGCCTCCTCTGCTGACCCCTTCTTGGTTTGGTCAGAAGAAGTGCAGCAGAGACCGTTTCTTCGTCAATTGGAGCCTCAGGTGCTTGTGGCCTGTTCCAGTACTCATCAATCTTAGTCTCTTCCAGCTTCAGTGTCAAGGACTCAAATGAATCAGGCCCGTCATCGCTGGAGCAGTTGGCGTTACAATCTTGGGTTTCTGCTTGCATGGTAGGGCCACTGACGCTGGATGTGGCAAGATCGGCAAACCACTGCAACAAGTGATCATCAACTTTATCTGAAGTTATTAGCGTGTCCATCGACATGGCAATAATGTCCTTTGCTGCACTTACAGCAGCAAATGTGTCTTCGACATTGAGCAAAATATCAAGTTCATTGTCCTCTTCACATGCTGGTGCTTCCAAATCAATCTCAAATGCACGTCTGGAATTTCCATTCGGTATGGATGTGGTGTGGCATTCATGTGACACTACAGACGACTCTGAATTATCTTCGTTTGGCAACTCATCATTCAGATCGATCAAGGGTGCACTTTTCTTAACTACTACTTCAGCAGCTGCTTTATTTAACAATAAATTATTGTGGCACGATGGAGCTAAGACCATACCATTATCCTGAACTCGAACAGAAACATCTTCATTGATCTTATCCCTCTGAGCAGTGCAACCTCGGGATGTTGAAGCAGAAACTGACAAGTCATGAAAAGGTGGGGTCGACTCCTTCCCATCTCTGTCATCGTCCAGGTCAAGAACAACTACATTTGAATAGCCAAATGCCTTTTGCGACTTCTCCAAACCCATATAGTCATCACAGGTAGCTTTCCTTTTGAGCCAGGGGATCCCTGAGATCAATCCCTTGCCTTTACTGTGCTCTAAGCTGCCTGTGCATCTACCATCTTGCACTTCAGAACCATCTTCAGGACCATCCAAAGGTGTCTCATTCAAATTGAAACCCTTGCTCTTGTCACTCTTGCCATTACAATACTGAGGACTGCGAGAAGTTTGTCTGGCTAAGTGCTCAAACACAAGGAAATTGCTTTGCTCCAAATTACTAGAATTTGCAATCTTATGCTGCCCGTGCATTGCAGAAAATGAATCCAGCGGGAAACCATGGTAGAAGCCATTCAAATTCTCAACATATTTCGATTTAAGACCCAATGTTCCCATGCTTTGAGGCACGATACCAGGACTTGTATATGAATTTATGGTTGAAGATGCAAAACGTGGGTCAGTTTCTTGGGAAGTAGGAGCATTGTTTGTCCTGTTTCTGGGGTTATTATTGCAAGATCCAAATGGAGAAGCATTAGACAGTTGGTCTACATGAGGAACAGATAATGCAGTAATAGATGGAAGATGAGAGCGATCTGAGCGGGCAAATATGGGAACATTATGCATGGGAGTGGCTTCGCGTGGATTCCGCAAGAACCATCCAACAGAATTATTTTGATCTGAGCAGACGATCTGATTACTTCTTGTAAATCTCTCATCAACACCTTTGAAGGCTTTCTGCAATTCAGTGTCGTAGAATCTTGGTGCAAAAAAATTCATGCGGCTAGCCTGTTTTCCTATAGGATTGAAGCATGAAATGGAAGAATGCTTAGATCCAATGAAGTTAACTATAACAAGAAATAATCACCATCAATAACCTAAAATATTGTGCCAACCATTTAACATTTTGCAAATAACAAAGTAGCAGCATGTTGGTATGAGAAGATGTTTCTCGGTATGTACTTATGTAGCACAAGAACCACCAGTAAAGACATGTACATCACTAGTGCCAAGGAACAAAATGATGGAAGATTAATATAACAATACCAAAAAAAACTGAGAAAGGAGCATAATGTAATCTTCCAGGGAGGCTTGGATAGGAGTTATATAAAGGCTAATAAAGATCACTCTAGCATGCTATACCATTTGGACCATGGCTAATCGAAGGTAAAGTCAAATTAGGACACCCAAATCATATTCATAGTAAAAAAAAAAGGTAATCAGAGGATTCAGAACTCAGGATTAAGGATTGAACCGCTATAGTTAATTTACTTAATTTAAATTAGTGCCATGTCCACAAAAGGAAATTATCTAAAGATGATAGGATTTTGTTATATGTATTAATGTTTTTCTCAACATGCAAATGTCCTAGTAAAACTTATGCGCAAACAACAAATGTATATGCTCTCATCATCATTACCTTTATCAACTATTGGTTTCTCTCCTTCTCTTATTTTGTCATTCATGTCACAGAAGTTCGAGCATGTCCCTTCATCAGCATGTCCATTATTGGAGTTATCTCTATGGGAACCGAAGTAACTTGCACTTGGTCTAACTTCATTGCGCCAAGAGTTCTCAATGTGATACTGTTTTGGGACAACAGAACCTCTATATGCTGAATCACATGTTCCGCTAAAATATATGCCAGTGATTGGCTCATTAAGATCAGCCATTTGCTTGCCTCGCTGATTATTTGTAGCATGCAAATCTGACAGTGAATTGTTTCCACCTAGCCTTCTCAAATCATCTCCATTTTGTAATGTCAGCTCACCATCACTCCTAGGTTTTGGATTTGATGTTACACCAAAAAAATCTATAGGCTTATTCTCTGACTCATCTTCATCGTCCACATAGCAATCTGCTGGAAGCTGAAGGTCAAAATTGTTCCTTTTGCTCTTTTGAGAGACCCCACATGGGGAAACACCATTTGGAGATGACTGGACACTGCCTTCCCTAACGAATTTGTAGGAGTAATCCTTATTAGTGAGCTCTATAGCGGGAGTCTTCCCGCATGCTGGAACTATTTCCGCCGTCTGCATCTGCCAAGCCATTTTTGCCTTGCTAGGTGGGATTTGCGATGAAAATGAATTTGCTTGTGATGCATCTGCAGCCATCATGTAAGAGCATATCGGTTTATCTTCATAATCTTTCATCAGATCTCTTTGTGCTTTGTAAACCCGGTGCAGTTCAAATACCTAAGCATAAACCAATAACTGTGTCAAACATGACAAAGGCAAAACAAAGACATAAAAAGAATGCAGAAAAGCTGAAGAATGTTATCCTGATATTGAAGCTTTTAGATTTATTATGCAGAAGGAACCCAACATATTTAGATTAGTAATGCCAAGGTGCCAACCTGATGCCTGAATACAGCTTCATGTTCAAGCATTGTACGCTTGAGCATTTCCCTATCGTATTCTGGGTATCCGTTTGTTTGGTTTCGCATGAAGCCATTGCTCAGTTGACCACCCGATGCATTCTCTCTGTAGTATGGAGACCAGCTACCATTTGCATTCAGATTGAGATCCCTCACGACATAATATCCAGGCATGTGACTTTCCCCTTCTACATTGGCTCCCATTCTTAATGCAACTTGTTCAACAGACAAGTCAAACAATGAATCATCCTACAAAACCATATGATGCTGCAGTTTCAATTAAATTTGGAAGTCTCAACGAGCAGCAATTGTGATAGGCATCTAAAGAACATCACGTTTGGCAGGTGAAGTAGACACAATGAAAGCATGTAAGCAGGCAAAAAACAGCTTTTCATTTTCTGCTCATCATGCAAACTGCCAAATTTTGGCTAGTTAAATTCTCGACATAAATAACATCTAGACGAATATAAAAGCACAATCTGGTTGACACAAACAATTTGAACCAATCATTTGCTTCTATCTGACTGGCTGCAATCAAGATGGATCCTTGCAGCCCCATCTCATGGTCCGCTCCTCCCTCTGCCCACTTCATGCCCAACCTCCCCTGTCCTCACGCCGAGCCTCCCCAGCCACCCCTTCCTTGCAGTGCCTGCGTCTTCTCACCCTGCTACACCACCGTCCCTATTTGCCACACATTTCCTTGCACCTCACGTCGAGCCTCCCTGCCACCGCCGAGCCTTCCCATACCATTGTGCCTACTTCACTGAGAAATTGACGGCACTTGCTCTTCTACCCCCGCCCCTTCACAGGAAATCTACGGCCTGCTCAGCTAGCCCAAGCGCCGCTGCCCCTTCACCAGGAAGTTGACAGCCTACTCGGCTACCACAGGCGCCTGTTTGCCTAGCCCCTTCCTCTGCACCTTCTGATTCACGCCTCCCACCTCGTCACCACCTTTCCCTACCGTGCTTCCCCGGTCCCTAGCGACGCCAAAGCCACAACTCCTCCCACGTCCATGCGACTCCCCGCCATCTCACCTCTCTGATTCCTCCCACACCCACGCACCTCCACCTGTCGTTGCCATCCTCTCCATCAGCATTCCCCTCCCCAGCTACTCCCACACCCGCAGCACTCCCTTTCCCTGTCAGTCCCCTCCTCACCTGCTGCTGCGCTGCATATCCCTTCCCGTCGGTGGAGCGCACTACATGTTTTTGACTCACAGGTATGCTTGTACTTCAGCTATGCTACATGATTCTGTATTTGTTTGTGCCTTACCAGCTTATCACCTTTTCAATTCTACATGATCAACTGAAATTGTGGCCATTTATAGAATGCAGCGGGAGAATCAAAAAATCAGGATTCTTCATGTCATCGTGACCAATGGTAATTCTTCTGAATCTGCAACTGTGCTGCTATCTGCAGCTGAAAAATTATTTTCCTTTTGATCAGAATATTCCACACTTCTCATTTGTCTTTTCTGTTGGTAAACCAGTTGCATGCATGACACTGCAAGCAGAAATTCCATTGCTAATAAACCAGTTGCAAAAACTTATCTTATTGGAATAAAAGGAGGTAATTCTTGAGAGATTTGTACCATCAGCTTCATGTTCAAGTACCATGTTACAAGATGCCTGCTGTCCTAATTTGAAACAAACTGTTTTTTTAGATGTTTGGCACTTAAATTTTACACTGAATAAGGATGCTCTGAATTTGAGCTGATATTATGTTCATGTAGGTGCCATGAGAGATTATCTCCTTATTAATGGTGTTGGTGTGTTGTCTTTTATGAAGACATTTTCATATGCTGAATTTGCGAACAAGTCAAAGAAATTCTTGAATCCAAATATTCTTTGCTGAACTTTGAGGTAGAATTGAAACCACGCTCAACAGGATATTCAGGAAGCCTAAGACCAACATGTTGGCTACTATGGATATGTTAAATGAGGTGAGTTGATCTTTCTTTTTGTGTTTTTATAATGTATGGTACTGCTTGTGTTGAGACACCACCACTCCTTGATCTGGATCAGTTTGATCTTGTTTTGGATTGCCTATGCTGAATGATGGGATGAATGTATGATTAAGAGAGTGGCTGCCATTTTGTATTATAAAGGGTTTGGCCAACTCGCCACTTTAATGTGGTGTATAAGTTCTCATGTGATGTCAATTTGATATGAATTTATTGGATTTGCAAGCTCTGTTCCATGCAGACTCCTATCAGTGCAAAGCTTTGCATGACCAACATGGCTTTGAACCTGACAGGGTTTGTGCTTCAGGTTGATGAAGGAGGCAGGGCTGGACTTCGTGCGGCACAGTCCCACATGCCAGAACAAAATCTTCTTATTGGACGACTCCAAACCGGGGTCGTCACCTCGCACTGAACCACTACCACAAATTATGAACAAAGCTATCCTTTTCGTTTGGACTTTGGACTTCGCCAATATTTATGTGCTGCAATTGTGAGCTTAATACAGGTGGGTCAAGGTTTTTCTGAAGCACATGGGAAGGCTCTGAAGCTGGCTTTACAGCATTGGATTGAGGCTGTGGCCTGTGAGTACAAGATCATACAAATGTACCATTGTTTCTTACCGATATACTTTTCGCTTTGGACATTGCTGCTTTGCTCTCACATGTGCATGAAAAGAGGCTCCTTGCTGATATCAGTTGACTTTTGACTTTTATATAAGGTGTTAACTTTGATCATAAAAGGCCCACAGCTTGCCGTAGAATAAGTTTGACCCTTCCTTGCTTACAAATACTTTTAATGTACCCATGCCATGTATCGACCCACGCATAGAAACAAGCATTGTGCACACTTGCTTTTTTATAGTTCCTTGTCTTACTACCCTTTTTACAAAAATCCTGAGATGTCCATGTATCTTGGTATGTTTTTGCTTCTCTAGTCTTTAAGCAAAAGAGCAGTTCCGTAGCCTCCAAATATCACCTAGAATTTGTTGGCTACATAAAATATGGTGAGTTGTAACTTGTTTAGTTCCGGTGCTTTCCTGCATTGTGCGCGTTTAGGGCTCCTTTGATTTCATCGATTTTCCTTGGTATCGGTAAAATTGCTCACTCTTCCATTTGAAATGAAGTTAGATCATTGGAAAAGATTTTGATTGTATTTTGAATATTTGATTATGTGCTCGGCTTGCTCATGGTCACCACAAGGCTCAACTTTTGTTTACAATTGTTGGAGAGAAGGTGATTTGTGACAATGTGGTGTAGATGCTTTTATTTATTTTTTCTTCTTAGGTGTTGATGACAACAAAACATCCCATTTTGTAACCTATGTGTGCTAATAATTCATATTATATGTCATCAAAGTTTGTGTCGGATTAAATCACGACGATGTAATTTTTAGTTTTGTATGTAATTATATACTCCGTGTCCATTTTGTAATCGAATGGAGCCAATTGATACTCTATTCTTTGGCTTTAGATTATTATGGACTAAAGCAAAATGGAATATTAAACTATCTATACTTCTTTTTATCATGAAGATATAGAGAGTTCTCCCGTATCACGAAGGGTCAAACAGAAACAACCTCTCTGTGATTTTTAATCTCAAGGGTAAGGTTGCCTACACCGACCCCCCAAAACACCCCACTTCTGCAGTAGTTTCCTCGAAAACGTGGGGGTATGATGATGATGTAACTATATACTCCCAACAAAATATACTGCAAAAACATGCAAGCTTACTAGTAACCATATAAAGCTGGGAATTTTTTAGTGCCAATAACTGCCATGAATTGCTGGAAAGCGAAAAGAAACATATTGACAGTTTTATCGGCATTGCACAATTCAGCAACAAAATGTGGATTACTGGCAAGCTCTGCAATCGTAATGAACATCTAGAAATCATGTTGAGCAGAGCAATGCTAAGATCAAGTATGTCAATTAAATGAAAAGCACATTGATCACAGGATTAAGAGTGAGTCCTTACCAAATCAAAAACAATGCGTTGTTAGCAAAAGCTTTCAATCAAGCCCAAAATGTGGCCTCCCACCGAAGAATCCATGATCATCATCACCACTCCAGACACCGACCCAAAAATTAAAATGTCAGTGCAGGTGTGCAATGTGATTCTTCATCAACAGTTCTGAGCTAAATGGATTGCCCAGGCAATTCAATGGTGACGACCAGACTAAACGATTTAGCCGGATACCTGTCGATTTGGCATCATACTGAGTAATTAGCAATGGTCTAAAGCAAGACATTGACACTAAATATATCATAGCATGAGTATACCCAGACCAGTGGCGGATCCACCGCCCGGGCAGGGGGGCAGCTGCCCGGGCTCCCATGGATGTGCAAGGATTATCGAGCGATTTAGGGTTTAAAATTCAAAATTGGGGGAAAATTCCTAAAGATAGTACCAGTGTTTTTGAAGCGTTTGCCACGGAAAATTTTTTTTAAAAAAATTATTCGGTCGAATTTGGATCAGATCCGAGCTCAAAAATAGGGGGAAAACCAGAGAGAGATAGAGAGAGTGGTGAGGCTGGGAGGGGGAGAACCAGTGGAAGCCGCACCTTGGCACTACTGGGATCCGCAGGAGGAGGTGGGGCAACGGTCGCCAAAGGGGAGCGGCGGCTCATGCCGACTTGCCGAGGTAGCAGGCGAGGCCTCGAAGGGAGCAGGGCGAAGCGAGAGAGAAGACAGATTGGGTGGGAACTAGGGAGCAAGGCGGCGACGGCGACTACCAGCGGCGGCGGCAGCTCCCCCGGCTAGCGAGGGGGAGAGGCGACGGGAAGAGCGCCTGAGAGGAGAAGGGGACGCTGCCGAGTGGAATTTTACGGCTTAAAACAGAAAAAAAAAAATCAGCTTTGTCTCTGTGGGTTTTCTACTCTCTCTCTCCACATAGAAAGGGAAGGGACAGCTACTTTGTCAACATCTGGTCTCTCCTCCCTCCCTGCTAGTCTGATCTCATATGGTCTGAAAATCTTGCATGCCAAGTAAATCCTAATTATTTTAGATTTCTTGTAAGGATTAATGTCGTTTTGTCACTGAGGAATTACAGCTGAATTACTTGGAATTCAGGCTTCAGAATATTTTTTATAGTGTGGTAGGAGCTGGTGAGGGAATTGTTCCAGCATCTTTAATGCTCCTTTTTGCTTGAGGGGGAGGGAGTACTTGATACAAAAATTCAATGGCTGGCCACACAGGACAGTACCATATAGACCTCCAAATCTTACTAAAACAACATGTCCTTTTCCCCCCCTCTGCTATACTTTATTCTCCATTTTTACAGTACAGTCCCCTAGTGTTAATACACAATCATGGCATCCTTATTACCCTTACTTAAGCAGAGCTCAAAGTGCTCCCAATTTTTTCAAGGCATTTCATCTGTTCCTCACTTCCTTGCCACATCACTGTCCAGTGCATTGCTTCTGGGTTTTGATCTAGGCAAGCAGTATATGCTTTGACATTAAAATCTAGTGCTGCAATGAGGAGGAGTCCAGGTCAATTATTGTAAGCCCATATTTCCACTGGTTGGATGGAAGGAAGGACCATAACAGCATTTGTTCAATGCTCTCTTTCAATACATCTTAATGAAAAAAGAAGGAGAAGCTGACATGTATAGTTAACATCCTATTCAATGCACACCTAAAGCACAACTAACTTCTACCTTCAAAGGCAAAAGATTGTGTCACGAATTTAGTAGGGGCAGACAACAGGTCTAAATGCCATGCTTCTCAAAAAACAAAACAAAAAAAAATAGGTTACTCTGTATTTTCTTTTATAAATAGTTTCCTCACAAATTAATTGATCCGCTTTTTTGTGTTTATCAATATGTCATTCGAACGTCAAAAAATAGCAATAGTTGGTTGAGGAATGCGCTTGCTTCTCATGTAAGATTACCTCAAGATCAATCCATGCATTTCCAAACATGCATTTTGGCTGTTAATTAGATGCTGCAGCAAAAAGAGCTCTTTTACGGTACACACTAGCAAATATTCTAAAGCGGTAGTATAACTCATATCTAACTGTCCGTTCAGAGTGCCTCACGCACAAAAATATACTATTATTGTTGTATAAATACTGCAAAGGTATATAAAAAATCAAAATCAATCTAAGTAGTTAGATCAAGAGGATTGGACGGTTCATATTTATTTTGATGTACTATTAGATCTCTCAGCAAAAATCAGGTGTGATTGGGTGCTTGGCTGGGTGCTCTTATTGCTACTCTCTGCAACACTCTGTTTGTACCAGGGACAATAAACACGGTTAGATGCACAAATAAGATTGGACTATAGTAATGGGAGAACAACAATTTAGGTAGTGTTTCTTTCGGCGGTTGCGGTTGCGGTTGCGTTTAAGCTGAGAATTTGTAGCTTCTTGATTAGGACATCTGAGAGATCAAAAAATTATAGAAAAAATGTTTTTAAGAGCTTTGAGAAGAAATAGTAAGATCTACAAAAATTGGCTACCAAATGTCAAAGCGTTTTACTTGTACAAAAATAACAAATTTCTAGCTTATAAGCAAACGCAACGCAAACGCAAAAAGAAACACACCCTTATTGAATCTTCTTCTAGCTTTTGGCTGATCCAATGGCTGCAGCTGGCCCGAGCTGCTGGTCAGGATGCGGGCCCCCAGTGAGCAGAGGGAGATATTATCCTACTGCCATGTGGGACCAGCCATGTTAGTTAAGCATAAATCCCATGAAAGAACACTGTGTCAGTAGATTAGATTACTCTGAACTAATTCACAGTGCAGAGTGAGTGAGTGAGTGAGTGTGACTAGTGGGAGGAAATATATTAGCATGTCTCCAGCTACCCAGACCTTTTTCATTGGAATTAAGCACATGATTTGGAAAAGCCCAGAGAATCATGAGCTTGCTGCTTCTTGAGTTCACAGCCATTACATTACATTACTGCATGTTGCATTGCCCAACCACTTGCTGGATTTGATCTGAAGCTATGCCTGCATAAAGTGTCTATTGTCTCCTTCATTTGCATTGCACCAGAGGAAATGCTCAATGCACCCATGCCATGCCACCCAGCAAAATAGCTGCAACTGCTAAGAGCATCTATAATAAGACCACCTTTGCTAGCTTTAAGGTTTATAACTCAGCATTTTGCTTATGTGGAGGCGAGAGACAAGAGATAGCTCTTAAACAAGAGTCAGTCTATAATGTTTTTTAGGACAAGTGAAGACTATTACATATGGACTCATATTTAATTTTGAGAGCATATTATTGCTAGCCCATTAAAAAGTTTGTCTACATGCTATCTATAAATAACATGAAGGTTGCTTATAGACGGTAGTTAACTCTACTATTGGAGATGCTCTAATCACCCTTCAATATACTAATAATTAATTATACTCTATTAATTTGACCTAGGAATCCACAAGCATAGAGAGAGACTGAGAGGGAGAATCTCCCAACTGTTTACATGCTTGAAAAGAACACACAGCTGGAGTTGGTTGGTTCAGAATTGTGCATCGGCTCAAGGAATAAACGAGAGAGAAAGAGAGAGAAAGAAGACAGCATGGCGTGCATTTGATGTGCATAGTTTGGAGCTGTCTCGAGAAAACTTCCTCCATCCGGTCGTTTTCGCAGATGAAAGGGACGTAGATTTTCATGCATATCCGCTCGCTCGCCCCCATGCAGACCACACAAAAACGCCAATGCCCGACAACAATGCGTTTATGCTTCTCTTCTCCGGTGAAAAAGCAGCAGCAACGGGTCATCGTCAACTCTTCCCTTGTAAATACAGCAGGCGACCGAGAATCACGATATATATATATATATATATATATATATATAGTGTGCTATGAATAGTACGGAGAGATCCGCTTTATCATGGAGTTTGAAATTGAGATCGAAATAGGCGATCGAACCGCTCACCTTGTTCATCTCGATGAAATCTCACTACACACCAAATTTCAAATTTTTTGAATTGTTTTACTATTTGTTTTAGTATATTTTGAAAATCGCTGATCTAATTACCATGGACCTCCAATAAGTTCAGTTTTCAAAATACGAAACAAATAGTAAAAAATTTAAAGAAATTTGAAATTTGGTGTGTAGCGAGATTTCATCGAGATGAACAAGATGGACGGTTCAGATCACCTATTTCAGTCTCAGAATTTCCAAACTTCGTGGATAGTACGGAGAGATCCGTGCTATCCATAGCACACTAGCCATCCTATATATATATATATATATATATATATATATATATATATATATATATAGGAAGCTAGTTTGGGGCTCCATGGAGCCTAGGCTCCATGATTCAAAAACTATGATGTGCATTGAGATTCGTAATGTTTGACGTGTATATCTTCACATATCCACTAAAAAAAGTATTTCAGATATTAAACTCCAAAAAAAATTAAATTCGAACTCAGTTTAAACTATTTTGAAGTAAAGTTTGAACTAGTTTGAAGTATAGTTAAATGTAGTTCAAACTGAAGTTCAACTCAACTTTTTTCGGAGTTTGATGTCTCAAATATTTTCTTTATTAGGTATATAAAAGTATAATAACCAAACAACGCGAATCTCAAAGCACATCTAGTGGTAATGAATCATGGAGCCTTATGTATTATTCCTATATATATATATATATATATATATATAGTAGGTACATCTAAACTATGAAACGGTTCATTTTACATACCTCAACTATAAACTGCCAAACAATCGAAACAATTTCTTCAAAACAATACACAAAAATAATTCCGTTTCAAATTCTATATTTTAGGGATTCATTGGATAGTAAAACTTTCATATAAAATTTGCAAATGGCTAGTTTTCAAGTATTTCTATAAGGATATGAATATTTTAAAGCGGTTATTTTTTTGTGAATTTTATTGAAAAAATGAATATTTTTTAAAACGGCTATATTTTCGTGAAAAAGTCCATTGTAGCCTATCGATAGTAACATGTTTTAAACGATTATATTTTCATTAAATTTTTAAAGGAATTGAGTATTTTTATTTTTGTACAGTTTTTGGTTTTATTGGAGTTTTTCAATAATTTAATGGTGTAAAATGAACTTATTCAAATTAGATATAGCAGAACCACCTTTAAAACCAACCTAGGGATTATTTGCTCCGTTTTCATAGTTGAAGTATGTAAAATGGACTATTTAATAGTTTGGAAAGTTAAGTGAACTTTATCAATAGTTCGGGTACTTAAAATGAACTTATTGTCTGGATAAACTTGAGTGTATGCAAATGCAATACCCCAATTGCCATGTCACACGTCGACACGACTTGTTGTAATTAAAATCTCTATCATGACATACGGTTTTCGGTGGCTTGTATATGAAGAAGATCCATTGATAGTAGTAGGAGTGACAAATGCTGTCGATCTTTAGTAAGGATTAGGAAGCTTCCCCATGATCTTTCTTATTCTAACCACAAGTTATTAAAACCAAGATATTGTGGATCACTACAAATTGTTTGCTTAAGTAACTGATATATGGTCCACATGTCAATTATATTTTTTTAGATAATGGGATAGAATCTCGATCTTTACATCATCAGATGTACATACATCCATAAAAGGTCTTACAGAAACTTACATAGAATTCATCACGCAGCAGCCAAAATAAAGTTTTCACAAAGAGAGATTTTATAGTCCTTGGAGAAGTACCAAGAGGTACTAGGTACCAGCTCAAGGGTAGATTGTGTATTTAGAAAAAAAAAAACCTCTCTTTTCTCTCCTCAAAGCCCTAGCCGCCAACGGAGCACACGTCACCGCCGCCGAAGCTCACACTGTGATGCTATTAAAAAAATGTCATGGGCCGGCCAAGCCCAACCAGCCCACACACTCCACCACCTCTATCAGCTAGCTGTAGCAGAGATTTCCAGAGAGCAGTCGATCTCTCTCATACTCATAGTCTCTCTCTCTCTCTCTTTTAATCCTAGCCCATAGCACCCTATTTTTGCCAAGCCGCCGCCGCCCCTCACCATAGCTAGCAATACGCCATCCTCCTCGGCCGGTGTCAGCCTCCCACCAATGCCGCCATTTTTGTCACAGACCTGCTACGTCTGAGAAGAAGAGCCGGCCAAGGAGAAGTAAGGAGCAGGGGTGACCAAGGAGAGGGAAGAAGGGAGCCGGCCAAGGGAACAAGGAGAGAGGAAGGAGAAGGGCCGGCCTGAGAAGGAGGAAGAGGAGGCGAGGAGAAGAAGAAGAAGAAAAAGAAGAAGAAGAAAAGAGAAACCTAGGGTTTGGCTACGATTTCTTCTAATAGGGTTGGAGGTTTCTAATACTGCAAACGAGACACCAGGCTATCGCCAAGGTTGAAGGCAAGTGCATATTTATTCAAAGTGACTTATCCTATTTCGTCTTTTCACTGTGAAGTTTCTTTAAGACCCATTGATATATCCATGCATATAACTCGAGTGGATGAATTAAACTTGCTAGAACTCGATGATAACGTGGTATGTGATCGTTTGTGGGCTTGCATCATTTTGCATTCATGTGCTTAGGCCAAGTCAGTGGATGGTTATATGACTAATCCGGAGTGCCTCGGGCCAGGTCGGTGAGAAAGCCATATGATCATGACTTGGGCCCTAAGTCCTACGGGAGTAGGCACTTCACGAGAGTGGAGGTTATGCTTGGACCCCGTATGAAACAGGACGGGGCAATAAGGGTGTCATCGACGGGTGAACCCTTGCTATACCGGTATATGCTACAGAGAAGAGACGCATCCTGCATTGCATTGCATTGCATAATTTTGATTATCAGTTATGGTTATTCTATGTTATTGGTGGAATGGTGATGCGATGGATATGATTATTTTATTTTCAGTATGTTTCTTTGATTAAATATGTGGTTGGTGAGTCCCTGGACTCACGCTTGTTTTCTGTTATTTTCTTTTAGGTGATCCATGAGGTTGACGTACGTGGGCGGGGAGTAGTTGCATCACTATGCACCACATCTAACTAACAAGTTAATAACCTTATAGGCAATAACCTAATCAATACTTGTCGAAGTAAAAACCTTTGAGTAAGATACTAGCTTGGGATAAGCAAGACTCGAATGATAATGTGTTCTTGGTATTATTAACCTCGGTCGTCGTCTAAATGAGCCATAGGGGCTAAAGTAAGGTAAATTTTGGGTTGTGATCCTGCTCGGTGGCAGGAGTTGTGCTCGTAACGTTGTTATGGTGGTTTGGTGTATGATACTTTGGTAAAATGATTATGTGCATGTGTGTGTGTGTGTTATTATGATGAATGCTCTCTCTTGTCTGCTGAGTGGATGTCTATATTTTTAGGGGAGGTGCTCCCTAAATTTTGTAGAATATAGGGACTTAGTAGCATCTTGGGCTCAGTAGGAGCCGAGGTGTTACACACACTGCCGTCGCTATCACAAGCTGGCGCGAGAGAGATTGGGCAACACATGGGCTGGCTGGCGGCGCAGCAACACAAGGCAAGGCGTCTAAGAATGACGCGAGTTGGCGGCGAAGCAAGACAGATAGGCTAGTGGCGATGTGGGGCAACAGAGGACGGCGTGGGGCGGAGCGACGACGGTGTGTCGGTGAGCAGTAAGGTGAGAGAGAGGAGAGAAGAGAGGAAGAAGAAGCTGATGAAATCTCATTTTTATCCCTTTAGTAGTGGTAATGTGAGGAACCAAAAAAATAGAAGGGATGTACCATGAGGTACCACCTTATCATAGCCTGAAAGGACCAGGACGTCACCTAGAGAGGGGGTGAATAGACGTTGTAAAATTTTAATCAGAGTTAAGCGGAAAATACTTCACTAAAGAGTGTCGGACAGTCTGATGCAGATTATATCAGACAGTCCGATGTACCAACTTCAGACAGTCTGATGTTGTGGAACACTTGACTATGGATTTTAAATATGAGCAATTTCTTCTTCAAACCAAGATGACTTCCTGCAACAAATATGTTAAGAGATACCAGCATCACAGGAAAAACACAAAGATCTAGAACAAAAGTTCACAATGAAGTAGATCTAGATGAAAAACAAAAAGGAGAAAGGAGACAAAGTAAGCAAACGATTTTTCCCGAAGTTCAGATCCTTGAGGGGATCCTACGTCTCCGTTGAGGTAGGCTAGGTCACACTTAAACCCGGGTTCCTCTCAACCGTTTTCCTTACCAAGTCCGCATAAAGCTCCCTTGGTTTACTCAGTGGTTCCTTCCCTTTCGGAGGCAAAGACCGGCCTTCACAAACTTCCACGGCTCACCACACGAAGCCCCGGTGGCTCGTGGTAGACTCCTAGCCGTCTAGGAGCCCTCAAACTCCAAGAGCAATAGATTGACGGAGTATGAGCTTGAAGACGACCCAAGTACTCAAAGTTGAAGCCTAGTCGCAGGTGCACTCGGATCTTCACCTCTCAACTCTTCCCTCTTTATTTTGCTAAGGAATGGAAGGGGAGTGGTTGGAGGCTTTGAATGCTAGAGAGAGAGAGAGAGAGAGCAAGAGCTAGTGGCGGCTGGTTGGTGGAGTAAATGCACTTACTAACCCTAGCTCGGACTGAGTGAAGGGGTATATATAGCCCTGGGTGGAAATCTGTCCGTTAGGTTCGAAACTGTGTAACATCGGACAGTCCGATGTCAAATATCGGACAATCCGAACGAAATAATAAATCGGGACAGAGAACCCAGAACTCTGAAAGTTCAGACAGTCTGATGTGCATAACATCGGACAATCCGATACAAACATTGGACAGTCCGATCATATAATTAATTTCAGACAGAGAACCCCGAACTCTGAAAAATCAGACAGTCTGGACTAAGGTATATCGGACAGTCCGATATCGGACATCGGACAGTCCGATCAAACCTGTCCGAACGACCGGCCTCCGAAACCTTCGATACACAATTAAAAGCCTCAAGGAGCGACTTGATCGTGTCCCCACTTAAGGCTCGGGGGCTAGATGACGGGGTTTGGAGGGATGTCCGGGATAATACCCTTGTTTTTTCTCGTGGCTGGGTACCGATCCCCCCTCCCCCGCAAGCAAACCATCCTTGCCCGGGAAGGGGCTCAGGTCCCTTCCTCGGCTAAACGACGATTACATGCATCTTTCCATCCGCTGTAATAAATGCTCTGACACCCTCATGATTGTAACGTCCCGTCAAGACATATCGGAGACCACGGCTACCTGCCCGGGTCTTGTTTCACTGTCTCCGTTCTGCCCTTCTGTCATCACGAATGACGGCGAAGACTGCTCCAGTACGGCGCGCCCAAGGACGGCCTTCGGACCGCTGGACATCGGACTGCATGCACATTAGTATATTGTTTACGTTTATATATAAATAGGCCACATTGTTGTGCATAAAACGTGGTTGGCCATTAGACACTACTCATACGAGAGCTTCGGCCGAGGCAAGAGCCAGTCGAAGCTCCCGTCTCCCTCCTAAGAAGCCTGAGCCTCCCTTTGCTAGGGAGGCTCGGGGCTCCCTTTGTAATCTTTTCCTGTGTTCCCCTGAATACAGATCACTGGACGTAAGGCTGTTACCTCCCCCTAAGGGGCCCGAACCAGGTTAAAATCCTTTGCTCCTCCGTTTACGGTTGCTTGGTTGAGCTAGCTTTCTCGAACGCCCCTGAAGCTGTAGGAAAGAGGTCGGTTGATCCTTACACTCAACAAGTAAGCTCGGCACGTGGGAGTTCCGTACTCCCAACCGTCGACATGGTTCTTCATCCATAGTCGTTGAAGGACTCAAAAGCCACCACTTCTAACTTCCGACATGCCTTCAGATGCATGAAGTGGTTTTATAGCAAAGACATGAATTTACAACGCCTATCAGCCAAAAAATCAATACTCATTCCCTGCATTAGGACGCTGGAGCAGGAGTAGAGGGGTGGCATGCGAAAAATTTTTATTTCTAACCTTTTTTAAAAAATTAATTTAAAATTAACCTTGGTGAAAAAATAATTTTATTTCTAACCCTTTTGGACGCGCCACTTGAGAAGGCGCGGCTCACAGGCACTGCCGCGCCAATGCATGTGGCGCGACAAGGGCTGCCATGGTGGCACCCGCGGCAGGGCAAGGGATGGCGTGGGAGGTGCGGGCTCCACCTTTGCTGTGCCACCCTGCCTGGCGCGGCAGGACTGACCTGGACACTTACACACATGCCCAACGACGCTGACCTGGCGGGCCCCACCTTTGCCGCGCCACCCCGCCTGGCGCGGCAGAACCTTGTAACTATCGGGCCGAGCGCCACTGCCCGCCGGCCGCCGCCCCGTCCATCTCCGACCGATTCTCGTAGGAAAAAGTGTTGCCCACCCTCCTAGCAAGGTAATCTCCCTCACCACTTGAGCTATTTGTCACCCGATCTATCGCATTTCGTGGTTGTTTGAAAATTAGGGTTTTAGTTAAAGTGCCCGATTTAGTTGGATTTTAGGTTGTTTAGTTTAATCTAAGTACCGTGGGATACGCAACGCACATTCTGTCCATATTTGTAACGTGTGAAATTTGTTGCATGTTTCGATTTGTCGTTGAAATTTCAAATTTAGGGAAAGCGTAGGTGTAGCTATATATATGTAGTATATGCATGATGAAAATATATTATGTATAATCATGATGAAAATTTTTCTATTCGTACGTACGTCCTTTTACAATATTATAGGATAAAAGCATTTTTCACGTTTCGTGCGCTATATACGATTGAACATTATTCAATTTTCTGTAATTTTGCATGTTAGGGCTAATTAGTTGTATGTGTTGTATAATTTGTATAGATGGATCGTTTAGTTCGATTGTTTTATGGGGAACTGTTAGAGCAAATGGGGAATTTGAGAATATGGAGGAGGAGGTTGTGTTGTTTGATAGGAGCCCAAGCTATGGTGATTTAGTGTCCCGATGTCGGTCTGTGCTAAGGTGTGGTGTTGGTGAAGGTGAATTGGTAATCCAGGGCAGGTTTGATTGTGGGAAGGCTAGAGCTCACTATGTGATGTTGAATATTTCATCCGAGTCGGATTAGAGTAACTATAAGGAGGTTGTGAAAAATTGAAACGTCAGTTGTTGGGAGGTGGTGGTTGATTTTTGTATTGGACTAGCCGAGCAGAGAGTTCAGGAGGAAGTACTGCCTTTGACCCAAGAGGTGGGTATAGGTGTCGACACCCAGGTCGCATGTGAAGCATTTCTTGCGGAGGCGGACAGAGAACCCTGCATTAACTTCGGTAGTGACTTTGCCATCGATGAGTTCGACAATGGAGTATTTGAAGAGGAAGAACATGACGTGGACGTAGATGAAATCTCTGTTGGGTCGGAGGATGAATCCGCGGATGAGGAAGTCGTACAAGACAATGGGGAGGATGAATCCGCCGATGAGGAAGCCGTACAAGACGGTGGGGTACAAGGCGAACAAGATGGGGAGGAGGACGAAGATGAGGTGGATGACGGCCGCGGCCGGAGGTTCAGAGCTCAGCCATGGTAGATAGACGACAAGCATTGCACGGATTGTCAGTTGAGGAGAGGAGGCAGCTGAAGGCAGTTCATGTCGACGTGCCGACCGTGGGCATCTTCGAGAACCTAAGCCAAAGCCACATGGCAATATGTAAGAGTGGCCTGTTGTCAACCGAGGTTCTACCAGATGCTGAGAACTTGGAACCGAAGGGTATGAAATTCGACACGCTGCAAAGAGTTGCAGATTTCTCGATGGACTATGCGCGAGGCATCATAGGCCGCATAATCAAACTCATTTCGATGTCAAAGTGCGATACATCGTGAATCGTAAACAAGGATGTCTATGGGGCGTGTGGGCTCGGCTGGACAAGTATAGTCAGAGATGGAAGATAACTCGTGTCAGGTAACCTCACACATGTGGCTCGTCGAAGACAAAGAGAGTGCATGCTCAAAACACTGCCAAGTACCTAGGCCGTCGTATCGCTGGCATTGTCGCGGCGGATAACGACGTGTCGGTTGCTTCATTGATAGAATCCATATTTGCGTTCACTGAGTATCGTGTGAAGTACTCAAAGACATGGCGGGCGAAGCAACACGCCACTCAGATGTTGTGGCACTTGGTCGGTGGCTTCCTCTTGGCTGACACGTCCGGCAACACCGTCTCCTGGAGCGTGTTGCCTCTCCTTGCCGAGCCGTGGGAGAATGTGGCGATGTATAGCTGGGGTCGGCCGTTTTGCCTTTCTCAGATCAAAGAATGTGGCGTGGCTCGCAGACGACGACGACAAGATCCGCCACTGGGAGGATGTCTTTACCTCCTCCAGGTGTGGGCGTGGGAGCGGCTTCCGATTGGGAGGCCACACCGAGCTGCAGTTCCAGTACATATAGCACCAATAAATGCCTTATATGTGTCTCTCGAAGTTCTAACTTTTCTTGTGCTGCAGGCGTGGAACATCCTGAGGTGCCGGCCGACACTGATGTACATCTGGAAAAAGATCAGGTCGGTTCGGGGCAACCCCGACAGAAGGTACTTGACCTACACAAATGAGCTTGACTGCGTGACACAGTGGTAGGTTAGTATCGATCGAATCGCTTGTTTTACTAACACATTGCGCTCACTCTAAGTATTGATTATACTCTTACTCAGAGGTGGTGTGGCCAGACGCCCGCCCCGAGGTGGAGGGCTTGGAGTTGAGTCTCCTCTCAGACGGGATACTCATTGTGGCGGCGGTGACTCCACTTATTTTTTTCCATGTGGTTGAGTGGCACCTCCCGTCGAGAGTGTTGCGACAGTACGGTCGCAGGCAGTCGACCCCCCCAGCCGTTGTCTCCACTGACCAGCGTTTGCACGGGTGAGATTTTGTTTTAGCTACTTGCATTGCATTAGTCGGTGTGTAGTTCTCTGCACTAATCGATGATTGATATTGGTAGGTTCGAGAGGCGCAAGCGCTACAGGGAGTTGGATTGGAGAGTGACCCACCACGTGCCTCTTCAACGGTGGGACGCCAGGGAGAGGTTCGAGCATACTAATGGCCCGCTGCACTCCGATCAGGCTTTCAGAGAGTACTTGGCCTGGCTGCACCGTTCGACGCGTCTTTTCCTTAGGCCGGCACTCAGTAACGTACCTATCGGTGACACAAACTCTGACGACGACATTACCGACGAGTACGACCGCATGACACGGGAGGGGGTGCAGCCAGAGAGAGGCCCACTGCAGCAATACATGGTACGTGCTCATGGCTACAACTTTAGACCCATATAGTATGTGATACATCGATTTCGATTGAACTTTACTAACGTCTACTTGCGTGTAGGCTACACAGCTTGCACGCCTCCAATGAGGTCGGGTGGTTTCGCCCGTCTTCGGTGGTCGAGAGTGGTGCCCTACGCACTCGCGAGGTACGACATTGTGCACGTGTCCGAGCATATTAGATTGCATACTAATATCCTTGTTTTGTTCTCGCGTGGCGACGTGCGCATCGTGACTGTGGTTTGCCGCCGCCTGGCCCATAAAATGAGTTGCATGAATACCGACGATATGGGCCCAGTGCGAGGCGGCATGCCTCCCCAGCAATCGTCGTGCCAGCGGACCCCCATTTGGTCGGGGGGCACAAGAGCTCAGACGCCGTCACGGTCGGCCACTTCGTCGGCACCTCCCCCTGACACACTTGACGATATGGCCCGCGGCAAGCGGGCTCTCTCCACAGTGCAGGATGAAGACGAACCCAGGCAGGAGGACGACTCGGACTCCTCCGCCGACGACCCGACCTTTCGGACCACCCTACGCCTCAGCTAGATGTCTGATGCTCCTCCGTTGAGCCAGATACAGCCCCACCCAAGAAGCGGTAAGTGCTTTATGTATTCCCTCCCAGTGACTTTGTCGTATTTTGTAGACTAACCCGCAACTATGCTTCAATGTAGGGTCCTAGCGGCAAGAACCCCCAAATTTCACACGGTGGTTCCCGGGCGGCAAGGTCAGAGAGGCGTGCCGTGACTGCACCGACGTGGAAGCTACAACGCCCTACGGACTAATCCTCGGGAGGGCTTGCTTCACGAGGGCTCCTTTCACGCTGGAGGGCGCCGAGCAAAGACTTGTGTCATGTAGTGTTGATGAAAAGATCAGATTTTGTACTCCGGTGGTGAATCAACTTGTAAAATTTGTCGACTGCTTAAGTTTGTAAGGAAACATGTTAAGCTTGTAAAATATTTCTACTCCTTCTCTTCTCTTCTATGTTTGCTCAGAATTGTTCTACTTTCCAATCTGTCATCCATAGTGATATTGTAGGAAGTGAACCACCTGTCATCCATATTGATATTGGTGCTAACTTGCAGAATCTTTCTTTGGGTATGGAAATTCAAGTGTCCAATCAAATGAATTCCCAGTTTTTTGTTGGTAAGCTAGAAATAGGTTATGAAGCTTCTATCCAGAACTGCATATCATCACATGCATCGGCATTGCCAGATATGGAATTTAATAATCCCATTGCAACAATGTCCACTTCAGGCCAAGCAGATATTTGATGTAGATGTCTCATGTTTGAAGCCCATTGTGGTCGAGATTTTTTAAAATGGTGCGATAATGCGATTGTTAATTTGTTATGTGCTAAATGGATACTAAAATGAGCTCTTTTTCATATGTATCATTTGCAGTTTCAAGGTTTCAGCATATTGAAAACAGGTTTCAGTACAATGTTTAACCAGCAAGAGTAGACAGAACATCACTCTGCAGGCTAAGATTCCAGTGCCTGCCGCGCCAATGGGCCGCGCCAATCCCATTGGCGCGTCAGGCCTGGGCTTCCGCGCCCGCAGGCATAGAATTCCAGTGGCCGCGGGAGGGAGGTGCTAACGCCATCGAACACTATGGTCGCGGCGCGGAGTTTCAGTCCGCCGCGCCACTCAGAATCGGGCGCTGTAAAGCCTAGGCACCCACGCCCGCAGCATAGAATTCCATGGTCGGAAGGTGCGAACGCCATCGAACTCTATGGCTGCGAGAGCGAGCTGACGCGCCAGGTTCGATGGCGCAGCAGTGAGCTCTCGCGCAGAGACATAGAATTCCAGTGGCGAGGAGGGAGGGGTGCGAACGCCATCGAACTCTATGGTCTGGGGCGCGGAGCCCGCTCGCCAGCGCCATCGAATCTGGCGCGTCAAAGCCCAAACAATTTTGTTATTTTCATATATGTGAGAGTGGGAGGAAGGGAGGGTTAAATAGGATTAGGGGAGGGGCAAAAAGAAGGCCATTTTGGAAAATTCCAAAAATGGGAAGGGCTATAAAGAGAAATTCCCAATTAGGAAAAATCCAAAAATGGGAAGGGCTATAAATAGGATTAGAGAATGACTTGTCATAGAATGAGGTAGAAAACAGAGGATTAGGACTAGGGTCTAGTTGTAAGGCTAAATTTAATTAACTTAATTTGATACCAAATACAACGTAAAACCATTTTAGTGCATCATACCAAATACCAATGTAATCGTCGATCGCTATAGCTACTAACACTTATTATGCTTAGTCACAAACGTATTATAGATTAATTGTTCAAATAACTTATGACAGGTTTAAATGTACCGCTTAGTGAAAAGGTACTAGGTACCAGAAGGTACATTTACATAAACTAAGTTCAACATCATATTACATCACGAAATTCAACACACACGGTCTCACTACTCGGGGTCCTCGTCGTCATCCGGCACAATAGTAGGCAAGTTACCAACAAGACCCCTCATGGTCTCCATCTCCACCGTCCTCCTCGCCTTGTTGCGCCGCAGAGTTTGCAAATGAGCCTCCTATGAATTATGCCGGTAATTGGCCGCGAGGTCAATGACTGAACCTAACCCTACAACTATGCAATTCATACATCTCCACGCTAAGTTTAACTAGAATCCTAATCCTAACCCTAACCATAAATCAATTAAAAAATTCATGAAATATTATGAAAAAAATTCACTACACAATCTATACATTTTCAAAAAATTATCAATGGAGACAAAGTCACTACGCAATCCATACATCTCCACGCTAAGTTTAATTAGAACCCTAACATTAACCCTAACCCAAACCCTAAATCAATTGAAAATTACAAAAAATGCAACCAAAAGACACCAAAGGAGAGGGGGTCACCTGCCATGATGAAATAAAATTTTTCCCAAAAAAAACTCACGGAACTTATGCTCAAAGTTTTTGGGAATGGAGAAGGAGAAGAGTGGTTAGAGAAGAGTGAAACAGAGGAATGAAGAATGGCCGAGCAGGAGGAGCTCTGCAGTATTTCAGCCAGCCTTGCTGGCCAGCAAGATGGCGCGGCCGAATCCGGCCGCGCCATGAGATCGCGGGAAGGTGCACCGTCCCATCTGGTCAGCCCCGCCAGACCAGCGGAGTGGCGCGCAAAGGTGGAGCCGCACTGCCACGCCATCCTTGCTCGTCGCGGGCGCCACTGCTGGCAGCTTGCCGCCACCACATGCTGCGGCACTAAGAAGCTGTGAGCCGCGCCGTCTCGAGTGGCGCGTCCAAAAGGGTTAGAAATAAAAATATTTTTTCACCAGAGTTAATTTTAAATTAATTTTTAAAAAAAGGTTAAAAATAAAAAAAATTTCGCGGCATGCATAGGCAGCGGTTGTACTGGGGCAGGGTGGCCATAGAGGAGGGGAGGGGCAAAAGCGGGAAGCTAGGTCACAAGCGCACAAGAAGCTCCCAATTCATGGCCGCTAGGACCTGTTGTCGGCTTTGATGGGAGCTTGGCAACATGTGAGCTCGCATCGATTGGCAGGGGCACCCTTCCTGTGAAAGCAACCAAGTCCCAACCCCAAACTTCATTCTCTCTCCCCTGGTACGGGTGCTCCATTATTCTCATGCTCCTTTTCTGAGCCTCTTGCTTCATCACACAAATAGGGTCAATTTGCTCTAACTAAAGGATTGATTAGATTCATGTCAGTGCAGAGTGACCGCTTCTGAAAAAATACCATTGAAAAGTTTGAAATTGGTCTGATACTACTCCAAAGTTGAAGAATTCAATACACTCTTAGACAATTTTGAATTCGATACACTCTTAGACAATTTTGCCCCCTCTTCTTCTCGAGCGACTGCTTCGGTGTCATGAACTTCCGCTAGGACCTACACATCGGCCTTGCCGTCTCCTCCGAACACCTTGTCTTGGAAGCCCCATCGTGCTGGCCTTGGCATGGTCTGCTCCACCTACCGCAAAAACTCATCAGGATCCCTTAGCAACCATATATAGAGGGGATCACTGGCGCCACACCCAAAGCAAATAGATGAGGCAAAAAGGAAAGCACCAAAGGTCGTGAGAGATGAAACAGAGATGGGTTCCAGGGCTGTTCGTAGTATTTTGGGGCCATAGGACGAAACAAAAGTTAGGGCCTATAGTCTATACACCCTTCCAAAAGAGCATAACGTCGATGCTTTTAAAATTTTCATATTATTATCTAATATGAAAACATGGAACACAAACCAAATTCCAAGAATTTCTAGAAGAATTTGCATTACTCCTAAAAAATTATCAATCGCTACTCTTTGTGTTTCTATAAATTCATCTACCCGTTTTCTTTTTTTCCTTTTTTCACTACTGAACTGGTGTTGTTTAGTGCATGACACGAGGACAGACAAAGCTAACAAAAAGAACTTTTACTCTTACATATATAATTAGCAATTAGCATTCAACAAGTACCAAATTACCAAATAGCAATTAGCAACTAGGGATTGGAATTAGATGTAGGGAAGGAACTAGGAATAAAAACACCTCAGGTGCAGTGCTTCAGTGCTTGGGTACTTTCTATGGTCGACGATAGATGCCTTGATGGCTCAGTAGAGGTGGGCCCGTGCCTGATAGCGAAGGTGTATGGGGCTCCAGGATCTGGGCGCCGGGTGACCTGTCGAAGCCGGCAGCAAAGATCCCAAATCTGGGTACTTAACTACTACTCCCTCCGATTGGAAATGTAAGGGGTTTTAAATTTCAAGTCATACATACCAAGGTTTGGTGAATAGACTAAAATACCCTTAGTTATTGTTCATTAAAGACTCTTACCTGGTCCTAACTCCCCGCAATAAATGGTTATTGTTCATTAAAAAGTTGGTGGGAGAGCACGTGCACAAAAAAAGAGATATAGAAAAATTGTCAACGACAATAAATTAACAAGGCAAAACCCAAGAACGCTAAATTTAAATTTTGGAATGCTAGAACCCCTTATATTTTACAAATAGTACAGAGACCTAAAACCCCTTACATTTTCAATCGGAGGGAGTACTTATCATGCCATTAAGCTCATGTCCAAAGTTGGATCGGCCCCACACACGGTGGATTCGGATTCGATCGGCATTGGAGTTTTTTAGCTTGCCAGAAGCAGGAAGGAACTTAAGCAAACCATCTCATCAAACTGGCCTCTCGGATTAAGGTGTAAGTAATTCGAACTTGTAATGTTTATTGCCTAACCATTCTTGCATAATGTCGTCCGCCATATAAGTAGAAATATCGTCCTAGATAGACCCTGGAAACATATCATAAAACAAATGTGCGGTAAAGAAAAAATTATGAATTATATATCTCAAACAAATATTTCAAAGAAAAAACTTACTATAGATCATGTATAAAAACTGAATCTATAGATAACAACCATGTCGGTATTGTTTGATTCAGCTTAAACACTAAGATATATTATAATATAAAAAGTTGTGGGTATTCCATATAGGACATAGAGAGGTTGAAAAAGAGCTTGAAGGAAAAAAAAAAGATCTTAAAAAATGTCTACAAAGCGCCGTAGTGTTTGACTTATAAAAAAATTCCAATGTAAATTATAATATGATTTTAAAATGAAAACAACCGCGCAAAAATGCAGAGTGACTTTCAAGTCAGGAGGAAATTGTGGATGCCATGGGATAGCATATAGCACGAATTGATGAGGGCTTCTCGGGAAGAATGGAGGTACGGAAGAACAACTGGTTTTGTCTGCGCTGTGGATCGTATGATGCTACGAATATCCTGCCACTTCCCCATTTCCCAAAGTACCCTTCTCCCTAGCTGACAGTCTGACACCCACAAGTACAGCACCCAACAACAAATTTTAGTTTTCTTTTTGCCCACTCTCTGATTATTTTTATCTGATTTTCGCTCAAGGATCAGATCAAAATGAAACCATTCTCGATGCTCTCTAAAAACGACCTGTCTGAACGAAGGAAAAATAATGGAGCCATGCATGAAGAAGGCCGGCAGGTAGAGGGGTAAATTTTTTCTATGCCATCAGCATCGTTAGATGGTACTATATGTGCCATTGTTCAATCGCCGTGACTTTATATGTTATTGCACTTCGTTTTTATTCTCTTCTAAGCCAATGTTGACCGTTTTCTGGCACTCAAACAATTTAAAAGAGTGAAAAGACCATATTATCCCTACTAATAGATGGGCCCTACTGGCAATGAGAGAGGAGGAGGAGAAGAATAGGGTGGCGCTACTGCTACTATTGCTGACTAAAGGAGGAGGGGGAGGAGAATAGGGTGGAGCTACTGCTACCATCGCTGGCTGGAGGAGGAGGAGGACGAGAATAGGGCAATGGCCCTACTAGCAGTGAGAGAGGGGGAGGAGGAGAATAGGGCAGCGCTGCTACTACCGTCGCTGGCCAGAGGAGAAGGGGGAGGACGAGAATAGGACGGTGCCGCTGTCGCTGTCGTCGTCCTTGCATCCCCCGTTGCTGCAAATCCGTTGTCGTCGCCGCTGTCAACACGCCATCGATGTCCTGCACGCCTCGACGTCGGACTGAGGTCGACAAGCAACGTTGGGAGCAACGAGGAGGAGGAGGGCGCCGGTTGAAGACCCACCGCCGTGCTCCTTGGCAACTACCTAATCACCGTGTCCTTGGTGTCACGTTGCCAAACCAGTGGCCTTGGTTGCCGCCGATGGTGGTGAAAGCCTAGGCGGTTGGAAGGGAGGTGGAAAAGGGGCTGGTCGGAGGAGAAGGTAGGACGGCAGGGTGGCCTAAGAGAGAGAGAGAGATAAGAGAGTGAGAGAAAGAGAAAAGAAGAAGATGCTAGGTCTGGCTGTGTGTCATGTACTGCTATGTAAAGGGTAGTTTGGATGTTATGGCTGATTTAATGGTGAAGTTGACGGTAATGGCATGAAGAGCAATAAAAAACGAGGGCAGTTTGGATGTTATGGCTGATTTAATGGTGAAGTTGACGGTAATGGCATGAAGAGCAATAAAAAACGAGGGCAGTGGCGTATACATTCACGGCGATTATGTAATGACACAAATGGCATAGCAATTCAAATCATTGGCATCCATAGTATTTTCCCAGGTACAGCCACTACTGTGCTGATCTTCTGTGAGACTGTGACCACGCCATCTGCCACAGTGTGACGCTTCTATGGGTACAGCCGATTTGATTTGACAACTCGGCTCGTGTTCATGTGGGTGCTCCTGAAGGAGCGACATGAGTTGAGTTGGATCAAGAGCAAAACCATCTTGATCGCTACAGTACCCGAAATAAAAAATGCTATGGAACATAATATTGATATATTATCTGAATTGATTTAAATCGTACACGATTGATCCAATGTCCGAGGTTTTTTTTTATTTGGAGGATTCATTGTAAAAACTTAAAACGTAGGAACAGAAAGCACACAGATGCCTAGACACGCTGAGTTCCGCATGATTAGAATTTTATAAGAATGGATCAAGTACGTCACTTGGTTATACTACGGGAAAGATATAGGGATTTGAAGATTAAATATTAATTGAATAGATAGAGAATAGAAAGAGAGTAAGAGAGAACTTGCTTTGGAATTCTGGTCGAACCATGCATCCTGGCAATGTCCTTCCCACTTATTCGGGGCCACTTGGTCAAGTGCCATCCTCGTGCCGCCGCATCTAGCTCCACCACCCTCGCCACCAGTTGCCACACCACTAATCAGACCGAGCTGCCCACCACTGTCTTTCTCTCCTTGTCCTCCCTCTGAAAGTCGGACCCTACCCGCCAATGTCTTAGGGGAGGATCAAGCCGACATGCTCTCTCTCAGTGACCCGCGTGCTTACATGTCAGCCACATAAGGAAAAGAGGAGAACTTAAGCAATATAAAGGGTTTTCTAACGGTGTTACTTAACTGAAATAATATGATGGGCACACGAGTGAACCGCTAGGGAATACAATGGCGTGCATGGGATTAATGCTTTGGTGATGGAACGGACGGGTTTAGGAACTCACGCGACCAATACAAAAATAATTTCCCCTTTAATTATACCACAGGAAATTGTTTGAATTTTAAGATTAAATACTAAGTGAGTTGACTGAGAACGGAGATAGGAAAAGGAAAATCTCTTTGGATTTTTGTTTTGAGAAAGCCTCTTTGGAATTATCAAAGGAATATAGAAAAGGGCTTCGTTATCGTGCTATAAATCCTCAAAATTTGGTATAAATCGAACACTTCTTTAGGAATTATTTTCTTTTAGATTATTATTCCTATATTTTCATTTAAAATTTCTTTGAATCAGAAGGCCGTCAAATCAGCGAAGGGCACCGAACCATTACACGTGACAACTTATTCGATTGGACAATCAAACTCCTGTGCCTAGGGATGAAACGGATCGGATATGGATCGGATACTGCTCATATTGTATCCGTATCCATATGTTTTTTCCGGATACGGTTCGGATACGGATAGTGTCGGATACGGATTCGGACACGGATAGTGTCGGATACGGATATGGATAATATTCGGACGGATCCGGATAACTTATGATCGGATAGCCATTGGAACAGATATTTTTCGGACAATACGTATAATCACAAACTGATTGACAAACTAAAATAAATATCATGTGTGCAACAAATAAATAAACTTAAATAATATGAGACATTGATAGTTTATGACCGATAAAATATATGTCGATACATATGATTTATACATAGCTAATTGCATAGTAATGTTATGATATTTCATTAATAAAACTATAAAAAGTGATAGAAACATGAATAATATGTGCATGGGGTAACAGAATCGAGTCAAGTCTATTGGAGAAATAAGTTACAAATATGGCTTATAACATAACTTTTAGTATTCGGATAATATCCATAGGATACTATCCGGATAATATCCATAGGATACTATCCGTAAAAAGCTCGGATAATTCCCTACGGATACTTCCGGATATTTTCCATCGGATATGGATCGGATACGGATCGAATACGTATAATTCATATCGGACACGGATACATACTCGGACCACTACGGGTATCCGTATTTTAGTAAATACGGATATCCACAGTGGTTCGGTCGGTCGGAAATTATCCGTACTATTTTCACCCCTACCTGTGCCCACCCAAACCGATTGGAATTCACAACTCAAGATGCTGCATGCCCCTGTTATACAGTGAGCGTTGGCAAGTCAAAATTCAGGCGTAGTGTACGTGGCCTCACTCAGAGCAAGTCTGGTAGAGTCTTTATTTGCATTCTCTATCACTGTTGCTACTCAGTCTCAGTCTCTATATCCATCCAGCAGAGTCTCTATGTTAGTCTCTAAATTTAGAGATTCTCTCTCCGAGTCTCTATATTTAGATATTCTCTCTCTTGTCTCTATATTTTTTCGAGGATAAAGACTCTGCTGGATAGAATGAAAATATAGAGAATGGATTTTGGTTTAGAAAAGGGATATAGAGATCCGAATATAGGGAAGCTACTGGTGATGCTCTCAGAACAGAAGCCAGAACAACACATGCTCAAGCATTTATGATTCGCTAGCTTGTTTGATTGCACTCGGTTGAAGAAGCAATTGTAAATGGTATGCTCATAGGTACCATTTTTGTTTGGGGCTAATTTGTTTACTGTTAATCCACAAGGTGTAGATGCCGGCATCCATTCCACTTCCATGAGAGCTGCAGTGGAAAGAAAGAAGCATCCTAAAAGCAAAGAAAAGGTGAAGAACAGGAGAGATTCCCCCATCCAATGCAATCAGCCCAGGCCAATGCCATGCTATCATTCTACCTCTCTTTTCTATGTCATCATTTAACAAAAGTTTAATTTAATTATTCACATCCAAAAGAGAGAAAAAAAAACTGATAGTAGCAGTAGTATACAACACTGCTGATAATACTGGCAAACAGTGGTGAGTGGTGACATGACCCGGTAACATGACCACAGGAGCAAGCAGTAGCATTGCAGCTTTTTCACCCCTTTTGTCCATTGCTAGCTTTTGCTGGTTAAAACAAAGGCTCCGGTTTACCCTTTTTTTTAAGCTCTACGGATCATGGATAATTGTTTTTTGCCATTTCTACCAGCAGAAGTTTTAGCTTATTGAACGTCTTGGAGCCGCTTTACAAAACTCTCTAGGCTCAATGGAACATGTTAGAAATAGATGCACATAATAGAGAATGAGAGACACGAGATTTTTATGTGAAAAATACTTGCAGGAAAAACTACAGATACATGAAGACGAAACCATTGTATAAGAAGAGATTATATGTTTGATGTATCTAGACATAGGGCTAAAGGAGTGTATTTATAGGCTAGGAATAAAGAGTCTTTGGAGAGTAAGAAACCGCGATGAGATCGGTTATGGTATGTATAAGTCCAAAGTAGAAACGGATCCTAATACGGATCAAACTCCAACAAAATCCATCTTAAGACGAATTTGGATCATACTTTAACAATCTCTGCCTTAAATCGAAATCCCCCTGTATAAAAAACAAATGGTAGTTCTCCTCAAACCATAATTCCAACAAAAATTTCTTATGTGCCAAAGTCTATCGGACTAATATGAAAGACCAGAACATCTAATCCAAACACTTCTCTTGAAACCAAATTGAGCAAACTATAAAGAAGATCCACCCAATTATCAACAAAGCAGATAGACAAATATGAGTTTTCAACAATTCATAACCCTAGTAAAGTTTGAGTTTGTGGAACTGACCTTCTGAAATAAATGCTCAAACATCAACTGATCACTGTGGTACTGAAAAACTAGAGCGAAGAACTCATCTCATAGAGTATGAACATGCTCCACTTAGAGCACAAAACTCAACAAACAACGCTCAAGAAAGAGCAACTTGCACGCGTGACCACCATGTGGTTCAAACTACCAACGATAGAATAAACTAAAATCCATGACATGGTTATAAGCCACTCTTATAGAAGAACATCTGGATGAAAAGAACTCCAACGTGTTATCAATCAAGTATAAACAAACTCTGCAATAAACCTCTCATATTGAGCTGCGACAGCCAAAACGAACTGCATCCGCAATACTAAACATTGTAGTATCTATGCAAAAATAAACTCCTTCTTACACTTAAATACTTCATATCAGATTAAAACTTGAAACGAAATCTTTGTGAACAAATAAACTCCAAAAAGTTGCTACCATCGGGTCATATCAAAACGGTGACAAAAACACCAAATCAGTTGAGCGTCAACTGAAGCTGAACATGTATGAGCATGTAAAATTTCCAATATGATATTTTTTTTCATGTCTCAAAATCTCCTTAATTAAATCTGTCTTGGTTGAATCAGCGGAAGAAGTACATTAATATGCCATGTAAAATAATTTAGAAATTGCTGAATTGTGAACTGATAGCCAATTCGTATTGGAGATGGATTGCACTCGAAACAACCTCTGACTTGGCATTAAATCAAGAGTGAAACTCCATGGTAGACAGCGACAGGCAGTCACTGAAACAGAAAGAGCGACTTGTAGCATGAACAGGACGTTGAGGTACAGATCAGAATTTAGCCGATTCAGATCAGAAGACAAGACACAACTCGTCCAATCCAATCTAATCTCGTATTCTCCATAGTAGATCCAACCTGTGCTTTTATATCACTTGTTAGAAATAGAGGCACACAATAGATAAGGAGAGACACAAGTTTTTTAGTGGAAAACTTTTGCGGAAAAAATCACGGACGTATGAAGACGAAACCATTATATGAGGAGAAATTACATGTTTGCGCGTGTCTAGCCATAGGGCTACAAGGATGTATTTATAGGCTAAAAACCAAGATTATTTAAAGAGTAAAAAACCGAGAAGAGATCAGTTATGACATGTATAACTCCAACATGAAAAATGGACCCTAACTCGGATCAAACTCTAATAGAACAAAACGTTCCGACTTATCCAATCCCTTTTTTTTTTATAGTCTTGAGACACAACATTGTAGCCGTTTAGCTCGGCCCTGATCTACTGGCCAAAGACGGTAATGGTAAGTTGGTAGGCCTAAGGCTTTTATTTGATGTTTACAGAGGCAAAAAAATTATAGAAGGTTGGTTTTGAATTTCGAGAAGAAACGCTAAAATGTTTAAGAAAGACTATAAAACACCAAAGGGCATAACTTATAAAAAGAATAAATTTCTCGCTGTAGATTAATTTTAATTTAGGCTGAATCTAACAACGTAAACCATCTAGACATGCAGGCTAATCCGCAAGAACAATCAGACGGCGAAGTCCCAGAGATGGCACAGATGGCAGATGCATGCAATGAGGAACTGGCTATTTTAGACCATCACCAACGGCATCACTTCCTTCCGTTTTTTCACGAGGAGTCTCATTCCTTTCTATGTCCTAATAGATTTCCTTCGTCATTTTTTTAAAAGAAATTCTATTTTTGTATTTTTTTTAAAAGATTATCTCTTTTTTCTTTATAACATTCTCTTCGAAATTAAACTGTTAGTGTAAAATAAAGAAAAAATACGGTGTAAGAAGTGGAAAAGAAAAAAAAAATAAAGGTGAGATGGTTGGAGATGCCCCCAGACAGGAGTTAATACGACAGGATGCATAGCAGCAGAGATGGCAGCAACCTCAGTGTGTGCAGAGCAGGTCAGGTCAGCAATTCAGCTCAGGCTCTGAAGACTTGTTGGTGTTCAGGTCTCGGGCCCTGGCTTGCTCACAGTCTTATTGCTCCCTGTCAGCTTGGTACTTGCTGGTGGCAGCAGGGCAGCGCAGCACTAGGAATTTGGGAGTCGAAAGCCCAGCCCAGCGGATTGCATGGGCCGAGGCCCATGGAGCCAGAGCCAAGAGATAGTCCAAGGATGGGCCTCCACTTTCTTGCCTGGACCATGGGCCAAGAATTGCACCTGTTGTTGTCAATGTCTAGACAGTGATAAGACATTGTATAAACGAAAGCGCTCTGGTTCTGTTTCATGGGCAGTCTATTTGGATGTCTCGTTGTTTTATTGTTCTGCATATTTATTTATTTTTTATGGTGGTCTGCATATTTCCTCTCATAAAAAAACATTAACTGTATCTCATTCCAGAGCACAAAAAAGAAGGCACAACCCATTCATAGCGATGTATATCTATGCACTTTTTGAAGTTATAAACTACAGAACAACAGGCCACAAAATCTAGATGGCTCTTGTGAAGACATCCAACGCACCAGCAAGAATCTCATAGAATATTTTGTCATTACAATTATACCAAAATTATCGATGGTGATTCCCAAAATAACGCATCATTAGTGTAGTGCAAAACACCTCAGAGATATGCAACACCTCTCAGAAAAATATCAACAGAGAAGGCAAAGATGAGCTCTCTGTAAAGAAGAGTATAAATAGAATATCAATCGGTCGACCTTTTTCCGGCCTTCGGAATTTGTTTGGACAAAAATTGTCTCTCGGCTCGAACTGATCTACAATGTCATACTGATTGTGTCTACCGCTGCCAGGCCGGGCTACACCTGCAGGTGAGCAACAGACTGATCAGCTCAGAGTTATGGCAGCCATATCATAAATTCCTAGACCAATCATGTAGTAGTGTACACGTACTATTCATTTGGTAACCACCGATTAATCTATTTAGTTTTTAGAGTTGGTTTCATAATAAGAAAAAAGATAGATTTAAAAAAAAGTTTCATAGTATGTTCGGAGTGGCTGAGCTGAATGAATAATCTGGATGAGCTGATATGAACTGTTAGACTCCTAAATGTTTTTAAATCTGTTTTTCGAAGCTAGTCTATTTTGTTTATGTTATTTTAAAAAAATTTTAAAGGTGGTTTCATGGTTAAAAAAATTAAACTAAAAAACTAAATTAATTTTCTAATCAAATAAGACTAAACCGTTCGGAACTGCAGCTTTTTAATTCAGATATGCTTCAATTTAAAGGCAGTTTTAAGCTGAAGCAAATAGGCCGCGCCGTGCTGATGGGAAGTTTGGTCACAAGAATTTCATCGACGACGTCAGCGTGAGCCGTGTAGAACGTGTGTACAGGACACAGGTGCACCTCCGCCTCCGCGTGGTGCACAGCGGAGCCGCCTCCTTCCTCCTCAAAACCTCAACCACCTCGCAGTCTCGCACTCGCGCGGCCAGAGAGAGAGAGAGAGGCCGATAGGGAGTGAGAGGAGAGGACCACTGCCACCGAGTTTGGCAGCTCCCAACGACGACACCTGTGACCTCTCCCTCTCGGCTCTCCCCTCTCTCCTGCGGTAACTGCTCGCGAGTTACCACACGAGCGCGCGCAGAAGCAGAGGTAAGCCTCATCTTCTCTCTCCCCTCTCTCTGCAATCTGCATCCGCTGATCCGCGTCGCCGCCTTCCATTCGAGCTGATTGCCATTTTTGCTCATCATCCGCCTTCTCCTCCCCAATTCTGCAGTTCTTGCGCGGGTGGAGGCGCACCGGTCTTGGCCTGCGTAAAGCTGCTTCCTTTCGCCTCGCTCTTTAGCTGTAAAGGGTGGTAGGTTGTTGGATCTGCCTCTGCCTCTGCAGCCGCCTGCCTGCTCCGGTAGTTGCGGGGTTGTGTCTGTCTGTCCTCTTGGCCTCCAAGGGTCGTGTTGTGAGGTTTTTTCCTCGGGGATGTTCTTCTTTTAGGTGGTGGTGGTGGTGGAGCCGCCGTGCTGGAGCAATCTTTCTTGCGGTTCAGGAGATTTTTGTAGTGGTTTTCCGGCTGGGGATTTGAGGTTTGCTTGGATTGCTTTGAGGGGATTGGAGCTAGATGCTGCCCACCAACAGGAGCAGGCCTCAGCAGAGGCCTGGTAGATCTTGGTCCTTCTCAGGTCAGCTTTCATCTCAAGACTTTTACTTCTTCGAAGCTTGTTCTGTTCATTTCTTTTCTAGGAGTAATTGTTAGGTAATTGTTTTTCTTCTTGGTGTAATTCTTAGATCATAGGATGAGGGGAATTGGGTTGGTGACTGGTGTGGCAGATTGTCTAGGAGTGCTTAATTTTCTTGTAATTGAGGTCTTGTTGTAGCTTGTGCAATTGGGAATTCTGAATTTTGCCGTTATAATAGCCTATGTTCTTTCCCATGGCTACCTGAATGTTGGGGATTTTGCGGATGTACATGTTTGCTGAACTCATGCTGTTCACAGAAATGGACTTCTCCGACCCAAAGCGCAAGCCGCGCTACCTCAGCAAGATACTCATGGTGGCGCTCCTCACCGCCATGTGTGTCGTCATGCTCACCCAACCACCATGCCATAGGAGGACTCCCAGTGTGGTAACCTTCTAACCCTATTACTTTTAGTGTCATGGATCCACTTGCATGTGATTAGTTTTGCAATGAGATAAGCTATGTGGTAGTAACAAGGGAGAGGTAATAAAAAACGGTGCTGTCATTTTGTTGCGTAGTTAAGAAGCAAGCTTTTCATTGTTCTGTCCTTGAAAACTTCCAAACAAATGTTACATATATAACAGTCCCAATCCAGAACGTAACCATGGTGCTACTAAGCAATGCGGTAGATATGTTGGATTGTAGCGTATTGTTCTTAGTCTAGATGTTTTTGAGCAGCTGAGTATCTTGTCAATAGATAATTCAAGTTCAAGTGGCTCATATTTATCTTTACTTGTATGCTGCCCCCCAGTTCTCCATCCACGAACCTGGAGTAACGCATGTGTTGGTGACGGGTGGTGCTGGCTACATAGGCTCACACGCTGCTCTTCGGTTGCTGAAAGACTCCTTCAGAGTCACCATAGTGGTACTTACTCAGAATATTACATTTCCTTTTTTTTTGGGCCCAAATTCAGCATTCTTGGAGTGCAAATTTATCGAACAGTTGCATTCTTTCCTGTCTCTAGGATAATCTTTCAAGGGGAAATATCGGGGCGATCAAGGTTCTTCAAAACTTGTTTCCAGAACCTGGACGATTGCAATTTATATATGCTGATTTAGGCGATCCAAAAGCTGTATCCTGGTTTCTTGTCTTTGTAAATAATTGAATGTTGTTGAATGTATCAAATCAGATGGAGAAATTATTTTAAAGATTTTGTCCCTTAACATATCCTCAGGTTAATAGAATATTTGCAGAAAATGCATTTGATGCTGTGATGCACTTTGCTGCTGTCGCTTATGTTGGCGAGAGCACTCTTGAGCCTCTGAGGTACTAGGCTTCTGCTCATTGGTCTTTTTTGTTTGTCAACTTACCTACCCACACAAGATACTGAAACACTTTAAACAGGTACTATCATAACATCACTTCAAATACTTTAGTTGTGCTTGAAGCTATGGCAACGCACAACGTGAAAACTCTGATCTACTCTAGCACATGTGCCACCTATGGAGAGCCTGAGAAGATGCCTATCACTGAAGAAACTCCCCAGGTCAGATGTTGCTTCTGCAAATCTTTGTTCTTTCTGAAAAAAATAGAAGGATTTGCATGTCATCCATGGTTTGTAAAATTCTGAATATTTCTTTTCCTGAACTTCTCAAAATCTTATCGTACAGTTTCCGATCAACCCATATGGTAAGGCCAAGAAAATGGCAGAGGACATCATTTTGGATTTTTCCAAGTCCAAGAAATCAGATATGGCTGTGATGATTCTAAGGTTGACATTGTTTACTAGAAACTTTGAAGTCTCATTTTAAACCATCATTTCAATTTCTTAGTCATGATTTTGTACCGGACACTACCAGATACTTCAACGTCATTGGTTCTGACCCCGAAGGAAGGCTGGGTGAGGCTCCCAGACCTGAATTACGTGAGCACGGCCGTATATCTGGTGCATGCTTTGATGCAGCCCTGGGAATAATATCTGGTTTGAAGGTACATCTTTCAACTACTAGTTAACTGTTGTCCTTGGTGTTCCAATTATGGGATTACATCCAAGAACAGTATGTGTTAGTTGCTGCTAATATTTGCCTAGTACACTTCTTTGATCAAGATTCACGTTTGTAAGGTTGCTTAGTTTCTAGTAAATCACAGAAAAAGCTGTTGCTATTGCAGGTCAAAGGTACCGACTACGAAACGCCTGATGGGACCTGTGTAAGAGATTACATTGATGTCACTGACCTGGTTGATGCCCATGTGAAGGCGCTCAACAAGGCAGAAAGAGGCAGAGTTGGCATATACAACGTTGGCACCGGAAAAGGTCAATCCTTATATCACCACAAACTCTTTTATGACTTATGATGATAACATAGAAACAAAGAACATATCAAGATATGTCACCATTTTAGTAAGCTAATACTTGTTCATTCTGCTTGGTTCGTCAGGTAGGTCAGTGAAGGAGTTTGTAGAAGCCTGCAAGAAGGCAACAGGAGTTGACATCAAGGTTGACTATTACCCTCGCCGACCCGGTGACTACGCAGAAGTGTACAGTGATCCTGCAAGGATCAACCATGAGCTGAACTGGACGGCTCAGCACACCGATCTCCTGGAGAGCCTCAGGGTTGCATGGACATGGCAGAAGAAGCACCGGAGCGGCTATGGGACGCCTCAGGCCATGATTTTGTGAAGACTGGAGAGGTCTTTACCTAGTAGCGTCTGTTGGCTGAAAACTTAGGTGGATATATATTCTTAGAAATGTTCGTCAAGGGCTCTATTCGCTCACACATATGGCAGTTATATATATTCATGGTCATTCATTCAATTCAATTCTTGAGAGTTCGCCCGTATTTATGGGAGGTTTTAGCTGTTATCTTGTAACGTCAATGTATCCAGTACATAATAAAAATCCAACAAAATATTAGAAATTCTTTGTTTGCCTCGTTCTGGCAGCATTGCAACGGTGACTCGGTGAGGTGTTTCTTATGTTTTTTTTTATGAGAACGATCACTAATCATCAAACTTTTACATGCAATCTACGGTCATTTAGTACGTCTGACGAGCTGCTGAATTGTGTTCCCTCCACAATGCCCTTCTGGTTCCTACAGCCCAGATTCTGCGCCATGTCGGGTGAGGGCAGCATGCTGTGCATCTTCTGTCCTAGTAGCACCACCAACACAGCAACAAAAGACCGAGTGGTCACAACCTGAAGCAACCTACGCTACGCAGAGTCCGGGATACCAGCTTTCGGAAATTTGCATCGCCCTTGTCCTTCACAACTATCCGTGCGTCTGGACCATGACCATGTACACTAACCAGAAATGTTAGTGGATATCATAAACATTATGGACACCAGCGACACAAGCTGGCGTATACGCAATAGGCTTGTTGCAAATGCAAGTAAAAGAAGAGTAGCTCCAAATCAAATCAATGAGATGCCACCGTTTTATGGATCAGGAGAAGCGCTCAACGTCTGGTACCATGTACGCAAGTACCACCAAGTACAAATTGGAAATTGGAAATGAGTTGCTAGTTCTAACATAAGAACCAGGCCCAATTTCCTTCTACACAATTTTATTTCCCTCCAACAAAGGGCGAAAATGAGCACCCCCAACAAAGGTAAAAAATGAGCGTCAGTGATACAAATAAATTGCTATCTTCTTTGGGAGACTTTCTTTTTTCATCTATCAATCATGTTAATGTCTAGACTAAAGCTTAAGTACAGTATGCTTCCAGTTAACATGCACTGACAATTCCCTTTGTATCAGTTTCCATCAACAGATAACATCCCAGGGGCACTGATTTTATCCGAAGATTCCTGCAAAAGTGAGCAGAACAGTAACATATCCACCAAACTAGCTCGTTATAATGATCTGAAGAATTTTTCGAAATGAGCCCCCTTAATTTCAATTCAGAAACCATGATGATTGATGCTTAAATGTTACTAATGAACTCCACTCAAAAAGTAGTTGAGACCTTTTATAAAGGATCAGCCTTGGAGCTATTGAGATCCTCTGCCATGGCAATCAAACAATGCATATGCAGCACTGTATCAGAGCCTTGGACAAGCCAAGGTGACACGCCGTCAGCTGATCGGGCACCCACCAAGAGAGAACAAAATAACTAGATGAGAACATCTCCTTCCTTTAAGCCTCTGAAAATTCCTACTTGATTTTTCACTACCTTTGAATAAAAATATGCCCTTGTGTCCCATCTCAAACTTTCAAAAGCTATGCCCCTCAATATCCATATGAAAAGATGACCATCACAAAAAAATTAAACCTGTACAAGGATAGCTTAATGCTGTCACAAAAACAAGCAACATAAAGAAAATATGTCAGTACTAAACTACTGCCAGCAGAAAGCATTTCAAAAGTCCTACCTGATTGTCATCTGAAGTCCTTGCAGTGCTGCCTTTCTCAATAGAAGTGGTATCTGGCCCAACAGAATTGGCCATAGTTGGCACCTGCGGATTTTCACCAGGTCCATCTGATTGCATCACGCTACTTAATGGCTTGAAACAGCAACTGACAAAAAAAGAAAATTAATTTACAAGAAATTTTGGTTATAGGAAAAAACATAGTAATGATTTTGTCGCACCTTGGATTTAAGTGTTTGTTTCTGTTGGTTCTATTTCTATGAGCAAAGGACAAGCAATCGGCAAGCCGTGTCCAGGTGGAATATTTGTCAGCAGCCTCTTCAGTCATATTTATCTGTTTGGGTCTGTAAATGAGGCAACAGAAAATTTAGAGGAAAACCCACTTGACACCCACACGCAAACCTGCACAAAACAAATGAAACTAGGGAGTGAAATACCTAGGGATTGACTTGCGCCTCCCTTTTCCAGCATCAACATCTCTATCTTCAGAAGCCACAATTGAAAGGTCCAACTCAGAAGCAGCATTCGCTATACAATCTGGTATTGAATTATCTTCAATCGATTTCCTAAACACACGAGGAAAAGGACACTCTTTATGTCCCTGAAAATCAATGAGGAAACAAAACCAAATGGTATCAAAGAAGATGCCAAAACATGTTACCTTGATGATACCCTCCTCATTTTCGTTATGCTACCATTATTGTCAATAGAGACTGAACCCCTCATTCGGGTTTTGAGTGCTCCGTCATCACCAACAGAGATAGAGCCCCTCATTCTCTTCTTGACAGCTCCCTCGTTACCAACAGAGATAGAGCCCCTCATACCCTTTTTGACAGCCCCATTGTTGCCAATATGGGTAGAGCCCTTCGTTTTCTTTTTGACTACTCTCTCTTTACCAGAGGCAGGACCATTCGTTCTCTTTTTCACCATGCCTTTTTTACCAACAGAGGTAGAGCCCCTCGATTGTTTCTTGGCTGCCTCGTTGCCAACACTGATAGAGCCCCCCATTGTATCTAGGGCAGCCTCATTATCAACAAAGATAGATCCCCTCATTCTCTTCTGCACAACCTCATTGTTGTCAGTGGTAGATTTTCTCCTCTTCCTTGATGCACTATAACCACTAGAGGAATTGCTCACACCATCAGGTAAAGCTAGATTCTGTTCAGATTGTTTTTTTGATCCACTTCTATAAACGTGAATATGAAAAACTAGTGAGCAAGTATAAGGGGGTGAAATTTATTAATAAGTCAAGCTTTGCGTTAAGAATTATACCCATGTGGTTTCCTCATTGACCTTCTCATAGGGGTCTTTACAGGAACGTCAGCAGCAACCACATCTGAAACAGTTGCATCAGAAGATTTCGATGCATCATTAGCTGACGGATTGTCCTTGCATGATCTTCTAGACCGTTTTCGAGGCTCCCTGATCTTATCACTGATAAATTAGGGTTAGTGAAAAAAACAGAATACAGTGGCTAAATGGGATCAATGCTGCACACACGGGATAGAATTCAATAAATCTCTACCTTGCAGTGTTCTCATCACCCCTATCAACGTTAGAGTGCACAAGTGACATCAAGTCACTGGGGGCAATTGCAGGTCGCTCTGTTTCTCTATCGACAAAGTTGGATAGAAAAACAGATTTCTTTATTTGAATGACTGCTTTAACTGAAGGTAATTCATCTTGACACAGGAACCTCCATCTTCTGCAGCTCCCAAACACATAAATATTAGCAAGGAAGTTTCTCCTCGTCATAGATGTGAACAACACATCAGAATAAAATCATGCCAAATCTGGAAAGAAAATTATTTTTACCTCATGCACATATTATCAGTACGGTGAGGAATCATCGCCCCAGCAATCTTGGACCAGCAGGGCCCAACCTCATGGACTGAAGCCAATAACTTGGAATCTTCTTCAGGCCGCCATTTCCCAAGATCTATATCTGGATCAAGAACATTACGCCACCTGTTTAAGGAAAATAAAGAACTAGCATCACCATCAAACCCTAAACTCTAAACTAGTGTTGTTAAACTACTTTGTTACCTCTCGTTGCACTGAGTCTGAGTGCGTCCAGGAATGAATTGAGCAATCTTATTCCAGCTGCCAGACCCAAGTAGCTTGACAGATACCATGAGGCGTTTGTCCTCATCCAGAGACCATCTCCCGACCCTTGTCCTTTCAGGGATTAAGGTTTTCCTCCACCTAGTAAAGTTCAATATAAAGATTGTCAGACAAATTCAATACAATGAAAGTAAAAGAAAATCAATGATGTTAAGCTCTGAAATCACGCCTGCTAAAATATATGCATGTGGGAGCAGAACAAAATACCATTAGAACAGTGAGAGGTAACCACAGAAAGAAAGAAATACGAAATGTGTCGTAATAGAGTGAAACCACTTAGGGTCGGTAACAGCCAATTTGCAAGAGACTGAACAGAAACCAAAGACTAGCATGTAACCTGTTAGAGCATTGGTTGCCAGTGCGCCCATCAAGACTAGCTGATACAAATTGCCAGTTACAACCAAAAGTTTCAACAGCACTTTGCAGTTGAAGGTCTTCCTCTTTTGTCCAGGCCCTCTTTAATATGTGGGGGTTAAGACTTCGTTGATAGCGAGACAGACATTGGAAAGGTGTTCTGTGAGTACCCAATGCAACAGCAATGTTAATCCAGTTATACATTCCCCTTTCTTGGACAGTTAGTATAAGTTTTTTCTCCTCCCGTGCAGTCCAGGTGTTGTGATTAATCAATGGATCATCACAATTTAGCCACCTAGACAAATAAATAAGAGGAATAACCAAAAGCACAGATGGTTAATGTCATGATATGAATGATACCACTTGGAGGAGAATTGATGTGTAAACATAAAGTGACAAATAGCAACAATAGCATACCTCGCTTCGCATTCAGCACCAGATCGACCAGGCAAGTACATAGCAGAAATTTTGTCCCAGTTTATTAATGGCAGGACCGATCTGAGACTTTGAGGAGCCACCTCAAAATTACCAGTATTTGCCAGTGCATATGCCACGTCTACAGCACGGAAGTCACCAGTGGAACTGCAGCATAACAACTATGTTAGAATCCATGATCAAATCTCCAGCAGAAAACTCAGTAGAACTATATTAAAAATCACAAGGTTGCATCAAACCTACATTTCTTTTGTGGAAAAATACTCCAATAGCACAAACAGACAGAAGCAAAAATGCCAATATTATAGACAGATTAGTACTGTTAAGGACAACAATAATAAACAGTCTACATTACTTAGATACAGGAGAACTATTGGCTTGCATAGAAGCATCACAATATGTTGTTTCAGTTTTGAATGATTGGAGCTTAAAAGTTAAAAATCATAAGTGTTATCAACAAAAATATTGGGCAAAGTAGAATGAGTTTTTTTTTATGGATAATAAGATATTAGTTCAAGAACTAAAATGTGTGATCAAAATATATAACAAAAGCCCCATTGGTGCAAAGAGATGAATTGAATATCACCTTCCATTATTCATCGAGTCCAAAATCAGTGTTTCTTGATATTGCTGCTTTATTCCTTTAGCAAGCTTCTCTTTCTCCACATCTGACCATGGTTGCTTCTGAAGCGACATTGGGAATTGCCTCAGTACCATTTTATACTTTGAAACATGAGAGTTCTCAGAAGGGCCAAGAAATAATGCAGGGATCTTCTTATCTTTATTCTGCACCAAAGAATTACTTTGCGTGAGTAGCTGTTTTACCTGTTTCTAACAAAACTGAATGGACAGCCATTTAATGACAATGAGCAATATGGAACAAAATATGAGAGCTCAGGGTATATGTGTCACATTCTCTACATTACGAAAGGCTAACCACGGTTTAAATAACAGAAGGATAATATGTATTATTATACAATAAAAGTGGAACATTTACAGAGTTGATTTTTTAACATTACAGAGTTGATTTATAAAATACTTGATTAAGCATAATAAGTTGCAGTTCAAAATAAAATTCTAAAAAAATATATACTACGTTAGAGGATCTAAAGCAATTACCAACTCAATGAAGAAGATTGTTTTGTCTCAATAGGATTGCAATGCTACAGCTAGTTTCCTAAACAACACTACATGAAACTGCAAACTGCCTTTTCAAAAGATATACACCCTACTTTCACTGTTTGTGGAAATTTACAAGACAGTTTAAATATGTATAATATACCTCAATTCTCGCTGGATTTTATTAATATATACATGCAAGCTTTGTGCTACATTACTTCCACACAAGAGTGCCACAAAATGCAGTTAACAGAACCAGTACCCCTGCCTGCATTAAATTTGTTGTTTCAGACCATATTCTAAGTCAGACGATAATAAGTATAACATGCAGCTTGAAGAAAATGAATATTTAACACCATTACCCAATATATTATTGAGCAACAACATGTTACATTCTTCAGATTACAGGGGGAACATGCTTTACCAAAATGCGAAATAATATTGCATGCACCAAATAGGAAACACCAAGTACCTAACTGTGCCTGTCAATACATGCAGTCCAACTTGCACCACAATATCATCAAACCCATTTACCTTCTCATAAATGAATTTAAAATCACCTCTGTGAAGAAACCAGAAACAAGAGTAGAAGAATCTCTCGTAGTAAGCTCATTACTAACCTTGGTGGCATTCAGTGAATGAATAGGAATAGGAGCAACGACAGAAGGTCTAAGTGGTCTATATAACCTAAGGCAATCATGTATGTCATGTAACATCTATGCACAGCTTTAAATGATGTTATTACCTGTGCAGATTGTTCACTTGATTTTCGAGAGGAAATCAATCTAACACGAGGATCCTCCTTCTGGCACAAAATCCTGCCAAATGATTTTCTGCAGCTTGACTGAAAATCCATAAGACATTTTACACGATCCCTGAGATCCTTATTTTCTTCAATTTTAGCTTCAATATTAATCATCTTCCTTCTAATAAACTTCTGGCATGCTCTGTTCTTCTTGAGAGCATCTACTAACAACAATGCAGCTTTGGGAAACCCAGTTCGAGTGAGAGCCTTTGAATTTTGCTTCTCCACATCAAACTCTTCACCAGATCTGTGTGCAATAAGCTCTTCGGCCTGTCCCTTTAGCGCCTCAGTTTTCAAGTTCTTTGGTGATCCAGTGGAGGTCCCTGCATTACGTAAATCAAAAGGCTAAGGACCCATTTATCTTCAATTAAATTAGTGGTATTTGTGCTTCTAAAAGAAGCAGTGAAGAATTTGTGAAGTTCATTTAGGCAAAAACTTTATAGGCTTTATTATCATGTATTGGAACTCACTTATCAGGATAACACCATATGTTTTTAGTAGCATCCTCACTTATCAAGCAGCATAGCATACCTATCTTAGAGCACGCCCACCAGATCAACTCAAGACATTGTACCAGCTGGCTAAAACTAGACACGATCAACCGTCACAAAAACTCACACGAAGAAACCGAAATTGCAATTGGGCCGCACAGCGGTGCAAATCAGAATCGGATCGCAGGTGAACTCACCGGAATGGTAGTGCGAGAAGCGGCGCTGTATCGCGCGGAGCGTCTCGAGGTCCTCGTCGTCGTCCTCCGTGTCGGAGGGCGGCCAGACGCAGATCGGGCGCGGCGAGGAGGCCGGGCCCGGCAGGGGCGTGGAGGGCGAGCACTTGTTGAGGCGGAGGTTCTCGCGGATGCTGCGGACGAGGGCGAGGTCATCGTCGTCGTTGTCGTCCGACGAGTCATCAGAACCGCCAGCCGCGGGCGCGAGGGACGAGGGGGCTGCGAGGCAGGAGGAGACCTGCGCGACGGCGGTATCGGGGTCGGTCCCGGAGAGGATGCAGGAGCGGCGTAGCGCGTCGAGGTCCTTCTGGAGGTCCTCGTCGACGTCGGGGTCGGAGTCGTCGGAGTAGAAGTCCATGAAGGCGAAGGCGGCGGCGCTAGGGTTTAGGGTTTTGCGGTGGCGTGGGGAGGGGAATTGGGGGTGGCGTCGGCGGCTAGGGCTCGCGCTGGCGTCGCGTGGATTTGAATCCTCGCGACGCCGCAGCCAGCAGGAGCAGGGGAGGAGGAAGGAAGATGGCCTGAAACGGCGCAAGCTCTGGGCGTGTCGGTTTTCTTTTCTCGAGAATTTTTTGCGCTTCTCAGCGCCGCTGATGTGTTCTCACGCGCGCGGCGCGCCTCCCAGGCTGGGCCAAACGGGCCGCACGGTCTGGCCCGGCCGGAGACAGTTTAGGCACGGCCCGTTAGACCTGTTACGTTTTACGTGCCGTGAGTTGCCAGCCCGTGGGCTCTGCCTCCAGGCAAAGCACGGCAAGAACCGGGACACTTTTGACCCATTGGCCTTTATCGACCCAAACACACTTAAAAATTATCAAAAGATTTAAAAAACACATAGAATTAAAACAATATTAAAATAAAAATGTACATAGATCTAAGAAAATGACATTGGCATATATATTGAATATTTTTAATTTAAGTATTTTTATCTTTTTATTTACTTAGCGGGCCCAAACAGGCTGGCCACGGCCGAAAGCTGAAATAAAATGGGCCGCCTTGAGTTTGTCGTGGATGCGTTTAAGGCCCATGGGCTGCTGATCCGTCCATGATCGCTTGAGGATGGGACAGAAGCTGACAAGGTCGGTGGCACTAAATCAACGCCGCGAGGAGGGGATCGACGACGGCTAGATTTTCGATTTTGCACGATTTCTCATTAAAATTCGATTAAATTTCGTGTTTTGAAACTTAAATCGAACGAAGGAAGCTCATATCAAGAAATCGCCAGGTTTTAAGGAGAAATCAAACGAAATCCATGAAAAATCGGTGGAAAATCTTCGAGAAACCACTCAGTATTTCCTCTATGAAAAACCGACCGATTTTCTCGAGAAAACAATCTATCTGCACACCAACTCATCGGACTCCGTCTCTTCCGTTCTCCTCTGCCTTCCCATGAAACCAAACCGAGACACGGTGCCAGGCATGGCGTTCCCATGAAAGAGACAGTGCCAGACCATGGCGGGCATAGAGCTCGGCCACTGCATGCTCACGTGAAGTTCGACAGAATGCTCAAACCGAAAACACGGAATGCTCAAACTGGTAATCTCAAAATTCGCATGAAACTTCATTTTTCTAAAGTTTTTCGTGTCATGCTCTTCAAAAACCGTAGTAGTATTTTTAGGAATTTTTGGTGAATTTTTACCCTTTTTGAATTTTAATTTAAAATTTTAGATTTAGACAGTTTTGATGTCGGGATCCGGGAAAAAAAAAATTTTACCCGAAAAAAAAATCGTAAATAAGAAAATACCCATCTTTTTAAGAAAAATACAGAAATGCCCCTCCGCCGCGCCGCCATAACGCGGCAATGCTATTGTCATGCCCCATAACTTGGCTTTTGGCGCGTTCTTGACAATGACAATAGTATTGCAGCGTTCGCATCATCTTGACAAAACTATTGTCTTGCATTATGCACACTACGGCAATAGCTTTGCCTTGAAGATTGATACCGTGACTTTGGTAGTATATATGTATTGTCGCTGGCTTGAGGAGGCTCCACCACAGCCTCATTTTGGACCGATGCCATGAGAGAGAAGAGAGAGAGAGAGAGAGAGGAGAGGAGAGGAGAGAAGAGAGGAGAGAGAGAGAGAGAGGGAGGGAGGAGAGAAGAGGAAGAGGAGGAAAAAAAGGATAAAAAAAGCACATATTTGGTGAGTTATAGTTTTATCTTATTTCATATATTAGGTTTAGTTTATTATTTGATATATTATGAGTTAGTTTATTTTATTGTTAAAACATGGTAGGATAGCAAATTTTTTATGTAATATGTGTATAGATGTAAAGCTGCTTAGGTTTAGTTTATATTTTAATTGATACATTAGGGTTTAGTTATTTGTTAGATATATTAGGGTTTAGTTATTTGTTAGATATATTAGGGTTTAGTTATTTGTTTAGTTATATTAGGGTTTAGTTATTTGTTAGATATATTAGGGTTTAATTATTTGTTTAGTTATATTAGGGTTTAGTTATTTGTTTAGTTATATTAGGGTTTAATTATTTGTTTGATATATTAGGGTTTAGTTATTTGTTTGATATATTAGGGTTTAGTGTTAGGTTCGATAATAAAAAAATATGTCGATAGTTAAAAATTCACGAAGATTAGGGTTAATATTTTGTGCATACATTTAAGTCTCAGTTTGATTAGGGAAAAAACTGAGGGATTGTATTTAGGGTTAAGTGGTAGCATTGGCAGTGAAAAATATTTTGGGATTGTAGTTACGGTTTAGTGCTACTTTGTTAGCGAATAAGGATGATTAGCTGATAGCATTTATTTTTCACATGGAATAAAGGACTTTGATAGGATTAATAAACGGTTCCTTTTGTATTGCAGTTATGGCAGAGTTTTGGTTTACTGTATATTATGATGATGGTAACATAAGAGAAGGGTCTAATGGGATAGATCTTAGCGAATTTAGGAGCACAATAATTAGACATCCCGACCCAGAAAATTTACAAATTGAGGAACTTTACTTATGGATGTGCAATATGTTGGTGGAGCATACAGAACATGAAGTGTGGATTCGAGCTCTATGGAGCAAAAGTGTAGAAGTTCCTAAATTTGGTTGATTAATTTGAACACACAGATGGGTGCATCAAGATTTATTGGTGGATGTAGGCAGAATCGTTATGCGATTATCTTTGTGCAAGCCTTGGGTTAGGGAAACAAGTCCGACGGGGTAATGATGAAGAATTTGGACAATGCAAGGTCTTTGCGGTGAATGAAGAGCCGCAAGTTGTCACCGGGAGGAACGAGGATGTGAAAGATGTACAACAGGATGAAGGGGTGGGTGAAATTTTTTTTGCGGATGCTGGAGAGATTAACGAGAATATCGTCGAAGCCATGGAGCATGACGATGAAAGGGCAATGGAGGAGAAAGAGCATGCAGATGACAGTTCAAGTGACGACGAACATGAAGAGGGTGTCGTCATCCCAGAAGAATGGAACAGAGGAGAGTCTAGCCAACTTGTAGTCAATGATAGTCATGGGTTGTCGTGCATTTACGGCGTAGATGAAGTCCGGGCAAAGCAAATGTATGCTGACAAGGTTTTGAGATTATGGTACGCACAATATGAATGAGATGACGATAGTGCTCCGGTGACATTGAAAATATGAAACGCATTATATGGTAGTAATCCACGTAGACCGAACCTTGATGCAAATTACATGAAATAAACCCCTATTGTACTAGGGACGCTAGGTTTAGTGCCATTCAGGGAACGGTTCCACACGGGTATAACCGTTGGACATGCGAGTAGCAAATGTAACTCGCTCTTCAAGCCGGGATATTTTTGCATGAAGATGTTCGATGTAACTGAACGCGGCCATTGGGAAGGGGTCGTCCATCCATTTGGTGAAGCCGCAGTCATCGGTCTACATTTGGAAATGAGAAAAAAGTGAGATTAAAAATGTATTAAACCCTTGGCCTTTGTCGGGCTGGTTACTCACAGCGAAGTACGCGTAGCGGTAGAAACGTCGGCCAGTCCATCCTTCGATAACCTGATCAAAAGTTTGTACAACAGTGTCCACTCCGTGCGCATAACGTGGCCATCCCCTGCAGAAGTTTGGGTCTCTTATCATTGTTGGCTCTGTGTTATAGCTAGCTCTTGTCCGAATAGGCAGGTCGTCGCTTGGTAGACGGGCTTGCGATCCAGGACCATTTGACGTTCACCAGGCTTGTCGGATCCAACCGTTCGGTGTGGCTCGTGAAGCCATATGTGCAATGTGGTATGTCTATCTCTACTCGCCTCCCCTCGTACGAAGCCAACCCTAATAGGGAGTTTACACACACAGAGTCAGAGTGATAGTGAGGGTGGGAGTGAGAGGGACGCCAACTCTGCCTCCCATTATATAGGCCGAGGAGTACTTAACGAATTGGATTAATAAGTTGTTCATTATGCTTACTGACATCGTTTAATGATTAAACACATGCTACCGGTTCTACATACGCCTCGCCACATTTCGTCGCTATCGCGGGCGCTGATCGCTAATAAATGCATGCCCGGTCACATCACTAAATGCGCGGCACTCGATCAACGAGACCACGGACACCGTCACATCAATAATTGCGGGTCATCACGCGACCAATGATACCACGGACACCGTCACATCAATAATTGCGGGTCACTGCGGACCAACAGTACCCACCGGACACCGGTCACATCAATAATTACGGGCATCGCTGGCGACCTCTGATGCCGCCGGACACCGGTCACATCAATAATTACGGGCGCTGGCGACCAACGATCCCGCCGACACCGAATCAATCACATCAAATGCAAGAAGAAGAAGATAAACTCGGTCCATGCACCGAGCAGACTTGCCTATTTACTTTCCTCCTGCCTCCGAGTCATCTGCGCTCCAAGTTTCCTCTCTATCTCACATATTATTTCCATCAAATGGAGCAGCAGCACTCGGCAGGGATACGAAGCAATGTCATGCTAGCTTTTTCAACTCTGTGGTTATTCAGCGAACGTTCTTTTTAGACCCACTCAGCCATCACGGCTTGTAACTTTTGTTTGTAATGTGATCCTAATATCGCGAGTGTTGCGATGTTGCGGGTCATATTACACTCAAAATGTTACGTGTAAGCCGCGATGGATGAATGGGGTCTAACTGCATGATCTGAACATAAGGCCTTTAGGGGATTAGACAAATAGGTACGTACTATTTTTTATTTCGAAAGCTAGCATGACATACAGGGTGCGATGACATGCAAGGGTAGTCACCATGGACGGGTGAAAGGGTTGTGGCATTGGCATGAACACCAAGTGGCAGACACCGAAGCGAGCGCCGCTTCCCATTCCGTGTCATAGTACACGGGTAGGTCTCTTGCATGATGGCTCTTCGACGAGGACTTCGTGTTGGGTGTCTTGGGGTAGTGGAATCCGCATAGACATGCATGGTCCTGACATGATCGATTCGGTGATAGTATTGGTCCAAAGATCGCTTGGTTGTGCGATTGACATGCGGCATTGATTGCCTAGAGGCGGGAAGGCCGCGGACCTCCGTAGAAGCCTTCGACTGCGCCGACCCTCCTCTAGCATCCACGGTAGCACGCAGCGATGGATTCTTGCGTGCAGGTATGTTATGTAGGTGTATGCTGCTGCCGGGTATGGCTCATCCATTCAGCGAGTTCAACCGCACGTGACGTCTCGTAACTGCAAATAAGAGACCTGATAAGTAACTTGTATTTATGCTAGCATAGCGTAAAAAGGACAGAACTTACGTTGTGTCGGGCATCGATAGAACTCGCGACGATGAACCCTCGTGCGTGGTCAAACCATCGCACAACAATGGGTTCCCACGATCGCATATCGGCCGATCGAAAATTGACGGAAAGTGACGATCTCGTAGCAAAGGAGGGCCATCTCTCCGGTCTCCATATTGTATGACTTGCATATCGTCCAGAAGGAGGACGAGCATGCTCTCGAGTACAAAAGACTCCCACCATGCGTCGAGCACATATGGACGTGAAGATGCTCCCCGCCGCCATAAAGAAATGTGGACGAGAGGCAAAGAGCGGTTTGCCTCCTTCCTCTCTATATAGGCGTTACGTCATTATCAAGACATGATTAAATTAGCTCCTAATTATCATTAATTAACTATTCACTTTGACATGGCGAATCTCCGCTGTTCATTCCACCGTGGAAGCAAAGGCGCCAAGATAACAAGGTGGAGTAGTCGCGTGCTTTGAGTGCTAATTGTCTAGGAATGAGTCTTTGTCCGGAATTACCGCCTTCAAAGCGGGTTGGTCGCCGCTTTAGCCACTTGTTTTAATTTCATTGCTAACATTGCATGCCATCGGACGAACAGTACCTCTTTTCGCCGTCCGGCCACATCGCCGCGAAGATCCATCATAAATCATCGCATCGCCGACCAACAATACCGCCGGACACCGGTCACATCAATAATTGCGGGCACCATCGACCAACAGACCCGCCATTAATCGGGTCACATCAATAATTGCGGGCGCTCACGACCAACAACCCCGCCGACACCGCCCGGCCACATCAAATGCAAGAAGAAGATGAACTCGGTCCATGCACCGAGCAGACTTGGCTATTTATTTCCCTCCTGCCTCCGAGTCCTCTGCGCTCCAAGTTTCCTCTCAATCTCACATATTACTCCAGCCCATACACTGTACAAATCTAGTTGTAACGAGCAATGGCAGCCTCCGGATCTGAGCCCCGTCCGCGAAGCAAGTTTAACACCACCGTGCCTGAAGGGGTCAATGTTCGAATGTGCTTCTGCGGTGACCTTTGCAAGTTTGTTCAATCTGACGAAGATTTCTCATATACTTACGGTAGGAGGTTCTTCATGTGTGCAAACTACGAGCACGATCCACCCAAGGTTGCCTTTGGCGGCGCCCAAAGGTACTTGCTCACCCTATCTCGCATGATTATATCTACCTACATGGCATATGATCTCTCAGATCGACTTATGTTGAACAAATAGTCTTCCCACCTCTATGCGATTTCGGCGTTGGCTAGACACGGAGCAATCGGAGGCGCACAAGAAACATATCGGCGTGAGTTCCGTTGGAAGAGGCAATAGTTCAAGCGGCGCCAAGATGAGGAGGAACAAGAGGACAAGCATAGCGTTCGCAGGAGAGTACCGAAGCGACAAGAGATTGAACGTCAGTTCTTGAGGCCCGAGAGGCCGAGAGGAGAGAAAGCGAGAGGCATGTCGCAAGAAAGCGAGGCTGGGTGATGCTACCAAGCAAGGAAATATCCTGTTATACTCAAGAGGAACTTTGTTGTAAGTGATAATAAAATTTCCCAAAGAGAGGCGGTTTATTCCTCTAGCTATTTATTTCATTTTTCAAATAATTATTAATATAAAACACTCTTTGAAACTTATGCAATTTTCCATTTTATTTTTTTTAAAGATTAAATAGACCAAATACCGTGTCATATATACTCATCATATTTAGTTCATATAATATGTGTTATAACTATTATATACTGATAACATATTACATAATACTATAATATCTACATATATACACATATACATACATATATACACATAATAGTTACTTATAATTATATATAATATATTTTTCGGAATAGTTACTTACATACATAATATATACGGCGCGGCATTGCCTTTTTGCCGCCCACCACACAACATTGCCTTTTTGTCATGGTCTGTGTCATGCATGAGGGCATTCTGCAATTGCTCTAAAATCATGGGTATTTCCATATTTGCAATTTTTTTTTGAGTAAAAAAAAAATTATCGGGATCCGGATCCCGTTGGACAGCGATTTCATGATTTCCCATTTCCCACAGTATTTGAAACTATGGCCAGCATCGATGGGCAAGGAAACTCGAGGCTAGCAAAGGAACCAAACTGCCCCATAATTTCTAGCGTCAGAGCCACAAAGGTAGTATTGTTAATGCAAACATTCATCATTATGCATCACAGCCAGATATGCAGTTCAGAGATTGTTCAGATATTGACGATACTACATTACAAAGGATTCTGTTCATGTTCTTTGATAATTCTAAACTTCTATTTTGACTGCTACCAAGGTTTAAGTCAAAACGCGCCTAGAAATGCAATTTTCTTGATAAGTTCTGGATAAATTGCTGACTTTCAGTTCAGCCTTACTTGTTCAACTTAAAAGGATGCTTGTCAGCACTTTGACACATTCCCAGCACTAAACTGGGGTCTCCAGACAAAATAAGACAACTGAGGAAGTTTGAGAAAAAGACACTGATCTGGGTTTGTCGAGACAAAATAAGAGAACTGAGAATGTTTGAGAAAAAGAGAGAGAAGCATACTACATTACAAGGATTTTGTTCATGTTCTTTGGCTAGAAAAAAAAACTAAGCTTGATAACACCGGCACAGGGCAAAGCAGACACCCTCCTGGCTCCTCTGTTCCTCGCCGTCGGCCTACTTGGATCTCTGCCTCATCTTTCGGCGCTTCCTCTTGAGCCGCCTCATCCTCTTCTTCTTCCACTGCGTCGTCACATCACAGATTATCAAACGTTAGCGAAGCCCGCAGATGAAGCCACGAACAAGATCAGAAAATTACAAGCGAAACCGCAATCAAGGGGAAAGCCTTTCATGATATTGTTTCTTTCACTGTTTGGGATCAGAAGTAAAAAGCAATTTGTCTCTTGCATCACAGGATGGTCAGAAACACGGACCAAATGTTCTTCCTCATCTCCCACATCAACATTGCACAGCAAAACCCAAATCTTCACCAGGAAGAACTAAACCAAATCGAAAAAAGATGCAAAATTTATGCAATAGAGTAACGGAGATCTGGCACTCAGAATGAGTAGGAGGAATTTCTCATCAAGATCAGACAGGGTCGATTTCTTTCCTCACCATGCCAACCAAACCAAAGATCAACAAAGCAACGCAACAAATAAAATCAATAAAAAATCTACACTACGAAGCGATATAACCAACAAAAAACCTACACTACGAAACGATATAGTTCTCTCAGACAAATGCCTCGATTGTCCCCATGTTTTCGCAATGGAATGGATTAGATCGGACTCGTCATCTTCGTATGCTCATCACAGAGAACCGCAAGACGAAGCACCACAGCTTTAACATGGGCAACTCTACTCTACGTGGTTCACGAGGACCACTCGGCATACCTTGGCCCTCATCGCCGCTGCGTCGGTGACCGCTCCTGCTTCTCTCCCTTCGTCGGACGCCGGAGTGGGCGGCTGGAGAGGCGGCGGCCGGAATGCAAGGCGGCGCGTGCTCTCCTCGTGGTTTTATCGAGAGCGTCGATTGGCTAACCCTAACTGGTGTTAGTGGTGGGCAAATTTCGGGCCGTAGTTGCGTTCATGGGCCTCGAGTTATGGGACTGTTTGGTTGATGCTACATTTTGTCTAACCTAATCTTAAGCAAGTGTGGCAAGCCACACTTTTGTGACTGAAAAAATCAGCGTCACACCTTAGGGTTGGTTCTTTTCAGCTTTTCTTATCCTACTTATTTGTCTTATCTCATCACTTCGAGAATTTTCCGAAATAACCTCGAGAGCTGGTTGGCCTTCAATTTTAGGGTTTAGAGAGCTTATAGGCACACCAACGAGAGAAAAAAAACCGACTCAAAAGGTAATAAAAAAAGTGAGATAAGTCAAATAAGACATGAGATAAGTAGGATAAGCTGACTTATCTCGTGTCTTATTTGACTTATCTCACTTTTTTTATTACTTTTTGAGTCGGTTTTTTTAAATCTCGTAGATGTGTCTATAAGCTCTCTAAACCCCAAAATTAAAGGCCAACCGGCTCTCGAGGCTATCTCGAAAAATTCTCAAAGTGGCGAGATAAGGCAAATAAGTAGGATAAGAAAAGCTGAAAAGAACCCACCCTTAGGCAAAGTGTGACAAAAAAATCAGTCTATGACGCGTGGATCCGATTGCTAAGAAAGTGTGGCAAGCCACAATTATGGCGCGAACCAAACACTAACCATAAAAACTGTGGCGTGCCTAAACTTAGTTGTGGCAGATTTGATAGCAAACCAAACAGGCCCCGTGTCTCTTGCTCACCCATGTTTCGACCCTGTAGAGAAGCTTGAGCTTCCTTAGTTCCTAACCTAGATGTAAAACCTGTGGTGATTTTTTTGGTTGCGGTAATCCTCCTTTTTACTGCTAGCCAAGCGCCTATGTTTTGTTATAAGAAAAATATAAATTCCACCATTGAGATTATGAGTGAGCGAATCATACACATTCGATTTTGTTGTAGGCAATAGGTACTATGCACTTTGTGGCATGATGGGCGTGTTTGGTTTGTAGTCCTGAGTGACCATGCCAATGCATTGGTCATGGCCAATTCAGGGCATGACCTTTCGTTGGCAAAAGTTGAGGTGTTTGGTCTGTGATCTTTAAAAAGTGACCAATGAAAAATAAAGAAAATTTTGAAAATTTCAAAATTGAAAATATTTAAAATGGGTTGCTTATGATTTTAGATGAATTATAAAATTTGTTTCATGCAATTTGGACACCATATGAAATATATACAAAAATAAGAAGTTTAATGACAAAAAAAAAAACGATTCGCTAACTAGCGACTTCTTCGCTTCGCCATCTCTTTGCCAGCGAACTTCACGATGCATGCTTGGCCAATCGAGTGCATGCAACTGGGTCCCACGCGTGGATGTTTTGGCTGAGGGCGTGCCAATGAATGGCGTTCGATTTCGGCGCCGACGTCCGGTGAAGAAAATGCATGCAAACCCATTGGCGCACAAATTTTTGGCATGGGCGAGCCAAAACTTGGCTGCGAACCAAACAACGGCCAAATAGCATTGGCATGACCTTTCATTGGTAAGGCTACTGTGGGCTATCATCCAAACACACCCGATATGATGTGAGCAACCACACAGATAACAGCAGAGACCGGCACATGCTATAATCTAGTTATACTTGTAAAAATTTTGAGTAATTGAACCAGATAGATGGATTTATGAAGTGCGACATTGACCATTACTATGCTATTTTTAATAGTAAAATATGCAATTTGTTTGTTGCATCCGTAATCCATTAAACATCCTAAGGTAAAAATAACAACAAAAAGATTCTCGGAAAAACGGAATACAGGGGCTATGCTTAGTACGTTTTTTTACCTACTAGTACAATGCCTGTGCTTTGCAACGGAACTCAAAGGGATTCAAGGAAAACATAAAATCGCAAATGGAATACATTATGAAAAAATACACTATTGTACATTTAGAGAAAATAAAAACTGGTGTTTTTTTTTTGCAACCACGACCACCGATTCGAAAAATAAACAAAGTACTTCAGCGGTATATCCACATTCAACATCAAATTTCACTGCGTTCAACGCAGAGAAAGTGTTGTTTTTAAACTGTTCCAAAATCAGAAAAGAAAAATCACATACAGATGAGCTGTTGGACAATGTTGTCAAGGTTTTCTGGTTTTCTTCACTCCCACTATTGTGAGAGCTATCATCACAAATGCAGAGAAAACTGTGAGACAAGCATTAATAACATAGAAGCTAAACTCAAGAGATGAATAGACTCAAAAACATAAGCATTTTTAGATAAATTAAAACTAATGTTATTCCAAAAATTCAATCATCATTGGTGGTCCAAGATGAAGCAAACTGCACACATTCGAATCGAAAGCGGTCAACCCTTGCAAAGTCAACAAACTCATATTTATTACTAAGACAATGTAAGATTTCTTTTTGAAAATATGTCACATACAAGACACATTATACAACATTTTCTCGAGATCGCTCTTTCTTGACAGACAAAGACAAATATTACAAAAATAAATACATATACAATCATCATTTGATAGCATCCAGGACCAACTTGTGAAACTTCAAAACCGACCAGGCAAGGTATTTCTGGTCAGACAATAGGAGCAGCTGAACCAATGCTGATGTTATTTCTTGGATATTCACCTTAAGTTCCCTACTATACACAAACTGGAGGAGGAGAAAGAATGCTTTAGGAGAAACATCTTTGAAAAATACATTTGAAGCGCTGCTCTCCTTCATCCCATTTGTGAACATCAGCACGTGTACAAACGCATCTTTGGTTATGCTAGTCATGCATCATGCCAAAATATGAATATTTCATAATAATAAAAGCAGAAACAAATATAGAGTGAGAAAAAAGTTGTACCTTGGCGAATGGCATGCTCCACAAGCTACAAATGAGTTTGCGAGCCTGAGCAACCAAACATTGTCCACTAACGTAGATATTTATATCACTGTGCTCCCCATTTACAAGGAACTATTCAATTTTCTCGCACATCCTTTGGAGCTTTGAAGGAAATAGTCAAATTGATGAGTTTGAGACCCACTACTTGATACTTTAACGTTTTTTTCGGACTCGAAATTTTATTATTCATCTCCAAACAGTTAATGATTTCTTCACAACGCTTTACCAATGGTTTAACTTTAAATTGTGAGCTCAACTCCAACAGAGAATTAAGTTGCCATTCATAATCTGAATCAACACAAAAGAAAGAGCTATTAGTCCTTTTACAAGATGCACACTTGCTTACAAGAGCAGTTCAAACAACCGAAAGCTTACTGCAGAGAACTCAGTATAGATATACTAAAACGGCTGACTTGTTGCCTTTTAAGTTAGACCAACTCAAAAACAAATGGACGAAGTACAAATATTCATGTGAAACAGTTGGTTCAATAATGGAGTATCCTGTGTCTATCCATCCAAAGGCAGCCACACATCTATATAAAGAGCATTATCACGTTGCTCACTTGTCTAATATGCAATATACTTAAAATATTCGAGCTAGCATGGATCACATATGCATGATGATTCATTAACTCAACAATGGACATTTTAACAATTGCTGCAAAGTGCAAAACATTTAATGATTCATCAGACTCCCAAAATTACTCCATCACGAATATAGTTAACGACCAAAAGATGTGCGACCAATTAGCTTTGGAAGTTCTGCGTCTTGTATTTTGCAATTCAACTTTGATTTTTTAATTAAAACACAAAAATCTGGCTTACAATATTCCAAGGCAATACATCACGTTTGATTCTTTGGGAGACTTGAGTAGGCCTCACAATATCTTGTCGGTGCTATTTGGGTTAATGTAGGTTCTCATTGTCATTTTCTACAAGACCTACAAGCCATAGGCCACATCTATCCAAAGAGAAACTGGTTAGTCCAACGGGAAGTTTAAGAATATAATCACCTGCAACATCCGTAAAATAAAAACAACCAACAAGAAGCAAAGGACAAGAAGGCCTCAAATCAAAATGAGGTGCAGTACGGAAACATAACAGAGCACATGTTGGGTAACGGAATGAACTAATGTAGTGGTCAGCCTTGCGTCCTGCTGCACTTCTACCACCAAACCCAGACTTGATTTTGAAGCGAGAGAACATCAAACAAGTGAAAAAGAATACATAAACAGTTCCATTCAACCATACCTTCCAGCACAAACCAAATGACAGGATGAGAGGGTCTACTGTCACATGGCGAAAGCAGTCCACCAAAAAGCTTCTCGATTATTAACAAATCAGATCATTCTCGACAACCGTCCGACAAACGTCTGCACGGCTATGATCGGGTGTGAAACACGAACATCAGATTTCAACACGCACAAACCACCACAAGCTCTACCCTAATTCCAATACCACGACGGAAAACAAATCACGGACACACCAACCAAACCTTCTCTCAACTATCTCTTATGATATGATGAGTTCAACATGCTTGGAGTGTACACTCTTCCATGGATTCCAGCAAATAGACTTACCAAGGGAGACCTCGAAGACCCTAAATCTACTTAATTTTTACTTGCATCATAGCTCCCCAGTAAATTCCCTCAGATCCATCACAGCAACTTGGGGCACTAAGTACCAGAGTCTTGTGGCCCTTAGCACCCTTGAATCATGCTAATATGTCGGAGGGTAGTAGATGGCAGCAGCGAGCCAAGCTGCTTCCTGATGATTGGAGTCCTTTCAGATTTCACTGCCTCATAGCAAGGCTATCCCCTGTACCTCTACCTTCTCCTTAGTAATTGACAAATGGAATTAATGCTCTTACTATAAAACAAAAGTTATCTCTTTGTTTTTTTTAAAAAAAGTTATCTCCACCAACTGGCATACACCGTTCTGGGAGGCAAAGCATGGTCAATACAAGCTTTTAGTTAACAAAATATCCACAGGGGCTTGTCCCTATAACATGCTCCAATCTGATTTGAACACATAAAAGCAAACTTATTGCAAATGCAGTCTTGACTTAGCAAGCGAGTTGTGACAAGTATTCTCACACCATGTTGCTCGAAGTTTGTATAGATGAATTAACCTTATATTATGCAAATCTATGCTAGTTGTCACCAATGAATTACATAGGAGACAATCTGTAATGCTCAGAAAGTCTAGAGTAAGTATGGTATATCCGATGACTTAAGTTACCGATTATTCGCATTGCACGATGACAAAATCATGCCAGATAGCTAAATTTACACCGCCAGACACCTAAATCATTGTGTAAATCAAAATTCCCAAGGTGCACATTGTCAAATGTTGCTCGATGAGAAGTTGAAAATTGAAATGCCTCGGTCAATTCCATTAAGCAAAGCTTGACCGTCTTAATCGAGAGGAGTGGGTGGACGAGGAATCATACCCTTATCGGTGGAGGAGTCGTGGTCGGGTTACCGCCGCCGCCCTCGCCGCCGCTCTCCGGGAGGAGCAGCGAAGGGGTAGATCATGTAGTGGCCGGAGAGAGCATGGCGGGCGTGGAGAAGTGGGGACGGCGCCGAGGACGGCGATGGAGAAGTAGGGCGGCGGACAAGGGGAACGCGAGGAGGCGAGGCGGGCGGCTGAGAGCGACGAGTAGGGCGGCGGCCCAAGGCGGCAAGTGGATGAGTGGGGTGTCGGCCGAGGACGGCCGAGAGCGGCGGAGGAAGAGTGGGGCGGCGGCTGAGGGCGGCCGAGAGTGGCGCGAGGAGCGAGGCGGCGGGTCGGGAGGGCGGCGTGGAGGAGTGGGATGGGCGGCAGAGGGAAGGTGGCGCAGGTGGAGGCGGCGAGGCGGAGGAGAAGGAGATGAGCGCCGGATGGAGGCGGCGAGGCGAAGGCGCGCAAGGGGCGGCAGCGGAGAAGGAGAGAGGACGATGGTGGGGTAGGCTGCGCTGGCTGCGATCTGGGCGAGGTGGCGCCCAGTGGAGGCGGCGAGGCAGAGGAGGAGGAGCAGAGGCTGGATGGAGGCGGCGAGGGCGGCAGACGCCTGTGGGCGGCGGAGAGAGAAGGAGAGAGGACGACGGGGGCACACTGGCTCGATCGCGAGTGAGGTGGCGCAGGGTGGAGGCTAGGGTTAGGGGGCGGTGGCGCGGTGCGTGCGAACGTGGGCCATCTGATGGAGATGGACGGTCCAGATTGCATATTGGTGAAACCACCACCACCACCACCACAAGAGCCTTTTTAATAGTAGAGATTAGTTATTAGTTGTTGTAGTTGTAGAGCTATTTGAGGGGTCTTCTTCCGATTATTGGCATATTCATTGAAACTGAACTCTAAATTTTTTAAAAAGTATGTTTGGGAAACTAAAACTGATAATAAAAGCCAGATTTAAGAAGGTTTATCTTCTGTCTTTGAGATTTTCGAGAAACGACTTTAAGAGATCAAAATCTTTTAAAAAGGTAGTCAAATAATTTGAAAAAATAGATGAATTCTTCTACCATAATGAGTGGAATACGAATTAGGCAAATTTGCAATGCGTTTGCCTGCTTTTGATGTGAAAGAGAAGTTATTCCTACGTGTCCGAGAGTACCAACATTTACGGTAAATTTTTATGCTCGTCTTTGCGGGCAAAGCTGAACAGAAATGAAATCCCACGGTCAACACACAGATGCAGGCATACTTCCTTTGGATCATGCTCTTATGCACAAATCTTAAAGCAAGATTCAATAGGAAGAAAGTCTGTGACTCCTTGCAATAGTAGGAAATAGAAAGTCCTAATCGTAAGTACATGTAGTTCCATAAACGCTAACGACCATTGGATCCGCTCCAAGATTCGCGCTTAGCTCCCACTCCCCCCTCAAATATGTTTTTGCAAAAAGACCCTCTAAAATTTCTAAAAAAGCAATCCACTCCTTCCTCCTCTCTACTCCGGTGGGCCCAAGTCGGCTCACCTTCGGGGGTGCTACTGCCGCGACCACCACCCCTCGGCCTGGCGACCACGCCGGCCCCGCTGAGCCGCCACGTCACACCACCATGCCGAGCCTGCGCCTGCAAGGCGAGCCGACTCAGGCGCAACCGAAGTGGAGATGAGAGAGGAAGGGAGGAGGAAGAAGAAAGAGTGGATTTTTTTATAGAAAGTTTGGAGAGCCTTTTTGCAAAAAAAAACACATTTGAGGGAGAGGGAGAGCTGAGCACGAATCTCATAGCAAATTCAATAGTCATCTGAATGTATGGAGCTACATGTATATGGAAAAATTCTATCCTGCAAAAATCACATTCAAGGCCGAATAGTCAAAAGCCCACTCTCTTATTCACAAAACTCGAAGCAAGATTCAATATAGAGAAAGTGTGTCTACAACTCCTTGTGATCATAGAAAAACCGCGCTGAAGGCCGAATGGTTAAAGGTTCACCGCGATAAGATCTTCTTGCTGCCTTCATAAACACCATTTGCCAGCGCCAAGACCGCGTTTGTGCCACCGGCCGTCGTTGCTGTCGTGGACAAGTTAGCCACGGCCGAACCGATAGGATAAGGGGATGTTGTTTGGTTAGTTGTATAAGATTGGATAGCCTACGCAAAGATGTTGTTTGGTTAGCTGCACTAGAATGAAAGTGTGATAGATAAATTCAAGTGAGGGATGAAACAAAATTTGAAAATTATTATAAAATCAATAAATGTCAAAATGAAAATAAAAATTTTAAAAACAAATAATAGGAAATCAATAAATTTAAAAACTAAAATAAAAAGTTTTAAAATAATTTTGGAAAATCAATAAATTAAAAAATAAAAAATTTAATCTTTTGAAATTTTTATGGTAAGTGTAGTCTGGTTTTGTTAAAAAAATGTCAGGAACACAAAGGTGAAATCGGTTCGGTGATCGGAAATACTAATCAAAAGATATTTACAAAAGAGAGAAAGAAAATGCATTTATAGTTGATGATGTCAGCAGTTGCATCATGATGCATGTACATGCAACTTCATCGCGCGCAGGCTGACTCTGAGGAAACGGTGGATTTCAAGGCTGAGAGATGATTTTTGCATCTGCAGAGCCAAGCTAGAAAGATGAGAAGGCAACCAAACATCTCACTTTTACATTCATAGAGCCAAATCTCCACTCATGCAGCCAGCCAAACAACCCCATTGTGATCATAGAAAAACCGCGCTAAAGGCCGAATAGTGAAAGGCTCAACGCGATAAGATGTTGTTGCTGCCTTCAGAAACACCATTTGCCACCGCCAAGACCGTGTTTGTGTCACCGACCGTCGTTGCTGTCATCGAGACATCGACAAGTTCGCCACGGCCGAACCGGCCATGAGATGCTCGAATGGGTTTGTGGGCGGCATGACGTCCTTCTCACCCTCGAGCATCTTCACCACCATGCCCATGGATGGCCTCATCTCCGGCTGCTTCTGGATGCACCAGAACGCCACCTTGCACATCCTCTCTACCAGCTCCTTGCACTGCTGCTCATCACTCGCTGCAGCCTCGCCATGGACGTCGCCGCGGCTCGCCGTGACGAGCTCCATCCGGTTGCCACTCTCGTACTTAACCCATGCGAACTCCGGGAACCATTCCCGGCTCTCCGGTGCGGCCTTGTCTAAGATTTTCCTCCGGCCGACCAGCTCGAACAGGAGCATGCCAAAGCTGTACACGTCGCACTTCTCAGTGATGCCTGACTGCTCCCACATCTCCGGCGCGGCATACCCGGGTGTGCCAAGCACGCCGGGCACCGAGACGTGCGTGTCCGCACGGTTCACCAGCTGAGCGAGCCCAAAGTCTGCCACTTTCGGGGTGAGGTCGCCGTCGAGGAGGACGTTGCCGGGCTTGATGTCGTAGTGGATGATCTTCTTCTGGCACTCCTCGTGGAGGTACCTTAATCCCCTCGCAATGCCGACGGCGATGGCTCGCAGCGTCAGTAAAGTGACAGTGTTGTTCCGGTTGAAGAGGTAGGTGTCGAGCGCGCCCTTGTCCATGTACTCGTACACCAGCGCAAGCACGGACGTGTCGAAGCAGAAGCCGAACAGCCTCACCAGGTTGATGTGGTGGGTTCTTCCTATGGTGCCCACCTCCGCCATGAACTGCTGCTCCGACCTCCGGTCGAGGCCGCCGTGGAGCACCTTCACGGCGACCAAAAGGCCTTTGGGGAGCATGCCCTTGTACACGACGCCGAAGCCGCCGGTGCCGAGCTGTGCGGAGTAGTTGTTGGTGAAGCCGGACAGCTGCGCCGGCATGAATCGTATGGGTTTCTCGCCGGCGATCTCCCTGAGGAACCTCTCGACGGTGGCCTCCCGTATCTGGGAGTCCGGCACCACCGTGTACAGCTCCGTCTCCGCCGCCACCCCGGGGGCGCTGGTGTTGGAGTTGATGTTGATGGCGGGGAGGCCGTGCTTCTTGAGGTATCGGTACACGAAGTAGGCTATGGCCACGTGTCCTCCGATAGCCAGTACCGCAACGACTGCATTACAGCATCACTACTGATCAGGAAATCAATCGTATGAGCAAAACAAACAACTAAATTGGTGCAATCTAGTAATTAGCTAGCTTTGAGAAGAGAAAATGGCAATAAAAATCGCAGCTTTGCGCACCGACGATGATGGCCAAGTAGGATCTGATGAAATCGCCGGGGAAATCAGACATGCTGATCAAGCGGCTATCTTCTTCTTCTTCTTGTTCTTCTTCTTCTTCTTGAGCAAATAATGGTGCCAAGAAGGCCGGGGTGCACTGCTACCTCTGGCTGATCATCCAAGTCTGAAGTTTGTGCTGAACTACGGTTTGCAAGGGCACTGAATTTATAGCAGTCATCCAGGGGTGTCTGTTTCTGGGCGACGCGGTTTCGTACCAAGACCGTTTCTCTGGGGATGCGCGTTGTGAACTAAAGCGTCCACGGAATGACACAAGAAATGCTAATAGTCAGAGAGAAACGAAGCAGCAGGGGTTGCATGCGAACGTGGAGGCTCACGGGCCGGAGAAGAGAGGCGATCGACCTGAGTGGACAAAAACCAGATGGAAGCAGCAGCATCGGTATGCTTTTTCATGTATATAGAGCCATAGAGGTCTACTACGTGACTACGTCCACGGATGGCACAAGTCAAGAGCAAAATTCGTCTACTTTCTTTTTTACTATTTACGTTGTTAGACCAGTTTGGGTTCATGACAGTTCATTTTTACCATAATAATCCAGGATTACTTTCATACGGACGCCCACGCCCTGCACTGCGCCTCACGTACTTGCTTCGCCTGATTCCACCACTCCATCCCCATCCTTTGGATTGGCCTATCTCTTCATTCTTCCAGAATGCTCCTCCTCTACCCATCTCTCTCACACACGCAGAGGGAAAGGATCGCCCCGACCGCGCAGGCGTTAATGGTCGCCAACACGCACACTCTTTCCTCATCTCTCCCCAATCTCTCATATTCCTCTCCTTCTCTATCTCTCATAGATTTCCCCAAGTCTCCAATCCATTCCGATTGAATCCAACCATCCATGGTGTAACAGCAGCTGTGCAGTTCGTGGGGCGACGACGAGCTTGTTGGTCGACGGCGACGCCGAGCGAGTGGGGGGCGACAGAAATGGCGAGCTCATGGGGGCGACAGCAACGGCGGTGCAAGCTCGTGGGGCGACAGCAGTGAGCTTAACGACGAGAGTAGGAGGCTGCGGGTTGATGACACGGTGGTGGCAATGCACGCCCTCCATTTGTCGGGACCTGGTTTTACTAAATCAAACCCCTCTGTGTTAATAGTATGAGTCCGAAGGATCAATGCTCATACTCACGGTACAACAAAGATAAAGTATCAATACCAATGTTGCATTAACTAATAAAATAAATCAAAGTGCGGCGAAGCCACTTATTACAATAGTTCATAACATCAAGTCCTGACTAATGCGAGTAGAAAGTAAATAAAATAATGTCACATCACGGACACATGCACACACTGAACAGGAAGCAACTAGTAGTTCAGGGCACCCTCTGAAAAATCAACAACGTACTCCTATGCTGCTTGTGGAATAAACAGTCTCGAATGAAAGCCGAGGTTAGCACGCGAATGCTAGCGAGTCTTTCCTGAGAAGGGCCGGGTTAAGGGTCATCCTAGGAAAGATAATGGTTTATTTGCATAAAAGCATTTTATTAATATTATAAAAGCATTTAAGAAATAATAAATAAATAATTAACAGTTCTCATGATTAATCTTAACAGTAACATTAACATGGTATAATTCTCAATCTTAGTGTTTCACGTCTCAAATTCTCATTATCTCATCTCATTCATAATGGATCATGTAGTAGCGACACACAGTCGAATAAATCTTACCAAAATCAAATTAATTAAGAGGTGCAGCTATGATGTGAAATACCACCAAGATGTTCATAACCGGGAGCATGACTATTCAAATGGGTTTATACTCTGCAGAGGTTATATGTTTTTTCGGCAAGATATGATACTCTCCTGTCGGAAAGCATAATAACAAAACCTATTAGAAGATTAACCCCAAACTTATCACGGTCATACCTGACATTCACACAAGTACCCTAGAATTCCCTCCAAGCAATACACCGGCGATGATGTGCAAGTACCGTGACAATCCTGATGTTATTCTCCCTCTAGATTAGGCCACGTCCCATACCGGGCTTGCGGTCACACGCTAAATTCTTAGTTAAATCCATCACGATCATTGGTCCTTAGGGACCGGAGCGTTGACTCGGGTCACCCACTCCGAGTCAAATATTAATTGGTCAAGTTTTAATTAATGAGTGAACAATCCCACCATAAACACCAAGTTCTCCATTCTCATACTCAATTATCTCATAATTGGGTTCTTTAACGATGATCATAGGAGTGGATCACTCCTCGAAACTACCTAAACAATGCTAAGCCATCTAATTCATGAAAAACAGTAGGAAATTATATAATAATAGTATCCTAAGGCATTTCATTGTAAAGGATGCATATTATACGAATAAACAATATGCACTAGGAATTTCTATAGCAATATACACATAATTTAAATAAATAGCAGCTTTAGCCAAATCTAAAAATTAGGATTCTAGTAGAAAAACTTGCCTTCTTGATCTTCTAAAACTTGTTGGACGTCAACGGTGTCGAGGGATTCTTCTTTGTCGCCCACGGAATCTGACGCATGCAAAACGAGAAAACAACAATAAATACGAGAAACAACAAATAAATTAAAAAATTATATAAAATTACAGTAAGTAGATATGAATTTTCTAGATTTTTACAAATGGAAATCATTAGATTTAGAGCTAGGATGAATTCTCAGCAAAATAGTCAAGAAACACTATTCACTAGAAATCTAGAAATTGCAAAATGTTACTGTAGCTCATGGGTTGCTACTATGCAGCCCATCATCTTGCTCCTACTGATCGGATGAGAGACAGAGGGGGATGGATTGGAGAGAGAGGTGAGGATTGAGATAGGGAGAGAGATGGAGAAGAAGTAGAGAGGTGGCAGTGGGCAGCGGCGAGTGACGGCAACGACGGGGGCAACTGGCAGCGAGAGGCGGTAACCGGCGAAGCAGCAAGTTGTGGCGCGACGCGTCTAGGGCTGGTGATGGCGGTTGTGCATAGTAGCGGCGAGCGGCAAGGTCGAGGCATCAATGCGGCGGCTGGACGGTAGCATCGAAGTGGTGCGTTGCAGCAGCGGTAGCGTAGCCTGCAATGTCACAAGGAGAAGGCCACGCTTAGGCGAGGTTTCGGCTAGCGGTGGGGTCCGGCGAAGTAGTAGCCATGCGACGACAGAATAGCAGGGCATGACGTAGCTAGGTTCTAGCCGGGAAGCTATCGACAGCGGTGGCAGGGCAGGCCAAGCGTTGGCCGGAGGGGTGACTTGGGGCTCTTCCTCAGCCGGCTAGGGTTTGGCCGGGCCGGTGCCAGCGGCGGATGCATCTAGGCCAAGGAGGAGAGCAGGGAAGAAACACAAGATGGCAATGACGACGACAACCTCTGCTCCAACAACGACACACGGTGACAACTCCTCCTTGCAAAGACGACGACAACGTCCAGGTCTTGTGGTGTTGACAGTTCCAGCGATGACTCGCACGACGGCGACGATTGTAGATTGGTTTGGGGAAATTGTGGAGGGGGATTGGGGATGTTTCTTGGTTTATATAGTGGCGAGTTGGAAATGGGCTCGGATTGGGCTAAACATGTCTGGGAAGGGTTGAATTGGGTTAGGCCAATGTGAAATTTTAGGATGCCACACCATTGGAAGGAGCTAGGTGCGAAAGATATATTGTTTTTTGACTTAAAACATTACCCTGGTACGTATGAAACATTGTGTTTTTAATAGTGAAACATCCCATAAAGAAGTGTATGAAACACATTGTTGCTCTTGTGAAACATTGGTTTTGCTTTTGGTGAAAGATTAGGTTTGCTCCGATGAAACATAGTGTTTGCTCCAGTAAAACACCCATTAAAATTGAAAAATTTTGTTTGATTTGTGAAACATTATTTTGCTCTTGTGAAACATGTGTGCTGGCTCTTGTGAAACATTTAATTTGCTTTTATGAAATATTTTGTTTGCTCTTATGAAACACTACGTTTGTCCTTGTGAAACATTCTGTTTTCTCTTGTGAAACACCCGCAAAATATGTGAAACAGTTTATTTCCCGGTATTGACAGGTGACAGCCAGGAAGTTAATCCCGTTGTTTGTCCATCAAACATTACTCTATGGATTGAAACTTATTCGAATAATTGCTAAAACATTTATCGTTAACTTGCAAAACATATCATATAAAATGTTTTAATAGTACCTGAGTTTTGTTTCAATGGTTTTTTTGGCTTTGTTTTTAAAAAAGCGTCCAATCTTTGGGTTGAGATGGACGTCCAATCCTAAGTCCTACCCATAATAAGTACACTATTAAATCTCCTTGCTTTCCGGTAGAACAGTGACGGGTGAAAAAAGATATCCATTAGGCAACTTGTCTTAGGATCTTGGGCAAGACATTAGTGGGCTGTTTGGTTGCCTTCTCAGCTCAGGCAAGCTATATGAGCTCAACCAGGTTGGTGGGAGCCAGGTTGAGGTGATGTAAAAGAATGTTGTTTGATTGATTGTATGAGATTGGACAGACTATGTAGAGATGTTGTTTGGTTGGCTGCACTAGAAGGGGAATGTGATAAACAAATTCTAGAGAAGGAAATAAAAAACAAATACTACAATGAAAATAAATTCAAAAACAAAAATAAAAATTTTTAAAAATAAATATTAGAAAATCAATAAATTCAAAAACTAAAAATAAAAATTCAAAAAAATCTAAAATTTTTTAAAGACCTTGTACTTGAACCTACGGTTCCATTTTTTTTTGTCTCATTAAATTTGGATGTTGTTTGAATTTTTAAACATTTTTAAAAGTTTGAACGGGAACTGCAAATATTCTTGTTAGTCTGTCGCTGGTGCTGCCTCTAGCAGTGCGCTGGTAGTGGGCCTCTCGTTTGGAAACAACAGAGCACGCCATCAAGACGCACGATGGCCGAACCGTGTTTCCCATCGACCAGCCGCAGGCGTCACAGCATCGGCCAGTTCGGCTATGTTGGTTCTCCAAGCAACCAAACAAATAAGTTTTGTATCTGTGAAGCCAAATCTCTTTGGATGCAGCCAACCAGACAGCCCATAGACATATCCCCTCCACCAATGTTTTACTCACTTTATATGTTTTACTCGCTTTATATAGGCTAGAGATCGGTCACCTAAAAAATAATCGATTTTACTTACCTCTAGTGTAACAGTTCATTTTTGCGTCCTTTTTAAAAAAATTCCCAAATTCAAATTTGAATTACATTTCCAGTATTTACTATTCCCCATCTGAATTTTTTTTAATCTTTAAGTTAGAATTCAATTGGAAAAGCAAACTCTTTTCCTAAAATTCAAAATTCATACCTTAAATTCAAAATTCAACTTTACTAATTTTCTCAAAAGGTGGAATTTAATTTCTAAATTTAATTTATAATTTAAATTATAAATTCTAGTACATATTCTTTAATTCAAATTGTAATTCCAAAATTTCCTAAAAATTCAAAACTTTCATTTTGGGCTTAACGTTGTCCATCCTGGCCCAACCTAGGCCTAGGCCCATCCAGGCCCACTCACCAAAATGAGCCCTCTCTCTCTCTCTCTCTCCTCTCTCCTCTCCTCTCCTTCGCTTATGCACGCCATCGACGCCAAGACGATCCCGTCCGCTGCAGCACGCCCGCCACGCCGGCGCCTTCGCGCCAATTTGTCACGCCCAAGGTTTGTAAAACTGGTAAAAACCACCGGTTAACCGCCAAACCGGTGGGCCGGCTTTGAAAACCGCCGGTTTTGCCGTGCCCAAATTCAAAATTCAAATTTGAATTTGAAAATTTGTGAAAATTCAAAAAACTTTAAAAAACAAGGAGTTTTTTAGAACATTTTGTGGAAAGCAGAAAATTAAATTGACATCGTTTTCATGGTCATTTTTACAAAGAAATCGAGTGAAATTGTATTTTAGAGAACATTTGGGTTCAAAAACAGTAAAAACCGTCAAAACAGCTAGAAACGGCGGTTAACTGCCAAAACTGCCGGAAATCGGTGAAAAACCGTCCGCCGGGTTTGCAAATTTTAAATTTGAATTTAAGCGGTTTTTAACGGTTTTCGGTGGAAAACCGGTCCGATCAACTAGCGGTTTCGGGTTCCAAAATGGGTTTCAAAACCCTGGTCACGCTCTGTGTGCTGTTGGAGCTGTTGCTGCGCCGCAACCCTCCTCTGCCCGTGCCAGCGTGTTGCCGTGCTACTCCCTCGTGCTGCTGCGTTGCTCACGCCATGCCTCGCGTCCCGCAACTCTTCTGCCATGACTACTGCTCTAGTCGGGCCCGACATCATTGCTGCACCACTCCCGTGCCGTGCCATCTCTCTCCCTCGAGCCTTTCGCCGCGGGATGTCTCCCTCTCGCCATGTCCGTTGTTTCCCTCCTATTTAAGCCTGGCTCGGCTCCTAATTCTTCTCCTTCTGCCATTGCCGCCGACGAGCCCCGTTTCGCCCACTTTCGCTTCGCCGTCGATTCGGTATATTGTCGGCCGATTCCTTGCGCCCCTAGCTTCTCTAGGTGCTACCCCTTACTTCCCATGCTCAATTTTGGCTAGGAACCACCGGAGCTCCCCGGTGACAATGCCCCTGTTTCAGCCGCCACCAGCCTCCACGGTGTCAGCTCAACTCCGTTCTTCCCCGAGCTCACCGTTACCTCAGGTAGCTCTCTAGTAGCAACTAGTTGCTCCCCGCATTGGCGAACTGGCCGCCGCCCCTCCTATCACCAGAGAATCTCGTTCCCACAGCCTCCCGCCACCCGTGCCCATGGTGCCGCTGTTCTGGCTCGCCGCCAGTGAAGTCCGGCCAGTAAGTCCTAGGTCTCACCTAGCTAAACCTATCCCGATCATGAACCACTAGGATAGTGAACTGTAGCGCCGCCAATTCTCCGCCGAAGGTTCGCCGGAGATTGGTTAGAGAACCCCGCGGGCCGCCGCTCGGCTGACGTCACCCCAACGTCGGCCGCACAACGTGTCGCTGACATGTGGGACCCACACTAACAGTGATTAGCATTTAAATCTCCCGTGCTTAAGCACTGTCAGCCACTAACATGTGGGTCCGCGACCCCACCTGTCAGTTTTAGTGGAGGCGTACTTCTAGATTTTGTCTTCAGTTCACGGGCCTGTTCAGGCCGTTTCTGTTTCATGGACCGAACCGTCCTGGGCTACACAGTGTTGAATTCGGCCCAGTCCTATTTAGGAATTTAAATTTTCCTATTTTAATTAATCCAGAAAGTATTTATGACCTTCTAAAAAAGTAAATCATCATGTAAAATATTGGAAAAATTATGGTAAATACTACACTGTAGGCTGGAGTTAATAAAATTATAACTTAAATAATAACCTATTTCTACCCTCTGTAATATTTTAGTAACCCTAATTCTACCTTTTTGGAAAATATTGTAAATCACCTATCTGTTTAAATAAATTAGATTATGACAACCATAAATCATGACAAAATTACAGAGAATAATTGTCATAGTTTGGAACCTAAAAAAATTAATGGAACAATTTTAGCATCATTCCTGGTCACTGGAAGTTTATTAGTAGTTAATTAAACTCTTTTTCCTTAAGGATTAATATTGTTCTTAGTCAAATGGCTTTATTTAAAATGCTGTTTGAACTCCAAAAATTCCCAAATTTTTATATAAACATTTCCAACTCAGGAACAATTTAGTCAAAATATTTAGTCCATTTAGCCCTTGGTAAAATTTAGCAAATAAAAGTAAAATCCCTAAATGCTTAGGAAATAAACATTTTAATACAGTAAATAATTTCCAAAAATTATTTTCTAGTAAGGGTAATAATACCTAAGAGTGTCTAAGTTATGTTTATTCATATTTATACGATGACACGTAGGATATTTGCATCATTTCTTTCTGTATTTGGTTATACAATGTCTTTATATTTTCGAGTAGACATCGATGATCCCGAAGGAAGGTTCAAGGACAATCAAGAAGACTTTCAAGCCTCGGGACAAGGCGAGTTAATATGCTTACTTCATGTCTTACCTAGTTTTATTAAAGTTATTTTGATTCAATTAAGAAATTGCATGCAATATGATTTTAATACCTAGTTGCTAATCAAGTTGTACACATGTCATGACCCTTGACACTTTAAATTACCATGCTATGCCTTGAATATCATGCCATGACTGCCTTGATAGTCAAATCCCGTGTAATCCAATTAAAGCAAATAAAACATTTGGACTCTTAGTCCTTGCGTAAAACTTATATAGACATGATTAGGTCTATAAATACCTTGTTTTTGAGGTATAACAATCCCATAGTGGTGAACACTAGCTCACCACTACAACTACTATGTATACTATGAATTGGATATGGTTATGGTCTGGTATGGTTATAGGTTGTGTCAGTTTGTCTTGAGATGTGAGCCTATTGGGCTAAGATACGAGTTGAGATCCAGAGTTTGTGCTTGTTGCCTGGAGTGGCTCTAGACTGAAAGGTCGTGGACTTGTCGAGATTGAGGCACAGAGCAGAGTGTGGCACTCCAGCTCTCGAGCCATGAGAAGCAGGATTGGAAGGATCCCTTGGATATAATTGAGTGTTGGATGCGTCTGACAAAATGCGTGGCCGTTGCGTGATAGTACGGGTGCAGAGTTCCAGCATGGCGCTTTGCAGAGGCTCTAGACAATACTCTAATCCGAGAGACAGGCGGAAGGGCGCCGTCACCTAAGGGTTATCTAGATCATGCGTTCACTGGACCAACAATATAGGAGCAATGATCCATAACGTGATTGCCGAATCCCGAAATATGATGGCAGGTGTAAGGAGGAAGAACAGGAACCGTCGTTCCAGCTAAGTTTGAGTTTGGTCTAGTCATACCATGGGTTGGTACTAGGATTAGGCAGGATTGGTAATTCTGAGAAATCACAACACTTCAATAACACTATCTTTCCTTGATGAAAATCAGCTAGGTCATAGGTTTATACTATAGTTATTTCTATCTAGATTTATGCAAATAAACAAACCCTAGGTTTCCCTTGGAGCCCTTATCATTATTGCATTAGGAGGGTATTAATTTGCAAGTGCAGTTTTATTGTGCCCTTACTCTCGCACTCACTCTCTCTTTAGATGAAGAACATCTGGAAGACCTCTACGCTTGCTACAAGGATGAGGACCCTAGATATGAAGGCCAAGAAGATGCTTAGGGCGTTTCCTTCAGCCACTTGCATGGATACATAGCCATTGGATAGGCCTTTTGTTGCATTGAAGACTTTCGCCTTTGGACTCTGATCTCCCATGTGGACTGTGCTGCTATTTGGCATGAACGGCCCTGGTGTAAAACTATTCGCCTAAAGGCGTTAATTTTCCAACTTATCCATTTCACATTGATCGTTATATGCTTGTTTGATCTGGCTATGTAACGGTGTACACTAGCCTACCGATCCAGGTACTAGTGCAGGAATATTTCGGCAGACCTCAGAGAGAGACCCACATTTAGATTTGTCACCAAGTCAATCCCTTTGTTTGTTTGTCAAACATTGCTCTATGGTTTGAAACATATTCGAATAATTGCTAAAACATTTGTCATTAACTTGCAAAACATATCATGTACAATGCTTTAACAGTACTTGAGTTTTGTTTCAATGGTTTTTTGGCTTTGTTTTTAAAAAGCGTCCAATCTTTGGATTGAAATCGGACGTCCGATCCAAAGTCCTACCCATAATAATTACATCATTCAATCCCCATGCTTTCCAGTAGAATAGTGATAGGTGAAAAAAAAGAGGCCCATTAGGCAGCTTGTCTTAGGATCTCAGACAATACATTAGACATATCCCCACCAGTAATGTTTTACTCACTTTATATGTTTTACTTGCTTTATGTAGGCTAGAGATTGGTCGTCTAAAAAACTAATCGATTTTACTTACCTTTAGACTTGCATTGCGTGGGAGTGCGAGATAGTGCCGATAGCCGGTGGTGCGATGGTTAAGGGCTAGGGGAGGTGGGGATCTGTAACAGCCTGGCTGTTAATTTCGGTTAGTTATACATATAATTATCTTGTTCCTATGATCATATTTAGATTTTCAAAGATTTTATACAAAGTTGCATGCAACCACCATCCTCTATGGTGGGAAAAAAATCTAAAACTAATACTCAATACATCTTAGTAGCCGAGCAACTAATCGAGTGAGGCATAGCCGCCGGGCATGTCCCTAGGCCGAACGAGCAGGTATTGGCTTAGCCGAGCGAGAAGCAATCTCACCGAGCAAGACGGTGCCCGGCATCGGCCAACTGAGTGTGGAGATGCCCGGACCAGCACGGACGGGCAAGGATCAACCTAGACAGGCAAGGCGAAGAGTAAACGGGCAAGAAGTAACCCGGACGAGCAACGATACCTCCTAAGACGCCAAATCGGGCATAATCCTTTATAAAAATGGCTAGCTACTGTAGCTATACCTATATTCTTTTTGCCCCTAGACCATGATGAGTACATTCTCTCATCCATTGGCTAAAATGGGCGGTGTTGCAGACAGCTACAGTCCATGTCTTTTTCTACCCATTTTTCTACCTGTAGCCTCTCTATTACATATGGGACCCGATCCCACTTGTCAATGGGAGAGTCTAGCCCTATATAAACCACCTCTCCACCTAGCCCCTTTGCCTCATTTGCCTCTTGTCTCCCATGAGCTGCTGGTTGACACAGCAAGAGTAGCAGTAGGACACAGCAAGTTCTTTCTCATTCTCACTCAAATCTCTCGACAAAAATCCAGTATTCACCTAGAGTGTTATATATCGTTGGAAAGCTTAGGAGATCAGCTATCCATTGATACACATGGTAAGCACATGTACAAAGGTTTGCTGTGGTCCTTGCCTCCTTTTCTCTCTGCTGCTCTATTTTTGGACATGAAGAGATTGATTTCGTTTTCTGCTTATATATGTCGATTTCCTCCATATCTAGGCTCTTGGATGAGTATGAATAGCTTTCTCACTTCCTAAGCTTCAAGTACATCCAAGCCATTCGTGCATGCATAAAGTTTTGGGTGAGTTCTTGATGCTTTGCCTTTTCGACTTTAATGTCCTTGACTGTAGCAAGGTAATCTATTCATTTCTCACCTTGCATGTCATTTTGATTCACATGCAAGCTTAGGGATGAGCAAGGAGACCTTCCTCGCGAGCTAAGGGAAGAGTAGAACCAGATCCATTGCCTAAAAGGAGGGGGAACCGTGAGAAGCGAGCTCAGGAGCAGCTGGGCCATCCTTTGGACAGACTAGCTTCGTCTTCTTCGACCTCGTTGTCATTGGACATCCATCTCTTAGCAAGGCTTTCCTTACTAGGTGAGAACCATTTTTCTGTCTATTCTTCATATTTTTTATCATCTACCACTCTTGGTTACACTATTTTCTTGGATACACTGAAGTACGAGAGCAGCAGCCCTAGAAACACTCTATTTCAGCCTATTTCCTGCATAGTAGTGCACAAAATAATTTTTATAAAATCACCTAAAGCTCGGATGAAAACGTTATCTACATAAAAAAGATGTGTCATGAAATTCTCTACAACTTTCATGTAGAACACATTTGCAACCGAGCATGTTTGCCCCCTCAAATATCGCTTGTACCGAGTAATATACAATCTGTGCCACCCTCCAGAGCAAGATTAGTTATGCCTGACTAAGAGCAAGTCCTAACCGAACAGGATATGCCATACCCAACCTAGGGAACTCACTCCCGGGCAAGAGGATGTCCTTCCTGAGCAAGAAGATCCTTTCTTGGGCAAGTTTGGTCCATTCCCGAGCAATAATAATCATTCCCGAGCAAACCCTAGCCATCCCGAGTAAAAAATATCGTCCAAACTTCAAATGGCCATATCTCCCTCATCCGAGCTCGGATTTAGGTGATTATTTTTTGCAAAATTTGCATTAGCTCATGAACTTTCTGAATCTCTAAAAAAATTTGCAGTTTCTATCTGTTAAATATTTTATTTAGATTTTATTTGATATGCTTCTTATCGAACGATAGGAACCGATGTTCCAGAAGAGCCCGGACTTGATCAAGAGGCTCTCCCCGCCAACGAACAGCATCAAGGCACTAGATACTATCCCTCCTTTCATATTGATCACATGATTTGCAATTGCATGATTTACCTTATGTTTTATGAAATGTTTGCATGCTATTTTGAAGTATGGACTAATGGGTATAGGTCAGTACCTTGATAAGTTTGATACCCCATTCCTTTGAAGCCTAAGTGGGTACTACTATTACTTATGTCTAGTTTACGAATGCTTAGCAATGCTTAGAGCCAACGAGGTAAAGCGATCAATGAAATTAGTCCATTGGTCAAGTGTCTTCAATTTTGAAGGATCTACTACTTGATACAGATTTTGGTAATGATGGATTTCATGTGAGGTCGGAGTTGGACTAGAACGGGTGATAAGGGAATGATGGGAGGATGGATCCCGGGCACGTAGCCCCGTTTGGGTTGATTAAGGACCGAACATGGTGCCAGTCTCTTCTCGTAACAATATGTACAACCACACGTGTATTATAGGGACACTTGGCCAATTCCCTGTGCATGCTCGCGTCGTTGGGTACCAGTGAGGCAACGTATATTATGTGTGGGTGGGGTGGCAGGGTGGACCATCTGTAGTGCATCCTTGTGCTTGGGTGTGATGGGCCTTGGACAAATCCATTGCAACGGTTGACTCCCTCTTACACTCAAGGAGTGGGGAGTGGATAAAGTCAACTCGGGTGACCAAATGGACTGTCATGTACATCTAAGAGGCTTCGGCATGGCTTGCTGTGTCGTGTGGGTAAAGTCATACACCTCTGCAAAGTGTTAAATTGTTCGAACAGCCGCGTCCCTGGTTAAGGACGAATACGGGCAAATGAGACACCACTGTTAGCATACATGGGATTGGTTTTGGTTGAGATGGGTTTGGTATGGTCCATGTTCCGAGCACAGGGTTGCTCATGTTTGTGATATATTGGTCGAAGAGCGACCAAGGGCAGTGGAGCCCGTGAGATTGATGATTATGAGTTCATGATGATGAGATTTATGGTCTTACTACTGTTATTATGCTTTAAATGTTTTGGTCCAATGCGATTTGCAATCTACTTATCTCTATGTCTTGCAAAATGCTCTTTATGCTAAAAATAACCTTGTAGCCTTTCCATTGTTCATGTGCCAATCATATTGAGGATATATTACCTCCTAGTATGAGTACCTTTTGTACTCAACCCGGATGCTGCAATTTCAGGTTATGAAGATGATCCCACACTTGAGTACTACTATCAAGCGGGGAATGAAGGTGCTAATGGGCAAGATGCGGAGTTCTAACTTCTAGTCAGTTGCCCATGGGTTAATGGGGCCATACCACGCTGGCTTTTCTTTTGATATTATAATGAATCTTCCGTAGCTATTTTATTGAACAAACTTATGTTTCCACTGCAACAAGACTCTGATTATGTTTAACTTATGTTCGAGCAGCAGTCCATGTTGCTCGAATAGATGTATATTATGATCGATGATGTTTGTTTTGTGCTACTGATCATTGTGAGGATATGTGTGTGATGGACCGATGATAGCTGATCTTGGGAGCCATCACTGAGCATATATCCGGGTCCCCGGTTTACCTTCGATTCAATAGAGATTGCCCGTACGGGTTAGTTGTTGCTTGGGTTGAAGATTAACATGTGTGGCTTGCTCGGCAATCTGCTCGGGCAGCTCTTATGTTGGTTTTCAACCATTTCGGGTAGCTAGTCATATCTCTAGTGGGCCAAATGTAAATTTGGAGGGGCACCGACAGGATCGAATCATCAAAAATTAGGAACTGTAATCAATGCCTTATGGCAGACGTGCCATGGCAAGATCCAGCCCTCCCCTTTGAATCCTGGATCCACCTTCATTTAGGAATTGATTGATGGGACTCGCATCCTCTCCCTCTCCTCTCTATAAAATCTGTGACGACTCCTCTACCTTACATTTAAGGATGGTAATGGGTTTAAACCCAACCCAACCCAAAAAAAAAAACAGCCAACTACCCACCCCAACCCATTTCACAAATCAGATTATTCAAACCAACCCATACATGCACTTCCCCCATTCCAAGCCAACCCATTTAACCAATTTGGGTTGAACCCATTTCACCAACCCATTTCCCCCCGTTTGGCCACCGCAGCCAGTCCAGCCTGGCGAGCTACAGCTCGCATGCAAGATGGAATAGAGACCACACGTCCTGATGTCCACATAGAGCACTAAACAAATTTTAATTGCTTTCTTCTTATGAGATAGACCTACAGACCATTAATCAACGAACTATATATTATTTAAAATAATTAAAATGAAAAAAATAAAAGGAGTGGAGTTTTTAAAGACAGTAAAATGATGACATGTTTAAAAATCAAATTAAAAAACAAAAAAATTGAAATAAAGAAATAATCAATGCTGAAAATAATTTCCAATATATTATTATAATCAAAGCATATCTAATAATGAAGGATAATCATATCGTAATTATTATAGACCAAGATGTTATAGAAACATGCATATCTCGTTCGTTTAGAGCAATGATCTTAGAAAAACAAAAACAGCAACAAGTTCCCATATTCAGATCTTCATCAATAAAATCATATTTGCCCCATGAAACTCCTTCCAAAATGTTTCATAATAACAAGCCTGCAATGCTGCAAGAAACATGTGTCAATGCACATACACCAAATATATAAAGAGAGGTTGCATGTTGATGGTTGAAGAGAACACAATCACCAAATATTAAATAGTAGTTCCTACCTTGTGTGATAGCTCTAGCCACCTCTTCATTTTCACCAGCACAAGTCAAGATATTCAAGCACTACATCAGTCCACATCCACATAAGAATCTCGGCTTAAATTTCTACTTAAGTGTCTTAAAAAACAAGGAGATAATAACCAAATGTTCAACATTTAAATGTACGTAAAATTTCAAGAACATAGAATTAAATTGGACTAATAATCCAGCTTACTTGGAGCGGTAAAATCGTCTAGTGCTGGCTCTAGTCAACATAATGAATTATCCTGTTTGTTTGATGGTCAATATTAGCAAATTGTGTTTCATCTTACTTGCAACGAAATTAATATACACTTATGAACATGCAGATATAATTAACTTTCCAAACATGTAGGTGCATGAGCTTATACCATGGTCTAAAATGCAAGAACAAATTCAAATGTATACAAACAAGCCTTCACAATATCGATTGGTAGACAAAGACAAGATTTGACGGCTAAACAGCAGGGAGATGCCGCTGAAATTGGCATGTACTTGTGCAAATTGTCTCCATACCATGAAGCATACACTTGCTTCTTAAAATGCAGTTGGTAGATAATAAGGAAGCTTGCAAATTGAATTAATCAGCTACTAAATAAATATGCAAGTTAATTAGTAGATGGCACCACAGTTAATTAGATACAGAACATAAGGAAGATTAGTTAGTAGATCCGGGGATCATCAAGCACCACAGACAAGTGAATCAAGATATATGTACCCTTGGCATTATGATGTCGGACAAGATTCAAACAACTAGGGCCGAGAGTCGGCGACAGGGGAGAATGCGCACACGGCGGTGACGTGGTACGGTGGCATGGAGCCATCGAGGCGGCGTGGAACCCTAGCCGAGGGCCCTAGGTTGGTGGCGACCAGTCTAGGAACAATGGGTCATGGGTGGTCACCCCATTTCATTTCCACCGGTTACAACCTGTTTGAACCCGAAATGTGTAACCTATTCCAACCCTAACCCCAGCCCAATATAGCATAAAACCCAACCCATTCCCTATTAAAACCTGTTCTAGCCCATCCAAAGCCAACCCGTTAACAACCCACCCCATTTTATCCATTCAAACCCAGCTCATTACTACCCCTACTCACGGTAGAGGATGCGTATCCAAATTAAGCAGGGAGAGAGGGGAGAAGGTCTTTAGTGCGAGATTTTAGAAGAATTAGTGTCGGGACCTAGTTTTACTAAACCAAACCCCTCTAGTATTAACAATTTGAGTCCCAAGAATCAGTGCACATATCTATATTAAAACAGAAATAAAGTACCAATACCAACACTATATTAACTAGAAAGTAAATCTGAGTGCGGCGAAGCTACTTATTACAATAGTTTATAGTCTCGGAAGAACAAAATAAGAACCAATTGAACTAGACCCATCCTAGGGAAGCTCTAGTAGTCCACCCTCCGAGAAAACTCCAACGTTGGCCTACGTATTCTCGTACTTCTAACCTGCTTGTGGAATAAGCAGCCTTGTATAAAAGACGGGTTAGCACGTGAATGCTAGTAAGTCTTTTCTGGGAAAGGCCAAGTTAAAGCTCATCTTAGAAAAGATCATGGTTTATTTGCATAAAAGTATTTTACTAATAGCTAAAAAGCATGTAAGAAACATAAAGAAATAAAATAACATATTCTCATGATTAACTTTTACAATGAACATAAAGTAACTAAATTCTCATTCTCAATGTCTCAATTATCATATTCTCAACTCATAATCTCAATCTCAAATTCTCATTCTCATTATCATCATCTAGCAATGATACGCGGCCGGAATATCCTTATCCATGTCATATTAAAGAAGGTGTGACTACCACTGTGTTATAGTAACACACTTATGTGTCACTCTAGTGTGTTACTCTAGGTCAAAAAAAAATGTTACAGAGGTATACTGTAACATAACTGATTAGTGTTACAGTTGCCCATGTTGTTGTAGTGTGGTCTACTATAACACCAAATAAATGTTCTTGTATATTAAAAAAAGTGTTACAACTGTACTATAGTAACATGTTTAAATGTGATCTAATATATTAAGAAAAGTGATACATCTATACTGCAATAACACATCTAAATGTGATGCTGTATATAAAAAAAGATGTTACAATTGTACTACTGTAACACATTTTTTCAGCTGCACCAACATAGTAGAGACATAATATAATTTGTATAGTAACATAATTTTTCTAATTCACCAACACACAATGGCACTATGTATAGACCCAAATAGCATTGTTTTTAACATTGTGTAACATAATTAATGCTCCCTCAACATATTCGAATAATATCACAATTTTTTATTTTCACAAACATACAAACTCAAATACTTCAAAAAAAATTAGTTAACACAAATTATGAGCATAAATATAGTGATGCTCTCCATTGCATATAACGGTATAAGTATTTTTTAACATCATTCCATATCATACATAACTAAGTGATTTGTAGAAAAAGATATGTCTCATAACAAGATTACAATTGCTTCATTAAAAAATCTAAAATATAAATAATCCTCAGTCATCTTCATGTATTGATCCTTTCCCCTTCATCCATATATAGCAATAAAAGTTATCAACCATTAATCTTTTGAACCTACAAAAAAAATATTTAACACCTAGGATTACAATTACCAAAAAATATTTATAAGTACTTATCATAATTGAAGCAAGAGGCTAATAACATAAACAAGTAGAGGGCAAAGCAATCGGTTTTCCTTCAACATAAACATCACCAATTGTTCTACATTGGTTGATTGGTCTTACCAATTCCTTGTTTTCCACAATAGGATGATTGATAGTGACTTTTTGAACTCCTTACCTATCTCAACATCCTCAACTTTTTCTGTTGGTTTACAACTCAAATACGTAGCATATGCAGCACATTCTTTGTTTGGGTATATTGCAGTCTTGAGAATTACCGTGATACCAACCTATATTATCATTAACATGGTTATTAGGTTAGCATGAAAAAACATGAATTAGCTATATGAACTAAGACCTGCATAAGAACATCTTTTGTGTTATGTATTTGTACGTTCATTGAAAACTTTGAAGATTTGTAGCGTGAAGCCATATTTTGAATGTCTTCCCGATGTGTAGTCGTTGTAGGATTATGCAAGCCTTGATTTTTCTTCTTATTTATCTACGGATATATGATACAATTTATACCATGTAAGCAAATATGTCCCGAATTCCACAATAGAATATTTGTATAAATAGCTAGAAATATAAGACTACAAGTACTACAATAGTATATCTAGATGTAAAAAATAAATCCACTTCATGAGAACTTCGAGCAACACAATAATAAACAAATCATTGTCTGATATCTTGTTTCTTTACAAACACATGGAAAATGCTACATGATTCCCTTAGCCGTGCCGTCGACCTAGGCCACCGTCGGCGACACCGCCAGCACTAGTGGTCTCACCGTGTGGCCTAATGCCCATTTGCCGACGCTCGTCGGTCAGAATGGCCCGAGCCACCTCCGCACCGTTGGTCTTCTCTCTCCGGCCGCGCCCGGCTGGAGGAAGACGACGCGGGGGCCAGGCCGCCGGTCAGTGACTCAGTGTCACTGACCGGTAGGGCCGAACAACTTAGCTGTTAATTAGCAGTTAATTGCTGGACTGTCACTGAAATGAGGGACCCACAATGTTAAATCGCCATAATAACCCACGCCGAGAGCCACCGTCGCTGACAGATGGAGTCTATGGACCCACTCATCAGTTTAAGTGGAGGCGCAATCCCGCGAACACGCTTTCTCCATGCGCTGGAGCCCCCGCGCCGTGGCATGACCGCCCGGCCATGAGCCGTGTGGGCTGTCCCGCGCGCTAATGGGCCGAGTCCAGCGCTATGTTGGAGTTTTCCTCACATTTTCCAATTTAGAAAACCAGAAAACGAAAATAGGATTTCTAAAAATAGCAAAAGACTCCCAAAAATTCAAAAAAAATTATGTAAAATACTAGACATACTCATGAACTTAAGAAAAATATCAAACCTGATATTTCCAAAGGAAAAATCCAGAATGCTCTCTAGGGTTAAGAAGGAATTTTCAAAATATTAAGAATATATATATTCCCTTTCTGTAAAGTTCTATAAAAGATTTTGTAAAAACAGTTTCCGAGTTGTGATTGTTGTGTGTTTCCGTGTGTGTGAGTAGGATCCGAGGAGTTCGTGGAATCCCCTGCTAACGAGGAGTTCTCGCACCCGGAGTATGATTAAGGCAAGTCCCCTTGATACATGTTGAATGAACCGTTGTCTGATTTAAAGGAATTTATAGAATTTTGAATTTGCATGCTATCTTTAAAATGAGTAGTTACTAGTGTTGGCTACAACCGGAAAATACAAAGTGATTTTCACACCCTTATTAATTTTGTAACATAGGAACATACGTAAAAACACCCCATACCATGCGTACGCTTGGAATAGGATAAAAGTGCTTCATGCAGATTAAATGTTACGATTGGTATGTTATTGCAATATTTATAAGGGGAATTTCTGTAAAATAAGGCATTGGGAAAAGTACCGAGATTGGGATATTTTTCTGTCTCCCCCTTAAATGCTCTGACTAGGGAGGACCCGGTAGACGATATGGTGCATGATATGCACGGTTTCGGGTTGGTGTCTGTACTCCTTTCCTAGTCTAAGGATTGCTCTTCCTATGAACCTACGAACTGAGCCTTACAGTACAACCTCAGGTTCCTTTATGGAACAGATCTGGCCTATTAAGTTTTGATCTCTAGTAGCTACTTGCTGGTGGTGATGTCCTTCGTAAACAGCTGGGTTGTATAGGTGTGGATGATGTTTCCATGTTCGTCGATGCCTTCGATTGTGTTTCCTTGGCCTTCCTGTACAACGTGAAGACCAGGGCCGTCGGGCCGATCCCCCACAGGGTGCCCGAGAATGACTCACGGAGTGAGTGCTATTAGGGCTTTTAGCCCAAACGGTTTTGTGGTTCGCACCTGTTAGCACGGAAAATTTCTAAAAGAAATAGAGTTTTGCAAGGCGTGCCAGTGTATATAAAATACACAAAAGAAAGAAAGATACAGGAAATCTCATATCTTATTATCACAATAAAATACAAGTCCCTGTGGATAGTTGCGTGCCGATGTTGAGGCGGTGGTCGTCTTGGATTAGCTTTGTCCGGGAAAAGTCACCGAACATTAAATTGTTGATGTAGAACGTCTTGAAGTTGCTGTCTGGGAAACTCGCCGAACTTCGCATGGTTGTTGAATCAACTATTCGGGAAAACCCTCCGAATCCCGGGAAAAATCTTTCGGACACGAGTGATCGATTATTGGATTATTGATCGTTGATCGGCTGTCCGAGAAATTCCTCCGAACACCCATTTTATTGATGAAGGGGTCCTCCAGGCATCTCATCGATTTTTAGATGATTGACTGCTCAACGAAATAACTATTGCTTGCAGTAGCTTGAGACCACCCGCACAAAATATCTTCACGTATATATATATATATATATATATATATATATATATATATATATAGAGTTGAGCTACGATTGCTTGAAAACGGAAGACGTCGTGCTTAGCGTCTAGTTTGAAAAATCCGAGACTCAAATGGCCGATCCGAACCGTCCATCTTGATCTTTCGTTGAAATCTCTTAGACAACCAAATTTCGTATTTTTAAATTTTTTGCTATTTGTTTTGTATTTTTGAAAATCACCGATCTAATTAGTTGTGAAGCGTCCAATTTGCTGGTTTTAAAAATACAAAATAAATAGCAAAAAATTCAAAAAATACGAAATTTGTTCGTTTAAGAGATTTCAACGAGAAGATTAAGATGGACGGTTCGGATCGGTCATTTGAGTCTCAGATTTTTCAAATTAGACGCGAAGATTAAGATTCTCGCGCTTCGCAAGACCATACTCTCTCTCTCTCTCTCTCTCTCTCTCTATATATATATATATATATATATATATATATATATATATATATATATATACACACACACGTTGCATGTGCATATCTTCACGTGTGTATATATATATTGCTCCTTGCATGCCTTGACATCTGTGCTCATGCATCTTTTATTTTTGCTTGATGGCCCAAAAGAGGCACATGCACACGTATAGGATCACGATGGAAGTGTACGTATATGTATACGTATTCCGGCAATGACGACACTGGGCACGGCTAACACAGGTGCGCCGTGCGCGCCGGTGATCCCGTGATCCGCCCCGTCGGGAGTCGGGAGACGCCGAGACGGCCAGACGGGAGCGAGTCGATGCCGTCGGCCCCGGGCGGTCGTTCTGGAATCTGGACTTCTGGGTGAGGGTGAGCTCGTCGTCTCGTCGACTCGATGAGGCTGTTCAGGTTGGAACTGGGCAACTGGCAGGCCGGGGGCGGCTCGGGCCTCGGGGCTACGTGATCGGCGCTGGCGCGTCGGCCGCGAGACGCGCAAATATGAACCGTAACGTCGCGCCGGCCGCGTATACGGGTTGTATTGCCTTTTGGGTCGTATACAGCCGTGTATTTGTATACGGGCTGCAGGTATGCCGTGGCCCACCCGGCATACCCTGTAGATCCGCCCTGGGTGGCAGTAGCACGAGGCGCGGAGGCGGCACGAGCGCGGCGGCCGGAGGCGGCGGCGCACGAGGCGCAGCGGAGTGCGGGAGCGACACGCGCGACGGCGGACTGGAGGTGGCGCGCACGGCGGCGGACCGAGGTCACGCGGCGGCGGCGGCGGCGGCGGAGTCCGGGAGCGACGCGCGGAGGTGGCCTGGGACAGCAGTGTGGCGGCCTGGAGAATCGGAGGCGGTTTAGAGGGCGGCGAGGCGCGCGGGGAAGGTGCAGGAGAAGCGGCGCGGCAAGGCCCTAGGACGCGACGACCGGGGCGACGGCTACGCGCGGGAGGAGTGGCGCGGCGGGGCCTGGGCACGCGGCGGCACTAGCGCGGCGACCCGAGGCGGCGGCGACACGAGCGCGGCGGCCGGAGGCGGCGCGGGTGGCGAGCAGGCGCGGTGGAGGAGAGATACGCGGCGGCAGGGTGGCTCGTCGAGCGAGACGCGGCGGCGGCGGCGCTCCTCGAGAGAGACGCGGCGGCGGCGGCGGCGACGCTCCTCGAGCAAGACGCGGCGGCGGCGGCGTTCCGTGAGGGAGACGCGGCGGCGGCGGCCCTCCACGAGAGAGTCGCGGCGGCGGCGGCGTTCCTGGGCCTGACGGCGGTGGCTCGTGGTGAAGAGCAAAGAAAGGAACAGAGCATAGAAGAAGCTAGATGCGTCGGGATCAAGAGACGTGAAACAAAAAGAAGAAAGCTCACAGTAGAGAGAGAGAGTTTTGGTAGATGGGAATCTGCATGCATGCATGGCGCCTTCTTCTTCTTTCATTTTTTTTATTCAGCCCGTACGAGGCTTTGAAGAAGCATGCATGGATGAATATCATCAGGAAAAGGAAAAGTAGGCAAGACATGTACCCCGTGATGCAAGAAAAATCAAGAAGTTGAATGCATCAGGATGCAGGGATCAAGATGGGACAGCACGGGAAGGGAAGAAGTGCCTCGGGCAGAACTACAGATCAATGCATCTGTGCTTTTACCTTTTCCTCTGCAAACGTTCGTGCTTCGTCTTTTACTCCGTGTGCAAATCCCTGGCGCTTCCTGCCTGCGCGTGCTCTCCGACTCCGGCTTCAAGGCCTTCTCCGATCTGCTTTGCGTCCGCCTCTTTCACCGGGTGGAATTCCTCCTGCCAAAGCTCTGTGTTTGTGTGTCTAGCCTTTTTGCTCTGTGTGAATTCCTCCGGCTTGTGAAAAACGTGCGCGAGGGGAAGCTTTGGGCAGGCTTTATAGAGGGTTTCCGGTAGTTATAGCTGAGAGATTGAGACGACACTCGCCGGGGATTAGAGATAGGGATAGATAGAGCTGGTTTAGAGATAGAGATAGAATTAGATAGGGATTATCAGAGATAATTAATCACGTTTTAAATTAAAATCCAATTAATAAATTTTTTTTAATTTTTTTTATATCCCAACAGCACCGTTGGTGTGACACCTCCTAAGGGTAAAGTGTACCCACTCTGCAGAGTTAAAACTATCATGATAGCCGTGCTCACGATTAGGAGCATGCGAAGGGAGTGTTTATATGGTAGACCTTTCTTTTTTAAACAAAAAGGTTTTTTGGAAAGGATTAAATAGTTTTACAAATGATAATGCAAATGGCCTGGACCAAGTACAGTTCACGGCCGAGAAAATTATATTTCATTTACTAGAACAGTTTTCTTTTCAAACTTGCCTTCCCACACCTAGGAATAAAACTTGGAAAATTGGCTTTCTGCAAAACGTCCTAAGCCTCCTCTTGTACTAAGCCCCATACTGTACCTCTTTCCCTGACTTGTAGAGTACAGTTGTACTCACCCTTGCTGTTGCCCCTTCTCTTTCTAAACTCCAGTCCAGGGACAGTTCGCGGAAGACCTGCAGTACAATGACGCCGATGCTGACTACGAGGCGGAGGACTACGAGGACTTCCCGGAAGTCTAGGGTCGCTTCCTATTGTGTGGGCCCATGTGTTGTATTTCGCTGGACTCTGATTCGCGGCCTGCGTGTCACCATGTATGTACTATATCGGGGCTCTGTCCTTGGTATGTAATATTTTATTTGTGCTGTTAATGTATCACTCTGTTTGGACTGTGCGTACTAGCTGTTGATCCTTGAGACTAGTATAGGATGTACAAAGAGGTTCGGTCTTTTTGGCCAGGTCCTGACATGTGTCCCTAACCCTCTACTCTCCCTTGGGCTGAGTCAATTTAGGGGGTCAATGTTCCATAGGTCGTTTAATAAGATACAACTCACCAATGACACTGGACTCCACCTACGCCGCATGGTAAAGAGAGAATCCAATACTAACATTATTCAACCAATAGGCTAGGCCAGACCTCGTACCAGGCTTACGGTTGCACGGTAATTCTTCGTTAGATTCATCACAATTGTCGGTCCTGAATTCTTGGAGCGACACCTCACACAAACCCGATTCTCACGTAAGAATGCACCCACCTTACAAATCATCCGCACCTGATCCCATTTATTAATTGGTTGATTTTAATTTATGGCATGAACAATTTCCACCATCTTCCACATGATCAATCTTCCAGATTCATGATACCAACAGCGGAAACCACTCCGCGATCCTCTAGCTAAGCATATCTAAGGCATTAACCATAAAACTAGTAGGAAGTACATAATAATAATAACCTAAAGGTGAATTCGGGATAGTGCTGCATATCGCGAAAGGACGACATGCAATTAGGACAATCTAAGTTAATATATCGCAAGATTAATAAACATAGCACGATTTGGTAAATTCTAATAAATCTAGGTTCTAGTGGAAATACTTTTCTTGGTCTTGGACTGGTTAATTTCCCAGAATGTCGGTGTACAACTCCTCGGCAACGACAAAATCTATCATATGCAAATTAAGACAAACAATAAATAATAGAAAAATAAATTAAATCTAATAATTACATAAAAATCATGTGTGAATATGTGAATTTTCTAGATTACTAGAACTGGAATCGCTGGATTTAGGGCTAAGATGATTTTTTGGCGAAAAAGAGAAGGAATACTATTCATCAGAAATCAAAGAAATAAAGAGATGGCACTGTTTATTGGGCTGAGCTGTAGGACCAAGGGCCACTCTGTGAAAGGATAAAAGAGGGAGAGGGAAATCTGAATCCACTAGAAGAGAGAGATAGAGCTGGAGAGAGAGAGAGAGAGAGGGCCGAGGGGGCAGGACGGCGGTGGTGGTAGTGCTTGGCAGATGCGGCGGCGGCAATAGCTACATGCGGCTACGGCAACTGGAGGGCGGCCCAACTGTGCGGGCGTGGACCCTAATGGTGATGCGGTGACCGGCGACGAACGGCACCCGGGCTCAGCGAGAATGGCAAGTAGCCGTAGCGATGAAGATGGTGGCTGACATGGCTGTGGCGCCATCACATGGCAGCGGAGTTATAGAGGAGGGAGAGGGGGGAAGACAGGTGGGCTCGGTGACAGGTAGGGTTGGCTCCGGTGATGGTTACCATGGCAATAGCAGGAGGCGGCTCTGACAATCTCTAGCAACGAGGAAGGCTGCGAAAACTTTAATGATTTCTTATGTCAATGGCTCGAGCTCTCAAAATTGGCAATTGATTATATGCCACTCATGAGTCAATGAAATTTGGTCGTAGGACCCATATGTCATTAACACAGGGATGGACAAATAATCAATTACCAATCATTGGAATGACATATCATCAGTTATTCCATTGATCAATTGGGGTGACTTTGGGGATGTGATCTGATGGTTGTGATTGGGACAAAATTATGCAGGTTTATATAGAGGTGGGTATTGGAGATAGTTTTGCAACCAAATTGGAGATGGAATTAGAGTCCTGATCGGTAGGGGATTTGTTTCTTGGCAAGGAGGAAATAGAGAGAGGGGAGTTCGGCCTTGGCAAGGCCTGGTGCTTGGCTTTGGGCCAAGGCTGAGGGGGCACGGCTTGGACTGGGCAAGGTCATGGACAGAGAGCACGGCCGAGGACTTGGAAGCCACGGTTAAGGTAAGGAAAAGAAAGGGAAAAGAAAGGCTCATGGCTGGAAGGAGAGAAAGAAGGAAAAGGAAAAAAAGAGGAAAAGAGATGGAAAATGAACAAAGTTTTTTTGTTAAAATATAATTTGAATTAAGACTTGAATGTTAATGGAATTCTGAAATTGAATTCAAATTTTAATTTTGAATGTTGAGGGTGTCACAATTAGTGGGTGTGGGGGGGGGATGCAAAAGGAAAAAAGAGGAGGGAGGTGGGTAACGGATCTCGGGGTTGAATTGGAGGGAAGGCTTTTTCTATTGGGAAATTGTTGCTGGGACTTTGTGTGGTCGAGGAGAGGAGAGGCTATATTGTGCGTAGTATGCAGTGGGAGGTGAGTAGAGTATCTAGCAACGAAAGAAAATTCATTTGATTGACATGTAGATAACCTTATTTATATTTTTCCTTTTTTTCCCTACAATTTTCTAAGGAAAGTAAGAATTGGCTAATTTTTCTAGAGACATCGAAACATCCCCTAGCTAGCTAGGTTATGAACATAAAAAAAAAAGAAACGTTATTACTAAGTTCTTTAAACATGGATCAGAGAAATGGATCCTTGCAGGGAAATGGACCTCGATCTCCTTAGTCTGTTCTCATGTACAATCAAAGAAACACACATGCATGCATGCCCTCGCTCTACGTACGTACACGGTGCGTCCCTGAACAAATTCTTCGATTTAATCGATGGATGGATCCTCAGGATGCAGCTCATGCGACGCTGAAGGAGCTGGCCGTGCTCTCGACGAACTTCCTGGCGCCCTTGAACCACCTCTTGTCGCCGGCCTGCGCCTTGCAGATGTAGAGCTTGCCGTCGGCCACGGTGGCGATGATCAGCTGGTGCTTCCCGCCCTCGTCGCCGTCCGCCGTCCTCGTCAGCACCGTGACGTTGTAGTACTGCTTCCCGCCGATCACCGGCGCCGAGCTCTCCAGCACGTTCGCCGTAGCCACCGCGTCGGCCTCGAACCCACCCTACACATACACACGCCATCGATTAAATCCAATTGTAAATGCATGTGCAGAGCTCGATCAACAGCAGCGAGAAGAATTAACACAGCTTGTGTGTACCTCGGAGTCCGTCTTGCCGGAGTAGGCCTGCTGGCCAAGCAAGTAGTTCACCTGGAGCATCGATTGCACAGATGGATGTATTAGATTGAGCTCAGCTCAGCTCGCTCCAATGGAGTGTATGCATGTGTGTAGGTATGTGCAGGGTACCTGGGAAAGGAACTCCTCGGGGGAGCCGTACTCGGTGATGGTCTTCTTGGAGGTGGGGGTGATCATGACGGAGACGTTGCTGTTGGAGTCGAAGTTGTCCTCGTAGCGGAGCACTTGGCCGGGGAATTCCCGCTCCCTGCTGGGGTTCCACTTGGACGGGATCATCAGCTTGAACCCCTCCCCGTTGTACGCGATGAAGTCCGTGTTCGTCTTCGGCTTCCCGAACACGTTCGCTGCACGCATCCATCCATCCATGCATCGATTCATGCCTCTTCCCGATCGATTGCACGCACGCACGCACGCACGGCTTTGATTAGTTACCTGCTTCTCCGTAGGCGGCGGTGGCGGGGAGACCTTGGCGCCGACGGCGGCGGCGCCGGCGAGGAGGGTGAGCGCGGCCCGGCGGGTGACGGCGGCGTCGGCGGCGGCCGGCTCGTCCTGCCTCTGCTGCGCCTTGCAGACGAGCTGCGTGCGGGCGGCGGCGGGCGCGAGGCGCGGCGACGCGGCGAGGCGGGCGGTGGACTGGTGGAGGAAGCAGGAGGTGGACGCCATCGCCGCTAGCTCTGTGGCTGTCGCTCGCTGCTGCTGCTGCTAGCTCTGCGCGAGGAGAGTGACGACGAGTTAACTAGGGAAGAGGTCGGTAGGGTCGGAGGCGCGGGAGTACTTGTGGTGTGTGGAGGCGGTGCGGATCGAGTTTGGATCAGGGGGATGCCATGGGATAAGGCTCCCGCCCGCGCCATTGGGCCACGTCGGATCGCGATGTTTGCACCGTGCCCTCTCCCTCGCCACCCTCCTTTCCTTGCCACGCTGCTATTGTGCTATGTACGGCTCATTGTTTCTTCTTACTAGTATGCATACATGCTACCGGATTTGATATTATCGATGCTTGAATATTCCTTATCTACGATCTACCAATCCATTGGCATTTTGCTCGTCCTTGGATATGTTGTGCCTTAATATTCGTGCACCTTCGTAATCTCCGTATCCGGGCTATATAGGGATCGGATCCACCTTGCTACGGTCTTAATGTGTGTGTGTGAGGACAACATGATGACGAGCTGTTTGCGCCGAAAGTTAACATTAGCTAAACACGCGTGATCTTAGGTTTTAGGATCCCATCAGCACCGGAAGCAGGGTTCAGAGCGTGCCAGCCAATTTCATTCTGCGATTGGTAAGAAAAGATGTAATCAGTTTTTAACTACCGATTAGATCTGTGTTGTAAAGACCTACAGCACCAGAAAACAAGTCCAAATAAGAGTGAAAGATAACGAAACTATCGGCTTAGATTAGATCTAAACCGATAGGTTGAAAAGGGTAACCAATCTACTATACAGCTAATGAAATTAACTAAATAGTAGAGCGAGAGATAAATAGACTATTGGCTAAACCAACGAGTTGATCCGGCCAATAGAACGAAGGTAAACAGACTATCGACTAGATTGTAAGGCCAAACTAGCCGATAGAACGAGAATAAACAGAGTACTGCCAATGAATGTGTTGATTGGTAGAATAAGAGTGAAATCTAACCCTTCGTCGAAACGGTGATGCGCAACAATATCAACTAAGATAGTATTTCGATAAAACCAAAAGCTAATGCAAGCCTGTAGATCGAACTGAATCGAGACAGTACTTACCTGCAAGAAACTCCTAGGGTGTATTCTGAAGCCAATCGAGAAGGCGATGCACAACAAGTCAAATAGGCCAAAATATGGTGAAACTATGCTAAGCTAAACTAAAGTCGACGAAAAGTAAAGAACATGTAAAAAGTAAATTTGATTGATTGGTATTCGTTCCTCTACACGCCCTAGGGGCTACATATCTATACAGACTTTATTAGATATCGACTAGGACTCTGACTTCGTACGTGGTATGGTTTCGACCCATTATTTCCTATTTTATGTGTTACTCAAACAATACAATCCGATACAAACTCTATTATAGCTGATTTCCCCTGGCTCAATTCTAAAAGATTTCAGAACTTCCTAGACCAATCAGCTTATCCAAATTTTGGTGTTAACATGAGCTCAAGAGAAGGAAGGGCTCGCCTATAAGGCAGAGTTGATAGGGCTCGTTGGGGATGGAATTAAGGTGGTTTATAGGAAGAAGGGGCTCGTTGTATGTGCGAGGGCTTGGTGGTGATGGGATTGTTACTCCCTTTGGGTCTCTGGCTACAAAGGTTGTTGTTTGGACATCGGCACGGTAAAAAACAGAACTTCAGCCACTAGTTATTGTTGCAATTTATTTATGAAAACACAATAAAATTATGATCTAATGTAAGCACTTTTTAGTTGAATCTATATTTTTATGTATTCAATCTAAAATATTTAATAAGACATATACTATGTGTGCGTAAAGTGATGACTTTTCTTCTAAAGAGAGTATAAAGCAGGTGCAGCCTTGCAAGAGATAACTTTCAATCTAATTGCTCAATAAAGGAATAATCTATAATTTTCCACTATAAAGATGCACATTTTAGAATTTATCACTCATTATATCATTGATATTGGTTGTATACATCGCGAGATGTAGATGCTGGGTTTTATCTATTATCTAAAAAATTATGTCACTAGTATACGAGTCCAAGTACCTCCATGTTAATGACTCATAGGTGGCATATCTTTAGTGGTAAATGCTAGAGTATTCTAATTATAAACTAACGATAAATATAAAGTCAGCCACCTAAGTAAGGACTAGCCAAAACCCCTATGCTTTCCCGCGAGCGCGCATACATTTTCTTAGTAAATCACCGAGTAAAAGTAGCAGCATGGAATTTCAATAAAAACATTACGTGTGAGCTTATGCTTATCCTCTCTACAATAGATTGGCTACTTAGTTGCGCCAGAAGTTACAGGAGAATGCATGCTTGAGAAGCCTCGAGTCTTGTTTGGATAGGATGACCAATGCAAGTTGAGCAACTGTTTGGACCTGCCATTTTGTCCGCCAATGTTTGCATGATTTTGCTAAGCCATATGCAGTTCCATACCTGCTAGCGACTATCAGATTCACTCTAAAATTCGTACTTAATTCTTACTCTCCTCACATGCTCTTTTGAAAAAAAAATCTCCAATTTTTCGAAAGAAAAGCAATTGTCGATCGGTCAGGCTAGAGGGGAGAGGAGCGAAGGAGGGGAGGAGGAAGAAGTACAAGGACCTGAATGTTTTTTTAAAAAAATTGGTGGGTTTTTTCTTATAAAAGAGCATATGAGGAGGAGTGGGAGCTAAACACGAATCTTGGAATAGATACAATAGTCGCTAACATGAATAAAACTGCATATACATGTGTTAAAACTGCATTGTTTTACTGATATGACTATGACATGCATCTTTGCACTATGCATATTTCTTTTTTCTCAATTGCAACCGAATAATTGCAGCGGAATGGTTGAACAATTAAAATGTTGGCTTCAACGAGTCAAAAGAAAAATAACATTTGGTTTAACTATGTTTTCAAAGCTTCGAGAAATAACATTAAGATATTCTAAGAATCTACTTAAAAACTGAATCATTCGTCTCAGACAAATTAGCCTTAAACCATAAGCCATAAGCTGAAAAGAAGCTAATTTCTCAAATTTCAGATTTGCAAGAAACCTGCCTTGCCGTATTCCACACAAGGTCGAATTACAATTTGTCTTGCTCAAAAATCTTGCATAATGTAGACCAATTTTTATGAGAGAATCAAGAACCACAATGAGAAAAATTCGTGCATGCAGGTGAAGCCATCAGCAAAGAAGCTCGCCTTCCTTCAGCTGTGCCCATCCACGATGTTGTTGATGAACTTGGGGATCGGAACCTCGAACCCGAACAGCGTGATGTTGTGAGGCAGCTGCGGCATCTTCGCCGACGGCATCGGCGGGAAAGACAGGTCAGTGAGCCCCGAGAAGTCCGGCATCTTGGGGATCGGCGGGAGGTCGGCGGCTACGTCACCGGACGCCGCTATGCCCTGCTCGGCCCCGGGCTGCCCCTGCTGCTTCGCTGCAGCGAGGCCGGCCAGCATCTCCGGCGGGACGTTCGCTGGCAGCTGCCCCGGCATGTTCGCCGGGAGGTTGGCCAGCATCTCCGGCGGCACGTTGGCGGGAAGGTTAGCCAGCACCTCCGGCGGCAAGTTGGCGGGAAGGTTGGCCAGCGTCTCTGGCGGCACGTTGGCGGGAAGGTTGGCCAGCATCTCCGGCGGCACGTTGGCAGGCAGGTTTGCCGGAATGTTGGTTGGCAGGTTTGCCGGAAGGCTGGCCGGAGGAAGCGGTGCCGGAATGTTGGCTGGCAGGCTGGCGGGAGGAAGCGGCGCCGGAATGTTTGCTGGGAGATTGGGCGGAACGTTCGCCGGCAGGCTGGCGGGAAGAAGCGGCGCCGGAATGTTTGCCGGGAGGTTAGGCGGAACGTTGGCCGGGATGTTCGCTGGGAGGCCGACAGGAGGAAGCGGCGCCGGTGCAGCACCGGGCTGGCCATTCGGAATCACAGGTGCATTTTCAGCTACAAGGACGCGAATCGATGCACAGAACTGGACGTTGATGCACAAAATGGCCAGGAGAGTCACGTAGGCGAGAGATCTCATCGTGACTTCCCCTTGGAATTCAGGCCCCGAACACGGCAAGCAGAGGGATCGAAGAACAGTGGCGACACATTGCCGCCGATATATAATAGAGAATCTGAACTTAACAAGATCCTAAATTTGGTGAGATTGGGGAGGTTTGCCAGATAGTTTTCATTGGGTAATGGGGCAAAAAATAGTGGCTGCCTGGTTGGTCTCCTATCTGCCTTTGGTTTACACCTTACAAATTACAATGAGCGCCAACACATGCAGCAGAATTAAGTCATGCTTGAGAACACTTGTGCTAAAGATAGACGGCCCAAATTACTACTAACCATGGTTAATATCCATCGTACTCGCATGCTATTCTCATTTCTCACACGAGTAGATAAGAAGAGAGAAACTCACACGTGTAATTTCTCAAGATCAAGAATGCAACAAGAAGCGAGATTTCTCACTTTGTCCACAAGCAATTCTCAGTTGTTACATTGCACTCTGAATCAACTGGATTGATTGGCTTCTTTTTTTCAGGGAAGGCAAGAGCTTGCATTAAGAACTACAAGCAGATGCGGGGCGCGGGGCGGTGAAAGCAAGCGCAAACAGGTTGCCACCACTCCTGTAGTTCCAGCTGAGTAAAAACCAGATACAAAATTCAGAGGAAAAAACTGCTAAGCTCTCTAGATTCAGAAACAATCAGAGAAACTTCATACCTATCCTCATATGCCTTCTCCCACGTCTTCACCAGGTCCTGACAGAATTAAACACATCACCAGTTCACAACTAAGTCATAGCTATACCCTATAAGTTGTTTTTCAGGCTTAAAAAATAATGTTTTGCTGAAAGCAACATCCTCTATTTTCTTGTTCAAAAGATCAAAATATCAGTGGATAGGCCACACTTTCCTACTACCCAGTCCACATACATATGGCTCCAACAAGCCTGCGAATAAGCTAGCTGAACCCAACTCAAGCCTGATCGACGCACAAAAGCAACAAGAAGTCAAGCGAAACTCAACCAATGCAGCACTTGAGCGAATTACACTAGCAATCATAGTAGTTCATTATTACTTGCAGCATTTCAGCTGGAAGAAAGATATCTTACATGGGAAAAACAGAAAAATGTTAGCTGTTCATGTCAGGATAAAGGGGCTTCATGATATTCATATCTCCTTGTCTTGAATCTCAAATGATTTTTTTGAACTAGTATTCTTACAGGATTTGATTCCTGAATTTCATGAATATCACGTTGTGCATCGACACCTTTTATTTCTCGAAGCCTATCCATTACCAGACCATACAATTCATCTGATGTTGTTTGCCTTCACCGCAACTTCATAGAAGGATTTGCATAACAAGTGAAAACGCTGTACAACTGCTGAATTGACCATATCATCATAGAAACACATAATAGAACTGTCTCCGCTCCAAAGCCTTCCTTTCTTGCATCTGCCCAGAACATCTGAGAAATGTTCATATGCATTGTTAAAATGTCACAACATCTGCGAAATATTCATATGCAGCCCTACTTCTTGCATCTGCCCAAGAAACATTTCTCAGCTGGGTGTCCTCATTGAAGTCCGTTTTGTTCAACCATTTGACACTCGTCTTCATTTAGTGGACAAGTCAGGTTTCTTGTTACATATAAGAATCCTAGTTTTGTTTCACTAGGACTTGGATCATGATTGTGCTCAAGCGTAAGTGTAAGATAAGCGGAACTTGTCATCAGGACCATAAAGAGCCAAATTTATTTTAGCTGGACATTGCATTCTTATGGAGGGATAATGCTTCCATGTATTTTTTGAGGAGTATTGAGCTTTGCCTTGTCTGCTGCAAGCAAGGGTAAAATATCGAAACTTTTCATCTGCAAGTTCTGGAGCTTCTCCTTGCTATAGCAACTCCCTTCTTCAGAGCGTATCTCTGATAGAATACGATAGCATCATTCTCATTACCAAATTCATTCCCTTCTTCGGTTCCATGGTTTCTGAGTCCTTACCTGTGGTTTAGTCATCAGTGTCAATTCCAAACTCCTCAATGACAATATCATCGTCGTCAACCACTGTCTGTATTGCTGCATATTCTTGTTGCACCTCATCTAGGGATTCATTGGTTGCCATTACCTAAAAGCATTACGAAATTTGAGAAAGAGTAAGAACTCAATCAATAAAAACCTAGTACACTGTTTCACTTGTGGTCACAACTTATCGTGGCAGAATTTATAACAACAGCAAAAACTTTAGTCAAGTTGCTGTTTCAGTTCCGGGCGCACAACTCGTCCAATATAAACCAATATGGCTTCTCATTGCCCTGCTTAAGGCCTTAGGGAATAACAATTTTTTCACTGCACCAAGATAAGGAATAACTCACATGCTCAAATAAGTGTTCATATGAAAACAACAACAGCATGATCATTGCATTTCTTGAGAATGCAGCAAGGCATTCACACTCCCAACAGCAGAAACGACCTATCTTTAGCACTCTGAGTCTGTGATCCCACTCGCATTAACAACGTTCTGAGAAACCAATAGACCGAAAAATTAAGCCTTTTGAACTCAACACAAAATTTTCCTAAAAACAAAACTCTGATATGCATCAAGAACACATGATGTCCATCCTGTTATAAATCGACAGGCACAAAAGTAAGAAGTAGATCAAATCAAAATGAACAAGAGACACAGATTTAACACAGAAAATCCTTGCGGGAAAAAATCACGGATGCCGACCAGCAAAACTTCACTATTTTCTGAAAAGTTACAAACACCGGGGATTACGATGTGATTTTTTCCCAGTACAGCTTATAAAAGGTATTTATAGATGGTGGCGACCTAGGGTCTAACTCGAAAACAAATCCATAACGATCCTGGCAATGGACCTCTGCTACGCTCCGCTAGACAGAGCCTTTTGATTTGGATCATATATTAACACATCCTGCTTCGTCGTCTTTCTTGCTCCGATATCCTACCAGTTTACTTCCACATGGATATTCCATCCTATCCCAAGCGCTAAACCGAAGCACATCTACTTGTATGCCGCATATCAAACGAAAGAAACACACTAGCACGACAAGATTAGATAGGATGCTGACGTCGCCGCCGTGGCGGCGTCGGGACACCGCGAATGCTCCCCTCGTCGTGGCATCTCCACTGTGATCTCAGCTGGGAAGCCAGGGACGGATATGGGTAGAGCGTGCTGGGGAAGTGTGGCCTCGGCGGCGTCGGGAGGAAATGGGGGGAGGTAGCGGCAGCGGTAGCAGGAGCGATGCCCGACGTGACGCTGGTCGCTCGTCGGTGAGCATCGTAGCAGCAAACCCAAGGGAGCCCAATCTATTCGATCACGTTTTGATGTGAGCCTATTTTGGCCCATCAAGAGAAGACCTAGCCTATTTGATCTGTTGGTGGGCCATGGCCCATGCATCCTCTGCCCCTTTTGAAGGGCCGGGTGCAAACGGATATCCTTTACCATGTTCATGTCAGTTTTTTTAAACGAATATTATACGGATTCGAGTATTCTCAAATACAATTACGAATCGGATATTATAGAGAATAAAGAGAAACGTGTTCAGTTCGGATCGGATATGGATATCCTTGTAATTTATATAATAATGAGATATATATGATTGCTTATCCATACATATAGGCAATTAACCATTCTAATTTATCATTTCATCTAAATCGACGTTAAACTATAAATATTGGTCCAACTAACTAGCTATATTATAATGAAATACCTTACATTATTTTATTAATTTCTAATACAAATATAGATAATACGGATTAAATAGTCCTGTAACAAAAGTCGCCGCCATATTCCTATCCATATTCTTTATTAAATATGGATACGAATTTGAATAGTACCGAATGTAAGTATGTAAACCAAATTCGTATCTATTCGGACAGGGACGTTAGATAAAACCGATGATCTGCAGCACCGCTACGACGGCGTTGCGGCGGCGGCGGTGGCGGCGAGACCACCAGTCGACGGCTCGACGCCTCTCCACCGAGCACGCAACTTGGAAGGTATTCTTCTCTCACAGTCGTCGTCGTCGTCCTCCTCCTCCTCCTCCCATACAGTGGATTCGATTTCATCTTTTTGTTGTTAAGGAAGCCCTAGCTCGTCTTCTCTTCGCTGTGAGCAATCTAATTCGAAGCTTCGGTTTGTTGCGGATTCAGCGGTTTATTTGGGAAAATCTTTTGGGCGTTCGACTGAATTCCCTCATGCCCCACTTATGTCCGCCCCTGGCTGTATGTGCACAATTTTTGGGTTGTTGAAGTAAAAGCTCAATTATTTTTGCTACTGCGATGCAAACCAAATCAAGTAAACCCAAGGAAAATAAAAAATGGCATAGTTAATCATGCATTTTACTACAAAAACCAAAAAAGAAGACCAGATTGGTGTGACAACCACGCTGTATGTCAGAAATTACTGGCAGGATTTCATCCATACTAATCTCTTGATTAATCCATTTTCGTTCTACAATAGTATTTTACCAGCAATATTACTCAGTACGTCTATATAGTTTTTCACAGTGCGTATGCGTTCACTACATGCTAGGTGTAGCTGAGCTGATCATCCTCTGCAATAACTTCTCTTGCTTGATCTAGCCTCTGAACTCTTGCTGCTGCTGAGAAGACTTGGACAAATATCATGGTGAATTCATTTCAGCTCCTATTAAATAGCTCGCGAAAAACAATAATTTTCAGTTTAAATCTCGCAATTTCTTTACTTCTGTGGTCACACAACTCCTTTTGTTTACCCCTAAATTCTGTCATATGACAGGCAAGACTTGCTGATTCTTTCCTAGCGGACATTGATGAACTGTCAGAAAATGAAGCCTATCCTGTGAGTTGATTTTCATTTACGCCGTGTAACTTTATAAGGACATATCGATATCTTTAGAACTTGTAATCTACCATCAAAATTTTCAGGAACAAGGCAATGCCGAGGCAGTGGGTATGGAGGAGGATTGTGATGATGATATGGCTGACCTTGAGTCTCTTAATTATGATGATCTGGATAACGTTTCAAAGCTGCAGAAGACACATCGTTATAATGACATTATGCAAGTACGTGATCAAACTCTGAAATCCCTTTTTTCATTAAGATGGTTTCCCCTCTTTCATATATAGCCTTATCTTTTTTCTCTGGCTAACGGAACATCATATTCATGTGGTTAGAGCCTTAGGGGAAGCATGGTCAATTTTACAACGCTGCACAATTTTTTCCACCAGAGCATTGCCTAGTGGTTAAAAATAAATATAAAAGCTAATGAATTATCTGGAGATATTTTTAGTATGGTCGCCCTTTTATTCCAATTCTTGTACAATCTATCCTCTGCTCACTCTTCCCACTTTATTGCTCTTTGCATGCCATGATTCATGAATATAGCTCTATAAGCATTAACATATTTTTTTAGGGTGCAAATAAATATTTTTTCTGTACTCTGTAGGATAGCCCACTCTGTTCACTTGTAACTGGCATAAGTATCCCACTCACCCCAAGCATGACAATAGACAGTTCCATTTGTTTGCTTGCAGAAAGTTGAAGATGTCAGAAAGGCACAGACTTTTCCAATCAAGGTTCGATCCTGGAGGAGGGTCCAGAGTACCAGCTTATTGGCGATCGCAATGCTATATCAGTAGATATTGAGAATGAGATCGTTATAATCCATAATTTCATACGTGACAAGTGTCGGCTGAAGTTTCCTGAACTGGAATCCCTTGTTCATCATCCAATCGACCATGCACGTGTTGTTAAGAAGATTGGAAATGAGATGGATTTAACACTTGTACATCTGGAAGGGCTTTTACCTTCTGCAATTATAATGGTTGTCTCAGTTACAGCATCAACAACTAGTGGGAAACCTCTTTCTGAGGAGAATTTGGAAAAAACCATCGAAGCATGTGACAAAGCCAGGGACGGAGCCAGGGGGGGCTAGGTGGAGCCTTGGCCCCGCCTATGTTCCATGTACATGCTTTTATATATATATACACACACATATATACTAGCAAAAATTCTCAAATACCCATCAATTTGTATGCTAAAATAGTGAAAAGTCCTAAAAATTCTCAAGTACATATGGATTTGCGAGTTAAAATATTAGAAAAGTTCTAAAATTCCTTACAAACTATGCATTTGCAAGTTAAAATATCAAAAATGTTCTATTTGGCCCCCTCGATAAAATGATGATTCTTTTTGACCCCTCTGGATAAAATTTTCTAGCTCCGTCCTGGACAGAGCCCTTACTCTTGATGCTGCAAAGAAGAAGGTGCTTCATTTTGTAGAGAGCAGAATGGGTTATATTGCACCAAACCTTTCTGCCGTTGTTGTAAGTGCTGTTGCCTCAAAACTGATGGGAACTGCTGACGGTTTGGGAGCACTTGCAAAAATGCCTGCTTGCAATGTTCAGTTACTTGGAGCAAAGCAGAAAAATCCTGCTGGATTTTCTACTGCCACGTCTCAGTTTCGTGTTGGCTATGTTGAACAAACTGAAGTATTTCAGAGCACCCCCTCCAGCTCTGAGGACCCGTGTTTGCAAGCTTCTAGCTGCAAAGTCAACAAAGCATCAAGGAACGATTCAATTAGAGGTGACCCAACAGGAAAAGCTGGTCAGAACTTGTTAGAAGAAATTCATAAGAAGATCGACAAGTGGCAAGAACCGACTCCTGCAAAGCTTCCAAAACCACTTCCTATTCCAGACTCTGAGCCTAAAAGGAAAAGTGGTGGTCGTCGACATTACATCGAAAAAAGAAAGAAAGGTCAGATGTTGTCAACTTTTATACGTACTGAACAATCCCATGATTAATTTTGTGTTAAATAACTTGTCGATTTGTCTTGTGTGCTGAAACTTTGATTCATCACAATGCACAGCACAGTATGGTTTTCTTATCATAATTTTTTGTTGGGAATAGTCTCATATCAAAAGTTGGGTGGATTGGAACATGATTTATAAGGATGAGGGAGCACCCCCTCATCGAGCTAGCTTTTTAGGTGGGAGATGACCAAGAGACCTTGGCCCGCTGCTCTGTGTTGGACTTATGTGTGTAGCGGCCCAACGACCTGGGGTCTAGATGCGCTAAGTGTAGTGGTTCGGTTAATAAGTGGTATGATTTTGGTTTTGCAGATATACACAGACTGATCTGATGAAGCTTGCGAACCAAATACAGTTTGGTGCAGCAGAGGAGAGTTCATTAGGTCAGTTAGTATTCACATGAAAATTTGAAAAAACATTTTGTTGTTTAGTTTCACCATACCTTAAGATGGAAATCAGTTAACTTCTTGGCGTAATCGCATCTTGCTGTCAACAGGTGATGGATTAGGGGAAGGTTTTGGAATGCTCGGACAGGCAGGAAATGGGAAGCTACGCGTCTCAGCTGCCCAAAGCAAACTTGCTGCTAAAGTGGCCAAAAGGTATGATGCTTTGATCTGTGTTGTTGTATGGTATTTTGCTTATTTATTTTTTATTCCTTGCTATTTTATATCAAAGAAACAAACGTGGGACTGTTTCTTAGTGCCCTCTTACTGCAAAAAGCATGGAATAATATCTAGTGCAAATTGCTCCATCAAAGACCATTTAAATCGCAAAGTGCTTTTTTGAGACTGTTTAAATCCAAAGCAAGCAGGTTCAAAGTTTTAGAGAAAATATGCAAATAGATTGGACTTCAGATAATCATCAATTTTAACATATCAAGATATACGGGAAGAAGAAATAGTTCTTATAGCTTGCTCTTCGCTATATTATGTCCAATCCGATTCCCAGAGGCTGACATTTTCATTATAGCGCTTTATGCGGTTATGCTATTACACCATCCTCACCTCTCTGTTTCATTGCATAATTTTAGGTAGTTTAGACAAGGTTACTAGGCGCTAGCCGGGCAGCAGAACCTGCTTAGCGCATAGCCGCCTACACGTAGGTGACTGACTAGTGAACAAGGAGAGATGCAGCATAGCAGAGAGCAGGAGCAGTAGCATGCCAGCAACACATGGAAGTCGATGGGCAGATGGGCCCAAGCAAGGCCGGTCAATTTTGTTTCTTCCCCCTACTCGGGATGAACTCTGACCCTTCCATGCACTGCCTCTACCGATGACCACCACACTACTTTCTCCTCTATCTCCACCTCATTCTACCCTCTCTCCTCCCTTGATCCTAGTGGCCAATTCTATCAATCTCACTAGGCGATATTGTTATGCATGCTGCCTTAACTCTGGTACGCTGTTTGCACAATGTTGCTTTATTTCAATTCTTGAGCTCTTTCATGATATCATGTACTGCAACATCACTTTGATTCCATATTACTTTCCAATATCAGATTCAAGAAGAAGAGCGATGCTAGCAGTGGTGTGATATCTGGACTGACATCTAGTTTGGCCTTTACACCAGTTCAAGTGAGTTCTTGGTATTTTTATATTTCTTTCGTTCACTTTAAGATATATAATTGGTGTTATGTACGGCATTTAGCTAATCCAACTCTAGATATGGGATTGTCATTTGCTGCCAAGTCTACATTGCTATTTTTTTTTCATGGTATTTCAATATTTCTTTGACATGCTCATGTTTGAGGTATTAGAAAAGGTACTGCAACTGTTGTTTGTTTCACTTTGCTCCACTATTAGAAAGCTCCTAAATTTTGTTCCTTTGCGGTTACCATCAACAATGTGTTCTGTCATGTTGTTGGTTCCACATAATGCTACAGCACAGCATTGCGTGTTCTTTTCCTTGTGTGAAAATCTTGCACCACATGGTTTGCTCGACAGTTTGTGCCATGATTTTACATATCAAGCACCGTGTACATCTAATCACTTGGTTCTTATGCATTTCAGTTTATTATAGATTTATAGTTGCCTCAATTGCCTCCTTTTGTTTATTTTCAAAAGATTAACTGCATAAAGTCAGTGCCATCATCTCGTCTTTGTAATACCATTATTTTCTCACACAGGGAATAGAGCTGTCAAATCCACAGGCTCCTGCCCTTGTGTTCAAAAAAAAAAAATCCACAGGCTCATGGGAACCTGCTTGGAAGTGGAACCCAAAGCACCTATTTCCCTCGACTGACACATTTTCGAAGATCAAAAGGACATGAGAGAAGAACTGATATCTTCATCCCAGTAATTGCATCCCATTTGCTTGCAATCAACAATAGTCCTAGGGATGTGCGGACAGAAAGCCAATTTCTAGTGTTCTCAATGTTGTCTGTGGCGGCTTAAGAATTCCAGTTAATACCTAGGAAACTACTGAAAAATCCATTTGTTTTTTTGAAAGAGGGGCAGGAGAACTGCCATCCTGTTTCATTGAATAGAAGGAGAAAATAAAATAAAAACCCATGCAAGCACAGGGTACAACCACAGCACTCCGCTGCAACCCTGGCCGAAACCAGACACCTCCGACCACCGTCGGGAACATCACCGAGAACCAAGTACATCTATAGTGCTATTAATTACTTCTGTTCTTGCAAAATCAAGCACCGTTTCTCGGTCGAATTAGTGCTCATCGAGCTATCGCTGCCGTCGTAACTGTGCTTCAGCTCTCGCTGGACCTGATCGAGGAATGGAGCAAGAACCACCCGGAGGCATCCATCTGCACCTCGCAGTTCCAGCGGACAGGCAATTTCCAAGACTACCATGGCCTCCCGGAGAAAAGCCTAAGACAACCCACCTTCTCCATCACACATACGAATTTTAATTGCAAATCCAGTGACAAAAGGTTAGTGTTAGCCATGCGCGCTTGGTTCAGTCGGTTTGCTACACATCTCCTCTCCTTGGGATTCGTTGCAGCCAAGTCAGATCTGTCACTGTTTATTTTTCGCCGTGGCACTGAGATGGTCTACCTCCTGCTCTATGTTGATGACATCGTCCTCACCGCTTCCTCGGATGTTCTTCTCCGCCGCACTATTACGGCCCTTCAGCAGGAGTTCTCCATGAAGGACCTCGGCCCACTGCATCACTTTCTGGGTCTCTCAGTGACCAGACGGAATGGCACCATGCATCTATCTCAGCGTCACTACATTCTCGAGATTCTCGAGCGCGCGGGCATGTCTGAATGCAAACCATGCAGCACTCCTGTCGACACGCACTCGAAGCTCTCCGCCGACGGTGATCCTGTTGATGATGCCACTGACTATCGGAGCCTCGCAGGTGCCTTGCAGTATCTGACATTCACTCGCCCCGATATTGCCTACGCTGTTCAGCAGGTCTGTTTGTTCATGCGTGACCCCCGGGCACCTCACCTTGCACTAGTGAAGCGTATTCTTCGCTACCTCCGTGGCACGCTCGATCATGGTCTCCTCCTGCACCGGACATCCCCAGCCAATTTGGTTGTCTACACTGATGCTGACTGGGCCGGCTGCCCCGACACTCGGAAATCCACGTCCGGCTATGGCGTTTTCCTTGGTGATAACCTCATCTCTTGGTCCTCCAAGCGCCAGCCCACCGTGTCCCGCTCTAGTGCAGAGGCTGAATATTGTGCTGTGGCGAATGGCGTTGCTGAGGCCACATGGCTCCGCCAGCTCCTGATGGAACTTCACTCTCCCCTCCATCGAGCCACTCTGGTTTACTGTGACAACATCAGCGCCGTGTATCTCTCCTCCAATCCTGTTCAGCACCAGCGGACCAAGCATGTGGAGATCGATCTACACTTTGTTCGTGAGCGTGTTGCATTGGGACAGGTTCGCATCCTTCATGTGCCTACTTCGTCACAGTATGCGGATATCTTCACCAAGGGCCTGCCGTCGACTATCTTCACAGAGTTTTGTTCCAGTCTCAACGTCCGGCCTTCTACCGTTTCGACTGCGGGGAGTGTTAGCCATGCACGTATACATGGCAGTGTTTGCATGGCGTCCGGTCCAGCATTGGACCCGCGTCGTATGCCAGACGGGCTGCCTCTGTATTTGGTCAATAGGCTATATTATGTATTTGGTCAATAGGCTATATTAGGTATGACTAGGATTAGATGCAAATCTCCTGTTATTTCTCCTTCTGTTGTACCTCCTCTATATATATGCCTAGTTGGCCAATGCAAAGATTTAATGCGTGAAAAATATTCCGCTTTCAGTTAGAAAGAAAATATACACATATCATTTAACGAAACCATTGTGTTAAAGATTTTATTTACAATACTTTTAAAGAAATCATTGAAGCACGCATGGCTAACACTAACCTTTTGTCACTGGATTTGCAATTAAAATTCGTACGTGTGATGGAGAAGGTGGGTTGTCTTAGGCTTTTCTCCGGGAGGCCATGGTAGTCTTGGAAATTGCCTATCCGCTGGAACTGCGAGGTGCAGATGGATGCCTCCGGATGGTTCTTGCTCCATTCCTCGATCAGGTCCAGCGAGAGCTGAAGCACAGTTACGACGGCCATTGTTGTATATTCTTACATAGTGACATGCACGGCGCTTGGTTGAATCTCCGGATTCTGCCAGCTTTACCGAGCTTAGATACAGTACAAGCTGAATCGGAGACGTGCTGATTTTCAGGGATGGATACCTCCTTTATTACTATTTTAAAATTTTTTTTGAAAGAATCCTTTTTTAAAAGTTTTGGTGAAGGTGAAACGGATAGATTAAGAGATGGATGTAGGTGAAAGACCATGACATACGTGCCTTTCAAAACGTGCATAGAATTTTTAGCATTTGTATGATATTATTAGTGGGCATTGTATCACGCTTGTAACAAATGTTCGATCCGGATGAGAGGAATGCGAGTTAATCTTAATATTGCTTCAAGCAGGAGATGTTGTTCTATATGCGGAGTTGTGTTGTAATGGTTTTTTCTTATGATTGTAACCCTTTGGCACATAATTTAATGGAAATTCTATTATTCTAAAGAAATGAGAATAGGTGCTAAGCAAGATTGACAGGATTTGTCGTTCCTTCCTCTGCAAAGGGCAGTCGAACGCTAATGGGAGACTCTATCTAGTTAATTCGTGTGCTTAGGTTGTGTTGGCGTTGGCAAGGCTGGAAGTGCCCACATAAATCTTGGACCGGCATGGAAACCTGCAACAACATGGATAAATCACTCTTTTGGGCTGCCACTACTATTGTCTTGGGAGTAGGGATGGAAGTGGATGCGGGTTGATCGTGAACCCACAAATTTAGCCATCAAAAAATCACTAAAACAGGCTCCAACATATCGCAGTAATAAAGGAAATGGGCATTTATGGTGGCCCGCCTAATCCACTCAAGTCCACTTAGGCCATTAAGCACCTTGGAGTTCAGATTAAAAGGCAAACTTGAAATCATCCTTTTGTTTGCCACATAGGTAGCACTACACACATGGGACAGATTTTTTGACGCTCATATGAGTGGGCAATATCCCCGATTGTGTACCTTTAGTGCATTGATTGACTACCAACACAAGCAACAATTTCATTTCAAAAAACACAAGCAACAATTCTTAATTCTTTTCTAAAATAAATAAATTTGGTTTTAGTTATCTACAATGGATATTCCTCATAGGCAGTAGCACCAAAAGTTCACCACATATGTGACTCTTAAGACGGTATTGATTGTGCTCATACCCCAATCACACGGTAGACTCCTAACCCACCATCAGTAATTCAAAACCGTTCAGCTAGCTGCGAGCGGTTAACCGTTTTACATAAACCTATCAAACGGTTAGCCGCTCGGTTTTTTTTGGTCTGTTATCTGGTTTTTCTGGTTAGTCGTGGTTTTCACGGTACCCTGTAAATTGCCAGAGAACATACGATTTTTAAGGCTCAACCGAACTGTGCCCACAATAGATCTCTATCTAGCCATTGGTATGCAGTAGTTTCTTTGCATTGATTCTCCGTTCGAGTACTCCTAGAAGAGCAAGGAAACTTGGTGTGAGATACAACGAAGATGACAGAGAACATGATGCCACATTCCACAAAAGACGCTTTGGTTTGTTCAAAGGGTGTCCTCCACCCTCAATTGGGGGAAAACCACGTCATCACCGACAACATGAACAAACCGCCACACCGTCATCATCGATGTATCCCACACCTACCTCATCGTCCTCCTCCACATATTGGAATGGATAACTAATGGAAAGAGATTATCACTATAGCTACATGTTTATAGTGTAGCAAGACGTCTCTATATCGAGAATAGAGAGAGACTACTACCAATAGCTACATAGAGATCTAATAAAGAATGAAAAACAACTACTATCGATAGCCTATGACTAGCAAGGCACCTCAAATGGAGAATCAAAAACAGGTAGCTAGGTAGAGATTTGTGAGAATTGTGGTGCGACCAGAAAGAGGAGATATGTGTCCCTTATATAGAGGAAAAGGGATGTATGTATGTTATTGGGATTTTGAAGCAGGAGTGGTTTCTTATCGAATTTGTATTAAATGTCATCCGGTTTTTTTTTTCTAAAGCTTGCCAGGTGGTGGACGACCACCCTGTGAGGGCGCCACGTGTATCCATATTGCATTACAAGAAATGCAAATAAAATTTTGATGACCCTGATACCTTATGCTGCATACAAATACTAAGTTCAAATAAAAGGTAGAAGGCGTGTTTGATTTTTTACCCTCATTTATCTTACCAAATTTTGGTCATGCTAACGCAATTTAGAATGGGTTTGGTTACTAGCCGCCGGTTGGCTCTCCCGAAAAATTGGCTTGCCAACTGATTTCTGTTGGAAACCTACTCTGATACGGACCCACACGGGCCATATCCGGATAGATCTATCCGTGGACCTGCCAAACTCTATGAACCAACACTATAAATAGGAGAGAGATCCGTCCATTATACACACACGAAAAGCAATAAAGTATCTGTTCTCTCCTACATCTTTGTTCTATCTACTTGTACATATGTCGTTCTTGTTCTCCATCTACGTCTTGTGTGATAATCAGTAATATCGGATTTCACCCGATAGCATGGTTGCTCAACAATTTCAACCTGGGAAGGCTCCCGGGCGTGGGCGAGGAACTTGCTCGGCGATGCATTGGCGAGACGTGAGCGCATTGCCCAGCTGAACGGCCCCACCGGCCAGCCACGAATTTGCTTGCCACCACACAGCTAAAAGTGCTTGTTTATTTCAATCAAATTTGATTTTTCCAATTTTTATATCTATTTCATCCGGTGTCCAAATTGCATGAAACAAAATTTTTAATTCATATAAAATCCTAGTCTACCTATTTAAAATTTTTAGAATTTATTTGGTTGTTGGTTTTTTTATTTAAAGTCAGAAAATTTATAATTTCAAATTTTGTGAAAATTTAATTTTTATTTGCCAGATTTTTATAATGTATCCAAAATTTTTTTAACTTTTAATTTTGTACTATTTTTGAAACTTCTTTTTAATTTTTTATTTGACTATAGTAACAATTGGCACATTCACTTGGTAATAAACCAAAAATACCAACATACCTTACCAAAATTTGGTACATTCGATTGGCTTCAACCCAAATAATAAAAATTTACTAATAAATTGGTTATGTTCTAGATTGATCATGACCAATTCATTGGCAAAATTATGTAAGGCTATGAACCAAACACATTACACATTTAAGTTCTTCCTACACACGGGTTATAAATTCTAACCATGATCAGCAGTGGACCGAGCTGTAGCTCTTTAGCAAGCAGTGTGGTTATGCACACTGCTCACCCATGTTCAAGCCTTGTGTTCGGTGCGTGCTGTCTAGAAACACAGAATTTAATTCTCTTCGTTCTCCTCAACTTAATTTATCTATTTATCTGTTTATGTGACTTATTCTGTTTCGGAAAGTCAAATGTTTTCATATCGAGTCTTTTTTTTTTTTTCTCTCGACGGAACGTCTCAAAGATTAAAAACACAGGTCAAACAGCCACCCGTAAACGAGTTAAGCTGGAGAGTTACATTGAACACATACTCGTGTGTGCGCGCGTCTGATATGTTTAGGGTGCGAGTGTATATACGTCCGAGTTGTACCTTGAAAAGCAACTAAACGAGTGACGTTCAGCACTAATCAACAAATATTATTTTGATGCATTTTAGCCAACAAATTTCGTGACGGGGACCGGGAGGTACGTTTGGATAATCACTCCGTAAAAATGCCGGCCTCCCCCGAGCAAAGAAGTTCTCGCTCGGGGCCGGACACGCCTAACCTTGCCCGGGCCGGTGTCCGGGTTGCTCCTTCCTCGGCCGGACACAGGCCTTCCCATCCTCGGCATTAAATGTTCTGACGTCTTCAAAGACCACCACGTCCCGTCGAACGCAGAGGACTGCGGCCACCAACTCGCGTCTTGTTATACTATTCCCATACCGTTTTCCCATAAGAACGAATGATGGCAATGACGCAAGGCAGAGACAAGCTTCGGACCGCCGGACAACAGGGCGTCCTCTCCATATCGCTGGATAATAGGACGTCTCCTCCACTAGATTACACCCATGTATAAATAGATTGTGCTGCTACACATGTAAAAGGGGGGGCTGCTAGGAAAACAGAAAGAGACCACAGGAGCTTCGGCTACTACCACCTCAGACCGAAGCTCATCTCCCCACTGTAGAAAACTCATCTCCCATGTAATCCTTCTCATATCTCCTATAGACACCACTGGACGTAGGGCTATTACCTCCACTTGAGGGGCCCGAACCAGTCTAAATCATGTGTGCTTGCTGTTAATGGTTGCTTGATCGAGGCTCGGATTCTCGAAAGCCCCCCGAGCCCGCAGGAAAGAGGTCGGTTGATCCTCACATTCAACAAGTAAGCTCGGCGCCTGGGGACCCGTACTCCCAATCGCCGACAGCTGGCGCCATCCGTGGGGATCGTCGATTAGCTTCTGCGAGCAAGGGTCCTTGAGAATGGCGAACTCTCAGGGCAACCAAGATATTCGCTTCGACGACCTCGACGACTTGGACGAGTATTGGTCCGATACCGTGGTCGTCCGAATCATTGATCCGGAAGGACACACCGTGGCAGAGTCTCCCTCCCCCATGGATGTCTGCCGCCCGGCGGGTGAGCTGGGCTCGGTGCGTTCGAGCCCCTCGGTTCAGAGTTCTGGGACAGGAGACACTCGCGGCGTCTTGGCGTCGGTTAAATGCGAGGGTCGATATCCCGACATTCCGTCGACTCGACCACGAGGCTGTCTCCGCGGGGACACGGTCATAACGCCCTCATGCCGTCGTTCTGCGAAAATCCCATGGCGGACACCGGCAGCGTCCTCGCTCCGTAGCTCGAGAGGGCGAGTCGCGTCGCCGCTGGACGCCAGCAGGGGCTGGTAGCCAGCTCAATCGGCAAGACTCTGGCGACCCGTCGCGATGACCCGGGCGAGCACCGGCCAACTCCCGCTTCGCCACGGCCGGGTCGCCACCTCCGTCCCTTTCCTCCGATCCGTCGGCGAGAGCCGCCAGCGCCGCCGGGCCTTAGCACCGTGGTACGTGACCTCGGCGAACTTTGACAGGTGCCGAGCTAAGCGTCGCCATGGCGAAAAATTTGGAAGCGATTGGCGGTGATCTTCCTCGCGCCGCCGACTCGGAGTACTTCCGGAGAGCCGAACCCAATGGTAGCTACTCTCGTCCACGACCTTCGCGGGACCTTGGCCGTGAAGGAATGACAGACATCCGCCGACATAGTGATCGTCCCTCGATCGATGGTCGGCGGCAGCGTCGCCAGCAGCGGCTCGACTCACGACTCGCCGGGAGCAGGGTCACCGAGTCTCGGGCAAGAAGCGCTCATGGCGGCGCCGTCCTCGCGACCGACAGGCGGAACCTGCCGGTACCCCGACACTTTCGGCGGCGGCGTCTTCTCACGCCTCGGCCCTCTCCAGGGCACGAGGTCGTGACACTTCGCGAACACGGCGCGGGCGGGCCACGGTGCCCGCTTTTTCGCGCCCTCCGAAGCGGCGTGGCCCCAAGTTCAAACCGGGCCACATCGGCGATTCGGCGGGACTCAAAACCGGACGAGTTCCTCTCGGTGTCACGCTACCACCGTCACGACGCCGGCGGCGGTGATGAAGGAGTAATGGTGAACTATTTCCCGCCGTCTTTGGAAGGGCCACCGCGCTTGGCTCTTCAACCGGCGGAAGGTTCCATCCATAGCTGGGCACAAGCTGTGCGAGGCCTATGGCGAATTTCGAGTCTTTGTTCCCCGGGAGGCCGCGGGACCTCAAGCGAGTGGTTTAGATGGAGGGCGAGAGCCTCGAGACTATGTCCGGAGGTTCATCCGCATGCGAACACGATCCGAGCATCCGGATGAAGCGATCGTCGAAGCCTTCACCGAAGGCGTCAAACGTCCGCTTCACCCAGGACCTCGAGTTATACTCTGGCTCCTCGGCCAGCGAACTCTTCCAAGCGGCGGAATGCTACATCAATGCCAAGGAGGCCGTGGAACGGAAGCGCCTTCTTGGATCCGGCCAGGCGCCTCCGCAGCCGGGCATGGATTCCTCGGACAAAAAGAAATCAGACAAGAAGGCCAAGAAGAAGAAAAAAAAGCGGCCAAAATGGTGGCGCCATTCAGCGATCGTCTCGCCCTGAGCGCCGAGGCCAAAAAGCCTCGCCCTTCCCGGGCAAAGTGGGTGGTCAGCGGTAGGGCAACCCGAGGCGGCGAGGGCCTCAAGGACCTTGACGGCCGTTCATCCATTGCACCAAGTGCTGCAGACACGATCTCATAGCTGCCGCTTTGGGTTGCTCGGCTCGAGGATTTTACAGCGGTCGGGGCCCATGCCGTCATACGGATCTTGGGAAGGGTGGCTCCGACCGAAAATTCGAGCCACGTTCCGACCCACAGGGCCAGGAGAGCGAAGAATACCACGAGTCGAGTCACCACATCGCGGTGATCTTCGGAAGTCGCGACCTACTCCTCCCGACGGGAGATGAAGGCAGCGGCTTGCGAGGTGCCGCGTGGACCGGCGGCTCGGCCCCGAACACCTCCGATGGTCGGAAACGACCGTCTCTTTCTCCGAGAAGATTGTCCCTCGGGAATGATAAAACCTCGAAGCTCCCCTTGTGCTCTGCCCGACCATCGATAACACGAGGGTCGCGGGTGCTGCTCGGCGGAGGGCGCTCTGGACTTGATATCTGCCGGGTCTTGGGCGAGATGCAAATCCCGATCCAAGATCAAGGATATTGCTATGCCCTTTCATGGCATTATCCGAACACGTCCATGACCTCTTTGAGGCGAATCGTCCTACCTGTGACCTTGGTAGCCGAGCAACTTCGGGTGGTGGTCACCTTCGAGGTAGTCGACTTTGACTTCGACCTACTACGCCATCCTCGGCGGGCGGCTCTCGCCAAGTTCATGGCGCCACACATCATGCGTACCCTTGCCTCAAGCTCCGGGACCAAAAGGGGTGATCACCGTCAAGGGCAACCACTAGGCATACTGAGTGCGACGAGATAAGCGCGGCCTGGTCGGCCGGCTCGAGCTTGGGCCCGAGCAAGATTCTCGCAAATCCGCTCGGCCCAAAGTGGTCCTCGGCCCGAGAGCGGACCAAACACATCCGGTCTCGGAGGAGGACCCGTCCAAGGTGGTCTACATCGGGGCCGCCTTGGATCGAAATAACAAACGCAGCTCGTCACCTTCCTCAGAACAGCGCCGGCGTCTTGGCGTGGGAGCCGTCCGATATGCGGGGTCCCAAGGAGGTGATCGAGCCTGGTGGCGGTTGACTGGTAAAAACCAGTCGCCAAGCGAGGAGATTCCGCAATGGAAGGCCGATGTCATCAAGGAAGCGGTGGACAAAATTTGTTGAAGGCGGCTTCATTCGTGAAGTTGAGCACTCCGGTGGTTGGCAAATTCGGTCGTAGTTAGAAAGAAGAAGCGGAAAGTGGCGGATGTCGTTGATCACACAAACATCAACGGCTTCGTGTCAGAAGGACAACTTCCCTCTCCCGCATAGACCGGTTGGTCGACGCGGCGGCGAAGCTTCTGGTGATGAGTTTTCTAGGCGCGTACTCGGGTACCACCAAATCGACTGTCGCGGGAAGATGAAGAAAGCGCCTTCATCACCCCCCGGCACCTTCGCTATCGACCATGTCGCCGGTCACGAAAAATCACGGGGCCACTTTCCAGCGTTTGATCACGAAGACCTTTCCCGACCGGATCGGGCGGAACCTAGAAGTCTATGTAGGCGACATAGTCGTCAAAAGTATTCTAGCCGAGGCCCATATCAGGGACCTCGAGAAACCTTTGTAATTTAAGAAAACACGGATAAAGCTAAATCCGGAGAAGTGTGTTTTCGGCGTGTATCTGAGCATGGTGCTCGAGTATGTCATTGGGTCGTCGGCATTGGCGCAAACCGGAAAAAATCGAAGCCGTCGAGAGGATGCGAGCTCGCCGAGTGTAAAGAAGTCAATCGCTCCTTTGGTGGGATAGCGGCCCTCACCGCCGGTTCCCGACTCGGTGAGCGCGGACTACCTTTCTTCAAAGCTTTGCGCAAACACGATGGTTTCGTCTGGACCGAGGAAGCCGACAACGCCTTTAAGGAACTTAAGAAGTACTGTCGAGCCCGCCCGTCTGGTCACTCGAAGGAGCGGAACCTTCTTTGCTCTACCTAGCGGCCTCCCCAAGCGAAGAGCGCCGTGCTCGTGTGGCGGGGAGGGAATCGGCGGCCCATATACTACGTGGTGAGGTGCTTCATGGACCTAAGGGCGTTACCACGAGTCGAAGCTTCTATCGCCCTCCTCATGGCTTCTAAAGCCGCCACTACTTCTTAGCTCACCCAATCACGGTCCCGACCAGTTTCCCACTGAGAGAAGTCCTCAGGAATCCCGACGCTTCCGGGCGCATCGCCAAATGGGCAATAGAACTCGGGGAATTCGACCTCAAGTTCGTTGCCCAAACGGCGATCAAGTCTCAGATACTGGCGGACTACGTGGCGGAGTGGACGAATCCCCCGGCGAAAGCAAGTGGCCCAGGCGCCGAGAACCCCATTGGACAATGTTCTTCGATGGCTCGCGCTCCTTTGGCGCTTCGGGGCTGGAGTTGTCTTGATCTCTCCTCAAGGAGAGCAACTCGATCGTCATACAATTACACTTATTGCAATCAACAACATAGCGGAGTATGAAGGCCTCTTGGCGGGCTTCGAGCATGCTTTCTGCGCTAGGGGTCCGACGACTAACCGTGAAAGGGGATTATTTGTTGGTCGTAAACCAGGTTAACAAGGAGTTTGATGCTTCGATGACTCAATGACGCGTTACTGGTTAAGGTGAGGAAGTTGGAAAGGAACTTGAAGTCCTTTACGTGCCGGAGAGCAAATGCCTGGCCGACCAACTTGCCAAGTTGGGCACCTCACAGAACCCGTCCCAGCGGGGTGCTCGTGGAGCACTGCTAAAACCCTCTACTCCCTCCGGAGAAGAGGCGAGATGAGACATGCGACAACGTCTCCTCCTTGAGCAAAGCGCCACTGGATAGCGCCATTCATCCAGTTCTTGGCGCCGCGGGACATTGCGAGGATGAAGCGAAATCCGGCTTATCGGAGAACTCCTTTGCATGAGTTAGTGGAGGGTGCCTGTATCAAAGAAGCGCTCGAGTCCTCTCCAAGTGCATCTCCAGAAGAGGGAAATTCCTTCTAAGGGACTTGCGAGGGTATCTGTGGGGCTCGCTCCTCCACTGGGGCGGCTCGTCGGCAAGGCCTTGAGGATGGGCTACTATTGGCCCATGGCGTTGGGTGGCCTTCGGGAGATCGTCGCCACTGCCGGCGTGCCAATTCCATGCCGGCAGTGCGCCAACCAGCCTCGCCCTCCAAACTATTCCCCACTGGGCATTCTCTACAGAAATTTGGACATCCTAGGTCCATTCCCGGAGGGACGAAGGATCGCATACCTCTTCGTCGCCATTGACACGTTCACCAAATGGATAGAGGTGAACCGGTTTACGGCATTACGGCCTAGGCAGCCAAGAAATTCTTCCGCAATAACGTGGTCACGAGGTTCGGTGTTCCCAGCCAACTGATCACGGACAACGGAACTCAGTTCACGATGAACTATTCCAAAAATATTGCGAAGCGTCGGCACCAAGATTTGCTTCGCCTCGTGGCTCATCTACGAACAGCGAAATTGTCGGCGAGCCAACGGGCGAGATCCTCCAAGAAATCAAGCGGGTCTTCGGCCGGCTTTCTAAAAGCTGCTGACAAAATTTGGGTCGACGAGCTCCTTCCGTCTTGTGGGCTGTCCGCACCACCCTCAGCAGAGCCACGGGCGAAACGCCCTTCCGGCTTGTATATGGCACCGAGGCCATGCTTCCGACCGAAATAACTCTAAGATCGCCTCGTGTGGACCTCACAGAAGAGGCCGACGATCACCAGGGCATGTTGCTCGATCTCGACCTATCCGGAGAAAAGCGCGAGCAAGCGCTCATCCGATCTGTGGCTTACCTGCAAGCTCTACGCAAGCACGCCGCCCGATCTATCCGACCAAGGACACTGCAAAACGGCGACTTGGTTCTGCGACACGTCCAAGACCTGTCGCGCGCCAACAAGCTAATCCCAAGGTGGGAGGGTCCTTTCACGGTCGTCTCGTCTTCACGCCCGGGGGCTGTCCGCCTTGCCTTCTCCGACGGGCAAATTCTCAGCAACTCGTGGAATATCGCCAAGCTACTCAGGTTCCACGCCTAACCTTCCCCTTTCTTTCTGGCCCATCCCCCCGTATTTAACTATGGGATCTTCGAATGACTTCTCCTCGAAATTCCCGAGCCTGTTAAATAAAGAGGAATGGTAGTCCAAGTTCTTTTTGCCCAAGGTTTTCGGTCTTTTCTTCCTGTCCCGCCCAAGCACGAGTTCTTGTATTCTAAACCGATTTTTAAAGCGGTAAGCGGATCTGAAAAATCGCCCATACTGAATTTCATTGCTCGGATAAGCCGATGCTTTATCGCCTCGGTAGGTTCTCGGCGGTGCCTCGCGATTCGATCCCAAAACCCAATTGAAATCGAGTTAGTAACTTTCGAACTTCGCGGCTACTTTGTGTGCCGGTCTCTTGCTTTCATAACCGGGAGCAAAAGACTTCGGCCACACGAGGGGTGGACATCGCCTTTCGCGCTTCCTCGGTTGCCGGCTTCGCCGTGTGCTCGGTCTCTTGCTCGCAAACGGGGGCAAAGACTTCGGCCACACGAGGGGCTGGACATCGTCTTTCGCGCTTCCTCACTTTTGCCGGCTGCCGTGTGTCGGTCTCTTACTCGTAACGAGGGCAAAGACTTCGGCCACACGAGGGGTGGACATCGCCTTTTCACGCTTCCTCATTTGCCGGCTGCCGTGTGCCGGTCTCTTGCTCGCAACCAGGGATAAAGACTCGGCCACACGAGGGGCTGGACATCACTTTTTTCGCGCTTCCTCGGCTGCCCGGCTACTTCGTGTGCCCGGTCTCTTGCTCGCAACCAGGGGCAAAGATTCGGCCACACGAGGGGCTGGACATCGCCTTCTCTGCGCATCGCCCCTCTTTCGCATGCTTCTACCTACCCGGTCGCTTCGTGTGCACGGCCTTTTGCTCGTGAGTCACGACTAAAGGCCCGATCTCACGAGGGGGCTGGGTGGGTATGTGGCAGCGAGTAGTAGCATAAATATTTTTTCTCAAAACTGTGTAAGCATGCACAAGAGAGAAACAAAAAGCATCTTGTAATTAAGTAAAGATGTCTATTACAAACACATGTAACACCACGCACACTACCCCTAGATCTACTCTTCAGGGCCTGAAACTCCGCCTCCACATCCTCAAGACGACTTCGAAGCTGAAGAACCTCGATCTGGGCCTCACGCCCCGCCCGGATCTCTTCACGAAGCTTCGCCACCCTCTCGTCCTCCGCCCGGCTGCACTGCCGCTCCTCCTCGAGCTCTTTGCGGACTCACTCGAGCTCCTCCTGGGACCGAGAGTCCCTCTCCAGACCCCGGGCATACTCCAAAGCATGCTCAAGCTCGTTCCGGACCCAGGCGAGCTCCGTTTGGGCCTCCCCTAACTCAGAGCGCACCGCCGTCACCTTAGCCTGACACCGAGCTTCTATGCTCGTGGCCCAGTCATCCATCTCAGCAGACAACTACAAGCAAAGAAGACATCAGCGAAGTTACGAGCAAAAGTTACTCATAGCAAGAAATTACCTCATGACGGTGACGCTCGAGCAGCACCCTCAGCTTGGGTCGGGGGCCGACGCGGATGTTCCCCGAGCTTGAAGAAGCAGCGCCCTCCGTGCTCGGAGTCCGGACCGCCCCAGCCGTTCCTGCCTCCACAGGACCAGCCCGGACATCCTCCACACCCGGGGGCTGAGCTTCCCCAGCCACCTCTCGCCCCGCGCTCGGGGCACGGACCACCAAAGCCGTTTCGCCCTCGGCGCCCCTTGCCCGGGAGCCCCCCGAGCTCGGGGGCTGAGGCGTCCCGGCCACCTCCAAGCCCGGAGACTGCGCTGCGATACTATGCACCGCGACATGGGCAGGAGGGCTGCTCGGGATATGCTCTTCATCCCCCGGGGGATCGACTGCGTCGTCACTCGGCGCCAACTCCCTTCGACGCCTAAGCACCAATGGAGCGGAGTCCTCCGAGTCTTGCTCGGACTCCTCCCCGCCGTCTCGCTCGGCGGGCCCTCCCTGTCGGCTCCGTCCACGATCGTCGCCGCCCGGATCTGCAATGATTCGGGACGCTGCGATTTGAAATGCTTAATGTCGGGACCACAGCCTTGCCTCTGTCAAAAGGCAGAGGGGTCTTCTCCCCATGGGCCTGACTATATTGAAAAAAAAAATTGAGACCGCGGTAACAGCGGTCGGACGAAAAAGGTCGGACTCAGGGAAACTTACCTTCTTCTTCGATGTCCCGCAGACCTTGCCCGACGTCGGCATCCTCCGCTTGGGGTCCTCCGTGCGCCACTGCTTGGTTCGAGACGCTCTCCGCCCCCCCCCCCGATGGTGGAGGGACAGCCTCCCCCGCTCTGCTCGGGCCAGCACCCGTCCGGGCAAGGCTCGCCACTTCGAGCCACTCCGGACGGTGCTCCTTCGACCACTGAAGGAAGCTCTTGAGTTCTTCCTCGAGCACCGCCCCGGAGGCAGCGTCCCTCGGGCCCTTGAGCCACGAGGACAACGCCGCCCCGGTCCGGTTCGGATCCGCCCGGGCTCCTCCTCCGGCGTCCCTCTCCCGTTGAGCCCGCCGCTCGGCTCGGCGAAGGTCGGCCGCGATCTGCGATAACGAGCGGTGTGGTCGAGATAATCCCTAAATCTTGAGCAAACCGGCGGACATTTCACATGCACAGTCTGCGTACTCCAGTGAGGCCGCGACGGATTGTGCCTCGGCGATACGCGCCCGGCCAGCGGGGCCAGCGTCTGCCAATGCCACCCGCCGAAGAGGCCCGCTGCTGCGGTCGCGCCGACGCGGCTCCTCGTCCTCATCGGACACCGCGAGGCCCCTCCTCTTCTTGGCGACCTTCTTCGTTGGAGGCCGTTTCCCTTCGTCTCGGCGGTTGCTCGGCGCGCGGGGCAACCTCGAGGCGGCCGGTCTGCGAGGCGAGTCGATCATTACGAGGACAATCCGCCCAAGCGTGAAGATCGACGAGAAACAAACCTGCTCCGAACGGTCGAGAACGTTCTTTGGTCCTCGCCGGCCCAGGTCCGGGTTCTCCTCCTTCCCCAAGACGAAGAGCTCCACCACCCGCTCGTTGACCCATCGGTCGTCCGGAGCTTCAAAGAGACAAAATCAAGGAAGAACCCGACAAAGCAGCGATCCGAGCAAGAAAACCTACCGGTGTCCGCCTCGCGAGTAATGTCGCTCGGTGGCGATCGAAGAAGGATGCTCCGGCGCCGAGGAAGACCGGTTCTGAGAAGTCGGGCAATAGCTTTGCCGGTCGGGCCATTGTCGCTCAACATTTGGATGGTGTCGGGAATCTTCTCCTCCTCTGGCTCCACTCGCGGTCGAGGGAGGTCCTTCTTCTCCGGCGGCGCATTCGAAAGTGGAGTATGATCGCCCTTCTTCGCATAGAACCATCGTTCGCCCGCCCGGCGGCGAGAGTCGCCAGGCGGCGAATGCAGTATGGTGCGAACCGCGTGAAAATATCTGCACACCCCGATGGCGACCCCGGTGCGATGGAGCATATAGAAGTGGAAAGCAGACTTACCGTCGTGATGCGCCGCGAAAGCCCGAGAGATGGGAGAAAAGATTCAGGATAAGAATGGAGTTTGGGTGGAGGTTCGTGACTTCCAGACCGCAATGGGCAAGGATTGCGGCCATGAACTCCGACTCCGGGGCGCGAAGCCCGTTGATGGCGTAGAGTTCGCAACTCACGAACTCACCTTCCGCCGACGCCGGAAGGACCTTGTCGTCGGGGACGCGCCAGGACCTAGGGTCCAGGTGGCCCTGCACCACGAGGTCTTCGGTAGCCGCATGTGGTTCGCGAGGAACAAACCGCCATCGACGAGAAAGCGGAAGAAAGCGGCGGCGGAAGAAGAAAAGGCGGAGGAGAGGAAGAAGAAAGCGGCGGAAGAAGAAAAGGAAGAGGACAAAGGAAAGGAAGAAGGACGCGTACTGGGTGAGAAAAGAACGGCGGTTTTTATCCTTTCCCACTAAAGAAACCGCCCCAGGAATCTCGGGAACTGGCCCACGTACGCCTGTCACATCGCCTTAAAACCGCCGACCCACTCACAAGTAACCATTGGTAGACCGACATTTGGAATTATGCCCGGACGACCCTTGCTCGGGTGGCTTTTGCCCGGGTGGCTTTTTTGCTCGGCCAACCCGAGGTTTTGCTCGGGTAGCCTTTGCTCGGCCAACCCGAAGTTTTGCTCGGGCAGTCTTTGCTCGGCCAACCCGAAGTTTTGCTCGGGTAGCCTTCGCTAAGGCCAACCCGAAGTTTTGCTCGGGTAGCCTTCGCTAAGGCTAACCCGAAGTCCTGCTCAAATGGCCCTCGCTTGGCTCATCGGGCAATACCTTGGTCCCGTCCAAACGTCCGGCCCCCGGGTCTTTAGCACCTGATTCGGAGCCTTGAGGATCGGTGAATCCCCGCTCAAGGCTCGGGGCTAGATGGCGGGGCCGGAGAATGCGTTGGATAATCACTCATAAAAATGCCGGCCTCACGAGCAAGGAAGTTCTCGCTTCGGGGCGGACACGCTGACTTTGCGGGCGAGTCGGGTTGCTCCTTCCTCGGCGGACACAGCCTTCCCATCCGGTATTAAATGCTCGGCGTCTTCAAAGACCACCACGTCCGTTGAGCAGAGAGATCTGCGGCCACCAACTTCGCGTCTTGTTACACTATTCCTATACCGTTTTCCCGTAAGAACGAATGATGGCAATGACGCAAGGCAGAGACAAGCTTCGGACCGCCGGACAACAGGGCGTCTTCTCCATATCGCTGGATAATAGGACGTCTCCTCCACTAGATTACACCCATGTATAAATAGATTGTGCTGCTACACATGTAAAAGGGGGGCTGCTAGGAAAACAGAAAGAGACCACAGGAGCTTCGGCTACTACCACCTCAGACCGAAGCTCATCTCCCCACTATAGAAAACTAATCTCCCCTGTAATCCTTCTCATATCTCCTATAGACACCCTTTGGGCGTGGGACTATTACCTCGCTCGAGGGGCGAACCGATCTAAATCATGTGTGCTTCTTTGTTAATGGTTGCTTGATCGAGGCTCAGATTCTCAAAGCCCCGAGCCCTTGAGGAAAGAGGTCGGTTGATCCTCGCATTCAACAAGTAAGCTCGGCGCTGGGGGCCGTCTCCCAACCCGACATTTGAATTGGGTTCTTTTTAGCTTATCTTATTTTACTTATTTGTCTTATCTTGTAATTTCAAAAATTTTTCGAGATAGCTTCGAGAGCCGGTTGGTATTTGTGTTTGGGGTTTAGAAAGCTTTTGAACACGTCCAGCTACGAGATAAAAAAAACGGATTTAAAAAATAATAAAAAATGAGATAAGTAGCAGCAGAAGAAGGCCACCACACCACAGCCCAATCACGAGCCAGGCTGGTGGCCCACCTGCCTATCCCTTTCCAAACAACTAATTTCTCATCTTCTCCCCCAACCTCTCCAGCTTTCCCCTCTTCTCCAATCAGCTCAGCTGCTCAGCTAGGAGTGCATCGACAACCTGCTTCGCCAGGAGACTTTTTCTCTACTGCTCTTGTTGGTAAATCTCTCTCGTTGCCTTTCTTTTCTTTAGGACTTTTACTTTGCATGTGGATTGGAACATGTAGCATCGTTTCGGTTCACTTTTGTGCTTGGAAATAAAAAATTCGGAGGGTCGAGCTAAGACAAAAAGGGAGGGTGGTGGAGGCTTTTTAGAAGGTTCAGATAGTTTGAAGGTAGCTATGATATGATATGACATCAAAATGTCCCCTGCGTTTCGCGGTCTGTTGATTGATCTAATTGGTGAATAATTGATGGTTTACCGTGATCTCCACATATGCTACTCCCAAATATTGGCAATTTCATATTTGTCACTCCTGTGTCCGTGACACGAGCGGTAAATATGGAATTGACAATCTTTAGAGTGAAATATATTGAATTATTCATTTATTTTTGGCTTTTTTAAAACAAAGATACTTAAAGAATCTTCAGGACTGTTGTGATCGAAGACTACTAACCTTAGCTAAATCTTGATATATTGGAGTAGTTATCTGGTTGGCTCAAAAGGAACATAAGTTTGGTGAATATATCAGCTTAAACTGAGTAATACACTGAAGAACAAGACACATCTTCTTACTGAATTCCCCCCATTATTATTTCTGTACAGTCTAAAGAGAACAAGTAACTAGTTATATGTTGAACGAATGCCTCTGAATCAGTTCTGTGGGAGACACTGAAGAAACTGGAGAAACTGCCATTTGATGTACTCACACGTTTCATGTTAGATGAAGATGCTAGCTAACTTGTATTTCTACCGAAATAAATTCAGGATACACAAAGATGCCAGAGAACTCTGAGAATGCGTCGGAGAACATTGTGAACAGCATCATGGAGACCATTGCCGAGAACATCCCTAAGCAGAAATCGGTCAGGTTCGACGAGGGCTCGATCTCTAACCAGGCTAAGAAGCTGTTTGGTCGTCAGAATTCTGTCCATCACATCTTGGGTGGTGGAAAATGTGAGTGACACTCGTTGATGCTCATACTTTCCAACGTACTTGTTAGCTTTGATACATTGCTATGCCATGGCTGATGATGATGATTCTTCGCCTGTGATCGCAGCTGCCGATGTATTTCTGTGGAGGAACAAGAAGATATCATCGAGTGTTCTTGCTGTCGCAACAGCTGTCTGGATTTTCTTTGAATGGCTTGACTACCACTTTCTGACGATTGTATGCTTTGTTCTTGTTCTTGGAATGGCTGTCCAGTTTGCTTGGTCTAGCTTTGCAAGCATGCTTAATGGGTATGTATGCAACCTCCAATCATCTCCACGCTGAACTTGATAGCTAATCAAACAACCATGCATTAGCAAGCTTATATGATGTCTCAACTTTCAGGTCTCCTTCTAATGTACCACGCGTGGAGCTGCCAGATGAGCTGTTTGCTAACATTGGCGCTGCAGTTGGCACCCAAGTGAACAAGTTCCTGAGCATCCTTCAAGATGTGTCTTGTGGAAGAGACCTCAAGCAATTTCTCCTGGTATGTATCATGTAGGCAGCTAACATTATGAGTATCTCTATCTGTTTGCGCCCCATGAGCAGAGCACTTGCAAGTATCAGGGCAAGCTTTGTTTCAGGTGGTCGTAGGGTTCTTCGCAGCCGCTGTCATTGGGAGCTGGTGCAATCTCCTGACCGTCATTTACATCGGTACTAGAACTTCACTCCATCATGTCTTTGCACTTTTGCCACTAACTGAGGACTGAGAGGAGAATGTTTTCTCACCAGCCCTTTGATTATGTGGTTCAGGATTTGTCTCTGCACACACTCTTCCGGTGTTGTATGAGAAGTACCAAGATCAGGTTGATGAGTTCCTGTACAACATCCTAGGCCTGCTTCAGAATCAGTATCAGAAGGTTGACAAGGGGGTCTTCAGCAAGATTCCTAAGGGAAACATCAAGTTTAAGAAGAGCGAGTGATTTGGATATGCGATTTAGATGTGCTAAACAAAGGGGTTGCTCATATATGTACATTTTGTACAGTGAAGAACACCTTGTGTAGGTAAATAAGGGATGCTTCTAGCTTTACTGAAGAGAGGGAGGTTGGTACTATAGGCCCTCCAGCGATGCAATCTTCCAAATGAGATATATGTTTATGTTGCTCAAAGTGAAGTTTCAGTTGGGTATTATATATTCTGCCCAGATGCCCATCCAGAAGTGATCTGGTGCTTGATTTTTAGATAATGGAATATAATCTGGCCTCTACATTGTGAGTCTCTCCATCCAAAGTTTGCAAAAATGGACATGGACACCGTCTCCAATAATTGGCACACATATTATCTTCTTTCGATCATCCTACTTGTATAGCAATGCCCATTGTCTCAACCAATAGGCCCCTGAAAATAGCCTGATTTGCTGCTTGATGACAGTATGATGATGGTTAATGCAATTTGAATTTGTTTTCATAGGCTGGGGAGTCTTAGGAAGTCCCCACCAAACTGTTGCATTGCTGTATAAAATTTTTTTGACGTCCCAACTATTTAACTAGCTGCAAGACGTCTCGATATGGGCCTCCAGCCCAACCTCCTATTCATGGGCTGTGGTCCAGTTGGTGCGGGAGGCCCAATAGCATGCTACGCGCAGCCCAGGGTTGCTTGTGAAGTAACGGCCTTGTTTTTCTCTTCATCCTTGCCCTCAGCATCGACAGCGAATGGGTCTGCATCGACTTGCATAGTCGAATCTTCAAATTTTAACCGGTTATATTCAATAATTGATTGAACCTGTTGTTGAAAAATATTGCAATTATTTATACCATGAGAATATGAATGATGTCACTTGCAATATATCTGCCCCTTAAGGTCTTCGGCAGATGGCATTATGTGACTCTAAGGCCCTGTTCTTTTGGGCTTATCTAATCTGACTTATCTCCAACTTCGAGAATTTCTCGAGGTGGCCTCGAGAGTCGGATTTTCGTGACTTATCTGACTAATATTGACTCATCTGACTTTTTTTATTACTTTTTGAATCTGTTTTATTTTTATCTCATAGGCGAGTCTAAAAGTTCCCTAAATCCTAAATTTCATGGCCATCCGACTCTTGAAGCCACCTCGAAAAATTCTCGAAGTTGGAGATAAGACATATAAGTCAGAGCTCATAAGCCTAAGGGGGTGTTTTTTTGGGCTTATGAGCTCTAACTTATCTGTCTTATCTCCAACTTCGAGAATTTTTCAAGGTGGCCTCGAGAGTCGGATGGCCTTGAAATTTAGGATTTAGGGAGCTTTTAGACTCATTTTTGTGACTTATCTGACTAATATTGACTCATCTGACCTTTTTTATTACCTTTTGAATCCGTTTTATTTTTATCTCGTAGGCGAGTCTACAAGCTCCCTAAATCCTAAATTTCAAGGCCATTTGACTCTCGAGGCCACCTCGAAAAATTCTCGAAGTTCGAGATAAGACAGATAAGTCAGATTAGATAAGCCCAAAAGAACAGGGCCTCCCTAAGGCAAAACGTATGAGTTTCTCTTATAATAGTAAATCAAATATCTTGTCACACTTATCAACGTCAAAGGTGTATTTGATTTATGATAGGATTTTGGTGGGTTTGAGCCAAGAACAGGTCAATTGATTTTTGCTTTCTTTCACCCACTTGGCTACGTACGTTGACCTCCGTGGACTTATCGTCGAATGATTCGTTTGATCCGTACTTGATGAAGCTAATTTCACTCTCCTTGCTATCAAAGGATCGACTTTCGTGAGCTGACACTCGATGTATCAAAATGATTCAGATCAGTGAATTCTTGGTCACTGAAATTTTTATTGATCTAAGGTAAAAGTCCTTGAAAGGTGAAGGATCGAGATGTCGCCTAGAGGGGGGGTGAATAGGCGTTTACAAATTTAAACTAATAAAGCACAGCGGATGGCAAAAATATCGGATGTTCAGATTTTATATCAGACAGTCTGATGAGGATCGGACTATCCGATGCTATATCGGACTATCCGATTTTTCTGCAGCTAGAAACCCTAAAATCAACTGGATTCCAAAATAGAGAAAAGCACAAGAACCAAAAGGGTGAAGAAGACGCGATCGATGTTGTTCCAGTTCGGATCTTTGAGGAGATCCTCGTCTCCGTTGAGGCGGCTCGACCACACCCAAGCCGGGGTCCCACTAGACCCAAATCCTCCCGGGTTGCACCTATGCACTCCCGGCTTCACTCCTTGGTTCCTTTCCTTGCGGAGGCGGACACCGGGCCTTCACAAACCTTCCTTGACCACCACACGCAGCTCCGGTGGCTCAGGGCGACTCCTAACCGTCTAGAGCCCTCAAACTCAAGAGTAACAAATTCGGCGGAAGATTGACTTGAAGATGAAGTGAGTGCTCAAGGAATGAACTTGGCTTGAAAATTAACACTCAAATCTTGCTTTTCAACTCTCACAAGGATGAAATCGCTTAGATCTATGGAGAGGAGAAGCAAAGAGGCTCAAGGGTTTTTGTTTGGCTTCATTTCGGCAAAGTGAAGTAGCTTGACCACAGCGAGGAAAGAGGCATAATATATACCCCACGCTCAGATCTAGCCGTTGTGCAGCGACGGTGTCGGACTATCCGATATAACATCGGACTATCCGATATGCAAAAATCGAGGCACAAGCGAAGCTAGAAAAATTGATGAGAGAGGTCCGATCGAATATGGATCGGACATTCGATTCATATCGGATAGTCCGATTCAACATCGGACATTCCGATATAAATTAGAATTCAGCTTCAAAGGATAGAGGGGTTCGATCGGAACTTGGATCGGATATTCCGATATATATCGGATAGTCCGATTCAACATCGGACATTCCGATATAAATTGGAATTCGACATCAAGGGACAGAGAAGGTCCGATCGGAACCTGTATCGGATACTCCGATCTATTGGACAGTCCGATCCAACATCGGACATTCCGATACAAAACAGAGCAGAAAGCTGTATATGGCAGTTTTTGGAAGAAGATAAAGTCAAGGATCATCCATATGAGCACCTAGATCATCTAGAAATTTATTTTCCGTCTCATCCCTCTTAATAGTACGGCTTTATCCTTAGACTCAAATTGTAAAACAAATAAGATAAACCTAGGGACTAAGCCTTTTTTTTTTCCTTTTTGCTTTAGAGGGGTTCACGAAGATCTCCATTTAATTTTCATGGGACTAAGACCTGCTCAATAGCTTAATTTACCATGTTAGTCCCTTAATTGTTTATCATCAATCACCAAAACCACTAGGGGCCTAGATGCACTCTCAGAAGGCCAAATCGGCCGGTTGATTATTAGACAAAATCACACTATAGTAATGATTCCGCACATCTTTGAATTGTCCGATATAGTTATTGACCGATTCTTTGAACTTCTGTCATGCAACGCTTAGATCAGGTATCCTCAACTCGAAGCTGCCAAAAAAAAGTACTCATGGAATACCCTTTTCAAATTTGCTCAGGTATTGATTGACTTGGCCGGCAATATATTATACCAAGTGAAAGCAGGTCCAGAAATAGATAAAGGAACCGATGTAATGACCGGTGACATGAACCATAACTACAGGTTGCAGGGTTCCCAAGAGAGATCATGGAGTTGGGATCATTCTCAAGTGTGGCACGGAGGAAGCTTCTGTGGGCGACGGTTCAAGAACGTCGCCGCTTCTGATACCTTGTAAGAGGATAAATACACAAATAATGGATTATGTGTATAATGCGATAGACTGCGAACAGATTGTATTGGCTTGTGGACGTTTATATAGGTATATGGTGGCTTGGATCATAAGTAATTTTTGAGATAAAGATGGAATTATATCGAAGAGATTGATCAATCAAGCCTAGCAAATCCTATACTACAATAGCTGGTTTCTTCCGAATCATATCATATACTCTAACAATAAGGATTTATTTTCGAGAATAATTTTAAATGCAAACAGAGTCAGTAAACTCTGGTAATAATGCAATGCAACTGGGTCAAATGAGCATTATATATCCCTCAATTACGTAAAAACCTGACCTTTTCTGGGAATTGTAGTACAGGCATTTAGCCAGCTAGAGAACTAGAGGGAAAACAATCTGGACTAATTCTAATGCATCGAACTAAGTATGTTCTTGCTTTTTTGAGCGAATGAGTATCTTCTTGCTTCAACTAAACCAAATTCCTCAAATATACCACTTACTTTTACACTAGATTCTTTTGTTAACTGTGCATCTTTAATGCGCTTCAAATGATGTATATATCGAAAAATCAGTTATCTTCTTCTTCCCTAGCACCTAGAATTTTTTAGCGGTTATGGAGAATTTTACTCTCTCTGGTTATAAATAATTATCGTTTTGGACGTTAGCACACTTTACAAAATGCACCTTGACCACTAATAACTATCACTATCCATTTACAAAACACACTAAAATTATAACATTATGAAAGAACTCTTCTAGACAAATCTACCTATATGGGTTTTTATGTACTCAAACTAAATATTTCAAAAAATATTCATAGCCAAAATTCAAAACTTTGACTTGCTCGTACTTCAAATGACAAATATTTATGACCAGAGGGAGTATATCTTAATTATACATTAATCATAGGACTGATATTACAATTAGTTGGTTCCTCTATTGAGTTTTAGACAAATTTGGGCTGATTTTACCATAAAGGGTTATAGTGTTATAGAAGTAACGAGAAATTACATTGGGAGATTAGTTGGTTAATTAATCACATCATGTGTCACACACACAAAATATACTAATTACATCATAAACCACATATTGAATGAAATAATGAATGAATATAAACAATAAATACCCAATTTAAATACAGAACTTTACCGAATGTACGTTATTAGCTTAATCGTACTAGACATTATCCTTCAGATCAAGCCGTGATCAACGTAGAACCTACAGGAAAAGATGAGCTTGTCCCTGAAGCTCTTCAAATTATAGAAATTAAGCATGTGTCGATCGTTGCAACTACAAATGAGATCACAACTTGGCACCTGAAATTGTCAAACTGGTCAGATTTGGAACCAAAGAAAAAAAAATATAAAATCTCTTTGCATCATGCAAAATGATTTCCAGGTACAAGAAGGTGAGCTAACCATACTCCTTAAACAACCGTGCCTGCCCACACTTTGGAAGGCCAACAACCCAATGTCATGTCGCCAACTAGTGTCAATCTTCTGGACCCTATAAAATGACAAGCAAGACTCTTTTCTTCTCCCATCAGTCATCGCTGATCAGCTGCAGCTTCTACTTGGCACTTTTGGTAGCACTAGCAAGGCAGTGTCATATCAAGATCGATCTCATGGCTTCCAGCTCGATTGTCTTCGCCACGGCGCTTGCCATGGCTCTCATGCTCGTCGGCACAGGCATCTGTCACGCGGCGCGCCACCTTGCCGACACGACGGAGGCCGGTGCTCCTGCCGCCGCCCCAGGAATTCCGGCTATGCCAAAGCCGCCGGTGCCAACAGTGCCGACCGTACCGGCAGTCGCCTTGCCGCCGATACCCGCCGTGCCGACGGTGACCGCCGTGCCACCGATGCCGGCCGTGCCGGCTATCCCTGCGGTGCCGACGGTTCCTGCAGTGACCGCCGTGCCACCGGTGCCCGCCATGCCGACTGCTCCTGTGGTGACTGTGCCACCGATGCCAGCAATGCCGACGGTGCCCACGGCGACCTTGCCGCCGGTGCCCGCGATGCCCACCGTGCCGAACACCGCGCTGCCGCCCATGCCTTCCATACCTAAGGTGACTCTGCCGCCGATGCCTTCCATCCCCAGCGTCAGCGTGCCAATGCCGTTCTTGGCGCCGCCTCCTTCAGCATAAGTAAAGCTTGCGCCAAGTGCATGTGTGGTCATGCATGCAGTATCATCTGTACTACTCGGTCGCCAGTGTGTGTGTCATTTTGTCATTGATGATGTACATACTGGGTCATCGCTACGTGCTTCGTGCCCATGGTGGCCATGGTTGGAATTTTTTCCTCTTATTTTTTGATGTATTTTTTTTACATGAGTGCATGCGAGGTCTACATAATTTCTTCATCTACCCGATTATTCAGTGTATACAGGGAAGTTTATTATTCGGTGAGCGTCTCAAATCGGACGTCTGGATTGTTCGATCATATCGGGTTGATCTCGGCCCTTTGTTATGTTTGATCAACCGAAATACCAATTTTGCCTAATGAAACATAGCAAAATTCTAATAAAACATAAATGAAGTACCGATGAAACATGACAAAGCATCGATGAAACATCATCAAAACAATATTCTCATAGTTATTCAAAGATGTTTCTACTCATACGAGCAAATGTTTTCACAAGAGTAAACATCATGTTTTATTAGGAATTTAACACCATGCAAGATCTAGATGACATTAAAGGCACGATGTTTAGTAACACAGTTTGGCACGACTGTCTATATCTGCGGTGCAATATTACGGGCGCTCATCCCCAAAAGCAAAAACACACCAGGCCACCCGAGTCACGGCCACATGCCGGGTACTGACCCTTTGCATGTCTTGTGCTATAGCTATGTCAACGTAACGGGTTACAATGGTAGCGCCCCCTTTATATAGGACCCAGAGTATAGAGTCTGACTCAAACTCTAATCCCCTGCCTATTACAACTCAGAGTCCACATGTAACCCTATTCGTACACATATTCGACATAAACTCTTACAAACTTCACCTTAGCGAATATGACTTCACCTAGATGCTCGAAATTATCATGTGTGAACATCCGTGTACTTAGACTCGAGTTGAGACTTTATAACTTACTAAGAGCCGCCCAATGATTCTGACTTGGCCTTAGACCCGCCACCTCTTTGCGCGCTATCCACACGCCACCACACACTTCGTGCGTGAACATGTCACACCTTGGTCACCCACGTCATCGGCATAGAATTGCCCTTGATGTCATGATGGTGTCGTGTGCTGAAGTACGTGGTCCAATCGCCGCCTGCAGTGCTTCCACCGCTCCAATCTATCTAGCTACCTGCCACATTTGGCCCTTGCCGGTTTGATCTCGAGCTAGAGTCTCTGTTGCCGCTGCATCGACTTCCTAGCCACCTTGTCGGTCCGATCGCCACGTTTGGCCGATCCTCACCAACTACAACCCATCAAACAGTTCAAGCTACCTGCCTAGAGTGTTCGACACTATCGATCGAATCGTCGTTCGCTGTCATGCTCCACCTTACGTCACAAGGCATTATCGGACGACGTGTAGATACATGATCCTCGTGCCTCTATTGAGATCTTCCACATAGCCAACCTCGCTCTAATACCACTTATTAGAGTCCGCTGCAATTCGACCATCTCATGGCCCACAGATGTAGACAGTCATAGCGAACTAAGTTACCAAACATCGTGCCTCTGGTATCGTCTAGATCTTGCATGGCGTTAAATTCCTAAAAAGTGGCATCAAAACTTTAGGCAAACTCGGAACGTCTCCAGGATCACATGGTTGTCGGGCTGGGTCATCCAATGTGTGATGGAGAGATTGTTAAGTTTAGTCCCACATCAATTATTGGTTGTGGGGGAACACAACTTAAAAAGGTGGGGGCATCCATCACCTATCAGGCTAATCTTTTGGGTTGAGTGGGCTGAGACCTTAGCTATGGCTCTAGTTGGGCCTGTAGATGTAGCAGGCCCAATGGGACTTGGGCTCGAGACCATGTGTTGGTCTCGAGGGGAGCCGAATTGCTATGGGTCAGGAGCTAGGCCAATCACAACGGGCTCTAACATGTTTCATAAGAGCAAACATCATGTTTCACAAAAGAGCAATACAGAAATGTGAAATATTTGTTACGCGTGTTTCACCAGAGTAAAACCCATATTTCATCAGAGCAAAAAACCATGTTTCACACTTATTAGGGTGATGTTTCAAGTCAGGTTGCACTATACATCTTCCCTATCTAGCTCTTTTTGTAAGTACCAACTACCAAGCCCCTCATGCGGTGAGCTCTAGGAGGGTGTTGTCATTGTCCCACAAGCTCGCTGTTGTCGTCACCTCCCACAAGCTCAGTGTTGCTGTCACTCCATAAGCTCATTGTCACTGCTGGGAGATGGGGGAGCAAGAGGAGGGGGAGGAGGAGAGGGAAGAGAAGGAGGATATGGGAAGAGAGGGGCATGAAAAAGAGGAGACAGGTGGGCAGCGGTGGCTGATGAGTTCGTCGATGAATCAGGGAGAAGGATGGATGGGGTTTTTTGGGAGGATGATGAAAGGGGGAGGAATGAGCGCTAGATCTGGAATCACGGTAAGAGGGACGGGCGATGCATCCAGTACAAAGGGACACCTATCCGTGAGACCGTGAGGGCACTCCCAATGCATTCTAACCAGCCGTCTCTATAAGTGCCAGCTAGGACAAAAGATGAACCAGATGGTTAGTAAATGAGGTAAAAAAAAAAGCACAATCTCTTATTTAGGAGATAATCTATGTTCGGTTTTTAAGGCCAAAGAAACGATGAAAAGTAGCATCAGGGGGAAATCACTGTTTGTTAATCCCTCCGCACCGATTTGGTGTGGCCACCTCTGTTTCTTGGTAACTATGTATTTTCTTATCAGATGCAAAAGATTCATGTGCTGCTTGGCCACATATTGTGCTAATTAATATTAGAGATAACAGGTAGAAAATATCTACTAAGATGGTTGTCTATGAATAAACATTTAATGTTTTGTCTCATCTTCTAAAAAAAAGCTAAAGAGACCATGTATTGGGAATGCCCCGACTATTCTCGTTTATTTTAGCCGCAATTTGCATTCAGGTATGCACCTCAAGGTCCTCGAGAATTTTTTTAAAAAAATATTTATTTTTATTCAAAATTGCAAAATTACTTGTCGGAATTGTAAAATTACAAAAATATCTGCCCGTCGCCGCGCTTTGGGGCAATCGCCCTTCATTGGGGCGATAGGTACCCCCAACGGCGCCGATATGACTATATCTTGAGGAAAGATTCGCGACCATTGCTATTGCCCCATAATGGGCGATCGCGATGTTAGGCGATAGGTGGCCTTTAAAGCCCCGCCCGGCCTTCTTCCCTTTCCCGCTCCTGCCCATTTTCATTTCCATCGCCGAGAGAGCAACCGAGAGCAGGGAGGAGGAGGAGAGAGAGAAAAAAAAAAAGAAGCGAAGAGAGGAGAGGAAAAAAAGAAGGAAAAAGAGAAGAAAAAAGGGAGGAAAATAGAAGATAGGTGAGGCGCCATTTTCGTGGAGGTAAGTTTTAATTTTTTTGCAAATTATTTAATAGACAATATTTAGAAATATAGTGTGGTAGTATTGTATAGTTGTAAAAAGTAAATATTACGATGAAAACCTGGTAGGATAGCCATATGCTGTGCGGTTTAAGTTTTGAAAAAATGTAACGTAGAAATTAAATGTAGTAGATATGCATTTTGTAGGGTTAGGAGAAAATAATGATATATATATAGTAGTAATGCTGTGAGAAAAAACCGAGTAGTTTAATTATTTATTTATATCGGTAATTTCTAATACGATAAATCATACGGTTTATATATTGTATTATCCCTTTTGTGAATCATTCCTTTTAGAATAATATGTTAAAAAAATGGTAGGCTAGCCACATATGTTAGGCACGCTTAGAAATTAGTGGAGTGAGCAAATTTGAAAATAGATAGCAGAAATAACGAGGAGTAAATGAATGACATAGGATGATGTAACAATTATATGGTAATATATGATGTTGTTAGATAAAGAACTGATATATTTCTCGGTCGGACGTTGTAGGCAGCATGTCGAAGAAATTGTATTTTCAAATATTTTACGGAGATGGGGAGATAGCACAGGAGGCGGATGGAGTGGATTTGTCAGCATTTTCAAGAGTTGTACGGGGCATATCTAGACCGAGGGATAGGACATCTGAGGGCTTTGTTGGAGTGGATGTTTGGATGTTCAATTTGGATGCCCGATTGTTAATTTGCGGGTTAGAGCGATAGTAAACCGTCTTAACACTTGTTTTTATGAAGAGTTAATTCCCATTAATGCGACATCATCATGGAGGAGCTATGTTGGGTTTGCCTTAGTAAGCGGGGTGGCGTGATGTTCTTTGATACAGTGCTACCGTAACTCCATCGATGTCGGAAGTTCGTGATGTTGGGGAAGATCATACGGAAGAGGTGGAGAGAAATATGCGAATGCGATGATGAAGAGGGCGAGGCAGGAGGCGGGGACACGAGATTAGCGGTGCGAGGGATGGGGGTGCCGAGGAGACGATTCTGAGGCGCAGGGTGGCCGACGAGGGGAGGAGGTGGAGGACATAGTTGACTGATGGAGGAAGAGGGCGGGCGATGAGGAAGTTCACGATGCGAAGACTTCGGACGAGGAAGACAATCTTGGTGAAGTGCTGTCCCTAGGGCGTGGTCGATTATAATTTTGAAGACCTAACAGTGAATGAAGGGAACAATGTTGCATGGGAGTATCATGAGAACGAGGTTACGCAGGGGGCCATATATAAGGACAAGGAGGCTGTGATGGACGCGGTGAAGTATTGGGCAATGTCTTTGCGGCGGCAATTCAGGGTAGTGAAGTCTAGCAAAAAGAGTGCGATGTGAAGTCGTAGTTGATTCGTGCCCATGGCGGTGCATGCATACAAGGGAAAGTGGAAGGACTCTGGAAATGCTCCATTGTGATGGGGCATATTGTGAAGCTGGAGGAAGCGGGCGAAACACCGCAATCTGTCGTCTACTTGGGTGGCCAATGTGTTTTACCGTCGGATCGTAGACAATCCACACTGCGAGGCTCGAGCTATCATCACGGTTTGTGGAGGAGAGGTTTCAATACAAGATTAGCTATGCAGCGGCATGGAGAGCAAAAGCAGCAGTTTCTGAGATCACGGTTCGGGGCGTATGAGGCTTCCTACGAGAATATTATACACTTGCTCGGGCAATAGCACACAGGAATCCTGGTACATATATCGACCTTGCGGAGTTCCCCGTGGACGATGTGTGCCCGGGCAAGTATGTCTTCTGGCGGGAACTGCCGCCCTCGGCGCATGCATAAATGCGTTCCGACACTGTCGCCCGGTGATTTGCATGGATGGCACATTCCTCACAGGAAAATACAAGGGCCAGATTCTTATTGCAATCGCGGTGGACGCAAACAATCGAGTTCTCCGGTCGCGATTCGCCGTGGAGGAAAATCTGAGTGGTAGTCTTGGTTCCTTGAAAGAGTCAAGTGGCGGTTGTTCGGGATCATACGATGTTTGTATCATCCATGACCGACATGCCGGGTTGCTAAGAGCGTTGTGGACATGCAAGAAGGGTCCGGCGTCGTGGGTGCGACAAAGTGGCGGACCTAAAAGCGGTGGTGCATGAGGCACATGGGTGCCAATTTTTCCGTCAATTCAAGAACAAAGAGCTTATGAACATGCTCAGCAGACTATGCAAAGCAGAACCGGCGGAGGAAGTTCGAGGAGCCTTGTGGAGGAGTTTGGATGAACTAACCAAGAAGCAATCATGAATCCAAGGGATACCGCTAGTTAGTCAAGGAACCCTATGGTCCACTACGAGGAAGGAGATGACCCAATGACCTTGTGTGCGCTCCCTACCGACGCGCAAACATTCGGCGTAAGCGGGTTCAAGCATAAGGAGTTTACTGATTTGGATCGACTTGAGCCGTTGGAAAAATGGTCCATTCTCGCATGGCGAGGGTGGTTGCCGTTATGGAATAATGACAACGAACTGGCGGAGGTGTACAAGCCGGGTTATGAAAGGCACGGATGCCTTCCTTTGGTAGGTATAGTCGACGGTGTGTTACTAGGTACGCAAAGATATTTCATTGACCGATATATGAAATCTGCTTTGCATGTATGTCGGACAATCATTGTTCTACTCAACGGTTGTTTCTAAGTACATGGCCAATAAAACACGCAAAGCGCAGACACATCGCGTGACAGGAGAGTGGCATGGAGCAGCGATACCACGTGCACCGCGGTGACCATGATCGCGAAGGTGCCCACCGAGAGGGCGTCCCATCATGCGTAATCCGAAGCTCTTGTTGCGAGTGCTCTGCCGAAGCCACGATCGCTGCACTTGCCATGCTCTCACGTCATTGCGGCCGCCGCAGATACACATCAATCATGTCATCCTTACATCTCGCAGTACTACTACAAGTAAAGTGTTTTCAACACATGGCATCACGAGGTGTCTGGTCTTGAGTGGATGGATCGTTCACGAAGCCCCCTCCGGGTCATCGCTGGGTACCGGACATCCGGATGTTGAAGCGAAGAAATTTGGGCGTCGAAGGACACGGCGTATTCGGAACGATATGGACGAGTCCGAAGCTCGTCGGCGAACCGAAGGATCATCGGAGGCTAGGCCGTTAGTATCTCGTCGTGGCACACACTAGGTTGTCCACGAACTCATCTGTATTATGTACTTCATTACTTTGAGACTGCAGTTATTTCAATTTTTATATGTACCTTGTAATTTGGGATAATGTCATTTTAATTTATGTATTTGTACCAAATGTATTTCTATACTTCGAGTACTTAAGTATGAACCAGTTTGTATTGTAATTCAACCTTGTTTTCAGCTGTCTTTTGTAACATTTAAACAAATAATTATTATTGCAGTTTGTTGTATTTTCTCTCTAACCATGTAGGCACCGATGGCGAGAGGTGGGCGTGCTGGGGATGATTGCCCCGAGCTACTCGACCGGACCGTCGATGCGACACACCGGTCTAGGTTGTCCGCCGTGGAGAACTGAGAGCTGGGGACACTGCGGCCGCGTGTGCCGAACGAGCTGCTCCGCATTGACCCACGTTGGGTTCCACAGTAAGCGGCCAACGCTTCCCTCTATTTCGTATGCATTTACTTACATGCTATATAAAATTTCATGACGCTACTTACTACATGCAGGTTATGCGCGACAGGCTTGCTCCCGCTCTGTAGAATGGTGGAGCGAGCCTTCGCCTGAAGGAGGCGAGCACGCCCCACGGTTGAATACGACCGTTCCTCGCTGGCCGCGCTCGTCGTCGGTGGAGACCGGAGACACACACTTTCCACCGCCTGTGGAGATGGCTCCCACGCTGCGGGGCGTGTATTACCTCCTAGGGCTCCCCATGCGAGCCCTGCGGTTGTGTCGCACGACGTCCCGTCACGTGGCGGCGCGATTGTCGGCCGCGGTTCACCGAAGTGCGGCGACACCCCGGCGGGCGTCGTCCCTCCGAGCGAGGTGGCGGCACGGCCGCGGCAAGCCGTCGCTGCCGATTCACGGTTAGTATCTCCATCATTGCAATTTCACACCTCACCACTAAGTTGCTAATTCCATTGTACCAAATGTTGCGAGTCGATCGATCCACCCGCACGCCGAGGGCGAGGGCGAGGGCGTGGCCCGCCACCTAGGCGCACTGCTCTTCTTTGTTTGGTTGGGTGATGTTCCCGTCCTCCCACGGGAACACGGTGGACCGCACTGATCGAAATACGCCCGATCGTCGCGACACCCGGATTACGAGGTAACAGATTCTGTTTAAATTTGTTGCCACAGGACCTGTCTAACTTTATCGATGCCAACAGATGGTGCAATGGTCGTGGGCCTCTCTTTGTGCTTTCGCGGTGACGTCTGAGAGGTGCGTGCGACGCCGTCTCGGTGACCGGGACGCGACGATGTCGGGTTGCGCCCTACTGCTGCAGTTGTGGTCTTGGGAGCGCTTCTCCGTCGGGAGGCCTTCTGTTGACACCGCGCCGTACCCACAAGGACTGGTACGACGAGCACCCAATGGACTGGCCCACCATGGGCCACTACTGGGTTCGACGACAGGTATGCCCCTCGTATGTTATTCCCCACTTACGCACATTTCTAACATCCACCTTATTTATTATCGTCGCGGCGGTAAATGCGCTCACCGGCGGTGAGGAGGTAAATACCGAGTTCGTTCGGGAGTTCGGCGGCCGGCGACGAGGGCGTCGCGATGGACACCCTACAGCGCGTACGACGTCCACGTACGAGCTCCTTTCGGGATCTCCGTGCTTTTCACGCGGGACCAGGTGTACTGGCTCACCCGTAAGGTCCTCATCTTCGACCTGTGTGTGGAGGAGTACTCGCCGCACCGAGTGCTGCGGCAGTTCGGCCTGTTCCAGGCTTTTCCGTTGCCGCCTCGCCACGTTGTGTCACGTGGCGCTCACAGGTACGTCTCATGACCTTAGTCCCAACCTTTTGTACCCAATATATGTTCTGTCAATTTCCCTTGTATACATTGCAGGATGACTTCTATACATTGCAGGATGACCCGGATGGGGGCTGCGGCGGGCACTCCGTTCGCCTATCGCATGCAGCCATGAGCATTGCAGTGGGACGACGCACTCGCGGAGAGGGTCACCGAGACCCGAGGGTACAACCATGACATGTACGCGGAGTACATGGCATGGTTCGCGCCTCGGACTCGCCTTCGGGTGGGGTACACACCAGCACCGTATGTCGCACAAGAGGCATCGGTGTCGGACACGTACCCTTCACAGATGTTACAGAGAGGTTACTTCGCGGTAAGTCTCATAATCGAATCTCTATGGGTACGTGTTATACATAGTAATTACCTCATATCGACCGGCATTACCCACGGGACCAGCGGCTAGGGAAGGTGGAGGTGGAGGTCGACACCATGGTGGCACGTCTCGGCGGGAATCGGTGACCCGCGGAGACCACGGCAACTTAGCGGTGGATCCTCGACACGGTGAGGCGGGTGCGTCGCTGGCCAGTTGCCGATGGCGCGAGCGTCGTCCGACCCAGCGCGACCACGTCCACATGGGCGGCACGGGCCCTTCCGTTGCGTCCTCGTGGAGCCGTCCCGCGCCTCCTCGTGCGATGGTCTCCCACGGCCCGGCGTCGGCTTCTGGCGAGTCCTCGCGGCCTCTGCCTGCAGCGGCGATGGGGGCGATGGGGATCTGTTGCTGGGCCTTCTTCGTCTCACGCACACCAGCGTGGGGGCGATGGGGGAGAGCGGGGCTTCTTCGTCTCACGCCCGCGGCGTGGGGCGATGGGGAAACGCGGGCTTTCTTCGTCTCGCCCCCTCCTGAACCCGGGCGGTTTCGGCGACGCAGACTACCACGACGAGGAGGAGGCACCGTTCGACGTGAGTACGTACCTGTCGACTAAGTTCCTTAGGCCCTCTCAGCTGTCGGGAGCACCGTACCAGGACACACCCGACTCGCAGCCGGGTTTCTCTACCCCTGTGGCGCAGGGCCGGCCTAGGAGGGCTGTCCGTCCTCCGTCACCACTCACGTACCCCACGGACCAGATCAGGCAGCGCCGTCAGTGACTTCTTCTGTACCTGTACTTTTTTAATTCCTTTACCACCATGTTGTAGAACTTTTTTAACTCTGTGCTTATTCAGCGAATGTTCTGTTTACACCCATTCATCCATCGCGGCCTATAGCTTTTGTTTGTAATATGATCCTAATATTGCGAGTGTTGCGATGTTACGGGTCATATTACACTCAAAATGTTACCATTTTTTTTTTCGAAAGGTACCATGACATACAGGGTGCGATGACTTACATGCTATAATTACGGATATATCCGTGAGGGCATCTGCTCAACGCCATCATACCAATGGATCTGGACAAAGAGCTGAAGGCTTTCAGATTATGGTACTCATGATATGAACGAAATGAAGATGGTGCTCCGGTGACATTGAAAATATGAGACGCATTACATGGTAGTAATCCACGTAAACTTGATGCAAATTACATGAAATAAACCCCTATTGTAATAGGGACGCTTGGTTTAGTGCCATCCATGGAACGGTTCCATACGGGTATACACGTTGTAGGCCCGAGTAGCAAAGTCAACTTGCTCCTCAAGCCGGAAGATTCTTGCGTGAAGATGTTCGATGTAACTGAACGCGGCCATTGGGAAGGGGTCATCCATCCATTTGGTGAAGCCGCAGTCAACGGTCTACATTTTGAAATGAGAAAAAGGTGAGATGGAAAATGTATTAAACCCTTGGCCGTTGTCGGGCTGGTTACTCACAATGAAATCACGCCTTGCAGCAAAACGTCGGCGATCCATCCTTCGACAACTGGTCAAAATTTGTACAACTGTGTCCACTCCATGCGCAGCGTGGCCATCCCTGTAGAAGTTTGGGTCTCTTATCATTGTTGGATCTGTGTTATAGCTAGCTCTCGTCCGAATAGGCAGGTCGCCGCTTGGTAGACGGGTTTGAGATCGAGACCATTTGGCGTCCACCGGGCTTGTCGGATCCAACCGTTCGGTGTGGGTCGTGAAGCCATACCGAGCAGTGGTGTCTCTATCTCTACTCGCCTCCCTCCTACGAAGCCAACCCTAGTAGGGAGTTTACACACACAGAGTCAGAGTGAGAGTGAGGGTGGGAGTGAGAGGGACGCCAACTCTGCCTCCCATTATATAGGCCGAGGAGTGCACTCACTGTTAACACTGCATTCCACCTGATCGCTTTCCCCTGCCCGGTCACATAAATTATTGTGGGGCAATGCTGACCAATAGTACCGGCCTGACTCCGGTCACATCAATAATTGCGGGGCACTGCTTACCAAGAGTACCGCCTGACACCGGTTACATCAATAATTGCGGGCGCTGGCGACCATGATACCGACGACACGGTCACACCAATAATTACAGGCCACTGCTGACCAACAGTACCCGCCTGACACCGGTCACATCAATAATTTCGGGGCACTGTTGACCAACAGTACCGCGTGACACCGGTCACATCAATAATTGCGGGGCACTGCTTACCAAGAGTACCGCCTGACACATCAATAATTGCGGGGACGCTGGCGACCAGCGATACCCGACACGGTCACACCAATAATTACAGAGACGCTGGCGACCAGCGATACCGCCGACATCGGTCACATCAATAATTGCGGGGCACTGTTGACCAACAGTACCGCCTGACACCGTCCAGTCAATAATTGCGGGGCACTGCTAACCAACAGTACCCGCCTGACACCGGTCACATCAATAATTTCGGGGCACTGTTGACCAACAGTACCGCCTGACACCGGTCACATCAATAACTGTGGGGCACTGCTGACCAACAGTACCCGCCTGACACCGTCCAGTCAATAATTGCGGGGCACTGCTGACCAACAGTACCGCCTGACACCGTCCAGTCACATCAAATGCAGCAGCAGCACTCGGGAGGGATGCGTGCGGTTCCATGAACTCGGTGCATGGACCGAACAAACTTTCCTATTTATTTCCCTCCTGCCTCTGAGTCCTCTGCACTGCAATCTTCCTCTCAAACTCACATATTACTCCTGCCCATACACCCCACAAATCTCATTGTAACGAGCAATGGCGACCTCCGACTCGAGCCCGTCCATGAAGCAAGTTTAACACCACCGTGCGGAAGGGTGAATGTTCCAATGTGCCTGCGGTGACCTTTGCAAGTTTGTTCAATCCGACGAAGCTTTCTCATATACTTACGGAAGGAGGTTCTTCATGTGTGCAAACTACGATACGATCCACCCAAGGTTGCCTTTGGCGGCGTCCAAAAGTACTTGCTCACCCTACCCCGCATGATTATATCTACCTACATGGCACATGTGATCTATATTGACTTATGTTGAACAAATAGTCTCCCCACCTCTATGCGATTTTGGCGTTGGCTAGACACGAGCAATCGGAGGCGAGACAAGAAACACATCGGCGTGAGGTCCGTTGAAAGAAGCGATGGTTCGAGCGGCGCCGAGATGAGGAGGAGCAAGAGGAGAAGCATAGCGTTCGTAGGAGAATACCGTGGCGACAAGAGGATCTTGAGCGTCAGTTGTTGAGACCCGAGAGGTGAAAGGGAGAAAGCGAGAGGCACGTCGCGCAAAGCGAGGCTGGACTGATGCTTGCAAGAAGGGAAATATCCCCGTTGTACTCGGTAGTACCTTTCTTGTAATCCTAATAATAAAATTTCCCTGAGAGCACTTTACCTTCAACGTGGCATATAAATGTTTATGATTAAATCTCGCTTGAAGCGAGGCGGTTTATTCTTCTAGCTATTTATTTATTTTCCCAAATAATTATTAATATAAAACCTCTGTTGAAACTTATCCATTATTTCCATACTATTATATTTTTAAGATTAAATAGTCCAAATAATGGCCATATGTACCGATAATATTTATTTTCATATTTGTTATAACTATTTATTTCGTTTTATTTGTTATAACTATTGTAATTAACATATTGATAACACATAATACATAATATATACACAGAGGTTATAATTAACATATATATAAAAATATATATATATATATAGGCATTTGTTTAGGGGAGTTCCTATCGCTTTTTCTTCGGGCGATCGCCCATATTTGGCGATAGCTCATCGCTGCAACTGACCTCTGTGGCGTCGACACTTTGAAGATCTTTGCAGGCGGGATGGGCACCTATCGCCCCAATGAAGGGCGATCGCCCTCAACCAGGGCGACGGGCGGATATTTTTGTAATTTTACAATTCCGACGAGTAGTTTTGCAATTTTAAATAAAAATAAATATTTTTTTAAAAAAAATTCAGGTCCTCGACGCCCCTCGTTGGGTTGCCACTAGGCCCAGCCCAGCAACCATGCCACGCGCGCGGGGTCCAGAGCCTGACGGGCTGGGCCGCAAAGCCCACGCGAGTGTTCCACTCCACTCCACCATGGCGCGTCGGAGCACGCAGGCGCCAGGAGGAGGGAACGTGCATGGCGGGGCGCCTCCACGTGGAGACCGTGCCCGGCGTCACCCCGCCATGAGACCGCCGCGCCACGTCGGACGCGCGCGCCACCACCCCTGATCTCCTGCTCCATGCACCAAGCCATCCTGTGGCCATGCCACTATTCTATCTTTGGTAGTAATTTGTAATTTGGTTGGTGTTTGTAAGTTATTTTTGAAATGAAATCTTTGATTTGGAACTTTGCGTCATAGTTCATGCTGACCTTTGACGTGCCGTACGTACGTACGTACCTACTGTCTGAGCTTAATTACGTACTGGTCGAGTTTAATTTAGAAATAATCGATCTCGATCGTATCAATCGTTATGGTTGGGGAGAGCTGGCATTAGAATAATGTGACGAGAGTAGGTAGGCTTTCCTATGTCTGCTTTCGCGTGGTAAGTGACTACTGCACATATAAACCCTGCATCGTTATGGTTGGAGCGAATTTTTTCATGTAATGAAAAGAAAATATTTCAATCTCTAGGTCGCAGGATATATAAGGTCATACATGACAATCCACAAAGAAAACATTACATGAAAAAAAAATCAATCTGGCCTTAGCCATATATAAAATGGCATAGATCTCTAGTGCTAGACACACAATATTGTCACGGTCTAGAAGGGAAAAAAAAGGCTAGCTCTACAAACTTATAACCCTAGCTTATAGCTTGTAATAATAAGAGATCTAATATATGCTTATACCAATATGTTACTAGTGAGATTACGTACAATGGCTAGGGATATATATTACGTCGGCTTGGATAGAGGTAGTGCGCGCTGGAATCTGACCTCGGAGAGTCGGAGTTGACACGAATTAGATTTAGCCTCACTGAATCACCTATCACTACCAGAACATGTGAATCTCCTGAATCACCTATCAAGCACATGGCGCCACCATCGACCACTGTAACTAACCCAATCGATCGACAGTCCATAGTAGCGGTAGCACTCGCACAGACGATCCAACGCCGTGCAGCCACGTCGGACTGCCACGCGGGCCCAGGCGCGAAGCAGTGAAAGGGAGCTGGGGCATCTGTGCTCGGCCAGCTTTACAGGCAGACGAACACCGGCCATGACCTGCTGCAAAAGGTGGCCGGCACTCGCAGCCATCATCATCCTCATCCTCCGTCCATCCATCCACCGGCCGGATCTTTTTTCCCCGGCAGGGCAGATCGCCGCCCGGAGACAGCGCCTCCGCGGAGCCCTCTCCACCTCTCGATCGGCTATTCCGCGACGTCCACCAACGCCGAGGCGACAGCCGCGCGCTCGCTTGAACCCTAGCTAGCTACAGAGCCACTACTCCGGTGATCGATCCGGCCATGGCCTTGCCTTAGTAAACCCTACTGCTATAAATAGCTGCACCTGCCGCCCCAAACCCTTCGCCAGCCTAGCTAGCTAGCCTCTTCATATGTACACTTGTCAGTGACCACTCTCACTCCATAAGCTACCAGCTAGCTAGCTCGATCGTGATCCATGGCTGTGGCCAAGTCTGAGGGTGATCGCCTTCTGTGGGCATTGCTCACGGAGAGCAACCTCGGCGACGGCGACGACGACGATGACGACGTCGATGTGGCCCCGGCAGCGTGAGATGATCAGTCGATCGATGTATGCGGTGATCATAGTATAAGTACTTGATGAGAGTGTAGTACTGTAGTATATACTAATTAAGGAGGTTTTGAAGTGCCATCTATAATTCTATATATTTGATGCCTCTATTTGCTATAGTACTCACTCCTCATGTAATAGTGGCCAATAAAGAGCCACGGTATTTGCAGGAGTGCAACTGGTAGCACACGCTTACTCTGGCACTTACATGCTAGAGTGTAATTATGAGCTACGAAGGTATTAGTAGTAAATAAGAAAAAAAGAGTTTTGAGCTCATTTTTCCATTGGTATATCTGGTGCAATTGATGCGCGCTCCCATTTCATTGTTGAACTTTTTATTTGGAGGGTTTTCGGTTATAATTCTTTATATATATGCAAAGACATAGCGCTAGATACAGTATAGTAGCATGCCTTAATTAGGTGAAATCTACATCGTTGGATCGATAATCTATATATGGTACAGATTTGGCAATACTTTTTTACGGTACAGGCATGTGCCATTGTTCACTCTCCCGCATGCACTCTCTCCCTGTCTTTGCTTACCAAAGGCAGATTTGCTTCTGAGGGAGAGGATTCACATCCTCTGACTTTGCATGGTAACATCAGAGAAGTACTCTAAAAAATTAGAGGAGGTAATGTCAGAGAAGGACTGTAGATACAGTAACCATTTCATTGTAGCAAAACACTGTAGCAATTCTGCTGTATTATTACACTGTCAGAGAAGGTAATGTCAGAGAAGGACTGTAGATACAGTAACCATTTCATTGTAGCAAAACACTGTAGCAATTCTGCTGTATTATTACACTGTAGCACCGGTCTCGAACCATCCAGATTTAATCCAACAGCTCAAATCAAGTCAATGTCACGGAACTGTAGCTCTCTGACATTGCAGAGGATCCAAATCCCTGAGGGAGAGGATTCAGCTAGCTCATCATGCAATTGTATATAACCCTTTTAGATATGAATTATGCTCTGTTCATCTCAGAAAAAAAGTAAGAAAATTGTAACATGTATAGCCATGTATTTGATTTCTGAAAGTACGAAATATAATTAAATATATGGGTTCATATATTCCTGTTCCTTGATACCAAACTAATGTAACTTGATAAATTCAAGACATAATTAAATGGTACATATTCGAGAACTTGATATGTAAGGGGAAAAAATATACAGCTAGAGCCAAGAAATAAAAGTCTCTACCAGGGAATCAAAAGAAAACCGGCCCATTCCATAACGATTTTTTTGGCCGTCGATCTGTTGCTCTCATATATCTGATAGTATATTTTTGAGAAACGTTTTAGATATTTATTATATTATTAAATGAAAGTCCAAGTGAGCCATCTTGTTCGCTCTAAAATACTATAATTAAATTCCCATCTATGTAACCGAAGTTATAACGGCTTAGATTAAAAGAAATTAACAGTCTAAGCTTAAATGAAAAGAAAAAGTTCATGCCAAGTACAATATGGGTGTATCTGAGTTGTAATTGTATAGATAAAAAGAAAGAGTTCATGTTTATATTAAAAAAGAGTTCATGTCAAGTATAACATGGGCTTATCTTAATTATAGCGACTTAGATAAAAAGAAATAGTCTAGGTTTAGATTACAAGAAAAAGTCCATGTTAAGTGCAATGGGGGCATAACCAAGTTGTATTTGTTTATATTAAAAGAAAGAGTCAATTCTTAGATTAAAAAAGTCTAAGTCAAGTATGCTTAGTTCTAATTGTTTAGATTACAATTAAGAAAGAGTCTATGTCCATGTCAATATCAAATACAATTATAAATAAATAAAATTTAGAATAAAAATAAATACTAATAATTTGATTTTTATATGAAACTAAAAGTAAAACTAAAATTTTCAGTAAATTTAAATAAAATGATTAGTTGGATTTGTGCCTAAAGCTAATATTTGGAATAAAAATAAAATAAATAAAAACATATTAGAAATTATTATGACCAATATAACTAATAGAAAATAAAATAAAACATATTATAGCTTGCCATGTCCAATATGACGTACTACATATCTTAAGCAAAACCAACTATACTATATTTGTGGTGTGGCTTACCATGGCCATCCTTGTATCTGCAAAAATATCTTTTGTATGTTGACATAAATCAAAGCATGGGAGAAAAGGAGGTATCAAGATTGACATGAGAGGCTAGAATTCCCTCATCAATCGAAGAAAAAACATACACTCAATTAATTGTGGTGGATCTTGATTATAATGTTGTAGATCTAAAAATATTTGAGTTATTATTGTATCTTTTGAATTAGACATATACTATGTATATATACAAGCTTACCATGCATGGCTAATACGACTACCTATCCGAAGCAACTATACCTATACTAGATTTGTGACATGGACTATATTAGATGTAACATAGCTAATACAACTGTGATTCTTATATCTGCAAAAGTACAATAACTTTGACATAAATCTAGCCGCACAAATATGAGAAACACCACACTCATTACTATAAAAGGTTGGTCAATCTTGACATCCACATACATCTTGAATCCTTACTTCATTAACTTTCAAGGGATCGACCTTAATTTCTTGAGCAGTCTGAGAAATATCATGACAAAATAATATGTTTTCTAATTATTAATTTTAATTCAGATAGAATCAATGAAAAATGGTAATATGCATCATATATAATTCGTTTCAGTAAAAATCTTCCTATTGATGGGCAGACTCTAAATTAATTAATAGATTTTATAAGTTACGAGTGAGCCGAAGCTAACGAGAGAATTTACATGGCGTATAATCAATTATAAATTTCATCGGAAAGAGTGGAATTCACTCTTAGCAAAAGCAAAATTATCTCCTGTTTAAAATATTGCTTCCAAATCCCAAGTCTCGAACTCTAAAGTTAAGTTAGTTCTATACTAAAACTCTTTTGTTGACTCCGCATCTTCGGTTCACTCTTTACATGCATGTTCAGTTATGTTGAATTTTATCTTTCATTTCCCTGCCTAGCTTGTACATAGAATATTTTACAGAGCTTACTATTATTTATATGGCAATTGTTGACCGTGAGGAAAAAACAATATAACTTTCTTTAGAGTTTTAGACAAATTTGGACTGATTTATCATATAATAGATTAGGATTTTTTAATTAAAAATAAAACAGTAAAATAAAAATTGGGATTGTGCACAACAGTGTAGCAAATTTATGAAAAAACCAGCAGGGATTGTCAATTGGGGTGGCGTTCACCACACAGTGTGGCGATCGCGTGCCACACCAAACAGCGAACTAGGTGGTGATCGCCACACCATACGGCAAAAGGCGCGGGGGCACGCCAAGTGGTAGGCCGTGGGCGTGTTCGCCATGCGGGGTGGTGTTCGCCAACCCAGCAGGTGATCAGCGGAGCATTGTCTGCCACATAGTGTGGCGTCCGCCATGTCGTAAGGCAAACACGCCGTGCACTGTGTACTTGGCAGGAGCTGGCCACGTGCGCGCATGGCAAGCATGGATGCTTGGTTTCAAGCTCAGCCTCTGGATTAACATACAACCTTTGCTGAATTTTAAAAAATTCAAATCACATTGAAATACAACAAAATTTGAAAAAATGGAATGGTAGGTACATGGAAAGGGTCACGAAAAATTTCAAATTTTTGTCTTCATGTTTCTTGAAATTTTGAAAATCTCAAATATTTTAAAATTTTCAAAATTTTTTGTGGACCCTTTCAGTGCACGTACGGTTCTATTTTTTAGTTAGATTTAATTTCGATGTAATATGAATTTTTAAAAAATTAGCAAAGGTCGTATACTAATGTAGTAGTTGAGCTTGATAGTATCCATCCTTGCTAGCCATTCCTACATTTCACAACTGCAGATGATGGCCGACGTCCGCCAGCCCATATGGCATTCGCCATGCTGAGCGGCGGATGTAGCAAGCTGCTGCCAAGTGGACGACACACAACACATTCGCCGTGTGGTGTGGCGATCACTGCACTGTGTGGCGAACGCCATCCCAGATGACAATCCCCACTGGTTTTTTTTTTAAAAAAAATTGCTTCACTGTTGTGCACAATCCCAATTTTCATTTTACTATTGTATTTTTAATTGAAAAAATCTTAATAGATTATAGAGTTGTACCCCCGAAATTGAATTGAGGTCGATCGATTGGTTGATTAATTATATCATGAGTATACGTATTAGGTATATAACCAGAATATAAACAATTAGCGTCTAGAATACAAATGTAACTATACAAATTTATTTAATATGCTATTAGCTTTAATCATAGCTAGAAGCTAAACATTATGGTTCATAATTGTTAATCAATATCAAATGATTAACAAAGCATACGGAATCTATGAAAAAACACACAGCATGTATACAGGAAAAGGCAAGTCGCCCTGATGGTCGCTGTGAAATTACAGAGAGCTCGTACATGTTGACGACAGTTGTACCTAAGATACCCTGCAGCTCAAGATGTCAAATAAACAAATCAAAAATTTCAAAACATACGATAAAATCTCTAGCTTGCATCATCCAAAATGGCTTTCAGCTACAAGAAGGTGAGCTAACTGTCAGACTCTCCTTGAGACAACCATGCATGCTTGCCCATGTTTTGGACGGCCAACAAGGCAACAACCAGTGCCAAGTCTCCAACTAATGCCACTCTTTTGAGCACTATAAATCCAGCAAGCAAGACTCATGTCTTTCCATCATTAATCAAGCAGCTCTACACCTTCTTCTTGCTAACCAAGCAGAAGCATATCTGCACTCGATCACACATGGCTTCCACTTCGTCGCTCTTCGCCACGGCGCTTGTCGTGGTTCTCGTGCTCGTCGGCAGCAGCACATGTCACGCGGCGCGCCACCTTACCGAGACACCCGCCGCCTCTCCCGCTGCCGTTCCGAGCATCCCGGCCGTGCCAAAGCCGCAGCTGCCCCCGGTGCCCACTGTGCCCGCGGTCACCTTGCCACCAATGCCCGCAGTGCCGGTGCCAACAATCCCGGTGGTGACCGTGCCACCGATGCCAGCGGTGCCGACGGTGCCTGCGGCGACGTTGCCACCGATGCCGGCCGTGCCCGCCGTGCCAGCGGTGACCTTGCCCCCCATTCCGGCCGTGCCGAAGGTGACACTGCCACCGATGCCCTCCGTCCCTTCCATTCCCAAAGTGGCTCTGCCGCCGATGCCCTCCATCCCCAGCGTGCCAATGCCGTTCTTGGCGCCTCCTCCTTCGGCATAGATAAAGCTTGCGCTCATGCAGTGCATGTGTGGGTCAGTGCCATTTTGTCGTCGACGTGTTTGGGTCATTCTTATATGTGTGCTTCGTGGCCATGCTGTCCTTGCATGAACATTGGCCACACCTTAGTGTTGGCCTTGGTTAATTGGTCCGGCCTCTTAATTTTGATGTATTTTGTGTAGGCATGAGTGTATGTATGTACGGATCGATTTGTGTCATTCAATCTTGCTGGCCATTCTTTGTGTATGCATGTCCTGTTGTTAGGTTAAATATGCACTTTATGTTCGTTTCAGAATGATACGTAGTAGTACTTTGTTACATATATATATATGTCTTGTACGTATTGTATGCACGCACCAGCCTCTGAGGTCCAAATTTTTTTATGTGATTTCAACGAACGTAGCGAAATGAAATGTTGATTGATAATTTCTAAATAAGGATGTCTAAATGTTCCATCTAATTATACAACAGTTCTGAAAAATTCGCTAGAGCTCTTCGTCTTCGATGCCTCTAGCACAACAAAGCATCCCCTCCAAACCATGGGTGGGCACTAGAACTCCTTGCATCTCCTACGACTAGGCGTTATGTCAAATTGTCAATCAGCAGCTAATGTAACAGTTGAAAATGGGACAACATCTCACTTCGATCTAGTCGGATAACTTCTCTGTGTCTACAAGAAAAAACAATATCGGCCGCTGATGCCTTCATTAATAACCATTGGATAGACACTACTGCACATCGGAGTATCACAAACGGTTTGTAAGGCCCTTTACAAGCGGTTTTTGAACCGCTTATACGAAACCACGTGTGATACCTGGCTGGTATCACACGCGGTTCCCTCAACCGCTTGTGATAGTGTGTAAAAAAAGGTAAAAAATATTTTGGGGAAGTGTGATTTGAACCCAGGACCTCATGCCTCCTCGTGACCCACACCTCACCCAGCTAGCCAACTCACCCACGCGTGCTCTTTGATAGAGTAGGACAAAATTTCTTTTTAGCCTTTCGAAAACTAGGCCTTTACAAGCGGTTCGTGTCCCGAACCGCTTGGTTTTTTTCACTAGCGGTTCGTGTCCCGAACCACTTGTAGAACCCATTTTCAAGCGGTTCGTGTCCCCAACCGCTTGTAGAAGTCTATAAGCGGTTGGGGACACGAACCGCTTGTAGAAATGGGTTTTACAAGCGGTTCGGGACATGAACCACTTGTAGAAGCCCTCTTCTGGTCCGTTGGTTTCAAACCGCTTGCATTTCTCAAACTACAAGCGAACCGAAGTCAACCGCTTGTGATAGGCCGTTTGTGAAACTCTTATCTGTAGTAGTGAGAAGACACTCGTCTGCGCGCAATTGCACGTACAAATGCTATTGGAATTTGTTATACTCTCAGCCCACCTATAAACTTACATCTGAGACCAAATTGTTTGGCATTTTTTGCAAGATGGACAATTTTCAGTAAAATCATACTACAAAGTCCAGTGCCTTGGGGGGATTTCTTCTCCCATGAAAACCATGATATGGAAACATCGGGCTCCATCTAAATGCAAGTTCTTCACATGACTTGTGGCGCAACACCAGATTCTCACAGCTGATGTCTTGCAAAGGCGCCATTGGCTAAACAATTACTTTTACCAACTCTGCTATAAAAATCTAGAAACCTCTCTTTACTTGTTCCTCTAGTGCAACTTTAGTACACAAGTTTGGCGTCACATGGTTGATTGGTTCAATGTTGCTATTTTTAACCTCCCATAATTTGTTGCACCTTACTAGCTTCATTCAATGGTGGTTGGATCATATTCTACACCACTTGCCTTGCAACATGCACGATAGTGTCAACACTATCATCATGGGGGTCATTTTAGAACTTTGGAATGAACACAGCGCTAGGTTTTTTCGTCAAATTGAACGGCCCGTTGATGTTTTCATCAACAACATCAAGAATGATCTTTGGTCCTGGACTGCCAATGGAGCTAAAATTGGTTTTTTTAGCATAGTCCTTTAATTTCTTATTATCGTGTTGTCTATAAGCATCTCGAGTTGTACTTTTATCCAGCTCCTATCTTCAGTTACATGTATTTTTTTTCTCCTGTTTAATGAATTGAAGACAAGTCTCCTACCTTTTCTAAAAAAACTATTGTAGTTTCAGAAAGCGCCTATGTACTACCTTCTCTAAGAACCCATTTCAACATCAAAAAGATGTGCTTTCACTGCTTTGTCTGCCATGTTAGTTATCATGGCTAGTCGGGGTGTTTCAACCATCCTTAGACCAATTGGAGACGTCACCTACAACATGTGATCAAAGCTAGTTTTGACCACTTTCATGATCATATCACGCAAGAGAACGTAGAACTTTGAAATAGTACTTTCTCTTTATTTCCTCACCTCAACAACTATCTAGGGTTGTTAAAAAAGGCTTGAAACTCACAAGCTACTCGAACCTGGCTTGCTCTAGGCTCGATTCGAACTTGGCTTGAGCTTCCTTGAACCTAAGCACATGAGCCTTGCTAGACGAACTTCCTTCGAGCCTACTCGAGCTTTTCTGAACCTTGATATTTTCTAGATAAAATCATATTTTACCAAGCTTGCACAAGATCAAGCTCCATCTAAGCCTACTCGAGCATGGTCGAGCCTATTCAAATTGTTTTTCTTTTTTTTTAAAAAAATCATATTTTACCAAATCTACTCGAACCTAAGCTCAAGCTTCTTTTCAAACCTAATCAACCTTTGCTTTTTTTTTTTACTAAACTTATATGTTACCAAGACTAAAGAAACCAAGCTTGAGCTTACTTGAGCATTGTTCAAGCCAAGCTCAAGCCTACCTCTAGGTTTGAGTCTAGACCTAAGCTTGGCTCGAACCTTATTCGAGCTCAAGCCTGACAAGGTAGGCTTGCTTGGGCTTGGCCCATTGACATCCCTGTCAGCAACATGACTCTAACATCATGGCTCTTTCTGCTAGACTCGATAAGAATTAAATACAAGACTATCAGTTGAGCCAAACGATTCAACTTCTTGAAGTTGTTTATTGAAATACCTTAAAGCCGCTTCTCAAAGATCCCAAAGTCTACCCGAACCAAATGTTATATATAGCTTCTAGAAGCTCTTAAAACCTAGCATCTCAGTTCATCTGTTCAGTCGCAGCCATACTAAAGAAAGCCTAGCATTTCAACTCATTTGCTCATAGGCTATTGCTAGTGGAATTTAATAATTAGCTCGTGGGTTTCATTTTATGGGGGAAAGACAATATGCGATTTATTTGAGATAGCTACATAATGAAATGAGTGAAAACAAAAAATCACTAGGATATACAACAATACAAATTAAGGAATTTCCCATGAAATTCCTATCTATCAAATTGCACTCTATCACTTGTTAAAACCGGAGCTGAGAACAAAGGACAACCGCTGAACTGCCCTCAACATTCGAAAGGGAGATTGTATCTAATGTTCTACACTACTAGAGAAATGGGTATCATAACCGGTCTCAAAAACCCCATCACATCCGGTTCATTTCGAACCCGTTGTGATGGTGCACCAGTACCGGTTCGTTAGACCAAGAGCCAAGAGAGGGCTTCTACAACCGGTTCATGTCCCCAACCGGTTGTGGACTTTTACAACAGGTTGGAGGCACGAACCGGTTGTAGAAATTGGGTTCTACAACCGGTTCATGTTCCAACCGGTTGTAGAAGCTCTGTTTTTGAAATGCTAAAAGGAATGTTTGTCCTATTCTCATCAGAGAGCACGCGTGGGTGGATTGGCTAGAAGGGTGAGGCGTGGGTCATGAGGAGTGTGTGAGGTCCTGGGTTTGAATCCCACTTCTCCCAATATATTTCTAACTTTTGCTAACACCACAACCGGTTCGTGGACCCGGTTGTGATACCCGAGAGTATTACCAGTGGCTTACAACCGGTTCCAAAACCGGTTGTGAAGGGGGTTTGGAACGTTTGGAACCGGTTGTAATACCCTGTTCCCTAGTAGTGCTACCTAATGATTAAGGAGGGGAAACTAGTCCAAATAAAATTCTTTTGTGTGCTGATGAGATTTACCATACATTCATACTGATCCAATAACTAACTAACTAACTAACTAACTAACTATATATATATATATATATATATATATATAACACATCATCATCCACCATGAAAAATAATAAGATTACTGATAATAAGAAGGAATTTGCTAAAAAAGAAGGTGAACTAACCAAGGAAGAACCTGCAACATATCCGCTTCGATTGCTACATGCATGGCCACATCACTCACCAACTTTTTAGTTAAACAACTCGATCTCTTTAGATGAGACGGCTCAAAAAGTTCAACACACCTATGTCAATGACATACCACATGCTCTTTTTAATATTAAAAATATCTATGTTTTGCAGTTGGCATATATAATTCTTTGTTTTTTGCTCAATCACGCGCATTTGTTTTTTCTTAGATCATATATAGTTGACTTTTAAGCGTACGTGGATCTGCATCGATCTAGATTTTTTTTTTGGAAGAAAAGGTAGGAGAATTGTCTTCAATTCATTGAAAGAATTGAAATGTTATAAAAAGGAAACCGACGAAAAAGAGGAGAAAGAGAAGAGTACAGGTCCAAAGGACAAGGGAAACATTAAGAGATCAAGTAAACAAGGTGTTTGGCGCCTGTGCCCACCCAAAGCTTCAGGTCATCCCTGCTGCTACCAATGAGAACATTAAATGGACGTTATTCAATTTGTTGAAAGAGATGATAGAACTGACAATAATGTGCAAGTTATTATTCTGAAAATTTTCTAGGATTTTATCCAACCACCAATCCAGGAGGACATCGTTGTGAGTCCAGGTGCGAGGGTCGAGAGGAGCTACCCTTAACCAATCAACAATGTTTCACCAAATGCTTCAGCTGAAGTTGCACTTGAGGAACAAGTGACTCATTGTTTCTAGATTTCTGTAGAAGAGTGGATAGAAGTAGTTGTACGTACGAGCAAGCTAACAAGACATCGGCAATGAACACCTTTCTGTTAGCCGCGAGACATGCAAAGAATTTGCATTTGGAAGGTGCCCAAGAACGGAAGGTGCCCAAGAACGACAGATGATCGCTTGTAGGGGAAGGCCTTAGCATTGAATTTTGTATATTAAGTCTTGATATTAGGAGAGAAGTGCCATATGACTAGGTCTCGAGCATTTGGTTGTAAGGAGGTCGTAATTCATATGGTGCCATAGTTCAACAAATTCCAAGAGCACTGATGGATTGAAGTGTGGTCTAATATCTTCTATCGGATTTTGTTGATAAAGGCTTCAATAACTAACCTATTTTTCCTTGTTGAGGTTAGAAAGAGGCAAGGAGCTAGTTTTTTTGGAGTGACCATCTAGCCAATCATCAGTTCAAAAGGATGTGGAAGTGTCATTTCTGAACGTTATCTGAGTTGCCATATGGAAGAGGTTCTTGTCACAAGTGTTACAAGGGGTTTTAGAGTCTAACCAAGGCTTGGAGGAGGTCTTGCCTTGCCATAGCCAACACAATCGTAGGGCTCTGGCAGAGCTTGTGAGGTTCAGCATGCCTAGTCCACCTTGGTCAAGTTGGTGACAGACTTGATTCCAGTTGATTGGATAGTAACTGCCATGCACCTGCTGTCGTTACGTTAAAGATGAACTTTGTGTTCATTTCAAAATGGTACATAGTAGTACTTTATTACATATATGCCTTGTACGTACTGTATGCATGCACCAGCCTCATGAGGTCCCCATTCTTTTATGTGATTTCAACAAATGTAGAGAAATGAAATGTTGATTGTTAGTTTCTAAAAAAGATGCCTAAATATTCCATCTTATCCATCTCACCTACACCTGCATCCACAAAGACAGGCAAACCATGTACCAAAATGTTCGTGGCTTCACCACGAACCCAACGCATCGTAAATCGGGGTTAGAACGAACAAAATCCATCCAAAACGGGCTTAATTACCCTGTTTCTAACAAAGCAAAACACTTCCTGTTTTTTTTATGATTTTACTTGTAGCTCCAATGAAAAGTTGTCAACATGAAAAAGATGCGCCTCAAAATTCTCTACAACTTTTGTGTACAACACTTAATTTTCTGAGCAAGGAAAAGCCATAAAAAATTCAAAAAAATGACACACTATCTTGGACCATCCGAGCTGCCCCCAGATTGTCCGGCCGAAACCCTGTTTCCTGGTCCATTTACCACCCGAGAGTTGACATTGCTGGCCGGACCGTCCGGCCCAGCCTGGGACCAAAAAACTCTGGACCTTCAAAAAATTCTAGAAAATTACTAAAAATTCCTAGAAAATTAATGAGGCTTCCAAAACCTTTTCCAACTTTCCAACACTTCAGAAACACCTCAAAACTCATCCAAACTCAAATCAAACCTCCGAGGGGTTTAATTCCCGAAAAAATCCATATTTTACCCAAATGCACCCGAAACTACCCAAACTTGTCCATATACTCATCACATGGATTTACAACTTTAGTATACAAGTTTGGCGTCACATGACTGACTAGTTGAATGTTGCCATTTTTAACCCCGTAATTGGCTACACCTTACTAGCTTCATTCAGTGGTGGTTGGACGATATTCTACACCACTTGCTTCTCAATATGCATGCGATGGTGTCAACACTATCATCATGGGGTCATCTCGAAACTTTGGAATGAGTGCAACACTAGGCTTTTCAGTCAAATTGAATGCCCTATTGATGTTTTCATCAACAACGTCAGGGATGATCTTTGCTCCTAGACTGCCACTGGAGCTAAAATCAGTTTTTATTATAGTCCTTTAATTTCTTATTATCTTGTTTTCTATGAGCATCTCGAGTTGTACTCTTATCCTGCCCCTCCCCCGTAATTGGCTACACCTTACCAGCTTCATTCAATGGTGGTTGGAAGATATTCTACACCACTTGCTTCTCAATATGCACGCGATGGTGTCAACACTATTATCATGGGGTCATCTCGGAACTTTGGAATGAGTGCAACGCTAGGCTTTTCAATGAAATTGAATGCCCTATTGATGTTTTCATCAACAACGTCAAGGATGATCTTTGCTCCTAGACTGCCACGTACTGGAGCTAAAATCAGTTTTTAGTATAATCCTTTAATTTCTTATTAACGTGTTTTCTATGAGCATCTCAAGTTGTACTCTTATCCTGCCCCTGTCTCAGTTACATTACATGTATTTTTCCTCCTGCTCAAATTGCACTTCAACACATGTCAAAACCGGAGCTGAGAACAAAGGACAACAAGTGAACTGCCCACCACTCGAAAGGGAGCTTGTATCCACCGTTGTACCTAATGTTTAATGAGAGAAAACTAGTCCAAATAAAATTCTTTTGTGTGCTGATGATCTACCGTACATTCATGCTGATCCTTAACTAACTAACTAACATACATGCACATCATCCACCGTGCAAAACAATAAGATTATTCACAACAAGAAGGTGAACTAACCAAAGGAAGAACCATGCAACATATCTACCTCAGCTCGATCACTGCATGCATGGCCACATCACTCAACAACCTTTAAACAACTCAATCTCTTGAGATGAGACGGCTTGGGAGGTCAACAAACCAACGTCAAAACGAGGGCCAACTTGTCTTTTAGTTTAGAGGCTACAGAAGCATATCCGTGGCTCACAGGCTCCGTCTAGATATGGAAATGAAAAAAAAAACTTAAATGCCTTTCCAGTTATTTTTAAATATGTTTTCAACATTGAAACTTAGATGTCGATGTTTGATGATGATTACTGCCCGGGTCGCAAATACATGTTGTTTTGGATGTTGACACAGTTTCCAAAACAAATAAGACCGCTAATTACCAATATAGTTTATTTATAAAAGTCAGTAAAAATACGATATTATGAAAGTACTCTTCATGATAAATGTACACATAATGATTTTTTTTAACTTATGCAGGAGCTCTTGTATTGCATTTAGTAAGTGATGAACTATTATGACAAGACTCTCAAACCCTAAACAACTACAAGTTGAGAGACATTTTAGCCCTTATACACAACCAGATGAGAACTACAGCTATGAACAACCTTCTACCGAGTGCGCAAGTCTGGAGCTAGCTGTGATCATCAGCACCATAAGCAATGACTCTGCTTAGCATATCGACCTTGATGAGTTAAAGAACCTGTTGCGCCGATTTATATTTGAGCTAAAAGATCCTCCTATTTCATTCCTTCCATACATTCCAACTCGTGTAAATGATTAGTACATTAAAAGCTCTCCTTCGATCTTTGTACACATGATTTTCATGTACTTAAACTAAATAGTTTAAAATATATTTGTAGCTAAAGATTCAAAACTTCGACTTGCACATACTTCAAACGACGTATATTTATGATTGGAGAGAGTATTATCGAGAATTTGGCATAGATACAGATGAAAAGCGTTCTGAATTTCAGCTAATGATCCCATATCAGTGATCAGTACAAACTAGCTAGCAATATGTGTTTTCGACGGAATTACTTGAACAGTCCATTCTATTGAATTTAGCGAACAGACGATGCATAAATATGTATTCTCCGTCGTAAGGCAGAGGTATTCACAGCCAATCGACGTCTATCTCTTTTTCCTCTCTCTCCTCTCCTGGCCTCCTCACAAGGCTGCAACGCACCTCACTTCTTAAGTGTCTGCAGGCTCAAGTGACGGACCTGCCACGATCCACCGTCCGTTTCCTTGGATCCAACGGACGACACGCGACCGCGGGATTGCGGCATCATTCAAGGCCCACCTGACTACTCGACACGTTGCTCACGAGCCAGCTCCAGGTCGTCCTCTTCCACAGTGCTACAGAACAAGAAGACTCGACAGCTGCGCGCGAGCTCGACCGAGCCACACGCGCGCGCGCACGCACAGCACAAGGAGCGAGAGATATCTCGCAGCTGCCAATGGAGCACACGCTACCCGCCAAGCCCAGCGAAACATCTTAGCGCCTCCGCGCCTCGCCAAGAGACCCCCATTGCAAGCTCAAAGCTCCCCGCCCTGACTGGTACTACGTGCTACGCGCTCGGTTGAGCGAGGGAGCGAGCACGGCCCGTACGGTGCCCGCGATGGCCCTGCAGGTCGCCGGCGGCGGCGCCGGGTGCTGCCTCGCCCTCCTTGGCCGGCACCCGCAGCGGCAGGCGGCGGCGCTTCGGCCGCCACGCGCCGTGGCGTCCGACGCGGCGACGGTGGAGGAGGAAGGCAAGGTGAGGCTGGGCGGCTCCGGCGTGGCCGTCACCAAGCTCGGCATCGGCGCCTGGTCCTGGGGCGACACCACCTACTGGAACGACTCCGAGTGGGACGGTAAATCGTGCCAAGAATCGGCTTAAACGACTCCGAATAACGATCTACTTGTTGCATGCATGCTGAATTGTTTGCTCAGAATGTACTAATCCTAGTTAATGTCTCTCTAGTATGAGTCTATGATCACTGATGAGCTGCTGAGTATAATTGGTTACATCTAGATATGTAATCTTAATTTTTCTAGAAAAAAACACTAGATAATCAAGCTCAATTTTCTGCTTGTGAGCAAAGCTGCTCTTGCTGTTAGCTCACAGGAGCAGAAAGTGTGTCTGTTCTGAAATTCAGGTCATGCTTCCCGTGCGCATGAGCACCTGTTGCATTGCCTGAATCTGCAAGAAACCGTGTACATGAAACTGAAATGCGTGCTTTTACAAAGAGTAATTATCCGATCGAGTAATCTGTGCAGGGAAAATAGCTAAGTGTCTGGTTAAATCAGCAAGGGCAAAATTGGCATAGTTTCTATGCATGCTTGTAATGTAAATTGACAAACTATCTGACTAAAATGCTTTATTTGATTTTGTCAGATAGGAGACTGAAGGAGGCTAAAGCAGCATTTGATGCGAGCATTGACAATGGAATGACCTTCTTTGATACTGCAGAAGTATATGGTACCGCGGTAGGAAGACAGCTACTTCATGCTTCGTCAATTATTTCCTAGTTCATCTGAATATATTCTGAAAGGCACCTTTAACCCTTTTTTTTTCCTGTTCTTCAGCTAATGGGAGCAGTAAATTCTGAAAGCTTACTGGGAGAGTACGTGATTCTTCACTCTACATCATTGTGAAATATACAACATTTTTGCTCATAATTCATTATTAATATCTCTCTTCCCATCAGTTTCATCAAAGAAAGGCAGCAGCAAGAACAGGTCGATGTGGCCGTCGCGACGAAGTTCGCTGCTCTGCCATGGAGGTTTGGCCGAGGAAGTGTTCTTTCCGCGCTGAAGAAGTCACTAGATCGCCTCGGCCTCCCCTCGGTTGAGCTCTACCAACTCCACTGGTCAGCTCATCTGAAATTTTTTCCCTCTGATGCATCTGCCTCTGAATCCTCCACAATTTTCTGACCATTTATGTTTCATCTCTCTTTTTTCAGGCCAGGGCTCTGGGGGAATGAAGGTATCCACAAGTCCACTACAAACTACATATAAACATCTTCGAAAAGCCTCTTATCATCTTGACATGATTCAGAAACCTCATTGCTCTGACATGATTCAGGGTACCTTGACGGCCTTGGAGATGCTTATGAGCAAGGTCTTGTGAAGGCCGTCGGGGTCTCAAACTACAACGGTTTGTGATCTGACTTGAGCTTGAACAGTGACATCTTATATTTTTTTATTAGATAATGAAATATTTCCGGCCTCTACATCCAAAGATGTATATAGCCTACAAACAGTTTTAATTTATTACAAGACCACATGGCCTCATCAAATGATAGCGGAATTGAAAAGAGGAAAATTACATCTCATTATAAAGTAATTCTATTATGAAATCGCCGGCCAAAGCGAAAGAATATAGTCATAGCAACAACTTCCAATGACTGGCCAACTTGATGGAATATCTCCCTGTCATCCTCCTGCTGTAGCAACGCCCATTGTCGAAGCCAATATGAAGCCCTGAAGATTACCTGCAGGAACGTAATATTTCCTTTTTTTGTTAAAAACAATGTCATTACGGTAGAGCCAAATAGCCCAAAAAATAGAAGCTATGTCCATCCAAATATGTTTAATATACTTTTGATTTATCCCTGAAAGCCAGTGTCCCAATATGTGATGAAAATTCATCGGGCTCTTCAATCCTAGAACAATTTGAACTAAACGCCAAACTGACCTAGCTAACTGGCAATGAAAGAAAAGATGTTGAACATTTTCCATTTTGTAACAGAAGCAATAGGATAAATTTCCTGACCAATTCCTCATAGCAAGATTGTCTTTTGTTAAGATAACATTTTTTGCGACAAACCAGAGGAAAATTTTTATTTTAAGGGGAATCTTTATCTTCCAAATAAAATTGTCAGCGCAAGGAAATCCTTATACACCAATTTTTGATACATAGATTGCACTATAAATAAACCACTTTTGTTAAGGCTCCAAACAAATTTATTCTTTTCTTGACTCAATTGAATGTCTTTTACACGACATACCAAACTGTGCCAATTAATAAGATTCTGACCAACCAACGAGCGTCGAAATAACACTCTTAGTGGTATGGAGCCTAACACCTCAGCCACCGTTGCATGACGATGACGAACAATTGAATAAATAACACCTTATATATGTTCAGCAAATCTTGCTAGAAAAATAACACCTTTCGCGATTTGAGTTCAGAGAAACGCCTTCGGGATGCCTACGCTCGCCTGAAGAAAAGGGGAGTCCCGCTCGCTTCGAACCAGGTGAATTACAGCCTCATCTACAGGACCCCTGAGCTGAACGGCGTGAAGGCAACTTGTGACGAGCTTGGTATCACTCTGATTGCTTACTCACCGATAGCCCAAGGTATGAACCGACCAGCTTCTTGATTTTCTTCACACCAGCTGCTCCATCACATTGACAAGTTTCTGCAATACACTAGCTCCAATCTAGTTCTTAATTTTTGATATCGTCTCCTGTATTAACCTGTTACCATTGTTCAGGTGTTCTGACAGGGAAGTACACTCCTGAGAATCCCCCGACCGGTCCTCGGGCAAACACATACACCCCTGACTTCCTCGCCAAGGTCATATCTGGCAACACTTAAGCTAGTCGCATTACATTACATACACACTGAATGCTCCATTCAGTCTCTGCAACTTTGCTCTCTGAAAAATTGTTCTTCATGCCATGTATATATACAGCTCCAGCCACTCATGAACAGGATCAAAGAGATCGGAGGGAGCTACGGCAAGAGCCCAACTCAGGTGCGTGTTCCATCCATCCACTGATGTGCTCAGTTGCTCACTCTGTCACTCGTGCAAGTGCTCTAGCCTCACAAGTGAAGCTCACCATTGTTCTTGCTTCAGGTGGCTCTGAACTGGCTGACCTGCCAGGGCAACGTGGTGCCGATCCCGGGGGCGAAGAACGCGAACCAGGCCAAGGAGTTCGCCGGCGCGCTGGGGTGGAGCCTGACCGGCGACGAGGTGGAGGAGCTGCGGACTCTGGCGCGCGAGATCAAGGGCATCAAGATGCCCATCGAGGAGTCATGATCTGTATGTAGCTAGTGAGATGAGATGCATGATTGATATAGGCTGATAGGAGAGTGTACCACGCGTGGAGAAGATGTAGATAGACAGATGTAATGGACCAGATAAAGATTCAGTCGATTGATCAGTGTTGTATGAACCCTAGTCACTGGCTCTAAGAATGCAGCAAGCATAGTAAACTCGTTCTTGGGACGGACGGACCGACTGACTGACTGGCTACTACACATTGCAGCCCTCTAAAAGAAAATGCATGTCCCGTAAACCCTTTGGGCTTTCTCCTTTTGTTTTTAAGAAACAGAAGCAAGAGAATATTTTAAGACGTACCTAAAATATTTTGGATAGTTCATTTTGATTTTATTCTTTGATGGACTAGCGATTTCTTACCATCTAGAAAATAAGATGCATGAATCTCTATCTCTATCTCTATTATTAAAAACTAAGGAGTGGTGAGTGATGGTGATGCATGCGATCTACATCCTTTTGTGCATATTTTGCCTTTTGGTCCTTTCAGTTTCCTACATTCACGTATAGGTCCCTTGTTTTTATTGTTTCTACCCCTTGTGTTTGCATACTTCACATACATGTCCATGTTCCAAGGCATTCTACCCTTTGGGTTTCTAAATTTCTCGCATAAACCATTGTGAAGCATGGGCATCGGACAAGTATATATGAATGTGTGTTGGGTGGCCGATAGAATCATGGTAGTCCCGCGCGTGGTGTTTCGTGAGGGGAAGGAGGCTGTACATGCACTTGCCTCACCAGAGAAGTAGGTCAGTTCAGATATCGGAGCATATCCTAGGGCTTCAGCTATATAAGGGATCCTTGTACTAGGGGGAAATACACTCATATAGACATCTCTACTATTAAATACTACCTCCGTTTCACAATGGTTGTAGTTTTAGCTAAATGTACACAAAATAAGGAGACATGAAAAATAACTTGTCTACCCTCATTTAATGAAGGGTAGTTGAACAGATTAGCTTAAATAGATGACTGCATTGATGAAGGGTACAAAGGTCATATTGGCTCTAAAGTTGTGTTGGAATGTGAGAACTACAACCATTTTGATAAAAATTTTGAATGCTAGAACTACGACCATTGTGAAACGGAGGTAGTAGTATCTAGTGGTGGTGGTGGCGGCACTCCAACCCATACAAAACAGAAGATGTACCACGCTTGGAGGTAGTAGTATCTAGTAGTATCTAGCTTAAATAGTACCACGCTTGGAGAAGATGTAGATAGACAGATGTAATGGACCAGATAAAAGATTCAGTCGATTGATCAATGTTGTATGAACCCTAGTCACTGGCTCTAAGAATGCAGCAAGCATAGTAAACTCGTTCTTGAGACGGACGGACCGACTGACTGGCTACTACACATTGCAGCCCTCAAAGAAAATGCGTGTCCCGTAAACCCTTTTGGCTTTCTCCTTTTGTTTTTAAGAAACAGAAGCAAGAGGATATTTTAAGACGTACCTAAAATATTTTGGATAGTTCATTTTGATTTTATTCTTCGATGGACTAGCGATTTTATCTCTATTATACAAAAGCAAGGAGTGGTGAGTGATGGTGATGCATGCGTTCTACATCCTTTTGTGCACATTTTGCCTTTTGGTCCTTGCAGTTTCCTACATTCACGTATAGGTCCCTTGTTTTATTGTTTCAACCCCTCGTGTTTGCATACTTCACGTGCATGTCCATGTTCCAAGGCGTTCTACCCTTTGGGTTTCTTAATTTCTCGCATAAACCATTATGAAGCATGGACATCAAACAAGTACATATGAATACATGTTGGGTGGTCGATAGAATCACGGTAACCCCAGCGTGGTGTTCCGTGCGGGGAAGGAGGCTATGCATGCACTTGCCTGAATCGCCATAGAAGCATGTCAGTTTAGATATCGGAGCATGTCCTAGGGCTTCAGCTATATAAGGGATCCTTGTACTAGGGGGAAAAATACGCTTATATAGACATCTCTACTATTAAATAGTATCTAGTGGTGGTGGTGGCGGCACTCCAACCCATACAAAACCATGAAGATATTTTACTTCTTTCTTATTTTAGCTTGTTATATTACAGGAAGCTTTCCATAGATCAACTCAAGATATATCAAATCATCATATTTATCTAGTTTCCTTATCTTAGTTTATTGTATTTTAAGAATCTTAGAATAAGGAGCGGAAGTATAACAAAGTTGAGTCAGAAGCAAAGCAACTAAGGCTATGGAGCCGAAGGTGTGGAAGCACAGTGCAATCGAGTGAAAACTCGAAGCTGAGAACACGAACAAGATGCAATTGAGTGGTTGAAAACGAAGTTGAGGGCGTGAACAAAATATATAGAATACAGCGTAGTGGAAATTAGTGTGACATTTATTCATGGCAAAATACATGTACACGCTTAGTATTATAAAGGGACTGTCTACGGGAAAGTCAGTTGATTTTTCTAAAAATATAAATAGATTGTTTAGAGCGTGGGATCTTATTTATATCCAACAGTTTAGATCTTACATCCCATCCATACAGATTTCATCCTTTCTTCAAACCCATAAAGCCCATCCCTCCTCTCTTGTTCCCTCTCCTCTCAGCCATCGTGGTTCCTTGCTCATGTGCCGCCACTATCCTAGATTCCACGCTGTCGCCAGAGATCCTCCTCCCGTTGCTAGAGATCCGTGTGTCTTCTTCTTTGTATCCGCTGAGAAGCCTTCGCCCTTCTCCTTCGTCTCTGATGGCTCTCCCACCACCACCCACCACTTCGTAACGACACTCGGCCTCGTTGTCGATCCCGGACCATCGATCTCCGCCCACCGCACTCCGTTCCTACAACCGAGGAAGCTCCAGCGCCGCTGCCTTGCCACCCTAGCATTGAAAGTTCCCACCATCAGACCTTTGCCACCCCTACATCCCTCTAGCAGGGAAACTTGGTAAACTCCGAATCCAATCCTGTTGCTTCGTCAGGAGAGGAGGAAGACGATGTCCGAAGAGCAAAAAGACATCAGCGACGGCGAGGAGAGCAAATTGACTAGAATCTTCTCCCTTTTTACGGTCGACTGGCATTTGCAAAACCATATCACAAAGGAGTGAGAATTTGGCAACTTCTCCTCGAAAATGACCACGATGGTTGAATCATGATCTAACGGCTGTCCACGTAGCCAGCGCGGCGTCCGGCCGAAGCACCCGCAAGCGGTCAGCGGCACCTCCACGTCCGCTCTCCACTCCTCGTGGCCAAACAAATCTGGCGAGTCGCGCCTCCGGTCCGGGCCACTCGCCAGCCAAGAACTCCTCGCCGCTGGCGCTGCACTGCACCGCCCCAAGCCAAAGCTCCAAGATTTTCCACGATGGTCCTGCAGGTCGCCGGTTGCTACCTGCCCATCCCGGGCCGGCGGCGGGCGGCGGCGCTCCGGCCTCCCAGCGCGGTGGCGTCGGACGCTGTAGGGCTGGAGGAGGAGGGCAAGGTGCGGCTGGGCGGGTCCGGCGTGGCGGTGACCAAGCTCGGCATCGGGGCCTGGTCCTGGGGCGACACCACCTACTGGAACGAGTTCCAGTGGGACGGTACGTGCGTTGCGTCCAATGCAACTGCCATGTCTTGCAAAATTACATCGGCCATTTCAGCTTCTTTGTTGGCTGTTCGCTGGGCTGAAAATGAAATCCTGGTCATGCTTTCCATGCATATGAGGTGTCTGTTGCATTGCCTGTAAGAAACTGTGTCACATGTATGTTTTGCCACATTTTAGCCCAAGATATTTTGACCAATAACACAGAAGAAGGTGAAAGTACCTGAAATATCATGTTAAATCTGCAATACTAGTGAGATTAACATTGTTCTCAATGATCTTCAGTTGTACGACAGTGTCCTACTTCCTACTGCTATTTATATTGCTAAAAAGACTACTGCTATTTTCATTACAAAAAAATATGCTAGTGATTGTCCCTTAATATGATAAAAGCACTCTCTGAATGAACCAGATAGGAAACTTAAGGCCGCTAAAGGAGCATTTGATGCGAGTATTGATTCTGGGCTAAACTTCTTTGATACTGCTGAAGTATATGGGGCAGGGGTAAGAACCAAGCTAGTTCATGCTCTGTCATTCATTCTCTAGCTCATTTCAGGACAAATTTAGCATGACCTTTTGAAATTTGATGTTTCTGTAGATATCAGGAGCCATAAGTTCAGAAAGTTTACTAGGAAGGTATATCCTTTGTAGTTGTTCCTCAGTCCATTTTTATATGATAAGCTTCTGCAACGTTTTGTTCTAAAATTCTCTCTTCTATCAGGTTCATCAAGGAAAGGCAAGAAAAAGAACAGGTTGAAGTGGCAATTGCAACGAAGTTTGCAGCTCTTCCATGGAGGCTTGGCCCAGGAAGTGTTGTTTCTGCACTGAAGGCCTCACTGTGTCGCCTTGGCATCTCCTCGGTTGAGCTCTACCAACTTCATTGGTTTGCTCATTGGCTTTTCACTCATTTTATTATCTGCTTATCAACTCTTCTAGTTTACTTAACTATTGTTATCATTTCATTTTCAGGCCAGGGATATGGGGCAATGAAGGTATCCAACAAAATTTACCCATATAAATGTTTAAAAGAATCTCTTTCTCAAAAAATAAAATGTTTAAAAGACTCGGTTTGAGCCCTCTGCAGTGCAGCAACTTCACTGTTCTTATATGATTCAGGTTACCTCGATGGCCTTGGTGATGCTTATGAGCAAGGTCTTGTAAAAGCCGTTGGAGTCTCTAACTACAGTGGTTTGTAACTTGACTAACTTCAGCTCTCATCTAATAGAATATCTTGTTACTCCAGTTACTTATTTTCCAATAACTCATTTGAATCACATTTGTTCTTATAATTTGTTACTAGAAAAACGTCTTCGAGATGCCTATGAGCGCCTCAAGAAGAGGGGGGTTCCACTTGCTTCAAACCAAGTAAATTACAGCCTGATATACAGGAACCCTGAAGAAAATGGGGTCAAGGCAGCTTGTGATGAGCTTGGCATTACTTTGATCGCATATTCCCCCATAGCCCAAGGTAGAATTCTGCCTTTACTAGCATCTACCCTTCAACTGTAGTAAGAAATTCTAGTCCTTGATTTAGTTGATATACTGAAGGAAACTCAGTAGCATTCCATGTACAAATGGCCTATTTCAGAATTGAGATGGTCACTTCATGGAATTCTGATCCCATTTTTGAGTTTCCGTTTATCTGATATCAAATGCCGCACTAATACATTTCATTTGTCCCAGGTGCTCTGACAGGAAAATACACTCCAGATAAACCCCCAACTGGACCTCGAGGACGGATATACACTCCTGAGTTCCTGACCAAGGTTGTATACTCTGCACTGTTTTTTTTAAGAAAAAAACATGGCAGGAGCACTGCCTTGCATTAAGAAGGAGAGAGATTAGGTTTTAGTACAAAGTGAGTTTACAGGATACTCTGAACACTGTAACTTGTTGCATCTTGCAACTCTGCTCACTGTGGATCATTTCATGGCATGCAGCTCCAACCACTCATTAACAGGATTAAGGAGATTGGAGGAAGCTACGGGAAGACCCCAACTCAGGTGTCCTACCTATCACTGCTCAATCATACTACGATGTTTCTCCTTACCAAGTCCACCCATTGGCAAAGAAATGCAATGGAACCAGTGCTCACAACTGATGAATGGTTCTTGTGAAGTAGTAAAATTAGCAAGAGGCCCTTCACCTAGTACTAGAACAAACAGTCTACTAACACACACACACTGAAGTAAAAAACTCGGAGGTTCACTTTACAAAGCATACTATCTTCATGACATGATAAGCAAATTCTTCCTTTCTTCTCTCTATTTTTTTCAGGTGGTTCTGAACTGGCTGATCTGCCAAGGCAACGTGGTGCCTATCCCGGGAGCGAAAAACGGCGAGCAGGCCAAGGAGTTCGCCGGGGCGCTGGGGTGGAGCCTGACGGATGAGGAGGCTGGAGAACTGCGCTCCATGGCGCGCGAGATCAAGCCAGTCATCGGGTTCCCCGTGGAGAAGCTGTAATTAATTAGCAGTGAGTTCTTCCGCGCGCGGGAACCCCATGACACCACCACACACAATGACTGGAGACATAGTAGTAGTGGATAGCTGCATAGGCAAGCCTCGAATTCTCGCCTGAAAGAAAACAGTGGAGCTTCACTTCAGTCTGAAATTACACAGGGCAATCGATCGAATCACCAAAACAAAAACCAAAGGAGTTAGGTGTTCTCTTGTTCCTGGTGTGTTCTCTGGCTTGGTGTCTCGCTCTCTCACGCGTGGGGTGGAAGAGGCAGGACGGCGGCTGCGCACAATGTGTTCAACAAATTGCCAGAAATGAGCAGGATAAAAAAAACGCATGGAAAAATTGTTTTGCTTAAAAAAAATCATATGCCTTAAACCCAGTAATACTATTGTTAGGAGTTTTTTTTTTGTGATTTTTTTTAGGTGCCCGCGATGTACCGTGATTGGTAAAACCTGTGATGGATGCCCTGCAAAAGCACATCTATTTTATTCTGTAAACCACTTCCATCTTACAAGAAATCCCTTTTAAAACAGGAAATTACAACAACATCCTTACCCGGGCTAAATGCAAATCCCTGGAAGCAACCAAGCCTCTCCTCGCGTGGCGTCGAAGACAACAGCCAGCCACAGGAAATGGCAGCAGCACCACCTCCCTCTCCTCCGGCCGAATCCTCAGCAAGTGACGGAGAAAAAGACCAAAATCAAGGAATATTCAACAAAACCCAACCCTCCATCCCGGCCAAACATGAGGACAACGAGACGAAGGAGATGCCACGGGTAACCGCTGCCTTTGTCACCGAAACCAATGGCACTGGAGTCCCTCCACAACAGAGCTGACTCTGCTCTCGACATCCTACTAGCAGCGCCTCTTTCTACCTGGATTCGAAGACTCCCGTAGGAGAGGACGACGCCGCCGAGGTCTTGTACCACCGTACACATCCTTGCAACCATAGCCCCTTCAAACCCGATGAGAACCCTCGAGGCGAAGAAGCTGCCACCAAAGTCTCTCCACAGCACAACCAGCATAATCTTGGTAGCACCGGCGAAGCAGTAGCACACGCAACAGCAGCAACATGGCGGGAAGAGACTCAGGAACCATCACCAAGCTCCACATCCGCCTCCTAGAAGACCATATCACCGCCGTCGTTGAAGTCCCCGCCAGCACCAAAACCCTAGAAGCTTCCCTAATACTACTAACACAAAACTTTACATTCCTCCCCTCAGTTCCAACACCACCCTTCTCTCCCGATAGCCTGGACACCACCGACGGCAAGGAAGACAGGCAAATCCGCGGAGACAGACAAAGCAGCTTTATTGCACCGATGAAGAGGAGTCCGTCAACAATGCCCGTGCCACTGTGAGGTCGATGCACCTCGTCTATAGTAGTAGTGTTTTGATCAGGCCATCGGAGGCAAATGCCACGATCACGGATGCAATGATCCGACCTCTCTACCCAAGCGCCACCCACCTCCTCTGCCCCACCGGCCATCGCAGAAGCTCCGGCCACACCGCCGTCGACCGCTCCGCCCAAAGTAACCCTAACTCCCTAATACTAACCCCTACCTACAACTATACACAGCCCCAAGTGTAACACCCCGGCACCCTCCCAAGCCTAGAATGTTACTAACATCATGTACCATTCAAAATTCCGGCAGCATTTAATTTAAAAATTGGACATCCACACACAATCATAAAGCAGATTATAGTATATCATTTGCAAAACATAATCTACACCTCCAGCAAACCAACCAACCATCTCTTAACATCATCATCACTTACCAAGACGAAGGCAACCTGCAAAACTCACAGCTTTTACATACAACTCAGAAGCTAATTTACATTATTACAACTACAGTTCAACTAATTAAACATTCTAGAGAACCTTGATTACTAGGCTAGCTTAGATTATTAGAGCGAATAGGTTTTCAAAGTTTTGTGAGCAAAATTGTGATTAGTGCTGCTACACCATTCCCGATGCATGTCGTCATCAAGGCCCACCTAAGAAAAACACAGAAATAAACAAGCGTGAGTCCAGGACTCACAAGCACATAATATAAGACAAATAGACTAGTTCATATTTAAAACAATCCGGGTTGATCATTCATTCAGTCCATATCATTAGTTTTCTCGCGTGCTTATGCCATGTATGAACTCCATAATTTCTACATGCACATCACATCTCATAGCATATATCGGTATAATTCAGTGGTCACCCTTCGATAGCCACCCGTTCATACGCTCCATCCCGTGGAGGTGCCTACATAAGTAGGTCTTTTGCACTTCATCCCGTAAAGGCACCTACATGGGTAGGTTTTTATGTCTACCGAGATAGACCATCATTGATATGCTCATGCTCATTATGCAAATGCATGAACCCTAATTTCACGTTATGTACATTCAGAATACCAGCTTACCATTGTCCGATGTCACTCCTGTGTTCAATAGATTGATAGGAAATTAAGAGCAACTATTCATAGCATTTAAACATCTATCACAATATCCATGTTAAGTACTTGCCTCCTTTACCAAACGAGGTGGAAGGGCGAGACGACGATGCCGACCCCGAGGCAATTCCACCTAAACAGCAAACATCCACGTTTAACCATCCCGACAAAGTAGTAAACATGGGCTTCAAGCAAAATTAAGCCTTAAGCTTATAATCCTTAACCAATTATCTCTGAATATCTCTAAACCATATAAGCTTAACTTCCCAATTGTGTAGTCATGTATCATTTAAATTAACCATTAGTTAAGCCAAATTTAGCATTAACATGTTTAAACCCCACTGCAACCAAAAAACAGGACAACAGCGCTCCGGAAGCCATATCTCCTAAATCGCTTGTCCAAATTGCGCGTTCTAAGACTATGGAAAGCTAAGAACAAAATCTATGTTCTATGCAACATGAGCAAGCCCCAATTCTCAACATAACTACATCAATTTTGTGTTGCAATCAACTGCATAAGCAATCATACCATCTAATCTACAAATTCAGCACTAGGGTTTGCAAATCCTTACAAATTGCATCCTAAACATCATATAGATGGGCCAATTGTAGGAAACATACCTCAATTGCAATAATCCCTGAGCTAGGTAAAACCCTAGTTTTCTTCCCCTTCTTCCTTCTCGTTCTCTTCTTCTCTCCTCTCCTACCTCACTTCCTAACCTCCTCTTCTTCTCTCTCCTCCCCTCCTCCCAGTGCTATTCGGCCTAGAGTAGCACGAAACAAAGGGAGGGCAAGCGGCTGCTCCGCCTAGGCGGTGCCAGGCGGAGCAACGGCGGCGCTGGGGGCATAATTTGCCCAACATTGACAAGCCTCGTATAAAATTCTCGCACCTAGCAGGAGGCGGCGGGAGGCTGCAGGATGTTCTTCTATTTGCAGCTCTCATCGGTTCACTTTACAAAGCATACTATCTTCATGACATGATAAGCAAATTCTTCCTTTCTTCTCTCTATTTTTCTTTAGGTGGTTCTGAACTGGCTGATCTGCCAAGGCAACGTGGTGCCTATCCCGGGAGCGAAAAACGGCGAGCAGGCCAACTAGTTCGCCGGGGCGCTGGGGTGGAGCCTGATGGATGAGGAGGCTGGAGAACTGCGCTCCATGGCGTGCGAGATCAAGCCGGTTCATCGGGTTCTTCCGCGCGCAGGAACCCCATGACACCACCACATACAATGGCCGGAGACATAGTAGTAGTGGATAGATGCATAGGCAAGCCTCGAATTCTCGCCTGAAAGAAAACAGTGCAGCTTCACTTCAGTCTGAAATTACACAGGGCAATCGATCGGATCACCAAAAAGCCAAAGGAGTTTGGTGTTCTCTTGTTCCAGGTGTGTTCTCTGGCTTGGTCTCTCGCTCTCTCACGCGTGGTGTGGAAGAGGCAGGACGGCGGCTGCGCACAATGTGTTCAACAAATTGCTAGAAATGAGCAGGATAAAAAAATGCATGAAAAAATCGTTTTGTTTAAAAGAAATCATATGTATTGAACCCAGTAATACTATTGTTAGGATTTCTTTTGTGTGATTTTTTTAGGTGCGCCCGCGATGTACCGTGATTGGTGAAACCTGTGATGGGCGCCCTGCAAAAGCACTTCTATTTTATTCTATAAACCACTTCCATCTTACGAGAAATTCCTTTTAAAACAGGAAATTATAACAACATACTTACCCGGGCTAAATGCAAATCCCTGGAAGCAACCAAGCCCTCTCCTCGCGCCGGCGTCGAAGACAACAGCCAGCCACAGGAAATGGCAGCAGCACCACGTCCCTCTACTCCGGCCGAATCCTCAGCAGGTGACCAAGAAAAAGACCAAAATCAAGGAATATTCAACAAAGCCCAACCCTCCATCTCGGCCAAACATGAGGACAACGAGACGAAGGAGATGCCACCGGTAACCGCAGCCTTTGTCACCGAAACCACTGGCATTGTAGTCCCTACACAACAAAGCTGACTCTGCTCTTGACATCCTACTAGCAGCGCCTCTTCCTACCTGGATTCGAAGACTCCCATAGAAGAGGACGACGCCACCGAGGTCTTGTACTACCGTACACATCCTTGCAACCATAGCCCCTTCAAACCCGATGAGAACCCTCGAGGCGAAGAAGCTGCCACCAAGGTCTCCTCCACGGCACAACCAGCATAATCTTGGTAGCACCGGCGAAGCAGTAGCACACGCAGCAGCAGCAACACGGCGGGAGGAGACTCAGGAACCATCACCAAGCTCCACATCCGCCTCCTAGAAGGCCATATCACCGCCATCGTTGAAGTCCCCGCCGGCACCAAAACCCTAGAAGCGTCCCTAATACTACTAACACAAAACTTTACATTCCCCCCTCAGTTCCGACACCACCCTCCTCTCCCGACAGCCTGGACACCACCGGCGGCAAGGAAGACAAGCAAATCCGCGGAGACAGCCAAAGCAGCTTTATTGCACCGATGAAGAGGAGTCTGTCAACAATGCCAGTGCCACCAGATGCCGATGCAGCCTCGCCTATAGCGGTAGTGTCGCTGGACCGTGCCACCGGAGGCAGCCGCTTCGCCGATCGCGGACGCAGCCGTAGCCACACCTCTGACTCAAGTGCCACCCACGTCCGCTGCCCCACCGGCCATCGCAGAAGCTCCGGCCACACTGCCGTCGGCCACTCCGCCCAAAAGCAGGCGCCTCTCAGCAACCCTAACTCCTTAATACTAACCCCTACCTACAACTATACACAGCCCCAAGTGTAACACCCTGGCACCCTCCTAGGCCCAGAATGTTACTAACATCATGTACGATTCAAAATTCCGGCAGCATTTCATATAAAAAATGGACATCCACACATAGTCATAAAGCAGATTATAGTATATCATTTCCAAAACATAATCTACACCTCCAGCAAACCAACCAACCATCTCTTAACATCATCATCATTTACTGAGACGAAGGCAACCTGCAAAACTCACAGATTTTACGTACAACTCAAAAACTAATTTACATTATTACAACTACAGTTCAACTAATTAATCATTCTAGAGAACCTTGATTACTAGGCTAGCTTAGATTATTAGAGCGAATAGGTTTTCAAAGTTTTGTGAGCAAAAGTGTGGTTAGTGCTACTACACCATTCCCGATGCATGTCTTCATCAAGACTCACCTAAGAAAAACAAAGAGATAAACAAGCGTGAGTCCAGGACTTAGCAAACACATAATATAAGACAAATAGACTGGTTCATATTTAAAACAAACTGGGTTGATCATTCATTCAGTCCATATCATTAGTTTTCTCGCATGCTTATGCCATGTATGAATTTCATAATTTCTACATGCACATCACATCTCATAGCATATATCGGTATAGCTGAGTGGTCACCCTTCGATGGCCACCCATTCATACGCTCCATTCCGTGGATGTGTCTACATAAGTAGGTCTTTCGCACTTCATCCCGTGAAGGCACCTACATGGGTAGGTTTTTATGTCTACCGAGGTAGACCATCATTGATATGCTCATGCTCATTATGCAAATGCATGAACCCTAGTTTCGTGTTATGTACATTCAGAATACCAGCTTACCATTGTCCGATGTCACTCCTGTGTTCAATAGTTCGATAGGAAATTAAGAGCAACTATTCATAGCATTTAAACATCTATCACAATATCCATGTTAAGTACTTGCTTCTTTTACCAAACGAGGTAAAAGGGCGAGACGATGATGCCGACCCCGACAAACTAGTAAACATAGGCATCAAGCAAAATTAAGCCTTAAGCTTATAATCCTTAACCAATTATCTCTGAATATATCTAAACCATATAAGCTTAACTACCCAATTGTCTAGTCATTTATCATTTAAATTGCCCATTAGTTAAGCCAAATTTAGCATTAACATGTTTAAACCCCACTGCAACCTAAAAACAGGACAGCAGCGCTCCAGAAGCCATATCTCCTAAACCGCTTGTCCAAATTGCACGTTCTAAGACTATGGAAAGCTAAGAACATAATCTATGTTCTATGCAACATGAGCGAGCCCCAATTCTCAACATAACTACATCAATTTTGTGTTGCAATCAACTGCATAAACAATCATACCATCTAATCTACAAATTAAGCACTAGGGTTTGCAAATCCTTACAAAATTGCATCCTAAACATCACATAGATGGATCAATTGCAGGAAGCATACCTCAATTGCAATAATCCCTGAGCTAGGATAAAACCCTAGTTTTCTTCCCCTTCTTCCTTTTCCTTCTCTTCTTCTCTCCTCTCCTACCTCACTTCCTAACATCCTCTTCTTGTCTCTCCTCCCCTCCTCCTAGTGCTGTTCGGCCTAGAGTAGCACGAAACAGAGGGAGGGCAAGCGGCTGGGGGCATAATTTGCCCAACATTGACAAACCTCATATAAAATACCTTGAATTTCATATATGACTTGAGGATTTGTCCTGGGGGGAGGGTTTTTACAAATTGAACTCACTTAGCCCTCAAATGTGGTGTTTCCTCTAGTTCAAATTTTCAAAATTCAACATAAAAGAGTTTGAACTTTGAAATTTCAATATCGATATTTGACCTCATATTTTGAAAATTAGAAATTTGAACTCACATTTAAAATTTTAATTCATATTTTGATATTCGTAAATGTGACATTTGAACCCTTATATCAAATTTTAGAAATTTGAACTCACATTTGAAATCATAATATATATTTTGAAATTCAAAAAATTGAAATCATATTTGAAATTTGAACCCTTATATTGAATTTCAGAAATTTGAACTCATATTTTGATATTTGAAAATTTGAACTCAGATTTGAAATTTTAATATTGATATTTGAACTTTGGAAATTTAAACTAATTTGAACTCAAACCATGTAACGTGGAAGGATCACATTGAAAATTTAGTTTTGCACAACGATCCCTACAAGGCAAATGATCAGATCAAACCCAACTTTAGGCAAATTATCAAAGGCCGATGAACTTCGAACAAATTATCAAAGACTGACGAACTTCGGGGCAAATCATCAATTTCCCTTTTTTAAAAAAATACAACATCATGTATTCTTGTACTATGACTAGTAATCTTTTCATTTTTCCTCTGAGCTGCCAATTGACAACGATGTCAACCGATCATCCCTTCCATACAAATGCATGTCTCACAAGTCTCTCTCTCTCTCTTTCTACATTTCGAGAGAATCCAATCGTAGCAGGAGAGCACGAGTCACCCACAGGTTATTGTTCTCTCTGAAACCGAAAGTACCCAGTTTACGACATTGCTTTGTGCCTTTGAGCTATGCTGATCAAGAGCAGAGCTCTACAGGGCGAGGTCAGTCCAGCTCCGTGTTCACTAGCTACTTAGCTAGTCGACACTCCACGCCATGATCACTTCTTCTCTGCTCTTCTTTCTGAATCCTGTGTGAATCTTGGTATCTGGAGCATATTCAATCACAGGGCTGACAAGAACTGTTTGGCCGCCATGGAGGAGAGTGCAAATTCGGCGCCGAACCATAGGAGATCCCTCCCGTAATCTACAAATTCATCTTCTGATCGATTGACTTCTTTTGTTGTTGTGTCTTGCTCTGGTTCTTGATCGATCCTTGTAAGTGAGCTTGTTCCGTTTTGAATGGCGCAGTCCGGACAGCGAGCTCGTGGAGCTGCTGTGGCAGAACGGGGGTGTCGTGGCGCAGGCGCAGGCGCAGACGCACCAGCGATCCTCCGGCGGCGACCAGAGCGGCGTCACTCGGGAGGAGGCGGCCGTGTGGTTCCCAGACGGCGACGCGCTGGACAAGAACCTGTACTCGCAGCTCTGGCACAGCATCGCCAATGTCGACAGGCACGGACGCAGGGACGCAGGCTCGATCCCGCGGCCGCCGGCGAGGAGCGCCACCGAGTCGAGCAGGACCAGAGAGGCTGGGTCGAGCTTCTGCGGGAGCAGCATGGTGACCGCGCCTGCGCTGCGCGTGGACGACGACGCCGCGCTGCCGCCGGCGGAGGAGAAACCGGGCGGCGCGCGCGCCGGCGCGTCCTCGTCGGGTGGGTCGGGGAGCAACGCTCTGTTCAAGAGGGGAAGGAACGAGTTGGATAGCCGCAGCGAGGTTGTGTTCTTGATTCCTTTCTTCGTGTCAATGGGAAAAACTCGTAGCAGTTCAGCTGAATTGCAATTGCTGAAAAAAAAAGAACTTACAGGACGCCGACTGCGAGGCCGTCGACGAGACCCCGCCGTCGCGGCGGCCGGCGGTGAAGCGCCGGACTCGCGCCGCCGAGGTCCACAACCTGTCGGAGCGGGTAAGGCCTGAAGAGTTAACCATAGCCGATGGTGCAAATGCAGCAAATCAGTGTAGCCGTTGATTTGTCGGGATTGTTTCTTGCTGCAGAGAAGAAGGGACCGGATCAACGAGAAGATGCGAGCATTGCAAGAACTGGTGCCTCATTGTTACAAGGTAAAGAAACATCTCATTCACAGCTTGTTCTTGTGCAATGTGATAGTTCAATGCAGCAGTAGTGATTCATTCTAGCTAGTTTTTCAGACCGACAAAGCATCGATACTAGATGAAACAATCGACTACTTGAAATCCCTGCAATCGCAAGTTCAGGTTTGAAATTAAATCTCCACATTTATCTCCATTATATTCCTTTCAGACCAATCAATCTTGCATCTTGGTACTTGATTGAGAGTGTTGCTTCTGTTTCAGATCATGTGGATGACTACCGGGATGGCGCCGATGATGTTCCCCGGTGCGCACCAGCTCATGTCGCCGATGGCCATGGGCTACAATTCACCTGCGGCACAAGTTCTGAATCAGCTGCAAAGAGTGCCACCCAGCATGAACAATCCTTTCCCAAATCAAATGCCTCAGATCCTACCTCCAGCTATCGATGTGCCCAATGTGGCAAACCAGATACAAAGCAATGGCGCCTGCGAGCCAAGAAACCCTTTCCATCATCCTAATGACACACTAACAGTACCACCTCAGGTTATTGCCAGACATTTAATCTCTCCTTAATCCTTATCTTTCAGATTTTCGCTTTGGTTAATGTATGATATCAATTCTTTGCAGGTGCCAAGATTGTTTCCCTATGGATCTCAACTGGCACAACAAAATGAGATTCACGACTTACTTGCTAACACTGCCATTCCAGCTTCAGGGGTCCAGCCACCATCTTCGTCTGACGGAACCGGGACATAACATCACCAGGTTCAGTAAGGTTTATTACTGGTCAGTACAGGGTTTTGTTATTAGTAAACTGAAATGCAGATAGGCATATAAGTGGATTTTCCTATGAATGCACAAGCACACCATATTGTTTAGTGATCAATCAGGTGTACATGCCATCATTCTTTTTTATTTAGGCTTAACTAGTTATCATATAAGAGCTAGCGGGTTGTCGTCATTTGATCTAATACCATCATCGGATGGGTGAGTTTTTGACATTTAGTACCATTTGGCATCTTCCAGTCCTATCCTGTCGATACATACACTCTGCCTGCGGTTGTACATCCATTTCATTCTTTCGCTGTTACATTCAAGAGTTTTTGTCAAATTGTCAAAACAAGTGGACTAGTTCACAAGCTATTGGGTCGAGCATCGCTTTCTTGATACAGACAGGACATGGAATGCAACAAGGACTTGCATGAGAGCAGCAACTAGTGAAAATGCTACCAAGCATGATGAGCAACTTGCTGCTTCCATTGTTTCCCCTTTTTATGAATACTAGTTGCATCTTCCTTGCTACTGTTATGTACATTTCAACTACTATGTTATCTGGAAGCATTCACACTGGACTGATTTAGCGGCTAACAAATATCAAATATTGTTTGACCATGGGACATCTCAGATCTGGTACCAATCTAAGCTCCATACTATCTTTAGATTGACTTCATGAACCATAACATAAGATGTCAGGGAAAGACGAACATGTCGATCGCATTATAGCACAATCAGAATACCACTCAGCATATAAAATTTTTGAAGAGCCAGCATATAAAATTCAGAGGCATTCCCTAGAAGCAATACAATACTAGTTACTCACAAAACCATGCCTTGCTCTTTTCTTTTCCTTATCATCTTTGACATGTGCTGTTGCATTGGCTGTGCAGTGATCAACCAGCAAGCAACTAGGGGGGCTGAACAGAAGAAGTCAGAACAACCAGCTGGTCCTAGAAGAATAAGATCTGGTACTAAGATGCAATGTGATCATGGGGAGCTTGAGCTCTGTGGCACCACTGAGCAACCAACACGTATACGCCGAGACCGCGCCGATGCTATTCTTATCTGAAGAATAGTCTCCAACACCCATTTTCTGTTTCTGGAAGGAGTTGGTCCATGGGAGATGAACTTGGCCGGGCAAAGACATCTCAAGATGCTTCTGCTGATGATACGCATATGGAGAGAGGTGACTTGCTTGGCAACATCAATCCTGGTTGTGGTGGCACTCAGTGGCTGTGTTCATCCTGTTTGGAGCCTGCATCTCAGCAGCTGCAGAAAAGGATTCAGCAGTGGCAGTTTCACTCATCTTTTCGCCGATGTTACACCACTGTGTTACCTGACGCATACTGGGGATCTCTCCTTACCTCAGTTCTTATGGCACTTGTCGGAGTCCTTGCGAAGAATCAAATTTCGATTTTTTCAAATCGTATGAAGAATCATGTGCTGTCAGAACACAGACACATCAAGATTACAGATTGCCATGAGCAAATTCAGACATGTGGCACATCAAGATGGAAGATTACCATGAACAAATTCAGACATGGTGCACACCAAGATTGCAGATTATCATGAGCAAATTCAGACATGTGGCACATCAAAATCATTGGCAAAAAAGCACAGATATCCCCAGGAATTCTGCACCTGAACCGAGTACGCCCCCATCACCGTTGCTTTCGCCATTCCCTTGATCTTCGGCACTGAGCTGCATGTAATGATATACGAACGCTGCTTCGTCCTAAGTTAATCAGGAGAGCGACGGACTCCATTAATTAACTTCTCGCCGAGTGGTTAATCCCGGTATGATGTATCTGCGTCGCTGTGTTTATCGCGAGTCGATTTCAGTCGCCGTCAATGGAGATTGGAATTTTTGCCTCGCATTTGTAGGCCGAGATTTTTTGTTCCCATGCGCAAGTTGGTTGCATGTTGTGGCTGAGACAAAGTTCTGTCAGTGTCGTTACGTGAATAACGTGGTCTGAAGCAAGAGAGGATTTTGGTTTACTTTATGCGTGTCACGATGATTGATATGAATTTTTTTTGCATTTAAGAGGACATGTTCTACATGATTTTTTCCCTCTATTTTTCCAAGAGTGAATATACTTTGTGTATTAGAGAGTGAATATCAAAATTCATAGTATCACTGTATCAGTTGGACTGTACAAAGTTGTAGAATTGGAAGGGGAAAAAACAAAAGAGAAACAAGGAGTGAGGATATCAAAGTTCCTAATATCAGTTTGGACTTTGGACGAAGTTACTAGTATCATTTTGGATTTTGCAAATTTGTAGGATCAGAAAGGAAAAAAAAAGAGCAAAAAGAAGAAATGGCTTCGCCCGGGTTCGAACCGGAGACCTTCAGTGTGTTAGACTGACGTGATAACCAACTACACCACGAAACCAATCTTGCAAAGCAGCACGATGTAATTTGTAAGTACTGTACAAGTTTTTTGCCGAGCGAGCAAATCCTTAATCTCTGTTGTTCTGTTGACTCCAAAAGAAGCCGCATAGCATTACTGTTTTATTTTGATATAAATATTTCCACGTCAGAAGTGATAAATTCACTAAAACTGCGATAAGCCAGATTCTTTTTGTCTGTTAATTTGCTAGAGAAAACCAATTCATGGTTTGGTTGTACATGCTAATCTAATTGGAACTTTTTAGACTAGTTCCGGTATCATAGTTTTGATTTTTGGGGTTGCGATCCATAGTGCTTATTTTGACAAAGCTATTGGTGTCTATTGTCGAACAAAATCAAGTCCTGTTGAAATTTGCATCGCCACAACTTATCTATTTAATTATTTGATTATATTCATTTTGAAAATACAAATACTTTAATTTTTTTAATCTTTTTTTATCTCGTGTCAAAGCTTAAAAAACAAATCAAACGTCCCCCTCCGAAAATCTCAAAATTTATAAGATAAGTAAATAAACAGATAGGACATAAGTAAATAAGTTATAGAGAACATCTAAACACAGCTGGATGGACGGAGTGCTCTCGTGAACTCATGGCACACCATGTGGTCCTTAAAATCTCGAAAAAGAGATGGACATGGACATGGCAACGCTAATGACTTAATGAGCACGCTCGTTGCAAATGGATTGCTATTCAGACTTTTCTTTTAAAGATATTCTCAATGGTGTGTTTAGGAGCTACAGAAGCAGAATGGGAGAATGTATAGGGGAAGTGGGTAGAAGGGTTACCGGAGGAAGAACTGTCCCTCTGTTTAAGTCACAAATTCTCTCCCTCTTGTCTACTTCCCTAAAAAAAAAATTACCCCGCTCTGAATATTGTTTATAGCGTGAGGACTCGGGATCTCCTACTTTCGTATCTTCACCTTGTGCTGAGTGATCGTCAACCAAAATTTATGGGAATTGCTTTGGCGCGGACGTCCGGCCCCGTCGGACGCCCGCACCTTACCTGCTCACGTTCAGCCTTCTCGTTTTTGGTTTGGATAGGTTATGCACGTTTAATATGGTTATTTTTTTAGTGTGTCTTTGTCCAATAATTTTTTTTCTGCTTATTTAAGCATCAAGGGCGGCCTAGTAAATTCTGTGGTGATCACTACTTAGTCAATGAAACACCACGGTAAAAGATGTGTGAAAATTTTGTTTGTTCTTGCTAAAAGCCTGAAACATTGTGTTGTGCCTACTAAAACATGAATTGCTCTAATGAAACACTAGCGTAAAGAAGCGTGAAACATTTTTTCACACTACTCTCTCTCTCTTACTTTTCCCCTTTCTTCACATAGCAACACGACAGTTGTGAACAACATGGGTCTCGGGTATTTGAAGACAGACGATTGAACGCACCACCTCCTTAGGCTAAGTCGCATGGATCTTCCAGAAGGCGGGCCTGGTGGACGGCGCGGCCCGACTTGCTCTACAATGAGTAGGATTCGTATTCTACCCGAATATGTGGAGATAAACAAAGCCGACTCGATTATATCCCTTATCTCCCTAATACGGACTAGGAAACTAATCTGTAACCCTACCCCTTGCACTATATAAAGGGGGTCGGGGTCCCTGGTTAGACATCTGACCATCATCATCTGGATCTACACCGACATCATCCAATCTCGCGTAACCTTAGGCGAGAACATACGATCATTGTGATCATCCCCTGTTCATTGTGATCGACACCCCCTAATACAAAACCACGAGCACAGGAGTAGGGTATTACCTCTTCGAGAGGGTCTGAACCTGTATAAATCCTGCCCCCTGTGCTACCATCAAGTTATGATCTTTCGTATAGCCCTATAAAATATATTGCCGACATAATTCGTCGATAGTTGGCGCGCCACATAGGGGCTAGCGTCACGATTGGCTTCATCAACTTCGATGGCTTTAATCGGCGGATTCGTCTTCACCTACGCCCCCGACTAAGGTTTTGTCTTCGGAGATCTCGGCTTCCTCACCAACGACTTCGGGGAACTTCGGTTATGTGAACCGGATGACGTTCGACCCACATACTACCGGGGGAGGCTGCACGCGGCTCTAGCCGAACTACACCGCATCAGGTTGCCTCTTTCGGATTCCGATCCGGAAGAGATCCAATCTGACAATAACGATTCCGACTGGCCCACCGCAGGGATTCCCTTCGGTCTCAGTCGGGATTATGGGCCTTTAGTTCTGCCAGCTTCTTCTGCTGATGAGGAACCAGTCGGCGATGCTATTCCTGACCTGGATCACGATCAGATCCAATTGGGAACTGCAACTTCTCAGTTGGGCAACCCTCCGTTCGGATTGAGAAACTCAGCCACTGTTTTCTATGAGATAACACGCTGTCTTTTTCAATCTGGGTTAAGGGGTGGAGCCCAACAGACACTTACTGGGACGAGCTTCCCGAGTTCCGGCTCGGGGATAACTCTAACCAGATTTGCTTCCCGAGTGGACACTAGGATACCATTCGGATTAACCAATTCGCCGCTAGGTTTCAGCAGATCGTTTCGCCGAATCTCGATCGGGTTTCTTCGCGGACAATTCATCACAGGAAGTGGGAGTTATAATCACCCCCATCGATGAGCCAACAAGTCGGAATCAGTTAAGCCGCTCTTACTCGGAATCCGAATCGGAAGACAGCATCAACTGGTTTCCTGACTGTCGCGGCGTTTGCGTGGTGGATGGACAACCTTCCGGGTCGGCCTGCGCCAGCTAGATGAAGCAGGAGCCGATCATAACCACGGAGGTGGAGAAGATCTGCGCGATAGATTGCACAGTCGTGGGCGTGAAGTTCAGGAGGAATTACTCCAAATCCGTATAGGAGATCACTCAGTCTTCCGTACGCCACAACAGAATATTCTTACATGCAAGACCCTCCTGGATAACGTTGGTCCGTTACTCGGGGAAAACAGCCCCGCAACGCCGATCATGGAATAGATCAAAGCCATGGTGACGGCAATGATCGTCCCAGGTACTCGGGAACAACAGCCGACTTCGGCGAAGCTTGATCATCACGAGCAACACTCGGCGTAGCGATCGACACACCAACTCGCGGGCAAGACGCTCGTCAAAGCGCAAGTCGCGACCTTCGCCTCGACATCGAAGCTAGCTCGGCGGAGAGAGCGAGAAGAAGACGAGGGACGTCACCGAGAAGACCGACGCCAGCGCTCGCTTGCGCGAATACTTCCCGTCGATCTCCACTGGCGGCGGAATGATTGATGGGATCAAGCATTCACACCCGACTTCGTCAGTCAAGCGCCCGAGGGTTTAACCCTAAGGGAATAGTGAAATTTGACGGGAGCGGGACCCAGAAGCTTGGTTGTAGATTTACTCTCTGGCAAACAAAACCGCCGGTGGAAGCTTTGATGTGATGGCAAATTATTTGCTTGTCATGTTGACTCCCCCGGCTCAGGGTTGGCTTGCAGGCCTTCCAGAGAACTCAATCGGTTCCTGGGGAGAGCTTTGCAACCAATTCGTCGCCAATTTTCAGGGCACTTACGAGAAGCCTGGGACCCAATAGGACCTCTATCAGATTCATCAGAGAAAAGATGAGTCGTTAAGGGATTTCATTCGGCGTTTCACAAAGAAGAAAAACACAATCCAAGAGATTTCTGAATCGGTCGTCGTCGTAGCCTTCCAAAAGGGAGTTCATGACCCCGACTTAATCAAAAAGATGTCTCAGAAACCCCCAACTACTGTCAAGAAGATGTTCGCCCTAGCGAACCGGTATGCCACCACCTCTAATGCTCCCGCTGAGCGCCAGGAGGATCACCTGAATAAAAATGAAGGCAAGAAAGATAAGCCTGAGTCATCTTCCAAGAAGGACAAAAAGTGGAAGGGGGAAGAATTAGTGGCAGCTGCGGATCATGGTCGGCAGAGGCCGTCTCGGCCCAATGACTACAATAAAGTAATGGAGGCGCCGTGTCCTTTCCATCCAAATGGAAAGCATGCGGCAAAGAATTGCAATGTCCTGAAAAGGTTCGCTCAGGAGCACAACAAGGACACTCCAAAGAACGACAAGCAAGATGCTAAGCGTGATCCTCCTCAGGGTGACGCTTACCAAGAAACCGAGCGCGAGTTCAACTACATATATGGGGGATCGGATGCATACGAGTCCAAGCGTAAGCAAAACCTTACTACTCGGGAAGTCAATGCAGCTGTTCCGGTAACCCCTAAATACCTTCGGTGGTCTGAAGTCCCTGTCAAATTTGATCGCTCAGATCATCCCATTCACATCCCATGTCCAGGAAGATATCCACTTATCCTGGATCCTGTGGTACGGAACGTTCGCCTGCGCAAAGTTTTAGTCGACGACGGAAGTGGGTTGAATATCCTTTTCGCCAAGACGATTGACGAGATGTAGATTCCAAGGTCGGCACTCTAGAAGACTGATGTGCCATTTCATGGCATAATTCAGGGAACCTCCTCTATGCCGATTGGGAGAATTTCTCTTCCAGCCACTTTTGGCACTCGAGACAACTATTGGACAGAAAACCTCAGTTTTGAGGTGGCCGATTTCTTGGGAAGGCCGGGCTTGGCCAAATTCATGGCCGTCCCGTATTACACTTACCTGGTTATGAAGATGCCGGGCCCACAAGGCTTAATCACAGTCCGTGAGGACGTCAAGTTTTCCTATCTGCTCGATAAGGAAAACTATGACTCAGCCCAGTCGATTGAAGCGGCTGCCGAGTTGGACAAGATCCGGCAAGCGGTCATCACTCTTCACGACGAAGGCGACGTGCCAAACAAGAAGCAATCTAAGTCAGGCATCAAGCCTGACAATGATGTTAAACGGATTTCGCTCGACCCATCCGATTCGACCAAAACGGCTCTGATCGGGATAGGGCTCGATCCGAAATAGGAAGAGACGCTCGTCACCTTCCTCCACGCAAGTCGAGGCATCTTTACTTGGAAACCATCTGACATACCGGGTGTCCCGAGAGAGGTGATCGAGCACTCTTTGAATGTAGACGACAAAGCCAAGCTGGTTAAGCAGCGACTGCGTCGGTTTGCGCATGATCGGACGGAAGCCATCAAGGCGGAGATCACCAAACTTTTAGCCGCTGGTTTCATAAGGAAGGTGCTTCACCCGGACTGGCTAGCGAATCCGGTGCTTGTGCAGAAGAAGAATGGTACTTGGCGTATGTGTGTCGACTATACCGACTTAAATAAAGCATGTCCCAAGGATCCGTTCGGACTACCTTGCATCGACCAGGTGGTTGATTCCACTGTCGGTTGCGAGCTTTTGAGATTTATGGATGCCTACTCGGGCTATCACCAGATCAGCTTGAAGGAAGAAGATTGCATCAAAGACCTCATTCATCGCTCCGTTCGGGGCTTTCTGCTACGTCACTATGCCCTTCGGGTTGAAGAATGCTGGAACAACATGTCAGCGTTGCATTCAGTGATGCTTTCATAAACAGCTCGGACGTAACGTGGAGGCATACGTCGATGATGTTGTCATCAAATCTCGGGTATCCTCCGACTTGGTCACCGACCTGTCGGAGACATTCGAGAGCCTATCGGCATACAACATGAAGTTGAACCCCGGAGAAGTGTGTCTTCGGGGTCCCTTCGGGAAAGCTACTCGGTTTTGTGGTATCTCACCGTGGAATTGAGGCTAACCCGGAAAAGATTAGAGCTATCTTGGAGATGGCTCCCCCAACCTGTCAAAGGGATGTCCAACGTCTAAACGGATGCATGGTGGCACTCGACCGATTCATCTTCGGCTCGGCGAGCGTGGGTCGCCCTTCTTTAAGCTATTGAAGAAGCAGCAAGACAAGTTTGTTTGGACACCCGAAGCACAGAAAGCTTTTGAAGATCTCAAATTGCTCCTCACTTCACCACCTGTCTTGACATCTCCCATGCCGCAGGAACCGCTTCTGCTATACATTACGGCCACCACTCATGCAGTGAGCGCCGCGGTGGTAGTAGAACGGGAAGAATAAGGACGCGTCTATAAGGCCCAGCGCCCGGTCTACTTCGTTAGCGAAGTATTGGGCGAGTCCAAGGTACGCTATCCGCAAGTGCAGAAGCTTTTGTATGCGGTCCTGATTGTCTTTCGGAAGCTGAAACACTACTTTCAAGAACATCCAATTTCGGTGGTCAATTCTTTCCCTATTGGAGATATTCTTCTTAATCGGGAAGCCACTAGGAGAATCGCGATCACTAAGTGGTCAGTGGAACTCGGGGCTTTCGAGCTCTCGTTCAAGCCACGCAGCGCTATTAAGTCACAAACACTCGCCGACTTCGTTGCCGAGTGGACGGAGATCTGAGCTCCCTATCATCGAAGAGTCCGAAACCTTTGGAACATATACTTGATGGCTCTCTCCGCGACGAGTATGCGCGGGTCAGTATCGTTCTCATATCACCTGGAGGCGAATGACTCAAGTATGTTCTCCAGATTCATTTTCCAGCTTCAAACAACGCAGCCGAATACGAGGCACTCATTCATGGCCTCCGTATTGCCATATCGCTCGGTATCCAGCGATTGGTGGTTCGCGGAGATTCTCAACTTGTGGTGAGTCAAGTACAGAAGGATTGGACTTGTGTCAACGACAATATGACCGCCTACTGTCAGGAGGTCAGAAAGCTGGAAGACAAGTTCGATGGGTTTGAACTTATACATATCCTACGGCGAGACAACGAGGAGGCAGATGAGCTCGCGAACATGGGCTCTAGTCGGGCAGCAGTCCCAGCTGGGATCTTTGTACAAGAGCTTCACGCCCCCTCCATCACACCGCAGGAGCAGCTACCCCAACCGGATAAACCGCCACCCGAGTCAGAAGTGCTGGCCCTCGACTCGGATTGGATGCGACCATATTTGGAGTATTTGCAAGAAGAAAAGCTTCCTGACGATCGTGGGGCTGCTGAACAAATTGAACGTCGGAGTCGTGCATACGTGGTACTTGGAGGAATCCTATACCGCCGAAGTGCCTCCGGCATACTTCAAAAGTGCGTATCCGAGTTGGAAGGACGCGTCTTGTTGCGTGAAATTCACTCTGGTATATGCGGCCATCATGCTGCTTCAGCTTCGTTGGTTGGCAAAGCCTTTCGTCAAGGGTTTTACTTGTCGACTGCCGTCTCAGGCGCAAAGGAGATCGTCTGGAAATGCGAAGGTTGTCAGTTCTTTGCTCGGCAGATTCATGTGCCGGCTCAGGAACTTTAGACGATCCCTATCACATGGCCGTTTGCCGTCTGGGGGCTCGACATAGTCGGACCTCTCAAGAAGGCGCCGGGTGGTTTTGAACATATCTTCGTTGCCATAGACAAATTCACCAAATTGATTGAAACTAAGCCTGTGACCAAGATTACGGCAGCCAAGGCCACTGAGTTCTTCCAGGAGATTGTCAGTCGGTTTGGTGTGCCCTCTCGGATCATTACGGACAACGGCTCTCAATTCAGAAGTGATGAGTTCCAAAGCTGGTGCGAAGATGTGGGCATAAAGATTTGCTTTGCTTCGGTGGCTCATCCTCGGAGCAATGGACAAGTCGAGCGCGCGAATGGCAAGCTTCTACAAGGTGTCAATGTGCGCATCTTCGATCGGCTCAAGCCATATGCAGCAAAGTGGATGAAGGAATTGCCTGCCGTACTCTGGAGGCTTCGCACAAGTCCCAGTCGGCAACGGGGCAATCACCTTTCTTCCTTGTACATGGATCTGAGGCGGTCCTCCCAACGGAGCTACAATTCGGGCCGCCCTGAGTTCAAAAGTTCAATGAGGACGAATCAGATGCTAGTCGGGTTGACGAACTCGACCGACTAGAAGAAGCTCGGGATGCTGCAACCATCCGGTCGGCAAAGTACCTCCAAGGGTTACGTCGTTACCACAGTCGTAATGTGTGGGATCGTGCCTTCTCGGTTGGTGATTTGGTCCTTCGGATCAATCAGGCGAGTGGCCATAAACTCTCCCCATGCTGGGAATGTCCGTACATTATTGACTCGATGGCACGCCCGGGGGCTTACCGACTGAGGCGAGAAGACGGCTCCATCATGGATAACTCGTGGAACATCGAGCAATTACGTCGGTTCTACACCTAACGACCGTTGTACACACATTTACAATTCAATGAAGATAAGTTTTCGTTTACACTATCTTTACGCTTGTGCAATTCAGTTTCTGACTTGCTACTTATTTGTGTTCCAATTAAGTAGTAAGTCGGGGGGCTACACCTAATTAGGTGCGCAATCGCTCACCCCTTCTTTCTCTTTTATTGAGTTTGATTTGACTTGCTCCCTAGTCGGATTCCGACTAATCAGTAAGTCGGGGGCTACACCTAATTAGGTTAGTCTTTCTTTTTGAGTTCTTGTTGAGCCTAAGTATTGTTTGTTCCGAGTAACGAAACTCTTGTTTCAATGCAACACTCATACTTCCCAACTGCGTTCTTGGAGACAGAGCTCCGCGCCAACTCCTAACGTTAGGGAACTTAATGCGCTTGGCAGAGTGCTTAGAGAAAGGAGCCTCATCTACTTGGGCAAAATACAGAATTAATCAAAGAAAGATAATATAACTTATATTATATTAGAAGAACTGTTTACATACAGTGAACTGATAATTTACAAGAAGTTCATGTATTTACAGGGAATCTAAATCTAGGTTATCTACAAGTGACTCTACCATGGCTTCACCTCTTCTAGCAGGCTAGCCTTTTCCTCGGGCAGCGGTTGCCCTGATAGCCTCAAGCTCGACTCGGGGATATAGCGACTTGACGATTCCCAGCGCTTGACTGGTGCTCATCAAGCCGACTTCCTTAAGTCGGGCCTTGAACTTCTCGGGGGCTTCGGTCCACCTCTGGATTAGCTCAGCCCGGTTGTTTGGCTCGGGGTCACCAGCATAGAGCCATCGCCGAGTAGGCTCCATGGCCACCAGGAGCTCTTCATATTGCGCTTGCGCAGTTCTGACGTTTTCGTTCAAAACATCATACTGCGTCTGCGTCTTCTTCTTATACTCTGTCAGCAGAGACACAGATGCAGTCATGCAACTGCATAACATTGGAGACTCGAAGTCGGTTGGGTGAGGGGACTTACCTTCTAACTCAGCGACGGCTCGGGCCTCCGACTCCTCCAAGGCCAGCCTCTGGTCCTGGGACTTCTTCAGCTCTGCTTGGGCGGTGGCCTCAGAGTCCTTGGACTTGGCCAGCTCCTCCCGCAGGCAAGCGATCATGGCGTCACGAGCTGCACAATGTGCAGAATGTGATGTTACTCGGTCACACACAAATCATATAATCCTGACTTAGGTCAGGATACTTACATCGAAGGGAGCCTGCGAGGTCGAACTTCTCGTCCTGCAGCTCCTTGATCTTGGCCTGCAACTCCCGACGCTACCTGGACGCCTCGATCTGGGTCTTAACTATTTGCCCCTCCACGGCTTTAATCCGTTCTATTTGGGGGAGAAAATAGTTGAGAAACTTGGTTTTCCTCTCGGAAAAATCGCCAAGTTCCTGCAAAAGGAGTAAATAATGACTACTCTACTTCAAGTCGACAATACTTACTCGGCTCATCGGGAGCCTTACCCTGATTAATTTGCTGTATTCTGCGGCGTGCTCATAGAAGGCCACCCTGGCCTTCTCTTCTTCCTCGTCATCAATCAGAGCCCAGTCCCTGGCCCCATCTCTCCAAGCCGCCGAGAACTTGGGCTCAGTCTCCTCCGGGGGAGACGGAGAACGGTGTGGAACTTCTTCCACCATCGGCTCGGCTTCCTCGCCGCCCTCGTCTATCGGCTTCGGGCTCGGGGGGGGGGGGAGGGGGGTGGGCGGCGCGTCATCTTCTCGGACCTTGGCCTCCGACGCGGCTTCAGTCGGTTTGGTTGGCGGAAAGTCTGCGTCGGCCGCTGGAGGAGGAGGAGACGCCTCCCGACTAGGCTCAACATCTGTCTCTTTAGGCTTCGGTGCTGGCTCGGTTGGGCGGTCCGTCGGGATTTCCTCCGATGGTTTCCTGAAAGAAGGAACACTTCAGCATATAAACAATACACATCGAAGACTAACAGGAAGTGACAAAGTTTTACTCACCGACTGGAGGTCTTGATCTTTATCCCGGCGCCCCTCTGAGTGGAAGACCCGCTTGAAGAGACGTTGGGAGGGCCACTCGGCCTAGCCTGGGACAATGTAGGCTTGGGCGTCGAGTCTGCCCGTTTCTTCTTGGGCGATGCCCTGCGTCCCGCCCTCGGAGGACAAGCCGCCTGACTGCTTGGCCTTCGGGTCGGCGTGGGCTGGCTCCCTCCTTCCTTGGGGGCTTCATGGATCATGGGGCCCGAGCCCTGTCGGCTGCGTCCCTCAGGCGGCAGGATGTCTTCCTCTTCGAAGGAGACAGGGCCCTTGCCCTTCTTCGCCGCGGGAGCCTCTTCAGACTCCTCGCTCGGGCGCTTCTCGCCCTTGTCGGCGGGGGCCTCAGGCGTCGGGGCAAGGGATACGAAGGCCTGGCGGTCCTGCACGGAAATACAGCCTTCCTGAATAAGTGCAATGACAAGAAAACTACTTGGCGGGCTTAAAATAAACACGAAGGCTACTCGGCCGTTACCTCCGGTGGCGGATTGGTGTGGGAGAAGCTTCTGGGACACCCTTGGTTGGTAAGGGGTGTTCTCGTGGTGAAGAACTCTGCGAGTCGGTCGGCGGCGTCCGGATGGGAGATCTGGGTGGCCACCTCCCGAGTCGGATCGGTTGGCCCGGTGTACTCGAACCCGAGCCGGACCCTTTCCTTGAGGGGCTGAACGCGGCGCATTGTGAAACTGATGGCGATGGCCATGCCGGTCAACCCCTCTTCTTTCAGATTTCGGATCAGGGCGAGTAGCTCGGTGACCTGATCCATCTCAGAAGAAGGGGGAGAAGAAGTTCAGGAGGGGAAAGCCCCGGGGCTTTCTCCCGTCAAAGGAAGGAAGACAGGGAGGAGGATTAGAGCAATAAAACCACTCCTGGTGCATCCCTTCAGGGAGGTTCGGAGTGGTAGAGAGAAGTACTCCTTTTTGAGGCCGCTCTGGAGTTGGAATCCGGCCCCGCCGACGGCCTTAGGGGCACTGTCGTTGGGGAAGGCCTTCAAGTGGAAAAGATGACGAAAAATGTTGAAGTAGGGAGCAATCCTCGGAAAGTCTTCGCAAAGATGAACAAAAAGGGAGATTTGAAGAATCGAGTTCGGATTCAAATGGAAGAGCTCGATGTTATAATGGTGGAGCAAACCACGAAGAAAGGAAGAAGCGGGGAGTTCGAAAACGCGAGGAAAAAAGGACTCAAAGACGACAATCTCCTCTTGGTGAGGATTGGGTGAAGACTCACCGCGGTGGCGCGCCAGCCGATGAGTTCTTGATCTGGAAGAACACCGGCATTGACCAGGGCCTGCAATCGCTCCTCGGTGGTGATGGCGGTCGCCCAGTTTCCCGCCATTTGAGAGAATGTGATGGGGGATAGGGGCGGCGAGACTAGATCTGAAGAATGGTGGCAGCAGCGGCGCTAGGGTTGCTCTACAACGGTGGAAGCGACAAACCCTAGCAGGAGCGTGGCGGGGAGATGAACAGACTGGGGCGCACAGTACAAGCGTAACCGTTCAAATACCCCATCGTGTTCTATTTAAAAGGAAGTGAGCGACGTTTCAGTTTCCGCGCTGGGCGGGAAAGAATGAAGCCCTAATCATCGCTTCAAGATTCGGGCCCGGACTTAGGTTCTAGAGAGCATGCCCCCGTGGGCCGCAAGCTGTACACGTCGTTACTCGGGTATAGGTGTCACTCGGATCAAACCTAGTCAGAAAAAGTAGCGTGCCCCCAGTCGGGCCTCATGCCAGTTGTCAGTCTATGAGGACTGGGTGCTTCCCGAGTTATAACTCAGCTCTTGATGTACCTCTCGGGTCAATAGTTGGTCTGACTTTTAGCTGGATCGGGCATCAGAGCTGAATGTCATGATTTGTGACATGTCCCCTGCTGGACCGAATATCAAGTTCTGTCAATCAGAGCTGAATGTCATGATTTGTTACAGGGAGGATAAAGCAGGGTGACACTGATCACTCGGCTACATCCACTTTTCTTGGTATGCCTCTCTGTGGGGGCCAACAGCCAACATGCCGATCAGTCGAACTGGGTATCAAACATCTTTGTAGAGGCTTGAGATTTTCTCTTGAGTGCTTTGCAACTGTTTTGTTTAATTAGCAGGTTACCCGGCGAGCAGAACTACATCAACGGAATAAAGACTGATGTCACTCGGATTTGTAGTCCATCCCTTCATCTATACATTTGTCATGTTTCATCGGTATTTTGGCCATGTTTCATCACTACCTTTGTCATGTTTCGTCAATTAGTTTGACACGTTCCCTTCAAAAAAAATTATCTTGACATGTTTCATTAGTACGTAGCGCATGTTTATCAGTACATCACCCATGTTTCATGAGGGCGTCCGCTTAATCATTGGCTACCACCGACACACGTCATTCGTTAAACTAAAACAAACCTAATTAATGCTCTATATATGTCTGAATTGATTAGAGCTACATGTTTGCGTGATCATAAGCAAGCGTATATCAACATATAGCATGCATGTAACGTATGACAAACTGTGCTTTCGTACGTGGAAGAATGAATCAAACGGCTAAAAAAACGTCGTAGCTTATCCAAAGATCTACTTTCCTTGTTTTTTAGATTGGTGGTGTGCTAAGGTTCACTGGCCTGCGGGAAGTGAGGCACGTGCACCGCAATTGGCAACCGTGCTATCCGTGCAAACAAATAGAATAATGTTCTATTCGAACATGCAACACAAAGGGGTGGTGGCGCAGTTGGCTAGCGCGTAGGTCTCATAGCTAGAAATGTGAGTTATCCTGAGGTCGAGAGTTCGAGCCTCTCTCACCCCATTTCTATTTTTGTTGCTGGAAACTTTTGCCACGTCATCAGTTTAACAGCAGCCAAAAGGTGTTATTTATTTATTTTGGCGTTGAATTTTTTCCCAGCTCGAGATTTTTGCTATGTCATTAGTTTACCTTATTAGATACTTTCTACCACACCATCAGTTTAACAGCAATTAATTAAAAATGCTTTTTTTATTTGTTTTGGCGTTTAATCTTTTTTTCCCGGCTTGAAACTTTTGCCACGTCATTAGTTTAGGTGCAATCAAAAGTGCTATTATGCCTGAGGCTGGTGAGGAATGCATGCGCTTATTGAAGGGAAGAGCATTACCAATATAAGCAAAAAAATTGTTCTATTCGTTTACTGGCATGGCCAAATATTCGGAGTTCCAGACTGAAAATTTGGGATGGATGTCAGCGTTTTCTAACCAGGGGCCGTTTCGATTGGCCAAAATTAACGGAGATCCGTAGTGGTTTTTGGGATGTGATTTTTTGGTAACTAACTCCTTGGGAGCAAGAAATAGGCTTGTGTGTCGTGCATCTCGATCATCCTTAGCAGTGAGCACCATGAGAAAGAGAGAAAATGTAGGATTGGCATCCCATGATGCTCATTTGTTTATCCTTGTAGGATTGGAACCACTTGATTGGAGCAATGTCCGCCAGGGTAGGTATAATAGGAAGAGAGAAAGAAAGGAAAAAGATATTTGTGAATGCTTTATCGAGTTTTCGTGTCACCCAATATTAGATAAAAACCAATTGCAAGGAACAGAGACAGAGACACGCACATAATCCAAGAGTACACGGGTGAATCCAAAGGAATCCAAGACGCACATAAGCCGAACTCAGTTCATTGTATTTGTATCCGACGAGGCCCAACTAAGGCCCGGTCCATACCGCATAGCCCAACCCGAAAGCAAGCAAATGCAAGAGAAACCACACCACGACCCGACCAAGACCATCTGCACCGAGCACAACCGCACCAAAGACAACGCTCGCTTTCAAGACGCCGCTTAATCAGACGCGCGGTGTCGCTATGCCCTAACTCTAAATCCCTAATCCTCGCCGCCGCCGCCGCCGCCGGCTCGTCAGCCGCCTACACCGGCTACACCTACACGGCCATCCTCCCTCGCGATTGCCTATCCTCGTCGTCCTCCCTCGCGTTGCCCCTCTCCATCGCCATCTGGACTCTGCAGCATGGCCCGACGTCCTTCGTCTGGGCCTCCCTTGCCGTCGCCCGTCCTCGTCGAGTCATCGTCGGTTTGTCGCCTGTCCTCCCTCGTCATCGGCTTTGTTAAACATTGTGTCTGTGTGTTGATTTTATTTCAATTTCCCTTAAATTCACCAGTGCTCTGTTACTCTACTTCTGCTAGGACAAGCTAAATCTCTCCTAGTTCGAACAGCGCATTTGGTTTATGCTTGCGTCGCTGTGTCGCCTTGTGGACTTGTCGTCTATTCGTGTGTCTGTACTCTGTCGCCGTGCTCTGGACTGCAGTACTGCTGCACAATACTTGGCTTCATCAAAGCCTCAAAGGTACTAGACTTCAGCAAAAATTCACCACCAGTGCAATATGTTCATATATGTTGCTCCTTGCAAATGCAATATGTTTATGATATTTCAATTGTTATTTGTGCTAGATTTTGTGATGGACTCAGCAAATGGAGTAGCAGTGCAAGTACAAGTGTGGCCAATACAAATCGAGCTTTGCAATTGGTGCAACAACCTGCCTCTGCTAGTGATGACATCCCTAGACCTACTGCTGATGGTGGCATTGGCACATGTAAACCTGGTTCTGGTGGTGGTAGTGCTGGTGGTGCAGCAGTGCAAATTGATTTGACCGGTGTTGCCGAGAGCGAAATTGGAGCCCCCCCTACGAAGAAACCAAAGAAGTCTTCGTCTGATGTATGGGAATACTACACAAAGTCTCAAATTAAGAAGAAAGGGTCAGATGGTACGGTGATCATAGAGCATTGGGCCAAGTGCAATAAGTGCATTTACAAAGCTCGCTGCGAGGGTAATAGAGGGATGTCATCCTTTTGGAAGCACTTGGAGAACAAGCATCAATTGAAACAAGGTCAGCAATTACTTAAATTAAAGAAGAGTCAAGGCCAGGATAACACTGCAAATGTTGAAACCTATAGGTATGATGAGGCTGATAGTTTAAAGAAATTTTACTTAGCAATTGTCATGCATGAGTATCCATTTAAGATTGTTGAGCATGAGTTCTTCGTGGAGTTCATTAAGTCATTGCGGCCTACTCTTCCAATTAAGAGTCGAATAACGTGAGGAAAGAAATATTAAATATATTTTTAGAGGAAAAGAGACAATTATATGAGTACTTGAGAACGCTTCATTGTTAGTTTAGTACAACTATGGACATGTGGACCTCAAAGCAAAATAAAGGTTACATATGCATCACAATTCATTGGATATATGACAATTGGAGCATGCAAAAGAGGATTGTGAAGTGTTGTGTGTCTAATAAACCAAGTGAATGATTTCATACGTACTTTAGTTGATTTCGGATGTACAGTTTGTGGGGTTTCTATATTTCGACAAATATTCGTGACCGTATCCGATTCGATCCGTATTTGCACCGTATTCATGTCCGACATTTTTTGTATCTGTATTCGTATGCGAGATATCCGTATCCGTGTCCGAGAAAAACATACGGATACGAATATGATTTAGCCATTATCCAACCTGATCCGACCCGTTTTCAGCCCTATTAGGTAGGGATCTATTTGAAATAAAGGGAAACATTTCAGGGGCAGCCGGGCAGGTTGCCAGGCTGTAGCCAAAGAACACTCCAAGGGCATTTCTGGAAGAGAGAAAACTCGCGTCAAGGTCGTATCTGCAAGGGAAAAGGTCAGGGCCAAGGACTGGCGCGTGAATTCTCACCAATTTGGCCAAGGACTGGCGCATGAATTCTCACGAAAAATTGGATCATTTCTCGATTTATGTATATCATCTTGCGCAGAGACCATGCTAATCTTCTCTATATGTTCCAATTTTATCAGACGCCTCCGAAGAGAGCACACGATCCAGCACCAGCGCTTATAGCTGTTTGGTTGGTGGCCTCATATTGCCACGTCTAACCTTAGGCTGGCCACACTGGCCTAGGCACATGTTTGGTTCGGTGCTAACCGTAGGCTGGCCACATTGACTTAGGCACCCAGTGGTAGTTTTCTTCACAAGTTTTCACAAGTTTTTGCCGCACTTTGTGGCGTTGGATTTCAACGCCACACCACGCCGCACTCCTCTCTCTCTCTCTTTTGGCGCGGGTTCCGGCGACGGTGGAGCGAGCTCCACTTCCTAGCTCCGGCGGCAGCGCAGGCTCTAGCTCTCGGTGCACGGCGGCGTGCAAGGGCTACAGCTCGGCGTGCAGACGCCTCTCACGGAGGCGAATCGAGGAGGCGCCAAGAGAGCTTCCGGCGATGTGGCGTAGCTGATCTCTCGCCGTCGCCAGCAGAGCTCCCGGCGGGCCGGCGGCGTCTCCTGCACAAGACCGGTGGCGGGCGGCGGCGCGTCCTCCACAAGACCTGTGATGAGGGCTCCAACTCCCGGATAAAGGATTTGGGATCGAGGGATGGGGGATTAGGGATCAGGGGATGTGGGATTGGGGATCGTGAGATGCCGAGGCGATTAGGGATCGGGGGTGGTGTGATTATTGCATGATTTGTTGAATTCTTCAATTCATGGTGTGAATTGTTGATTAATCGGTGAATGATGGTGTGATTTGTTGATTGATCGGCGAATTGACAGTAAGTTAGGCAATTAGTTGTGGCTACGAACCAAACACTGGCCATCAATTTTTGCCTAACCTAACCTTAGTCGTGGCTGCAAACCAAACACCAGCTAAGGTTGGCCAAGTTAGCCATGCCACGGGTGTGGCACGCTGCTAACCTTAGGCGTGACTTTCTTAGTCACGAACCAAACAGCCTAGCCTTTGTGTGTTTATTGGCCGATGTGGCGCTAAATTTTGACTCTGCTACTCCCCGCATTGCCTAGAAGACATCGGATCCGCGTGTGCAGCCCAACTCGGAAGGGCCAAGTGGGCTTCTTTCCATTTCTCTTCCTCGTCAGGTGATTGGTGACATACATGTAGTACGCTCCGATTCATCTATAAAACATTTGGTTTCTTTCTCAACTTAGCCAAATTTGTATATCTTAGCAGGGTTGGTGGGGCCAAGTGAGTGGATCTGAGTGAAGTTGTTTTGGTTGGTTGTATAAGATTAGGCAATTACAAGAAAGATGTTGTTTGGTTGGTTACTGACTAGAATGAAAGTGGGATAGATAAATTCAAGGGAGGATGAAACAAAATTTAAAAATTATTAGAAAATCAATAAATGTCAAAATAAAAATAAAAATTTAAAAATAAATAATAGGAAATCAATAAATTCAAAAACTAAAATAAAAGGTTTTAAAATAATTTTTGGAAAATCAATAAATTGAAAATTAAAAAATTTAATCTTTTGAAATTTATATGGCAAGTGTGGTCTAGTTTTGTTCGAAAAAATATCAGGAACACATAGGTGAAATCGGTTCGGTGATCGGAGATGCCAATCAAAAGATATTTGCAAGAAAAGAAAAAAAATGGCATTTGCATGCCTTACGTGATGCTAATCAATGATGCATGCGTGACTGTGGGTGGCTGGCGCGCTGGAGTGTGGGCTGCTGGTGCTATCCGGCGCACAACGTGAGGCTTGCACGCGGGGAAATAGCTAATCTGGATGTTTCTGCAGAGCCAGGCTACGGAGAGAATCTTGCATCTGCAGGCCAGCCAAAACTAGATGAAAGAACCAAACACATAAAAAAGAAAGATTCTCAGATTCTGTGGATCAAAGATCAGATATCTGACAACCAAACAACCCCCTAATATCTTTTATATTTTTTTCTTACCCTTCTGACCTCATTCTCACTAGGAAAGTATACGTGCCTAAGGAAATGTTTTGACAGCCATGCGTAAAAAGTTGTACACCCACAAACAAAAATGACAAAACAAATTAACTTTGATGCTAAAAACATGAAAATACATAGGGACCCAATAAAACATCTTTCTCAACAATACAATTAGTAGAATGAGGAGAGAAATATCATCTAGAATGTGAATACAACACATTTCAGGAGGAATATTAAGAAGATGCTAATTCCAACCATGGGAGGTTTGAAGGGGGTAATCCGAAGGGAAATAAATGCCCACTAAGAAAACACTGCCAGCATAGGGATTATCAGGCAGTCCCACTATTATTGCTTGCCAATGAAACATGTCCTTACCAGTAGGACCTAAAAAATGTCTAAATGAAAATTACAATCCATGAGATGACATGCCAGGGTAAAGTATGTGAAAAAATGGGCAAGCAAATATGGCATAATATTGCATAGGCAACATGTATAGAGGCAACATATCTACTAATCCATTTGTCAGCTGAGACACTTAAAGCTTGAAATCAAACATGCACCGCATGATGTGGGAGGATCTTTCTTCACGTCCTTTAGCTCCTTGAGGATGCGCTTTGAAGCCATGATAAGCTCTTGTTATCATACATTAATAATTAAGCAAAATGAATAGCCAATGTGACATATATTAGTATAGTATAAAAAATGCAACCAGGTTATTTATGTCTGCATAAGTAGAGTTGGAAATGATGAACAATTAGAATATGTTAGTCAGGTGTTACAGAAAATTCACAAAATTGTTAAAACAAGAAAAGAATACAAAATCTGTAGGCATAGTTCAACACTTGAATTGATTATTTAGTTTAACCTACATGCCGCCAGGGTAAGCCCTAGTTGCTTGGGTAATTTTTAACCTACTGAAAGGAGACAGAAAAAACTCTCCTCTCCTTACAACGTATTGACTAATAAAGCAAATTTACAGAACACATTCTATGATCCAAAATTAATAATAGGTCAAGAGCACTGCGGCACCATCTATTTTAGACCAACATGTGATCAGAGAAATTCATAGCTCTGCCCATATCTTAAATGCTAAAAAAAAGGGGGGAGATTGGATACTACAAAGTTCATAATTCACACATTTAGGAGAAAGGGACAGACAACAAACAACCAATAAGAATTAGCATATAACCAATCCTTGATAGCAAGGAAGAAAATCTAACCGTGATGGCCCGTGGGGAGGCAGATCTGAAGAGAGAAGAGAGATGCAATCTGAGAGGAAGAGAAAGCCGATCAGAGAGGATGCAAATCTGAGAGGAAGACGAGGTCCGTGGCGGGAGAAAGATATGAGAGATGCGCTGTGGCTCGTCGGGGCGGCATAGTTGAAGATCGCCGCTGCACCCGGAACTCAGGGCCGAGCTAGGGGCGTTGCCTGTGAGCTCCACTTCAGGATCCAAGGCGCGACAGTAGGGAAGCGGCGTTGTGGGGGTGATGGAAAGGCGATGTGGGAGGAAGAGGAGATAGCGCGTCATGGCCAGTGAGGAAGAGGAGGAGCGGCTAGGATTTGAACCCTAGCCTTCCTGTTGCGGTTGCGAGAGAAGAGTAGGGGCAAAGGTAGAGATGGCCAAATAAGCCGGCCCAAGTGGGACCAATCGAGTCGGCCCGCAACCTAGTTCGGTTCATATAGTGCTGGCTCGGCCGGTTTGGTTCGGCCTAGTTACTGTAGCTCGTATATTTAATTATATATATTTATATATTTATTTTCTTATGATAAATAATTTATTTCTTTATAATACATATTTATTAAATATAATCTTTTTTCTTTTTTTTTGGCTAAAATAGGTTAGTCCGCTTGTAACCGGGCCGACCCAGTTTGACCTAGTTACTATGCGAACCGTGCTTAGGCCGATAACTCGGCCCATTGGCTCGTTTGGCCTGGTTCATATAGTAAATCGAGCCAAATGGGCTCAAACAAGGCCGGCTTGGTTTGTTCGATTTGCTAGCTCTAGGCAGAGGCATGGGGCGTTGAGGGTTGAACGATAGCAATGGAAAGATGGTGAGTTGATAGTTGAATGTTGGAGTAGTCTAAGAGAAAAAACATACGTAGCAAGAGCCTCTCAATCACCCTATGGAACATCAGAAAGATGATGGGTTTTTTGCAAAAGCGTCTAGATGCTGTTTTGATGGCTAGATAGGCCTAGTGTGCGATTGGATGACCGGAGATTAAAGAGCGACATGGAAGGCCATAGGGGCTGCATTTTAGTGGCTATAGTATATAAATAGATTTGATCCTGAATTTCCCGTGACGCCGCGACACTCGTCTCCCATCTCCACAATCTTTACCATAATTTTTCTGCTTCCTAAAAAAAGGTTGTCCTTAAAAAATATATGCTTTATCCTTGGTTGGCTGGCTAACAAAAAAAAAAAAGAAAGATCGTTCTCAAGCCTCCAGCTTTTGTCGTTAGATTAATAAAAAACATTCTTGGCTTCATCTTTCATAAATTCAAAAATCTCTCTCATAAGTTAAAGAATTTTAACTCTGAATATGAAATACCAATGCAAAACATATCTTTTATAAATTCAAGAATTTTATCTCTGAATATGAAATACCGATGCCCTCATTTCTCCGATCCCACGAGACAACACAATAAGATCGGTTATCCGTTGTTAATGTATCCATATGGATGGCTTGCTCAAAACAATATTATTTCTTCGAAGTAACAGCATTGACCCGGCTAACTAGTATGAACCAAGGCCAGAAGAGCATCACCAACAGCATCGTCGGCGATCTAGTTGCATCCGTGTCACCCAACATTGGAACGGTAGGAAGAGAAAAGGATAAAAACCAATAGCAACAGGGAAAAAAGGTGACATATGCACATAATGGATAGGGTTGCTCAGATACCAGTATGTCACTGCTGATAGCCTTCCCTTACGAATAGGTATTGCCATCCTCCTGGAAAGCATAGCTGTTATGCATAGAACTGTAGAAAAGAAAATTCAGCATCACATCACAAATATTGTATGCAAACATTTTTCACCATCAGACTAGTCCATCCATGAACAGATATCCGACACAGTACAAAAGATAACAAGTCAGCATTTCCAAATTACAAACCACAGAGTTCAGTCTACCGCTACTTCCAAGCATCAATATACTTTTTCACTAGTTATTGGTGGCACACTCACAGAAGCTCATCCTCATATGATCATATCGCTTCGAGAATACATCAAAATAATTTTCGACCATAGCTAGTAACATGCTCAAAATACGTTTCTTTACTGACATCTGCAACTGTAACATTTTTCAGTAAGCACGTCATATGATTCTGAACTTCACGGTAGATGGAACTCTAGGGGCCAAGCGTGTCAGAGCCACCCCTCTTGCATAATAGCACCTCACAGCATCTTGAGACTTCTTCATCTCCCATCTGCCATAACCTCGGTGGTGACGTGAATTCGTGTTAAGTAGCTGTGAAGCATAGGTGACCACTTTAGCAGAAAGAGCAAGAGTTTAATCAGTTCTACTTCCCAACTAAACCCTGCAATGGTGATAGAGTTAAGCCTTGGAAGTGTAAAATTCTCAGGCCATATAATTTGCAGCTTACTTGGTGGTTGCAAGTTGCCGTAGACCTACATTAATAAACAACCAACACGAGAAAATATGAGGCTAACAAGTAATACCTACACCAGTTGCTAGAAAACAATTGAGAACAATGTAACTGAAATTTAGTTCAAGCACAGCTTATATACATTAAGACGAAGTTTTTTTTTTACTAAAGGAGCAGCTTGAAGGAGATAAGCCACAGAGCAATTTCTCCTTTTCCAAGATGTCAAGAGACATAACACAATTTCCGTCAAACCAGCAAATCCTCCTCTGTGTTGCAGTGCAAGGGATTTCTGTAAACAGGGAGTCACAAAAAAAAAGGGAGATAAGTTCATCAATAACACAACTTCAATGGATGGTGATACAAACCAAGGAATAAGTTCTTACACACCTGTATATATGAAGGAAATTGCAAGATCAGATAATTGAGCTTAGGAAATGCATCAATGCAATCCAAAGGGCATTCATTCTGCTTTCAGAAAATAACAGCGAGTTTACAGAGAAGTGGTGTGCATCCATATTCAATATCTACCTTGTGACCCACATATGAGAATCGCCGAAGCATTTCAGCATGAATGCTAACACTAGCTAAGCCCCTGCAGTCATAAATTTCCAAGCTCAACAATTGTGCATGAGAAGTTCTCACGTGTATCAATTGATAACGATTCATCAGATATAACTGATGGAGAGTAAGGCAGCTGGACATAATGTTCTGAATAACTGCATCAGTCAGTGACACACATCTGAGTGAAAGGTAATACAGAGATGAAAAACCATTGAGGTTTGCAAGCGCAACACCTAAACTGCAATTGGACAGTCTCAACTTGTGCAACTGGCAGCTTATCTCATCAGAAAAAGGCTGCAAAAGGAAGTTGTATGGCTCTGCATGCTGTGTGATCACCTTGTTATGCCTGTCACAAGGGAAAAGACACAGCATTTCTGTACTGGCTGCAGCTGCGAATCCAATCCAGCGATCCAGCTCAGAAGCATGGGCTGAGGTTAATGCAAATGTCGGAGTAAATTCCTTGATTCAATTACCATTATGATGGTGCAAAAGGCCGTTCACTTTATCAATAAGCTTTGTAGCTTCTGCATTAAATAAATCAGGATTTTCATTGTAATTTGAAATTTCTTGTGCTTGCATCCCAAGGTATGGGCATCAAGGATGAGATGGTCCACGTTTTTCCAGAGGTGCCTCCATCGGGTGGAAAAACAACCAGTTATTGCAGCCTCCCTTACTATCACTAGGGAAAGAATTTTGATCAAAATGTCATTTGGCAGTGCAGTGATACAATCATGATTCTGCACAAGAAACAACATGTTAGGTACAAAAATTGAAAGCATGTTACCATCTTGACATCTTTCAATTGCTTTTACCATAGAAAACAGGTGACAGCACTGGAGTTGAGTACTGTATTTAAAGTTTTTTACAAGAAGTACTCAGTACTCACACAATTCTTATTTCCTGGAAAAACTCTAGGCTAACTTATACACAGGCTTACACACAAAAGAATCTCTTTAGCGAGTATGTTACTGTCCCTTTTTATGTATAATACTACTTCCATAATATATCCTTCTTATCAACCCAACAAGTGAAAGCAACAAATCAAGCAAAACAAGGTTACAAACATCAGCCCATCTCCTATTTTAGACGGTAGTTAGCACGAGTAGAGTTGTGAAAATCAAAATATTATATTCTAAAATTTTTTGGTACTATGCACCTACTCCATTGCGAACCTTTGTACTTTAGGTCTCATCAACTTTCCTATACACAAATTAATAAATTTGAAATATACAAGAGAGCATTTTAAAAGGGCCTGACACAACACTGGATTAGTCAAAACAAACCAATTTCTCTCCCCATCTTCTATTCTTCTGCACAGACAATCCCCTCCTAGGGTTATTTCTACATTCTGCTTGGAAGCAAACTGTATTGTTGAACTTCAAAAGATATTGAAGCATTGTTTTCAAGCATACAAATTTAAAAAGTAGAATTTTTTTTTTTACTATGTATCCAAAGTAGTATGCATATATGTATTTTTGATGCCTATAACATTCGAGCACAGGAAAAGCCAACGCAAAAGGAATGCACTTATTAAAGCTAAGATCAAATGAAGAAAATATACCTGGATAGGCTGCTCAACATCATATGGCTGCTTCCGCTTTTTGGCAGTAGACAAACATCTATACAAAGAAGAAAATAATCCTAAGCTCGGCATTTTGTCTTAGTTTATTGCACACGAAAGCAAAAGGTTAATTTGATGTGCTAGGGGTTTAAATTTCTTGAAATGTGCACAGTAAGAAAAAAGAGCACACCCAAGAAACAACCAAAATTTTCTATCCTGAACTCCGATATGCCGAGAAGCCCATGCCTAGGCACACATAGTGCCCTAGTGCTAAGCATACATGCTTTGCTTTCAGCACTGTTCCTTGTGCACCTGGAGGCACTTTTGCCTCTCTGACTTTGCCTTTGCACCTAGGTGTATGCCTCTGACAGCATTGGTGATTACAAGTTACAACGTAGCCCGTAAATTCAAATATTGAGGAGTGCATGATGCCATTTCGTTCAGCTAAATTTGGGAATGGAAATGGAAATAGAAATTAGTCCACTAATTCTTATTTACAACCCTATCAAGCACTAGGCCAGTGGAAATTTCCTTCCAATTCCAGTTTGATTCCATCAAAGCAGAACCAGTCCAGGAGGCTCTCCACCTGCTATTTCCCATTCCCTCCTCATTATTATCTCAAAGTACAGAAAAATCCATTCCCATTATTAACTGAACGCCTTGAGAGCAAGGGGGAAAAATGCCTCTTTTGTAAGCACGTCACCTCTACCATCTTCAGAATTACAACCATCCGGCATCCACATCATTTAATACTAAGTGCAATACAGAAGCAACCGACACTCCTCTGCCTGCGCCCCAAAACTACCCCATTGCGGTAATGCATTTCTTGCTAAAACCCTAACCCTCTTCTTCCCGTTCGTAGAGATCGACAATCATTTAACCTAGCAGACTGCGTAGCAAAGGTAGATGAAGGAGTAGCAAAGATTACCTCCGGCGGCCGGCGGCTGCGCCGGCGATGTGGAGCCCATCGCCCCCGGCGGATGGCCCCCACTTGTCTGTCGGAACGGAGCAACCATGTGAGCGGCAGTCACTCGGCTGGGGAGGAGTTGTTTGTGCTTGCAGCTCCTCCGGGTTTATTTGTCATTTTTTTTTTAATGAAAGGAGGTCATTTTTTATTGGATCTACGTATAGGACGCGTTTCATATTCTACGTAAAATAATAAGTAAGTCCTTCTATATTTGTCAAAAATATCTAGCTTCCTTTTATATTTTTCATGTATATATACATTAAAAATAATAATTGGGTAGTATCGTATTAGTCTAATGAGCATCTCGAGCAGTCTCTTTATTTGTCTGTCTAGGATCTCTGTTTTAGAGATGGCATCCTTTAGATCATGTCTCTACTACTTTAAAAGCACGAGTTCGGTTGATCCAACTAGCGATATTAACCGTTCGATCAAAGGTGACGGACGGCTGATGCCTCGTGCGCCCCTCAATGCGGTACCCCCTCCAGGCCCGCACCAACCACCCGCAGAACATATGCCAAAATTCCCGCTCGGCCTCCGCTTGGCGCCGCCAAAAATCCCCCCTGCGCTCCCGCTGCCCCTGGCCGAACCCTAACCCCGCGCCACGCAGCTCCTCGCCCCCGCCGGAACCCCAACCCGGCTCTCGCCGCCTCCTAGTCGAACTCCAACCCCGAGCTCCTCCGCCGCCTCCCGGGACCGCCCACCTCGCGCGCGAACCCCAACCGCTCTCCCGCCGCCTCACTCATGGGACCCCCGCCGCCGCCTCACGATATCACGGTGGCAACAAGCCGCCATGAGCACTCAAGTTGTTGCCAATAGCTCCCATGGCAGTCGTTCTCCCCAGCCACCCCCACCACCTCATTTTCGCCCCACACCCCACCACCTTCGTGCCCTAAAACCGCCGCCCCGATCTTGCCATATGAGCCCTCAGCGCACGCCCCCCCTCGCCCCAAAACCGCCGCCATCCATCAGTCCTTCCGCGCCGCTGCCCTCAGGTTGCCTCGGCCCGAATACTGCTGGGTCCGGCCATCGCGCTCCTGGGTCCAGCCACCGCGCCGGCGAGCTCCCCAACATTCCGCGCCTCCAGTCCAGCAGGTTGCCGGGCGGCTCCTCCGCCCAGAACTGGTGCACCGACTCGCCGTGAGCCTCTCTCTCTCTCTCTCTCCTCCCTCCCTCCCTCCCTCTCTCTCTATTTTGCTTAGCACGAATTGCAGCCATGGGAAGATGGGAAATTGACTCTCTTTTACAAGTAGTGTAAATTGATTCGATTACAATATTGTGTTTCTCTTTTTGAGGTATAAAGGTGCTGAAATATTAGGATTTAGGAGTGACTTGTATAGATGTTGTTCATGTGTCTTATATTGATCCTAAGGTATCCATTTTCAGTGCACTATGGCTTGATCAGTATTCTGATTTGTTGAGTTTGCATCTCCATAAAATGCTGATTTGAACTTTTATCAACTTCTATTTGCAATCCATTCTTAATTGGTCAGAGAATGCTATTATCAGCTTTTATCAACTTCTATTCCAGCCAAGTGAGCTCTGCTCCTCGCCGTCATGGCAAGAACTTTCCCTGTACTACTGATGATCTTGATGAGAGGGATAGTGTGTGGCTTGTGGTTTTGGGGAAGGGATGGATGCTGTGATACCTTGGCTGTAGTCTCCTGTGGATACTACTTGATCATTGATATCGATTGGAGTTCAATACTTAGCCCTGGTTTGGTAGCTCTTGATCTGTCCTTGATTTTGTTCAACCAAATTCGGCAATCTGACCCTTTTATTTTGACCATTTATGTTTTCATTGTTACGTTCTGCCATCATAATCTTACTTTACTGTTCGGGTAGAGATTGGGGAGTTCAGTTCGAGGAATGTTTCATATCTTGGTACTGCCTTATTTCGAACTGAGTGGTTATTGCATCAGAACAGTAAACCCCCGTCATTTCATTTCTTTTTTATTTGTGGGGTGAACTACCATTTCTTGTATGATGTTAGTAAGTGCTGCTTGAAAACTTATTGGCTTAATTTACAAGTTGTGTGGTATTGACTTAATTTAGTAAGTGCTGTTCTGTTCGATATTGCCTAAGTTGTGTGGTATTGGCTTAATTTTCAAAACACTTAATCTACAGTATCGCAAAAAAAGTTAGCCTTTGAATTAGAAATTATTGTATGAGTCTCTAGCCTTCAAACTTGAAGCGAAGGAGATTAATGAGATTTATGTTGTGATTTTTTTAATCAAATGCCTTTATGATGCAATTTTTTAATTCAGGTTGAAGCGATTTTGAGGTTAAGCTTATTTGTGAAGATGTAACTGTTTAAACACATTTCTTAAACAAAACATTTTATTCTTGTGTAGTCTACTTAATTATACAGGAAAAGTAATCTTTTGGTTTGAGATTTTGCTCCCAGCCAGTAGAAAGATGATAGCCCATTGTACAATTAGTATGATCCGTGCTTTGGAGAAGATTGATGTGGGCGTGGTGAGGAAAGAGGATTTTGATCCCATTTAATTCGGGGTGAAGGACAAAACCTATATATGTTTTTGTAGATTTATTAGCATGATCTACTTGTATGTTCTTGATTTACATTTTTTGCTTCCTTGGTCTCTGCACTTTTTTCTATCCTTATTGAGAGAAATGTAGCTTCTCTAAAGTTGGAAATTGATGGAAGCTTCTCTAAAGTTGGCATCCTCTGTTCTTTTGTAGGAAGCACCATTCGACTTGCTGAAGGACAGGTACCTACCTTGCCGTGAAATTGATGGAAATTGATGGAAACTTCTCTAAAGTTGGAGCTTCCTGTGAAAATTGATTTTTCAGATTGCGAAAGTAAACATCGTAGAGTCTAAGTTAGAAACTAATTGGTCAGATGGCATTGCCATTTTCTAATCCATTATCTAGAGACTAATAACTGTCACGATATTGTAATTATCGCTAAAATGTTGTTGTCAGTATGCTGTAACTATTCATGTGTACAGAGAGAACATGCATATAATCTCAGTTCGCACAACCTCATCATTATGACTCATTAATTCAGAAAATTAAAAATTAGCTACTCTCTCTATTTTCAGTAATGTGAGTAAAAAAGAAACTTTATTCCGCTGCAAATGTGATGCAGAATGAAGTTATCTTGGAAACTGCACTATATGATAACTGCTAATGCTTGTCATTATTCCATGGAATGCTAACATTATTTAGAGGTCTGCTATGAGAACTACTTAACATTTTTTATTTCCTATGCAGAAACCATTCCCAACAACGGAATTTCGGATTGGAGCACACATCTCATTGTGGCTTATATGCTTTTGCAGGTGATCTGCCATGTTGATCCCAAATTTACTGGCTATCTGACTTCTACACTCGAAAAGGCAAGTATGCCCCAGGTTGTCCCGGCACAATTCTCAATTTATCTGAACTGGATATAGATATGTATTCTATCAATGTGTATTGTGGGAAACATCTTAGATATTTTATCCCTCCATTTGAACTTTAGTGCAATCCAGTGTACTACAAAAGACAAAATCTAATGCTCTATATTACAAGTCGTTGTTTTTATATTTTTTTTCCCCGTTATAACTTGCACAATGCAGCAGGTTATGTACTAGATATTACCATTCCATGATGTATGTTCTGACAAAATCATCCATTAGCTTTAATTTCCTTTGCATGATACTTGTACAATTTTGGTCATTGCAAGCATCTGGGCTTACAATCGACTCTCGATTAGATTTTATTTCAAGATTTGGGGACGGTGTTGATTCATGCACCCAATTTGTTTGCTTGTTGTAAAGTATGGACCTCGAGGGGGCAATTCTCTATTGGTGCATGGCAAGATAGAAGGCAATTCAGTGTTGTGAAGGCCCCTCAAACAAGCTAATTTTCTTGTGATCATGTACATCCCGTGTTGCACTTATGGCCCGTAATATTTGGCATCTAGAGCTATGTTGTAGCACCAGGGCCTTTTCCATGTAAGTCAATAAGGTTGTCATCGACGTTTACCTGAATGTAACAAGATGGAATCATATATTTAGGTCGGAATATATATACAATAGATATAATGTTTTAATTTTTAAATTTGAAAATAATGACTATATAGTTCCTACAACATATATCGTAAAAAATGTGCATTGCATATGCACGCTTACTATATATCCCTTATTTCATCGTTTCGTTATTCCAATACATGTGCTAATTGAATATATTTTTTATAATGTTATCATCAATTATATCCATCCCACATGCAGTATTGCGAAACGTGCCTTGCACGTGCACGCTTACTAGTATCGCTCTAACATAATCTCTATAGTGAAATGTATTTACGAGATTACCTCCTCACTTGCTAAATACAAGGATTCTCCCTCGATCATCTCTATATCTCGCTTCTATTGAAGTAAGATTCGAAGATTACTGCTAGAGGTAATAAAAATATATGAAAATGATCTTTTTGGGAGTCCATGCAGGGAGGCCGTTGTAGAGCAAACTGCTATATGCTTATTTTCAATTGCCGCGTGTCTACGTGCAAGATACATAATTGTATATAAAAAGTTAATCGTATTTTTAGCCATCTGATTCGAAAATCAATGGACGTAGGTTCAATAGCTAAGCCAACTTCATGGAACATAGGTAAGGCATGTTTGAAACGCAAGAATTTTTCCATTCGATGTTACGTCGAATAGGAATAAACACAGGGTCTATTTGGTTGGAACCACGCCCGAGCAAGCTAGCTTTCTAAAAGCATTCGTAGCATAAACCTATATACATTGTAGCGCTGAATTTTTAAGGATAGTATTTCTGGTAGAATGAAGGAATCTTTTAGTGTGAAGTGTAAAATACGAAGGAATTTTAAGAAGATGGATAGAATAGTGATGAATAGTATTTGAGAGTAGTAAGAATAAGGTTTCTGGTACGATGCTCTAATGTCTGAATGCCTAGTTGGTGAGGGTGGAGCTAGGCCCAAAAGCTGCCAAAACACTTTTGCAGACAAGCCCTGGGAAAACGCAGGAATCGTGCGGGCACGGACACGGGAAGGCATCCCCGTGCTCAGGAGTTGGAAACCTTGTCGTCGTGAATGACCAAAAAAATTTACTTGGAGACATCACTCAAGATATTTTTGGAGACCTGGTTTAGGACTAGGCAGAAAGCTCGAGACTTACAGCTCGTCTAGTTTTCTAGCTCGTAGTTTGGACGAGCTGGCTCAGCTCGAGCTCGAGCCACGAGATGGCTTGCGAGCCAACGAGTTGGCAAAAAGCATCTTACCGTCTGATTGTCTGAAGGCTAAAATATTGTTTCATTTTGCTAAAATGTTCATCACGGGTTTGATGGCTTGGTTGGTCATGGTCATGGTTGCTTTTATGCTTTATTTTACTGTTGCTGTTGTGTCGGTGTACTCCGTACCAGGATATCCTCTCCACCACTGTCACGTGAGATCGCAAGTGGCAGGTAGGACACGTGGCCACCCGGCGAGTAGGCGGGCGATCAGGCCCCGCGCTGGGCGACCAGGACACGTGGCCGCCCCGGTCCCACCCGTCAGCCGGCCTCGGGTTCGCATACCGAAGGAGAAGGAAAGGCTTCCTTGCTAAGCTTTTCTCCCGAATCGCATCGGATCAGAGCCATTAAATGCGAATGATCAGACGTGGCCAGGCGTGAGAGATCCCCCGGCGGTATGATTGCTCCTATTCCGTGTGCACTACCTGAGGCAAGGCAGAAGGGCGCGCGCGTCAGGCGCCCCCGCTGTCACGCCTAAGTTGTCCTTCGGACGGGACGGGGCGCTGGTAGACGGCGGTACGGACGAAGAAACCAAGGAATAGTAGTGGCTACGGTAGCCCGTGTCATTAATGTAATCACCCCACGCCATACGCCTGGGCTAGCCCCGGCTATATAAGGGGAGCTCGGATGCATGGGAAGGGGTTCAGCAAAAAACACAGACTTTCCCTTTGGCAACAAGAGCTCAAGCAGGACGTAGGGCTATTACCCGCCTCAGGGGCCTGAATCTGGGTAAACCTTGTGTGTTCTTGAGTGTTCTTGGAGAGTTTTTCCAGATCAAGGAAAAAGAAAGGTGTGCCAGCTACGCAAACCCCCTCTATTGAACATCGGACTACCCCCTGGACAAATCTGTCGGCTGAAATACGCCGACATGTTGCCTGTTGATCAATGTTAGTTGCTGGAGTGCTGCCGTGCTTGTGTTGGAGTGCTGGACGGCCTGGCCCGGCGAGCCAACGAGCCGGCTAGCGAGCCAGAACCGAGCCGAGCCGAGCTGCCCTTTCGGGCTCACTGAATCACCAAGCCGAGCCTAGCTCGGTTTACTATCTGACCAAGCCAGGGCGAGCTGAGCCAGGCTCGGCTCGTTTCCAGCCCTAACCTAGTTAACAACCAAGACTGCTTGGTGACCTGCTCAAAAACAGGAGTTCCACCTCGTACCCAAATCCCCTGTAAATGTATCTTGTAGGCCTAAAAAGACACCTTGTAGTCAGTGTCTCGTCAGCTTCATTGCTGACGGATATGGTCTCTAGGCTATCATCTTTGAAGATCTCATGGGTGGTGGCGCTAGTTCAGGTTTCCCTCTCGTGGCTCCGATATGGTCGTTCATGGTACGTGCTATATATGCCTCAGTTTGTGGGGGCGTTGGATGGTGCTTCAATCGAAAATTTTCGAATTTTTTGTTGGATTGGGCAGGTGGACTTGGCACCAGGATCCTCTGCAATCCCAACTGTCAGTGATGAAGTCACGGCGACTTCGACTGCAGAGAAATGGAATCCGGTGGACTTGGTTTCAGTTGTACTCGGCCAATGATGTAGGATGCATGGGGTAGTGGTGGAGACGGGAGAAAACAATTTGAGAAGTCTTGTTCTTCTTATTTTTTGTGTGGAGGTAAAATTTTTCAATCCGGCCTGGACAAATCGAAATGAAAGAATAATGACAAGCAGTCAAACATTGTATAGGTCGGCTTAAAGCTTATGACTTTTTTGCCATTTTTTCTGAGTCAACTGCTCCGACATCTTTAAGTATAATTTTCTTAAATATCTCGAAGTTCAATTGAACTAATTGTTCAGGTTTCTCGAAGCTCTTGAATCTCTACATTTTAGCTCCGTGTTTCAACGGCCTTTAACTCTAATTTTTTTTGAAAGGGGGGATTATGTTAAAATTTGAGAAAAACTGCACAAAGGTCTGTGTAAGAAAGGAAATTACAAAAAAGCACCAACTTGCCCACTTTACAATCTTCAACAATTAGTTTGGGCAGGCCGCCTCTTCAACAATTAGTATGGGCAGGCCGCCTTTTGCAGACATTCGAGCGATATAGATACACTACTACAGATCCGCCATCGGCCCCGGTTCTAACGGCCATCGAAGACGGTTTTGAACCCAGATAGTTATCTGGGATCGATGCCCCATGGCATCGATCCGGTTCACCCGGCTTGATATAGTATCGATGCCGGTTGGAGGCCACACGTGGCTTTAGCCCGTGCCTCGCCAAGCCCCACTCGACGGTTGGAAGCACCAACTGGTAGTGATAAGCTGCTGTTCAGTCCCGGTTGATTCCTCCGACCGGTACTGAGCAGGCACATGTGGCTTTACCCCGTGCCTCGCCGAAGCCCTGGTCGAAGCGGTTGGAGGCACCAATCGGTATCGATAATCGTTGTTCGGTCCGGTTGGTTCCTCCAACGATCATCAACACGCACCACCTGAGCTATAAATAATATATATATATATATGCGTGTGAGGTAATATATATTATATATGTGTCTATGTGTGTTAAGTCTAATATATTATATATATATATATATCTGTGTGCTAAGTCACAATTAATTAAAGCACATATAATCAATCATGCATAACTAATAATTAAATCATAAAACTTTTATTAACAACTATAATTACAACTATTAGGTATCACAATGACATTCATTACAACTTTAATTACAGAACGTTCATCGTGATCTTTTATGTGCATCGCTCTTGGTAGCCATAGATGTTGACCCGAAGCAGTTCACGGTCTTTATCGAAGGGCCCAACCTATTTGCCGTTGGAACGTGAAACTCGCCTCTTGGATTTACGACCTTATCGAAAATCCAGCCGACGAGTTGTTCTTGGATCGCTCTCACGGTCGCCGGCGAGAAATCGGACGCACATTGCAAGTCGGTATCACCTCCGGCCAGGATGTGCATAATATGGCACACATAGTAGCCGCATATATTGGTGCCTGACGGCTGACGCCAGACCTGTGGTGAAAAAAGCTAACAGCGTGAAATGGATGCATGGAAATGAAGTTAACTAACTCAAAAGCTACCCTGATGGCATACATACTTGAGAGGCAGGTGTAATATCGAATTCCTCGTTGAATTCGCCCACGGTTTTAGTACGGAACCGTGCGAATGCACTACACACGTGATTGCAAATTGAACATGATTAGAATTTGTTTAAAATGGAGTAGAACGAGCACAATAATGGAAAGAACAAGAATACCGGTTGAGAATGTCGATCAAGTTTTCGTACTTTTCAACTGGTCTCCTCAGCGAGTGTATAACTGTGATCATGCTACGATCTAGCTCGATAATGAGAAGAATCCAATGAAAGCTGTACATATATATGGAACATAGGTAACTAATTAGTTCTAACATCGTGTTGTGGAAAAAGATTAGAACGAGGCGGTACGAAAACACTTAGTCAAAGTTGTAGGGTAAAAGTATTTTTGAATGATATTTTTGACCTATTAGCCCGTTGTATATGTTGGTCTCTGTATCGGCAGGGGATATTTTAACATTTGTCTCATTGATAACTAAAGGGTCAAGGAAGCCTGTGTTGAGAGTAGAAACACTTTTGCATCTTTCTATCTCCATTCTATATAAGAAGAAATTAGTTAGGCTTACAAGTTAGTATAGTGCAAGGGCCCGCACGGTGGATTTTTGCAATTAAATAAGACACTTACAGAGTCCAGCAACTCAACATGGCCACGTCGATGGCGTCTGACTGGTATAGCTCGTACATTACTGGCCATTGGACATAAAATTCACTGTCGCCGTGAAAAAAATGTTCTTCCTTGTACTTGACGGCAAATGACATTAGGCCATGCTTGAACGCATCCAGGTACCATTCATGGAATTGGCGCATCCTAGTTGGTAGCTGGCCAATCTCCTCACGCCTGACCAAGGAAGCGCCCGGTGTATATTGCCATCGACCTGCGGCTTCAATATGCATGTCGCCTAATATTTGCTCGGGTGAAGACCGGTTTCTTCGATGAATTTTGCATCTCCTTGGCCTTCGATCGGTGATGACATCGTCTTCTTTGGCGTCTTCTTCTTGGACCTTTCCTTGACCAATGTGCGCTCAGAGTCGGATACGAGGTTTTTCCTTTTGTCCTTCAAATTTTTCACCGTCCTCAAGCCTTTTAGAAATTCTTCCGTACCAGTGAACCTTCTTCTCTGGTGACTTGGGTTTAAAAAATTTAGTGATCTCGGCTCTGACTACTTTCTCGGTCTCCTCCTCCGTCATATCGTACGCCCGCTTTGCAAGTGCAGCTAGCTTCTTGGGTTGAGTGGACCTCGTCCTCTTCTTGTTCTTTGGCGAGTGGCTTGCTTGTCTTGGGCGGCGATGTTGGAGTTGGAGTTTAGCGTCGAGGCTTGGTGCAGAGGCGGGCTTCTTGGGAGGCATCTCCTTCGGTGACGATGGAGGTGATGACGGACCGCTTATGTGTGCCGGAGGTGATGAAGGTGTTGGAGAGGACACGTCCATGTGATCTCGAAAAATAATGTACTTCTTCTGCCATTGGATGAAATTATGGACTGCCTCTCCTAACTTCATAGTCCCGTCACCTCTGGGAATATCGAGGTCCAGGTCCTCGCACCCTGGGTATACCTCCTCGACCAAGACCCTGGAGTAGCCTGGCATTATCTGTTGGCCATGGATGACCAGTCCTGACTCCACCGGGTCAGCCATGCCGTGAGCCGCCTTGAAAGAGATGTTCCTCACTTGGACGTGCAGCTCACAAGGTGTCCGCTGCGTGATGTCGTCCACAGGCCAGTGGCCCAAGTCCGGTTCGGGCAACCCACCGGAAGCACAATTGCCGCCTCCTCGAGGACTAATGAGGTCCGGATTAGCGAGGAGGTTCTGGCCCGCATCTAGCCGTTGGCTCAAGGCTACTCGCACTGTCTTTGGATCTCTTCTTTCATGCTCTGTTGTGTTTGATTCAGGCGTTCTTCAAGCATTAGAAGCTGTTGTGCCTGTCGGGACTTGCTTCTCACCCGACTCCTATAGGTAGCGGCGTCCTTAGCGAACCCAATCTTCCACGGAACGACGCCAACGCCTCGTGTACATCCAGGGTGCTCCGGGTTTTGTAGCGCCCATGTAAGCTCGTCGTTCTCCCTGTTTGGCACGAAGGTGCCCTAGAAAGATTCCTCGATCGACTTTACAAGTCTTCTGGCCACATCTGTCAGCACATTCCCGAACACCGTGTTTCCATCATCGTCAAGGCCACCGCCGTGAGCATAGAACCAGCTCTTCGCTCTGTCTGGCCATTCCATTGTCGCGGTGCGACACCCTTCGCCAGCGATTCTTGTTCCCTCTTCTCCCATTTGTGCATCGCTGGCGGTAACCACCGGGGCGAGGTGGTGGTGGTATTGCTTCTTCGAGCATTTCGGCTGTTCCTTCGGTCGGGCTTTGACCTTCATTCAATTCTTGTAGTTCACGAACGCATCCCAGTGATTCTGCAACTTTGGGTACTTGTTGAAGTCAGGAATTCGGTTCTTCTTGACGTACTCCGTATTCAACTTCTTTTTATATGTTTGGAATGCGATGGCCATCTTCTTGAACGTGTAACTCTTCACCTTCTCTTGGTCCCTTGGGGAAGGTGAATGTCTCCTTCAGTCGGTCGAGCATGTCCTTCGTATCTTCAGGGACATTATCCCATCTCACGATGCTAACTGGCACATGGTCCCTGACGTGGACGCCGCATGCCGAATTGAACGGCCCAATCGCCTCTAGGGGTGCAAGAGGTTGGCCGTTATTGCCGACTTCGATGATAACATGTCTTGCCTTCGACTTCTTGTTTGAACCTCGCTGACGTGATTGGCTACTCGATTGAGTGATCTGAAAATATGGTACAATAATGTCTACGTGTTAGAATGTTGGCTTAGCATGATGGTGGAACCGGCATATAAAAGTTCGATCTAATTACCATGGTCGTCTCAGCGGCCTTGGCATGAGTCTCATCGGTCTCAACGAGCCTTAAGTCCACGACAGGCCTTGCGGCCTCGATGGAATCATCGAGCTCGTAACCATCTTCTCCCGAAATCAAACTTCTCATGAACTCGTCTCCATCAAACCCTTCTCCCGCCATCGTAGTTTTGTAGTCTATAAGAAGGCATTGAAAATTAACGAAAAAAGATTAACAATAGTATACTTGCACATTTCACATATACTTATACATAAGCGGGTGACAACGAGGAGGCGGTGGGGAAAATGAGGTAGATGATCGAGGACGAGGCATAAAGGATTGAGGACGGTATATACATTACATTTCACAATTAATTAACATACATCTTAGAATTCAAATTTGCTATAAAATTGGCATATACATATACATCTCAAAATTCATATAAATAAGATCTGAGAGGTCGATTGTCTTCCATTAAATACATGCTATGTTTTATTTTTTTTCATGTAAAATTTATATCTTGGACCAATTATTTGGCAATTTAACTACTTTACTCCGATCTTTGAAATCTGGCTCCGCCATCGCGTAGGTTTGGGCATTTAAATCGAACACTCTGGGCGCACCGTGATTGTGCTCTGTTGGCGCGCCCACCAGTGTCACGCCTCCGTCATGCTTGCCGAGCCCGCACTCACTGTCCCATGCTCTGTCGGCTGCACCTTGCCGAGGAGCGAGGAAGGAAGAAGAGAGGAGCACAAGGAGCACCTTGCTCATGGGGTCGCGGAGGCGAGGAAGACGGCAGCCTTGTGGGTCGTCGGTGACGAGGAGGGCGGCGGCTGGGTCGTCGGAGGAGAGGAGGACGGCGGGGTGAAAGCGGCGTCGAGAGAGGTTGGAGACGATAAAACAGTTATGCCTCCAACCTCACTCGCTTTAGAATTTATATGATGGTGGCATCGGTCGGTTGGTATCATCCACGGGACCAACCGACCAACGCCCGCATTAGGTAGTGCCCTAGGAACCATCGGTCCGGTTGGTATCACAAACAGGGATGGAATCTCACTTAGTCGGTTGAGGACACCAACCGGACGGAATCTCCTTAGTCCCGCTTAATTACACCAAGCGGGACTGATTTGCCAAAAAAAGCGCGAGTGAGCCAGCAGCTCAAGCAAGACGCCGCTAATTTGCTATTAATATCTCGAAAATTATAGAAAAGCTGTTGGAAGCCTTAAAATTTCTCTTTAATTTTTCAAATTTTAGTATAAATTTTTACCTTTTATATAAATTCAATTATTGCTTCATGGCTTACTAAAAATAATAAATCATACTTATTCCACACTAAACTGATTTCAAAAATAAAATAAATTAAAAATTCACATATTCTTTACAATTTAATTTTCCAACCATCTTAAATTCAGTTATATAAATTCATATAAATTCAACAGATTTTCACCTTTTTATATAAATTCAATTATTGCTTCCTTCCTTCATAAAAAATCATAATTCATACACGGTTTTAATTGGTAACATACTTTGTAATTTATGGCAAATTACTACCACTACCATGTGGGAACCTCAAGTCCGTGATCTCCATTTTGGGGGAAGTAATCCCGGTTGGTGTCTCCAACCGGGACTACCTGAATCCCAGTTGGTGTATCTAACCGGGACTATGTGGGAATTCGAAACGATGCAATGTTGGCGCGAACCGAGGAGCCGCCTCTGCCTCTTCCGCTGCCTCTGACAAGAGGCCTCTTCTATAAAACCGACGATCTTCCTCTGCCTAATTAACCGTCTTCCTCTTCAATCAATGGCGTCTTCCTCCTCTGCCTCTTCCTGTTCCTCTAACTCCACCCCACCACCATCACCGATGCCTGCGGGTCTGCCTCCACCGCCGCAGCCGTCTTCCGAGGATGAGTGTCCCCCTCGGAAGCGCATTCGTCGCAACCGGCTGAGGAAGGAGTCCGTCTTCTACCCGGCGGAGTTGTCCATGTCGGACGAGTTGTCCGACGACGACGAGGACGAGGAGAACATCGACGACGAGGACGTCGTCGCGGAGGAGGACGAGGACGAGGACGAGGAGGAGGAGGACGACGATCCGGAGTCGAAGGAGGAGGAGGAGGACGACGACGACGGCGGCGGCAGCGACGCCTCCGATGATGGCGCCGACGCCGACGACGAGGAGGAGGACGGCGGCGAAAGACGACGATTAGTCCCGACAGATGCTAGAAATTAATTATTAGTTATTTAGTATATTATTAGAAATTAGCTTTTAGCATCTTTTGTGGTAACCCGTGGGACATTGTACAGGGTACCAATATTATTTGTAAATTATTATAATGGTATAATATATGTACATTTCCTATAATATATGTTGTTTTTGGACCCATAAGATTTGTCCTCACAAATACATTCATGTACCATAAATTAAAAGTCAAAAGTATAAAACATAAATTAAAAATCAAAAGTATAAAACATTCTGTATAAACTATAAATTCTGATAATAAAGAAAATCACATTGGAAAACCGGGACTTCTCCCTTTCGAATTTATATGATGAGGGAATCAGTCCCGATTCGTGTCATACACCGGGACTAACATCACATCAGTCCCGGTTGGTGTATTACACTGGGACTGCTTGCTCATATCAGTCCCTGTTGGTGTAACAAACCGGGACTGAATGCTCACTTAGTCCTGACAGATTACACCAAAAATAAAAGAATACAACGGCGCTAGCGGGGCTCGAACCCGTGATCGCACGGGAGCCAGCCAAGCGCACGCCGCTAGCTGTGGGAGAGGATGGGGTTTTGATCGGCCTTCACGGCACGAACCTTTTTGTACCCTTCTTAGGAGATAGGATCACTCAGCGACATGTGGGCCCATCTCTAGTGGTTCCCACATGTCATTGGTACTAATTTGCCATTAATTTCTCGAAAATTATAGAAAAGCTGTTGGGAGCCTTGAAATCTCTTTAATTTTTCAAAATTTATTATAAATTTTCACCTTTTATATAAATTCAATTATTGATTCATTGCGTACTAAAAATAATAACTCATACTTATTCCACACTAAAATGATTTTTAAAAAATAAAATAAATTAAAAATTCATATATTCTTTACATTATTATTTTCCAACAAATCATACATATTAATACAGATTTTCATCTTGTTATATAAATTCAATTGTTTCTTCCTTGCTTAATAAAAAATCATAATTCATACACGGGTTTATATAACACGGTTCGACTTATTTGCTAACAAACTTTGTTTTTACAAGTGATCCTTCATTATGATCGTGTCGTACATAGGGGGATTCCTCTATATCATTCAAGATAGTAATGTCTACGTCCACCATAAAAGGAGGTAGCTCGTCGAACTGATTGTACTCTTCTTCATCTGTGACACCCTCAACTTCGACGATCCTTCTTTTACCTGGGAGAACCACGTGGCGCCTTGGCTGATCGCTAGTCTTCTGCTTCTGCTTGTTATCTTCGGTAGGCTTGTCCTTCGCTTCTTGCTTTTAGTAGGCTGTCATACGCTTTTTCGGTTTCTTTGTTCATGTCTATCATGTAGAATACATGCCACATCATTTGCTAGCACGAACAGTTCGTCCCTATAGGCCACTTGCTTGAGGTCCACGGTTGTCATACCGCACTAAATCGATCTCAACGGCTGTCAATTTGACCCATTGGCACCGAAACAGAGGGATTTTTAAAGGTCCATACTCGAGTTCCCAGATATCTTCTATGTAACCATAGTAGGTGTCCATCTTTCTATTTTTGTCCAAGGTATCTATACGGACCCCGCTGTCTTGGTTGGTGCTCTTGCTATCCTGGGCAGTTGTGTAAAATGTGTACCCATTTATTTCATACCCATGGAATGATACGATTGTCATGGATGGTCCCCGAGCCAAGTGTTTCAACTGTTCATTGTCTGTTCGGGAGCCCATCAGTTTCTTTTGTAACCAACCACCGAAACGATCCATTTGCTCTAGTGCGATCCACTTTTCTGACTTCTCTGGGTACTGGTCACGTAGAATCATCTCATGTTCATGGATAAACTCGGCCACTACAGTTGCTTGTTTCAAGACTATGAAATGTGCTTGTTTAAATGAAAGTAGATCGTCGCTAAAGAATTCTCTTCTCACTAGAGTTCCTTTTCCCCGTAGCCTGCCCTCATGGCGTGAAACAGGGACGCCAATCGGATTTATCTCATCAATGTAGTCGACACAGAACTCAATCACCTCCTCTGTGCCAACACCCTGTGCAATGCAGCCTTCTGGACGAGACCGGTTCCGAACATATTTCTTTAGGACACCCATGTACCTCTCGAAAGGGAACATACTATGCAGGAACACGGGTCCGAGAATTTCTATCTCTTTGACAATGTGGACCATGAGATGGACCATAATATCAAAAAAGGACGGAGGGAAGATCATCTCAAGGCTGACCAGACTATCAACCACGTCATCTTGCAGCTTAGATAAGTTCCGTGGTTCGATGACCTTCTGCGACACCGCGTTGAAGAACGAGCACAGCTTTACGATTTCCCTCGTACCCAGTCCGGCAGAATACCTCTCAACGCCACTGGGAGCAACTGTGTCATCAACATGTGACAGTCATGTGATTTCAGGTGTACTATCTTATTCTCTTTCGTGTTGATGAGTCTCCTTATGTTCGAGGAGTACCCGAAGGACCTTCACCTTGTTAAAGAACTTAATCATGTTTTTTCTCTTCCTTGCTCAGAGTGTAGCTCGCAGGGTGGAGGTAATGTTGTCCTTTCGCTTTCTTTTCTGGATGTAGGTCGTTCCTGAGTCCCAGTAGATGCAGGTCCTTTTGTGTTTGAAGTGTATCTTTTGATTTACCGTACATATCTAGGAAGCCTAGCAGGTTCACGCAGACATTCTTCGTGATATGCATGAAGTCCAGTGAGTGGCGGACCTCTAAGTCTTTCCAGTAAGGTAAATCCCAAAATATTGACTTCTTCCAAATGGGCTTCGTATGACCTTGTTCGTAGGGACAGATTTGCTACCAGGACCCTTTCCAAATACTACTTTCAGATCCTTTACCAGAGAAAATACAAGTGTCCCACTGCGATGCAGGGGCTTCTTACGTTTCTCTTCTGTCCCATCGAAATTCTCACCCTTCCGTCGTAACGGATGCTTCAAATGGAGGAACCTACGGTGGCCCATGTACACGACCTTTCGGGAGTTTTTCAGATACTTGCTGTCCGTATCCTCTAAGCACTGGATGCAGGCTTTATATCCTTTGATAGATAGGCCTGACAGGTTACCAAGTGCAGGCCAGTCGTTGATGGTTACGAATAGCAATGCACGTAGGGTGAAGTACTCTCTTTTGTACTCATCCCATACACGTACACCATCGGTCCACAGCGTTAGCAGATCTTCCACCAACGGTTTGAGGTACACATCGATGTCGTTTCCAGGTTGCTTCGGCCCTTGGATAAGTAACGGCATCATAATGTACTTTCGCTTCATACACAGCCAAGGAGGAAGGTTGTAGATACATAGAGTCACGGGCCAAGTGCTGTGACTGCTGCTCATATCGCCGAACGGGTTCATCCCATCCGTACTCAACCCAAACCTTATGTTCCTTGCATCCTCAGCAAAGTCCGGGTATTTTCTATCGACTTTCCTCCACTGGGAGCCATCAGCGGGGTGCCTTAGCCTTCCGTCGTCCTTACGATCTTCTTTGTACCAACGCATCATCTGGGCATGCGCTTTGCTCGCAAATAAATGCTTCAACTGGGGAATTATAGGGAAATACCAGACCACCTTAACGGGGGGTCTCTTCTTTTGACGCTGCCCCTCTTCCTCGCCTCGGTCATCACGCCTAGTTTTATACCTCGAAGTTCTGCACACCGGACAAGCTTCCAAATCCTCATACTCATTGCGATACAGGATACAATCGTTCCGGCATGCATGTATCTTTTATACCTTCGACCCCAAAGGGCAGACAACTTGCTTGGCGTCGTACGTAGTTTCAGGTAGCGTGTTACCCTCTAGAAGCAGCTTCTTTATGAGGCATAACAACTCGTTGAATCCCTTATCAGACAATCCATTGGTCGCCTTCCACTGCATGAGTTCTAGCGTGGTACGCAATTTTTTGTGGCCCTGTCGGCAGTTTGGGTATAATAGTGTTCTGTGGTCCTCCCATAGGTGCTGGAACTTTTCGAAATGTCTTTCATTGGTGTATTCTCCCTCTCCATCAAGCAGCATCTGTTCTAAGTCATCATCGTCAAACTCCCCCAATGTATCTTCGAAAGAACCATGTTGGCCAGCATCAGGGATATTGTTGTCCCCCTGATCTTCTTCTTCTTCAACATCTTCTCGTATAGTCTCTTCTTCACCATGCTTGGTCCAACAGGTATAGTTTAGCATAAAACCTCTTGAGAGCAAATTGAAGTGAAGGTGGCTAGATTTTGGCCACTCCTTCTCATTCTTGCAGTCTATGCATAGACAACATATGTAGCCTGACTTCGTGTATGCATCGGTCGCACGAAGAAAAGCTTGCAAACCCAGCAAGAACTCCGGGGTGCGTCGGTCCATGTACATCCATCGCCGGTCCATCTACATTACGTTACATCAAGGCAGCTATTAGCTCATTTTCCAATAATGAATTTTTTAACATTTCGCAAATTTCAAATTAAACAAACGTTGACCATTAATTTCTCTTATTATATATTGGCGATTTTTATAATATCACATTGTATTCAAAACAATTTAAAAGGCCAACATGTTGATATAACTTTTATCCATTAAAGATACATATAATTTGATTAAATGTTGGTCAAAATTTATAAAGTTTGACTTTTCTCAAGTCAAAATATGCCTTACAAAATGGAAGGGAGGGAGTATTAAATTTATTTAAAAATTCTGCATCGATCGATGGAACCAAAACCTAAATTTGACTTGAAAAAAGTCTTTCAAGACAAACGTTGACCATTAATTTTTCTTATTATATATTGGCGATTTTTATAATATCACATTGTATTCAAAGCAATTTAAAAGACCAACATGTTGATATAACTTTTATCCATTAAAGATGCATATAATTTGATTAAATGTTGGTTAAAATTTATAAAGTTTGACTTTTCTCAAGTCAAAATATGCCTTATAAAATGGAATGGAGGGAGTATTAAATTTATTTGAAAATTCTTCATCGATCGATGGAACCAAAACCTAAATTTGAGCTAGATCCACACATTCAACGCGAGCTACATCTAATCCAAGCAAATTCCAAACTTACACAACTAGTTATTTCATCAATCATGAGAAAAGCTCAAATTTTCTTTACATTTCAAGCAAAGAAGAAGCTCCATTTTACACCAAATGTAGTGAGGAACTATGTTACTAACCTTGGTTAACTTGGCTGGGAGTAAAAAATGACCAAATTTTCGTAGCACCTCCCCCTTTCTTAAAACTCTTGGCCGGCGCTGCACTGTTCTTGATCGATCATGACAAAAGATTAAATTTTCTTCACATTTCAAGCAAAGAAGAAGCTGCATTTTACACCAAATGTAGTGAGGACTATATTACTAACCTTGGTTAACTTGGCTGGGAGTAAAATGACCAAATTTTGGCAGCACCTCCTCCTTTTTTGGTGCTCTTGGCCGACGCTGCATTGTTCTTGATCGATCATGACAAAAGATCAAATTTTCTTCATATTTCAAGCAAAGTAGAAGCTCCATTTTACACCAAATGTAGTGAGGAACGATGTCACTAACCTTGGTTAACTTGGCTAGGAGTAAGATGACCAAAATTTTGGCAGTACCCGTCCCCCTTTCTCTTGGCCTAGCTAAGCTCTTGGCCGGCGATGTTCTTGATCTGGCGATTGTGGGGAGGAGGCGGGAAGAGGATCTGTTCAAATAAGGTCGCTTAGTACCGGTTTAAGATACCAACTGTCTCGATCAGAACATCGGTCCGGTTCTTGTAACCAACCGGTATAGCAGGCGAGTTCGGTTGGTGTAACCAACCGTATCGATGTTAGAGAATCAGTACCGGTTGGTTTCTTCAGCCGGTCCATGTTATGAAAGGCCTGTACTGATGCTCTAACATCGGTCTCGGTTCTTGTAACTAACCGGTATTAAGCAGGCCGAGTTCCGGTTGGTTAGACCAACCGGTACTGATGTTAGCGAATCAATACCGGTTAGTTTCTTCAGCCGGTCCATTTCAATGCAAATTGGCATTTCCACAGATCACCATTTCACAGATTCATACTTGTACTCATTTGTTGATGAACATTTTTACACATATCAACAATTCATTGCACATATCACCATTTCACCATAACTCATTTCATTGCACAGATCCCATTTCACAGATTCATAGTTGTACTCATTTGTCGATGAACATTTTTGCACATATCAACAATTCATTGCACAGATCACCATTTCACCATAACTCATTTCATTGCACAGATCCCATTAATTCCATCACAAAATAGTTCATCACATACATACATAATTAAACACTGATCTCATTGATTCCATCACAAAATAGTTCATCACATACATACATAATTAAACACTGATCTCATTAATTCGATCACAAAATAGTTCATCACATACTACATAATTAAACTACATACATACATAATAACTAAACTATATACATAATTAAACTAAACATCAACTATATTCTACTCATCCTCCTCCGCCATCAGCACCTCCCAGTCGATTTCGTCATCGTCGGGCAGAGGACGAGGCGCAGGGGGAGGACGAGGTGGCGCACGCGGCGTGGGATCCCCACCTCCATGTGCATCCGATCCTGGAAGCTTGGCGGTGGCAACAGCGGCGGCAGAATGAGATTCCTCCCAGTGCGAGGTTGATATGGTGGCGGCCGATGAGCGGGCGCCGGCGTCAAGTCCTCCATGCCTCCTCCGAGGTTGGTGCGGGCGCCGCGGAGGTTGCGGCGGAGGTGGCGGGTGGTGCGCGAGGTTGCGGCGGAGGATGTGGTGGGGCGGCACAGGCGGTGGAGGTGGATGGGCTGCTTGGCTGGGCGGATGTTGCAGCGGAGGATGGGGATTGCAAGTCGCCCTGCAGGTCTTGAGGCGGCGAACCATAGCGGAGGGAATGCGGTGCGGCTGGTGGCGGTGGCAGAGGAGAGAAGGGGATCGAAATGGTGCGGTACTGTTCTCCATGTTGATGGAGGGGGAAAATATAGGGGAGGGGAAGATAGAAGGTCGGATCCATTAAACACACGGCAAATTCCAATGCAGTCAAATGTGATTAAACACAAAGCAAATTCCAATGCAGAACTGCAAAATCCAATGCGAAATCAATAAAAACAAGTTATAATGAACCGAAGAAAAACCAAGGAACTGTAAAAGTTTAGGAACTGAAGAAAACCAGGGATGAACTGAAGCCGAGGTGGGACTGTGAGAGCTAGGAAGAAGAAGAAGTGTGGGGCAAAATTCATTGACTTTTACCTTGATAATCGCAATATTTCAACTAAATTAATTGCTTGGTTTGTCCTGTCAACAAAAAACGCAAGGGATTACTTGAAAATTGCAAAATGACTCACAAAAATCGCACTGAAACACGCGTAAATCATGTAGGAATAGCGCACGCCAGCTTGGCATGGTCGCGGGCAGGCAGGCGTGGCCATGTCTGAAAATGCTAAGCTGGGAGGAGCGGTTTTGATTAAAAAAATCGTATGAATAATTTTTTAAAGAAAGTTTTAATGCTAGACACTTCACAAACCCGTTATACTATTTTCCCCTTTTTGGATTTTTTTTCCGATTTTAAAATTTTCAAACATGGACAACTTTGAATCATGCGGTTTTCCATATCCCACCTTAACAATATGTGCGATAATTGTGATTAATTATCAGCGATATTTTGAACATGCTCATCTCTTCTAGTCAAAAAGCAAGAAATGCTTGTCAGCCTGTTCTTTTTTTACTAGCCGCTTAAAGAACTTTCTAAAGTTTAGAGTTCCAATAATTCAACAACTTTAGCAATACTCAATCCAATTCATAGGAAAATGGTTGTTCCTCTTCTGTGAGAGTTCGTAAGCACAACACATCATGGAGATATATAAACCTTTTGTCAACACTAGACTATATGAAGGGTGATAACAGAAGATTCAGACAACACATATGAGACTTTGTTTGCTATGCAATCATGTCGGCTATGCAAGCTTGTAATTAGCCCAAAGGAGCGGTGCTAGATCATGATCCAGCGGACGCCACGGAGGCAACGCCATTGTTCACTTTCACACCCACAACCAACCTATGAATGAGTGACAGATTTTTTTCAAAAACCCCCTCCTCTCTCAGCACATACTCAGCCTCCCCCCTCCCCCCACCCGCACTAACAAGAAGCAATCTAAACACCTACGAGGTGGCTACGCTTGCTTTTGCGGCAATTGTATAGTATGGTTTTTGCCTTCTCATTTACTAGGCAGTTTGACTTGAGTAAATGATGTTTATTAGGGGTCACAAGTTCATGAACATATCTTCTACTTGTTATCACTACACGCTTAACAAAGATATGTGCATTACGTCCACACCTGATTTCTTTCATCTTGCAGCATTTGTTCGTGGGATTCACAATGTTATGATCTTTTATCTTACATGTATCCTTACCTCGCACATAAATAACGCTTCCATATAACAGCCTTATCAACCAATTTCTGTTGCCTAATACAGAATGAAAAACCAATGTCATGGACATACACCTTGTAGAACATCTCCGTTGAGTCCAGATCATCAAATGCGTATCTACCGCAGGCTTCAAGTCTCCCACCCTCCTGCTCAGGTTTGAAATCCGAACAATGCAACATCACAAATGCTTCAGTATCAATTAATTCAAAAGTACGACAAACATGATTATGCTGCATATACTCACAACGAAAGGGATGTTTTTCTTATTGAATGTACGTACTATCCATTGTTTTCCATATGCATGTTGTCGACAGTACCCATCGTCACCATGGAGTTTCGCAGATCTCGTTAGCTAGGCACTAGTTTTCTGGAGAAACTATTTCTTTTTTGTTGCCGGGTTTTATGTACTTTTCATGTTTTGACGTTCATATCGTCACCTTGCTAGACATTTTAGCTCCCTGCCAAAACGATGAACTCAAAGATGATAGTATATTTTAGATGTAACCACTACTAGAAAAACGAGCATCACAAGCGGTACATCACAAGCGGTTCGATGCGCACCGCTTCTATTAGTTGCAGCACAAGAGGTTCAATAGCCCAAGCCAGGAAGCCCCCTCTAGAAGCGGTTCGTAATACGAACCCCTTCTAAAGCCCTCTCTAGAAGCGGTTCGTAATATGAACCCCTTCTAAAGCCCAAGCAACAGAAGGGGTTCGTGTCACGAACCCTTTCTAAAGCCCAGCACCTCTAGCAGCGGTTAATATCTGAACCCCTTCTAAAGCAAGCAACAGAAGGGGTTCGTATTACGAACCGCTTCTAGAGGTCCATTTTTTGAATTGTTAAAAGGAAAGCTTGCTTTATCTCATCAGAAAGCACGTGTGGGTAGGTTGGCTAGCTGGGTAAGGCGTGGGTCACGAGAAGGGGTGAGGTCTTGAGTTCAAATCCCACATACCCCAATATTCTTTACCATTAGAACCGGTTATATAACCGCTTGTGAAAGTGGTTACGAACCGGTTGTGTTGCACTGTTCCCTGCTAGTGAACCGGTTATATAACCGCTTGTGAAAGTGGTTACGAACCGGTTGTGTTGCACTGTTCCCTGCTAGTGAACCATTCATTTAGGAGGTTATCCACGAGATTATATATACTCTACACTTAGGACATGCATGTGTAGTAATAAAAAAACAAAAGTAATATGAACTATTAGATTAAGAGGAATGAAAGACATATATTTATTTTGGTGTATCGTAAAAAGGCTCTGCAGACAACAGAAGCCAGCATACTTGCAGACCAGTACCATCGTGCTTCTGTGTTTCAGGAGACGAGATAAGGTTAGCGCTGAAATGTAAGCTCGGTCTGCAATTAACCATCATCTCGTTGCCCAACTCATCGAGCCGTTCCCTTCCCATGTTTTGGTCATCGACCATGACTTGTCAGATGGCTTCGGACAATGACGTCCAAGGAACAGGGTTCTCACATATCTGTAAGTTAACTGCAATGCCAGCATTTTCAGCTTAGGGAAGTGCGTCTCATCTGCATTCTATGAAGAAGTGGTGCCAGCGATTTCAGCTTAGGAAACGCATCTATATGCCAGCGTTTTCAGCTAGGAAAGGGCATCGATCCATTCCCCTTCACTAAAATAATAGCGAGTCTATGAAGAAGCTAGTGGTGCACATTCATACTTGATATCTACCTTATGCAGTGGCGTATCCAGAAACTCGAGGGGGGAGGGGGGGGGCTAAACTTAAGACATCCAATCTAATATATATATATATATATATATATATATAGTATATAATTTTTTCAGAACATAAAACATAACAATCGCATATAATGTAAGTATGTAATAATACAAAGAAAAAAAACGTACCGATCATTACTTCTTAAGAGTTGATAGTTGATATTTGCGGGTTTTCATGTTCTGAAAACGCTGCAAAATATCTTCCATGTCTATCTTTGAAAAAATGTCTCGCTCGATGTAGCACACCATGAGATCATTTAACCAATCATCACGCTCAGGGTTCTCATCTTGTCTAGGATCAACAGGTGACTCCTCCGTTGGATTTGATTTAGACAAGGGTGTAAAATATCTCTTCATTGTTGTCTACTTGTCTATTGACTCTTTTTTGCTCAATAAAAAAATCATCAATTAGACAAACCAATCTACTAGACTACTAGTCTACTAGTCTAGTAATCTGCATTGTCAACTGTGTACTCAAACTCAACTCAAGTGATCAACTACTCATGCATAAAGTCATGAAGATAAAATCGTCAATTAGAAAAACCTGATGCAGATCACCTGATGCCCTGATCGAGTGATCGTCGTGAGCCGTCACCCGTCAGTGAGTGTGCGTCACAGCGTCGCTGTCACTTGGCGCCTTGGCCTCGGTCCTCGGCGGCGTCGGCGCGGCGGCGGCAATGTCGTGGCAGCAGCCAGGAAGCGCCGTTCGCCTGCTCGCTTCGCTGTCTGGGGCTTTGGGCTGCGTGCGTCGCTGCGAGCCTGCGAGCAAGTGAGGCGGCAAACGAACCGACTCACGCTGCGTGGCTGTGGGATGCGGCTCCACCGCTCCAGTGCTCGGTGCTCCACAGGCCACGGCTGCACGCCATGTTGGGCTCGGTGGTCCATGGGGGGTATGAGGCCATGAGGCCCAGGGGGGGCTGAAGCCCACCCAAGCCCCCCTGTAGTTCCGCCACTGGACTGTACTAATTACAAAAACCTAGCCCACGAAAAACTCTAATTTAATTCTCCACATCCTCTCTCTCTTTCCCTGTCCACTTCCTAGCAAGCCAACCGCGTGCCATCCTTCTCTCCCCTTTCCCTCCCGAGTCCACCACCGGCTTAGTCACCATCTCTCCTTCCCTCTCCTTCTCGCCCCGACACCACCTCCACCTCTTGTCCCACTAGTGGCCCAGGTGCCCCCTGCCCATTCCCTTCTCCCTCCCACCTCGGTCTCACCTCTCTGGTGCTGTGACCTCCTCCTCTCTACCCCTATCGCAGCCATGCACCCCGACATCCCTTCTCCAGTGTTGCACCCCTCCTCTTCCCCCTCCCACACCTCCAGTACCATAGCCACCTCTGATTCTCCTCTCATGTGATGCCCCCTCCTCCTCCACCCCCACTACAGTCACCCCTTCCCCCGGTGGCTTTCCTCCTCCCCCTCTTGCGATAGCTAGCATCGGGTAGTGCTCAGGAGCACGTGGCACGGTGGTGCTCAAGACCTAGAGGTTCCAAGTAGGGAGAGAGGGGTAGCGGGGGTTGGGGCAGTGACCAGCGACGGTAACACTCGATCGGGTAGGGGTGACCAAAAGCTCGGCTTGGGGGCAAGGCAATTGCCTCTAGGGTTAGCACAACCGGATGCCTTTGTTGATCGTCGTCTCCAGAGAGGGAGCATGGGGCCACATGTCAGCATGTCCAGCAGCGGAGGTTGAAGGAAGATGTGAACCGTACATGCTTGGTTGACCTCTTTGTAATCTGAACCATCCAAGGTGGTCCGGTGAATGGACCACCATAAACGCCCATTTAATTATATAGGAGTAGTGATGAGTTTTGTATTACACTTCTATACTTTTATGCCGTTAGAAAATTTTTCTTTGAAGCTACCATCACATTGTGGTTGTTACAAGATGGAAAATGACAATAGTTTCAAACGTAATCATATTTTATGGATCAAAGACTTTGGATCAGGAATGAAATTACAATAGACAAATTTTACGAGAGGGCAGGGCAGGGATACAAATGATAACCGGTGGTTATGGTTTTTTATTTTTTTTGAGAAAATTTCTTAACCGAAATTTAAATTTCTAAATTCATGTCAGTCAAAATTGCTGATATCTAGGTCTTACCAGCAATTTCAGTCGAGATTTGTCATTTTGTCTATCAGGTTTTCTTTTCAAATTTAAAAGCATTGAATTTTTTTTTTTGCCAATAGATTTTCCTACTACATTCGATAACCATGAATTTTTTCATGATTTGGATCGATCTAAGGGAGCAACATTTTGTAAAAAAGAGAACGTATATCTGAATCTAGCTGCACCGAATTTTTGAGCCAAATTAATTGGTAGATAATGTTCTCAATCCTCCAAATCCTACTTTATTTTTGGTTGTGTTGTTGTCATCGCCTTGCATCTCTGCAAGCTAATATTTAAACGCATCCTTCCATTACATAACCAGAATGAAAATAACACAGTGTCTTAACATCAAACCAACCAACAAACTGCTACTTGCCAATGTTGCTCACATGGATCTTAGAACCATGTCATATTAATTCATATATATGGTCATGCATCATTCATGAGTACAACTCGATGTGAAGAATATAAAGTGATAAACGGATCAGCTCACATGGATGGACACATCTCATTGTGAAGAATAAGTGCTAATTAACATACGAATATGCTAGTTCACATGCATATGGGTACTCATTGTAAAGAACAACTGAACAAGCGCTAAAAAACGATATACTTGCAGGCAAAAATATGAGAGAGAGAGATCTAGAGAGAGAGGTCATTTCGGATCGATCTAAGAGAGACATATAAAAAGCAAAAACACACACACACACCCCTCAATCAGCTGAACCTAATTGTTGAGTCAAATTAATTAACGCTAATTTTCTCAGTTCTCTCTCCATACCCAACTGAGACTATCCCTTAATTATGAGAGTGTTTTTCAATTGTTGATGCATGTTTTCCCTTGCACGAGCAAATAAACAAACGCATGTTCTGTGCTCTATAGTGTGGTGTTGTACTGTCTATTTGTCCTAGCAAGTCTATTATGTGTAGAAGCCTGCGTGGCTAGGAGGTGAATAACCAAGCACGCCGGGGACGAGCGTTTCGTACTGTTTGTTAAGGGGTGAAACAATTTTGGCCAACTTCCGGCCGGGCAGCGTCATGTGTGTGCATACATATATGCCGGCCGGCGCAAGCTTAGCTTGTTCAATTGTGAGATTGAGCTTAACTAGTAGTACTGAGTTAGCGTGTAGAGGCCCGAACGATTTTTCCATTATCTAAAAAAAAGGATGAACATTGATCCATTGATCATTTCCTTTCCAAGATTTACGCATATACATCAAGTATATCATGCATTGCATGCCGCACTACTGAAGGATCGATGCAGCGGGGCTGAATCTGAAAAGGGGAAGATAGTCGACTTGGCGATGCAACATGAACTCTTAAACGTCAGAACCGTATCATATATATGTGCATGCTTGCATGGGTATGATCATGCATTGTGACAAACAAGTGTTAAACGTATCAGCTCATCAGCACGAAACAACATTATCAGAGAGAGAGAGAGAGAGAGAGAGAGAGAGACAGAGAGAGAGAGAGAGGTCATGCTTGGCCCCTCGCACGCCAGCCGCAGCGGCCAACGATGAAGCTCCGGTTGGCAGCCATGCGAGTGGCATACAGGGAGCCAGGCATATCCCTTAGCTTCTCACCTCTTTCTCCGGCCGCCGCGCGCGCACGATCCTGCAGCTTACCGACTCCATCTTAATGCCGCACACCAACACACATGCCTAATCTCATAGTACACAATGGCATATATGCATGCATTCATGCATATGCAAGCTCTTCCAATATTACCCTATTTCAATTCTCCCAAACACCTTCTTTCTCCCTCACACAATGAGGATGAGGAAAGAGCAATAGCCTATAGGGTGGCTATAAGAGAGAGAAGATGAATGTTGTGCTACTAGTATAGTACACAAGGTATTTACCCACCAGTACATAGTCCACTAGTATATCCACTGCCTAGTGTGAGTGCATGTCTATCTGGCTAAACATATATATAGCTCCATACCTCAAGTCCTCAAAGTGACCTAATTTCCACATCCAACACGCGCACTTGCACTGCATATTTGAATCGATACTTGCATGGACAGTACACCCCTCACCATTCACTCACCAAACCCTAGACCTTCTCCATGAACATGCATATGATAGTATCATGTACATGCAAATGCAGACAAACACATGCGCACACACATGTACACATCATTACGCCATGGAATAAAGGGAGGGGGGGCACTAGCTGACACCAAAGGAAACCCTAGACAATGAGCCCCAGTTGGCACTGTGCCAGGAGTGCTTCTTTTCTTGCTGCTCTTACATATATATTGTAAGGAACTTTTTTAAGACGATCTTAAGCTATTATGTGCCATTCATTTTGCTTAATTAAATAGCATGGCGACGAGTTAGGGGCAAGACGATGAGTACATTGTGCATCCTTGAGAACTTCATATGTGGATTTTATATGCAACACACACTCTCTCTCTGGGCTGGTTGTCTCCCAGTGTTTGGCAACAAGCAGGATTCCCCTGTTCATGGATGTGGACCAAACCTGTGCAGGTCAAGCTAGCCATTGCTTCACCTCTCGTGCATGCATGCTAGCCCTCTCTTGCAATCAATATTCACTGCCAAGGTGAGAGGCCGTGCATGCATGCAACGGTGCCCCATCTCACTTTTTCGTCGTTTAAAATGCTAGGTACGGCGCTAGTTGATGAGAATCTTGTCGTTTCACATTTTGGATTTGGAACAAAATTTCAATTTCATGCATTGGCGGATCGTCCGTCAAATTCTAGCTAGTTAACCGGTGCGGAGTCAATCGGTTGGAGCTTAATGCAGCTGGACACGTATAAAAATGGATACGTTTTTAAATCATTTCGAATATTTGACCACTCATCATTTAGAATCTGCATACATAACTAGATACTACTCCCTCTGGTCATAAATATTTAACATTTTTCACTTGACATTGTCTACAAAATACTAACACCACTAATTACTACTATAATTTATTTATAAATCCACTAGAATAATAATATTGAACTACTCTTCGAGACGAATATATACATATTATTTTTATTTAACCAATTTAAATATCTAAAATATATATTTGTAACTCAAGTTTTAAACTTTGACTTGAATGTATCTCGAACATGAATTATTTGTAACCAGACCGGAGGGAGTAATTAATACTGCAAAATTAATCTTTAGGTTCTGATTGAAAAAAGTGCCACCATGTGGATTTTTTGTACATACATTATTTAATTTATTGTTTTCTGTGTTCATAGCAAAATTGTAAGGTAAAACCAAATAAGAAAACATCCGGGATTATTTCACCATTTAACTCGGAGGAAAAGAGAGAATATTGTTAATTGTTCATAGAATGTAGATAATGTCTCACCAAACGTGGATTAATTTGGAATAACTTGTCCACGGCCGCCGGTGCCTACATTAAACGAATGACATCATTTTTACTTATGTATGCTTGATAATGTTGCGGTTCTTGGCGGCGTCGGTGGACGAGCGACAACAGTCTTTCACCTCCTCACGGTGGCACGGTCGTGACCTCATCCTTCTCCTTCTTCCTCCTTCGGCAGCCTTCTCCTCCTTCCCCTCTTCCTCCTCTCAGTGCTGTCCTCCTCTGGTGGCGGCGGTGGGACAGGGCTATGGCAGGGGTGGATTTGGCGTCGAGGCTATGCTGGGGCGTCAGGGCACGTGTCGGCGAAGGGGGCGCCATGGCGGCAGTTCATTGGCTCTTTCTGCCTAAGTCCCAAGCGCGAGTAGGCTCTAAAGGCTCGACTCTCTTGATGGCCGCACCAAAGCCATTGAGAGAGTGTTTGGTAACGGTCGTAGCCACTTGGCCCACGTCCCTCTCTCGACGGTCCGCAACACACCCATCTAGAGAATGACTAGTAACGGTCGCGGCCATGCGTAGCCCACGTCCCTTGCTCTCGACGGCCCAAATCTAAACTGTCGAGAGAGGAAGACGTAAGGTCGCATGCTCATGGCCCACGATGTCCCTCTCTTTCGACGTTCTGTCCATAGCCGTCGAGAGAGAACCTAGCAAGGCCTTAGGTGCCCAAGCTAGGCACCACCTTCTCTCGAAGGCTCCACTTTAGGCCGCCGAGACCACCATTTCTCTCAAGGGGCATTTTACAGTCAACCATTGAGATTGACCCCTATACTGGATGGTTTTGGTCAGATCCATCAAGAATGATGCCTATCTCGAGGGTTTTCTCCTTGAGAGGCCGTCAGTGACCAACGTATCGTCTTTTATTTTGCAAAATTTTTTTAATGATGATATTGACGGTGCCCAACAACTAATGTTGCTCTATACATCATCTAGCATGCTCATAAATTTTTGGAAAATGTTTCGAGGTTCTGAACATTCGAACCATATGTAACTGCCTTTGTCGGGTCATCGATCACTTGAACTTCTAGAGAGATGTCATGGGCACGGTAGGATAAGCCGTGCGAGTCTCATCTTATCAACATAGTAAACATGTTTTTAGGAGTTCACAATGGATGAAATAAACAAACAGACGTATCACAACATTTTGGCAAATTTTTTTAATGAATTTTAAATCATTTTACCATTATTGAATTGACGAAAACCATTTGACATGCACCAATTTGATCTTGTTCAACTACGGTACCACATATTTATGGTTGTGGAAGGAATCAGATGCCTAAGAGGAGATGAATTGGAGCTTTTAAATTTTAGTTTCTATTCAATTTTTATACTTGTGTCTAAAGTCTAAATAAATGCGGAAGCTAAAGGCTAAGTCTTTGAAAACAAGTAATATATCTAAATGATAGCAATCCTAGTGTGAGAGCAAGCCAAAAACACTAGATAGACTAAATACACAATTTAGCACAATCTAGATACTAGGAGGTCTAAATTAACAAGATCAATATAAGAATTAGGATACTAGCAATCAATACATGGCATAGAATGTAAATGGCACAATCAACTCATAAGATATGGCATGGAGTAAATGAGAAAGAGAAGCAAACCATAAGTGACACGATTCCTTTTTATTGTGGTGCTCAAAGACTTGCCGGTCTCTCGTAATCCACGTTGAGGCTTGATCCCACGCAAGGACCAGATCCCTCTTGATCCAACCGTCTCTTCTCTACTAGTGGTTTCTAGTTCCTCCTCTCTGGAGATAGCAAGCACTAACACCACTCACATAATTCGTCTGGGCCTCCTCACGAACTCTTTTGAGAAGGTCACCGGCACACGATGCCTTCCACATTGTCTAGGTGCCAACAAGCACCAAGAGTAACAAGAGTAAAGCGGATTAATCGCACCGGATCAAAGCACAAGAGTGATACACATAAGACTCACTTGGTCTTTCACTCTTCTCTAGAATCACCTAATTACACACATGATGGTGCTCTCCTTCTCTCTAACCCTTTCTCTTTTCTCTTTGCTACATCTAACATATAGGGGCAATTCCAAGCCAAAAATCCTCCTCAAAACACTTAGATCCGAGGTTTAAATACCTCCACTTTCATAAACTAGCCGTTGGGCAAATGCACTATCACACACTGGACCGGTCCGCCACGGACCAATTGATACTGGATCGGGGCCGGACCGGTCCCTCACGGACATGTGCATGGCGGACCAAAGCCGGACCTGCTATACACATGTGTATGCCAAACTGGCTTCCAGAGAAGCCCGGTCCACCATAGCACCATGTCGGACCACGTCAGTCCGCCACTAGGCTGTCGGACCAGGAGACAAAAAAAGGCATAACTCCTAGCTTGGAAGTCAGAATTAGGTGATCTTGAACTCTATGGAAAGCTTAGAATGAGGGATACATAACCAACAAGCTTACACCACCCAAACCTAAAGAAGAGATGCAGAAAACCTAAGCAAACAAAGGAGGTCCCAACTCGAACAAAAACTGACACCTCTAGCACCTCCCTCTCGCTACACACCTTCGACACCCCCGGCACCTCACTAGGACCAACTAAGGGCAAGGAGACTCAATGTGCATCACCCGAGAGCTAGGAAACGGTCCAATCAAAACCGATCCGGACCCTCCTTGATATTACGACGACTATCCTACCAATCTTGTTTTCCAACCAACACCGAGACCGGTAAAAGATTAGGAAACTTCCTTAGGCCTACACTAGTCATACCTTCACCTTACGCATCCTTTTTTCGACGATGTTCCACTTACGATGACGCCTCTGTCTTATCAAACTTGACTATCACCAATCCTTGATGATTCCTCCGTCGACCTGTCGACGTTGACTTGACGATCCACCCAATGATCCTCCCGTCCTATCGACTTCGATTTGATCATCAACCTTTGGCGACTTCCCGTTTTGTTGCTTAGTCGTCATTCATCTTCACGGGGACCTAATTCTTTTCACATCACCCATGAAATACATTAGTCCTAAAAGCTCAATAGATATAAATAAGTTTGATATTCATGAGCAATTAAACATCACAATTGTTTCACAATAAATATCACATAGCATAGAAAAACTTGTTACATGAAAGCTCTCAATAGTGCATCATGTGGTAAAGCAAATGATCTATATGTACATGAGAGATAGATGCCACAAGATATTTATATTATTTTTCAAAGCTTAGCAATCAAACAATTCAATAAATTTTCAATCTTCATATAATGTGCACATGAATAAATATATATGAAAGACACATATAGATTTAATAATTAAAATATATGGGAAGTAATCGATCCAATAAATATGAGATAAATAGAGGCATGAAACGATATAGGAGACATCACAACATATATGAAAAACTTCAGAAGTGCATATGAGAATATACAATTTAGACCTATATGCATAAACACAATTAATAGGTTGGTGAAATTTAATTAATGGACCATATGAATAAGAACAATATGATCATATATCCATATGTGCAAGCAATCACTACATATATCAAGCTCACAAGATAAATATGCACAAATAAATATGCGATGGAACAATGTGCATAGATTAATTTAAGGCAAATCCGGAGTTTAAAATATACTTGTACGTGAGGAATGCAATAATAATTATGAGTGTGATACCGAGTTGTATATCTTAATTTGCAATCCATCCTATTTGCATGTATGAGACTTTATGAGACTAAGGAAGATCAATAATCACGTATTAGTCTCAACAAGATAATTAATATGAGACATATCTTGTTAGCATGGATAACTTATCTACTTGGCATAATTGATTCCTCTATTAGAATGAGACTAGAAAAAAACTTAGCAATAAACTTGTTCATCTCATGAAAGATTCATCACATATTAGAGGTTTGTTATTAGTCAAGCACTAAATCAAAACTAAACTATATTTGTCATTTACAATACTTGTCATTTAACAATATTTGTTATTAAATATATTTGTCATTAATCACCAAAATCACAAGGGCTACATGTACTTACAGGTTGCACGCTATTCCACACATACCATGGCTTTTTTGGACATTTAATTTTCTCACTTTTTATTTTATTAATACATTTATTTACATTAAAAAAGCAATTATACACTTCTAGAAAAATATATAAACTACAAATATGTAATTATAAATTTCAAAAATAGAGTTAATTTTCTAAAATTTTGAAAATTCAATTTGATGATGCTTGAGATGAACTTATGTGTTATTTTGCATTTTAAATATTGGTTGTAAAATATGTATTTGGGAGTGGAATCTGCAATATGGTCTCGACGGCTAGGCCTCAGCCGTCGAGAGAGAGCCGCCCTAACCAGGCGTTGGTAGACCTAACCCAATGACCAAGGTGCTTGGGAGATCTCTCTCGATGGCCTACATGGTGGCCATCGAGAGAGATCCTGCCCACAGCCACCACACGAAAGCTAGACGCTCCCTTAGATGTTGACTAAAATCAAAATGGCATGGCGGTGTGTGGCGCATGTGCTCACTCCCTCGATTGCAAGTTTGAGCCCATGCCCTTGTCATTCCATTTTTATTTTTACGCTCTCTCGACAACATCTCAAGCCGTCGAGAGAGGCGGCCACCTTGCCCCAGTAGTTTCAATTTTTTTGGAAGCCAGCATGGGCTAACGAAGGAGGCTCTCAACAGTGTGAGCATGGTTGTCGAGAATACCTCACACCGTTGCCACTTCTTCAACTACGGAGCTGGCATAGACCTTAGACTCAACGATATATTCTGGGTCGTCGTGTCTATGGTATGAGCATGATGGCTTGAATTTGGCTGTCGAGTGGTGTGCATAGTCTCGATGGTCTGTAGGTGGCCGTCGAGAGACGTTGCTAACGGTCGAATTTGTGTCCTTTCCTATGGTGTATATTACAACCGTCTATGATACGGTAGATATATTTATTTAAACAGTTTGTGACAAGATCTTATCAAAGATCGATGATCACCCTAACTGTTTGTGATAATATGGACAAAAAAAATAAATCCAGACGGTTCGGAAATCGTTGCCGTACATGTTCATTCCTTGGCCCGGTCTACAGAAAACATACATAGGATCGATTAGCAGCTGGCAAGAATGAAAAAGGAGGATGCGATCAAAATGCAGGTACGTACGTTGAATCAAAATACGCACCGCATGCACATGAAATGACGAAATCAATGCGTGATTAAACGGCCGCAGGGACGTACGTACGCTGCTACGTACGTACTGCTATACGGCCTGCACCTGCAACGTGTTTGTGCACACGATCGATCGAGCCGGAGATTCTGATTCGCCGTGGCCGCCGTTCGCTATGCAACAAGCTACCGCTGCCACTGCCGCTGCTGCACCTGCTACCTGCTGCATCGATTGCATGCAGATTTAACTGCGGCTGCGCGCGAGCGCGATCGAGCAGCAGGAGGCTAGTACTTTGTCTGCGTCCGCTTGTCTTCCTCCCGTCGCCGTTTTCCTCGCTGTTCGCTTCCGCCTGACGCCCCCTCTCTCTCTCTCTCTCTCTCATGCATGTTCCCGCCCTGCACCATGCAAGCACCAGCTGCGCTATTCGGTAGCTAGAGATCTTCGTCTTCGACTTGTATAGCGCGCCGGCGCGGCTGCCACTGCATGCCAAGATGCAGGCAGGCAGACGATGGGAGGGAGGAGCACTGGAGCAGGGCTCCAAATATTAATCGCCAGGAGATATTGGTCCAAACTTAAATTTTAAATTGTGAAAAATTTTCAAAAATTGATTTTTGTCGATTATCGGTTGGTTAAAAACTGTGAGAAAAATGAAATTCTAAACAGGTCGATATAAGTTGATATTGTCGATTATCGAGCGACATTGTATGGGGTGACACCTGTCCAGTGTCGGAAATTCAAGGAAGTTGGTGAACCGATCACAGGGAAATCAGCGACCGAAGCCCCGGTGAATGGTGGCCCGTAACTATAACAGTTTCAAGGTAGCGGAATTCCTTTTCGGGTATAACAGTTCCAAGGTAGCGGAATTCCTTGTCAGGTAAGTTCTGACCTGCAAGAAAGACGTAACTATCTGGGCACAGTCTCGGATAGAGACTTGGTGAAATAAACATGTCTGTAAAGATTCGAACCACCTAAAGTTAGACAGAAAGACCCTATGAAGCTTTACTATTTCTAGGGCATTTACAGATTTTCGTTCTCGGGCTCAAAATTTAATGGCACTGCTAGAAAAACGGGCTTTAATCCCGGTTGGGAACGGGCTTTAGTCTCGGTTTTCGAACCGGGATAGGCCATCCGAGACTAAAGGTCACATACCTTTAGTCCCAGTTCCCCTAACCGGTACTAAATCATAGAAAATATCTAAAAAATAAGGCGAACCCAAGACTCGAACCTGGGACCTCATGCTACCACGTGACTCTCCATTCACTCTTCTAACCAACCCACCCACCCACGCGTATTTAATAGACTAGAATATGCATTCCTTTTGAAGTATCTGAAATGAGTTTAATATCGGTTAAGTAACACTAACCGGGACTAAAGGCCTACCTTTAGTACCGGTTCGTGTTATGAACCGGGACTAATTTGTGTCTGTGCCAACTAGCATGTACCCACTTGCCAAAACCACCTTTAATACCGGTTCGTGTTACGAACCGGGACTAATGTGAGCCACGAACCGGGACTAATCGTGTTTTTAGCCCCGTAGCCACGAACCGGGACTATTGCTACATCAGTCCCGGTTTGTGGCCAATCGGGACTGATGTACCGGTATGGAAGGTCATTTCTCTAGTAGTGTGGCATGTTATTTTTACCTTCTTTATGATCATCTACGTGTAATTTTTTTTGCGATAATGGAAATGGTGATTATCGGTCGGAACCCTGGGAGCTAGGGAGCACGGTGCTACGTATAATGGCATGGCAATGGCGCCCGGCCGCGGCCAGGCCAGCTACGTGCAGTGATCACTGGTCAGTGCTACACGTACGTGCTGCTCACCATCATGCTGGTCTGCACGCCCCACATGTCGATCACCAACTACCCAGCAGGCCACCGATTTATATGCATCCTGCTGACACGGTACCGGCTGGGCCATAAACATGTACGCCTCTGTACCCCGTATATGAACTGTCCACAAGGCTTGTTAGATCGATGCACAGATCAACCAGCCAACCAACGTCATTACGTATATCGATCGGTATATATATGCCATTGAAACATCAATATGTATGGGATAAATTCTTCTGTGCCACTGTAGGGTCCCACGGTCCCTCCCGAGCCATCACATTCGTACTCTAATCTTAATTCGTGCTCTAATCTTATGTGCCATCGTATTCATAGCTTAATACCTTATATGCCATCGCTGTTAGCTCCGTTAGGATAGACCAAGCTAACCATAATGCCCAAAATACCCTGCATTTTAAAACTTTGAAAATTTGTATCTCTTGCATTTTAGCTCCAAATCGAGTGATTCAAAATTTTAAATTTATGTAAAATCATATTGTGAGACCCCTTTTTCCAGGGACCTCCGTACGTCTGCGCTAGCTCAGGATCTTGTCTTCCTAGTGTTGTACGAGTTACCAAATGCTGGAATCATCTCATACAAGCACGAGTTTTATACAACCATGAAGGTTCAAATACATAGTGGCTCAAGTTTGTAGGGCCGGACTGGTCAAATATTACAATACCAAAATTGAGTTCTTTAATTAGAGTTCGGAAATGCGGAAACGATGTTAAATTTAGATTCCAAGAGCTATGCCATCCACCTGACAGGCAAGCGACTGGAGTCCCGCCTAACACCCTTCCTGCGCGTCAGCTCCAAGAGCTTCCTCGTCATCATAGCAGTCGTAGGGGTCCTCTTCTTCTCCATCTTGACCTAAAAGAGTGAGCGGGTGCAAGGGTGAGCACATAATCAAACTGCGCTCGTGAACCAACATCCAACCTAATGCAATATAATGATATAGACTGTTTGGTGGAGGCTAGGTTGATTTTATTTGCTTAAATGCGATAGTTGCAATAACCCAAAGTAAAAATCTATGACTTAGCCATTTACCAAATAAAATACGTACTGGGCTATATATGCCAAAATGAGGAATACTGGGGGTGTTTAACTCTTTCCATGTCACCAAGACCAAACCAAACATCACACAGCCTGACAAAACTACCCCGTCACATACACCAAAATCCATTTTAGCAATTCATTGCTCACACAGAGTCCAGTGCTAGAGAAGAGTAACCGTGGCTCACGTAGAGTCCAGCAATCAGAGATTATTGCCACCATTCACACAGTCCGCTGGCAAAAAGCACACCACCAATCACACAGATTTTAGTGGGGACGGATCTAGAGAAGAGTAACTGCTGCTCACATAGAGTCTAGCGATCATAGATTATTGGCACCATTCACACAGTCTGGTGGCAAAAAGCACACTACCAATCACACGGATTTTAGAGGGTTTCATGGATCCTCCCACTGGGAGGCACACAGAAGCACATAGCCTGTCACGAAGATACCAATCACCGTCACTTAGACCAATTCACCACAAAGCTTTATAACAAGGGGTGATTACAATATTAGGCGGATTATTCGTCCACCGTTCCAGGACATTCGGGTCCTGGGCAAAAATCAATTAGACCTAAGCATATCTAAGCATTTTACCCAAGACTTTAAAGAGTCCAAAAATGTTTATTAAGTGTTCTAGGGTGATACCATGGACTTGATATTTAAGAAAATCAAGATGGTGGTAGTAACAGTAAACAAGGAATGAGGCATGTATGCAACATGATTAAATGAACAGGGTGTAACTACCAATATTGAGTTCAACATAATATAACAACATAATATAAAGCATGCATTACATAATTTAAATCAACATAAATTTAAGTAAAAACTGGGTTAGAAGCATGTTCTAGAGATATTGCCTCGCCTGGACCGTGTGTGTTGGGATCCTGATCTTCGAACTGTCCTTCCGGGTCTTCCAGATTTATCGTGAACAAATCAAATATCACAAAAGCATTAAGAAATATGCCAGAACATGATGCATGTTATGCAATCGTATCTAATCGTGTGGCACTATTTGTATCAAGCTATTCGAAGAATATATATAATGGTATTATCCTACTTATCGAGGAAGTTCCATGAACTTCTCGATGAACGTGCTAAGGATGTTATGCATGTGAGTATGCATCTAAATACCCTTAATCAGGCTCCCAAAAACCTGTCATTTGCACTTTAAAATATAACAACATAATATAAAGCATGCATTACATAATTTAAATCAACATAAATTTAAGTAAAAGCTGGGTTAGAAGCCTATTCAAATTTTTTGAGAAATAATATATGGTTATATGAGCAAATATTAATTTTCCAAACATACAGACACTTTAAAGTGTCTCCAGAAAAATACTTATAATTATTGGAGGTCATCTAGTATTTTTAATAAAGGGAAAACCTTTACTGGATTTTCTGTACAAAAGAAATAGCTAGAAAGGGGGCTATTAATATTTTACAGAGATTTATATGAGTTGAATATGCAAGGTAATATTTTTCCTACGTCCCATAACAAATCTAGTATTTTACATAATTTTTCCATGATTTTACAAAGTCACTAACTATTGTTTATAAACCAAAACCATTTTCTGTCCTTAAATCAAATGGAAAAACACTAATTAATTAGTTTACACGGTAGTGGGCCGAAATCCACCACTGTGCGGCCTAACTCGGGGTCCGGCCCGTGGGAGCTCAACTCTAGCACGTGAGTGCTTCCCAGTGCGGAAAGCGTAAAACCCGAAGTGCGCGTCCACTTAACCTTACACGTGGGGCCAGAGGGCCCAAATGTCGGCGGCAGGATGCGGCTCCGCGGGGGATTTAAATATTTAAACCCCACAGGTCCCACATGGCAGCGAGATGACCGTTTCATGACGCGAGGCTGGCGTCAGCGCAGCTAAAATTCGGGCGGAGCTTCGGCGATCCCTACGGCAAGCTCTCGGCGGAGCTGCGGGGCACAAAAACGCATGACGTTGATCCCTATAGGTTCGCCGGACCTAGCTCTAGGATGTCCTTGCCCGGTTTGGCCGGCGGCGAAACGAGAGGGCAGCGGGGAGCTGCGGCAAGCAACGGCGTCGGCGTTCCACGGGGTTTTAAGCAAGGGCAAGCTGCCCTAGAGCTTCTAGGGGCTTCAAGGGTCATTACCGTGGGCTTGACCGAGGCCGGGGAGGTCCGGAGAGGGCTGGCGACGTGGAGCCGGGCGGAGCTGGAACAGAGGGCACGGCGCGGGGGAGTTCCGGAGGTTTTCACGCCGATTCCGTCCGGGGGAGGGTAGAAGGCGATGCCGGGGTGCCGTAGACCGAAGGGGAGGCCTTGCGACACTGCCGTCGATGAGCAATCAAAAAGGGGAAGATACGGCCAGCAGTGGCGACGGAGCTCGTCCGCGAGCTACAAGAAATGAAAATGCAATTAAGACGGAGAGGAGCTACTGGGGTAAGAGAGGAAGAGGTACAGCTCATCGCCTGGGCTCGGGGTTCACCGGCACGTGCCCGCGATGGTGGCGGTATTCGGGTAGGGCGGAGCGGGGCTAAGGAAGAAGGGGGGGTTCGGTCGGGTTTTATAGGCACCGGGAGAAGCGGGGAGGACAACACGCACACGTAAGCGACGCGGGGCATCGTCCTTGCGAGAAATTCTTTAGGACGGCAATACCGTCCTCGCCGGCGTTCGCCCAATGGTGGGGCACGGCGGCTCTGGATTTCGTGAGGGGGGAGGACAATGTTGACCTCGGCCTCGGGATGGTGCCAGTGACGGTGATGTCGGCGTGGTCGGCGGCCAAGACAAGGTGGGGGCGGCCGGACGGCGGTGGGGGCGCCGAGTTAGTGGGTGTAGCCAAGCTCAGAGCAGAGGGAAGGGAGCCAGGAGGGGGGAGCTTCGGCTTGGGCCTTGCTAGGCCATGGCCGGGAGGGGGGGAAGGAAAAATGGGCCAAGCCCAAGGGTGAAACAGGCCGGGGGAGAGAAAACCCAGTGAGATTGAGCCCACAAATAGGGAAGAGAGGGAGGGAGAATAGGGAATTTTGGGCTGAGGGCAAAATGGTCATTTCACCCTAAATTCAAAATTTGAATATAAGTTGATAGAAGAAATAGATCCAAGATGTTTGGAAAGGGCATAGTTGAATTACTACTCATTTATATGAAAATATTATTCATGGTACGAAAATACCCTTTTTCAATCATTTTGATATATATATTCACAATATTAATATATTCCAAGCAATATATTGAGAAATCATAATTTGGGTGAAATTACTATTCATGATTTGAAAATATGGATGTATAAAGATAATATTCATATATGAAATACATATATGTTTGTTTTAGGAATCAAAATTAAATCTATTATAGATATGATCCTTCCAAAACATCAAGAGCATTATTATTGTTTTAAAATATTCAAAATTTTTGCAAATCTCAAAAATGGGATGTTACACATATTTTACGTGCTGTTAAACTTTTATAATTTTGGTAGTACAAAATTATAATGTAATAATTAATTTTGTGACATTAGGTATCATTAATTTTAATATAAAATTTCACATCCCAAAAATTTTAAATCTCCTTGGCACATTTGAGTACACATAATTTTTGAACCCATAGAATGTTTTCTCATAATTTTATGAATTTTCTATCATTTTTTAAAAATTTATCTTATTTACCAATGTATTGAAAAGGCAGGAACATAAGCGTCTTTATTGAACACCGTAACAGCTAGACCGGTCAGCAATGGCATATAAAAGGTAACAAGCTGCAAATGTGATGACACATAAAGTTAAAGTGTGAATGTGATAGTGCGGGAGGGATTAGAAGACTCTACAGTGACATACAAAGATTTATCCCTATATATACACACGTACATATATTGCCTTTCGCTTTCAGTAAATACCACAACACATGTTTACAAATGTAGAGCTAGTAGTTAGAAATGGTAGAGCTAGTAGTTAGAAATGGAGAGTGATTATATATAAAAATTCCTAGATCCAACCGAACGAATTCCCAGCAGCATGCATAGAACATTTATTTATTATCTCGGTTTCCGATATTGTTCTTGGCATCGTGCACACTCATGCAATCATACTGTATTTAAGTGATGGAATTTCATGTGAAATATAGGGGCCGGGTTGGGGACTAAGGCCCCGTTCTTGTCAGCTTATAGGACCTTATTTGTCTTATTTGGGGTTAGAGCTTATTTTGTTTATAATAAAAACGATTTATTTTTCGAATCCTTTTTTCTATCTCAAAGACTTGTCTAAAATTAACCTTTAAACCACAAGTCGAACGAAGCGGATCCGACTCTCGAGGCTATCTCGGGAAGCTCTCGAAGTTAGAAGAGAAGTCAAATAAGACAAATAAGTCAGATAAGATAAGCTGACGATAACAGGGTCTAAACTAAGCTCCGCAATTAGTGTATTTATACCATATCCCACAATTGTGGTCGACTGGTTTGGTTGCTGCGCATAATTAAGCAGAGATATTAAAACATAATTGTTTTTATTTTCTTGCTGAGCATGATAATCCAGAAAGCGGATACAACGTTCACACATGTTGTAGCAAAATCACTCTAGCAATAAAACTTTCCTATGGACGCTGCATGCACGTATAATGCACAAGGGCCCCCTGCACTCCACTACTGCAGAACGGAACATCATAAGCGGTTCGTAAGGGCCTGTACAAGCGGTTTTTGAACCGCTTGTACGAAACCGCGTGTGATACCTGGTTGGTATCACACGCGGTTCCCTCAACCGCTTGTACAGGCCTAACGAACCGGGGCGTAGCTCCCCAGGCGCGCGCGTGGGCTGCCACGTAGGATAGCTCTGCAAACGGTTCGTAATTGGAACCGCTTGCGAAGGTATTTCTCTGCAAGCGGTTCGTAATTGGAACCGCTTGCGGAGATATTTCTCTGCAAGCGGTTCCAATTCCGAACCGCTTGTAGAGAAGCACTCCACCGGAGAATCCATTTCAAAATGGTTTTATAGAGTGTTTGTCGATATCGTTTGAAATAATAAAACTAAATAGTAGAAGAGGCTTTTTGTCGCAATTTAATATATATATATGCGTACACATGTTGACATGATCATCACAAGCTGAACAAACATTCACAAGTATATTAACATTGTCAAAAATCCACAAGTATATATATACATGTTACATGTGATAATGAGTGCACGCACGTACGCGACGTTTACAAGCAGTTTGAATGATTAAAAATTGTCTATCGAGTTAATTTCTTCGCCGCGTCACTCTTCTCGGCCTTGCTCGATGAGGTGGTGGATATCGCCGCCAGTTCGGCGGTGTTAAAGGAAGGAGAACCATTACCCCTCATGTGGTGGAACGCGCCTTGAGGGTTTACGATCTCGTCGACAACGAAACCGATGAGTTGTTCTTGAAGTGCGAGCACCCGGTGAGGCGGCAGTACTGCAACGCCGCGATCGGTGTTGGGCTGGCAATTAATAAAGCGATAAGTAAATAATTAAATATCGGAACATATATATGCTTGTAATTAAAGCGTATGTTATTCTAGCTAGCTAAGCGGTTCGATAGCACACACGAACCTCTTGAAAAAATTAGTGGGAATATCGCCGTGGAGAAAATTTTGCATGTAGTGGAACACATAGTAGCCACACAAGTTGTTTCCGGTGATGCAGCGACTAACCTTCATTGGGGCCGAGGATTTCATAACAATAAACAAATTAAATATTCAGATGACAAATTGATAAGACGCACATATAATAATAATATACCGTCTTTGTAGTACGTACCCAATCGCTTAGCCGGACATCGAATTCTTTCTTGAATTTTCCCTTTTGCTTCTTCTTGAACTCCGTGTACGCCGCGTTTAGGATGTTAATGATCCATTGGTTTCCTGCCTTAGGCTTCCTTCTTGAGTCTTGTACTCTAATAATTCCATTGCCAAGCTCGATGACGAGAAGGATCCAGTGAAAGCTATTGACACATATTGCAACATATATGTAAATAGCTGGTCATATATACTACATATCATTGTCTTAAGAAGTATATAGAGGAAGAAAAGGATTGTGAGAACACGTACTCGTAGTTGAAGGGCAGGAATATGTACAGCTTCTCGTGTTGTTCGAGCATTGCATGGAGAATGTATTCCTCGAAATTCTTTCTTTGAGGGGGGTATGAATACAATTTATCGTTGATAATCGATGGATCGATGAAGCCGTACTTATGCGACATGCCGTCTTTAGCAAGCCGTTGCATCTCCAATCTACGTGAGGGATATATAACTTAGTTAGTTGGAGTCCAAATTTATGGTACGGGAGTAAATAGCGGTGTAAACTTAGGAGCTCAAGACACTTACAGGCACCAGCAGCTCATGAAATGAACCATGATATCAATGAATGCAGGAGGAAAGATCATCTCGAGACTAACCAAGCTTTGAACCACATCATCCTGCAACTTATTTAGTTTATTTGGATCGATGACCTTCTATGATATGGCGTTGAAAAATGAACACAGCTTTGTGATTGTACCCCGAACCGACTCCGGCAGTATACCTCTGGTAGCCACTGGGAGCAACTGTGTCATCATCACAAGACAATCATGAGATTTCAAGCCTTGGAGTTTGTTCTCTTTCATGTTTACGAGTCTCCTTACATTCGAGGAGTATCCGGAAGGGACCTTCACACTGTTTAGTCACTCTATCATGCTTTTTTTCTCTTCTTTGCTTAAAGTGTAGCTCGCAGGATGTAGGTACAGTTGTTCTGTCCCTTCTTTATTTTTTGGATGTAGGTCATTCCTCAACTTCATTTCTTCAAGATCCTTCCTCGCTTGGAGGGTATCTTTTGATTTGCCATACATATCTATGTACCCTAACAGGTTTAGGCACACATTCTTAATGATGTGCATGAAGTCGATGAGTGTGAACCTCCGGCACTTCCCAATACGGCAGGTCCCAAAATATTGACTTCTTCCACATTAGTGCCTGACCATCCTCGTTCGGTACATGCATGCTTCCAGAACCCTTTCCAAATACTACTTTTAGATCTTGTACCATAGCAAAAACTAGTCGGCCATTACGATGCTGAGGCTTGCCACAGGTTTCTTGTTGTCCGTTGAATTTTCTGCCTTTCCACCGCAATGCATGACTGCTGCCTAAAAACCTGCGATGGCCCATGTACACACACTTTCGAGAGTTTTTCAGGTACATGCAGTCCGTTTCATCCAAGCACTAGGTGCAGGCTTTAAACTCTTTGACAGTTTGTCCGGACAGATTACCGAGAGCAGGCCAATCGTTGATTGTTACAAACAACATTACACGCAGGCTGAAATTCTCTCTTCTGTACTCATCCCAAACCCGTACACCACCCTCCCACAACTTCGCAAGGTCTTCAACCAATGGTTGTAGGTAGACATCGATGTCGTTTCCAGGTTGCTTGGGTCCTTCGATCAACAGTGGTATCATAATGTACTTTCGCTTTATGCAGAGCCATGGAGGAATGTTATAGATGCACAACATCACAGGCCAGGTGCTATGGATGCTGCTCAACTGGCCGAAAGGATTCATCCCATCCGTGCTAAGCCCAAACCTTATATTTCTAACCTCTTTTGCAAAGTCCGGGTAAGTCCGATCGACTTTTCTCCACTGAGAGCCATCTGCAGGGTGTCTAAGCATCCCATCTTCCTTACGCTCTTCTTTGTGCCAACGCATCATCTTCGCATGACATTCATTAGCAAACATATGCTTCAACCTAGGGATCACGAGAAAATACCACAACACTTTGGCTAGAGTTCTCTTCTTCGTACGCTTCCCATCCACTTCACCTGGGTCATCACGCTGCACCTTATACCGTGATTTCTCGCACACTGGACAAACCTCCAGATCGGCATACTCATTGCGATCTGAGGATACAATCATTAGGGCATGTGTGTATTTTACGTACTTGCAATCCTAATGGGCGATGACTCGCTCGATTAGTAAGTAGATTCTGGTAGAGTGTTACCTTCCGGAAGCAATTTCTTCACGAGTGTTAACAACTCATCGAATCCCTTGTCCGATACACCGTTTGTGGCCTTCCATTTCATGAGTTCCAGTGTAGCACGGAGCTTTTTTAGGCCCTACCCACAATTTGGGTACAAAGGAGTTTTGTGGTCCTCTACCATGCGCTGATACTTCCTGTACTGTCTTTCCTCCGTGAACTCTCCCTCTCCGTCACGGAGCATCTGGTCTAGCTCATCGTCACCAAACTCGCCAAGTGTATCTTCCACGACCCAAATTGAGTGTTCACTTCGTCAACCTCTTCTTCGTCTTCTTCGTATTCTTCATCGTCTTCCTCTAGAATCCCCTCTACTTCGCCGTGGTTTGTCCAACAGATATAGTTTGGCATGAAACCTCTCATGACCAAATGGTTCGTAACCAACCATCCTTGAGTGCTCCTTCTCGTTCTTGCGGTTCACGCATGGACAAGGTATGAAGCTTCCTGGAGGCAATAATGCATTGGCCGCATCGAGAAAAGACTTCACGCCATCCCTGAACTCTCTTGACCGACGATCCGCATTGTACATCCATTGTCGATTCATTTATAGCAACAAAAAAAAAATACAAACATCTATTACAATTTTCAGGTAATGCTAACTACGTCTATTAGTTATAATTACTTTTATTGCCTACCACAAAATATTTACTTTCTTTCATTTAATATGTATAGATCTACCAACCAATTTTTTGCATTTCAAACATTTTAAGCTACCATAGCACCTTATGAAACAAGATTTCTCATCATACAATGCATAAAAAAAAAAACCAATATATAGAAGAGAAGAATATGTACAAGATGCTAGTCACCTTTTTTTAAACAATAAATTTGGATCTAAGAGCCTCAAAAGTTCTAAAGTGGATGTAGCAAAATAAACACCTTTCCATGTATAAAACAAAATTTCTCAACATCCAATGCATAGAAAACATCAATATCTACAGGAGAAGGATGTGTACAACATGTTACTAACCTTTCAAGCAGTTAATTTGGACCACAAATCTTCAATTAAAATTTGGCGGCACCTCCCTATGAGCAGAGCTCGGCCCACCATGAACAAAGCAGCTTTGTCACGTGTGCGAGCTCGGCGAGGAAAACAGAGTTTAAATGTGGAGAGCGGGAGGAGCTCATTGCAAGCGGTCAGTAATAAGAACCGCTTAGAACCCTTATTCGGCGGTTCCTATTACGAACCGCTTGTAGAATATTGCAAGCGATTCGTAATAAGGCGCTTGCACAAGATCTGAGATTCGCAAGCGGTTACGGCGAGGGTTAGTGGCATCTCGGTAATTACTCGAAACCAGCCCGACCCCAATAATATTGATACCCCAAAAGAGTTACTCGGGACGCATAAGTACCCGAAAGTGTTCTCGGGACCGCAACATGACCAAAACATACCGCATGCGTCCGTCGCAAGGGTAGGAAGTCATCATTTACGCCTCCATCACATCTTCTCGATCGGTATCACGCGCCACGCCGTCTTCGTCGTTCGCTCGGACCAGGAAGACACCGCACGGACCGCTGGATCTTTGACAAGATCACTCAAGAAATTAATAGCTCTTGTACATATATAAATAGGTATCCTCGCACACATCTTGGGGGATCTCCATCTCCTCTCTCTTTTTCTATTTGTTCTTTGGCAAGCTCGGCGTGGCCGTCTAGGCTTGCTCGCGCATCCTTGTAATACTCTTGATTCATCATATATTGAGATCATTTGGGCGTAGGAACATTACCTCGCCGAGAGGGCTGAACCAGGTAAAAACACATGCTCTGGTTGTTTGACAGAAGCGCTATCTCGAATGCCCCCTAGCTGCGGAAAGGGGCCCGTTGATCCCCAGTTCAACAAGTAAGCTCGGCACCTGGGGGCCCCGTACTCCCAACCGCCGACAGCTGGCGCCGTCCGTGGGGATCGTCTAGAGTCTCTGCAAAGAAAGGTCCTTGAGGTGGCGACTTCTGAAGACGACTACGACATTCGCTTCGATGGCTTGGACGACCTCGACAAGTACTGGACCGACTCCGAGGTCTCCCGGAATCTCGGTCCGGAAGGGCATGCCATGGAGTCCGGTTCCCTCATGGATGTCCGCCCTTGAGCGATGGCGATGGCGGCGAGTACGTTCGAGCTCCTCACCCGAGAGATTCCGGGATGGGAGATGACCGACGGTCTACGAGGACATCGGCGCCCCGACGATCTGTGCAAGTTTGACATATTTCGCCCGGGCACATCCTCCCCAAAGACGTACCTCCCGAGCTTGCTCAAGCTCGGTACTGCTCGCTGGGCACGCCCTTCGGCGCGCGTACCTCCCGAGCTTGCTCAAGCTCGGTTCGCTTCGCTGGGCACGCCCCTACCCAGCAAGCGTACCTCCCGAGCTTGCTCAAGCTCGGGTGCTTCGCTGAGCGCCCCTTCAGCGTACCTCCCGAGCTTGCTCAAGCTCGGTTGCTCTTCGCTGAGCACGCCCTTCCCCAGCGCGTACCTCCCGAGCTTGCTCAAGCTCGGGGGCTGCTTCTTCGCCTGAGCACGTCCCTTCCCCAGGCGCACGTAACTCCCCGAGCTTGCTCAAGCTCGGGGGCTGCTTCTTCGCCTGGCCACGTCCCTTCCCCAGGCGCACGTACCTCCACGAGCTTGCTCAAGCTCGGGGACTGCTTCTTCGCTTGAGCATGCCCTTCGCTCAAGACCTGTTCGCCGGTTCGCCCCGAGCATGCTCTCCGCTCGGGCGCATGTTCTATTCTCCGGTTCGCCCCGAACATGCTCTCCGCTCGGGCGCATGTTCTTTAAACCCTTGAGCATGCCCTTCGCTCAAGACGTGCTCGCCGGTTCGCCCGAGCTTGCTCTCGGCTTCGGCGCATGTTCTATTCTCGATTCGCCCGAGCATGCTCTCGCTTCGGCGCATATTCTGTTTCGCGGTTCGCCCGAGCATGCTCTCGGCTTCGGCGCATGTTCTATTCTCGATTAGCCCGAGCATGCTCTCGGCTCGGCGCATGTTTTTAAACCTTGGCGTGCCCTTCGCTCAAGACGTGGATCTCTGGTTCGCCCGAGCATGCTCTCCGCTCTGGCGCTGTTCTATTTTCGGTTTGCCCGAAACACGCTCTCGCTTCGGCGCGTGTCCTATTCTATGGTTCGCCCGAGCATGCTCTCCGCTTCGGCGCATGTTTTTAAACCTTGGCGTGCCATTCGCTCAAGACGTGGATCTCTGGTTCGCCCGAGCATGCTCTCCGCTCTGGCGCTGTTCTATTTTCGGTTTGCCCGAAACACGCTCTCGCTTCGGCGCGTGTCCTATTCTATGGTTCGCCCGAGCATGCTCTCCGCTTCGGCGCATGTTTTTAAACCTTGAGCGTGCCCTTCGCTCAAGACGCGGATTCTCTGGTTCGCCTCGAGCATGCTTTTCGCTCGAGCGCATGTTCTTTATTTCGTTGAGCATGATCTTCGCTTAAGATGTCGATTCTCTGGTTCGCCCCAAGCGTGCTCCTCGCTCGAGCGCATGTTCCTTTTTCCTTGGGCATGCCCTTCGCTCGAGGTGTCGGTTCTCCGATCCCTAGGGTGATTTTTCTGGCTCGTGCCGAACGGTTCTTTGCCCAGGTACGCGTTCCATTTATTTTTCCCGTTCTTTCGATTTTGTCCCTCGAAGCGCCTCATCACCGCTCGAGAAGTGGGGGGTGCGACTCGGCTCGCACCCTACCAAGTTACCCGGGCGTGTGATCCACGCCCTGGATGCGGCACGCCGGGACTATGCCCGTCTGCCAGACCCTCGAAGCGCCTCATCACCGCTCGAGAAGTGGGGGGTGCGACTCGGCTCGCACCCTACCAAGTTACCCGGGCGTGTGATCCACGCCCTGGATGCGGCACGCCGGGACTATGCCCGTCTGCCAGTCCCTCGAAGCGCCTCATCACCGCTCGAGAAGTGGGGGGTGCGACTCGGCTCGCACCCTACCAAGTTACCCGGGCGTGTGATCCACGCCCTGGATGCGGCACGCCGGGACTATGCCCGTCCGCCAGTCCCTCGAAGCGCCTCATCACCGCTCGAGAAGTGGGGTGCGACTCGGCTCGCACCTACCAAGTTACCCGGCGTGTGATCCACGCCTCGACGCGCACGCCGACTATGCCCGTCCGCCGATCCTCGGCGCCTCATCACCGCTCGAGAAGTAGAGGCGCTTCGGCTCGTGCCCTACCAGGTTACCCAGGCATGTGATTCACGTCCTGGATGCGGCAGGGTGGGCCGACCCCGTCCCCACGAACCTAAGCTACCATGTCGGTGCTAAAAAGCCCAACCCTCTATGGATTCGCTTTAAAAGCCTCGAAGGGGCATTCCGCTCCCATCGAGCCTCGGGGACTAGGCGGCGAGGGTTAGTGGCATCTCGTAATTACTCGAAACCAGCCGACCCCAATAATATTGATACCCCAAAGAGTTACTCGGGGCGCACAAGTATCCGAAAGTGTTCTCGGGACCGCAACATGACCAAAACATACCGCTGCGTCCGTCGCAAGGGTAGGAAGTCATCATTTACCCGCCTCCGTCACATCTTCTTGATCGGTATCACACGCCACGCCGTCTTCGTCGTTCGCTTCGGACCAGGAAGACACCGCACGGACGGCGGATCTTTGACAATATCACTCAAGAAATTAATAGCTCTTGTACATATATAAATAGGTATCCTCGCACACATCTTTGGGGGATCTCCATCTCCTCTCTCTTTTTCTAGTTGTTCTTTGGCAAGCTCGGCGTGCTTTGTCTAGGCTTGCTCGCGCATCCTTGTAATACTCTTGATTCATCATATATTGAGATCGCTGGGCGTAGAACATTACCTCGTTGAGAGGGCTGAACCAGGTAAAAACACATGCTCTGGTTGTTTGACAGAAGCGCTATCTCGAATGCCCCTAGCTGCGGAAAGGGCCCGTTGATCCCAGTTCAACAAGTAAGCTCGGCACTGGGGCCCGTACTCTAACCGACGATGTGTTCTTATTACGAACCGCTTGCGGTGGGCCCTCATCTCGCCCTCCGCCCGTTGGTTTGAACCGCTTGCGGTTCTCAAACTACAAGCGGGCCGAAGTGAACCGCTTGTAATGGGCCGTTTGTGAAACTCTTATCTGCAGTAGTGCTCCCATCTGCCTGGTTTAATCGATAAGGAAATGGCCAAGGTTGCAAGATGTATTTACCAAAGGGACAATCAGACAAAAATTTATGAGGAAAACAAAGGTCCACGAATCTAGAGAGTTCAGTAAAGAACAAATGCATCCTTGAGTAGAAATTTTGAGCTAACCAGGCATGGTTGTAGTGCCACTGCCACCACAAAATAATAGTGTATTTAAGTAGCTGCAAATGGTACAGGGTTTCGAATCCCATAGGATATTTTCGACATCTCAGACCGGAATGGTAGCGCGCGGTATCCCAAACCCTAAACAGTTCTGAATTAAAAAAATCCAAGTTTAAATTCAAATTTTCAAATATTTCGCTTGGAATTTTAGAGATTTCACTTGGAATTTCGAAGATACGAGAACTCGTTGAAATTTCGAAGATTTCGTTTAGAACTTTAGTAGCCCTAGTAGTGAAATTTTGTTTTCAAACAGACGTTAATTTCAAAATTTGAATATTGACTTTTCACTAAAATCTAACGGGATTTTGCGGAATTTCAGATTTCGCTCGCTAGCAGTTTTCGTGTCGGAAACAAGATTTGAAACCCTGCTCTGCTCAGCAAATAGGTAATATTCGGCAGCTGTTGATCAAGTGTTTCAAGTACTCCATTATTCTACCTGCAAATGGCTCTTGTGTATCTTGATTAAATTGATAACTGCAAATAGTCATGAGTACGTACACGTTTAGTGAGTGAGTGTGTTATGTGCACATGGGTTCAGCACGTAGCTTGGTCCTCAAAAGGTCCAAGTGCGTGTTCGGTACAACGTTGGTCGCCTATTTGGGTCACAGGGTGACCGCGGTCGGCGTGGAGATGGACAGATAAAAGGGAGGCTCGCTGGCTACGTACTACCGCTGTTTCATCGAGGATTTACAGTACCTGCATCATGGATGGCTCCATTCACTTGTCTTTTGCACAAAAAGGCGTTCTCATGGTCGGAAGACGCTGATCGATCATCGTGCGTTTGGCACGCTCAGACGTGTCTTGGCGTCCGCCCCAGTCTTGCAGCTACCAGACTTCACTCTTCATCATGGAATATGACACCAAGGAACCGGACCACTGGCCTTCTATAGCTGGCCTATCGCGGCGCTCCACGCCAAGCTAACCGTCTACGAGTAAGAGCTTATCGAGCTCGTCCAGGCCGTGCACCGCTAGCAACCCTATTTTTCTGATGCAAACAGCTAGATCACTGTGGCTTGAAGTTGCTGCTAGCTAGATCAACGATGATCCCTCAGCGTCAGTGCAATCGCTGACAGGAGCGCTTCTCGCTCTGTCGACGTCGACGCTAGACTTCTTTGCTGACCTGAAGGTCTCATTGGAGGCCGACCCGTCGTGACGTGTAGTCCACGATGAGGTCGCGAGGAGTGCATGACCGTCCCGTGGGCTGTTCGTGGCACAGCTTCGTGCTGTTCGGAGGCTGCACCTTTGTGCCCACACACTCGTCGTTCACGACTAGTATCGTGGCCGTGGCACATGATACGGGTCATGAAGGCCTGCAAAAATCACTCCGACATCTTCGTGTGGATTTTCGCCTTCGATCCCCATGCTTGATGGTTGCTGCAAGATCACATTCAGTCATGCATAGCTTGCCAACACAACAAGACCGAACATCTCCACCCAGCAAGCTTGCATCAACCATTGGATGTTCCTACCTAGGCGTGGAGTTATATCGCCATGGATTTCATCGGAGGGTTGCTGAAGGTCAGCGGCAAGACAATTATTCTGATAGTGGTAGACGGATTCTCCAAGTGCGCCTACTTTATTCCGGTTGCTGACCTTTACACATGCAGCGGCCTATGTCAGTCGGGTGTTCTTCAACCCCGTGGTTCGTCTCCATGGTCAATGATAGGGATGTCATCTTCACCGGTTGTCGGGACTCATAAAACTTAGTCGAGTCATTACTGTGTTTTTACTATACTAGTCCCTTGATCAAGTAGCTAGTATATATAGGTTTATAGTTTGGATCACAACCGTAAGGAATAAAATATTTATTACATCAGAGTACTGGTCAACATGACACTTATTACGATAGTTTTTGGCACCGTGGCCTTATGTCAGCAGAAGTCTTAATGCAAAAATTAAACTCCAAAACAAAGACCCAAAACAACTCCACAAGCAAGACTGTTAAAGCGCGCTCCTAGGTATCGGAGTAGTCGTCGTCTTTGATTCTGTGGATTGAGATCTGCTCGTTGGAATGAGTAGCCTCTCATAAAAGGTGAGGGTGAGAATGCAGCATTCTCAACAAACTAGGCTAATAAATACAACATGAAGGCTTAACAAAAAAAGGTAGGATTCTTTTGACAAAAGCCAATTTTGTAAAGTCTTGCCTAGAGTTTTGAAAAGTTTTAATGGAGTTGAGAAAAACCAAACATTTGAATCATTTTCTTTTGAATTCTAGCAATAACCAGTTTTGCCCAAAGCTAGCTAACTCACGGCGCTCACCGTGAATAACACCCTCATCACTCACAACACTCACTGTGAGGAGAAAAACCAAAACCCACGACTACAATTATGGTTTTAAATTTTGAAACGCCATTTTGAAAACAAAAAAAAAGAAGTACCATTAAGCAACACCTCGTCGTCTGCCCTTGACTGTGGGCACAAATATCATGATAGTTTTACACTCTGTAGAGGTTGCACGCTTTACTCACGAGAGGTAATCTACAAGTGAACCACCACAAAGTATTTAACCAACTAGCTCTTGGCCGGGCATCCCCACTAAGGTTCCACCGCTGGAGGGTTCGATCTGCCCGAGTCAGAAGTCCCCCTGTGCACCAATAGAACCAGCAACTACTGTTTACTCCACCGAATAGAATGTTCAAACTAAGAGTTCGAAGGGTACTCAACCAGGTCCGTACCATAATAGAAACTCGTGGTCGCACTGTTGTACTTAGTTTGATCTATCTCAAGAAAACGGTCCTTAGGATTGAGGCGGTTCCCATACTTGGCCTGAGTCTCATGTATGATGCACCATCCTTACGACCATCCACCCCAATCAAGGTTTTATAAAATATTTTCTTCTGATAGCACCCACTATTTGATATAACCCAATTTACAAACGGCTATCTTTTAAAACTGCGAAATAAATCAAGCATTTGATAGGAATCATTTATCTATTAACGAACAAATAATCTACCGCTAAGCACTGCTAAACATGCACAAAACCTAATTTAAGGTTGGTGCCAACAATTTACAATTAATATGCTAGGGCAACAAGGAATACATTTTAACAGATTAGTTATTTAGATATGTTTTAGCTAATCAACATAACCAAATAGCATTTTTAATTTAAACATAATATGCACAGTTATCAATCTCTAGAAAACTGGTTTACAAACATAGGAGTGCTATAATCAGCACTTGTCTTAGTCAGCGAAGCTAGGATTCTCCTTCAACGGGTTGTTAGCGAATTCGCCTTCCCCCAAATCTATCGCACGATAAACAATAATAACAGTAAGAAAATAGTAAAAAATAACATACATGCACATTCACATGAAAATTTACAGAACAGTGGATCTTATTTTAATGAACATTTTAAAATTTTTCATAACTTTTAGATCTGTAGAATTAAAGATACAAAATAAACAAGTTTTACTATTTATCACCATTTATAAAAAACTAACTTGACTGGCAAAGACAGTGCGTTTCGGTCTTTGTCTTGGCTCGCCCTAATCTGTCTTGTGGCCCTCATGAGATCGGCCCAGAGCGGCGGTGCCTGCCAGGTGGGGCCTGTTGGTTAGAGGGAACGGTGCAGGGGAGGCAGCGCAGCCGGTTCGAGAGAGGGCGGCGACGACGATCGAGGAGGCGGTGGAGGAACGACATGACTCGGGAAACCCACCAGCGGAGTTGGCCCACCGGGAAGGTGACGACACCGACCCCAGCGGCCGCAACAGCAGGGACTCGTGGCGGCGCGTGGAGCTCTGGCCGAATGGCGGCAGGATAAGGATGGTTGTGCGGCCTATGAGCATTGCAGGGTCACAGCGATGCCGAAGGGCATTCCCTCGTGAGGAACAGCGGACGGAGACTGTGGCGACAGCCGTGACGAAGAAGTGGCGCGTGGCGGCGGTGCTCTCCAGCGACAAATCCAACACTAACGATCCTAGGAATGGCTACCACTATGCCTAGGAGTGCTCTAGGAGCAGAGAAGGAAGAGGTTTACCAAGGGACGGCGATGATTTGGTGACGAGGCGATTGCAGCGGCGACGAGGGAGAGGGAGGCCCGGTGTCCAAATTTGGCGGCTCCGACGATGATCTCCTGGAGGCGATAGGCAAAATGAATCATGGGTAAGCAGAAGTAATCCATCACCGAAGGAGAAGGGATGAAATTGCTTACCCGAGAGGAATTTGATGAAATGGCAAAAAGGGAAGAACAGAGAGGACTCGACAGCGTTAAATAGGAAAGGGAGAGAGGATTAGGGAAGGATTTATGGCTTAATGGCATCGGGATCAATAGGAAAACAATCCCTTGATTGAGGAATTCAATAGCATAGAAAGTCAATGAGGAATTAGGAGGGTTTCCATCCCCTAGGTGCTTCCTGTGCCGGAGAACAAAGAGGGGAAGAGAGGGATCAGCAGGGGAGGGAGAAAAGACAGAAAAGGAAGGGGAAATGAGGATGACAAGTGGGCCCAAAGGAGAAAAGAAAAGTAGAAAAGATTAATTTATTAGGACCAAAGTACCAATAATTATTTTAATTACTTTGAAATTCAAATTATTAAATTAATAATAATTTATCCAATAGATAGCTATTTTAGTAAATCAAAATAGATTTAGTTAATTATTGTTTTTATAATTTACCTTGGTGAGGAACATACTCATTGTGAAAATGTTTTTAAATTTTAAATAATTTCAAAACAAGATGCATATACATGATTCATGCTCTTCATTTTTGAAAAAATGATGATGTTACACCGGTGCTATATGGCAAGATGTCTTCCGCATCTCGGGGTCAAACTTCACATGAACTTGACCTACCATCCCCAATCAGGTGGCCTATCTGAGGAGGCTACAAAGACCTTGCTGTGTATCTAGTATTTTACTAGCGATCGTCCTAAGCAATGGATTCAGTGGCTTCGTTGGGCCGAGTACTACTACAACACATCATTTGATTCATCACATCAGGAGATACCCTTCAAGGTGGTTGCGACCCACCATCCATTCGGTCCTATACCAAGGGTGATGCCCGGGTGCCCTTGGTCGAGCAATCCATGCTCGATGCCCATGACAAGCTTCTAGCTGATGTTCGAGGTTGACTACTCCAAGCTCAAGAACGTGCTAAGTTCTTATATGATCAGCATCATCGCCAGGTGGAGTTCGCTATCGGAGACTAGGTCTGGCTGCATCTTCCACAACGCGCGGTCTCTTCTTTGGCTGCGAAAGAGGGAAACTTAAGTTCTTGTTAGAAATTTACCGCCATGCAAGATCTAGACGATACCAGAGAAACGATGTTTGGTAACGCAGTTCGGCACGACTGCCTACATCCGTAGGGCACAATTATGGACACCCCTCCCCAAAAGCACAAGCATACTAGGCCACCCAGGTCTTGGCCACATGCCGTGCACTGACCCCCTATGTGCCCTGTGCTACAGCTAAGTTGTCATGACAAGTTATTTACAACTTAGAGTCCACTTAACCCTATTCGTACACATATTCGACACAAACTCTTACAAACTCCACTTTGATGAATATAACGTCACCACCAAGAAGCTTGAAATTGTTTCGTGCGAACATCCATGTAGTTAGACTCGAGTTAAGACTTTGCAGCTTATTGAGAGTCGCCCAATGAGTCTGACTTGGCCTCAGACTCGTCGCCTCCCTGCATGCTACCCACATGCAACCGCACACCTCATGCGCAAATCATGCTGTACCCTAGCTGCTCTCATCATTGATACAAAATTGCTCACAGTGTTTGTGTTGATGATTAAGAAATTTGTTCCCCGTTGAACTTACTTCTTGAATGAGGAATCAATTAGACCCCTTTCTATAAAGATTTAGCTTTAGAGATGCCAAATAGGTGTTCAGGACATGGGACAAAGGAGGAAGTCAGCTTATCCTAGTTCGGGCCTATCGCGATAGAGATAATAGTCCTACTCCAATGCTTATATTATTATGTTGATATGAGTGTTACAATGGAAGTTCTCTCCTCCCTTGGTCGAAAAAGGGAGGTATTTATACTTGCCATATCAATACTACGATGTAGCGCACTAACTCCGTCATTTATGGATGGTTACAGGTAATAATGGGATTAACATGTCCTAAAAACCTCATTAATTGCCGTGCCTAACCCGCGTCATGACCAATGGCAAGGAGATCGTATATATCGTGGGCGCCTTCTCTAGAGTGACGGTTACGCCCAGACAAAAGGGGTCCCCGATCGAGTGCGCTTGATCGTATGACGTATGTCTATATCCAAACATGCATACTCAAATCTAAGAATGTATACTCAGGGGGTCTCTCAAACCCATGCTATTTCATTAATGCTTGTGTAGACATGGTCTTGTAGGCCCATGGGGTTCTTCTTGGGTTCGACTTTTAAAGATAATCTTAAGGGGTTCTGAACTATCTGTCTAAGGGCAATTATGTAATTTTAATATTTTAGCTAATCCCCGACAGTTTGTGATGGCGTCTTGTGCCACACGTCCGTGGTCGCATCACCGCCCGCAATGCCCGCACAGCTTTTATCTATCCGGCTGCCTGCCATGTCTGGCCCATCGCCGGCATCTTCGCCGCCACTGCATCGACTCCCAGACACGTTGTCAGTCTGATCGCCATGTTTGGGCGATCCTCACTAACTGTAGCCTATCGAACGGTTCGAGCCGCTTGTTGAGAGTGTTCGACACCACCAATCGAATTGTCAATCGCCACCATGCTCCACCTTGCGCTAGTGAGCATTATTGACATCGTGTAGAGACATGGACCTCGTGTCTCCATCGAGATCTTCCGCATAGCCAGCCTTGCACTGGTACCACTTGTTAGGAATTTAACGTCATGCAAGATCTAGAAGACACCAGAGCCATGCGAGATCAAGAAGACACCAGAGGCATGATGTTTGATAACACAGTTCAGCATGACTGCCTATATTTGAGGAGCATGATTACAGACGCTCCTCCCCAAAAGCACAAGCACACCGGGCCACCCTGGTCGTAGCCATATGCCGGCCTCTGACCCAGCGCGCCCTGCGCTACGTCTAAGTCATCATAACAGGTTACAATAACAGTGCCCCTTTATAGGGCCTACCTTACAGAGTCCCAGTTTTTAAGTCCGACTGAAAACTCTAACTTCACACTATCTATTACAACTTAGAGCCTATGTAACTGTGCCCATGTAACCTTATTCCGCACATATATTTGACACAAACTTTTACGGTTCCCCGCTTCTATGGGTCATACTAAATTGTGGCCTGCAGAGACACGGCTGTCGCATTCACCATGTCTTTCAAGTTTTTTTTTTGAGATGAATGTCTTTCAAGTTGGGGTGCTTAAGGGCATGTACAAAACCATTAAATAGATGGTCTCTTAGAGGTGATGTGGAGAGATTTTGCTGATATGGCGGTAAGAGAAAGAGAATAAATGTTAGAGTCATCTCTTGGTAAAGAGACGACTCTTTACAGGCTCCTAGACAGAATTAGAGATAAGCAACATTAAATAGCATACAGGCTCTTGTGCATGTCCTTTGTACATGCTTATTTTTGTGCTTAGATAAATATGCTAAGAGACTCTCCTTGACTCTCCATTGTACATGGCTAAGAAGCTCTATGGACATAGCCACCCATGGATCAAGATCATACTGTCCCTCTGCCGCGGTTGGCCAACGTCCTTCAAGCTCAAACTGTTAAAAGTTCAATGGTACATCACAAATTAAATATCACTGATTTAAGTCACACTTGTGCAAAATACAATACAGGTGAAATTTATTTCGCGATACAAGAATACAAGATTGTTGCTAAGTGCTTGAATAAACAACATCTTCATATTTACAAATTAATCGGTGATTTATCTAAATAAACGATTGGCTAGATTACAAGCTACCACGTTCTTCAGCTGGAACTGTTTTCCCTTTGTAAACTGGAAAACTCCCTCATGCCCAAAACTAGTACTGAAGATATCTTCATCTAAGTGTGCCATGGGAGTTCTAACTCAATAAAGCATTGAACTTTAACTCATTTAAGTGCTGCTATGGAGGCCAATGCTGATCTTTGAAGGCCCTGATACACTCCATTGTAGATTGGATGCTGCTCGACACACCTTTCCCCAGCTTGGGTAGGTTGACTCCTGAAATCTGAGGGTTCTCCTGAAACCTTAAAAGCTTCTGTCGAGATTCTTTCCTCGTCGCTGCAACTTGACTCACATAACTGATAGCATCCCATACCAAACCTCTCATGATGGTCGATGTGTAAAACATTGCTGATTCAAAAGGCACATTGGTTGCAAAACCTAAAAATTGGGGAAAAATCTGTTATTCAAGCTAGCACCATATGACTGTTACCTTCTAATAACAGACATAAAGTTAATTGGGACGGCAATGAGCTCCATAAGTGCCAATGCTATCTGTAACAACAGATGGAGCACCATTAATGGAGATCCAACATTATAAGGGGAATGTCTCATGTGGAAGTTACTTTTCTTTAGCAAACGGGCTGTCATTTCACTGAAATGACATGTGGAAGTTACTCAAAATACTGTTTTATACACCTATGATCAATTAGCTGCTTCCATTCTTTATTTCCCCACAGAAAGATGCATCATTACTCTCAAAGAATATTTCTGAAGCAGGCACAACAAGATCATCTTGCTAGATAAAAAGCAAAACATCACTGAGTGAGAGAGATTTCTGTTTCTCATCCATGACGGAAGTACTAGTAAGTTGTAGCATCATGACGAGTGGATTGTACTAACTAGGTAAAATCATGCCCATGACACTTCTCATGACTATCAAGTAAAAATGGGTGAGATTGAGAAGAGACTAGTGCTACTTTACACGACACTATGAAAGACACTGCTAGAGCAGAGCAGAGGACACAGGGATACCATACCGCTGTGGTACTGGTTCTTGATGAGGCCGTGCTGCGGCAGGCCGACGCCGACGCCGGCGAGCGTGACGCCGACGCTGAACCCGACGCCGCAGCCGGCGCCGACGTAGCCGATGACCTCGGGCCCAAAGCCGGGGCCCCACCCGACCCCGCAGCCTAGGCCGACGCCGACGCCCCAGAACGTGCCGACCGTCGGGTGCACGGGGTTCCACCGCTCGTACCGCCCCAGCATCCCCTTGATGATCATCCTCGGCTGCACCTGCACCGCAATCTCAACACGAAAATAGCAGAAAGAACAAATCTTTTAAGATCGAGCTCGATTTCTCTCTTGCTCTCGCACAAAGAACTGCAAGAAACAGTGGGAACTTGGAGGTGAGAGAGTCAAGCCACCTGCAGGTTGGGCTGGGCATTTGCCGCTGTGGCGGGGGTTGATTCGGTGGGCGGCGGCGGCGGCGGCGGCGGGTGGATTTGTGGGGTCTCGGGCATGAGCAGCGGCTGCTGTGGAGACTGGAGAGGAAGCCTCTGGTCTCGAGTTCGACGGCACGCTCGCAGTCGCACTACACACTTCCAAGCGTCTTATCTATACTGACTAGTCCTCGAAAAATCAAACCCTATCCACCCCATCCGTCGCCGTCGGCCCGTCGCAGGCACTTTGCACTTTTCGCCCGTGGACCGTGTAGTTTGCTAGATTAGGCCATAATCCGTACCCAAATTTGGCCCATAAGAGATTAACAATGTGGTTCCCCAGCTAGGTCTAACCAAGAGAGAAACAATTGTACCCAATTTTTTTTTCCCATACACTACGACGGAAAAAATGGAACCAGGCTTAACAGGGAGGCAGGGACCAGGTCTTCGCGAGGGGCGGGGCCTTGAGAGGCTGGGCCCACTTGCCGGTGCCCTCGTTGATCTTGAGACAAGCGCCATCAGTTGAGTCCAAGACTATCTTCAACTCTTTCTCTTCTCATTTCTAATTCCCGTCGTGAAGAGATTTTCATTCCCTTCAGCGCTCCAACAGATTCCCTTCAGTGATCCCTTCACGAAGGGATTTCTCTCTCCATTCTCTTCAGGAAGAGATTCTCTCTTATTTTTCTATATCATTCCATTCGAAGAGATGCTGTTGGAGACAGTGGAAAATAAAGAGAATGAATATGAGGAAGGGAATGAGGAAGAAAAGGAAATAAAGGGAAAATAGTTGAAGATAGTCTAACCTTGAAGATGCCAGCGTCATCGATCTGGAGGGCAGCACCGTCAATCCGACCAAAACGTCATCGATCGACTCGTGCCGCTATCTTTGCTGTTCTTGATGGATTTGATCCCCCATGTCATCGCTAATGGAGGATATGAGTAATCAGGGTCCACAAGTGAAAGAGAGACGAGGATGGAGTCTTGGAGGAGTGTAAAAGTTTTGCCTCTGATTTTTTTTTTTCATTTTGAACAATTAGGAGTTGGTAGGGATTTCGGTCAGCACCATCACCTTTCTCTCCGATGCCTTCATAACCTCGTTGCCATCGCCACCTCCATACTCCACCTCCCCAACATCTCCATCCTCTCCGGTGCAGCTCTGCACGTCTCCACCACCACCAGCCTCCGCCAGTACATCTCGCGCTTGGTGACATCCTCGTCCCTCTCTCCCCCCAATTCCCCATAGCCATCACTTTACGATGAACCCACAACTGAGGTGATGCCACCATAGTTCCAAATCTCGCACGAAATCATTAAATCGCTGTGGAATAGGATTGAAATCTTGGTCCAAAAAATCGAAGCCAAAATTTAAATTTAAAATTTTAGAAAAAAAGAAAAAATCCTGAATGATTTCTCGCTAAAACACGTCGATTTCCTGAAAAACCAAACTAAATGATTTTTTTGTCATGATTTTTCGTTCAAATGGAGCGATTTCCTAGTGAAACCGAACGATTTTCTAGTGAAACTAAAAGATTTTTCAAGAATCCTAGCGATTTTCCTTTTTCATCCACTTTTGTTTGATTTAAATTTCAAAAATCAAAATTTTGCCAAATTTTAATGGAAAATTGTGGGAAATCGAAAATCGGGTTCGAGCAAGATTTGAAACAAAAAGAGGATTTAAAAGAATGGATGCCGCTGCTACCTCGTTGTACCGTCACCACTGCCTCACACTACCATGTTCCTACTAGCCTAGCTTCCCTTTAAACCTGAAAGGTGTGATGAGCCCTAGACCTAACTAGGTGAATCTCGAACCCTAACCCAATGGTGGTGGCATTGCAGGAAGCAAAGCAGCAACGGTGAGGTGGGAAGCAAAGCAGCATATCACAATAGGGAGGAATTGTAATCATGAAGTGGCTTTTTGTTTGATAGCATCATGGAGTGATTTCAATTGATTGACAGATGACAAATCTTCTTTTTCAAAAAGAGTTCAGCTAGGTCGAACCAATTGGGTAAGGTGCTTTGGTTTAAATGCCCATAGAAACAATAAACATCTAGGTTTCATTATTAAGGTGTGCTATAGTTATGGGGCAAATCACCGGATCTACACGGTATTCAAATTGGGTAAAAAGGCTGCAGCAATCTGTGGAGGTTAAGGGCCCCTTCTCTTTAGCTTATTTGTCTACTTATTTGTTTACTTATTTGTCACTTCGAGATTTTTTCGAGATAGACTTGAGAGCCGGTTGGCCTCCAATTTTGGGGTTTAGAGAGATATAGACACTTATCCGAGATAAAAAAACCGACTTAAAAGGTAATAAACTTTTTGAGATAAGTCGAATAAGACTCGAGATAAGTAGGATAAGCTCTCTAAATCCTCAAAATTGAAGCCAACCTATCTTCGAGGCTATCTCAAAAATTCTCAAAGTGACGAGATTACACGAGATAAGTAGATAAGAAAAGCTAAAAAGAACCCACTCTAAGGCCTCCTACATGGCACATTCAGACTCTGCGGTAGGCCTGATGCCCTAAGAACATCTCTAGTAGATACTCTAAATTTGAGCCTCTATACATCCCTTCTAAATTACTATTCACTCTATATTTTCACCATCTCCAGCAGAACCTTTATGTAGAGTAACTATAGATATTGATATATAGAACCTTCAAATTTAGAAGCTATAAGAGAGAAACTTCAATTTTAGAGCCTAAGATAAGACTCTGCTAGAGGACAAGAGTCTCTAAATAGAGAGAAGATTCTATTTTACCGGCTCTGATATAAATGCTCTAAAGACATGTGCTTCGCAATCGATGGTAATTCATGTAGCATTTTTCATTTTTTTTCCCTCATGGAAAGAGTGCAAAGAACGAACATACAGACATACAGGTGGGCTACATCATAAATATACATATTTCTGGAACAACCCTAATACAAAAGAACAACATAGACCAAGGCAAGGCAGGAAAATGCGATTGTAAGCCGATTGTAAGCCCTCTTACACGAGGAGTCAAAAGGCTCAGAGCTGTACAAAATTATAAGCCCTCTTATCAGTCGGAATCCAAAATTATAGGCCCTCTTATCAGTCGGAATCCTTGAACCTTGCTGATCTTCCGAAATCTGAGGTGCCAAAACCATTAGGGCGTTTGCTGTAACGCGAAGAGCCCGCATCGTCATAGCTCCTGGAACGCCTAAAGTTGGGATTACCACTTCTGCTGGAATGGCCTTCTCCAAAGCCGCCAAATCCATCAGACCGATCGAAACTAGAACGGCCAAAGCCATTGGAAGGCCGGGAAGGTTGTCTAAAATCTCCAAAACCATCATGATATCTTGAACCAGCATTGCGGGATCCACCAGCACGATCAGGGGGGCCACCGAAGGCATCAAAATCACCAAAGCCACGTGAAGTTCGTTCTCTGAAGCCACCATAGCCTTGGTGGTTGAAAGAGGACCCACTACTTCTGCTTCCAACTGATCTAGACCGAGTATCTCTCATCACATTAAACAAGTCTGAAGCCTCATCTGCAACTGCAATCTTTGGAAGCTGCACATAGTAAACACAAATCAGAAAATACATTCTCATATTTTACAAAATTACTTTATCAGTGTTCAATATGCACAATTCCTAAAAAGTGCTTTACCTCTGTGAACCTGCACCCAATATCTTGCTCAATGACCCTTACAGCTCTAGTTTGCTCAGATGTGTACATTAAAATTGCACTACCTTTCTTCCCTGCTCGTGCAGTTCGCCCAGATCTGTGAACAAATAACTCAGAGCTGTTCGGGATTTCGTAATGTACCACCTGAATAGATAGGAAGCATATTTTTTTCAGTCAAGCTTTATGCACATCAAACAGCTAGCAATCATATTTTCAGGGCATTGAGAAGGCTCTTGTGTTGATGATCATATCATGTCCATAAGAAACACCTAAAGCCACTTACTAGATCAACATTGGGTATGTCTAACCCACGGGCTGCAACATCTGTTGCAACAAGGATGTTAAAGCGACCATCTCGAAATCCTGAGAGTGTCCTTTCTCTCTGGTTCTGTGAAATATCTCCATGCAGCGCCTGACATGCATAACTTCTGCCCATGGCATATGCCAACCTATCTGCTTCTCGTTTAGTTTGTGTGAACACAATACATTTCCCACCATTAGCATGCTCCTGAGGAAGTGAAAGGAATACAAAATGACTATGTAAAGTTGTTCACAAAGCAAACCATAAAACACATCATACAGTCATGAGAATGCTCACTTTAATCAACGGACCAAGAATCGATGGCTTCCCATAGTTCTCAGAGGCAATTGAATATAGAGAGATTCCTTCAGGTAACTTCTGGTCTGAGTCACCGACCTGAGAAGAAGTGTAAATGTCAGAGAATTCTCCTAAGAATCTCCACTCAGATGCTCAGCTGACCCCAAAAACTATATCAGATAAAGTTCAAGTTTTACTTTGATATTCACTTCACAAATGTTGTCAATACTGGAAAGACAATTCACTTAGCAATTCATACAAACATAAGTTTTGTCTCTCTGATATACTCTATCCAGGATTAAGATTACTCCAATTCAGCATGGTATATTGAACCAAGAAACACCACATCCATTCTATCTCTATCTAGTATCTACGCCCATTCATCTACCCATATTTAGTTTCATACTTCACAGTTCATACAAATGCATTTGCATGTATCCATAACAAAGCCCTTAGAAAACTATAATAAGGAAAGAAGTGAGCGGAAACATATATAATAATGAGGTATGACATGACTTTTCGGCTAGTGATTTATTGCTCAAATACACACTTGTACAGAAAATAGAAAGGGATGCATGATAAAAAGCAAGATAATTCACAGATCAAATAAGTCAGGAATCCACTCACAAGGTCAATGGTGACTGGATCTTTTAGGTACTTATTAGTAATTTTCCTGATCCAACTAGGCATTGTTGCAGAGAACAGCATACTTTGACGGTTTTGTGGTAATTTCTCCATGATCACCTCAACATCTTCATCAAAACCCACAGCCAACATCTGATCGGCTTCATCTAGGACGACGAATTGGATCTCCGAAAGGTTTAAAACACCTCTTCTCAAAAGATCAATGACTCGACCAGGAGTTCCAACCACAATATCAACACCATAATTAAGAACTCTCATTTGCTGACTAATGGGAACACCTCCATAGACACAAAGAGTGTCTAAGGGGGCAGATTCTCTGAATTCCTTCTCAACCTGTCGAGCAAGTTCTCTAGTAGGTGCCAAAATGATGGCTAAAGGATTCCTACCGCTTCTGCATGCACCATACTACGTAATTATTACAATAAATTCTATCTGTCCGGTAGATAAATAAGAAGAATTCTAAATGAGAGAGAGACCAACCCATTCTTCTCATTGTAGCTAATAATCCTGTCCATGATAGGAATGCCAAAAGCTAAGGTTTTCCCTGTTCCAGTTTGAGCTCGGCCAATCATGTCTTTTCCTTGCATTGCTGGCTCAAGAACAGCCCTCTGCACAGAGGCACAAGGTAAAACTATCACTGTAACAGACAAAAAAAACTAAGCTAACACAGTAGCATAAAGCAAATCATATTGCAAAGCCAACAGAATTACAGAAATAGCATCTTCCCAGTTGAGATGACAAAAACAAATAAGTATAGACATATATCTCCTCTTATCCTAATCTTGCACATTACTTAGTATTAGCAATTGCATAAGTGATCTCTTAAAAGTTGCAAATTTACTTTACACAAATAAGAACATTAATTTCTTGTAAAGACATCCATATTTGCTTTTTCAAATGACAATTTTTAAGATTAGCTCTCTAGTCTAATTCAGTAAGCAATTGGCATCAGGCAAGCTAAGATTTGGCTTTTGTATTAGTATCGTACACTAACTGGTCAACTATCAGATGCATTGCCAGGCCAGATTGCTGCAGATCCAGAAGTTAGACCAGAGAGTTGAACTAGCACGGAAACACAGAGAGCTACTTTCTGCCTTCTAGTATAGTGATTTGTGAAGACACACATCTATAAACAAACAAATAAATTTCTCGCTCAGAATCAACACACCCTGTTCAGTGCTCTTGCTGAATTGGCACAAGGTTCCTATCATTGAATTTTAACTCAATGTTTCCAAGCAATGTTCTGGTGATTTCAATCCAAATGGTCGCTACCGTGAAACTAAACCACCCTTTCCATATTTGCAAGCACCAGCAGCTCTGTTTACAGCATTGAACTAATACAACCAACTTTGTCGTTTCCATGAAAAACATGGAATTCAACTGAAACGAGAAATTCAGTATACCATGACTCGCAGGATCCTACAGTTGTAGTCTTGTAGAGATTGTTAAGCTAAAAACGCCATTTTTTTCCATTTTGCCAAGAGCATCTCCTCGAACAATATTCTACTTTTTCAAATAAAAACCAACCAAATCAAGCAAAACCTATGAACGGGCAGCTCATGCGCTACCTGGATGGGGAAGAGCCTGGTGATGCCCCGCGCGGCTAGCCTCTCGACGATCCGGCCCGAGATCCCCAGCCTCGAGATCTCCAGCCCGTCCTCGCCCACAGCTACGCCAGCCTCCGCGCCGGCCCACGACGCCGGGGTGGACCTGAACCCCAGGGGGTTCAGCGAGGAGTGAAACGCCCGCCTCGGTGGCTCCGGCGGCGCGGGGGCCCGGCATGGCCCTGCGGGGGCGCTCTCCCGGCGCGAGAGGAGCGCGGCGACGAGGGCCCTCCGCAGCGCTGCCGGCGACGAGGAGGCGGCGGCGGAGAGCGCGCGGCGGAGCAGCGAGATCATGGCGACCGTCGAGGGTATTTCGTGGTGGAGCTAAAACCTCGGGGCGAGTCGAAGACGAGGAGATATTTTTTCCATTTCTCAGCTTAGGCCGTGGACTGGGCGGGGCCAGATGTGGCCAACAGGTGGCACGGTTCGGGCCCGGTTCGGCCCAGCTCATTTCAGCCCGGTTTGTTTTGGGCGCAGTTACTATACCAACCAGACCAACCAGGCTAGCGGAATAGGGTCCGAGGCCAAGTTTGCTTTGGATACATAACCGAACGAATCGGGCCGGCTCGGTTCATATTTGGCCCAGTTGGTCCTTATGGTGCTAGTTGGCTCGTTTCGAAAAAATATTTCAAAAAATTTAGAAAAATAGGGGAATTTAAAAATAGCAACAAAAATCGTGAAAATGATTAAAAGAAATAGAAAAAAATATTTGGAATACACTGAAGAGCTTTATTATTACGGATGTAGTAAATGGCTGCCTCGTTAAAAACTCTACCAAGTAAAAACTTAAAGTTGAGAAAATATTGGCAAAGAAAAAAGAGTACAGCATAAAACTTTACAATACAAATACAAATATTTTAAGAGTCTTCTTCATCAAGCTCTAGGTCTCCGAATGTAGCCGCCAATTCTTGATTGTCCCTCTCAGCGATGAGGATCTAGAGTTGTCTTTTTACTAGCACCCAGTCCTTTGTATTTAGTACTATTTCAACCATGTTGCTATGAAGAGAAGTTCATCTATCCTCAAGTATTCTTCCTGTGAGGCTAAAAGCAGACTTTGAGAAAATTGGGGAGACTAGAATAGTTAATGCATCCCATGTTAGGATGGATAGCATTGAATATATTTCACTATGCTGCTGCCACAATGTGAGAATATTGAACTCCTCTTCCTGAAAGTCGATAGTGTCCTTCGCTAAGTATGAGACAAACTCACCAACAGATCCACGTGATGGTTCATGTACGGTCTAAGGTGTCATGTTCGAAGAATTTAAACTGTTCTTACCCATGATAGATTTCCAAAAGGACATCTTCCTGCCTATCCGTTGAACTAGTAGAGGGCCATTGTGGACGAACTTCTGCATACATTTCTTTACATTTTCTATACAAATCATTTTGTCTAGTTCTAACGTCATGAAAATAATTAGAGTAATCAGTAGCAGCACCAAGTTGTGTTAGAACATTAGTTAGTCTAGAAGTTTGATCCTAGGGTCTAAGAAAAAACAATATAAAAATAAAAGTTCTCTCCAATATTTTAGATATTTGGTTTTCATATGGCTAACTGCATCAAATAAACAACGTCATTTTCAAATCTCTTTGAATGCTTAGCGATATGATAAATACATTAAATAATAAAACAAGACATAGGTTCATACAAAGTAGAAGTGGGAGGGTGGCTTAACGAAATTCTCTAAAAATGGAATGTAAATGGATAAGTATTTGCCAAACATATGGAGTCAGAAGTGGCGTGCCATCACGAGTTTGATATTATGTGATAATGTAAACTTCAAAAACTTGCTAGTATGGTTATATATGCTGAAGCATAAAGTAGGTGGAATTCCACTTAACAGGTATGTCTAAACAAAATTTCCTAGGTTGCACCTGTAAGGCACGACAATAGTTCTTCCATGTAGCAATTCTTACACTAGAGCTATTTAAAAATGAGATGGCATCCCGAATAGTTTGAAGGTAAAGTTGTAATTTTTTAAGCCACTTTTAACAATTAGATTAATAATATGGCATGCACAACGTTGATGCATTAAGAAAGAATCAGCATATATAGCTAGCAGAAGTGTCAAAATGTTTGTAACACTAGTATTAGCTGATGCATTATCTAATGTAATAGAAAAATCTTTTCTGTTATTTCAAATTCCTAAACAACATTTATAACGATGTTAGCTGTATTCTCACTTGTGTGATAAACATCTATAAGTCTTAGGACATATATTTTTTTTCTCTATTTCCCAATTTTGGTTAAGATAACGAGTAAAAACACTTAAATAATCTTCCCTAGCCCTACCAACCTAGATGTCCGAGGTTAACGAAATAGAAAATGTGAAAGTTTTAAACTATTTTTTTTTTAATTTTGACTTGTTGCTGTTATACAATTGTCGGGGATTGGTTTACGGCCCATGGGCCTTGGCTAATTCTAGCAGCTCTGTAAATCGACAAGTGCCTTGGATGTGGCTCCTAAGACGGTCCAGTTTGGACATAGCCTTTGCCTGGGTTGAAACTAGGTGCTACCCGGCTGGGGGTTGCCCGGCTCCCCTTGACATCAGCGTTACGACATGCTCGAGCTGGGTAACATCATAATGCCCGGGGGTCTTGCCTGTTCAGGGCTGACTTAACAGATTGACCAGCTAAAACATGCCACGTGGCCACGTTTCCCATGATGTGGAAGTAGTTGCCCATGATCCGTGTGGGGCATGCAACGGTCTCACGTGCAGTGCATCGCCGGTTCCTTCGCCCACGTTGCGCGCAACCGCCTCTCAAGGATTCGGAGCCTGCAGTTAGATATAGGCCCTATTTATACTCTTTTTCGATCCTTCGCCAACAACAACAACGACTATCACAGGAGCATACACTGTAATCCATAGCGATATATTGAAGAGCTTCTTGCACTCTGAAATACACACATTGGAGTAGGGCTATTATCCTTCCCAGGAGGCTCAACCAGGATAAGTCCCTCGTGTCTTGTCTATTTCTAGCTCATCTACGCCAAGAGTCCTCGACGTCTCAGAACGCCACACTTCGATAGAAAGGGGCTTTCTAATCCCTCAATCGAGAAATAAGCTCGACTAGAAATCCAGTTCCCAATCCGAGTACACTAATATTTTGTACTTGTAACTTGATTTTAGGTTTAGATCTTCCAACTTGATTACCCTAGCAGTTACAAATCCGGCGGCACGGAGACAGATCAGGCCACAAGGGGAATGGTAACTAAAATTCTTCTAATGCATTTTGTGTTGTTTTTTCCTTCACGATAAATGCTTTTAGAAGTCTGCTAATTGTACTTTGAAGGCAATGGGTTGATATTCTCTAGGAGGGAAGAAACCAGTTGAGGCCTGTGAACGCTACCTTAGGAACACACTGTCGCTATCACTACCCAGGAATGGTGACAATTGGAGGTGTTTCTCAGCCGACCTTGAAGTGGGCACACTACAAGAGTGCGGTAGATGCAGAAACTGGGACAATTGCGTAGAGGGTCTAGAATGACTTCTAGGTAATAGTTTTGTCACTTCTCTTTTAAAATTCTATTAATTTCAATATTATTGTGTCTAACTTATGTGTTTTCTTATTTAGCTGAGGTATCGTTTGCCAGAGGGGAGGAGCAGGCATTGGATGCCAAGGCTAGATATGTCTTTGAGAAGGCTGCGACAAAGGTGGTAAAGGATATGATGCCCAATTCTCATGTCCAGGCGGTGGTCGAGTACTACAAGAAGATTAAAAAAAGAGGATATGTGCAAAAAGTTGGGTGCGTCAGAGGTTTACCTAAGAGAGGATGAGTACCTCCAGGTGAAAGTGCCTTGGATAAGGAAGTGCCCCAATGATTGGGAAGCACTTTGTGCTTATTGGTCCTCGACCGTCTTTGTGGAGAAGTCAAGGAGGAAGAGGGGCAACCATGCGGCTGGACTGAGGGTAACTCAACGGTATGGCGTCGATGGCCATATTCGGTTAGCACAGCAAATGGTATGGGTGTGATATTCATACTTAAAAGTTATTTATTACAATCTGTTTATAATTAATATACTCACTAGCTTATATTAAATTTCAGGAGGCTGCAAGTGGTGTTGCCCCAAGCTTCATTGAGACGTATGTTCGGGGCCACTACACAGCTGATCTTATACACCCTAAGCAGCTTTGTAGTGATACAACGACCCAAAATCTGGTTAGTAATATATGTCAAAGTGGAATCAATTAACGGGGTTTTTTCAAATGTTGACTGAATCAAATATATTGCAACGATAGGCTAGTTATGGAGAAGCAATGGTCCAACGCCACGGGAAAGACTATGATTGGAGGAAGGAAGAAGTTGACCTTACAGCTTTATACTTGAGTAGAGGTGGCAGGAAACAGGCTAGGTTTGGCATGTTTAATGGGGTCATTGATTCGAGTGAAGCCTTAAACGAGACAAGGTCGTCTCAGTCTTCCTAGAGCAGCTCACATAGCTCATGTGAGGCTAGGCTGGAGAACGAGTTAAGGCAACAACAGGAGGCGATGAGGACACAACAAGAGTGGGCGAGGTAAGCTAACGAAAGGATAACGCTACATCAGCAGCATATGATGGCCTGGCAAACAAGTTTACAAGTAAGTTAATCATTCTACTTTAAAATGACAAAAATGATGCGTAAATAAAGAATCTACCTTTTAATGTTTTCTATGGAACAAGATTGGCCATTTACATTAGAAATGAATGAATTGAAAATTACATGTCTAAAATTGTTATAATTGGATTATATATCTTTGCAATGGATGTTTTGGACATTATGTGCCCAAAATTATTAGAATTGACTCCTGCTTGTTGTCGTTGAAAATATTGTTAAATAAATTCATTCGTGTTTGTAAATGTTTATTCATGTTATTCACTTTTCAGGAAGCTCTATCTGCTCATTTGGGGTCGGCCTTTAGTTTTCCACCTTGTTCGCCACCGCCTTCGTTTTTTGGTCCCGTCTCCCAATGTGGTATTTTCCATTCACTTTTTCTATCTCGCATTACATGCTTTGTTAGCAAATCTATATAAAATCAATACACTATGGTTTCTCCAAGGTTTGACGACACCTCCTGCCGCAAGCGGTGCTCATGCTGGAGACGAGCCATCGGTCAGGCAATATCTTAACTCCGATGGTGATGCTGTAGGTAGCGGTCACAACTTCCACAATCCACCAAGTTAACTAAACTCCACTGATAGATGAGGTGCTTCTATATGTATGTTGTCGTATGCGTCAACTAGCGTGTGTTCTTGTTTACATACAGTGGAGATTTATGTTTGGATGAGAATATGTGGTGCAGTGTTATGTTTTGATGAGAATATATGGTAGAGTGTAATGTGTGATATGTTTGGATGAGAACATGCATGTGGTGGAGTGTTATGTTTAGATGAGATCAAACATGTGGTGTAATGCGTGACAAAATTGTTTGTGATGCCCGATACGTGATGGCGTGATGATGTCACATGTTCTATGAATTTCTGTGAATTGTGTATTTTCTGTGAATTATTTGATTTTTTTGAATTTTTTTAAAAAGATTTTTTTCGTTGGCCACTAGGCTAACAAAAATACTAGGCATGCCCCATGCATGGCTTAGTGATGTGGCCAGCCACATGGCACGGCATAATTTCGTCGGCCACATGGCCGATGAAATTATGCCGTGCCACATGGCTTCCTGCGTCGTCATGTGCCACGTGGCAGTACTGACGTGGCTTTATTTTTGTTAGCCTGACCGATGAAAATGTGTTGCCACGTCAGCATCAGCCGGCGAGTGGAGGGATGGCCATACAATTTCATCAGCCACATGGCTGACAAAACTAACCGGTTTTTTCGTCGGCCCCGACGAATCCACAGTGTATTTTCGTCGCTATAGATTCGTCGGCCCATTTTCATTGGCTTTCATCGGTTTTGGGCTGATGAAATAATTACGGATTCCTGTAGTGCATCCATATGTGTTTGTTCTATAACACATGCGCAACTAACACACAAGGTCGCCTTGTGCGCACGGTGTAGCTCACATACCTGTTGGGCCTATGGAAACCATGCGCTGGATTTTTGCCAGTCGCATGCAACACTTGCATGCATGATGGACACGCTACATATGCATGTGTCATACGTGGCGTAGGCTTGCTTACGCGTAGGGCGCAGCCGCTGGGCTGCTGTCCTACACAGGCACAACGCAGTTACGCACATGCAGCCGCTAGGTGCAGAACATGGCTTAGTGGCGCGAGATCTCATAGCATCGTAACGTAGGCTTGGCGGCACGGCCGTCAACACCAGGACGCAATGACCTAGAGGATCCACGACGCAGATGACGTGATAAGAAGCGTGCACACTATGGTGGTGATGGGCAGTCCAAGCTTGCACGCTCAGGGTGGCGATGGCCACGACAAGACGGCTGCATAGTACATTAGCGGCGCAGTGGAATGACGCGGCCACTACGTTGATCTCATCAATTTGCGCTTGCTGGCTATGATTAATCTCATTAATCAAATAGCGCCAAGATTGATCTCATCAATCCATCAATCAATTAACAGTAGATCCAATCTACTAAATATCAGACTAATAATAGATCCCATCTACTACTAACGCATATCAACTATATGCAACCAATCCAGATAAAGAACTACACAGGATGGCTTGGATACCATTGAAGGAGAATATGGGATGCTACGCTAGTGAATCAAAAATCTACCGTGCAAACCTAAGAATCCCGCAAGTAGATGATCATAGATAGTTACTGATTGACGCATAGTGCAGTGAAAGAAAAGTCGGTGAAGCGGGTTTAACGATCTGTGCGTTGTCATACGGATGTTGCCGATCCTTTCTCCTCCTTGTGATTGTCCCGATCAGCACCACCATCGTAGCATCTCTACATAGTCCACACATATAGGGAGAGGAATCTATCTGCACGGGGTGTGCTAGCGTCGGTGCACGCGACCTGGGAGATGACGGCTAGGGTTTAGTGGAGAAGGAAAACCTAAAAGCCGATGTGTCTCTCTAACCTCCACCGTCTCCCTTTATATAGCCTCTCAGTGGGCCCCTACGCTAGAGGCTCAACAAGGTCTAAGGCCCACATCTTACATGGCCCATAAAACTCATGTTATTTGTGGCCCGCCATCATTGAGCCCACATCTCATGTGGTACATGATTGTTATTGGGCATAGAACCCAACAAACATCCTCTAAGAGCATCCACAGTAGAGCATCTATGGTTGCCTCGTAGGGCACTTCTAGTACATAGTTTCCTGGCGTCATTTTTAAACATGCCACATCATATAAAGACCACTATGGATACAACCTTCCTAATACACCGTATATAGTAATTAGTTTATTCTTTGTCTTATCTTTCTATTTATGAGCCTTATAGAAATGTCTTGACGCTCCCAGTGGGGATTTCTTCTCATTTCTTTCCCTTATTTCTAGGATAGAGACCTTCTCTTATATCAGAGACAGCCTTGCTCTCTTTCCTCATTAATTACCCTCTAGCTTAGCAATCCGTCCTACGTGGCGGCGATAGAAACGATTGACATTATTGCGTTAGGAGTGCCCTCAACACTCTTTGACATTATTGCGTTGGGAGTGCCCTCAACACTCTTTCTCCTCTTAGAGCGAGCCTGTAACTAATGTCATATGTAAGTTAGAGACAACCTTCAAGCTTAGAGGTAATTTTTAAGCATAAAATAAATTAAATAGCTACCAATGACTAGTGGATCTAGTGGGTCCAAGCTTAGAGGCAATATTGTCTCTAACTATTGTTGAAAGAGTATCTAAGCCTTAGATACCATGCATGGGCCCCACATTAGAGGCAATTAGTGGTGGAACCGAGCCGAGCTTGAGTGAGCCAGACCTGGCTTGACTCGGGCTCCTTCAACCCAGCAAGCTAGCTCGGCTCGGCTTAGTGGAATGACTGAGATGAAAAAGGGCTTGGGACGGGCTTGTGGAAAGCTCGAGCCAGCTCATGAGGCCCGCGAACTTGGTGCTGCTCAAGACTGTTGGCACCGCTTTGCCCAAGCCCACGATAAGGAGGCAGAAGATGTCGGTGTCGTTCTCGATCATTACATCGCCGTCCTAGGAGGAGCAGTAAGGTAGAACCGTCCATGGGAGAGAAGGGAGATGCGAGTGGCCAGGTCTGGAAGCCGCCGTCGCCATCGGGGAAGGAATAGTGAGGCCTGGCCGCCGAGAAAATTAGAGGGAGGTGCGGCCATCGGGGTAAGAGAAGGGAGGCACGAGCGAGTAGATTTGGACGCTACTGTCGTCGGCACAGGAAGGGAGGGGTACGTGGTCGCTAGGAGAAGTGGAGGTAGGGGTGTCCATTGGGGCGAGAAGGGAGGCATGAGTAGCCGGAGCTAGCGAGGTGGAGGAGGAAGAAAGGAGATCATAGGACAATGGCGGTGGCCGGTTTGGGTAGTGAGGAGTGAAGGGAGACAGAGGGGGACGAGTTAAGGGTAGGGTATATGTATTGTGAGCTAGGATGGGCCAGTGGGGAGTGGGCTACTGTGGGATGGGGGAGTACTTTGATGCTGTGGAGCCGAGCCACAAACGAGCTGCCACTGGCTCGGCTTGGGCTCATTAATGTCCACGAACTGGAAAATAGGCTCGAGCTAGGCTCGTTTCGCGAGCCGAGCCAAAAACTGAGCGAGTTACAAGCGAGCCACAAGTTATAAAGTTTCAGCCCTAGAGGGACGGTTACCTCTAACTATTATGGATGCTTTTTTTTTTTTTAAAAAAGTAAGGCTCTGACTCCACATTCCCTCTCTATATCCTCTGAGGTCTATGAACCAGCCCAAATCAGTCCATGACACTGAGGGAATAGGTAGTAATATTTGTGAGGTTGGCCTGTTTGATTAAATTTTGCGGGCCGCGCGCTTATAACACAATCTGAACATCATGGTTAAATGATTCCGATTCATGTAGGCTTTAAGTCCAATAAGTGGAAGCAGATCATGCTTCTCACTCTAGGACTGTACTGTGCACGTCTCCTTCCAGATTTTTCGCCTTGCGAATTTGCAGGAGCACACTACATCTATATTCTCAAGCTGTTGATTGGCACGAGATGGTTCCAAACAGCATCTAGCTTCTAAATTAGACCCAGGTCTAAAACTCTTGTCCGCTTTCTGTATATGCTTTCTGTATATGCTAGTTTCGAGTCTCGAGTACCTGGTCGGGTCCGGGTACCCGTTGGGTCTGGGTCTAGGTCCGTGTTTGGACCATGACTGATTTCAGGTCTGGGTCCATGTATCGGGTCTCAGGTCCGGGTCCACGAAGGCTAGACCCGGAGTTATCCGATCCGATTGCCACCGCTAGCGGTGGTGGCTTGGGACCTAAGGTTTTTATCTTTAGACTCTGGTTTCTTCATAGAGAAGGTAACTTGGTTTGCATGTACCACGACACCAACTAACGAGATCACAATGATGGGCCAGTGGACTCATTATATCTTGTCCTAAGATTTGTATGCAATCCCATCTTTTCTCTCATGTGTATTTCAAAAAAGCCTCTAAAAACTTCAAATTCTTACGTGAGGTTGATCCATCTCCTTCTTTCTTCTCTCTCTCACTCTTCGTCTCCCTCCCCATCGTCCTCCCAGACCCAAGCGCGAGCATACTGCTGCAAGTCACCAACATCATGCTAGTGCTCTCTGCCACCAACACCTTCTCGGGCTACCAGGGCTTCCACCTCTGCGTGCTCTTGCAACGAACCCCAAGTGGCCACATGGAACACAATGACTCATACTAGTTATGGTAACGGGGGAGTTCCCCGGCGGCGAGTGCTACCCCATCCATGTCCCCACTGCATGTCCGATAGATTGACACCGCAAACCGGCACTTCAACCAATTACGAGAAACCCGACTACCGCTAAAGCTTCTCCAGATCTGCACTGTCGATGCAGTGCTCCCACATGCCATAGTCGATGCCATATGCACTGCAAGGTGAAGAAGAATTCACCGCTGACAGCGCAGGGAGGAGGGCAGCAGGCACTAGGAGTGAGGAGGGGAGGAGGGCAGCAGGCACTGGGAACATTCGAGCATTGGAGCAAGATAGAGTTGGCTATGAGGGAGCCAGTGCGACTATGCATGATGAAGAACCGGGGAGGCGATGTGGATTATGGTTTGGGGAGGGGATGCAATCAGGCTAGGCTAATAGGGATGGTTGGGCTGGTTATGGAGTTGGGCCAGGGCCTTTTCGAGCTCTTACAGGGGACAATATCTCTCGTCCCTATCCTCACTATTCTCTATAGGTACAGTTCTCCCCGTTTTCATCCTAGTTAGAAGGCAATTTTCCCTATTCCCATAATAGGGGAATTCCCTTTTGAGGAATGGGAAATGAAGCCCCATTGCCATCCCTACCTCATTCTCACCGACGACCTACACATCGGCCAGGTCATCAAGGTTGAAGGGATTTGCATCTACAAATGCAGAATTTTGCTTTTTTTATGTTTGGTTGTCTGCATCTAGTTTTGAGCCTGTCTCTCTGGATGCAAGATTCTCCATGCAGCCTGACTCTGGAGATGCGGAGAAAATGGACGTATCTCTGGATGCAGCACATGGTAGCCTCGTGTTCTGCGTAAAGAGTCATTGTCAACCATAATAGCAAACCATGCATGTGGTGCCACGTGTTATGCGTAAGTTTCTTTTTTTCTTTTTTGTTTATATCTTTTGATTAGTATCTTTGATTACCGAACCGATTTCAAAAATGGGTTCCTGGCATTTTTCGAACAAAACTATACCACACTTGCTATATAAATTTTAAAATATTTAAATTTTAAAATACCTGCCTATTAAACACTCAACCAAACACCGTGTCTGCATCTATGCATCACGTATCTCATCAACCTGACTGAGTTAAACGGGCTAGTCTCATGAGAGAAGACAACCAAACAGCCCGAAAAAGTTAAAAGTTTGTTTGAAGAACTGATGAAGTTTGAGGACGGCAAAGATGAGTAAAGAGAAAATGCGTATACCAGAGGAGCAGTACCCAGAGGGCTCGGTTTGCTTTGTGGATGCTACATTCGATCCAGCAACAAGGGAGTCCTTTGGGGCAGCAGTGATTAGGCTCCAAGATCTTCGAGTTTAAAATTTGGGACTACAACACGATGTTGAATCAACAGAAGCGGTTGCTATGCTGGAGTAATTTTACTGGCTCAGTAGTCAGTACGGGGTTTCTACTCGAGTTGTGCAAATCTGGTGGCGAAGCTTACCTCGGAGTAGCTAAATCGGTCCTATACGGCGATGGTGGCAGCAGAGCTTCAAGAAGAAGGGATGGATTTCCCAGGCGTTGCTCCGATTCTATCGTTGATCGGCTAATGAGATGGCTCACGCAGGCATACACATCATTTTTTTAGAAAGGGATTTTATATGTACTAGCTGGTTGCAATGCATGCGTTGCGATGGAGTCATAAAAAAATTAATTTGCATTCGATTGACATGGAAAATTTAATCACATGCAAAATAAGGTTTTTTCTACCGCCAGCTTACCAGGACCCCAAAAGAAATGCAAACCGGTTTCCGAAATCCTAATTTGAACAAAGTGTCTAAATTTTACCAAAATTATATAGCTAGTCCTAGTTGTACTTGAATCTGCCAATTTAAAACATGCATCGAACCGCTGAAATAATTCATAAACTCTCACATTGAAGCCATCAGCCAAGCCATCTCAGTGTTATATAGTAAATGTTTGGCATCAATTTCGGCAATACACAAGAATAATACTGGCATCATGACTTGAATGCTACTTGACCGTAACATAGTAATGTGCCTGTGCGTCGCAACAATTCCGGTATTCTACGCCCAATTATTTTTGGGACAAAACGAACCAATTAATCAAAAGCAACTATGCGTAAACCTGTAATCTTTTATCCATTGAATAGCATTACGTTTTCTACAACGACCTCAAAAGCAAAAAATATCAATTTGCACATCGTTATAACTTACAGAAAACATTCAACAGGTCCTGTTCTAGCGCATGCTATGGAACGAACAACTTACCCTATCCACAGTAGAACATGCATTTGAATAACAATGATGCGTTTGCAAAATTTTCAGAAGAAGAGGAAATAATACCCTTTCTTAGTTAACAACATAATATAACTGGAGTTCTCAGACCAATAGCTGTACAAAGTTGGTCAGGCCGATGATACACTAATCAAAACAAAGTAGTTAGCATTTCAGAATGAATTTAGCATTGACACTATTTAACTTTCTAGGAAACCCAGTTTACAGTAACAAATATGGGGAAAAAAATCCAAACTGAATTGGCAATCCCTTTAATTTTGCACTGAATAATCACAATATATACATACACCATGTATAATATAGAGATTATCCACTTTCAAGCTCCTCAGACCATAAAATTATGGCTCAATTATATCCCATGGTGAAGTGGATCTCCTACATGTCGAAAGAGAGAAGGATCAACTCTCTTTTGACTGGAAAGCGAACCTCAAGCTGTGAGATGCACGTAACTTGTTTTCAATATATCCTCGATCTCTTGGTTTTGCTGGACTACCATCATCAAATCCTCCAAGCGCTCACTCCTTGTACCTGCACAACAACCATTAGGCTCTCAGTCTCGGTTGCATCCATCAGACAAAGCTTCTGCAAGCAGTGGCGGAGCCAGAAAATTGCTAAAAGGGAGGCTAAAAGAGAACATCGAAGGCTCAAGCCATAGCGAGTCGATTTTCAAAATTATAGTATATACTATAATTATAAGGTTATACCACATCACAAATAGCTATCTTATAGTTGCAACTTGCATTGATTTAAACATAATGACAAAATGAATTTTCAATTTATAAGTAAAATGCATGAAATTTAACTACGTAAGGAATATAAACGAATATGTGGCTACTGTTTACTCCACCAACATGTGAATTTTAAAAGCACCACAAAGACCTCTTGCATTATTGTGGCTACTGTTTGCTCCACCAACATATGTATTGAATGATTCTTTTGCCTTCTTCCAGTTGGTAAAACCATCTTTTATGACGCATCATTTGCAAATTTATTAATCCCTAATTGCTTAAAAAGATAACAATAGAAGCAAAAGGCTGCATCTTTTTCTACGCTATATTCTAACCAATCAAATTTAGTTAGACATGAAAAAGATCTTGAAATCTTTCCTTATTGTTTGCTTGGAAAATTATGGTCGATTGGTTTAAATGGACCCTTCAACAAAAAAACCCTTCTCACATCATCTCTAATTTTAAACTCGTACTCTTCAATTGGTTTGCGCAACCCCAGATCAACAACAATGTCATTTGGACTAAATTCAATGGTACTACAAGCTTTCTTTGTGCTAAAGAATTAGTAGCATTAGAAACCTCTATTCTTTTATGACATGCATGGCTTTCGGATTGTTCAGATTCGGATGGATGAGACGGTGGCTCGGATGGTTTTGATTTTTGCAATAGTGCAAAGAATCTCTTCACTCTAGAATTTAGTTGCAAAAAATTACTTAATTATGGATGTAGTAGTACTAGTAATCGAATCAGACATTTTGATTAGAAAAATACTGACCTGCTGGCTGCTGTGCTATCCTGCTCGACACCTCGACGTGCTCGTGGGCTCGTGGCTGCGTCGCTGGATGCTGCGATAAAGACGTCGGAGCCTGGAGGAGATGAGGAGACGAGGACGCTAGACACGTGCGGCGCGGAGTGGCGGAGACGAGGAGACGAGCAGTCACAGCATCCGAACGTGTACTAAGTACTTAGTTTGCTGCCTTGCGGCCGGGGACAGTTCGAGCGTGACACGAGGAGACGAACAGCTTGGGCCTTGGGCCACTAAGTACTAAGTTAATCAGCATATACTAATTACTAAGTATTATGTTAATTGGGCCACGGGCGGAGCTTCAGCCCCACTGAGCCCCGGCCTCAGCTCCGCCTCTGTCTGCAAGTTCACAAAAAATATATATAATCACAGAATTATTGTTCATATTTTAGATGGTATACCTCCTGAGTTTGAGAAAGGGTTGAAAGTTGCAACCTTGCGATAGCCTAAACTGGTTCATATGTCACCACAACATTTATCTTTGTCAACATTGGAACCTTTCCTTTTGAAAAAATGGGAGAGGCATAAATAGTGAAATAGGAGAAAAGGAAGACTTCTGTTTTCCATGATGACATAAATGCAAAGCAACCCCGGTATAAAGAACGGATGAAGCTAAAAATGGATTCCACAAACCAAAACTGATTATGTTTCCTTTGGTGTAAAAATATGCTTTGATGTACGGTTCTAATCTGTGATGTCCTCATTAGTTTTAAAAGCTAAATTGTTAATCAGTAAAAAAATATAAATAAATAAATAATTTTTCTAACTAATCCTAATACAAGGCCGTATCGAAACTGAACTCCACCGTGCCCAGCCGAACAGCACCCGTATTCCAGCCAAACGTACCTCGCTTAATCCTAATCGAAACCCAAAATTCCAGGTCTCATCCCTAGCCGAATCACCCCACTATTAATCCCACCGTGATTAGCTAAACCCCATTCCCCAACCACCACCTCAAAATCCCCAGATCGATCTGTTAGGATCTGCAACGACACAGAGCAAGGAAAGAAAGAGAGGGGACTGCAAGCCATCGTTGTCGTCGCTAACGGGGTGAGGCCCCATCCTCACCGTCGCCCTCCACCCGCTGCAGGGCACCGCAGCCGCAGCCGTTGTCGCCGGGAGCCGTCATCGCTGTGGGCTGCTGCTGCGCGACGACGTCGCCGCCGCATGATGCCACCGCGTGACGTCGCTGCTGCCGCCGCTGGCCGTTGCCTGCCGCAGCGCGCCGTTGTTTGCCGCCGCATGCCGAGCGGCAGCCGCCACCGCAAGCCGCGCTGCCTCGCCGCTACCGCACCATGAGTTCCACCGTGCAACGCTGTCGTCGCAGCCGCTTCCGCTGGCCGTGCTACCGCCGCTGCTGTGGGAGCTCTTTCTTTCTTTTTCTCTCGTTCACTCGGTCTCTGGCTGTGCACGCTACGCAGTGGGAGTTGTCTCCTTTTATTTAACACCATGGCACAGCTGAACAGTGCAGCACATCTGTTTTGTTTTTCAATTTTCGATAAACAGTAAGCTTTTCCAATTTATATCTTGAAAACCGAGACTCTGTTTAGCATGAAATAAAATTTATAAAGTTTCTAAAATCAAATTCTACTTACTGTGATTTTCCTGTAATTTTTGTAAATATTATTATTTTCTGGTTGTTTATTAGTGTTATCGTTTTACGTGCGTAGACGCTACGGAAATCGGCGGTGATGTCGACGTTGCCACTGAGATGCAGGTGTCATCGGAAAGTCCCGGCGACGGTGAGGTTCAGCGCCCCTCCTCGGTGATGGAGAGGACGCCGAGAGAGAATGGTGGTGAGAGAGCAGAGCGCTCAGTGAATAGACTAGTGCTAATGTGAATGATCAGAATGCTTGCCCTTCTTCATTGATGTGCTTATCAATTTATACAACTTTAAGGCCAGGGTTTACATGCATGAGAAATACCCAAAGTACCCTGACCCATAGAGGAATACCCAGATTACCCTGAACTCTGGATCGTCGATCCTATAATCAATGGCTAGAATTGTTTTCTTACAATCCACGTTATCCTATTCCCTAACATGCCTTTGGGAGGCAAATTCTGACAAAGTTGTTGATTTGATTTGATCCGATTCGTTCTTGTCAGAGGCTGTCGCGAAGTCTTCGTCTTTTGACCTGAAACTTGTAAAAGATCACTCTCGGTCTTCCCGAAGGGTCTTTGTGAATTCCTCGTCTAGGCACCTTTCGCCACCCTTCGGTGAAAATCCCGAGAACTCCCTTAATTTGAGATACACTCGGAATACTTTACCCTTCGCGTATGTCCAAACCTTCCACCCACGATCTGACTTGAAGTTGTCTTGGATAAGTTTCCTCATGTTCCCCTTCGGGTAACAATTAACGCGAAGAATGCTCACAATATCTTCGTGGACATCCACCTCTCCTAGAGATGGGTTGGCTGCCCCTACAACAGGAGCCCCTTGCGGTCACGTCGCCACCTCGCCGTGGTGTCTGGCCGGAATATCCAGCCCCCCTTCTCCACGTCGAGGTGGTGTTCCCGAAGATGTTGTTTCTTCTCTGTCTTCGTTGGTATCTTCACCGGTTGATGTGACTTGAACTAGACATTCTGACATTGTCAGTGTTCTGGAAGTCCGCGCGTTGATCCCGGCCGTTAATCATCACACGCGTCATCAGATCAGTAGGCGCCCGTTGGGATTTTTTCTTTATATATATATTTTTCTTCTGCGCCCGTTCGGTTTCTTCGCGACGCATCATCGCCATTGATGTGGACACGTGTCGTTCATCCGTGTGATGGTGGTTTCTATATAAGGATCCGTATTACTGTTCTTCTTCCCCACTTGCGATCTTCAAACCCAACCTCCCGCCGTTCGGATACTCTCGCCTCGGCGCACTCCGTCCACCGCCGCCGGTTCCATTGCTTCTTGCATACTTCATCCGCCGCCGTTAACTCTCCCGCTCCTGCGTTCTCCTCCGGCCACCATTTGTTTGTTTAACCTTTCGTGCTCCTGCCGCCAGTAGATCGTTGTCGTTGGTTCGCCGCCGTTCTTCACCGCCGACTAGGTTTGCAGGTATGCTCCTCACCCGTATTTTTGCTTGATTTGGGGTACATGGCTTTTGGATGTTTGGTGAAGTCGACGCCGAGGAACTGGCCGGCGAGATTTTTGCATCATTTGCAACTATATTCATGCCCCGATCCCTGTTTTGTTCTAGAAGTAGTAAGTTTTTCGCGGTCTAATATTGATATTGTTTTGTGCTTGTTCCTGTTACTTTTCCTCTTCTCTTTTTTTTTTCTTTCATATATAATCCCGAAGGGCTCCTTCACGGAGGTGCTGACTCAATTACTTGTGTAGTTCCCGCACTCTCCGATGGCTCCGAAGAAAATCCTGAGCCCGGCAGACCTCGCGCGGCTATCTTGGGAGTTGGGGCATTCCAGGATGACTCCGGATATGCTCTCCAAGGTGTCGGATGGCTCCCTTGCTGACGAGGAGGACTTCAGACTTCCCGGGCAAGAGACAACTCCTCAACCCAATGCTGACGAGGCAGTCGTCTTTCATTCTCAGGTGAAGGCGGGTCTTCGGATTCCGTGCACCTGCCTCGTCGGGGAGATCCTCGAGCTGTACAAGGCTCAGCTCGTGCATCTCTCCCCAAACGCCTTAGCTCGGCTTGCAGTGTTCGAATGGGCGCTCCGGAGTCATGGTGCACAACCCAGCACTCGAGTCTTCGGGTTCCTTCATGAAGCTCGGTGGCAAGGGAAGACAAGCGGTAGTCCCTTCGGTTGTCTGAACTTCGTTGTGAAATCAGCGCACTCTTCGGACTTCCCTTCGCTGGCCACGAAGAAAAAATGGGATGGAGCGGTGAAATTTGAGTGGAAGTTATCTTGGTTTTACCAGAAGATAGATGCAACGGACATAACCGTTGAGATATATCCGGGGCGGCGGATGCATCAAATTTCTGTGGACAAACCGTCGGCTCGAGGAGGCACAATGGCTACTCTGTGAAGGATCGACAAAAAGTTTTCTATCTTATTTGTCTTGCCGAGGAGTTCTCTGCACCAAGGTTGGGCCACTAATCTTGTTGGGAGGATTTTGTCATCGTCGGTGATGAAGGCGCCCATCTCGCTCTTCGCGACGAGGATCGCCGTCCACGCAAGCTAGAATCGGCCGTGGAGAGGGCCGAGGGTATGTTCGGGCCTATTCGTCCAGAGGAAATCGCGAGGGCCCGCGAGGCTGGAGTAGGAGCCCGTGTTAACCGCATCCTCGGGGTAGTTACCCCTTGGGCGGAGCCCGAGCCGAAGAGGGGCGGGAAGAGGAAAGCCTCCGAAGGCACTGCCGGCGGCCCGTCAAAGCGACCCCATGGTGAGTTCCCCTTTACCCACTACATTTCTCCGGTCTGTTATTTGACTTTTATTCTTTAGAAGCCGCCAACGCTGAGGACGAAGAGGAAGATGAAGAGGAGGCTGAGGCTGAAGATGAGGGTCGTGTGGGCGAAGATGACCGCACTTCACCGGATGCACAAAGCACCGCCAGCGGTGGTGAGGATCCATTAGACGTTTTAGTCAGCAAAACTCCTTCGGGACCGTTGGTTCCGGTCACGGCTCCAACGAAGTTCATCCTTCGGGCCGGGGTCCTATGTCTCCTGAAGGGGCCTCCGTTGACGTCGCCACGAAGGCCGATGGCTATACTGCTGGCTTCGTGGTTGACACGGAGTTTTGGTTGACCGATTCTCCTTCCGCCGAAGGTTCATTATCATGTCTTCATCGCAAAATTTTTATTTCTTTTTTTTTTTATTTTTTTTATACTTTCTGTTTTTTGCAGAGGGGGTTCACGAGGTCCTACCTCCGATGCCGGACTCGGGGGCCATTGATGCTAATGCCGCCACTGACGCTATCTTGGCGTTGGTAGCAACCAATGCGGTCGAGAGGGGACCTTCTTTGGCTATTACGGCCGCCCCTATCGCCGCAGGTTTAGCTTCCCCGGTTGCGGCCGAGGGAGGAATTCAACGAGTGTTAACTACGCTCGGCGCCTCATCTTCGGCAGCAGCTACCATTGTCGAAGGAGGTGGCTCACGCGTGACTCCTTGGCGCCCGGGGCGCCCCTGTCTTCGTCAGCTCCTGCCTGGGGGCTGATAATCTACTAGCCGACGATCAAGTGGCGGCTGTCATCGGGGGTATTCCTTCGGCAATCCTCGACCGTTGCGAAATGCTCCCCTTGCTGGATAATATGCGCAACATCGAGACATGCCTTGCTACGGTAAACATTTCGTCCTCGTCGTTTTTTATAAATTAAACTTATAGTTGTGTTAAACCTTTTCAGAGTTTGGCTTGCAATCGTGCCGCGTCGGCACAAGTATTGGGTCTTTCGGCGAGGTGCGCAGTTCTCGAGGACCGCATTGCGACCCTTGACCAAGAGAACCATACCCTTCGAGAAGTTAGCTCGAAGGAAAAAGAGCTCGTGGTCCTCCTCCGATCAGAGAAGGAACAGGCGGAGCAGCGTACGAAAGCTGCCGAGGAGGCCTTAGTTGCGCTCCGTGCTGAGCTTGAAGCCCAACGTGCTGAACTCGAGTCGTCGCGCAAGGAATGCAACGGTTTGCGCGACGAAATAAAAAATGGAGCTGTGGAGCTCGGGGCTCTTCGGGGTTCAGTGGAGAAGTTCAAGCTATAACTGGAGGCGCTATAGGCAGAGCTGCTTTCTTTAGGTCAGATTTTTGCTAAAGAAATTACCAGAATGGGGACTGTGGCGGTAAGCGCTCCTCCAAGGAACCCGGTTTTGGCTGTCAAATATCTGAAGGAAGCCATCGGGACCTTCGTTGAGGGGTCTTTGCGTTGTGGATCAGACTGTGCCGTCAACTCCATTTTTGCATTTATGACGTAGTTAAGGGGCACTGGGTGCACCCATTTTTCAAGCAGCTCATTTCCAAGTGTGCCCTACCCGTCGGCCTTCCTCACTAGCTCGTTCGACCGCAGCTCCCGTCAGGTTGTTCGAGATTTTTTGACAAAGTTACAGCGATCCGGGGTCTGCTTTACGCGCGCTTTCTGGAGCACGCGAGAAGCAGACCTCTTGATTCCACCTCTCGAGGACGATAAGGCCCAGTTGTCAGCGAAGGTCTTCAAGCGATTCAGATTCCTCGAGATCCCACAGATCCTCTGATCCGAAGGGCAAGAAGCCAGCGGAGTAGAATAGTGGTAGTTATAGGATTGTAACACTTTTGCTAATGTAATATATGATCTCCTGTTTTCGAGTCATTTCGCATTTGGAAGTGGACTTGTTTATCTTCATGATATGTTATTTTTATTTTGCCCGCACGATACTTCTCCATTTTATTCTGCTCCTCACTCGTAGTATCGCTACTGTAGTCGATAATCGTGAAGGTCCATAGTTTCGGGTGCTTGGCGCGAGTGCTCTTGTTCTCGCGCCAGCCCCTTGGCGCTTTTGCGAGTTATGTCTTCGCGAAGGCTCGCGGCCCATGAAGGATACGATTCGGGTGTCTGGCGCGAGTACTCTCGGCCTCGCGCCAGCCCCTTGGCGCTTTTGCGCGTTATGTCCTCGCGAAGGCTCGTGGCCCGCGAAGGATATGATTCGGGTGCTTGGCGCGAGTGTCCTTGGCCTCGCACCAGCCCCTTGGCGCTTTTGCGCGTTATGTCCTCGCGAAGGCTCGTGGCCCGCGAAGGATACGATTCGGGTGCTTGGCGCGAGTATCCTTGGCCTCGCGCCAGCCCCTTGGCGCTTCTGTGCTTTATGTCCTCGCGAAGGCTCATGGCCCGCGAATGATTCGATTTAGGTGTCTGGCGCAAGTACTCTTGGCCTCGCGCCAGCCCCTTGGCGCTTCTGCGCGTTATGTCCTCGCGAAGGTTCATGGCCCGCGAAGGATTCGATTTAGGTGTCTGGCGCGAGTACTCTTGGCCTCGCGCCAGCCCCTTGGCGCTTCTGCGCGTTATGTCCTCGCGAAGGTTCATGGCCCGCGAAGGATTCGATTTAGGTGTCTGGCGCATGCTCTTGGCTTCGCGCCAGCCCTATGGCGCTTTTGTGCGTTATGTCCTCGCGAAGGCTCGTGGCCCGCGAAGGATACGATTCGGGTGCTTGGCGCGAGTGTCCTTGGCCTCGCGCCAGCCCCTTGGCGCTTCTGCGCTTTATGTCCTCGCGAAGGCTCATGGCCCGCGAAGGATTCGATTTAGGTGCCTGGCGCGAGTGCTCTTGGCCTTGCGCCAGCCCCTTAGTTTAGAATGTCTGGACGGGATGGCTCCTTTTCTTCATTTCGTTTGTGGTTACATCGTGGAGATTACATTTCCGAAGGATTTTCCCGGTCGCAGCCGGTTTTTGGCGTCTGAGCCTCGTTAAAAACTCCGCTCGTAAAACCCGCTAAGGGAAAAAACCGAGTCGGAGAAAAGAGTACTCAGCGCTGTTACATTGTTTCATGGGTAATATTTGATCAGGCTCTTCGCGTTCCAAGTGTTTGGAACCAAGGAGCCGTCAAGGTTGGAGAGGTAGAATGACCCTTGTCTTGTTTGCTTGCTGACAATAAAGGGATCCCAGATTGTTTCTAGTTTGGATGTTCGTTGTGGCATTTTCCGAAGGATCATGTCCCCTTCCTGGATCTCCCGTGGTCTCACACGCTTGTTGTATGTTTTGCACATTAGCTCATTATACTTCTCCAAGGCCTGCTTTGCCTTTAGCCTGTCTTCTTCGACGATATCGATTGGTGGTTGCTCAGTAATGTTGGCTCCACCTATTATGACTCGAAGGGTCTTAGCTTGGATTTCAGCGGGCGTCACCGCCTCTTCGCCATACACTAGTCTGAAGGGGGAGTATCCTGTTGGTCTCGTGGGTGTTGTACGAATTGCCCAAAGTGTCTTCTCTAACTCTTCTGGTCATTTTCCTTTTGATTCATCCACTAATCTTCTTTTTAGAGATTTCATGATATTTTGATTCACCCGTTCCACCGCACCGTTTGCTTGTGGATGTCCCACAGAGGCATAGCATATCTTGATGCCCATGTGTTCGCAAAATGACTTGAATCTTGATGAGATAAATTGTGAGCCATTATCAGCCACTATCTCTTGAGGTACGCCAAATCTGCATATCACATTTTTCCAAAAGAAATCTTTGAGCCTTGGCTGAAATATTCGTAAATGGTTCTGCTTCCACCCATTTGGTGAAGTAGTCGACTGCAACAATAATCCATTTGAACCCTCCCGAGGCCTGCTTAAGCTCTCCCACAATGTCAATGCCCCACCTCGCGAAGGGCCACACTGGGGGTAAGGGCTGCAAGTTTGTTGGCGGAGCCTTTGGCTGGTTTGTCATCCATTGACATTCTCGGCATCTTTTTATGAACTGCTCTGCGTCACTGTTGGCCGTTGGCCAGTATATTCCCATGCGCAACACTTTTGCTGCTAGAGCTCTCGGGCTTTGATGCAAACCACACACTCCTGCATGTGTTTCTGCCAACGCTTCCTTCCCCTCTTCTCTAGAAACGCATCTCATCCATGGTGTACCGATTCCCGACTTGTAAAGGAGGCCATCCATCATTGTGTATGTCCTTGCCGGTTGCTTCGTTGTGTAAGCTTTTTGCTATCCTCGGGTAATTCACCATCACGAAGGTATTTTACGATGACTGACCGCCAATCTTCCTCTAGGGACCTTGCTATTAGCTGCACTTCGGGACATATAGACGCTCGTGATATCGTTTCATAAAACACCCCCTCAGGTATTTTTGTGAAGTATGCCGCTGCTTTGGCCAGCTCGTCTGCTCTCATATTTTCTCCTCTTGGTATTGTTTTTACAGAGATTCCCACGAAGTGCTTCTCCATTGTTCTTACTGCTTCCAAATACTTTTCCATTTCGGCATCTCTAGCTTGGAAATCCTTTGTGATATGTCCTTCTATTAGCTTTGAGTCGGTATGGATGACGACTCTTTTTGCGCCTAGGGATTTCGCTTTCCGAAGACCCAACAGAAGTCCTTCGTACTCCGCTGCATTGTTTGTTGTTTTGAAATTTAGCCTCAGGGAATACTCTGTACTCTGTCCTTCGGGGTCAGTTACAATCGCCGATGCTCCAGCCCCTTCTGCTGTGAATGAACCATCGGATTTAATGCTCCACAAGGGAGGTAGTGCTTGTCCATCTATTGAAATTTCAGCTGACCATTCAGAAATGAAGTCAGCCAGTGCCTGAGCTTTTATGGCTGTCCTCGGCTCAAAGGTGATGTCGAAGGGTGCTAGTTCAGTGGCCCATTTTGCTATTCTTGTCGTGGCATCTTTGTTCTCGAAGATAGATTTGAGAGGGTATGCTGTGAGCACTTTTATCTTGAATTCTTGAAAATAGTGCCGTAATTTCCTTGATGCCATAAGTAATGCATAAGCTATTTTTTTCGGCTCAATATAGTTTCTCCTCACCCCTTGCAATGATTCCGATACATAGTACACCGGCATTTGTCCTCCCTCGGCTTCATCCTTGACGAGGACTGCGCTGACTGTAAAGTGGCTTGCTGCTAGATACATCGTTAGATGTGCTGCCCCCTTTGGGCTGGTGAGTCTTGGCAATTATTGAAGATGATCCTTCAGCTTTGCGAAGGCGTCTTTGCATTGTGGCCCCCACTCGAAGGGTGCTGTCCCCTTAATTGTGTTGAAGAAGTGTTTGTGTTTTTCTGTCGCCTTCGGGAGAAATTTTCCTAGGGCTGCTAGCTTTCCCAGGAGGCTTTGTGCTTGTTTCTTGTTTTCTGGATCCTTCATGCATTGGATTGCATCTATCTTCTCTTTATTAGCTTCTATCCCTCGGTGCGATACAAGGAATCCCAGCAACTTCCCAGTTTCCACCGCGAAGGCACATTTTGTCGGGTTTAATTTTATACCTTCCGCTCTTAAGCTAGCGAAGGTTTCTTGAATGTCTTCGCGATGATCCCTTCTTCTCTTGCTCTTGGCGACAATGTAAATCGACATATGCTTCCACGTTTCTTCCCATCTGCTTTGCAAGTACCTTCACAATGAGTCTTGCGAACGTTGCGCCTGCATTCCTTAGACCGAAGGGCATTCTTCGGATGCAATATGTGCCGAAAGGCGTAATGAATGCCGTCTTCTCTTCGCCTTCCTTTCTCATATACACTTGATGATAGCCTGAGTAGGCGTCCAGGAAACTCATTAGTTCACAACCTGCAGTCGCATCAACTAGTTGGTCGATTCTTGGCAATGGAAAATCATCCTTCGGGCACGCCTTGTTAAGATTTGTGAAGTCGACACACAATCTCCAGGTGCCATTTGACTTCTTTACCATTACAACATTTGCGAGCCACTCCGGGTATACCACGTCCCGGATAACTTGAGCTTGACGCAATTTCTCCACTTCCTCCTTTGCTGCTTCTTGTCTGTCGGGCCCCATCTTCCTCAGTTTTTGTTTGATTGGTTTGGCATCTAACCTCACATTCAGCGAATGTTCGATCGTTTCTCTAGGGACTCCCTTAGATTCTCCTGGCGTCCAGGCGAAGATGTCACTATTTTGCCGAAGCAAGTTGATGACTCTTTCTTCTTCTTCTTCTTCGGAGAGGGCAGCTCCAATAGATACTGTTCTCTCTTCATTTTCCGGGAATAGCTGAACCTTTTTCGTTTCGCTCTCTGGCCTGACCTGGGGCTTATAACCCTTCAGTCTGTATTGCGAGTCAACCCTCTCGGTAGTTTGGATTGGCTTAAGTTTTGGTATGCCTTGAAGCTCATTCTTCCTTGCCTATTGTTGACATCCTCGGACAGTAATGACGCCTCCTTCGGCAGGCATTTTCATGCAGAGGTAGTTGTGATGTATGATTGCCCCGAAAGCATTAATAATTCCTCTTCTGAAGATGGCATTATAGCGGTACTCCATATCAACGACATCAAAGCAGATGCTTTTTGTTGTCTTCCTCTTGCCTTCGCGAAAAGTGACAGGTAAAGTTATTTGGCGATGGCGCCACGAGTTTCCTCGAATCCTATCAATGGCATGTTCGATGGTGTTAGTCTATCTTCAGGAATATTGAGTTGTTTGAACGCACTTGCAAAGATGATGTCCGCTGAACTTCCTCCATCAACCAGCGTCCTTTGGACGTCATATTCAGCAATCTCAGCTGTGATTACGAAGGGGTCCTGATGTGGCAACTTCACGCCCTTGGCGTCAGTTGTATCAAATGTTATCGGCGGAGCTGGAGTTGGTTTGCTTGTCACTGAAACGTGCGACACTTCACGGATAAACTCTTTTCTCTTCCTATTTGATGGGAGATTCAACGAAGAGCCTCCGGTAATGACATGAATGACTCTTCGGTTTGGCTCTTCTATGTTGTGAACCCTCTCAGGGGACCTGCGGTATTGATTCCTCGGGTGCTGGTCTTGCCTTCTTTGCCTTTTCTGGTGCTGGTAGTTTTCGCGTTGTGTCTTGACATCTCTACAGTCCTCGGTTGTATGAGAATAATTTTCCCCATGCACCGCACAGTATTTCTTTTCCTTTATCTCCTGGTTGTCTCTTCGAAATCTGTCATTCCTTTGGTAATTCTCCCTCTGGTAATTGTCATTCCTTCGATCATCCCTTCTCGTGTTATCTTTTCGATTGTTGTACTCCTCTCTTCGGGGGTTGTAATCCCTTCGGGGATGGTCCCCTCTTCCATTGTTATCACTGGATCTTCGCTCATCCATCCGATTGGGTTCAATGTTGCTTATTCTCTTGTTGGAACTGTGATGTTTCTTGTTCTTCTCTGAGTTGCTCTCTTTGTGGTTATCACGGTCTTTGTTTGTATTGAGCTGGCCTTGTCTCCTCAAATTTTCCTTCTCTCCCTTTGCATATCCTTCAACCTCATCGTAAAGAAGCGTAGCTGATTGTAGGGGGTCCTGAGTCAGCTTGTGTAGAAGGGGTCTAGGTTGAAGACCTCTTCGGAATACATTGATTACTGAAGAGTCAGAAACATCCCTTATCTGGCATCGTACAGCAGCAAATCTTTTATAGTAATCTCTTGTGCTTTCCTTCTTACCTTGTTCCAAGGCAAAGAGGTCCCCTTCCACCATTCTTTGGATATAATTTTCTTGAAAGTTGTTAGCGAAAGCATTTTTGAGTTGGTTCCATGAATGTATGGATCCTTACGGCAATGAAGTGTACCAAGATAGTGCAGTGCCCTTCAGGGTTAACAGCAGACTCTTCGCCTTAATGTCATCATCTCCACCTGCTGCTTCTACTGCTGTATCATACACATCCAAGAATTCGTTTGGATCTGTTTCTCTGAGAATTTGAACACACTTGGCATCTTGAACCCTTCGGCCACTTTTGCCCGAAGGTATGCTTCGAAGGTCCCAATGAAATTTTTTTAACTGTGCCACCATTACGCTTTTGCCGATGTTGCTCTGGTTCTCTTCGGGTATGGTACCCTTGGGGCACATAATCTTTGTTGGGGTTGCATTGTCACGAGCTCTCTTGAACAAGTCGATTTGTTCCTCAATGACCTTCTCTGTCTCGCGAGGATGTTTTCAGCGATTGTAGGGTCTTCGTGTTGATGCTCTTGCATGGGGTGGGTGGGTTTTGTTGCATCCCCTCTCGAGCGACTCCACTGGGTCCTGGCTCGTCGAATCTCCCCCCGCCCACGTCCGGGGCATCTTGGCCCTGGTTTCTCCAGCCCTGCAGGTTGATGCCGGGAGCTCATGGAGTGTTTCCGCCGGGTCCTTGCGCCGGCGCACCCTCCCGCCGACGTTCAGTCGTTGGCGCGGTGGTGATCGCCCTTTGGGCCGCTCCCTCCATCGACTCGCCAGTGATGTCTCGCTCGCCACGGATTTGGCGCTCCTGCCCTGCGTACGCTCCGTCGTGGCTCGCCTCCAGCCGCTGCGACACTCCTCCTGGGTCTAGCCATCACCGCAATCGCCCGCCTCTCCCCACGGACGGCGCCAACTGTCGTCGGAAAGTCCCGGCGACGGTGAGGTTCAGCGCCCCTCCCCGGTGATGGAGAGGACGCCGAGAGAGAATGGTGGTGAGAGAGCAGAGCGCTCAGTGAATAGACTAGTGCTAATGTGAATGATCAGAATGCTTGCCCTTCTTCATTGATGTGCTTATCAATTTATACAACTTTAGGGCCAGGGTTTACATGCATGGGAAATACCCAAAGTACCTTGACCCATGGGGGAATACCCAGATTACCCTGAACTCTGGATCGTCGATCCTATAATCAATGGCTAGAATTGTTTTCTTACAATCCACGTTATCCTATTCCCTAACATGCCCTTGGGAGGCAAATTCTGACAAAGTTGTTGATTTGATTTGATCCGATTCGTTCTTGTTAGAGGCTGTCGCGAAGTCTTCGTCTTTTGTCCTGAAACTTGTAAAAGATCACTCTCGGTCTTCCCGAAGGGTCTTTGTGAATTCCTCGTCTAGGCACCTTTCGCCACCCTTCGGTGAAAATCCCGAGGACTCCCTTAATTTGAGATACACTCGGAATACTTTACCCTTCGCGTATGTCCAAACCTTCCACCCACGGTCTGACTTGAAGTTGTCTTGGATAAGCTTCCTCATGTTCCTCTTCGGGTAACAATTAACGCGAAGAATGCTCACAACATCTTCGTGGACATCCACCTCTCCTAGAGATGGGTTGGCTGCCCCTACAACAGCAGGGAGATCCACAGTATGCTGACGAAGACAAGTTAGATGCATGTCACTCTTACCTTTTGAAATGATTTTGTTTGTCGTCGGCGCGAGTGAGAGCAATCCAAGAACAACTTGTTGGCTGGATTTACAATGAGGTCATAAATCCAATAGACGAGTTTCACAATCCAGCGTCAAATAGGTAGGGCCCTTCGATAAAGACTGGTGAACTGTCATGGTCGACATCTACGGCTACCAAGAACGATGCACATAAAAGATCCCGATGAACATTCTGTAATTAAAGTTGTGATGAATGTTATGTGAACGGTATATGTTTACTTATATATAGGCATGATTGATTAATTGTGATACATATTAGTTGTAATTAAAGTTATTAATAAAAGTTCTGTGATTTAATTATCAGTTAATTGTGCATGATTGATATTATATATGCTTTAATTAATTGTGACTCAACACATACACACTATATGTATATATATATACATATGTGTGTGTGTAATATTGGACTTAACACACACAGACACATATATAATATATATTACCTCACATGCATATATATTATATATTAAATATTAAAGCCTGCTGTAGAGGGGGCATCAGTACCGGTTGGAGCCACCAACCGGTACTGATAGTAACTCATCAATAGCGGTTGGAGACTCCAACCATACTGATAGGGGCCTCAGCGGACTCACGGGCTAGAGCTACGTGGTGTCTCCAACCAGTACTGATACTATATCAGTATCGGGTGAGGGAACCGGTACTGATGCCATTGGGCATCAGTCCCGGATGGCGTGTACCGGTTCAAAAACCTACTGTTGGCCGTTTTGAACCAGTACTGATGGCTAGATGTGTAGTAGTGATAGACATCAATAACACTAATACAATAACATCTAAGCTGTTACTATAAACCTGTTATGATATAGTATTAACATAATAGAGCGGTACAACCCCAGTTTAGAAATGGTACATCCCTGATAAACTAAAAAATAAAAACACAAACCAACACTACAAACTTGAACAAACTTCTCCATCACCTCCACACTGCATGCCAGTGAGGAAGACAAAGCATGCCAGATAAAGTAGCCTCCAATCCTCCTTCCAACTCAAACAAAGGATTCTAGATCTTGGATTGCTGCAATGCCATGACAGATTCATGACACCTAACGTCTGAAGCACTATGAAGGAACATCGAAGACCTTCCATTCAGATCTAGCAGAGAATGAGTTAATCTAGCGTGAACACTAATGAAGACCTCAAGGATGGTGACCCAGACCATCTCTCTATCATCGATAGTGATGAGGCTGACGGCATAGACTCCAGATCCACCCATGGGGATAGGTAATAGCTCCTCTTTTCCAAAATGGCCAGCATAACTAACTGTTGTAGGGGCAGCCACCCTATCTCTGGGAAAGGTGGATGTCCGCAAAGATGCTGTAAAGGTCCTTCATGAAGATCCTCACTCGAAGGGGTAAGTGGTGAAGCGTACCTAAGATGACCTCAAGACCCTTTAGGCTGCAAGCAAGAGGCTTGGACATGCGCGAAGGGTCAGACGTTCCGAGTGAATCTTAAGCAATAAGGATCCTCGGGACTCCAACCGAGGAGTTTACGAAGATCCTTCGGAGAGACCGAGACCGATCTTTGACAAGTGTCGGGCCAGAGGACGAAGATCCTGCGACAGCCTCTGACAAGATCAAATCAAATCAACAACTTTGTCAGAATGTGCCCTCCTGGGGGCACATTTGGGATTAGAACGACTTGGGTTGTAAGAAAGCTAGACTAGCCGTTGATCGCAAGATCAGCGATCCAGAAATCAGGGCAATCTGGGTATATCCCCTGGGCCGGGGTAATGTGGGTATTTCCCATGCGTGTAAACCCAGGCCCTAGAGTTGTGTAAATTGATAAACTCATCAATGAAAGGGACAAGCATTCTGATCATACACATCATCACTCTGGTTTATTCACTGAGCGTTCTGCTTTCTCACCACTACTTCTCTCGGCGTCTTCTTCAGCACCGGGGAGGGGCGCTGAACCTCACCGTCGGTGGGATTTCCCGGCGACAGTTGGAGCCGTCCGTGGGGAGAAGGCGAGCGTTGCGGCAATGGCCAGACCTAGGAGGAGTGTCGTAGCGGCCGGAGGCGATGGGCCGCCGGAAACGGGGCACGGTAGAGCAAGCGCAGGGTGGGAGCGGCAAGATCAAAACGAGCAGGGTGCAAGCGGCGAGGCGACGAAGAGAGCGGCCCAAGGGGCGATCACAACCGCGCCAACGACTGAACGGCGGCGGGAAGACGCGCCGGCGCAAGGACCTGGCGGAAGCATCCCAAAAGCCCCCGGTTTGAACCTGCAGGGCTGGAGGAACCATGGCCAAGGTGCCCCGGACGCAAGCGGTGGCAGACTCGACGAGCCAGGACCTAGCAGAACCATCAGAGACGAAATGCAGCAAAACCCATCCACCCATCCCATGCAAGAACGCCAACATGGAGACCCCCCATCTACCGAAGACATCCTGCAAGATAGAAGGAGACTGTTGGAGGAACAAATCGATCTTCTCGGAAGAGAGCTTGTAACAATACAGCCCCAGCAGCACTATGTGCCCCGAAGGATCCCTTACCCCGAGGAAGACCCTGAGCAATATTGGCAAAACATAATAGTGGCGCAGCCGAGGAAGGCTAACGAAGGGCCTCTGGGCGCGCACCTTCGGGGCAAAAAATAGCCCGAAGGGTTCAAAATGCCAAGTGTATTCAAGTTCTCTAGAGACACCGACCCAAATGAATTCCTAGACGTATATGACACGGCGGTAGAAGCAGCTGGCGGAGATGATGACATCAAGGCGAAGAGTTTGCCGCTGACACTGAAGGGTACCGCCCTGTCATGGTACACTTCACTACCACAAGGATCCATACATTCCTGGAATCAACTCAAAGATGCCTTCGCTAACAACTTTCAAGGCAATTATATCCAGAGAATGGTTGAAGGAGACCTTCTTGCCTTGGAACAAGGCAAGAAAGAAAGCACAAGGGACTACTACAAAAGATTTGCTGCCGTACGATGCCAGATAAGAGATGTATCCGATTCTTCGGTAATCAACGCATTCCGAAGAGGGCTTCAACCGGACCCCTTCTACACAAGTTGACTCAGGACCCACCGCAAACAGCTGCGCTTCTCGACGATGAAGTTGAGGGGTATGCAAAGGGAGAACATGATCGTGATGGCCACAAAGAGAGCAATTCAGAGAAGGACAAGAGACATGAAAATTCCAACAAGAGGGTAAGCAACATTGAACCCAGGCAAACTGATAAGCGAAGAGCCATTGACAACAATAGGAGGGGGGACCATCCCTGAAGAGATTACATGTGACACCCAAAGTAATAAATAAATAAATTGTGCTTATATTTCGCAACCAACAAAAATTGAATTTTCCAATCTTATCTATAATTCTAATAAATTACATTCCTAGTTCCTCCTCCCAATAATAATAATATATTACAAAAACACTAACTACTTAAAATCCAATCGTTACATTATCCATTCCTCCTAAAATTCAAAATTACAAGAAAAATCTCATTTTTCTTCCTTTCCGTCCGTTCTCATCCTCTTCATGATTCGTCATGATTTTCTTCCATCCTCATCCTCTTCCGTTCTCATCCTCGTCATGATTAAGCTTCTTCTATTCTCATCCTCGTCATGATTCTTCATGATTGTGCCCTGCCCCGCCGGCTATTTAACCCTGTACGGGAGTTCCTCCTCCCCGTACACCTGCAAAACCCAAAACCCAAACCCCGGACTCTCAATTCCTATTTCCCTCGCAACATGACCCGAGCAAACATCAGAGAAAGCGAGAAAGCCGTCGCCAAGCATTTTCGCCGCGAGTTTATCCCCAAGGACGCGTCGAGGTAGCCGCCTGCTCCTCCTCGTTTTGCATCCTGCCTTGCGCCGTTGTCTTCTAGCAGCAGCTGCGCCACCGTCTTTGTGCCCATGGGCGATCCCTTTGCCTTACACGCGCCACCGTGTGCTGCGCTGCCAAGCAACCCCGCCACGCCAAGTCACCGTCATTGGGTTCCCGCTGGAGCTATTGCCGCCTCGCCTGCCTGCACCCGCCGCCGTTGGTGTTGCCCGGCGCCGTCGCCGCCATCACGACCCGGCACCATCCGGCGCTGCCCCACCACAAAGCCGCCCCAACTCCTCAACCCGCCGCGGCTGCTTCCTGTGAGTCTCCCCGGAGCTCCTCGCGCCGCTGCCCTAGCTCCTCCTCCCTGGTGCTGCGCCGCCCTGCCCGCCGGACGCCGGTCCAACCCGCCGCCAGTTAGCGCCAGGCTATAGCCATCTTGCCGTCGCCACTTGCAGCCATGCTGCCTCGCCTCGGCGCGCCGCGCCGTGCCACCGTCGCCGGAGCTCCACCACGCCCCCTTCCTCTGCTCGCATCGCGCCTCGCCGCCCAGCGTCGCGCAAGCCGCACTGAGCAGCCCAGCTAGCCAGGCTCCTCGCCTGCTCCTCCCCCCGTCAGGCTGCTGTCACCGCCTCGCCGCCGGCTAGCTCGCCCCGCCGCCGGAGCCCTACCCCACCTCCAGCCAAGCCCGCTGCCCCTCCTTCCTCCTCCTTCCTCTCCCTTTCCTCCCTCTTTCTCTTCCTTTCTCTCTCTCCCTCTCTCTTCCTTTCCCTTTCCCTCTCTAATTTCCTTCCCTGACTTTCTTTTATCCGGTGAAGACCAGATGGTCAGTATGGGCCACGTAGTGGGCTGAGCTACAGTGCTCCTTCTCATTTTCTGGAATTTTCCTAAGCTACAAATTTCAATCTTTCGCACCGGATTGATCCGACCTCCGATTCCGGTGATTCAAGTTTCTAAAAATTCATAAAAATCATATCTATCTACTGTAGATTTTGTATAATTTTTAAAATTATATTGCTATTTATGTTATTTATTGGTTGTTTTTCCTCGTTTTACGTGCGATAGATTATTCGGGCGCCGAAGGAGAATTTCCTGACGCCGTCGACGCACCGCAAGAGTTCGACTACCCGAAGGCAAGCCTTTCCCATAGAATCTTAATTTTGCAGATTTGTCCAAAAATTGCTATGTGGATTAAAAGCGCGTATGTTGGATAGCGTCACCTAGTGCATGTATCTGTCCGATATATACATCCACTGACCAACCCTTAACCCTAATATAATTTATGTTAATATTACCCACGGTTTTTAAATAATAGATGCTTTGTACATCCAATCCCAAGTAATTGATTTAGATAAGAATAAAATCAAGAAACTTGATGAGCCGCTTGATTTGGGATTTGGGAATTCGATTTATTCATCTTAATTAAAATTTGACCAACTAATAATTAGGATCAGGAGCGGATGGATTGTAAGGTGGGTGCATTTGAGCACGAGAGATGGGTTTGTGTTGGTTGCCGCTCCGAGAATAAGGACCGAGCCATGTGATTACTTTACTGAGTATTTACCCGTGCGACCGCAAGTCCGGTATGGGACGGGCCTAATCTAAAGGAAAAGAAATGTCGGGATTACTCACTGTCCTTGCACGGTGGATGAATTGAGAAGTACAGAGAGAGAATTGAGAAACATCACCGGGGTATTGCCAGAGACTTGTGCTGAAGCATTTCTCTAGGTACCTGTGTGAAGCAGGTACGACCGTGTTTAAGCCCGAGGTTAATTTTCTGGAGGATTTTGTTATGGTATCCTTCGACGGGAGGGTATTGTATCTTGTGGGTAAAGCGTATAACCTCTGCAGACTAAAACCATTTGAATGGCCGTGCCCACGGTTAAGGGCGGACAAGGTGGGTTTCACATTTTAGCATCACCATTCTTAATATGACCTGGGTAAGGTTATTCCGGCATGTGTGTGCCATTGCTAGATGAGAATTATGATTTCGCTATATGAGAATTGAGATTTGAGTATTGAGAGATGAGAATTGAGAAATGAGATTATGAGCTGAGAATCATGAGATTGAGAACTGGAGAACTGAGAATTGAAATTTTATGATATTACTATGATCATGAGAATTTATACTTATTTATGTATTTTTCTTAAATGCTTTTATAATTCTAGGTAAAGTGCTTTTATGCAAATTAACCATCAGATTTCTTAGGATAAGCCTTAACCTGGCCCTTCCTAGGAAAGACTTGCTAGCAGTCATATGCTAACCTCGCATGTTATGCGGGGCTGTTCATTCATTGAACAGGTCAAGATTACGAGGACACGCAGGATAACGTTGAGATCTTCCCGGATGATGCTCCGGACTACTAGCCGTTTCCCACTTAGCGTTTGCCTATGGCCGTGATGGGACACTTCTTTTGGTTATAACTGTTTGCTCTGTTTTAATGTGTTATATTTCTCCGCTAATGTAATATATTGCTCCGCCGCACTCTGAATTATTTTATTAGCTAATGTAGCTCTGTTTTGGTATCATGATTCTGTTTCGCTGTGGGTATGAGCACTGATCCTTGGGACTCATACCGGAAACATAGAGGGTCCGGTTTGGTAAAAACCGGGGTCCAACAGGTTTTGGTATGAGAGCTACGCTAACTAGCAAACACTAGATAGTTAGAGCATTATAGTTAGCTTTATTCTGTCAAAACAACTCATTTAAATGAATAGGTTATATTTGCTGGGTCCTCACCTTTCTTAATATTTTTCCTTATCTATTCTAATTTAACTAAAATTCTCTGCTCTTCTCTTGCTCTAATAATTGAGTCTGAAGATGCCGGAGAAAAGACCAGAAAGATCTAATTAAGCTAATGATGAAAGATTAGGATGAAGTATAGACCAAGCTATATCGAGTAGTGAGTTCAATTTTAAATGTTGGTGTGGAGCAAGTTGAACCCTCCTTGAAGTTCAATTGCTCTAGTAGTTTGATTATTGGGTTCATTATAATAATAAAATACCTAACAAGAAAACAAACCATCTGTGCAGTGCAGTACAGTTGTTTGTACACTTCTGTATAGATGCAATTTATTGAAAAAAAAGGGTGTTTCCATATTTTATTTTGAAATAACTATCCTTTTCAAACAATTTCGGCTTTCCTAAGTTTTGCAAAGACTATTTACATTTGCCTTGAAAGAGAGTAGAGTTTACAAAAGAAAATTTTTCTTATTTGATTTCTATGTTAAGCAAAATCCCTACACATTTTTTTTAAAAAAAGCTAAAGTCGGGAAACAGTTCAATTCTTTGTTTCTGAATGTTCTCTTAAAATCACTTAGTTCGAAAAGTTTTATTTCCAAAAGTTTTGCATATTTTCAATCCCTTGCTAAATATTTACCTTTCTACAATATCAAAAACTTTCATAAGTGTTTTTTTGAACAAAAGGGTTGCCTTCACAACATTTAATTTGGATTGACATAAAACTTTAACCAAGATATTTATAAAAGGTTATTTATTCAAAACAAAAGAGTTTCTAAAAGATCTTTCTTTCAAAGTGTTAAATAGTTTCTCGAAACTAGGTACCTTCTTGGAAAAGCATTACTCAAATTTACTCTTTTTGTTTCACAGGGTTTTGTTTCAAAAGCTAAAATTCTTTTAAAAAGTGTTAAATATTTCGAAAAAAAACAGTGTTTAAAATTTTCATGCAATCAAATACTTTTTATAAAGATTTTTAACAAAATACTTAACATTCTCAAAATCAAAATTTTATGTTCAACCGGTTTTTTTTAAAAAAAATGGTTTTCAAAAGGATACTTCCTTGATTGCTAAAGAAAAACATTTTGCGTTACAATATTTTTCAATTATTTTAGAAATTCCTTTGAAAACATAGTTGTTAAAAAATTGGTTTAAAAAATATCTTTATTGCAAGATGTTCATTTTTCTCAAATACGAAATTGGTTTGATATTCTGCTTTACTTCAATTTGATTTATGAAGGCTACCTTTTCAAAATTTTCTTCAAAAAGTTAGAAACCCTCAACTACAAAAAAAAAAGGTTATACAAAGGAGTAGTTCATTTCAAATGAGAAGCAGTGTTCTGATGTCATAAACCTCTTTCAAAAGCATTCTTTTTATAAAACTTTCTAATTCAAATTATGATTTTTCATTGCTTCAAAAAGAAAGGTGTTTTAAAAAGGATATCTTTTCATTCATACTCCTTGCAACCTTACAACTCTTTGTTTTAAGCATAAAAAGAATGGTAAAATTATCTTTTCAACCGTATTTCTTACTCCTTTAACAATTATTTGTTTTAAACAAATTAAAGAACAATTTTTCTAAGAGGTTCCTTCAAAACCTATTTGACTTGCAAACAAAAGTTTTGAAAAATTTGGTTGCACAACCTTATTCAAAATAATCACTTCGATTTTCCTTTACTTCAAAACTAAGCCTTGTTCACTCTTGAGATTCTAGGTGGTATAAGACATTTCGCCTTATATTCGTTTGTTCACTGGCTATTTACAGATAGACTTTAATGCACTGCCTGGTCGCCTATAGGTACACCTCGTAGTTGCATATGAGTTGTTATTTGCTTTATTGTGAAGGGGATAGATAGATTAGTCTCCTCCTATCTCTCCAACCTTACGCCATGCTTATTCCCTCTTGCCTCTGTTCTAAGGCTCCTATTAGCAGCAAAGAAAGGAAATACAAGCAGCAACGGATATTTCGGAGCCAAACCGGAGAAAGCTGGTTAAGAATGGTACGATGGATAGATGCGTGTCGTAAACACAGCCTTCATATGGATATAGAAAATGATGCCATTGGTGGATGGAATGATACCGAAATTGGTGAATTAGAACTATACTCATGATTGGCGGAAAATTGATTTAAGCGGGTAGCCCCGATATGACATTGTTGGATTGGCAATTGATTGATTGATTGAAACTTGGTGGTTTCTTATCGGAACAATTTGATTAATCTAGTAGATATGGTGGAATACATGATTTTGTTACTAGAGCGGTGTTAAAAGTGAATTGGATTGAATCTAGGTGTTGGATTTTGATGATATTTGATGGGTTAAACCTTAATTGTGATCAGTTGAGAAAAAGTTGGATTTTAGATGGACAGTTTAAACATGGGCATCCGAGAAGATATAGCGAATTCTGTGAATACTATGCCCTCTATCCATCCAAGAGTAATCAGGGCATCAGAATGCTACAGCACGAGAGATCAGGTATGATCTCGACTATTGGAAGAATTGCAACACCAAGGAAACAAAGGAACATGCTGGCTCGCAGAGATGAAGACCCTTCTCTTATTCCTTCTTGACTTCTTACATTTGCTGTATCTTACCTATGCTCTTATGCTATTCCCTCTCACCTACATTCTCGCAACCCGAGATGAGAAGCTCATTGAAGAGAGAAGACCCCAAGCAGCATCTTTGACAAACAAAGATAAGAACTCCTCGCACCGACGAGCATCCTAAAGAAGCTACTGTAGTGGTTGGTAGGACAAACACTCCTCTGTTCTCCCGTTCATTCCTTCTACCCTCTAGTTCCTCCGAATCTCGAGGTCGAGATTCCTGTAAGGAGGGACCGGAGGTTTGTGACACCCAAAGTAATAAATAAATAAATTGTGCTTATATTTCGCAACCAACAAAAATTGAATTTTCCAATCTTATCTATAATTTTAATAAATTACATTCCCAGTTCCTCCTCCTAATAATAATAATATATTACAAAAATACTAACTACTTAAAATCCATTCGTTACATTATCCATTCCTCCTAAAATTCAAAATTACAGAAAAATCTCATTTTTCTTCCTTTCCGTCCGTTCTCATCCTCTTCATGATTCGTCATGATTTTCTTCCGTCTTTATCCTCTTCCGTTCTCATCCTGGTCATGATTAAGCTTGTTCTATTCTCATCCTCGTCATGATTCTTCATGATTGTGCCCTGCCCCGCCGGCTATTTAACCCTGTACGGGAGTTCCTCCTCCCCGTACACTTGCAAAACCCAAAACCCAAACCCGAGACTCTCAATTCCTATTTCCCTGCTGCAACAGCCCCGAGCAAACATCAGTAGAGAAGCAGAAGCTTGAAGCCGTCGCCGAAGCATTTTCGCCGCCAGAGTTTATCCCCAAGGACGTCGCTGAGGTAGCCGCCCTGCTCCTCCTCTGTTTTGCATCCTGCCCCGCGCCGTTGTCATGTAGCAGCAGCCGTGCCCCGCGCCGTTGTCATGTAGCAGCAGCCGTGCCATCGTATTTGTGCCTATGGCCGGCCACTGCCTTGCACTGCCACCGGCTGTGCCGCGCTGCAACCCCGCCGCCGGCCAAGTCACCGTCGCTGGGTTCCCCGCCGGAGCTAGCCGTCGCCACCTCCCCTGCAACCCGCCGCCGTTGGTGTTGCCCCAGCGCCGTGCGCCGCCCATCATGGCCCAGCAGCATCCGGCCGCCGCCCCACCATAGGCCGCCCCAGCTCGTCAACCCCGCCGCCAGCCTGCTTCCCTGTGAGTCTCCCCACCGGAGCTCCCTCGTGCCGCTGCCCTAGCTCCTCCTCCCAGGTGCCGCGCCGCCCTGCCCCACCCGGACGCCGGTCCAACCCACCGCCCAGTTAGTCGCCGCTGGGCTATAGCCGCGAGCCGTCGCCGCGTGTAGCCGCGCTGCCTCGCCTCGGAGCGCCGCGCCGCGCCACCGTTGCCGGAGCTCCACCACGCCGCCCTTCCTCTGCTTGCTTCGCGCCTCGCCGCCCAGCGTCTGCCCAAGCCGTGCCTGAGCAGCCCAGCCAGCTAGGGCGCCTCGCCCTGCTCCTCCCCTGGCCGTGTGTGTCACGCCGCCTCACCTCCGGCGAGCTCGCCCCGCCGCCGGAGCCCTACCCCACCTCCGGCCAAGCCCGCTGCCCCTCCTTCCTCCTCCTTCCTCTCCCATTCCTCCCTCTTTCTCTTCCTTTCTCTCTCTCCCTCTCTCTTCCTTTCCCTTTCCCTCTCTAATTTCCTTCCCTGACTTTCTTTTATCCGGTGAAGACCAGATGGTCAGTATGGGCCACGTAGTGGACCGAGCTACAATGCTCCTTCTCATTTTCTGGAATTTCCCTAAGCTACAAATTTCAATCTTTCGCACCGGATTCATCCGACCTCCGATTCCGGCGATTCAAGTTTCTAAAAATTCATAAAAATCATATCTATCTACTGTAGATTTTGTATAATTTTTAAAATTATATTGCTATTTATGTTATTTATTGGTTGTTTTTTCTCGTTTTACGTGCGATAGATTATTCGGGCGCCGAAGGAGAATTTCCTGACGCCGTCGACGCACAGCAAGAGTTCGACTACCCGAAGGCAAGCCTTTCCCCTAGAATCCTAATTTTGCAGATTTGTCCAAAAATTGCTATGTGGATTAAAGGCACGTATATTGGATAGCGTCACCTAGTGCATGTATCTGTCCGATATATACATCCACTGACCAACCCTTAACCCTAATATAATTTATGTTAATATTACTCACGGTTTTTAAATAATAGATGCTTTGTATTGCTCAGTTAGGTATTCGGGGATCCAATCCCAAGTAATTGATTTACATAGGAATAAAATCAAGAAACTTGATGAGCCGCTTGTGTTGGGATTTGGGAATTCGATTTATTCATCTTAATTAAAATTTGACCAACTAATAATTGGGATCGGGAGTGGATGGATTGTAAGGTGGGTGCATTTGAGCATGAGAGATGGGTTTGTGTTGGTTGCCGCTCCGAGAATAAGGACCGAGCCATGTGACTACTTTACTGAGTATTTACCCGTGCGACCGCAAGCCCGGTATGGGACGGGCCTAATCTAAAGGAAAAGAAATGTCGGGATTACTCACTGTCCTTGCACGGTGGATGAATTGAGAAGTACAGAAAGAGAATTGAGAAACATCACCGGGTATTGCCAGAGACTTGTGCTGAAGCATTTCTCAGGTACCTGTGTGAAGTAGGTACGACCGTGTTTAAGCCCGAGGTTAATTTTCTGGAGGATTTTGTTATGGTATCCTTCGATGGGAGGGTATTGTATCTTGTGGGTAAAGCGTACAACCTCTGTAGAGTCAAACCATTTGAATGGCCGTGTCCACAGTTAAGGGCGGACAAGGTGGGTTTCACATTGTAGCTTCACCATTCTTAATATGACTTGGGTAAGGTTATTCTGGCATGTGTGTGCCGTTGCTAGATGAGAATTATGATTTCGCTATATGAGAATTGAGATTTGAGTATTGAGAGATGAGAATTGAGAAATGAGATTATGAGCTGAGAATCATGAGATTGAGAACTGGAGAACTGAGAATAGAAATTTTATGATATTACTATGATCATGAGAATTTATACTTATTTATGTATTTTTCTTAAATGCTTTTATAATTCTAGGTAAAGTGCTTTTATGCAAATTAACCATCAGCTTTCTTAGGATAAGCCTTAACCTGGCCCTTCCTAGGAAAGACTTGCTAGCAGTCATATGCTAACCTCGCATGTTATGCGGTGCCGTTCATTCATTGAACAGGTCAAGATTACGAGGACACGCAGGATAACGCTTAGATTTTCCCGGATGATTCTCCGGACTACTAGCTGTTTCCCACTTAGCATTTGCCTGTGGCCGTGATGGGACACTACTTTTGGTTATAACTGTTTGCTCCGTTTTAATGTGTTATATTTCTCCGCTAATGTAATATATTGCTCGGCCACATTCTGAATTATTTTATTAGATAATGCAGCTGTGTTTTGGTATCATGATTCTGTTTCACTGTGGGTATGAGCACTGATCCTTGGGACTCATACCGGAAACACAGAGGGGTTCAGTTTGGTAAAAACCGGGGTCCGACATTACAATTCCCGAAGGGATGAGTACAGCAATCGAAAAGACAATACGAGAAGAGATGATCGAAGGAACGACAATTATCGGAGGGAGAATTATCACAGGAATGACAGATTCCAAGGAGGCAATCAGGAGAACAAGGAAAAGAAATACTGTGCGGTGCATGGAGAGAACTATTAGCATATGACTGAGGAGTGCAGGGATGTTAAAACGCAACGCGAAAACTACCAAAACCAGAAACGACAACGATGGCAAGACCAGCGTCCGAGGGATCAATACCGCAAATCCCCCGAGAGGGTTCACAATGTTGAAGAGCCAAACCGAAGGGTTATTCATGTCATCACCGGAGGATCCTCGTTGAATCTCCCATCGAACAGAAAGAGAAAGGAATTCATTCGCGAAGTGTCGCACGTCTCGGTGTCAAGTAAACCAACACCGGCTCCACCGATAACCTTCAACACAACCGACGCCAAAGGCGTCAAGTTCCCACACTAAGATCCCTTTGTGATCACAGCTGAAATTGCTGAATATGATGTCCAAAGGACGCTGGTGGACGGAGGAAGCTCAGCAGATATCATCTTCGCCAGCACATTCAAACAACTCAATATACCAGAAGACTGACTGACACCATCGCACATGCCTCTCATAGGGTTCAGAGGAGAGCCTGTGGCTGCTATGGGCCAGATATCATTACCTGTAACTTTCCATGAAGGCAAGAGAAAGATCACAAAGAGTATTTGCTTCGATGTTGTTGATATGGACTATCGGTACAACGCTATCTTCGGAAGAGGAATCATCAATGCTTTCGGGGCAATTATACATCACAACTATCTGTGTATGAAATTGCCCACCGAAGGGGGGTCATCACCATTCGAGGAAATCAACAATCAACAAGAAAAAATGAACTTGAAGGCATGCCAAGGCTTAAGCCAGTCCAAACTACGGAGAGAGTCGACCCCCAATACAGGCCAAAGGGTTACAAGCCCCAGGTCAGGCCGGAGAGCGAAACGAAGAAGATTCGATTATTCCCAGAGAATGAAGAGAGAACAATCTTCATCGGAACCGCCCTCTCCGAAGAAGAAGAAGCAAACGTCATCAACTTGCTTCGGCAAAATAGTGGCATCTTCGCCTGGGTGCCGGGAGAGTCTAAGGGGGTCCCCAGGGAGACGATCGAACACTCGCTAAACGTGAAAGTGGATGCAAAACCAATCAAACAAAAACTTAGGAAGATGGGACCTGATAGACAGGAAGCAGCAAAGATAGAAGTGGAAAAATTGCGTCAAGCCCAAGTCATTCGGGAAGTTGCGTACCCGGAGTGGCTCGCAAATGTCGTGATGGTTAAGAAGTCAAACGGCACCTGGAGATTGTGCATTGACTTCACAAATCTTAACAAAGCATGCCCGAAAGATGATTTTCCCCTGCCAAGGATTGACCAGCTGGTTGACGCGACAGCGGGTTGTGACCTGATGAGCTTCCTGGACGCCTACTCTGGCTATCATCAAGTGTATATGAGAAAGGAGGATGAAGAGAAGACAGCATTCATAACCCCCTTCGGCACATATTGCTTCCGAAGAATGTCTTTTGGTCTAAGAAATGCAGGCGCAACATTCGCAAGACTCATCGCGAAGGTTCTTGCAAAACAGATGGGAAGAAATGTGAAAGCATATGTCGACGACATTGTCGTCAAAAGCAAGCGAAGGAGGGACCACTGCGAGGATATTCAAGAGAACTTTGCAAGCTTGAGAGCAGAAGGCATAAAATTGAACCCGACGAAATGCGCCTTTGTAGTGGAAACAGGAAAGTTGCTGGGATTCCTAGTGTCACACCGAGGGATAGAGGGTAACAAGGAGAAGATTGATGCAATTCAATGCATGAAAGATCCAGAAAATAAGAAGTAAGCACAAAGCCTCCTAAGAAAGCTGGCTGCCCTAGGGAGATTACTCCCGAAGGTCACAGAAAAACACAAACACTTCTTCAACACAATTAAAGGGACGGCACCCTTTGAGTGGGACCTCAATGCAAAGATGCCTTTGCAAGGCTGAAGGATCATCTTCAACAACTGCCAAGACTCGCCAGCCCGAAGGGGGCAGCACATCTTACCTTGTATCTAGCCGCAAGCCACTTCACAGTCAGCGCAGTCCTCGTCAAGGATGAAGCCGAAGGGGGACAAACACCGGTATATTATGTATCAGAATCATTGCAAGGAGCAAAGAGGAACTAAATCGAGCTAGAGAAAATAGCTTATGCATTACTTATGTCATCAAGAAAATTATGGCATTACTTTCAAGAATTCAAGATAAAAGTGCCCACAGCATATCCTCTAAGGTCTATATTTGAAAACAAAGACGCCACAACAAGGATCGCGAAGTGAGCTGCAGAACTAAGGATCCCTTCAACATCGCTTTTGAACCAAGGACTGCCATTAAAGCTCAGGCACTTGCCGATTTCATATCAGAGTGGTCGGCGGAGGTTTCGGAAGAAGGCCAGGCTCTACCCCCTTGTGGAGCATAAAATCCGATGGTTCCTTCGCAGCAGAAGGAGCAGGAGCATCAGCAATTGTAACTGACCCTGAAGGGTAGAGCACAGAATATTCTCTCAGGCTAAACTTCAAGACGACAAACAATGCGGCTGAATACGAAGGACTGCTATTGGGTCTTCAGAAAGCAAAATCCCTCAGAGCAAAAAGGGTCGTCATCTACATCGACTCGAAGTTGATAGAAGGGCATATAACAAAAGACTTTCAAGCCAAAGACATCGAAATGGCAAAATATCAGGAAGCAGTAAGAATAATGGAGAAGGATTTCGTGGGGATCTCTGTGAAAACAATACCAAGGGGGGAAAATGTGAGAGCGGATGAGTTGGCCAAGGCAGCCGCGTACTTTACAGCAATACCTAAGGGGGTGTTTTATGAAGCAATATCACGAGCATCTATATGTCCCGAAGTGCAGCTTATAGCAAGATCCTTGGAAGAAGACTGGCGAACAATCATCGTAAAATATCTTCGGGATGGTGAATTACCTGAGGATGGTAAGAAGGCATATGCAACGAAGAAACGTGCTAGAACATACATCATGATGGATGGCCTCCTTTATAAGTCGGGAATCAGCATGCCGTGGATGAGATGTGTTTCAAGGGAAGAGGGCAAAGAAGCGCTGGCGGAAACGCACGCAGGAGTCTGTGGTTCGCATCAAAGCCCAAGGGCTCTCGCAGCGAAGGTGTTGCGCATGGAAATATATTGGCCAACGGCCAATAGCGACGCAGAAGAATTCATGAAAAGATGCCGAGGATGTCAATGGATGACAAACCAGTCGAAGGCTCCACCAACAAACCTACAGCCCTCACCCCTAGTGTGGATAACAATTGAGACATTTGGATAACAATTTAAATCTTTAACAATCTCGAAAATCTCGAGGGCCGAATGTGACTTAGACGACAAAGTCATATGTAACACTTTTAATTCAGAGAAAAAATCATCTAATTCAATATCAGATGAACCATTTTGAGAAAATGTTCTGTCAAATTTAATGCAACAATTTCTTATTTCATTATTATCCAATGACTTCAAATTTTTTGAGCTAAGTAAAAATCCAAATATACTCTTAAATGTAGTAAGGTCCTCAAATCCGTTCTTCAATGAAGAAATTGCTACATCAATCATAACTAGAAAGTAATTTACCTCAAAAGACTTCTCAGCTGATAAAACCTCTTCATTATAATCACTTTTATTAAATTGTTTTTTCCTAATAGCTCGACGTTTAACTAGGAACGATGCTTCAACATTCATGTTAGATGCAATTTCTCTAGCAATATCTAAACTAGTTGTAAATCCTTCAATCCTATACTTTTCAAAATATTGCATAACACCTTCAATTTGTTTTAATGTAGAGTCTATGCACATGGATGGTGATTCTAACTTCTTACTAACCACGTTTATAGCAAAAAGAATGTCATGCCAAATAACCATACCAAGTAAGAACTCAAAACTACCAAGCATGTCATATAAATTTTGTGCATCACTCTTTGACTTGGGGTCATCATTACTTTTACATATGTCTAGCAAAGCCAATTTTAATTGGGGAGCTTGATGTCTGATTGCTTTAACACTTTTGATGCGACTCTCCCAACGAGTATTAGACAATAATTTCACGGTTAAAGACGGCACATGGTGGAGCAAAACCTTCCATCGTTTGGTAGAACTTGAGAATAACACATATATGCATTGCACAATTCCAAAAAAAGAAATAGCTTTATTGCATGAATTGGCCATATCACAAAGAGTAATATTAAGGCTATGACAAGCACATGGCATGTACAATGCTCTAAGATTTATTTCAAGCAATCATTTTTGCACTCCTTGATGTTTTCCTTTCATATTGGAACCATTATCATATCCTTGACCTCTCACATCATCAATATTAAAACCAAAAGATTTAATAGCATCCAACAATGTTGTAAAAAGGCCCAAACCAGATGTATCATCCACCTCCAAAAACTCAAGAAAAAACTCTTCTATCTTAATTTTATTATTTGACATGTTTACACATCGCACAATTAGAGTCATTTATTCTTGGTGACTCACATATGGAGTACAATCTAGAATTATAGAAAAATATTTGCTCTCTTTAATAATCTTTATTATGAAACTTGTAACACTACATGCTAAAAGGGAAATAAGCTCATTTTGAATTTTATGGCTAAGGTAATGATGATGAATCTCATTGTTTTGAATACGTCTAAGGTGATCTTGCATTATAACATCAAATTCTACAATCATCTCAATGCATCCCAAAAAATTACCATTGCTATCTTGATAAATTTTTTCATTAGACCCTCGAAAAGCTAAATTTTGTTTAGCAAGATATTTCACAACATAAACTATCCTTAGTAAAACTTGTCTTAAGCACTCTTTCTCCTTTAATATTTGTTGCTGAATGTCAATGTCGATTGTTTGATTTTTGCCAAGTCGGATTCTTAAATCATTCCAAGTACCCATATTAGTAATATGCTCAACACTGTTTTCATGTTCTTTAAGTCTCTCACTAAGATGCTTCCAATAACTCATTCCATTGGCTACTAATGAACTCTTGTTGTTAAAAGATTTGAAAAGCTTACAACAAAAACAGAACACTTTATCAATGTGCTTAGAGTAGACTAACCACTTTCTTTCACAGACCTCTCCATTACTTATTTTTCTATAATAGGAAGAATATGAGAAATGTCTAAAATAGTTATCCACAGGGAATATAAGATTTTCTTCTCGAATAGGACCCTTTTCCACTAAAATGTCTCTAGCCCTATTATCCAAATTTCCCCATTTCTTGGATCATAAATATCAATAGTAAAATTTGGTTGTTCATCAACACCTAAAATGCCCTCGCTCATATTTTTTGGATTAGAAACAGTGTCATTTAAATTCGCCATATCAGTATGCTCTGGTTCACTAACAACATTATGATCTAATTCCTCTATCTCAGTCGGTGTACTTGGTGGTGTAGAAGAACTTGAATTAACATTAAAAAATTTCTCTGTGGCTTCTCTTTGTGAATCCATCACTTCTTGATCATGCTTTCTTTTTTATTTTTTCATATCCAGATAAATATTTTCTAGTAGACATATTGCACTAAGTAACTAACCAACAGTAGCAAACAAGCAAATTAGAAAATTACTCAATTATAAATGAACAAGTACTAAACTGAAGTACGCACAAAGTTAGAATATGAATACCTAGGCAGGCATTAAGGCAGGCTGGGCTTTGTTGGGCACTCGGGCCGACGCGTATGCCGAGGAGGGCCGCCCGCCGCGTCGCGCGGCGTGGACCATCGTCCGTGACGGCGTGATTCCGTCTCTGTGGACGCGTGGAGGTGTGGAGGCTTCACTGCTTCAGCCTTCAGGCCTTTAGTCTTCAGGCTTGGAGCGCCGAGCCACCGCCCACCGAGGCCGAGCGTGGCGTGGACGCCGGAGGCCCGGACGCGTCACGCGAGGACACCGGACACCATCGGGACGCGTGGTGGCGCACTGGGCCGTGGCGTGGTGCGACCATGCGAGTGTGACTATGCGAGTGTGCGACCGTCGAGGCGTCGACCGGAAGCTAGCCAGCGCCTAGCGACCAGAAGGGAAGCTGGCTCGCGCGTTGGAAAAATGGAAATGAATAGGCAAACCGGCGTCCGGCGAGAAGCGCCAAAACTAAATGCTAACGCGTGATACGCGCGTAACGTGCGCCGGCGCAGCGTTGGAAAACGAAGAGGCGAACCGGCGAAGCGTTGTACGCGGGCCGGCCCACAGGCCACGGTGGGAGAACACAGTTACACAGAACACTTCATATTAGGCTTTCTTTTTTCTATATATATAAAAATTATAATACCTAATATACCTACTACACACTATATGGTCCGGGGCCCCTCAAAATTGGGGGCCCCTAGCGGTCGCCAGGGTTTCAAAAACCGGTAGAAAACAGTAAAAACCGGTGGTTGTAACATTTCCATTTTCAAAAATTTTAAAATTGCATAATCATTTGCATGAGATCGAGCATTGCAAAAGGAAAACCATCAAATCAAAAATAATTTTCGAAAATGTGCATGTTACTATACTTAACTTTCTTGAAAACTAAAACTTATTTAAGAATTTAGCTCTTGCAATACTGATTTAAAAAAATGTTTAAATTGCTAAAACCTACTTTAGTAATTTGTAGATTAATAATCTCATTATGAGTTAGGAAATTGCAAAATTTAAAACAAAAAAGGTATCAAATTAAATTAATTAAAATTTGGCAAACATCTATTTTATAATTAATTAATAATTAAAGCCCTATCCCTAAACCCTTTCTACTTTCTCCTATCTCCATGACAAGTGGGTCCCATTGTCAGTCTATTTTTCCCAAATGAGGAATTCCTTTTCCAGCCTTTCCCATCTTGGACTTTCCCAAAATGGCCCCTCATTTGGCCTTTTCCTGAATTGCCCATTCCCTATTCCACTTAATCCCCTCCCTCATTCTCTCTCCTTTCTGGATTATTCTCTCGGATAGCCCGAGGTGTTCTTTCACTGCCTCACCTCCACTTTTCTTTGATCTCACTGGTGAGTTCCTCTCCGGCCGATCGCCGCCACCACCTTCCCCCTTTCACCTAGCTTGCTCCGTTTCCGCCGGTCGCCGCCGTCGCCGGAGCACGACGGAGGCCGTCGCCGAAGCCGTCCTGACCGCGCTCGCCGACGTAGCCCCTCGCCAGGTAATTTCCCCCCTCCTCGGCCTATTCCCCTTCCCCAAACCCCTAGGAACTTTTCCCCACCACCGGCGCCGCCTCACCGTCACCGGAATCGGCGGCGCCGTGCTCCTCACGCCCCCGATCCGTGTCGCTGAGCCACCTCGGCCGATTCCCGCCGAGCCGACGCGCCCGAGCTTCCCCGCGCCTCCCTCTCCCTCATTGACCCCACCGCTTCCCTCTCTCGCCGTTTGGCGCCCGTGACGACCGCCGCCTTCCTTGCCGCAGTCGTCGCTGAAGCTCACCGCTGGCCCTTCCCCTCGCTGCCGACCTCACCCCAGGCTTTCTCCTTCTCCCCTCTTCCTTTTGCCCCTCTTTCCCTCGCCGGAACGCCGCCGCCTCGCCGGAATCGGTCGCGCCCGAGCCGCCTCCGCCGCTGCCCCTGCTCCAGGACACTAACGGGTGGGCTCCACCCATCAGCCCCCTCGGCTGCAAGACCACACCAGCAAGCCGGCAGCGCGTGATCAAGCGCACACTGGCGCCACGCCGCACCGAGCCATCCATGCAGCTGCTGCTATCATAGCACACACACGCCGCCGCAGCCGCCGCCTCGCGTTGGGCAAGACGCCCACGTATGCCGCCGACGATCGCCAGGCCACCTCATGTGCCCGCTCATGTGCCCAGAGCGCGAGCATGCACCGCCAGTGGGCAGCGCCACAGCCGGGCCACGATCCGAGTGTGTTCTTGTTGGCATGGTGCCGGGTCGACGAGTGGTGGGCCGCCGCCTCTCTCATTTGGCCGAGCCGCGCCCACAGCCCACTCGGTTTCTATTCCCTATTTCTAAATTGATTTTTGGAAGAGAAATTTATAAATTTCATATCTTTAAAAATATAAATCCAAATATTGTGAAATAAATGCCTATAATTCATAAAAATATGAACATTAATTTAAAAATATAATTTAAACAATTTAATGCATATTAATACATGGTTTAATAAATGCAAAATTATTAATCAATCTTACTTAATTATGCCAAATGAAAATAAATAAATAATTTCGAAATTGCCAAATAAAATAAAATGAATATTTAATTTATGAAATTAGTACATTTTCTGCATCTCCCATTTAAAAGAAAAATATTTTTACCACATATATATATATTAGCTAAATTCCATATAAAATAGGGTTTTAAAATTTATAAAATGAGGTAAAATAAAAATTTCTACAAGTTTCAGGTTAAACCACTAGCATTGATGCTGTTTGTGCATATCCATTTGCATGCATAATTTTATTTTATTTGTTGTTTTAAATGAGTGTTGTTTTCCATCGTTATATTCGACTGGATCCGTGCCGGGAGCCGAAGCTCACGACGGGCAGGAGTACGACTACAGTCACGGCAAGTCATTGTTGACATTTTTCTCAAATTCCTTCGACCATGTTGAAACCTAGATTTACAAATGTTTTATTAGAAGTTTGATAAATGTGCATAGCTATGTTGATTAATCACTATCATATTGGTAGAAAATTTAGTTAAGAACCTAACACACTTTAGTTATGTCATTAATCCTGCTTTTTGATAACCTTAGGTTAATTAATCCATAATTACTTGTCACCCCTTGGTTAGCCTAATTAATCTTGCTTAGCCATGCTACTAGTCATATTAGGTGATTACCACATGATGAACAAATTACCCCGATTTAATATCTGTTTTAATTCAAAGTATCGCTCTGTTTGTAAAGTGCTTGTTTGATTAGCAGTAGAAGGGTGCTACTGTGGGAAAAATGTTAGTGCCAGGTGGCGGGTATGTCACCCGGGGGTTTCTGGAAAAGTTTGTAAAACTTGATTGGGGTGGACGGATTGATTGGCTGGTGCAGTAAGCACGAGAATCGGGTCCAGTGTGGGAATCACCCTAGTCCCTAAGGACCGCGACCTTGTGGTTGACAAGACTAAGTACAACAGTGCGACCATGAGTGCCTGTATGGGCGGGACCTGGCTGAGTAGCCGTCGAACTCTTAGTTTGGACATCCCGTGTGGCGGAGTAGGCGCGAAGCATTCGCCAACCTACCAGACTCAAGAGGGGGCTTCAGCCAACTGGGGAGACCAGCGCTGCGGTGGAAACCTTAGAGGGGATGCCAAGCTAGGAGCGAGACTGTCAAAGGCCTTGTGGTGATCATTTTTCCTTTGGGTGATTCCTAGGAAAAACCACCTCTCATGGGTAAAGCGTGCGACCTCTGCAGAGTGAACAACTTTCTAGAAAGTCGTGCCCACGGTCAAGTGCGGATGACGGTGGCGCTGCCACAATGGTAGTTTTCTTCCCTCTCTTTCTCAGTGGTTTTAAAGAAGAAAACCGGCAGGTGACGTGTTTTGATTTTGGGAGCCTACGGTGGTTAGCCGTGAGGAGATGACTTCGGTGGTTTAGCCGACGTGTGGTATTATGCATACGGAGGTTAGCCGTCGAGAATTATTGGTCCTTCGGTGGATTAGCCGTAAAGAAAATATTTTGGATAAAAACCACGATTTGTATCGTGAGCCAGCCTTTGGGCAAGAGCCGGCAGGGGCCGGATGATTTAAATATTTTATCAATTGATTTGATTACTTCACTTCTTTCCTAAATTGCTTTAAAATCATGAGGCAAACTATTTCAAAACTTGCTTTCCGCAACTGAGCCCTACACATCCCTTGTCTAGACCATGCATATGCATATGTCAATTGAATTGCGAGTATTTTCACCAATACTCGCCTTCGCGCTTTGCCGCGGGCTGCGCATTCCGACACGCAGGTGTGGAGTACCCGTGCAACCCCGGAGATGGAGAGTCTGAAGCCTACGTCTTTGCCGACGGAGTCCAGAATGAGGAGTGTACCGACGCCTAGGGCTGCGTTCCTCCAGCTTTGCCTGTGGGGATTGTTTTGGTTTTCCACGTTTGGAACTTCAGTTGTAATATAAAGACTTCCGCTTTTGTAAGGCCTTTGAGCTGAACTTATGTAACCACGCCATGAGGCGCACTCTGATGTAAATTTATGTAAATTAATCGACATGGTTGTGATCCAAATTCTGTTGTCTGTGTGTGCTAGCTACTGATCCAGGGACTAGCACAAGTAAAGCACAGGTGGGACCTCACCTTCGCCAGGGGGGTCTCGACAGCAGTTTCTCGTCAAACCGCTAGGGGGCGGTTTGAGAAACCGCCCGTTTTTACCCGGCCGGTTTTGAAATTTTAAATTTGAATTTAATATTTTTTTAAAAAAAATCTTATAAAAACTAGAAGTTTTTTAAAACATTCTATACAAAGCAAAATTTTAAATTGAGATTATTATCATGGTATTTTATGCGAAGAAAGTTTGTGCAAAAGTGAAAAACTTTTTTTTCCTAGTTCGAATATATGTTTTTGTTGAAAACAACCATGTATATCACATTATTTACTTCATATTATTTACTTCATATTGATTTGTTCAAATTGACTTCATATTGATATTTTTATTGAAACTACCTTGTTCAAATTATTAACTTCATATTCATATGTTCAACATGTCATATATTTATCAAAGTCTTCCAAATTTTTCTCATAATTAAACAAATTACAAACACATATAACTCACCCATCTATAATTTTCCCAATTTTTTAAAAAATTTTCAGACCTCTTTTCTTTTTTTTCTATTTTCCACGTTTTCCCTGTCTTTTGTAGCGGTTTTTCGCTAAAAACCGTCGGGAAACTGCTAAAACCGAAACCGGTGGCTCGTCCGGTGCCCGTCTGCCCGTTTCATTTAAATCTGAGCGGTTTTCTACGGTTTCTAGCGGTTTTTATCAGTTTTTTTCCAAAAAACCGGTCCGCCAGGTTAGCGGTTTTGGGTTTTAAAACCCTGGCGGTCGCACTGGCTGCCCCACCCTTTGGGACTGGCCTGCTGTCGTGCACCCCGGTATTTCTATCGGCTTGAGTGACCAAATACTAGTCCTAGAAGATCATAGCTAGTATTGCATTCAAAGACATTTGGAATATCATCATAGGCAATCGAATTAACTAAAAATTAACAGTTCATATAATATCATCCAGATGACATAAACATTTACATAGTCTTGTACAGGACTTAGTTCAATAACTCAAAGAAAACACAGCGGAAGACTTTGGAAGCGATGATATCCCGAGGTTGACCTGGAACGTGCAGCTAATCACCTTGACCCTCCTGGTCACCACTGGCACCGATGCCGAAATCGTCACCTGAACAAATAATCTGTGGTCCATATAATGAGTACACGGCTACTCAGCAAGCAGTCCTTAATAAATGAATGCAAGGTCAAGGACGGGTTGGGTTATTTTGCTAAAAACATCACCTATCTACTTGTTTATTGTTCTTGATTCATTAAACACATGATAACACGCGAGCGTAGCCAAAGGACGGCTAACCAGCTCAAAGCAAGGCAATCCCTGCCTACACTACCATCCAGTTAATTAATTTAAAACACATTAGACTACCCGGTGAAAACTCCTTTCCCCTGCCCATAACCGCAGGCACGGCTACCATGATAGTTTTAATTCTGCAGAGTGTGTACACGTTCCCCACAAGCCCTGTCTCATCCCAATGGAGAAACAGTACAAAACCGTTCCCTATTTTCACCTGTCCAAATACCGTACCCTTTCTTTTGGTTTCGCGCCCCTATACGGTACACTTCGACCAGGCCGACAATCAAGCGCACTCCTTCAGCTGGATCTGATAGCGCACCGCATAAGGTTAGCTTCCAATTAAGCCATTCGGAACCGGTGATCACGAATCACATCCGTCCACAACGAGTACAACGGAAACAAGCTTCCACACCCGTGTTTTGGTTTTGGGAGCCTACGGTGGTTAGCCGTGTTTTGGTTCTGATTCTCCTCCTTCGAACGGCTCCGAAACATCTCCCGGACAGCAGGTGCACGTCGGTTCTACATGAAAAAGAATTAAAACAGAAATAAATAACAAAGCACAGGTGGGACCTCACCCGTGTTTTGGTTTTGGGAGCCTACGGTGGTTAGCCGTGAGGAGATGACTTCGGTGGTTTAGCCGACGTGTGGTATTATGCATACGGTGGTTAGCCATCGAGAGTTATTGGTCCTCCGGTGGATTAGCCGTAAGGAAAATATTTTTGATAAAAACCACGATTTGTATCGTGAGCCAGCCTTTAGGCATGAGCCGGCAGGGGCCGGATGATTTAAATATTTTATCAATTGATTTGATTACTTCACTTCTTTCCTAAATTGCTTTAAAATCATTAGGCAAACTATTTCAAAACTTGCTTTCCACAACTGAGCCCTACACATCCCTTGTCTAGACCATGCAGATGCATATGTCAATTGACTTGCGAGTATTTTCACCAATACTCACCCTCGCTTTGCTTGGCAAATTGCAGATTCCAACGCAAGCAGTGTGGAGTACCGTGCGACCACGGAGATGGAGAGCACGAAGCCTCGCTCGCCGACGGAGTCCGAAGCGAGGAGTGTACCGACGCCTAGGGCTGCGTTCCTCCAGCTTTGCCTGTGGGGATTGTTTTGGTTTTCCACGTTTGGAACTTCAGTTGTAATATAAAGACTTCCGCTTTTGTAAGGCCTTCGAGCCGAACTTATGTAACCACGCCATGAGGCGCACTTTGATATAAATTTATGTAAATTAATCGACATGGTTGTGATCCAAATTCTGTTGTCTGTGTGTGCTAGCCACTGATCCAAGGACTAGCACAAGTAAAGCACAGGTGGGACCTCACCTCCGCCGGGGGGGTCCCGACAGCGGTTTCTCGCCAAACCGCCGGTTTTTATCCAGCCGGTTTTGAAATTTTAAATTTGAATTTAATATTAAAAAAATCAAAAAATCTTATAAAAAACTAGAAGTTTTTTAGAAGATTCTATACGAAGCAAAATTTTAAATTGAGATTATTATCACCTAAATTGTTCTTGATTCATTGAACACACGATAACACGCGAGCGTAGCCAAAGGACGGCTAACCAGCTCAAAGCGAGGCAATCCCTGCCTACACTACCATCCAGTTAATTAATTTAAAACACATTGAACTGCCCGGTGAAAACTCCTTTCCCCCGCCCATAACCGCGGGCACGGCTACCATGATAGTTTTAATTTTGCAGAGTGTGTTCACGTTCCCCACAAGCCCTATCTCATCCCAATGGAGAAACAGTACAAAACCATTCCCTGTTTTCACCTGTCCCAGTACTGTACCCATTCTTTTAGTTCGCGCCCCATATGATACACTTCGACCAGGCCGACAGTCATGCGCACTCCTTCAGCCAGACCTGATAGCGCACCGCATGAGGTTAGCCCCATTTAAGCCATTCGGAACCGGTGATCATGAATCACGTCCGTTCACTACGAGTACAGCGGAAACGAGCTTCCACAGCTAACGGTCAGGGCTAGAAGGCACAAGTGGCTGTACGGTTCAGGTTCCGTTTGGTAGTCACAAATATACGGTCCTTATATGATAGAGGAGACCTGCACGTCTCAACCGCAAGCTCAAAATCCGCCTCTTCTGGGTCTCCTCAAATCAACACACACCACGTTGATTTTAGTTGATTAGGTTTATCCAAAAACAGCACCACGAAGTCGAACTCCATGGATACAAGTTTAATAATGAGTGAAACCTCTCAACTACCAATCCCAGAAGCAAGACTAAGCATCTATACAAAGGATAGACTAGTAAAACAGTACCAATTGGGCTAACAATGGAAGGCTACGTCATATTTGTAAAAGGCTAATACGAAACAGGAGCAAAATAGCACATACAATGATGATTTAAGCATGCAATTTAAATAAACATAAATTAAATAAATTTTAGCAAACTAGGAATTCAATATGAATCTAGCTTGCCTTCCAAGAAGTTTGGTTCTGATTCTCCTCCTTCGAACGGCTCCGAAACGTCTCCCGGACAGCAGGTGCACGTCGGTTCTACGCGAAAAAGAATTAAAACAGAAATAAATAACAAACACAGAGCAAATAATATGATAAAAATATATAAAATTCTTGGGATTATTTGTGATTTTTGGGCTCTGGAATCATCTAAATCGGATTTCGGGAACTCTCTAAACAAATCTTGGAAGTTTAGGGAAAATCAGAAAATCTCAGAAAAGATTAAACCCGGTTAACCATGGTAAACCCAGGGGAAAACCGAGGAAACCCGGTTTGCACCGTCGGCAGGGACAGGTGGCGGCGTGGGATTGGACGTGGGCGGCACAGCCCGCGGGCGGGGACGTGTGGCGGCATGCCACTGGTTGCCAACCGTCACGCGCAGTGGGCACAGCGGCGACACGCTGCGCTGGCGGGTTAGCGCGGCGCGCTATCACGTGGCGTGACCGTAGCGAGACACGGCGACACCGGCGGCGCTGATAAGCGGCGGCAAGCGTGGGGACAAAGCGGGCGGCGATTAACGGCGGTGCGACACGCGGCGGCGGTAAGACGCGCGCACGCGGCACGCGGCACGGCGGCGGAAGCGAGACACGCGGCGGTGTGCATTGGCGGCAAGACGTGCTCGGCACAAGCGCGGGCGGCTGGCGGGCGGCGTGGTGAGCACGGGTTTGCCAGCGGACTCGAGGCGGGTCGGCGATGCATGCTGGTCGACGCGTGGCGCGGACGCCGAGGTTTGCCGGCGGCCATGGAGCCTCCAAACTTCGGCGACTTGGATCTCCTTCGTTTTTCCACCAAATTGGGACTTCCATATAGTCAAATTGATCGGCGCAACGAGCTCTACAACGTGTTAGCTTTAGATTTAGGGTTTGGCTACTGGAATAGGAGAGGTACCTCGATTTGCTTCGGTTTGGCACTGAAACCGAGGTGCGGCTAGGGTTTTGTGGGGCCTGGGGTGTGATGGCCAACCAGGGGACCTCTAGGGGGTTTATATAGGGCTTGGGCCGTGCTAGATGAATCCTAATATGGGTTGAGTTTGAGTTGGGTTAGAATTTGGTTTTAGGTAGAGATTAGGAGTCCTAATGGGCCTAGGTTTAGGGGAAGTGTGTTTGGGCCTAGTTAGGGCCTAATTAGGCTATCCAAGCCTGGTTAGGAGGTTTTCCTATTATTATTTTATGTTTTTACCTTTTTATTTTCTTTATTTCTATTATGTGACATATTAATTTTATTAGGATGTCACAAACCTCCCCCCTTAAGGAGAATCTCGACCCCGAGATTCGGAAGGATCCTTGAACAACTCCGGAAACTCTGCCTGCAATTCCTCTTGTCGCTCCCAGGTGGCTTCTTCCTCGATGTGATTGGACCACTGCACCTTGCAAAACTTGATCGCACGACTACGAGTACGCCTTTCAGCTTCCACTAAAATTTTTATTGGTCTTTCCTTGTAAGTCAGATCTTCTTGCAAATCCATTGCCTCCAATGGCATTTATTCTTCAAGTACTCTCAAACACTTCCAGAGTTGGGAGACGTGGAATACATTGTGGACACCAGACAGATTCGGTGGCAACTGCAACTGATAGGCAACTTGCCCCCTTCTAGTGGTGATCTCGAACGGTCCAATGTATCGGGGTGATAGCTTCCCTGACACGTGGAATCGGCGCAGTCCTTTCAATGGCGACACCTTTAAATACACATGATCTCCCATGTTGAATTGCAGATCCCTTCGACGTTTGTCGCCATAACTTTTTTGTCGGGACTGGGCCGTCCTCATTCTTTGTTGAATTATTCTGACTTTTTCTTCAGCTTCTTTTAGAATTTCGGGGCCAAACAACTTCCTTTCTCCTGTTTCACTCCAGTACAGTGGTGTGTGACACTTTCGACCATACAATGCTTCGAATGGAGACATCTGTATGCTTGTCTGATAGCTGTTATTATACGAAAATTCAACATAGGGAAGTGTTTCGTCCCAACTCTTGGAATTCGTCAGTGCTACTGATCTAAGCATGTCTTCTAAGATCTGATTGGTCCTTTCGGTTTGCCCGTCCGTTTGAGGGTGATAGGCACTGCTGAAAGCTAAATGTGTCCCCAACAAAGAGTGGAGTTGTTGCCAAAATCTTGAAGTGAACTGGGTACCTCTATCGAAGACTATTCTTTTCGGCACACCGTGTAGGCAAACAATTCTTGACATGTACAACTCTGCTAATTTCTGACCTGAGTAGGTCGTCTTCACAGGTAGGAAATGAGCTACCTTAGTTAGTCGATCGATGATGACCCATATCGGATAGTAGCCCTTTTGGGTTCTTGGCGATCCAACGATAAAATCCATGCCGACTTTTTCCCATTTCCACTGCGGAACTTGTAGTGGTTGAAGCAATCCTGCTGGCCGTTGATGTTCAGCCTTCTCTCGTTGACAAACATCACAAAGAGCAACATGCTCAGCAATGTTCTTCTTCATTCCTGGCCACCAGTAACTCTCTTTCAAATCCAGGTACATCTTGGTGCTACCTGGGTGTATGGAGTATGCTGAACCGTGGGCTTCCCTCATAATCAATTCCCTGAGTCCTTCCTTTTTTGGTACTACTATTCTTTTCCCAAACCAGACAATTCCATTCTTATCCATATCAAATCCCGAAGCTTTCTCGATTATCAACTTAACAATAATATCGATGATATCTTCATCATCTCCCTGAGCTTGTTTAATCTTCTCCTTTAATGTGGGCTGTACTTCTATTGTATATAGACATCGTTGCGTCACAACCTCCAGATTTAACCTTTTCATCTCAACCTTCAAGTAATTATTCCTTGGCTTACGGCTTAATGCATCGGCAACTACATTAGCCTTTCCAGGGTGATAATGGATCCCAATATCGTAATCCGCTATCTGTTCAAGCCATCTTCTTTGCCTCAGGTTCAAGTCTGGTTGCGTGAAAATATACTTGAGGCTCCTGTGGTCGGTGTATATCTCCGTACGATTCCCGACAAGGTAATGTCTCCAAATTTTTAATGCATGCATAACCGCGGCTAACTCCAAATCATGCATCGGATATTTGAGTTCGTGCGGCTTTAGCTGTCGGGAAGCGTAAGCTACTACCTTTCCTTCTTGCATTAGCACAAATCCGAGCAATGATGCATCGCAATACACCTCGAAATCCTTATGTAGGTCTGGCAATACCAAGACCGGGGAGGTGGTCAACTTGTTCTTCAAAGTTTCAAAGCTTTCTTGGCACTGAGGTGTCCATTGAAATTTGACATCCTTCTTCAATAACTGTGTGAGAGGTTTCACGATCTTGGAGAATCCTACGATAAATCTGCGATAATATCCCGCAATTCCAAGAAATCCTCGGACTTTGGTCACTGTCTTCGGTACCTTCCAATCCAATATTTCACTGACCTTAGCGGGGTCAACTGACACTCCTTCTGAAATTACGTGTCCTAGGAAAGACACTTCCTTCAACCAAAAGTCGCACTTGCTGTACTTGGCATACAATTGGTTCTTCCTCAAAATGTCTAGCACAATTCGAAGATGCTCAGCACGATCTTTCTCATTCTTCGAATAAATCAGAATGTCGTCGATGAACACCACGACAAACTTATCCAGGTATTCCATGAGGATCTTGTTCATTAGGCTCAAAAAATGTGTCGGGGCATTAGTGAGTCCAAAATACATCACCAAAAACTCGTACAACCCATAACGAGTTGTGAATGCCGTTTTTGGAATATCCTCCTTTCGGATTTTGATTTGATAGTACCCAGACCTCAAATCTTTCTTCGAGAATACACAGGCTCCTTCTAATTGATCGAATAGATCATCCACTCGCGTAGAGGATACTTATTCTTGATGGTCACCTCATTGAGTGATCGGTAGTCTACACACATCCTAAGTGTGCCTTCCTTCTTCTTCACGAATATCACCGGTGAGCCCCATGGTGACGTACTAGGTCTAATAAATCCTTTATCCTTCAGTTCTTGGATTTGCTTCTTCACCTCAGCCATTTGATTAGCATTCATGCGGTACGGCCGTTGGGATATTAGGTTAGTGCCTCGTTGCAGGTCAATAGTGAACTCCACATCTCCGTCGGGTGGTAATCCTGGTAAGTCATCCGGAAACACGTCTGGATACTCATTAACGACTGGTATTTCCTCCAATGGCTGTCGCTCTTTGCTGGCTGTCTTCACCTCTAGCTGATTTACGGCTCCAATCGGTCTTCCCTTCATAGTGGACTCGTATCGGACTTGTGTACCATCGGTGTTGGTCAGGGTGACTGCTCGGCTAGCACAATCGATTTGACCCTTGTACTTCATTAACCAATCCATACCCAAAATGATTGGTATTCCCTTGGAATCCAACATAATTAAGTTCGATAAGAACTTGGAACCCTCGATTTCTATTTCCACTGCTGGACATCCCATACTTGTGTTCATGGATCCCCCCGGGGATTGAATCACTAGAGATTGTTTTAAAGGTACTATTCTCCATTGATTTTTAACTACTAAATCTTTTGTAATAAAAGAATGCGAAGCTCCGGAATCAAATAAAACGGTAACGGGTATTGAGTTCACTAGGAACTTACCGAGCACAACGTCTGGTGCCTCCTGAGCTTCTTCTGCAGTGACGTGGTTGATGCGTCCCAATCCCACATTCGGTGTATTCCTTGGGGCGTTATGGATACTCTTGTTCGAACCCACGTGCGAATATGCACCTCCTTGGTTCTTCTGCTGCTGATTTTTGGCTTTGTCGGGCACTGATGAGCATAATGTCCCACTTGATTACACCGGAAACAGGTAACTCCCGTGGCTCCTCCTGATGCATTCCTGTTTGTGACTTGGTTTGCATTTGGATTTGGCCGATGAGCATGCTGATTAACATACTGGCTCTGATCCTATGATTTTTGCACAAAACTTGAGGCCTGCCTTTGGTTCTGATAGTTGTGTCCCTGATAATGCGGCCTGCTAGAGTTTTGCCCTTGCGGAAAACGACAATGGATGTTGCATTCATTCTGTCCTTGGAAGTTCATTTTCCTTTTCCTGTCCTCATTGTGTTTGCGTTGAGCTCTTTCCAAGATTATAGGCTTCTCAGTCAGTTGCTCAAATCTTGACATTGGAAAGGCAGCAATTGTATCCTCATGCCTGAGTCCATCCCTTCAGTAAACCTCTAGATCTTGGCCTTCTCCGTAGGAATCAGGTCTGAAGCGTAGCGTGACAGCTCTATAAACTTGTTGATATACTGAGCAATGGTCATATTCCCCTGACACAGGTTTTCAAATTCACGTTTCTTCTCATCCCGCATGCTCTGAGGCACGTAGGTGTTCTTGAACAGCTCCGTAAATTCATCCCACATCAGATTATGGTAATTCGGGTGGGCATTGCAGTAGTTTTCTCACCAATGGGCAGCATTCCCTTTCAGCATATGGGTGGCAAGTTGGACGCTCTCATAGTCATCACAATCCACCAGATACAGTTTCTTCTCAACATCCATGATCCAGTTGTCTGCTTCTGCTGGATCTCTGGTTCCTGAGAATTGGGGAGGCCTTGTCCTCATGAAATCACTAAATTTGGACTGCGGGTGGTATGGTGCAACTTGGGGTGCTTGTTGCTGAACCGGCGGGTTGGTCAACCTTTCCACAATCAGGTTCAGTGCTTGTAGGACCAAATTGTCTTGCTGTTGATGAGCTGCAGGTTGAGGTTGCAGTGTAGCCGCTGCAACTGGTGGAGCTTGTTGTGCAGCAACATTGGCTTGAGGGACAGCTTCCTCCTCTTGTTGCACTTGATTCTGATTCTGACTCGCAGCTTCTTCCATACCGTCAACAGGTGTTGCAGCACGACGTCCACGGCCTCGGCCTCTGCCTACGGGCATGGCACGACCCCTTCCTCTTCCTTTCGGCATCTGCTCCAAGAAAGAACTAGGAAAGATGAGTAACTAAGACGGTAGCGACGTCCTTTAACGAAAATAATTTGCGAAAACAATTTTCTGGCACTCATTACAAAAATCCAAACAATTAAGATCCAGCATGAAACCAAGCGCATCGGCAGATGCCACTTAGTTGCAATTTAAGACGCAAATCATCACATAATATACATACACAGGCAACAAATTAATTATTATAATACTGCCTTATTAATGGGTAATTGATCTCCGGTACTTAGGGAGTAATATAAGTTTTATTTACTGAGGAAATTGGTTCCTAAAAGAAGAAAACAATAATTTTCGCATCTGTACGGACTGTACGAACATCGGGCACGGACGTTTTTTTTTTGAAAAATAATTTTTCTTCTCGTTGCAAAGCCCTTCCAACTTCGATTTCTTCCTTGTTTTCCCTTGCATCTTTAAATTCTTCTCTTGAATTCCGTGTCGATGCGAGGATTTAAACAATTCACAAACATCAAAATTAAACTAATAAGTATTTCATTAATTATGCTAAAGTACTGAATAGCCGTATCACACTGAGAAATTAAAAATTGATACGGTCTATTCCAAACATCTTTATTAAAATACGACGTAGGCTAATATAAATTTAATTCTTGCTGGCTCGACTTGTACTCCTGGTGCAAGGCTTCTTCCTTTCTGGGGGCTTATGCTGTTCCTCCCACTTTCGTTTCTGTTCTTCAAGAACTTTCTTTTCTTCATGCATCTTATCCATTTGTATGTTCAAGTATTCCTTCATGTCCTCGTTTGCTTCCTCCAGTTCCTTTGCTCGCCTGTTGAGGCGTCCTTCCTCGATCTTTGCTTCCTTTTCACGCGCCTTTACTTTCTTCTCTCGCTCGAGAAGCTCTTCACTCCATCCTACGATGGTGTCGAGGTCCTCCTGCATAATGTCATAGTCCTCCTTGTACACCTTTCGCTTGTGTTCTAACAGCTTCTTCAAGTTCTCTACTGTGACCTTCTCCTTTTCCTGCTGTTCTTCTTTTTTCTTGACTTCAATTCTCATTAACTCACCAGCACCAATGCACATGTTCTGTGCCCATTTTGCCTGGTAGAACTCTCTTTTCTCCTTTGCATAAGCTTCTTTCTTGTCCTTCTCCACCTTATTTATTCGATCTAGTTCTTTGATCAATCCCTCTGTTTGTTCGGCCTTGGCCTGGTACAGACGGTCTAGAGCCTTCACATACCGTGACTGACTTACTAGCTGTTTGTTTGACTCTTGAGTGAACTCTTGTGCTTCGCTTGGTTCGCTCTTTGCGGCATAGCGGTGTCATCGTGGCAAGAAGTGGTAACGGGTTCCTTTTAATTCCTCTTCATATATATCACCAATATGAAGGATAGCTTCACGGGCCGCTGTCTGGTGTGACACGGTTTCATCGTCTTCAAACGCATTAAACACCATTGGAATTTCCACGGTGTTGTGCTTCTTAGGGGCTATAGTTAACTTGCACCTCCATTGCATGAAGGTGTCCACCTGAACTTTTTGACATTCATAGTCTGGCATTGGGTCTTAGAACCCAAGTTCTTTTAGCATCCCATGCAGCAGCATCGGCATTCCCTCCTCGTCTAGTATTTGCACCATCTAAAAGGGAAAAAGACATGCTAGCTAGTTAGGTAGGGTGAGAGAATAATAAATATGAGGAAAAGAGAATTTATAACTATTTTTGAAAAGGTTTTTCAGTTCCTTAGGGTCTTAGGCAACTAACTACGGTATTCCTAGAGACAACCTGGCTCTGATACCAAATCTGTCGTGCACCCCGGTATTTCTACCGGCTTGAGTGACCAAATACTAGTCCAGAAGATTTTAGCTAGTATTGCACTCAAGGACATTTGGAATATCAACGCAGGCAATCGAATTAACTAAAAATTAACAGTTCACATAATATCATCCAGATGACATAGACGTTTACATAGTCTTGCATAGGACTTAGTTCAATAACATAAAGAAAACACAGCGGAAGACTACGGAAGCGATGACATCCCGAGGTTGACCCGGAACGCACAGCTAATCACCTTGACCCTCCTGGTCACCACTGGCACCGATGCCAAAATCTTCACCTGAACAAATAATCCGTGGTCCATATAATGAGTACACGGCTACCCAGCAAGCAGTCCTTAATAAATGAATGCAAGGTCAAGGACGGGTTGAGTTATTTTGCTAAAAACATCACCTATCTACTTGTTTATTGTTCTTGATTCATTGAACACATGATAACACGCGAGCGTAGCCAAAGGACGGCTAACCAGCACAAAGCGAGGCAATCCCTGCCTACACTACCATCCAGTTAATTAATTTAAAACACATTGGACTACCCTGTGAAAACTCCTTTCCCCCGCCCATAACCGCGGGCATGGCTACCATGATAGTTTTAACTCTGCAGAGTGTGTACACATTTCCCACAAGCCCTGTCTCATCCCAATAGAGAAACAGTACAAAACCGTTCCCTGTTTTCACCTGTCCCAATACTGTACCCTTTCTTTTGTTTCGCGCCCCATACGGTACACTTCGACTAGGCCAACAGTCATGCGCATTCCTTCAGCCGGACCTAATAGCGCACCGCATGAGGTTAGCCCCCATTTAAGCCATTCGGAACCGGTGATCGTGAATCACGTCCGTCCACTATGAGTACAGCGGAAAGAAGCTTCCACAGCTAACGGTCAGGGCCAGAAGGCACAAGTGGCTGTACGGTTCAGGTTCGGTTTGGTAGTCACAAGTATACGGTCCTTATATGATAGAGGAGGCCTGCACGTCTCAACCGCAAGCCCAAAATCTACCTCTTCTGGGTCTCCTCAAATCATCATACACCACGTTGATTTTAGTTGATTAGGTTTATCCAAAATAAGCACCACGAAGTCGAACTCCACGGATATAAGTTTAATAATGAGTGGAACCTATCAACTACCAATCCCAGAAGCAAGACTAAGCATCTACACAATGGATAGGCTAGTAAAACAGTACCAATTGGGCTAACAATGGAAGGCTACGTCATATTAGTAAAGAACTAATACGAAACAGGAGCAAAATAGCACATACGATGATGATTTAAGCATGCAATTTAAATAAACATAAATTAAATAAATTTTAGCAAACTAGGAATTCAATATGAATCTAGCTTGCCTTCGAAGAAGTTTGCTTCTGATTCTCCTCCTTCGAACGGCTCCGAAACGTCTCCCGGACAGCAGGTGCACGTCGGTTCTACGCGAAAAAGATAGAAATAAATAACAAACACAGAGAAAATAATTTGATAACAATATATAAAATTCTTGGGATTATTTGTGAATTTTGGGCTCTGGAATTATCTAAATCGGAGTTCGGAAACTCTCTAAACAAATCTTGGAAGTTTGGGGGAAAATCAGAAAATCCCAGAAAAGATTAAACCTGGTTAACCATAGTTAACCAAGGGGAAAACCGAGGAAACCCGGTTTGCACCGTCGGCCGGGACAGGTGGCGGTGTGGGATTGGGCGCGGGCGGCACAGCGCGCGGGCGGGGTCGCGTGGGGGCATGCCACTAGTTGGCAGCGGGTCACACGCTGGCTGGATGGCGGACACGTGGCGCTGGCGGGTTAGGCGCGACAGCGCGCTGCGCGTGGCGCGACGGCGTGCGGGGGGACAGCAGACACGCTGGCTGCTGATAGGCGGCGGCGAAGCGTGGGGGCAAAGGGCGGCGATTAACGGCGGTGCGACACGCGGCGGCGGTCAAGACGCTGGCATGCGCGAACGCGTCGCGCGCGTCTTGGCGGAGTGGCGATGGTGAGACGCGCCGGTGTGCATTGGCTGCTGGCGTTTCAGACGCGTGCTCGGCGGCTGGTGTGGCGGCGTGGCGATCGCGGGTTGGCCGACACCGACTCGGCGGGGTCGGCGTCTGTGGTGACATGGTGGTGCGGACGCCGAGGTTCGCCGTCGGCCGTGGAGCCTCCAAACTTCGGCGACTTCGATCTCCTTTGTTTTTCCACCAAATTGGGACTTCCATATAGTCAAATTGATCAGCACGATGAGCTCTACAATGTGTTGGCTTTATATTTAGGGTTTGGGTACTGGAATAGGAGAGATACCTTGATTTGCTTTGGTTTGGCATGGAAACCGAGGTGCGGCTAGGGTTTCGTGGGGGCTGGGGTGTGATGGCCGACCAAGGGACCTCTACGGGGTTTATATAGGGCTTGGGTCGTGCTAGATGAATCCTAATATGGGTTGAGTTTGAGTTGGGTTAGAATTAGGTTTTAGGTAGAGATTAGGAGTCCTAATGGGCCTAGGTTTAGGGGAAGTGGGTTTGGGCCTAGTTAGGGCCTAATTAGGCTATCCAAGCTTGGTTAGGGGGGTTTTCTATTATTATTTTATGTTTTTACCTTTTTATTTTATTTATTTCTATTATGTGACATAATAAATTTATTAGGATGTCACACCTGCAGCCAGCTTTCCGCCTTGCTAGCCGAGCCCTCCCGTGCTGGTTCCACCGAGCTCCCGAGCTCCCCCGTGGCAAAAACTGCGTTCAGCCAGATGTTAAAGACGCACAACACTGTAGCCTGCTAGTTGTGTTGCTGCCAGGCTATAATACATGCAAATTTCAGAATTTGCCAAGCCACAAAAAATTCTTCGTTTATCCGGTTAAGGTGAAACAAGTTAAAATGGATAGATCGGGGCGTAATCTATCTCCCGTGAATTTTTCATATTTTCTGAGCATATTTTATTTTCTGCAATATTCTAGCTATTGGAAAATATATATAAACAGTGACTTAATTGTTTATATCTAGGTTAAAAAGGGTTAAAAATATCTGAAATAAAGTAGGTACAGTAAAACATTGTTTATCTATTTCTAGTATAATTAGTTCATTTTTAGAGTTATTTATTTAAAAGAAAACCTTCTTAATAGTAATTAAAAAAGGAGTTCCGACCTTATTTAGTTAGTTATTAATTTACTTACATGATGATAAAGTTTCAGTGGAGCATAAATATGATTTAGAAATTTAATAAATTGACTGCACAATTTTAGGATAAATATTGCTCTCTAAATAACTAAATTGAGCAGTTTAACCATTTTCCTTAAATATTAATAAAACAGAAACCAAATTTGATTTAATTTAAATATAAAACAATTTAAGTTAAATCTGAATTTTTTGGAAAGACGTAGTTAACAATTAAGGTAATTATGAAAATATTGAGACTTGGTTTAGCATGGTATTTATGCATAATTTCCTAATTAGGGTAATTAAAACCCTCTTTTAGTAATTTCCTATTTCTATTAAAATAATTGGGAATTAGATAAAACACTAAGACTGAAACATACCAGAAAATCCTAGAAAATGTAGAATAACATTCTTGAACCAAGGAAAAATTATAATTTCAGCATGTCACCTTAGAATTCCCTTTTTGCTAGAATTTCCTATATTTCCTATAATTAATTAAAGATTTAATTAATTAAGTGATAACTCTAAAACAACCTTAGAAATCATATGGACCATCTACTTCGTCATGAGCAATACTTAATTACTAAATGATTCATAGAATAGACCATTGTCGAATTTCCCAACATTAAAATTATTCCAATTTAGTTAGACCGAAATAGCCAAACCTAACCGTCTATTGGTTTAGGGTAATACTAATTGCATAAACCCATCAGTGATGGCTGCCGCGGTCCGAAAACTTAAATTATCTTTAATAAAGTATTTTGGGAAATATAAGTATTTTAAGGGTTGTCTTATACAGGCCCGGCCCAAAGAGGGGGCAGCCGGTGGGACCGCCAGGGGCCCCGGTCCATATAGTGTGTAGTAGGTATATTAGGTATTATGATTTTTATATATATAGAAAAAAGAAAGCCCAATAGGGAGTGTTCTGTGTGTAACTGTGTTCTCCCGCCGTGGCCCGTGGACCGGCCCGTGTATAACGCTTCGCCGGTTCCCTGTTCGTTTTCCAACACTGCGCCGGCGCACGTTACGTGCGTATCACGTGTTAGCCTTTAGTTTCGGCGCTTCACCGAATTGCCGGACGCTGGTTTGCCCGTTCAATTCCATTTTACCAACGCGCGAGCCAGCTTCCTTTCCGGTGATCCGGTCGCTGGGTGCTGGCCAGCTGCCGGTGGACGCCTCGACGGTCGCATACTCGCACAGTTGCACTCGCACGGTCGCACCACGGCACGGCGCCAATGCGTCCCGACGGCGTCCGGCGTCCACACGTGACGCGTCCGGGCGTCCGGTGTCCATGCCTCGCTCGGCCTCGGCGGACGGCGGCTAGGCGCTCCAAGCCTGAAAACTGAAGGCTTGAAGGCTAAAGCAGTGAAGCCTCCACCGCCTCCACACGTCCACAGAGATGGAGTCACGCCATCACGGACGAAGGTCCACGCCGCACGGCGCGGCCGGCGGCCCCCTCGGCGTACGCATCGGCCCGAATGCCTGACAAAGCCCAGCCTGCCTAGGTGTTCATATTCTAACTTTGTGTGTACTTCAATTTAGTACTTGTTTATTTATAATTGAGTAATTTTCTAATTTGCTTGGTTGCTACTGTTGGTTAGTTACTTAGTGCAATATGTCTACTAGAAAATATTTATCTGGATATGAAAAAAGAAAAAAAGAAAGCATGATCAAGAAGTGATGGATTCACAAAGAGGAGCCACAGAGAGATTTTTTAATGTTAATTCAAGTTCTTCTACATCACCAATTACACCGGCTACATCACCAATTACACCGGCTGAGGTAGAGAAATTAGATCATAATGTTGTTAGTGAACCGGAGCATACTGATATGGGGAATTTAAATGACACTGTTTCTAATCCAGAAAATATGAACGAGGGCATTTCAGGTGTTGATGAACATCCAAATTTTACTATTGATATTTATGATCCAAAAAATTGGGGAAATTTGGATAATAGAGCTAGAGACATTTTAGTGGAAAAGGGTCCTATTCGAGAAGAAAATCTTATATTCCTTGTGGATAACTATTTTAGACATTTCTCATATTCTTACTATTATAGAAAAATGAGTAATGGAGAGGTCTATGAAAGAAAGTGGTTAGTCTACTCTAAGCACATTGATAAAGTGTTCTGTTTTTGTTGTAAGCTTTTCAAATCTTTTAACAACAAGAGTTCATTAGCAGCCGATGGAATGAGTGATTGGAAGCATCTCAGTGAGAGACTTAAAGTACATGAAAACAGTGTTGAGCATATGACTAATATGGGCACTTGGAATGATTTAAGAATCCGACTTGGCAAAAATCAAACAATTGACAATGACATTCAGCAACAAATATTAAAGGAGATAGAGCGCTTGAGACAAGTTTTACTAAGAATAGTTTCTGTTGTGAAATATCTTGCTAAACAAAATTTAACTTTTCGAGGGTCTAATGAAAAAATTTATCAAGATAGCAATGGTAATTTTTTGGGATGCATTGAGATGATTGCAGAATTTGATGTTATAATGCAAGATCATCTTAAACGTATTCAAAACAATGAGATTCATTATCATTACCTTAGCCATAAAATTCAAAATGAGCTTTTTTCCCTTTTAGCATGTAGTGTTACAAGTTCCATAATAAAGATTGTTAAAGAGAGCAAATATTTTTCTATAATTCTAGATTGTACTCCAGATGTAACTCACCAAGAATAAATGACTCTAATTGTGCGATGTGTAAACATGTCAAATAATAAAATTAAGATAGAAGAGTTTTTTCTTGAGTTTTTGGAGGTGGATGATACATCTGGTTTGAGCCTTTACAACATCGTTGGATGCTATTAAATCTTTTGGTCTTAATATTGATGATGTGAGAGGTCAAGGTTATGATAATGGTTCCAATATGAAAGGAAAACATCAAGGAGTGCAAAAACGATTGCTTGAAATAAATCCTAGAGCATTGTACATGCCATGTGCTTGTCATAGCCTTAATCTTACTCTTTGTGATATGGCCAATTCTTACAGTAAAGCTATTTCTTTTTTTGGAATTGCGCAACGCATATATGTGTTATTCTCAAGTTCTACCAAACGATGGAAGGTTTTGCTCCACCATGTGCCGTCTTTAACTGTGAAATCACAATCAGATATCAAGCTCCCCAATTAAAATTGGCTTTGCTAGACATATGTAAAAATAATGATGACCCCAAGTCAAAGAGTGATGCACAAAATTTATATGACTTGCTTGGTAGTTTTGAGGTCTTACTTGGTATGTGTCGTGCACCCCGGTATTTCTACCGGCTTGAGTGACCGAATACTAGTCTCAGAAGATCATAGCTAGTATTACACTCAAGGACATTTAGAATATCATCGCAGGCATTGAATTAACTAGAAAATTAACGGTTCATATAACATAAACATCATCCAGTTGACATAGACGTTCACATAGTCTTGCACAGGACATAATTTAATAGCATAAAGAACACAGCGGAAGACTTCAAATGCGACTATACTCCGAGGTTGACCCGGAACGTGTAGCTAATCACCTTGACCCTCCTGGTCACAACTGGCACCGATGTCGAGTTCTTCTCCTGAACAAATAATCCATGATCCATATAATGAGTACACGGCTACCCAGCAAGCAGTCCTTAATAATGAATGCAAGGTCAAAAGATGGGTTGGATTATTTTGCTAAAACATCACCTATTTACATGTTTATTTATTTTTGATTCATTGAACACATTATAACACATGAGCGTAGCCAAAAGGCGGCTAACCGGCTCGACAAGATGAGAGTAGCCATAGAAACGGCTAACCGGCTCAAATAGAGGCACTCCCTGCCTACTCTACCATCAAGTTAATTAATTAAAACACATTGGACTACCCTGTGAAAACTCCTTTCCCCCGCCCATAACCGCGGGCACGGTTACCATGATAGTTTTAACTCTGCAGAGTGTGTACACGTTCCCCACAAGTCCTGTCTCATCCCAAGGGAGAAACAGTACAAAGACCGTTCACTGCTTTCACCTGCTTAATACTGTACCATTTCTTTTGGTTTCACGCCCCACACGGTATACTTCGACCAGGCCGACAGTCATGCGCATCTCCTTCGGCAGGACTTAATAGAGCACCGCATGAGGTTAGCCCCCATTTAAGCCATTCGGAACTGGTGATAGGTAGTCACGTCCGTCCACTACGAGTACAGCGGAAACAGGTTTCCACAGCTAATAAGATAGGGCCAGAAGGCACAAGTGGCTGTACGGTTCAGGTTCGGTTTGGTAGTCACAAGTATACGGTCCTTATATGACAGAGGAGACCTGCACAACACAACCACAAGCCCAAAATCTGACTCTTCTGGGTCTCCTTAAATCAACACACACCACGTTGATTTTAGTTGATTAGGTTTACCAAAAATAGCACGACGAAGTCAAGACTTCACAGATACAAGTTTAATAATGAGTGAAACCTATCAACTACCACTCTCAGAAGCTAGGTTAAGCAACTACACAAAGGATAGGCTAGGATAACAGTACCAATTGGGCTAATAAAGGTAGACTACATCATATTAGTAAAGGACTAATATGAAACGGATCAAAATAGCACATACGATGATAATTTAAGCATGCAATTTAAATTAAAATGAAATAAATAAATTTTAGCAAAATAGGAATTCAATAAGAATCTAGCTTGCCTTCGAAGAAGTTTGGATCTAGTTCTCCTCCTTCGAATGGCTCCGAAACGTCTCCCGGACAGCAGGTGCACATCGGTTCTATGTGAAAAATAATAAAATAGAAATAAATAACAAACACAAAGAAAATAGTATGATAAAAATATATAAAGTTCGTGGGATTATTTGTGATTTTTGGGCTCTGGAATCATCTAAATTGGAGTTCGGGAACTCACTAAACAATTCGGGGAAGTTTCAGGGTAAATAGAAAAGACTGGAAAAGAATAAACCGGTTAACCGGCGGTTAACCGTGGCCGTGGGGAAAACCCTGGTTAACCGGCGGCGGCGGCTCGGCTAACGCAGTTGGCGCGCTCGTGGATACGCGGCGGCATGGGATTCGCGCGGGCGGCTGCGTGGGGCGAACGGACGGCGACGCGTGGCGGCAATAGGCCGCTAGGCATCGGCGACGACGTGAGCGTGTCGGTGTGGTGACGGGCGGGACGCATGTCGCGCGGCGATTAGCGGTGGCTGACGTGGCTATCACGCAACGCTGGGCTTGGCGGCGGCGATGGGTGGGCTACAAGCGGCGGCACGGCGGTGGCGGCGGCGACAGAATCTCGCGCGACGAGCGCGTGGGACGACAACGGCGGCGAGCACACGACAGCGGACATTGGTGGGCGGTGCGTGGTGGTGGCATGGCGCGCGCGAGGGCGGGCTGGCGGTGGCGGCGGCGCGTTGGGTGGCGGCGCATGGGGTGTGTGCGGCGCGCGATCCGGGGCGGCGGTTGGGCTCGCCGGAGCTAGGATTCCGATGATCCTTCGGCAAGGCATAAATTGCTCAACTCTCCACCAAAAATAGCGATCCATATATCCAAATTGATCAGCGCGACGAGCCCTATAACGTGTTGCAATCTAATCTAACAGATGGGTTCGGGAATAGGAGAGGTACCTCGATTTGCTTCGGTTTTGGCACGGAAACCGAGGTGCGGCTAGGGTTTCAAGGTGGCTTGGGGTGTTGGCCGACCAGGGGACCTCTAGGGGGTTTATATAGGGCTTGGGCATGCTAGATTAATCCTATTAGGAGTATAGTTGGATTTAGGTAAGAATTAGATTATAATTGATATTATTAGAGTCCTATTGTGGGCTTAGGTTTAGGTGAAGTGGGTCTTGGGCCTAGTCTTGGCCTAATTAGGCTATCCAAGCCTAGTTAGGTCCTTTTTCTATTATTATTTTATGTTTTTATCTTTTTATTTTCTCTATTTCTAATATGTGACATTATAATTTTATTAGGATGTCACAGTATGGTTATTTGGCATGACATTCTTTTTGCTATAAACGTGGTTAGTAAGAAGTTACAATCACCATCCATGTGCATAGACTCTACATTAAAACAAATTGAAGGTGTTATGCAATAGTTTGAAAAGTATAGGATTGAAGAATTTACAACTAGTTTAGATATTGCTAGAGAAATTGCATCTAACATGAATGTTGAAGCATCATTCCCAGTTAAACGTCGAGCTATTAGGAAAAAACAATTTGATGAAAGTGATTATAATGAAGAGGTTTTATCAGTTGAGAAGTCTTTTGAGGTAAATTACTTTCTAGTTATGGTTGATGTAGCAATTTCTTCATTGAAGAACAGATTTGAGGACCTTACTACATTTAAGAGTATATTTGGATTTCTACTTAGCTCAAAAAATTTGAAGTCATTGGATAATAATGAACTAAGAAATTGTTGCATTAAATTTGACAGAACATTTTCTGAAAATGGTTCATCTGATATTGAACTAGATATTTTTTCTCTGAATTAAAAGTGTTACAGATGACTTTGTCGTCTGAGTCACATTCGGCCCTCGAGATTTTCGAGATTGTTAAAGATTTAAATTGTTATCCAAATGTCTCAATTGCTTATCGAATCTTATTCACTATTCCTATGACTGTAGCCTCCGTTGAAAGAAGTTTTTCAAAGTTAAAATTATTAAAAATTACTTAAAGTCATCAATGTCACAAGAAAGGTTAAATGGTTTGGCAACTTTATGTATCGAGAAAGATAAATTGTATGAAATTGATCTTGATACTATTATAGATGACTTTGCATCTAAAATGTTAGAAGGAACTTTAACTTGCCCATTTAAATTTATAGAAGTTGTTGAGTGAATAAACGATGGGCATGGAGGTGCAACTTAGAGCTTATTACCTTACTTCGCTACTCGCTAGTTTTGATAATGACTTATTCTCTTTATCAATTTTATGATATAAGAACATATTTATTTTTATTTGTAGTAACTATAATAGACTACTAGTTAATGAAATGGCCTCATGCTTTTGCTCACCCCGGGCCCCCAAAAACTTTGGACCGGTCCTGGTCTTATAGTGCCTGCATATATTTGCTCGTACCTGTAAGAATTGTATTAATAAGGAAGGCTTATGGGACATCGTAGATAAGTATGAATTTATGTATTACATAACCCCATCGTCAACGTTAGCAACCATGCATTGCATTTCATGCATCATGTTTCCTGCATACTTTAGTGTTTATTTTTATTACTTGGCTCTTCACGATAGATTCCGAGGACCCCATGGAGCAGCCAGAAGATCAAGACCCAGGTATTGGATTCACAGGATCCAAACGAGTTAACAATTTTCCTATTAGGTGTTTACTTTTACTAGGGAAAGCCTAAACTTTCCCTAGTGCGAGTTAACATCTGTCCTATAGGATGTTTACTTTTACTAGGGAGAGTTTAAACTTTCCCTAGTGCGAGTGAACATTCAATAGATAATATTGATTCCTGGTTTATTAAAATATTTTATTTACACTATTAAACTGCATGCTCTGTAAGTAATTATGCCTATTTGCTTAATCATGATATATCATGCCATTTATTTACTTGCTATCAATTTACCATGATGATATTGCTTTGATATAATCATATGTCATTTGACCTTACTACTGATCGTCTTGAAGATCGCCCTTGTTAGCAGAGCTAGGTTAAATAAAATGATTTAGACTCTTAAGTCTTGGCTAAAATCTTGCTTAGACATTGCTCAGGTCCAATTATTAATTTTAAGTTTAGATTGCCTCGGAACGGTGAACCGATATTCACCGGACATGATCATCCAATAAATATGGTTAACTGGAATTTGGGCCTGGCATGTCAGTGTGTGTATGGTTGTGATGTGTTGCAATGCAGACTGGGTCTGGCATTGGGTAAGAGATGAAGTAGCTGGGCTACGTGAATTAAGGAGCTAATCGCCCACATACGTAGTGCATAGAAGAGTGCATGGAAGAGGAGCGCGGTGAGATCCGCGTAATGCCGAGCGCTGCCCAAAGGGGTTCCATCACATGTGTGATTCACACGAAGGGTGCGATTTAGCCGAAGAAGGAAGTTCATAAGGGTGAGGCTCTTTGTGGACAGGCTGGGCTGAATCAAGGATTCCCCCAGACGGGTGCATCAGGGATGCATAGTGTGACGTCACTGACTATCTGCCTGCGGGAGATAGTTCCTAACATCACAACGCGCCGGCCATCGCGCGGTAGGGCAAGTATTGGGGATTCAGGGGTAGTTACCCTGTCTGCTGCCATTCTTGAGGTGAAGACAGTTCCATGTCGTCATCCGAGGGATGATCTAGGTCCATTCTTACAGAGAGCTGTGAGTCTAGCATGGGTCGGCAGCCCAGCTAGGATGAGACCGAGTACTTTGCTGGGAATGTGATCCACAACTGGTACGCCACACCCGAAAGATGATGGCGGGAGTGGAAAGAGATCGTTTGGCAAAGTGCATGGAAACCACCATGGGTTTGGTTTGTGTATTGAAACGGAATTATGATGAATAATCAACTTGATATAGAATTTGTTTAAACCGCTAAGTCATAGGATTTGATTTCCAAAACTGGTTTTTCAGTAAATAAATAGACCCAGCCTTTCCTTTGAAACCTCTATCACTAAATGTATTGGGTTGGGTGTTAGCTTGCTACTGTTTGGATGACACTAACCTCGCATATACATACTCTTTTAGATGTTGAGTATGAACAAGACCGCTACGCCTACCATGAAGACGGTGCTCAGGAGTTCACTGACGATCAAGTCGAGGCTTAGGGCGTCTCTCCAGTCGATTGCTTAGGCATAGCCGGCAAGAGACTCTTTTAGATCTTTTATCGCACTCTGATCTTCTGTTGTTTTTGGACTATTTTGGGCCAATGTGCCTTGTTGTAATACTTAATAGCCTTCGGGCTTAATTCAGATACTTAATATAATATAAGTCTTCCGCTTGTATGGAATCATCCGGCTATATAAATGGTGTGCACTAGTGTACTGATTCAGGGACTAGTTTAGATCAAGTGATGGGAAAGAATGGACCCCACAGTGAGTGATACTACACGCTTTCCCATAAGTGGTAGATCGAGCAAGTAATGAAGTTCTTCTTGTATTATTATAATAATAATAATAATTATTATTATTATTATTATTAACTCTATAATTTATCTTATTTTATTAAATATAGGTAAGCATTGAAGGAAATAGTAATTAACTGCAGCCAGACGCATGCAACCTAAGTACTTGAGAGAATGACAACAAGTCGCATGGCTCTTATTGAAAATAGAAACAACCATCGATGAGACAAACACCACCTTGGGTTCCATGTGCATGAGTTCCCTTGTTCCATTATATATATAAGTAAGCATCGACTGATGCAAGTTTATTGGCGTCCATGTTGCAGAACTGGTAGCGCTCCATAGCATCTCCAACCCTTGCGTTGCCAACCATTGTGGCCAAAAATGTATAGCTCGAGTCAGAAATCAATCTACTTAATTGTTTGTCAACAATCAAGTAAAAAACACGCAATGCAACGCACACGTAACAAAGAATTTGTTAACTAATTACCTATGTTGCTGCACACGAAGAACTTACAACTGACATTGCAGTAGTCAAGGACGCTGCTTTTTTTCTTCTGCCAAAACTGAAGGGGAATGGGTAGGCTACACTAGTGTAATTTCAAAATTTTTACTACGAGCACCCAGGACATCATGCAAGCAGAGGATCACAAATCATTAACCTTGACACGCAGTTGTAGCGGAAGGAGAGTCGGAGTAGCTGAGTCTAACATCGCGCGCGTCGAGGTACAGGAAGTAGTTGCTCACGTTGAGCCAAACATCCCTTCCTCGTCTATGACCATAGCAGCAACATCGTATGTACTGCCATAGAGGAAGTAGTCGATCTCGCCGACCTTCTCCTTCTTGTCACCAATAAGGACCATAGCTACTGCAGCAATGCCTCTATGGTATTCATACGTCCGGGGGGCAGAACGCCATGCGCCAGTGTGCTAGCACCGCACACGTGGCACTAGGGTTTCTAGGAGTTAGTAGCAGCGTGATGGCTAAAGTTACGTGATGGTGAACTCTTCTGTGTGCACCGCTCCACCGCCTCCCCTTATATAGAGCACACTAATGGGCTTCTATGCTAAAGGCCCATTAAAACTCTAATCTTACACGGATCAGTATCCTTAAAACTAATCCTACACAGATCAGTATCCGTAAACCCACTAATGAATTCAATCAATTAAATATGTTCCAACCCGTTAAATGTGTCACCCGTTAGGTTCATGCGCAAGTGGGCGTGGCCCCGAAAACTCTTTTTGGAACCACAAGTTAATATCGGTTTCTAGCAGGACATATTGACCCCAAATGTACAAAATGATCATATCGGCTAAATCTTGATATACTCATATACCGATCTTTTCGCCACACGATACCAGTTAAGCTCAAGGCGAGACGCGTGCCACCCTTATGATAGCTCGACCATTCAGTCGATCTTGTGATAGATTCTAAACTATGATTACCTATTTAATCATATTGGTATGGCCATGTACTTTCCAATCCAATCATATCTAAGGGTCCAGAGATATCTTTAACATATGTCTATATTGTTAATTTGATATATGTATATATGGTATGTAAAACATTACCATTTATTAATACATGTACCGATCAAATAATTACTGTCTCATGTGCTTTCACTTACAATCATGCAACCGCTTATACGTGCACATACTGGCCTAGCAGTATGACGTAATCGGCAAATATTGTAGACGTTGCTGGCTGTTATGCTTGGGCAACAACTCTTGGTCGCCTCTACTTGGTGAGTTGCTACAGACAGATCGAAGATGAGCAGGCACAAGACCACGCTCTTAAGCTCCTTACCTTCCATGATCTTATTAGCTAGCTAGGTGATGAGTGAGTGAGTGACTGGGTGCTTAAAGTGAATGGATGCTTGCCTGGCATTTATAGGCAGCAGCAGCAGGCGGCAATGCACATATGCTGTCATTCATGAGACGTTATTTAATTAGGCGGCGAGGAGTAGTATTATTGAACTAGAATTTTCAGCTAAAATGATATGTTCTAGAATTTTTAGCTAAAACGATATGTTTCCGTCCACGAATATATAAGGTATATTTTTAAATGAACTTGTCCATTAATATATGGTGTATTTTATATTCCAATGTCAAAAAAAATGTTTTGTTTCCTTAGTGTCGGCGACCGGGAGGCGAACCTCCGGAGCGTCGATAAGCGAGGAAAGGGGGTGCGAGGCCCGAAGGCGGCCCTGTCCCATGGACCGAAGCCCGGCCACTTGGTTGGACGCTGCCGAGGGAAACGAGCTTGGTCCCTACGCGGTCGGTCGCGTCGAGACCGGATGGGAATGATGACACGAGTATTTTTATCATGGTTCAGGCCTCCACTGTGAGATAATAGCCCTATGTCCAGTCTTCGTTTAATGCCGAGTTTAAACGAGTACAAGGGGGTAAAGTCTGGGCTTCAGGAAGCCCGGGCCTCGAGTACAATAAGTGCTCAAGGCACTGTGTGTGTTCCTACAGTTATTTGGACACGGAGAACTACCGCCGGGAACTAGCGCTCCTATGGGTACAAGTGTTCCTATTCTACAGTGGTTATCTTCCGAGTGTGTTGTGTGTATGTAGAGGCGGGGATCCGTTGTTGTGGCCTGTATGCTCCTTTTATAGGCGTCTTTTGCCCACTCTAGCCTGCGCTGGCCCGTTGAATAGTCGTTGCCTTTTTGCCATGCCAGAGCGTACAAAATCTACCGGGTAATCGAGTGTATCTCTCGATCACCGCGCCGGACTGCTATCGGTCAGCACGTGTCTTTGCCTATGCGGGCGATTGACGGGACCAGCCGCCAACCCGTCAGAAGCTGCCGCCAGACGCTCCTCGGTATAGTGCGCGCATTTAATTCTTGACGACTCTGGGGACCCGAAGCGTATCCTGTCCGCGACGCGGCATGATTTGCCTTGGGTCCTGAGCCTTGAACCCCGTAAGCCTGGGGAAGTGAGGGGCTCGCGCTTCCGAGGCGGGGAAGCTCGGGTGTAAGCTCGTCAAGCTCGGACGCAAGCTTGCCAGCCCCGAGCTTGTCTCCTGTGGGGCCGTAGTTAATTCAGTGGGCTGAACCTTCATGGGCCACGTCCTTTCCCCAACAGCTAGCCCCCAAGCCTTGAATGGGACGATGGCGTGCCGCTCAGAGGTTTATTCGGTAACTGCCTTCGGGCGAGATGCCTGCCTTTTCGCGCGCGGGCCCCCACAGCTTCGGCGGGAATCCCAAATCAGTGCGGTTATGCACGCCGCTTCCCTCTCCTTGGTTTTCGCGTCCTCCGGCGGACAGGCGACGGTTCGTCTCCCCGCGCCGATTTATATCAGGCAGTTTTCCCCTTTGCCGTTTCCCTTTACGCTTTCTTGTGCTTACTTGCTTTTCTTTGTGCTATTTTCGCTTCTCGCCTTCTTCCTTCATTTACCTTTCCGCCATCTTTCCACCCTCCGATCTTCCCTTTCCGATGGCGCCCTTCACGCGGAGTCTCCTTACCGAGGACGACCTGAAGGGGCTGGAAGCCGCCGGCTTCGTCGAGGTCGGCGGATGGGGGCGGCCTGCGATGAGGCGGTTCCCGCGCCCAAAAGCAAGGAGTTCGTTTGCTTCGAGCTTTTTGCGGTTCACAGGCTTCGGGTTCCGGAGTCCGAGTTTATCGACGCCATCTTGGCCCAGTGCGGGATCGAGTTGGTGAACCTCAATCCCAACTCGATCCTGTTCTTGATGATCTTTGCGCACCTCTGCGAGGCATTCGTCGGGGTGGAACCGTCAGTCAGCCTCTTCCTCCACTTTTACGAGCTGACTACGACTGGTGGGAGCAATGTGGCGGGGTGCGCCTACTTCAAGCTCTACCGCGACATGAAGCCTTCGTACCCGGTGTTCAAGGCCAAGGAGAACGTCGGGGGTGAGCGTCACGGTGGTATTACACCAAGGTGCTTGATGACTGCCGACTATGGTTCGCCAACATGAGCCCGAGGAAGTTGACGCTACCCCGACCCTCGCTGGAGTCGGCGGAGGTAGCCCTGACGGCCAAAATCTGAGATTTGGCCAGCCGGGGCTTAATGGCTACGATATTGTAGCCGACTTCATCAAGCGCCGGGTGAGCCCGCTGCGGAAGCGGGTTCGCCCTTTCTTCGAGATCCGCGGGTGGGACGATCTCACCCGCGAAGGCACTTCCCGTAAGTTCCTGCTTAAGTTCCTCCTTCCGACCTTGTAGTCCTTTGCCCGAGCTTTCTTCGGGCGTGGTTTTAATATTCCCGCTCTTTTCTTTCGCAGCCTTGCCCTAGGATGACGTGGTTCGGGCCGTGGGGCTTCTCCTGCCTGTGAACCATAACGAGCCATCAGGCTCGGGAGTCCGTAACGTCCTGAACGAGGTACGTGTTTCTACGGGCTTAGGCGCCTTTGGAAACGGTTTCCCGTGGGCGCGGGTTGATGCTTCATGACTTGTCTTGCAGAGGGAAGCGGGCGAGGAAGCCAGGCCCGCCGCGCCTGTGCCGGTGGCGGCTTCAGGAGCTACCAGCTCAACGGTGGTGGCGGCGCGGGCTTGGTCTCGGCGCGGAAAGGACAGGCCGCGAGCAAGCGACCGCCCTCGAAGAAGCCAGCCGGTCGCTTCCCGAGCAAGGCTGCTCGCGTGTGGCAGCAGGCGCCCCGAGTTTCTGATTCTGTTCCAGACCCATCCCGGGCTGGAGGTTCCCGGGCTCGGGACCCGGCCGACGCGCGGGATACCCAGCCAGCGCCGAAAAGGCGTCGGTTGGTGCTGGACGATGATGATTCGGACGATGTGTTGGCCGAGACGGATGTCGAGCTTGCACGTAAGCCGCCTGTGCTTGCTGGTTTCTCCTGTCTCCTTTCTCCATTTGTCAGGGCTCTTGGGCCGATCGGGCATGCTCTGATTACTTCTTTCTTGGTTCTCAGTCGCGCTGTCTCCCCAAGTGGGGGAGCTCATCCCGATGCGGCCGGAGGAAGTGGCCCAGGAGAACGACCCTATTAAGGATGAGCCCGGGCGTCGAGGATCGGCGCCTTTCCTCCTCCCGTTGGTGGCGCGTAACGATGTGCGCCTCTAGGCCATGCTCGTGAAGGTGGAAACGGATGACGGCACATCGCTCCTAGCGCCACTTCGCGTCGAGGGGCGGACCTCGACCAGGTGGCGTCCGATTGACTTCCGTGGCGTCCAGGAGCCTTTTGAGAAGAGTAACATACCCATCCCTCCACTGGACATGGGCGACACCCTTCTTCTTGGCTGGAACTGGACCGTCCAGGTTATCACGGCCGCAAGCATCGTTCCAGTGCGGCTGTGGAGCGTGGCCCCGCTGGTCGCCGCGGGATGGATCGTGGCGATGCCGGCGTGGGTGGAGCACGCGCTTTCATCTACCGGGATGGGCCGCCAAGTGCCTATTCGGCTTCGACCGGTTCCCGGGCAGTCGCTTGAGGAGTGGCTGGCGAACCGGCTGGGGACTAAGCCGAAGAAAGACGTCGAGGTGCAAACTAATTTTGGCCCCGAGCCATGGCTTCAGGTCGTTGAGGCTGCCGGGCCTTCAGGGGAATCGGCCGAGCCTGCGGAAGGAGCGTGCAAGGCCGTGGGAGAAGTGGCCGAGCCTGCGGGAGGCTCGGCCGGGCCTGTAGGTGGATCGACCGGGGGACCGAGTAGCTCGAGCGATAGCTCGGGCAACCTGGTTGTGGCACCGCCTGCTCCCAGGGGTGCTTCGCGGGCTCGGTATGAAGCTATGACCACGGCGGCCGCAAGGCGGGTAAGTGCCTTTGGGCTTGGCCTTTAAGTTTTTGTGTCGGCCCCGCTTTGGTCTTTCTTTTTCCCTTAGTCTATCCTCTTGGTGCAGTTCAACCGCGAGGTCGTTGGCATTGCTTGCTCGTTTGTGGCTGAGCACGATGCCGAACGGGAGACCCTTCAGGCGGATGGCGCACGTTGGCGGCAAAGAGCCGACATCGACGCGCTAAGCTTGAGGAAGCCCGCCGAGCTCACCCGCAGCGGTGGCTCGAGGCTCGAGTCGCAGCTGCTGAGGCGGCCTTAGCCGCGGCGCGGGATGACGCCGGAGAAGTCTCTCGTCAGTCGCTGGAGGCCCTCCAGGCCGACGCGACTATTTTGCAGTGCTCGAGGAGCACCTTCGGTCAGTGGAGGCGTGCCGCGCCGCCGAGGTTGCTCGCGCAGTGGAGGAGCGCGACCTCCTTGCCGCGGAGCTCTCCCGGATGAAGTCAGCTGCAGCCACGACGGAGGATCTGCTGAATACCCATCGGGATACCGTGCGGGACTTGGAGGCAGCTAATGAAACCTTGCGGGTCAAAATGCAGACTGCCCGGGGTAGGGAGAAAGAGCTCCTCGATCTTCAGGGCCAATATGACGAGGCATTGGCCGAGCTTCGCAAGCTCAGGTGCCATCCTAAGTTGTAAGCTTTTTCATCTTTTCTGTTTTTGTTGGGCGGTAATCCGGCTCGCCCTTGTAAATAACCTTGATAATGTAATTGACTTGTTTTGACTCTTTTCCTTCGTTCCTTCGTCACCCCTTCGGTCCGCCTTCTCCCTGGAATGCCAATCGTCGATTTGACTGTTTGCGCTGTGTCCCGAGAGACGTCCGCGTCAAATCTTGGAAACGGTTCCTCATTGGAGTTGTTTCCCAATGCTATTTACTCCTGGGATTGCTTCGGCTTCCTGAGCTCTGGCTATAAAAGGAGGCCGATGCGACGGCCACTTCTTATTCCAGACTTTTTTCTTCCGTACCTTCTTCTCTTCCATGGCTCGCGAGGAAGAGTTGGCGGAGCTTTGGGCGCTGTACGACTTCGCGCTCGCCGAGATCGCGGAGGAGGAGGCGCGCGCCCGTGACGCCGCCACTGTCGACGCGCTGGTTGAAGTCATCCCGAAGCTCCGCGAGGCTTTTGATCCGCTCGTGGAGGTGCTAGTCGATTGCTCGTGTTCGTGTATTTACTTGGCGGCGTTTTGATTGATGCTGCCCCGGCGCTCGCCGAGGTAGCTGATGAGATTGTCGGGACGATGGGACGTGCCCGCTAAGGCTTTTTATAACTGGCTTGTAAGCCATTCCAAAGTTTTTTAATAAAGCTGTTTTGTGGTTGTTGCTGCTTCCTTTCGTCTTTGTCGTCTTTTCTGCATGCGAATGATCACAAGTAGTCGTATAGACAAGAAAGGGTTCGAAGGTCGTAGCATAGTCCTATCGATCCTAACCCCCGAGCCATGGCCGAGCTTCTGAATAGAAGCTCGGGCGTGGCTTAGAGAAGATTGATTTTTGAAAAATTGACCCTAGCCTACGAGCCATGGCCGAGCTTCTGAGGAGAAGCCCGGGCGTGGCTTAGAGAGATCCATTTTTGAAAAATCGTCCCTAGCCCCCCGAGCCATGGCCGAGCTCCTGAGGAAAAGCCCAGGCGTGACTTAGAGAGATCAATTTTTGAAAAATAGACCCTAGCCCCTAAGCCATGGGCGAGCTTCTGAGGAGAAGCCCAGGCGTGGCTTAGAGAGACCGCATCCCTGGGACGGAGCTTGTGGCCGTTGCTCTGTTTCTTTGTAAGGAGCAGAGTGTTAGACTCTAGAGTTATCCCGGGCTGTGATGATTTATACGGGCTTATGATATAGGGCCGGAAAGCGTGTGCTCGCGCGGGATCTTGCGTGGTGCGATAGATATCGGCTTACCCGTGTGCAAGGGAGTCCCGGGGGTTAGCTTCTGCGTAGCTACTATTCTGCCGATGTGTATTGAAACAACCCGGGCTTTCTCCCAAGCCCGATCACAGGTTTAGGTCACCGGGGTTAGCTTGGGGCTATCTGGGGTTTGAATAGAAGGAAAAAATGGGGGGAAAGGAGACTTACGACCTTTGCTCAGGCGTAAAACCTTTGGAATTGAGCGATGTTCCAGGAACTGTTGAGGACTCTACCATCTGGCATAGCCAGTCTTACAGCCCCCGGGCGTGTGGCTGATACGACCGTGTATGGGCCTTCCCACCTTGGGGTGAGCTTGTTGGCATGAGCCAGGTTCTGAACTCGTCTTAGAACCAGGTCGCCAATTTGCAAGGTCCGGTCTCAGACTTTTTAGCCAAGGCACCGTAGGGATTGCTGGTATGCTGCCACTCGCAGTAGTGCTTACTCACGGCAGGACTCAGATAGGTCGAGATCCAACAGTTGTTCCTCGTTGTTGTCGATTTTATCTGCAAAATCAACACGAACTGAACCAAGTCTTAGCTCGGAGGGTAAGACTGCTTCCGAGCCGTATACGAGCCTGAATGGGATCTCTTCGGTAGCCCGATTGGAGGTTGTCCGGGCTGCCCATGCGAAAGGCTTTTCCCACTAGGGTTCTAAAAGAGGTATGGGCCCCGCAGATCCCGTCATGGATGTCTTGGAGGAGAAATTTGCCTTCCTCCTGGGTCACGCACTTGCAAAATACCGCCGTTAGAACCCCTTCGGTACAACAAGCCCCCGAGTAATCGGTAAGGTCGGGCTTGTTTTTGGAGCCGGATTTTCACCGTGTCTCTGTGATGTTGTCCCATGCGCCAAGAAGCGGACGAATGGCGCTATCCGTGTCGTCTTTGCTCTAGGAACGAAATGGTACCGCCGCTTGGGTCGAGGCAACTGCCTTCTCGGGGCCTTTTCTCCGGGAGGAATAGAGAGCTTTAGTAGGTGCTGACGAGCACCCCGGGCGGTTTTTGTGAGGAGCCGAAGCCATGAGCTTATTGGCCAAGCTTATTAGCCGCCCGGGAACGTAACACACTTCAAGTTCGTGAAGTGTTTTCTAGCTTTCACTTCGCCAAGTATTGCGCCATTGAGTTGTCGAAACACTGAAACTCCTTGTTTACCTGGCAGACGACCAACTGCGAATCCCCTTTCGCTGTTAGCCGTTTTATGCCGAGCGCAGTGCATGCTCGTAGGCCGGCTATGAGGCCTTCTTACTCCGCAGTATTGTTTGTTGCAGGAAAATGAAGCTGTACTATATGCTGAATTTGTTCTCCTTGGGGGAGATGAGAACAAACCCGCAACCTGATCTCTCGAATTGGCACGACCCATCCAAGAACATGGTCCAGTGCGCTTCTTGGTTTGCGAGCTCGGGTGAGCCTCCTGAAGGGTCGGCTGGCCCGGTCCACTCGGCCAAGAAGTCGGCCACGACTTGGGACTTGATCGCTGTCCGGGGTACGAACTTGATGTCGAATTCACCAAGCTCGACCACCACTTTGCGACCGTCCGTTTGCGTCGGGGTTCCGGATAATATCCCTTAATGGGAAACTCGTTGGGACCGTAATTGGATGGGCTTGGAAATAGTGACGCAACTTTCGCGAGGCTATAAGCAAGGTGTGTAAGAGTTTCTAAACCTCAGGGTACCGCTCCTTAGGTCCATGCAGTACCTCGCTTACGTAGTAGACGGGTTGTTGCTTGCCCTCGCGTTCGACTGCTAGTACAGCACTCACAGCCTGCGGGGCAACCGCCAAGTAGAGGAGTAGATCTTCCCTGAGTTTTGGTGTGGTTTGGACGGGAGACATGGACAGGTAACGCTTTAGCTCGCTGAAAGCGGCCTCGGCTTCCTCTGTCCATTTGAAACCATCGTGCTTGGCGCAGATCTTCTGAAAGGTGATCGCGCCGCCAAACGAGATATGAATCTGCTGAGGGCCGCCATCCGCCCGGTGAGGGCTTGCACCTCTTTGGTGCAGGTTGGTGACCTCATACTCTCGATGGCCTCGATTTTCTCCGGGTTTGCCCCGATGCTCGCCTTCCCTATCACATAGCCAAGCAATATCCCAGACCGGACACCAAAGACGCATTTTTCAGGATTCAATTTAACTTGATGCTTTCTGAGATTAGCAAAAGTTTCCTGAAGGTCGGTCATATGGTCCCGTGGGACTTTGCTTTTTACAACAACGTCGTCTACATAGATCTCTACATTGCGCCCTATCTGATCAGGGACCGTCTTTTGCATTAGTCGCTGGAACGTGGCTCCCGCGTTCTTTAGACCGAATGACATGGTCATGTAGCAGAAGGTACCAAAAGGTGTTACGAAGACAGTCTTCTCTTCGTCTTCCCTTGCCAGCGCGATCTGGTGATAGCCCGAGTAGGCATCCAGGAAGCTCAAGAGCGCCGAGTCTGCCGTTGCGTCGACCAGTTGGTCTATGCGCGGCAGGGGGAAATTGTCCTTGGGGCAGGCGGCGTTGAGGTCGCGATGGTCGACGCACATTCGCCACTTCCCGCCCTTCTTCTTGACGACGACTGGGTTAGCGAGCCAGTCGGAATGCCCGGAATGCTCGACTTCTCGGATGAAGCCGGCTTGGAGGAGCTTGCCGAGTTGCTCCTGGATGATGTCAGTCTTCCACTTTGGGAAGCGCCGTAGGGCCTATCTCGAGCTTTTGTCGTCAACAGCCTAGTTCAGGCTCGACACCTCCTTGGGACTCCGGACATGTCGGACGGTTCCACGCGAACATGTCTGCGATAGCCCAGAGGAAGGTGACAAGCTCGAGTTCCTATTTGGACTCGAGGTTGACCCCTACGTGGACGACCTTGACTGGTCGCCCTCGAGAGGGGATCGCCTTAGTGGGCTCTCGCGCCGCAGGCCACCTTAGGCGGATGGCGGCCGTTCGGCGGGCCGCGCTTAGGGAGCTGTCCGACCATGGCCAAGGCGCTCTCATCACAGGCCATCGCGGCCTTGTGGCTGCCCTTGATCGTGATAACCCCGTGAGGGGCCGACATCTTCAGGCAGTGCTACCCGTGGTGGGTGGCCGCCATGAACTTGGACAACGCGGTGCGTCCAAGGATGGCGTTGTATGGAAGCTCGGAGTCCACCACCTCGAAGGTGACGTACTACGTCCGAAAGTTCTGGGGGGTCCCGAACGTCACGGGCAGCACGATCTGCCCGATCGGTTGTAGGGATGACCTAGGGACAATGCCGTGGAAGGGGATGGCAATGTCCTTGATCTTGGACCGTGGAACTCGTGATTCGCCAAGAACTCGAAAGCAAAGGATTTATGTCCAAGGAGTTTCGCCATCCACCAACACGCAATCAACTCACGTGTTGCTGATGGTGGGACAGAGTACCAGCGGCAAGCGCTGGGGCCTAGTCATTCCGGGGGGGCAATCATGCCTGGAGAAAGTGATCGACTAATGAGACCACCGCAGGGGTGTGTCTCCGGGTTTACCCTTCTCGAGGTAGTAAACCTCTCGGGCAGCGGCCCTAAGCTCGCGCCGTGAGCTATAGGCAGAAGCGCCGCCGAAGATCACGGCGATGTGCACGCGAGCCTCCTAGAAGGCGTCACCATGGGCGCCCTGAGGCGCCCGATCGTCCGGCACCCTGTGGTCGGGAAGCTCGGGCATGGGCCGCTCCCGGCGTAGAAATTCTCCAACCGCGCGGCCCACGTCCTGCAGTTACGTAGGTCGTGGCCGTACTGCCGATGGAGAAGGCAGTAGCGGTTGTTCGGAGGGTTAACCCCCTGGGCCGGTCGAGGCCGAGGCTGGGGAGCTCGCCCTTGCCCTTGGCCTGCGCCCCGGCCGTTCCCGCCGCCTGCCGGGCAGGCTGGCCGTGGAGGCGGCCGCTCAGGAGGAGCGTGCCTCTCGGGCTCCACCGCCGCGACATAGTTCGGGACGGCGGGCTCCTTCTTCTTCTTCTTCTTCTCGGCGTCGCCCTTCTTGGCGTTTGTGCCAGCCCGGGCCGCCGCCTTCTCCTCCGTTCTCCCTTTCTTGCGCTCCACCGCCTTGGAGGCGTTGATGTATCCTTCCACAGCACGAAATAAATCGGCTGCGGTGTGGACTGGATGGAGCTCAAGGTCCTCGGTGAAACGGGTGTTCCGCACTCCCTCCTTGAAGGCCTCAACGTTGACCTCGTCGGAGATCGACGGTATGGTGTTGCTAACCTGGATGAACCTGCGGACGTAGTCCTGCAGGTCTTCCCCCGCCCTTTGGACCACAAGCTTGAGGTCACAGGGCTTTCGCATGCGCGATAGCAGCCTCGAAGTTCGTCCGGAGCGCCTCCTGCAGCTGTTCCCAGCTGCGTATCAAACCTCGGCGCTGGTTGAAGAGCCAGGTTCGGGCCATTTCCTCCAAGACGGTAGGGAAGTAGTTGACCATAACGGCCTCATTACTGCCTGCGGCTAGGATGGCGGTAGTATAGACAGCGAGATATTCGTCGGGATTCTTGTTCCCGTTGAACTTCTCGATGCTCCCAGGCTTGAACTTGCGAGACCATGGGGCCTCGCGCAAAGCTCGGAAGAAGGCCGGGCATCCAGGGGCGGCCCCGTTGTTTCTAGCGGGGGGTCTTCCGCCCGGAAGCGGCCCGAGGCGGGAAAAAACTCCGCCTGGGGTGCGCTGACGAGCGCCGTCCGCCGTGGACGTGGATGCGTGTCGACGCGACTGAACGCTCTGGCCGCACCGCCTCAAGGAGCCACTGGTGTGCGACTGGGCCTGGAGGTGCTCACCGAGATCCCCGGCGAGCTCCTCTAGGCCGTCAGCAACCGCGGCGCCTAGATCGGCCATGGTGAACCCTCGCGGGTCCTTCTCCGTGTCACGATGACCCGGCAATCGCCTTACCCTTTGCCGACTATGTAGCACCGGGTTGGTGACAGAGTGGTAAGCGCGCTTGCAGCGTGAAGCGCGGCGGCATCGCCCAAGAGGCCACGACGGATATCCGCCAGGTTCGCTCGACCGACCCAAAGAAAGAAGCCGGGCGGCTTCACGCCGGTGGTGCTTGGGTTGGGTCAGGCGTGGTGCGGGTCGCTCGCCGACGCCAAGAAAGACGTGACGTGAGGCAAGCTCCCACGGCGAGACATGTCGGTGTCACCACGGAGGCGGTGCCATCGCACCTCAACTACCATGGGCACACGCCGGTCCGCCGCCGCCCCGATGGGTCGGGCGCCAGCTATGCCAGGGCAGATCGTCCTCTTCGGACGTGACCGCGAATGCGCGCGGCCTGTCCGGATGTGGCACTGGTGGTGGTGCCTCCAGCCCTCCATGAGGGTTTCACCGACGTGAGTGGTCCGGCGTCGCTTGGCGGGCAAAGCCGGGAGCGAACAGCTACCCCGAGGTGGGTGTTGCTTCCACCTCCATCTTGTCGGGCTGAGCTCCGGTGAGGATACCAGCTTGCCACTCCTCATACGACTCGTCGACGTCGTCGAGATCGTCGTGATCGTCGTAGTTGAGGTCCACGGTATCGATGTCGTCGTAAGACAACAAGGCCATCCTCGACTCAATCGAGGGGAGAAGACCGCAATCGGGCCTCAGGTGGACGCCAGCTGTCGGCGACCGGGAGGCGAACCTCCGGAGCACCGATAAGCGAGGAAAGGGGGTGCGAGGCCCGAAGGCGGCCCTGTCCCCTGGACCGAAGCCCGGCCGCTTGGCCGGACGCTGCCGAGGGAAAGGAGTTTGGTCCCAACGCGGTCGGTCGCGTCGAGACCGGATAGGGATGATGACACGAGTGTTTTTATCCTGGTTCAGGCCTCCACTGTGGGATAATAGCCGAGCTTAAATGAGTACAAGGGGGTGAAGTCCAGGCTTTAGGAAGCCCGGGCCTCGAGTATAATAAGTGCTCAAGACACTATGTGTGTGTGTTCCTACAGTTACCTGGATACGGAGAACTACCGCCGGGAACTAGAGCTCCTACGGGGTGCAAGTGCTCCTGTTCTACAGGGGCTATCTTCCGAGTGTGTTGTGTGTATGCAGAGGCGGGGGTCCGTTGTTGTGGCCTGTATGCTCCTTTTATAGGCGCCTTCGCCATCAGAGCTCTGACCGCCCGCTGAATAGTCGCGTTTTTGTCATGTCGAGCGCATAAAATCTACCGTAATCGAAAGTGTATCTCCGATCACCGCGCCGGACCGCTACCGGTCAGCACGTGTTTTTGCCTATGCGGGCGATTGACGGGACCGGCCGCCAACCCGCCGGTTGCCGCCAGCGCCTCGACATAAAGGCGCGATTTATTTCTTGATGACTCTGGGGACCCGAAGCGTATCTTGTCCGCGGCGTGGCATGATTTGCCTTGGTTCCTGAGCCTTGAACCCCGGAAGCCCGGGGGAAGTGAGAGGCTCGCGCTTCCGAGGCGAAGAAGCTCGGGCGTAAGCTCGCCAAGCTCGGGCGCGAGCTTGCCAGCCCCGAGCTTGTCTCCTGTGGGGCCGTAGGTAAGTCAGTGGGCCGAACCTTCTTCATGGGCCACGTACTTCCCCAACACTTAGTGTTCCTAATAATTAAATATCTTGTTTTAGCCTATATTTCCTATATCCATTATTAAATAGAGTGTTTAGAGATAATAACTAAGACTAGTAAGTCATTTTCATTGCTTTTTTTTTGTCTACGTGCAAAACAAAACAGAAATAGGTGTTTTAGAGATGTAAGTGCTAGTAGGGTCCAATTCATCAACTCACATTTATATATAGTAGGCTGATGCTCGTGCTGGGGTTTTAGAGATGTAATAAAGCTCCGCTTGGTTAGTATTATTATTATTAGCCAGACAGACGCATTGCAACCTAAGTACATGAGATGAGCACATAGATCATCCCGAGAGGACGGCAGTACCATGTTGCATGCATGGCTCTTATTGGAAAAAAATAGAAACAAGCGGCGACGTGCATGAGTTCTTGGTCCATCATGTAACTAAGCATCAACCTTTGCAGGGTTACTGACGTCCATGTTACAGAACTGGATGCACGCATTCTCGCAACGCTCCATGGCATCTTCAACCCTTGCGACAATGCGCAAGTGGGCGTGGCCCCGAAAACTCTTTTTCGAACCATAAGTTAATAGCGGTTCCTACCAGGACATATTGACCCCCAGATGCACAAAATGATCATATCGGCTGAATCTTGATATACTCATATACCGATCTTTTGCCACACGATACCAGTTAAGATCAAGACGAGACGCGTGTTACCTTTGTGATAGCTCGACCATTCACTCGATCTTATGATAGATTCTAAACTGTGATTAACTATTTAATCATATTGGTATGGCCATGTACTTTCCAATCCAATCATATTTAAGGGTCTAGAGATATCTTTAACATGTGTCCATATTATTAATTTGATATATCTATATATGGTATGTAAAATATTATCATCAATTAATACATGATCAAATCATTACTGTCCCATGTGCTTTCACTTACAATCATGCAACCGCTTATAGGTGCACATACTGGCCTAGCAGTATGACGTAAGCGGCAAATATTGTAGACGTTCCTGGCTGTTATGCTTGGGCAACAACTCTTGGTCGCCTCTAATTGGTGAGTTGCTACAGAGAGACCCAAGATGAGCACGCACAAGACCACGCTCTTAAGCTCCTTACCTTCCATGATCTTATTAGCTAGCTAGGGTAGTGTTTTTTTTTCAGCGTTTGTGTTTGCGTTTGCTTATAAGTTAGAAATTTGTTATTTTTATACAACTCAAACGTTTTGACGTTTGGTAGCCAATTTTTGTAGGTTTTACTATTTCTTCTCAAATATCTAAAAACCATTTTTTTTATTATTTTTTGATCTCTCAGATGTCCTTATCGAGAAGTTACAAATTTCTATCTTATAAGCAAACGCGAACGCAAACGCTGAAAAGAACACTACCTAGGTGATGAGCGAGTGAGTGACTGGGTGCTTCAAGTGAATGGGTGCTTGCCTGGCATTTATAGGCAGCAGCAGGAGGCGGCAATGCACATATGCTGTCATTCATGAGACGTTATTTAATTAGGCGGCGAGGAGAGGAGTATTATTGAACTAGCTAGAATTTTCAGCTAAAACGATATGTTCTAGAATTTTTAGCTAAAACGATATATTTCCGTCCACGGATATATAAGGCATATTTTTAAATGAACTTGTCCATTAATATATGGTGTATTTTATATTCCAATGTCAAAAAAAATTAAATGTTTTGTTTCCTCAGTGTTCCTAATAATTAAATATCTTGTTTTAGCCTATATTTCCTATATCCATTTATTAAATAGAGTGTTTAGAGATAATAACTAAGACTAGTAAGTCATTTTCGTTGCTTTTTTTTTGTCTATGTGCAAAACAAAACAGAAATAGGTGTCTTAGAGATGTAAGTGCTAGTAGGGTCCAATTCATCAACTCACATTTATATATAGTAGGCTGATGCTCGTTCTGGGGTTTTAGAGATGTAATAAAGCTCCGCTTGGTTAGTATTATTATTATTAGCCAGTCAGACGCATTGCAACCTAAGTACATGAGATGAGCACATAGATCATCCCGAGAGGACGGCAGTACCATGTTGCATGCATGGCTCTTATTGGAAAAAAATAGAAACAAGCGGCGACGTGCATGAGTTCTTGGTCCATCATGTAACTAAGCATCAACCTTTGCAGGGTTACTGACGTCCATGTTACAGAACTGGATGCACGCATTCTCGCAACGCTCCATGGCATCTTCAACCCTTGCGTTGCCAACCACTGTCACCAAAATGTATATACAGCTCCAGTCAGATTAAATCAATCTACATAATTGTTTGTGAACAATCGAATAAAAAACATGCCATGCAACGCACACGCGCGTAATTACAAAGAATTCGTTAGCTAGCTTACCTATGTTGCTGCACACGGAGAATTTACAACCGACATTGCAGTAGTCAGCGACGCTGCTTACTTCTCCTGCCAAAACACCTGAATTATAATGTTTAACGAAATATAATTTGTTGTCCGTGGCACATGTAATCGACACGATCAATGGAAAGAAGGAATATAGATTACCTGCAGGGTTCAGCTGGTCAAGGCCGAGGCGATCAAAGCCCCTCGGGCATTTGTTTCCACTTACAATCTTGCAACCGCTTAAACTTGCACATACTGGCCTAGGAGTACCAACGAGGCGGCAAGCATTGTACATGTTCCTGGCTGTTGTGGTTGGGCAACAACTCTTGGCCTCTGCTAGGAGATCTGCTGCAGGCAGACCCAAGATGAGCAGGCACAAGACCACGCTCTTAAGCTCCTTACCTTCCATGATCTTATTAGCTAGCTAGGTAACGAGTGAGTGAGTGACTGGGTGCTTGAAGTGAATGGATTGCATATATGGATGCTGGCATTTATAGGCAGCAGCAGGGAAATTTCGTGGATGGAAGAAGTTGTAGTTTTAGGGGGTATTCTTTTGGGCTTATGAGCTCTGGCTTATCTGTCTTATCTTCAACTTCGAGAATTTTCTGAGGTGGTCTCGAGAGTCGGATGGCCTTGATTTTTAGGATTTGTGGAGCTTTTAGACGTGCCTACGAGATAAAAATAAAACGGATTCAAAAGTAATAAAAAAAGTTAGATGAGTCAATATTAGTCAGATAAGTCACGAAATTGACTCATCTGACTTTTTAATTACTTTTTGAATCCGTTTGTTTTATCTCGTAGACGAGTCTAAAAACTCCATAAATTCTAAATTTCAAGGCCATCCGACTCTTGAGGCCACCTCGAGAAATTCTCGAAGTTCGAGATAAGTCGGATAAGTCAGATTAGATAAGCCCAAAAGAACAGGGCCTTAGAGTAGGTGCCGGGTGTCAATTCATGAGCTCACATTTTTATATATCAGTTAATTAGGGACGCGGGGGCCATCCGACGGATGTCGGACGAGCTCCCATCCGATGGCCGATGCTACGGCCAGCGATAGATCTAGATAAAAACTATTTTTGTTTTAGCTATGAAATTATTTTTAAAAAATCTGTAAAAATTGTAAATATTAACTAATCCATGTCAGGTTCAACATATATTATTTTCATATTTTTATGATCAATATTCATTTTCATAAATGTACTAAAGCATAACTAGATCTAAAAACTTTAATATAAATATATACTAAAAATATATGTTAAACTTGACATAGATTAGTTAATATTTATGATTTTTACAGATTTTTTAAAATTATTTTCATAGTTAAAATAAAAATAACAAAGTTTTCATCTAAATCTATCGCTGGCCGTTGAATGGAGATCCAACGGCCAGCGCCGGCCATTGGACAGGAGCTCGTCCGACGGGCGTCCGACGGCCCCGCGTCCGTTAATTAGTACAAGTACAACAAATGGATGTTGGAAGGAAGCTCCGCGGAAGGTATATATATGAGTTAATTAGTATAACTACTGGCTGTTGGGAGGGAGCTTCGCGGAATGCGGGAAGGAAGAGGCTGCCATCTTTTAGTCCCCACTACTAGAAAAACGAGCATCACAAGCGGTACATTACAAGCGGTTCGATGTGCACCGTTTCTATTAGTTACAGCACAAGCGGTTCAATAGCCCAAGCCAGGAAGCCCCCTCTAGAAGCGGTTAATGTCTGAACCCTTCTAAAGCCCAAGCAATGTAAGGGGTTCGTGTCACTAATCCTTTCTAAAGCCCAAGACCTCTAGTAGCGGTTAATATCTGAACCCTTCTAAAGCAAGCAGCAATGAAGGGTTCAGACATTAACCGCTTCTAAAGGGGGCTTTATAAGGGGTTCGTATTACGAACCGCTTCTAGAGGTCCATTTTTTGAATTGTTAAAAGGAAAGCTTGCTTTATCTCATTAGAGAGCACGCGTGGGTAGGTTGGCTAGCTAGGTAAGGCGTGGGTCACGAGAAGGGGTGAGGTCCTGAGTTCAAATCCCACATACCCCAATATTCTTTACCATTATTCTTTACCTTTTTAGACACCACTACAAGCGATTCGTAGAACCGCTTCTAGTGCTCCGCGAGCATTAGTCTCGGTTGCTTAGAACCGGTTATATAACCGCTTGTGAAAGTGGTTACGAACCGGTTGTGTTGCACTGTTCCCTGGTAGTGCCCACTTGTGCTGATGTGCAAGCCACCTCCATCGGCCCTGCTCTACATGTGGGCACATTGCCAACATCTTCTTTAAGAGCATCCGGAGCAGATACTCTATAACAGTCTTTATCTGGATAAAGTAGCTGCTAGAGGAAAAGAATATTTTAGAGTGTAGTGTAAAGCGTAAAAGAATTTTAGAGGAATGGATAGAGTGTATAGGGAATAGTGTTATATAGTAGAAGTTTAAAGTAGCTGATGTGGATGTTCTAAAAATCCTAGCAGCTCCTCTGTAATCTCATCCTCTACGACAACAACCGTATTCACGCCATCCCCTAAAAGATTCTCTCAATTCTCTAAAATTGTTTCACACTTTAGGACATGTCTGCAATCAAAGTTGTGAGAAAACTCAATTTTAGTATACACAGAGTTTTACCATGTCCGCATATAAAATCATGGTATCAACTAAAACCATCCTCACCTTAGTTTTTCTTAAACTACAAGCTGTTTGTTTACATAGTTTTATGAAAGTAAAACTTTGATCAAAGCAATGGAGAAATAAAACCACAACACTAGCCAATGATCAAAGTTAGAAAAAAAATAGATGTGGTACGAAGTTATAAAAACTCAAAAAAAAAACCATGGTTCAACTAAAACAGAGTTATAAAATTGTAGCAAAGTTTTGTACGAAGAAGTTTCATAAAATCAAAACCATGTTTCTCTAGGTAAAACAGAAAGTTTTGTAAGTACATGGTGTTTCATGATGAAAATAGAGATACAACTTCTCCTAGTCTTCTCCTAGTCTTCACGTCGTGCTCGTCGGATCTGGTCGAGGTAGAAATAGATGCCCCAGTCTTAGCCGCCGGCGTTGAAGGTACCTGACAAATCTCGAACAAGTGTGTCACCTGTGCCGTCGTCGTGGTGTTTCTCGACGACGTCCTCTTGGATTCGGACCCATTCTTGGATCTATGACCAAGACTCGGGCAGCTGAGCGGAACTTCCTTGATCCGGTTTCTATGCTACGATTGCTGTGCAACGACAAATTAAGTGCTTAATTAATTCATTAACGCCCCGCGATCCACGCATCCTTGAGAAAGAGACAATTAGATATGAAAACATACTACTATATATATCACACTATATATATCATACGCACAGGATTCAACGCACAGTATGGAGCCCATGTACGACTCCGCCAAAGCATCTACTTGAAATAACATGTGCATACGCCACACCGAAGGCCATGTCCCCAACCATTTTCCCTTCATTTTCTTTCCTTCTCCATTCTCTTCCCTATATCAGAATTGCAAATTCTCAGACGACTGAAATTTTCTTAACTATCAGTCAATTTAAAATTGCATTCTAGTAAAACTAAAATTGCACAGCTTACAAAGGTGCAATTTTAGTATCAAAATTGCTACTTATCAATCATCAGTTTTATTCGTTGATTTCTTTGCTTTGTTGATGCATAAATCTGTCGAATACACGTGCTTACATTGTTTTATTTTCCTATGTTTCAAACCATCATGCTTGTTTCAGTCAATTTAAAATGGTACGCTGGTAAAACTAAATTTGCACTTATTTAGAATGTACAATTTTAGTATAGTTATAGTGCAATTTTATTAATAATCGACTGACACTTATTTTATTATGAGGCAACTTGCAACTTGCTCTTAGTTACTCCCTCCCTATATTCGTTTTCTTTATTTTCCACTATCTACAACAGCATCCCTTCAAAGAAAATGATATAAAGAAATAAGAGAAAATCCGTTTATAAAGGAAATGGAAAAGAGAATCCCACCAGAAGGAAATAGTGAAGAGAATTTGTTGGAGCCATGGAGGGAACGGGATTCCTTCGCAACGAGAATCCCACTGTGAACGGAATCTTTGGAGACAGTCAACGCACTGAAATGTGCACAATGTGCTAATTAAATGATCCGCACTCAACTAATTAATTAAGTGCACAATGTGCTAGCATGCACGCACTTAATTACTCGTCAATCAAGGCATGCACAATGCAGGCGCAGGAGAGTGCTTTGTGAAAAAAATGGATTTTTTGACCGTTGCATGGGTAATACACCTATTTTTCACTCATTGCAACATCTAATCTTGTTCATAAGCTTTCCTTCATTACCAGAGAGCCTTTTTTACATAGACTAGTTGAGTGCCCGTGCGTTGCGACGGAATTTCAAAGGGTTGATAGGGAGATCCTAAATCATTTCCACCTATTGCAGCAAAAAACAATGTTATATACTATATAATTATATATTGGTCATAGAGATACAATATAACAATGATATTGTGTAGGTAAACACCGAGTTAGACATATGACCAACCATTCTACCTAGATCTATTTACAATTATACATGTGCATCAGAGAAATCCGACCACGCTAGACACATCGCATGAGCATAATCATTAGCCATTAAAATAATTACATGTAATAAAGATTTGTTGGATGAATTATACAACTATCATATAGCATATTCATTCCTTACTTTGTCGCTTCTACTATCACATAAACACATTTTATAGCAAAAGCATAGGGAATTGAAATTAATACATAGGTTAAACCATCACATAACAGGTTGCATACTCAGGGTGCAGAAGGATTCATAGAGTAACATAGTATTTCCCCCAAAACTAACATCAGGACATCACCGTTCGTTTAACTTGTCAAACAAAACAATAATATTCTCTCATATCTTTTATTAAATCTAGTCCGGCTCGCACACCGTTGATTGAACATGCTGATATAGGTAGGCTACTCATTAGATCCTTGGTAGTGCGTATTAGCAATTGCTTCAGTCCTCATCTATACCGCATGATCGACGTATTCCTGAACACTTGTAGTGCCACTCGTCAAGGCAACGCGTAGACCTAAGAAACAAACAAAAAATTAGAAGACATGAAGTACAATTATAATGGGTATAATTAAGCATCCGACATATGGGTACAATCGGTTTACCTTCCAAACCTACGGCATATCAGGAATTTGGAGAGAAAACAAACTCAGTCTCATCGGTGGTAGACAACACACCTAACCATTATTCAAAAATCAATGATAACACACGATATACCTAGAAATGTGCTATAAGAACGAGATCCTAGTAAACCACATACCAGTAGTTCTATTTCTCTTTAAGAGCATAGCAGCCAGACATTGGTAGTTGGCCTCCGCTGGACGCCATCGCATGACGTGTCGTCCGATATGGCGGTCCCAAACATGTACGAAAATCAATTCTCGCCTGATCGTTTTGTGAAGTGTTAATAATTAATAAATTATAATAGAACACTACTAAACAATGGTTTAATCTTATACCTATCATTCATAAGGACTATGTCCCTATGTGGCACCCTCCTTTCATGTGTTTTGTTGTACTCAATTTCGTCCACGTATACTACCTGGCCGATGACATCTATACAAACCATGAAAACATATCAGTTAACAATAAATCTGATAACCAAAAATATTTTTCAATTATAATTATATAACCACTATTACCAATGAGTGTTTTGTCGGGGCGGGCGTGCACGTCCCGGTAGTCCATGAAGTGCATTGGACATACTGAGAATTCGATATGCAATCTCGGAGTGCTTACCACTGTTTGATTATTTAGGACAACATTGAATCCAGTCCTAATGGGAAGGAAAACTTGCAGAGGCATGTTCGTTGGCTCAAAAGTCAAAACCAACATTTGTATACTCGTACCCTTGACCGGGTTCGAGTAATCTGTTGAAACGGTCCGCCTCTCTATGATATGCAAGTGCATCTATCTTTGTTCCCTATATACAATTAATGCACAGTTAAAAAAAATATAAATTTATAATGGTTAGAAACAGAAATAACCTACAAAACGGTCTGCTATAATCAATCACAAAAAGTGGTGTTCCATAGGGGCGATATTCTTGAATGCTCCCCTTCCAAAAAAACTTTTGCTTCAATAATCCATCCCGTTTGATAAACATGATCTGTCGCAACCTCATCAAAATACACCAATCTATACCAGAAGAAGAAAAAAATCATACATAGACCATTAGAAATTCAAAAGAACTATTGATTAATAGATTACAATTGAACTAACCTATTGAACTCAACAGGGCTATTGGAAGTTGTTGGACGTGGTGCTTGAACCCTTTTTGATCCAATCACCATATTGGCAACGAAGTGAAGATAAATTTTTAAAGAAAAAAATGGGAATGCAGATGCAACACACAAGCTCAGATGCTCTACCTGTTCAAAAAATGCCCATTCAACATGCAAAATTTATAATCAAGGCATACATGTAAATCGCTTAAATTCATAAACCGAATAGTGCCACAGTAACATTTTTGGCATCAATGTTGGGAGCCTCACAGGCCTTACCATTGTTGGCGAAGAAGGACATGGTCATGGCATCTGACGAATGGCAAGCTGAAATTATCATCTCTCATTCATTATCTTTACGAAGTATAGCACAATAACATAACCAGTAGGCCCCCTCATAGTGACCTAAACAAAATACATGTCTTTGCGTATTTTGACATAGCCAAATAGGCCAAAGTAATGTTGCAACTCCAATAAAGAACAAATTCTTATAATTAGTAGCAATTCCATGAAGGCATCTCCCCTGGCCCGGTAAGTAAGCACAACTTCTCAGAGAATTTAGCAATAATCACTACAGGATAACATGCCCTCCCAAGCTGTATAACCACTTGCAATAGTGGTTTTAGAAGCAGTGCTACTGCTTAGCAAACCAATATCTACTGCTTTTTGTTTGGCCACTTCTAAAAATATTCCAAGTATGAAGATATTATATTAGGATGTTATCTGTAGCAAGCCAATTCTTTGGAGATAAATGAGGATGAACTTCATGTAGAGCAGTTGTGGCAGAAAATACACCAAAATACAGAACCCATGCATGCTACCGATGCCGAGCAACAAAAAAAAAGCAAAAAGACTCTTATTAGGATGGAGTAGCACCTAAAGTTAGCCCCAGTCGGGGAGAGCACGAAGATAGATGATGCCGTGATGGTTGCTCCAGATCAACACCTAAAGTTAGCCCTAGTCGGGGAGAGCACGAAGGCAGATGATGCCGTGATGGTTGCTCCAAATCAAGGATTCGATGTAGACAAGAATGTGAGAAGTAGAGGGTCAGTTTTATATGATTAAAAGTTAGGATGGAAATGGAACATTTCAAAAATAAAAAATTATCTAACCAGACATGATAACACAATGACAAAAAATTGGAAATTACCGTGATTTGCACCACTGATTTGAAAGGAGGGATGAAAATTGCCGTGATTTGGCAACTGATTTGAAAGCAGGGGCGGCGGCGCTGGGGACGGGAGAGATGGGTAGCGACAGGAGGGGAGTAAGGGCGGCGGTGCTGGGGACAGAGGAGATGGGCAGCGGCGGGAGGAGAGAGTAGGCTTGGCTGGGACGGGGAGGTGGAGACGGCCGAGGAGGAAGGGTGGCGGCGGTGGAGACGACATGGGGGCACGAGGAGATCTGTAGGCCACAGGGGTGGAGACGGCATGGGGCACGGATAGAGGAGCAAGGGCGGTGGCACTGGGGACGGGGGAGATGGGCAGCGGTGGGGTGGGAGCAGGGGCAGACGGCATGGGCACGGGGAGATCCGTAGTCCATAGGGGTGGAGACAGCATGGGGCACGGATAAAGGAGGGGAGATGGGCAGTGGCGGGAGGGGAGTAAGGGCGGCGGCGCTGGGGAAGGGGAGGGTGGAGACGACCGGGGAGGAAAGGCGGCGGCGGCATTGGCTCAGTCTCAGAGAGGGTGGGGGGTGACGGGTGGAAAACTGAAGATCCGTTTACGGAGCCTTGGATCAGATCCAAGGGTGCAGGTCGAAAATTGATGACACCACCACTACCACCACAACAAACATTTTATTAGTAGAGTTTTTTTAGAATATATTCTCTAAACAAACAAATAATTAGAAGTGAAATATACTATTACCCTATTTGTGTCAAATATGCTAAAAAAATTAATCGGTTCGTTTTATGCTTTTTTATCGCACGACTTAAATGAAGGCGAAGCCTAATTAATGGTGTCTATGACGATCGGAGTCAGATTACTCTTTTTATAAAATAGCTAGCAGTGGCTCCGCCTATTCATTAAGGTGAAAAGGAGAGTTCCTAAATTACAAAAGGCACGGAGTTGAAACCCAAAAGCCCGAAGGGAGACCTGAACTTCGGGTCACCGACACATTAAACACGATCTATACACAGCACGGTGAAAGATTCTAACAGGCTACTCTCATACACTATGGTGTGTTTGGTTGCCCGCACGGAAGCCGGCCAGGCTTGCGTGGTACAGGCGACGTGTGTTTGGTTGCCTGCACCGGCGCTGGAGCCAGGCTCTACTGGTGCAAAAGCACTGTGTGGGCTTGGCTCTGGGGAAACGGCCGCTGGCCTGGCTCCGAGCAAATGCCCGCAGCGGCCGTTTCCCCTAAACATGGCCCAGGCGATGCAAGCGGGGAGCATGAGGGGCCAGCGTGATGTAGCATGAGGCGGGGCAAGGTCGACGGCGTCACAGAGGAGCTCTAACGAGCGCGGCAATCGGATCCAAGTGACGCGAGGTCAATGGCGGCCGGATAGGGACGATGCGAGCTCGATGGCGGCCGGATCCGGGCAAGACGAGCTCCGTGGCGGCGGACACGGCCTTGACGTGCTCGGTGTTGACCGGACATGGGTGAGACGAGCTTGGTGGTGGTGGATCTAGGCAATGACCGCGACAGCGTAGGGCGGCGCGCGGACGTCGAGCAGCGCGGCCACCGGTGTGGTCCATGACGCTTGGAGGCGGCGTGTGGGCGGAGGGCGGCAGCGCTCGAGATGGCGGCGTGTGCACGGCGCTCGAGACAGCGGCATGTGCACGACGCTAAGGACGGTGGCAGGAGCGTGACGCTCAGGGCGCGGCGCGGGCAGCCGTGCTTGGGGTGGCGCAGGAAGAGGGTGGAGGTGCTCGAGGCAACGCAGTGCGGGCAGTCACACTCGGGGCGGCGAGGGCAGAGGGCGACCACGGTCGGGCCGGCGCAGCGTAGGCGTCGAGCTCGTGTGCGTCACTGGAGCACCATGGTTGAGCTCAGGGAGGATGGGCTGGTTCCAACAAGCTCGACGAAGCTGCGGTGGCGTGGCTTTCCAAATTGCCCCTGAAGTGTTTGATAGAATGCAAGACATTCATGCATATCTAAATACATGCAACCAAACGTAATCTCTCTCGAGCCGGCCTCAGAGAATGCATGCAACCAAACACCGAAGCCGTTGCACGAGCTCACCGCTCCCCAGAACTGCATGCCTTGTACGAAGCGAGGCCGAGTTGAGCTCGCAACCAAACAGACCGTCTCTCAAGGTTCTCCTTGCAAAGGTTTGAATGTAAATAATCACCCCATCCAAGCAATTGCAGACGCTCGGCCCAAATGCCTCCAGATTTGCAGGAACACTACTACTGAAATGACCTTTCATACCGCACATCATAACCGGTTATACATAAACCGGAGGTATCGATTACATCACCCCATTCAACGGTCTCATCGTCGAGGGGAACATCAAGACGGGTGAAGAAACCACCCGTACTAATGTTCTAACATCCATGCCGGTTGGTGTAGCCAACCGGTACTAAGAGGTCTAGGCGGCACAGAAGTTCTTAGTATCGGTTGCTTACACCAACTTTGCATCGATGCTCTAAACATCAAGACAGGTTGGTGTAAGCAACCGATACTAAGTTCCCGGTTCTTAGTACGGTTGGTTACACAAACTGCATCGATGCTAGAGCATCGATGCAGTTGGTGCAACTAACCGGTATTAATTTGAACCCCCCCTTCACGGCTAGTCGCTAGCCCCACACTTCTTCTTCTTCCTAGCTCCCACAGTCCCACCTCGGCTTCAGTTCATCCCTGGTTTTCTTGGTTCCTAAACTTTTGCGTTCCTTGGTTTTTCTTGGTTCATTATAACTTGTTTTTATTGATTTCGCATTGGATTTTGCGCTCGCATTGAAATTTGCTTTGTGTTTAATCACATTTGACTGCATTGAATTTGCCGTGTGTTTAATGGATCCGACCTTCTATCTTCCCTCCCTATATTTTCTCCCTCCATCAACATGGAGAACAAGATCGCACCATTTCGATCCCTTCTCTCTCTCGCCACCGCCACCACCGCACCGCATTCCTCCACCATGGTTCGCCGCCTCAAGACCTGCAGGCGACTTGCAATCCCCATCCTCCATTGCAACATCCGCCGCCAACAAGCAGACCATCCACCTCCACCGCCCGTGCCGCCCCACCCACATCCTCCGCCGCAACCGCCCGTGCCGCCCACCCACATCCTCCGCCGCAACCTCGCGCGCCGCCCGCCACCTCCGCCAAGAACCTCGGCGGCGCCCGCACCAACTGGAGGAGGCATGGAGGACTTCGACGCCGGCGCCGCTCTCTTGGCCGCCACCATATCAACCTCGCAGCTGGGAGGAACTAGGCTCGCTGCTGCCGCCGCTGTTGCCACCGCCAAGCTTCCATGATCGGATACACATGGAGGTGGGGATCCCACGCCGCTGCGCCGCCCTCCCCTGCGCCTGCCCTCTGCTCGACGATGACGAAATCGATCGGGAGGCGCTGATGGCGGAGGAGGATGAGTAGAATATAGTTGATGTTTCGTTTAATTATGTATATAGTTTAGTTATTATGTATGTATGTAGTTTAATTATGTAGTATGTGATGAACTATTTTGTGATCGAATCAATGAGATCAGTGTTTAATTATGTATGTATGTGATGAACTATTTTGTGATGGAATCAATGAGATCAGTGTTTAATTATGTATGTATGTGATGAACTATTTTGTGATGGAATCAATGAGATCAGTGTTTAATTATGTATGTATGTGATGAACTATTTTGTGACGGAATTAATGGGATCGTGCAATGAAATGAGTTATGGTGAAATGGTGATCTGTGCAATGAATTGTTGATATGTGCAAAAATGTTCATCGACAAATGAGTACAAGTATGAATCGTGAAATGGGATCTGTGCAATGAAATGAGTTATGGTGAAATGGTGATATGTGCAATGAATTGTTGATATGTGCAAAAATGTTCATCAACAAAAGGGTACAAGTATGAATCGTGAAATGGTGATCGTGTAAATGCCAATTTGCATTGAAATGGACCGTGAAGAAACTAACCGGTATTGATTCGCTAACATCGATGCGGTTGGTCTAACCAACCGAACTCGCCCGCTTAATACGGTTAGTTACAAGAACCGAGACCGATGTTAGAGCATCAAGACAGCCTTCCATAACATGGACCGGTTGAAGAAACCAACCGTCATCGATTCTCTAACATCGATACGGTTGGTTACACCAACCAAACTCGCCCTGCTTAATACCGGTTGGTTACAAGAACCGGACCGATGTTCTGAGATCGAAGACAGTTGGTATCTTAAACCGGTACTAAGCGACCTTATTTGAACAGTCCTCTTCCCGCCTCCTCCCACACTTCGCCAGATCAAGAACATCGCCGGCCAAGAGCTTAGCTAGGCCAAGAGAAAGGGGGACGGGTGCTGCCAAAATTTTCGTCATCTTACTCCCAGCCAAGTTAACCAAGGTTAGTAACATCGTTCCTCACTACATTTGGTGTAAAATGGAGCTTCTTCTTTGCTTGAAATGCGAAGAAAATTTGATCTTTTGTCATGATCGATCAAGAACAGTGCAGCGCCGGCCAAGAGCACCAAAAAAGGGGGAGGTGCTGCCAAAATTTGGTCATTTTACTCCCAGCCAAGTTAACCAAGGTTAGTAACATAGTTCCTCACTACATTTGGTGTAAAATGCAGCTTCTTCTTTGCTTGAAATGTGAAGAAAATTTGATCTTTTGTCATGATCGATCAAGAACAGTGCAGCGCCGGCCAAGAGCTTTAAGAAAGGGGGAGGTGCTGCGAAAATTTGATCATTTTTTACTCCCAGCCAAGTTAATCAAGGTTAGTAACATAGTTCCTCACTACATTTGGTGTAAAATGGAGCTTCTTCTTTGCTTGAAATGTGAAGAAAATTTAAGCTTTTCTCATGATTGATGAAATAACTAGTTGTGTAAGTTTGGAATTTGGTTGGATTAGATGTAGCTCGCGTTGAATGTGTGGATCTAGCTCAAATTTAGGTTTTGGTTCCATGATCGATGAAGAATTTTCAAATAAATTTAATACTCCCTCCATTCTATTTTATAAGGTATATTTTGACTTGAGAAAAGTCAAACTTCATAAATTTTGACCAACATTTAATCAAATTATATTTATCTTTAATGGATAAAGTTATATCAACATGTTGGCCTTTTAAATTGCTTTGAATACAATGTGATATTATAAAAATCGCCAATATATAATAAGAGAAATTAATGGTCAATGTTTGTCTTGAAAGACTTTTTTCAAGTCAAATTTAGGTTTTGGTTCCATCGATCGATGCAGAATTTTCAAATAAATTTAATACTCCCTCCATTCCATTTTGTAAGGCATATTTTGACTTGAGAAAAGTCAAACTTTATAAATTTTGACCAACATTTAATCAAATTATATGCATCTTTAATGGATAAAAGTTATATCAACATGTTGGCCTTTTAAATTGCTTTGAATACAATGTGATATTATAAAAATCGCCAATATATAATAAGAGAAATTAATGGTCAACGTTTGTTTAATTTGAAATTTGTGAAATGTTAAAAAATTCATTATTAGAAAATGAGCTAATAGCTGCCTTGATGTAACATAACATAGATGGACCGGCGATGAATGTACATGGACCGACGCACCCCGGAGTTCTTGTAGGGTTTGCAAGCTTTTCTTTGTGCGGCCGATGCATACACGAAGTCAGGCTACATATGTTGTCCATGCATAGACTGCAAGAATGAGAACGAGTGGCCAAAATCCAGCCACCTTCACTTCCATTTGGTCTCAAGAGGTTTCATGCCAAACTATACCTGTTGGACCAAGCATGGTGAAAAAGAGACTATACGAGAAGATGTTGAAGAAGAAGAAGATCAGGGGGACAACAATATCCCCGATGCTGGCCAACACGGTTCTTTCGAAGATACATTGGGGGAGTTTGGCGAAGATGACCTAGAACAGATGCTGCTTGATGGAGAGGGAGAATACACCAATGAAAGACATTACGAAAAGTTCCAGCACCTATGGGAGGACCACAGAACACCATTGTACCCAAACTGCCAACAGGGCCACAAAAAATTGCGTACCACGCTAGAACTAATGCAGTGGAAGGCGACCAATGGATTGTCTGATAAGGGATTCAACGAGTTGTTATGCCTCATAAAGAAGTTGCTTCCAGAGGGTAACAAGCTGCTTGAAACTACGTACGACGCCAAGCAAGTTGTCTGCCCTTTGGGGTTGAAGGTACAAAAGATACATACATGTCGGAACGATTGTATCCTGTATCGCAATAAGTATGAGGATTTGGAAGCTTGTCCGGTGTGCAGAACTTCGAGGTATAAAACTAGGCGTGATGACCGAGGCGAGGAAGAGGGGCAGCGTCAGAAGAAGAGATCCCCCGTTAAGGTGGTCTGGTATTTCCCTATAATCCCCCGGTTGAAGAGTTTATTTGCGAGCAAAGCGCATGCCCAGATGATGCGTTGGCACAAAGAAGATCGTAAGGACGACGGAAGGCTAAGGCACCACCGATGGCTCCCGGTGGAGGAAAGTCGATAGAAAATACCGGACTTTCTTTGAGGATGCAAAGAACATAAGGTTTGGGTTGAGTACGGATGGGATGAACCCGTTCGGCGATATGTGCAGCAGTCACAGCACTTGGCCCGTGACTCTATGTATCTACAACCTTCCTCCTTGGCTGTGTATGAAGCGAAAGTACATTATGATGCCGTTGCTTATCCGAGGGCCGAAGCAACCTGGAAACGACATCGACGTGTACCTCAAACCGTTGGTAGAAGATCTGCTAATGCTGTGGGCTAATGCTGTGGACCGATGGTGTACGTGTATGGGATGAGTACAAAAGAGAGCACTTCACCATACATGCATTGTTATTCGTAACCATCAACGACTGGCCTGTACTTGGTAACCTGTCAGGCCTATCTATCAAAGGATATAAAGCCTGCATCCAGTGCTTAGAGGATACGGACAGCAAGTATCTGAAAAACTCCCGAAAGGTCGTGGTACATGGGCCACCGTAGGTTCCTCCATTTGAAGCACCGTTCTGACGGAAGGGTGAGAATTTCGATGGGACGAAGAGAACGAAGAAGCCCTGCATCGCGATGGGACACTTGTATTTTCTCGGTAAAGGATCTGAAAGTAGTATTTGGAAAGGGTCCTGATAGCAAATCTATCCCTACTGAACAAGGTCATCTGAAGCCCATTTGGAAGAAGAAGTCAATATTTTGGTATTTACCTTCTTGGAAAGACTTAGAGGTCCGCCACTCCTTTGGACTTCATGCATATCACGAAGAATGTGCGCATGAACCTGCTAGGCTTCCTAGATATGTACGGTAAATCAAAAGATACACTTCAAGCACGAAAGGACCTGCATCTACTGGGACTCAGGAACGACCTATATCCAGAAAAGAGAGCGAAAGGACAACATTACCTCCACCCTGCGAGCTACACTCTGAGCAAGGAAGAAAAAAACATGATTAAGTTCTTTAACAGTGTGAAGGTCCCTTCTGGGTACTCCTCGAACATAAGGAGACTCATCAACACGAAGAGAATAAGATAGTATACACGAAATCACATGACTATCACATGTTGATGACACGCAGTTGCTCGATGGCGCGAGAGGTATTCTGCGGACCGGGTACGAGGACAATCGTAAAAAGTGCTTTCGTTCTTCAACGCGGTGTCGCAGAAGGTCATCGAACCACGGAACTTATCTAAGCTGCAGGATGACGTGGTTGATAGTCTGGTCAGCCTTGAGATGATCTTCCCTCCGTCCTTTTTTGATATTATGGTCCATCTCATGGTCCACATTGTCAAAGAGATAGAAATTCTCGGACCCGTGTTCCTGCATAGTATGTTCCCTTTCGAGAGGTACATGGTTGTCCTAAAGAAATATATTCGGAACCGGTCTCGTCCAGAAGGCTGCATTGCACAGGGTGTTGGCACAGAGGAGGTGATTGAGTTCTGTGTCGACTACATTGATGAGCTAAATCCGATTGGCGTCCCTGTTTCACGCCATGAGGGCAGGCTATGGGGAAAAGGAACTCTAGGGAGAAGAGAATTCTTTAGCGACGATCTACTTTCATTTAAACAAGCACATTTCACAGTCTTGAAACAAGCAACTGTAGTGGCTGAGTTTATCCATGAACATGAGATGACCCGTACCTAGAGAAGTTAGAAAAGTGGATCGCACTAGAGCAAATGGATCGTTTCGGTGGTTGGTTACAAAAGAAACTGATGGGCTCCCGAACAGACAATGAACAGTTGAAACTCTTGGCTCGGGGACCATCCATAACAATCGTATCATTCCATGGGTATGAGATAAATAGGTACACATTTTACACAACTGCCCAGGATAGCAAGAGCACCAACCAAAACAGCGGGGTCCGTATAGATGCCTTGGACAAAAATGGAAAGATGGACACCTACAATGGTTACATAGAAGATATCTGGGAACTCGAGTATGGACCTTTAAAAATCCCTCTGTTTCGGTGCCAATGGGTCAAATTGACAGCCGTTGAGATCGACGAGTACGGTATGACAACCGTGGACCTCAAGCAATTGGCCTATAGGGACGAACCGTTCGTGCTAGCAAATGATGTGACACGGGTATTCTACGTGATGGACATGAACAAAGAAACCAAAAAGCGAAGGACGGGCCTACTAAAAGCAAGAAGGAAGGACAAGCCTACCAAGATAACAAGCGAAGCGAAGACTAGCGATCGACCAAGGCGCCACGTGGTTCTCCTGTAAAAGAAGGATCGTCGGAGTTGAGGCGCCACAGATGAATAAGAGTACAATCAGTTCGACGAGCTACCTCCTTTTATGGTGGGCGTAGACATTACTATCTTGAATGATATAGAGAATCCCCTATGTATGCATACACGATCATAATGAAGGATCACTTGTAAAAACAAAGTATGTTAGCAAATAAGTCGAACCGTGTTATATAAACCCGTGTATGAATTATGATTTTTTATTAAGCAAGGAAGCAACAATTGAATTTATATAACAAGGTGAAAATCTGTATTAATAAGTATGATTTGTTGAAAAATAATAATGTAAAGAATATATGAATTTTAATTTATTTTATTTTTGAAAATCATTTTAGTGTGGAATAAGTATGAGTTATTATTTTTTAGTAAGCAATGAATCAATAATTGAATTTATATAAAAGGTGAAAATTTATAATAAATTTTGAAAAATTAAAGAGATTTCAAGGCTCCCAACAGTTTTCTATAATTTTCGAGAAATTAATGGCAAATTAGTACCAATGACATGTGGGAACCACTAGAGATGGGCCCACATGTCAGTGAGCTGATCCCTATCTCCTAAGAAGGGTACAAAAAAGGTTCGTGCCGTGAAGACCAATCAAAACCCCATCCTCTCCCCTGGCTAGCAGCGTGCGCTTGAGCGCGGGCTCCTCGGTGCGATCACGGGTTCGAGCCCCGCTCGTGCCGTTATATTCTTTTATTTTTGGTGTAATCTGTCGGGACTAAGTGAGCATTGGTCGGTTTGTTACACCAACCGAACTGATATGAGCAAGCGGTCGTAATATCCACCAACCGACAGATGTGATGTTAGTCGGTGTATGACACTTAAGGATGATTCGCTCATCATATAAATTCGAAGAGAGAAGTCGGTTTTCCAATGTGATTTTCTTTAGTATCGAATTTATAGTTTATCTGAATGTTTTATACTTTTGATTTTTAATTTATGTTTTATACTTACGGCTTTTAATTTATGGTACATGAATGTATTTGTGAGGACAAATCTTATGGGTCCAAAAACAACATATATTATAGGAAATGTACATATATTATACCATTATAATAATTTACAAATAATATTGGTACCTGTACAATGTCCCAGGTTACCACAAAAGATGCTAAAAGCTAATTTCTAATAATATACTAAATAACTAATAATTAATTTCTAGCATCTGTCGGGACTAATCGTCGTCTTCGTCGTCATCCTCCTCCTCCTCGTCGGCGTCGGCGCCATCGTCGAAAAGCGTCGTGGTAAATCGTCGTCGTCGTCCTCCTCCTCCTCCTCCGACTCGGATCGTCGTCCTCCTCCTCCTCGTCCTCGTCCTCCTCGCGACAGCGTCCTCGTCGTCGAAGTCCTCCTCGTCCTCGTCGTCGTCGGACAACTCGTCCGACATGGACAACTCCGCCGGGTAGAAGACGAACTCCTTCCTCGGCCGGTTGCGACGAATGCGCTTCCGAGGGGGACACTCATCCTCGGAAGACGGTGGCGGCGGTGGAGGCAGACCCACAGAGGAACAGGAAGAGGCAGAGGAGGAAGACGCCATTGATTGAAGAGGAAGACGGTTAATTAGGCAGAGAAAGATCGTCGGTTTTATAGAAGAGGCCTCTTGTCAGAGGCAGAGGAAGAGGCAGAGGCGGCTCCTCGGTTCGCGCTAACATTGCGTCGTTTCGAATTTCCACATAGTCCCGGTTAGATACACCAACCGGGATTCAGATAGTCCTGGTTGGAGACACCAACCGGGATTACATCCCCCAAAATGGAGATCACGGACTTGTGGTTCCCACATGGCAGTGGTAGTAATTTGCCATAAATTACAAAGTATGTTACCAATTAAAACTGTGTATGAATTATGATTTTTTATGAAGGAAGGAAGCAATAATTGAATATGTGAATTTTAAATTTATTTTATTTTTTGAAATCAGTTTAGTGTGGAATAAGTATGATTTATTATTTTTTAGTAAGCCATGAAGCAATAATTGAATTTATATAAAAGGTAAAAATTTATACTAAAATTTGAAAAATTAAAGAGAAATTTCAAGGCTTCCAACAGTTTTCTATAATTTTCGAGATATTAATAGCAAATTAGCAGTGTGCGCTTGAGCGCGGGCTCCCAGCTCGCGCCTTTTTTTTGGCAAATCAGTCCCGATCGGTGTAATTAAGCGGGACTAAGGAAGATTCCGTCCCGATTGGTGTCCTCAACCGGGACTAAGTGAGCATTCCATCCCGGTTTGTGATACCAACCGAGACTGATGGTTCCTAGGGCACTACATAATGCGGGCGTTGGTCCCGGTTGGTGTAACCAACCGGGACTGATGTGTGGTTAGTCCCGGTGGATGATACCAACCGGGACTGATGCCACCATCATATAAATTCTAAAGCGTGTGAGGTTGGAGGCATAACTATTTTATCGTCTCCAACCTCTCTCGCCGACGCCGCCAGCCCCGCCGTCCTCCTCTCCTCCGACGACCCAGCAGCGCCGCCGTCCTCCCCGACCCAGCAGCGCCGCCGTCCTCCTCGTCACCGACAACCCCAGCGCGCCGCCGTCCTCCTCGTGACCGGCGACCCCAGCGCGCGCCGTCTTCCTCGCCTCAAGCGACCCCATGAGCAAGGTGCTCCTTGTGCTCTCTCTCCTTCCTTCCCTCGCTCCTCGGCAAGGTGCAGGCAGGCAGAGCATGGGGACGATAAGTGCGGGCTCGGGCAAGCATGACAGAGGCGTGACACAAAGTGGCACGAGCGGCAGGAGTCGGCGCGCCAACAGAGCACAATCACGGTGCGCCAGAGTGTTCGACGAAATGCCCAAACCTCACGCGATGGCGGAGCAGATTTCAGCACTAGGGAGTAAAGTAGTTAAATTGCCAAATAATTGGTCCAAGATATAAATTTTTACATGAAAAAATAAAACATAGCATGTATTTAATGGAAGACAATCTGACCTCTGTATCTTATTTATATGAATTTTGAGATGTATATGTATATTCCAATTTTATAGCAAATTTGAATTCTAAGATGTATGCCAATTAATTGTGAAATGTAATGTATATACCGTCCTCGTCACTGTCGCCCATCCTCGATCATCTACCTCATCTTCCCCATCGTCCTCCTCGTTGTCACCCGTTTATATATAAGTATATGTGAAATGTGCAAGTATACTATTGTTAATCTTTTTTCGTTAATTTTCAATGCCTTCTTATAGACTACAAAACTACGATGGCGGGAGAAGGGTTTGATGGAGACGAGTTCATGAGAAGTTTGATTTCGGGAGAAGATGGTTACGAGCTCGATGATTCCATCAAGGCCGCAAGGTCTGTCGTGGACTTAAGGCTCGTTGAGACCGATGAGACTTATGCCGAGGCCGCTGAGACGACCATGGTAATTAGATCGAACTTGTATATGCCGGTTCCACCATCATGCTAAGCCAACATTCTAACACGTAGACATTATTGTACCATATTTTCAGATCACTCAATCGAGTAGCCAATCACGTCCGAGGTTCAAACAAGAAGTCGAAGGCAAGACATGTTGTCACCGAAGTCGGCGATAACGGCCAACCTCTTGCACCCCTAGGGCGATTGGGCCGTTCAATTAAACATCTGGCGCCCACGTCGAGGGACCATGTGCGATTACCATCGTGAGATTGGATAATGTCCCTGAAGATACGAAGGACATGCTCTGGACCGACCTGAAGGAGACATTCACCTTCCCCCAAGGGACCGAAGAGAAGGTGAAGAGTTACACGTTCAAGAAGATGGCCATCGCATTCCAAACATATAAAAAGAAGTTGAACACGGAGTACGTCAAGAAGAACCGAATTCCTGACTTCAACAAGTACCCAAAGTTGCAGAATCACTGGGATGCGTTCGTGAACTACAAGAATTCGAATGAAGGTCAAAGTCTGACCGAAAGGAACAGCCAGAATGCTCAGAAGAAGCAATACCACCACCACCTCGGCCCTGGTGGTTACCGCCAGGCGATGCACAAATGGGAGAAGAGGAAACAAGAACTGCTGGCGAAGGGTGTCGCACCTGCGACAATGGAATGGCCAGACAAAGCGAAGAGCTGGTTCTATGCTCACGGCGGCCTTAGCGATGATGGAAACACGGTGTTGGGAATGTGCCGACAGATGTGGCGAAGACTTGTAAAATCGATCGAGAATCTTCCGGGGCACCTTCGTGCCAAACAGGAGAACGACGAGCTTACAAGGGCCCTACAAAACCCGGAACACCCTGGACGTACACGAGGCGTTGGCGTTGTTCCGTGGAAGATTGGGTTCGCTAAGGACGCCGCTACCTATAGGAGTCGGGTGAGAAGCAAGTCCTGACAGGCACAACAGCTCCTAATGCTTGAAGAACGCCTGAATCAAACACAACAGAGCATGAAAGAAGAGATCCAAAGACAGGTACAGTTAGCCTTGAGCCAACGGCTAGATGCGGGCCAGGAACCTCCTGCTAATCCGGACCTCATTAGTCCCTTAAGGCGGCGAAGCAGCTGTGCTTCCGGTGGGTTGCCCGAACCGGACTTGGGCCACTGGCCTGTGGACAACATCACGCAGCGCACACCTTGTGAGCTGCACGTCCAGGTGAGGAACATCTCTTTCAAGGCGGCTCACGGCATGGTGACCGGTGGAGCAGGCTGGTCATCCATGGCCAACAGATAATGCCGGGCTACTCCAGGGTCTCGGTCGAGGAGGTATGACCAGGGTGCGAGGACCTGGACCTCGATATTCCCGGAGGTGACGGGACTACGAAGTTAGGAGAGGCAGTCCATAATTTCATCCAATGGCAGAAGAAGTACATTATTTTTCGAGATCACATGGACGTGTCCTCTCCAACACCTTCATCACCTCCGGCACATATAAGCGGTCCGTCATCACCTCCATCGTCACCGAAGAGATGCCTCCCGAAGAAGCCCGTCTCTGCACCAAGCCTCGCGACGTGAAACTCCAACTCCAACATAAATGCGCCCAAAACAAGCAAGCCTACCGCCTAGCAACAAGAAGAGGACGAGGTCCACCCAACCCAAGAAGCTAGCTGCACTTGCAAAGCGGCGACGATATAACGGAGGAGGAGACCGAGAAAGTAGTCAGAGCCGAGGTCACTAAATTTTTTAAACCCAAGTCACCAGAGAAGAAGGTTCAGCCTGGTACGGAAGAATTTCTAAAAGGCTTGAGGACAGTGAAAAATTTGAAGGACAAAAAGGAAAAACCTCGTGTATCTGACTACGAGCGCACATTGGTCAAGGAAAGGTCCAAGAAGAAGACGTCAAAGAAGACGATGTCATCAGCTGATCAGAAGGCCAAGGAGATGGAAAAATTCATCGAAGAAACTGGTCTTCACCCAGAGCAAATATTAGGCGACATGCAGATTGAAGCTGCAGAAGTCAGATGGCAATATACATCGGGCGCTTCCTTGGTCAGGCGTGAGGAGATTGGCCAGCTACCAACTAAGATACGCCAATTCCATGAATGGTACCTGGATGCGTTCAAGCATGGCCTAATGTCATTTGCCGTCAAGTACAAGGAAGAACATTTTTTTCACGGCGACAGTGAATTTTATGTCCAATGGCCAGTAATGTACGAGCTATACTAGTCAGACGCCATCGACGTGGCCATGTTGAGTTGCTGGACTCTGTAAGTGTCTTATTTAATTGCAAAAATCCACCGTGCGGGCCCTTGCACTATACTAACTTGCAAGCCTAACTAATTTCTTCTTATGTAGAATAGAGATAGAAAGATGCAAAAGTGTTTCTACTCTCAACACAGGCTTCCTTGACCCTTTAGTTATCAATGAGACAAATGTTAAAATATCCCCTGCCGATACAGAGACCAATATATACAACGGGCTAATAGGTCAAAAATATCATTCAAAGATACTTTTACCCTACAACTTTGAGTAAGTGTTTTCGTACCGCCTCGTTCTAATCTTTTTCCACAACACGATATTAGAACTAATTAGTTACCTATGTTCCATATATATGTACAGCTTTCATTAGATTCTTCTCATTATCGAGTTAGATCGTAGCATGATCACAGTTATAGACTCGCTAAGGAGACCAGTTGAAAAGTACAAAAACTTGATCGACATTCTCAACCGGTATTCTTGTTCTTTCCATTATTGTGCTCGTTCTACTCCATTTTAAACAAATTCTAATCATGTTCAATTTGCAATCACGTGTGTAGTGCATTCGCACGGTTCCGTACTAAAACCGTGGGCGAATTCAACGAGGAATTCGATATTACACTTGCCTCTCGAGTATGTATGCCATCAGGGTAGCTTTTGAGTTAGTTAACTTCATTTCCATGCATCCATTTTCACGCTGTTAGCTTTTTTCACCACAGGTTTGGCGTCAGCCGTCAGGCACCAATATATGCGGCTACTATATGTGCCATATTATGCACATCCTGGCCGGAGGTACTACCGACTTGCAATGTGCGTCCGATTTCTCGCCGGCGACCGTGAGAGCGATCCAAAAACAACTCGTCGGCTGGATTTTCGATAAGGTCGTAAATCCAAGAGACGAGTTTCACGTTCCAACGGTAAATAGGTGGGGCCCTTCGATAAAGACCGGTGAACTGTCGGGGTCAACATCTACGGCTACCAAGAGCAATGCACATAAAAGATCACGATGAACGTTCTATAATTAAAGTTGTAATGAATGTCATTGTGATACCTAATAGTTGTAATTAAAGCTGTTAATAAAAGTTCTGTGATTTAATTATCAGTTATGCATGATTGATTATACGTGCTTTAATTAATTGTGACTTAGCACACAGACATATATATATATATAATAATAATATTAGACTTAAGACACACAGACACATATATAATATATATTACCTCACATGCATATATATATATATATATATATATATATATATATATATATATTATTTATAGCTTAGGTGGTGCGTGCTCAGTAACGGTTGGAGGAACCAACCGGGACCGAATGACAGCTTTATCGATACTAGTTGGTGCCTCCAACCGGTACTGACTAGGGCTTCGGCGAGGCACAGGGTAAAGCCACGTGTGCTCGCTTTCGATCGGTCGGAGGAATCAACCGGATGAGCAATAGCTTATCACTACCGGTTGGTGCTTCCAACCGCATCGAGTGGGGCTTGGCGAGGCACGGGCTAAAGCCACGTGTGGCCTCCAACCGTCTCGATACTATATCAGCACCGGTGAGGGAACGGGATCGATGCCATGGGGCATCGATCCCGGATATTCTGCATCGTTCAAAAACCGTCTCGATGGCCGTTAGAACCGGGGACCGATGGCGATCTGTAGTAGTGGAAACACCCAAAGAAGATCACCTTACCAAATATGAGCAGGTTCTTATTTCAGATTTTTTGCTCGAATTTTCTCAAAAAAAAATTGCTCGAACCAACGTTTTCCAGGTTTTTACTCGGCCGATTCTGCCAAGAGGTTCAGACTTCTGCTTAAATTTTCCATAGCTTTCAGTCGACACCGTCCTTATAAAGAGGGTTTGCTCAGTCCTACGCCTCTGTTTGTTCACCACTCAAAAAATTCATGGAGCATTCTTGACCAACGTAGGACGATCAAGCCACCCATCTCGCCAAACTGATCACAACTCCGAACGTGCCATGATGCTAGGTAGAGCACGCGGACACTCGCCAAGACATGCAGCAGATCATAAATCAGAAGCTTAGAGCACACTACAAACCAGAAGTTCAGAACACACTACAGAAGTGAACATACTGATACTGAGATCATACAGGATATTTCGAGGCGGCCAGAGACTGGAGAGATTTGGGAGAGCTAGGACGGGAGAGCTGCACTGGGATTGAGATGATTTGAATTTTGAATCAATGGCAAAGGTGGGTAATTGGGTTTAGCACACAAGGGTAAAAAGGTCCAACTAAAAATAAACCACCACTCATCATCACTCACCACAAGCCACTTTTAATTAGTAGAGATACATAATGCGTAGAAGCATCTTATATTATACGTAAAGTCAAACAGCCCAACAGAGTACCTCCGAGCTTGTGCGGAGACAGCGAGCAGTAACACAGCTAGAAGCCTGGAACGTACAGTCCATCAAGATGAACAGTCGGCTAGCCCCACCTGCTCCGGTCACTCGTCCCAATTCCAAGCATCAACGAGGTATTAATCACCACGTTTTAAACTAGATAGAGTTTTTATCAATAGTAAATGGGAAAGTTTACATCCATTGTCTAACCTTGTCAAACTTCCTAGATTTTTTCATACCATAATCCTATTTTGCTTAAATCCAATATTGATACTACGTTTAAACGCTCGGGCTTTAGATTCAATACTGGGTGGATACACAATAGTGATTTCAAAGAAAATGTCAAAAAAGTGTGGTTGAAGCCGGTGCCAGCCCATTCTTATCTCGATATTATGCTTATTAAAATAAAAAGAGTCAAGAAAATGTTAAAGGGTTGGGGGGCCAATCAATATGGTCAAGAAAGAAAAAACAAAGAGGAGGTCTTAGTTAAATTAGCGAGATTGGAGTCCAAAGAAGAGAATAATAGTCTCTCAACTGTAGAGGTTAGGGAAAAAAATCCAATTACTGTCTAGAATTCAAATGATTCATGAGCAGGAGGAAAGGTTTTGGTATAATAGAGCTCGTGAGAATTGGCTTCTAAAAGGGGATAATAACACTAAATATTTTTCATAGAATAGCTAATGGCCATAAAAGGAGAAATACTATTCTTTCACTTCAATATAATGATAATATAGCTACCAAGGATGAAGATATTTTGCAGATGGCAATTGAGTATTATAAGGATTTGTTCACAGCACCTGAGAGGAGAGCCTCTTTGTTGTTTAAGGATATTTAGGGAGAGCAAGAAAAAGTCTCTGATGATGAAAATTTAGAACTTATTAAACCTTTCTAAGAGGAGGAAGTGAAAATAGCTATATTTGGTTTGGGTCACAATAAAGCACCGGGACCGGATGGTCTACCGGTAGAGTTCTATCAAGCTTGTTGGGATATAGTCAAAGAGGATGTTTTGGTTCTGTTTCAAGATTTTTTCAAAAATAATCTGAGAATGGATAAAACAAATTATGGACAAATCATTTTATTACCCAAAAAGACAAACGCTATCATGGTGCAACACTTTAGACCTATTTGTTTATTAAACTGCTTATATAAGATCTTTACTAAAGTCATTACAAATAGATTAGACAGTGTTCTGAATAGGATAGTCTCATAAACTCAAAATGCTATTCTCAAAAATAGATATATTGTGGAGGGTATCATGACTTTGCATGAGGTGATGCATTCAGTCAAAATCAGCGGGGAATGTGGGATTTTTCTGAAATTAGACTTTGAAAAAGCCTATGATAAGGTAAATTGGGACTTCCTTTTGCAAATGCTGCAAATTAGAGGTTTCCATAATAAAGTGATTAACTGGATCAAGCAAGTGGTTGCATGTGGGACTTTAAATGTGAAAATTAATAACATGGTGGGTCCATACTTCAAAAGTGGGCAGGAGGTTAGACAAGGTGATCCTCTTTCCCCCTTGCTCTTCAATCTTGTAGCTGATTGTATTTCCAAGATGATTAGGATGGCTCAACATAATTACATGATCATGGGAGTGGTCCCAGAATTAGTGGAGGGCGGTTTGGCTATTCTACAGTACGCCGATGATACTATTATGTGTATTAAACATGACCTTGAGGCTGCAAAAAAATTGAAATTCATAATGTTTCTTTATGAAGCCTTGTCATGATTGAAAATTAACTTTCATAAAAGTGAAATCTTTGTTCTCAATGGTGATTTGCACGTTGCAAATCATTATTCGGATCTGTTTACTTGTGCAGTAGGAACTCTTCCGATCATGTATTTAGGTATGCCTGTTTGTGGAAATATGTTAAAGGTTAGACATTGGGATAGGATAGTGGAAAAAGTGGAGAAAAAATTAGATGGTTGGAAAGGCAGTTCTTTATCCCAGGGGGGCAGGTTGGTGTTAATCAATGCTTGTCTGTCTAGTATACCGATTTATCGTATGTCAATGTTCCTAATGCCTTAAACAGTTATTAAAAAAATTGACCGGGTTAGAAGAGGTTTCTTTTGGAAAGGGAATAGCTCGAAAAGGAAGTATCATCTTATTAAATGGGAGTGGATCACTAAACCTAAAAGGAAGGGAGGATTAGGGATTAGAAATATTTGAGATATGAATATTAGTTTCCTATGCAAATGGTGGTGGAGATTAGATAGAGGATCTGGTATTTGGCAACAATTGGTGAGAAATAAGTACTGTAGGGGGAAAACATTGTTTCAGATTAAACATAGTTATAACGATTCTCCTGGGTGAAGGGATATTTAAAATGTAAAGATCTTTACATCAAACACAGGGGATATGTGTTAGGGGATGGACACATGACGGACTTTTGAGGGGATTGTTGGTTGGGGGATGTCCCATTGAAGGATTTAGTGCCAAATGTGTATGCAATTTGTCATGATAAAAATATTTCCATGGCACAATGTAGTTTAAGACAATGGAGATTGTCGTTTCGAAGGTGGTTAGATCCATCTGATCATGTGACTTGGAATGATATTTTGCAGAAAATTCATAAGATAAACTTGGGCAAGGGTCCAGATATTGCTTATTGGAGACTAGAGAAGAAGAAAATTTTCACAGTTAAATCTTTGTATAAAAGTATCAGTGACGTTGAACCTGACAGAAGATTTAACACAGTATGAAAAGCTAAACTACCTATGAAAATCAAAATTTTCATGTGGATGTTAATGCAAAACGTCATTCTTACTAAAGAAAACATAAGAAAGAGAAATTGGGGTGGAGACCCGAGATGTTGTTTTTGTAACAATATTGAAACTACATATCATTTGTTCTTTCTTTATCCCACGGCCAAGGCTATGTGGAGTACTATAGCTGCATGCTGTAAAGTCACTGATATACCTAAAAACATTGAACATTTCTTGTTGTGGATGAATGGCATTTGGTCAGATGGTTCGAAGTGGTATATGTTTTGCTTAGCATCCTTTTGCTGGTCAACTTGGATTTATAGAAATAAAGCTGTTTTTGATGGTTATTTGATTAAATCCCCTTTGAACATTTTACATATGGTGTGTGCTTTGATTGACTATTGGGCTGAAATCCTGGGGGATGAAGCAAAACTCATATTAAAAAACTGTTCTCGGTGTTTGGGGGAATTCATTGCAGGTCTGGAGTATGGGTTGAAAGAAAGGTACCAAAATTGCAGGAAGCGCAAGGGCTTCAAGATGTTCGAGTTCTACAGCTGCCAACTGAAGGGAACCAAGTTGCTGATCATGATGCTGCCGGGGTGGATAGGAGGCTTTCCAAGCCAGCGGCAGATCTTCTGTGATGATGGATACATGCTTCTGATGATTAAAAATGTGTAATAGGTTGTTACTAGTAATAGTTAGGCCGGGAGCGGTATAGCTTTCTTTTGTGATGATTAGTGGTTTACTGTGATGTGGTGAACTGGGGATCTTGCAGGGTTGAACTTTTGGAAAAACTATAACTTTGTTTCCGTTGTCTCAGAGATAATGGAAATCGGGGTTCACCCCTTGTTGAAAAAAAAAATCACCACGTTTGCCTTTTGCATTATACATTCATCTTTTTCGCGACTTGGTGCTACCTGGAATTATGGATTGACACTACCAGGGAACCGGCTACTACAACCGGTTCGAAACTGGTTTCAGAACCGGTTTTGGAACCGGTTGTAGGCAATCATGAGTGATAACCTCCGGGTAACACTCGCGGTTCCCTAACCGCCATGTACGACACCTGGCGGTTGAACGCCTCGATAAGCCTGGTGGAGGCGCCACATGGGTGCTCTCTACAAGCGGTTCAGATATCTGAACCGCTTGGAACCCTCTCACCAGCCGGGGAGGCGCCACGTGTGCCCTCTCCTGGCGGTTGGACTTACGAACCGCTTGTGGAGAGCCTCAGAGGCGCAAGGAGGCGCCACGTGTGGCCTCTCCAAGCGGTTGAGTTACCAACCGCCGGGAGAGGCCGAGCGTAAATTATATTCAATATAGAATACGTTCTGAGGGGGGTTTTCAATATGAATTTTGACAATAAAATTAAATAGAACTACAATATTTTTTCACAATTAAAAATATAATATGATGTGTACTCGATCATTCACACAACCACAATTAAGTTCATTTACACAATAATACGAATGAATTAAAAATATGTACATACATCAAAATAAGGACCACATGCACTGATCAAAGCAATGTTTATACATTTCAAGAGTATAAGGGTGAATCTTGAGGTCATTTGTTGCCTGCATCGCTATGTGTGGCCTTCGATGATTCCGATATTTCACCTGTCCTTAGAGAAGGACAATCTCTCCATCCCTTTGTGTGGAACTCGCCTTTGGTTGATATAATCTCGTCGACAATGAAGCCGATAAGTTGTTCTTGGATTGCTGCAACCCGGTGAGGCGGGATCACACCTTGCACATCGAGGTAAGGCTGCCAAAACAGGAAATAAATAAATCTATGAACACGTAAATTGTAAGAACTAAGAAATTGAGATGCATCATTAATTTCGATGCATCATTACTTTGGTATTTTTGACATACACGCACCTCGTCGTCTATTTTGGGCACATCGCCGTGGCAAAGATTTTGCATGTAGTGGCACACATAATAGCCACATAAGTTGTTTCAACCGTTTGTTGTATAACCTATGATGAAATTTAAAAAGAATACAAGTATTGAGATGAAAAACTATCAATAAAGAATATGAATTAATTAGTATGCTTTATTACGCACTCGAAAGTGCTTAATTGATTTGTGAATTCGTTCTTGAAAGCTCCTTTATGCTTCTTTCGGAACTTTGCGAATGCCCTGTGATGCGTTAATACATGAATAGTAATTATTAGAGTTTGAATTAATTAAATAGCTAGGCATTTCAATAGAATAAGAAAACCATCTTATAAAATAATATATACCATACCGATTTAGCGCGTCAATGATATATTGAAATTTTTCCTGTGGTTTCCTTTTTGAGTCTTGAACAATGATCTTGCTATTATCAAGCATGATAACAAGAAGGACCCAGTGAAACCTATTAATATATTTAACATATATATGTAATTAGTCATATTATGTATGCTTTAAAAAGCTAGGAATGAGAGGTTGTGAGAACGGATATATACGCACTTTCGAAGTTGAAGGGCAAAAGTATGTATGGTTTGTAGTCTTTGTGCTAAGAGTGCATCCAGAATGTACTCGTCAACAACCTTTGGGTTGTATCCGATGACAGCCTCGTTGACAATTTCTGGGTCTATGAAGCCGATGTTGAAGTCACCCAGTCTTCTCAATCGTTGTATCTCCATTTTACATAGAAATAGAAAAACTATTAGAGTTGCAACTTTCTGGTACGAGGAAGCACATGGTAAACTTATTAGCCTGACACTTACAGACACCAGCAGCTCATGCGAGACACGTTGATAGCATCCTGATGGTAAAACTGGTAGAAGTCTTTGAATTCTAGCCATATTTGGTCGTCCCCGCGATAGAAATGTTCGTTTGTGATACGGAGGGGGAACATATTTCTTTCTTGAGCGGACTCTACCATGTACCATTCATGAAATTGCCGCATCTTGGTTGGTAAATCCTTTATGGTTTTAGGGTTAACCAACTCCCGGCCCAACTTATATTGCCATCTCACTTCTGCCATTGGGATATCATCTGTTAATCCAAGAGCTTCAGCTGCAGAACCGAGGTTTGCCTCTTTCATGAATTGTTCAAGCTGTTCTTACTCTTTCTTCTTCTTTCTTTGCCTCTGCCTTAGCCCGCTTAGACTTCGTGTAGCCTTTACTATTGTCCGGTCGTGGTGCGATGTCGAGGCGATGGCGCTGCATGGGATGTCGCGAAGTGTTTTGAAGCTTTTCGGTCAATTGCTTGCTTTTGGCCGGCACCTTAGGTGCGATGCGCGGCAAAGACAACTTCTGCAGCAAGAACTTTGCTTGTCTCCTCGTCCGTCATATCATATGCCCTTTTGAAGGTTCCTTTGACCTTGTTGATCGGGTGGACTGGGCCTTCGGGAGGCGGATGGCTCCTTCTTATTTGAAGCTTTTTTGCGGAGGAGATGGTGGGCGTGCTTTTCCTTGGGGGTTTGTTTTTGTTGGAGGTGCTTTGGTGGAGTTGGGCCTGCGTGGAGCGGTGGTGGAGCAGGAGTACTCTGTATTGGCGGCGAGGCATTGCGTGGAGGTGACATTGGAGGAGGCATGGTTTGTCGTTGTGGAGGAGGCGAGCTTCCTCCAGCCGGCTCCAATTGCTCGATGTCTCGCGGTGGAGATGACACCTCCACGCCATCTGCAAACATGATGTACCGTTTTCGCCAGAGGATGATACCGTGGAGGGCCTGTTCAAGCTTGGCCACCTCATCGCCTCCAGTAATATCGAGCATAAGATCTTCAAATCCGCTTAACACCTCCTCCACGGCGACTTTCGAGTAACCGGGGGGTATCTCGTTGCAATAAAATGTCTGGCCCGGCTCTACTGGGAACGCCATGCCGTAAGCCACCTTTATGGAGAGGTTTCGCGCCTGGACATGTAGCTCACACTGGATGCGAACCTTGATGTCGTCCACTGGAAAATGGCCGAGGTCATCCCCATCAAGTGCCGCGGTGGACGCACAGCTGCTCCGCCGCGCGGAGGCCTATGGGCTGATCATGGCATCTGGCAGATTGCTCGGACTTGTTCCCTGAAGCTTGCTGAGGGCTATCTGCACTTGTTGAGCAACTATGTCGCCGATGCTAGCCTGGGTAGCTCTTAGCTCCCTTTCCAATTGGCTGTATTTGTATAGCTCTCTGGTTTTGCTTCTTGCTCGGCTCCTGTACGTTTGGGAATCCTTTGCGAATCCGTGCTTCCATGGCGTCGACGAACCAATACCTTTTGTCCGTCCCGGGTTCTCCAGGTTTTGGAGGGCATGTGTCAGCTCGTCATTCTCCCTATCTGTCACTAAGGAACCTGACTGAGACTGTTGAACGTCTTGTACGATCCTTTGCCCAACAACCTGCACTCCTGGTGCCATCACCAAGCTACCATCATCTGCAAGGGCCCCCCCGTTAGCCATGAACCAATTTCGCAGGCGAAATTCCCAGTCAGCAGTAGCAGGTGGTGCATCCTTGGCCAATAATTCTTCCTCCCGCTTCTCCCATTTCGGTATAGCCTTGATGTAACCACGGTGCGAGATGGTGGTGGTACTTTTTTTTCGTGCATTTATCTTGTTCTTTTGGCTCATGGCTTGGCCTTGAGCTGAAAGCTTGTATTCCTCAAACGCTTCCCGCTGATCGGCCGGCTTAGGAAATAGATTGAAGTCGGGCCTTTCACCTTCTCGCACATACTTGGCATTTAGAGACGTCTTCCAAGACTGAAATACGGTTGCCATCTTTTTCAAAGTGTATTTCTTTACTTTGTCTTGAACCCTTCAGTGGAATTTGAAATTGTCCTTAATATCCGCCCCTGATAGCTCCTTGGTAGCTTGAGGGACTTTAGCCCATTTCGGATGCTAATTGGGACGTAATCCCTTACATGGAAACCAAGCGTTGTTGAATGGCCCAATTCTTTGAAAGAGGGCAATCGGCATCCGTCGGAGTTAACATCGGTAAATACATACTTTGCCGACGGCTTCTTGTTAGGTCCTCGCTCGATTGGTTGCTCGATGTACCTCGCTTAAATTGCGAAAAATATGAGTGTGTTTAGATTGCTCGAAGGCGGCGTGTACCGGGGCATTATTGTGGCATTACCTCGCGGCCCCGGTGTCCACGGCATCACCGAACACAAGGTAGTAGCATTAGCGTCATCTTGGTTCCTGACCTCATCGGCAGCTAGCGTTAAGCGTCACCTTCGTCAGATTCTCTCGATGCTACCCTCGCGATCGAGTCTAGCATGAACAGATTCTCATCGAAAATATCGTTGGCATTGCCTGGTTGCTCCATCTATATATCATAATTGCGAAACAATGTTAAATTAGTATCGCGACTTGTGCACATGATAAAAAGAAAGGATAGATAAAAGAAGGATTAGCCAATGCTTTGCAGATCAGGCCACTAATCTATCATCCAAGTCATGCCGTATTCGTGTGAAATTTGATGGTTTTTTTCGTTGTGAGATACTACCTGCGGTTCTTAAAACTTATGTGATGTCTATTGACATGGTTTTTAAAATACAACTTTGATCACTAGTTATATTTGTACTTTTTGGATAAACGGCATAAAATATGATATTATAGAAGTGCTTCTCGAAACGAATCTATATGTATGGTCCAAAGTGCTCCCTATCTCTCTCTAGCTCTCTCTCTCTCTCTAGCTCCCTCCCTATCTCTCTCTAGCTCTCTCTCTCTAGCTCCCTCCCTATCTCTCCCTATCTCTCTCTAGCTCCCTCCCTATCTCTCCCTATCTCTCTCTAGCTCTCTCTCTCTAGCTCCCTCCCTATCTCTCCCTATCTCTCTCTAGCTCTCTCCCTATCTCTCTCTAGCTCCCTCCCTATCTCTCTCTAGCTCTCTCTCTCTAGCTCCCTCCCTATCTCTCCCTATCTCTCTCTAGCTCTCTCTCTAGCTCCCTCCCTATCCCTCCCTATCTCTCTCTAGCTCTCTCTCTCTAGCTCCCTCCCTATCTCTCTCTAGCTCTCTCCCTATCTCTCTCTAGCTCTCTCTCTCTAGCTCCCTCCCTATCTCTCCCTATCTCTCTCTAGCTCCCTCCCTATCCCTCCCTATCTCTCTCTAGCTCTCTCTCTCTAGCTCCCTCCCTATCTCTCTCTAGCTCTCTCCCTATCTCTCTCTAGCTCTCTAGCTCCCTCCCTATCTCTCTCTAGCTCTCTCCCTATCTCTCCCTATCTCTCTTTAGCTCTCTCTCTAGCTCCCTCCCTATCTCTCCCTATCTCTCTCTAGCTCCCTCCCTATCTCTCCCTAGCTCTCTCTCTCTCGGTTTCTCTCGGCTTCTGCTGGGACGTTTCATCGAACACCTGTGTGCACACATGAAACAGAGGCAGAGTCTTGGCGTGGGCGTGGCAACCTAGGTCCTCCCGGGATTGGGGCGCGGGCCTTGTCGAGAGGTCCACTGTGATGGAGGTCCGACGGTGAGGCGACGATGCTTGCAGCTCACGGTGGTGGCGAGGCGTCGACGAGAGCGCAAGACGGCGGTGAAGAGCCGCGCGAGCGACGTGGGATCTCGACGAGAGATGCGGCGACGAGGCGCGCCAAGACGGTGGAGGAGGCGTCGGCGCTGGGGGCTCGGCGGAGATCTGGCTGAGCGACAAAGGAGTGCAACAGGACGGCTCGAGACTTAGAAAAATTTTGGGAGAGTGAAGCATGAGGAAGACGAGCTGAAAATATAGGATAGACCCTCTAGAAGCGGTTCAGAAGACGAACCCCTTGTAAAGGACCTCTACAAGCGGTTCAGTATTTAACCCCTTGTAGACCTTTACAAGGGGTTAAATATCTAACCGCTTGTAGAGGGCTATCCAGATTGTCTTGGCTGCTGTTTGGTCCCTTCTACAAGGGGTTCAGTATTCTGAACCGCTTGTAGAGGTTCCTTCTACAAGGCGTTTGTATTACAAACCGCTAGAGGTCCCTTCTACAAGGGGTTCAGATACAAACCGCTTGTAGAGGGTATCCAGATTGTCTCCTTTGGCGCTAGGAGGTCCCTTCTACAAGGGGTTAAGTAATACAAACCGCTTGTAGAGGTTACCTTCGCAAGGGTTTGTATTACCAACCGCTTCTAGAGGGCTTTTCTCCTTTTTATTTAACTCGACTTTTGAGATGTTTAAAATTTCAAGATTGCATTTCATATTTCAAGATAATGTTTAAATTTTCAAGATTTACATGTCATATTTTTTAAAATGTTTAAAATTTCAATAATTGTGTTTCATATTTTTAAAAATGTTCAAAATTTCAAGAATTGTGTTTCATATTTTTAAAAATGTTTAAAATTTCAAGATAATTGTGTTTCATATTTTTTAAAATGTTTAAAATTTCAAGACTTGTGTTTCATATTTTTTAAAAATGTTTAAAATTTCAAGAATTGTGTTTCATATTTTTTAAAAATGTTTAAAATTTCGATGCTTGTGTTTCATATTTCATTATAATGTATAAAATTTCATTGCTTAATTTCTATATATATGCTTCAAATATACAAGTTTCATACAGAGCACATCTTAACTAGTAACATACTTTGTCTTTACAAGTGTGCCTTCGTTATGATCATGGCGTATATATTGAACATCGACATCTCGTGTCATTCGGGACACTTATGTCGACATCCACCGCAAAAGGAGGGAGCTCGTCGAACTGACTATACTCTTCCTCGTCTGTGGACGTCCTCAACTCCGACAATCCTTCGTTTGCCTTGGAGAACCACGTGTCGCTTTGGCTTGTCCTTCGCTTCTTAGGTTTGGTTGACATGTCCATTACGTAGAAGACTTGTCTGACATCATTGGCGAGAACGAATGGTTCGCGCCTATAGCCTACTTGTGTGAGGTCTACGGTTGTCATGCCATATTTGTCGATCTTCACGCCGCTTGAACTCAGTTTAACCCATTGGCACTTGAATAGAGGGACCTTCAAAGGTCCATAGTCAAGCTCCCATATCTCTTCTATGAAACCATAATATGTGTCCACCTTGCCAGTGTTGTCCGCGGCGTCTATACGGACGCCAGCTGCATTACGTTCGTGCTCATCTTATCCTGAGATTTCGTGTAAAATGTGTAACCATTTATCTCGTACCCCTTGAATGTCACGATTTCACTAGATGGTCCCCGAGCCAGGCGTTGCAACTGTTCATTGTCAAACCCTTTCGAAAGGATGTAGTTTTGTAACCAAGTGCCGAATGAATCCATGTGCCTCAGTGTTATCCAATCCTCAGACCTTCCTGAGAATTCGCGGCATAGAATACTCTTGTGCTGAAGGACATAAGGGGCCACTACAGTAGATTGTTTCAGAACCGTGAAATGTGCTTGTTTAAAAGTAAGAAGATCTTTGCATGCAAGTGCTTTCCGACCTAGTGTCCCTTTCCCCCGGAGCCTCCCCTCATGGCGTGATATAGGACACCAATCGGATTTAGATCATTAATGTAATCCACACGTAACTCAATCATCTCCTCTGTGCCATACCCTCGGCTATGCATCCTTTCTGGACGAGATCGGTTACGGACATACCTCTTTAGGACACTCATGTACCTCTCGAAGGAAACATGTTGTGTAGAAACACGGTCCGAGAATACCTATCTCCTTGACAATGTGAACAGTGAGATGAACCATAATATCAAAGAATGCAGGAGGAAAGATCATCTCAAGGCTAACCACACTTTGTACCACGTCATCCTGTAGCTTAGTTTATCTGGATCAATAACCTTTTGCGAAACCGCATTGAAAAAGGAACACAGCTTTGTGATTGTCCCCCGGACCCACTCGGGCAAAATACCTCTCACAGCCACTGGGAGTAACTGTGTCATCAACACAAGACAGTCATGGGATTTCAGGTGGACGATTTTATTCTCTTTCATATTTATGAGTCTCTTTACATTCGAGGAGTATCCGGAAGGGACCTTCACACTGTTCAAGCACTCTATCATGCTTTTTTTTTCTTCTTTGCTTAGAGTGTAGCTCGCAGGATGTAGATAATGTTGTCCTTTGCCTGTTTTTTCTGGATGTAGATCGTTCCTCAGTTCCAAATGTTTTAGATCCCTCCGACCTTGCAGTGTATTTTTCGATTTGCCGTACATATCTAAGTATCCTAACAGGTTCACGCAAACATTCTTCGTGATGTGCATGAAGTCAAGTGAGTGATGGACCTCCAAAACTTCCCAATAAGGCAAGTCCCAAAATATTGACTTCTTCTTCCACATGGGTGCCTGACCTTCCTCATTCGGTATAGATTTTCTCCCAAGACCCTTTCCAAAAACTACTTTCAGATCCTTGACCATAGCAAACACACGCGGCCCACTTCGATGCTCAGGCTTAGCACGAAGGTCTGGTTTCCCGTTAAAATTCCTGCCTCTCCGCAGCGGATGCCTTGTAAGAAGAAACCTCACGGTGGCCCATGTACACAACCTTCCGAGAGTTTTTGAGGTACATGCTGTCCGTTTCATCTAAGCATCGCACGTAGGCTCTATATCCTTTATAGTTAGGCGGACGGGTTACCAAGCGCAGCCGGCCATTGATGGTAACAAACGGCAATGCACGAGGGTGAAATATTGTCTTTGTGCTCATCCCATACCCGCACACCATCCCGCCACAATGTTACGAGATCTTCAACCAATGGTTTCAGATAGACATCGATGTCGTTCCCGGGTTGCTTGGGCCCTTGGATCAACAACGGCATCAATATGTACTTCCGCTTCATGCACAACCAAGGAGGAATGTTATAGATACATAGTGTAACAGGCCAGGTGCTATGGCTGCTGCTCAACTCGCCGAACGGATTCATACCATCCGTACTCAACCCAAACCTTATGTTTCTCGCCTCATCTGCAAAGTGCGGGTATGTTCGATCGACTTTGCTCCCGGGAGCCATTAGCGGGATGTCTAAGCATCCCGCCGCCCTACGCTCTTCTTTGTGCCAACGCATCATCGGGCATGCGCTTTGTTAGCAAACAGACGCTTTAATCGGGGATGACAGGAAATACCACACCACCTTAGCGGAGGTCTCTTCTTTATACGCTCCCCATCTATTTCACAGGTCGCCACGCTTCATCTTGTAACGCGATTCTTTGCACTGGACAAACATCAAAATCCTCGTACTCATTGCGATACAGGATACAATCGTTAGGACATGCGTGTATCTTCTGTACTTCTAATCCCAAAGGACATACGACTTGCTTGGCTTCATATGTAGATTCAGGCAGAGTGTTATCTTCCGAAGCAACTTCTTTATGAGTGATAACAACTCATCGAATCCCTTATCTCGAGACACCATTCGTGGCCTTCCATTGCATTAGTCGGTGTGGTGCGCAGCTTTTTGTGGCCCCGCCTTACGCTTTGGGTACAAAGGAGTCCTGTGGTCCTCTAACATGCGCTGGAACTTGTCGAATTGTCTTTCATCTATGTAGTCTCCCTCTCCGTCACGCAACATCTGGTCCAGCTCATCATCACCAAACTCTCCGAGTGTATCTTCCACAGAACAGTATTGCCTGGCATCTGGGATACTGTTCAATCCCTCTTCTTCTTCCTCGTCGTCTTCATCATCTACCTGGCTAATCCCCTCAACTTCGCCATGATTGGTCCAACAGGTATAGTTTGGCATGAATCTTCTCATGATCAAATGGTTCATAACCTGCCATCGGTGAGAGTGCTCCTTCTCATTCCTGCAGTCTACACACGGACAACATATGTAGCTGCCTGCAGGCAAGAAGGCAACGGTCGCATCCAGAAAACCCTGCACGCCATCAATGAACTCTCTGGAGCGACGGTCCGCATTGTACATCCATTGCCGGTTCATCTACACTAAGTTATATTTTATTAAAAAAATTTAGTTACATTTCAAAATCTAAAGCTCACAAGCACTTAGATCTACCTTTCTAATTACTTTTTGTTCTTATTCAGTCTACAATTAAAGACAATATTTTTTTGCTGCAACAAAAAAATCCACCTACACTAATTCTTTTTTGTCCTTCTACATTTATTGAACTAAAACTAACTAATTGTTACATTTTTAAAATTATTTCTTATCCTTCTACAATTTTGAACTATTTATTTTTTCCTTTCTACCTTTGTAATTTTTTTTATCTTTATACAATTTTAACTATACCTAACTAAAATTTTTTACCCTTCACATTTATTGCACAAATAAATAACTAATTGTTACATTTTTAATTATTTTTAATCCTTCTACAATTTTTAACTAAATCTAACTAATTATTTTTCCCTTTCTACCTTTTTATTTTTTTCCTTCTAATTTTTGCCTTATTTATTTCATACTCCAATAATTAGTTCCTAAAATTAGGTGATCAAGCTAGCTAGCAAATTTATCGTTAAATTTTGGATCCTAAAGCAAACAACTTCATTTTGAGATCAACTCCTAAAATTAGATGATCAAGCTAGCTAACAAACAAGTTAGGCAAACTAGCAAACAAGCAAAGAAACTTTTCACTTGGTGAAGCTAGCTAGCAAACAAAACACACACTTTTCAACAAAGAACAAATTAACATTTCTCCACATCCAATGCAAAAAAAACAACAATACTTAGGTGAGAAGGATGTTAACATGACGTTACTAACCTTGAACCACTTAATTTGCAGCTAAATCACCTCAATTGAAAAATTGGGCAGCACCTCCTTGAACAAGACTCGGCCCTTCCTATTAACCCTTCCGTTCACGATCTGCGCCGGGGAGGAAGAAGATGTTTTAAATGCTGGGCGGGATGGTTCTACAACCGGTTTGAGACACAAACCGCTTCTAGAGCTTGCCTTTTACAACCGGTTTGTGTCTCAAACCGGTTCTGGAAACCCACAACCGGTTTGGGACACAAACCGGTTATAGAGGTGGGACTTTACATGCGGTTCGTGTTTCAAACCGCTTCTGGAAGCCCTCTCCCGCCCGTTGCCCACGAACCGGTTCTAGTACGAAGATTACAACGGGTTCGCACCAAACCGCTTCTGATGGACCGGTTGTGATGCCCAATTCTGTAGTAGTGTGATCTGAACATGAATTTATTAGATTAGAGTAAAAAGTCTTTTTATCGTTCGATTAAACATACATGGTTTAGACATGCTTACCATCTAACTCCTTAAGAATTAAGAGATCAGTGAGCCATTAAAAAGCAAATTGAATGATTCACAGTAGTATGGACGCATCTAAAAAGGCAGCCCATCTCGCCATCTCTGCTTGGCAGCCTCGGCGATTAGGGTTGCCAGCCCAGCCACTCGCTATCTCTCCTGCCGGACGGAAGCTTGCCAACTGGGCCGTAGACATCGCCGGCCGAACGTCGAAGTAGGACGGTGGGGGGCGCGTCTCATCGTTGCTAGTCGTACATGATGATGTGCAGCATGAAGCTTCGCGCGCAGCCCGTCCATGGCGGCCTGAGAAACAAGGCAAAGAAATCCGACGGCGACGGACTTCACCGGTCGACGGCAGCAGGATTAATTGTTCTAAGGCGAGGCCGACCGGGATAGCCGATCATCATGGTAGTCAGAGGAGCCGCTCATCGGCTTGCCGTAGATGGGAGAGGGCCATCACGACGCCTTGGTAGCAGGGCGCAGCTCAACGGCGCGATCATGGACACGCAGCCTGACCGACCTTAGAGGAGAAGCGAAGATCCTTACACGAGGTGTGTGTCCTGTTCGCTCAAGATCTTTTACACGTACACAAAGAACTCAAGAACACACAGAAGCTTTGCCCCCAGCATCATGACACATTGTTTTTTTCTCTCCTTATTCTCTTTAGCTTATTTACTTAGCTATTTATCTCCAAAACGAAACTCAAACATTCTGCCTTTTGAAGTCCTTTTTTCTGTCTCGAAACCAAGCTTTCAAAAACAAGTCAACTAATAATGAACTAATAATGACTCAGACTTTTCAAACTATCTCAGAAATCTTTTGAAGCAATATATAAGAAAATTAGAAGATAAACCAAAGAAAATGCCGGAACTCAAACTGATTAACATCGTATATATAGACCCACGCGCGTATGACGTGCTAGCATATATCTTGGGCGTGCACACACACGTACACCACCAACAAATTAACTTCTCACGCGCCAAGCTAGCATGCCCTGGCAGCTGCCGAAGCAAAAATTGCGCCACGGCCAGGTTGTGGACTTTACCAGCACTGCTAATCTGCATGTCCTGGATGCTAACTACCAACCTAAATACAAGCTAGCTAATCAACCTGGATCTCTCATGCAACAAACACGTGCATGCATGGACTTGCTCCACCACATCATGCGCCTAATGAAGCCACTAATGCAACACTAATCACATGCACACTGATCACCAACTAACTGACAAATAAAAACACACTTCAAACACCTTCCTTGCACTTACCTACAGGTTTGCCTTTGGGAACCATATCCTATGTACACAGCATACCTCGTGTACGTACACATGCACACGGGCAGCACAGGCCGATGGATCTTCATCCTACGGATCGCGCTGTTTTTGCGTTTACCCCCGCGCCTGCCCCAACTCCGCGCAACGCGCATGCCCAGTAGCCGCACAGCACCTCTCCCCCCAAATCAGCAGCGATTCACAGCGAAGCTTCTAGGGTTTGTCCACCGGCTGCAGCTCCATCGAGCAATAACGCCGTCGACGCCGCTGGCTCCTTCAGCAGCCGATGCTTCCATGCCTCTCCCCAAATCAGCAGCGAAGCTTCGGTTCTAGGGTTCCTCCGTTGGCCGTAGCTCCACCTGGGCGATGACGCCGTCGACACCACTGGCTCCTTCAGCGGCCGATGCTTCCGTGCCTCTCCCCCAAATCAGCAGCGAAGCTTCGGTTCTAGGGTTCCTCCGCCGTCCGCAGCTCCACCTGGGCGATGACGCCATCAACGTCATTGGTTCATCCGGCAGCCGATGCTTCCATGGTCGAGGCATCTCCTCCCGTCATCGAGGCGTCTCTTCTCGCCGTCGCCACGGTTCGCAGCCCCCGTCGAGGCGTCGACGCATCCCTGCAGGCCATGGTGCCGCTCGGGATATGAAGATGTGTGTTGGCTACTATTAAGATGGTTTGTCAATTGCTATATGCTGGAGACCACTGAGATGTTTTAGAATTGCTGTGTGCTCAGAAGTGCTGGAGAGCATTGAGATATTTTAGAATTGCTGTGTGCTCAGAATTACTTCGCTGGATACTTCATATATGAATTTTGTACTGACAATGTGTATTTTGTGTACTGAGAATGTACTGAGCTCCAAAATGTTGTGTAAATTGCAATTTGAGATGTATATACTGTGATTGAGCTCCAAAATGCTGTGTGATTGAACTCAGAATATGCAATATTTGATGAAGCTCGTGCACCTAAATGCTGTATAAATTGCATTTTTTATATATATATGGGTGTTGTGAATGCATAGGAGATCAGATTTGTGAATGCATATAACTAGGGGGCTGCCTAACTAGGGAGATTGTGGAAATTTGAGATGTATATGGCTGTTGTGAATGCAGAGGTATATGGCTGTTGTCAGGTGCCAATTGGCATGTGGAATTTTCTCTGTGCAGTGCATTGTCATGGCTAGGTTGTGGCATGTATCCAGTGGCATGAGCAACATAAGACCTGAACCTTCAACTCTCCCATAAGACATAAGGGCAGGTTGTGGCATGTATCCAGTGGCAAGAAGATTAATTAGGGTGGATTCTTTTTAGCTTATTTTATCCAACTTATTTGTCTTATATCGTAACTTCGAGAATTTTTCGAGATAGGCTCAAAAGCTGGTTGGCTTTTGTGTTCGGGGTTTAGGGAGCTTTTAGACATGCCTATGAGATAAAAAGAGGGACTCCAAATTTAATTAAAAAAGTAAGATAAGTCAAATAAGACGCGAGATAAGTATCTGACTTATCTCGTGTCTTATTTGACTTATCTTACTTTTTTTATTAAATTTTGAGTCCTTTTTTTTTATCTTATAGACGTGTCTAAAAGCTCCCTAAACCCCGAACACAAAGGCCAACTGGCTTTCGAGGCTATCTCGGGAAATTCTCGAAGTTACGAGATAAGTCAAATAAATTGGATAAGATAAGATGAAAAGAACCCACCCTAAAACTAAAATAAATTTCACTGAATCTCATTCATTAGCAATGAACAACATAAGACCTGAACCTTCAGCTCTCCTTTGCACTGCTGTCAATATGAAGAGGAAAAGTGCACTAAAACAATAACAAGGCATCTATCTGAACGTATATAACCTGATCATTGCAGATGTTATGCACTGAAATATTTTAGCTCCAGTGGATTGTTATTCACTAAAATATTTTGATTGTGGATACCTTGTTATATAGCAAGGCTAGCGCTTTGCTCTCAAGTCTCAACATGAGCTCACCACATAATTGGCATGAAGAGTATCAGGTTTTTTTTTGCATGAATAGTATCAGGTTTTTGTTCAATTGAATAGATAATGAACTCATCCAGTAGCACCTCACAACAATTAATCAAATTTCAGCTTCTAGTTCAAAACTAAAATTACCAGTGGCACCTCACAACAATTAATCAAATTTCAGCTTCCAGTTCAAAACAACACTGCATACATAACAAAATTTATGATGATCTGGAGCTAGATATGACATGTATACTTTGTCACTCTAAAAAAATCAGAGCATGGCTTTGCCAACTTAAATGGAGTAGGCATACAAATCTGTACATAATTCAGGAATCTGCATATGTAACATCACCTTTTAGCCAGAAAAGAAATATTTGTTATGCTCCAAGCTTTGCATAAGCGTACAGAATTTGTATAATGTACTCATTTTTTTCTGAAACAGAAACAGCCTTGTAGAAACTCTAGGGAGAGCAATTAACACAGAGGCAATATATATATTCCTTGAGCATCTTTACATTTTTGGTTGCATTATTTACAACAAAAGAACATAGCATCTTGTACTAAGTGAGCTTGCAGTTATTTACAACAAAAGAACTGAGCATCTTTTACAACAAAAGAACAGAGCATCTTATACTCGGTGAGCTTGCAGTTGTACCATCATTTGTTTGGGCAGTTACGAGCATCATGAAGAACCAACTGTTTGCAAACTCCGCACAAGCGTCGTACTCTTTCCTTTTGCCTACCACCCATTGTACTTTCCTTACCTCTTTTAATTCTCTTGCTTCTCCCTTTCAAATGAACATCGGTCGGTGGATCGATGTACATGGACTTCATCGGAAATTTTACAACCAATGAAAGCTTCGTATTCCTCTTCTCTAGTGCTCTTACAACAAGACACCATTTGGTCTAGTTGTGCCTCTAGATTAGAAACACTCGATAATAAGAAGTCCATTCCTTCACCCGAATGCTTGCCATTTTGGATCATATCTTCCATCTTGTTTCGTAAACTTGACATTTTTTTCCTCATTGCAACATCCATGGAATCAAGAGGCTTCTCCTCTAGAATATTTCCATGCCCATCATGCACATTTTCTCTGGAAAAAACAGAAAGTTAACAAATTGATTTCGAAAATACAAAGAATATGTAAATAAGTACATGAACATGTAAAAAACTACAATATTTACCTTTTGTACATTTTCTCCCATCTTTTCATAATGTAGTTCACAGGTAACTCGTTATGTTTTTCCCCTCTCAATACTACAATGATATGGCGGCATGGGATATCTTTCGATTCAAATAACTTGCATGAGCAATTCGCTATCATGCTTGTCATGTTGCAATGAACCTCCATATCTTTTTTGGACTCATCGGTAATGACCACAATTTTTGTACCCTCCAATAGACTCGCAAACATGAAGGAGCCTATATGCTTGTGACGTGCCTATGCTAGCTTTGTGACAAGTGAACAATGTTTTCTTTGCTACCTCACTTACTGAACGATTTGATCTAATCAAATGAACCTTATCGGGCGATAGAAGTCCATGGCTATGATGCTCAATCATTGAAGCTATCATGTACTTAGTATTACTAGAAAGTTTCACATATATATGTGCGTCACACCCACATCTTGTTTCTTTAACATTATGTGTGTTCTTTTGGCTCGATGGATCAACATTATGTTTACCTTTCCTCATTCTGTATCCTTGTCTTGAACACACATATCGCTTGCATTGAACCACATCATTCACCATCTTCTGCTGACCAAGATGAACTGAGAAACCAACATGACGTGTGTAGGTCTTATAGAACTCCTCCACGGCCTCAAGGCTTTCAAACATCATCCCAACAGCAGGCTTCAATCCATCCTCACATTCAGGTATAAAAGACAAACATTACATTATAACACATTCAAACAATGAATCAGTAGGGGTGCCATGAACATTACATTAATCATAACCAACTGAATGCCCGTGCGTTGCTACGAAAACATAAATAGTAAAAAAAATATTTGAATATATCATATACAATGTCAACTGCTAGTAATTTCGCTAGTTATGAAGTATTATGTTATTTCAAGCAATTAAATATTGTCTTCTTGTTTTAGGAAATTTTCTTGGCTTACATGGTTTTTATTACATTTTTATATTTTTAAAATATTGGATCAAAACGAAGTAAATACCTATTTTGAGAATGATTTCAAAATATTGCCTCTCCACCGATGGTGATTTCAAATTTTGAATAGATGAGAGAGGTAGTGGGGCTGGGTATATGTGTAGTTAATGTAAGGACGAAGGGTAGAATGATCCAGTAAAAATGGACCACCACTCATCATCACTCACCATAAGCCACTTTTAAGCAATGGAGATTAAATGCGATTACTCACATCGAGAGGGAAGCTAAAGTTCTTTCTTGGTGAACCGAACCCATATTGGATAATAAAAGGAGACATCATGTTAGTACATAATTTTGAATTGCTTAAGTCTTGGTTTGGGTCGGTGTTTTCTTCATGAGAACGAATCTTGCAGGCCGTCGACACCAACATATCCTCAGTAATCGGGCATTCGATCGCGAACTGGTCCTTCGTGGGCAATGCTTGTTTGTGCGTCTCCGTAATCGCCATCTTGAACTGCGCCATGGTCGAATTTAAGCGGTCGTCCAGAGGCGCCGTTGTCGGAGACGACGGACCGCCCTGCCGTGCCGTCGCTGGAGAAGAGAGACCGGCCTGGGGTGACATCGCCGATAACAGAGGACTGGCCATGGCCGCCATCATCGACGACGGAGGATCGGCCCGGGGCGCCATCGTCGTTGCTGCAGGAGGACCACCAGCTTGACGCGTGTTCATCAAAGACGAACAAGAGAGGAGATCAGCCTAGGATGGTGGCGTCGCCGGAGACGGGCCGCCGGCCTGGGGGCTCTCCATCGTGCTAGAGTCACTGCTCAATACAAACTTACAATACGTGCAGCTAGAGGAGACCGGCCTCGGGCGCTATCGTAGGAGACGCCGTTGGAGACGGGGCGCCGGGTTGGGGGCTCGCCCTCTTGCTTGATAAACCTAGGCTTGGGGAACCGACGGGAGACAGCGGGGTTGCGTCGAATTTGGGAGGGCATCACGAGGGGCGCTGTGCAAAACAACAATGCGGACGTTGGATGCGTAGCACGTGGCTAGGATGCGCGGTGTGCATGTGTGCACAGCCACTGCTGTGTACACTAGATACATTCCCACCAACAATGCTCAACAAAGGTAATCCCCAGCCCCACAAGATAGGCAAAAGATTAGTAGGATGAAAATGTGTCGTTCTGTCCAAAGCAGCAAGACTTACTCTGGTAAACTCAGTTATCATATCACAAGCAGTTTACCACCTTTCAGTCTTCAAGATGACTAAGTGGGCTCTCAAGAAGATAGAAGCGACACAGCAAAATTTCTTATGGAAAGGCTGCAGACAGACTAAAGCTGGTGCTTGCTTGGTAGCTTGAAAAAAGGTGTGCATGCCAAAGCATTGTGGGGGGATTAGGAGTGAAAAACCTAAACTACTTTGGAAGGGCAATGTGGTTGCAATGGCTATGGATATCCAAAACCCAACCAAACAAACCATGGATGGGATTTGACCTACCATGTGATCATACAGACATTGACCTCTTTCAAGCTTCTAGCAGTCTCTCTATTGGCAACAGGACCTCAATCCATTTCTAGAATAACCGTTGGTTGCAAGGAGCGGCACCTAGAGAGATCGCCCTGTTGTGTTTTTCTAAGGCGAAATGGTGTCGATCATCTTTGAAGGAGAATGTCCAGCACGACAGATAGATAACGAGCTTGAGCGACCTATCAACCCCAGAGAAGCTTTCACAGTTTGTGACCTTGTGGCTTAAGATTTAGGATGTGCCTCTCTTACCAAACGAGATTGGTCAACTAATTTGGACTTGGAGCACAAGTGGAAATTACAACGCACAAAGTGCTTATGAAATGCAATTTAATGGTACAATTAGGGATGCTAACCACAAATTAGTGTAGAAAGCTCATGCTGAACCGAAGGGCAAATTTTTCATGTGGACTGCTTTGCAAAAAGCAATTTTAACTGAGAATATCTTACAGAGGAGAGCTATGCAAAACTCCTTCAACTGCCCACCGTGTGGTTCAGATCCAGAGACAGCAGACCATCTGATAGCCTATTGACCCTTCTCTTGGGTGGTTTGGCACCGGGTCTTTAACATCTTTGATAAGTTGAGACATACCAATCCACCGGACAATCAGCTTAAATTTATTGAATGGTGGCAAAGTAGTGGGAAAAAGCTTCACAAAGACCAAAGAAGGAATTTTGATGGCTTGGTGATCTACACCTGCTGGAATCTATGGAAGGAGAGAAATAGAAAGATCTTCGATCACATACAACAATGTCTCACATGTTGTTGACATGATCAATAAAGATATCATCAATCGAATGTTGGTGTTCGGGGCAGACGATAATGGATAAACGCATTGCAAGAGGGTTCTTTTGGTGTTTCTTATCGGATGGACTGCAGTACCCATTAGTTTCTTTTCAGACTCTTCTCCGATTAGGTTGTTTTTTGCTTCTTCTTCATAGCTAGCCACCCATTTATAAATTCATGCATCGTGCCATTTGGGTTTTGATTCCCTCTCTCTTTAATAAATAGGCAGAGCAAGTGCCAATGTTTCGAAAAAAAAAGGGAATTAAATGACATAATTGCTCGCCCATTTTGCTTCGCTGAATCGTCTCTCGTTGTAGATAAGGACACGCTCATATCTTTCCTTCCGAGAAGGTTTGATTTGAATCGTTTCTGTTTACATCAACCGAATGATTTGCTACAATTCTTTTCCCTTATATGAATGCTTCATTTCGGAAGCTGGAAAGACCCACACGTACGGCAATCCTCAGACAACTACATGAATGCCTTGACATAATTGTGGTGGAATTTCTAATGCGCTCATGACTGGGCAATCACAATATATATCTGAAAGATTACCAAGAAAGAAAAGGAATAATCCCATTCGGTTAATAAAGGAATAATCCCATTCGGTTAATAATAACATTTCTCCCGGCCAATGATTATACGCATCTCACGAGTACGTGTATGTGCGTCTTTGCTTGGACGAGAAGAATGGTATAAATACAAATTTCCCAGTGGCCATATGACAGTCCTTAGCTTAAGAGATAAACCCACGCGTCAGAAAGCTCCTTGTCTCCTTTACGTGATTACTTTATGCATAAAGCAAGGGAGGGATGTATGAAAGTAACAAGAGGAAAGGAGAATAACAGATGGAATCGCCACTCCTAGGGACAGCCATAGCAGTTAATTATATAGGAAGTGCCGGACAAGCTGGATAAGATATAGGAATTCAGTTACAACAGAACGACCTTATCAGGTCATCAGCTAACAAACTTTATCCTATTATCTCTAAGCAAGAACCGCCTCAATCACAACCGTGATGACGTGAGGTTGAGATTGTACCACATTCGCATCAATTCTGAAGATGACACCGCCTTCGTCAGTCCATCTGCAAACTGATCTTTGGAGGGAATAAACTGAATATCGAGTACCTTTTGAGCAACTCGTTCCCTGACAAAATGAAAATCAACTTTGATGTGCTTCGTACGTGCATGAAACACTGGGTTGGCTGACAAGTACTTGGCACCAAAATTATCGCACCATATAATTGGTGCCTTTGGTTGAAATACCCCCAACTCTCTTAGTACAGACTGAGCCCACACAACCTCAGCAGTGGCGTTAGCAAGGGATTTATATTCCGCTTCAGTGCTAGAACGAGACACCATCGATTGTTTTCTTGAGCTCCAGAAAACTAGGTTGTCACCATAGAACACAGCACATCCACCGGTGGACCTTCTATCATCCGGGCACCCTGCCCAATCCGCATCGGCAAAAGCGCTGACACGAGTCGAGTTTGACCTTCTAATGTGTAGTCCGACTGACATTGTATGTTTTAGATATCTTAGTATCCTTTTGGTAGCAGCCCAATGCACTGAAGTCGGTGTTTGGAGGAATTGGCACACCTTATTGACTGCAAATGCGATGTCCAGACAAGTGAGAGTGATGTATTGCAGAGCTCCCACTGTACTACGGTACTTTGTTGCTTCATTAGCAGATAATGGCTCTCCATCCACCTTGGATAATTTCTCTGAAGCAACTAACGGAGTTGTCACAGGTTTACTTTGCTGCATCCCAGCTCGCCCAAGAACATCCTGAATGTACCTTGACTTGACAGCAAAAGTCCACCATCACTTGTTTCTGCACTTGGATTCCAAGAAAATAGTGCAATTCACCAAGGTCTTTCACTGCAAATGTTGTCTTCAGTTTCTGAATCAGCTGTGTCACAGCTTGTTCTGAAGATCCAGTTACTATGATATCATCAAGACATCAACATATATAATTATATACACCACTATACCTCCTTGATTGTAGATGAAGAGTGAGGTATCTGCACGAGAAGGACAAAAACCAAGTTCTTGAAGTTTAACACTTAATCTGGAGTACCACGCCTGAGGTGACTGTTTGAGACCATATAGAGACTTATCCAGTTTGCAAACCATTTGGGGAGAATACTTATCTTCAAAGCCTGGCGGCTGTTTCATAAACACATTTTCTTCCAATACGCCATGAAGGAATGCATTCTGGACTTCTAGCTGCTTGAGCCTCCATCCTCAAGATACTGCTATCGATACGATCAACCGAATGGTTACTGGCTTCACCACCGGACTGAATGTGTCCTCATAATCAATCCCATATCGCTGCTTGAATCCCTTTGCTACTAGCCGAGCTTTGTGTCGTTCTATTGAGCTATCTGCCTTCCTTTTTAGCTTGAAAACCCATCTTGAATCAATAAGATTGATCCCGGGCTGATATGGTACAAGGTGACATGTCTGATTTTTCAGCAGTGCATCAGATTCTTGTTGCATCGCCTCCTTGCACCGCGGGTTTTGCAAAGCTTCAATATGAGATACAGGTTCCCGATTTGACAAGGAGACCTGTCCTCCAAATGGAATAGTACCATCTGTCCTCAGCTTTGGTTTCCTTATATTATCTTGAAGTCGCGTTCGCATGCTGTGAGCTCGTTTAGCCGGCACATGACCAGCTACAGCATCAGGCATATTGTCGGCAACAGCTCCTTCAGGATCAGGTTCAGGCGCTGTCTCTGACGGCTCCTCCATACCACCACTGGCACTGGGATGGCTCTGCACAGGAGAAATATTACTCGGTATAGGAACAGAGTTAGCCAGGCTCTGCTGGTGCCCATTATGCACAATATCCCTGACTCAGTACTTCGACCAACAGAGAACGGCTGAGGCAAAAGGATAGAAGTTTCTGTGACGAGAGGACAAACAGGTGTACATGAAGGGTTAGCCGAAAAGGGGAACACACGTTCATCAAACACCACATCTCGAGATATATAAACACGGTTAGAGGGACGGTGTAGGCAACGATAGCCCTTATGTAAACTGCTGTAGCCTAAGAAGACACATTGGCTAGACCTGAATTGAAGCTTGCGAGTGTTGTAAGGTCGCAAATGAGGCCAACATGCACAACCAAAAGTTTTAACAAACTTGTAATCGGGTTGTTGGCCAAGAAACATCTCAAGAGGGGACCTGGATTGAAGTATCGGTGTAGGGAGTCGATTTATCAAAAAGTGGCAGCAGAGAATGCTTTATCCCAGAATGTGAGAGACATTTTAGAGTGAGCCAAGAGGGAAAGACCAACTTCCACCACATGGCGATGTTTGCGTTCTGCTGATCCATTTTGCTAATGCGTATGGGGACATGAGACTCGATGATCAATACCACGCTGGGTTAAGAAGGATTTCAATTTTTGGTATTCACCTCCCCAGTCCGACTAGACAGAGAGGATCTTAGCATTCAATAGGCGTTCCACATGAGTCTGAAACTTGTGAAACACAATATAGGCATCAACTTTGGTTTTTATTGGATAAAGCCAAGTGAAACGAGTAAAGTGGTCTATGAAACTGACATAATATTGGTAACCTCCAAAGGAGACAACCGCAGGTCCCCATACATCAAAGAAAATGAGTTCAAGCGGTTTAGTAGACACATTCTGAGATCGAACATAAGGCAATTGGTGACTTTTGGCCTGTTGGCATGAGTCACACACAAACACATGACTTTTATTGGACTCTCTAAGACACGGGAGATGATGACTTGTCGTACAACCTGAGACGCTGGATGACCAAGCCTTGCATGCCGGAGGGCTTCGTCAGGAGTGAAGACTGCAGAAAGAACTTGTTGACCGATAGGGACTGCTCTTGGATCCAAGGGATAGAGGCCACCTTTACTGGAACCTTGGAGGAGGGTTTTCTTCGTGATGCGATCCTTCATCCTTTATAGAAAAATGGGATGGGTGAAACTCAAAGAAGACATTGTTATCACTGGTCAGTTTGTGAACAGAAACAAGGCTCCGTTTTGTGTTAGGAACATGCAACACATTATTCAACAGGAGGGGTTTAGTCGAAGTACCAATCTTGGAATGACCAATGTGCAGAATTGGCATACCTAAGCCATTGGCCGCATGCACCTGCTCCTTGCCGGTATACCTCTCATGCACAGTTAGCTTGTCCAATTCTCCAGTGATGTGATCCGTGGCTCCAGAGTCGGTGTACCAGGTAGGATCAACCTGATAACCAGCCGCTCACATGGGCTGCGACACGAGGTTCTTCCCCCTGGAATGCGTGATTGAATCTGTTATAACACCTCAGCGCTGTGTGCCCTGTTTTGCCACAAACCTAACACACAGGACGTGGCTTATTGCTGTTTTGCCCATTGTTCTGTCCACCACCACGATTTCCACCGTTGCCGCGACCACGCTGATCGCCTCCGCGCCATCCTTCGTGCGAAACGCTGTTTGCAGAGTCTCCTGGAGCCTCAATTGTTGCGTGGTGTTGCTCCTGCCGGATCTCATAACTTAACAAGTGAGCATAAAGGTCATTAAGATTCAGTTGGTCAGACCTTGTAGCAACCGAGGTGACTAGTGCATTATGCTTAGAGTCAAGGCCTGCCAGCATGTAGATTGCGATCTCCTCTTCATCGAGAGGATGTCCTGCCGCAGCAAGGGAGTCAGCGAACCCTTTCACCTTGTTGAAGTAGTCTGCCATTGAAAACGATCCTTTCCGCACCGTCGCAAGTTGCCGGCGAATCTGGATCATTCGAGCTCGGGACTGCGAGGAAAACATACGTTCCAGCGCGTCCCAAGCTTCTGCTGCAGTAGCCATGAACAACACCTGAGCCAAAACTTCAGGTGTAAGAGAGGAGAGAATGGTGCCATGCACCATCTGATCCTGCTGTACCCAGACGTTGTACGCTGGGTTTGGGACGACAGTCTCTACACCGTCGTTGGTTTGCTTGATTGTCACCTCCGGCTTCTTGATCGTGCCGTCGACATACCCAAGCAGTTGCTGCCCTCTCAGATAAGGCAGCAATTGGGCCTTCCACAGAAGGTAGTTGTCGCGAGCAAGTTTGACGTTCACCAGGAGGCCGAAGTTTGGAACAGCTCTAGCCATGGTGGGTGGATTCACCAGGACCAAGGCCGAGGAAGACTCAGACGAGGTCATCGAAGAACTAATTTAAATCTGTGGAAACCTTTGGCTCTGAAACCATATGAAAGTAACCAGAGCAAAGGAGAATAATAGATGGAATCGCCACTCCTAGGGGCGGCCATAGCAGTCAATTATGGCACCGTTCGGCCCGGCGTTGCGTTAGCGTTCACGTCGTGGCCACCCGTGTGAACGCATTTAATGCGTGGGGCTGCGGCTGCGGCTGCGGCCGCGAACGCGCAAAAAGAACGAGGCCTATATAGGAAGTGTCGGACGATTCGAATAAGATACAGGAATTCAGTTACAACAGAACGACCTTATCAGGTCATCAGCTAACAAATTTTATCCTATTATCTCTAAACAACAACCGTGTACATTATCTTTAACAGGATGGAGCAGCAGCGGAACCTGGCGGCACTGCTACCCGATGACATGCTCGCCGACGTCCTCCGCCGTCTGCCGCCTCGTCTCCTCGCCACGTCCCGCTGCGTCTGCAAGGCGTGGCGTGAGACATCGTCGACGCTCGCCGCCTACTGCGTGTGGACCTCCTCCCGCACTCGCTTGGCGGCATTTTCATCAGCTTCCAGATGCACGACCCCTTAGAATTCTTCTCCCGCCTCTCGGCTGCCCTACCATCTTCGGCAAGCTCGACTACCTGTTTGGCACCGATGCGCACCATATGGTCAAGGACCACTGCAATGGCCTCCTCTTACTTGTCGGGTACACGTTTAACCCGATCCCGGCCTCCGGGCAATGGTTGCTTGACATGTACGTGGTTAATCCGGCCATGAGATGGTGGGCCCCTGTCGGTGTTTCGGAAAAACGCCTCCATACCAAGCTTATTTCTTGATTTCATAGCGCCAAGAATCTCTCTTTCATGGGTAGGAGAACGTTATTTCAGTCATGCAAGCTCGAGCACACCAACAATTTTTATCATGGTTTGGCCTGTACGATGGGATAATGACCCTATGTCTAGTGTATAGATGTATGAGAGAACAAGGAGTACAACAAAATTAAGATACAGAAAGTGAAAAGGAGTTGATAGAACTTTAAAACAGATATGCTTGTGGATATCTGTGGGTATACACTAAGAAGCAATGCTTGCTATCCTCCATTTTCTTGTCCTCCTCCCCTGTCAGCCCCCGATTTTCAATCCAACCGGGACGGTGTGAGTTCAGACCACCAGGGATCTTCTTAGTCATCACAACTTTACAAATCTTTGGATCATTTCATACATGATTCGGTAAATCACACATGTATTTCACAATAAAATACATAGGGGCTCATTGTTTTGGTTTAGGCCGGATAGGCCGAATATTACATTACCAAAAGGGGAGCTCTTTAGTAGAGTTCAACAATGAAACAAAAGATGAGAACACGTTTAGAATCCAAGGTCAGTGCCCATTCCCGATCGTAAGCGATCGATTCCCTAACGCCCTTCTTGGTTGTCCTCGCCTGGTAGTCTTCATCCTCCGTGCAACAGACGGGTCTTCAGCGTCATCTTCACCTAAAAGAGTGAGTGGGTGCGAGAGTGAGCGCAATCAAACCGCGCTCGCGAACCAACACCTGTCCTAATGCAACATAATGATACAAGGCCTTTTTGGTGGAGGTTTGGGTTATTTTTTTTTTATTGCCATAAAGCCAGTTTTACAATAAGTAAATAATTAGAGAAACAATCTGTCACTTAGCCATTTTAAACAAATCAAAAGACATACTATGCTATATACGCGCGTCATTAATCATAAGAGTTTCACCACGGTACACCGCATCCATTGCCATGGACTACGTGTCCCAAAGACTGGCGGATCCATCCCATAGTCATGGGCATGGTCCTCGAAGACCGAACCAAGATGCAGTAACAGCGATCGTCCTAAGCTAATCGGCAAGTCCGTGCCCATACCTACAATCGGGCGACGACTCCCAAAGTGGCGGCAGACTCACCCTCTTAGCCAAGAGGCGTGATCGCCTTGAGCTCAACTAAGGCCGGGACCCACAGATCCAAAACATCAACTATTCATTAGAGTATTTACCAACATTTGCACCAGTGCACTGCACCCGAGTGCATGGGTATTTTCCGCCTATTCCGACACGTTGATAGTCGAGATCAATGACCAGCTATACCATTGCTTCGTTGATAGCATAGCTATACCGTTGTAATGTTGATAGGATCGATCTGTCATATCTATGCCGTAAATCATTGATAGGCAAGGATCGAATTCGCTTGACCTAGACAAGCAAGGCTAAGCTCTTCCAAAGATTCATTAATCGAGACGAATAATTACTAAGGCCTTGTGTTTTCCAAAGGACAAGAGGTGTAAACTTTCCAAGGGTGGTGTTTATGTTTATTATCACATTTATTAGCAAATGGGATACTTAGCTAGACTAGCCCTAATAGCATCACACTTCATAAATAGATGATACAAGGAAAGTAAAGCATGCAATTCTTCATAATTAAATCAACATAAGTTGGACCAAAATTAGGGTAAGGAGCATGATTTCGAATATTGGCTCGCCTCGATCTTGAATTCTCGGTCCCGAGGATCGCCCTCGATTAGCGGGTTTTCCAACTCCTCGCCCTCTAAATATGGCGAATAATAATGCACAAAGAATTAACATCTCACTCAAAAATCCAAAATGTTATGAGGGTGATCCTAGGGCTTTCATTCTTTTCTATACTTTTATTTTTCCTGTTTCCTCTAAACAGAAAACCTATGAATTAATCCCGAGTTCATTTTAAGTATGTGAGATAATCATATTTATACATATATATATATATATATTAGGTCATGCCTATATGTCCAAAATATTGAAGAAGCAATAATCTACCCTTATAATAATTTTCCAGAGAAGATAATAATAAAATATTAATTTAGCTTTCGGTCTGGTATTTTCTGGATTTATTAAACTAGGCATTAAAGTTTCATCCTATATCTTCTTTAATTAAACACAAGCATAAAAGCATTAAAATAGAGATTTTATTATTTCATTAAATCCAGAAACTCATCTAAGTATTTACTAAATTTTTATACAATTTTTACGAGCCATTAATTATTTTTAGAAAATTAAAAAGGCATCCACGGGTTGTAATTATATCTAAACACTGGAAAAAGGGTTATGAACAGTAACGGGCCAAGCCCTAAGCGCGGGCGAGGCGGCCTGCGGGCAACGGCGCAAGCGCCTAACGCTGGCGGGCGCCCACGCGCGAGGAACGAAGCGTGTGCACAGGCGGCGAATCGACCGGTGGGCTGGACCCCACTGGTCACGACAGTAACTAACACGGGCGAGAGAGAGCGCCAATGACGGTGACGAAGGCACGGCGACGCTGACCTCATCAATCAGCGCCTCCGGCCCGAACTCCGGCGGGGACTTCAGCATGGCACCGGCGGCGGCTCGGTGCACTAAAGAAGTGTTTTATGTGCTCCGAGTGTTCGCGGTGGCTGGGGCTAGAGGGTCCCGGCGGGGATTCGCCGGCGACGAGCCGAGGTGGCGGCGCGACGCACGGCGGCGGAGGGAGAGCTCGGCGGACATAAAACACGGTCTTCTAGAGGCTCTTAAGCTTGGGAAAGCTAGGGGAAAGCCTCTAGGGGCTTCGAGGGAGCGTACCGAGCAACTGGTCGGCGAGGAGGAGGCGCGGTTCAGCTCGACGGCGGTGACGCGGACGTAGCCGAAGCAGGGGAGACGGTGCGCGGCTGCTCCGGGCGTCGTTGATCGTCCAGCTCCTGGGAGAAGGTGGCGGGTGCTCCGGGAAAGGTGTGGACGAACGGAGGGCCCTCGGGTCGCTGTGGTCAACGCGCAATCCGAAAGGGGGCGGTGAGCTCCGGCGGCGGTGGAGGAGCTCCCTGCACAAGTCGGGAAGTTAGTCTGATTGGGCTCGGTTAGAGCACGAGGAAGAGCAATGCGGAGAGGAGACCGTCGGCCGAGGAGGTCGCTCATCGGGAGGAGTCTTGGCGACGAGGTAGCCCGGCGGTAAAATGAGTGGAGGGGAGCACAGAGGCGAGGCCGAGGCTTAAAAGGGCACGAGGAGGAGCGAGTGGCCCCGGGAAGGAGTAAATGCACGCAGACGGGAAATCTCGGCGGAATGGCCATGCCGCGAGGCGGCCACGTCTTGACGGCCGACTGTGGAGGGCAAGAAGGGAATTCGCGCAGACTTAGCTCCGAGCGGCATAGGCCAATTAATGGCTCGGGAGGCCGCCAATGGGAGCGAAGGGCGGAGGCCACGCTGAAGTCAACTCCGGTGGGGAAGAACCGGTCGATTGAAGCTCGGCCGTTGGATGGGCGGCAGCGTCGCTGGCGGAGCTCGGTTTCCGGCGCGAGCAAGGCGGGAAGGTCGCGAACACGGGCGGCAGACCGGGAGAGGTAGGTAAACGGCAGTCAAGACGCTGAAGCAGGCTTGATGTCGCGAGCAGAGAGAGAGAGAGAGAGAGAGCGAGCGAAGCGAGAAGAGGACGACGCAGCAAAGGCCGTGGCTGGGCCGAGCGAGGAGAAGGGGACTGGTCGGTGGGCGCGCCCAAGATGCGCAAGTGGCCACTCAATGGCCAAAACAGAGGGAGGGAGAGGCGAGCATCAGAGCAAATCCAAAAATGGATTTAACTAGGAAAGTAGGTTTAATACACATAGGATAATTCACTAAATTTTTATAATAGGAATAAAAGAATATAATAAATAGTTTAACATATTTCACTTAGGAGATTTAAGGCCTAGGTTTAAAATTTGAAAATTAGCCAAAGATGCACATTTACCCTTTTTCAAATAATTTTCTAATTTTTTGAAAAAGGCTCAAAATAGGATGTTACAAACCCTACCCCTAAAAGAAATCTCGCCCGAGATTGTTTTTACCTAGAGGAGAAAAGATAAGGGTACTTTTCTCTGTCGATCTTCCGCTCCCATGTAGCTTGTTTTCTGCGTGGTGACTCCATTGGACTTTGCACAACTTGATGGTCTTATGTCTCATTTGCTTTTCCATGGTGTCAATGATTTGCACCGGACAAAGGGTAGGTAAGATCCGTGGCTATATCCTCGATCTGGCGTGGAATGACTTCCTCAGCAAATTTTATGCACTTTTAAGTTGAGAAACATGAAAAACATCATGCACATTTCCAAGCTCGGCTGGGAGGTCCAACTGGTAAGCCACGTGACCCATTTTTGCTGTTATTTGGTAAGGTCCAATGTATCTTGGGGCTAATTTGCCTTTTAGTTGAAATCTTTGAATCCCCTTTGTAGGTGAAACCTTAAGGTAGACGTAATCGCCAATTTCAAAACTCAAATCCCGACGACGGTTGTCGGCATAGCTCTTCTGTCGGGATTGGGCGGCTAGAAGTCTTTCTTTGATGATTTTGACTTTCTCTTCGCATCCGACGAGAAATCTGTTCCAAAATTTGTCTTTCTCTGTCTCGCACCAAGACAAAGGGGTCCGACATCTTCGCCGTAGAAGGGCCTCAAATGGGGACATCTTTATCTTTGGATTGAAAACTATTGTTATATGCAAACTCGCCTAGGGAGACACTTGTCCCACTCACCAAAAATTTAGGGCGCAAGCTCTCAAAGATATCCTCCAAAATTTGATTCACTCTTTCGGTTTGTCCATCGGTTTGGGGATGGAAGGCAATCTTGAAAGTTAAGTTGGTTCCTAAAGCGCCAGCATTTTTTTCCAAAATTGCGAGGTAAATTGGCTTCCTCGATCTGAAATTATTCGACGGGTACTCCGTGTGAGCACACGATTCTGGACATAAACAATTCTGCCAACTTATTTCCTTTATAGGTTGTTTTTACTGGGACAAAGTGTGCCACTTTTGTCAGACGGTCGACAATGACCCAAATTGAGTCAAATCCATATTTGGTGCGGGGTAGTCCAACTATAAAATCCATGGTGACTTCTTCCCATTTCCATTCTGGGATCTTCAGGGGTTGTAGCAATCCAGCAGGCTTTTGATGTTCGGCTTTCACCTGTTGACATATATGACAGCAGGCTACAAACTCCGCCACATTAATTTTCATACGAGGCCACCAAAATTGGGTTTTGAGATCCTGATACATTTTGGTGCTGCCAGGGTGAATTGAATAAGCTGATTCGTGTGCCTCTCGCAGTATTGCTTCCTTGAGTTCCGGGTCATGAGGGACAAAGATTCTATTTTTGAACCATAGGATTCCTTGGCTGTCTTTGGTAAACCTAGCACCTCGGTCCTTTGTCATGAGTCGTCCTATCCTCTGGGTACTAGGGTGACCTCTCTGTCTTTCCTTAATTTGGTCTAACAAGGTGGGTTGCAGTTCTAGAGTCGCTACCATACCGTGGTCGACTAGTTCCAAGTTTAATCGAGCCATTTCTAGCGCAAAGCGTGAAATCTCTGTGCTATGGAGGAGTTGCATTGGGGTTGTCGGCTCAAGGCATCTGCTACCACATTTGCTTTTAGGGATGATAGTGGATACTTAGATTGTAGTCCTTGATTAGTTCTAACCACTGCGTTGTCTTTGGTTTAAGTCCGACCGAGTAAATATATATTTCAGACTCTTGTGGTCAAGAAGATGTTGCAATGCTTTCCCATCGTAAAATGTCTCCATAGTTTTAAAGCATGGACAACAAGACTAACTCTAAATCATGGGTTGGGTAGTTCTCCTCATGCTTCCTAAGCTGTCGGGAAGCATAGGATACCACTCTACCATTTTGCATGAGAACACAACCAAGTCCCTGCCTAGAGGCGTCACAAAAGATCTCAAATTCCTTGGTAATGTCCGGAGTGGCAAGGACTGGGGCAGTGGTCAGTTTCTTCTTAAGTTCCTGGAATCTTTTCTCACATTGGTCGGTCCATTCGAACTTTGCTTCTTTTTGCAACAACCGAGTCATGGGTTTTGCCATTTTGGAAAATCCTTCAATAAATCTTCGGTAGTACCCAGCTAATCCAAGAAAACTTCTTATTTCGGTCACTGAGGTTGGGGACTTCCAATTGGTAATCGCTTCTATTTTAGCAGGGTCTACTTTAATTCCTCCAGAAGAGATTACATGTCCTAAGAAACTGATTTCCTCTAGCCAAAATTCACATTTACTGTATTTGGCGTACAACTGATGTTCCCTCAATTTCTGTAGGACCAAATGTATGTGTTGAGCATGTTCTTCAGCACTTCTGGAGTAGATGAGAATGTCATCTATAAATACCACGACAAATTTGTCGAGGTATTCCATAAGAATTTTGTTCATGATGTTCATGAAGTATGCCGGGGCATTGGTTAGACCGAACGACATGACTGTAAATTCATACAGGCCATATCTGGTGGTGAAAGCTGTTTTAGGTATGTGATCCTCCTTTATTTTGACTTGATGATACCCGGACCGAAGGTCTATCTTAGAGAAGTGGGTGGCTCCTCGAAGTTGGTCGAATAAGTCATCGATCCTGGGGAGGGGATACTTATTCTTAATGGTCACATCATTTAGTGCCCGGTAATCGATCACCAGCCTTTTTGTTCCATCCTTCTTTCCAACAAACATGGCGGGAGATCCCCATGGAGATGAACTAGGCCTAATGAACCCCTTGGATTCTAAATCTGCCAATTGTTCCTTTAGTTCTGCTAGCTCATTAGCATCCATCCGATAATAGTTTTTAGATATGGGGGCGGTTCCTGAGACCAGATCTATCACAAATTCCACATCCCTATCAGGTGGCATTCCTGGCAATTCTTCTGGAAAAACATCCGGATATTCTTGGACCACAAGGACATCTTCTAGAGGCGGACAGCTAATGGTGTAAACAGTATTGTCCAGAGGAGAGGAATTGTCCACTTGTATCACAGCTTGCTAGTAAGGCCACTTGTTAAGGATTACCGTTCGGTTGGCACAATCAATTATTCCTCCTTGGTTGACCAACCAATCCATTCCCAAGATGATGTCCAGGTTCTGAGTGGGCAACACTATTAAGTTTGCTTTTGCAAGCACCCATCCTAAGGTTGCTTACCCCAAGCGGTATGGGTTGCTAAAATGGGTCCTCCAGGAGAAGATAGCAATAGGGGCTTCTTAAGTATGGAGGTAGGTAACTCATTCCTAAGCACAAATTCTTTGGATATGAAAGAATGGGATGCACCAGAATCGAAAAGTACTTTTGCAGGAATAAGGTTAAAAGAGAAAGTACCCATTAGCACTCCGGCAGCATCCTGGGCTTCTTCTTCATTGACATAGTTCACTCTACCACGGCCTTGAGATGAAGGTGCGGTTCGCGGCGTACGCGGGGTTTGCAATCCTCCCCTTCCAGCAGATCCTGGGGTTGATTGTCCACGAGCGTGAGTAACTGGCAAGTTGGAGCGGATTGGGGTAATTTTCTTGTCAGGACAAACACTCGCAAAGTGTCCTGGCTTTCCACAGTTAAAGCAGTTCATGGAGGGGGCTGAGCTAAAGTTTCTCTGCCCTTGGCCTACTGGAGCAGGAGCACGGAAGGGAGTTCCTATGGTGCGAGCACTGTAGTTTCTGGTGTTGCCTTGCTGGTTTTGGCTGGTACTTGGCTTCCATTGTCTATAGGGGCGGAAAAAGGATCCCTGGCGGTCGGAACCTTGCCCTTTCTGAGTAGTAAACTTCCTTTTTCTCAATCCTTCAAACCCCTTTCTCTCATTTTCCAGAATGAGAGCCTTGTTCACAAGTTGTTGAAAGCTAGAGAAATCAAGGACGCTAAGCTGCATCTTCATAGGTTGGTATAGTCCTTCCGTGAATTTCTATTTTGTCTTCCTCAATTTCAACTTCTCCGGGGCATAACGGGACAAATGATTGAATTTGGTCAAATAATCGGACACCGACATGTTCCCCTGTTTTAGTTCCTTGAACTCATTTCTCTTCATTCTCATTATCCCAGCAGGGATGAAGGCACTGCGAAAAGCCTGCCTAAACTCATCCCAAGTCATCACGGGCACTGAGGCTTCCTCTTCTAGCATATCCTAATTGAATCCTGGAGCATCCTCACCTGCTGCTCCTTCATTTTGGGCCGCTCCTTGGGGTACATTCTCACCTTCTTCACCCTGACCATTATCTCCGTCTTCCCCATTTTCACTTCCTTCATCATCCTCTTCTTTCTCTTCTTTTTGATCCACCTTTTCCCTAGCAAGGAGAAAGTTGTCCCACCATTCTGCTGCAGCTCCTTCGAACAAGTGGGTGGCAAACGGTACCTTATCTTCTTCTCGAGTACGGGCTAAAGCCAGCTTCTTTTCCACACTTCGAAGCCAATCATCAGCTTCTAAGGGCTCATTTGCTTGAGAGAAGGAGGGAGGCTTGGTACGAAGGAAATCCCCAAGTCTGGATCCTTGACGGTTGGAATTGTTCATCTGACTGTAGACCAAGGCTGAAACTAAATGAGTCTGATGTGCCATCATGTCTGCCAAGGTTGGGGCACCACGAGGAGGTAGGGGCAGGGGTTTTCTGCGACGGCCCCTACCGCCAGCTGCAGGCTGGTTGCGACGGTGGACACCGGCATTAGCCCTGACCGACCTCCTTGGCGGCATCTAGAAGAAGAGAAACATAAACGCAAAAAGAATCAAACACCAGCTCTTTTTGAAGATGCAAACCAAGTACGGAAATCATAGATCTGGAAGCAAAAGAAAACTCAGCAAAGCCAATCATCAAAAGTAGGAGTGCGAACTAAAAATCTTTCACAAGAGCAGATAGTACAATACCACATATATACAAGTCATCATCGAGGAGTACAGTGTCTGGGGGGGGAGTACAAAGTCGGAGACATCGACTGACACTGAACTAGCTAACTGGTACTAACGGAGGTGCTAACCGCATCACTCTGACACAACCTACACAGGTACTGTCTACAAACCCAAAAGTCTAACCTACTGGAGGTGCCTAAACGCATGACTCCAAAGCAGCTAACATCTACTGCTATCCGTAGGCGCAAAAGTATATCCTAGCAGAGGTGCCTATACGCAACACTCTGAAACTGCTGCTAAACAAAAGCTGCAACCTGAGCTCTAAGTCTACGTCACCTCGTAGCTCAAACTGCTGGCTTACGAGTGAACAGACCTACCTATCTACAACAAAAGTAGCTCCAAAAAGGGTAACCAAGTACTCCACTCCTAGCCGGAGTGGTAACCACCGCACACCTCGCAGTGGAAAACGCCGTCCAAACCGAGTCCTGGTGGAGAGCCGATCGCCCTCGTCGATTTAGCCGAGACTCGCACGACACGGGGCGCGGGGGTGTCACCGCGGGCAGCGACACTCCTAGTCACTGGGCGGCGAGCAGTGGGAGAAGTACGTGCGCGCACGCGCCTACGCGCGAAAACTCTCGGGAGTACGGTCGTCGGGGACGCCTGGGAGGGTCCTGCCTCCTGAGAGGCAGCAGCAAAAGACCAAAGTGCCGGGCTCGGCAAAGTCTGGGCGAAAAGCACTAGCTGAGGAGAAAACAACTGGAGTCTGCTGTGCTGAGGGAGGAGCAACAACTGGCGCCACAACTGGGACTGTAGCCGTGGTCCCTCTGCGAGGAACCGGAGAAAGTGGGGCGGTAACAGTGGAAGGTACTGGAGAAACTGGGAGAGGCACTGGGACGCCAAACAGGGGTGCGGACGGGGCTGTACTGGCTGGAAGAAACGCGGGAACAGGACCCGACACAGCACGAGCGTAACCAGTCCTACGGTAGTAGTCGGCGGCCTCAGGAGAGACCTGAAGCAAGAGTCGGTGCAGCAGGGCGATCTGCTCGTCCTGGAACCGAAGAACGCCCTGGAGCTCACGGTGCTCCCCAAGGACGTCAAGGAGCAGAGCGCTGGCTCCAGTCGTGAAGGACTGCAGACAAGCAAGTCGCGGGAGGCAGATCGCCTGCCCACCAAGCGCTAAAGTAGTCGACCCGCACACGTGCGGCCAAGAGGAGGCTCGGTCTCGGCCGGTGTGTCACGGAAAAGTCCACACAGCCTGACACAGGTCTCAAAAGCGGACGCCTCCACCGCAAGCTCGGGGTGGAGGTGGGGTGTCTCGGGAGCAACACGGAGAGTCCCTAAAACGGGTCCTGTGGGTACGGAGGTCTCCACTACCCACGAGCTGAGTAAGCCGATAGGACTCCGCCTACCGACAAACTGAGGTCCACCGGAGAAGCCTAAGACGCGGCAAAGGCGGTGCAACATGCGGATAGGCTCTCCGCACGGTCCGTCAAGTCCTCCTGTGAAGGTGAAAGTCTCGCTGTCCTCGGAAAAAGTGATCGCCATCACTGCAAATAAAAACTTTTAAGGATTAATAAAAAGGCAAGAGGTTTTTTTCCGATCGCTTTGAAGTAGACAACGGGAGATTAAGAGAGATGAGCCATAAGATAAACTTTTAGTCTTTCCTTTAGTGAATGAATTGATACACATATATGTAGGCACATATACATATATTCATACTTCCTTTATGTATAAAAAAAAAATACGTAGGGCTTTTTGCTAACGACCAAGAAGTTTGGGTTTTTCCTACAGTCGTATGCTCTGATACTAGCTTTGTCAGCCCCCGATTTTCAATCCAACCAGGGACCGGGTGTGAGTCCTGCACCAGCCCAGGATCTTGCTAGTGCATCACAACTTTACAAATGCTGGATCATTTCATACACGATTCGGGTAAATCACACATGTATTTCACAATAAAATACATAGGGGCTCATTGTTTTGGTTTAGGCCGGATAGGCCGAATATTACATTACCAAAAGGGGAGCTCTTTAGTAGAGTTCAACAGCGGAAACAAAAGATGAGAACACGTTTAGAATCCAAGGTCAGGCCCATTCCCGATCAGCAAGCGATCGATTCCCTAACGCCTTCTTGGTTGTCCTCGCCCCGGTAGTCTTCATCCTCCAGCAACAGACGGGTCTTGGCGTCATCTTCACCTAAAAGAGTGAGTGGGTGCGAGGGTGAGCGCGCAATCAAACCGCGCTCGCGAACCAACACCTGTCCTAATGCAACATAATGATACAAGGCCTTTTTGGTGGAGGTTTGGGTTATTTTTTTTATTGCCATAAAGCCAGTTTTACAATAAGTAAATAATTAGAGAAACAATCTGTCACTTAGCCATTTTAAACAAATCAAAAGACATACTGTGCTATATACGCGCGTCATTAATCATAAGAGTTTCACCACGGTACACCGCATCCATTGCCATGGACTACGTGTCCCAAAGACTGGCGGATCCATCCCATAGTCATGGGCATGGTCCCCGAAAGATCGAACCAGTACCCGTAACAGGCGTACTGTCCTAAGCAACTGGCAAGTCCGTGCCCATACCTACAAGCTGGCGCGACGACTCCCAAAGTGGCGGCAGACTCACCCTCTTAGCTAAGAGGCGTGATCGCTTTGAGCTCAACTAAGGCCGGACCCACAGATCCAAAACATCAACTATTCATTAGAGTATTTACCAACATTTGCACAGGCGCACTGCACCCGAGTGCATGGGTATTTTCTGTCTATTCCGACACGTTGATAGTCGAGACCGGCGACAAATTACTATACCATTGCCGTTGATAGCATAGCTATACCGTTGTAATGTTGATAGGATCGATCTGTCATATCTATGCCAGAAATCGTTGATAGGCAAGGATCGAATTCGCTTGACCTAGACAAGCAAGGCTAAGCTCTTCCAAAGATTCATTAATCGAGATGAATAATTACTAAGGCCTTGTGTTTTCCAAAGGACAAGAGGTGTAAACTTTCCAAGGGTGGTGTTTATGTTTATTATCACATTTATTAGCAAATGGGATACTTAGCTAGACTAGCCCTAATAGCATCACACTTCATAAATAGATGATACAAGGAAAGTAAAGCATGCAATTCTTCATAATTAAATCAACATAAGTTGGACCAAAATTAGGTAAGGAGCATGATTTCGAATATTGGCTCGCCTGGATCTTCGAATTCTCGGTCCTGAGGATCGTCCTCGATTGGCGGGTTTTCCAACTCCTCGTCCTCTAAATATGGCGAATAATAATGCACAAAGAATTAACATCTCACTCAAAAATCCAAAATGTTATGAGGGTGATCCTAGGGCTTTCATTCTGCTTTTCTATACTTTTATTTTTCCTGTTTCTCTAAGCAGAAAACCTATGAATTAATCCCGAGTTCATTTTAAGTATGTGAGATAATCATATTTATACATATATATATATATATATTAGGTCATGCCTATATGTCCAAAATATTGAAGAAGCAATAATCTACCCTTATAATAATTTTCCAGAGAAGATAATAATAAAATATTAATTTAGCCTGGTCTGGTATTTTCTGGATTTATTAAACTAGGCATTAAAGTTTCATCCTATATCTTCTTTAATTAAACACAAGCATAAAAGCATTAAAATAGAGATTTCATTATTTCATTAAATCCAAACTCATCTAAGTATTTACTAAATTTTTATACAATTTTTACGAGCCATTAATTATTTTTAGAAAATTAAAAAGGCATCCACGGGTTGTAATTATATCTAAACACCGGAAAAAGGGTTATGAACAAGAACGGCCAAGCCCTAAGCGGGCGAGGCGGCTTCTGGCAACGGCGCGAAGCGCCTAACGCTGGCGCGGGCGCCCACGCGCGAGAACGAAGCGTGGGCAGCACGGTGGGCGAATCGACCGGTGGGCTGGGACCCCACGTCGTCACGACGGTAACACGGCGAGAGAGCGCCAATGACGGTGACGAAGGCACGGCGACGCCGACCATCAATCGGCGCCCGCCCAAACTCCCATGGGACTTCAAAGATGGCACCCATGGGCTCGGTGCACTAAAGAAGTGTTTTATGTGCTCCGAGTGTTCGCGGTGGTCGGGCTAGAGGGTCCCGGCGGGATTCGCGGCGACGAGCCGAGGTGGCGGACGACGCACGGCGGCGGAGGAGAGCTCGGCGGACATAAAACACGGTCTTCTAGAGGCTCTAAGCTTGGGAAAGCTAGGGAAAGCCTCTAGGGGCTTCGAGGAGCGCATCGAGCAACCGGTCGGCGAGGAGGAGGCGGTTCAGCTCGACGGCGGACGCGGACGAGCCGGCAGGAGACGGTCTTGGCCGCTCCGGCGTCGTTGATCGCCCAGCTCTGGGAGAAGGTGGCGGTGCTCCGGAAAGGTGTGGATTTAACGGAGGGCCCTCGGTCGCTGTGGTCAACGCTAATCCGAAAGGGCGGTGAGCTCGGCGGCGGTGGAGAGCTCCCTGCACAAGTCGGGGAAGTTAGTCTGATTGGGCTCGGTTAGAGCACGAGGAAGAGCAATGCGGGAGAGGGAGACCGTCGGCCGAGGAGGTTGCTCATCGGGAGGAGTCTTGGCGACGAGGTAGCCCAAGGCGAAAATGAGTGGAGGGGGAGCACAGAGGCGAGGCCGAGGCTTAAAAGGGCACGAGGAGGAGCGAGTGGCCCCGGGGAAGGAGTAAATGCACGCATACGGGGAAATCTCGGCCGAATGGTCTGGCGGCGGCGAGGGCGCCACGCGGCGACGTCCAGACGGAGGGGCAAGAAAGGGAATTCGCCGCAGACTTAGCTCCGAGCGGCACAGGCCAATTAATGGCTCGGGAGGCCGCCAATGGGAGCGAAGCGGGCGGAGGCCACGCTGAAGTCAACTCCGGTGGGGGGAAGAACCGGGTCGATTGAAGCTCGGCCGTTGGATGGGGCGACGCGTCATGGCAAGGGAGCTTCGGTTTCGGGCGCGAGCAAGGCGGGGAAGGTGCGGACACGGCGGCGACCGGGAGAGGTAGGCACGGCAAGTCAAGACGCCTGAGGGGCGCCGGTGTCGCGAAATGGACGGGAGAGAGAGAGAGAGAGCGAAGCGAAGCGAGGAGAGAGGACGACGCAGGGCGGCCGTGGCTGGGCCGAGCGAGGGAGAAGGAGACAGCGGCTGGATGGGGCGCCCAAGATGCAAGTGGCCTATACTGGCCAAAACAGAGGGAGGGAGAGGCGAAAGCACTGTGAGCAAATCCAAAAATGGATTTAACTAGGAAAGTAGGTTTAATACACATAGGATAATTCACTAAATTTTTATAATAGGAATAAAAGAATATAATAAATAGTTTAACATATTTCACTTAGGAGATTTAAGGCCTAGGTTTAAAATTTGAAAATTAGCCAAAGATGCACATTTACCCTTTTTCAAATAATTTTCTAATTTTTTTGAAAAAGGCTCAAAAATAGGATGTTACATCCCCCCCGGTGGCATATGTCCGGGTAGGACATCCAGGATAACATCTATCCTTTGGGCGGGTATCTATCTTGTCTTGCTTTTCAGGGTTGGCAAGATAAGATGTTGCTTCACTGTAGTTTCTATGAGGCCTTGAGTGTAAGGAACCGATCGTCACTACTAGAAAACTGACCTTTCATACCGGCACATCAGTACCGATTAGATTAGAACCGGTACTAACAGTGGCATCAGTCCCGGTTTATTGGGTACAGGGCAGTAGTCCCGGTTGGAGCCACGAACCGGTACTAATGCCCTCGCATTAGTCCCGATTCGTGATACGAACCAATACCGAAGGCACAGGGTAAATTAGTCCCGGTTCGTAACACGAACCGGTACTGATGCCCTCTCATTAGTCCCGGTTCGTGTTACGAACCGGTACTGATGCCTCGTTTCAAGAAAGTTCAAAAGGAATGCATATTCTATCTATATTAGTACGCGATGGTGGGTGGGTTGGTTAGAAGGGTGAGACTAGAGTCACGAGGTTGTGGGTTCAAGTCCTGCTTCTCCCATACATCTTTAAAATGCTCCTGATGCTCCTTAAGCATCAGTCCCGAATGGCTTGTACCGGTTCAAAAACCGGTACTAAAACCAGTTACGAACCGGTACTAAAGGTGAGTTCTCTAGTAGTGCGTACGAGGTATTTTACCTCGACCCGGTGGTTCGCCTAGATACCACGTAGCTGCAAAGTATTTTTCCAGCTTTGGCGAGTTTTCTTCTCATACTCAGCTCCATGGGAGATATTGTTCGCCGTAGGTGACACGTGCCTGAGGATTGCTCCCTTTTAGCCAAGGCGAGTCATCCTGAGTGCTGGGTTGAAGTATCCCGCAAGGCTCTGGTCGGGTATAGATTTGATCAAGGCTTCAATCTATAGATAATCAAGGCTTTATGGAACCTTTGTCATGGAGAGCTCCATCACCGGGTACGTCCGTCCCTTTCCCTGAAGAAAGGGAGAAAAATTCTCTGTAGCATCGCTGCATTCCTGAGCTCGTGAGGCCCTATACGGATGTGTGCCATGTGTTCTTCCAATTCTAAACTCAAAGCAAGCTGCCCTTCCTATCACCGGACTCCTCTCCAACCCGTGACTCCTAGGCCCCAGCACGTTCTGCGTCTCTCTCTCCCCTCTTGTAAACCCTAGCGGCGGCTTCACCGGGAGAAAACCATGGAGACTTCAACCTCCGTCGCCGCCACCGAGCCAGGCGCTGGTGATGGGAGAGTGGGCGTGTCGATGGAGACCGAAGGCACCTCTGCCGTCGAGCCGGCCGGCGCTGTGACTGAGACGACACCCATGCCGACGTCAATTGAAGAACCTCAGTAGACACCAACTAAGGTAAACATGGAGATTTTCGTCGTTCCTAATGCAAAGTTAAAACCTAATTTAATTTTTGCCCTAACTACAGGCGGATAATAATCATGGAGAGATTTTACTAGTTCGCTAAGTTGGAATGGCTTTCAAATCAGAGGAGGAGGCATATGAGATGTACAATTGCTATGCCAGGAAGATTGGATTTAGTATTAGAAAGAGCCACACAAGGCAGAGAGAGATAAAAACCATATATCAGAAGCATATAGTCTACAGTAACCAAGGAGAACGAGGTAATCACTTATCACATGAGACTTTGAAAGAAAATGCTAGCACTAGGACGTCTTGCAATGCTCGTGTTTAGTTCAGAATTTGTCGAAAGGGAATTTGGATAATGCAAAAGTTGTGCTTGAACACAATCGTTATCTTGCTAGTTCAAATAAGGTTCACAATCTGAGGTCCCAATGACGTATTATAGATGCGGATAAACAACTAATTAGTCAGATAAGAGAAGGAGAAGTTGGAATGAAGCCTGCACAAGTGTATGAGTTTTTCAAGCAATGGTATGGAGGAAGTGAGAAAGTACCATTCTCACGAATAGATTGCAATAATCAAATAGGTCGTGAGTGCAAGAAATATTTGGTAGCCAATGATGCTCAAACATTGCTGGAATACTTGAAGAATAAGCAGTTGGAGGATCCTAATTTTTTTTATGCCATACAGTTAGATGAGGAGGATGGTCAGTTAGCTAATTTCTTTTAGGCAGATGCCAACCACCATAAACAGACAACACTTTTTGGGGCAGCACTACTATAAAATGAAATCATTGAGTCATTTGTTTGGCTTTTTAACACATTTCTAGTAGAAATGTTTGGCAAGCATCCCAGCACAATTTTCACAGATCAATGCACCGCCATGGCAGCAGCAATTAGCATCATATTGCCCAATACAACCCATCGTCTTTGTTTATGGCACATTTATCAAAATGTTGCTAAACATATTAGTCATGTCATACATGATCATCCTTGGTTTCTTGCTGATTTTTAAAGATGTGTGTACGAAGAAAGGTCAGTGGAGTACTTCAACAAGATATGGTATGAGCTGTTGAGTAGTTATAAACTTGAGGATAACAGATGACTAAAAACTTTGTATGATTTGCGGGAGAAGTGGGCTTCAATCTTTTGTGACTCCTCTACCGCTGATATAACCTCAACTCAAAGGAGTGAAGGATTGAATAATTTTTCAAGAGAAGGTTTCGTAGAAAACTCTGTCTTTCAGAACTTCTAGAACAATGCGAGAAATGTGCCAAAAGTCTCCATGAAAAAGAATTGGATGCAGACTATAAATCCCGACATTCTAACCCTATTACTTGTATACAAAATTTGCATATGTTGAAGACAGTGGCCAAGGAGGCTTTATTCAGATTTTGAAGAGCAGTTTAAAGAACATTTTTTTTGTCGTGCAAATTGTTACAGTGTGAGGGGACAACCATGATTTACAAGGTTATGCATATGGAATATCAAGATGAGGCAATAGTTGTCTTTAACTCTGCTACTATGACTATATCATGTTCTTGTAGAACGTATGAATCAATTGGTATGTACTCACAATTTAAATTACACAAACATTAACATGGATAACTACTTAACCATGATTTACTTGTTTATAGGCCTATTGTGCAAGCATGCTCTTTGAGTCTTCAATATCAATGAAGTTTTTGACTTGCCCTCTCAGTATATCCTAAATAGGTGGACAAAATATGCAAAAAGAGGATATTTTTCTGAGAAACAAGGAATTGAGAAGGTAACTTTGAAAACACATGCCGCACGTATGCGACATCTATTGCATTGAAGTGTTCGGTTTCCAAACAACTTCTTGATTATTTGGAGAAAGCTATAGATAAGTTGGATTTGGAGACAGATAATTTATTGAGCCAAATACCTGCCAAACTATGTGGGGTTTCTCAAAGTTATGATGAATGGTCTGAAAATATATTAAGTGGCAAAGTATCATTTAGAGTTTTTGAAGTCATACCAGGAACAAAGAGGAAACGATCCAAAAATCTACTTGAAAAAAAGAAAAGGAAGAGTAAAAACACTTCTAAGAACGGGGAAAAATGTAGTGCTCCACTTCTGAACATGTCCTTTTCCCATCAACCTGTGTACCTTGTCGTATTTTTTATTCTCTTTCATATGTGTAAATTTATAGGAGAAGATCCAGAGAATGCAACATACAGTACAACAGTTGGACATATGGCCATCGCTCGTGGGGGTTCTTCAACCATGGTTGCTCCTTTAATCCAAGGAGGATATACAAGTTTGTTACTTGGAGATGAAGATGCCACTCTTTTGTTGACTGTTAGAAAATTACATTTTAATGAGGTACCAAATGATTCAAGATTTGAGTAGGCAAGTTCGGGTTATGATTTGAGTGAAGGTCCGGAAGCTCTTGTATCTTGTAACTGAGGCAAGATTTTAGTTTTAGTTTGTATGAAAAAGGTTGCTCATTTTCAGTTTGTATGAAAACTCAGTTTCAGTTTACCTTTATTATATGTGAACTGAACAACTGTAGCAGTTAGTGAAGCTCTTGTATCTTGTAATTGAGAAAACAATTTCAAACTACTCTTTTGCTCTGTATTCTGTCATGCAATGTGATAGCAATTGCAATGTGCTGCTCCAGTGATAACAGACTCTAATCGCAGTGTTGGGTTACAAAAAAAATATATATATATTCATTTCGTTTTAATTTAAAACGTAATTAATATCTCTAATTATCTCTAATCACGTTCTTATCCTAAATCCCTATCTCTAATCCTATCTTATCTCTAATTCCCGGAGAGTCCCGTCTCTATCCCTCCCTAAAATTCGCATCTATCCAACAACTGGAAAACCTCTATAAAAGCCTGCCTCTCCCCTCCTCGCGCGGCCACGAAGAACGAAGCAGAAAAAGCCACGGGTGGGAGACACAGTTTTTCTTTGCAGAGAGTTTTCAGAGACACATACACGGAGTAGTATACACCCACAGGAAAAATCCGGCGGAGCAATCACCAGCGAACTCACCAAGGAGGTACACAGACGGAGACCATTCACGAGCAGGAGGGAAGGACGTATGCGAGACAACAAAAAATAACTAGGTAACTTGCATGGCATGGGGCTTTGGTCCCGGGGAAGCTGCTCCTTTTCCATCTTTTCCCCGGTCATCTTTTCATCTGTTCCACCTGTCCTATACCCGGCGCACCTTTTTTTTCTTTCCTTTTGCCTGATCCCATCTACCACCCCTTCCCGTGAGTGGTCCCTTTTCCTAATCCTACTTCCATGTATTTACTGGCTTCCATGCTTGGGTCTTTTTCTTTGCTTCTTCTTCTACCTTATGAGACATGCTGTCCTGTTCTTCGGCCGGCGGCACTGACATCGGCGTCTTCCACGCGCTGCCTTCAGATTTCCTCAGCCGCGCGCCGCACCGCTCCCAACACCGTCCCGCCGCGCCGCCGCTCGGCTCTGCGCCCAGCCGCCGCGCCGCCGCTCGGCCCGCGCCCCGCGACACCCGGCTGGCCCCGCCGCCGCCATGGCCGCCGCGTGCCCTTGTGGCTGCCGCCGCCTTGGCCGCCGCGCATCCCCGTGGTCTCCGCCCCACGCGCCGCCTGCGAGCCCCGCCGCCTCGCGCACCGTTCCGCGGCCGTCGCCGCCCCACCGCGCCTCGCTGCCGCGCGCGCCATCCGCTGCCGCGCACTCTCCTGCCGGCCCCTGCTGCGCACACCGTCGCAAACCGCCTCGAGCCGGCCACGTCGCCCCGACGTCGCCTCACCGCCGCCCGGCCCCCGCGCGCGCAAGCCGCCGCCCGGCTTCGGCCCCGCGCCGCCCGCCTACCCGCGCAAGCCGGCCAGGCCGCCGCGCCCTCCACGCGCCGCCGCCGGTCCGGCCGCCGTGCCCTCGCTTGTCCACCTCGCCCCCAGCGCTGCCTTCACCCGTGCTCCCAGCGCTGCCTCACCCGCGTCATCCAGTGCCCGGCCTCAAATCAGCGGCACTCGATGTCGTCCACACCCGGCTCCGACATCCGTCACCTGGCTTCGTCACCCGACTCCACCGTTCGACGCCGCCGCTCTGCTTATGGTCCCACTATGTCATGCTCGCCTCAGGTTCTTGCAGTATCGCGCCTTGTGCCGCCGCTTGAGACGGTGGTTTCGCGCATACTGTGTGTTCTGTGTGTCTTGAGAAGCTGGACAGAAAGAAGAACATGTTCTGCATGTGTGCATGGCTCATACATATACACTGTATGTCCTACGTATACTGCTCAACAAGCCAAAAAGAAAAGCATGTTCCACATGTATATTTGATTCATACGTGTGTGTATGTTGGTATAAGATGTGATTCTGATTTCTTGTCACCAAGAAGGAAAAGATGGTGCTGGCAGAACATTCAGGGGAAAATGTGATCAAAGGACTAGGTCTCAGTCAACTGTGCGCTACTCAATAGTACAAATTACACTCAGGGGACATGCAACTATGAAGACAAGGGGAAACACGCGGGTTAAGAAGAGGATATTAAGCTTTGTTACAGCTCGGCTAAATCCTCCAAATAAATGTCACGTCATTCAGATGTCAAGAAAAAAAAGATCAGTACTTGAAGATTAATCAACAGTCAGCCCTTCAACAACTCCAAAGTTTGGCGAGTTCCCTGGACAAAACTACTCCAAAACGCGCCACATAAAATATCAAACACAAATTTGACGATCAAAGCCCCTTCAACTCTCAGATCCAAGACTGGACGTGCGAGAACACTACCGATGACGCCAGCAAAGTCGTCGACTTCAATTCCAAGCTAAGTGCAGAGCCGTGCACCACAAGACACAATTTCAACGTGGCGTTTGACGAAACAAGATCAGACGACACAGGCGGGCGAAGCCAAACATACAACGGCTCCGCTAGACATCATGTGGGCCCAATCTACCCCACCTGTTCTGCCGTCGCCACACCGGTCTACACCAACAAGCACGGTGATCCACGAAGCGAAGAAGAAGAAGAAGACGATTAACTGGGAGTCCTTCCGAGGCCCCAGGATCCAGAATCCCCCCCAATTGTCAAGACTGAAGTCTATAGCGCGCAATATTCTCACGGGAATTTGTATTTTATTGAAATAATAAAATATCAACTTTCCCGTTCTTTCTTTTCTTTTGTGTATTTCTATACACTGGCACGCCTGCGAAAATCCTTTTCTTTGTAATTTTCCGTGCTAACATGCAGCACACTAGCAACCGACGGCTGCAGTGGTCATTAGGCTTTACAGACCTGTCATGATTTGGAAGGAGGCCACAATGGGGATATTAACCCGAAGAATAGTTGCACACAGAGTCAAAATTGTGAGGCAAATGACCAAGCAGAAAATCACAGCTATACTAAAAAACAGGGATTTGGGCTCCTGCCACAAATTTTCTGAAGATTTGGCTGTTTCGGTTGCAAGAAAGTGTAAAAGCCCAAAGAGAGGCAGCAAGTTAGTTGTTTGAACATCTGGAAAAGGGGGGAACAAACCTATTGGGTGGGAAGAGAATAAGTTTGGCACGAAAAACTGTGCTTTGCTGGTTGATTGCCACTAGCTTTCTGACTGTCAGGGATGTTATACAATATCAGAATCTAAAGAGTAATGAGGTTGTTAAGGATGGGTAGGTTACTTGGGAAGGTGTCCTTTGCAATTGCTGCACAAAGACCCTATCTATATCAAACTTCAAGGCTCATGCTGGTTGCTGTCTGCCAAAGTCCTCATTGGGCCTGTTTCTACAATCTGGCAAGTTATACACTCTATTTCTTTTATCTTTAATTCAATCTGTTCATGCCATAAAAAAATTCACCATATCAATCTGAAAATGGATTGCTCTGAAACCCAATGTTCACACATGTAACTAATATGGACATATGTAATTTCTTTGCAGCTCCAGCATTTGTTACATTTACTATACATTACATCCAAAGAAACTTGTAATCTCATCCGAGTATATAAAAAAAAGAATGAAGGAGCAGAATAATTGAACACACATGTAACTAATATGGACAAATCAACAAATCTCTCTGAAAAAATCATGATGAAGAAGCAACAAATTCGATCTTCATTCATTTCAGAAAAATTCAATTGCTCATAGTACATGAACATGTCTTTAATTGCTCACTTGCTCATAGTTGATTTAGTGTACAACACAATATACACACAAATTGCTCAATCCACAATATTCAGTGTACAATACAAGACACATATTCAATAAGCAGAGAGAGGCGGCGATGGGGAACCCCCACTGCCTAGCCCAATGGGAATCCGGCTGCACCTGTAACCCTTCCTCCTTCGGACGTTGACGTCGCTGCGGTGGAGGAATGAGCCAAGAGGGCGTCACGGGGGTTGTGGGGGGAGGAGCCATCGACGTCGCCACCACAGCTAGGGTTTAGGATAGGGAAGGGATTGGGGAAGCGGTGACTCTAGCGTAGCTCAGGGTCGCAGCGGTCGCTCCGTCGATGCCATCTTCCGGTCCTTGGCAACCGGTGCCGCTGGCTCCGATGCCGATGACGCAGGGTCAGGAGGAGAGAGCGAGGGAGAGGGCAGGACAGAGGAGGGAGTCGGGGTCGCAACTCGGGGTGGGAATGGATAGAGGAGGGAGTCAGGGGCTGCATTGGAGAGGGATTCTGGTGGTGGGCGCAGTCGCTGCCGCCGCCGATGACGAGGGCAGGACAGAGGATGGAGTCGGGGTCGCAACTAGAGAGGACGGGATTGGGGGCTAGAGGAGTCCGGTGGTGGGAAGGGCAGCTTGCTTTGAGATTGGGTTTGGGAGAACACGTGTCGCACATCCGCATAGGGCCGCACGAGCTCAGGTATGCAGCAGTGCTGCAGAGAATTTTTTTCTGAAGAAAGAGAGATTATGGTCTTCAATCTGTATGTGTTGAGTGGTTTTCGACCTGTGGAGAGTGAATTTCTTACTTCGGTTCTAGCAATGGCGGAATGTGAGCTTATCAATTTGCCTTGTAATTCGATTGTTTCCTTGTCAGTGTTAGCTCATCTTTGTGAAGGGTATTTGGGGGTTAAACCAAGTGTGAATTTGTCCTTCTATCACAATTGCCTTCAGCGCAATCTGTTCAGGAAAGGGCCAGTGGGAGCCATATATATTCTTTCGTCTTTGGAAGAATTCAAAGATGTCGTACCCAACTCCTTTGTTGAAAGAAAAAGTCTTAGGATGGTCCGATCGTTGGTTCTATATGACAGTAGCTTTTATGACCAGGTTGTTACTTTCGATCAGGGAGAGGATAAGACAGGTGGAGGGTCCTTAATTAAAAGCACTGACAAGGGCAATGCCAAGGCGGCAAGGTCGGTGCGGCTGGCTATTAGGCATGTACAATAGAGTGTCAAAGGTGTTTCTTATCACATTGTTCTAAGTAAAAAAAAGACAAGTATGTAAGGGCATATACAAAATCATTTAATAGAGCGTCTCTTAGCGATTTAATATTGCTCCTCTCTAATTTTATCTAGGAGCTTGTAAAGAGTCGTCTCTTCACCAAGAGTCGACTCTAGCATTTTTTTCACTTTTCCTCCTGCCACATTAGCGAAACATATCCACCTTATCACTAAGAGACACCATATTAAATGGCTTTGGACGTGCCCTTAGAACCAAAGAGCAAGCTAAAAATAATTCGCCCACGTCGTTTGTTGGAATCGGCCCAAGATCAAACTACTGATTCAGATTGCCGTTGCTAGCTATAGTCTGTCCGGCAATACAGCACGCGCAGCGACAATACAGCACGCGCAACAACGTTGCTGATGCTTGCTGTCACGCGCAGCAACGAAACGAAGAACACGCAGCAAGGAACGCAGCTAGGAATCAAGCAACGTATGAAGCTCTTGTATCTATACGCTGAATAGGCTGTTGTTCCGGCCACAGCTTTGTCTTGGCCGAAGCCCTTCTTATATACACATTATTTTCTTATAAAACGATTCAAACTCATATCCTAATAGCTCTAGAACTCTATCTCTTAACTTCTAACCAAATTCTGTTAATTACGGCTAAACAGGACACGGACTCAAATTCGTGCAAATAGGAAACCTACTCTAATCAAGATTAATCTAACATCGTTGACCGACACTTCTGCAGACTCCAACATCGCAAAGAAGGATCAACCCCTGTAGTGTCAGACGTTCAAGATTTGCAAGGGGAAAGCTCCATAGAACCAATTGGCTTGTCATCAATACGTAAGTTTGTTCTTTTCCCATCAACTTACTTGATTTGCAATTTTTGTGCGATGTTTTTGTTCCTTTAATGTCCTTCTCTCCTCTTTGGTACGTAGAGAGAGATGGTGGTTATGGAGTATGGTGTACTGTGAAGGGCCTGTCTGACTCGTTCGGGCTCTTTGGTTACCTCCATCCTTTTGGTTATGGAAATGAGTTACATTTTATATGAACGCAACCGAACCAGGAGACATCTTGTCTTCTTTGCCTCCGTTTGGACCAGTGTTGACACTACTACAGAAATGCTCATTCCTGACCCTTCATCACTGGCGGATTCATCTAGAACCGCCAGTGATATGATATGTCCCGCTCCGTCTCGCCTAGGAACCCGAAAAAACCGCAGTAATATCGAATCGCCAGTGATAATGAATCTATCATTGGCGGTTCTATAAGAAAACCGCCAGTAAAAGTATCACTGACGGTTCAATCCTAGAACCGCCAGTGATAGTGAAAGTATCACCGATGGTTCTTTAAGTGAACCGCCAGCGATAGTAGTATCACCGGCGGTTTTCAAAAGAACCACCAGTGAAAAGTAATTTTCAGAATTTGTAAATCTTCTGAGTTTCATAACTTTTCATATGAGCTCGGATAAAAATAAACTTTATATGTAAATTATAGCTCTAGACGAGATCTAAAACTTTGTAGCTGATATGTTTTCCATTTGAAGCAATATAGATGCCTAAATAATCATTACAAGTTTAAAAAATTTATAACTTATTCAAATGAAGTCGGATAGAAACAATTTTTACATGAAAACTGTAGCCTTCAACAAGATATACAACTTTGTAGTTGAAAACTTTTCTATTTAACGTCATTTGCATAGTCAAAAAGTTATTAAAAATTCAGAAAGCAAGGCTTAAATGATATGCGTATCCTATATATGTCAAAGGTGCTAATAGGTGAGATGGTTAGGAGGGCTTGGTTAGAGGCAAGAGGTCCGAAGTTCGAATCCTAGTTATGCGTGGTTTAAATTTTGTATGGAAAAAGGTAGTAAGGCTATATTTGTGGAGGTAGATGGTATAGGGGTGCTATTCGGATCAAAATAATATTTTTTAGTCAAATTTTACTGTCTAAAATCATATTTTCGAACATCCTGATCACTGGCGGTTCGCTTATGAACTACCAGTGATACTACTATCACTGGCGGTTCGAGAACCGTCAGTGATAATCCTCGATTATCACTGTCACATAATCACTGTCGGTTCGAGAACCGCCGGTGATGTGAGTATAGAACCACCAGTGATGACGTATTCTGCACTAGTATGAGTTGACTGGTCCATTGCTTCTCCAAGATCAAGCTTTTGTATCTTGTTCATATCCTTTGTTAGAAAATATTGTAGGGGCATCTTCCTCTCTCCCTGAAGCATTAATGGGATCATCTCTTCAAGGAGAAATTTCTATGGCTAGTCCTCTCATTGAGTCGAGCCCAAGAGTTTTCCACATTCTAACTCCTGGTCTTGAAGCAACAGAGTCTTCTGATCAAGGTGGTACTCAGGAGTATACCAACCAAAGAGGAGAGAACCAACCAAAGAGGAGAAAACAAACATGAGGATGGATTTGATGATCAAGAAGATCCCTCACCAGTTGAGATGCAAGAATGCATTACTCCTGGATGCCTTCTTCTTCTCAAGGCTATAAGTCAAGTTGACCATAATTTGGGTGATCAAGGCCCTAGAGCCGATATAAATAAGGTAAATTTAGTTCTTGTACTTGTGTCGCCTTTGAGATTTGCTCTGATTCATGCCCCTTTGCCAGGTGATTAGGGACTTCGGCTCAAATTTAGAAGCTAGCCATCGCCAGTTAAAAGAGAAGCTGGCAGCTGCTTTATGTGAGGTGGAGTCTAAAGGCGCAGACATCTTGAGGAAGCTTCGAGCTTATGCATTTGAAGCGAAGGCTTAAGCTGATCATATGAATGAAGCGGCTTCCAGAGAGGCGATCAAGCATAATGACACTCGTTGGCAATTAGCCTCGAAGCTAGAGCGTTCAAGAGCTCTAAGCGATGCTGATCTCAACCATGCCAGTGAGGATCGAAGGAAGCTGGTTGAAAAAGCTTCAGAAGGGGTTGAAGCTCTAAGACGGAGTCCAACGCGGTACCCTTCCCCGCACCCGTTCCTCTCATGACCCGAGTTCCGGCTGCGACGGGAAGCTGGAGTGCTCCAACGTTGATCCCTTCGCCGCCCCCATTCCCGCGGGAGATGAGAGAGAATCCCAGGCCCTCGGGTTCCTCTCTCCTCTCTCGTCCCGGCTCCTGCAAGAGAAAAGCGGTTGGTGCGCGTGGTAGGATGGAAGGAGCTACGAGTAGCGCGGCGACTGAGGTGGTCATACCTACGACCGGCGGCGGCGGAGGAGCGATGAACTCAGCGGCGGACACACGATAAGTGTTTGAAATCACTGCCCTATGTTGCTCTGTGCCTCAACGTCCAGCAATTTGAGTGGATTTGGACATACGTGCCGTTCAATCTAGGGTTGTCAATGTGATTAGGGGACAAAAATCACGGTGGATTCAAAGGGATTAGCACTTCTTTGGCCGGCTGTTGCCCTAAATCGAAGGCCGGGAATCCTGTGTGTCACAAATCGGCCGGGGTGTTTCGAAACTAGGGTTTTATGGGTCTTGGAAGGAGTTCATTGCGTTCTGATTTTGTTAGCGTATATTCCCAGCGTATATTCCTGCTGTACATGACGCGCTATAGGCATGATGCTTGGCGCTGCAGTCACCCGCAATCACAGGAGCAAGGATCCCGTAATCACAGGAGCCATCTATGGCAACCAGGCGTAATCACAGGAGCCATCTACGACAACAACCAGGATTTCTTTCTATGATTAGCTCGCATGTTTGTCGCCTCTCCTGTGTAATCTATATATGTGCCAATCCTTGCTAATAGAAACTGTGCGTATGAGTATCCTATTCTTTCACGCTTTCATGGTATCACGAGACGGTTCGTTTTAGCGACCTATCCGCTTCCGCAAACCCTAGCCGTCGCCAACCACCGCAGCTGTCGTTGCTGGCTACCGCTTGCCGTGTGCCCGCCTGTGCTCGCCGGTTATCCCCACATCTCACCATGGCTCCTGAGGACGAAGCATGCCTGCAGCGCGAGGAGGACAAACGCGCTGCTCGCAAGGCCGCCGAGATCGAGCGCGCCCGCCTAGATGCACAGCGCGCCGCGGACATGTGCGCTCTTGCCGTCACCAACGCGCGTAGCGACCTCGACGCCAAGGTCCGAAACTTCATTCAAGGAGACTTGTCCATTACAGACTATTGTTGCCAACTGAAGGGCATGGCAGACGCCCTCGGCAATCTTGGCAAGCCCGTTCCTGACCGGACCCTTGTCCTCAACGTCCTTCGCGGCCTCAACGACAAGTTCTTCTACATGACGCCGCTGCTCAAGCGACAGAAGCCCTTTCCGTCGTTTGTAGAGGTTCGTTCCGATCTGCTTTTGGAGGAGCTTACCATGGCTAACAAGTCGCCTGCATCTTCTGCATCTGCCTTCCTTGTCGACACGTCCACCAACTCCTCTGGTGACTCTGCCAACCGCGGCGCCTGCGGGGCAAATGTCAGGCGGTTCCGTGGTCCATTCCGGCAGCCACAACTCAGGAGGATTGCGCGGCAACAACAAAAACCGTCGCCGTGGCGGTCGCGGCAAGTCCGCCCGCAGCGGCAATGCCTCTGGCGGTAGCAATTCGTCCAACGCCGTTAACTCCTCTAGCGGGTCGAGTGGCCGTCCGGGCTGGCCCACGGTGTACAACCTGTGGACCGGATCCATTCAACTGTGGTCTGGCCCGTCTGCTCCTCGCCAGGCCACTGGTCTCCTTGGGCCACGCCCTGCTCCACAGCCTCACGGGCAGGCCCCGCAGCACCAGGCGCTCGTCGCGGGGGGCTTTAGCGGCATGCAGCACCTCGCGTCTGGAGGACACAGCGGCATGCAGCCGCATGTACCTGGCAGCTATAGCGGCATGCAGCCGCACGTCAGCAATATCCAGCCGCTCGTTGGTGGCTGGCCTGCCATGCAACCACCGCCCGGTATCCTTGGTGCTCCGTTCCTTGGCTAGGATCAAAACATGCTAACTAATTCGTTTAACATGATGACGCTCAATCCTCCTGCCAATACGGATTGGTACCTCGACTCCGGTGCAACCTCCCACATGACATCGGACGCCGGTAATTTCTCCATATACCACCCACCCTCCTACTCTACTCCATCTAATATTATCGTTCGCAACGGTTCTCTTCTTCCTATCACCTCCACTGGTGCCACCTTCTTTCCTATAGCCAGCGGTTCCCTCCACTTACGTGATGTTCTTGTGTCCCCTCACATTATTAAGAACTTAATTTCTGTCCGCCAATTCACTACTGACAATAATTGCTCACTTAAGTTTGATCCGTTTGTTGTTTCTGTGAAGGACCTTCTCTCCAAGAACGTAATTGCCAGGTGCAATAGTTCCGAACAACTTTACCCCTTGCGACCAGAGGCGTTCCTTCCACATGCCCTCACCACTGGCACATCCCCCGTCCTTTGGCACCGTCATCTTGGTCACCTTGGTCATACGGCCTTCTCCAAACTTGCGAGCACTAGTGCCATTCATTGTAATAAGGGTAAGCTAGACTCCTTGTGTCATGCGTGTCAACTAGGCCACCACACACGCCTGCCTTTTGTTAGCTCATCATCTCGTGCATCTAAACCTTTCGATTTAATACATTGTGATCTTTGGACATCTCCTGTTCTTAGTGTCTCAGGCTACAAGTATTATCTTATTGTTTTAGATGATTGCATGCACTATTTATGGACATTTCCACTTCGTCTAAAATCTAACACTTTCTGCATGTTGTCATATTTTTTTCCTATGTCACTACGCAGTTTGGTGCCTCCATTAAGAGTGTTCAATGCGACAATGGTCGCAAGTTCGATAACTCTAGCTCCTGTACGTTTTTTCTCACCCGTGGGGCCACTCTTCGTATGTCTTGCCCATACACCTCGTTGCAAAACGGTAGAGCTGAGCACATCATTCGCACGACCAACAACATTGTCCGCTCTTTGATAATCCAAGCCTCTCTTCCCCCTCATATTGGGTTGAAGCCTTGCACACTGCCACATACCTTCTAAATCGCCGTCCCACCAAAACATTGAACTTTTCTATCCCTTTCCTTGCACTATATGGCACTCCTCCCTCCTCTTCCCATCTCCACGTCTTTGGGTGCAAGTGCTACCCCAACCTCTCTTCCACCGCCCCTCACAAACTCTCCCCTCGGTCAACCCTTTGTGTGTTTCTTGGCAACTCGTCAGACCACAAAGGCTATCGATGCCTTGACCTCTCCTCCAACAGAGTCATTATCTCTCGCCACATCATCTTCGACGAATCCTCGTTCCCTTTCGCCGACTCAAGCTCCAACACTCCTTCCTCCGACTTTGACTTTCTCTTGGACCTTGACGCGGCACCTCTACCACCTGTTAGTTCTAACCCTTTTGCAGGATCACCTCCCAGTGCCGGCCCTGCTACCCCTGTTGGTCTCGCACCTCAGTGCTTGCCACAGAGTTTGGTCTTGCCAGCGTCTTCTAGCGACACTGACCATGGGAGCTTCTGTTCTCGACCAACCCAAAGACCATGTCGGGCTGCCCCTGTCGATTTTTGGTCGCAGGCTGTTGCCAGCCCGGCCTCTTCTCTAGCTTGGGCTGTGGGCTCTCCGACCGCTCCTGCGTAGGCCGCTCGATTTGGGCCACCAGCTGATGCTGGCCCAAGCCTTGCTGTGGGGGTGTCTCCCTCACTTACGCACATGGAGCTGGCCTTACCTAGGCCACCAGCGGCCCATGACTACTACGGGCCAGCGACCGGCCATGTGGCTCCTACACTGCAGCCTTCCTCACCGGCGCGCTCTGGGCCTGGTGCCTATGCACACGAGCCAGCGCCCACATCTCTGCTCGCTACGGTCGCAGGACCCTCAGCGACACCAGCTACTGCTCTCGCTGCGACACGTCGGCCTCCTTCTGCTGTTCCCACTGCACCCGTTACCAATGATCATGTCATGGTAACACGGGGCAAGGCTGGGTTCCGTCAGCCGCTGTCGTGCATGAATCTTCATGCTGCTATCATGTCACCACTGCCGAAGACTTACAAGAGTGCCTTGGCTGATCCTAACAGGCGTGATGCTATGATCGAGGAATTCTCAGCTTTACAGGCCAATCATACTTAGGACCTTGTACCTCGTCCAGCTGATGCCAACATTGTGACAGGCAAATGGGTTTTTCATCACAAGCTCTCTCCTACTGGTAATCTTGAGCGCTACAAAGCGCGTTGGGTTCTTCGAGGTTTCACCCAACGGCCTGGCATTGACTTTGATGAAACTTTCAGTCCGGTTGTTAAACCTGCTACTATTAGGACAGTTCTCACTATCGTTCTCTCCTTGGACTGGCATGTTCATCACCTTGATGTGAAGAATGCTTTCTTACATGGCTCCCTTACAGAGACAGTCTATTGTGCTCAACCCTCTGGCTTTGTGGATCCAGTCCACCCTGATCATGTCTGTCGACTGAATAAGTCTCTATATGGACTCAAGCAGGCTCCTCGCGCATGGCACAGTTGGTTTGCCTCTTTTATTCTCTCCATTGGGTTCAATGGTGCCAAATCAGATTCTTCACTTTTTATTCTTCGTCGCGGCAGTGATACAGCTTATTTGCTCTTATATGTGGATGATATCGTTCTTACTACTTCCTCTGAGACTCTCCTTCGCCATATTATAAGTGCACTTCAGCATGAGTTTTCCATGAAGGACCTGGGACCCCTCCATCACTTTCTTGGCATGTCTGTCAGTCATCATGATGGTGGCTTATTCCTCCGTCAGCGGCAGTATATTCTAGATATTCTTGCTTGGGCGAATATGAGTGACTGCAAGCCATGTTCTACGCCAATTGATACGAACGCCAAGCTTGCTTCGAATGCTGGTCCCCCTATGGCTGATCCTACGCACTATCGTGGGTTAGCCGGTGCTTTACAGTATCTCACTTTCACCAGACTTGACATTGCTTATGCTGTGCAGCAAGCCTGTCTTCACATGCATGATCCTCGGGAGCCTCACTAGGCTCTGGTGAAACACATTGTTCGATATCTGAAGGGCACACTTGAGTTCGGCTTACAGCTTCACCGCACCTCCATTGGAGCGCTCATTGCTTATTCTGATGCAGACTGGGCAGGCTGCCTAGACACTCGCTGCTCAACTTCAAGCTACGCAGTCTTTCTTGGGGACAATCATATTTCCTGGTCTTCAAAGCGGCAACACACTGTCTCTCGCTCCAGTGCCGAAGCTGAGTATCATGCTGTCGCTAATGTTGTAGCTGAGACTTCTTGGCTATGCCAGTTACTCCATGAGCTCCATCGCCGCCCCAAATAAGCATTGTTGTCTCTTGTGACAATATCAAGATGATCTATCTCTCTACCAATCAAAGGCAAACATCGGCGCACCAAACACATTGGGATTGACTTGCATTTTGTTCAGGACCGTGTGGTTGCCGGAGCAGTGCATATTCTTCATGTGCCGACCTCGTCTCAGTACACCGATGTCTTCACCAAAGGCCTGCCATCCTCGCTATTCACGGAGTTTAGGTCCAGTCTAAACGTCCGCTCTGCTTCCGCTCCGACTGCGGGGGCGTGTTAGCGTATATTCCCAACGTATATTCCCGCTGTACATGACGCGCTACAAGCGCGATGCATGGCACTGCGGTCACCCGCAATCACAGGAGCAAGGATCCCCTAATCATAGGAGCCATCTACAACAACAACCAGGCATAATCACAGGAGCCATCTACGGCAACAACCAGGATTTCTTTCTATGATTAGCTCGCATGTTTGTTGCCTCTCCTGTGTAATCTATATATGTACCAATCCTTGCTAATAGAAACTATGCTTGTGAGTATCCTATTCTTTCACGCTTTCAGATTTAGGTCTTCGCTGGTGTTGATTCAATCCTCACTGACCTCCCATCGCTGTGTTGTTGGTCATGCCCGACATGAAGGAGCATTGCGCAAGGACGGATTGTCGCTTCTTCTTATTGTGCAGTGAGGAGAAAGCTATCATTTCTGGACGGTTTTCATTCATAGTTCATAAATTTGTCGAAATTTCAGGTCGAAATTGGCTAAAGACGGTTCAAATGTTGGGTTTTTTTTGTCGATTTAGGGGAAATCGGCCACGCCTCACTCATTACATGTTCTGTGCACGTTGAACTGTCGAAAAATTGTCATAGTTACGGGTTTTTATTAGTAATTAATGATTAGTGTAAATTTGAAATTGTAAATTATTTTATTATGCCGAAAACATTTTATTTTATTATATTATATTTTTAACGCATAATGTAGGTAGAAAACATGGCTCAACAGGTATACGTATTTTAATAATACGTGTACACAGTTCATATACATGGTGGTTAGGAAAAACCAATAAAAAAATATGGATATGATTGGGGAAGGAGTGAGGAAGAGCATATGGTTGGAGATATTTGCTGGGAAGGGAAGGAATCTTTGATAAGAATGAGGAAGGGAGTGAAATGACGGGATTTGGGTTAAACTCAATCTAAGGGAAATGCTTGAGTTAAAAAAATTTATCTTAAACTTGACAGAGGAAAACCGTGAGCCCCGAGGCAGGAATGTCGACTTACAGCGGAAAGGTTAAGAGCACGTTCTTTTTAGCTTATCTTATCTACTTATTTGACTTATCTCGTAACTTCGAGAATTTTCGAGATAGTCTCGAGAGCCAGGTACCCTTTATGTGACTTGTTTTATAGAGCTTTTAAACATGTCTACGAGATAAAAAAACGGATTCAAAAATTAATAAAAAAGTGAGATAAGTCAAATAAATCACGTAAATAAGTCAAATAAGTCAGATTTATGTAACTTATTTGACTTATCTCATTATTTATTAATTTTTGAATCTATTTTTTTTATCTCGTAAGCGTGTCTAAAAGCTCTCTAAAATGCGTCACAAAAAGGACACCCGGCTCTCGAGGCTATCTTGGAAAATTCTCGAAATTACGAGATAAGTCAAATAAGTAGATAAGATAAACTGAAAAGAAGCATCCTCCGACCACGCCCTTATTTGTATAGGTGCAAGACGACCTTTACTATTTCCAGGGCTAACAGGGAGGCCCTTATTTGTGTAAATGCCGTGGGCATAAAACAGTCACAAACCTGTTTATTTTGTCTTTTTCATTCTACTGTTTAAATCGCTGATAGCAAGGAAACACTTGATAACAGCACGCCGGGCACCACTCCTCCGACCGCGCCGCTTCACGCCTCGGCCGAGCGCTGCCATGCCCGTGTGCTAATCACCAGCTAAGAGCATCCACAGCAATAGCGCTATATACACTGTAGCGCTGACGTGGCGAGGATAGAGTTTCTGGTGGAGTGAAGGAATCTTTTAGAGTATAGTGTAAAGTGTGAAGGAATTTTAGAGGGATAGAGAGAGAAAATAGAGTAGAAGAGAGAGAAAATAGAGATAGAGTAATTGGTGTGGATGCTCTAACACTTGATAACCTCGCAGCTAGCGTCCGTGCACGCCTTGTCACGTCCTTGTACGTCGAGCGCGGCGCCGTGCTCGTCCCGTCTGTGCCAGCGCTCTCACGCCCTCGATTGCATGGCTACCGCGCGACCACAACACCCCCGTCCTTGTTGTCCTCTCCTTCATTTCCTAATCACCAACTAGCGAGGACAACCCTAGAGGTAGGACTTGGGCCATGCTGGCGTGCTGGCCATGGCCTAGGCCCATCGTGCTTTAGGCCTATATGAAACGGGTTGGCACGGCCCGGTCATTTCTTTGTGCTGGACCAGGCTGGTATGGATGGCAAAATCAAGGCCCGGCACGGCCAAAGGCACGTCGGGCCTATCCGAGCACACCACGGGAGAGAACACAGCACACTAAATATTTTTTATAAATTCATACGTTACTCAAATAAAACAGTTATCTACATAAAAACGATGCGTCTCAAAATTTTCTACAACTTTTATATAGAATATAAATCCATATGAGCAAAGGAAGACCCCGACAAATACACATTACCGAGAGAGGTGGCGTCAGTCCAACACTACACAGCGCACTAAATATTTTTTATAAATTCATATGTTGCTCAAATGAAAACGTTGTCTACATGAAACACACATGTCTTAAAATTCTCTACAACTTTCATGTAGAATATAAATTCATGTGAGCATAGGAAGACCCCAAAAAATACAGATTACCGAGAGAGGTGGCATCGGTCTGAAACTATATAGCGCACTAAATATTTTTTTATAAATTCATATGTTGCTCAAATGAAGAGTTGTCTATATAAAAAAGACGTGTCTCGAAATTCTCTACAACTTTCATATAGAATATAAATTTATATGAGCACAGGAAGACCCTAAAAATACAAATTAGAGGTTTGGGTTTCAATTTAGGCTGTGCCGGCCCGAGCATGGCCCATACAGTCGGGCCGTGCCGGGTGGCCCATCGTGCCAAGTTTTTAGGCCTGGTCCGGCATGCCATTCGGGCTGCGCCAGCTCGGCCCATTTTTTTTATGCCAGGTCGTGCTTCGTGCCATTAAAATCGGGTCATGCTCGTGCTGGCCCACTAAAGCCCAGCGCAATTCCCAGGTCTGGACAACGCCATCCCCTTGCTAAGTGCACCCAGTGCCGCCCTCTTCTCCTCTCTATCTCTCTTTCTCCCTGTGTCCTAGGCCCGGCACAACCTTTGCCACGATACTATCCTCCTCTCCAAGCCACCTCGAGGCAGCCTTGCACCTATACAACCTGAGCCCGAACCCCTTGCTCCACAATCCATCTGTTTCTCCCTAGCCGCCCATCTTTCGCACCACGATTCTGCTGTTCCAGTCCACCGCAAGACATGAGCTTGCAGCCACGGGAAGATCTTCCTTTCTTCTACTACACCTTGGACGCGATTGGCTAGAACTGCACCGTAGTTCGCTGGAGACAAGGTTTTCTCCCCGCTGGCAGGAATCACCCCCTTTCTAAATTCCTCCACTTTGGTGAGTCCCGCATCGACTGCTCTTGTCTAGAGCATCCCTATGAAATCCCTAACCACCTCCCTACCTTATTATTGCAAGTTCTTCGCTGGAGCTCCCCCACGACGATGACCCTGTTTTCGGCCACCACCACCCTCCACGGCGCCATCCTATCTCGGCCCTTCTCCGACCTTGCCGCCAGCTCGGTGTACACCCACCGTCCCTCCTTATGCTCACACGCATCCTATTCTAGGACAGATAGGCTTGAATAGCCGTAGCACTGTCCACTCGAGCTTAACTCTGTCGCCGCCCATGGTGCCGCCGCATCCAACCACCTTCGACCCTGATGCCGGTACCCACGTGTGCACGAAGACACCATGAACACATAGGCAGCACACACTCGTCTTGCCATTCCCGGAATCACTTGTGAATCACAATTTCTCCCACACGGCCGCACGCATATAGAAGAAGAACAAGGCTGGCATCAGCCTAACGTCATGATTAGAAACAATGTGCACTTGTGTCACTGACTAGTAGGACCCACTAGTTTAAATATTTTAATTTAAAATGGTTTAAACTATTTTGTCTCATTGACTGTGGGGCCACCAGGATTTTTAAACGAGTTTAAATCTCCCGTGGATTAGGTTTGTGTCACTGATAGGTCGGCCCCAAGGTCCCACCCGTCAGTTTAAGTGGAGGCACACTTCATGGAAATATGCTTTGTGCGTGAGCTAGGGTACTCCGAAAAGCGCCTCGGCCTGAGCACCGTGGGCTGGTTTAGGCCACGTAGTGGATGGCCTGGTTGCACAGCGATGGGTTGCGGCCCGTTATTATTTAAATCTTTTTCTAAGATTTTATCTATTTTAATAAATAAAAATAATTTTCTGTAAATAGTTTAGGACTTTTAGAATTGTGGAAAAATATGTAAAATACTAGATGGCATATTGGATTTATGAAAAATATAATTTTGCATATTAGAAAGTTCAATATCTCTATAAAAATATTAGTAGCCCTTTTCTAGCTCTTTTCGTGTATAGAATAATCAGTAAATGCTAATCTGTTTCTTTAAAATATTTTCTGTCTTCTAAATATTTTGGTGAAATTCTGAAAAATAGTAGATGCTGTACTGGACTTGCGAATTTTTTTTTTGACTTGTGCTATTACTAGTTTACCCCTAAAAATCAGAATAGCTATCTATTAGTATTTTCTTTATACATAGAACTTGTCAGCTTTACCCCTCTGTATCTCTCTCTCGCTGTGCAGAACTATATATACCACACAACACTGTAGTTGAACCTACGACAAGCAGAAAACACACACAGAATGCTTGATGGTTTGGTGCTGCGTTCATGTGCGGCAGCGTTTTCAGGGTTTTCTCATCTCCTTTTATCTGCAAATTACAACATGCAGAAACGACCGAATCTCTTGGCCACGCCTTGACACGAACGTGCCATCCCACGTTCACAAGTCGAGCCCGGAAGAAACGATCATACTACGACCCGGGAATCAGATGGACTAAATCCACGTGATCCCGTACCAGCTAAAACGCGGCTCACACAACGGCTTTGTGAGCTCACGCAAGACAAATAGAAAAACATGGAGGAAACTTAACAGAATGTAACTGCACAAGATTACTAACAGAAATAGCAGTAGTGGCCAGTGTACTTGCCTCGCCCAGCGACGCCGAGGAGCTTTTGGAGGCCATGGGCTCCTGCTCCCGGCGACGCTGACAAGCTTCCTCGCTGCCACGCGCTCCTGCTCCTGACGGCATAACAGGGATGTGATATTCATGCTGCTCTAGTTCCGAGTCACTCAGCCCATAAATATTAAAAAGGTTTTTGTTTTCTTCAACAAACTTGCTTCACATCAAACTGATATGAAGAGATTACCTCCTCCCTTATAATAGGCGTGGATGCCATTAGATAGAGTACGCCCGGACACAGTGCTCTTGCCTTTCATGTTACGTATTTGCCACTAGAGGGTGTTGTTTACACCTAGGTTCAAAACCCACATGTTAATAACACATGAGTAACAAATTCTAGATTACACTTTCTAAAAGTAAAAAAATGCTAAATAACCCTCCAAAACACGGTAACAATAAGGATAAGCACAATGTACGACCACGTACGCTTGTCCCAAGGAGAGCAGCACCAACAGAAGACAGCCACTCTTTCCTAATTTGGTGCTAAAAGTTCTCATAGTCCCGGCTTCTGAAACACAGGGAAAATGCATATATGTTACGATCATTTCATTAAGCTAAATCAAATAAGAACAGATTATAGTATGTGCACTTGCATCAGACATTATAAGTTCTGCGTGCTCTCCCTTCCCACACGGAGGACACAGTTGCTGGGCTACTTTTTGCAAGCTGCAGTTCTAACAATTATCAATAAAGGCCTGATCGACCTGGTCGACCCGATCTAACTATTTCACTTATGATCTGGCCGAGATGAAAATGTGTGTAAACTAGTTGCTCCAGCTACAGTGCTAATTAACGAAAGCTAAACATAGGTGCACCTAAACCTTGAAAGCACAGCAAGTCCAATCAACATGCATGTTACTTGCGTGCTAGATAAAATTCCAAGATCGAAGTGCTACATTTCTTAGGTACAAAAAGCTAAAGGCGGTAATCAAGAGAAGCTGCATGCAAGTATCTTCTGTGCAACTTTTTCCTTAAATTATTTGATTATTTTTTAAACAAATTAATTTTTTTACGCCGTTTCTCATTAATCACGAAGTTGAGGAGATAGACGTCCTCAAATCTGGTTTCGATTTATTAGTTTTGGGGTTTTCAAAACTTAGTCAAAGGTCAGTTTCAGCAATTAATAAGGTAATATCAGCACCGTAGAACATTATCTAAGAGGTAGAGAATCTAAGGTTGCCTCTTAGCACTTTTTCCTCTTGGAGAGAGGCTTTAACTATTGTACCAATGCTTCAAAAACTGCCTTTAAGTTACACTACCAGTGAATCGGCTAGTACAACCGGTTCGAAACAGGTTTTAGAACCGGTTTTGGAACCGGTTGTAGGCAACCGAGACTGATGCTCACAGGAGCACCAGAAACGGTTCGTAGAACCGCTTCTAGTGGTGTCTAAAAAGGTAAAAAGAATATTGGGATATGTGGGATTTGAACCCAGGACCTCACTCCTCCTCGTGACTCACGCCTCACCCAGCTAGCCAACCCATCCACACGTGCTCTCTGATGAGATAAGACAAGCTTTCCTTTTAACAATTCGAAAAATGGGTCTCTAGCAGCGGTTCGTAATACGAACCCCTTCTAAAGCCCCCTCTAGAAGCGGTTCGTAAAACGAACCCCTTCTGTTGCTTGGGCTTTAGAAGGGGTTCATGTCCCCAACCGCTGCTAGAGGTGCAGGGGGCTTTAGAAAGGGTTCGTGACACGAACCCCTTCTGTTGCTTGGGCTTTAGAAGGGGTTCGTATTACGAACCGCTTCTAGAGGGGTTTTCTGGCTTGAGCTATTGAATCGCTTGTGTTGCAACTATTAGAAGCGGTGCGCATTGAACCGCTTGTGATGTACCGCTTGTGATGCCCTGTTTTCTAGTAGTGTTAGAGGCAGGCTTCAAGCTTAGACATAGTCTTTAAACATAGAATGAATTAAATAGCTGCCAATGACTAGTGGGTCTAGTGGATCCAAGCTAGAGACAATATTGTCTCTAGCTGTTGTGGAAAGTGTCTAAGCTTTAGATGCACGGCATGCATGAATCCCATATTAGAGACAATGTTGCCCATAACTATTGCGGATGCTCTAAAAAAATAGTAAGGCTCCAACTGCTCATTCCCTTTCTATATATATCCTCCAAGATCTAGAACTAGCCCAAATCAGTCCATGACACCGAGGGAACAGGCAGTAATGTTTGTAAGGCAGTGATGTCTAGGATCTATGGTGGATGGAGTTAGTAATAGTTTAAGATTTGGAATAAAAGACTTTCTAGATCAGGCGACGTTGGCTTTCTTCGACGGCTACTCCTCGGCGGGCTACGGCAGTGGTGTCTCGGATGGAGTGGTCATACGAGTGCTAGATCTGGCAGTGGAGTCGTTGCAGCGGTGCAAATCAGATCTACTTACCGGAGCATCACCATCACATCAAGTAGAAGTTAGATCCCGATAATAAGGACAAGTAGAGCCACTTTTTGTGTTTTTCTAACATGTTTATGAGTTGGAGCATTAAGAACCGGATGCATAAATCCTAGATTTCATATTGTGATTCGTCAGCAAGCTGGTGGAGAAGCGTACGTAGAATGGTCATGTTATCCTGCCTTCTGAGAAGGATACCTCCGATATCGGTGTTAAAATTCCTTGTAACGCCCTTTTACAATAAGAAAGAACAAGGTGTTGCATACGCCATACAAGCTTTTTCGGGGCTAGCAGATTGCAAGACTATACTCTTTGTATTGTTTCTTTTAGGTGTTCATGTTCTTACCACTGGGACTCATTGATTTTTGTTTTGGTTTGTCTTGTAACTTTTATTATTGAGTAATGAAGGCTATTTGGTTTGTTTAGAAAATTGCGGCCTCTTATCACACACAATCAGAACGTCATAGTTAAACCACTAGCACAGAAAAGCCTATCACTAGAGGTTCATAACCATCAGCACTGGCGGCTTTCGAACCGCCAATGATTAACTGCATCACTGGCGGTTACAAAACCGCCAGTGATACCCACTATCACTGGCAGTTCCATATACCAGCCACCAGTGATGGATGTCCTAGTCCCTATAGCTCATGCGTACATTTTCTAGCCCCATGTAATTCAGATCATAGAATTCATAATTCACATATTATCACATCACAGAAGTCATACATGATCATAGAATCATATTATCACATCACAGAAGTCATATAATTCACATATAATCACCTCATGATCCTATAGCTCCAATTCACATCACAGAAATCATACAATTCACATATTATCAATAAATAATATATATTATCACCTTATACATATGTCACAATGTTACACTAAGCCCTAGAGTTTAGACGCCCATGTGGATCAACAATTTTTGTAATGATAAAGTTAGCTAGCTGTTCTCTAATGTCAGAAAGGAAATTATACTTGATATTGCTCACGTTGAGGTCGAATTTTATTGTGCTTCGTAGACTCATAATCTATTGTATGTGGCGGGCAACATAAAAACCGTAAGCATGGCCTCCGGGCTACTGGTGGCACTACACAGGTAGAGATACAAGGCAAAATAATTAGTTCAGCAAAAATTAGGAATAATTTAATTTGGAGAAGTATTTGTAGGCACATACCGAGATTTTCTCATAGTATCGAAGAACAGTGCCCTTATCAACATGATGCTTCCCCCCTTTTGAACGTACTTCTCGAACACCAAATTAAGTAGCCTCATCAAATTATTGAACTCATGTTGGGCTATCTCTTTTTGAGTTGAGGTAGAAAACCTTGTTCTGGTAAGAGACTATGAGCACCAAGATCCAATGAAAATCTTTACTAAATGGCAAGAAGAAATATTCTTTGTCTTGTTGTTTGAGCATTGCATTCCTGATGTAGTTTCCGACTCGATTAATAGCTTTTTTGATATTATCTTGGGTCACAACTCCTAGTTCGAGAAAATCGACCGGAGTGTTGGTTTGTTTGGCATTTAGCTTCAAGAGGCAGCAAAGATATAAGCGATTATTATATATGTTGATGAAACTAGCCAGGAGGTAGAAATATGAAGGAGGATTGCGGTCACTTACATTAAAAAGCATCGGATGAGCGAGACATCTAACTCCTCAAGACGGTACATGTTCCATAGGTCCGAGAAGTTCACCACAAAATAACTTTCTTCGTCCATGAAATGCTTGGCCTTCAGCTTAGCCGGGATACCGAACTCTCGATCTCTCTCGGGCAACCGGGACTTCTGTCGGTAATATTCATGTAGGTTGCAGCAGGCAGGACCCATGTCGGCCAGTGCTTTATCCATAGTCAACGGCGCTCTAAGCTTAAAGCATTTGTTGCTCGATGGCTAGTACACTATTTTCTTGGGCGTAGAAGCCAGCATAGAAGAAACCTTGCCCTTGGCTCTGCTCTTCGTAGGTGTGGAATACTTGGACGGGGAGTTCACGACACGCTTCTAGGGTTGTGAGCTTGTTTGTGACTTGAAAGGTTTAGCAGCCACCTATGATATGGCTTTCCTAGGAGGTATCTCATTTTCTTCTTGTGGTGGTGGTTCTAGGGTTTCGGCGGCTTCAACACCCTCAGGCAAGGTCTCTTGTATAATGTCCTTCTTGGGCCATTGTACGAATGAATGGACGGCATCCCCTACTGTGGTCATTTCATCGTTTGGGGGATTCACTAGGTGGGTGCTCTTGGCGTTGTCAAGTACAGAGTCCACTTCTACGTTTGCATAGCCCACCGCCAGGTCTGTACCATGAACCTTCATCCCCGGAAGGTATGGGTACACCATCCCCGCCCTACCTTGATGGAGAGAGTGGCGCTAAATGTCACGAATAGCTTGCAAGAGGTAGTCACATACATCGGGGTTTGTTCCCATTAGAATAGGGACTAACCTACTTTCATATGAATAGACATATAAACACACATACCTTGAGTTGGTCCACCGGGTACAGGGTGTCGGCTACACCTTCTGGGGTAGGTGTGGATGCGCAGCTACTTTTAAATGGAGGGGGTGGCATCGATGGCTTTGTGCGGAGGGTCGGCGTCGAGAGGAGGGTTGACTTCAGGTCGAGTACTTATGATCGCCTCTAGCTTCTATACCCGAGGTTTTCATTCCGCACGCATCTTCTCCCTAAGATCCGCCTCTAAATCGGCGTGAGTTTTTCTCCTCTTGTAGTCTAGGTCATCGGGGAAGCCTCCTTCCATGGTACATACACCCCGATGCCCCACGTGCGGCCTGAGTTGTGGACCACCTGTTAGGGGTGGCCAGCACCGCACTAATCCCTGGACCAGTACACTAGTGCCACACGTTACAAAGCCAGATTATTTCATACATCGAGATGTCTTTATTACAACAAACAGCCATCAGGCTGATTAGTAGTTAAACGGCCATAGCCTTACTTACAAACCAAGTCCAAAAGACAACACCAGAGTTTGCAAAAAATTTACACAAAATCACACCAGCGGCCTTGCAACAGCGAGCAACTGGTGGAACACCCTAAGCATTGCTATCCTCCTAATCTTGATCTTGATACTGAGGATCGCCATCCTCATGACATTCATAAGTGTCTTGGGCTCCATCATCTCCCTCGACTAAAAAAGGGGGATATATATATATATATATATATATATATATATATATATGTATATATAGAGGATGGCTAGTGTACTCTCCAGAGTACGGATTCCTCCGTACTCTAGACGGGTTTACGAAATTTGAGATATTTAACGACCGATCCAAACGGTTGATCTTGTTCATCTCATTGAAATGTAGCTACCGACCAAGTTTCGTATTTTTAAAAATCAGCCTGCTAATTAGTCGTGGAGCGTCAAAAAAACTGATTTTCAAAAATACAAAATAAATAGTAAACAAATTCAAAAAAACACGAAACTTGGTCGGTAGCTATATTTCAATGAGATGAACAAGATCAACGGTTCGGATCAGTCATTAAATATCTCGAATTTCGTAGACCCGTCTAGAGTACGGAGGAATCTGTACTCTAGAGAGTACACTAGCTATCCTATATATATATATATATATATATATATATATATATATATATATATATATATATATATATATATATATATACGAGGTCGATGTCATCAAAATACTGGCGAGTTAACACCCAACCTAATGCATTTAATGGTAGAGGTTCCAAAGGAAAGGTTGGGGTTGTTTTATTTGCAGAAAGCCAGAGTTTTAAATCAAAGCCTATGACTTTGCAGTTTTGACCAAAGCTCTACTTTCAGTGTGTTATTCTAGAGTTTCAATTCCAAACCATAATCCATCCCATACCCATGGCAGTTTCCATGCACTTTGCCAAACATCTCCTTCCTTCCACCATCATATTACGGGTTGGCTACCCGTTGTGAACCACAACCCTACTGGATTTGCCGGTCCAATAAGTGTGATTAAATCACCCTCAGGTGACGTCCCAAACCGGACCTTCTTAGAGTGGGGTTTCCTGTCCAAGGCCTGGTTTCGCAAACCACCTCATGTGACCCCCAACTCCTACTACCGCGCGATGGCTACGCGTTGTGTTAGAACCACCCCCTCAGGCTAGTGGCAGTGTTCTCCTGCTACACGTGTGTCTTCGCGCTCCTGCTAGGGTGAGCCCGCACTCCACCCTATCACTGGGTCCACCCTGCCCAAAATAACTTCCTTCTCCCGCTCACGTAGCCTCTGCTACACCACTGTATCGGACCCTGTCTGTAAAGAACCATAACCATATCCACAATCAAACACCACACACTGGCATGCCAGGCCCAATATCCAGTTATCCTTGTTATTGTATATTCATGTCTGGTGAATATCAGTTCACCGTTTCGAGACAACTTAAGCCTAAAATAATTATTGGACCTAAGTAATTGTTTAAGCAAGATTTTAACCATACTTAGGAGTCTAACAAATTTTAAATCTTTAGACTTAAGAGTCTAATAACTGTTTTGATCCTAAACCAGGTTAATTCAAGGAATTGATCGTCAAGGCGATCAAGTTGTGATTCAACTAACAATGATCATCAACACAATCATTAAGGGTATCGACAGTTCAATAGAACAGGCATGATATATCAAGAATTTAACAAGGTAGGTACTGATAATTGAAAAGCATGCAATTGATACTTAAAAGGAAATAATTTAATGAAAAATTGGGATCAACATGATCTAGTGATTGTTAACTCGTCTGGATCCTCTTGGAAGTTGTCTTGGGGTTCTTCGGGGTCTTCACACTGCTCGACAGCTCCTTCTAGTTCTATTCGATGAATAACCATTATGAACAACCAAAATGCGGAAGTTATGATGCATGAATGCAGTCGACCTATTTAATCTTAGCGTCGCGAAGATCTTAATAAGGTAAGCGAAAACTACTCATCGAAAGGTGTGATGAAATGCTCATGAATGCCATGGAATATTGATACTAATGTATATATATGTGTGTGTATACATATAAATATCTATAATTCTACCCCCAACCTAGCAAAGTGTTTATTTTAAAGGTATTTTGTTTGAAGTATTTCCTTCAAAAATATAAGTGTAATAAATCTATGGTTTAGGGTGTTAGCTGTTTATTATTTTTTTAGTTTTTGGATCAGAGAAGATTTTTGGATTATTTTAGTAAAACAGGTTGCCATTGGATAATATGTAAATATCGATAAATTAGGACTAAAAGTGGGCTTCAATTATGTAACTAAACAAGTTAATAATCTGATATTTTTTCTAGGTACAGAGAGATTTTATAAATTTTCTAGGATTTTCTCAGGTTTTTCCTAAATGGTTTACCATTTTTAGAAATTCGGAAACAGTTCCTGGAATTTCTAACTCTAGGATTAATTTTATTGAGAAAATAGGGAAAACCGGAATGAACAGTATTGGGCCGGCCCGTGAGAGCGCAACCCGCTGGCTGATAGGCGGGTCCTTCTTGTGGGTGATGCGCGGCGCTCGCGCCCTGGCAGAAATGCGCCACCGTAAGAAGAAAGCGCATTCTTCCAACTACGCCACCACTTAAACTAAAAGTGGGCCACTGGTCCCACATGTTAGCGAGGCATTAGACTAATCCTGCGCGATTTGAACTATGAACCGTGAACCGTGCTTGCACAATTCCTGGCGCAGATCCGATGGTTGCCCGTCGTCTTCCTCCTCGCGCAAACCAGGCGGCGCTCCGGCGAGGTCTTCAGCGCGCTCGCGACGGAGCTACAGGGTGCTAGAAGGATAGCAGGAACACGCCAAAGGCCTAGCGCGACTGGGGCTAGGATGTGTCACCGCCGGTTTACTGGTGATGGGCCTACAGTGGCGGTGCCATGCAAGGTGGCGGAAATAGCCATTGGGTACATGGAGCTACGGTTATCTATACGGCTCTAGAGCTGCAAAATGGTACTAAAGCATCTAAGGACTATGAGGATGCTTACCTCGCTCCTAGTTTGGACGGAGACGGCTCGGAGAAGCTTGTCCACGCGGAGGCCGAAAGGAGTTGAAGCAGGGTCACCGTCGACAGGCTGCTACGGCGAAGCTCCGGTCACGGCGCTATGAAGAAAAAGGTGCGCCAGGTCATGGCGATGCTCAGGGAGGAAAGAATTTAGGCTAGGACTCACCATAGAGAAGGAATTTGAAAAGGGGGTGATAGTAGTGCTTCACGGCCCGGCGGCGGGGAAACGATGATTCCGACGAGCTGGGGGCTTTCGGGCTCGATTCCTTCGGGCAGAAGCAGCGCAAGGGGGCGAGAGAGCTAATGCGGGGGCTGGGAACGAGAGAGAGTGAGTGGGGAGAGAGGGCGACGTACACGAGGTGTTCGGGTTTTAAGAGGCGGACGGAAGAGAGGAAATGAGGTGCCGACTCCCTCAGATAAAGCCGGAGCTCCCGAGGGCGAGCATCGCCGAGGCTCGGGCAACGCGTGCGACGCTCCAACGAGCAAGTACCGAGGCGGCATTGTGGTAGCGACAGAGCAGGGTGACTGGGTAGCGTGCACGGCAAGCCGGGCGGAAGCGACGGTGCGGCGAGGCGCCAGGGCGAGGTGACCGGATGCTGGCGTTCATGACGGCCGCGTGGACAGGATTCCAGGCTCTTTGGGGCACTATGCTGTGGCAGCGAGCTGGCGAGCTTCGGCGCAGGGAGGGAGAGAGAGAAAAGAGAGAGTGGGAGAGATGGGTGGCTGCCATATGGGCCCCCGTGAACAGTGCCGGTTTGACTAGTCCAATGGCAGTGAAGGAATTATGAATTTCCAAAAAAAGGCTAGGGTGACACATCCAAATTTGAATTTATAAATTTTCAAAAATGATCCAAAAATGAATTTTTGTGATTTCTGAAATAATTCAATAGGAAGAGTCCTAATTGGATTTAAGTTTCTTGAAACAAATGATAAATAATAAATATTTAGAAATATTCATCTTGATGATGAATTTGTTAATGAATTATTTTGAATTCTACCATGATTCCAAATCACCTTGATTTGGAAATTATTCTAAATTTGTATAGTAATTAGGATTACAAGGGGATTTTGATTTGATTTGTTAGGGGATTTTTGATTTGTACTACATAGAAAGTTCAAAAATTCACTCCATAATTAATTTTACAAAATTTTTTGAAAATTCTCACATTTGGGCTATTACACGGGTGCTCCTTGTTGCCGAGGGCTTCGGTTAGGATGTCCCATTCTCTCTTCTCCCGAAATGAGCCTTAAAATCATATTAAACTGTTTGTTGTGGTGTGTTTAATTTAGAGTGTGGGTTCTCTGTAGTGTTTTGGGGGTTTGATGGTAAGACCAAGGTGTGTTCCGGTTGACATTTGAGACTTTTGGATGAGATGTCCCATACTGTGGGTTTGTATCAAAGACATAACACATGTTGTATCAAAAAAACAAATGAAACAAGCGTGGTCCTGAATTGAACCGCGAAAAAATGGCTATCGAGCTAGTTAATTTGTGTTTCTAGAACAAAAGAATATAAATGGTTAGTGTGTTAAGAAAATAACAGAAATCAAGAAAAATCTATTCTTTTTTTTTCGTATTTTGTACCGAAATGGATAAGAAAAAACTTGATCTTCATTCATGTTCATAAATGACAAACAAACAATGGAACCTCTTCCGCCTTCTTTGCATAGAGCTCGAACCATTCCAAAAATACAAAGATGGCATATATGAAATCGGACAAGAAACCGGATACTTTCTATCGGAACAAGAACTGAACAATTTTGAACTGAAAAAATAGGAGTAGGAAGAGAATCTAGCATCTTTCAAAGGAACCAAGAAAGAATCGAATTTTTCTTCGTCGGAGCAAACATCTTTTAGCTGTACGAACAAAGTCGATTTGTTCTACTTTGGTTTCGACTTTTTTTTTTCTTTGGGCAATATGGCTCCGTAGGATCAAAGCTTGCTTTGGGTGTTCAGCAGCGTTAAAATTATTTGATAAAACTAAACTTCGGCTGCTTTCACTAGTAGATTTGAAAACTGTGAATGTTTATTTTGTGATTTCAAGATCGTTAAGAAACAACGTCAAAATGTCAAAAGCTTCATGCATACTATGATGCATGATACTTCGGCCAATGATCGCCGCTCTGTCATAGGCTTTTGCATATTTCATGGTACCTCCTTGCTCACTCGGCAATCTAAGAAACAGACTGCTATCTCCATCTCCAGCTGTGTCAATGGCTAGAAGGCTGATTTTGGTGTTGAGTACAATGTGAATTCAATGACAATATAATTATTGGGAGCTCGAAAAATAATTTACCATTGGATTTGGACTAGGACTCGACTACACAAAGATGAACAAGCGGCGACCTGTGTCCTCGAGCACCGGCAGTGTGGAATGAGGAGCATAATGGTACTCTGTCTTCTTATTTTATATATAGAGAATAACTTGATCGATCGAAGAATGATTTCGTGATCAATCATCATTTGGGCGGCTGTCGCTCAAATATCCGTGGCTGTAGTGATAAGGCAAATCAAAGTGGTAAAAAAAGAAGATATAGAATTGTAGCTAACAGGGTTCGCTCGCCCTCGCCTGTCACTATAGCGTGTCAAGTTCCTCTTAATTTCCAATTGGAATTTTTTAGGTGTGAAGTGAAATTCACTAGAAACACTAGCTATATGCTTAACACAGGGTAGGGGATTGTCAGGGTAGAGGGGTGTGCGAAAATTAGTGTTTGGGGACAAAGCGCGAGCTGCGAGTATCGCCTATCGCCAGCGTGTTGTGTTGAATAGTATTTTTATGAAAATTATACTATTGTTGGTATTTGGTCTTTGCCGGATGGTTTGAATTGTTGACAATGGCTTCTGTTGTAGTGCATGACAGTGCGTACTTTTTCATGCAAAATAACATGACCTTTTACACCTGGAGTGGTACATCGAGCAAGTCATAAAGCTCCGCTTGGTTTATTATCATTATTATTGGCCAGACAGACGCATTGCAACCTAAGTACCTGAGATGAGCACATCGATCATCTCGAGAGGATGACAGGACCATGTTACATGCATGGCTCTTATTGGAAATAGAAACAAGCGGCGACGTGCATGAGTTCTTGGTCCATTATGTAACTAAGCATCAACCGTTGCAGGGTTTTTGGCGTCCATGCTGCAGAATTGGATGCACGCATTCTCGCAACGCTCCATGGCATCTCCAACCCTTGCGTTGCCAACCACTGTCACCAAAATGTATATACAGCTCCAGTCAGATTAAATCAATCTACATAATTGTTTGTGAACAATCGAATAAAAAACATGCCATGCAACGCACACGCGCGTAACAAAAAATTCGTTAGCTACCTTAATTACCTATGTTGCTGCACACGGAGAATGTACAACCGACATTGCAGTAGTCAGCGACGCTGCTTACTTCTTCTGCCAAAACACCTTAATTATAATGTTTAATGAAATATAATTTGTTGTCCGTGGCACATGTAATCAACACAATCAATGGAAAGAACGAATATAGATTACCAGGGTTCAGCTGGTGATGGCCGAGGTGATCAAAGCCCGGCGGGCAGGTGCTTCCACTTACAATCTTGCAACCGCACCTACGTGCACATAATTCGCTAGGTAGGCGACAAATATTGTAGCAGCTCCTGGCTGCTGTGCATGGGCAACAACTCTTGGCCTCTGCTAGGAGATCTGCTGCAGGCAGACCCAAGATGAGCAGGCACAGGACCACGCTCTTAAGCTCCTTACCTTCCATGATCTTATTAGCTAGCTAGGTGATGAGTGAGTGAGTGACTGGGTGCTTCAAGTGAATGGATGCTTGCCTGGCATTTATAGGCAGCAGCATCAGGCAATGCACATATGCTGCCATTCATGAGATGTTACTTTGTTAGGTGGCGAGAAGGAGTATTACGGCACTCCCAATGGTGTTACTAAAGCTGTTACTAAATTACCACGTAGAACAAAACGCTGATGTAGAAGGTAATTATAGTGGAGAGAGAAAAGAGTTGTTACTAGTTTAAACAACCATTACTACATAAGAACCAATGTAAAATATTAGTTATGAATAGGTCACAGCCATAACTACACAATCATGCATCAATCAAATCGTTTGATATACGCGATAAGAGAGAAAGAGGGAGGAGAGATTAATGATGAGTCGACATATAGTTACAATACATTAAGAGCACTGTTTTTTATATTGTTATTATATGACAGCATATTTTTCGTAACAACCCATTGGAAGTGAACTTATTAAACTAGAACGACAAGCTAGACGGATATACAAGGCGTATTTTTAATGGACTTGTCCATTATATTGTAATGCTAAAATAAATGTGTTGTTCCCTCAATACTTTTAATAAATAGTTTGCTTTAGCTTGTATTCTCTATATGCATGTATTAAATACAATGCTTAGAGTTAATAGTTAGGGGGTAGTATAGTTATTTTCAATGTTTTCTTGGTAAATGTGCAAAATAGAAATAACCCTTCTAGTTCTAAAAAACATGACGATTTAGACATGTCCTAAGTCAAAAGTTTCAAAACATTATCTATGAAAATCTTTTAAACTATTTGGATCGGGTAAAACAAAATTATACATATACATTTGTGTTGAAATGCACTTCCATAATATCATAATTTTGTAGATTTTATAAACAAATTGCAATGATAATTAGTGGTCAAAGTTACATTTTAAAGACCATGTCGATGTTCAAAACGTCAAGTTTTAAAGAACCGGAGGGAGTATATGTTATAAACTTGGATGAATGGAGCAATCATTTAAGAGATATATAGGTGCTAGGTAGGGGTCAATTCATGAGCTCACATTTACATATGGGAAACACTTCGATGCATGCGTCCGACGGCTCAAACAGTATGTCTCGCATTTATTTGGCCATGGGTCCTACTGGCCACGTGACCTCTCACTACTCATACCGGTACCTGCTTCTTGCTCTTCTTTCTTCTGCTTCTTGCTTTCGGAGGGCTTTCTGCTTCTGCTCCCTCTTAGAGCTTCCACAGCTGGTACTCTAAATTACTACTCTATACCAATATTCCCTAGATACTTTATCCCTCACTCTAAAATTTCTTCACACTTTACACTATACTCTAAAAGATTCCTTCCCTCTATCAACTGCTCTATCCAGATAAATAGTGTTATAGAGCGTCTACTACAGATGCTCTTACTAGCCGCGCGTCGCCTATACACCCACTTCCCGCACGTGGCCGGCGTCGCTGCGCCATCCCCACTGCACGTCGGCTCCGTCTCTCAAGCCCGTGGGCCGCCGCCCCTGCCTGCTTCCTCGCTGCTACACCCTAGCATCGCCTAGCTGCCGCGCTGCCCCTGCTCCTCATCGGCCGCGCCTTTCCTGCCACGTCCCTATGCTCGCTACCGCTTTGGCCGTGCGTCCCTACCTGCGCCTGCCATGCGGTGCCATGCTTCGGCCTGCACCGCCGCCGCTGTTCCTCTGCTCTAGCGTGCAGCCTACTCGCCCCCCTCCCAATGCGCGCGCAAGCCCACGCCGCCGCCGCTTCCGCTGCCACACGGCACCACCCCATCACCTGCGCTGCCGTCATCCAAGGCACCTCTAGGCCGTGCCGCCTACGCGCTCCTGTCACCCCCATGCGCGCGTGCCTAGCACCTTGTTTCCTGGCGCCGCCATAGGCCCCAATGGAGGATGCAATACATATGAGATGAAATGGGGTCTTTGTTTGGCAAACTTGGTGGGTAAATCCGGTAAGCACGGTGTGAGAGCTCACTGGATCTGAAGAAAAAAAGGGCTAGGAGGAGGTGTACCCCCCATTTTTGCCACGAAACATGAGACATGTATGTATGAAACTTGAGGTTTTGCCTGGTGAAACTTTGCTTTTGTTCTCATGAAACTTTCTTATTTTTCATCGGGTGATTTTTAAACAAAAGTGAAACAGTGAAACATGAGGTTTCATCAGTAGTTAGCCAAGTTTGACTGGCACTTCTTCAAGTTTCATCAGTATATAAGCATGGTTCCCCTAGGCGCTAGGCGCTAATCGGACAGAGAGGAGCCGCCTAGGCGCCGCTTAGGCGGCCAAACCATTTTGCATGTGTCCTAGCTAGGGTTTCGGTTGTGATGTGTGGCTATTTTAAATATATATGTTGATATTTTATAGTGTACAAATACATTTGCATGGAAAATATGAAATTTTAGAGGATAAATCATATATGATATATTTGATAGTGTACAAATGGCACTATCACAATTCACTATTCAGTAATTCACATGATAAATAAAATACTTCATATATGATATATATGATAGTATACAAATGGCACCAATGCACCATCACTATTCACTATTCAGTAATTCACATGATAAATAAAATACTTCATATATGATATAACAATTAAGCAACTAAATAACTAATTAAGTCCACCTTGGACTAAGTCACCGCCTAACACCGCCTTGTACCGCCTAACCCCGTCTAACCGCGCCTTGAACCGCCTAGGCGGCTTAGACGCCTAGAGACCGACTAACCCTATAAGCGGGGCGGAATGCAGCCGCCGAGCGCCTAGGCGGTCCTAGGCGCTGCCTAGGGGAACACTGTATATAAGCCAAGTTTCATTTTTATTTCTTCAAGTTTCATATGAACTTCTTAGTGTTATAACAGTATTTAGCCAAGTTTCATTGCATTTTTCTAAGTTTCATCAGTAATTTCTCCAAGTTTTATTGGTCTTCTTCAAATTTTATCGATACTGTAGCCAAGTTTCATTAGTACAGTTTTTAACTTTCAGTAGTTATTTTCCCAAGTTCATCGGTATTATAGTGAAGTTTTATTAGTATTTCTCTAAGTTTCATCAGTATTTGTAGCTAAATTTCATTAGTACATTTTTCGAGTTTCAGTAGTTATTTTTCTAATTTTCCGTAATGACGTCACTATGACGTCATGCGTCCGACGGATGGAACTCCACCGGACGTCCGACGCGTGGCACCCGCCTTTATATATACTAGGCAGATGCTTGTGCTTTGCAGGGGTTTATGTAAGCACACAAGAAACGGGATGGGCTGAAGCGCTTAATGTCAGGGATTGACCTACAAATTGTAACAACTTCAAAGACTAGAACGCTGAAAACAAGGCAGTAATGTGAGAAATTGGGAAGTGCAAGGACTTAAATGCAAACACTACTAGAGATATAGACATCACAAGAGGCACATCACAAGGGGTTCATTGCGAACCCCTTGTGACAAGCGGTTCAAAAGGCTGAGCTAGGATAGGATTTTGACAAGCGGTTCGGGATACGAACCCCTTGTAGCTTTACAAGGGGTTCATGTTCCGAATCCCTTGTAAGAGCATGTACCATAGTATAGACAGCTGCTATATATAACATGTTGACATGTCATTTATAGACAGCGTTATAGACAATTCATACAACGGTATAGATAGCTCATTTATGAGTAGATAGCTTCTTCCCACACACAACCTATCTTGGTTCCCGTGTTAAAGTCGACTCTAGATTAAGAGACGGCTCAACTCTCTATGCACCCTCTCTCATCTACGTCATTTTTTGTCCTACATGGCAAGACTTAGAGACAGCTGACATGTACCATTGTACATGCTCTAAAAGTTCTACAAGTAGCTCGGGGCACGAACCCCTTGTAAAACAGCTCGTAAAAGTCCAGTTTTTGAAATGTTAAAAGAAAAGCTTGCCTTATCTCTGCATGCGTGGGATGAGTTGGCTAGCAGGGTGAGACGTGGGTCATGAGAAAGGTGAGGTCCTGAGTTCGAATCCCACTCCTTCCCAAAAATTATTTATCTTTTTAACTGGTACCCAGCAGTACTACAAGCGGCTATAAAACCGTTTGTGATGTTTCGGAGAGCATCACAAGCGATTGTTTACAAGCGATTCTAAATCACTTGTAAAAGTGGTTTGGAACCGCTCGTAAAAACCAAATTACTAGTAGTGAAAGAATGAGCGGGTATAAAACCGTTTGTGATGCCCCGGAGAGTATCACAAGCGATTATTTATTTGGAACCGCTCCTTAAAAACCAAATTACTAGTAGTGAAAGAATGGTGGCCCCATGCTAGCGCTAAAACGCAAAATACACGAAAGACGGGAACGTACGACAGTGGTAATCACTTCATGTTTTGACTTAAGAGTGATCATTTAATTAGTCCATCGAGGTACTGGATGTTGGAAGGAAGCTTCGCGGAAGGCGAGGAGGACGAGGCTGCCATGTTGGTCCCACTTCATCTCCATAGGCCTTGCCTGTACACGTGGTACATGGCCCCACTTCATCTCCGTCGGCCTTGCTTGTACCGTGTTAAATAGGCGACATGAATGCATGCTTGATTGCTTGTACACGTGAAACAAATGAGTTATTCCCTCTGTTCATCAGTTCTCAAAATCAAATTGGTTACCCCAACCGACGTTCAAAGTTCAACGTTCCATAGAGTACGAACTTCGAGGCCATCCTCAGCTACACAGCTTGCCGATCAGCACTTTGTTTTTTTATGGCGCTTGCCGATCAGCACTGTTCATTGGCTTTGATGCTATCTCATGCTATGCGCAGGATCGACATGGCACAATTACATACAGGCTGTGACGTCGTCACAATAACATTTATTACTTTAAACAAACGAAATTGCTGCTGCTCGGGCGTCCCAGGAGCATCGGACGCTCATGCGGCCCACGCGCGTGCGGCCCGCTACTGTCCAGTCGCTAGCCTAGGAACCACCAAATCGATTTTTTTCTTCTATCGGACGCGAGCGTTAGTGTTGCGCGTACGCGCGTGTACAAGCACACAGTGTAGGTCCCGCCGTCTCTCCTTTTTCAGATTCCTAGTGCACGCATTTCTTTCTCCGCCGCGTTTTAGTTCTCTCGCGCAGCTGTTGCTGCTCGCCTACCGGCAACGCTCGTCAGGGCCCGCCGCCGATGCCGGCGCTTGCAACTCCTCCTCCCTAGTGCACCCTCCTCCATCTCTCTTCCTTTATCTATTCCCCGACTCTTCTCTCTCTACCTCTATCGCTTTGGTAAGGATGGTGAGTGAGCTTGGTAAGATTTTGGAGGCCGGATCTGGTAAGCACGGCGTGGGATTCGCCGGATTTAGAGAAGAAGATGCTTGGATTTTAGATAAGAAGCTAGAAATTAAAGAAGAAAGGATTTTTGGACTGAAACATTAGCTTGGTAGGTATAAAATATTAGGTATTACCTTGTGAAACGTGTTGTTAGTTTTGGTTAAACACTTTACTTGTTTATGGAACATTGAGGTTGTCTTGCTGAAACATGATGTTTGTGCTTGGAAAACATCTCGTTTCATCTTTTGAAACATTCTTTTTTTTCTCATGTTTCTACTGAAATATTACGTTTGCTCTTGCCTTATCTTCAATGTTTTAGTAGATTTGTTTCAATGTTTTAGTAGACTAACTTAAATGTTTCATCATGTTTACATAAATATTTCAGTACCTTAATTTCAATGTTTCAGTGTCTTGATTTATTTTATTGAAATATGTGTTTTGCCCTTCTAAAACATTGAGTTCTGCCATTTGAAATATTTGGCTCTTCTTGAAAGAAGCGTCTCAATATTTTCCAACATTTCTATTTTTTTTCTCTATTAAAACATGTATTTGCCCTTCTGAAACATTTTATTTTTCTTGGTAAAACATTTGGTTTAACATACTACAACAGCGTCTGATATTTGATGAAACATTTTTTCTACTGAAACATTTGGTTATGCATGCTGAAACATCCTTTATTAACTGTTGAAACATCTATCTTCTTAAAACATTTCATTCCACGCAACGAAACATTTGATTAACTGTACTTACTGAAACAACGTTGGATTTTTTACTTTGATCGGACGTCTGATCTTAAACAAAATACATCATGACTTAGTACTGATAGACCGTCTGATCAAATATTAAAATAATAGGCGACATGAATGCAATGAATGCATGCTTGATTGCTTGTACACGTGAAACAAATGAGTTATTCCCTCTGTTCATCAATCATCAGTTCTCAAAATCAAATTGGTTACCCCAACCGAAGTTCAAAGTTCACCGTTCCATGAGTACTTGGAGATCATCCTCATCTACATAGCTTGCCGATCAGCACTGTTTATTGGCTTTGATGCTCTCCCATGCTATGAGCAGGATCGACGCAAAGGCAAGACCATTGGTGCTGGCCATGGTAGCAGGGACTCTCGACGTCTCTACGTCCTTGACTGCCTAGCTACATCTCGTGGCTTCTCTGACGTGGAGATTTATTTTGTTTGGTGTGAGGCCTCCGTTTCTGCGAACGATCATTTCATTGAGCTAAATCAAATAAGAACATATTACAGTATGTGCGCTTCCATCAGACACTATGGGTTGTTTGGTTGCCTGGTTCCGTGCGGCCAGACTCGCAGGGGCTAGGGAACCAGCATTTGGTTGCTTATTGCACCGTGCGAACCTACACCTACGCATACGAGACGTGCGTTTGGTTGCCTGCATGCGGCACAGAAGCTAGGCTAGCACGATGCACAAAGCACTCACAGCCAAGCTTATGGGAAACGAGCTCCATGACCGTTTCCTCGGAGCTAGGCACTGGGGCACCGGGCGGTTTAGGCTCCCGTAGCCAAACTCGTGCAAGACGGCAACCAAACGGATGGTATAAGTTTCTTCATCTCTAAGTGCTCTCCCTTCCCATATGGAGGACACTTAGGAGTGTTCTTTTAGACTTATCCAAAAGTCTAATCTGACTTATCTCGTAACTTCGAGAATTTTCCGAGGTGGCATCGAGAGTCGGATGGCCTTGATTTTTAGGATTTAGAAAGCTTTTAGACACGCCTACGAGACAAAAAAACGGATTTAAAAGTAATAAAAAAGTAAGATAAGTCAATATTAGCCACGTCTTATCTGCCTTATTTCGTGACTTATCTGACTAATATTGGGTTGTCTTTCTTTTTTATTACTTTTTGAATCTTTTTTTTATCTCGTAGACATGTCTAAAAGCTCCGTTAATCCTAAAAATCAAAGCCATCTGACTCTCGAGGCCACTTCGGGAAATTCTCGAAGTTACGAGATAAGTCAAATTAGACTTTTAGATAAGCCTAAAAAACACCCCCTTAGTTCCTGTGCTACCTTTTGCACCCTGCAGTTCTAACAATTATCAATAAAGGAAGCTGAGATGAAAATGTGTGTAAACTAGTTGCTCCAGCTACAGTGCTAATTAACGAAAGCTAAACGTAGGTGCACCTAAACCTTGAAAGCACAGCAAGTCCAATCAAACATGCATGTTACCTGTCTGCTAGATAAAATTCCAAGATCGAAGTGCTACATTTCTCAAGTACGTACAAAAAGGCTAAAGGCGGTCACTACTAGGAACCGGATATTACAACCGGTTGAAACCGGTTGGAACTGTAACATCCCAAATTTTCAATAATTTAATTTGGTATATTAAGTATTTTTAAATTTTTGTAATGATAATTTTAAGCAAGTGCTAAATAATAATTCTCGTAGTGTTTGGCTTTTGTTTGCGCTCGAGATGCTGAGCATTAGCCTAAATCCTTATTTTTCCTAATTCCTCCTTAACCAACATTTCCTAATCTCTCTCTCTAATTTCCTCTCTCCTCTCCCTTGTGTACGTGCATGCACTTGTGTCTGGCAAAGTTGATAGACAATTCACTTCCTCTCTTGTCGAATCTTCTCTCTCTCTCTAATTTTTCCCTTGCATGCTGGTGCAGGTCTTACATGCTGCTGCACCTGCACGTGCTCTTCCAGTAGCAGCAGCTTAATTACCCTTGCTAATCTCCCTACTAATCTCTTCCTCAGGTTCTCTCTTTCTCTCACTCACTAGAGTCCAGCCATCTCTCCCTCCCACGGCTGTTTCTCTCTACATTGCTGCCATTGCTGTCATCTCTCTCTCCCACTGCTGTTTCTCTCTCTGCTGCTACTTATTGCTGCCACTGCAGAGCAGCAGTGCTGCCCTTGCCACTGCGCGGCCTCTATCTCAGTCACGGCACGGCTCTCATCCCTCTACTGTCCGCGCTGACTGCACTTCAAGCTGCATGCAGTCACCCTCGCTCTGCCTCTTTGCGTCCTCTGCCCCAACCGTTCGCCTCAATGTCCCGTGCTCAGGTCCGATTGACGTCGCCTTGAATTGCTTGCTGGCCTGCTGCGGTCAGTGCCGAGTAATTGCACTTTGATTAATTAGCTTGCTGCCACGGCTTCGCGTCGTGCCGCACGCCTGCCGTGACGTGACGTCCGCACGAGCGCCGGTCGCTCACTTTCTCACGAGCAAGTCCTAGCGACGCTCGCCGTCGCGCGCTTATATTGGAACCACCGAGGTTCTATTTTTCGTCGCCCCTTTTGGTCATGCCTTCTTGCCGCCATCGACTTCGGTCAGTATCATCAGTTCTCTTCGTGCCACTGCGCCCTGGGTTCTCCGCTCATATTCTAGGTTTGGCCGCAGGACACTGAACCGTCTCACCGCTGTGTCGCGTCGGTCTTCCGGTGCCTGATCATTCGGGGCTGCACGAGAACCCCTGAACCTCGGTGAGCACCCCATCCTTTTTCGGGTAGCTCACGTCCATTTAGTCGAGCTGTCTCTGCTTAATTCTGAGACCCCGGTTATTTATTAAAGATTCTGTCAGCATGTAGCTTTAGGACTAGTCTATTAGTTCATCATCGCATGTGGGTCTTCTAAATAAATAAATAAATAAATAAAATAAAATAACAAAATCTATTTTAAATAATAAAAATGTGATTATTTGTACTGGTAACCTGATTGTGCTGTGCTTGATTTATTTGGCATATTCACGCGTGCGCGGTCGTTTCCGTCAGAAGGACGACGTGCCGTGGAGGGCACCATCGCCGAGGAGCACTGCTACCAAGTTCTCGAAACTCAAGGCAGGTCCTTTGACGCACACTGTCTATAGCCTGTTTTTATTAAAATGTTTATTAGAAATTTATAAATGTGCATGCTAGTTTTAAAAATATTAAAACTAGTTTAATAGTGATTAGCTAGACCTATTTAACAGTATTGCTATAATAACCAATTAATATAAAACTAGGTGTAGCTAGATTAATTGTTATCTACCTTCCATTGGACTTCGGTTGTTTAAAATGAAATGCCCGCAAAAAGATATCATGTTATATTTCATGTTTACTGGAAGTGTATTTATAAACTTGTTTGGAAAAAAAATAGGCATCGGAGGGACACGATGCCGGGTATAGGTATTCTTATTCTTCTCTCCCTCAAATATTCCGACTAGGAGGAACTTTCTGCCCGTGGGTGCTTTCATACACCATGTCGGTGTTTTCTAACATCGTGGATTTTGTAAACCGGGGCTTAAAAATTGTTCCCTCCTAGTCTAAGGACTGTTCATCCTATGAACCTACGAGCCTAGCTTTACAGTACAACCTCGGGTCCTGGTATAGGACAGGTCTGGTTCCCGGTCCTCTGGCACTGTTGCGACCTCCTGGTGGGAAGCAATCAAGTTAGAGCCCGGGGACTTGTGGCTGAACGCTTCGGCGGGAAGCCTCTCGAGGGTAAAGTGTACCCCCTCTGCAGAGATAAAACTGTCATGATAGCCGTGCTCGCGGTTATGAGCGCGCAAAGCGAGTGTTCATATGGTAGTCACTTCTTTTATAAAAATTGGGGTTTTTTCTAAAATCATTTGGTAAAGGACCGCCGTTTCAGATTTTGCTATTGGGACCCGTCGTGAGACGATGGTGGTTCCAAACTTAGTACGTCGATAGATGGCTAGAACAGTCCCTTTGGCCGAATGACCGAGCCGGGGAGCATAGTTCACCAGGGGTCGATCGGAACAGTTCCATCTGGCCGAATGACTGAGCCGGACATGATTCGAGTCCCTAAAAATGATGTTTATTAAAACCGCAATTTTTAACTCACTAGGAAAAATTTATTCAAGGCTTTTCTGCAAAATACCTAAGCCACCTTTGTACAGAGCTACCATACCATGTCATGTCTTTTTCCCTGCTGAGTATTAGTACTCACCCCTGTTTTCTCCCCCTCTTTTAAAATTTCAAAAGGTGAAGAGGCAGGATTTGACTCCGAGGCAGATGATGAGGACTACGACGAGTCGGACTACGAGGAGTCTTCTGAGGAGTGAAGATTAGGGTCTGTTCCTACAGACAAGATGCCTGTGGGATTCTGTATTAAAGAGTAGCTGTATTATGTTTTTAGCCCTTGATTTCCGCTGTGTACTCTGTGGTTCAGCCTGCGTGCTGACATGTATGTAAAATAATCGGGACGAGTTCCCCGACCTTGTACCTTGTATAATTATGGCAATGTATCACTCTGTTTGACAATTGTGTCTACTAGCAATGGTTCTTGGGACTAGTACATTATGCACAGGAAGGATTCATTCTTTTACGGCCGGGTCCTGACACAAACCCCCTTCACAACCGGGTTTTGGAACCAGTTATAAGCCACCGGTTGTAATACTGCCCGGTATTACAACCGGGTTTACGAATAGGTTGTGAAGGGGTTTGAAACCGGTTATGATGTTAACAAAAGTTAGAAATATATTGGAAGAAGTGGGATTCGAACCCAGGACCACACCCCTCCTCATGACCCACGCCTCACCCTTCTAGCCAATCCATCCATGCGTGCTCTCTGATGAGAGTAGCACATTAAACATTCCTTTTAGTATTTTGAAAAAAGAGCTTCTACAACCGGTCCGTGTCTCCAACCGGTTGTAAAAGTCCACAACCGGTTGGAGATATGAACTGGTTGTAAAAATTAGGCTCTACAACCGGTTCATGTCCCAAACCGGTTGTAGAAGCCCTCTCCTGGCTCCTAGCCTAACGAACCGGTGCTGGCTCCTGGCCTAACGAACCGGTGCTGGTGCACCATTACAACGGGTTCGAAATAAACCGGTTGTGATGGGGTTTTTGAGATCGCTTGTGATACCCATTTCTCTAGTAGTGGGTAATCAAGAGAAGCAGCAAGTATCTTCTACGCAACTTTTTTCCTTAAATTATTTGATTATTTATTGAACGAATTATTTTTTATGCCATTTCTCAATAATCACAAAGTTGAGGAGATAGACATTCTCAAATCCGGTTTCAATTTATCAGTTTTGGGGTTTTCAAAACTTAGTCAAAGTTCAGTTTTGGCAATTAATAACATAATTTCAGCACCGTAGAACATTGTCTAAGAGGTAGAGAATTTAAGGTTTCCTCTAAGCACTTTTTCCTCTTAGAGAGAGGGCTTTAACTATTGTACCAATGCTTCAAAAACTGCCTTTAAGTTAGAGGCAGGTTTCAAGCTTAGACTTTAAGCATAGTGAATTAAATAGCTGCCAATGACTAGCGAGTCTAATGGATCCAAGCTTAGAGACAATATTGCCTCTAGCTGTTATCGAAAGAGTTTCTAAGCTTTAGATGCGAGACATGCATGAATCCCGCATTAGAGACAATGATGCCTATAACTACTATAGATGCTTAAAAAAATAGTAAGGCTCCAATTGCACCTCCCTCTCTATATATCACTACTAGAGAACTGACCTTTAATATCGGCTCATCAGCCCTGGTTAGGCATGAACCGTGGATCGACATTCTATGATCCGGTTGAATGTTACGCTGGCACGGGAACGATCATCGGTTTGAGACATCAACAGGATCGATGTTTCTGAATCAATCTGGTTGGTGTTAAAACCAGATCGATGGTCATCGCAATGACCATAGCAACGCCAAGGCGGGAAAGGAAGCACAATACCGGTCTATGTTCCCAACCGGATTAGTATGCCATATTTGAACTCTGTTGCGGCGGGAAGGCGGGCACAATATCTTGGTGCATGTGCCCAACCGGGATTAATATGCCATATTTGAACTCTGTTGCGGCGGAAAGGCGGTACAATACCGGTCTGTGTGTCCAACCGAGATTAGTATGCCATATTTGTTCCCCTTCCTTCCTCTCCCGATCCGGCTCTGCCTCAATTAAGAAACGATACCGCCCGTGCTAAGAGCTTCAAGAAAGGAGAGGTGCTGCCAAAATTTCAAAATTTTGGTCATTTTTACTCCAAGCCAAGTTAATCGAGGTTAGTGCATCATTCCTCAGTACATTGGATGTTCAATGGAGTTTCTTCTTTGCTTGAAAAATGAAGAAAATTTGATCTTTTGCCATGTTCATTGAATGATTATGAATGTAAAAATCTAGCTCAATCTTTTGTGGGATTTTTTGTGGGATTATGATGTATCTCGCATTGGAGGTGTAATCTAGTATTTTTTCCCATCGATGGATGAAGAATTTTGTTATGATCATTGAAAGATTATGAATGTAAAGATCTAGCTCAATCTTTTGTAGGATTTTTTGTGGGATTATGATGTATCTCGCATTGGAGGTGTAATCTAGTATTTTTTTCCATCGATGGATGAAGAATTTTGTCATGATCATTAAAAGACTATGAATGTAAAGATCTAGCTCAATCTTTTGTGGTATTTTTTGTGGGATTATGATGTATCTTGCATTGGAGGTGTAATCTAGTATTTTTTCCCATCGATGGATAAAGAATTTTATCATGATCATTGAAAGACTATGAATGTAAAGATCTACCTCAATCTTTTGTGGGATTTTTTGTGGGATTATGATGTATCTCGCATTGGAGGTGTAATCTATGATTTTTTCCCATCGATGGATGAAGAATTTTGTCATGATCATTGCAATACCGGAGCAAATAATCATTTTATAGAAAGCAATTCTATGAAAATATAGTTCTTTACAAAATATGTAATGAAATAAATTTATTTTAAGTTTATAGTTGGCTTTGAAATAAGAATTGCCCTAGGTAGGAATAAAAATATAGTTATTTTAAATTTATGTGATGCAATTAACCCTAGGTAGGAATAAATTTAGCCACATAAAATTTTAAATATTTTTCAATAAATTTAATTTTCTGGAATTTGGAAAATGTTTAATAATTAATTTTTGGAGAATGAGCTAAGAATTACCTTGATGTAACATAATATAGATGGACCGACGATGGATGTACATGGACCGACGCTCCCCGGAGTTCTTGCAGGGTTTGCAAGCCTTTCTTCATGCGGCCGATGCATACACGACGTCAGGCTACATATGTTATCCATGCATAGACTACAGCAATGAGAAGGAGTGGCCAAACACCAGTCACCTTCACTTCCATTTGCTCTTAAGAGGTTTCATGCCAAACTATACCTCTTGGACCAAGCACGGTGAAGAAGTGATTATACGGGGAGACGGTGAAGAAGAAGAAGAGGTGGACAACAATATACCGGACGATGGCCAACACGGTGCTTTCGAAGATACAATGGGTGATTTTGGCGATGATGACCTAGAGCAGATGCTGCTTGATGGAGAGGGAGAATACACCGATCAAAGGCATTATGAAAAGTTCCAGCGCTTGTGGGAGGACCATGGGACCTGTTGTACCCAAAGCTGCCAAGCGGGGCCACAAAAAGCTGCGTACTACACTAGAACTGATGCAATGGAAGGCAACTAATGGTTTGTCTGATAAGGGATTCGATGAGTTGTTATGCTTGATAAAGAAATTGCTTCCAGAGGGTAACACGTTGCTTGAAACTACGTACAATGCCAAGCAAGTAGTCTGTCCATTGGGGTTGGAGGTACAGAAGATACATGCATGTCGTAACGATTGTATCCTTTATCGCAATGAGTATAAGAACTTGGAAGCTTGTCCGGTGTACAAAACTTCTCGGTTTAAAACCAGGCGTGATGACATAGGTGAGGTAGAGGGGCAGCAGCGTAAGAAGAAGAGACCCCCCGCTAAGGTGGTATGGTATTTCCCTATAATCCCCCGGTTGAAGCGTTTATTTGCGAGCAAAGCGCATGCCTAGATGATGTGCTGGCACAAAGAAGATCGTAAGGATGATGGAAGGTTAAGGCACCCTGCTGATGGCTCGTAATGGAGGAAAGTAGATAGAAAATACCCGGACATTGCTAAGGATCCGAGGAACATAAGGTTTGGGTTGAGTACTGATGGGATGAACCCGTTCGGCGAGATGAGCAACAGTCACAGCACTTGGCCCGTGACTCTATGTATCTACAACCTTCCTCCTTGGCTGTGTCAGAAGTGAAAATATATTATGATGCCGTTGCTTATCCAAGGCCCGAAGCAACCTGGAAACAACATCGACGTGTACCTCAAACCGTTGGTTGATGATCTGCTAACGTTGTGGAACGATGGTGTACGTGTATGGGATGAGTACAAAAGAGATTATTTCACCCTCCGTGCATTGCTATTTGTAACCATCAATGACTGGCCTGCACTTGGTAACCTGTCGGGCCTATCAATCAAGGGATATAAAGCCTGCATCGAGTGCTTGGAGGATACGGACAGCAAGTACCTAACAAACTCTCGAAAGGTTGTGTACATGGGCCACCGTAGGTTCCTCAATCTGAAGCACCCGTTACGGAGCAACCGTGTTAATTTTGATGGGACAGAAGAAAAAGTAAGAAGCCCAAGCATCATAGTGGGGCAGATGTATTTTCTATGGTAAAGGATCTGGAAGTAGTTTTTGGAAAGGGTCCTGGTAGCAAACCTGTCCCGCCACTCCCTAATGAAGATGCTAAGAAGAAGCCAATTTGGAAGAAAAAGTCAATATTTTGGGACTTGCCTTACTGGAAAGACTTAGAGGTGCGTCACTCACTGGACTTCATGCATATCACGAAGAATGTCTGTGTGAGTCTACTAGGCTTCCTGGATATGTACGGCAAATCAAAAGATACACTTCAAGCACGAAAAGACCTACAACTATTAGGACTTAGGGAAGACCTACATCCGCAATGAGAGAGAAAGGGCATTACCTCCATCCCGCGAGCTACACTCTAAGTAAGGAAGAGAAAAAAACATAATTAAGTTGTTGGTGGTGTGAAGGTCCTTGAGGTACTCCTCGAATATAAGAAGACCGATAAACACAAAAGAAAATAAAATCGTAAACCTGAAATCCCATGATTGTTATGTGTTGATGACACAATTGCTCCCGATGATGGTGAGAGGCATTCTCGGACATGGTACGAGGACAATCATAAAGGTGTGTTCGTTCTTCAACGCAATATCACGAAGGCCATAGATCCGGATAAGTTATCTAATTTACAAGATGACATTGTCTCGGTTTGGTTAACCTCGAGATGATCTTTCCTCCATCCTTCTTTGATATGATGGTCCATCTCATGGTTCACATGGTCAAACAGATACAAATTCTCGGACCGTGTTCTTGCACAAGTATGTTCCCTTTCGAGAGGTACATGGGTGTCTGAAGAAGTATGTTCAGTATCGGTCACGCCCGTAAATTGCATTGCCCGTGGTGTTGACACAGAGGAGGTTATTGAGTTCTGCGTCGACTACATTAATGATCTGAATCCAATTGGCGTCCCTGTATCACGCTACGAGGGAAGGCTACGGGGAAAAGGTACTCTAGGGAGAAAAGAATCCTCTTGCTAGGATATACTTACATTTAGACAAGCACATTTCACGGTGTTGAAACAAGCAGCTTTAGTAGCTCAGTATGTTCGTGATCACGAGAACATTCTACGCGACCAATACCCAGGGAAGTCAGATAAGTGGATCGCAGACAAGCAAGTGGAGAGTTTCGGTGGGTGGTTACAAAAGCAATTGTTGGGCAAGGAGGGAGTCCATGAGCAGTTGCAACTATTGGCTCGAGGACCATCCATGACAATCATATCATGGCAAGGGTCTGAGATAAATGGGTACACCTTTTACACGAAAGCCCAGGATAACAAGAGCACCAACCAAAACAGTGGCGTCCGTATAGATGCCTTAGACAAAAATGGAAAGATGGACACCTACTATGGTTTCATAGAGGAGATCTGGGGGCTCGAGTACGGACCTTTGAAAGTCCATCTGTTTCGGTGCCAATGGGTCAATCTGACATCCGTGGAGATCGATGAGTACGGTATGACAACCGTGGACCTGAAGAAAGTGGCCTACAGGGATGAACTATTCGTGCTTGCCAATGATGTCACACAGGTATTCTACGTGATGGACATGGGTAGCAAACTGAAAAAGCAGAAGGGCAAGCCTACTAAAAGCAAGACAAAGTCTACCAAAAACAAACGGCAGAAGAAGAACAGTAGCGGTAGCGATCAGCGAAGGCTCCACATGGTTCTTCCAGGTAAAAGAAGGATTGTCGGAGTTGAGGGCGTTGCAAACGAAGAAGAGTATAATCAGTTCGACGAGCTGCCGCCTTTCTCGGTGAATGTAGATATTAGTGCCCTCAATGATGAGGAGGAAGCTCCCTATGTACGTCACGATCATAATGAAGGATCACTTGTAAAAACAAAGTAGTTGCTATTTGATAATTAATGATAAATTACAAGACTACGAACTCAATTTTTCACATTTTTGTGATATTTTTATTTAATTTGTATAGGCTCCCAGCAATTTTCTATAATTTTCGAGTAATTTATGGCAAATTACTAACAACGACATGTGGGACCCACAAGAGATGGGCCCACATGTCCGTTCTAATTACCGTGTTTCAAGCCATTTTGTTATGACAATGACATTAGAGTTTTAATGAATAGATAACATTTTATATTTGTAAAAAGTTTACGTAATTTTGAGTAAATCTTTGATAATTTTACATTTTGTAGTAAATCTTTGATAATTTAACATTTATCAAAGAAATGTAGAAAAATTAATGATAAATTACAAGGCTGCGAACTCAATTTTTCACATTTTTGTGATATTTTTATTTAATTTGTATAGGCTCCCAGCAATTTTCTATAATTTTCGAGTAATTTATGGCAAATTACTAAACACTGACATGTGGGACCCACAAGAGATGGGCCCACATGTCCGTTACTACAATTTTGGTGTTTTCAACCGAGACTATGTGGCCATCAATCCCGGTTGGTATTTCCAACCGGGACTAGATGTGCCATTAATTCCGGTTGGTGTCTCCAACCGGGATCATTGGGAATCCAAACGACGCAATATTGGCACGAACCGACGGCTCTTCGTCTTCCCCTGCCTCTTCTTTAAAACCGACGATCTTCCACTGCCTCTTCGTACTCGATCCTCTGCCTCTTCCTCTGCGTATCGATCCATGGCTTCCCCCGCCTCTTCCTCTGCGGGTGTGCCTCCATCGCCGCCACCGCCGTTTCATCCACCGCCGCGGCCGTCTTCCGACGACGCTACCCCTCCTCGTAAGCGCATGCGCATCATGCGTCGCAAGCCGAGGAAGGAGTCCGTCTTCTACCTGGCGGAGTTCTCCATGTCGGACGAACTGTCCGACGAGGTCGACTTCGACGAGGAGGACGACGTCGAGGAGGAGGACGACGACGACCACGACCACGACGATCCGTGGGAGGAGGACCACGACGATGACGACGTTGACGCCTCCGACGATGGCGCCAACGCCGACGAGGAGGAGGAGGAGGAGGAGGACGACGATGACGCCGCTGCCTAAATTTATTAGTTAGTTAGTTAATTAATTAGTTAATTAGAAATTATCTTTTGAGGTAACCCTGTGGGATATGTACAGGGTACCATTATTGTAAATTATATATGTACATTTTCTATAATATATATATATATATATATATTTGGACCCATAAGATTTGTTCTCACATTTTTTTGAGCCTTTTACTATTTTGTATAAACTGTAGAAATTTTAATACATTTATTCACAAATACATTTATAGAAAATTGTTGGGAAACATACAAATTAAATAAAAAATCCCAAAATTCATTAAAAAAATGAAAAATTGATACTTCAAATTATTTTATTGGGTATTTAGAGTAAGCGGTGCACACCATTGCTATGCTTTATTTTATTTTGGGAATCAATCCCGGTTGGTGTCTCCAACAGGACTATGGAGTCATCAATCCCGGTTGGTGTATCCAAGGGACTATGAGACTCCGGCTCGGGAGACCCCATCAATCCCGGTTGGTGTGTCCAACCGGGTCTGAGAACCCCATCAATCCCGGTTGGTGTATCCAACCGGGACTATCTGGGCCATCAATCCCGGTGGTATCTCTAACCGGGATTAAAGGTCCTATTTATAAACATTTCGCGCGGAGATTTGGAGACAAAACTTTCAAATCCTCTCTCTCGCCCGCTCCGAACCCTAAATCGACGCTGCCGCCATCGTCGCCTCTGAGCCGCTCGTCTCCACGCCGCCGCCGTCTCCAACGCCGCCTTCTCCAACGCCGCCGTTTCCACGCCGCCGCATCCAGGCCGCTCCTCTCCAACGCCGGTCGTCTCCACGCCGCCATCTCCACGCCGCCGCCTCCACACCGCTCCTCTCCAACGCCGCCGTCTCCAACGCCGCTGACTCCACGACGCCGCCTCCGGGCTGCTCCTCTCCAACGCCGGTCGTTTCCACGCCGCTGCTCGTCTTCAACGCCGCCGCCTCCACGCCGTCGTCTCCACGCCGCCGCCTCCAGGCCGCTCCTCTCCAACGCCGCCGTCTCCAACGCTGCTGTCTCCAGCGCCGCGTCCACGCCGGTCCTCTCCAACGCCGGTCGTCTCCAACGCCGCCTCCACGCCGGTCCTCTCCAACGCCGGTCCTCTCCAACACCGCCTCCACGCTGGTCCTCTCCTTTTGCACTCAATTTCTCTATTGTGCTTGTGTTGTACATGAGTAATTTCCTTGAGTGGTACTAGTGTTGGGTGGCTGCGGCATAGATTTTAGATGTGTGATTGCTCTGATGATATAGTGCATTATGAGATTAGTGTGCAATTTAGAGACATAAACTTGGCTTTTGAGCTATTTGTGTAATCATTGATATTGATGAACATGCTACTTGTAGTAGGTTAATTGATTGCTTCATTTCCTGTTTAAATTGTTATTTCGTGGTCGATCTGTTGCCAAGGATAAGTGTACAGACAGAATTGGAAGAAGCAGTTGATACTGTTTATGGCACATGCTGCCCGTTTGGCCATCTATTTGATTGTTGCTAGTGCAGGTCACTTCTTTAAAATTTATAGAACAAAAGTTATAATCATTGCTTAATGGATTTGGGTATGGTGTGAATGTTGGATTCTTGTTTAGTTAGGTATTTTTGGTGGAGATAATTTTGAGAAAGGAGTGAAATAAAATGACTTATTATATATGCAGATGATTGAAAAGAAAAAATAGAGGTATATGAGAAAACACCTCATTAAAATAGCATGCATGCCTTATATTTATACGCAACATAATTTTGTTATGATAGCAATATTATTTTTGTTAAATTTCAGTGCCTTTTTTTGTCACGATGGCGAGTGGAGGGTATAATGACGACGTCATAATGAGTGACATAATTGCACAAGGCTATTTTCCGGCAGACGACCTCAGGGATCAACCTGGGGTAGCCGATGAGGGCTCCCAAGCCGCCAATGCTGCTCAGGACATCGAGGCTGCCGCGACTGAGGACAATGAGACCAGTCAATCTCCCAGACAATCACGTCAACGAGGTGACAACAAGAAGTTGAGAGCAAGACACATAATCACTGAAGTCAGCGAGGACGGCGAGCCTATGAAGCCAGACAAGGCGATTGGGCCGTTTAGATCAACATTTGGCGTGATCGTCAGGGACCACGTGCCCATTAGCATTGTGAAATGGGACGACGTACCTGCAGACCTAAAGAACATGCTATGGACGGATATGAAGGTAGGGCTGGAACTTTAGCTCATGGCTCGGGGCTCGCTCGTAGCTCGCTCGGTTTTTAGCTCGGCTCGGCTCAGGCTCGTTCCCGAACGAGCCCAGCTCGAGCCTGCTTTGTAGCTCGTGTCCATTAGCGAGCCCGAGCCAAGCCAAGGCCAGCTCGCTCATGGCTCACTCGTGGCTCGTGACGTCGTGACCAAGTCCGAACGGCCCAAGCCAAGCCCAACCAAACCCGCCAACCGGTGCGTGCGTCAGTGCGTGACTGACCGCGTGAGGCGTGAGAGACCGCTGAGGCGCTGACCGGTCCGAGACTCCGAGTGACTCACCTTTCCATTCCATTCCCTACCCAACTCGCCACTGTCGGCAGCCCCCCAATTCCACCCGCACGGCTGCACGCCCGCACCACAACCGCAACGGCCCTTCCATCGTCGCCCAAACCCTAGCCGCCTCCCGATGGACACAGGCACGGCCCAGGTCCAAACGGACAAGGAGAAGCCGCCGCATCCTGCTCGCCCTCCTCTTCCTTCTCCGCCTCGAACGGCTAGCACAGCCATTGGATCAGCCGCGGCGCCGATCGATCCGCCCTTCCACCGTCGCCACCTCGAACGGCGCGGCGCCGGTCGATCCGGCCCTTCCACCGTCGCCACCCCTGGAACCAGCGCCGCCGCCGGTCGATCCGGCCCTTCCACCGTCGCCACCCCTGGAACCAGCGCCGCCACCGGTCGATCCGGCCCTTCCACCGTCGCCACCCCTGGATCCGCATCCTCAAGCGCCACTGCCGGAAGATCCGGGCCATCAAGCGCTTGCGCCCCCGCTGCTAGGACCGAGCCTTCAAACACCACCACGACACGCACCGCCGGCACCGGAGCTGGAGGGCGTCCGAAAGCTCTCGCACGAAGAGGGACGAAGGCAAAACAGCGGGAGGGTGTCGCAAAACGAAAGCGACCACCACCGTCAATTGGGGGTACCGCCTCCGCCACCGATCCTGGGAAGAAAGGTCCGTCTACGAGGTTGTCGGCATCGAAGGAAATCCCCCCAAGTGATCAAGGTATGAACCGTACAGCATCATGGTATAAATTCTTGTTTGTTTGTTTTCTGCATGAATCAACTTAGTATCTGTTAGTATGTCCCCATTGATTTGGTTAAAACTTTGCACTGATTTTGTATAAATATGCACTGATTCTATATACACTGATTTGGTTATAATTTTGCAATATGCAATGATTAGGTATTGCACTGATTTTGGTATATAATTTGGTTTAGAACATGAGCTAATGACCCTTTTCCCTTTGTTTTTGGTGATATTCCAGATCCTCCAATGCCTTTTGCAAGTGAATCAAGTGGTACTGATAGCCAGGACACAGATTTCTCAGCACAAGAGGTGGATTCACCGAGTGATGGAGATAAAGGGGAGGGTACAGATGCAGATACCTCCAGGGCAGATGGACCTAAGAAAAGGAAAAAGTTCGTGGTGTGGACCCTTTTTAAAGAAGTGACCATCAAGTCGAAGAAGAAGAGAGGACATAGTGAAATAAAGGCCCAATGTCAAGCATGCCATGCATCATTTGCCTACACACCGGGAGGCACCACTTCAACATTGCAGCGACACATGAAGACTTGCAATGCATACAAGGTTCAACTAATGAAGAAAAAGAAACAGTCAACATTAGAGGTGTCAACGACTAATGAAGGTGATGTAGGCAATCTATTTATTGCTTCTGGTATATATGATCATGCAAAAATTCGTGAGATCATTGGAAAGATGATTATTGTGCATGAGTACCCTTTTAGAATGGTCGAGCACTTATGGTTTAATGTCTTGATGAAATCTTTGAACCCTTCATATGAGAAAATAGGTAGGAAAACTATTAGGAAAGAGTGCATGAATATATACCAACAAGAGAAGGACAAGCTAGGGAAGCTCTTTAGAAGTGTGAATAAGGTTAGCTTGACATGTGACTTATGGACTTCAAATCAAACACTATGTTACATGTCCTTGGTTGCACATTACATAGATGCTAATTGGGTTATGCATAGTCGTGTGATCAATTTTATTGAACTAGAGCCACCTCACACTGGTATTATCATCTCCCAAGCAATATCAGAGTGTCTAGCGTCTTGGAAAATTGAGGATAAAGTAGCTACTATCACCTTTGATAATGCAACAACCAATGATGTGGCAGCAAGACAGTTGTTGTCCAAATTGATGACTAGGGGCTCTCTGTACTTGAAAGGGAGGTTTTTTCATGTGCGTTGTTGTGCTCACATATTGAATTTGTTAGTGGTTGATGGGTTGAAACCATTGGAGCAATTAATTAGTAAGGTAAGAGAAACTGTGAAGTATCTAAAAAAATCCCCATCTCATCTATACAAATTCACTGAAGTTGCTAAATCCCTAGCTCTCCCAACCAAAAAGGGGTTGTGTCTTGATGTACCAACTAGGTGGGGATCCACATTTAGAATGCTAGATTGCTGTTTTGCATTCAAAGAGGCACTGACCCATTATGCGGATGTTGATCCTAATTACAAATGGGAACCTTTTAGCTTTGAGTGGGCTATCTACGAGAATGTGAAAGACGTGCTAGCAGTTTTGGATAAAACTACCACAATTCTCTCGGGGTCAACCTATCCCACAACAAATCTTTTCTTCCCACTGATTATTGATGTGAAGGTCAAACTTAGTGAGGCCATGAAATCAGATGTTGCACAACTAAATGACATGGGGCAAGCAATGGTATCAAAATTTGATAAATATTGGAGCCAATGCAATGCTCTTCTAGCTATTGCTACAATTCTTGACCCACGGTATAAGATAAAATTTATCCAATATTGCTTTAGCAAGATCTATGATGCATCAAGGGTTGAAATTCAAGTTGCATCAGCTAGGTCTACATTGCAAGATTTGTATCTTGTGTATGAAATGGACCATGAACAAGGGCCTGCTGCAACATCAACAGACAGATCAGCTTCATGTGAACTATTTGGTGCAAGTTCAGTGGCTTCAGCTAGTGTTTCTTTGGAGTTTGAGAGCTTGCTTGAGGCTTCATGCACGCAGCCTTCGAAATCTGATTTGTTGTGCTATTTGGAGGATGCAAATGAGAGGTCACAAGGATCAACTTTTAGTGTGCTTGACTGGTGGAAGGTGAATGCAGCAAAGTATCCCATTCTCTCTAAAATGGCTAAAGACATCCTTACAATTCCAATAAGCACAGTATCTTCTGAGTCAGCTTTTAGTACCGGTGGAAGAGTTCTTGATAATTATCGAAGCTCACTAAGCCCATCAATGGTCGAGGCCCTAATTTGTTCCTCCAGTTGGATAAAGGGAGATAGTGGCAATGCATACAATGTGTCGGTATGTGCCTTGTGTCAATTTTAAATTTACTGATTTTGTCTTGCTTTACCTAATATATTGCTTGTTTCACTTGATAGGAAAAAGAACATGACATGGACGTTGAGATTGAGAGCATCCATCTTGTAGACAGTGCTGTTGGTAGTAACTAGCCAATAGACAATAGTAAGTGCATTTATCCATTTATTACTTTGTCTGTCATGCAGCTTGTGCATTTATCCATTTATCCATTGATTACTTTGTATGTGGTGCAGCTTCTGTGATGAACTGATTACTTTGTATATGATGCAGCATTTATCCACTGAAGTCTGAATCTGAACTGTTGTGGACCGGTGTGAAATTTCTTTTGTGCTTTTGTTTATGTATGGCTGAAATCCCTTTTGGGTTATGTCATTAACTAGTGATAGTCTGATACATGTCGGTGTTCCTTTTGAGCTTTGACTGTGCTTCTTTGCTTGTATCATGTATTCATGTATGGGCCTATGGCAATGTGATGACTTGTGTCATTGTGTGATGTACTGATGCAACAACAGCCAACAGCAAGCTGGTTATGAACTTGTGACTTGTGAAGTTGTGAACCTGGTACCGTGTGATGTAAGTTAATTTTGTCTATGAACCTATGATGAACTGATGTTTGAACTGGTATGTTATATGGCATTGGCTGCTGTTATTGGTCTATTATTGCTGTTAAATTTGAAATTTTCATACTGCTGCTGTTATATTAAAACTTGTATGTATTATTTGTATGGAAATGTTTATTTGCACTCACGAGCTCACGAGCCAGCTCGCGAGCCTCGCGAGCCCGAGCCGAGCCTGGTTTTCAGCTCGCACAATATTACGAGCCGAGCCGAGCTGGCTCGTGAGGCCAAACGAGCCCGAGCCAGGCCAGGCCTGGCTCGCTCAAGCTTGGCTCATTTCCACCCCTATATGAAGGAGACATTCACCTTCCCCGAAGGGACCGAACAGAAGGTGAAGAGTTACACATTGAAGAGAATGGCACTGGCATTTGAGACGTTCAAGAAGAAGCTGAACAATGCGTATGTTCGAAAGAATCTAACCCCCGACTTCAATAAGTTCCCAAAGCTTCAAGATCACTGGGATGAATTCGTGAGGTACAAGAATTCAGAACAAAGGTCAGAGTTTAAGTGAAAAGAACAAGCAGAATGCAGCAAAGAAGCAATACCACCACCGTCTCGGCCCTGGTGGTTACCGCAAGGCGATACCTAAATGGGACAAGAGGGAACATTACTTGCTGGTGAAGGGTGTTGAACCCGTAACAATGAGATGGTCAAATAGATCGAGAAATTGGTTCTTTGGTCATGACGGCGGCCTTGATGACGACGGTAGGGTGGTGTTTGGTGACAAGATCAGAGAAGTCGCCAGAAGGCTTGAAGAGGCTAACAATGAGTCGGCCCGCGGCACCTTCGTGCCAGACAGAGAGAATGATGAGCTAACAAGGGCTCTACAGAACCCTGAGCACCCTGGACGTACACGAGGCATTGGTGTCGTCCCGTGGAAGGTGGGTTTCGCTTAGAACGCCGCTACTTACAGGAGTCGGGCGATAGGCAAGGCCCGACAGGCACAACAGCTTCGTGACCTACAAGATGTCCTGAGAGCAACACAGGCGAGCATACAAGAAACGGTTCGAACAGAGGTGCAGCTAGCCTTGAGCCAACAACGGGAGGAGGGCCTTCCACAACTTCACAGTAATCCTAACGTCATCAGCCCCTCCGCGCGACGGAGTAGCTGCGCTTCCGGTGGACTGCCCGAAGAGGACTTGGGACGCTATCCCGTGGACGACATCATGCTGCAAACCCCTTGTGAGTTGCACGTCGAAGCACAGAACGTGTCCTTGAAGGCGGCTGTAGGCATGGCTTACCCGGTGGAGTCAGGACAGCTCATCCATGGCCAACCGATAGCGTCGGGCTACGCCAAGGTCTCGGTGGACGAGGTATGCCCAGGGTATGGGGACCTTGACCTTGATTTCGAAGGAGGTGACGGGAGTATGAAGCTAGGAGATGCAGTGCACAGTTTCATCATGTGGCGCAAGCGGTTCATAATTTTGCGACATAACGTGGACATGTCCTCTCCACGGTCTCCAGCGTCAATTCCACAACCTCTTGCACCCTCTCCTGAACGAAGCCACACTCCTCAATGAAGCCCGTCTCCTCAACGAAGCCCGTCTCCTCAACGAAGCCCTGCAAGTGGAACTCCAACTCCAACATCGTTTCCCAAGCAGGTGAAGACCAGGTCAAGCAACTTGGCAGGGAGTAGGCCAGCACTTCTCAAGAAGGCAGGGTCCACCAAATCCAAAAAGAAATCTCCTCCGAAGCTGGCGTACCATATGACCGATGAGGAGAACGAGCGGGTAGTAAGAGCCGAGGTCACCGCACATTTCGCTAAGAAAGCATCTCCACCGAGGGTCCAGCCTGGTACGGATGAATGGCACCGAGGCAAGAAGTGTCTAAAAACATTGAAAGATTGCATAGAGAAACCAGAAAGGCCGGCTGTATCAGACTACGAGCGCATCTTGCATAAGGAATCTGATAAGGAGATGCCACAGGAGCGCAGTGCAGAAGAGGTTGCGCAGGAGATGAAGAATTTCTACGATGAAACTGGACTTGATCCAGATCAGGTATTGGGCCACAAGGACATCCCAATAGAAGAGGTAGCATGGAGATTTGTGCCGGGTGCATCATTGGTCAGGCGTGAGGAGATTCCTCAGCTAACAACGAAAATGCGGCAACTCCACCAATGGTACTTGCACGCAGCCAAACATGGACTAGATATGTTCACAGTCCGGATCAAGCAACAACACTTCTTCCGTGGGGACTCTGAATTCTTAGTGTCATGGGAGCTTCTGTACGAGTTATACCAGGCAAGGGCCCTCGACGTGAGCATGTTGGGTTGCTGGACTTTGTAAGTGTCTCGTTTCTAAATTCCAGCGTGAGCCCCCTTACACGGTACTAACTTGCAAGCCTAACTAATTTCTTCTTGTGTAGAATGGAGATGCAAAGATGCCAAAGGGAGCAGATTTAAAGCATTGGCTTCCTTGACCCGAGAGTTATCAACCAAAGAAAGCAGTTAGGGCCCACCCAAAAGATCTGAGAGGAGAACATATACAATGCGCTAATGGGCCAAAGATTCAAGTCACAGATATTTCTAGCCTATGACTTGAGTATGTGTTTTTTACCACCTCGTTCTAATCTTTTTTCTTAACAGGTGTTACAACAAATGCTAACATATATATGTGCGACTTTCATCTTTGGGCCCTTTTATTATTGAGCTAGATAGAAGCCAAATCATGGTTATGGACTCTCTGCGGAAACCCCTCAAACGCATACAAAGACCTCATTGCCATGCTCAACCGGTACATTCTTGTTCCTTTCATTATTGTGCTAGTTCTGTTCTTTCCATTCGAAACAAACACTAATAATATATAAAACGTAATCACATGTGTAGTGCCTTCGTAAGTTTCCGTGAAAAAAATGTTGGGGAATTCAAGAAGAATTTTGAATTGCGCCTCGCTAAATATGTTTGTATATCTTAATACTAGCTTTTTAGTTAACTTAATTTTCATGCATCCATTTCACGCTTCTAACATTTTTACCACAGGTCTTGCATCAGCCGTCGGGAAACAGTTTATGCGGCTTCTATGTATGCGAGATGATGCACAACTTTGTCGGAGGCACTGCTGACTACACGAGAAAAGGTGAATAGTTTGGGGTAAGTATATGTAATTAGTATCTTACTAATGCCTAGCTATTTTCGGACATCGATCTTCTATAAATTCAAAGATTAATTAGTTAATTTTCCTAATTAAAATAGGTTCCTTAAAATTGGCGAAAAAAGGTTTGGACAAAGGCGGAACTCTCACGATGCGTGTCAAAGCAATACAAGAGGAACTCATGGCTTCATTTTAATGAGGTCGTAAGTCTTCTGGCGAGCATTACCACCATATTTTTAATCATGTTCGAGTCTGAGCCCGCCAAAGAGACCGGTCAACCGTCGGGTCGACATCTCTGACTACCAAGAGCAATGCACGTAAAAGATCCGATAAACAAAAATATGTGTAATTGTGTATATATGTGATACTTATATATAGGCTAGCTAGCTAGCTAGGTATTGTAATACATTTTTATTAGTTGTAATTAAAGTTTTAATGAATGTCCTTTGATTTAATTATCAGCTAATTGTGCATGATTGTGATACTAATATGGGTTTTAATTAATTGTGATTTAACACATGCATGCATAAATAAAATAAATATAATAGCTAGGGGCCACAGATAATAAAATAAATATAATAGCTAGGTGGCGAATATCATAATTACAGTCCCGGTTGGACACACCAACCGGGACATCAATGTCCCGGAACCGGGACTTATTTAAGTCCTAGTAGGAGATACCAACCGAGACAATAAGTCCCAGTTGGAGACACCAACTGGGACTGATAGGCTCCCCGCGCCAATAGATATGGGTCTTAGTCTCGGCTCGTTAGAACAGGGATCGATGCCAGAGGCATCGATCCGCATTGGTTGTCCCGGTTTAGGACGGGGATCAAGCCGTTCGAACCGGACTGAAACCCGATTCCCTAGTAGTGTATCCTCCTAGATCTAGAACTAGCCCAAATTACTCCATGACACTGAGGGAGCAGGCAGTAATGTTTGTAAGGCAGTAACATCTAGGATCTACGACGGATGGAGTTAGTAATGGTTTAAGATTTGGAATAAAAATCTTTCTCTTATCGGTGGGGAGCTGGATCAAGTGGCGTTGGCTATCTTCAACGGCTGTTCCTTGGAGGGTTGCGGCAGCGGTGTCTTCGATGGAGTGGTCACACGAGGTTGGATCCTCAGTACTAGATCTGGCAGTGGTGTCATTGCAGCGACGCAGGTTAGATCTACTAACTGAAGGATCACCTTCATCTCAAGCAGGAGCTAGATCTCGACAATGAAGACAAGCAGAGCCACTTTTTGTGTTTTCTCATAGGTTTATGAGTTGGAGCGTTATGAACTGGATGCATGAATCCTAAATTTCATCTTGTGATTCATCAACATGCTGGTGGAGAAGCATATGTCGAGTGGCCAAGGGTTATACCCAAAAGGAAGGCGAAGATTTCTATGATACCTATTCACCTGTGGCTAGATTGACTACAATTCGTGTACTACTTTCCTTGGCTGTCTCATATAGTCTTATTGTCCATCAAATGGACGTTAAGACAGCTTTCCTCAACGGAGAGTTGGATGAGGAGATCTATATGAATCAGCCTGATGGATTTGTAGTAGAAGGTCAAGAAGGCAAGGTGTGTAAGTTGTTGAAATCTTTGTATGGCCTGAAACAAGCTCTTAAGCAATGGCATGAGAAGTTTGACACAACCTTAACTTCTGCGGGCTTTGTCATGAATGAGGCCGATAAATGTGTATAATATCGGTATGGTAGGGACCAGGGCGTTATTTTGTGTCTCTATGTGGATGATATATTAATTTTTCGGACAAGTCTTGATGTGATTCTCGAGGTCATGTCTTTCTTGTCTCAAAATTTTGATATGAAAGATCTGGGAGAGGCTGATGTAATCTTGAACATCAAGCTACTCAAGGGTGAGGATAGGATCACTTTGTCACAGTCCCATTATGTGGAAAAGGTTTTGAATCGCTTTGGCTTTATTGATTGCAAAACTTCTCCAACACCCTATGATCCTAGCATTGTGCTTCGAAAGAACAAGAAAATTACTAGAGATTAGCTAACTTATTCTCAAATCGTCGGGTCACTCATGTACCTAGCCAGCGCTACAAGGCCAGACATCTCATTTGCTGTCAGCAAGTTGAACCGGTTTACTTCTAATCCGAGAGATGATCATTGGCGAGCACTCGAAAGAGTAATCCGCTACTTGAGAGGTATAACAGATTTTGATTTGCATTATACGGGTTATCCAACAGCGTCGGAAGGGTATAGTGATTCCAATTGGATATCTGACGATGATGAGATAAAGGCCACAAGTGGATATGTGTTCACTCTTGGTGGCGGAGCTGTCTCGTGGAGATCTTGCAAACAGACTATCTTGACACGCTCAACAATGGAAGCAGAATTAACTGTTTTGGACACAGCCACTGTTGAAGCAGAGTGGTTACGTGAACTCTTGTTGGACCTTCTAGTGGTTGCAAAGCCAATTCCGGCTATCCTTATGGACTGTGATAATCAAACGGTGATTGTCAAGGTGAACAGTTCTAAGGACAACATAAAGTCCTCAAGACATGTGAAAAGGCGTATGAAATCTGTTAGGAAATTGAGAAACTCTGGAGTGATAGCATTGGATTATATCCAAACGGCTAAAAACCTGGCAGATCCTTTTACAAAGGGTTTATCATGGTGCGTGATAGACAATGCATCAAGGGAACTAGGCATGAGACCCACATGTGTTACACCATAGTGGTAACCTAGCCTATGTGATCGGGGATCCCGTGAATTAGGTTCTGGGAAAAATAAGCTATTGGTTAACTGGCTGAGAGTATAACCTGACCCGTTCCATGTGAGATGCAATACTCTCGAAGTCTGTATAGCAGGTTGGCATTTGTCTTAATGTTGTTCTGTTGGCTTTAATTAGCGAAGATGTCATCCTACAGAGCATCTTGAAAGAACACACCTATATGAGCCTGACTGTTGGAAGTCGCAGTCTATGACACCTGAGTAATCTCTAGTAAGCTCATAAAGAGACTATGGAGTACGACGTATATGCTCCAACCGCAGGGTAGCCTATTGGCAGCCAAGTATCGGTCCGACTTCAAGTGAAACTTGTTTTCACAAAACTTGCAATTCAAGGCGTAGTCCATTGTCCAATTTGTGAATGAGTGTAACTTGGGGCTCTAGGTGGATGTTCAACCCTAACAGGTCTCCATCGAAACACTGGTATATCAAATAGTATTTAAAAAAAGGCAATTCTCTATGGGACTTTGAGATCTGGTAAGGGATTGTTAGAATATAGGGGTTTTAGTCCATATATATTTGAGGACAAATTTCTGAAAATCTCAAAGGCTCATTTTGGCCCATCTCTCGAAGGCCCAGCTTTGGAGGTTGGTTTAGTACCACCTTGCTTGTTGTGGGGGAGAGGCCTCCTCTCAACCCCTATATGAGCACATGGCCACCCCTAAAAGAGATGCATGAGAAGAATTGAGAGAGGGAGTTACTCCGATAAGTAAGGGTTTTGTCTCTCTTTCTTCTGTGCTGCCACCGATAAGCTACTCCATCCCGTTGTTCCGGCGTGCACCGGTGATCGGGAGAGCGAGTCTCGTAACCCGGCGTCGTTGAGATCTGTCTCGGAGACAGCGAATAAGGTTTTTAGGAAGCGCCCGACGCGACTGCTCACGGTCTGCTTCCTCTACATCCGTGGCAATCTGCTTCGCGTACTTCCACTCCACGGCGATCTGCTACGACTACAGTCACGGCATCAACGGGATTGTTGCCGTTTCCTGGCCTTGTGCCTGAGGAAGATCAGTACGTACATTCTCCCTACCTCTATTTTAGATTTACATCATCTCTATTTACGGGTATATCTGATGGACATATGGTTATGTTCATGATGTATTCGTGGTGCTTTCTTTCTGTGATTAAATCTGTTAGTATTTATGATTTATTTGTTGAACAAATTAAACCTGAAAGTGCCTAAATTTCTAGCACGGATGAGACTGCCACTTCCACGCCGGCGCCGGCTAACCACAGCAGGCCAGAGGGTGGGAATTTAACTCGACAAAAAAAATTTCCGTTTAGAAAATTTTGCTTGCGGGTAGCCAAATTTCAGTGCAGTTGACTATTTCAGCCAAATTTTCTGTCTATCAGCAAAATTTTCGACAAAATGTTTCCAATCCAAATGTAACAGAATTCTTTAAATGAGAGAATATTTCACTGAACCCCACTAGTAACACTGATAATAGATGATAACCAACAAAATTTCAATGGTACAGTTTCCATGGACAGAACTAGAAGCGTTAATTATGCCTTTTTTTTTTCTCCAAGAGCTCTAGTTTTCACAACGTACTGTTCATACGTAGGGATCAGGGAATTAGCATGTAACACAACCATTTGCTGCACTGAACACTATGTATGTTCAGTATATTTGTTTGATCATCACATCTAACCTTAACTCGGAATTGCAAAATACAACTATGGCAGAGATGACATACGTGAAGCACTCTCATAAATGGTGTGTTGACGTCTTGTTTTCTTTTAAAGGAAGCGAACAAATCCATATTACAATTTCATGGCAGGCATGGTTGCCGGCTGAAATCCACCCTCATCGACCAATGACAATGGACACCACTTCCCGAAGCTTTCTTGTGGTCCCCTCTCTTTAATCCAACAACTTTCTCTCAGAAGCCACCACAACGTTGCTCCCCTGCTCTGAGTTGTTCACACTCACGATCCCACACTTAGCTTCTCCCCTTGCTCCCACTTCTCCTCCCGTCATTGACATGCTGCCCTATATGTCAACTTCTCTGTTAAAGATCAGATTTTCTATTTAGCAGTCGTCTACTGGACCATAGGTCAGCTCACATGCTCATACAATTGGCCCTCTCTCTCACGTGCAGGCGATTCTCCTTCCCCTCTTCTCTGCCTCCAGCGCTGCCCACTCGCCCTCTTCTTGGCGTTGCTCCTTTCCCATCATCTTCCTCGCCTCTGGTGCCACCCTCTCCCCATCGGGTTAGGGCTTACCCTAGGGGCTTGGAGGGAGGCCGGGCTCCGACGGTGTAGCTAGTGAGGTGGGTGGCATCAGAGGACGGAACAACATGAGAAGGTTGGGTCACTAGGAGGCGAAGGAAAGTGGCTGCTGGAGTTGCCATTGATAGGGAAGAAGGGTGGGGCAGGGGGAGCCCACCGATAGACGAAGAAGGGCCGGCGAGGGGGGGGAGGGGTGAAGACATAGGAACAAGGTGGAGCTTCCGTGACGGTCACCGGTAGGGAAGGGTTAGATGGCAAAGGCCAAGAAAACACTTGTGCAAACACCTGAAGTCATTTCCTTTGAAAATCTGTATTTTAAGCTGACAACTAGATCTCACTTCCACCCTATCACTCTCCATACCGACCCACAGGCAAACTGGTCCCACCTATCAGCCCTTGAACCAAAATAACCCTTTAAACATATATTTAAGAGAATCGTGCTGATCTAATTAAACTGACGTTTAATTTGTATCGAGAACTTACATAGGAACACATGCATACATGTGTGATATTCATGCAGCATATGATTCTTACATTGATGCATGATTCTTAGTATGCATGATTGCACGCCCACCATGCGGCCAAGGCGATTCGGTCTTGCAGACCCGTCGAGACGCTTCCTCGACGGACACGGGGGCGGTCCGATGGGCGTTGGACCAGCTCTCGTCCAACGCTCGTCCCTGGCCGTTGGACGAGGATTAGATCAATCTCAAAACTTTTTTTTATAGTTATGTAAAAATTTCAAAAAAATATAAATATTATCTAATATGCATCAAGTTCAACATATATTTTTATCATTTTTTTGAAAAAAGTTTTTGTTCCATTTTATACTTTAGAACCGTTTTCAAAAAATATTAATCATAAAAATATGAACAAAATATATGTTGAACCTGATGCATATTAGATAATATTTATATTTTTTAAATTTTTTTAATATTTTTACATCCTATAAAAAATAATGAGCTAAATTTAATCCTGACCGTTAAATCCTCATCCAACGGCCAGGGAAAGAGTGTTGGACAGGCGACGCCCGTCGGACCGCCCCCTCATCCCCTCATCCCCTCGTCAACAAGGCGCGGTCCACATGGAGCGCTGTCACTTTTTCCATCCGCTTCGGCATCGGCTCGTCGCCTTCTTCAACATGGCGCATCATGACCGCCGGGAGGCTCATGATGTGCGGCAGAGCCGCGCGAGCTCTTCTTCCTGGTTGTCATCCATGAGGTCGCCCGCCGCCGCTTTACCGATTGCACGAACTCGTCAACAGCCGCCGCGAGCCCTTGGTCGATGTCCAGCCGGCCACACGGGGCTGACACTGATCCTGGCGGTTTGCGCCTTGGGCTCCGTCTGTCATGACGCCGAGGCCCTTCGAAGACGCCTTGGCATGTTAAATCGGCGCCCGGGAGTGGTGACCGACCATGGCCGCCCATAATAACTTTCTCTGAAGCCAGCCCATCTCAGCCGATTCTAGAACCTTCTAACCGAATTAGCTTTTCCAAAACACATGCCCCCCGGTTTTGGGATATGAGTATCATGCATACATCTTCTTCTATTCCAATCATGCCCTTGATCTATGCCGTCCATCTCATTTTTCCAGCCGTTGATCCCTAGGGTTTTTTCGCCATTTTTTGCCCTTTCGATTTTACCTCGCGCGCTGGTTAACCTCCTCACTTTTACTTCCCATATGTAGTGTGGTCAGACCTCGTCATTCACATGCCTCCAAGCTCTTGGCTCTATAATCAGCTGTTGTTCCCTACCATCAATCTTCCTGCCTTCTCCTTCTTTGACGATCGGCTTCTCTACTCTTATCAACATGAGTCAGGTACTTCTTCCAATTCCCGGCTTTGCTGATAGATTTAGGTTAGGGCTGATGGGAACTTTAGACCCCACTCCTATGATAAACTTGGACGTCCTAAGACTTCCCCTAAATGTATTAGATGTCAGTATCAAGGGTTGGAAGGATAGCTTCAAGGCGTGGCCGATCCCATTCAATAGGTGGAGAGATTGATATATCAAAGTATCGGCCAGCAAGATGCCTGAATGGGAAAGAATGAGCATAGCTGACTGCATCTCCTTATCTCTAGCCGATCTAGTAGCCAGTGAGTCGATGCTAGCAGCTGAAGTTACTTTTGGTTAGACACTTTCAATACTCTGATGTTGAGGCCATCACCGATAGGGCCAACCCTCTTGGATGTAGCCATGCTCTGTGGGTTGAGACCTGATGAAGAGCAACTATCGACTCGTACCCTCCCTGCTACCCACAAGCTGATATCTCATAAAGGCGAAGGATGGAACTGTTATGTGGATGAGAACAACCCAGAGAAAGTCCCAATATTTACTGAAGAACATGTGGCTTTCCTAAATATGTAGTTGGATTGATATTTCTTCTACCGAGCTACCTTAGGCCCAACTCAAGTGTATCAAGGATTAGTTGAAAGATTGCTGGATGAAGGAAGAGTAAATATATCAAAGTTGCTTTTAGTATCAGCTTACCAAATGATGCATATCATCCGATCCCGATTATACACTGCGCTAGGGGGGCACTTTGTTGGGAATGTTGGAGGTCCAATATGGTTCCTTCAACTATGGTTATATGCCCAATTTCATCGGCTTTGGGCGATCAACATTTCCCTAAGTATTAAATTCCCTCGAGAGGATATTAAAGAAAACCAGCCGATGGAATATAGGAGAAGCATTTCTTTTGGATAAGCGTTGTAAGTGAACCAAGGAGATAAGAAACTCAATGCATCAGTTTTTGTTTCATATTTTGCATTCTTCTTTGAGCTTAAAGCCGACGATATGCCAACTAGACACTTCTTTTGCCATGAAGATGCTAGGATTTTTGCGGTTCCTTCTTTTTTCAGACTATGGGACCAACTCTTTGTAGAATCACAAGAATCCTTGAATCATTTTATTTCTTTATGCACACTCATCGTCAACTTGAACACAAGGGCAAGGATATTCAAGCCATCATATGAATTCTATCAGCCGGTTGTATACTCTAGGTCGAGATATTAATCATGAACAAGTACAAAAGGTGTTGTGGACTGCTTCAAACTGTGACAGGGTTAAATCAAGAGCAATGTCTTCAAAGACCCGGAGATACTCGTTGGAGTTCTCATTATAAAACTCTTCATAGTTTAGTTGACTTGTTTTGGCCATTACTGAAGTGCTAGAATTTGTGGAAGAAAAAGACAAGGACAGAACAAGTAGAGATCAAGCATTGGGTCTTTTAGTGAATTTTCAGTCATTTGATTTTGTCTTTTATATGCATTTAATGTTGACTATCTTAGTAATCACAAACACGTTGTCAGTAGCACTACAACAGAAGGATCAAAACATCGTGAATGCCATCAACTGTGTAAAATCAATTAGAATGCATTTGGAGAAGATTAGAGGAGATAGATGGGAGTCTGTCATAGGTGAAGTGTATGCATTTTGTGAGAAACATGGCATTCCTAAGTTGGAAATGGAACAAGCTTATGTTAATCCGAAGAAGTAACAATAGAAAACTGGTATTACCAATAAACATTGTGAAGTGTATTGTTTTAATGATGTTCTTGATTGGCTACTTCAAGAGCTTGATAGTCACTTCAATGAGACAACCTCTAACTTACTTATTTGGTCATCTGCTTTGAGTCCAAGAGATTGATTTTGATTCTTGAGAATTGAGGGACGTTAACCATCATCTTTACCTATATATTGCTGACGTGCGAGCAGATGGTAGATTCTCTAATATACAATCTATTGGTCAGCTTTCTCAAAAAATGGTGGAGACAGAGAAACATCTTTGCTATCCTTTGGTATATCGGCTTTTAAAGCTAGTACTAGTATTGTATGTCGCCATTGCAACAGTTGAGAGATGCTTTTCACCAATGAGAATTGTGAAATCTTATTTGCGCAATAGCATATAGGTGATAATTTCATGAGCGATAGCCTAATTTGTTATGTGGAGAAAGAAGAATAGAAAAATTTACCCATGATGATGTTGTTTTTTGCTTCATAAACTTAAAAGAACACAAATACTAATAGGTAATGCATTTAATTTCATTTGATTTGATTATTCTACAATTTTTCTTCATATTAATTTTTTTTTAGGACACTGAGGTTGAATAGCGCACTCTGTTAACATCGACTATGTTCTTTTGATGATTTCACCATTGTTCCTTAAAAAGACAATATTATTAGTATGTTTTTCATTTTGGTAAGTGTCTTCTTAATTTTACATCATTGTTGGCTTTGGTTACGTACTTAAGACGATTTATTGATACTAGTTTGTACTATGATTGTAGAGTTGTGAACCACGGTTATTTTCGGTCTAGATCCACCCCTTATGCAATAGCTTTAACTTTAGCTTCCTTTCCATCAGCGACCCTAATGCTTCTCTCCCCCTATTCGAGGGTTTTCACAGTAAAGAATCCCTATAATGAATTGCAAACATGCACAGTGGCACCAGAGTCAATCCAGCATGAACTTAAAGAATAATCAGCATAAAGAGATTCATCAACAAAAGTAATTACATCATTACCCCTTTTGGCGAGCCATTTTAGGAAACCCGCACAATCCTTCTAATAGTGTCCCTCCTTGCCACAAAAACGGCATGCATTATCCTTGGCAGGAGAGGTGACAGTGAGGGCCTTGGAAGCTGATTTAGGAGAGTTGTGCAGCTTCTTCTTTGGTCTATTGTCGCCCTGAGCTTTCCTCTTCCCAAAGCTAACAAAGTTCACATTATCCTTTCTTTCTGCCCTAAGTCTTTCCTCCTCCTGGACGCACATAGCTGTGAGGTCGCTGATTGTCCACTTATCCTTCTGAGTATTGTAGTTGAGTTTAAAAGGAATGTACTTAGAAGGTAAAGAAGTCATTATGAAATAGACTAGATAGCCGTCAGAAATGGCCATGTTCAAGCTCTTAAGCTTGGCAGACATGTCCATCATCATCATAATATGCTCTCTGCTGTTCCCGGATCCGTTATATTTAGTTGTTAAGAGCTTTTGTATCAAAGTATTGGCATAGGTCTTGGAGGAGCCCATAAACTGCTCCTCAACCTTAGCCAATTATTCTTTAACCTTTTTAGAATCGGGGATTGCTCCCCTTATTCCTACTGAGATAGAGCTCTTCATGATCATTAGTGGCATACAATTTGACCGCTCCCACTTCTTAGTATTAGCCTCATAGGCTCTTCTTTTCTCATCATAGTTTTCCTCCCCAAGAGTGGGAGGAATGGGTGCAGAGTCAACCCTCAAAGCATAATCCAGATCCAGCACTCCTAAGACGACTTGTATCTTTTCCTTCGAGGAGTGGAAGTTATTCCTAGTCAACTGCTCTATGTTATTAATAGTGGCAGCGGCATTAGAGAGATCTACAGCTGTATCAAATATGGCACAATTAGGGAATCACATAAAATATTATTTAGCATGTAATTAACCTACGTTGATCCGGTTAAAAACATGAAAAAATTATTGTCCTAATTCGTATCACCGTTAGGCAGAAAATGAAAAGAACAACAATTACATGAAATGACACATGATTATAAATCAATGTTGGTCAGAAATATAATCATGAGTCATGCAAAAATAATATCATAAATCTCTAACTTAGACATCTCGTTGGTTCCGTCTTAGTTAGAGAAAAAAATTAATTCCAGGAAAAATCGTGCCTTTTATCATGAATATTAACAATTTTAATACACAAATATATTGGAAATAATCATTATTAAATAGTGCTTATAAAATGGAAAACAATATTTCTTCTAGGAAAAAATACTAGAAAATTATCAGAAACACTATTTCTTAAGGGCCCAGAAGTCCATCACTATGCGGCCTAGCCCAAACATGTGCAGCTACGGTTTGGCCTGAGTGAAAATGCGTGTGGGGCGCAGCCTAGACAAGCACGCATCCTGGCCCAGTGAGAATAGCGCGCGTACCGTTGCCCAAATAACGCGCACATAGCGTGCCGCAGCCTAGCTAACTCCCGTGCGCGGTGCCGACCGTCGAATCGAATCTAATAGCTCGTGCTCGCCCTCGGGCGAGAAAATGCGGCTCAGCCGTGACCCCAAACCCTAACCTGATTCTGCCCCTTTCCACTGGAGTAGGAGCAGCGACACTGAGCGCAGCGACCGCGACGCGTGGGTGCAATGGAGTGGCGGGCCGACGATGCTATGGGGCTTGCTTGCTGCGCTTGCTTGCTGGCGCACGCGTGCGGGGAACTAGCCCCGCGCGCGGCTGCACCGAGCTGGCTCGTGGCGGCCGTCGGCCCCGATCCATGGCAACGCCGGTGAGGGAGGCACCTGTGCACGTCGGCGATGCCGAGGGAGGCTCGCCGACGGCCATCCAACAAGAGGTACGCAAATCCGAGCCAATCTGGCCTGATTTGGGTTTTAGGGTTTCAGGGAAATTTAGGGGTTTCGGATGAAACCGACCTTAGGGTTCAATTAGGGTCTTTCTTATACTTTTCCCCTTTTAATCTTACAGGATTAGCCATGAATTTGGTTAAAACCGGGGTAATCCAAAACGAAATTGATTTACGGAAAGAAATTAGGGTTTTGGTTTTGGGGATTTTTCAAAATTCGACCGATTCAGTCATTAATTAGCCCTTTTCTTCCCTAATCTAGCATTAATTCAATCTTAATTGGATGATTTGGGGCTACTCCGAGTAGAACAATAATTGGAGGAAAAAATCAGGGTTTCAGGCTTGGGAGAAAATTGGGGATTTCGGGTCTAAGTTTTTGATTTGCCGATTCCCCTCCTTCTAATTGCTAAAACGTACTATTGCGACGGCAAAATCACGCAATTAGGGTTCATGATTAGGCTAAGTTGCTCTGATACCAATTAATAGACGTTAACAAGTCTTAAGCTAAATTAACTTAGACTAATAACATAATTTACTTAGCCTAATTACATGAACACACAATTAATTAGTGCGGAATTAGAGATCAAACTAACCAATTGAAGATGCCATCAGTAAGGCATTGTGTAGGGCGAAGTCCCGTGCCTGCTTGAGGTAGGCACGGTGCAGAGGGGTCGGTGTAGGGAGAAGTAGCAGGCTCGGTGATGACGAGGTCGCCGGCGTCATCCTTCGGCGTTGGCCTTCCCGTCACTACATCATCGCTTTGGATGAGACTAGGTATGTTAGGCATGAAGCTAGCTCAACGGTGAAACTTCACTGTGAGGGCCGGCTCACCCTTATATCTGCAGCGCTGTGCAATGGTGGGTCGCAACCAACTGTTGGTTGTGCATTCCCGATCAGGTTGCAAGGAGCGGGGTGGTTAACCACCCCGGTGACTCGGACTAGAGCCGTTAGGCTGTTAAGTGAGATCACTCCCAACATTTTCACCTATTGCATGCCTATGTTTTTCTTGCCGAAAATGATGCTGCAAAATCAGAAGGACCTTTATTTTGAGGGAGGACAATGCACAAAGAAATACCATTTAGTCAGGTGGGAATAGTTTCAAAAAAATTAGTCAAGTGGGAAAAAAGTGTGCACCCCAAGGCAGTGAGAAGGCTTGGGATAAAAAATCTGGGAGAGTTAAATATCAATTTACTTTGCAAATGGTGGCGGCATTTAGAGAATAAAACTGGTGCGCTGCAGAAAATTGTGAGGAATAAATATTTGCAAAATAGGAAAGCTTTCAGCTCAAACATAATAGTAGTGACTCCCCCTGTTGGTATAATATTTTGAAAATCACGGAGTTCTACACAAAATAGTATTGGTAAGTTCAATTTATGGGTGGTGTGGATGTGGTCTCTGAAAAAATAGAATTTGCTCAGTTAATTCTCTGTATGGACAGATGCACAGTGATATTAGGGGTAAGAACAACAGAAAGATCAAAGCTAAGTTACCGCCGAAAGTGAAAAATTTTTATGTGGCTTGTAAAACTTAACACAATTCAAATAAAGAAAATTTGAGGAGACGAGATTAGAGAAGAGATCCCAAATTTTGCTCATGTGACACTAATACAGGACACCCCTTCACTAACGGTTCGAAACAGGCTTCACTGTCGGTTCTGGCTCCGATAGTGAATAATCGGCAGTGATGAGGCACCTTCACTGCCGGCTAGAAAACCAGCAGTAATAGAGCAATATCACTGTCAGCTCTTTTGGTGAGGATATTGAGACCTCACATCATCGGCTCTTTTGGTGTAGTTTGGCCAAGATTGTTTGGAATTTAATTGCTATGATGTTTCATTCTAGAGTTAGACCTGTTCATGTGGAGCAATTATATTTCTGGATTGTTAAACTTTGTCCTACACGAAAGAAATTGTATGCTATATGTTTGGCAGTCGTGTATTATTCTATATGAAAAATAGGAAGAATGTTGCATTGTGGGGTAAAAAATTGGCAAGTCCCAAAGAGCTCTCAAAACTCCCAACCCCAAGCTTCACTGGCCAGATCCTACGGACCTGCTCGCCTCTCAACTCTGATGATCTCATCGGAGTTAGGAGATGAGGGGGACCCACCCATCACCTATTAGTGGTAGCATATTTGCTAGATTTAGGTTTCTAGGTTTAGGGTTGTTGCTTCCTGCAGTGGCATTGTCACCACAGTTGGCAAGTCTTTTGGTCTTCACTGCTACAGATTTGGCCATCAGTACCGGTTCACAACAGCCAGCAGTACCAGTTGAACCGGTACAGGCCATTCGGGACTGATGGTATCAGTACCGGTTGGAGGCCACACGTGGCTTTAGCCCGTACGTCGCCGAAGCCCAGTCGCCAAGGTTGGAGACACCAAGCTGCATCGATAAGTCGCTGATCGTCGGTTGGTTCTTCCAACTGGTACTGAGCAGGCGCACGTGGCTTTAGCCCGTGCGTCGCCGAAGTCCCTGTCAGTACCGGTTGGTTCCTCCAACAGGTATTGAGCAACCACCACTTGAGCTATAAATAATGTATATATGCGTGTGAGGTAATATATATTATATGTGCCTCTGTATGTTAAGTCTAATATTATAATATATATGTGTGTGCTAAGTCACAATTAATTAAAGCACATATAATCAATCATGCATAATTAACTGATAATTAAATCATAGAACTTTTATTAACAACTTTAATTACAACTATTAGGTATCACAATAGATCAATCATGCCTATATATAGTACACATGTACAGTTCACATAACATTCATTACAACTTTAATTATAGAACGTTCATCGTGATCTTTTATGTGCAACGCTCTTGGTAGCCATAGATGTTGACCCCGACAGTTCACCGGTCTTTATCGAAGGGCCCCACCTATTTGCCGCTGGATCGTGCAACTGGCCTCTTGGATTTACGACCTCATCGTCAATCCAGCCAACGAGTTGTTCTTGGATCGCTCTCACTTTCACCGGCGAGAAATCAGACGAACCTTGCAAGTCGCTAGCACCTCCGGTCAGGATGTGCATAGTATGGCACACATAGTAGCCACATATATTAGTGCCCGACGGCTGACGCCATATCTGTGGTGAAAAAAGCTAAAAGCGTGAAATGGATGTATGGAAATAAAGTTAACTAACTCAAAAGCTACCATGATGGCATACATACTCGAGAGGCAAGTGTAATATCGAATTTCTTGTTGAATTCGCCCACGATTTCAGTACGGAACCGTGCGAATGCACTACACACGTGATTGCGAATTGAACATAATTAGAATTTGTTTAAAATGGCATAGAACTAGCACAATAATGGAAAGAACAAGAATACCGGTTGAGCATGTCGATCAAGTTTTGGTACTTTTCAACTGGTCTCCTCAGCGAGTCTATAACTGTGATCATGCTACGATCTAGCTCGATAATGAGAAGAATCCAGTAAAAGCTGTACATATATATGGCAACGTTGGTAACTAATTAGTTCTAACATCGTGTTATGGAAAAAGATTAGAACGAGGCGGTACGAAAACACTTACTCAAAGGTGTAGGGTAAAAGTATTTTTCACTGATATTTTTGACTTATTAGCCCCTTGTATATGTTGGTCTCTGTATCGGCAGGGGATAGTTGAACAGTCGTCTTATTGATAACTAAAGGGTCAAGGAAGCCTGTGTTGAAAATGCTCTTACTTTTGCATCTTTGTATCTCCATTCTACATAAGAAGAAATTAGTTAGGCTTGCAAGTTAGTATAGTGCAAGGGTCCGCACGGTGGATTTTTGCAATTAAATAAGACACTTACAGAGTCCCTCAACTCAACATGGACACGTCGATGGCGTCTGACTGGTATAGCTCATACATTACTGGCCATTCGACATAAAAATTCACTGTCGTCGTGAAAAAAAATGTTCTTCCTTGTACTTGATGGCAAATGACGCTAGGCCATGCTTGAACGCATCCAGGTACCATTTATGGAATTGGCGCATCCTAGTTGGTAGCTGGCCAAGCTCCTCACACCTGACCAAGGAAGCGCCCGGTGTAAATGGCTATTTGACTTGTGCAGCTTCAATATGCATGTCGTCTAATATTTGATCTGGGTGCAGACCAGTTTCTTCGATGAATTTTTGCATCTCCTTGGCTTTCTGATCAGCTGATGACGTCGTCTCCTTTGACATCTTCTTCTTGGACCTTTCCTTGACCAATGTGCGCTCGTAGTCAGATACACGAGGTTTTTCCTTTTTGTCCTTCAAATTTTTCACTGTCCTCAAGCCTTTTAGAACTTCGTTCGTACCAGACTGAACCTTCTTCTCTGGTGACTTGGGTTTAAAAAATTTAGTGACCTCGGCTCTGACTACCTTCTTGGTCTCCTCCTCCGTCATATCGTACGCCCGCTTTGGAAGTGCAAGCAGCTTCATGGGTTGGGTGGACCTCGTTCTCTTGCGAGCTGCTGGGCGAGCTGGCTTGCTTGTCTTGGGCGACGATGTTGGAGTTGGAGTTTCACGTGTGGGGCTTGGTGCAGGAGACGGGCTTCTTCTGGGAGGCATCTCCTTTGGTGACGATGGAGGTGATGACGGACCGCTTATGTGTGCCGGAGGTGGTGAAGGTGTTGGAGAGGACACGTCCATGTGATCTCGAAAAATGATGTACTTCTTATGCCATAGGATGAAATTGTGGACTGCCTCTCCTAACTTCGTAGTCCCGTCACCTCCGGGAATATCGAGGTCCAGGTCCTTGCACCCTGGACATACCTCCTCCACCGAGATCTTGGAGTAGCCCACTATATCTGTTGGCCATGGATGACCTGCCCCGGCTCCACCAGGTGAGCCATGCCGTGAGCCGCCTTGAAAGAGATGTTCCTCATTTGGACGTGCAGCTCACAAGGTGTCCGCTGCGTGATGTCGTCCATGGGCCAGTGGCCCAAGTCTGCTTCGGGCAACCCACCGGAAGCGCAGCTGCTTCGCCGCCTTGAGGGACTAATGAGGTCCGGATTAGTAGGAAGTTCCTGGCCCGCATCTAACCGTTGGCTCAAGGCTAACTGCATATATCTTTGGACCTCTTATTTCATGTTCTGTTGTGTTTGATTCAGGCGTTCTTCAAGCATTAGGAGCTGTTGTGCCTGTCGAGACTTGCTTCTCACCCGACTCCTATAGGTATCGGTGTCCTTAGCGAACCAATCTTTCACGGAACGACGCCAACACCTCGTGTACGTCCAGGGTGCTCCGGGTTTTGTAGGACCCTTGTAAGCTCGTTGTTCTCCCTGTTTGGCACGAAGGTGCCCTAGGAAGATTCCTCGATCGACGTTAAGTCTTCTGGCCACATCTGTCAGCACATTCCCGAACACCGTGTTTCCATCATCGTCAAGGCCGCCGCTGTGAGTATAGAACTAGCTCTTCGCTCTGTCTGGCCATTCCATTGTCGCGGGTGTGACACCCTTCGCCAGCAGTTCCTGTTCCCTCTTCTCCCATTTGTGCATCGCCTGGTGGTAACCATCAGGGCCGAGGTGGTGGTGGTATTGCTTCTTCTGAGTATTCTGGCTGTTCCTTTTGGTCATACTTTGACCTTCATTCGAATTCTTCTAGTTCACGAACGCATCCCAGTGATCCTGCAACTTTGGGTACTTCTTGAAGTCGGGCATTCGGTTCTTCTTGATGTGCTCCGTATTCAACTTCTTTTTATATGTTTGGAATGCGATGGCCATCTTCTTCATTGTGTAACTCTTCACCTTCTCTTCGGTCCCTTGGGGGAAGGTGAATGTCTCCTTCAGGTCGGTCCAGATCATGTTCTTCGTATCTTCAGGGACATTATCCCATCTCGCGATGCTAATTGGCACATGGTCCCTGACGTGGACGCCGCATGCCGAATTGAACGGCTCAAGCGCCCCTAGGGGTGCAAGAGGTTGGCCGTTATCGCTGACTTCGGTGATAACATGTCTTGCCTTCGACTTCTTGTTTGAACCTCGCTGATGTGATTGGCTACTCGATTGACTGATCTGAAAATATGTACAATAATGAACGGGTTAGAATGTTGGCTTAGCATGATGATGGAACCGGCATATACACATTTAATCTAATTACCATGGTCGTCTCAGCGGCCTCGGGGGCCTCATCGGTCTCGACGGGCCTTGCGGCCTCGATGAAATCATCGAGCTCATAACTATCTTCTCCCGAAATCAAACTTCTCATGAACTTGTCTCCATCAAATCTTTCTCCCGCCATCGTAGTTTCGTAGTCTATAAGAAGGCATTAAAAATTAACAAAAAAAGATCAACAAAAGTATACTTGCACATTTCACATATACTTATACATAAACGGGCGGCAACGACGAGGAGGGCGGTAGGGAAGAGGAGGTAGATGAGGACGGGTGACGGCGACGAGGACGGTATATACATTACATTTCACATATACTTATACATTTCACAATTGATATATACATCTCAGAATTCAAATTTGCTATAAAATTGGCATATACATATACATCTCAAAATTCATATAAATAAGATACAGAGGCCGAAATGTCTTCCATTATCTAAAAAACTAGTACATAGAAATAAGATACAAGATACACTATTTTGTATCCTCTTGTATCTTTGTATCCTCTCTCTTTTGTTAACCTCCTCTGTAATTTTTAACACCTTGTGAATTGATGTAGCAACACCCAATAGGAAATTATGCTCGGTTCAAAAGATGTTATGCGCAATCCAAATATAATTGTGAATATGAAAACAAACATAATATAATTTGTTAATCAGATAGAAAAATCTATATTTTATTTGTATCCTAATGAATACTATAGTCGAATGATACAAACATTTCACATCTATTTGGCAATTTAACTACTTTACAAACATTTATATTTATATGCTATTTTATAATGGTGTGATGATTCCATATAACATTAAAAAATTCATATAGTTGTGCACACCCAGTTCTGAAATCCTGGCTCCGCCAATGCGTAGGTTTGGGCATTTAAATCGAACACTCTGTGGCGCACCGTGATTAATGCTCCTATTGGTCGCGCCAAGACTCTGTCGGTCGTGCCCCCCATGTCACGCTCCGTCATGCTTGCCCGCGCCGCACTCACATCCCATGCTCTGCTGCACCTTGCCGAGGAGCGAGGAAGGAAGGAGAGAGGAGCACATGGAGCACCTTGCTCATGGGGTCGTCGGAGGCGAGGAAGGCGGCGGCGTCTTGTGGGTCGTCGTCGCGAGGAGGGATTTATATATGACCAAATTGTTAAATTTAAATATAGCTATGTATATCATTAGCATGTTCATTTGTTTTTATGTTGGTTTACAAAAATTTTGCATTCAACCACCATGCTCTATGGTGGGAACATAAGACTTTTAACTTTAAATCATTTGGCCAAGCCACTAGAGTAGTGAGACCGAGCCCAACGGGCATGTTTCTTAAATGTCCGAGCTAGATGTAGCTCACCCGAGTAAGGTAGAGTTCACCCAAGCTTTATCAACCAATGTAGTGACTGTGTCAGACTTCACCGAGCTCTATCCAAGCTTGGTTGCTACCCATCCGAGCTGGTTATCACTTGTCCGAGCTAGAAGATGTCCGGAGGAAGCTGCCTGAGCTATACACGGTCGAACTGAGTAACAGAAGACCTGACCGGGCAAGGAGAAGCTTGAGTAAGCTCGTATCTATTCAAACAACCCAGCCACCACATCTATTCTTCATTCTTTTTTGCCCTCTGGCAGTATCCGCCGAATCTTCCATCCACTGGCTAACTTGGGCGGTGCTGCAGGCAGCCTAGACCCTCATCTTTTCTTACCCAGAATCTTACCCGCAGCCTCTCTATTACAGGTGGGACTTGGACCCACTTGTCAATGGGAGAGTATACCTCTATTTAAACCCCTCTCCACCCTTTTCAACTAGCTCTCACCCTCATTCTTCCCACGTCTAAGTTCTGGACAGCAGCAAGAACAGCAAACTGTTCTTCATCTCCACCTCCACCATTTTCAAATCTCCACCCAAACCACCAAGAATCCATATAGGGTGTTATATATCGTTGGAAAGCTGAAATCATTGGCTATCCATTCCACTCTATGGTAAGCACATGCACAAAGGTTTGCTATGGATTTCTCTTCCTTTTCTCCTTGCTGTTCTGTGTTGGGACAGCAAAGGCTGATTTCGTTTTCAGCCCATCTATGCCCTCTTTTTTCAAATCCAGACAATGGAATAAGCATGAGTAACATTTACACTTCCTAGGCTTCAAGTACAACAAACTCCCTTGCATGTTCACATGGATTTCGGTGAGTTCTTGCTGCCTATCTTCATCTACTCCACTGTTTTGGACAGCAGTGGGTTCTTCGCAGTTTTCTCATCTTGCATGTCATTTTTCCTCAAATGCAAGCTCGGAGATGACCAAGAAGAGTTCATGCACGAGCTAAAGAACATCTGGGACCAGATCCACGCTTCTGGAGTTGAAGGGACCTCAAGGAATGAGCTGAAGAGTTGCTGAACCGAGTTCTGGACAGATTACCATCCATCACTTCGATCTCCTCATCTTTGGGCTCCCTATTGTTAAGCGAGGCCTTCCTTGCTAGGTGAGAACCCAGTACCCCCTTTCATTTCTGTTCTTCACCATTTAGCATTCATGGCTAAGCTGTTATTTGGTGGAAACCGAAGCATTAGAACCCCAATTCTGAAAAACAGCATGTTTTAGCCTTTCTTTGAGCAGCAGCCTAGTAAATAAATTCTATAAAATCAACCGTAGTTCAGATGAAAAGTGTACCACATGAAAATTGTGCGCCAGGAAATTTTCTACAATTTTCGTGTTTAGCCCTAGCTTAGCCGAGCTTATTAGGACCCCTAAAAGTGGCTCGTACTGAGCAACATATAAGCTAAGTGCCCTACCCGAGCTAGAGCTAGTTGAGCCCGACCTTTGTCATGTCCTAGCCGACCAAGCTATGCCGTATTCGATCTGGAAAAACCCACTCTTGACCAAGGCAATGTCCTTCCCGAGCTAGGAGGCTCAATCCCGAGCTACCTTGGTCAATCCCGAGCTTAGTTCTTACAGCCCCGAGCTAGTTTTGCACCCAAACTTCAAATAGCTCGATCTCACTCATCCGAACTCGGATTTTGGTGATTCTTTTTGCAAAATTTGCATTAGATCATGAACTTTCTGAATATCTAAAAATATTTGGTTTTTCTATTTGTTTGGTATTTTATTTGGATTTTATTTGATGTTCTTGCTACCGAACATTAGGAACCGACGTTCCGGAGGAGCCCAGACTTGACCCAGAAGCTGTCCCTGACTACGACCAGCAACAAGGCACTTATACTCCCCTCATTTGACTCACCATATTGATTCTCTATTTACATGTATTGATTTAATTATATCCTATCACTTGTTGCATGCTAATTTCGAGTATGTTACTTGTTGGATAGAAAATAGTTATGTCCTACTTAGTGGTTAGTACCTTATTGGGCTTGATACCCTTATTCCTTTGTAGCCTAAGTAGGTACTATTATTTATGTTGTGTCACGAATGCTTAGCAATGCTTAGAGTCAATGAGGTAAAGCGATCATGGAGTTAGTCCGTTGGTCGTATGATTCAATTATTGATGTACTCAATGTTCGGTTTGGATTGATGAGTATTTGGATTACGTGTGAGAGCTAAGTTGGACTCGAACGGGTGATAGAGAATGATGGGAGGACGGATCCCAGACATGTAGCCCCATTTGGGTAATTAAGGACCGAACATCGGATACCTTCCTCTCAAGTACTATACATACGACCACACGTGTTTTAAGGGACACTTGGCTAACTTCCTGTGCATGCTTGAGCCCTTGGGTACCAGCGAGAAATGTGTTTGTGGGTGGGGTGGCAGGGTGGACCATCCGTGGTGCGTCCTTGTGCTTGGGTGTGATGGGCCTTGGACAAATCCACTGCAACGGTTGACTCCCTCCTGCACTCGACGAGTGGGGAGTGGATAAAGTCAACTCGGGTGACCGAATGGACTGGCATGTACATCTAGGAGGCTTCGGCATGGCTTGCTGTGTCGTGTGGGTAAAGTCGTACACCTCTGCAGAGTGTTAAACTGTTCGAACAGCCGCGTCCTGGGTCAAGGACGAATCTTGAGTTGGTTAAGCTGCCATTTGTTAGCACTTGGTTACTAGTTTTGGGTAGATGGTTTAGTTATGTGTTCATTTCCGAGCACTAGGTTGCTCGTGGTGTCACTGGTCGGATAGAGACCAGGGGACGGATAGAGTCCCGGGAATGTTTGATATGGCTGGATGGAGGCTATGGACGGATAGAGTCCAATGGAATGATGGTGGTGATGATATACTAATGAGATGATAATATTATTGCTAGTCACATTGATTTCAGAATGTTTTATTCAAAAGCCATTTACAATCTACTATTGTTTACGTCTTGCAAATGCACTTTATGCTGAAATTGTCATGCTAACCTTCTATTGGATACATTATTCATGAATGAGGATATACATTACCTCCTAGTGCTGAGTACCATCTATACTCATACAAGTTGCTATTATTTCAGGTGATTATGACCCCACGCTTGAGTATTACTATCAAGCGGGTTGCGATGACGCTAGCGGGCAAGTGGAGTTCTAAACTTCCAGTCGGTTGCCCTTGGGTTATGAGGCATACCTTGCTGGCCCTTTTGGTTTTAATATGATTAAGTCTTCCGCTACTTTATTATTGAACATCTCATGTTTCCGCTGCCATAAAACTCTGAATTATGCCAAACTTATTGTATGGACAGCAGTCCATACCCCGTTGTAATATAAGTTTATGTCCCTTACCGTTTGTGTTGTGTTATCGATCCACATGAGGGTGTGTGTGTGATGGTAGCTGATCTTGGGAGCCATCATAAAATGCATATCCAGTACCCAGCTTAACTTTCGTTTCAATAGAGTGGGCTCACATAAGTTGTTGCTACCCGGTTTGGGAGTTAACCTACCTGGCTTGCTCTCAGGCAGCCCGTAAGTTGATTTTTGACCATAGGGGCAACAAGTGGGTGATTTCTCTATTGAGCCTAGTGTGAAAAAGGGGGTGCCACAGGGGTTGGTATCAGAGCACATGTGACTACAGGTTAGAACTTAGCATGGCCGCTATCTAGGTAGAAGGTCTTGAGTCCAAATTATTTTAACTATCAAATGTGTTTTGAAATATAAGCTTGCTGAATTTTCTCCTCATCTATCTTTATATTCATTCTTACCTTCATATTCATTTCGTTTCACAACCTGGAATTTCTCCTAACTCCTCTTCTCTTTCTAAAATTGTAGACGCCTCGCGGACGACTTGTTCTGGCCACTCGTGCCGAAGGAGTCGATGGATATCCTTTTCTTCTTCGAGGTCTCCTTCGGAATGCCAATTATACTTATGCCCCAGAGTATGCTGTCTACACCAACACTCAAGGACTAGGCATGGAGAACTACGTTGCAACGGTCGACATCACCGCAAGGATCGCGGCGAGAAGCAGCCCATATCACTTTGAAGCAAGGGGAACTACAATTGCCATGGCTATTCAAGAAGTTGCCCGTATTGCCATGTCCTTTCTTCGTCGTGAGCACCGGGAGTTGGCACGAGCGCCGTACACCTAATTTCCACAGTTGGACAACGACTCCCCTAACAACTTCTTCGTTGAACCAGCAATGGACGGGGATCCGACCATCCGTTCTTTGGCGGGCTTGGTTCGCACTATGGACCGAGCTCATCGTTGCTTTCTTCATGAGCTTCGGGCTACTCGTGTTTACCTTGGAGCAGCACGTGGGCAACTTCACCACCTTGCTCGGATCGAACTTGTGTCTTGGGATGCCTTAGGATCCCATGGCATATCTCTTCGAGAGCCTGTTCCACGTCATTTCCAGCTTCCTCGTGTTGATGGAGTGGAGCCACCAGGGGCTTTTGTTTGCAGCCATGAGAGTCTTTCTACTCTCTTGGGTCCTCCTCAGCGTCTCACTGATCCTCGAGACCCTGAAGATACCGGTTCACAGGATATCACCTCCTTAGTATGTTTCTCGATGACTTTGATAGGGATCTAGGCTATGTTAGAAATGATTAATGAGTAGAGCCTTGGTCGGAGAGTGTATTCTCTCCATTGTGAACTATGTATTTGTATGACGAACTTGGCTCTTCGTTCCAAGTGGCTACCAATAGCCTACGGGCTTTGTATTTGTGTAACCGTGTTGGAAAACTACCAATTTGCCTTAATGGATCTTGTTTGTCTTATGGGTCTTTGGTTCTTATCATGATCGATTTTATGAGCACTTTGCTCACTGCATGCATGTAGGATCAGCGTTGGTTGCTTGCTGTCCCATTCTATTCCAACCTACCTTATCGGCTATCCATCATCCGAGTTGCTAACTTTTTGTTCTGGTTTGGCAACAGGATGACAGGAGCCAACACTCGATCTCGCTCGCAGCATGGGGGTGCTTCTTCATCCTAGAACCCTCCACCCGCTGGCTCTCAAGCTGGGGATAGCACCCATGCCAACCCCGAGCATCCTCAACATCAACTGGAGGAGAACTTACCGCCACCACCCCCAACCATGGCTCAAGTTCTTGCCCTTATTGAGCAAAATCGTCAAGATCAGACTCTCATTCTGTAGCAGATTGCTCGCAACACTGCTCCTGCTACAGGCAATGCTCAAGGTGCCGGAGGAGAAGCACATCGTGTAGCTGGAGGACTTGCGGAATTTCTTCGCACCTAACTGCCCACTTTCTCTCGTTCCGAGGATCCACTTGCTGCGGATGACTGGCTCCGCACCATCGAGTGCAAGCTTGCTGTTGCTCACTGCTCGGACGGTGAAAAAGTTCTCTTCATATCTCACCAACTGGAAGGCGCGGCTTGTGCGTGGTGGGACAGTTTCGTCACCATGCAGCCCGCCAGACATGTTATCACTTGGGAAGAGTTTTGTACGGGTTTTCGCGGAGCCCATGTTCCCACTGGTATCAAGGCCATCAAGAGGCGTGAGTTCCTCGCATTAAAGCAAGGCCGCAAGTCGGTCATGGAGTACCTTCACGAGTTCAACTACTTGGCTCGTTATGCTCCCGAGGATGTCTCTACCGATGAGTGAAAGCAAGACCGGTTCATGAACGGTCTCTCTGATGAACTACAGCTAGAGCTTGCTGCAAATGACTTTCGGGACTTCCAACACATAGTCAACATGGCCGTTGTGGTGGAAGAGAAGTGGAACAAGTTAGATGAGTCGCGCAAGTGCAAGTGGGCTGCACAAGTTTTAGCTAGCAAAAACTCGCAAGTGCAGCGTGCATGGCAGCCCCGACCAACTCAAATTCAAGCTACCCTTCCTCCAAGGCCTCAAGTTCCTGTACCCCGACCAACTCAGCAGAGGTTTCCACCTACCTCAGGTGAGAATCAACCTGGAGGCAACGTTCAAACTCGCCCGAGCACCACTTGCTTTAGCTGTGGGCAGCCCGGGCACTATGCAAACAAATATTCAAGGAAGAACCAAGGAGCAGCAGTTGCTAGGACCCCCAATGTGCCTGGCCGAGCAGCACCACCTCAGACTCTTGCTCGGAAACCTCCTCAAGTCCAGCAGCAAGGCCGCATCAACCATGTCAAGGCAGAGGAAGCCCAGGATGCCTCGGACGTGGTTTTGGGTACGCTCTCTATCAACTTGTGCCCGGCCACTGTTTTATTTGACTCTAGAGTATCTCATTCCTTCATCAAGGAGGAATTTGCTGTATCACATGGTTTTTCCATTGAAGCTTTGCATTCCTCCCTCGCATTCATGCCCCGGGAATGACCTTTATAGTAGACCGAGTTTGCCGAGGAACGAGGGTTGACATCGATGGGGTAGAATTCTTGGCCGACCTTATCTTGATCGACATGGGGGACATCGATGTCATACTAGGTATGGATTGGCTGTCCAAGAATCGAGGACAAATCGATTATGCCCGAAAATCTATCTCTCTTACCAACACCACCGACGAACAAGTCGAGTTTTCATCTAGGTCCAAATCAACTCATCTCTATGCCTTGAGAGGTGATGTTTTCCCTAAGATTAGTGATGTACCTGTGGTATGTGACTACCCGGATGTCTTTTTCGAAGAACTACTTGGGATGCCACCTGACCGGAAAGTAGAATTTGTCATCGAATTGCTGCCCGGAACCGCCCTAATATCAAAACAGCCATATAGGATGCCTCCCGACGAGCTAGCAGAACTGAAGAAGTAACTTATAGAGCTGCAAGAGAAAGGCTTCATTCGCCCGAGCTCCTCACCATGGAGATGTCCGGTGCTATTCGTGAAGAAGAAGGATGATAGTTTAAGGATGTGTGTGGATTATCGACCGCTGAATGAAGTCACGGTCAAGAACAGGTATCCACTGCCTCGGATTGATGATCTACTCGATCAGATGACTGGAGCCCGTGTATTCTCCAAGATTGACCTAAGATTAGGATACCATCAAATCAAAATTAGATCAGAGGACAACCCTAAGACGGCGTTCTCTACTCGCTATGGCTTGTACGAGTATACCATCATGTCTTTCGGCTTGACCAATGCATCGGCGTACTTCATGAACCTCATGAATTCCATCTTCATGGAGTTTCTTGACAAGTTTGTCGTCATCTTCATCGACGACATTCTTATCTACTCAAGGACCGAAAAAGAGCATGAAGAGCATCTTCGGCTTGTATTGAAAAAACTCCGAGAGCACCGACTTTACGCCAAATTCAATAAGTGTGAGTTTTGGCTAAAGGAGGTTGCCTTCCTTGGTCACATCCTATCCGAAGGCGGAGTGGCTGTAGACCCGAGCAAAGTATAAGATGTACTAAATTAGAAACAACCCACTACGGTCACTGAAATCCGAAGTTTTCTTGGTATTGCCGGATACTATCGGCGTTTCATTGAAAATTTCTCCAAAATCGCTAAGCCCATGACCCAGCTCTTGAAAAAGGACAAGAAGTTTGAGTGGTCACAAGAATGTGAAGGAAGCTTCCAGACCTTGAAAGAACGATTGACCACCGCTCTTGTCCTAGTCCTACCGGACATTCACAAGAGCTTTGACATTTACTGTGATGCATCTCACCTCGGCCTTGGTTGTGTCCTTATGCAAGAAGGCAATGTCGTGGCTTACGCATCCAGACAATTAAGGCCTCATGAAGTAAATTATCCCACCCATGACCTCGAGCTCGCAGCAGTAGTGCATGCTCTTAAGATATGGCGACATTTCCTTATCGGAAAATGCTGCGAGGTCTATACCGATCATAAGAGTCTCAAGTACATCTTCACACAGTCAGATCTGAATGGTAGACAAAGAAGATGGCTCGAGTTGATCAAGGACTATGATATAGGTCTCCATTACCATCCGGGTAAAGCCAATGTGGTTGCCGATGCGTTAAGCCGGAAATCACAATGCAATTGCATCTCGATTAAGTCGGAATCGGATACTTTGTGCACTGAATTTCAGAAGCTCGGTTTGGAAACGGTTCCACAAGGATTTGTTACTGCTATGGAGGTAAAACCTGACCTTATCAATCAGATCAAGGATGCCCAAAAGAATGATAAAGGTGTGACCTATATCCGAGCTAAAATGAAGGAAGGCAAAGCTAATTGTTTCTCCAAGGATGTCCAAGGTGTCTTATGATTTGAAAAACGCCTAGTAGTGCCTAACAACAAGCAGCTAAAGGCATCCATCCTTAGTGAAGCCCACAATTCTTCTCTCTCAATCCACCCCGGAGGAACTAAGATGTACCAAGATATGAAACAGAGGTTTTGGTGGGCTCGCATGAAGCAGGAAATTGCCCGGTATGTTGCCGAGTGTGACATATGTCAACGGGTAAAAGCTGACCATCTCCGGACAGGAGGAACTCTTCAACTTCTACCCGAACCCGAGTGGAAATGGGATGAAGTTGGAATGGACTTTATCACTGGTCTACCCATTACCCAAAAGAGCTTTGATTCCATTTGGGTAATAGTCGATCGACCAACCAAATCTGCTCACTTCCTTCCTGTCAAGACCATTTACCGTGTTAAGGACTTGGCTGAACTTTATCTTTCCCGTATAATTTGCCTTCACGGTGTTCCCAAAAGGATCATTTCAGATCAAGGCCTCCAATTTACTTCACATTTCTGGAAGTGCCTTCACTATGCAATGGGAACCAAACTATCCTTTAGCATGGCTTATCATCCTCAAATTGACGGACAAACTGAAAGAGTTAATCAAGTACTTGATGATATGCTACGAGCATGTGTCCTTTCTTATGGCAAGAATTGGGACAAGTGCTTGCTCTTTGCTGAATTCTCCAACAACAATAGTTATCAATCTAGTCTTCAAATGTCTCCATTCGAAGCTCTCTATGGAGAAAATGTTGGACTCCTCTCAACTGGTCCGAATCCAGAGAAAGACCATTCTATGGCCCGGACGTAGTTACTGAAGCTCAAGAGCAAGTTAAGCTGATCCAAAAATGATTGCGGGCAGCACAATCTCGCCAAAAGAGTTACACCGATCGTCGCCGACGTGAGCTTACCTTTGAAGTCAACGATCATGTCTATCTTAAGGTTCCCCTTTGAAGGGTACCCATCGTTTCCAAGTTAAAGGAAAGCTAGCACCTCGCTACATTGGCCCTTTCCAAATCACAGCGAAGCGAGGGGCAGTGGCTTATGAACTTAATCTCCCTTCTTCACTACCCGACGTACACAACGTCTTTCACGTCTCTCAACTCAAGAAGTGCCTCCGAGTTCCAACTGAGGCAACCAAGTTGGAACATCTTGACCTTCAATCTAATATATCTTATCGAGAGCACCCCATTCATATTCTTGATGAGAAAGAGCGTGTGACCAGAAGCAAGACCGTGAAGTTCCTAAAGGTGCAATGGAGTAACCATACTGAAGACGAAGCCACATGGGAACAAGAAAACTATCTTCGAGCAACCTATCCTCACCTCTTTACTGAGACAATTGAATATCGGGGACGAGATTCTTTTTAGGGGGGAAGGTCTGTAACAGCCCATCTGTTAAATTTCGTATAGCTATACATATCATTAGCATGTTCATTCATTTTTATGTTGGTTTACAAAAATTTTGCATTAACCACCATGCTCTATGGTGGGAACATCAGGCTTTTAACTTTAAATCATTTGGCCAAGCCACTAGAGTAGTGAGACCGAGCCCAACGGGCATGTTCCTCAAATGCCCGAGCTAGATGTAGCTTGCCCAAGCAAGGTAGAGTTCACCCGAGCTTTATCAACCAATGTAGTGACTGTGCCGGACTTCACCGAGCTCTACCCGAGCTTGGTTGCTACCCATCCGAGCTGGTTATCACTTGTCCGAGCTAGAAGATATCCGGAGGAAGCTGCCCGAGCTATAGATAAGCTAAGTGCCCTACCCGAGCTAGAGCTAGTTGAGCCCGACCTTGGTCATGTCCTAGCCGACCAAGCTATGCCATATTCGACCTTGAAAACCCACTCTTGACCAAGATAATGTCCTTCCTGAGCTAGGAGGCTCAATCCCGAGCTACCTTGGTCAATCCCGAGCTTAGTCCTTACAGCCCGAGCTAGTTTTGCACCCAAACTTCAAATAGCTCGATCTCACTCATCCGAACTCGGATTTGGGTGATTCTTTTTGAAAAATTTGCATTAGGTCATGAACTTTCTGAATATCTAAAAATATTTGATTTTCCTATTTGTTTCGTATTTTTTTTAGATTTTATTTGATGTTTTTTCTACCGAACATTAGGAACCGAAGTTCCGGAGGAGCCCGGACTTGACCCGGAAGCTCTCCCTGACTACAACCAGCAACAAGGCACTTATACTCCCCTCATTTGATTCACCATATTGATTCTCTATTTACATGCATTGATTTAATTATATCCTATCACTTGTTGTATGCTAATTTCGAGTATGTTACTTGTTGGGTAGAAAGTAGTTATATCCTACTTAGTGGTTAGTACCTTATTGGGCTTGATACCCTTATTCCTTTATAGCCTAAGCAGGTACTATTATTTATGTTGTGTCACGAATGCTTAACAATGCTTAGAGTCAATGAGGTAAAGCGATCATGGAGTTAGTCCATTGGTCGTATGATTCAATTATTGATGTACTCAATGTTCGGTTTGGATTAATGAGTATTTGGATTACGTGTGAGAGCTAAGTTGGACTCGAACGGGTGATAGAGAATGATGGGAGGATGGATCCCAGACATGTAGCCCCATTTGGGTAATTAAGGACCGAACATCGGGTACCTTCCTCTCATGTACTATACATACGACCACACGTGTTTTATGGGACACTTGGCTAACTTCCTGTGCATGCTTGAGCCCTTGGGTACCAGCGAGAAATGTGTTTGTGTGTGGGGTGGCAGGGTGGACCATCCGTGGTGCGTCCTTATGCTTGGGTGTGATGGGCCTTGGACAAATCCACTGCAACGGTTGACTCCCTCCTGCACTCGAGGAGTGGGGAGTGGATAAAGTCAACTCGGGTGACCGAATGGACTGGCATGTACATCTAGGAGGCTTTGGCATGGCTTGCTGTGTCGTGTGGGTAAAGTCGTATACCTCTGTAGAGTGTTAAACTGTTCGAACAGCCGCGTCCTGGGTCAAGGACGAATCTTGAGTTGGTTAAGCTGCCATTTGTTAGCACTTGGTTACTAGGTTTGGTTATATGGTTTGGTTATGTGTTCGTTTCCGAGCACTAGGTTGCTCGTGGTGTCACTAGTCGGATAGAGACCAGGGGACGGATAGAGTCCCGGGAATATTTGATATGGCTGGATGGAGGCTATGGACGGATAGAGTCCAATGGATTGATGGTGGTGATGATATACTAATGAAATATTATTCCTAGTCACATTGATTTAAGAATGTTTTATTCAAAAGCCATTTACAATCTACTATTGTTTACGTCTTGCAAATACACTTTATGCTGAAATTGTCATGCTAACCTTCCGTTGGATACATTATTCATGAATGAGGATATACATTACCTCCTAGTGCTGAGTACCATCTATACTCATACAAGTTGCTGTTATTTCAGGTGATTATGACCCCACGCTTGAGTATTACTATCAAGCGGGTTGCGATGACGTTAGCGGGCAAGCGGAGTTCTAAACTGACAACCCTCGCATTTGTGGACGATCTCCTTTGAGTAGGAGACCGCGGTTGGCCAGTAAAATCCTTGACGAAAGGCTTTGCCGACCAACGTGGCGGAAGCAGCATGATGGCCGCACATACCCGAGTGAATTTCACGCAACAGGGCGCGTCCTTCGGACTTGGATATGCACTTTTGAAGTATGCCAGAGGCGCTTCGGCGGTACAAAATACCTCTCACCGCCACTGGGAGCAACTGTGTCATCAACATATGACAATCATGGGATTTCAGGTGTACTATTTTATTCTCTTTCGTGTTGATGAGTCTCCTTATGTTCGAGGAGTATCCAAAAGGTACCTTCACACTGTTCAAGAACTTTATCATTTTTTTCTCTTCCTTGCTCAGAGTGTAGCTCGCAGGGTGGAGGTAATATTGTCTTTTCGCTCTCTTTTCCAGATGTAGGTCGTTCATGAGTCCCAGTAGTTGCAGGACCTTTCGTGCTTGAAGTGTATCTTTTGATTTCCCATACATATCTAGGAAGCCTAGCAGGTTCACATAGACATTCTTCGTGATATGCATGAAGTCCAGTGAGTGGCAGACCTCTATGTCTTTCCAGTAAGGTAAATCCCAAAATATTGACTTCTTCCAAATGGGCTTCGTATGGCCTTATTTAGTCGGGACAGATTTGCTACTAGGAGCCTTTCCAAATACTACTTTCAGATCCTTTACCAGAGAAAATACAAGTGTCCCACTGCGATACAGGGGCTTCTTACATTTCTCTTCTGTCCAATCGAAATTCTCACCCTTCCGTCATGACGGGTGCTTCATACGGAGAAACCTACGGTGGCCCATGTACACAACCTTTCGGGAGTTTTTTAGATACTTGCTGTCCGTATCCTCTAAGCACTGGATGCAGGCTTTATATCTTTTGATAGATAGGCCTGACAGGTTACCAAGTGCAGGCCAGCCGTTGATGGTTATGAATAGCAATGCACGTAGGGTGAAGTGCTCTTTTTTGTACTCATCCCATACACGTACACCATCGGTCCACAGCATTAGCAGATCATCCACCAACGGTTTGAGGTATACGTCGATATCGTTTCTAGGTTGCTTCGGCCCTTGGATAAGCAACGACATCATAATGTACTTCCGCTTTATATACAGCCAAGGAGGAAGGTTGTAGATACATAGAGTCACGGGCCAAGTGCTGTGACTATTGCTCATCTCGCCGAACGGGTTCATCCCATCGGCACTCAACCCAAACCTTATGTTTCTCGCATCCTTAGCAAAGTCCGGGTATTTTCTATCGACTTTCCTCCACGGGAGCCGTCAGCGGGGTGCCTTAGCCTTCCGTCGTCCTTATGATCTTCTTTGTGCTAGCACGTCATCTGGGCATGCGCTTTGCTCGCAAATAAATGCTTCAACCGGGGGATTATAGGGAAATACCAAACCACCTTAACGGGGGTCTCTTCTTGTTACGCTGCCCCTCTTCCTCACCTGGGTCATCACGCCTAGTCTTATACCTCGATGTTTTGCACACCGGACAAGCTTCCAAATCCTCGTACCCATTGCGATAAAGGATACAATCGTTCCGGCATGCATTTATCTTTTGTACCTCCAACCCCAAAGGGCAGACAACTTGCTTGGCATTGTACGTAGTTTCAGACAGCGTGTTACCCTCTGGAAGCAACTTCTTTATGAGACATAACAACTCGTCGAATCCCTTTTCAGACAATCCATTGGTCGCCTTTCATTGCATGAGTTCTAACGTGGTACACAATTTTTTGTGGCCCTGTCAGCAGTTTGGATACAATAGTGTTCTGTGGTCTTCCCACAGGCGTTGGAACTTTTCGTAATGTCTTTCATCGGTGTATTCTCCCTCTCCATCAAGCAGCATCTGGTCTAGGTCATCATCGCCAGGCTCCTCTAATGTATCTTCGAAAGAACCTTGTTGGCCAGCATCCGGGATATTGTTATCCCCGTCTTCTTCTTCTTCACCATCTTCTCGTATAGTCTCTTCTTCACTGTGCTTAGTCCAACAGGTATAGTTTGGCATAAAACCTCTTGAGAGCAGATGGAAGTGAAGGTGGCTGGATTTTGGCCACTCCTCATTCTTGCAGTCTATGCAAGGACAACATACGTAGCCTGACTTCATGTATGCATCGGCCGCACGAAGAAAAGCTTGCAAACCTTGCAAGAACTCTAGGGAGCGTCGGTCCATGTACATCCATCGCTAGTCCATCTACATTATGTTACATCAAGGCAGCTGTTAGCTTATTTTTCAATAATGAATTTTTTAACATTTCGCAAATTTCAAATTAAACCAATATTAAATTTATTTAAAAATTTTAGGTGGATAAATTTCATTTAAACCGAAACCTACATTTGAGTTAGATCCACACCTAAAATGAATGAATTGCTAGATAAAAGTCTAGATTCAAAATTCTTCATCGATCGATGGAACCAAAACCTAAATTTGAGCTAGATCCACACCTAGCAAGAAAGACTTGGTAGATCAAAGTCTAGATTCAAAATTCTTCATCGATCGATGGAACCAAAACCTAAATTTGAGCTAGATGCACACATTCAACACGAGGTACATCTAATCCAAGCAAATTCTAAACTTACACAACAAGTTATTGCAACCTACATGAAAATATCGAGCTAGCTCTCTACATTTATAATCTTTCATTGATTATGATAAAATCTCAAATTTTCTTTACATTTCAAGCAAAGAGGAAGCTCTATTTTACACCAAATGTGGCGAGCAACGATGTTACTAACCTTGGTTACCTTGGGCTTGCCCATACAAGCGCTTAATGGTCGTATTATTGTACTTAGCTCGTCTACTTTAAGGAATCGGTCCTTAAGGATCAGGGTGGTTCCCACACTGGGCCCGAATCTCGTGCTTGCTGCAACATCCTTGCAACCACCCACCCCAAACAGGTTTTGCAAAACATTTCTTTCCCGATAGCACCCACTATCAACTAGCCCATTTACAAACAAATGACAACACCAATTGTCCTTTTAAAATCACATGGTAATTCGGTAAACAGTGGTGGCAAGCATATGATTAAATGTCCTACAATAAGCATTGCTAAGAAGATGCAAAACCTAGACAAGGGTATGGTGATAATTAATCAAGATTATTAACCTATGGCAGCAAGGAAATTTTATAAGAATTAACTATTAATGGGGATTTAGCTAGCCAATTTAGGTATTTAGCATTTTAATGTTGAACATACATGCTAGTGTTCAAATTCTACAAAACATGTTTGCAAAACATGGGTTCAGAGGTTTCAGCACTTGCCTTGATCAACGAAGTGGGAGGGGTCCTCCGCTGCATCGGAATTAAGACCCTCGACATTTGAATCTAGCGCAATAGAAAAACAATAAATAAATACCATACGAATAAAATTACAGAAAATAAAATGCATGCCAATGCACATAAAATTTTATAAAACAATAGGTCTTGATTTTATAAACATTTTAAAATTTATTTCATGATTTTTGGAGATATATAATTAAAGATATGAAATTAACAATTAACACTGCTAAATAAATTAGAAACCTAATTCGTATGGGTCAAGGACACGGCCCAGCCATGAGAGGCGCGGACGGCGCTGGCGCTGATCCCAATGGACCGGCGGCCGGCGTGGAGCGTCTTGGCCCGGCTAGGTGAGGCGCGGGCAGCCCAGCGACGCGGCTCGGAGGGCGTGCATGCGGCTGACGCGGCGACGCGAGGTGGCCAGTGACACGACACACGGCGTTCTGCGAGGTACGGCCCGACGGAAAACGGCTGGCGATGGAAGGCACGGCGCGGGACGGCGGCCTGGTGCGGCCCAGGGTGACCGACAAGTAGGGCCTACATCGCTGACCTAGAAGCGAGAAGCGTGGCGGCGCGAACGGGAAGTGGCGGTGGCGGCGTTTGGCGGTGCGGCGGCACCATCCAGGTGGGGGAAAAACGGACGGGACACACGGGGTCCTAGCGGCGGCGGTGGCTTGTCGGGGAGGGTCGGCGGCGAGGCGCACCAAGATGACAGCGGCGGCGGCGCGTCTTCTGTGGCGGGGTTAGCCTACTGGCGGAGAGGGAGGGTGGCGGGCGGGGGGAGTCGCGGCGCTGGGATGGTAGGGTGGGGTCCACGTGGGCGGCATCGGCCGGCGTTCTGGCGGCTTGACCAGCCACGGGGAAGGAGGAAGGAGCGCGGCGGCGGCGGTGGCCGGCGGTACTCCAGCCTGGCCAGGGAGTAGGGTCTAGGAAGCTTAGGGAGGCTAGGGGAGGGGATAGGGTGGAAATTTAGCTCCTGACGGCGACGAATTTGCGAAGAACGGGGACTGCGACGGTGAGGATAGCAACACCTTCGGCGACGAAATTCGGCGAGCTCGGACGACGATTCCTGCGGCCGAATGGTGGGATAAGTCCAGGGAAGGGAGACGAAGGACGTCCTCGGAGGGTTCGGCCAAGAGAGCTTACCCGACAACGAATTTCGTGGAGAGGCAAAGGTGAGGAAGGTGGCGGCAGCAGGGGTTTATATAGGGTTTTGGGGATGAATCTAGGGAATGGGGAGGACAATTCGGGTAGGAAGTGATCCCCTGGGATCATGGAAACCAATTCTGTTAGGAATTTGCTGGTTTTGGGGAGGAATTTGAGGAAGATTCTGAGAGGGGAGAGAAACAAGGTCCTTCTCTGTCGTTTAGACAGAGGAGACCGAGAAGGAATCGATCAGGGGAGAAAAAAAAGGAAGGAAGGAAAGAAAAAGGGAAAAGAAAAGAAAAAGGGAGGGGTCGGGTCCACTTGCAAGAGAGGGATAGAATAAAATCGATCTATTATTTTCCTAGGCTTCAAATTATAGATAAGTAATTATTTTAGAGATTAAAACGCAAAATAATATTTAACAAATGAAAAATTAGTAAAATTGATATTAACCTTTTATTTTACCCATTAAACCCTTTCGTAAAGTTTTAAATACATTTGCAATTAGATTTATAAAATTTATTTTACAAAGCTTTTAATAAGGAACAAACTCATTTTTAAATGTTTTTAAATTTTCAAAAATTTTATGCCATGCAATGCATATGATTTTTATTTCTGAAAAATGAGGATGTTATAGAAACAGACTGTTGTCTCCATCTCGAGCTGTGAGGCTGAGCTTAGAGCCATAGCTGGTACCACTAGAATCATCTGGCTTCGATGGCTACAGGGCTGATTTTGGTGTTGAGAACAGTGTCAATTCACTGACAATATAATTATTGGGAGCTCGAAAATAATTTACCATTGGATTTAGACCAGAACTCGACTACATGAGCACACAGGCTGAGATGGACAGACGGTGACTTGTCTTCTCGTGCACCAACCGTGTGGAAAGAGGAGCATAATGGTACGTTGTCGAGGTAGAGGTGTGCGGGAATTAGTGTTTGGGGAAAAGCGCGAGCTGCGAATATCACCTATCACGAGCATGTTGTGTGGAATAGTATTTTTATAAAAAGAATATTGTACTATTGACGGTATTGGGTCTTTGCCGGATGGTTTGAATTGTTGACAATGGCGTAGTCTGTTGTAGTACATGACAGTGCGTACTTTCTCATGTAAAATAACATGACCTTTTACTCCTGGAGTGATACATCGAGTAAGTATTAAAGCTCCGCTTGGTTTATTATTATTATTATTAGTAGCCAGACAGACGCATTGCAACATAAGTAATCTGAGATGAGCACATCGATCATCTCTAGAGGATGACAGTACCATGTTGCATGCATGGCTCTTATTGGAATTAATAGAAACAAGCGGCGACGTGCATCAGTTCTTGGTCCATTATGTAACTAAGCATCAACCGTTGCAGGGTTATTGGCGTCCATGTTGCAGAACTGGATGCACGCATTCTCGCAACTCTCCATGACTTCTCCAACCCCTGCGTTGCCAACCACTGTCGCCAAAACGTATATACAGCTCCAGTCAGATTAAATAAATCTACATAATTGTTTGTGAACAATCAAATAAAAAAAAATGCCATGGCAACGCACACGCGCGTAACAAAGAATTCGTTAGCTAGCTTACCTATGTTGCTGCACACGGAGAATGTACAACCGACGTTGCAGTAGTCAGCAACGCTGCTTGCTTCTCCTGCCAAAACACCTTAATTATAATGTTTAACGAAATATAGTTTGTTATCCATGGCACATGTAATCAACACAATCAATGGAAATAACGAATATAGATTACCAGGGTTCAGCTCATGGTCAAGGCCGAGGCGTTGATAGCCCGGCGGGCATTTGTTTCCACTTACAATCTTGCAGCCGCTTATACGTGCACATTCTGGCCTAGGTCTACCGGCGAGGCGACAAGCATTGTAGATGTTCCTGGCTGTTGTGGTTGGGCAACAACTCTTGGCCTCTGCTAGGAGATCTGCTGCAGGCAGACCCAAGATGAGCAGGCACAAGACCACGCTCTTAAGCTCCTTACCTTCCATGATCTTATTAGCTAGGTGATGAGTGAGTGAGTGACTGGGTGCTTGAAGTGAATGGATTGCATATTGGCATATACGGATGCTGGTCTGGCATTTATAGGCGGCAGCAGCAGGCAATGCACATATGCTGCCATTCATGAGATGCTACTTTGTTAGGTGGCGAGAAGGATTATTAGGGCACTCTGAATGGGTTACTAAAACTATTACTAAAATCACCACGTAGAACAAAACGCTGATGTGGAAGTAATTATAGTGGAGAGAGGAAGGAGTTGTTACTAGTTTAAGCAACCATTACTACATAAGAACCAATGCAAAATATTAGTTAGGAGTGGGTCACAGCCATAACTACATAATCATGCACCAATCAAATCACTTGATACATGTCTAGATAAGAGAGAAAGAGGGAGGAGAGATTAATAATGAGTCGATATATAGTTACAATGCATTAAGAGCATTGTTTTTAGGTGGGCGAATTGCATACGTGCCATTATAAAGTTTCAAAATTGCATGGTCTATACAAAAAATGCCACTGGAGTGGCATGTATGCAATTTTGCAATCTTTTTGATGGCATGTATGCAATTTTCCCTTTAGGTATATGACATGGCACATTTTTAGTAACAACTTATTAAGAGTGTCCTTTTTGAATTAGAACGACCAGCTAGACGGATATACAAGGCGTATTTTTAATGGACTAGTCCATTATATTCTAATGCTAAAATAAATGTGTTGTCCCCTCAATACTTTTAATAAATAGTTTGCGTTAGCTTGTATTCTCTATATGTATATATTAAATACAATGCTTAGAGTTAATAGTTAGGGAGTAGTATAGTTATTTTCAATGTTTTCTTGTTAAATGTGCAAAACAGAAATACTCCTTCTAGTTCTGAAAAACATGACGTTTTAGATATGTCCTAAGTCAAAGTTTCAAAATGTTATCTATGAAAATCTTTTAAACTATTTGGATCGGGTAAAAGAAAATTATACATATAGATTTGTGTTGAAAAGCACTTCCATAGTATCATAATTTTTCTAGATTTTATAAATAAATTTCAATGGTAATTAGTGGTCAAAGTTGTATTTTGAATATCATGTCGATATTCAAAACGTCAAGTTTTTAAGAACTGGAGAGACTAGGTGTTATAAACTTGGACGAATGGAGCAATCGTTTAAGAGATATAGGTTCTGGGTAGGGGTCAATTCATCAGCTCACATTTATATATACTAGGCAGATGCTTGTGCTTCGCAGGGGTTTTATGCAAGCTAACAAGAAACGGGATGGGCTGAAGCGCTTAATGTCAGGGATCGGCCTACAAATTGTAACAACTTCAAAGACTAGAACGTTGAAAACAAGGGAGTAATGTGAGAAATTGGGAAGTGCAAGGACTTAAATGCAAAGAATAGTGCCCCTATGCGTGAAATTAGGGCTAAAATGCAAAATACACTTAGAGCATCCGTAGCATAAACCCTATAGTAGTATAGAAATATAGTTTTAGAGATAAAATTTCTGATGAAGGAAAGAAATCTTTTAGAGTGTAGTATAAAGTGTGAAAAAAATTTATAATAATAGAGAGAGAAAATAGAGTAGAAGAGAGAGAAAATAGGAATAGAGTTTCTAACGTGTGGATCCTCCAGAGACGGGAACGTACGACAGTGGTCATCACTCCATGCTTTGACTTAAGAGTGATCATTTAATTAGTCGAGGTACTGGATGTTGGGAGGAAGCTTCGCGGAAGGCGAGGAGGAAGAGGCTGCCATATTGGTCCCACTTCATCTCCATAGGCCTTGCCTGTACACGTGGTACATGGCCCCACTTCATCTCCGTCGGCCTTGCTTGTACACGTGGGCACGTGGCCAAGGGAAAGCATCGGATAACCGTGTTAAATAGGCGACATGAATGCAAATTAGTTGTTCCCTCTGTTCATCAGTTGTCAAAATCAAATTGGTTACCCGAACCGAAGTTCAAAGTTCACCGTTCCATGAGTACTTCGAGATCATCTCATCTACATAGCTTGCCGATCAGCACTGTTTATTGGCTTTGATGCTCTTTCATGCTATGAGCAGGATCGACGCAAAGGCAAGACCATTGGTGCTTGCCATGGTATCAGGTACTCTGGACGTCTCTACGTCCTTGACTACCTAGCAACATCTCGTGGCTTTAATGACGTGGAGATTTATTTTGTTTGGTGTGAGGCCTCCATTTCTGGCTTTCTCCATTTTTATGGCGCTTGCCGATCAGCACTGTTTATTTGCTTTGATGCTCTCTCATGCTATGAGCAGGATCGACGCAAAGGCAAGACCATCGGTGCTACCCATGGTAGCAGGGAGACTCGCGTCTCTACACGTCCTTGACTGCCTAGCTACATCTCGTGGCTTCTCTGACGTGGAGATTTATTTTGTTTGGTGTGAGGCCTCCGTTTCTGCGAACGATCATTTCATTGAGCTAAATTAAATAAGAACAGATTACACAGTATGTGTCGGCCCCTGATTCCGGAGTCCTTCATACATCTACGCTAACTCAGGATCTGTCTTACTAGCGCTGTACGTGTTACAAAATACCAGAATCATCTCATACAAGCACGAGTATTATACAACCATAAAGGTTCAAATACATAGAGGTTTAAGTTTGTAGGACCGAGTTGGCCAAATATTACAATACCAAAAATGAGCTCTTTAATCAGAGTTCAAAAAATACGGAAATGAAAATAGATACGGTTTTGGGTCCCAAGAGCTATGCCATCCACATGACAGGACAGTCACGCAAGTGACTGGAGTCCCTCTAACACCCATCCTGCACGTCAGCGTACTGGTCTCCCTCATCGTTGTATACATGTTACGATCATTTCATTGAGCTAAATCAGATAAAAACAGATTACAGTATGTGCGCTTTCATCAGACATTATAAGTTTCTTCATCTCTGCGTGCTCTCCCTTCCCACACGGAGGACACTTATAGTTACTGGGCTACCTTTTGTACCCTGCAGTTCAAACAATTATAAATAAAGGAAACTGAGATGAAAATGTGTGTAAACTAGTTGCTCCAGCTACAGTGCTAATTAACCAAAGGTAAACAGAGGTGCACCTAAACCTTGAAAGCACAGAAAGTCCAATCAAACATGCATGTTACCTGTGTGCTAGATAAAATTCTAAGATCGAAGTGCTACATTTCTCAAGTACAAAATGGCTAGAGGCGGTAATCAAGGAAGCTGCAAGTATCTTCTGCACAACTTTTTTCTTAAATTATTTGATTATTCATTGAACGAATTATTTTTTACGCCATTTCTCAATAATCACAAAGTTGAGGAGATTGACATTCTCAAATCCAGCTTCAATTTATCAGTTTTGGGGTTTTCAAAACTTAGTCAAAGTTCAGTTTCGGCAATTAATAAGGTAATTTTAACACCGTAGAACATCGCCTAAAAGGTAGAGAATTTAAGGTTGCCTCTAAGCACTTTTTCCTCTTAGAGAGAGGGCTTTAACTACTGTACCAATGCTTCAAAAACTGCTTTTAAGTTAGAGGCAGGTTTCAAGCTTAGATATACTTTAAGCATAGTGAATTAAATAGCTGCCAATGGCTAGTGGGTCTAGTGGATCTAAGTTTAGAGAATATTGCCTCTAGCTCTTACGGAAAGAGTTTCTAAGCTTTAGATGCGAGACATGCATGAATCCCACATTAGAGACAATGATGCCTATAACTATTATGGATGCTTAAAAAAAAATAGTAACGCTCCAACTGCACATTCCCTCTCTATATATCCTCCGAGATCTAGAACTAGCCCAAATTACTCCATGACACCGAGGGAACAGGCAGTAATATTTGTAAGGCAGTAACATCTAGGATCTACGACGGATGGAGTTAGTAATGGTTTAAGATTTGGAATAAAAGTCTTTCTCTTATCGGTGGAGAGCTGGATCAAGCGGCGTTGGCTTTCTTCGACGGCTTGACGGCTGCTCCTTGGCGGGTGGCGGCAGCGGTGTCTCCGATGGAGTGGTCACACGAGGTTGGATCCTCAGCGCTAGATCTGGCAGTGGTGTCGTTACGGCGACACAGATTAGATCTATTCACTGAAGGATCGATCACCGCCACCTCAAGCAGGAGCTAGATCCCGACAATGAAGACAAGTAGAACCACTTTTTGTGTTTTCTCATAGGTTTATGAGTTGGACCGTTAATTAAAGATCAAGATGTCGTCTAGAAGGGGGGTTGAATGGCGATTATAAATTTTAACTCAAATTATAAGATAGCACAGCGGAAAAACAATATCAGACTATCCGATGTAGATATCAGATATCGGACTATCTGATATCAATATCGGACACTCCGATATGAAATTAGGGCAAAAGTAAATCTGAGCTTCGTGGCACCAAGTAGAGCCCCTGCAACAAATTTGTTCGCACACACGCTCCTGCTACACCAGTAGATCTGAGAAAAACGAAACAAGAGCAAGTACAACAATAAACACAAGAACACAAGGATATTTTTCCCGAAGTTCGGATCCTTGAGAGGATCCTACTCTCCGTTGAGGAAGGCTAGGTCACACTTTAGCCCGGGTCCCTCTTGACCCTCTCCTCACCGAGTTGCACGATGCACTCTCGGGCTTACTCCTTGATTCCTTCCCTTGCGGAGGCGGAATCCAACCTGCACTAACTTTCCTCGGCCAACCACACGAAGCTTTGGTGGCTCGGGGATGACTCCTAGCAGTCTAGGAGCCCCCAATCTCCAAGGGTAACAAATCCGGTGAAAAAACGACTTGAAGATGAGAAGAGTGCTTGAGGAAGATGAAGTTCTTCAGATCTTGTAACAAGATTCAATCTCTCCAACTCACTAAATGATGGGATGGATTAGATCTCAACGGAGTGGGAGAGAGGAGTTTTGGAAGCTCAATAACTCAAGATGCTCGTGGGAGAGTAGGAATGAGCCGTTATCAGCTGAGCTAGGTGAGAAGGGGTTAAATACCAGCCCTCACAGAGCCGTTGTGACTGGAAGATATCGGAGTATCTGATGTCACATTGGATACTCCGATGTCAAATGACAGAGCGGGTCACATCGGAGCATACATCGGAGTCACATCGGATACTCCGATGTTTTCTTGAGTTCCAGACAAAGGGGGTAACATCGGATACACATCGGAACCATATCGGATAGTCCGATGTTTAAAAAGATTTTAGACAGAGGGGGTAACATCGGAGTGACATCGGATACACATCGGATACTCTGATGTTAAAAAATGAAATAGAGACAGAGGGGGTCATATCGGATACACATCGGAGTGACATCGGATACTCCGATGTGAAAAGTGCCCGAATGACCTGGAAATTGTTTGGGATGAAATCTAAGTGCAAGATTCTTCCAATAAGCACACAAATCATCTAAAAATCCATTTTTCATTGCATCCCCCTTAATAGTACGGCTTGTCCTTAGACTCAAAATTAAAACAATTAGCACTAAGTTCTAAGGACTAAGGTTGAGACAACTTTCTCACCAAAAACCTCCATGGACAATGTGCATGTTCAACGAAAAATCAACTAGAAGTTTGTACCTGTCTATATTCTCAATAAAACTCATTAGTCCATAAATTGTTTGTCATTAATCACCAAAATTAACAAAGGGGCCTAGATGCACTATCAATCTCCCCCTTTTTGGTGATTGATGACAATACAATTTAAGCTTTACAAAAGATGAATAGAGAGGATGCTCCCCCTAAATATATGCATTTACAAGGATGAACATGGAAATATGAAATGCACATCTTTAGTGACAAACAAAGGACAGCCCCCCCTAAGAACTTGCACAGTTTTGAATTCCAACAATATAGATCAAAAGCAAATACTAGAATAATTTAAACAGGTTCAAGGTACCACAGTGCAACATAAACATAAACGAGTATCAAGTCACAACCAAGTGCCAACCATGACACACAAGACATATTACAGACTAGAGCATAAAGATAATCATAAAGATAATAATAAAGAGTTTTTGACATAAAGCCACACAAGGGTTCACAGGAAGGCGCCGGGCAACACAACAAAAGATAGCTACTAGATAGATAGATAAAGCTTCACTCTCCCCCTTTGGCATCAAGACACCAAAAAGAGAAAATGATGCGAGAAGAGCCACAGAGGATCACTCGCTGTCGTCAACGCCTTCGACGTACTCAACGTCGTCGTCGCTGCCACTGGCATCCTCGTCATCACCACTTGCAGCTTCAAAAGCTGCCTCAAGGTCGGCTATCTCATCCTCATCTTCGCTGCCCTCGGCCTCGGAACCATCAGGAGAACAAGACATTTCAAGCTGACGCTGAATTTGCTTCAGCCTAAGGGTGTTCTCCTTTATCCTCATGGTGTTTTTCTGACGGGCTTCCCTCTCCTTCTTTCCAAGACAAAAGATAGCCCTCAACATATTCTTGATCGAAGAAGAGGTGGAAGAAGAGGCACCTGGTGCTGCTGGAGGAGTTTGAACTGCTGCTGGAGGTGTGACTGGAGAGCTTCTTGCAGACTTAGCAGGAGATTTGAAACTCCTGACTCTGTAGGGGTCATGCAAAACATCTTTCACAAATAACAGCCCTGAGACATCTTCAATTATCTTCATGATGTATGGAGCATCTTCAATTATCTTCATGATGTATGGAGCATGAGTGCAGCTTCTCCTAGCATCAATGGAGCTGAGCCTGATCTCACTCCAAATGAAGTCCACAACATCAAAAGGCCGTCCTTTCTTGGCAATGCGAACCAGCACATTTCGGGAGTACCCCAAAATGGAAGAGGCATCGCCTTGCTTAGGAGAGATGGTCTTCCTAAAAAGTCTGGCAAGGATGGAATAGACAGGAAGAAGACCACGGGCACGACCAAGCTCAAACTCAGTTGACTCATCATAAAGAATGTCCATTGAGCTAGCATCAAGAGGGACTTGCACATGCAGCTTGTCCTTGTTCCTGAAAGAATCTTGAGAAAAGCCAAGCAACTGTGCAAAGCGAGCCTTGGTTATAGAATAGGGTTTTCCCTCAGTCATCCACTTCAAGGTCTCATCTTCATCGGTGTCAAAGAAACAAGTAGCATAAAACTGAGCTATGACCTCTACATTCCAGTTGTAAGCAAATTCCATAATGTCCTTGAGGTCATACTTGTCACACAATGCAATCACTTCATCAAAAGTAGGATCATTCTCATTTTTCATATACATCCAATCTATGTATTGCATTTGAACTACAGGAGTTTTCTTCTCAAGAATAACTGAGTTATAGAAATAATGCTGAAAGGAATTCCAGAATCTAGGATCAGTACCTTCCTCTTTCTCATATAATGTAGGATCAATCCTGCGCTTGATCCTTAACTGGGCCACTTGATTTTTGTAATTTATTGCCCTTGGAGGATTTACATGAACTGAGCTTGTCCTGACAGCCCGACGGAGTTGGAGGGGACCAATAGGTGTCCTAGCAGGAGGAGGTCCTCTACTGGATGAACCACCAAGATGGCTAGAGGGTCGCACTCTTTGTGGGGACTTTCTTGACGACCTTTCTCCTTTGGATGCTTGGGCTGCTCTGAGGAAGTAGGAACAATCTCAAAGGTGTCATCACTCGCAGAGTGAGTGGTCTTCTTCTTTTTCCTTTGATAAGAAGTGAACCTCCCAAAGCGTCCCTGGCCGCTTCCGACGACATCCGAGCAACACAACACTGGATTAAGATAGGTATAGCTCTATGGAAGTTCAAGGGGGTCAAACAAGAATTAGGCAGTATGTATATATCGGATAGTCCGATGTCCAGATCGGATGTTCCGATATGAACTTGGAACATCTGATTAGGGAACCAGATAATCCAAGATTCTTGGAACATCTGATTGGATCAGGGACTGTCTAATACACACAAAAACACACCTAACTCCTAGAATCACTAGAGCACGTGATTTTGACCAATTAATAGAGCTATTTCAAAAACAGATCTAGATTGCAAGCAAGTAATGTGCAACCTAGAGAGGCAATTCAAGAGATGAACTACCCAAGAGTAAAAATGTGGGGGAAGTAAGAACTTTGCCAAACCCTAGAATGCGGTGAGGATAAGAAATATCACCTTGAGATGGAATGGGCGAGGCAAAGACTTGCTCCCGAGGTGCTGCGGCACCTAGAGCACCACCAGGACAGGCCGGCGTGCTCCTCAGGCGGCAGCGGCTGCTGCGGTTCCTCCAAGCGACGGCGGCGGCGGCTTGAGAGGAGAAGAGAGAGAGCGTGCGCACAGGAATGAATAAAAGGTAAAGTGGAGTAGTTTCCACAAAAGGTGGGGATAAGGGAACTGCCCAGAGAGAGAAAAACTGAACCCGCGCGCTCCAAGAACATCGGACACTCCGATGTTAACATCGGATACTCCAATGTGCCCCTTTCTGGAAACACCAGATTTTGCAGCTGAGATAAGATGGCCTCTGGGGAAATAGGAGTGGAAGCCCTAGGAAAGCCATTTCACTTGTGATCGGATATCACACAATCATATAAGCTACGATCACAAATAAATTGACTAAAATACCATTTTTGGTTTTAAGAAACAAATAATTTAAACAAGGTTTTGATGAACATCATTTTGATTATTTAAAAAACCAATCAATCAACCATGTGCAATAGGTCTAGCCACATTTCGAGAATCTAGTATATTTAGCTCATTCCTCAACTCACAAAACCTTTTCTCATCTAATGGCTTGGTAAATATATCGGCTAGTTGGTTTTCGGTTCTCACAAATTTAATGTCGATATCGCCCTTAATGGAATGGTCTCTTAGGAAATGGTGGCGAATATCGATGTGTTTAGTTCGGGAATGTTGGACGGGGTTGTTGGCTATTTTTATGGCACTTTCATTGTCACACAAGAGTGGCACTCGGTTTAGGTTAAGGCCATAATCTCTTAGGGTTTGCCTCATCTAAAGCAATTGGGCGCAACAACTTCCCGCCGCAATATACTCGGCTTCGGCGGTGGATAGGGCAACAGAATTTTGGTTCTTGGAGGACCAAGAAACAAGGGATCTACCCAAGAATTGGCAAGTACCGGAGGTACTCTTCCTATCCACTTGGCAACCGGCATAATCCGCATCCGAATAGCCGATTAGGTCAAAGGTTGACCCTTTAGGATACCAAAGGCCGAAGTTAGGGGTATGAACCAAATATCTAAAAATTCTCTTAATGGCCACTAAGTGACACTCCTTAGGAGCGGCTTGAAACCTTGCACACATTCCTACACTAAGCATTATATCTGGCCTAGATGCACATAGATAAAGTAAGGAGCCAATCATTGAGCGGTATACCTTTTGGTCGACGCTCTTACCATTTACATCCAAGTCGAGGTGTCCATTGGCTTGCATGGGTGTCTTTATGGGCTTGGCATTCTCCATGTCAAACTTTTTGAGCATGTCCATGACGTACTTTGTTTGACAAATAAAGATGCCTTCCTTGAGTTGCTTGATTTGAAATCCGAGGAAAACGTTCAACTCGCCCATCATTGACATCTCAAACCTTTTGGTCATAATCCTACTAAATTCTTTGCAAAAATCATCATTAGTCTAACCAAAGATAATATCATCAACATATATTTAACATACAAATAAATCATCATTTACATGTTTAGTGAACAATGTAGAGTCAACATTTCCAATTTTGAAACCCTTTTTAATAAGAAACTCCTTTAAGCATTCATACCATGCTCTTGGTGCTTGCTTAAGCCCATAGAGCGCCTTATGGAGGAAATAAACATGTGAAGGATATTTGGGGCCTTCAAAACCGGGTGGTTGTTCATCGAACACTTCTTCGGTGAGTGGTCCATTAAGAAACGCACTTTTCACGTCCATTTGATAAAGCTTGAAACCATGGTGAGTAGTAAAGGATAATAATATTCGAATTGATTCAAACCTAGCTACGGGTGCATAAGTTTCACCGAAGTCCAAACCTTCTACTTGTGTGTATCCTTGCGCAACAAGTCTCGCTTTGTTCCTTGTAACTATCCCGTTCTCATCTTGCTTGTTGCGGAAGACCCATTTTGTACCTATGACATTTTGATTTGGTCTTTCCACCAAGCTCCACACCTTGTTCCTTGTGAAGTTGTTCAATTCTTCTTGCATTGCCACCACCCAATCCGGATCTTCAAGTGCTTCTTCTATCTTGGAAGGTTCAAAAGAAGACACAAAAGAATAATGTTCACAAAAGTTTGCAAGACGAGATCTAGTGGATACCCCCTTATTGATGTTACCAAGAATGTTGTCGACGGGGTGATCTCGTTGCAAGCTTTGGTGTATCCTCGGAAGAGGTGGTGGAGGTGTTGGATCGACATCCGTGTTGTCCTCTTCTTCTTCAAGAAGTGTTTTTGTGGGGTCTTCATCATGTGTAGAGGTTGGAGGTTCCGTTTGAGTTGAGTTGACTTGATCATCTAGCTCCTTCTCGGCTTCTTGGACTTCTTAAGGCTCTTGAGCCTTGATCTCCCCAATTGCAAGTCTCTTGATGGCTTCGCTAGCTAATTCTTCATCACTTAGCACATTAGGATCAACTTTCTCTACTTGAGAGCCGTTAGTCTCATCAAATGTCACGTCACGCGCGATCTCAACAATACCGGAGGTTTTGTTGAAAACACGGTATGCATAGGCATTTGATCCATATCCAAGCAAGAAACCTTCATCTACCTTAGGAGCAAACTTAGATGATCTAGATTTTTTATTGAGAATGTAACACTTGCTACCAAATACTCTAAAGTAGGAAATGTTTGGCTTGTTACCGGTTAGGAGTTCATAAGAAGTCTTCTTGAGTAACTTGTGGAGGTAGAGTCGATTAGATGCATGGCGAGCGGTGTTGATTGCCTCCGCCCAAAAGACGTCGGAGACTTTATACTCGTCAAGCATCGTCCTTGCCATGTCGATGAGGGTCCGGTTCTTCCTTTCGGCAACCCCATTTTGTTGGGGGGAGTAGGGTGCCGTGAGCTCGTGCTTGATTCCCTCATCATTTAGATAATCCTCCACGCCGGTGTTCTTAAACTCTGTCCCGTTGTCGCTTCGAATCCTTTTGATCTTCTTCTCAAACTCATTTTGAGACCTCTTCATAAATTTCTTAAGTACTCCTTGGGTCTCACTCTTATCATGCAAAAAGAATACCCAAGTAAAACGTGAAAAATCATCGACAATAACTAAACCATACTTGTTACCTCCTATGCTTAAGTAAGCAATTGGACCAAAAAGATCCATATGTAGCATCTCCAATGGTCTTGTAGTCGTCATGATGTTCTTGACTGGGTGAGGTACACTCACTTGCTTCCCGGCTTGGCATGCGCTACAAACCCTATCTTTCTCAAAAGTAACATGTGTTAGTCCTAGGATGTGATCGCCCTTAACGAGTTTGCGAAGGTTTTCTCATACCAACATGGGCTAGTTGGCGATGCCATAACCAACCCATGATAGTCTTAGCCATTAAGCACGTTGTGAGGTTGGATTTATCTATGGAAAAGTCCACAAGATAAAACTTTCCCTCTAAACGACCCTTAAAGACTATTGAACCATCACTTCTCTTAGACACGTTCACACCCTCACTAGAGAAAGCACAATTGTAACCCGCCTTGCAAAGTTGTGAGACAGATAACAAATTGTATTTCAAGGTTTCAACAAGTAGAACATTTGAAATGAAAGAATTTTTAGAGATAGCAACTTTACCGAGACCAAGTACCTTTCCTTTTCCATTGTTTCCAAACACAATGCTCTCATGAGTTGAAGCGTCAAGATTGAGTTGTGAGAACATTTGCCTCTCTCCGGTCATATGGTGTGTGCATCCACTATCCAACACCCAACTTGACCTACCGGAGAGATATGCCTACAAAACAAATTAATTCTTACTCTTAGGTACCCAAACTTGTTTGGGTCCTCTCACATTAGTAACAAGAGTCTTAGGCACCCAAATAGATCTAGGTACAACAACATTTCTACGATTGCCAACATATTTAGTATAAACATGTCCAAATTTGGATTTCATTAAAACAAAAGAAGCATCAAATTTGTCATGAGGCATATAACGCTTAGGACCTTGCGCCTTGACAAATTTGATGGGAGTGGAATAAGAGTTATGGATTACTTCTCCTCTTCTCCCTTTTGGAGGATTATAGCCAATGCATGGTCTCTCAATTTTCCTCTTACCCTTGGTCATTACCTTTTCGAGATCCTTGCAAGGTTTTGGGAGTCTTTGATCATGTTTTGCAATAATACCCTTTAGCCTTTCATTTTCACAAACAAGTGATCTCATGGTATCAAGGTTAGTTGTATAGTCAATAATATCAATATCAACACATTTTGTACATTTGTTAATAGTAGAGGAACTAGGAGCACAAGTTGCCTCACTAGAGGAGGAAGTGCTAGTGGAGAGATCATTAAACTTCTTCTCAAGAGATTCATGATCCTTTGTAAGAAGATCAAGATTCTTATTGAGAGAAGTATTGGTGACCTCTAAACTAGCCGCCTTGGAATTAGCCAAGTTGAGATCCTTAGCCAATTCCTCGGTTTTCTCCCTTTCTAGAGCTAGAAACTTATCGAGGTCAAGTTTTCTCTCCTTCTCAAGGATGAGCAAGTCCTCTTGACTCTCGAGAAGACTCTCTTGCCTCTCAATCTCCTTAAGCATGGCATTCATTTTAGAGATATCGAACTTCTTGAGAAAACTAGGTATATCAATCTCATCATCATCACTATCACTAATCAAGGTATTGCAATCATTATTGGTGGTAGACTTGATTGTTACCTTTCGCCCTTTTGCCATGAGGCAAGTAGGCGTGTCTTCATCACTTAGGTCATCGAAGAGTGACCTTGGTGGAGTAGAGGTGGCGAAGGCGATGGTGGCGACTCCCTCATCATCGCTTGAGTCAGAGTCGGAGTCGTTTGAGTCCCATTCTTCGCCAACATGAGCATGTCTCTTGCTCTCCCTCTTCTTGTTCTTTTCCTTTTTGTGGTGCTTGTCCTTCTTGTTGACATCACCGTCCTTATCTTTGTTCTTCTTTTGAGGACACTCGGCGATGAAATGACCAATTTCACCACACTCATAGCACCTTCTCGCGGAGTGCCTTCCTCTTGACTTGCTATGTCCACCCTTATACCGGCCACCGGACTTGAAGCCACTCTTTCTAAGGAATTTGTTGAACTTCCTTACAAAGAGTGCCATCTCCTCAAATCTCATATCTCCATCATCTTCAGTTAAACTTTCTTCGGAGTCCTCTCCCTTCAAGGTGGCCTTTAAGGCGATGTTCTTCCTTTTGGTGCTAGCGTTCATAAGGTTCTCCACCTCTTTGGATTCTTCACTCATAAGGTTATGTGCAAGTACTCTCCCAAGCACATCATGTAGGGTGAGTGTATCATAGTTGTCGCGCTCACGGATTAGTGTCACCAATGTTGGATGCCTTGGTGTGATGGCCCTAAGCATGAGGTTGACCACAAATGTGTCGGTCATGTCCTTGCTTCCAAGCCCTTTGGCCTCATTGACGAGAAGACTTAGCCGGGTGTACATGTCCTTGTAGCTCTCGCCTTCTTCCATCACAAATCTTCCAAGCTTTCCCATGATGAGTTCGGTCTTAGTCTTCCTTACACTTGACGTGCCCTCATGAGCAACCATGAGGGTCTCCCATATCTCCTTGGCATTCTCTAGCCCATTGACCCGGTTGAACTCGGTCGGACTAATTGCACAAAGAATTGCACTTGCAGCTTGATCATTTCGATGTTGAAGCTTCTCTTCTTCGGCGGTCAAGGCATTGGGATCTTTGACGCTAAAACCTGTTTCAACAATGCGCCAAATTTGGGGGTGAAGTGAGCGTAAGTATATTTTCATCTTATGCTTCCATACCGCATAATGAGTGCCATCAAAGTAAGGCGCTCTATTTGTTGGCACGGAAAAATGAGATGAAGATGTGTTCATAGAATTATAATCAAAAGGAACTTCAGCAAAGGATCTCTTCTCGCCGGAGTCTCCTTCCTTGGCCTTGTCACCCTTCTCTACGATCGACATCTTGATGCTCCGAGCGGTGAAGCTTCCTTAGGAGCAACCGTACTCTGATACCAATTGAAAGATCGAGATGTCGCCTAGAAGGGGGGTTGAATAGACGATTATAAATTTTAACTCAAATTATAAGATAGCACAATGAAAAACAATATCGATCGTCGATGTAGATATCGATATCGGACTATCGATATCAATATCGGACACTCCGACACGGTTACGGCAAAAGTAAATCTGAGCAATCTGAGCCGTGGCACCAAGTAGAGCCCCGCAACAAATTTGTTCGCACACACGCCTCTGCTACACCAAGAGATCCGAGAAAACGAAACAAGAGCAAGTAGAACAATGAACACAAGAACACAAGGATATTTTTCCAAGTTCGGATCCTTGAGGATCCTACTCCGCTGAGGAAGGCTAGGTCACACTTTAGCCCGGGTCCCTCTTGACCCTCTCCTCACCGAGTTGCACGATGCACTCTCGGGCTTACTCCTTGATTCCTTCCCTTGCGGAGACGGAATCCAACCTGCACAAACTTTCCTCGGCCAACCACACGAAGCTTTGGTGGCTCGGGGACGACTCCTAGCCGTCTAGGAGCCCCCAATCTCCAAGGGTAACAAATCCGGTGAAAAAACGACTTGAAGATGAGAAGAGTGCTTGAGGAAGATGAAGTTCTTCAGATCTTGCAACAAGATTCAATCTCTCCAACTCACTAAATGATGGGATGGATTAGATCTCAACGGAGTGGGACAGAGGAGTTTTGGAAGCTCAAGAACTCAAGATGCTCGTGGGAGAGTAGGAATGAGCCGTTATCAGCTGAGCTAGGTGAGGAGGGGTTAAATACCAGCCCTCACAGAGCCGTTGTGACTGGAAGATATCAGAGTATCCGATGTCAAATGACAGAGCGGGTCACATCGGAGCATACATCGGAATCATATCGGATACTTCGATGTTTTCTTGAGTTCCAGACAGAGGGGGTAACATCGGATACACATCGGATACATATCGGATAGTCCGATGTTTAAAAAGATTTCAGCATGAGGGGTAACATCGAGTGACGCCGGATACACATCGGATACTCGATGTTAAAAAATGAAATAGAGACAGAGGAGGTCATATCGGATACACATCGGAGTGACATCGGATACTCCAATGTGAAAAGTGCCCGAATGACCTGGAAATTGTTTGGGATGAAATCTAAGTGCAAGATTCTTCCAATAAGCACACAAATCATCTAAAAATCCATTTTTCATCGCATCCCCCTTAATAGTACGGCTTGTCCTTAGACTCAAAATTAAAACAATTAGCACTAAGTTCTAAGGACTAAGGTTGAGACAACTTTCTCACCAAAAACCTCCATGGACAATGTGCATGTTCAACGAAAAATCAACTAGAAGTTTGTACCTGTCCATATTCTCAATAAAACTCATTAGTCCATAAATTGTTTGTCATTAATCACCAAAATCAACAAAGGGGCCTAGATGCACTATCAGTTAAGAACATGATGCATGAATCCTAAATTTCATCTTGTGATTCGTCAGCAGGCTGGTGGAGAAGCGTAACTCGAGTGGTCATGTTTTCCTTGCCTTTTGAGAAGCTTGCTTCTGATGTCAGTGTTAAAATTCCACGTAACTCTCCTATATAAGAGGAGAGAACAAGGTGCTACATACACCATACAAGCTTTTTGTGGGTAAAAGATTGCAAGACTATATATACTCTTTGTATTGTTTCTTTTAGGAGTTGGTGCTTCTTACCACTGAGACTCATTGGTTTCTGTTTTAATTTGCCTTATAACTTTTATTATTGAGTAATGAAGGTTATTTGATTCATTCAAAAATAATTTTGTGGCCTCTCATCAAACACAATCCGAACGTCATGGTTAAACAATCCTGATTCATGTAGGCTTCCTATTTGATACGGCTTAAAAGTTATGGTAGATTATAATCTGAAATGTTGAGAGTCCTCAAAAGGAGACACGGAGAGGCTAAAAAATATTTTTTAAAAATAGTTTTGGAATCTTTAAGAAAAAACATGAAGAGCCCCGAAAAATGACTATAAAGTGCTACAGCGTATGATTTGTATAAAAATGATAAATTTGAAGCAGCAGATCTTAATATGATTTTAAACCGTAAAGAAGAAGGCCTTCAAGTCAAGAAGTGGAAGCAGGCGAGATCATGCTCACTCTAGGATTGTACTGTGCACATCTCCTTCCAGATTTTTCGCCTTGCGAATTTGGGGAGCACATTACATCTATATTCTCAAGCTGTTGATTGGCACAAGATGGTTCCAAACAGTTTCCAGCTTGAATTTGTGAAAAATGAATGCCTCTAGTAGACGGTATTTTTTAAATAATGGAATATTTTTTAATGGTAGTGAAAAAAAATAATATAGACTGAAAAGGTAGCACATTTGGTAACAGTAATCTTGGCCAAAAGCTTGATAATTAATTCCAATTTTTCAGCATGGGATTTCAGTTTTGTGCTGCCAAAATTAAACATTTGGCACTTGGATGCGGCTCGATCGGACAGGTCCGGACCATCACCAGACCGCCACTTCCACGGCGCCAGAGGGTGGGAATTTAACTAGACAAAAAAAAAATTCCGTTTAGAAAATTTTGCCTGCGGGTAGCCAAATTTCAGTGCAGCTGACTATTTCAGCCAAATTTTGTGTCTATCAGCAAAATTTCCGAGAAAATGTTTCCAATTCAAATGTAACAGAATTCTTTAAATGAGAGAATATTTCACTGAACCCCACTAGTAACACTGATAATAGATGATAACCAACAAAATTTCAATGGTACAGTTTCCATGGACAGAACTAGAAGCGTTTAATTATGCCTTTTTTTTTTCCAAGAGCTCTAATTTTCACAACATACTGATCATACGTAGGGATCAGGGAATTAGCATGTAACACAACCATTTGCTGCACTGAACACTATATTGTTTGATCATCACCGTCTAACCTTTACTCGGAATTGCAAAATACAAGTATGGCAGAGATGACATACGCGAAGCACTCTCATAAATGGTGTGTTGACGTCTTGTTTTCTTTTAAAGGAAGCGAACAAATCCATATTACAACTTCATGGCAGGCACGGTTGCCGGCTAAAATCCACCCTCATCGACCAATGACCCTGGACACCACCTCCCGAAGCTTTCTTGTGGTCCCCTTTCTTTAACCCAACAACTTTCTCTCAGAAGCCACCACAACGTTGCTCCCCTGCTTTAAGTTGTTCACACTCATGACCCCACACTTAGCTTCTCCCCTTGCTCCCACTTCTCCTCCCATCATTGACATGCTGCCCTATATGTCAAGTTCTCTGTTAAAGATCAGATTTTCAATTTGACAGTCGTCTACTGGACCATAGCTCAGCTCACATGCTCATACAATTGCCCCTTCTCTCTCACGTGCAGGCAATTCTCCTTCCCCTCTTCTCTGCCTCCGGCGCTGCCCACTCGCCCTCTTCTTGTCGTTGCTCCTTTCCCATCATCTTCCTCGCCTTTGGTGCCACCCTCTCCCCATCGGGTTAGGGCTTACCCTAGGGGCTTGGAGGGAGGCCGAGCTCCGGCGGTGTAGCTAGCGAGGTGGGTGGCATCAGAGGACAGAACAACATGAGAAGGTTGGGTCACTAGGAGGGGAAGGAAGGTGGCTGCTGGAGCTGCCATTGATAGGGAAGAAGGGTGGGGCAGGGGGAGCCCACCGATAGGAGAAGAAGGGTAGGGGAGGGGCGGAGGGAGGAGTGGTGAAGACATAGGAACAAGGTGGAGCTTCTGTGACAGTCATCGGTAGCGAAGGGTTAGATGGCAATGGCCAATAAAACACTGTGCAAACACCTGAAGTCATTCCCTTTGAAAATCTGTATTTTAAGCTGACAACTAGATCTCTCTCCCACCCTATCACTCCCCATACCGACCCACAGGCAAACTAGTCCCACCTATCAGCCCTTGAACCAAAACACCCCTTTAAAAATATGTTTAAGAGAATCGTGCTGATCTAATTAAACTGACGTTTAATTTATATCGAGAACTTACATAGGAACACATGCATACATGTGTGATATTCATGCAGCATATGATTACATTGATGCATGATTCTTAGTATACATGATTGCACGCCCACCATGCGGCCAAGGCGATTCGATCTTGCAGACCCACTGAGACGCTTCCTCGACAGGCGCGGGGACGGTCCGACGGGCGTTGGACCAGCTCCCGTCCAACGCTCGTCCCTGGTTGTTGGATGAGGATCCAACAGCCAGGATTAGATCAATCTTAATTTTTTTTTATAGTTGTGTAAAAATTTTAAAAATATATAAATATTATCTAATATGCATCAAGTTCAACATATATTTTATCATATTTTTGAAAAAAGTTTTTGGTCCATTATATACTTTAGAATCGTTTTCAAAAAAATAATGATCATAAAAATATGAGCAAAATATATGTTGAAACTGATACATATTAAATAATATTTATATTTTTTTAAAAAAATTTTAGAATTTTTACATCCTATAAAAAATCCTATAAAAAATAATGAGCTAAATTTAATCCTGACCGTTAAATCCTCATCCAACGACTAGAGACCAGTGTTGGACTAGAGACCAGTGTTGGACATGCGCCTGTCCAACGCCTGTCGGACTGCCCCCTCATCCCCTCGTCGACAAGGCGCCATCCACGTGGGGCGCTGTCACTTTTTCCATCTGCTTCGGCATCGGCTTGGCGCCTTCTTCAGCATGGCGCGTCATGACTGCCGGGAGGCTCATGATGTGCGGCAGCAGCCGCGCGAGCTCTTCTTCCCGGTTGTCATCCATGAGGTTGCCCGCCGCTGCTTTACCGATTGCACGAACTCGTCGACCGCCGCCGCGAGCCCTTGGTCGATGTCCAGCCACACTACTAGAAAAACGAGCATCACAAGCAGTATCTCTACAACTGGTTCATTTGGAACCCATTGTGATAGTGCATCACAACCGGTTCAATAGCCACGAGTCAGGAGAGGGTTTCTACAACTGGTTAGAGACACAAACCAGTTGTAAAACCTAAATTTCTAGCAGCGGTTTGTGACCCCAACCGGTTATGGACTTCTACAACCGGTTGAGGACACGAACCGTTTGTAAAAGCACAGTTTTCGAAATAATAAAAGAAGTGTCCTACTCTATCAAAGAGCACGTGTGAGTGGGTTGACTAGATAAGTGAGGTGTAGGTCTTGAGGAGAGGGTAAGGTTGTGGGTTCGAATCCCACTCCTCCTAATATTATTTCTCTTTTTAAGTGCTTTCACAACCAGCGGTTATAAAACCACTTGTGATACTGCCTGGAGTATCATACGTGGTTGCTTACAACCGGTTCTAAAACCGGTGGTAAAATCCGGTTCGCCGGTAGTGCCACACGGGGCCGACACTGATCCTGGCGGTTTGCGCCTTGGGCTCCGGCTGTCGCGGACGCTGAGGCCGCTCGAAGACGCCGCGGGCATGTTCGTCGACGCTGCCAGGGAGTGGTGACCGACCATGGCGACGATGAGAGAGCTAAGAGATGGAAACTTGGAAGCTAGTATGTGACGTGCGTCGCAAGTCGCATCTGCTTAGGGGAAGAGATTGCGCCGTACAGTTGAGACTTTATAAGGCTAGAGGCATTCGATCGACAGCTCGATCTCGTACTCCGACTCGGCGTCAACTTTAGAGTTCGACTCGGCGTTAACAAGCGAAGCTAATGCCCCAGTTTTAAAGGGAATTTCCTCAAAAAAAATATTTTTATTCAAACCACATAGTTATATTAAGCTGACGAATTGCCACAAATTATTCAAACTACATAATTATATAACTACAATAACATATGATAGCAAATTGCCACATATTGACCACTTGTTGGCACCAAAATTTGTAATAACAGATTCAAAGGATATCGAAGCTATCGGCTTATATTAGATCTAAACCAATAAATTAAAAGGATAAACAATCTACTACTAAACCAATATGATCAACTAAGTAGCAGAGCGAGGAGTAAACAGACTATTTACTAAGGGTGGGTTATTTTGAGCTTATCTTATCTACTTATTTACTGTAGCAAATCACTTCGAGAATTTTTGGAGGTAGCCTCGAGAGCCGGTTGGCCTTCAATTTTGGGATTTAGAGAGCTTATAGACACACCTACGAGATAAAAAAAAACTGACTCAAAAAGTAATAAAAAAGTGAGATAAGTCAAATAAGACACGAGATAAGTTGATCAAATCATTAGAATGAAAGTAAACATACTATCGGTTAATAGCAAGCTATAAGCCGATAGAACGAGGGTAAACTGATTATTGACTAGATTGCAAAACCAAACTAGCTAATAGAACGAGCTGGTTGAAACCTAACACTTAGTCAAAACGGCGATGCGCAACAATATAGACTAAGATAGTATTTTGATAAAAGCAAAAGTCAATGCAATCTCGTGGATCGAATCAAATCGAGACATTATTTAATTGTAAACAACTCCTAAGGTGTATCCTGAAGTCGATCGAGATGGCGATGCATAGCACGTCGATCGAAACCAAAATAAGGTGAGATTAGACTAAACTAGACTAAATACGACCAGAAGTAAAGAACAAATAAAAGTAGATTTGATTGATTGGTGTTGGAACCCTTACACGCTGCTATCAGCTATATATGTGTATAGGCTCATGACTCAACCGACTAGGAATCTAACTTGTTTTCCATATGAGTTTTAACTCAATACCAGACATATTTATCTTAGACCCTGCTTAATTTACCTAATAATCTGATACAGGCTCATCCTGCCATAGCCGATCCGGCCCGTAATAACTTTCTCTGAAGCCAGCCCATCTCAGCCAATTCTAGAACCTTCTAACCGAATCGGCTTTTCCAAAACACATGCCCCCTGGTTTTGGGATATGAGTATCATGCATACATCTTCTTCTATTCCAATCATGCCCTTGATCTCTGCCGTCCATCTCATTTTTCTGGTCGTTGATCCCTAGGGTTTTTCGGCCATTTTTTGCCCTTTTGATTTTACCTCGCGCACCGGTTAACCTCCTCACTTTTACTTCCTATATGTAGTGTGGTCAGACCTCGTCATTCACATGCCTCCAAGCTCTTGGCCCTATAATCAACTGTTGTTCCCTGCCATCAATCTTCCTGCCTTCTCCTTCTTTGACGATCGGCTTCTCTACTCCTATCAACATGAGTCAGGTACTTCTTCCAATTCCCGGCTTTGCTGATAGGTTTAGCTTAGGGCTGATGCGAACTTTAGACCCCACTCCTATGATAAACTTGGACGTCCTAAGACTTCCCCTAAATGTATTAGATGTCAGTATCAAGGGCTGGAAGGATAGCTTCAAGGCGTGGCCGATCCCATTCAATGGGTGGAGAGATTGATATATCAAAGTATCGGCCGGCATGATGCCTGAATGGGAAAGAATGAGCATAGCTGACTGCATCTCTTTATCTCTAGTCGATCTAGTAGCCAGCGAGTCGATGCTAGCAGCTGAATCTACTTTTGGTCAGACACTTTCAATACTCTGATGTTGAGGCCATCACCGATAGGGCCAACCCTCTTGGATGTAGCCATGCTCTGTGGGTTGAGACCTGATGAAGAGCAACTATCGGCTCATACCCTCCCTGCTACCCACAAGCTGAAATCCCATAAAGGCGAAGGATGGAACTGTTATGTGGATGAGAACAACCCAGAGAAAGTCCCAATATTTGCTGAAGAACATGTGGCTTTCCTAAATATGTAGTTGGATCGATATTTCTTCTACCGAGCTACCTTAGGCCCAACTCAAGTGTATCAAGGATTAGTTGAAAGATTGCTGGATTAAGGAAGAGTAAATATATCAAAGTTGCATTTAGTATCGGTCTACCAAATGATGCATACCATCCGATCCCGATTATACACTGCGCTAGGGGGCAACTTTGTTGGGAATGTTGGAGGTCCAATATGGTTCCTTCAACTATGGTTATATGCCCAATTTCATCGCCTTTGGGAGATCAACATTTCCCCAAGTATTAAATTCCCTCGAGACACTACAAGAATCCAGTTTTAGGGCAAGTGTAAAAATAAATGACCGAGTGCACACTCGGTATAGATAATTCTACTCCGATGGCCCTCTCGTCTTACCTACCCTTCGGGACAAATAGCTCTAACCCGAGTGTGCTCTTGAAAAACACCAAATATATTCCGAGAGGGCACTCGACGTAGGAGGGTTTTGTCCACGTAGGACACAATAATCCGAGGGCACACTCGGCATAGGTTGCCAGCTGCCAAGTCAGCATGTCTATCCCGAGTGGCCACTCGGGGTAGATGCTCAAATATAGCTAGAGGGCACTCGGCAAAGGCTTTACCGAGGGGGCTCTCGGCATAGTGATGGCCATTTGCCGAGAGGGCACTCGGCACAGCTCCCGCTGTGTGGAGCCCCCAGCCTTAGCTCGCTGCCATCGGGCGCGTGGGGCACCCAACCTTCGATTAGTGCCATTGGACGCGTGGGGGCCCCCACACTTTTCCGAGAGGCCACTCGGCCCAGCGGCCCTTTGTGGAGCCTTTGCTACGTGCCGTTGGGCGCGTGGGCCCACACCCTACCAGCCAGTGCCGAGTGGCCACTCGGCCTAGCTGCTAGTGCCGGCCTTTGCCGAGAGGGCACTCGGCAAAGCTGGAGCATTTGCTTGTTCCGAGAGGCCACTCGGCCCACCTGCTAGTGCCCTTGTGCGCGCGGGGCTCACACCCTGTCCCAAGAGGGCACTCGGCCCAGCTGCCCCGTGTGGAGCCTTTGCTTGGTAGGTCGGGCGCGTGGGCCCCCAGCGGGTGGACACATATTATGGTTTCATAGAAGAAATATTGGAGCTCGACTATGGACCATTGTTGAAGGTCCCTCTATTTAAGTGCCAATGAGTGAAGCTAACTCCAAGCGGCGTGAAGGTCGACAAATACGGCATGACAACCGTGGATCTCAAACAAGTCGGCTATAGGCGCGAACTGTTTGTTCTAGCTCAAGCTGTGCACCAGGTATTCTATGTGATGGACATGAACTCAAGCAAATCAAAGAAGCAAAAGGACAAGACGCAGATCAAACCGAAGCGATACGTGGTTCTCCAAGGCAAACGAAGGATTGTTGGAGTTGAAGACGTCACTGACGAGGAAGAGTATGGCCAGTTCGACGAGCTACCTCCTTTTGCGGTTGATGTCGACATAACCGTCCTGAATGACAGAGACGTCGATGATCCTTACATACGTCGCGATCATAACGAAGGAACGGTTGTAAAGGCTAATATTGCCCCTACTTAACGTGTGCAACTTCTGTTAAAAATACGCATATTGGACTTGTATTATTTCTTTAATGTTATTTATAGATAAAACAAATTTACAAAAGAGAAGAAAGAGATAAAACAAATTTATAAAAGAAAAGAAGGAGATAAAACAAATTTATAAAAGAGAAAAAGGAGGGAAAACAAATTTATACAAATAAGAAAGAGATAAAACAAATTTATAAAAGAGAAGAAGGAGATAAAACAAATTTACAAAAGAAAAGAAATAGATCAAACAAATTTACAAAAGAGAAGAAATAGATAAATCAAATTTATAAAAGAAAAGAAATTGATAAAACAGATTAATTTATAAAAGAAAACAAATTGATAAAAGAAAAGAAAGAGATAAAACAAATTTATAAAAGAAAAGAAAGAGATAAAACAAATTTATAAAAGAAAAGAAATAGAAAAACAAAAAAAATTTGGGCAAGGGGGCGCGCAAGGGGGCTTGAACCCGCGAGCACGTGGGTGAGCCCGCGCCAAAACGCCGCGCTCTAGCCAGGGGGAGGAATGTTACATCTCAACAAAGACCGGGCACGACTTCCTTTTCAATGTGATTAACTCTGCAGGCGGTTCCTAATTGAAACCGCTTGTAGAAGGATCTTATTCACGCTGCGGCTGCGGCTTCCAGCTTCGAGGGCCTCTACAAGCGGTTCTTAATTGAAACCGCTTGCAGAGAGAGATCGCAAGCGGTTCCTAATAGGAACCGCTTGTAGAAGGGGTTCCCCGCCCACCTGGAATGGCCCTTTGCAAGCGGTTGGTAGTACGAACCGCTTGCAGAGACTGACCTCCGCAAGCGGTTCGTACTACGAACAGCTTGGTAGTACGAACCGCTTGTACAAAGGGCACTCGGCACAGCTGCCCCGTGTGGAGCCGTTTCTCGGCACGTCGGGCGCGTGGACCCCCAGCGTGTTCCGAGAGGCCACTCGGCCCACCAAGCGAAGCGGTTTGTCTTGGCGTGGGCGGGGAGGCGTGGGGCCACGATCTTTGCCGAGAGGGCACTCGGTACAGCCTAGTGGGACCGCTGCCTATACCGAGAGCCCTCTCGGGGTAGGGACCTTTAGACCGTCGTAGGGCACCCAGCCCAGTACGCCCCCACGTGCCCACGCCTGGCTCGAGACGCGCCCACGCCTGGCTCGCGACTGCCTCTGCCGCCGGACCACATTGCCACCGCCGCCCGCAGCCGATCTGCTCCATCTCACCGCCCGGCCCCCATCGCCTCGACCGCCTCCGCCGCCGCCGCTTGCCGCCTCCATCTCCATCAGACGCCCTGGCGTCCGCCGTCCGCACTCACGTCCTCCCGTCTGCCGCCACCGGCCGCCGCACGCCGCCAACATCCTTCCTCTCCCACCCCGGCCTCCGTCCTTCCTCCTCTCCCGCCCCCCTCCGCCTCCATTGGCCACCGCCTCTCCGTCCGGCCCCTGATCGGCCGCCCCGCCGCCAGAAGACGCCGCCCATCGTCGCCGCAGCATGCCGCCCACCTTCCTCTCCAGCGCCGGCCACCGTCCTCCCTCCTCTATCGCCCCCCTCCGTCTCCATTGGCCGCCCCCTTCCACCATCCTTCCTCTCCTGCTCGACCTCACACAGTCGGCTGCCCACCTCCTTCCTCTCCGGCGCCGGCCACCGTCCTCCCTCTTCTCCTGCCCTCCTCCGCCTCTATCATCCCTCCTCTCCCGCCGGCCTCCCTCCGGCTCCAACAGTCGGCCGCCCGCCCCCACCCACCACCCATCGCCGTCATCCCACCCCGCCTTGGCCTCTCTCCACCTTCCACTGGCCGGGGCGGCCCTCCCCACCACTCGCGACCCTCCTCCTTGCCGGGTGCCTACTGCCGTGTCAGTAACATCTTCGGCGTCTTCGAGTGGTATGTATTAAAAGTTTGATTAGTGGACCACATGTCGATACTGTCATATTTTGTTAAACGTACTTACTTTTGGTGCTTTCTAGGTCAGTCCCGAGAGTGATATCGGCATAGCCTTGCTCCAGTGTTGTTTTGACTTCTGGAATAATGTAAGTTAACGATTGCTAATTTATGCTTTACTTTTGATATCATATATGTTTGTTTTATTATGGTTTACCTGTTTTATTATGGTTTACCATAGTGTATGTGTATGTTGATTTGAACATGATGAAACGTGAACATATTAAGGCCTAGTTGGTGTATGTTTGTGTATGTCAACATAACACTTGTGTTCTCTCTTTATAGTGATATTCTTTCATTATATCATAGAAAGTAAAAAAAAATTACAATGGTTTTTTTTGTTTAGTTCGTTCGAAACAATGGCTGAAGATCGCTCATGGATGTATACGGATTGGGAGAACGGGAGGCCAAATATTAATTGGTTTAGAAAAACGAGAGAGTTTCTTAGCATCGCTTTTCCTGAGCCAAACTCTAATCAAATGCTGGCTAGTTGCCCTTGTCGGACATGTGGAAATTACAAGAAACAAGATCTCCAAACTATATCAGGTCATTTAGTGAAGAATGGCTTTATACCTGAATACCTCGTGTGGACTTCACATGGAGAGGCAAGACCGTCTGTCCGGACTCGTCAACATGAGGAGGTCGATGAATCTCACCACATGAGTGACATGCTGGAAGATGTCAGGGATGCTCATGAAGCATCAGAGTACACAAACGCATCTATTGCAGCAGATTCTTTCTTCAAATTGGTTGAGTCCACCATACAGCCGGTCCATAAAGACACTAATGAGACTGTACTCTCCGCAGTTTCTCGTTTGATGTCTATGAAATCTCAGCACAACCTTTCAAATGCTGCATATGATGCAAATCTCAGTCTAATGCATGATCTTCTACCGGCCACGTCGGATTCAAAAATGCCTCGGACATTTAACGAGTCTAAACGGCTGTTAAGTGGTCTAGGAATGTCGTAAAACAAGATCGATGCTTGCGTAAAAGGATGCATGCTATTCTAGAAGGACAACATAGAAAAGACAAAATGCGATGTGTGTGGAGAAGCACGGTACGTGCAGGTGGAGAATGATTCCAGAACAAGTCGTCGAAAACCAGTTGCAAGAAAAATTTTGCGCTATCTTCCACTCATTCCTCGACTTCAAAGGTACTATATGGATGCCAACACTGCCACACTCATGCGATGGCATAGAGATGGACATAGAGATAAACCTGACATGATGGTACACCCGTCTGATGGTGAAGCTTAGAGACAGTTTGATCTTGACTTTCCTGACTTTGCTGCAGAATCCAGAAATGTACGGTTAGGTCTGTGCACAGATGGCTTCTCTCCATTTAGTTTTGCCGCTGCACCGTATTCTTGTTGGCCTGTCTTTTTGTTCCTTATAACTTACCTCCGACACACTGCATGAAGAAGGAATACGTGTTTCTCACTCTAATTATTCCTGGTCCGGAGCATCCTGGCAAAAACATTGACATATACATGCAACCTCTGTATGATGATCTACATAAGTTATGGGATGGAGTTGTAACATATGATAGATCTTCGAGACAGGCATTCAATATGCGAGCATGCTATCTATGGTCCATTAATGATTTGCCTGCTCTTGGAATGGTATCTGGACACAATACACATGGGAAATTTGCATGTCCAGTTTGTTTGGGAAACTTGTCTGCATTATGGTTGAGGAATGGTAAAAAGTACAGCTGGTTTGACTGTCATCGGCAATTTCTTAAAGCTGAACAACCATTCAGGCGGAGTCGAAAGGAATTCCGGAAGCGTAGATAGGTGTTCGATCCCCCTCCACCTCGTCTGACAGGTGTCCAAATTCATAGGCAGCTTCTAGATCTAGTACCAAACTAGAGTAAGCAGAAACACCAATTTGAAGGTTTCTCAAAGACACATAATTGGACCCACGTACCAGGCTTCTGGAGCTTGCCATACTTTGAAAAACTCTTGTTGCGTCATTCTGTTGATGTCATGCATACGGAGAAAAATGTGGCAGAACTGTTTTGGTCGACGTGCATTGATATTGCTGATCGAACTAAGGATAATGTAAAGGCCCGACTAGACCTTGCAGAGTTGTGCGATCGTCCAAGCTATCATTTGAAGGAGAAATCTAACGGTACTTGGGAAAAGCCAAATTGGCTGCGTGGGAATTTTGATGCACAATTGATGTACCAGAATACAGGTGGGAAGCCTCATGGCCGTTATGCGCTTCTTGATGGTGTATTTGATGATAGGAATGTGCGTTTGACTTCTGCCCCATTTGGCACTTCAAGCAATGCTTCTTCTACGAGGCATAGCGATGAAGAGTTGAGATGTGAGCTTGCTAGCGTGCGGGATGAGAACCGCGAGATGCGGAATGCTATGCATACGGGATTCACGGCCATGGCACAGTGGATGCAGGTAAAAAGTAATTGACATTTGTGTTAAATTTGAGATGTTCATAGTAGTCAAATGGTAACACTCTTGTTGGCAGGATTATGCTCTAGCAACCTCTTCAGGAAATCCATCTCCTCCACCACCTGTATTGAACTTTAACTTCAATGCATTCTCGACGCCTCAAGATCAACCGAGACAAGAGGTATGTATATAAGTCCATGTTTGGGTAAGATATATGAAACTATGTATTATAGGTACTAAATTGAAATTTCTTCTTAGGACACCCAAAACTCTCATAATGATATTAACATTGGACAATCATTGAGGATTAGTCCAAGGGATGCCCTATCGGGTGAAGGTGATGTTTATATTCCAAATCATGAAATAAACTAGTTTGCATCTCTAGGTGAGTAATTATATCTGATTTGGTTGATGACTTGTCCTTCAAAAAATTTGCCCTACTTGATGTTATGTATGAATATATTATGTGTGTGAATATGTTTAACTTATATGTTTTTCTATAAATATGTAACCATGTATGGTATTGAATGGAAATGACATAATATGTTTATTCTTCAAATGTGATGTGCAGAGGATGAAGAAACAAGAGATCGAAGCTAATTGGATTCATGTAGCCCTCGAGGAATGGTTTTGGATTTGGTATGAATGTGAGATGTAGGAAAACTTCTTATGCTTTGTGTATGTGGACTTCATTTGTTGAACTTCGGACTTGTTGAACTTCGGATTTCATTTGTGATGTGCACTTATGAATATGTTGGAGTTGTGAAATTAATATAAAAATGTTTGTGATATGTGCAATATATGTGAATGTATGATGGAGTTACGTTTGTGGATGGGATATATATGTGATATGTGCATGTGGATGTGTATGTGTATGTCTATGGATGTGTATTATTGAAATATGAATTGATATTATGAATTTATTGAAAATTCATATTGGGTGCTGGTTGGTAGGGAAAATTAGCTATCCTGACTGTGCACTCGGCATAGACCTATGCCGAGAGTGCACTCGGGATAGATATTTTTCGACTGTTCACTCGGCATAGTCCTATGTCGAGAGTGCACTCGGGATAGATATTTTCCGACTGTGCACTCGGCATAGACCTATGCCGAGAGTGCACTCGGGATAGATATTTGCCAACTGTGCACTCGACATAGATCTATGCCGAGAGTGCACTCGGTAAACCCCTATGCACTATGCCGAGTGGGCACTCGGCATACACGTTGACGTGGCGCTGCCATCCCTGCCACGGGGGCATGTGGGGGCGTCCGAAATCTCAGGGCTATCCCGAGAGTGCACTTAGGAATCATTTATTTTTTTCGAGAGTACACTCAGCATAGCCTTCTTTTCCCGAGAAAATAACGCCGAGTGCGCTAGGCCGAGTGTCCCCACTCGGGATAGGCTATCCCGAGTGTTTCGGCCCCTATCCCGAGTGTGAAAAACACTCGGGCCAAATCTGCAACCTTGTATTGAGAGGATATTAAAGAAAACTAGCCGATGGAATATAGGAGAAGCATTTCTTTTGGATAAGCATTGTAAGTGAACCAAGGAGACAAGAAACTCAATGCATCAGTTTTTGTTTCATATTTTTCATTCTTCTTTGAGCTTAAAGCCGACGATATGCTAACTAGACACTTCTTTTGCTATGAAGATGCTAGGATTTTTGCGGTTCCTTCTTTTTTCAGACTATGGGACCAACTCTTTGTAGAATCACAAGAATCCTTGAAGCATTTTATTTCGTTATGCACACTCATCGTCAGCTTGAACACAAGGGTAAGGATATTCAAGCCATTATATGAATTCTATCAGCCGGTTGTATACTCTAGGTCGAGATATTAATCATGAACAAGTACAAAAGGCGTTATGGACTGCTTCAAACTGCGATAGGGTTAAATCAAGAGCAATGTCTTCAAAGACCCGGAGATACTCGTTAGAGTTCTCATTATAAAACTCTTCATAGTTTAGTTGACTTGTTTCCGGCCGTTACTGAAGTGCTAGAATTTGTGGAAGAAAAAGACAAGGACAGAACAAGTAGAAATCAAGCATTGGGTCTTTTAGTGAATTTTCAGTCATTTGATTTTGTCTTTTATATGCATTTAATGTTGACTATCTTAGTAATCATAAACATGTTGTCAGTAGCACTACAACAGAAGGATCAAAACATTGTGAATGCGATCAAGTGTGTAAAATCAATTAGAATGCATTTGGAGAAGATTAGAGGAGACGGATGGGAGCTTGTCATTGGTGAAGTGTATGCATTTTGTGAGAAACATGGCATTCCTAAGCTGGAAATGGAGCAAGCTTATGTTAATCCAAAGAAGTAACAATAGAAAACTGGTATTACCAATAAACATTGTGAAGTGGATTTTTTTAATGATGTTCTTGATTGGCTACTTCAAGAGCTTGATAGTCACTTCAGCGAGACAACTTCTAACTTACTTATTTGGTCATCTGCTTTGAGTCCAAGAGATTGATTTTGATTCTTGAGAATTGAGGGATGTTAACCATCATCTTTACCTCTATATTGCTGACGTGCGAGCAGATGGTAGATTCTCTAATATACAATCTATTGGTCAGCTTTCTCAAAAAATGGTGGAGACAAGGAAACATCTTTGCTATCCTTTGGTATATCGGTTTTTAAAGCTAGTACTAGTATTGCCTGTCGCCATTGCAACAGTTGAGAGATGCTTTTCACCAATGAGAATTGTGAAATCTTATTTGCGCAATAGCATATAGGTGATAATTTCATGAGCGATAGCCTAATTTGTTATGTGGAGAAAGAAGAAATGAAAAAAGTTACCCATGATGATGTTGTTTTTTGCTTCATAAACTTAAGAGAACACAAATACTAATAGGTAATGCATTTAATTTCATTTGATTTGATTATTCTACAATTTTTCTTCATATTAATTTATTTTTTTAGGACACTGAGGTTGAATGGCACACTCTGTTAACATCGACTATATTCTTTTGATGATTTCACCATTGTTCTTTAAAAAGACAATATTATTAGTATGTTTCTTCATTTTGGTAAGTATCTTCTTAATTTTACATCATTGTTGGCTTTGGTTATGCACTTAAGACGATTTATTGTTACTAGTTTGTACTATGATTGTTGAGTTGTGAACCATGGTTATTTTCGGTCTAGATCCACCCCTTATGTAACAGCTTTAAGTTCAGCTTCCTTTCCATCAGCGACCCTAATGCTTCTCTCCCCCTTTCCGAGGGTTTTCACGGTAAAGAATCCCTATAATGAATTGCAAACATGCACAGTGGCACCAGAGTCAATCCAGCATGAACTTAAAGAATAATCAGCATAAAGAGATTCATCAACAAAAGTAATTACGTCATTACCCCTTTTGGCGAGCCATTTTAGGAAACCCGCGCAATCCTTCTGATAGTGTCCCTCCTTGCCACAAAAACGGCATGCATTATCCTTGGCAGGAGAGGTGACTGTGAGGGCCTTGGAAGCTGATTTAGGAGAGTTGTGCAGCTTCTTCTTTGGTCTATTGTCGCCCTGAGCTTTCCTCTTCCTAGAGCTAACAAAGTTCACATTATCCTTTCTTTCTGCCCTGAGTCTTCCCTCCTCCTAGACGCACATAGCTGTGAGGTCGCTGATTGTCCACTTATCCTTCTGAGTATTGTAGTTGAGTTTAAAAGGAGTGTACTTAGAAGGTAAAGAAGTCATTATGAAATGGACTAGATAGCCGTCAGAAATGGCTATGTTCACGCTCTTAAGCTTGGCAGACATGTCCATCATCATTATAATATGCTCTCTGATGTTCCTGGATCCGTTATATTTAGTTGTTAAGAGCTTCTGTATCAAAGTACTGGCATAGATCTTGGAGGAGCCCATAAACTACTCCTCAACCTTAGCCAATTATTCTTTAGCCTTTTTAGAATCGGGGATTGCTCCCCTTATTCCGACTAAGATAGAGCTCTTCATGATCATTAGTGACATACAATTTGACCGCTCCCACTTCTCAGTATTTGCCTCATAGGCTCTTCTTTTCTCATCATAGTTTTCCTCCCCAAGAGTGGGAGGAATGGGAGCAGAGTCAACTCTCAAAGCATAATCCAGATCCAGCACTCCTAAGACGACCTGTATCTTTTCCTTCTAGGAGTGGAAGTTATTCCTAGTCAACTGCTCTATGTTATTAATAGTGGCAGCGGCATTAGAGAGATCTACCGCCGTATCAAATATGGCACAATTAGGGAATCACATAAAATATTATTTAGCATGTAATTAACCTACGTTGATCCGATTAAAAACATGCAAAAATTATTGTCCTAATTCGTATCACCATTGGGCAGAAAATGAAAAGAACAACAATTACATGAAATGACACATGATTATAAATCAATGTTGGTCTGAAATATAATCATGAGTCATGCAAAAATAATATCATAAATCTCTAACTTAGACATCTCATTGGTTCCGTCTTAGTTAGAGAAAAAATTAATTCCAGGAAAAATCGTGCCTTTTATCATGAATATTAACAATTTTAATACACAAATATATTGGCAATAATCATTATTAAATAGTGCATATAAAATGGGAAACAATATTTCTTCTAGGAAAAAATACTGAAAAATTATCAGAAACACTATTTCTTAAGGGCCTAGAAGTCCATCACTATGCGGCCTAGCCCAAACATGTGCAGGTACGGTTTGGCCTGAGTGAAAATGCGTGTGGGGCGCAGCCTAGACAAGCACGCATCCTGGCCTAGCGAGAATAGCGCGCGTACCGTGGCCCAAATAACGCGCACGCAGCGTGTCGCAGTCTAGCTAACTCCCGTGCGCGGTGCCGACCGTCGAATCAAATCTGATAGCTCGTGCTCGCCCCGCGGATGAGAAAATGCGGCTCAGCCGTGACCCCAAACCCTAACCTGATTCTGCCCCTTTCCACTGGAGTAAGAGCAGTGACACCGAGCGTAGCGACCGCGATGCGTGGGTGCAATGGAGTGGTGGGCCGACGATGCTAATGGGGCTTGCTTGCTGGCGCACGCGTACGGGGAACTAGCCCCACGCGCGGCTGCACCGAGCTGGCTCGTGGCGCCCATCGGCCCCGATCCATGGCAGTGACGGTGAGGGAGACACCTGTGCACGTCGGCAATGCCAAGGGAGGCTCGCTGACGGCCATCCAGCAAGAGGTACGCAAATCTGAGCCAATCTGGCCTGATTTGGGTTTTAGGGTTTCGGATGAAACCGACCTTAGGGTTCAATTAGGGTCTTTCTTATACTTTTCCCCTTTTAATCTTACAGGATTAGCCATGAATTTGGTTAAAACCGGGGTAATCCGAATCGAAATTGATTTAGGGAAAGAAATTAGGGTTTTGGTTTTGGGGATTTTTCAAAATTCGACCAATTCGGTCTTTAATTAGCCCTTTTCTTCCCTAATCTAGCATTAATTGAATCTTAATTGGATGATTTGGGGCTAATCCAAGCAGAACAAAAAGTGGAGGAAAAAATTAGGGTTTCAGGCTTGGGAGAAAATTGGGGATTTCGGGTCTAAGTTTTTGATTTGCCGATTCCCCTCCTTCTAATTGCTAAAACGTACTATTGCAACGGAAAAATCACGCAATTAGGGTTCATGATTAGGCTAAGTTGCTCTGATACCAATTAATAGACATTAACAAGTCTTAAGCTAAATTAACTTAGACTAATAACATAATTTACTTAGCCTAATTACATGAACATACAATTAATTAGTGTGGAATTAGAGATCAAACTAACCACTTGAAGATGCCATCGGTAAGGCAGTGTATAGGGCGAAGTCCCGTGCCTGCTTGAGGTAGGCACTGTGCAGAGGGGTCGGTGTAGGGAGAAGTAGCAGGCTCGGTGATGACGAGGTCGCCGGTGTCGTCCTTCGGCGTTGGCCTTCCCGTCGCTGCATCATCGCTTTGGATGAGACTAGGTATGTTAGGCATGAAGCTAGCTCAACGGTGAAACTTCACTGTGAGGGCCGGCTCACCCTTATATCTGCAGCGCTGTGCAATGGTGGGTCGCAACCAACTGTTGGTCGTGCGTTCCCGATCAGGATGCTAGGAGCGGGGTGGTTAACCACCCCGGTGACTCGGACTAGAGCCGTTAGGTTGTTAAGTGAGATCACTCCCAACATTTTCACCAATTGGATGCCTATGTTTTTCTTGCCGAAAATGATGTTGCAAAAAACATAGAATCAGGAGGACCTTTATTTTGAGGGAGGACAATGCACAAAGAAATACCATTTAGTCAGGTGGGAACAGTTTCAAAAAAATTAGTCAAGTGGGAAAAAAGTGTGTACCCCAAGGCAGTGAGAATGCTTGGGATAAAAAATCTGAGAGAGTTAAATATCAATTTACCTTGCAAATGGTGGCGGCATTTAGAGAATAAAACTGGTGCGCTGCAGAAAATTGTGAGGAATAAATATTTGCAAAATAGGAAAGTTTTCAGCTCAAACATAATAGTAGTGACTCCTGTTGGTATAATATTTTGAAAATCACGGAGTTCTACACAAAATAGTATTGGTAAGTTCAATTTATGGGTGGTGTGGATGTGGTCTCTGAAAAAATAGAATTTGCTTAGTTAATTCTCTGTATGGACAGATGCACAGTGATATTAGGGGTAAGAACAACAAAAAGATCGAAGCTAAGTTACGGCCGAAAGTGAAAAATTTTTATGTTGCTTGTAAAACTTAACACAATTCAAATAAAGAAAATTTGAGGAGACGAGATTAGAGAAGAGATCCCAAATTTTGCTCATGTGACAATAGTACAGGACACCCCTTCACTACCTGCTCGGAAAAGGCTTCACTGTCGGTTCTGGCTCCGACAGTGAATAATCGGCAGTGATGAGGCACCTTCACTGCCGGCTAGAAAACCAGCAGTGATAGAGCAATATCACTGTCAGCTCTTTTGGTGAGGATATTGAGACCTCACATCAACGGCTCTTTTGGTGTAGTTTGGCCAAGATTGTTTGGAATTTAATTGCTATGATGTTTCATTCTAGAGTTAGACCTGTTCATGTGGAGCAATTATATTTCTGGATTGTTAAACTTTGTCCTACGTGAAAGAAATTGTATGCTGTATGTTTGGCAGTCGTGTATTATTCTAAATGAAAAATAGGAAGAATGTTGCATTGAGGGGTAAAAAATTGGCATGTCCCAAAGAGCTCTCAAAACTCCCAACCCCAAGCTTCACTAGCCAGATCCTACGGACCTGCTCGCCTCTCAACTCTGATGATCTCATCAGAGTTAGGAGATGAGGGGGACCCACCCATCACCTATTAGTGGTAGCATATTTGCTAGATTTAGGTTTCTAGGTTTAGGTTTGTTGCTTCCTGCAGTGGCATTGTCACCACAGTCGGCAAGTTTTTGGTCTTCACTACTACAGATTTGGCCGTCATCGGTTCGCAATACCAGCCAGTATTCAGTTTTTGAACCGGATAGTTATTCGGGATCGATGCCCAATGGCATCATCCGGTTCTCACCCGTGCTGATATAGTATCAAGACCGATTGAGGCCACACGTGGCTTTAGCCCGTCGTCGCCGAAGTTCTGGCCAATGCGGTTGGAGGCACCAACTGGTACTGATAAGCTGCTGATCAGTCCCGGTTGGTTCCTCCAACTGGTACTGAGCAGGCACACGTGGCTTTAGCCCGTGCGTCGCCGAAGCCCCTGTCAGTACCGGTTGGTTCCTCCAACAGGTACTGAGCAGCCACCACCTGAGCTATAAATAATATATATATGCATGTGAGGTAATATATATTGTATGTGTCTGTGCGTGTTAAGTCTAATATTATATATATATATGTGTGTGTGTGCTAAGTCACAATTAATTAAAGCACATATAATCAATCATGCATAATTAACTGATAATTAAATCACAGAACTTTTATTAACAATTTTAATTACAACTATTAGGTATCACAATGAATCAATCTTGCCTATATATAGTACACATATACAGTTCACATAACATTCATTACAACTTTAATTACAGAACGTTCATCGTGATCTTTTTTGTGCATCGCTCTTGGTAGCCGTAGATGTCGACCCGGATAGTTCACCGGTCTTTATCGAAGGGCCCCACCTATTTGCCGCTGGATCGTGGAACTGGCCTCTTGGATTTACGACCTCATCGTAAATCCAGCCGACGAGTTGTTCTTGGATCGCTCTCACTTTTCCCAGCAAGAAATCGGACGAACCTTGCAAGTCGCTAGCACCTCCGGTTAGGATGTGCATAGTATGGCACACATAGTAGCCACATATATTGGTGCCCGACGGCTGACGCCAGATCTGTTGTGAAAAAAGCTAAAAGCGTGAAATGGATGCATGGAAATGAAGTTAACTAACTCAAAAGCTACCATGATGGCATATGTACTCGAGAGGCAAGTGTAATATCGAATTCCTCGTTGAATTCGCGCACGATTTCAGTACGGAACCGTGCGAATACATTACACACGTGATTGCGAATTGAACACGATTAGAATTTGTTTAAAATGGAGTAGAACTAGCACAATAATGGAAAGAACAAGAATACCGGTTGAGCATGTCGATCAAGTTTTGGTACTTTTCAACTGGTCTCCTCATCGAGTCCATAAGTGTGATCATGCTACGATCTTGCTCGATAATGAGAAGAATCCTGTGAAAGCTGTACATATATATGGTAACGTAGGTAACTAATTAGTTTTAACATCGTGTTATGGAAAAAGATTAGAACGACGCGGTACGAAAACACTTTCAAAGTTGTAGGGTAAAAGTATTTTTCACCGATATTTTTGACCTATTAGCCCCTTGTATATGTTGGTCTCTGTATCGGCAGGGGATAGTTGAACAGTTGTCTTATTGATAACTAAAGGGTCAAGGGAGCCTGTGTTGAAAATGCTCTTACTTTTGCATCTTTGTATCTCCATTCTACATAAGAAGAAATTAGTTAGCCTTGCAACTTAATATAGTGCAAGGGCACGCACGGTGAATTTTTGCAATTAAATAAGACACTTACAGAGTCCAGCAACTCAACATGGACACGTCGATGGCGTCTGACTGGTATAGCTCGTACATTACTGGCCATTCGACATAAAATTCCCTGTCGTCGTGAAAAAAATGTTCTTCCTTGTACTTGACGGCAAATGACGCTAGGCCATTCTTGAACGTATCTAGGTACCATTCATGGAATTGGCACATCCTAGTTGGTAGCTGGCCAAGCTCCTCACGCCTGACCAAGGAAGCGCCCGGTGTAAATGGCGATCTGACTTGTGCAGCTTCAATCTGCATGTCGTCTAATATTTGATCTGGGTGCAGACCAGTTTCTTCGATAAATTTTTGCATCTCCTTGGCTTTCTGATCAGCTGGTGACATCGTCTCCTTTGACATCTTCTTCTTGGACCTTTCCTTGACCAATGTGCGCTCGTAGTCAAATACACGAGGTTTTTCCTTTTTGTCCTTCAAATTTTTCACTGTCCTCAAGCCTTTTAGAAATTCTTTCGTGCCAGACTGAACCTTCTTCTCTGGTGACTTGGGTTTAAAAAATTTAGTGACCTCAGCTCTGACTACCTTCTCGGTCTCCTCCTCCGTCATATCGTACACCCGCTTTGGAAGTGCAAGCAGCTTCTTGGGTTGGGTGAACCTCGTCCTCTTGCGAGCTGCTGGGCGAGCTGGCTTGCTTGTCTTGGAAGACAATGTTGGAGTTGGAGTTTCACGTGTGGGGCTTGGTGCAGGAGACGGGCTTCTTCTAGGAGGCATCTCCTTTGGTGACGATGGAGGTGATGACGGACCGCTTATGTGTGCCGTAGGTGGTGAAGGTGCTGGATAGGACATGTCCATGTGATCTCGAAAAATAATGTACTTCTTGTGCCATAGGACGAAATTGTGGAATGCCTCTCCTAACTTCATAGTCCCGTCACCTTTGGGAATATCGAGGTCCAGGTCCTCACACCCTGGGCATACCTTCTCCACCGAGACCTTGGAGTAGCACGATTGTATCTGTTGGCCATGGATGACCTGCCTTGGCTCTAACGGGTGAGTCATGCTGTGAGCCGCCTTGAAAGAGATGTTCCTCACTTGGACGTGCAGCTCACAAGGTGTCCGCTGCGTGATGTCGTCCACGGGCCAGTGGGGCCAGTGGCCCAAGTCTGCTTCGGGCAACCCACTGGAAGCGCAGCTACTTCGCCGCCTTGAGGGACTAATGAGGTCCGGATTAATAGGAGGTTCCTGGCCCGCATCTAACCGTTGGCTCAAGGCTAACTGCATCTGTCTTTGGACCTCTTCTTTCATGCTCTGTTGTGTTTGATTAAGACGTTCTTCAAGCATTAGGAGTTGTTGTGCCTGTCGGGACTTGCTTCTCACCCGACTCCTATAGGTATTGGCGTCCTTAGCGAACCCAATCTTCCACGAAACGATGCCAACACCTCGTGTACGTCCAGGGTGCTCCGGGTTTTGTAGGACCTTTGTAAGTTCATCATTCTCCCTGTTTGGCACGAAGGTGCCCTGGGAAGATTCCTCGATCGACTTTACAAGTCTTCTGGCCACATCTGTCAGCACATTCCGGAACACCATGTTTCCATCATCGTCAAGGCCGCCGCTGTGAGCATAGAACCAGCTCTTCGCTCTGTCTAGCCATTCCATTGTCGCGGGTGTGACACCTTTCGCCAGCAGTTCCTGTTCCCTCTTCTCCCATTTGTGCATCGCCTGGTGGTAACCACCAGGGTCGAGGTGGTGGTGGTATTGCTTCTTCTGAGTATTCTGGCTGTTCCTTTCGGTCATACTTTGACCTTCATTTGAATTCTTGTAGTTCACGAACGCATCCCAGTGATCCTGCAACTTTGGGTACTTGTTGAAGTCGAGCATTCGGTTCTTCTTGATGTGCTCCGTGTTCAACTTCTTTTTATATGTTTGGAATGCAATGGCCATCTTCTTCATTGTGTAACTCTTCACTTTCTCTTAGGTCCCTTGGGGAAGGTGATTGTCTCCTTCAGGTCGGTCCAGATCATGTTCTTCGTATCTTCAGGGACATTATCCCATCTCGAGATGCTAATTGGCACATGGTCCCTAACGTGGATGCCGCATGCCGAACTGAACGGCCCAAGCGCCCCTAGGGGTGCAAGAGGTTGGCTGTTTTCGCCGACTTCGGTGATAACATGTCTTGCCTTCGACTTCTTATTTGAACCTCACTGACGTGATTGGCTACTCGATTGACTGATCTGAAAATATGTACAATATTGAACGGGTTAGAATGTTGGCTTAGCATGATGGTGGAACCAGCATATACACATTTGATCTAATTACCATGGTCGTCTCAGCAGCCTCGGGGGCCTCATTGGTCTCGACGGGCCTTGCGGCCACAACAGAATCATCGAGCTCATAACCATCTTCTCCCGAAATCAAACTTCTCATGAACTCGTCTCCATCAAATCCTTCTCCCGCCATCGTAGTTTCGTAATCTATAAGAAGGCATTAAAAATTAACGAAAAAAGATCATCAAAAGTATACTTGCACATTTCACATATACTTATATATAAACGGGCGGGAACGACGAGGAGGGTGGTAGGGAAGAGGAGGTAGATGAGGACGGGCGACGGCGACGAGGACGGTATATACATTACATTTCACATATTCTTATACATTTCACAATTGACATATACATCTCAGAATTCAAATTTGCTATAAAATTGGCATATACATATACATCTCAAAATTCATATAAATAAGATACAGAGGCCGGAATGTCTTCCATTATCTAAAAAACTAGTATATAGAAATAAGATACAAGATACACTATTTTGTATCCTCTTGTATCTTTGTATCCTCTCTCTTTTGTTAACCTCCTCTGCAATTTTTAACACCTTGTGAATGGATGTAGCAACACCCAATAGGAAATTATGCTCGGTTCAAAAGATGTTATGCGCAATCCAAATATAAATGTGAATATGAAAACAAACATAATATAATTTGTTAATCAGATAGAAAAATCTATATTTTATTTGTATCCTAATGAATACTATAGTCGAATGATACAAACATTTCACATCTATTTGGCAATTTAACTACTTTACAAACATTTATATTTATATGCTATTTTATAATGGTGTGATGATTCTATATAACATGAAAAAAATTCATATAATTGTGCACACCCAGTTCTGAAATCCTGGCATCGCCACTGCGTAGGTTTGGACATTTCGTCGAACACTCTATGGGCGCACCGTGATTGTGCTCCTGTTGGTTGCGCCGCACTCCTGTCGGTCGTGCCCGCCTGTGTCACGCTCCGTCATGCTTGTCCGCGCCTGCACTCACTGTCCCATGCTCTGTCTGCACCTTGCTGAGGAGCGAGGGAAGGAAAGGAGAGAGGAGCACATGGAGCATCTTGCTCGCGGGGTCGTCGGAGGCGAGGAAGGCGGCGGCGCGCACGGGGTTGTCGTTCACGAGAAGGACGGCGGCACACGCGGGGTTGTCTTTGGCGAGGAGGACGGCAGCGCGCGTGGGGTCGTCGGAGGAGTGGAAGATGGCGGCGCGCGTGGGTCGTTGACGGCGAAGGCTAAAGACAGCATCGGCGAGAGAGGTTGGAGACAATAAGACTTATGCCTCCAACCTCTCTCGTTTTTTAATTTATATGATGGGGGCATCAGTCCCGGCTGGTGTCATCCACCGGGACTGACCTCACATCAGTCCCGATTTATTACACCAACCGGGACCAACGCCCCCATCAGCTGGTGCCCTAGGAACCATCAGTCCCGGTTGGTGTAATACACCGGGACTTCTTGCTCACATCAGTCCTGGTTGGTGTAACAAACCGGGACTGAATGCTCACTTTGTCCCGGTTGATTACACCAATCAGGACTGATTTCCCAAAAATGAAAGAATGCAGCGGCGCGAGCTAGGCTTGAACCCGTGACCATGCCGCACGGAGAGCCCGCACTCAATCGCACGCTGCTAGCCAGGGGAGAGGGGGGTTTTCATCGGTCCTACAAGGCACAAATCTTTTTTGTACCCTTCTTAGGAGGAAAAGATGTGCTCACTGACATGTGGGCCCATCTCTGGTAGGTCCCACATGTCATTGGTACTGATTTGCCTTTAATTTCTCAAAAATTATAGAAAACTGTTGGGAGCCTTGAAATTTCTATTTAATTATTCAAATTTTATTATAAATTTTCACCTTTTATATAAATTCAATTATTGCTTCATTGCTTACTAAAAAATAATAAATCATACTTATTCCACACTAAAATGATTTTTAAAAATAAAATAAATTAAAAATTCATATATTCTTTACAATATTATTTTCCAACCATCTTAATACAAATTTTCACCTTTTTATATAAATTCAATTATTGCTTCCTTACTTAATAAAAAATCATAATTCATACACGGGTTTATATAACACGGTTGGACTTATTTGCTAACATACTTTGTAATTTATGGAAAATTAATACTACTGACATGTGGGACCCACAAGAGATGGGCGCACATGTCCGTGACCTCCATTTTGGAGGAAGCAATCCTAGTTGATGTCTCCAATTGGGACTATGTGGGCCATCAATCCCGGTTACTGTCTCCAATCGGAACTATGTAGAATTCCAAACAACACAATATTGGCGCGAACCGAGGAGCTGCCTCTGCCTCTTCCTTTGCCTCTTTGTTTTCCTCTGCCTCTTCTTTAAAACCGACGATCTTCCTCTGCCTAACCGTCTTCCTCTGCCGCGTGCCTCTGCCTCTTCATCTGCCTCTTCGATCCATAGCCTCTTCCTCTGACTCTGCCTCTTCCTCTACCCCACCACCACCTCTCTCGTTTTTGAATTTATATGATTAGGGCATCAGTCCCGGTTGGTGTCATCCACCGGGACTGACCTCACATTAGTCCCGGTTTATTACACCAACCGGGACCAACGCCACCATCAGCTGGTGCCCTAGGAACCATTAGTCCCGGTTGGTGTAATACACCGGGACTTCTTGCTCACATCAGTCCCGGTTGGTGTAACAAACCGGGACTGAATGCTCACTTTGTCCCGGTTGATTACACCAATCGGGACTGATTTCCCAAAAATGAAAGAATGCAGCGGCGCGAGCTAGGCTTGAACCCGTGACCATGCTGCACGGAGAGCTCGCACTCAAGCGCACGCTGCTAGCTAGGGGAGAGGGGGGTTTTCATCGGTCCTACAAGGCACAAATCTTTTTTGTACCCTTCTTAGGAGGAAGAGATGTGCTCACTGACATGTGGGCCCATCTCTGGTAGGTTCCACATCACTACACCACAACACACTATTAAGGGCAGGCACATCAAAAAGTCTGTTGGTAAAAGTATGTAATTAGTGGCAGACTGTCTGCCAGAAATTATAGAGATAATCATCGACAGTCAATCTGTCGGCGTAGTTATGTATTAAGGGTAGATTGTCTGCCGGCAAATGTATTGGCGGAAGGACTATCGGCCAAGGACTATACCATCTGAAGGTCTGCCGGCATATGTGCTCGGTGCGAAACAAAAATCCCAACGAGCGGGCACGAGCAAATTGGTGCCAGACCCAAAAAAAAAAGAGAGGTTTCGGCGAGCTACGGCTTCCTTCATCTCCTAATTCACATCTCTCTCTCCCAATATTCCCCTCTCTCCCTCCTCCGCGCGTGCCTCACATCTCTCCCCCCAAATCCCTAATCTCCAGCTCTCTCTCTCTCTCATGGCTGCCATACTCCAACTCCACCATAGCCGCCATGCTCTTCCTCCTCCCTGACCCCTCCATTCCTTGTGCGTGCAACACCACAGCAATCCCTAGCCTTCTGCTGTTCTGGAATCAATCAACGAGACAAATCGGGGCTGTGTCATCGCCGATTCAACAAGCTAGCTGGGATTCATCGCCGAGTACCTCCGGTGGTTTTGGGGCTTCCAAGAATAGCTACTGCAGTCCTATTTTCTCCTCATCCTCCAAGAACTAAAGGTAATTTCATCCCTCCTAGTAAGACGTCCAGCAAGGGATATAGATGCATCGTGTGCACTGCCCTGATGCACATCGCCCGCAAGTGCTAGCTGTGCGTGCGCTGATCCAGTGACTGCCTAGCTGCTGTGCGCTGCTGCTTGGTTGAAGGAAGACCACGCCACTCCTAACTGCTCTAGAGCTGCTCAGCTATGAGGTCAAGATGCTGATTTGTGCTGGTGTTGTGGTTGATTTGGCCAGCGCCACTGCCTTGAAGTTGCTTTAATGTGGCTTCGCTGGAGATCTGAACACCTTGGAGCCGGTGCAGAGTAGAAATGCATATGTAATCCTTGTCTTTTTGTTTGGATTTCTCTGGTCCAAGAAGTGATTGAGAAGCACATATAGACATTGTCCTTTTTGTTTAGTTGTCACGTAGTTGATGGCCTAGATAGTTTGATTTATTTACTCTAAGTAAAGTAGTTCACAAAGACAATTGTTGTGCTCTGTAGATATACTTCTAGGTCTTGTTCTTTTCAGAGTGGACTAGAGCAGAGTAGAGTTTTAACAAATTTTGTTATTTTACATAGCCTATATGTTATAATAATTTGTAATAATTTTTTCGAGGCTTGTAGTAGTTTTCTCAAAGATCCCAAAAAAATTTTACTTATGTTTTCAAGTTTTTTATAGCTCTTTTTGAGTGCTCTCAAAATTTGCTAAAATTCTACTCTACTTGACTGTACTGTAAAAAGAACAAGGCCTTAGTATATATGGTCTTGGTTTCAACCCAGGAATTCACTCTAATGGGAAGCAATTGATCTGGATATAAAACTAGCAGAAGAACGCAAAGCTTTACTATTACATTAGTACCCAGGAATTTTATTGCTAAAAAGGTTAGCTTAGATATGCATGTACAAGTGCTATTTATAGAACTGAACAATCTGTATTGATCAAAGAACTGGCCTACAACAAGCTAACAACAGCCGTAAGCTTCCAAGTTACATTTATTATTCCAGCCAATTATCTTCTGGCTAATGCAACACGTCAATTTCTCCAAGCTTCACCAAAGGTCTGTCAATTTTTCGTTCCTGCTAGTTGTAGCTGAGATAGCTTGTCACTCCTGTAGTCAAATGCAATTTGACTTTGCTTTCTAGAAAATGATTTAACTCAAACAGTGAAACAACCAAGTCTTGATTAACTGGAATATGGATGATGGCTACTATTTCAAGTATGAACTTTGCATAAAAATACGTTCCGGCTTGTGTTAGAGCATCCATTTGTTCATGCAGCTATGCACAAGATAGCAGCTAGAATTTGCATCTTGTACATTTATTTGATGCTAAATTGAGTGATAGGTGACAAAACAACTAATCGATGACCCCCAAACAAACAGTGTTAAAAGATTGATGTTAGCAATATGCAAAAATATGTTTGCTCTTTTTTTTTGTAATACCATGTAATTAGTCGTTGGGGATACCAATTCTAAAAGTTTGCTAGCCTTATCTTATCAATTTAATTTTTTTGTAGAGATTGATTAACTATGACGTTTTGTGTCCTGTTCTAGATTCTTTTAGCTCATCTTTGTTGTAAAGGATTTGATTCCAACTCATTTTGCTTGTCTCCCTTTGGATCCAGACATTTGAGAACATATCTACTTGGTTATTCTAGTGAATATCTTTGGTTTAAGCTGGAATATTGGAGATAATCTTCGAATTGCATTTAAACTGACAGGTATGGAAGTTTTTCACTCACTCATTTATCATCTAAGTTTGTTCTTGTTTGTACTTGTGTCTACCATGAAATATCTGTTAGAATGTGTTCCACGCAATTATATTTTTAATTGTTTACTATCTTATTATATTGTTATTATAGTACAGCAGCGATGACTTGCTTGCATTATAATTTGAAGTCATTTTTCAGCAACCAAGGCAGAAGAGAGGTTACACCAAATGTAGAAAGCCCTCTAGAACATGGATCTAATCCTACACCAAATATGGTATGTATATATATATATATATATATATGCTGGTCATTGATTTCATTCTAACTCAATTTGTATATAGTAAACATTTCACTGTTATATTTGTGTAGACAATGGTAGGTGCTGATGACAATAGTGAGGCAAATGAAGAATCTGACCATGAGGTCAGCAATGAGGTATGTACTCATATTTCATGATAAATGGTGTTAAGTATATATTGAACTTTTGCATTCTTACACAATTCGTTGCTTATTCTTTGCTAATATATAGATAATCCATAGGCGAGTTTCAGTTCCATCGAAAACACATGAAGGGGTATGTTGTCAATACTGTTGGTTATATTAGAGCGCCTTCTTTTGATTGATTCTGCCATAGTTACATGTGTTATAATGATGTAGGGTGGCAAAGAAGTGATATTGCTTTCCCTTTTTGGTCCCTACACTTCTACTGTGGCTAAGGCTACCATCCAAACAACTAACCCAACCAAAGAAGTGGGAGGTACTATTTTAGGACATGGATGCTATGAAGTTGTCGTCAATTCTGTGTTGAAAAAGGATGCTCTATTGCTTCGTCCATATGGAAACATCAAAACCATGGCTGATGCCTTTGGACGATCGATTGCATGGCCAAGTCAGAAGGTACTAATAGCAAATGTGTTGCAAAATTTATTTTGGTTATTGAAATGGTTGGCATGATATATCATGAGTTATTTTTTTTTCTTTTAGATGATGAGTAATGACAAGGTAACAAGACCATCACATGGAAATGTATTTGTTTCAGGTGACCACTTAATTTATTGCTAAGTTACCTTCTTGTTCTTCATATACATGCATGTTAAAAGTGGTGCCATCAAGAGAATGGTTGTAACCGTGTATTTGGATAAAGTACTATTTGCTAAATTCTTTTTGGATTATTGCTTATGTTTGTGATCTTTTTAGGTAATAGCCAGAATGGATGATTGAACTCTTGTTGAAGTATATATGTACAGCCAGGAAAGTGGATTCAGGGCACGGATTAAGGGAAATGATGTTGGTACCAATTTTTTGTAGGGCACTCCTTAGGAATCTAAGTGGAGTGTGGCTTGTAATATTTGAACTTTTCTTTTGTGATGTTAAACTCCTGGATTCTAGACAAGTAGGTTAATGTGATGTGTCAGGTTAATTTGGGTTTGTGATATTCGAACTTTCCTTTTGTGATGTGAAATACTCCTGGAGAATGCTACTCAGCATTTTATGGTGACTGTCTTCTATTGATGCTTGGAAATATTGAAATGATTAATTGTAATGACATTTTCTGGTGACCTATACCGGTAAAATGGTAATGGCAAGAAGGGCAAACCGTCTGCCAGAAAAATGGTTATTTACTAGGACACGGTCTGCCGGGAAAAATTCCCTTTACCGTCAAACGATCCGCCGGCAAAAATGGGTCTTTACCGTCAGACGATCTGCCGGCAAAAATGGGTCTTTACTGGCGGACGGTCTGCCGGTAAAAATATGTCTGTTGGTAAAGGGAATTGCCGAGGGCTGGATCACCGTCGGACGGTCTTGGCGGAAGGTATGCCGGTAATAGTCATTACCGGCAGAACATTTGCCGGTGAATGTCATTTTCCCTGGCAGAATGTGTGCCACTAAATCTATGTTTTCTTGTAGTGCATGTCATTGGTACTATCGACGAATTGTGTCGACAATATATTTTATAGGGCTACGCGAAAGATCACAACTCGATGCTAGAACAGGGGGCAGGATTTATACAGATTCAGGCCCTCTGAAAGAGGTAATACCCTACTCCTGTGCTCGTGGTTTTGTATTATGAGGTGTCGATCACAATGAACAAAGGATGATCACGATGATCGGACGTGGGATGTCAAGATGTAGAACTAGGGACCCCTGACCCCCTTTATATAGTGCAAGGGGTCGGGTTACAGATCGATTCCCTAATCCGTATAAGAAAGATAAGGGATATAACCGAGTCGGTTACGCTTATCTCCACGTATTCGAGTAGAATTAGGATCCTCTTCCAAATAGAGCGAGTCGGGCCGCACCGTCCTCCAAGCTTGCCTTCTGGAAGATCCACGCGACTTGGCCCAAGGAGGTGGTGCGTCCAATCGTCTGTCTCCGAATACCCAGTACCCATGTTGTCCACAGTAGCCCCCGAGTGTTTCGTGGCTGAGTTGTTTTGATTCTGGGCTCAGCTTGCAGCCCATCAAGTGTAGTCCAAGTGCCGTCACTCTTTGTTCGGTTGATGAAGTTCCGCCTGCCAAGTAACCTGCTAATCAAACAACACAGTTGCAAAGGACTCAAGAAAAAATCTCAAACCAAAAAGATGTTTGGTACCCAGTCCGACTGGTCGGTATACTGACTAGTGGCCTCACAAAGAGGCATATCAAAAAAGTGGATGTAGCCGAGTGATCAGTGTCACCCTGTCTTATCCTCCCTGTTACAAATTATGACATTCGGATCTGTTTGGCAGAACTCGACATTCGGTCCAACAGGGGATATGTCACAATCCGCGTAGGGTGTTCAGGCGCCTTGACCCGACTAGTGCGGAGTCAAGCTAGTGATTCTCGGGTGAATATGCCTGTCTCCAAGCTGAGGTTATCCGAGTGGTGTTCGTCTTGATGATGAACGATCCAGAGATGTGCCACTGAGACCCAACTGAAGAGGTAACTCTTGATGCCCGATCTGACTAAAAGTCAGACCGACCATTGACCCTAAGAGGTACATTAAGAGCTGAGTTGTAATTCAGGAAGTGCCCAGTCCTAGAGACTGACAATTGGCATAAGGCCCGACTGGGGGCGCGCTATCTTTCCTGACTAGGTTTGATCCGAGCGGCACCTGTACCCGAGTGATGACGTCTACAGCTCGTGGCCCATGTAGGGCATGCTACTCGGAACCTATGGTATTCAAGTGTCCTGACCCGACTTAATGCGGTGTCAGGTTAGTGATTCTCGGGAGAATACGCCCGTCTTCAAGTTGAGGCCATCCGAGTGGTGTTCGTCATGATGACGAACAATCCAGAATGTGCCACTGAGACCCAACTGAAGAGGTAACTCTTGATGTCCGGTCCGACTAAAAGCCAAACGGACTACTGACCCAGAGGGCACATCAAAAGCTAAGTAAATTATCTGGGAAGCGCCCAGTCCTAAGAGATTGACGAATGGCATGAGGCTCGACTGGGGGCACGCTCTTTTTCCTGACTAGGTTTGATCCGAGTGGCACCTGTACCCGAGCAATAACGTGTACAGCTTGCGGCCCACATGGGGCGTGCTCTCTGGAACCTAAGTCCGGGCCCGAATCTTGAAGCGATGATTTTAGGGCTTCATTCTTTCCCGCCCAGCGCGGAAACGAAACATCGCCCACTTTCTTTTAAATGGAACACGCCGGGGCATTTGAACAGTTACGCTTGTATTGTGCGCCCAAGTCCGTTCGTCTCCCCGAAACGCTCCCGCTAGGGTTTAGTGCTTCCGCCGCCACAGAGCAACCCTAGCGCCGCCACCGCCACCAAACTCCAGATCCGATCTCACCACTCCCCATCCCCCACCACAATCCCTTCAATGGCGGGGAACTGGGCAACCTCCATCACCACCGAGGAGCGGCTGTAGGACCAGGTCGACGCCGGCGTTCTCCCGGCGCAAGAGCTTATCGGCTAGCGCCCCGCCGCGGGTGAATCCTCCCCCACTCCTTGTCAAGAGGAGATTGTCGTCTTCGAGTTTTTCTTTTCTCATGGGTTCGGACTCCCCGCTTCCTCCTTCTTTCGTGGTCTGCTCAACCACTACAAAATCGAGCTCTTCCATCTGAACCCTAACTCCATTTTCTAGATCTCTGTCTTTGTTCAACTCTGCGAAGCTTTTCTGGGGATTGCTCCCCACTTCGCCCTTTTTCGCCATCTTTTCCATCTGAAAGCCTTCCCCAACGACAACGCCCCTAAGGCCGTCGGCTGGGCAGGCTTCCAACTCTGGAGTGGCCTTGAGAAGGAGTACTTCTCCTTGCCACTCTGGACTTCCTTGAAGGGATGGAACTAGGAGTGGTTCTATTGCTCCAACCCACTCCCTGGTCTCCCTGCTTTTGACGGGAGAAAGCCCCGGGCGTCCCCCTCTTGGACTTCTCCTCCCCCTCCTCCGAGATGGATCAGGTCACCGAGTTACTCGATCTAATCCAAAACCTCAAAGAAGAGGGGTTGACCGGTGTGGCCATCGCCATCTCAATCACGATGCGCCGCGTCCAGCCTCTCAAGGAAAGGGTTTAGCCCGGGTTTGAATACTCCGGGCCGACCGATCTGACTCGGGAGGTGGGTACCCTGATCTCCTCTTCGGACGCCGCCGACCGATTAGGAGAATTCTTCGCTACCGGGACATCCCTCACCAACCAGGGTGTCCCAGAAGCTTCTGCCTCACCAATCCGTCGCCGAAGGTAATGACCGAGTCACTCTTCTGTTTCCTTTCAATTGCCGAGTAGTTTTGTTATTGTACTAACTAGGGAAGGCCGCATACCTGTGTAGGACCGCCGGGCCTTCTATCCCTCGCTCCGACGCTTGAGGCCCCTGCCCACAAGGGCGAGAAGCGCCCGGGCGAGGAGTCTAAGGAAGCACCGGCGGTGAAGAAAGGCAAGGGCCCAGCCTCCTTCGAGGAGGAGGATGTCCTGCCGCCCGAGGGACGCAGCCAACAAAACTCGGGCCCGAAAATCAACGAAGCCCCCCAAGAAGGCCATGCAGTCAGGCGACTCATCCTCCGTGGGCGGGTCGCAGGGCGCCGCCGAAGAAGAGGCAGGCGCCTTCGGCGCCTTAGGCCAAGCCGAGTGGCTCGCCCGATGCCTCCTCAAGTGGGTCTTCCACTCAGAGGAGCGCCGGCATAAAAATCAAGACTTCCAACCGGTAAGCATAATCCTATCACCCTTTGGTAGCCTCCTTCGTGTTTTCGTAGAACTAAAGCGTTTCCTTCTTTCAGGAAACCGTCGGAGGAAGTTTCGACGAATCGCCCGACCGAGCCAGCACCAAAGCCTGCTGTGCCGAGTCGGGCGGCATCTTCTCCGCCTCCTTATCCTTCCTCTCCTGCTCCCCCGACCGCCGGCACAGTCCCTCCGCCGACCAAGCCGACCGAGGCTGCGGCGGAGGGGAAGGACCGTGAAGACGGCGCCGCCGCCCCCCAGCCTGAAGCCGACCAACAGGGGTGGCGAGGGCGCCGAGCCGATGGAGGAGATTCCACGTCGGCCCCCATCTCCCCAGGAGGAGCCCGAGCCCAAGCTCTCGGCGGCCTAGAAGGACGAGGCCGGAGAGTGGACTCTCCTCGACGATCAAACGGAGGAGAAGGCCAGGGAGACCTTCTTCGAGCACGCCGCTAAATGCGGTAGACTGATCAGGGTAAGTTCTCCGATCAGCCTAGTACATTTTGCTGATTTGACGTAGAGTAGTTATTGTTTACTCCTTCTGCAGGAACTTGGTGAGTATTCCGATAGGAAAACCAAGTTCCTCAACTACTTCCTTCCCAGATAGAACGGATTAAATCCGTGCAGGGGCAAGTAGTGGAGGCCCGGATCGAAGCGTCCAAGCAGCGTCGGGAGCTGCAGGCCCAGATCAAGGAACTGCAGGACGAGAAGTTCGACCTTGCAGGTTCCCTTCGATGTAAGTATCCCAACCTGAGTCAGGATTATTTGGTTTGTGTGTGATCGAATAACATCATGTTCTGCTCAATGTGCAGCCCATGACACCACGATCGCCAGCCTGCGGGAGGAGCTGGCCAAGTCTGCGGCCCCCGCCCAAGCAGAGCTGGTAAAGTCCCAAGACCAGAGGCTGGCCCTGGAGAAGTCGGAGGCAAAAGCCGTCGCCGAGTTGGAGGGTAAGTCTCCAAACCCGACCAACTTCGAACCTCTAGTGTCTGCACAGTTGTATAACTGTATGTGTTTTCTGTACTTGACAGAATACAGGAGGAAGACGCTGGCGCAATATGGCATTCTGCAGGAAAACATCAGAACTGCGCAAGCGCAATATGAGGAGCTCCTGGTGGTCGTGGAACCCACTTGACGACGGCTCTACGTTGGCGACGCTGAGCTAAGCAGTCAAGCCGAGCTGATCCAGAGGTGGACCGAAGCCCCCGAGCAGCTCAAGGCCTGGCTCAGGGAAGTCGGCTTGATGAGCACCAGCCAAGCGCTGGGAATCGTCAAGTCGCTCTACTCCCGAGTTGAGCTTGACGCTGTCAAGGATGGCTTCGCCTGCTCCGAGGAGAAGGCATTGGCCCTGCTTGAGGAAGTGAAGCCGGCGGCCGAGTCACTTGTAGATAATTTAGACTTAGATTCCCTGTAATCACAGGAACTTTCTGTAAATTATCAATTCGTTTGTATGTAAACAATTCCTTTTTGATATAATATAACTTAATCAATTTTTCTTAATTGAGTTATGTTTTTTGCCCGAGCAGGTTAGGTTCCTTTTACTAAGCACTCCGCCACGTGCATCAAGTTCCTTAGCGTTAGGAGTTAGCACGGAGCTCTGTTTCCAAGAACGCAGTCGGGAAGTATGAGTGTTGCGTGGAAACAAGAGTTTCGTTACTCGGAACGATCAACACTTAGGCTCAACAAGAACTCGAAAAGAGAGAGATCGATTAGGTATTGAATAGGTGCAGACTGCACCTAATTAGGTATAGCCCCCGACTTACTGGCTAGTCAGAATGCGACTAGGGAGCAAGTCAAATTAATCTCAATAAAAGAGAAAGGGTGCGCGATTGCGCACGTAATTAGGTGTAGCCCCCGACTTACAACTTAATTGAAACACAAATAAGTAGCAAGTCAAACTGAATTGCACAAGCGTAAAGACAATGTGAACGAAAACTTATCTTTATTTAATTGTAAATGTGTGTACAACGGCCGTCAGGTATAGAACCGACGTAATTGCTCGATGTTCCATGAGTTATCCATGAGAGTGCCATCTTCTCGCCTCAATCGGTAAGCCCTCGGGGTGTCACCGAGTCAATAATGTACGGAGCTACCCAGCGTGGGGAGAGTTTATGGCCACTCGACTGATTGACCCGAAGGACTAAATCTCCAATCGAGAAGGCACGATCCCGCACATTACGATTGTGGTAACGATGCAACCCTTGGAGGTACTTGGCCGACCGAATTGTTGCAGCGTCCCGAGCTTCCTCCAGTCGGTCGAGTTCATCAACCCGACTAGCTTCTGACTCGTCCTCATTGAACTTTTGAACTCGGGGTGATCCAAATTGTAGCTCCGTTGGAAGGACCGCCTCAGACCCATATAGGACAAAGAAGGGAGACTTCCCCATTGCTCGATTGGGACTTGTGCGAAGCCCCCAGAGTACGGCAGGCAATTCCTTCATCCATTTTGCCGCATATGGACTGAGCCGATCGAAGATGCACACCTTGACGCCTTGTAGAAGCATGCCGTTCGCTCGCTCGACTTGCCCGTTGCTCCGAGGATGTGCCATCGAAGCAAAGCAAATTTTTATGCCCACATCTTCGCATCAGCTTTCAAACTCATCAATTCTGAATTGAGAGCCATTATCCGTAATGATCCGAGAGGGTACGCCAAACCGACCGATGATCTCCTAGAAGAACTCGGTGGCCTTGGCCGCCGTAACCTTGATCACACGCTTGGCATCAATCCATTTAGTGAATTTGTCAATTGCGACGAAAATATGTTCAAAACCACCCGGGGCCTTCTTGAAGGGTCCGACAATGTCGAGCCCCCAGACTGCAAACGGCCAGGTGATAGGGATCGTCTGAAGTTCCTGAGCCGGCACGTAGATCTGCCGAGCGAAGAAATGACAACCCTCGCATTTGCGGATGATCTCCTTTGAGTCGGAGACCACGGTTGGCCAGTAAAATTCTTGACGACAGGCTTTGCCGACCAACGTGGCGGAAGCAGCATGATGGCCGCACATACCCGAGTGAATTTCACGCAACAGGGCGCGTCCTTCGGACTCGGATTTGCTCTTTTGAAGTATGACAGAGTCGCTTCGGCAGTACAGAATTCCATCATGCACCACGTATGCACGACTCCGACGTTGAATTTGTTCAGCAGCCCCCCGATAGTCGGGAAGCTTTTCTTCTTGCAAGTACTCCAAATACGGTCGCAACCAATCCGAGTCGAGGGCCAAGACTTCTGACTCGGGTGGGTGTTCATCTGATTGGGGTAGTTGCTCCTGTGGTGTGATGAAGGGGCGTGAAGCTTTTGCACAAAAATCCCCGCCGAGACTGCTGCCCGACTAGAACCCAATGTCGCGAGCTCATCCGCCGCCTCGTTGTCTCGCCGTAGGATATGTATAGGTTCCAATCCATCGAACTTGTCTTCCAACTTTCTGACCTCCTAACAGTAGGCGGTCATATTGTCGTTGACACAAGTCCAATCCTTCTGTACTTGGCTGACCACGAGTTGAGAGTCCCCGCGAACCACCAATAGTCGGATACCGAGCGATATGGCAATACGGAGCCCGTGGATGAGTGCCTCGTACTCGGCTACGTTGTTTGAAGCTGGAAAATGAATCTGGAGGACATACTTGAGTCGTTCGCCTCTAGGTGACATGAGAACAATGCCAGCCCCCGCGCCCTGTCGTCGGAGAGATCCATCGAAGTACATGTTCCAGTACTCGGCTTCTTCGACGGCTAGGGGTGCCTACATCTCCGTCCACTCGGCAACGAAGTCGGTGAGTGTTTGTGACTTGATGGCGCTGCGTGGCTTGAACGAGAGCTCGAAAGCCCCAAGTTCTACCGACCACTTAGCTATCCTCCTAGTGGCTTCCCGATTATGGAGGATGTCTCCAATAGGGAAAGAAGTGACCACGAAAATTGGATGTTCTTGAAAGTAGTGCTTCAGTTTCCGAGAGGTGATCAGAACCGCATAAAAAAGCTTCTGTACCTGCGGATAGCGTACCTTGGACTCGTCCAATACTTCGCTGATGAAGTAGACCAGACGTTGAGCCTTGTAGATGCGTCCTTGTTCTTCTCGTTCCACTACCACCGCGGCACTCACTACATGAGTGGTGGCCGCAATGTAAAGCAGAAGCGGTTCCTGTGGCATGGGAGATGTCAAGACAGGTGGCGAGGTGAGGAACGATTTGAGATCCTCAAAAGCTTTTTGTACCTCGGGTGTTCAGACAAACTTGTCGTGTTACTTCTTCAATAGCTTGAAGAAGAGCGATCCACGCTCGCCGAGCTACGAGATGAATCGGCCGAGTGCCACCATGCACCCATTTAGACGCTGGACATCCTTTTGGCATGTCGGGGGAGACATCTCCATGATAGCTCTGATCTTTTCTGGGTTTGCCTCAATTCCGCGGTGAGATAACATGAAACCGAGTAGATTTCCCGAAGGGACCCTGAAGACACACTTCTCTGGGTTCAACTTCATGTTGTATGCCGGCAGGCTCTCGAATGTGTCCGATAGGTCGGTGACCAAGTCGGAGGATACCCGAGACTTGACGATAACATCATCAACGTATGCTTCCACGTTACGCCCAAGCTAGTTATGGAAACATCGCTGAATGCAACGTTGATACGTTGCTCCGGCGTTCTTCAACCCGAAGGGCATAGTGACGTAGCAGAAAGCCCGAGTAGGCATCTAGAAAGCTCAAAAGCTCGCAACCGGCAGTGGAATCAACCACCTGGTCGATGCGAGGTAGTCCGAACGGATCCATGGGGCATGCTTTATTTAAATCGGTATAATCGATACACATACGCCAAGTTCCATTCTTCTTTTGTACAAGTACCGGATTTACCAGCCAATCGGGGTGGAGAACCTTCCTAATGAAACCGGCTGCCAAAAGTTTGGTAATCTCCACCTTGATGGCTTCCTTCCGATCTTGCGCGAACTGACACAGCCGTTTCTTCATTGGGTTGGCTTCGTCGTGTACATTCAAGGAGTGCTCGATCACCTCCCTCGGGACACCCAGCATGTCAGATGGCTTCCAAGCGAAGATGCCCCGATTCGCTTGGAGGAAGGTGACGAGCGCCTCTTCCTATTTCAGATCGAGCCATGTCCTGATCAGAGCCGTTTTGGCAGAGTCGGACGGGTCGAGCGAAATACGCTTGGCATCTTCGTCAGGCTTGATGCCTGACTTAGATGGCTTCTTGTTCGGCACGTCGCCCTCGTCGCGAAGATAGGCATAATGTGGGACGGCCATGAATTTGGCCAAGCCCGGCCTTCCCAAGATTGCATGATACACAGTCTCGAAATCGGCCACCTCAAAGTTGAGATTTTTCGTCCGGTAGTTGTGCCGAGTGCCAAAAGCGAACGGAAGAGAGATTCTCCCAATCGGCACCGAGGATGTTCCCGGAATTATGTCATGAAACTGTGCGTCCGTCTTCTGGAGCGCCGACCTAGGAATCTGCATCTTATTAAAAGTCTTGGCGAAAAGGATATTCAATCCGCTTCCACCGTCGATTAAGACTTTGCACAGTCGGACGCCCCGTACCACAGGATCCAGGATAAGTGGATATATTCCTGGGCAAGGTATATGGTTAGGATGATTCGTGCGATCGAATTTGATCGGAACTTCGGACCATCAAAGGTATTCGGGGGTCACCGAAACAGCTGCATTGACTTTCCGAGTAGTAAGCTTTTACTTACGTTTGGACTCATATGCATCCGATCCCCCATATATGTAATTGAGCTCACGCTCGGTTTCTTGATAAGAGTCACCCTAAGGTGGATCACGCTTATCATCTTGCTTGGAGTCCTTCGGAGTGTCTTTGTTGTGCTCCTCAGCAAACCTCTTTAGGACGTTACAGTCCTTTGCCACATGCTTTCCATTCGGATGGAAAGGACACGGCGGCCTCTGGCGACCATGATCCGCAGCGGCTACCAATTCTTCACCCCTCCGCTTCTTGTCCTTCTTGGAGGTCGACTCGGGCTTGTCCTTCTTGCCTTAGTTTTTGCTCGGGTGATCCTCCTGATGCTCGGCAAGAGCGTCCGAGACGGTAGCATATCAGTCCGCCAGGACGAACATCTCTTTGACAGTGGTTGGGGGCTTTCGAGACATCTTCTTGATAAGGTCAGGGTAACGAACTCCTTTTTGGAAGGCCGCGACGACGACCGCTTCAGAAATCTCTCAAATTGTGTTTTTCTTCTTTGTGAAGCGTCGAATGAAATCCCTTAATGACTCATCTTTTTTCTGATGAATCTGATAAAGGTCCCACTAGGTTTCAGGCTTCTCGTAAGTGCCCTGGAAATTGGCGATAAATTGGTCGCAAAGCTCTTCCCAGGAACCGATTGCGTTCTCTGGAAGGCCTGCAAGCCAACCCTAAGCCGGAGGAGTTAGTATGATGGGCAGATAGTTTGCCATCACGTCATAACCTCCGCCCGCGACCTTGATTGCCAGAGAGTAAATCTGCAACCAAGCTTCTGGGTCCCGCTCCCCGTCAAATTTCACTATTCCCTTGGGGTTGAACCCTTCGGGTCAGTTTACCTGACGAAGTCGGGTGTGAATGCTTTGAATTCATCAATCAATCCATCCCCAGCGGGAGGAGACTAACAGGGAAGAACCCGGCGCGGTGGAGTATGACGCCGATTGTTGCGACGTGCAGCATGTTTGTCGCGACGGTCGCAGTTTCGACCGGAACTATCACTGTCGTCATCTCGGTGACGTCCCTCGTCTTCTTCTCGCTCCCTCGTTCGGGCTTCGATGTCGAGGCGGATTTTGTGACTAGCACTTCGGCGAGCATCTTGCCCGCGAATGGGTGTGCGCCGACTGCGTCGAGTGTTGCTCGTGGCAGTCTGACTTCTGGCCGAGTCGGCCTGTTGATCCCGAGTACCTTGGACAGCCGCTGTTGTCACCATGGCTTTGATCTGCTCCATGATCGGTGTTGCGGAACTGTTTTCTCCAAGTAAAGGACCAACGTTGTCCAAGAGGGTCTTACAGGCAAGGATGTTCTGCTGTGGCGTACGGAAGACCGAGTGATCTCCCATACGGACTTGAAGTAATTCCTCCTGGACTTCACGTGCACGACCGCACAATTTGTCGCGCAGATCTTTTCCACCTCCGCGGTTATATTCGGCTCCTACGTCCTCTATCGGTCGCCGGGCCGATTCGGAGGCTTGTCCATCCACCACGTAGACGCCACGAAAGTCAGGGAACCCGTTGACACTCTCCTCTGACTCGGAGTCTGAGTAAGAGAGGCTCAACTGATCCCGATCCGTTGGTTCGTCGATGGAAGTGATTATAACTCCCACTTCCCGTGACTGATCGTTTGGCAGAAGAAAACCCGACTGAGATTTAGTAGAACAGATCTGCTGAAATCCGAGTGGCATCTTAGCGTCCACTCGGGAAGTTAATCCGGCTAGAGTTATCCCCGAGCCGGAACTCGGGAAGCTCGTCACGGTGTGTGCCTGTTGTACTCCTTCCCTTGGCCCAGATCGAAAAAGACGGCGTGTTATCCCATGAAAAATAGTGGCCGAGTTTCCCAATCCAAACGGGGCAAAGCTCAACTGAGAAGTCGCAATTCCCGATTGGATCTGATCGCAATCCAGATTAGGAACAGTATGGCCACTTGGCTCTTCATCAGCGAAAGGAGCTGGCAGAGCCAAAGGCACATGATCCCGACCGAAACCGAAGGGAAGCCCAGCGGTAGGCCAGTCGGAATCGTCGTTATCAGATTGGATCTCTTCCGGATCGGAATCTGAAAGAGACATCCTGAGGCGGTGAAGTTCGGCTGAAGTCGCGTTCAGCCTCCCCCGAACGTTGTCCGGCTGAGAAAGCCGAAGTTCCCCGAAGTAATCTGCGAGGAAGCCGAGATCTCTGAAGACAAAACCTTGGCCGGGGGCGTAGGTGAAGACGAATCCGTCGATTGAAGCCATCGAAATCGATGAAGTTGATCGTGACGCTAGCCGCTACCTGGCACGCCAACTGTCGACAAATTGTGTCGGCAATGTATTTTATAGGGCTACGTGAAAGTTCACAACTGGATGGTAGCACAGGGGGCAGGATTTATACAGGTTCAAGCCCTCTAAAAGAGGTAATACCCTACTTCTATGCTCGTGGTTTTGTATTATGAGGTGTCGATCACAATGAACAAAGGATGATCACGATGATCGGACGTGGGATGTCAAGATGTCCAACTAGGGACCCCTGACCCCCTTTATATAGTGCAAGGGGTCGGGCTACAGATCGGTTCCCTAATCCGTATAAGGAAGATAAGGGATATAACCGAGTCGGTTAATGTTTATCTCCACATATTCGAGTAGAATTAGGATCCTCTTCCAAATAGAGCGAGTCGGGCCGCACCGTCCTCCAAGCCTGCCTTCTGGAAGATCCACGCGACTTGGCCCAAGGAGGTGGTGCGTCCAATCGTCTACCTCCGAATACCTGGGACCCATGTTGTCCACAGGTACTAATTTTTTGCCATTAATATCTCGAAAATTATAGAAAACTGTTAGGAGCCTTGAAATTTTTCTTTAATTTTTCAAATTTTATTATAAATTTTTACCTTTTATATAAATTCAATTATTGCTTCATTGCTTACTAAAAATAATAAATCATACTTATTCCACGCTAAAAAGATTTTCAAAAAATAAAATAAATTGAAAATTCATATATTCTTTACAATATTATTTTCCAACCATCTTAATACAGATTTTCACCTTTTTATATAAATTTAATTATTGCTTCTTTGCTTAATAAAAAATCATAATTCATACACGGGTTTATATAACACGGTTGGACTTATTTGCTAACATACTTTGTTTTTACAAGTGATCTTTCATTATAATCGTGTCGTACATAAGAGGATTCCTCTATATCATTCAAGACAGTAATGTCTACATCCACCGTAAAAGGAGGTAGCTCGTTAAACTGATTGTACTCTTCTTCATCTGTGACGCCCTCAACGCCGACGATCCTTCTTTTACCTGAAAAAACCACGTGGCGCCTTGCCTGATCGCTACCGCTAGTCTTCTGCTTCTGCTTGTTATCTTCAGTAGGCTTGTTCTTCTGCTTCTTGCTTTTAGTAGGCTTGTCATTCTGTCTTTTCAGTTTGCTGTTTATGTCCATCACATAGAATATCTGTGTCACATCATTTACGAGCACGAACGGTTCGTCCCTATAGGCCACTTGCTTGAGGTCCACGGTTGTCATACCGTACTCGTCGTTCTCAACGGCTGTCAATTTGACTTATTGGCACCGAAATAGAGGAATTTTTAAAGGTCCATACTCAAGCTCCTAGATATCCTCTATGTAACCATAGTAGGTGTCCATCTTTCCATTTTTGTCCTAAGCATCTATACGGACGCCGCTGTTTTGGTTGGTGCTCTTGCTATCCTGGGCAGTCGTGTAAAATATGTACCCATTTATCTCATACCCATGGAATGATACGATTGTCATGGATGGTCCCCGAGCCAAGAGTTTCAACTGTTCATTGTTTGTCCGAGAGCCCATGAGTTGCTTTTATAACCAACCACCGAAACGATCCATTTACTCTAGTGCGATCCACTTTTCTGACTTCTCTAGGTATTGGTCGTGTAGAATCATCTCATGATCATAGATAAACTGAGCCACTATAGTTGCTTATTCCAAGACTGTGAAATGTGCTTGTTTAAATGAAAGTAGATCGTCGGTAAAGAATTCTCTTCCCCCTAGAGTCCCTTTTCCCCTTAGCCTCCCCTCATAGCGTGAAACAGGGACGCCAATCGGATTTAACTCATCAATGTAGTCGACACAGAACTCAATCACATCTTCTGTGCCAACACCCTGTGCAATGCAGCCTTCTGGACGAGACCGGTTACGAACATATTTATTTAGGACACCCATGTACCTCTCGAAAGGGAACATATTATGCAGGAACACGGGTCCGAGAATTTCTACCTCTTTGACAATGTGGACCATGAGATGGACCATAATATCAAAAAAGGACGAAGGGAAGATCATCTCAAGGCTGACCAGACTATAGACCACGTCATCCTGCAGTTTGATAAGTTTCGTGGTTCGATGACCTTCTACGACACCGCGTTGAAGAACGAGCACAGCTTTACGATTGTCCCTCGTACCCAGTCTGGCAGAATACCTCTCACCGCCACCGGGAGCAACTGTGTCATCAACATGTGACAATCATGGGATTTCAGATGTACTATTTTATTCTCTTTCGTGTTGATGAGTCTCCTTATGTTCGAGGATCATCCAGAAGGGACCTTCACACTATTGAAGAACTTAATCTTTTTTCTCTTCCTTGCTCAAAGTGTAGCTCGCAGGGTGGAGGTAATGTTGTCTTTTCGCTCTTTTTTTCAGATATAGATCGTTCCTGAGTCCTAGTAGATGCAGGTCCTTTCGTGCTTGATGTGTATATTTTGATTTCCCATACATATCTAGGAAGCCTAGTAGGTTCACAAAGACATTCTTCGTGATATGCATGAAGTCCAGTGAGTGGCAGACTTCTACGTCTTTCCAGTAAGGTAAATCCCAAAATATTGACTTCTTCCAAATGGGCTTCGTATGGCCTTGTTCAGTTGGGACAGATTTGCTACTAGGACCTTTTCCAAATACTACTTTCAGATCCTTTACAAGAGAAAATACAAGTGTCCCACTGCGATACAGGGGCTTCTTACATTTCTCTTCTGTCCAATCGAAATTCTCACCCTTATATCATAACGGGTACTTCATATGGAGAAACCTACGGTGGCCCATGTACACGACCTTTCGGGAGTTTTTAGATACTTGCTGTCCGTATCCTCTAAGCATTGGATGCAGACTTTATATCCTTTGATAGATAGGTCTGACAGGTTACCAAGTGCAGGCCAGTCGTTGATGGTTATGAATAGCAATGCACGTAGGGTGAAGTGCTCTCTTTTATACTCATCCCATACACGTACACCATCAGTCCACAGCATTAGCAGATCTTCCACCAACGGTGTGAGGTACATGTCGATGTCGTTTTCAGGTTGCTTCGGCCCTTGGATAAGCAACGGCATCATAATGTACTTCCGCTTTATACACAGCCAAGGAGGAAGGTTGTAGATACATAGAGTCACGGGCAAAGTGCTGCGACTGCTGCTCATCTCGCTGAACAGGTTCATCCCATCCGTACTCAACCCAAACCTTATGTTTCTCACATCCTCAGCAAAGTCCGGGTATTTTTATCGACTTTCCTCCACTGGGAGCCGTCAGCGGGGTGCCTTAGCCTTCCGTCGTCCTTACGATCTTCTTTGTGCCAGCGCATCATCTAGGCATGCGCTTTGCTCGTAAATAAACGCTTCAACCGGGGGATTATAGAAACATACCAAACCACCTTAACGGGGTCTCTTCTTCTTACGCTGCCGCTCTTCCTCGCCTGGGTCATCATGCCTAGTCTTATACCTCGATGTTTTGCACACCGGACAAGCTTCCAAATCCTCGTACTCATTGCGATAAAGGATATAATCGTTCCGGCATGCATGTATCTTTTGTACCTCCAACCCCAAAGGGCAGACAACTTGCTTGGCATTGTACGTAGTTTCAGGCAGCGTGTTACCCTCTGGAAGAAACTTCTTTATGAGGCATAACAACTCGACGAATCCCTTATCAGACAATCCATTAGTCGCCTTCCATTGAATGAGTTCTAACGTGGTACACATTTTTTTGTGGCCCTGTCGGCAGTTTGGGTATAATAGTGTTCCGTGGTCCTTCCACAGGCGCTGGAACTTTTCGTAATGTCTTTCATCGGTGTATTCTCCCTTTCCATCAAGCAACATCTGGTCTAGGTCATCATCCCCAGGCTCCCCCAATGTATCTTCAAAAGAACCGTGTTGGCAAGCATCCGGGATATTGTTGTCCCCCTCTTCTTCTTCTTCACCATCTTTTCGTATAGTCTTTTCTTCACTGTGCTTGGTTCAACAGGTATAGTTTGGCATGAAACCTCTTGAGAGCAAATGGAAGTGAAGGTAGCCAGATTTTGGCCACTCCTCATTCTTGCAGTCTATGCATGGACAACATACGTAGGCTGACGTGACAAAAGCTCAAATTTTCTTTACATTTCAAGCAAAAAGAAGCTCCATTTTACACCAAATGTAGGGAGAAACGATGTTACTAACCTTGGTTACCTTGGGCTTGCCCATACAAGCACTCAATGGTCGTATTGTTGTATTTAGCTCGTCTACCTTAAGGAATTAGTCCTTAAGGATCAGGGTGGTTCCCACACTGGGCCCGAATCTCGTGGTTGCTGCAACATCCTTTCAACCACCCACCCCAAACAGGTTTTTCAAAACATTTCTTTCCCGATAGCACCCACTATCAACTAGCCTATTTACAAACAAATAACAACACCAATTGTCCTTTTAAAATCACATGGTAATTCGGTAAACAGTGGTGGCAAGCATATGATTAAATGTCCTACAATAAGCATTGCTAAGAAGATGCAAAACCTAGACAAGTGTATGGTGATAATTAATCAAGATTATTAACCTATGGCAGCAAGGAAATTTTATAAGAATTAACTATTAATGGGGATTTAGCTAGCCAATTTAGGTATTTAGCATTTTAATGTTGAACATACATGCTAGTGTTCAAATTCTACAAAACATGTTTGCAAAAACATGGGTTTAGAGGTTTCAGCACTTGCCTTGATCAACGAAGTGGGAGGGGTCCTCCGCTGCGTCGGAATTAAGACCCTCAACATTTGAATCTAGCGCAATAGAAAAACAATAAATAAATACCATATGAATAAAATTACAGAAAATAAAATGCATGCCAATGCACATAAAATTTTATAAAACAATAGGTCTTGATTTTATAAAATTTTAAAATTTATTTCATAATTTTTGGAGATATATAATTATAGATATGAAATTAACAATTAACACTGCTAAATAAATTAGAAACCTAATTCGGATGGGCCAAGGACGCGGCCCAGCGCGAGAGGCGCGGACGGCGCGAGGCGTGGTCCAGCGGACCGGCGGCCGATGTGGAGCGCGTGGCCCGGCTTGGTGAGGCGCTGAGGCAGCCCAGCGACGCAGCCTGGAGATACAGGCGGCGGCTTCGACGCGGCGACGCGGGAGGCGGCTCAGCGACACGCAAGACACGCCGCAGCCGGCAAGTTGCAAGACGGAAACCGGCCGAGCGGTGGAAAGCGCGGCGTGGGGCGGCGGCCTAATACGCCGGGGTGACCGACAAGTAGGGCCCACCTGTCGGTGACCCAGAGCAGAGGCGGCGGCGCTGAACGGAAGCGGCGGCTGCGGCATTTGGCGGCAAAGACTAGCCAGTGGGGAAAAAGGACGGACACACGTGGGTCCTAGCGGCGGTCTGCTCACCGGGGGGTCGGCGGCGAGCGCACCATGATGATGGCAATGGCGGCGGCGGTCTTGTGGCGGGGTTAGCCTCTGGAGGGAGGGAGGCGCGGGGAGGGGAGTCATGGGGAGGAAGGTAGGGGTGGGGTCCACGTGGCGCGGCATCGGCCGGGGTGCCCTGGCGGCTTGACCGGCCACGGGGAAGAAGGAAGGAGCGCGGCGATGGTAGTGGCCAGTGGTGCTCCAGCCGAATTGGCCGGGGAGTAGGGTCTAGGGAGCTTAGGGAGGCTAGGGGAGGGGATATGGAGGAAATTTAGCTCCTGACGGTGACGAATTTGCGAAGAACGGGGACTACGTCGGTGAGGACAGCAACACCTTCGGCGACGAAATTCGGCGACCTCGGACGACGATTCCTGCGGCCGAATGGTGGGATAAGTCTAGGGAAGGGAGAGGAAGGACGTCCTCGGAGGGTTCAGCCAAGAGAGCTTACCCGATGACGAATTTTGTGGAGAGGCAAAGGTGAGTAAGGTGGCGGCAGCAGTGGTTTATATAGGGTTTTGGGGATGAATCTAGGGAATGGGGAGGACAATTCAGGTAGGAAGTGATCCTCTGGGATCGTGGAAACCGGTTCTGTTAGGAATTTGCTGGTTTTGGGGAGGAATTTGGGGAAGATTCCAAGAGGGGAGAGAAACAAGGTCCTTCTCTGTCGTTTAGGTAGAGGAGACCGAGAAGGAATTGATCAGGGTAGAAAGAAAAGGAAGGAGGGAAAGAAAAAGGGAAAAGAAAAGAAAAAGGGAGAGGGGTGGGGTCCACTTGCAAGAGAGGGATAGAATAAAATCGATCTATTATTTTCCTAGGCTTCAAAATATAGATAAGTAATTATTTTAGAGATTAAAACGCAAAATAATATTTAACAAATGAAAAATTAGTAAAATTGATATTAACCTTTTATTTTACCCATTAAACACTTTCGTAAATTATTGGGAGCTTGAAAAATAATTTACCATTGGATTTGGACCAGAACTCGACTACATGAGCACACAGGCTGAGATGGACAGACGGTGACTTGTGTTCTCGTGCACCAACCATGTGGAAAGAGGAGCATAATGGTACGTTGTCGAGGCAGAGGTGTGCGGGAATTAGTGTTTGGGGAAAAAGCGCGAGCTGTGAATATCACCTATCGCCAACATGTTGTGTGAAATAGTATTTTTTATAAAAACAATATTATACTATTGACGGTATTGGGTCTTTGCCGGATGGTTTGAATTGTTGACAATGGCGTAGTCTGTTGTAGTGCATGACAGTGCGTACTTTCTCATGTAAAATAACATGACCTTTTATTCCTGGAGTGATACATCGAGCAAGTATTAAAGCTCTGCTTGATTTATTATTATTATTATTAGTAGCCAGACAGAGGCATTGCAACATAAGTATCTGAGATGAGCACATCGATCATCTCTAGAGGATGATAGTACCATGTTGCATGCATGGCTCTTATTGGAAATAGAAACAAGCGGCGATGTGCACGAGTTCTTGGTCCATTATGTAACTAAGCATCAACCGTTGCAGGGTTATTGGCGTCCATGTTGCAGAACTGGATGCACGCATTCTCGCAACTCTCCATGGCATCTCCAGCCCCTGCGTTGCCAACCACTGTCGCTAAAATGTATATACAGCTCTAGTCAGATTAAATCAATATACATAATTGTTTGTGAACAATCAAATAAAAAACATGCCATGCAACGCGCACGCGCGTAAACAAAGAATTCGTTAGCTAGCTTACCTATGTTGCTGCACACGGAGAATGTACAACCGACGTTGCAGTAGTCAACGATGCTGCTTACTTCTCCTGCCAAAAAACCTTAATTATAATGTTTAACGAAATATAATTTGTTGTCCGTGGTACATGCGCGCAATCAACACAATGAATGGAAAGAACGAATATAGATTACCAGGGTTCAGCTGGTGATGGCCGAGGTGCTGATAGCCCGGCGGGCATGTGTTTCCACTTACAATCTTGCAACCGCTTATACGTGCACAGAATTCCCTAGAACCACCAGCGAGGCGACAAGCATTGTAGATGTTCCTGGCTGTTGTGGTTGGGCAACAACTCTTGGCCTCTGCTAGGAGAGCTGTTGCAGGCAGACCCAAGATGAGCAGGCACAAGACCACGCTCTTAAGCTCCTTGCCTTCCATGATCTTAGCTAGGTGAGGAGTGAGTGAGTGACTGGGTACGTTGGATGCTTGCCTGGCATTTATAGGCAGCCGCAGCAGGCAATGCAGATATGCTGTCAATTAGGTGGCGAGAAGGAATATTATTAAACTAGAATTTTCAGCTAAAACGATATGTTCTAGAATTTTGAGCTAAAACGATATGTTTCCATCCACGGATATATAAGGCGTATTTTTAAATTAACTTGTCTATTAATATATGGTGTATTTTATATTCCAATGTCAAAAAAATGTTTTGTTTCCTCAATACCCCTAATAAATATCTTGTTTTAGCCTATAATTCCTATATTCATTTATTGAATAAAATATTTAGAGATAATAACCAAGACTAGTATAGTTATTTTCGATGCTTTTTTTGTCTATGTGCAAAACAAAACAAAAGTAGTTGTTTTAGAGATGTAAGTGCTGGTCAATTCATCAACTCACATTTATATATAGTAGGCTGATGCTCGTGCTGGGGTTTTATTCAGGAAAACAAGAAATTGGTGGGGCTGAAACGCTTAACGTCAGGTACCTATGCGCAAACTATAACAACCTTATGTGTGAAATTGTGAAGTTCAAGAACTTAAATGCAAGAATAGTGGACCTATGCATAAAATTAGAAACTATAGGGCTAAAATGCAAAATACGCTAATAGACAGGGGAACGTACAACCAGCGGTCCCCATTTCATGCTTTGACTAAGAGTGATCAGTTAATTAGTAATTAGTACAGGTAATGGATAGTGTATGGCAAATGTCAAGCCGTCAGATGCATGTTACTCCATTCGTCACAAATAAGTGTCATTTTGGACATTAATATGGACCCCAATATATAACTTTGACCACTAATTACTATCATAATTTACTTATTGAATCCATTAAAATTACTATGTTATGAAAGTACTCTTCAAGACGAATCTACACATGTGATTTTCATATACTCAATCTAAATAGTTTAAAAAATATTCATATCTAAAGTTTTAAATCTTTGACTTGCATGCACTACTGGAATCGCAGGGTTTCCCAACAGCCAAAGCTGCCGATAGAGGTCAAGAAACCGTCGAGATAGATTACTCTCGACGGCCGGCCGTCAACAAACAGTAGTCGAGAGAGACCATCTGTATCGATGGTAGTCGAGAGAGACCATCTGTATCGATGGCTGAGCCTTTCTCAACGACTAATCACGCGGCCGTCGAGCTAGGTTGAGAGGCGGCCGATTGGCCATCAAACGGCTCCGTCTCTCTCTTTCTCGACAGCGTAGAGGTAGTCGAGAGAGGTAACTCCCACGAAAACTGGGGCCACCTCTCTTGACGGTCACGCGGTCTCAGGGCCGTCGAGAAAGGGAACCCGGGATATCGCTGGGCCTACCTCTCTCGACGGCGGGTCCATTGCCGTCGAGAGAGATTGGGTCCAGTAGGGTTTCCTAGACCCCTCTTTCTCGACGGCCTAGGCCTTGCAGTCGAAACTAAGTGAATTCCAGCAAATAAAAGAGCTGCTGAAATGGCAAAAATATCAGAATTTAGCAACTGCTGCTGCCCCAGCATCTGCTGCTGCACCTGCACACCCAAAACAAGCATTCTCCCTAATTGCACACATTCATCCACAATCACAATTTTAAGCAAATACAAATAATATATCATAAATGTACCAAAACATGTCCGTCCATCTATCTAGAAACCAAAACATGCACACATATCCATCCATCCATTCATCCACAAACCAAAAGAAGTCTAGGAAGCTGGTGGGTGGTCGTCCCTTAGGAAGCCGGAGACGAAGTCCATCGGCTGGCTCCCGGACGCATCATCTGCCTCCTGTTAGTCGTCGCACCGAGATGGAGCTGAAGCGGCTGATCCCGAAGCAGCACCCAGTGGCGGATTGCTCGACGAGGCCTACACATTCGCACATATTAGGTAAAGACTTGTAGAGTCAAAAGAAACAAAATGAGGTGGTCGTAGTCACTTACCCTAGCAAGTCTCGACGCCGCCTCCAACGCGAGGATCCTTGATATCATCTCTTCCAGTGCCCGTCTCTGCTCCTCCTCGCGCTGCAAGTGCTCCTCCTGCTCTGTCCTTAGGCTCGCCTATAGCGCCTCTATTATCTGCTGCTGTTCCCTCGACCTGTCCTCTTTCTCCCTGCGAACCCAGGCCTCAAACTTGTGCCAGCTCTCGGTGGCTCCCTGAGAGGCCCAAACCTCGGGCATGTAATCCTGCAACCTACAATTAAGATTAAGGACCGTGGTTAGTTTCCAAAATCAATGGTTTCAAACAAATGACATGTTAGATAGTAATTAGCTCACTTGAGGTAGTCTCCTCCTATCGCCAGCCTCCCGTGCGCCTCACCCCCCAGGTGCTTGTGGATCACCACTGGGTCGAGGGGCATGTCCTCCCGGAAGCTATCTGTGCCGTGCTCCTGAGTGTATGCTTTCCGGTAGCGATCCTGTGTTGTTTTGAGTTAAACTAAGAAAATCTGTAAATCTACTAAGGGTGAAAGTTTTTGTTGGCTTTATCATCTTCTCTTGTGCGTGGGGATCCATCACGGGCTGGGTGCCAGGCTGCTTAGGATTCAGTGTGTGGGCCTTCTTCCAAATGTCCAACACGGCGAGCACCACCATGGTACTTAGCACCAACAAGAGGGGAAAGACAAGTTAGCCAAAAAAAAAAAGAAAGTAAAGAAGAAAACAGAGCTTACCATCTTTTTCTTAAGCTATGGAAAGGACCACTTTTTGTGGCCTTGTAGTAACACTTCGAGGCCCGGTTCTGCTTGGCCTTAGCAGACTTGTCCAAAAACTCCTTGCTCGCCCACCTCTCGCCTAGAGCCCTCCATGCTGCCTGGTGGTGTGTGGCCCACTCAGGCGGCACTTGGGTGTACTCGTTGGCCTGCAAGTACGTTCTACAGGCCTCAGGGGTGCAGATCCGCTCCTGGCGCCCTCTCCTTAAATGTACAAGCACTTCACAGCTATACAAAAAGTAAATACTAATTTGCAAGATTTATAGTGATAGTTGTTTACCTGTAAAACTCCTCCACCGCCATGATACAAGCGCCGTACATCAGGTCCTGGACCTTTTGCTTCGCGTTCTTGTCTAGGACGGGCTCGAAATCCGCCTCAATCAACCCCATATGGGAACGGTACTTGAGCTGAAATTTCACAAATGAAGTAGATTAGCAACATGATCACAAATCAAAAGGTAAAGTTGATTAGATACACTTACCCAGAAATCCCTCAAGCAATGGCGGCGGTGGTCGAGGTCCCATAGGGGGCAAGCTTGTAGTCCTCCTAGCTATACGCTGGCCTGGTGACATCGCCCACAGTCACCACGCCAGGGTAAAACTTGCGGACCAAACCCCCTAGCGTGTAGCCCAGTTGCTTCTTTAATGAGGCATCCACCGTCGACATATTGCTACGGAGATTGAAAGAGTGTTAACAATTTTATATATGAAAATATGATATTGAAGCAAGGTTTTTAAACATACCTATCCCCATCGATCACAATAGGGATCCTCGAGGTAGGGTCCATCGGTCCTATAGTGATGTCTCCTTTGTCATGAAACACCGTTGAAGGCGCTTAGTCAATGGAAAGTAGTGCAACACTTTCCTCGGTACACCCGACTGCTTGACATTGCCATCTGCATCGATCGTTTCTACTAATCTTGACTCTCCACAACGATCGCACCTTGCCTTTCTGTCGTCGTCCTTGTAATACAGCATGCATTGGTTAGGGCAGTAGTCTATCTTGTCATATGGCATTCCTAGTCCACTGATGAGTTTCTTCGACTCATACCAGTTCGATGGCATCTTGTGACCTTCAGGGAGGACGGAGCACCACAGAGCCAAAATCTCATCAAAACAGTTGATAGAGAAATTAAACTTAGACTTCAACACCATCATACGTGATACCGCTGACAACTAGGTCACCGTTGTTTTCTCATGCAATGGCTCTTGCGCGGACGACAGAAGGTTCAGAAATTCAGTCATGGATGCGAGGGAGTCATCTTCCTCAAAATGGCGGCCGTAGTCTTCCATCATGTCCTGCATCTAGTCGATTTCATCAAAACCTTCAACTAGATCTGCTGGCACATCCCGGACCCCCTCGCCGTGGTATTCCCGTCGATGATATGCTGCCTTGAACCAATCTTGCACAAATGCAACTCCATCTCGACCCGCGATCTCTTTCGACAGTTAAGGCATTGAGCGCATCGACAGGTCACATGTGCATGGATAGGTCACATGTGTGACGTTAGGGTCAGGGGTCATGTTGAAAGCACAAGCCACGAATTCACGAGTCTTCTCATAGCATTCATCGGTGTGTTGTCCATTCTGCCGCCAACCATCGTACTTCCAACCCCTGTCTTCTTCCATTCCTCTGCATTCGATATACAGATCAGGTTACACAAGGCTTGAGGAGGCTTCGAAACCCACCCACGAATATCAGCTTGATTACGACCGTTGTGGGACCCATGGATCTGAGACAAAATTTTGGCAGCAAAACCCCTAAGGTTCCCCTAGTGCAACGATGGTCAGGGTGGCGTTTCCGGCTCCCAACACTTATGTTATGCACCAGAGAACCTTATAGGGTCATGCCATCAAAATCTTGTCTCGAAAACCACCGACACCACAACGCGTCGTAACCAAACTGGCATTCATAGGCTGTCCACTGGGAAGCCAATCGCGGCAGTCCACTAGACAGTGAAGGAACGCTTTCCACTTCTCTTAATGGAGCCAGACGAATCACCGTCCAACATCCTTACGGTTTGTGACATTCCTGAACGGGTGACGTACGGCTAGGTGAAATTTTATACCAAATTAAAAAAATTCATGACAATTTATACTGTTTTGTAGCAATCCCCAGCAATATGCATCAATTCATAGCAAATTCGAGCAATATACAGAAATTTTTAGCAAATACTAGCAAATTATACAAATTTCTAGCCAATCCTACCAATTTACAGCAAATTCTATCAAATTCTTGCAAATTCTAGCAAATTTTATGAAATTCTTACAAATTCTATCACATTCTTGCAAATTCTTGCAAATTCTAGCAATTTCTATCAAATTTTATCAAAATCTAGCAAATTCTATCAAATTCTATTGATTTGTACCAATCTATATCATTTTATATCAATTTGTATCAATTTATAACAATTCGTACCAGTTGGTCGCAATTTGAATCAATTCATAGCAATTCCTACCAATTTGTCACAATTTGTATCAATTCATAGCAATTCATACCAATTTATCATGAATTTTTATCATTTTCTATTGAATTATAGCAATTTGTTGCAATTTCTATCAAATTTACATAATTTACACTATTTTTAGCTAATTTTTATCATTTTCTATTGAATTATAGCTAATTTCTATCATTAGTCTCGACAGCATGAGTGGCCGTCGAGCCTAATCTCCGAAAATTCAAAAAATGTGGCGTGGAATTTACCTTGGCTCAACGGCAATGGTGACAACAGTAGTGGCATCAGGGTCCGTTCTTCTCTTCCTCCTTCTCCTCCTCCTTCTTCGCCTCCTCCTCCTTCTTCTTCAACCGACGGCGGCCTCGGCTCCTTCTTTCTTCTCCCTTGGTGGCCTCGGCTCCTCCTCCTCCTCTCCTCTTCCTCCTCTCTCCTCCGGTGAGTGGTGTGGTATCGAGGAGGTGGCAGTGGCGGCCGGGAGGCCACCGCGACGGGGCCGGGGTGGCGTAGGGCGGAGCGGGGTAGCGTGGGGCACCTCGGGATGTGGCCAGTGCGGGGGGGTTGCGGCGTCTTGACGCCTTGATCGTGGTGGCTTCGGGAAGGCGGCGGCTGGGTGGGAGGGCTCAGGACTTGGGTGATTTTGCTGACGTCCGGAGCCCTTAGGCATTCAAAACTTGCCACCTCTCTCGACGGCTTCACTCAAGCTGTCAAGAGAGGGTGTTGGTAACGGTCAGTGCCACCCTTCTCTCGATGGCTCCAAGACCCAGCAGCCGTCGAGTTTGACCAGGCAGGGCCAAAAACCCTAGCACATCCATGGGGCTGTCTCGACGACTACAAGCGGGGCCGTCGAGACACGTGCTTGAGGTTAAGCCTACCCTAAGTGGGTAGGTTGGCCTGTCTCAACGGCCTCAAGTGGGGCCGTCATAGGCCGTCGAGACACGTGCCTGGTCACGAGAAGGGTCAAGCCCTCTGTGAGCCGGTGGGCCATCTGTCTCGACGATTTTAGCCTTTGCCATCGAAAGAGCTATTATTACCATAAAGAGAGGGCCATCTGTCTCAACGGTTCTTTAAATAGCCATCGAGACAAAGGTTTGACTCGATGGCCCCCCTTCTTGGTTGACCGGTGGTCACCCCTGTTGTTTTGAATTTTCTAAAATAATGTATTGATGATATTGACCGTAACCTTCAATTATATTGTTTCATATATGACTTCGCATGATTGAAAAAAGTTTCAAAAAAATTTGACGTTCCAAGCTTGGGGTCTATGTGTAATTGCCTTAATCGACTCACCGATGGGCTTTAGTGTACCTTCGTGTTCGAGGATCATTTTATACAGCTATGCTGGTTCCATCCCACCGCCACATTAAACTTGAAAAATTATCAATCTCTACTCGATGTCATCCTGATACTTGATTTCTTGTTTAAATTTTCAACAATCCAAACAATTTTTGTTAATGCAAAATAATTTAATAATTTCCATCTTCACAAAGTACATTTAAATTACTTTTTCGTGCTCATCGACTGGAACAAATATAGAGATTTATCGCAAACTAGAAGAACTATTTTTATAAACCCTTCAATGGTTACTTTGATGAATGCAATCTATATAGCCACATGTATGAGAGTTTGGCAAAATTTATCAAAAGCCAGTCGCTCTCCACGGCCCACAGGTATGCAATCGATAGAGGTGCATGGCCCACCGGTCAGGTGACCAAAGCCAGCAACCTGTTTGACGTCTCTTGATGGCCTCCCGTGGGCCGTCGAGATAGGACCTTGCACGCTAGACGGACGGTCCATTTTTTCCTCTTCCTGCTCAACCTCTCTCGACGGTTGACCATCAAGAGAGGTTAACGCTGTGAGGCTATCTGCGCTCCCATGTGGGGTCGCTGTGCCCCTCTCGATGGCCTAAGTTAAAGCCGTCGATAGAGATTTAAGGACTCGACGGCAGACTGGAGGCTATTGAGAGAGTTAATTTCTCTCGATGGTTGTTCCACGGCCATCGAGAATGCTGGGCGCAGTTAGCTCTCACTGCGATTCCTTTAGTGATGTACTTCAGTGACAAATATTTGTGACCGGAGGGAGTAGCATGTAAGATAGAATTAGTGAGTATAGGACGTGGTTAGGAGAGTTAATCACGCGTTCATCGAGGACGGCATTTTGTTGAGTTAGTTAGGAATTTAATTAGTGGCATGTTGGATGAGTGAGTCGAGGCATGCAGCGTAGCATAGAATTGGTTAGCTTGTAGCTAAGTCTTCACGAGACCAAGCCACGTCAAAGTATTTTCATAGTTTTTAAACAGAACCATAGATTGAGATTATAGTTTTCACTACCATGATGTGTTTGATACCCAAAAAAGATAGATCTTATACAGTATACTAAAACGAATATGAGCCGTCCAATCCTCTTAATCCAACGACTTGATTAGTCTCAGTCCTTTTGTATAGGGATGACAAAAATACCCATGGGTCCGGGTCTGAGTCCAATTCTGGACCTATGGGCATTTGGCTTCGGGTCTGGGTCTTAAATTGGACCCATAGGTACCTAGACCTGGACCCGAAAGGTAGTACTGGATCTCACCGGACAGTCCAGTGGCGACCAGACCCAGTCCGATGGAGATCCTCCAGATGTGCATTCAGTACTGACCGGACCCAGTCTGGTGGAGATTCTCAAGATGCGCGTTCGGTACTAGACTCCACCAGAATCAAGTCCGGTTGGCACCGGACTCAGTCCGATGGAGGCCTGAACCCTTGCTCGCTTTTTGTATATGCTAGTTTTGGGTCTTGAGTACTCGACCGGGTTCGGGTACCCGTTGGGTCCAGGTCTGGGTCTGTGTTTGGATCCATGACTGACTTCAGGTCTAGGTCCAGATCCATGTATCAGGTCTCGGGTCCAAGTCCACGAAGACTAGACCTGAAGGGACCCGACCCGATTGCCACCTCTACTTTTGTACTACAAGGTTAGTATAATACTACTACTACAATTCTACAACGGTAGTATATTTGTAAGAAAGGTATAATTGACTTTAGATATGATTAGATAGCATGGAAAATAAGTAATTTATTAGATTAATAGCTAATTAAATTTGTCCTCATTGCTTCTTGTACATTTGTATTCATTTTGATCGGATGAATTTAACAAGGCTATAATGTAGACTCAGGAGATGAAATCATTCCCCAACAAACAGCAATGGAAGAACCCAGGCCGGATTGAACACTATATTGGGCGCTACCCCTTCTTCTTCCTTGCAAGCGGCGGTTGCGGGCGACAATGTCGCTCCCTTATCATCCTCCTCTCGGGCGGCTGGTGTCAGCGAAGCTCCCTCAATTTTGATGCACCTGTTTCGTCCTGAAGGGCCAAGAACAACTGGGCTTCTAAGGACTACAAGACAACGGATGTGGTCCTTTGCACAGCTAAGGAAGAAACTAGTCATCTCTCTATTATTACTTTGTCCATTTTATTTGTTTCACTAACTTGTCTTTTCCTTTATGTCATGTAGGGGGCGAGAACCAGCACTGTTCTAAGCTTCATAGAGCTGGAGAGGCATGGACACACGTCAAAAGCCATGGACATGGACGGTACCCATTCGTCCATGGACCCCCTCACTCTGCAGAAGATGGTAAGTAACATCGGCATGTTTCACTCTTAGCAAAACTACCATTTTTTCGATACTTACTTGAACCAAACGCAGGATTGATACCGACAGTCGTACACCCAGGAGCACAGGGCTGACAACAATCTGGACGAGACGCTCCTAGACCCTGTAGTGATCCACAAGAACATGGGGGGAAGGCTCACAGGTGGCTGGCTATCAACGGGGATCACCTGAGGTCTAAATCTTACATGTCGCAACAAATCTATTTTCTGACTAATCATATCGCTTTCTTGTGTGTCCGACACTTATATGCCTAAGGTGAGGGCCATCTGGAGAGCCATAGAGAGCCGCCACAACTTTGAGGCATGGATCCTGACAGAGAAGGAGCAAGAGAGGAAGGAGTGTGAGGAGTTGTTGTAGGCCCTGCACTCTGCAGGCGAGCATCAAGACTGCGAAGGAGGACCATCAGCGTGAGTGAGAGGAGCACGAGAATGAGCACCAAGAGTTTCATACGAGACTCCTAGTCTTGCAGCACGCTTCTTGACTTGGTGGGATACATATGGTCTTCAGAACATTATATTATAGTTTTCACATCTCTTTCCATTAACTATATATTCCGTGAATGTGTAGGCTGGCCCAAGAGGTTATGGGGGCCACGCTGTCTCTCGAGGAGTCTCCAGAGTTCTACGCCCTTGGACAACAAGCACTCTGGAGATGGCAATTGTCTTAACCTATCCATTTTATCTAAAATCTTCGTCCAAAGCAAGATTTGAAACCACATATGTCTAATTGCGTTGCATGCTTCGGAGGGTTCTGGTTCAGTGGCTCCAACTCCAGCTCATGCTGACAATAGATAGTAGAGCCATGATGCAACCAGGAGCCTAGCCACGGACTTCGTCGCTCAATTGTTGGACTACAATCCGCCATGTTTCCCTTGAGTCTCGAGGTGACAAACTCCTTTTGAATGGCTATGGATGATTATATATGGATGAGGATGTATATGTGTGGAATGAATGTGGATGTAAATATGTGTGTGAATGTTTTAGTTTATGTGTGCGAATGTCGAATTCTCGATATTTATGCGCGTTTTGTGGACGATATGTCTTTTTGTGTGGATGGCTATGGATATGTGGCATATGTGTAGGATATATATTTGGGATAAATGTTTGGATTTGCAGGCTGCTGCAAAATTATTTTTTTCATTTTTCTATCCTTTTTTTGGAAATTAATCACACTCAGTCCTATATAAGCCATTGATAGTTAAGGGCTACTAGCCTGCCCCAAAAATGGGTCAGGCTCTCACTTCTCTCGACTGCCACGTGAGGGCCGTCGAGAAGGATGCAGGATACGTGGTTCAGCTGATTACCTCTCTCTCTACGCCCCCCTAAGCGAGATGGAGCCTAGCGCAGCCAGAGCGAAGTGCACATCTCTCGATGGCTTCTAGGTGGCCATCGAGAGGGATGGGTCTAGAGACGGCAGCACACCTTAACGGCAGCTCTGCTCATACTCTCGACCGCCACGTGGCAAGCCATCAAGAGAAATTCTCTCGACAGCAGCCACACTGTCGAGAGTATATACTTCTCTCGAGAAAGACCGGTCTCAACGGTTTGGAACAGCCATCGAGATTTCGGTTGTTTCTTGCGGTGAGTCTAGCTTGTCTTTGCAGAACACACTCCTAGAAAATTGGCCTTTGATACCGGCCCATCGGTACCGGTTAGATTAGAACCGGTGCTGATAGTGACATCAGTACCGGTTCATTGGCTACAGGGCCGTAGTAGGCTTTCAGTACCGGTTGGAGCCACGAACCAGTATTGATGCCCTCACATTAGTCCTGGCTCGTGTTACGAACCGGTACTGATGCCTCGTTTCAGGATAGTTCAAAAGGAATGCATATTCTCTATATATAAGTACATGATGGTGGGCGGGTTGGTTAGAACGGTGAGGCTGGAGTCACGAGGTTGCTGGTTCGAGTCCCGGTTCTCACATATTTTTGAACATTTCTAGCACTATTAGTTCCGAGTGAGGGAACCGGCACTGATGCCCTCCTCGCATCAATCCCGGATGGCCTGTACCGGTTCAAAAACCGATACTAAAAGCTATTTTGAACCAGTACTAAAGGTCAATTCTGTGGTAGTGACAGCTTGCGGATCAACACGTTTTTATTGGCTCGATGCCTTCTTGTTGTAAATCATGTCGTCGACTAGCCCGATGATCGACAATCAAAACAATCACAAGAGACAATGAACACAGTATGTAGAGAGACAAAGAGACGGCGCTTCTTCTATTTTATTCATCCAGATCTGTTTTGGTACAAAGGGGTGTCTCTTTTATATTGCCTCCATAATTAGGTTTGCCCATAATACCCTTAGGGTTAAAACCCTAGGGTTACAACACTCCTCCTTGGGCAAACCGCGATATGCCAATGCCTCATTAAAAACTCCATCCTAAAACCTAGTGGGAAAAAAGGATTGGAGAAAAGAGTACACTGCACACGTATGATGCATTGTGATATTGCCTCATTAAAAACCTTATTATGAGAAACTTCATGGAAAACTCATATAAAGGAAAAAGAGTACAATATTACCATCTTCAGAAAATGCACATCTTTAGGATGCAGGTATCTACGGGATGCCTATAATCCTTTGTTCGGGGGTCTCCCCCTGAACACTACAACTTATGAAATCGCCTCATACCTATTCCGTGAACAAATTTCCGGAACGTTGAGGTGGGTAATGCCTTAGTGAACAAATCTGCCAGATTTTCACTAGACTTCACTTGAACTACCTCGATCTCACCGCTCTTCTGGAGTTCGTGAGGGTAGAACAACTTAGGAGCAATATGCTTAGTGAGATTGCTCTTAATATAATCCGATTTCATTTGCATGACACAAGCAGCATTATCCTCATAAATGGGAATGGGGGTATCGATGGTTTCTATGCCACATGACTTATGAATGTGGTTTACCATCCTTTTCAGCCAAACACCCTCTCGGGCGGCTTCATACAAGGCTATGGTCTCAGAGTGGTTAGTGGACGTAGCCACCAGTGTTTGCTTGCAGGATTTCCATGAAATCGCGGTACCACCATAAAGATAGACAAATCTAGTTTTAGACTTAGCAGTGTGCGGGTCAGACATATAACCCACATCAGTATATCTCACCATGTTTTTGGACTCGTTCCTCCCATAGAACAGTCCAAGATCCTGCGTACCTTGCAGGTACCTAAGAACAGTTTTTACTCCCTCCCAATGTCTTCTGGTTGGTGCGGAGCTATATCTGGCCAATAAGTTTACCACGAAAGCGATATCAGACCTGGTACAATTTGCCAGATACATCAATGTGCCGATGGTGCTAAGATAGGGAACTTCTAGTCCCAAAATCTCCTCATCATCTGTTCTCGGCTTAAAAGGATCCTTATCCGCGTCCAGGGACCGGACCACCATGGGGTTTTTAGGGGGTGTGCCTTACTCTTGTTGAACTTTTCTAACACCTTCTGGGTATAGAAAGTCTAGTGCACGAAGATCCCTCCTGATACATGTTCGAGCTGCAGGCCGAGACAAAACTTGGTTTTACCCAAATCTTCCATTTCAAACTCCATCGTCAGGTGAGCGCTAGCTTCACTAATGTCCTCTGCCGTGCTGACGATGTTTAGATCATCAACATATACAGATATAATACAAAACCTGCCTGAGGATTTCTTTGTAAACACGCAGGGACAATCATCATTGTTTGTGTATCCCTTCTTCTGGAGGAATTCACTCAGTCGGTTGTACCACATTCTCCCCGACTGTTTCAGTCCATATAGCGATCTATTCAACTTAATGCTATATAAATTTCTATCTCCTTGATTCGGGATTTTTAGCCCTTCAGGGACTCTCATGTATATCTCCGAATCCATTGACCCATATAAATATGCGGTCACAACGTCCATTAATTGCATTTTCAGATCCACACAAGCTGCCAAAGATATTAAGTATCGGAAGGTGATTCTACTCATTACAGGAGAATATGTTTCATCATAATCAACCACGGGTCTCTGCGTGAACCCTTGTGCCACCAGCCTAGCTTTGTATCTCACCACCTGGTGATGCCCATTCCTCTCCCGGAGGAATACCCACTTAGCTCCTACGGGGAGTACTTTGGGAGGAGTTAGCTCTACGGGGCCAAACACTTTTCTTTTATTAAGCGAGCGCAGTTCAGCCTCAATTGCTTCTTTCCATTTAGCCTAGTCCGAGCGCTTCCGGCACTCTGCCATGGTATTAGGTTCTAGGTCTAAATCCAAGGATTCAGCAATTTTAGAGGCAAAATATATGTCGACAACAGTGGACTTTCTTTTATATAATTCTCCTGAATTTACATAGTTTGTGGAAATTTCTTCATTTAAATCATCCGTCTCCGCGTGATTTCCTAGCACGTCGGGACTGGACCCTTCCGTTCTCCCAGAGCCTAGAAAGGTGTACGCATGGTCACTGGGTTTCGCGCCTTCGGGGCGCCTGTCACCTTCAGGGTGGTTATAGACTACGGGTCGATTCACAACTATAGGTCGTTCGTTCTCACCTGACAGTGGTAATAAGTCTGCACCGATTCTTTGCTTCTGCGGACGTCTCCACGTGCTCGAATCAGGTGCACCCGGATCGCTCCCCCTCTTTCTGCCAAGGGGGGCGTGAGTGGCCTTCAGGGGTACGTCCACTCTCTCCAGTGCATTTACTGCCGGTATATGCAACTTAGTTTCGCCTCTATGGTCAGTGAAAGAATCTGGCAGGCGATTCGCAACCTGTTGCAAATCTATTATATGCTGAACTTCTAGTTCAGTTTCCTTAGTGCGTGGATCTAGGGCTTGGACGCCAGTGGCATTCTAATCGATTTCCCAGTATTCCTTAGTGTGGTACTTTTCATCTCCCCCTAATACCGGGAAACTGCCCTCGTCAAAAATACAATCAGCGTACCTAGCCTTATGCAGGTCACCTGTCACAGGCTCTAGGTATTTAATGATCGACGGAGATACAAACCCAACATAGACCCCCAACTTCCGGTGTGGCCCCATGGTGGTACGCTGCGGTGGTGAAATCGGCACATATACAGCATAGCCGAATTTACGCAGATGGGAAGTATTTGGTTGTTGCCCACGCACTAGTTCCATAGGGGATGTGTTATGATATGCAGTCGGCCTGAGTTTTATTAATTCCGCGGCATGCAGTACCATGTGGCCCCAACTACTGGTGGGAAACCTGCAATTCTGTAGCAGAGGTCTGGCTATTAACTTGATCCTCTTTATAAGTGATTCTGCCAAGCCATTCTGTGTGTGCATATAAGGCACGGAATGCTCTACAGTTATGCCCATGGCCATACAATAATCATTAAAAGCCCTCAAGCTAAACTCAGCGGCGTTCTCCAACCTAATGGACCTAATTCTTTCTTCAGGAAAGTTGGTCTGTAATTTAATTACTTGGGCAATCAACTTAGCAAACGCATGGTTTCTCGTAGACAGCAGGCATACGTGAGACCAGCGTGTAGAAGCATCCATAAGCACCATGAAATACCTAAATGGGCCTGTTACTGGCAGGATCGGTCCGCAGATATCGCCTTGAATTCTCTCCAGGAAATTCGGAGACTCACTTTGGACTTTAACACGAGAGGGTCTAATTATTAGTTTCCCTTTGGCGCATGAGGGGCACACAAAAACTTCAGGCTTTGAAAAATCAGATACCTTCAGGGTATGGCCTACAGAATTTTTAACTATTCTTTGCATCATACTCAGGCCCGGATGCCCCAGACGGTCATGCCAGACCATATACTGGTCCGGGGTGGTTATTTCGGCCTTCATAGAGAGATGAGAGGGCTTGATGTAGGTGTAGTATAGGCCAGATCTAAAAGAGGGAAATTTTTCCACCACCTGCTTCTCACACCCGTCTTTAGAGGTTATCAGGAGGAATTCAGTTCCACCTTCATGATCGGTTTCTATATGGAAGCCGTTCATGCGGATGTCCTGAAAACTTAGGAAAGTGCGGGTCGATTCAGGGTACAAGAGAGCATCCTCGATGGTGATCATTGTGCCCATGGGGAGAGTTAACATGGCCCTACCAGAGCCCACAATCCGTGCGTTGCTACCGGCAATCATCAGGATATTTCCATCCCTCTTCTGGAGGTCTTGGAAGTATTTTATCTCCCTTAGTATGGTGTTGGTCATGCAACTTTCTACCAGACAGAGTTCCTCCTCCATTTGGCCACTACGCAGTTCTATGTCATATGAATATATCACATACACACGAGTAAGATATATTCTCAAGTATCACAAGCATGCATAATATCAACATATCAAAAACAGTGATAAATAACCGAAAACATTATTAAGTTCTTCAAGAGCTATCGTGCACATAGAACACAAAGAACTAATTATTATAAGTTTATAAATAAAATATGTTCTGCAGGAACATAAACAAAGCACGAACTAAGTAAGGATAACGTCATGACACAGGTGCAGCTACAGGCTACTGCATATCTTCATATAAATCCTCCAGTTCTACACCAAGGAGGTCGTCCTCATCATCAGAGGTAGGGTCCTTCATCTTTAGGCTTGGCGGGACCTCCTCTTCGTCACCCTTCTCCTCTCCCAGAGGATTTCCTAGCTGAGTGACGTGTACCTCAGATCTCAGCTTGTCTTTCTCGCCGTCCTTCTTCATGTACTTCTGGTACAATTCCACGAGGTGCTTTAGGGTGCGGCAAGTCCGCGACTAGTGGCCCTTGCCACCACACCTATAACATGGCTTACCGGCGTGGTTCGACTTGGTCTCGGGAGGTTTCTCCTGGACAACCTCCTTACCTTTGCCACCGGTCTTTCCCTTTTTCTGCTTTTTCTGCCCGCCGTGATTCTGCCACGATGCCTTTCCACCTCTTCCCCGCTTACTGCCCTGGCTACCGAAGGACCCTTGAGCATTGGCATGTGCTTCTGGCACACCCTTCGACCGCATAGGGAGAACATGATGATTCTTCATGAGAATCTCATCATGCTTCTCTGCTTCCAGCAGAGTTTGCATCAGCTCAGGGTGACGGGTGAAGTTACGCTGACAATACTGCTGCTGGAGTATCATCACAGAAGGGTCGAAGGTCCCTAAGGTCTTGTTAATCTTTTCCTCATCTGAGACCTATTTTTCACAGAACCTCAGTTTGGCAACGACCCTGTGGAGAGCAGAGTTGTACCCAGCCACAGACTTAAACTCCTGGAACCTGAGTTCCGCCCACTCTCTGCAAGGCCAGCAGAGAGTCTGCACATGCTGGTTGTAGCGCTCTCTCAGGGAGTTCCACAGTGCCAGTGGACTATCCTCCATCATATACTCGGACTTCAGGTCCGGGTGTATGTGGTGCCTCATGTAGTGCAGGGCTGAGGACCTGACCGGATTAGGGACCGGTGGTGCGTCTTCCGCAGGAGGGACAATTGTAGCACCAATGGAGCGGGCTTCCAAGTTGATCCGAAGATCCATAGCCCATGTCAGATAATTGCTCCCATCGACGGCGAGAGGAGAGAAATCTCTCTTATTTAGGTCAGACATATCCTACACATGTAATTATATATTTACTACAGAAAATATACAATGAGGGTTTGCAAGAAAATATTCTAGAATTCTCTAAATTGCATTAATAATTGAGACTACCGGCCTTAGACAAATTGTTAAGCAAATATGACAAATATGTAATTCACACGGATTTGCTCTTAATAAAGGACTGCAGGTCTAAATATAAAGCAAATTTAGTGAATAAGCAGCAATAAATCAATAAACGAATTTATCCTGAATTTTAGAGGATTTCCAGAATTTTAATTTCTAGTAAATAGGCATCTTCCCCCTTCCCCCTTATTTTCTTTTCTTCTTCTTCGCCCGGGCTGGCCCGAGAAGGCCCATATCACCCGCTCGCGCTTTGCCTTTCCGGCCGGCTAGGGGTCTATTTCCCCGTCCGCCCATGCCGTTGTTTCCTTGGCCTGCTATGGCCCAATTCCCCGCCCGCCCGCGCCGTTGTCTCCTTGCGTTAGGGTTTCCCCTTTCCCACAAGCAGGTGGCGGTACAAGAACGAACCAAAATCCAGGCGGATTCCACTATGGAAATTGTTGGTCAAGACGGCCATCAAGGGCAAGGGAAAGCGGCGATGGGCGATCGTGGGAGGCGATGACACGCAAGGTGCCACAGATCTGGGCCGACTTACAGTGACGGCAGCGTCCGGCAAGTGGCGGGTGGCGCTTGCAGTGGCCGGCCCATAGAGGGGGGCAGCCGGTGCGACCGCCAGGGGCCCTCAATTTTGGGAGGCCCCAGGCCCAGCCCATATAGTGTGTAGTAGGTATTAAAGGTATTAGAATTTTTAACTGTGTAGAAAAAAAGAAGCCTAACAAGTAGCGTTCAGCCCAAGATGCAAGATAGCATACATTAAATTAGCACACAGTCCGTTGTGACAGCTAGCCCAATAGCAATAGCCCACTGTTATATGTAAGCTTTTGATAATTGAAGCCCTCCATGAATTGGTATGCACATCGTTCTAATTCTCAGTTTCCTGCTCGTCAGTTCAAATGTGTCCCCGTTATTTCATAAAAAATTGCCTCAATTGGTTTTGTTTGGTTCAAATTAATTGTTCCATCCAGACCCTAAATTAGTATCCACATTTATTCTCATTTCGCTACTCTTTAGTTCAGACATGTCTCAATTCTTTCATAAAAAAACATGGCCTCATTTGGTCATGTTTTAATTAAGATGAATTGTTGTTTGCACATGTATTTTTGGATTTAGCTAAACTTGGCCTATAGCCTCATGCAGACTAGTTTTAGATTTGTGAGAGCTGGACAAGGTAATTGTAGATGAGTGAAGTGTAATTTGCTATTCTTTCGCCACTTGGAGCTTATTACTTTACTTCGCTACTCGCTAGCAATAAGGAGGATCGAGGGCACTAGATTTATCGATGATTGAGTTGTATGGTCAGTAATACTAATATATGAGGTTAACTTTATTTAAACTATGTTTTGGTAACGACTTATTCTCTCTATCAATTTTATGATAGAAGAACATATTTATTTTTATGTGTAGTAACTATACTAGTCAATAAAAGGGCCTCATGCTTTTGCTCGCTTGAGCCCCAAAAACTTTGGATCGTCTCTGCAAGCAGCGGCGCTGCTCGGCAGTGGCGGGTGGCGACGGCGGGCGACGTCTGTTGTGTGGCGGGCGCTGCTCGGTGTGTGTCGGTGGGCGGCGGGTGGCGTGTACGTGAAGGGCAGCGTCGTGCTGCGGCGTCAAGGTTCGGTCATTGTGGGGCAGTATGGTATGGCGACAGAGCAAAGAACGGCCGTGAAAGCTACGCCGACTAGTAGATGCAAATAGTAGATGATAGTGGTAGCACGCCGACTAGTACTACTTGTGTAGACAGATTCAATCTACTAATTGAAAACGACGAGGCATCTACCGATATAATGCAATTTAAACCGATCTACGGGATCGATTTGTTACCTCCGATTGCTCGTAGATGCGAAATTGTCAAGTAGGTGCAGACGACGAGGTAGCAGGTAGCTCGTAGATTCCGCTCTTGGAGACGATCGTGCTGATAATGTGTTGTAAATCACGTCGTCGACTAGCCTGATGATCGACAATCAAAACAATCACAAAAGACAATGAACACAGTATGTAGAGAGACAAAGAGACGGCGCTTCTTCTATTTTATTCATCCAGATCTGTTTTGGTACAACGGGGTGTCTCTTTTATATTGCCTCTATAATTAGGTTTGTCCATAATACCCTTAGGGTAAAAACCCTAGGGTTACAACACTTCTCATGGGATCGATGGATAGGCCAGATCATTGGTGCTGGTCATGGTAGCAGGTATTGTCGACAACTCTTACGTCCTCGGCTACCTAAATCTTGTGACTTTTCTGACGGGGGCCTAGGGTGACGCTCGATAGTCACACGCTAAACGCAAAAACAAAACAGCCCTCTCCCGAGCAAGGGTCTACTTCAAGGAGTCCTCGCCGGGGCTCGGGCACGCCAGTCTGCGCCGGACCGGTCCGAGCAGCTCCTTCCCGACCAAGGAAGGGTTCCCCGCTGCATTAAATGCTCGACACCGCCCGAGACAGTTGCAGGGATTATGCCACCAACCCACGCCTTGTAACATCGCTCCCATACCGCTTCAGAAGACGAAGAATGATGACGATGACGCAAGAGGAAGACATGCTTCGACCACCGACAAAGGAGGGACAATCATCATACCGCTAGGTAATAAAATTTCACCGCTAGAAAAACCGACACGCCCATGTATAAATAGACTACGCCGCCGCACATCTAAAAGCGACTACCGGAAAATACACACGCACATCGTGGGAGCTCCACCGCACCATTCGGGCCAAAGCTCATCCCTCCGCCACAAGAAACTCATCCCTTTGTAACCTCTTCGATCCTCATATAGATACCATCGACGAGGGTCATTACCTCCACTCGAGGGGCCCGAACCAATTTAAAATCATGCGTGGTTTTCTCGATAGCCACTCGATCGAAGTTCGTCTTCTTGAAAGCCCCGACGCCATGAAAGAGGCCGGTTGATCCTCTCTCAACAAGTAAGCTCGGCACTGGGGCTCCAGACTCTAATCGCCGCAACCGGGCGCCGCCGTGGGGACTAAGATCGGCTTCACGGCGAAGGTCCTTGAAGAATGGCGAACTCTCAGACAACCAAGATATTCGCCGACGACCTCGACGACTTGGACGAATATTGGTCCGACATCGAGGTCGCCGGATTGTCGATCCGGAAGGACACACCATGGCGGAGTCCTCTCCCTATGGATGTCCGCCGCCGGTGGGTGAGCTGGGTTCGAGTACGTTCGAACCTCTCAGATTCAGAGTTACGGAACAGAGACACCACCATATGTGAAGGTGTCGGTTCGCATGCGAAGGTCGATATCCCGGACATCGTGCACGACCGACCACGAGATAGTCTCCCGGGATACGGTCATGACACCTCATGCCCAAGATTCCGCGGGAAGCCCACATGGCGACATCGGCGACGTCCTGCGCCGCGCCTCGGGAGGGCGAGTCGCGCCGCCGCTTGACGCCGCATGAATCGGCAGCCGACTCGACGACCGAGCCTCGCAACCCATCGCGATGACCCGGCCGAAGCGCCGGCCAGCTCTCGCTCCCTCGACCGGGTCGCCACTCAAATCCTTTCCTCCGATCCGACGGTAGGAGTCGCCAGCGCCCCGCCCCGCACACGTGGTGCGTGACCTCGACCTGATTCGACGACCAGCCGCCGAGCTAGGCGAGCTATGGCCGAAAGGCTGGAGCGATTGGCGGCGATCTTCCTCGTCGGCCGACGACTCGAGTGCTTCCGGAAAGCCGAACCCCGAGGGGTAGTTACTCCGTCCACGACCTCCGTCGGGACCTTGATCGGCGGAGGAATGACCGCACATCTCGCCATCACGGTGGCGTCTCTCGAGCAATGCTCGCAAAGCGAGCATCGCCACGACGACGGCTCGGCTCGCCACTCTCGGCCGAACGGGCCACCCCGAGTCCCGGTCGAGGGCGCTTCTGGGCGAAGCGCCGACCTGCGCCACTGGGGAAACCCACGGATACCCCGACGCTCGGCGCGACGGCGTCTTCTCGCGCCTCGGTCCCTCCGAGGACGTGAGGCGTGGCGCTCATGGGTACGACGCGGGTAAACCACGGGTGCCCCGCTTTCTCCGCACCCTCCGGCACCGGCATGGCCCCCAAATTCAAACCAGCCACATAGAGCGATTCGACGGGACCCGTAACCCGGACGAATTCCTCTCGGTATATGCTACCACCACGCCGGCGGCGGTGATGAAGGGGTAATGGTGAACTATTTCCCGCCGTGTTGGAGGGCCCGCCGACATGGCTCTTCAACCAACGGGAAGGCTCCATCCACACCGGGTCCACCAGCGAGGCCTGCGGTAATTTCATGGTGCCGCCCCCGCCAGAAGGCCGCAGACCTCAAACGGTGGTCCAGATGGAGGACAAGCCTCGGGACTACGCTCGAAGGTTCATCCGGATACGAACACGATTCAACATCCCATTTAAGCGATCGTCGAAGCCTTCACCGGCGCCAAGAACGCCCGCTTACCCAGACTCGAGATATACTCGGCTCCTCACCGGTGGAGCTCTTCAAGCGGCGGAGCGTTACATAAACGCCGAGGAGGCCGTGGAACTAAACGGCTTGGTGCGACAGCGCCCGCAGCCAAAGCTCAGGATCTTCGGACAAAAAGAAGTCCGACAAGAAGGCCAAGAAGGAGAAAAAGAAAGCGCCAAATTGGTGGCCGCTATCCCTGCAGCCGTCGTCTCCACGCACACCGGCCAAAGAAGCCTCGCCTTCCCGGGCAAGGTGGGCGGTCAGCGGTCGATCGACCCCGAGACGAAGCGTGGACCTCGGGGACCCTCGAACGGTCGCTTCGCTCGTTGCACCAAGTGCACGGCACGACTCCGAATCGCCGCACTGGATCGCTCGGCTTGAAGACTTCTACAACGGACGGGGCCCATGCCCGCCCTCCCGGATGCCGGGAAGGTGGGCCCGACCGAAGTCCGAGCCCCGCCCGACCGCACGGCCAGAGAGCGGCGATACCGCGAGCCGAGCCACCACATTGCGGTGATTTGGAGGGTCCGCTGACCACGCCCGACGGAGTTGAAGGTCGCGGGCGCGAGGTCTCGCCAGCGGACCGAGGTGGCTCGGTTCGAAGCAACTTAGATGGTCGGAAGCGACCATCTCCTTCTCCGGGAGGATCTGTCCCTCGAATGACGGCCCGTAAACTCCCTCGTGCTCGCCCGACCATCAAGAATACAAGGGTCGCTGGTGCTTATCGATGGGGAAGCGCTCTGACCTGATCTCGCCGGGTCTTGGACGAGATGCAAATCCTCGCTCCAAGATCAAAACATCGCTATGCCCTTCCACGGCATCATCCCGCACGCCCATGACCCCGCCGGGCAGATCGTCCGCCCGTGACCTTCGGCACCGAGCAACTTCCGGACCGAGTTGGTCACCTTTGAGGTAGTCGACTTGAGTCGGCCTACAACGCCATCCTCGGCAGCCGCCCTCGCCAAGTTCATGGCAGCTACGCACCACGCCAGACACCGCCTCAAGCTCCCGGGGCGAAAGGGTGATCACCGTCGGGGGCAACCACAAGGCCGCATACGAGTGCGACAAAATGGCGCCGACCACGGTCGGCCAGCTCCTGAACGCGGGCCCGAGCAAAACTCTCACAAGTCCGCTGCCCAAGGTTGTCCTCCGGCCTCAGAGCGCATTTAAAACATCTCGATCTCCGGCGAGGACCCGTCGAAGGTGGTCCACGCGGGGCTGCTTTGGATCCAAAATAGAAGGCGAACTCGTCACCTTCCTCCGCAAACGCCGACGCGTCTTCGCATGGGAGCCGTCCGACATGCCCAGGTCCCAAGGAGGTGATCGAGCACAGTCGGGCGGTTCACCTGGTAAAAAAGGCGCTAAGCGCCGAGGAGATTCCCGCAATGGAAGGTCGATGTCATCAAGGAGCGGTGGACAATTTGTTGAAGGCCGCCGCTCGAGAAGTCGAGCACTCCGATCGTTGGTGAATCCATCGTGGTCGGTCGAAGAAGAACGGAAAGTGGCGGATGTGCGCCGATCACACCAACATCAACGGCTCATGTCCAAAGGACAACTTCCCCCTTCCCCGCATAGATCGCTTAGTCGATGCAACGGCGAAGCACACCGATGAGCTTTTTGGACGATACTCGGGTACCATCAGTCGACTGTCGCGGGAGGATGAAGAGAAGCGCCTTCATCACCCCTTCGCACCTTCGCTACACGACCATGTCTTTCGGTCCGAAAACGCGGGGCCACTTTCCAACGCTTGATCTGAAGACCTTCCCGACCAGATCGGCGGAACCTAGAAGTCTATGTAGACGACATAGTCGTCAAGAGTGCTTTAGCCGAGGCCCACATCCGGACCTCAAGAAACCTTTCGTAATTTAAGAAAACATCGGATAAAGCTGAATCCGGAGAAATGTGTCTTCGGTGTACACACGGTATGGTGCTCGGATACGCCATCGGTCGACCGCATCGGTGCCAACCGGAAAAGATCGGCCGTCGAAAGGATGCGAGCTCTTCAATATAAAGGAAGTTCGCGCCATTGGTGGGATGGCGGCCCTTAGCCGCTTCATCTCCCGACTAGGTGAGCGCGGACTTCCTTTCTTCAAAGCCTTGCGCAAGCACAGCGGTTCGTCTCGGACCAAGGAGGCCGACGATGCCTTTAAAAAGCTCAAAGAATATCTATCGAGCCCGCCTGGCCCTAGTCACCCCGAGGGACAGAGCCTTTGTTGCTCTACTTGGCGGCCTCCCCCAAGCGATGGCGCCGTGCTCGTAGCCTAGCGAGGGAAATCGCGCCTATTTACTACGTGAGCGAGGTACTTCATGGACCCGAGGCGTTACCCGAGGTCCGTAAACTTCAGACTCCTCCTCATTGCTTCTAAAAACTTCGCCACTATTTTTGGCTCACCCAATCACGGTCCCGACCAGCTTTCGGCGAGAGAAATCCTCAAAACCCCGACGCCCGGGCGACGCTAAATGGGCAATTGAGCTCGGGAATTTGACTCAAGTTAAACCGCCCGAACGGCGATCAAATCTCGATATCTTGGCGGACTTCGTGGTGAGTGGATTTAATCCCTCGACCGAACAAAAGGCCGGGCACACCGAGGAACCCCATTGGACAATGTTCTTGACGGCTCGCGTTCCTTCGAAGGCCGGGCTGGAGTTGGCCGACCTCTCCTCACGGAGAACAACTCGATCGTCATACAATTACACTTATTGCGACGAACAACGCGCGAATATGAAGGCCTCTTGGCGGGCTCCGCATGCTCGCGCTTGGGGTCCGACGACTAACCGTGAAAGGGATTCGCTATTGGTCGTAAACCCGGGTTAACAAGGAGTTTGGTGCTCGATGACTCAATGGCGCGTTACGGTCGAGGTGAGGAAGTTGGAAAGGAACTTCAGAACTTCGAGGTCCTTTACGTGCCCGGAGAGCAAATACCTGGCCAACCAACTTGCCAAGTTGGGCACCTCGCAAGAACCGGTCCCAACAGGGTGCTCGTTGAGCACCGCTAAAGCCCTCCATTCCTCCGGAGAAGAGGAGGCGAGAGGGCAAACGACGCGTCTCCGTCCTCGAGCAAGGAGCCACTTGATGACGCCATTCATCCACTTGGATGACGCCATTCATCCAATTCTTGGCACACGGACATTGCTCGAGGACGGCCGAGAAATCCCGGCTTATCAGAGAGCTCCACTATCTGAGTTAGTGGAAGGTGCCTGTCTGCATCAAGAGGCGTGCTCGAGTCCTCTCCAAGTCGTCCCTCGGGAAGAAGGAGATTCCTGCTAAAGGACTTGCACGAGGGTGCTGTGGAGCTCACTCCTCCTCTGAGAACTCGTCGGCAAAGCCTTCAGATGGGCTACTATTGGCCTGGCGTTGGTCGACGCCGAAGATCGTCACCACCGCCGGCGTGCCAATTCCATGCCCGGCAGTACACCAACCAGCCTACACCCTTCAAACTATTCCCTCACCGCCATTCTCTACCGGGGCTAGACATACTAGGACCATTCCCCAAAGGCGAAGGATGTGCATACCTCTTCGCCGCCATTGACACGTTCACCAAATGGATAGAGGCCGAACCGGTCTCGGCATTACTGACCAGCGCCAAAAAATTTTTCCATAATAATGTGGTCACACGGTTTGGCGTTCCCACCCGACCGATTACGGATAATGGAACTCGTTCACCGGTGAACTGCTCCAAGAATATTGCGAGGACGTTGGCACGAAATTTGCCGCCTCGTGGCTCACCCACGAGCAACGGGTGTCGAGCGAGCCAACGGGCAGATCCTCCAAGGAATCAAGAGGCGGGTCTTCGATCGGCTTTCTAAGCTACGACAGGCTGGGTCGACGAGCTCCCTTCCGTCTTGTGGGCTGTCCGCACCACTCCCAGCAGAGCGACAGGCGAAATACCTTTTCGCCAGATACGCACCGAGGCCATGCTTCCGACCGAGATAACCTTAAGGTCACCTCGCGTGGACCTCACGGAGGTCAGCCGATGACCACCAAGGCAGGTTACTCGACCTCGACCTGTCCGAGGAAAAGCGAGCAAGCCCTCGTCCGATCAGCAGACCTACCTCCAGCTCTGCGCAGCACGCCGCCCGGCAAGCGTCCCGCCAAGGACTCTGCAAAAGCGGCGACTTGGTTCTGCGGCGGGTCCAGACCTATCGCGCCAACAAGCTAACCCCAAGGTGGGAGGGTCCTTTCACGGTCGTCTCGTCTTCACGCCCGGGGCTGTCGCCTCGCCTTCCCGACGGACGAATTCTCAAGAACTCGTGGAATATCGCCCACCACGAGGTTCCACGCCTAACCTTCCCCTTCCTTTCGGCCCATCCTCCTTATTTAACTCTCGGATCTTGAGCGACTTCTTCTCGAAATCCCGAACATGTTAAATAAAAAGGAATGGTAACCAAAGTTCTTTTCCTTCCGAGGTTTTCGACTTTTTTTTCCTGTCTGCCCAAGCACGAGTTCTTGTTCTCTAAACCGATTTCTAAAGCGCCGACGGATCTGAAAATGCACTCCCCTGAATTCCATTGCTCGGATAAGCCGATAGCACATACTCGCAAGTTCTCGGCGGTACCTCGCAGACTTCGATCCCGAAACCCAAATTGAACTCCGGAGTAAAGTAACTTGAACTCGCGGCTACGCCGTGTGCCGGTCTCTTGCTCGCAACAGGGCAAGGACTTCGGTCACACGAGGGGCTGGACATCGCCTCTTCGCGCATCCTCGGCTGCCGGCCACGTGTGCCCGGTCTCTTGCTTTCGCAACGGGGCAAGGACCCGCCACACGAGGGGCCGACATCGCTTTTTCACGCATCCTCGGCCGCCCGGCTTCGCCGTGTGCCGGTCTCTTGCTCGCAACCGGGGCAAGGACTCGCCACACGAGGGGCTGACATCGCCTATTTCGCGCAGATTCGGATGCCGGCCACCGTGTGCCCGGTCTCTTGCTTTCGCAACGGGGCAAGGACCCGGCCACACGAGGGGCCGGACATCGCTTTCGCGCATCCTCGGCCGCCCGGCTGCGCCGTGTGCCGGTCTCTTGCTCGCAACTGTGGGCAAGGACCCGCCACACGAGGGTCGGACATCGTCTTCGCGCATCCTCGGCGCCGGCCACCGTGTGCCGGTCTCTTGTTTCAGCAACGAGGGCAAGGACCCGGCCACACGAGGGGGCGGACATCGCCCATTTCGCATCTTCGGATGCGGCTACTTGCCGTGTGCCGGTCTCTTGCTCGCAACGGGGCAAGGACCCGCCACACACGGGGCGGACATCGCCCATTTCACAAGATCCTCGGCTGCCGGCTACGCCGTGTGCCCGGTCTCTTGCTCGCAACTGGGGTAAGGACCCGGCCACACGAGGGGGCGGACATCGCCCATTTCACAAGCATCCTCGGCTGCCGGCTTGCCGTGTGCCCGGTCTCTTGCTTGCAACCAGGCAAGGACCCGCCACACGAGGGGCTGGACATCGCTTTTTTCGCAAGCATCCTCGGTGCCGGCTGCGCCGTGTGCCCGATCTCTTGCTCGCAACCAGGGCAAGGACCCGGTCACACGAGGGGCCGGACTTCGCCATTTCGCGCATCCTCGGCTGCCGGCTGCCGTGTGCCCGGGTCCTTGCTCGACGAGGCTTATAGGGTAGGTATATAGCGACAAATAGTAGCATAAACATTTTATAGACGTGAACAAGAGAGAGAACATCTTGTATTTAAATTCAAATGTATTACAAACACGTGTAACATCACGTACACTATTCCCTAGATCTACCCTTCAAAGATTGAAGCTCGCCTCCACGGACTTGGCCGAGAACCTCGATCTGGGCTTCACGCCCGGCGGATCTCCTCGCTGGCTTCTAACCCCATACTGGGCACGGACAACCAAAGCCATGTCGCCTCGGCGCCGCCGCCGGGAGACCCCCATGGTCGGGGCTAAGACAGCCCACCACCTCCAAGCTCGGAAGATGTGCGACAACGTTACTGCGCCCATTGACGAAAGGAGAGGGCTGCTCGAGTACGACCTTCTCCCCAAGGGCCCGACCACGTCGTCATTGGCGCCAGCTCCCTTCGACGCCTAGGCACCAACGAGGCAGAGTCCTCCGAGTCCCGTTCGGACTCCTCCCCGCCGTCTCGCTCGGCCGACCCTAAGATTCGCTCGGGTAGCCTTTGCTCAGTAACCTTGAGCTCACCAACCTGAAGTCTCGCCCGATTAGCCCTCGCCGGCTAATCGGGCACGCGTCTCAACGTCTGGAACCGAAAAGGCTCAAGACGATTTAAAAGAGCATCGAGGAGGGACCGGCGGTCCACCACTCAGCTCGGGGCTAGATGACGGGGCCTAGGGTGACGTTCGGATAGTCACACACTAAACATAAAAACAAAACAGCCCTCTCCCGAGCAAGGGTCTACTTCAAGGAGTCCTCGCCGGGGCTCGGGCACGCCAATTCGCTCGGACCGGTCCGAGCAGCTCCTTCCCGACCAAGGAAGGGTTCCTCCCGCTGCATTAAATGCTCGACACCGTCGAGACAGCCGCAGGGATCGCGCCACCAACCCACGTCTTGTAATATCGCTCCCATACCGTTTCCCGAAGGCGAAGAATGATGACGATGACGCAAGAGGAAGACATGCTTCGGACCACCGGACAAAGGAGGGACAATCATCATACCGCTAGGTAATAGAATTTCACCGCCGGAAAAACCGATTCGTCCATGTATAAATAGACTACGTCATTGCACATCTAAAAGCGACTACCGGAAAATACACACGTACATCGTGGGAGCTCCACCCGCACCATTACGGGCCAAAGCTCATCCCTCCGCACAAGAAACTCATCCCTTTGTAACCTCTTCGATCCCTCATATAGATACCATGGACATAGGTCATTACCTCCACTCGAGGGCCCGAACCAGCCTAAAAATCATGCGTGCCTTCTATCGATAGCCACTCGATCGAAGTTCGTCTTCTTGAAAGCCCCGACGCTCAGGAAAGAGGCCGGTTGATCCTCACTCTCAACAAGTAAGCTCGGTACCTGGGGGCTCCGTACTCCCAATCGCCGACATTTTCTGAACTGGAGATATATTTAATTTGCAGCTAAAAAATCTTGCGGATCGAAACTGCCTTGATCCGCTTTCTATGCTAAGATTGCTGTGTGACAACAAATTAAGTGCTTAATTAATTCACTAACGCCACGCGACCCACGCCTCCTTGAGACAGAAACAATTAGATATGGACACTACCACTATATATATCAGACATAATCACTCGTTCAACGGACAATAATCCTAAATCTGCTTAAAGTAATACCCACGCGAAAGTACGTGCCATTATCCTGAATGATCCACAGTCAACTATAATTAAGTACACAATGTGCTAGCGTGCACGCACTTAATTAATTACTACTTGACATTCACTCGTTGAACGCACAATTATGCAGCCCATGTACGACTCCGCCAGAACATCTGCTTAAAGTAATACCCCCGCCAAAGTACGCGCCAGTATCCTAAATGATCCACACTCAACTAATTAATTAAGTGCACAATGTGCAAGCATGCACGAACTTAATTACTCGTCAATCAAGGCATTAACAATGCAGGCGCCACGGAGAGATGCTTACTGAAAAATATGTTTTTTTTTGCCACCTATAGGATAGCATAGGGAGCGTTTGGTTGCCCGGATACCTTGAGCCTGGCTAGTATGAAGCATCCTGGATGGTGGGAGCCATGCTAAATAGATGCAAGAGATGGTGTTTGGTTGTTTACATGAGATGAGCTAGGATGTGAATAGATGTTGTTTGGTTGAATGCATGAGGATGGATAGGATGGGTGGATACAAGAGAGATTATGTTTGGTTGCTAGTAAGAACCAAATTTGAATACATCCCGTTCTCAACCATGCGATAGCTCTATTCAGCCCAATAGCTCATGATTTTATTCAAATTAAAGCCCAACACTCATACAAACACAGTACAAATTTTCCATTCAGTACAAATTTGCTTCATACTGACACACAAACAAATATAATACCATATATATTAAGGCCAATTGTTTCAGTTTCTCAAACAAACATTCAGTTTCTTGCCATGCTGTAGGCTAACTATTTAGTTTCTCAAAAAAACATTCACATTGAAGAAGCTAGAAGCTGACTAGTAGTACATAATACCATATATATTAAGGGTTCACATTGAAGATATTCCAACTCTAGAGTTAATTGTTGAGACTCCATACTCCATAGGTACTGTGTAGTCATGAAGAAGCTAGCATTTTGGATCAGCTAACAGACCTGTCACTTTCTGCAAATTAGAAGTAAATCATATCATCAATAAAGACCACCAAATCAAAGGAATCATATACAAATTGTATATATCTACAAACTGGTAGTACGTAGCCTTTTTTTGAACCAATGGTGGTAATTATCCGTTAATTAACAAACTTGTTTATATTACTGGCCATAGCCTCAAGTGGTTGGCTAATGGCTAGGGGGGAGCTAGGATAACAGATAGAGAGAGCAATTATCATGGCTCCAATTGACGTGCATGTGTATAAAGAATTAATTCATGTGTCTGATTAATACTAGTAGCTACAAGTCTACAGCAAAGGGCACAGGATATGGTACCTTCTTAGATGCTGTGCTTTGCCAAGAAAGTATTCATCCACAGGACACGGTGCTTCTCACTCATGCTCACAAATGCAGTACCCTGCGCCTTGTTGTCAACCAGATAGGAGAATGCAACAATCAAAGCTTCGTCTGAGAATCCAGGCATGTACATGACAGCGCCATATAGGTCAGGATGCACCTCATTGACCACAGTCTCACGAATGGTAGCAGCAACATTGTTCACTGCTTCTGTCATGCTGACCATGACAAGTGTATCTTCATCACTCAACACAGATCTCTTTCTTTTATTAGTTGCACCTGTGGCACTAGATGCATCTTTGGTCTCTGCCTTCTTGTTGTCAAGCTTAGTTTTCTTCAAATCTTGGGTCTCAAGATTGAATGTCTCAAGGTCAATTGGCTCTGATTTGCTGGAACTTTCTCCAAAATCACTTGGATAGCCCAGAGGCTCATTTGATCCCATAGCAAACTTTCCAGTGGCTATACCACTCCCAAATATAGTCATCATTTCCACATAGTTCTCGATGCTCTTGTTGAGATAGTCAGCATCCTTTGGGTGTGCCTAATAAGCAAACAAGTGGCAAATATGAACATTCCTTCAAAGAAAATGAATTTATACTAAACAGTTATGCATCACAAACCTTAATGTGGCCTTTGTAGTGCTCCTGTTCTAGCACTATCATGTGATTATTGTCATCCCACTATGCTCCACTTAGTTCTCTTAGTTTTGAAACCTTTATCCATCTCTGAAGCCACTTACGCAAGTGGTTGTACACCTGGATTCCACTAACATCATTGCTAGTAAACTCCTGAAGCCCCCTAGCAACTTGGTTTAGATGGACCTCTTTAAATCCTTTGTCTGTCCTTACACCAGATTTTATGAGTTCGCATATGTGACGAAGCATAAATGAGGACATGGCATTGGTCCACCTCATTGCAAATTTCCCACACTGTCCACCATCCTCAGCACCACCCCCAAGATCCACCATCTCTTCAAAAATTCCCTGACAACATTAAGAAATTAATCAAATACAGCAGATTGTTGGTAAGCTCACAGTACCTATAGAGATAGGAATTGTACCACTAAGCTACAATGCACGAAGCATCAATGAAATCAGCAATATTGGAGGCATTAATAAAATCAGTAAGATACAATGAGTGGTTAATATATTTAGCAAGACATACACGATTTCATTACAAAGCATGGTCTTATTACAGATCAAACAAACTGAAAGTACAGTGTCTCATTACAAAGTTATCACAACAGGACAATGATGCTACACTCGAGAATTGCCTCTATTCTCCCACATCAAATTAGCCAACTCGTCCCTCTTATGTGCCCAAGAAGAGTTGTCTATGATCAAGTATCCATGGCTATTGGGACTGGAATTGGCAGGGTTTGGGACCCAATCTGCTTCTAGAGGGAAGACCTCATCTTGTCCATGCTCAAGTATCCAGTTATGTAGGATGCAACATGCGAGAACTAATTTTACTTGGGTCTTATATGGATGGAAAGGTTTGTTGTCCAGAATGCGGAATCGATTCTTCAATGCCCCAAAAGCCCTCTCAACTAAAACCCGTAATCCAGAATGTCTCAAATTGAATAACTCCCTATGATTAGTTGGGTAGTTCCTTCCACCATACTCTTTCAAATGGTACCTAGTAGCTCGATAGGGAGGAAGGAAACCTGGGCGACATGCATATCCAGCATCAACTAGATACCATTTACCTAGAAATTAATATAAACTCATTAGTTCTAGGTGTTATGCAATTATAGAATTAATATTTGTGGCTGGCATATTAAATTAGTTACCTTGTGGAACCCTCAGCCCCTCTTCCCTTTCTAAAGCATCAGCAAGAATAAGAGCGTCATGTGCTGAACCCTCCCAACCAGCTAAGACATAGGTGAACTTTAGATCAAAGTCTACTGCAGCCAACACATTTTGGGTAGGATAGAGCTTTCTACCAATAAAAGATCCAGTCATCTCCTTTGGGACTCTAGCACGCACATGTGTACCATCAACTGCACCGACATAGTCCTATGACATTGAAAAGCTTTTATTACAAATCATGCATAAAAAAAACCATACCAAAGAAAATGACAATTTTGTTACTTTAAAATAGGGATACCATCTAGAACTTGACCTGATCTTTAACGGTGTTTCATTGGATGGTGGCCTAATCATCTCATTTCTTAGCTCACCAATGGCATACAAGACATCCCTGAAGTATCGGCTCACAGTTTCAATGGACCTCTTAAAGGTTTGATGGATCACTCTAAATCTATGGTTATGTCCAACCACATGGAGAAACATTGCTACCTGCTCTTCTATGGATGTGTGTATGCTATCTCGTAACAAGTTTCTATCTCTGAACAAGTTACATAGACGAAAAAATGGGGCTCTTCTCATGCGTAGCATATCTACACACTCAACATCATTACAGTTGTAGATTCTATTTAGGTTTGCTTGACGCTCATTATCTCTCTCAGACATGGGAGCATATGTGATTGTAGGCCGTGAATGTCGAGACACCCTAAGCCTACTCACAAAGAAAGCATAAAGTACTGTAACTAGAGCAGATGCCTTAATAATAAGATTGTGCCGTCTGTTTTGCGTGTCCATCTACACAATTCAAACATAAATGTATTTAACAAAAGTAGAAAAACAATCAGCAAAAAAATACTTGAAGAATAGAGCAATATTATCTTCATAGTGATGTGATCAGATAGGTAGATAGAAAAAAGCAGAGCTAAAGCCTAAAGGGGCACAACTCAATAGTTCATCACCATTAATTTCATAACACAGTGAAGCAATTATGTTTTAACAGTAATATATAAAACATAAAAAATTAGTGATGAGGCACTAATACAATCAAAATCAAGAAGTACTAATAATCTCAGGAAGCAATATGTATTCATCCTTGTGCGATGGCAGGCAAATGGTATTCAGTGAATAGTGTGCTGCCGCTTAAGTGCACTCTTACTGGCAGTACAGTTTAGCAACTAATTAAAGGCTAGCAGTACAGTCTCAGTGCAAAGGATTTCTCTTATCACTTTCATTTTTCACACAACTAGTAGTACAGTTTAGCAACTAGAAAGTACATAATTTCATACAAGAGCACTGGAAAGTCTAGATTCATACAAATCAGATACAAGAAAGATGTTCGTGTGACCATCTTCACAGATCAAACTAGAGGGGAAATTTTGCTAATACTGCAATGAACAGATCAAGAAGAGGCGTAACACATATCTAAACATATATTAGTCAATTACAAGATCATGAAGATGAAAAACGCAACAAGAACATATCCATCTAATTAAAGGCTACCAAATCAGAGAAATTAGACATAGGGGAGATGAGAAAGGGGAGAGTTGAGTCACCACCTTACCTTGAGGTGAGGGAGAAGAACACGGCAGCAGACCGATGGATTGGAGCGAGTGACGGCGGCGGCGGCAACGGCGAGTGACGACGGATTGACGACAGCGGGGACGGTGGCTGTTGGTGCGGACAACAGCGAGCGGCGACGAGCAATGCGACGCCTATGGTGGCCGGTGGTGGGGGTGGCGGCCGGTGGTTGGGGTGCCTGCACCTGCGCCTGGTAACCCTAGCTCAGGGCTCTCATCTCTCGTGCAACTGGCTGGATGTGTGGATGCTTGGGGATGGTTGATGCGGGCCTGGCTGTGTGCAAATGCCGCTTTGCTTCGTTCCACTCGGGCCTAGCTAGGCCGATGCAGATGCATCCGATGGGCCAGGTTCTAAATCCTATACATACAACCAAACAACATCTGGGTGCATCCCACCAGCCAGGCTGGGCCTCGTGCAGGCAACCAAACAGGCCTATAGATGCTTTTACATTTGCTTAGAGGAGGCTGGGGAGAGATGCTTTAACGCTATCACCAGTGTGATACACCAATTTTTCATAGAAAAATTAATTAAATAATCCATAGAAAAAATATTTTTGATGTATTATATCATAGTATATAGAGATCGAAAATTTTATCGGTGGTGGGCACCGCCCCGCACGGCAGCAACCGCGGCAGGATCCATTTGGGACAGCGGCAAGATTAGGAGGCCGCATGTGGCAGAGGGAGCTGCCCTTCATCCGCTATGAGCATTGGTTCTAGGAAAAAAAATTTAACCTTTTTTAATTATTATTTTAATAATAACTCTGGACAGAAACAATTTTCAGATCTAACCCTTTTAGCCGCGCTACCCGGGCTGGTGCCGCAAATCGCGACTGCCGCGCCAGTTCACATGGCGCGGCAAAGGGTGCCACGCTGGTGCTCGCGGCTGGGAAGCCGCTGCCGTGGCAGCTACGGGGCCCACTCTTGACGCGCCAGCGCTTGTGGCGTGGCAATACTGGCCCGTGGGACCAGCGGCTCGGCCTGGTCTCGCGGACGCGTCTTACCTAGGCCCCACCTTGCCGCGCCATTCCGCATGGCGCGGCAAGGCCTGATACAGAGGCCGCCAGGACTCCTCCTCCCTCGCCCCTTCTTCATTTTCTCTCATTTCACCTCTTGTCTAACCACTCTTCTCCTCCTCCATTGCGAAATATTTTGCTATTACAAAACCTAACATTTTAATATATGTCACTCGACATATTAGTGATGACGTGGAAAAAGATGAACTTCAAAGCGACAAAAATATAGGTGATGCTCTTTTGAGCTAAATTTAGCATGAAATTACAATCCGAAAAGTTTATAGACCTTTTATAGGAGGTATGAAAAGTGTAGAAATTATTTAAAAAGTTTTGTTGGAACCATTTGCATTTATTCATTAGTACCCAAACGAAGTTTTATATCTAATCTTTTTTATAAGAGTATTGGGTTTCTGGTACCCATTGCCATCCCTACGTCCAACACCCCACCATGATTTCATTGTCGCCTCCTGAGAGTTGCTTTGCACTGTGTATCTCTTTAGCCAAGACATGGACCTAATGGAGATCAATTTGCCCTTGCCTCTTCGTTGCCCAGTTTTCCTAAGTTGCTCAAAAGGGAGTCCATTGCTGGAAACGGGTACTATGTATATATTCATAGAGCTGTCATCGTGTCGAAGCAAAATACGTCTAGGTTGGTTATACCATGAGCAATTCTTATACACATATACATCCATAAGGGTCATTCATATGAGCAATTTTTAAAACTAAAAGCTCTAAGTTGTAGTCTAGGGCCAGATTAATTTGAAATTTGTGTTGATATTCTAAACCTTATTCGCATGCTGACCTCCATATGAAAATATGAAATTTGCACATGTTTGCATTTGATGAATTCAAAAGATTAACCCCAGAAGACACCACCTAGTCAAGTACATCACAAAATAGTTTGCAAACCCTAGAGTATTACAGAACGGACACCACCAGGTCAAGTACATAACAAAATACGCAGGGTCCGCCCGGCGTGTAACGCTCCCTCGGCCGGCGAACCCTCCTCGGGTTTGTTTGCACGACGTTGTGGCTTCCAACGTCGGTCTGGTCACGGGGACGCCTATGGCCTTGCCTCGTGTAGATCACTGTCTCCGGTAGGGGAGTGGATCCGCTGGGGCCCTATATTGCAGCCATAATTCATAGTTAGTGATCATAACTACGAAGTACTCGCACGGGGGGGGCATAGGCGCCACGCTCTGGGGTGGACGTATCGCTTAACGGGGGGCATCCGCATCTGTCTCAACCTTATGGTGCTATGGAAGCTGGGGTCGTCGGCGGAGGAGTCTGAGTCAGGCTCCTGGTCGGTGTCCTCGTCGTCCTCCACTATAGAAAGGGCTCTCTTGCCCAATTGCAATGCAGGAGGTAGAGACATCCTCCCAGTCGGGCGGATCGGGCCGCAGGCGTCTGCAGCCTCGTGACAACCCGTCTGACCCCAGCAAGTGTGGCCGACCCCCAGCTGTACGTGGCCACGTTCTCCCAGGGCTCGGCAAGGAAAGGGAGTACGCTCCAGGAGACGGTGTTGCCGGACGCGTCTGCTAGGAGGAAGCCGCCGACCAAGTGCCACAGCCAGGCACGTGCGTGGCGCTCGACCACTGCCTCCTCCGCCTGAGGTGGGCGGCAGCTTCGTCTTGGCGCACCACACCGAGCTCACACCGGACGTCCTCCTGCAAACAGACAATCGTGCATGGCGAAAATTGTTCACTTCAATAGTAGAAAAAGGCAAGAAACACGGATTAACTCTTACTTGCTGCGCTACTGGTCGTCCTCTGCGGGCTCCACACCAATGATGCCCTGCACCAGATCGCGCCAGGTGGTCGTGTTCAAGATCCCGGTCACTGCACCGCCCTCCAACGGTAACCCGAGGATCATCGCCGTGTCCTCCAAGGTCACCGTCATCTCCCCGCAGGGGAGCTGGAATCTGTGCGTCTCGGGCCTCCAACGGTCCAGAAGGGACATGAGGAGAGGCCCGTCTAGGTCCGGCAGGCCAACGGTGACGGTGCGAGCCAGGTCGAGGAAGCCGGATCGCGCCAAGTAAGGCGCGAACCTCTCGTCCCACGCCAAGATCTGGAAGCGTCGCACGGGACGGAGCGAGGTCAAAAGCTGCAAAAAAACATTAATCGTAGTCGATCAGTACGATACCAAAACAAAGTACAATGCATCGACAACAATAAATAGCCCAACCTATCGGTCATCGGCGATGCGCCGTGCACGGTGCTCCCTCTCGTAAAACGACTCAAGCAGTGGGTACCGAGGGTCCGCCATCCTGCACAAATCACACATCACAATCAACTACATATATTACTCCACCTATTAACCTTAGCTATTATATGCACTACCTAAAAAAAAACCCTTAGCTAGCAACAATAAAAAACCTAACTTTGGATTAGCACCTAACTTATTTTCACCAAACTATGGACTAGATATTATATGGATCAACATCTTATTTTCACACCTAATATGGATTAGCAACAAAAAACTAACTAAATACATATACATATCTACACCTATATTTGGAGTCCAAATCGATACATGCAACTAATTCTACACGTTAATAGTACGGATAGAAGGTCCATTGCGAATCCCACGGTACTCAGATCGAACTAAAAAACCTAAAATCAAACCTAAATCGACATTTTCATTTGAAAAACTACTTTCCAAAGAACTACGAAATGCGCTCAATCGAATACGAAATAACGCAAGTGAAGGGGGGCATTACCTTCATAGAAGAGTGGGGAATCGGTCCCCAAGCTCGAATCGACCGGCAAACGGCAGGCGGCGGCGGGCGATGGCGGGGAGCACAACCTTGGGCTCGAGAAATGCTCTCTGGACAGGCCACGCGGCGGATTTTACGTGTGTCTTGCCGCGCCAGGCGGGGTGGCGCGGCAGGGCCTGGCCCCGACGACGACTGGAGCCACACCAGGCGTGGGTCAAGATCGCCCGGCGCCCATAATGGCGCGCGTCAAGTGGGCCCGTGGTATCCTTCGCGATGGGTGCCCGCCATGAAGCGCCAGCGTGGCACCCTTTGCCGCGCCACGTGAACTGGCGCGCAGTGGCTATTCGCTGTGCCAGCCTGGTTGGCGCGGCCAAAATGGTTAGATTTAGAAATTGTTTCTGTCCAAGGTTATTATTAAAATAATGATTAAAAAAGTTAAAAAAAAAATTTTGGTTCCAGAGACAAGCTTATACATATATACTAAATAGTCTTTGTTGGATACTTAAAACTTCATATCAAATCGATAAGCAACGAAGCATGAAAAAATGGACAATAAGTTTCTGAAAAAGGTCCTGAAAAAGTTATGAATTTTTTGAAAAATTTGTCGTCTTCACATTTTTTAAATTAAAAATTTGAGGAACAATATTCTAAAAAATTCATAACTTTTTTAGACCCTTCCCGTTGCCTACGGTTCCATTTTTTAAAATTTCGTTGCGTTTCGATGTTACATGATTTTTTAAAAATTTAGAAAAGTATGTTTAGTATACATACAACTTAGCTTTGACATAGTAAACCAACTGGTAGTAACTTGTAGTGTGCTGCCCGCCACACCGTGGTTGCTTCCGTCGCCCACGCGCCACTAGAAGTTGCATCAACGAGGTATCAATCACCATGTGTGCCTTTTGCATTATACATTTATCTTTTTCGTGACTTCATGCTACCTGGAATTATGGATTGATCTGATCACCAATTTATGAGGGTAAGTGTTCTCTACACCGTTGGATCAAACATAGACAGTTCAGATGTACTTATCATTTAACTCTTTAGTGGTTAAGAGATCAATGAGTTATTACATAGCAAATTGAATGACCACAATAGTTTGGACACTTCTTAAAAAATCACAAAACCGAAAGTGCTCAAGCATCTGTAAAACTGTGCAAGCCTTATTTAGTTTTGCAACGGGTGGTGTTATTGCCAAGACAGCCCATCTTGTCATCTCTGCTTGGCAGCCTCGACCTGCTAACTTAGCAGATTAGAGTTGCCATCCCAGCCATCTCATTATGGTTGTGGTTGAACGGCCACGCGAGTTTGGATCCCATGCGAGTTTTTACCCAAGGACTATGGGTTCAAAAGTTTTACTTGTTTTATTGGTGGAATTAAGATATATGACTATCAAGGCATACACAGCATGATATTCAAGGCAATCATAGTATGGTAATTGAACTTGTCAAGGGTCATGGCATGTATATAACTTGATTAACAAGCTAGGTATTAAAATTATAGAACATGCAATTTCTTAATTGAATCGAAATAACTTTCTATAAAACTGGTTACAATGTGAACTAAGAATGTTAAGTCGTCTTATTCTAAGGCTTGGAAGTCATCTTCGGTGTCTTCGAATCTTTCCTCTGGATGACTTCTACCTGGAAAGACAAAGATAATGTATAAACAAATAAAAAAGAAATGACGCATGTATGCACAAATGGAAATACTAATACCGATAAAAGGATCCTACGTGTTATCGCATGATATGAATGAACATGCTCTACGTACCCTTAGGTACTGTTACCCTTACAGGAAAATAGTTTTGGAAATTATTTAAAGTATTAAAATATTAATTCCTTAAAGCCTTTAGGGGTTTTTCTTTTATTTGGCTAATCATTACCAAAGGTTAAATGGATTTAACATTTTTATTAAAATGTTTCTGAGTTGGAAGTGTTTCTATGAAAATTAAGGAATTTTTAGAGTTGAAACAGTAATTTTAATAAATCTAATTGTTATACAGAAATATTTATCCTTAAGGAAAAAGGTTTAAATAGCTACTAATAAATATCCAGGGAACAATAATGTATTTCAATTTATTCAAATAATTTTCCTGGGTTCAAACCTACATCTAGTATTTTCTAGAATTTTGTCAAGATGTAATAAAATTATAAACTAATTTAATTAAACAGAAATGATATTTACAACATTTTCCAAAAAAGGTTGCATTCGGGCTACTGTTGTTTCACGGAGGAAAGAATTAGTTGCTATGCAAATTTATATTTTTATTAAATCCTGCATGCTGTCTAGTATTTATCATATTTTTTCCAATATTTTAATGTTGTTTTACTATTGTTAGAAAATCATTAATTCTTTCTAGATTAATTAAAATAGGAAAAGGCTGAAAATCCTAAATAGGAACGGGCCAAATTGAACATTGTGTGGCCCAGGGTGGTCCGATCCACAAGCGTAGAAGCGGGCCGAACGAGACCACGAACTGAAGGCCTAAACCAAGAGTTTGCCTATACTAATACTGACAGGTGGGGTCGCGGGCCCACTTGTTAGTGGTTGATAGGTCTAAGCGCAGGAGATTTAAACACTAATTACTATTAGCATGGGTCCCACATGTCAATGACTCGTCTTTCAGCCGACATTGGGGTGACATCAGCCGTCCATGGATCGTTAGGTTCTCCGGCGAACCTTCGGCGGGGGACGGCGGTGCTATGGTTCACTATCTTAGTGGTTCATGATCAAGATGGGTTCGGCTAGGTGAGACCTGGGACGTCCTGGCCGAACATCACCAACGGTGAGTCAGAACAGCGGTGCCATGGACGCAGGTGGCTGGAAGCTACAGAAGCATGCTTCTTCAGCGAAGGGAGGGGGTGGCCACCAGTTTGCTGGTGCAAGGAGCAACCAGGGACTACAAGGGAGCTACCTGAGGTGATGGCGAGCTCGGGGAAAGACAGAGTAGAGCTGGCACCGTGAAGGAGACGGCGGCCAAAATAGGGGCTTCATCGCCGGGGAGTTTCGGTGGTTCCCAGCCAAAATTGAGAACGGGAACGTGAGACACGACACCCAGAGGAGCTAGGGACGCGAGGAATCGACCGGCAACGTACTGAGTTGACAGTGGGGAAAAAAGGGAGAACCTGAGCTCGACGGTGGAAATGGTGGAAAGAGGGCAATTCGGGGCTGAGCCAGGGTTAAATAGGCGATGGAGAGTCCACGAGGAGAGGAGAGAAATGTCCCGAGACGACAGGATGCCGCGACGCAGGGCATGGCACAGTGATGATGAAGGGGTGCGGCAGGGCAGCTGCCACGTTAGAGGAGGGACAGGGTGCAAGGCCTACGCAAACGGCGTGGCAGCATGGTGACACGCCATGGTAGAGGCTGGCGACGGTAGAACCGCACGCAAGACGACGGCAGCAGCAATAAGAAGAGAGGGCAGCGCAAGGCTTCAATCCAAGGCTCAGCGGCAAGACGATAGAGAGAGGGAAAGGAGCGAGGGAGAGAGGAAGAGAGAGAGGGGAGGGCTTGGCCTAGGCCGAATTGGGCCTGATCCTGGCTGAGCCTAGGTGGGGCTAGGGCAGGGTTAAGCCCTAAAGAGATTTTAAAATTTTAGAAAATTTTGAATTTTGAATTTATCTTTTTGAAATATAGCATTTATGCTGATTTTTTTAATTTAAGAAAGGATTTTGGATTAGAATTTGAGTTTGCTATTTAGGCTGAATTTGAATTTAGAAAGTGAAAATTTTAGATGGTGAATAATAACTACTAGAAAAACAAATCAATTTTTTCAAAAATTTTGAAGATTTCAAAAAAGGGCCCAAAATGGGCTGTTACTAATCCTACACCCATAAGCAAAGATCTTGACCTCGAGATCTAAAGGCTAGCTAGGGAATAGGGAAGGATAGCTCTAACGAAGCTAATCTTCAGGCTCCCAAGTTTCTCGTCCTCTTGATTAGTCATTCCATAGGACTTTGCACAACTTGATTGTTTTGCACCTCGTCTACTTTTTCAAGGTGTCCTATATTCTTACTGAATAAGCCGGGTAGGTGAGGTTGATGGCTAAGGGTTCCTCGGGGACTGGAATTTGCTCTTTTGGCACTTGAAGAGACATCTTCAGTTGTGAGAAGTATAACACATCATGCACATCTCCGATGTCTACAGGTAAGTCTAATTGATACGCTACTTGACCTCTTCTGGCAGTGATCTTAAAAGGTCCAATGTATCTAGGTGCCAGTTTGCCCTTTTGATGGAACCTCTGAACTCCCCAAAGTGGAGATACCTTTAGATAGACATAATCTTAGACTTCGAGGGTGAAGTTTCTATGACACTTATCTGCATAGCTCTTCTACCGAGATTGAGAGGCTAGAAGTTTATCTCTGATCAACTTGACCCTTCCTTCTGCATCCTTCATAGACTCCACTCCAAATACTTAGTATTCTCTGGTTTCGGACCAACTAAGGGGTGCTCTGCATCTGTGTCTATACAAAGCTTCGAACGGTGACATTTTATGGCTTGTCTAGAAACTGTTGTTATAGGAGAACTTGGTGGAAGGAAACCACTTCTCCCAATATGCAGAAAAATCCAAAGCACATGCTCTTAACATGTCCTTTAGGACTTGACTGACTCTCTTAGTTTCTCCGTCTTTCTAGGGTAGGAAGCAGTGCTGAATGTCAGGCTAGTTCCTAGGGCACCTTGGAGCTTTTCCTAAAAATGGGAGGTGAATTGGGATGCTCGATTCGAGACTATCCTTTGTGGTACTCCATGCAGGCACATTATCTTGACCATGTATAACTCGGCTAACTTTTCTCCCTTGTAGGTTGTTTTAACTGGTATAAAATGGCCACCATGGTTAAGCGGTCGACTATGACCCATATGGAGTCATAACTGGCCTCGGGTACCTTTAAGGGTTGGAGAAGTCCTGCCGGTCGCTGATGTTCTACCTTAATTTGTTAGCATAGATGGCATCGAGCTACAAACTCGACTATTTCTGGCCTCATTCTTGGCCACCAGAATCGAGCTATAAACTTATTGCCATGTCTTCAATGAGTTGTTCTGAGAAGTTAAAGCTCACTAGGTGGTTCACTAGGGGTTTCTACTTAGGGCATCGGCTACAACGCTGGCCTTTCTGGGATGGTACTGAACATTGTGGTCATAGTCCTTAATTAACTTTAACCACCTTCTTTGCCTCATGTTCAGGTTTGTCTGTGTGAACACATATTTTAGGCTCTTATGATCTGCGAATATGTTGTTTCGATGCCCCATTAAATAGTGCCTACAAATCATCAAGGAATGCACCATAGCAGCTAACTCCAGATCATAGGTCGGGTAGTTTCCCTATTGTCTTCTAAAATGACGAAAGGCATAAGATACAACCTTTCAGCCTTGCATCAAAACAGAACCCAACCCTTACCTCAAAGCAGCACAATATACTTCGAAGCTCTTGCACGTGTCTGGGGTGACTAGTACTGGAGCAGTGGTCAGCCTCTTCTTCAGCTCCTGGAAGTTATTCTCGCAAGCTTCGGTCCATTCAAACTTCTTTTCCTTCTTAAGGACCTGGGTCATTGGCTTGGCAATCTCTGAGAATCCTTCAATAAAGATGTAATAGTAGCCAGCTAGAACTAAGAAGCTCCTGATTTCAGTCACCGAGGTTGGTAGCTTTCACACCATCACAGCAGTGATCTTGTATGGATCAACCTTTTTACCTCCTATTGAGATGATATATCCAAGGAAGTTGACCTCTTCCAACTAGAAATCACACTTACAGAACTTTGCATATAGCTGGTGCTCCCTTAGCTTATCCAGGACCAGCCTTAGATGGACCTTGTGATCATCATCATCCTTGGAGTAGATGAGAAAGTTGTCGATAAAGACAACAATGAATTGGTCTAGGTACTCCATGAGGATCTTATTCATCATGTTCATAAAATAGGGTCAGAGCATTGGTCAATTCGAAAGACATGACCAAATACTAGTACATGCCGTATCTGGTAGTGAATGCTGTCTTGGGAATGTCCTCTTCCCTTACTCGGACCTAGTGGTAGCCGGACCTGAGGTCGTTCTTTGAGAACCATTTGGCTCTATGGAGTTGATCAAGCAAGTCATCTATCTAAGGCAAGGAATACTTGTTCTTAATGGTTATGGAATTCAAGGCTCTGTAATCTACCTCTAGCCTTCGGCTCCCGTCCTTTTTACCCACGAACATTGCTGAGGAGCCCCAAGGAGAAGAACTAGGGGGATTAATCATTGGACTTGCATCTCATCCAACAACCTGTTTAGTTCTGCAAACTCGGCGGGGTTCATCTAGAATTAGGGTTTGCAGATGGGGGCAGTGCCTGGGAGCAACTCTATGACAAACTCCATCTCCCGGGCAGGTGGCAGTCCTGGTAATTCTTCGGGAAAGACATCCAGATATTCATTAACAACGGTCACCCTAGATGGGTCCTCTTCCTTGGACCAAAGGTTACAACCCCATCTCAAAGGTTTCTCAACCTTCCAAATCTCTTCAAGACCTAGGGTTTTCATTAGTCGAACTTCTTGATAGGCACAATCTAACATCTCATGGTATCGGATTAACCAATCCATTCCTATTATGACATCTAACCCGGGGCAGGGCAAGACCATGAGGTCGAACTTATATCCTATCCTTTCCTTAGATATTTCTATCCCAAGACATGCCACTGTGGCCTTTAGGATACCTCCAGGTGACCTTATGATTAATGGCCTATTTAGTTGGCGGGTCTTAAGGGTATGTTTTCCAATACAATTTTTCGATATGAAGGAATGCGATGCACCAAAATCGAACAGAACATGAACTGGGTTTAGGTTGATGGTGAACGTACCCACATGGGCTCTAGGTGCATCCTCTGCTTATGTGGCGGTGATATGGTTAAGTTGGCCTCTTCCAATTGTTGGTGGTGCCGACCTAGCAGCAGATCCTGATATGCCTCCATGATCGTTGTTGCTTGGCCACGAGGGTGTGGTTGGTGTCGTTTCTGGCAGGGGTTGCTGTCTTTTCTGGGCACTGGGCTGCAAAATGCCCTGGCTTGTGGCAATTAAAGCACCTCCCGGACATCCTGTTGCTGCTCCTAGGGGTGGTTCCCTGATTACCAGCTTGAGATAATTAGGGTCCCTTGGAGTGGAAGGTGGTGTTCCGACTTTCACCTTGCTGGTTGGAGGAAGCTTGATAGAATGACTACTGGTGGGACGTGGGTACCCGTTGATTTGTCAGCCGAAAGTTGCTAGGATGATTGGTGCCTGATCTGCCATGGACTACTAGCTTTCGCCTTCTACTGACCTCAAAACCTTTCACCTCATTCTCCAAGATGACGGCCTTACTGATCATATGCTAGAAGTATGAGAAATCATGGAGAATGAGTCAGGACCGGAGGCTAGGCAACATTCCTTAGGAACCGATCGATCTTTTCCACTTCATCTTCAATATTCTGATTAGCATGCCAGACCAACTGGTTGAAGCGAGTAAGGTACTCGTTGACCATCATGCCCTCTTTCTTCAAATTGCGAAATTCGTTCTTCTTGATCCTAATTATTCCATTTGGGATATAATTGGCCCTGAAGGCCCCTCAGTTGGTCCAAAGCAGGAGAAAATCAAGTTTTTTGAGTGGAATCAATGAAGGAAGTAGAAGACAGGGTCAAGATGATCAGAGAAAGGTTACGAGCCGCTTAGTTTCGTCAGAAGAGGTTTGCAGACAAGCGTCGCAATGACCTCACCTTCGAAGTCGGAGATTACGTCTATCTGAAGGTAAGGTATCACCACTTCGTGGGGCACAGAGGTTACATCAAAAAGGAAAATTGGCACCAAGATATATTGGACCTTTTAAGATCATTGCTAGAAGAGGCCAAGTGGCGTATCAGCTAGACTTACCTGCAAATCACAAAAAATTACATGATGTATTTCATGTCTCGCAACTGAAGAAGTCCCTCAGAGTTCCCAAAGAGCAAATTCCAGTCCCTAACGAGCCCCTACCCAGAACATCACCTACCTTGCTCAACCCGTGAATATTTTGGACACTTCGGAGAAGCAGACAAGGTGCAAGACCATCAAGTTATGCAGAGTCCTGTGGAATTACCAATCTGAAGGACAAGAAACATAGGAGCCTGAAGAGCAGCTTATACAGAACTACCATTCCGTGTTCTCTAGCTAGCCTTAAGAACTCAGGTCGAGATCTTTTGTTAGGGGGGTAGGATTTGTAATGGCCCCTTTTAAAAATCTTTTTCAAAAAATTTAAATTTGAATTACGTTTCTTGTATTTACTATTCATCATTTGAAAATTTCTAATTCTTAATTTCAAAATTCAAATTAGAAATGCAAAATTCTTTCACTATTATCCAAAATTGCATCTTAATTACAAAATCCAACTTTATAACTTGCTCAAAAATAGAAATCAATTTTTCAAATTGGATTTTCAATTTCGAATTATAAATTCTATATATGTACCCTTAACTCATTTTCTAAAATTTAAATTCTTTTCATATTTCTAAAATTCCCAAAAATCCCAAAAATTCTTTTTTGGGCCTAGCCCTATCTAGCCCAGCCAAACCCAGGCCCAGACTTAGCCTAGCCGAGCCCTTTCTCTTTCTCTCCCTCTCTCTTCCCCTCTCTCCGTCCTCCCTCTCTGTGCTCGCGGCTAACGCACTGCGTATTTACCATCCGCATGCACAGTCGTCCCTATTGCGATGCTCTTCTCGTGCCTCATGCACCGCTAGCACCGCTGCCACGCCAATGCCTCTCTCTGGCCAAGCCAACGTGTAGCCAACTTGCATCTCCTGCGCCGTGTCGTCGCGTCCCCTCAAGCCTTTCGCCGCGGGATCTCTCTCTCTCTCTCTCATTGCCTATTTAAGCCCGTCTCATCCCCAATTTCGCCTCACTCCGCCATTGCCACTGCCGAGCTCGGTTTCACCAATTTTCTTCTCGCCGTAGATTCGGTACGTCGCCGGCCGATTTCTCGCATCCCTAACATCTCTAGGTGCCACCCCTCACTTCACCATGCTCAATTTTGGCTAGAAACCACTGGGGCTTCCCGGCGACAACACCCTTGTTTCAGCCACCGCTACTGACACATTAGGTAGCTCCCTGGTAGTCCCTAGATGCTCGCCGCTTTGGCAAACTGGTTGCTGCCCCCCTCTCCTCACTAGAGAAGCATGCTTCCGTGGCGCCGCCATTTTGGCTCGTCGCTAGCAAAGTTCGGCTAGGACGTCCTAGGTCTCTCTAAGCTAAACCCATCCCGATCATGATCCACTAGGATAGTGAATCATAGTACTGCCAATCCACCATCGAAGGTTCACTAGAGATCGGTCGAATAACCTCATGGGCCGGATGAGGTCGCTGCCCGGCTGACTTCACCCCAACGTCGGCTACCCACCGTGTCACTAACAGCCGGGCCTACGCATTCTGTAATTAGCATTTAAATCTCCTGTGCTTAAGCGCTGTCAGGCATTGACACGTGGGTCTATGACCCCACCCGTTAGAATTAGTGGAAGCGTATTCCTAGATTACGTCTTTAGTCCGCAGGCTCGTTTGGGCTATTTCACGGACTGGACCATACTGGGTTGGTACCAGGATTAGACAGGATTAGTAATTCTGAGAAACCACAACACCTCTATAACACTCTTTCCTGATTAAAATTGGCTAGGTCATCGGTTTATACTATTCTTATATTCCAACTGGATTTATGCAAATAAACAAACCCTAGCCTTTCCTTAAAGCCATTATCATTAAATGCATTAGGAGGACTTACCCTCGCACTCACTCACTCTTTAGATGGAGAACACCTGGAAGACCCCTACACGTGCTGCGAGGAGAAGGAACCTGGATATGAAAGCCAAGATGATGCTTAGGGCATTCCCTCCAGCCACTTGGATGGATGCATAGCCGCTGGATACTCCTTTTGTTATGAAGACTTTTGCTTTTGTACTCTGATCTCCCATGTGGACTATAATGCTATTTGGCCTAGACGGCCGTGTTGTAAAACTATTGGCCATAAGGGCTTAATTTCGCAGTTATCCATTTTACCCTATTCGTTATATGCTTGTTTGATCTGGCTATGTAATGATGTACACTAGCCTACCGATTCTGGGACTAGTGCAGGAATCATTCTAGAGGACCTCCAAGTAGCCGGGTGCTTGGCCTTGTGATTCAGGGGTGCCATCTTGCTTTTCCAAGTCATCGTCGATGTCGTGATCTGACTCTTCCTGACTACCCTCTTGCACGGTCTCTGATCTTTTGGTAACATTGTTTTCCCACCAATCAACGGCGGCACCTTCTAGCTGATGGGTGGCAAATAGGACCTTATCTAATTCTTGGCATCGGACTAGCTCGAGCTTCCTCTATATAAGTCGGAGCCAGTCTTCAGTGTCCATGGGTTCCACTGTTATCCTAGTAGTCACCTCCTTTCGCTCGCTCGACTCCCAACCGTCGATACAGTGGAGGCATCCGAGCAGCTCGGCAACTTGAGGCAGAGCTGTTGAGCCTGGACCGTAGATGATCGGTCCTTGCTAAACGCGCGCTTAGGGTCGCTCGAGGGTGCTCAACACTAGGGACATAATCCAAAACCACGATAGCTAGCCCTCGAGGCTCAAGCAGGGAGTAGCTTCCTCTTGAGACTTTACAGAAGAGAGTCCCTTAGAGGGGTTGGACTCAATCTAGAGTCCTAGAGGCCTTCTCGAGCACTGCCTCAGGTCAGCAACACCGGGCCTCCCGAGGAATATGTCAGGCTGGTCCTATAAGGGCCACCCGAGCAACACTTCGAGCTGGTCGAGCGAGGCCGCCCAAGCAACGCTTCGAGCCGGCCAAGCACGGACCACCGGAGTAACACTTCGGGCTGGCTGAGCAAGGGCCACTAGAGCAATACTTTGGGCTGAACTACAACAGTTGGATCCACAACGGCTACTTTCCTGTGGTAAATACGCTCGTTTACCGCGTGTTAAAACGACGCGACAGTTATAAACACGCATCGCACGCTGGCGGCGGGGACGGTTTTTACCGCTAGGCCATCAAATTCCCCACTCCTCCACTACTGCACTATTCTATTTCTCCGCTTCTCGTGCTATTTCTATGTCCTTCGCTCCCTACTGCTCCTTCCACCTTCCTTCGATCCTTCCTTCCCTCTATCCTTCGTGATCCTTTCTTCCTTTGCCATGGCTAGATTCGTCCCTACCAAGACCACTGAGGCTCGGCATCGGGAACTGGAGGCGCTAGGGCACCTTGATCCCGAGTCATGGCGCCTTCCCGGCCGTGAGGCTTTCCCTGTGCTAGTGGAGGATGAGTTTGTTAGCTGTGAACTCTTTGCCATCAATGGGCTCCGTGCTCCAGAGTCCAAGTTCATGACCGCCATTCTCACGGATTGCGAAATCGAGATCACAAATCTCAACCCCAACTCTATCCTCATCCTCACCATCTTTTCCCATCTCTGCGAGGGCTTCGTGGACTTCCAGCCCACGGTTAGTCTCTTTCTCCACTTCTACATGCTCCACCGTACCGGGAGCGTGTCCGCGGTTGTACTTCCGGCTGTGCAGCTCGCAACCCTACTCCTACCCGAAGGTCGCACTCAAGGACTCCATCTCCGGCTGCGTAGAGCGATGATTCTACGCCAAGCAGGGGGATAACTGTTGCTTCTCCTTCCGCCACGAGCAGCTGGCGAAAGCGGGCTAATTGAGCAAGTGATCGCCCGGGACTTCGCCAGGAATCAGGTGAGCCCGCTGCGGCGGCGAGAACACCCGTTCTACGAGATCACGGCGTGGAACGACCTTACCCACGAAGCGGACTCCCGTAAGTACCCTCGCCCAAGCAATGCCTTCGAGCGGTTTTTGACTTTATCCAGCTGATCCTAACTTTCCACTTGTAGCTCCGACCGAGCAATGGGTGGATGACCGCATCGCCGAGCTTTTCGCCTTGAGCAAGGGAGAGAACTCGAATTTGGGCCGGTGGGGTCGCAAGAACATCCTCGACCGTACCGGCAAGGTGAGCGCTCTTGCCGAGCTTTAAGTTCTAGACCGAGAAACACTTGGGTCTACTAAAGCGCCTCTTCACTTTTCTTCAGGAGAAGGAGGCCTTGGAGGCCATGCTCTCGTCCAAGCAATTTAGCCAGGGCGATGCCAAGGCCAAGGTGCAGAAGGTTGCCACAAAGAGAAGGGCCGCCTCTCTAGCGGTGGACCAGCCAGTGACGTCGCAGCCAAGGCGGTCCACGCGAGCGGTGCCTCCAGTGGCCCGTGCCCCGGTGCCGCCCCATTACAACAAGTCCATGCAACACATGGAGTACGAGGACAAGGTATAGGACGTCCATACTTGGTTTAGGGATTTTCTCGCACGGGACCCAGCCATTATGCTCGGCTGCAGTAGATCGCGGCCGAGGCCAAGGAATGGGGGCACCAAGTGGAGGAGGAGAGGGCCTAGAGGAAGAACAAGCAAACTCTCCGGGACCTCCTTCACTGGGTCGAAACACCGCACCAGAAGTGGCTACGAAATCCAACGCCCCCGCGCCTGCGGCCAAGGCGAAAGATGAAGGGGACGAGCAAGGGTGAGAAGAGGAGGAGCAAGAGGGGGAGGAGGCGGTGCCCATGCAGGAGGAGCTGCAGGAGATCTTGCGAAGGATTACCACCACGCTCCCTTCGGCCAGTAGCAAACGGGCCGGGGACACGAAGCGGAAGCTCACCGCCGGAGCCTCCAGCTCGGGAACGACCTCTGAGCACGGGTCCGCGGCGGAGGCAAAGGAGGTGGCTTCGACCGTGAGGTGGCAGGCACGGAGGCTAGGAGCGAGGGCCGCGCCCGCCATGCCGCTCCCTCCAACCGAGCCGACGAAGGATGTCGGTAAGTTTCTGACCTAGGTTTCCGCCTTCTGTCGTTCATGATTTTGATTTTTTTTAGTGCTTTAGATAGCCCACGGATGATTTTGGCATGCTTCGATTTTGTAGGAAATCGGGCAACCGAGGTGACCGCTGACCGGACCCCAAGCGAGGACGTCAGTGCCCACTAACCCCCAAGCGTAGACGCTGCTCGTGGCAAAGAGGGAATTGCGGTGGACGACGCTGCTGCTAAGGACGACGACACCTCCCAGGCCCTGAGCATAGGTGCTGCACGTGGCGGGGAGGGTGAAGAGGTGGCAGACGACACCGCTGACAAGGACGGCGCCGCTGGCCAGCCCCCGAGTGTAGTCCCTGTTCGGGGTGAGGAGGAGGTGGCCAAGAAGGCGGACGACGCCGCTGCCAAGGACGATGCCACTGCCTAGCCCCCGAGTGTGGACACTGCTCGGGGTGAAGGAGAGGGCGATAAGGTGGTCGACGATGCTGCCACCGAAGATGACCCTACCCCCCAGCCCCTGAGCGCAGTCCTTGCTCGAGGTAGGGAGGAGGGTGCTGGGGATGATGCCGCCAGCTAGAGTGGCGTCGCACCCCGGCCCCCCAGCGTAACTCCTTCTCAGGATGGCTGGGAGGACGTTGAGGATGGCACCATGGCAAGGGCACAACTCGTCAAGACCCCGCCTTTCCTCATGTGTCTCTCACACCAGGAGGAGGGGGATCCTTCCGGGCCGGCCGACAGCACCCCCGGTGTCGAGCGGTTGGCGCGCGAGGATCCTAGGCCAAGCTCGGTGCCAGGCCCACGAGTGGAAAGCATCCGAGCTATGGTCCTCCCTCCACGTGCAGGTTATCTAGGCCTTCGAGAACGTCAGCACCCTGACAGATGAGCTAGACAAGGCTCAGGGGGAGGTTGCTCGGGATGCACTACGCGCTATGGAGGCCGAGTGGGAGGCCTCCCTTGCTCAGGAGGAGCTTGAGTGGGTGCTACAGCGGTACTACGCTCGGTAGCAGTGAAGTCCGCGGTAGAGGCCCAAGCAGAAGTTGGGGTTGCTCAAGAGGAACTCGAGCAAGAGTAGCAGCGCGCAGGAGCTCGAGGCGCAGGGCGCTGCTGCGGAGAGGTCAGTGGCACAAGCTTAAGTGGAGGTTGACGCTGCTCGGAAGGAACTCGAGCAGGAGCGGCAGCACACCAAGGCCCTTAAAGAGAAGGCATTGAAGGAGGCCAGGCTTGCCGACACTGAGGCCGCGATACTTTGGAAGGATGCCCGAGCCGGGCGCAACGCCTAGATCGAGCTGCTTCGCCTCTAGAACAAACTGGAGGACGCCAAGGAGGAGCTGAAGGCTGCTCGGTGTAGACAGGCATAGGAGTCTTCTAGTGCCTTATCACACTGGTCGCTTTTGCAATGATGAACTCCTGTAATCTGCATTTTACAAATACAAGTTACCTTGCTTGTGTTATATTCTCTTTGGTTGTTCATTTTCCTGCAAAACGAACAAACAACGAGCACAAATGAGCAAAGAACAAGCACGAGGAAAGGAGGGAAAGAGAAGACGCATTTTAGAAAACACGATAGTCGCCCTTATGCAGCCCCCGCCTGTGGCTTGGTCCTTGAGCCTGGTTTTGTGAACAAGGACCTGGCCACAGGAAAGAAAACGTGTGAGTTTTTGCCGCCGGTAGCACTGGTCGCACATAGGTCTTAGACCGGACAAGTGCAGGACAATGCCAAGTGCATGCTACTGTGATGAGGATCGGCTTATCCAAGCTGTTGGACTCAAGGCAGGGCAAGCTCATGATCGTTCGTCCGTTCTGATGCTTGGCATGGCAACAAAAATTCGCGCGCGGGCTAAGTGCTAAAAGAATGAAGCGAGTGCTCATATCGCCCTATTTCTTTACTTAACGTTCTCGGGAAACACGAGCAGAAGTCATTCGATAAGTCCCTTAGGTAAATAATGGAAACAGGGAGGGTACACGAGCCATGGGTTTTGTGAAAACCGAGTGAGAGGGACAAGAGAGACAAAAAACAAAGCCAAACTATGCGTAGAACCTACGCAGCTAGGCAATGTTCCACGAGCTACTCAGGATGCACCCATCCACCAGGGCAAGACGAACAACCCCCGGGCGTGATGTCGACGCTACCATGAATGGACCTTCCCAGCGAGAGGCAAGCTTGTTGGCATGGGCCAAGTCGTGAACTCATTGTAGAACTTGGTCCCCAACTTGTAGCATCCTGGGTCGAACCGATCAGGCCAAGTGCCTGCACAGAGCCTACAAGTAGGCGGCCGATCGGATCAAGGCTTGTTCGCGCCGTGACTTGGATAGGTCTAAGTCCTTGGTCGATGTGCTCCGCGAGGCCCACGCGAGCGGGGCCTAGTGCTAACTCAGCGGGAACACGGCCTCCACACCGTACACGAGCTGAAAGGGAGTTTCTCCCGTCGCTCAGCTGGAGGTGGTTCGCACCGACCATAGGACGGAAGGGAGCTCATCCACCCAGCCTTGGCGTAGCTCACAGAGCCGGTCATAGACCTGCTTCTTGATGCCCTAGATAATTTGTCCGTTGGCGCGCTCGGCAGCGCCGTTGCTTTGCATATGAGCTACAGAAGCAAAAGCTATTTTGCTGCCGAGCTCTTCACAATATTCCTGGACGGCTCACTAGTGAACTAAGTTCCGTTGTCTGTGATTAGCCGGCTTAGGACACTGAACTGGGTGACCACGTTATTGCGAAAAAATCTCTTGGCGGCAAGCACCGTAATAGTTGACACTGGCTCGGCCTCGATCCACTTAGTGAAAGTGTCGATAGTGATGAGCAAGTGCGTGCAAGCCCGGATGTCTCTGGGGAAAGGACCAAGGATGTACACCCCCCACGTTGCGAAGGGCCAGGAGAGGGGGATCATCTGCAGGGCATACGCTGGCTGAAGAGCCATCCGAGCATAAAATTAGCATGCCGGGCACTAGGTGACCAAGTCCCGGGCGTCAGCTGTGGCCGCGAGCCAGTAGTAGCCTATTCGGAAGGCCTTTCCTACGAGGGTTCTATGAGACGAGTGGGCCCCACAGACGCCTTCGTGTACTTCCTTCAGCAGGAACTTCCACTCCTCCAAGGAGATACACTTGGAAAGGATTCCAAGCATGCCTCTACAGTACAGGGCACCGTGCACTAACCTATATAGTGGAGCTCTCCTGATAAGCCCGGATCTCTCAGCTTCCTCCTCGGCAATGTCTTGTGCACAAGGTATTGGATGAATGGCATCATCCATGTTGTAGTCTTGCTCGAGGAGGGAGACGTTGCCATGCATCTCTTCTGCCTCCTTTCCGGAGGGAATGGAGGGCTTTAGTAAATGCTCTATAAGCAACCCCCAGCCAGGACAGGTTCTTGTGAGGAGCCGAGCTTGGCAAGCTGATCGGCTAGGGTGTTATCCCTTCTGGGAACGTAGTAGAATTCGAAGTGCGTGAAGTGCTTCTCCAGTTTCCTCACTCAACGAGGTAGCACATCATTGAGTCCTCGGAACACTGAAACTCTTTGTTAACCTGGTTCACGACCAACTGTGAATCCCCTTTCACTGTCAGTCGCTTGACTCCGAGCGCAGCGCATGCTCGGAGCCTGACCAAGAGGCCTTCATACTCCACCGCGCTGTTGATCACGACGAAGTGGAGTTGAACTACGTGCTGGAGTTGTTCTCCTTGGGGGAGGCAAGAACAAAATTGCATCCCAAGCGGCGAATTGGATATCGAATTGTCCCAGCTCGATTGCCCACTTGGCGACGCGCCCGCTAGCGTCTGGGTTTCTGAGGATCTCCCTCAGCCGAAAACTGGTCGGGACTGTAATCGGATGAGATTGAAAATAGTGGCGCAACTTCCTAGAAGCCATGAGCAAGGCATAGAGGAGCTTTTGGACCTCAGGGTATCGATCCTTCAGCCCATGGAGGACCTCGCTCACATAGTAGATAGGGCGCTGGGTGCCTTCTCCCTCGGCCGTCAAGACCGCGTTGACCGCCTGGCGCAACCGCCAGGTAGAGGAGCAGAGCTTCCCCCTCCCTAGGTGTGGCCAGGACGGGCGAGCTAGGAAGGTAGCGCTTTAGCTCGGCGAAAGAGTCCTCAGCTTCCTCTGTCCAGACGAAACAGTCATGTTTTCACAGGGCCTTAAAGAAAGGTAGACCGTGCTCGCCGAGCCGGGAGATGAAACGGCTAAGGGCCACCATCCGCCTAGTGAGGGATTGGACCTCCTTCACATTCGAAGGGGTCCGCATCTCCTTGATGGCTTCGATCTTTTCAGGGTTGGCCCCAATGCCTATTTCACCGATCATGTAGCCGAGCAGCTTCCTAGTCCGCACACCGAACACACATTTTTTCGGATTAAGCTTTACTTGATGCTGTTTGAGGTTTGCAAAACATTCCCCTAGTTCGGAAGCATAGACGTGCGAGACCTTCCTCTTAACTACGATATCATCCACATAAACCTCTAAGTTCGCCCTATCTGCACGGAGAAAGTTTTTTGCATTAAACGCTAGAAGGAAGCCCCTATGTTTTTCAGACCGAATGACATGGTCGTATAGCAAAAGGTGCCGAAAGGGATGATGAAGGCGGTCTTCTCTTCATCCTTTGGTGACAAGCTGATCTGGTGGTACCCGAAGTACACGTCTAGAAAGCTCATGAGCTAGGACTCCGCTGTCGCATCGACCAGCTGGTCTATGCATGATATGGGAAAATTGTCCTTAGGACATGCAGCGTTGAGGTCCCGGTGGTCGACGCACATACGCCACTTGCCACCTTTCTTCTTGACCATGACCGGGTTGGTCACCCAATCGGAGTGCTCGACCTCATAGATGAAACTAGCCCTCAGAAGCTGCTCGAGCTGCTCCCAGATAATACCGGCCTTCCACTGAGGGAAGCGCCTAAGTGCTTGTCCTACTGGTTTTCTTACCAGGCTGAACCACTAGCCTGTGCTCAATCACCTCCCTTGGGACACCGGGCATGTCGAACGGCCTCCATGCGAAGGCGTCTAAGTTTACCCGGAGGAAGGTGACGAGCTCGAGTTCCTATTTGTGGTCTAGGGAGGTCCCCAAATGAATGACCTTGGTTGGGTTCCCGTTAGATAGAGGAACCGCCTTGGTCTCTTCCTGGGGTTGCAAGGCAACCCTCGGCCGAGCAGTCTTGCGTTGAGGCTGCTCGGGACCGGGCGTAGGGAACTGGCCGACCATGGCTAGTGCATTTTCATCGCAGACTAGGGTTGCCTCGTGCCTTCCCTTTACCATATGACTCCGCTCGGGCCTGGTATCATGAGGCATTGGTGTGCGTGGTGCATAGTCGCCATGAACTTGGCCAGGGAGGGTCGACCCAGGATGGCGTTGTAGGCCAGCTCGTGGTCGACCACCTCGAAGGGGATGAGCTCGATACGGAAGTTGCTTGGGCTTCCGAATGTCACGGGCAGGACCACTTGCCAGAGGGGTAGCAGGGAGGAGCCAGGGACGATCCCGTGGAATGGGATGGTGATGTCCTTATTCTTGGAGCGAGGGATCTGCATCTCGTTGAAGACTCGAGCGGTGAAGATGTTGAGTGGACTGCCGCCCTCGATCAGGACTCTAGCGACCATGGTATTGCTGATGGTCGGGTAGAGGACGAGCGGGAGCCACTATGGCTTGGTCATTCTATGGGACAACCATCCCTAGAGAAAGTGATGAGGGTGCCCGTCCAATGGAGTGGGTTCACGGCCAGCCCTCCCCGGTCGATGTGGTAGGCCTCCCGAGCGGCAGCTTTGTGCTCACGCAGGGAGGATTACGCAGTGGAGCCGCCGAAGATGATGGCGATGTGGTTGTCTGCCTCCTGGTAGGCCTCGTCCTCGCTGACCTGAGGAGGTCAGTGAGTAGCGTCTCCAGCGGGACCTCCATCAGGGACGGTAGGCATCAGACCTCTACCATTGTAGAAATCTTTGAGCTGAGCCACCTAGGTGCGGCAGTTACGTAGGTCATGGCCGAACGCCTGGTGCAACAGGCTGTAGCGGTCGCTTTGTGGGGCCTGCTGCTGCAACGCTTGGGGCGGCGCATGAGGCGACCTCTGATCGTTGTGCATGAGGCGCCGATCACCTCCACCGGTTCATAGAGTAAGAGGATTCCTGGGGGCCTGGTTGGTTACTCAGGCTACCTCCTTTTCGACCGCGCCGACGAAGTTTGGTAGGGACATCGGTCTTCTTCTTCCTGCTCAACTCCGTGCCGAGCTGACCTGAGGCCTTACCGTCCTCGTTGAGTTTCTTTCCCTCGACCACCTCATCGGCGTCCGCGTACTTCTGCACCGCTCAGAACAGCTCGGCGGCGGTGCGCACTTGGAAGAGCTCAAGGTCCTAGGTGAACCGAGCGTTCCTCGCCCCATCCTTGAAGGCTTCAATGATCACCTCATCGGAGATGTTGGGGATCATGTTGCGGGCTTTGGTAAACCTTCGGACATAGTCCCATCAACCCTCGTCCTTGCCCTGGACAATCTGCTTGAGGTCCTGCAGCCTCCCCGGTGAGCGTAGCAGCCTAGAAGTTCGCTCGCAAGGCCTCGTACAGCTGATCCCAGCTGCGAATGGAGCCCTCCCGCTGGTTGAAGAGACAGGGTTGAGCTGGCTCCTCGAGCACAGCAAGGAAGTGGTTAACCATGACGGGTTCGTTGCCGCCGGCGGCCATCATGGCCGTCATATAGATCATGAGAAATTCATCCAAATTCTGAGTCCCGTAGAATTTCTCCATGTGCACGGGCTTGAACATCCGAGGCCATGGCGCCTCGCGCAACCCTAGGGAGAACATTGCGCAGCCGCGTGTGACACGACCCCGAGCGCCCCGAGCATCTGGGTCATCGTCGCTGGGCAATGGGCCAAGGCAAGCGAAAACCTCACGCCAGGGTTGCTCGGGCGTTTGGACCAACGAGGCGCTCTGCGCGCCGTGGTCCCACCTACGGGCACCGCGGCCGCGGTCCCCCGGAGCGTCCCCTCACAAGAATGAGAGGGGTCGTGCCCTTCACCGTGTTCGCGCCGGGGCCAGTTGTCATGCCTCCCCTGGTGCGATCAGTCGGACCAAGCGGACCGGTTGCCCCGAGAACATCCCCGGGAGGAGAATGACACGTCGAGGTCGGGTGAGGCCTTCCAAATCTTCCGCGACTGCAACGCCCATGTTGGCCATACTGAACCCCTGTGGGTCCTACTAGAGGTTCCAAATGAAGAGGCATGGGCTTTCAGGCGCTCGTGGCTCTGGTGCACTCGCGCTTCACGAGGGGCCAGGCGGAGACGACTGAGCGGCCTGGCGGCCGCCGTAGGCCACCGCTACAATAGTGCCGCGGGAGCCCCCTAGGCCTGGTGGCGGAGGCTCGCCAAGGTCAGGTTGACGGAATCGATGATGTGGTGCTCCTCATCCTGCTGCCCTATTGGGTCCGGCGTGCGAACAGAGCTAGCCACGAGGACATCACGTGGAGCCGCCGAGCAAGAAGGCGACATCATGGTGTTGCCACGTGATGTCGTCCCTTCGTTGGACTCATACTTCCAGGCTAAAGCGCTAGCCCAGTCCTACAAGCCACCCTTGTTGTCGGAATGCATGACGGTGTCGTGTTCTAGAACCTCTCGGAAGGGGTTCGGGATGGGCGCAGCGACGTACTCTGCGTGCACGCCATCGCCCTCGGAGGGAAACACCGCACGCTCGAGTTCATCGAAGTAGTCGTCATAGTCATCTTGTCCGCGAGGACGCGAGTATCTTGGGAATTAGGCATCCCCGAGGACTCAGTCGGATCCCCACGGACGGCGCCAGCTGTCGGCGGTTGGGAGTTCGGACTCCTAGGTGCCAAGATTATTTGGTGAACTAGGGATGGGATCAACGGGCCCCTTTTCACGCCGGGCGAGGACTTCAGGGGTGCACTAGGCATCCTAAGGAATGTCGAGCGAGTGAAAAGAGGTGATGACGTGGTGAATTGTTACCCTAGTTTGAGCCTCCCACTGCTGGGATAGCAGCCCTACGTCTAGCCTTGCTTGATAGTGGAAGAGAATGTGTACAAGGGGCGAGCGACCGAGCCACAGGTGGATTGGGACCTCCTTGATCACGTACAAGTCATATTTCTAACTATGGATGCTCACTGGATCTACTCGTTGATGGTTGGGGTCTCTATGTCCTCTTTTTTTGTTGTGTGTTGTTTTCGCGTGTCCTTGAATTGGTTGCCGTGAGCCGCTATTTACACCCGCGCCGGGGGACAACTACTCCTGATTACACTCCCAACTACAACGTGTAAGGCATGATGGCAAACCATGCCGCTCTCCACGCCGTGATGCCAGAACAGTGTAGATAGGGTAGACGCAATAGTTGTTTTTGACTTCTGCGCCTTTGGACCGGTCCGCTACGCAAGCAAACGGGTGTACATGACCTCCCACCACGTGTTCGTCCGAGCAGGGGACTACTCGAGGTGGCGCCCGAGCAGCGAGGCCGCTCGGGGCAGACCTGTCGAGCCTAGGCTGGAGCTCTTGCTCGCGACCGAGCAACCGCGGATGATCGGCCCTTGCTAAACGTGTTCTTAGGATCGCTCGGGGGTGCTCAACACTAGGGGCATAATCCGAAACCCTGACACACTGCATGAGTGAATGTGGGTGGCTTGGCCCGTAGAAATTCTCCCAACTTGGAGCTTTGGCAGTTATTAGCTTGCTATTGATTTGTCAGGAGAACTCCGAGCATCTAAGCTTGGTACGCCAAAACTTGAGCTAGCATCAGATTGCCTGCAGGTGGTGGGGGTAGATTCTCGTGGTCTCGGCCTCGGCCAGTAGGGCTAGTGCCGGCACCTTATCCACAGCCTGTACCCCTTCCTCTAACTATCTGCAAGTTGGTCCACAGGGGGAAAGAACATTAACCTTACAACTAGAATGTATGCATGCCAGGAAAAGCCAAAACCAAACCAAAAGATGAAATCTTGGAGACCACAAATTCATACAATCTTAAAAGAGTTTTACAACTCGCCTAAGGCAAAAACAACATTACATTGATAGCATACAACGTTCTAGGACTGGGGGCATAGTCCTCTTCGGGCTAAATCCCAAGGACACTATACCAAGCTTCGGGCAATTGTCAAGCACCACGAAGAAGATGGGCGAGGGTGACGAGAGTAGTGGATAGGTGGACATCCCACGAGAGTAGTGGGTGGGAGACCTCGCTTTCGCACGGTATGGCAGACGGGCACAGGTCTCAGGGGACTCGGGGGGGGGGGCTAGGAGTATGATCTGGATAATTGGCCCTAACACGAGGATGGCCAATCGGAACATGGTAGTCAAGACGAGCAAGAGCTACGTCTCTCTCACGGCGGGAAGCACTAAAACTGCCCCAAAGGTGAAAGGCTTGGCAAAGGGATCTCCTTAGGTTGTTATCGGCATCGCGAAGTCAAGATCGGACAACGTTGATCTCCTCCAAGGCTCCTCGGTTGCTATGCTTTGCACCTTGATCGAGATGGGCCATGTAGACCAGTCGGGAGTCTGCTCCGGGGTAGGGTCCTCCAAAGGTGGCAGCTCGCGATGCAGTCCATCAGGGGCATATTGGAAAGACCCTTTGATGAGATCGTCGTGGTAATGGTAGGTAATGGTAGCGGAGCTGGCGAAGCGCTGTCGTGGCGGCGTCGCTGATCGCATACACTACACGATGTGATCACACGAGGTATCCGTCCTGAAGCTATGGGCGATGATCCCGTAGGGGTCGAAGTAGATGAAAACCTTGACGATGAAGACGGGACGAGGCAGAGTCCGAATCATCCTCCAGAAGTAGCGAGCAAGTCCGTTGAACCCAAGGTGCTGAACAAGTTGGCGGAGAGCTCCAACATACTCTCCCCTAGCAGATCAAAAAGTATACAACGATCAGGGTGAAATGGATAACTTAATGAAATTAATGCCTTTCGGTGAATAGTTTTACATCAGGCCGCCAAGGCCAAATAACAGTGCAGTACACTCGAGAGTTCATAGTACAAATACGGAAGTCTTTATTGCAACAAAAGAGTATCCAACTGCTATGCATCCGTACAAGTAGCTGGAGGGAACACCCTAAGCATCGTCTTGGCCTTCATATCCAGGTTCTTCATCCTCGAATAAAGCATAAGGGTCTTCGAGATTATGTCCATCTAAAGAATGTGTGATCTAAAGAATGAGTGAGTGTGAGGGTAAGTGCGGAATCAAACCGCACTTATGAGTTAACACCCTCCTAATATAGGTAATGATAATGGCTCCAATGGAAGCTAGGGTTTATTTATTCGCATAAATCCAGCTGGAAATATCCATAGTATAGACTTATGACTTAGCCAATTTTAAATCAAAGAAAGAATCATTGAGTTGTGATTTCCAAGATTAATCCAATCGTGTCTATCCCTGTACCATCCCATGGTACAACTAGACCATACTCCGAACTCAACTAGAACTACGGTTCCAATTCTTCCTTCTTTCACCGGCCATCATATTCCGAGATTCAGCGATCCCATTGTGGATCATCGCTCCTAGATTGCTGGTCCAGCGAACGCATGATCTAGATCACCCTCGAGTGACGCACCCTTCCATTTGTTCCTCGGGTTGGAGTATCATCCAGGGCCTCCGCAGAGCACCATGCTAGACTCCACACCCGCACTACTGCACGATGGCTATACATTGTGACAGACGCATACAACACCCATTCATATCCAAAGGATCCTTCTGATCCCTCTGATCCCACTTCTCATGGCCAAAGTGCCGAAGATCCCACACTCCGCTCTCTGCCTCAATCTCAACATGTCCTTGACCTTCCAGTCTAGAGCCACTCTAGACAACAACCGCAAACTCCGAGTCTCAACCCAGCTGGCTCACACCTCGAGACCAACTCACATAGCCTATACCCAAACCAGACTATAACTAATTCATAGTATAAAGTAGTAGTTGTAGTGGTAAGCTAGTGTTCACCACTATGGGGTAGCAATACCCTGAAAAGAAGCATTGATTAGACCTATGCAGGTTTTTACCCAAGGACTAAGGGTCCAAAAGTTTTATTTGTTTTATTGGTGGAATCAAGGAATATGACTATCAAGGCAATCACAGCATGATATTCAAGGCAATCATAGCATGGTAATTGAACTTGTCAAGGGTCATGGCAAGTGTATAACATGATTAACAAGCTAGGTATTAAAATCATAGTACATGCAATTTCTTAATTGAATCGAAATAGTATTAAAATCAAAGTGCATGAAATTTCTTAATTGAATCGAAATAACTTTCAGTATAATTGGTTACGATATGAACTAGGGATATTAACTCGCCTTGTCCTGAGGCTTGGAAGTATTCTTCAGTGTCTTCGAACCTTCCTTCTGGATCTTTGACGTTTACTCAGGAAGATAAACACAACGCATAAACAAATGAAAAAGAAATGACTCATGTGTACACAAATAGAAATATTGATACTCATACAAGGATCCTACATGTCGTCATATGATATAATATGAATGAGCAGGCTCTGGATACCCTTAGGTACCGTTACCCTTACTAGAAAATAGTTTTGGAAATTATTTAAAGTATTAAAATATCAATTCCTAGCATACTCTTAAAATTAATAGTGTAGTCTTCATTTGTCTTGAAAAACATTATAGACTGACTCTTTCTTAAGAGCTAGCTCTTGTCTATCTCCTCTTCTTCTCTTCTTCACGTAAGCAAAATTCTAAGTTGAAAACCTTATAGTGTTGACTTAACACTACTACAGAACACCACATCAATGCCGGTTCGGAACTGGCATTATTGCCGGTTTTTGAACCGACACGGTGTAAGCGGTAATGATAACCCAGGTTATCACTGCCTGTTCTCGAAAAATGGGTGTAAAAAATTGAAAAAAATATTTTTTATGTCCAGAATCTATACCCTAATCATCTACCACCTACTATAGGTTATTAAGACACGTTTTCGCATAAAATACAAATATTGCATTAACCAGACTCGAACCTGCGACCTCTTCACTCTACCCTCACCCTTCTAACCATCCTTCTCAATCTCATGTCCTTACATATAGAGGATATGCATACCTTTTAACTTTTGTCTTATCACTGTCAGTTCTATCTTTCAAATCGGCAATGATAATTTATTACTGTCGGTTCTAACTAAGAACCAGCGGTGCTAAATTCTTTCACTGCCGGTTGAAAATTTTGGGCGGGAAGCTTAAAGAACCGGCAATGATAAATTCTTTCACTGCCGGTTGAAAATTGGGAAAGAAAAGATTAAAGAACCGGCAGTGAAAAGTCCTATCACTGCCGGTTCTTTTCTCAAACCGGTAGTGATACGTCACTGTTGGTTTGAGCAACGATTCTTAAGCGCACAACCGATTTTTTCATCGCTGAGACTTACGAACCGGCAGTGATAATGTATCACTACCGGTTCTGACATAACCGGCAATGATTGGGAGCACGGATGATCATTTCTGTAGTAGTGTAAGAGTGATCATTTAATTAGTTGAGGTACTCGATGTTGGGAGGAAGCTTCGCGGAAGACGAGGAGGAAGAGGCTGCCATGTTGGTCCCACTGTATCTCATTGGCCTTGCTCGTACACGTGGGCACGTGGCAATGGGAAAGCAACGGATAACCGTGTTAACTTGGGATTAAATAGGCCACATGAATGCAATGAATGCATGCTTGATTGCTTGTACACGTGAAACAATGAGTTATTCCTTCTGTTCATCAGTTCTCAAAATCAAATCGGTTACCCGAACCAAAGCTGAAAGTTCACCGTTCCATGAGTACTTCGAGCTCATCCCCAGATACACAGCTTGCCGATCAGCCCTTTGTTTTTTTGATGGCGCTTGCTGATCAGCACTGTTTATTGGCTTTGATGCTCTCTCATGCTATGCTCAGGATCGACGCAAAGGTAAGACCATCGGTGCTGGCCATGGTAGCAGGGACTCTCGACGTCTTTATTTGGTGCGAGGTCTCCATTTCTGCGAACGGGGAACCTCCATGTCCGTCTATAGTCTAGGATGTGTCTTGCTAGCTAACGTGGCACGATTACATACAAACCATTAGATCATCACAATAACATTTATTACTTTAAACAAAGTACATCGTGACTCAGTATTGATAAGTTGTTTGGCTAAATATTACAATACCAAAATATATTCTTACAAGAGTTTAACATGCAGAAATGAAAAGAAAAGAAAAGTGTCCGCGTCTTGAGGCTCCGCCTAAACTAGAGTCACGCATAGCACTCGTCCTGCTGGTTAGCTTCTTGGACATCCTTGTCCTTGTAGCTGTCACAGGGGTATTCATCACCTTGAAATTACTTTAAAAAGTGAGTGGATGCGATGGTGAGTATGCAATCAAACCAAACTCATGAACCAATCACTATAAGAATTTTTTGAAATCTCGATGGCAAAAACCGTTGAGAAAGGTCTTTCTCGACAGCCAGCCATTGAGAAATGACTGCCGGGTTAGCTCAGTCGACAGAAGTACCCACGGCTCGGCCAACAGGAGAACCTCTATCGACGACTTGACATGCAGCAGTCGGGATAGGGAGCGGAGCCAGCCGTAAGGCGTGTTGACGATTCCGGGCTTGATTCTCTTGACGGCCATATGTCGGGACCCATAAAACGGAGTAGAGTCTCTAATGTGCTTTTACCATACTAGTCTCTGAATCAAGTAGCTAGTATATACAGATTTATAATTTGGATCACAACCATCACGAATAAATAGTTATTATATCAGAGTATCGGCCAACATGGCACTTATTACAAAAGTTTGGCACCATTGCCTTACATCAGCGGAAGTCTTAATGCATAAATAAAAGCCCAAATGGAAGACCCAAAAAAACTCTACAAACAAGATTGTTGGAACGTTCTACTAGACGTTAGAGTAGTCTTCATCCTGAACTCCACCCGTGAAATCTTCATCTTGGTACTATTGAGTTTTATGCCCAATAGAAATTATGGGCCATATGAGATGTGGGCTCAGTGGTGATGGGCCACATATGATGTAGACTTCATAGATACTGATCCGTGTAGGATTAGAGTCCTAATAGACCTTTTTTGGGCCTCTAGCGTTGGGGCCCACTATAGGGCTATATAAAGGGAGGCGGTGGAGGCTGGAGAGACAGACCAGCATTAAGTTTTCTTCCTCCACTGAACTCCAGCCGTCATCTCCCAGGTCACGCACGTCGGTGTTAGCATGCTACGTGCATATGTATTCATCTCCCTGTACGTGAGGAATACGTAGAGGCGTCGCATTTGTGGCGCTGATCGGAGACGATCTACTACATGTCAGTGTTAGACGATTGACTACTTCTGTATGACTACACGTAGATCGATTGAACCGACTTCATCGACTCTTTTTCTGCTGCACTGCGCATCAATCGATAACATGCATGATCATCTACTTGCGGAATTTCCTGTGTTTTCGCGGTAGAACTTGATTAGTGCTAGCGTACCAATCCCACATTTCCCTTCAGGTACATCTCTTGAGGATATGGGTTCTGTACATCAGAATTTGCTTGATGGAATGAGCAACTCCGCATAAAAGGTGAGGATGAGAATGCAACATTCTCAACAAGAAGGCTTGATTAATGCAACATGAGGCTTAACAAGGAAAGGAAATTATTCTTTTGCCAAAAGCCAATTTTACAAAGTTTTTGCCCAGAATTTAATAAGATAGAAATGAAGTTGAGAAATATGAAAAGATAGAAACTTCGGCAACAACCGGTTTTGCCAAAACTTAGCTAACTCACGGCTCCCACCGTGTATAACAACCTCATGACTCACAGCTCCAACTGCGAGGGGGAAAGCCAAAACTCACAACTGTAATCATGGTTTTACTTTAAAACACTATTTTGAAAACAAATAGATAAGAAATACCATTGAGTTAGCACCCAATCATCCGGCTGTGACCATGGGCATGGCTATCATGATAGATTAACATTCTGTAGAGATTGCACGCTTTACCCACGACAGATGATCCACAAGTGAACCATCACAAAGCCTTTAATCAACTAGCTCCTAGTCGAGCACTCTTGCTAAGGATCCACAGTTAGAGAGTTACACCACTTGAGTCAGAAGTCCCCTCATGTGCCAATAGAATCAGCACCTACTATCTACTTCACTAACTGAATTGTCCAAACTAAGAATTCAAAGGTACTTAACCAGGGCTTGCCCATACAAGCACTCATGGTCGTAGTTGTACGTAGTTTCTCTTCTTCAAGGAATCGGTCCCTACAGATTGAGGTGATTCCCACACTGGGCCCGAATCTCGTGCTAACCGCACCAGCCTTGCAACCATCCACCCCAATCAAGGTTTTGCAAAAACATTTGTCCAAGGATAGCAACCCATTATCCTAACTAACCCAACCATAAAACACGACACCAATAACTGTCCTTTGAAAACCATAGAAATAAACCACGCAATTGACATAAATCAATTATTTATTGACTAACAAATAATCTTCGACTACGCATTGCTAAGCATGAATAGTTCTAGATCAATGATGACAGTAATAATCAACAATTTAATATACTAGATAGCAAGGTAAATCTTATTAACGGATTAATTAATCGGGGTAGGTTTTAGCCAATTCACCTAATTAAATTAGTATTTTTAATTTAAACATAATATGCAAAGTTTGTAAAACTCCAGGAAAACAATAGCAATCATAAGAGCAATATGATCAGCACTTGTCTTGGTCAGCGAAGCTAGGATTCTCTCCTGAAGTGTTGCTAGCAAGGTCTCCTTCGTTCAAATATATCGCACAACAATAAAATAATAATTACAAATAGAACAAAATAGTAGAAAATAACATTTGTGCAAATACATATGCAAATTTACAGAACAGTAGGTCTTAATTTTATAAACATATGCAATATTAATTTTTGGAGTTACAGAATTAAAGATACAAAGTAAACAAGTTTTACTGTTTATTGAAATTAATAAAAACTAGTTTGGCCTGGCAGCCAGCGCGGTCTAGCACTGTGCGGCCTAGAGCTCAGCACGAGCACTTGTGCACGCAGCCTGGCTTGGAACGACTCGGCACAGCGCGCGGCCTAGCACGGCTTAGCTAGCTCGGTGCAGCGCACGACTCATGCAGAGCAGTGGCCCAGCCGGCCTGGTTGACTCGCGCTCAGACTGACAGGCGGTCTCGCCCGTCAATGACAGCGGACAGGGGAGGCGGTGGAGCGGTGTCGAGCAGCAACGGCGATGGCAAATGGCGGCTCGCCGGTGGAGGCGAACTGGCGGGGAAGGTTCAGCACTGCACGGCGAACCTCTTGGTGGGATCGGCCCACCGAGAAATCAGCAACGAGGACCGTAGCGGCGGTAGCGATGGTGGCATGCAGCGGCGCATGGTGCTCCTGCTAAACGGCAGTGAATTAGGGGAGGCGGTGCGGTCTAGCAGCATCGCTGGGTCCATGTAATGCCGAGAGGCATGCTCCCGCGAGGTATTACGCATTGGAACGGTGGCACGACGGCGATGGCCATAGGGAAGAAAGGGTTGCACGATGACAATGCTCGCCAGTGGCAATCCGGCCGTAAGGGCCTCATGAATGGGTTCCTCTACTCCTAGGCATGCTAGAGGGACAGATGGAGGGAAGATTACCGTGCGGCGACGACGAATTGGTGGCGAAGCAGAAACCACGGTGGCGGCAAGGGCACGACTTTGGCAGTAAATTCCGATGGCTCCAGCGACGATAGCCTAAAAACAAGGGGTAAAACGGGTTAGGGGCATGATGGGGAAGAGTGTCACTAAAGGGGAGGGGCAGCGATGACTTACGCGCGAGGAATTTTGCATCGGGGCGGTGAGAGGGAGAGAGGGGCGGCGATAGCAGCTTAAATAGGGGTGAAGGGTGGCGGCGCTGACTGGCAGTCGGTCTACGAGGGGAGAAAGGAATCCCCCTCTTCCAAATGAAGTTTTGAAAGGGGTGGGGAGGTTTCCCTTGTGGGGAACCTTCCCTGTCTAGGAGAGAAGACAGGAGGGAGGTCGGCCAAGGAGAGGAAGGAGGAAAGAAGAAGGAAGAAAAAAAGATAAAGGAAAAGAAAGATAAAGGAAAGAAAATTAGTAAAATTTTTAAAATTTTATTAATTAAGAGAATACATATATAATTTTAACATTTATTAAATTCTTTGAATTTACCAGATTAATTCTTAACTAATTAGCCAATTTAGTAAACTTATTTATTTTTAAAAGAACTATTTTAAGTTATGTTGAGGATATAAAAATAATTTTTATTACAATTTAGTATTTAGAACTTTTCTAGAAATGGAACATACTCATTTTTTCAATTATTTTTCAAAATTTAGATAATTTATAAACAATATGCAAATGCATGATGCATGAGTTAATATTTTGAAAAATAACGATGTTACACCACATGTCTGCCATTGATAGAGTTGTAGCTGGGTTGGCCCACATGAGCTGCAATTTCTTTGAATTTTTTGAAATTTTATATTTATTTTTTAGCAAAAATAAAAATACACCTCTTAAAAAAAATTAAATAACTATCCTCTTCTCGCCCAACGGTCGAGCGGGTAATAAATTCCCACCAAACCATTGGGCAGGAAATGTGTCGGGCAAATCCCGTCTGACGGTTGGGCGGGGAAACAAAAAATTTACCCGATAGACGGGGGAATTGAGCGCGGACAATTGTCACCTGATGTACGAGCGAGTTTTGGTTAATATAAGCACGCCGCTGCTCCTTCGCAGCCGCATGCCGACTAAGGGGAAGAGATTGGGAGAGAAAGAGAGAGAGAGGGGAAGGGAGAAAGAGAAAGGAAGGAAGAGAGAGAGGGAGGAAGGGGTAGAAAAAAAAGAAGAAAAAAGTTAAATTATTTTTATAATTATGTAATGTATAATAATTCAAAACCTGGTAGGTTAGCCATGTGGATAATATTATTTATTTTTAAGTGAATTAGTTTAGAATATTGTTGGCTATATTATTCATGGTAATTAGAAATGCGAAATAATTAGGACATAAGGTAGGGTCGGTTGTTAGGGCATTAGTGTTTAGGGCTTGATTGAGGTTATTATTTACGGTAGATTGGTACAGCATTATTTAGGGTACAATTTTAGCACAATATTTAGGGCATTATATCTGTCATTTTTAGGGTAATTTGTTGCCGGCATTATATACGCCATGTTGTAGACAAGATGTTTAGGATAATTTGTTGGACATTAATTAGGGTAATATGTTGACGACATTATATGTAGATATGTTTAGGGTTAGTTCGGTTACTTCCACCCAAGTGGGATAGATATGTTTAGGGTAAAAGTGAGGGAAATATGTTAATAAAATTATATTTTACAGTATGTGCGTCAAATTGTTCATGTTGCAATAATTTATACCGGATGTGATTTGTCCAGGAAGAATGTTGAAGAAATTATATTTTGAGATTTATTATGGAGAGGGAGAGGTTATGCATGGGCCAAGTGGGATAGATCTGAGTATGTTCCGGTCAGTGACTCTAGGGATATCGAGGCCGATGGAAAGGACATTTGTGGGTTGCATAACTGGCTAGTAAGGACATTAGAACTGAACCCTAACGAACATGTGATCAACATCAGTGCAGTGGTGAGTCGTCCTAGGGAAGGGTTTTCTTGGGAGTTGTTTCTGATCTAGTCAACCGGGAACTAGAGAAGCTATGTAGAGATTGCGACCGCACGCGGTCTCCCCCTAGCGTTGTTTGCCCAGGCTGAGCTAAAAGTAGTAGTTGGGTCAAACGAGACCGGTGATGAAGGGGCAGAGGGGGCAAAGTAGGCAGAGGGGGCAGAGGAGGTATAGGAGGAGAGGGGCGGAGGGTGTGGAGGTCACACCGCAAGGTGTAGGGCGATGTTGGGATACATCGGATGGAGAGGGTATGCCAGGAAGATCACAGGAGGCAACGGGTGTGGCGGATGAAGGGGAAGAAATTGAGGTAATAGTACAACAGATGGAGGCGGAGGATGCAGAGCATAAGCAGGTCCCTGATGAGGACATATCAGAGGATGAGGTAGGTGCTGGACAAAATGTTGTGTCAGGTGAGTGGAACTCCTACAAATTTGAAGATTAAAATGTGGTACTTATCTATTTGTCAAATCCTTAAAGGCACGACATCCATAGTCATGTGCCTCTTAATTGCATGTATGTGTATGTCCGATATGATTGCTTGCTTTTTAATATGCCACGACCTACATGTGTATTTCATGCCTTTGTACCTACGGTCGGCGAAAAATCACATGCGTTGTAGCACATATATAACTACTATCCAAACGTTGTCTACAGAACCCTAGCCCGTCCAATGTCACTTTGGGGTGACATTGTCCTACTTCACCTGCCAACAGTACGGTCATGCACGTGGGTTGGTTTGGAATCGAAAAAATTTGCCCAACCATTTGGCCGGTTTTTAGTGCAGAGAAATTTCGCCCGTTGAACGGTTGGGTTTTGCGGCCATGTAAGGCGCAGGGCTACTGCCTTGCACCACCACGCCGACAAAGCCGATAGGGGAACAGAGAAAGATAGGAAGAGGAAAGGAATGGACAAAGAGAGCAAGTGAGAAAGAGAGACGAAGATAGGGACGAAGAGAGAGAGAGAGGAGGGAGGAACGGAGCGGAAGTGAGATCGAGTGCCCTTCCCGGCTACACCACTGATTCTTTACTGACGCTCGTGGGTACCGCCGGTGATTCTTCACTAAGGCACACTGCCACTCTGGCCATTCGCTGCTCCCTCCAATAGGTCAGCCTCCTCTCCAAAAGCCGGACGCGGCAGGGCAGAGGGCGCTGGTGGATGTGGAAGCGCCGCTCGCCGCCTTGGTGGCAGAAGTGCTGCCCACCGCCTTGGTGTGGGAGATACGAGCACCGAGCGAGGGGACTGCTTATTGCCCTTCTCTGGCATCGTAGCATCGTTGTCAGCGCTGGAGCTGTCCTGCCATATCTCCTCGGTGGACCAGCATTTCGTCGGACGACTCCGGCTCCAGCGACGATGTTGTGGTGCCAGAGAAGGGCAATGAGCAGTCCCCTCGCTTGGTGCTCGTCTCTCCCACACCGGGGCGGTGGGCGGCTCTTCTACCACCGAGGTAGCGAACGGCGCATCTACATCACCGGCGACCTCTGTCCCGCTGCAGGTGGCTTTTGGGACAAAATCCACCCACCTGTCGGGTGTGATTTAAATCCAGCCCGACTAACGGGTGGGTTTTGAAACCCGCCCCTTCAACGGGCGAGCTTTCAAATATCGCCCGACCAATGGGCTGGATTTATTTCCAGCCCAACAGTCGAGCGGGCGGAGGCTAGTTATTTGATTTTTTAAAAGGTGTATTTTTTAATTTTGAATAAAATAAATAGAAAATTTCAAAAAATTCCATTTCTCTCAATCACTACCATGTGGCAATTGAGAGTGGGCTGGTGGGCCGGCCCGAGTGGGAAGCAAGTTCTTTTGACTGCTAGCCTTGCTCGAGCCGTTGAGAGAGGGGGACGCTGAGGCGGCCATCTTGTACCCCTTATTCTTGATGGCTTATAGGCGGCTGTTGAAAGTACTTAATTTTCAGAAAAGGTAGAAAATAAAAAAATAATAATTTAGCAACCCATATAAGTTTTTCTAATTCTGGCCAATCTTTGTGTTCCACATCTTATTCCAGACAGTCCTTGCTCCAGTAACGTGCATCATCATTCCTTGGCGCACAATTCCATGTACAGTGAGGATGATGTTATGACCGTAGTACACATTATTTGAAAAATATGATATGTTATGGTAGAAATTATCTTTAGTTGTCCTTTATCTACTATAGCTTAAAGCATATTATTCTGCATCATCGTTCTTGTTCATTCAAATTATTTAGGTATATCCAGCACCAATGGCGAGCCTGGTACGTATGCGCGATAGATCGGGCCAGGGGTAAAAAAGACATTTCCACTTGGTTGGATTGCAAAAATTTGAAAAGGGTAAATTGGTAATTGACCTCTCAACTTTGGGACATGTAACACCCTCTTTGAATTCGCATTTGGCTCAATAGGATGAAACACATACATAATAGCCACTAGTTAAAAGTTAATATATTAGCCACCCTAAAGCATGTCCTCACATGTTAATCCTCAGCTAGATTGCTATAGGCACCTTCATACAACATAGAAGCATTCTATTGAAACAAGGGTGAATGTAGGGTTCCTAGATAAATGTCCTATGGTAACTCCCAAGATCAATGGTTAACATTCATATATATCCGATATTCAAGTGATACCACAGCACATACAACGACGATAATACTTTACATTCAAGTCATACATCAGGTCGATGCTCCTACAAGGCCCAAAAGCTCATAAGTATCATAGTGGCAGCGGAAATAAAACATTGGTATAAACATAGCAGTGAAAACAATATATAATTCCAAAAGGGCCAACATGATATGCCTCCCCATAGGCAACCAACTAGAGGCAAGAACACAACCACTGGACGCTAGCATCGTCACCACCCGCTTGATAGAAGTAATCAAGTGTTTAGTCATCCTCACCTAAAAATTACAGCAATATAGGGTAATATAACCATGACATGATTGATAGCTAATCAATGGAAGGCTTAAACAATTAATTTTCAGCTTACACTACTACAGAACACCACATCAGTGCCGGTTCGAAACAGGCATTACTACCGGTTTTTGAACCGGCACTGCGTAAGCGGCAATGATAACGCAGGTTATCACTACCGGTTTCGAAACCGGCAGTGATAAGGACTATCACTGCCGGTTCTCGAAAACACACAAATTTAGGCTTAAAAATTAGTTAAAATTAGGAAAAAAATATTTTTTATTGCCGGAATCTATACCTACTCATATAGGTTATTAGGACACGTTTTCGCATGAAATACAAATGTTGCGTTACCCGGGACTTAAACTTGCGACCTCTCCACTCTACCCTCGCTCTTCTAACCATCCCACCCAATCTCACGTTTTGACTTACAAAGGATATTATCACTGTCGGTTCTACCCCTCAAACCGACAGTGATAAATTATCACTGTTGGTTCTAGCCAAGAACCGGCAGTGACAAATTCTTTCACTACAGGTTGAAAATTATGGATAGAAAGCTTAAAAAACCAGCAGTGATAGGACTTATCACTGCTGGTTCTTTTCTCAAACCGGTAGTGATACCTCACTGTCGGTTTGAGCAACGAACCGGCAGTGATAGGACTTATCACTACTGGTTCTCAAGCGCACAACTGATTTTTTCACCGCTGAAGCTTACGAACCGGCAGTGATAAGTTATCACTGCCGTTTCTAACCTAACCGGCAATGATGGGGGCACGGATAACCATTTCTGTAGTAGTGTTAAAGCATGTTTTGCAAGACATAGGCATATATGTTTGAAAGGCAATTTGCATAAATCCATTGAATAAATATAAGCAATAGTATCTTATAATTTTCTCATCATTTCACAATTTAATTAAACACACACTGGACTTCTTGTCCATAAATAACACCATGAGCAACCCATGTGCTCAGAAAATAACCACATATGCTAATAAATAGCAGCTTAACAACTCAAGTCTCGTCCTTAACCATGGACGTGGCAATACGGATAGTTCAAACCTACAAAGGTGTACGACTTTACCCATACGACATAAACATCTCTGCATGTTATGCATGTCACATGATACCACAAGTACCCATTTGAGAGTTCATGACAAAATCTTTCAAAGATACATACTAGCCCTTTGGGCCACTCGGATACACACACCGCTGCACAGTTCCAGTTACGTGGACTAGGGAGTCCATGGTAGGAAAGACCCATAACTCTCATCGGTTATGAAATTTTGACGGGTGGTGTCATCACCACCCCCACGCCACTCATATCCCAATGATCCTAGCATGTATTCAAATAAAGTCAAGTGTGTCCCATTCCAAGCATGTGATCGCATGTATAGTTACTTGGGAAAAGGTACCAAATGTTCGGTTCTTACTCGTCCCCATCATCGCCCTAACACCCGTTCAAGTCTAACCAAGCTCACAACAATATTTCCATCATCCAATATACCATGAATCCATATAAAATTTAGTATAAAGTCCATCAACAATTCGAACCATTGCTACTGATGGACTAACTCCACCGATCGCTTTTTACCACGGACCTAAGCATGGATAAGCAATTTGCAAAAACGAGCTCAAGGACATGCTATCCAATATAGTGACAAAGGTTTAGAAGACTACCAAAAACTTATCAAATCCTTGTTTATGCAAAAAACCAATTGGATAGAAGTGAACCTAGAGAGGTGGCGAAGCCTCCCTAGAACATGCACATGCTCATTCCCATTCTTAGTATGGATTTGGAGAGGAGAAAGGGAGGGGAAGCATGGTGTTCTTTCTCATATTTGAGCTGAGATGAGTGAGTGAGAAATGAGTGGAAGAAGAAGGAGAGGAGGTGAGAGAGAGTTTAAGTAGCTGCCTCTCATCCTTCTCCTACATGTGGGGTCGGTCCCACATGTCATAGGGTGTCAAAGAGTTGGCAGGATGTGAGTTGTGTGAGTGAAAACTGCTAGGTAGGGACTCAGCCCGAGCTAAAGTCCTAGGTGCTGACCGTCAGCATATGCATTTGTGGATGAACTAATAGAAAAGAATTAGATATCGTTTTCAATACACATGTTCACCATCTGCATGTGTAATGTTGACCCTCAGCACATGTATTATTGACGAATTGGCAGGGGAACCTATATTTTTTCTCGGATTTGCTCTCTAGTGCTGACTATCCGCGAATCATATACAAATTGTCAGCATAACAATGGCCAAACATAGCACAAAAATTTTAAGACTTTCTAAGATTTTGGTGTTAATTTTAGTCTTAATTATCTGGTTCTGATGCACTATATGCAACACATGGTGCATGATTTTTTGAAAAAAATTCAAAATGAATATAAAAAGACGAGTATGATATGTAAGGCCTAAAGTGTGAAGTTGCAGGGCTGTTACAGGGCATCCTTTCATCAGTGCCAATGTATTCAAGGGCATTTTGCCAATGACCTTTTAATTTTGGGGCATATTTCCCATTGATTGTTTAGAAGTAGATGAACTATCTTCTTCTTTTAAATGCGAAGGTGGTAAGTCACTGTTCCCACCACAAATAATTAAGCATGCTTTTTTTTTTTTGTCAAACTTGCATCACATCAACAATCAGCTGTGAAATGCATCTCATTCACATCTACAATTAATCGATCAACTGAAAATATGCTACGCCAATGCTACCACAAACTCCGATATTTATGCAGTAATATAACATGCTTCATGACTCGTACAGCACACAAATATCTAAACAGATTGTTTTCTACGTCATAAACTTGCATCAAATCAAGCTGTTTGGTTGGAAGCCAATTTTGTAACATTTTATCTAAATTTGTCACTTCTTTTTACAAAACTTAAAATGTGATAAAATGTGATATTTGTTGGCAAGATTAGTATTGTCGCCGGGAAATCCTGCTGACGGTGAGGTTCAGCGCCCCTCCCCGGTGATGGAGAGGACGCTGAGAGAAGTAGTGGTGAGAGAGCGGACGCTCAGTGAATAAACCAGAGTGCTCATGTATATGATCAGAATGCTTGTTCCGTTTTCATTGATGAACTTATTAATTTATACAACTCTAAGGTTAGGGTTTACATGCATGGGAAATACCCAAATTACCCTGGCCCAGGAGGAATACCCAGATTGTCCTGATCTTTGGACCATTGATCTTACGATCAATGGCTAGACTAGCTTTCTTACAATCCAAGCTATTCTAATCCCTAATGTTCCCTCGGGGGGACACACTCTAACAAGGTTGTTGATTTGATCCGTTCTTGTCAGAGGCTGTCACGGAACCTTCGTCCTCTGGCCCGAGTCTTGTCAAAAATCGCTCTCAATTTCTCCGAAGGGTCTTCGTGAATTCCTCGGCGAGGCTTCACTCCTCCGCAACCCCTCGGGAGAAGTCCCGAGGATCTTCTTGAGATTCACCTAGAACGCCTGACCCTTCGCGTCCACCTCCCGACGCTTCGCGCAGGTTCAAGTCTCGCTTGCAGCCCAAGGGGTCTTGAGGTCATCTTAGGTACGCTTCACCACTTACCCCTTCGGGTAAGGATCTTCATGAAGGACCTTTATAGCATCTTCGTGGACATCCACCTTTTCCGGAGATGGGGTGACTGCCCCTACAACAGAAGCCCCTTACGGTCATGTCGCCACCTCGCCATGGTGTATAGCCAGAATATCCAGCTCCCCCCTTCTCCACGTCGAGGTGGTTTTCCCGAAGATGCTTTTTCTCTCCTTTTTTGTTTTGCTTTCGAAGATATCTTCGCCCGTTGATGTGAGTTGGACTTGACGTTCTGACCGTGTCAGTGGCCTCGATGTCATCGCGTTGATCCTGGCCGCCGATCGTCCCACGTGTCGTCAGATCCGTATGGGTCTGTTGGGATTTTCTTTTTTTTTTGTTTTTTCTTTTTGTGGCCCCTCGGTTTCCTCGCAGCGCATCGTCGTCGTCGGTTTGGACACGTGCCGTTCATCCGTGTCCGACTGGTTTCGTTATAAGGGGCTGCGTCGCTGTCTTCCCCCACTCACGCTTGCTTCGAACTCCCAACCTCCCACCGTTCAGTGCTTTCGTTCTTGCGCTCTTCTTCCGCCGCCGCCTGTTCTCTCGCTCTTGCGCCCTTCTTCCGCCGCCGCCTGTTCTCTCGCTCTTGCGCCCTTCTTCTGCCGCCGCTAGTTCTCTCGCTCTTTCACTCCCCTTCCGCCGCCGCCAGTTCGTCTCTGCCACGCCTTCAGGAGCGGGTTCATCGCCCTTCTTCAATCATCGACATTCTGCTGGTATGCCACTCGACCGTGTCTTTTATTCGATTCGGGGTATGGGTTTCGGTGTTTTATGGGTTCGATGCCGGCGAACTTGCCGGCAAGGTTCTTATATCGGTTGCGACGCCGTTCACATAGTACTGTGTTTTACAAAGTTTTCGCAGTCCAAACTCTGTGGTGGTTATGCTTGTTTGTCTTTTTTATTGTTATTTTGATGTTCCCGAAGGGCCGCTTCTCGGAAGTACTGATTTCCTCTTATTTGTGTAGTCCTCGGAACCTTCGATGGCCCCGAAGAAGATCTTGAGTCCTGCGGACCTCGCACGGCTATCTTGGGAGCTGGGACAGTCGAGGATGACGCCAGACATGCTCGCGAAGATATCGGACCGTTCTGTTGCGGACGAGGAAGACTTTAGACTCCCAGGGCAGGAGACGACACCTCGGCCAAATGCCGACGAGGCGGTGGTCTTCAACTCGCAGGTGAAGGCGGGTCTTCAGATACCGTGCACCCGCCTCGTCGGCGAGGTTCTCGAGCTGTACGGGGCACAGCTCGTGCACCTCTCCCCGAATGCCGTGGCCCGGCTCGCGGTGTACGAGTGGGCGCTCCGAAGCCATGGCGCGCAACCAAGCGCCCGAGTCTTCGGCTTTTTTCATGAAGCTAGGTGGCAGGGGAAGACCAGCGGCAGCGCCTTCGGATGTTTAAACTTTGTCGTGAAGTCGGCGTATACCGCGGAGTTTCCGTCCCTAGCCACCAAGAAGAAGTGGGATGGAGCGGCCGGGCTGAGCTGGAAACTGTTTTGGTTTTATCAGAAGGTCGATGCGGCCGACTCTTCGCTGAGGTATACCCTGGGAGCGGTCAACTGCATCAAATTCCCGGTGGAGAAGCTGTCTGGCTCCGAAGAGACGCAGCGACTCCTACTTCAAAGGATCAGCAAACGTTTCTCCATACGCTGCCTCGCCGAAGAGTTCTGCGCTGCCAAGGTGGGGACGCTGATGCGCAGCTAGGAGGAGTTTGTTATCGTTGACAAGGGAGGCGACCACCTCACTCTACATGATGGGGACCACCGACCTCGGAAATTGGAAGTGGCCGTGGAGAAGGCCGAGGGGATGCTCGGCCCGCTTCGTCCCGACGAAGTCACTCGGGCCCGCAAAGCTGGCGTGGGCGCTCGCGTCAACCGCATCCTCGGGGTTGTTACTCCCTGGGCGGAGCCCGACGCGAGGAGAAGCGGCAAGAGAAAGGCTGCCGAGGGCACTACCGCGGGCCCCTCGAAGCGGCCCCGTGGCAAGTATTCTCTTGTACCTGCCATGTGTCTTCGGCCTGCCGTCTAACTGATTTTTCGAATCAGAAGCCACTAGCGCCGAAGAGGAGGAAGAAGACGAAGAGGAGGTCGAGGAAGAGGGCCGCCTGGCCGAGGACGATCACACCTCGCCGAACGCGCAGAGTGCCGCCAGTGGTGGCGATGACCCACTGGACGTCCTGGTCAGCAAGACTCCTTCAGGGCCGTTGGATCCCAAACATGGCTCTAACTAGCTCCAGGATAGCCATGCAGCCAGGTCTCTTCCTTCGGGTCGAGGCCCTGTGACTCCCGAAAGAGGCTCCGTGGATGTCTAGGCGGAGGCCGAGGACTACACCGCCGGCTTCGTTGTTGACGCGGAGCTCTAGCTGGCTGATTCTCCTTCTGTCAAAGGTTGGTTACTATACCTCGGTATGCTTTTTACCTTATTAGTTTCTTTCTTATGTTTGCTTTTTTTCAGAGGGGGTTAACGAGGAGCCACCTTCGGTGCCTATCTCTGGGGCCGTTGGTGCTAGTACTGCTACTGATGCCATTCTGGCATTGGTAGCAACCACCGTCGCGGAGAGGGGGCCTTCGCCTTCTGCCCCATCTGCGCCTGGCGCTGCCGGTTCAGTTTTGCCGGCTACTCCTACGCCCGGCGCCACTTCTTCGGCAGCGGCGACAACTGTCGAGGGTGGAGCTTCGCGTGCTACACCCGTGCCCAGTGCCGCCCCTGCTTTCGATGGCTTCTTTTTGGAGCCCACCGCCGTCCTCCACGATGAACATGTGGAGTCTATCCTCGGGGAGGTGCCTTCATCACTCCTCGATCGCTGTGAGACATTCCCTTTACTGGTGAACATGCGCAGCGTCGAGTTGAGCCTTGTTTCGGTAATGTATATATTACAATTATTTATTTATTTATTTCTAAAGTCTTCGTGTTATTTATGTTTGTATCCAATTTTGTAGAGTTTGGCTTGGAATCGTGCCGCATCAGCACAAGTGCTGGGTCTCTCGGAGAGGTGTGTTGTTCTTGAGGGTCGCGTCGCTACGCTCGACCGAGAGAACCGCAACCTTCGGGAAGTTAGCGTGAAGGAGAAGGAGCTGGTGGTCCTCCTCAGGTCAGAGAAGGAGCAGACGGAGCAGCGTGCGAAGACCGCCGAGGAGGCCCTGGCTGTGCTCCGTGCTGAGTTCGAGGCCCAACGAGCCGAACTCGAGTCGTTACGCAAGGAGTGCAATGGCCGGCGCGACGAAGTGAAAAATGGAGCCGTGGAGCTTGGGACTCTTCGGGGAGCGGCGGCGAAGATTAAGCAACAGCTGGAGGCGCTGCAAGCAGAGCTTCTTTCTTTGAGTCAGGTCTTCGCCAAGGAGATCACTAGACTCTGGACCGTTGCCGTGAGCGTCCCTCCGAGGAATCCGGCTTTGGCCCTCAAATATTTGAAGGAGGCAATCGGGACCTTCGTGGAGGGGTCCTTGCGCTACTGATCGGACTGCGCCGTCAGCTCTATTTTCGCGTTTACAACGAAGCTAAAGGACGCTGGGTGCACACATTTTTTGGGTAGATCATCTCCAAGTGTGTCATACCCTTCGGCCTTCATCGCCAGCTCGTTCGACCGCGAGTCCCGCCAGGTTGTTCGGGATTTTTATGAAGTTTCGCGAGTGGGGTCGCCTTCCAAGCGCTTTCATGGCGTACGCGAGGGAGAAGACTGCAGCAGCCGCAGTTGGTTCAGCTGGGCCTCTGAGGATAGCAGAGCCCAAAACGCCAACCTCCGAAGATCCTCCGGCCCGTCCCACTCCCCAGGATCCTAAAAATCCTATAGATCTAAAGGGCAAAAGGCTAGTGGAGTAGACTAATGTTTTAGGATTGTAATCTTTTGCTAATGTAATATATGACCCTTCGTTGACTTTTTATTCCGAAGTTGTCCTGCATCATGAGTGATCTTGTCTTCGCAATGTTTCGTTTTCATTTGCTGTTAATCCTTCGCTTTGCTCTTATTTTATTATACGATCGACGCGTGATAGGTTAGTTGGCGTTCGCGAAGACTTATGGGCCGTGAAGACTTTTCGGGTGCTTGGCGCGAGCGCTCTTAGCCTCGCGCCATCCCCTTGGTGCTTTTAAGATTGCTGCTTATGGCGGCTCGTGGGTCTGCGAAGGTGATGTTTTGATGTCCGGCGCGAGCTCTTGGCCTCGCGCCCGGCCTTGGCGCTTTGCGCGATTATACGCTCATGAGGCTCATGGCCTGCGAAGGTGATGTTTCGGGTGCTTGGCGCGAGTGCTCTTGGCCTCGCGCCAGCCCCTTGGCGCTTTGGCGCGTTATAGGTTCGCGAAGGCTCATGGCCTGCGAAGGTGATGTTTCGGGTGCTTGGTGCAAGTGCTCTTGGCCTCGCGCCAGCCCCTTGGCGCTTTAGCGCGTTATAGGTTCGCGAAGGCTCATGGTCTGCGAAGATGATGTTTCGGGTGCTTGGCGCGAGTGCCCTCGGCCTCGTGCCAGCCCCTTGGCGTTTTAGCACGTTATACATTCGCGAAGGCTCATGGCCTGCGAAGGTGATGTTTCGGGTGCTTGGCGCGAGTGCTCTTGGCCTCGCGCCAGCCCCTTGGCGCTTTAGCGCGTTATAGGTTCGCGAAGGCTCGTGGCCCGCGAAGGTGATGTTTTGGGTGTGTGGCGCGAGCGCTCTTGGCCTTGCGCTAGCCCCTCGGCGCTTTTGGCGCATTGCACGTTCGCGAAGGCTCGTGACCCACGAAGGTGATGTTTCGGGTGCTTGGCACGAGTGCTCTTGGCCTCGTGCCAGCCCCTTGGCGCTTTAGCGTGTTATAGGTTCGCGAAGGCTCATGACCTGCGAAGGTGATGTTTCAGGTGCTTGGCGCGAGTGCTCTTGGCCTCGCGCAAGCCCCTTGACGCTTTAGCGCGTTATAGGTTCGTGAAGGCTCATGGCCTGCGAAGGTGATGTTTCGGGTGCTTGGCGCGAGTGCTCTTGGCCTCGCGCCAGCCCCTTGGCGCTTTAGTGCGTTATAGGTTCGCGAAGGCTCGTGGCCCGCGAAGGTGATGTTTTGGGTGTGTGGCGTGAGCGCTCTTGGCCTCGCACCAGTCCCTCGGCGCTTTTGGCGCATTGCACGTTCGCGAAGGCTCGGTGCCCGCGAAGGTGATGTTTCGGGTGTGTGGCGCGAGCGCTCTTGGCCTCGCGCCAGCCCCTCGGCGCTTTTGGCGCATTGCACGTTCGCAAAGGCTCGTGGCCCGCGAAGGTGATGTTTTGGGTGTGTGGCGCGAGCGCTCTTGGCCTCGCGCCAACCCCTTTGTCGGATTGAAATGTCTGCTCAGGAATTTTCTGCGCTTCATTTCATTTCAAATTACATCTTGGAAGTTACATTCCCGTAGGATTTTTCCGGTCGCAGCCGGTTTTTGGCGTCTGAGCCTCGTTAAAAACTCCGCTCGTAAAACCCGTTAGGGAAAAACCGAGTCAAAGAAAAGAGTACTCAGCGCTTCTACATTGTCTCATGGGTAATACTTGATCAGGCTCTTCGCGTTCCATGTGTTTGGAACCGAAGAGCCGTCAAGATTGGAGAGGTGCAATGATCCTTGTCTTGTTTGTTTGCTGACGATGAAGGGTCCGTCCCATGCGGGCTCTAGTTTGGATGGTCGTTGTGGCATCTTCCGAAGGACCATGTCCCCTTCTTGAATCTCCCATGGTCTTACGCGCTTGTTGTAGGTTTTGCTCATTAGCTCATTATACTTCTCTAAGGTCTGATTTGCTTTAAGCCTGTCCTCTTTGACAGTGTCGGCCAGTGGTTGATCAGTAATCTTGGCTCCGCCTGTTATGAACCGAAGGGTCTTAGCTTGGATTTCAGCCGGCGTTACTGCTTCTTCACCATCCACCAGCCTGAAAGGTGAATACCCCGTTGGTCTTGTGGGTGTTGTGCGAATTGCCCAGAGTGTCTTCTCCAGTTCTTCTGGCCATTTTCCTTTTGCTTCATCTACCAATCTTCTTTTCAGTGATTTCATGATGTTTTGATTTGCCCGTTCAACTGCACCGTTCGCTTGTGGGTGTCCCACAGAAGCATAGCATATTTTGATGCCGAGGTTCTCGCAGAATGACTTAAACCTTGACAAGATGAATTGTGATCCATTGTCAGCCACTACTTCTTGTGGTAAGCCAAATCTGCATATCACATTTTTCCAAAAGAAATGTTGGGCCTTCGCAGCTGTGATGCTCGTCAATGGCTCTGCTTCAACCCATTTGGTGAAGTAGTTAATTGCAACAATGATCCATTTAAATCCTCCTAAAGCATGCTTGAGTTCCCCCACGATATCGATCCCCCATCTCGCGAAAGGCCACACTGGGGGTGAGGGCTGTAGGTTTGTTGGCGGAGCCTTTGGCTGGTTTGTCGTCCATTGACATCCTCAGCATCTTTTCACGAATTCCTCTGCGTCGCTATTGGCCGTTGGCCAATATATTCCCATGCGCAACACCTTTGCTGCGAGAGCCCTTGGACTTTGATGCGAACCACACACTCCTGCGTGCGTTTCCGCCAGCGCTTCCTTTCCCTCTTCTTTTGAAACACATCTCATCCATGGCGTGTCGATTCCCGACTTGTAAAGGAGGCCATCCATCATGATGTATGTTCTTGCACGTTGCTTTGTTGCGTACGCCTTCTTACTATCCTCAGGTAATTCACCATTCCGAAGATATTTTATGATGATTGTTCGCCAGTCTTCTTCCAAGGATCTTGCTATAAGCTGCACTTCGGGACATACAGACGCTCGTGATATTGCTTCATAAAACACCCCATCAGGTATTCTTGTAAAGTATGTTGCTGCCTTGGCCAATTCATCCGCTCTCATATTTTCCCCCCTTGGTATTGTTTTCACAGAGACCCCCACGAAATGCTTCTCTATTGTTCTTACTGCTTCTAGGTATTTTGCCATTTCGGTGTCTTTGGCTTGAAAGTCCTTTGTTATATGCCCTTCTATCAGCTTTAAGTCGGTGTAGATGACGACCCTTTTTGCTCTGATGGATTTTGCTTTCCGAAGACCCAACAAAAGTCCTTCGTATTCAGCCGCATTGTTTGTAGTCTTGAAATTTAGTCTCAGAGAATACTCTGTGCTCTGCCCTTCGGGGTCAGTTACAATTGCTGATGCTCCTGCTCCTTCTGCTGTGAAGGAGCCATCGGATTTTATGCTCCACAAGGGGGGTAGAGCTGGGCCTTCATCCGAAACTTCCGCCAACCACTCTGATATGAAATCGGCAAGTGCTTGAGCTTTAATGGCCGTCCTTGGTTCAAAAGCGATGTCGAAAGGTGCTAGTTCTGCAGCCCACTTCGCGATCCTTGTAGTGGCGTCTTTGTTTTCAAATATAGACCTTAGAGGATATGCTATGGGCACCTTTATCTTAAATTCTTGAAAGTAATGCTGTAATTTTCTTGATGCCATAAGTAATGCATAAGCTATTTTCTCTAGCTCAATATAATTTCTCTTTGCTCCTTGCAATGATTCCGATACATAATATACCGGCGTTTGTCCCCCTTCTGCTTCATCCTTGACGAGGACTGCGCTGACTGTGAAGTGGCTTGCGACTAGATACAAGGTTAGGTGTGCTGCCCCCTTCGGGCTGGCGAGTCTTGGTAGTTGTTGAAGATGTTCTTTCAGCCTTGCGAAGGCATCTTTGCATTGAGGTCCCCACTCAAAGGGTGCTATCCCTTTAATTGTATTGAAGAAGTGTTTGTGTTTTTCTGTGGCCTTCAGGAGAAATCTCCCTAGGGCAGCCAGCTTTCCTAGGAGGCTCTGTGCTTGCTTCTTATTTTCTGGACCTTTCATGCATTGAATTGCATCAATTTTCTCCTTGTTAGCTTCTATCCCTCGGTGCGACACTAGGAATCCCAAAGAACTTTCCCTGCTTCCACCGCAAAGCGCATTTAAATCGGGTTCAATTTTATGCCTTCTGCCCTCAGGCTTGCGAAGGTCTCTTGAATATCCTCACAGTGGTCCCTCCTCCGCTTGCTTTTGACGACAATGTCGTCGACATACGCATCTACATTTCTCCCCATCTGTTTTGCAAGAACTTTCGCGATGAGTCTTGCGAATGTTGCGCCTGCATTTCTTAGTCCGAAGGCATTCTTGGAAGCAATATGTCTTAGAAGGGTGTTATGAATGCCATCTTCTTCATCTTCCTTTCTCATATACACTTGATGATAGCTTTGAATAGGCGACCGTAAAGCTCATCGATTCATAACTCATTGTCACACAACCACCGGTGGTCAATCCTTGGTAGGGAAAATCATCTTTTGGGCATGCCTTGTTAAGATTTGTGAAGTCAACGCATAATCTCCAGGTGCCGTTTGACTTCTTCACCATCACGACATTTGCGAGCCACTCTGGGTACGCAACTTCCCGAATGACTTGGGCTTGACGCAATTTTTCCACTTCTATCTTCGCTGCTTCCTGTCTATCGGGTCCCATTTTTCGAAGTTTTTGCTTGATTGGTTTTGCATCCATTTTCACGTTTAGCGAGTGTTCGATTGTCTCTCTAGGGACCCCTTAGACTCTCCCGGCACCTAGGCGAAGATGTCACTGTTTTGCCAAAGCAAGTTGATGACGTTTGCTTCTTCTTCTTCGGAGAGGGCGGTTCCGATGGATATTGTTCTCTCTTCATTCTCTGGGAATAATCGTATCTTCTTCGTTTCGCTCTCCGGCCTGACCTGGGGCTTGTAACCCTTCAGTCTGTATTGGGTGTCGACTCTCTCCGTAGTTTGGACTAGCTTGAGCCTTGGTATGCCTTCGAGTATATTTTTTCTTGCTAACTGCTGATTTCCTTGAATGGTGATGACCCCCCCTTCGACAGGCATTTTCATGCATAGGTAGCTGTGATGTATGATGGCCCGAAGGCATTGATGATTCCTCTCCCAAAGATGGCGTTGTAACGGTACTCCATGTCAACAACATCAAAGCAAATGCTCTTTGTGATCTTTCTCTTGCCTTCATGGAAAGTTACAGGTAATGATATCTGGCCCATGGCAGCCACAGGCTCTCCTCCGAACCCTATGAGAGGCATGTGAGATGGTGCCAGTCTGTCTTCTGGTATATTGAGTTGTTTAAATGTGCTGGCGAAGATGATATCTGCTGAGCTTCCTCCGTCCACCAGCGTCCTTTAGACGTCATATTCTGCAATTTCAGCTGTGATCACAAAGGGATCTTGGTGTGGGAACTTGACGCCTTTGGTGTCGGATGTGTCAAAGGTTATCGGCGGAGCCGGTGTTGGTCTACTTGACACCGAGACATGCGACACCTCACGAATGAATTCCTTTCTCTTTCTGTTCGATGGGAGATTCAACGAGGATCCTCCGGTGATGACATGAATAACCCTTTGGTTTGGCTCTTCAACATTGTGAACCCTCTCAGGGGATCTGCGGTATTGATCACTCAGACGCTGGTCTTGCCTTCATTGTTGTTTCTGGTTTTGGTAGTTTTCGCGTTGCGTTTTAACATCTCTGCATTCCTCGGTTGTATGTGAATAGTTCTCTCCATGCACCGTGCAGTATTTCTTTTCCTTGTTTTCCTGGTTGCCTCCTCGGAATCTGTCATTCCTGTGGTAATTCTTCCTCCGGTAATTGTCGTTCCTTCGGTCATCTCTTCTCGTGTTATCTTTTCTATTGTTGTACTCATCTCTTCGGGAATTGTAATCCCTTCGAGGATAGTCCCCCCTCCTATTGTTGTCAATGGCTCTTCGCTTGTCAGTTTGCTTGGGTTCAATGTTGCTTACCCTTTTGTTGGAATTTTGATGTCTCTTGTTCTTCTCTGAATTGCTCTCTTTGTGGCCATCACGATCCTTGTGTGTATTCAGCTGGCCTTGTCTCCTCAAATTCTCCTCTTCTCCCTTTGCATACCCCTAAACTTCATCATAGAGAAGCGCAGCTGTCTGCGGTGGGTCCTGAGTCAACTTGTGTAGAAGGGGTCCCGGTTGGAGCCCTTTTCGGAATGCGTTGATTACCGAAGAGTCTGATACATCTCTTATCTGGCATCGTACAGCAGCAAATCTTTTGTAGTAGTCCCTTGTGTTTTCTTTCTTGCCTTGTTCCAAGGCGAAAAGGTCCCCTTCTACCATTCTCTACCATTCTCTGAATATAATTGCCTTGAAAGTTATTAGCGAAGGCATCTTTGAGTTGATTCCATGAGTGAATGGATCCTTGTAGTAGTGAAGTGTACCATGACAGTGCGGTACCCTTCAGTGTCAACGACAAACTCTTTGCCTTGATATCATCATCTCTGCCAGCTGCTTCTACCGCCATATCATATACGTCTAGGAATTCATTTGGGTCGGTGTCTCCAGAGAACTTGAATACACTTGGCATTTTGAATCCTTCGGGCTATTTTTCGCCACGAAGGTACGCGCTCAGAGGCCCTTCGTTAGCCTTCCTCGGCTATGCCACCATTACGTTTTGCCGATATTGCTCATGATCTTCCTCGGGGTATGGAATCTTTCGGGGCACATAGTGCTGCTGGGGTTGCATTGTCACGAGCTCTCTTCGGAGCAGGTCGATTTGTTCCTCCAACAGTCTTCTTCTGTCTCGCAGGATGTCTTCAGCAGATGTGGGGTCTTCATGTTGACGTTCTTGCATGGGATGGGTGGGTGGGTTTTGCTGCATCTCATCTCTGACGACTCTGCTGGGTCCTAACTGGTTGAGTCTACCACCGCCCGCGTTCGGGGCGCCTTAGCCCTGGTTCCTCCAGCCCTGCAGGTTGATGCCGGGAGCTCTTGGGATGCTTCCACCAGGTCCTTGCACTGCCGCGCTGCCTTCTCGCCGGAATCCAGTTGTTGACGTGGTGATGGTCGCCCTTTGGGCTGCTTGTCCTGCCGGCTCGCCGATGGAGTCTTGTTCGTCCTGGTCTTGCCGTCCCCTTCTTGCGTCTGCTTCGTCGTGCCCCGATTCCAGCGGCCCATTGCTTCCGGCCACCGCCACGATTCTTCTTGGTCTGGCCATCACCGCAAACGCTCGCTTCTCCCCACGGACGGCGCCAACTATCGCCGGGAAATCCCGCCGACGGTGAGGTTCAGCGCCTCTCCCCGGTGATGGAGAGGACGCCGAGAGAAGTAGTGGTGAGAGAGCGGACGCTCAGTGAATAAACCAGAGTGCTAATGTATATGATCAGAATGCTTGTCCCGTTTGCATTGATGAGCTTATTAATTTATACAACTCTAGGGTCAGGGTTTACATACATGTGAAATACCCAAATTACCCTGACCCAGGGGGAATACCCAGATTGCCCTGATCTTTGGACTGTTGATCTTACGATCAATGGCTAGACTAGCTTTCTTACAATCCAACCTATTCTAATCCCTAATGTGCCCTCGGGGGGGCACACTCTGACAAGGTTGTTGATTTGATCTGTTCTTGTCAGAGACTGTCACGGAACCTTCGTCCTCTGGCCCGAGTCTTATCAAAAATCGCTCTCGGTTTCTCCGAAGGGTCTTCGTGAATTCCTCGGCGAGACTTCACTCCTCCGCCACCCCTCGGGAGAAGTCCCGAGGATCTTCTTGAGATTGACCTAGAACGCCTGACCCTTCGTGTCCACCTCCCGACCCTTCGCGCAGGTTCAAGTCTCGCTTGCAGCTCAAGGGGTCTTGAGGTCATCTTAGGCACGCTTCACCACTTACCCCTTCGGGTAAGGATCTTCATGAAGGACCTTTATAGCATCTTCGTGGACATACACCTTTTTCGGAGATGGGGTGACTGCCCCTACAACAAGTATATCAAGTAAACGGGCTTGCTCTTGTGTTGGGCCATACTCTGTGGGTTAGGCTGTGCTAGTAAGTATATACTAGGGCTAGCTAACCAAGTTAGGCTGTGCTGGGCACGCAACGCACTGACCCATAAGGCCTTAACTATTTTGGGGTCATCCTTTTCGATTTATCTTATTTGTTTATCTTCTTATTTACTTATTATTAAAAATATGATCTGAATAATGTGTTTCCTTATAGATAGAAGTCTAATTCTATAACTCTTTTCCTGTTTCTATACATCTTGTCGTAGTCTTCCAATTTTGCAATCGCTTAACCCTGCACATACTGGCCTAGAAGTACCAGCGAAGCGGCGAGTATTGCTGATGTTCCTGGCTGACGTACTTGGGCAACAACTCTTGGCCTCTGCTAGGAGATCTGCCGCAGGCAGACCCAAGATGAGCAGGCACGAGACCACGCTCTTAAGCTCCTTACCTTCCATGATCATAACTAGGTGATGAGTGAGTGAGTGATTGGGTGCTTGAAGTGAATGGATGGCATATTGGCATATATGGATGCTGGCCTGGCATTTATAGGCAGCAGCAGCAGCAAGGCAATGCACATATGCTGTCATTCAAGAGACGTTATTTAATTAGGTGGCGAGAAGGAGTATTGTTGAACTAGAATTTTGAGCTAAAACGATATGTTTCCGTCAACGGATATATAAGGTGTATTTTTAAATGAACTTGTCCATTAATATATGGTATATTTTATATTCCAATGTCAAAATAAATGTTTTGTTTCCTCAATACCCCTAATAAATATCTTGTTTTAGTCTATATATCCTATATCCATGTATTGAATAGAGTGTTTAGAGATAATAACTAAGACTATTATAGTCATTTTTTATCCTTTTTTTTGTCTATGTGCAAAACAAAACAGAAATAGGTGTTAAAAACTTGGAGGGAGGGAGCAGTCGTTTTAAGAGATGTAAGTGCTGGTAGGGGTCAATTCATCAGCTCACATTTATATATAGTAGGCTGATGCTCGTGCTGGGGTTTTATGCAGGAAAACAACAACGCTTAACGTCAGGGACCTATGCACAAACTGTAACAACTTTAAAGGCTAGAACGCTGAAAACAAGGGACTTATGTGTGAAATTTGGAAGTGCAAGGACTAAAATGCAAAAGAATAGTGGACCTATGCGTAAAATTGGAAATTATAGGGGCTAAAAGGAAAAATACACTAATAGACAGGGGAACGTACAACCAGTGGTCCCCACTTCATGCTTTGACTAAGAGTGATCAGTTAATTAGTAATTAGTTCAGGCCATGGATAGTGTACGGCAAATGTTAAGCTATGAGATGCATGTTACTCCTTTGTGTCGAATAAGTGTCGTTTTAGGCATCCATACAGATTTTAATATATAATTTTGACTAGTAATTACTATCATAATTCACTTATTAAACTTACTAAAATTAAGATATTATGAAAGTACTCTTCAAGACGAATATACACATGTGATTTTTATATATCCAATCTAAATAGTTTAAAAAATATTCGTAACTAAAGTTTTAAATCTTTAACTTGCATGTACTTCAAACAACAAGTATTTGTAACTAGAGGGAGTAGCATGTAAGATAGAATTAGGGTCTGTTCTCTCCAGCTTATCTAATCTGCTAATCTGACTTATCTCGTAACTTCGAAAATTTTCTGAGGTGGCCTTGAGAGTCGGATGCCCTTGGTTTTTAGGATTTAGGGAGCTTTTAGACACGTCTACGAGATAAAAAAAACAGATTTAAAAAGTAATAAATAAGTCAAATAAGTCAATATAAGTCAGATAAGACACGAAATAAGCCAGATAAGACGTGGCTTATATTAACTTATTTGACTTTTTTTATTATTTTTTAATCCTTTTTTTATCTCGTAGGCATGTCTAAAAGCTCCCTAAATCCGAAAAACCAAGGGCATCTGACTCTTGAGGCCACCTCGAAAAATTCTCGAAGTTACGAGCACTACCAGCGATTTGGCTTTTACAAGCGGTTCCAAACCACTTTTACAAGAACCGCTTGTAAGCAATCGCTTGTGATGCTCTCCGGGGCATCACAAACGATTTTATACCCGCTTGTAGTACTGCTGGATACCGGTTAAAAAGAGAAATAATTTTTGGGAGGAGTGGGATTCGAACCCAGGACCTCACCTTACTCGTGACCCACGTCTCACCCTGCTAGCCAACTCATCCCACGCGTGCTCTCTGATGAGATAAGACAAGCTTTTCTTTTAGCATTTCAAAAACTAGACCTTTACGGGCGGTTCGGGACACGAACCCCTTATAAAGCTCGTGTCCCAAACCGCTTGTAGAAAGACTAACTTTTACAAGGGGTTCGGGACACGAACCCCTTGTAAAAGCCCTATTCTGACTCAGCCTTTTAAACCGCTTGTGATGTGCCCCTTGTGATGCTTATATCTTTAGTAGTGGAGATAAGTCAGATTAGCAGATTAGATAAGCTGGGGAGAACAGGCCCTTAGTGAGTATAGGACGTGGTTAGGAGAGTTAATCACACGTTCATGGAGGACGGCATTTAGTTGAGTTAGTTAGGAATTTAATTAGTCGCATGTTGGGTGAGTGAGTCCGGGCATGCAGCGTAGCGTAGAATTGGTTAGCTTGCAGCTGAGTCTTCACAAGACCAAGCTGTGTTTGACAATAAAGTATTTTTTATAGTTTTTAAACAGAACCATAGATTGAGATTATGGTTTTCACTATCATGAGGTGTTTGATACCCAAAAAAGTTAAGGATCTTTTACGGTGCACTAAAACGAATATGAGCCATCCAATCCTCTCGATCCAATGACTTAGATTAGTCTCGGTCCTTTTATACTGCAAGGTTAGTATATTATTACTGCAAGTCGATCTACAACGGTACTATATTTCTAAGAAAGGTATAATTGACTTTAGATATGATCAAATACCATGGCAAATAAGTAATTTATTAGATTAATAGCTTATTAAATGTGTCATCATCGCTTCTTGTACATCTGTATTCATTTTGATCGGATGATATTAGGACATGAATGGAAGAACTGATGCCAGATCATTCGCCAACGAACATGACTGGAAGAACTGATGCCAGATCGAACACCAAATTCAGCGCTACCCCTTCTTCTTCCTCGCAAGCGGTGGTTGCGTGCGACGACGTCACTCCCTCATCATCCTCCTCTCGGGCGGCCGGCGTCAACGAATCTCCCCTCAACCCCAATTTGGATGCTTCTGTTTTGTCCTCCACGGCCAAGAAGAACCGGGCTTCCAAAGACTACAAGACGACCATCGGAAAGTGGTTCTTTGCACATCTAAGAAAGAAACTAGTAATCTCTTTGTTATTACTTCGTCCGTTTTATTTGTTTCACTAACTTGTCTTTTCCTTTATTTTATGTAGGGGGCAAGAACCGGCACTGTCCCAAGCTACATGGAGTTATAGAGGTATGGACACACGTCAGAAGCCATGGACGTTACCCATTCGTCCATAGACACTCTCGCTCAGCAGAAGATGGTAAGTGACATCAGCATCTTTTACTCTTAGCCGAACTACCGTTTTCCCGATACTTACTTGAACCAAACGCAGGATTGATACTGACAGGCGTACACCCAGGAGCATGGGGCCAACAACAATCTGGACGAGACGCTCCTAGACCCTATAGTGATCCACAAGCACATAGAGAGAAGGCTTGCAGGAGGCTAGCCATCGACGGGGATCACCTAAGGTCTAAATCTTTCTTGTCACAACAAATCTATTTTCTGACTAATTAATCATATCGCTTTCTTGTAAGTCTGAGGCTTACATGCCTAAGGTGAGGGCCACCCAAAGCGCCGCATGGAGCTGCCACGACTTTGATGCGCAAATCCTAATGGAGAGGGAGCAAGAGAGAAAGGATTGTGAGCTGCTACAGGTCCTCTAGGCAAGCATCAGGACTGCGAAGGAGGACCGATCAGCATCAGCGTGAGGAGCACGAGAAGGAGTGCCAAGAGTTTCATGCGAGACTCTAGCCTTCGAGCATGCTTCTCGACTTGGTGGGATACGTACGGTTTTTAGAACATTATATTATAGTTTTCACGTCTCTTTCCATTAACTACATATTCCGTGAATGTGTAGGCCAGCCCAAGAGGCTATGAGGGCCACGTTGCCTCCAGAGGAGTCTCTGGAGTTCTATGCTCTTGGACAATGAGCACTCCGGAGGTGGTAATTGTCTTAACCTGCCCATTTTAGCTAAAATTGTCATCCAAAGCGAGATTTGAAACCATTACGTTCTTGGTTCTGGTTCAGTGGCTCCAACTCCAACTCATGCGGACGACCAGCAGCAAAGCCACAATGCATCCGGAAGCTAGGCCACGGACTTCATCGCTGAGTTATTGGACTACAACTTGCCATGCTTCCCTTGAGTCTCAAGGTGACTAACTCCTTTTGAATGGCTATGGATGGCTATATATGAATGTGGATGGACATATATATGTGCGTGAATGTTTACGTTTATGGGTACGAATGTGTAATTGTCAATATTTATGCGCGTTTTGTGAACTATATGTGTGTGTTTGTTTGAATGGCTATGGATATGTGGCATATGTGTGGGATATATATTTGAGATATATGTTTGGGTTTGCAGGCTGCTACAAAATTCTATTTTTTTTCATTTTTCTTGCTATTTTTTGTGGAAATTCATTACTCTCGGCTCTATATAAGCCGTCGAGAGTTAACGGCTACCAGCCTGCGCGCCCCTAGAAACAGGCCAGCCTCTCACTTCTGTCGACGGCCACGTGACGGCCATCGAGGAGGATGCACTCTATGTGGTTCAACTGACTACCTCTGTCTCGACGGCCCCGTAAGCGAGATGGAGACTAGTGCGGCCTAGGCAAAGTGCATATCTCTCGACGGCTTCTAGGTGGCCGTCGAGAGAGATGGGCCTAGAGACGGCAGCGCGCCTTAACAGCAGCTCTGCTCATACTCGACCGCCACGTGGCAAGCTGTCCAGAGAAGTTCTCTCGACGGCCACACCATAGAGAGTATATACTTCTGTTGACAGAGCTATATTGACGGTTATTTCTCGATGACCGGCAATTGAGTGTTAAGAAAGACCGGTCTCGACGGTTGATAGCCCTTGAGATTTTGGTTGTTTCTTGCGGTGAGTCTTTGTCTCTGCTGAACAGCTTGCCGATCAGCACGTTTTTATTGGCTCGATGCCTTCTCATGCTATTTGCAGGGATCGACGGAGAGGCCAGATCATTGGTGCTGGCCATGGTAGCAGGTATATATTGTCGACAACTCTTACGTCCTCGGCTACCTAAATCTTGTGACTTTTCTGAACTGGAGATATATTTTGGAGCTAAAAAATCTTGCGGATCGGAACTGCCTTGATCCGCTTTCTATGCTAAGATTGCTCTGTGACAACAAATTAAGTGCTTAATTAATTCATTAACGCCACGCGACCTCCGCCTCCTTAAGAAAGAGAGAATAGATATGGACACTACCACTATACTCCCTCCATTCCAAAATATAGGACTATTTTGACTTGAAAAAAGTCTTCCAAGACAAACGTTGACCATTAATTTCCCTTATTATATATTGGTGATTTCTATAATATCATATTGTATTCAAAGCAATTTGAAAAGCCAACATGTTGATATAACTTTTATCCACTAAAGATTCATATAATTTGATTAAATGTTGGTCAAAATTTATAAAGTTTGATTTTTCTTGAGTCAAAATATGCCTTATAAAACGGAACGAAGGGAGTATATATCAGACAATCACTCATTCAACGCACAATTATGCAGCCCATGTACGACTCCGCCAGAGCATCTGCTTAAAGTAATACCCACGTCAAAGTACGCGCCATTATCCTAAATGATCCACACTCAGCTAATTAAATAATTAATTATGTGCACAATGTGCTAGCATGCCCGCACTTAATTACTCGTCGATTAAGGCATTAACAATGCCGGCGCCACCGGGAGATGCTTAGTGAAAAATATTTTTTTTTGCCACCTATAGGATAGCATAGATGCTTTTACATTTGCTTAGAGGAGGCTGGGGAGAGATGCTTTAAAGCTATCACCGGTGTGATACACCAATTTTTCACAGAAAAATTAATTAAATAATCTACAGAAAAATTATTTTATTGGTGGCGAGCACCACTCCGCGTGGCGGCAACCGCGGCAGGAGCCATTCGGGACAGCGGCAGGATCACGAGGCTGCATGTGGCGGAGGGAGTTGCCCTTCATCCACCATGAGCATTGGTTACAGAGACAAGCTTATACATATATACTAAATAGTCTTGGTTGAATACTTAAAAATTCATATCAAATCGATAAGCAATGAAACTTGAAAAAAATGGAACAATAAGTTTATAAAAAAAGGTCCTCAAAAAGTTATGAATTTTTTGAAAAATTTGTTGTCTCTACAATTTTTTAAATTCAAAAATTGAGAAACAAATTTCTAAAAAAATTCATAACTTTTTTGACCCTTCCCGTAACCTACGGTTCCATTTTTTCAGGTTTCGTCGTGTTTCGATGTTACATGATTTTTTTAAAATTTAGAAAAGTATGTTTAGTATCCGTACAGCTTAGCTTTGACATGGTAAACCAACCGGCAATAACTAGTAGTGTGCTGCCCGCCACACCGTGGTTGCTTCTGTCGCCCACGCGCCGCTAGAAATTGCATCAACGAGGTCCCAATCATCATGTGTGCCTTTTGCATTATACATTTATCCTTTTCGTGACTTTGTGCTACCTAGAGTTATGGTTTGATTTGATCACCAATTTATGAGGGTAAGAGTTCTCTATACCGTTGGATCAAACATATACAGTTCACATATACTTATCATCTAACTCTTTAGCGGTTAAGAGATCAATGAGTCATTACATAGCAAATTGAATGACCACAATAGTTTGGACACTTCTTAAAAAATCACAAAAATGAAAGCGCTAAAGTATGCGTAAAAGTGTGCAAGCCTTATTTAGTTCTATAACTGGTGGTGTTATTGCGAAGACAGCCCATCTCGTCATCTCTGCTTGGCAGCCTCGGCCTGCTAACCCAGCCGATTAGAGTTGCCCCATCCCAACCATCTCTTTATGGTTGTGGTTGAACGGCTACGTGAGTTTGGATCCCATGCAAGTTTTTACCTAAAGACCAAGAATCCAAAAATTTTATTTGTTTTATTGCTGGAATTAAGATATATGACTATCAAAGCAGTCACAGCATGATATTCAAGGCAATCATAGCATGGTAATTGAACTTGTCAAGGATCATGGCATATGTATAACATGATTAATAAACTAGGTATTAAAATCGTAAAGCATGCAATTTCTTAATTGAATCGAAATAACTTTCTGTAAAACTGTGTACAATGTGAACTAAGGTTGTTAACTCGCCTTATTCTATGGCTTGGAAGTCTTCTTCAGTGTCTTCGAACCTTCCCTCTGGATCTTCGAAGTCTACTTGGGAAGACAAAGACAATGTATAAACAAATATAAAAAGAAATGACGCATGTATGCACAAAAAGAAATACTGATACCGACATAAGGATCCTACGTGTCATCGTATAATATGAATGAACAAGCTCTAGATACCCTTAGATACTGTTAACCTTACTAGAAAATAGATTTGTAAATTATTTAAAGTATTAAAATATTAATTCCTTAAAGTCTTTAGGGGTTTTTCTATTATTTGGATAATCTTTACCAAAGGTTAAATGGATTTAACATTTTTATTAAAGTGTTTCTGAGTTGGAAGTGTTTCTATGAAAATTTAGGAATTTTTAGAGTTCAAATAATAATTTTAATAAATCTAATTGTTTTACAACAATATTTATCCTTAAGGAAAAAGGTTTTAATAGTTACTAATAAATATCCAATGAACAATACTTTATTTCAAATTGTTTAAATAATTTTCTTGGGTTCAAAACTACATCTAGTATTTTCTGGAATTTTATCAAGATTTAAGGAAATTATAAAATAATTTAATTAAACAGAAAGGATATTTACATCATTTTCCAAAAAGGTTGCATTAGGGCTATTGTTATTTTATAGAGGAAAGAAATGGGTTACTGTGCAAAGTTATATTTTTATTAAATCTAGCTTGTTGTCTAGTATTTATCATAATTGTTTCAATTTATTAAGTGTTGTTTACTATTTTTAGAAAATTATTAATTCTTTCTTGATTAATTAAAATAGGAAAAGACTAAAAATCCTAAACAGGAATGAGCCGAATACAACACTATGCGGCCTAGGGCGGTCCGGTTCGCAAGCGCAGAAGTGGCCCAAACGAGACCATGAACTAAGGCATAAATCAGGAGTATGCCTCCACTGATACTGACAGGTGGGGTCACAGGCCCACTTGTCAGTGGTTGATTTAAATGCTAATTACTATTAGCATGGGTCCCACATGTCAACAACTCATCTCGTAGCTGATGTTGGGGTGACGTCAGCCGGCGACGGATCATTGGGTTCTCCGGGCGAACTCCAGTGAACCTTCGGCTGGGGACCGGCAGTGCTACGGTTCACTATCTTAGTGGTTCATGATCAGGATGGGTTTGGCTAGATGAGACCTGGGATGTCCTAGCCCGACATCGCCGGTGGTGAGCCCGAACAGTGGTGCCATGGCCGCGGGCTACGAGAAGCTACGGGAGCATGCTTCTTCGGCAAAGAGAGGGGTGGTGGCCAGTTTGCTGGTACAGGAAGCAACTAGGGACTACTAGGAAGCTACCTGAGGTGACAACGGGCTTGGGGGAAGACAGAGTCAAGCTGGCACTATGGAGGAGGCGGCGACCGAAACAGGGGCATCATCATCATCGAGGAGCTTCGGTGTTTCCTAGGCAAAATTGAGAACGGGAACGTGAGGCACGACACCTAGAGGGGCTAGGGACACGAGGAATTGACCGGCGACATATTGAGTTGATGGCGAGGCAAAAGAGGGAGAATTCGAGCTCGGTGGAGGCAATGGTGGAAAGAGAGCCATTCGGGGCCGAGACGGGGTTAAATAGGCGAGGGAGAGTCCATAAGGAGAGGAGAGAGACATCCCAAGACGAGGGGCTCAACGGCAGCGACAGGACAGCGTGGCGCAGGGCACGATGCGGGGATGATGAAGGGGTGCAGCATGGCAGCGACCATATTATAGGAGGGACGAGGTGCGAGGCCTATGCGAAAGGCATGGCAGCATGGCGACGAGCCATGGCAACGGCTGGCAATGGCAGAACCAGCACGGCTCGACAAGAGCGGCGGCAACGGCGCATAGGACGCGAGAGAGCGGCGCGATAGAGGGCGGCGCAAGGCGGATGGGACGCGAAGGTGCGTCAGCAGCGCACACAGAGAGAGGGAAAGGACAGAAGGAGAGAGGAAGAGAGAGGGGGAGGGCTCGGCTTAGACCGAATTGGGCCTGATCCTAATTGGGCCTAGGTTGGGCTAGGACAAGGCTAAGCCCAAAAGAGATTTTTAAATTTTAGAAAATTTGAAATTTGAATTTATCTTTTTGAAATATAGCATTTATGCTAATTTTTGAATTTAAGAAAGGATTTTGGATTATAATTTGAGTTTGCTATTTAGGTTGAATTTGAATTTAGAAAGTGAAAATTTTAGATAGTGAATATAACTACTAGAAATGCAAATCAATTTTTTTAAAAATTTTGAAAATTTCAAAAAGGGCCCAAAATAGGCTGTTACAAATCCTATCCCGTAAGAAACGATCTCGACCTCGAGATCTAAAGGCTAGCTAGGGAATAGGGAAGGATAGCTCTAGCGAAGCTAATCTTCAGGCTCCCAATTTCTTATCCTCCTGACTGGTCATTCCAGAGGGCTATGCACAACTTGATTGTTTTGCACCTTGTCTGTGTTTCCAAGGTGTCCTAGATTCTCACTAGATAAGCCGGGTAGGTGAGGTTGATAGCTAAGTGTTCCTCAGGGACTGGAATTTGCTCTTCTGGCACTTGAAGAGACTTCTTCAGTTGTGTGACGTGGAACACATCATGCACATCTCCAAGATCTGCAAGTAAGTTTAATTAATCTAACTGATACACTACTTGACCTCTTTTGGCAGTGATCTTAAAAGACTCGATGTATCTAGGTGCCAGTTTGCCCTTTTGATGAAACCTCTGCGCTCCCCGAAGTGAAGATACCTTCAGATAGACATAATCTCCGACTTCGAAGGTGAGGTTTCTACGACGCTTGTCTGTATAGCTCTTCCACCGAGATTGAGCGGCTAGAAGTCTATCTCTGATCAACTTGACCCTTTCTTCCGCATCCTTCGTAGACTCCACTCCAAATACTTGGCATTCTCTGGTTTCGGACCAACTGAGGGGTGTCTTACATCTGTGTCCATATAGAGTTTTTAACGGTGACATTTTAAGGCTTGCCTAGAAACTGTTGTTATAGTAGAACTCAGCGTATGGAAGCCACTTCTCCCAATCTGCAGAAAAAATCCAAAGCACAGGCTCTTAACATGTCCTCTAGGACCTGGCTCACTCTCTTAGTTTGTCCGTATATTTGGGGTGGGAAGCAGTGCTGAATGTTAGACTAGTGTCTAGGGCACCATGGAGCTTTTTCCAAAAATAGGAGGTGAACTGGGATCCTCGATTCGAGACGATCCATTATGGTACTCCATGTAGGTACACTATCTTGACTATGTATAACTCGGCTAACTTTTCTCCCTTGTAGTCGTTTTAACTAGAATAAAATGGCGACCTTGGTTAAGCGGTCAACTATGACCCATATGGAGTCATAACCAACCTTGGTATGGGAAAGTTATAGGATGAAATCCATGGTGATTTTTTCCCATTTCCACTCGGATACCTTTAAGGGTTGGAGAAGTCCTGCCGGTCACTGATGTTCTGCCTTAACTTGTTGGCATAGATGGCATCAAGCTACAAACTCAACTATTTGTCTCCTCATTCTTGGCCACCAGAATCGAGCTACAAACTTCTTGCCATGTCTTCGGTGAGTTGTCCAAGAAGTTAAAGCTCACTAGGTGGTTACACTAAGGGTTTCAACTTAAGGCATCGGCTACAACGTTGGCCTTTCCAGGATAGTACTGAACATTGTAGTCATTGTCCTTGATTAACTCCAACCACCTTCTTTGCCTCATGTTTAGATTTGACTGCTTGAACACATATTTTAGGCTCTTATGATCTGTGAATATGTTACACCTATACCCCATCAAATAGTGCCTACAAATCTTCAAGGTGTGCACCACAGCAGCTAATTCTAGATCATAGGCCGGATAGTTTCCCTGATGTCTTCTAAACTGACAGGAGGCATAAGATACAACCTTTCAGCCTTGCATCAAAACAGAACCCAACCTTTACCTCGAAGCGGCACAGTATACTTCGAAGCTCTTGCATGTGTCCGGGGTGACCAGTACTAGAGCAGTGGTTAGCCGCTTCTTCAGCTCCTGGAAGCTATTCTTGCAAGTTTCGGTCTATTCAAACTTCTTTTCTTTCTTGAGGAGCTGGTTCATTGGTTTGGCAATCTTCAAGAATCCTTCAATGAAGAGACAATAGTAGCCAGCAAGACCTAAGAAGCTTCTGATTTCGGTACCGAGGTTAGTGGCTTCCACTCCATCACAGTAGTGATCTTGGACTGATCAACCTTTATACCTCCTATTGAGATGATATATCCAAGGAAGCTAACCTCTTCCAAGCAAAAGTCACACTTACTGAACTTTGCATACAGCTGGTACTCCCTTAGCTTATCCAAGACTAGCCTTAGATGGACCTTATGATCTTCATCATCCTTGGAGAATATGGGAATGTCATCGATAAAGACAACAATGAATTGGTCTAGGTACTCCTTGAGGATCTTATTCATCATTTTCATAAAATAGGGTCAGAGCATTGGTCAATCCGAAAGATATGACCAAACACTCGTACATGTCGTATCTGGTAGTGAATGCCGTCTTGGGAATGTCCTCTTCCCTTACTCGGACCTAGTGGTAGATGGACCTGAGGTCGATCTTTGAGAACCGTTTGGCTCTATGGAGTTGATCAAACAAGTCATCTATTCGAGGCAAGGGATACTTGTTCTTAATGGTTACGGCATTTAAGGATCTGTAATCTACCACTAGCCTTCGACTCCCGTCCTTTTTACCCACGAACATTGTTGAGGAGCCCTAAGGAGAAGAACTAGGGCAGATTAATCCTTGGACTTGCATCCCAACCAACTACTTCTTTAGTTCTGCAAGCTCAGCGAGGTTCATCTTAAATTAGGGTTTATAGATGGGGCAGTGCCTAGGAGCAACTCTATGACAAATTGCATCTCCCAGGCAGGTGGCAGTCCTGGTAATTCTTTCGGAAAGACATCCAGATATTCATTAACAATTGTCACCCTAGATGGGTCTTCTTCCTTGTACCAAAGGTTACAACCCCATCTCAAAGGTTTCTCAACCTTCCAAATCTCTTCATGACCTAGGGTTCTGATGAGTCGAACTTCTTGATAGGCACAATCTAACACCTCGTTGTAACGTGTTAACCAGTCCATTCTTATTATGACATCTAACCCGGGGCAGGGCAAGACCATGAGGTCGAACTTATATCCTACCCTTTCCTTAGATATTTCTACCACAAGACATGCCTTTGTGGCCTTTAGGACACCTCCAGGTGACCTTATGATTAAGGGCCTATTTAGTGGGCAGGTCTTAAGGGTATGTTTTTCCACACAATTTTTCGATATGAAGGAATGTGATGCACCAGAATCAAACAGAATTTGAACTGGGTTTAGGTTGATGGTGAACGTACCCACAAGTACTCTAGGTGCATCTTCCGCTTATGTGGCGGTGATATGGTTAAGTTGGCCTCTTCCAATGGTTGGTGTGCCGACCTAGCAGCAGATCCTGACATGCCTCCATAACCGTTGTTGCCTGGCCGCGAGCGGGGGTGTGGTTGGTGTCGTTTCTGGCCTGGTTTGCTATCTTCTCTAGGCACAGGGCTGTATAATGCCCTAGCTTGTGGCAATTAAAGCACGTCCTGGACATCCTGCCGCTACTCCTAGGGGTGGTTCCCTGATTACCTGCTTGAGGTAGTGAGGGTTCCCTGAAGTGGAAGGTGGTGTTTCGGCTTTCCCCATGCTGGTTGAAGGAAGCTTGATAGAACGACTGCTGGTAGGACGAGGGTAGCCGTTGATTTGTCGGTCGGAAATTGCTAGGACGATTGGTGCCTGATCTGCCTCAGATGCTAGCTTTCGCCTTCTACTGACCTCAAAACCTTTCACCTCATTCTCCAATGGAGCGTCTACACCCCAATTGAAAATATTAATTATGATCTAAGCAAACTAAGCAAGTTTTTACCCCCAATACAAGTCTAAAATCTACTTAATAATTATCCTAAGGCATCCAAATGATACGATATTAAGAGGAATCATAGCATGATATTCAAAACAATCATAGCATGATAGACAAAGCATATCAAGGATCATGACATGTATACAACATGATTAAGGGATACAAGTATAGCTCATCATGACAATTCAATTATTTTTAACATATAATAGAGCATGCATTTCATAACTGAACCAAAATAATATTTAAGAAATCTGGATTAAGACATGAGCTATGTATGTTAACTCGCTTTGCTGGAAAGTGTTGGGATCTTGAGCTTCATCTTCAAAAGGCTCTTCTGAGATTTCGTTGTCTATACATATAAATAGTGTGCACCCAGTAAATAATCAGAAATAAGCAAGAATGATGCATGAATGCAATTGTCCCAGGCACGATCGAGATTATCATGTTTATCCATATCTATTATCAATTCCTTTTATTCTTGCTCAATTAATTAATTTCCGTAAAAACACTAATCTGCCTCAAGAATCAAGATGTGTGCTAATAAATGATATGCATGACTCTAAGCTTAAATACCCATAATTTGGTTCCCATTGTTTTAAAATATTTTATAGGCAAATACAATATCAATTCATAGAGTCAAATACTAAACCTAGAGGCACTCAAAATTTTAATAATTTATTTTCCTACTGACCTATAGGGTTTAGTATTTTTACTAGGTCCTATAGCCCCTATCGTATTTATAGAAAAGGTCTCATGTTTTTCTGAGGTTATTTACTATTTTATTTAATTTCTCATAAAATAGTAAACTCCGATTATCCATTCCACTAGGCTCGGGCTAGCTTTGGGCTTCTGTGGCTGCAGCCCAAGGTGGCTTTGGTCCACTGGCTTGCTGATCCAACCCAATTATCTGCCCACGCGACCTTGGGCCGACGCGCCATCTCTATTACGCTATGGGCTGACCGAAACGGAATTTCCAAGGTTAACGTTTCCACTTATTGACAGGTGGGCCTATGGCCCACACGGAAGCCACACTACTACCACAACCTAATTAATTACGCACATGGCTAACTGTCCTGGCCCACATGCCATAGAGTTATCTAGTGCTAATCGTTGCTTTGTGCTAAACTAATCAACCTTCTAATATAAATTTCTACTAATGCTTTGGGCAATTGGGCCTTCGTCTTCAACCTTTGGACTCGGCTCGCACAGTGGCCATGGAAGCTCCGGTGTGGAGCACGGCCTGGCCACGGGAGCGTGTGGCGGCGATGAACTTCGGGTCCTCTAGCACTCTGCAGGCCATCAAAACCGAATCAGGCCGAGGACTTGGTAGAGGAGAGGAAGGGCTTTTGATCGGCACCAAGCACGGGCCAAGAAACTCACCAGGATGGCGAGGCCATCTCGCCGAAGTTTCGTCGGAGTTGGGGATAGAGAAAGAAATGAGCAGGGAGAGGGAGCGCGAGGCATGGGTGGGCTTCAAAGCCAGGGTAAGCAGTGAGGGAGCGAAAGAGAGAGACGAGCCGTGTTCCAGAACGCACTGCTGCGCCGGACGCTCGACGTGAGAGCAAACAGAGCGAGATGGGCGGCTAGGGCTTGACTTCCAAGCCCTGATGGCCAACGAGCGATCGACAACGGGTCTGCTGCTGACGAGGGCGCTGCAGAAGCGCTGGGCGTGAGGCAGCGGCGGGGATCCGGTAGACGCGACGGTGGCAGACTGATCCATGGCAGAGCATCCAAGGGAGGAGACAGAAGCTCCCTACCTGCTCCGAACTTGGTCGAACGGGCCATCAATGGGCCGCTTGGGTTGGGCCAAAGGAAGAGAGGAAAGAAGAGGGCAAAGGTCGAACGAGATTCCGAATTTCCTAGGATTTGAATAATTAAAATGGAGACGTGAATTTCAATTAAAATGTAACGAAAATGACATTGTGGAAGGACCAGTAGAAGAGAAATTTTAATGGAGCTCTCAAAATGATACGTTCATTTTCGAGAACAACGACAGGGACATGGTTAACATTAACCATAGATGTATCGATATACTTGGATTTCATCCAAGCAAAGAAGTTGTCTTCCTAAGTGAATTATATAAAGGGACCGCCTTTCCTACAGTCGCCTGCGTTTTCAAGTTTGGTGCAGTCGCATATGCTACGCACAAAATATATAAAAGATAAAATAAATTTATATTGAACAAAATAGCCTAATTAAGTGAACCTTAAGAAACAAAATGAATCTATACTAAAGAAAAGAAACTAATGAAGTGAACCCTTCAAAATAAAAAACAAAATAAAAAAAATGCTCAGAGCTAGCTAACCCTAAATAAAAACTAACAAATCAAATTTTAATTTTTCAATATGAAAGAATAAAATTTCCGCAAACAAAACACATGGAAATTTATGTAGACTAAATGGAAAGAACACTACGATTATACTTGCTACAGCCCAAACGGTGAGAACACACAGCGTATCGCCCGCTTGGGCCTCACCACCCATGTGAAGACGTCGGAAGCCCATGCCTACGCGTTCCCCGAGGCAAATTTCAATTTTCCAATACGAAAGAACAAAATTTCAGTATAAAAGAACTATTTTTTATATATCACTAAACTGGTAAACACATACAAAACAAACTGGAAAAAGTTGTCACCCATGAGCTCCACACAGCTTCACACCACACAGGAGAGAGGGAAAATCCCCACATCACAAACACTGATCAGGGAAGGAATCAAAAACAAAACAGGGGACATGCATAACCAAAATCAAATTAGTGAAGAGAGTTAGTAAACCCAAGCTTGGTGCCATCTCTAGGACTAGGGCTAAGAGCATCCACACCAGTTCCTCTAAATTTTCTTCTCTAAAATACTATTAGCGTCCCCTCTTTCTATTTCTCTAAAATTCATTCACATTTTACACTACACTCTAAAAGATTTCTTCCGTCCATCAGCTACTCTATCATAAAAAAAGTCAGAACTACAATGTTATAGAGTGCCTGCTACGGATGCTCTAAGAGAGAGTATCGTCAATTGCAGCCGTCCATAAAAATCGCTTTACACAGCTAGCCAGTGTGTAGGCGTCTGCGGCATAGCCGCAGCTTTATATAAAAGAGGTTTGATCTATGAGTGAAGTAGATCCAAGATTTAAGAATTAGGCGATTTATACCATTGCATCGAAGAGTTACCTGACGAACTCCTCGTAGCCGCTTCTTTGACTTGCACACCTTGCTGGATGTGAGAGTTGGTGGGAAACGACTTTTCTGAAGTCATCGGAAGATTTGCATTGATCAATCGATCGTCAGCTTGTGTTTGTGTCCATATATATGTTCTTTTAATTTATATACATAGAGATTGGTTTCTACTATTAAACATTTATGTTTGTCTTCGTTTTCTGTTGTTGTGAGTACCATCAATCTATGACTAGTAATTAATGAGAGTCTGAATTTGTGCTTCTCCGATTGAATCTAGTTTGGAAATTAATTCCCTGATCTTAACAATAACAACGTAATACAAATCTAGACCAAAGGCTCGATAATCACTTACCTTGTGCCATACAGACTAGGATCCTATGTAGTCGACTGCACCGTTACAATAGGTGTAGTAGGTGTAGGATCCGGGTCCATGACATACATGAGCACAGGGGATATGTGCACAGGGGCTGATCCACCGCCCGGCGACCCTAGGCGGCCATCCAGACTTGTTGGCGAAAGCGCAATAGAAATTTGGTGTTATCGTAGAAATTGAAAATAGTATTTTTATAGCGAATACTCAACGTAGTTAGAGTTGTCCGGACTCTCAAAATTTCCTGGCGGAATTTCCTAGCTCCCCCATGAGCGAATGGTGCAGGATTGATGATTCTACGCAAGAGGCGATGAATTGTGTTCTAGATGTCAATCATAGGGGTCAGAGATCATGCAGCGACTATCCGAGCGTCATCCCCAAGCTTAGCCCACGTATCCATGGTCGTCCACTCCAACTGTCTCGATTCGTCCTGGACCGACCTGGCACCGTCGAGCTCTTCGTTGGCTCATGGGAAACAGGAATCTTGAACCTCATGGAAAGCTAAATTACAGACATCTTCTAGCGAGTTCGCTAAATTTCTTTACCTATTTTAGGGTTTTTTAGACTGATCAATGATACTATTTCTCTGTCACGGATTTTTAATGGCAGATAATACCGCAAGTCTCGAGGAGAATTTTCTGTAGAAAAAAGGCCAAGTATGTACATGTGGTATCATCACTTGAATATAATATGATTCATGCGGTGAGATTCATGCAGAGATGTGATACGATTCATGTAGGGTTGTGATATTAGTGCAGGTTCGTTCCTATTTACTTATCTTATCTATTTATCTTCTAATCGAAACTCAAAACACTTTGACTTTCAAAGTGTATTTTTTCTATTTTGAAACCACACCTTAGAGCTCTCATAAGTAAGTCAAACAATAGGACTAGACTTTCCAATCTATCTCGAAAAACTCTTGAAATTTAGTTTATAAGCAAATAAAAGATAAAAAGATAAAACAAACTGAAGAGAATATCTCAGTCATTCAGCACAAAAATAATAACAGGTTTGTTAGACCAATCCATCTGAACAGTAATACTAGTTCTCTCTCAGGGATTGATATCGGGTAGATTGAAAGATCAAATAACACGCCACGAGTCTAAAGTACAATTTCCTGTTAAAAAATTTTTTTTATGCCACCGCAGAAAAGTCTTGTGTGATGGTACCTCTCCTGTCCTGACCATTTCTTTAAAATCGGCATTTTAAACTATATATGTCGCTGACAACTAGATCCCACCCTGTCAGTCCTCCATACTGAGCCACTAGCCACCTAGTCCCACCTGTCAGCCCCTCAACCAAAACATCCTTTGAACATATACTCCATTTAAGAGAATCGTGCTGCTCGATGGTTCTAGGAGGTGATTGATCCATAGATCTACAATAAGCTGCAAATATGCTCCTCCGATGCTACTATCAAAACACGATTCATGCAATGTTATAATACGATCATGAAAAATGTGTCTGCGCTTCTATAGGGAGTTTTCAGGCTTATCTTTGTCGTTTCTAGTGCGTCGAAATGCGTGCATAGCTTCCATCCTCTCTCACATGGTGTTTTTCAAAATATCTCCCTAATTTTCGAAACAAAGCGATCAGGTTCTTGTTCTTCCTCCTCTCTTCCTCTCCTTCTCTCCCCACCGACCTAGCCGTGGCTGCGATCACTAGGGACCACCACGGCCCCCCATTGGCGACCATCGCGGCCTTGCATGAGCCTCCGCGATGAGGTTGCGGTGGTCGCTGGTGGAGGGCCAATGACTCAATTATGCTTGGCATGGGTTGGCTCAGCCTTGGTGTTGCACTGGCGGCCGGCACGCGCGGCGACTCGTGCGGGGTCATGGTGGTCCCTGGTGGGGAGCCATGGTGGTTGCCAATGGAGCCTTTCCTACAGGGTGGCTGGCTCAACCTGGCCAGTGGGGAGAGGAAGAAAGGAAGAGAGGAGGAAGAAGAAGGATCATTTTGTTTCAAACATTTAGGTTTTTTTTGCAAAAGATTATGTGAGAGAGGATGGAGGCTGCACACATCTCAGTGCACGGCCAATGTCAAGATAGGCCCGGGAACTCCTTGTACAAGAGCAAACACCTACTTATGGACCTGTTGGGAGCAAAATTGGAACAGAGGCAGCTGACAGAACTGACGTCTGCATCGAGAATTTACAGAGGAACACATGCATACATGTGTGATATTCATGGAACAATGCTTCATACAATTAGTACATTGATGAATCAATTACAGAAATATATATCGGTTGATTCCATACAACTACGACATTTTGAGACCGACGTTTAATTTGCCTCGAGATTTTTTTTTTTTGCATCGAGAATTTACATAGGATGATAGGAACACATGCATACATGTGTGATCGTCGCCCACCATGCGGCGCAGGCGACTCGTGCACGCCCGCTACGACGTCGTCGTCGACAAGCCGCCGACCAAGTGTGGCGCCGCCATCTCTTCCCCCTGCGTCGTCGGCTGCTTAGCGTCTTCTTCCACCCTGCGGCCTGCGCGCCATGACCGCCGGGAGGATCATGATGTGCGGCAGCAGCCGCCCGAACTCTTCTTCCTGGTCGTCATCCATGAGGTCGTCGTCTTCTTCTCCATCGTCCATCAAGTTGTCCTCGGTGCCGAGCCCTTCTCGGTCTTGGCCAGCTGCCGTTGGCCGCTCCACCCCGGATACGACGGATGGCACCGGTGCGTCTGCGTCCTCAACCGACGACTCCAGCGCAAAGACCTGCCCTCGCCGCCGCGGCGGCAGCCGCGCGCGAGCACGCCTCCTAGCATTCATGGCCCTCTTGACAGCCTTCCTGGCCTGCCGCCTGGCCTTCTCGGCTGCCCGCCGTGCCTCCCGCCGCTTCATCGATGCCACAAACTCGGCGACCGACTCGGCGACCCATTGGTCGATGTCCAGCCACACGGGCCTGACACTGATCCTGGCGGTGCGCCTTGGGCTCCGGCCGTCGCGAACGCTGAGGCCGCTCGAAGACGCCGTGCGCATGTTCATCGGCGCCGCCGGGGAGTGGTGACCGACCATGGCGACGATGAGAGCGAATAGCAAGTCGTGCAAGTCGCATCTGGTTAGGGAGAGATTGCGCGGTACAGTTGAGACTTTATAGGGCGAAGAAGGCAAATCGCGCGACACCTCGATCGGATATCCATCTCCTACTCCGACTCGAGCAGTTGAGCGGCAACTGTAGAGTTCTGCTCCGACTCGGCTTTAAACAGCGCCAATGCTCTAGTTTTAGAGGGAATTTCTTTTAAAAATATTTTTATTCAAACTACATAATTGTATTAGGAATCAATTATAGACATACATATATAATGGCCGATTCCATACAACTTCGATAGCATATGAGAACAAATTGCCGCATATCGACTACTTCGACATTTTGAAAGCATTTTAATAAAGGTTGAATAGATAAATTACACTACAGAAGTTGGAAATCTGATAAATATCACCACTCTTTTTGTATCTGAATATTTGCCATTATGAAACCAATGAAATGAGAAAAAAAAATCACTTCATGTGCCACGTGACACCTTTTAGCGTACACATATACTGTATTTTATAAATAAGATTATTGTACCTCATTTCCTACATCCATTCTTCTTCCTCTCCCCCACTGCTATAGTCTCTCTCCCCTCTCCTCCTTTCTCATTGGATCACCACTCCTGCCGGTGCCGGAACTTTGTGGCCGCCAGACGACTAGTCCATGCCTCCTCAACGTTGTCTCTCTCTCTCTCTCTCTCGGGAAGCAACCATCTCTCTCTGATCGTCGTCGGTCATCATTAGATCTACGCGCGTCCTTGGGCCTCTACCACAGACTAGTTCGAGTTCGTCGCCGGCCTAGATATTGAATGGTGGTGACAGTTTATGAGGACTAAGGCTGTGATGGTTGACCTCGACAATGCTCTACTCCAAGCGGCCTAGATATTGAATGGTGGTGACAGTTTATGAGGACTATTGGCGCGTCCTTGCCCCTTGGCCCTGTCCCACTGTAAGGATCAAGACCCCCATGGGCTTTTTATTGATTTTGATGATTGTTGATCGGTCATCTCAAGTTAAGCTACATCTGGACGCCATTTCCTGCCAACTGAGGGTATTTTGGTTATCTTGGACCCCTCACTATTTTAAATGATCTTCGTCGATGCAATCAAGGCTAAGGATGATTTAGAGGATAGACCGGGAAGTGTGTGGGTCTATCTTTAGCCTAGGTTTTTCTTTTCTGATCTTTTCGACGCTGTTCTGAGGGGGGCTCGATGGTGATGTTTCCCATGGATTTCCAATTTCCCATGAAGCACAACATTCCTTTTCTCTTCTTCTAGCTTGGGAGTGTCTCTAGGTGTGGTCTAGAGCTTGGGAATGTCTTGGTGGTCTTTGAGATTCGCAGGAGGGTGTTTGGGTGTGATGGCAGCAGGGGTCAGCCCCTAACCGGACATGGGTTCGGACCATCTGGTTGGAGGGTCCGGCCCCAGTTTATTTGTGTTTGGAGCAACAGAGGTTTTCAGCCGTCAACCGGACAGCTGGGCCGGACTGTCCGGTCAGCGTGTCCGGTCGAAGGGTGGTTCCCCTCACAGGGGTTTTGGGGGCAGTGTCTTGGTTTTGGCAGTGGTGCCCGGCCCTGGTCCGGACAGCCCAGCCGGACTGTCCGGTCAGTGTGTCCGGCCCACGGCAGGACTTTTCTGTAGGGAGTTGGTTGAAGAAGCTGCTAGCTGACAGTGGTGCCCGGCCTTGGTCCGGACAGCTCAACCGGACTGTCCGGCCAGGGTGTCCGGCTGGCTAGTAAGGTTGGGTTCCCAGTTGTTTGCGTCGTGCGTGTGTTGTCCAGTGGAGTTCAGCCTTCGTCAGGACAGTCGAGGGGTCTGTCCGGCTGACTGTCTGGTCGAAGTGTGGACCCCTCCACCTGGGTTGGCAAGGGAGCAGGTTAGGTTTAGGGGGGAGACTGTCTGGTTCCCCTGGCGCATGATCCGGTTTGTGAGGATCCTCCCACCCGGGGAATCGAGGAATATTCCTCCGAATCCTTGTCGATGTTAAGGGAGTGTGTCTGAGAGAGAGGTGAGCTCGAGCATTTGGTGTTACTCCTGCTAGGTAAGTTCTTGAGCCTCCCAAGCCCGTGTGAGTGTGATTTTGGTTCTTCCGGTGTTCTTCGATCTTCCGGTCGTGCTTCTTCGGGGATTCGGAGTTGCGGGTTCGTCGTCATCGGGCTTGTTACCCTCGGGAGTATGTCTCCCACCCGACGTGTGTCGTCGAGGGTGGTGTGAGGTCGAGTAGCTCACCAAGGCGTGTGGGAGCACTCGACACGGTGTGAAGGTTCGAGTCGACTGCCGAGCGGGCGAACGACTACCACGAGTGGAGAAGAGGACTAGGTTCGATTGAGAACCGGCCTTCGTTCGTCGAGGGTTTCCTCAACGGGGAGTAGGAGTTCGTCTCCGAACCTCGGGATAAAAATATCCTTTGTCCCTTGTGCTCCTTTAATTTCTTGTATTCTATTCATATTCATGCAATGGTTGTGATGCTATCACCGATATAGTTTCCGTGTATGTCTTATGTCCGCTTTGCTTAGAATAGGTCATTGTTTTAGTGTTAAGTTGTCTTAAATTTCACTAAACCTAGAAAACTTAAAAAGTTGCAATTAGGCCTATTCACCCCCCTCTAGGCCTTCGATCCTTTTCACCCACATCGACGAGAAGCAGCAAGCAAGCACGACAAGGAGCAGTAGTGGAGGTGAGAAAGAAGAAGGTAAAAGGGAAGAAGGAAAAAGATGAATGCAAAATCATACGGTTTCGCGAAAGGTACCATGTGCATGCGAAGTGGTGTTTTCCTCATTTCATCGGTTTCATAATGGCAAATATACGGATATGGATGGAACAATGGCATTTCTCATATTTCCATCTTTGAACAAGCTAGCTAGAAATCTGAAGTTGTTGATTATCTATATGAAGCCTTGTCTGGTGTAATTTTTTTTTGGAAATGTGAGCTTTATTTAATTAATGGAGATAATGTGTTGACAGGATGGTATTATGAGCTCTTTAATTGTGTTGTGGTTATCTTCCAATCACCTATTTTAGGGTTCCTGTTAGCTGTGGAAGCTTAAAGCTTGGGGATTAGGAAAAAGTGGTAGATAGGGTTAGGAGGATATTGAATTCTTACAAAGGGAGCTCTCTTTCTATGGGAGGGAGAGTAGTCCTCATCAACGTTGCTCAACTAGTATCTCCATCTTCTCTAAAAAACTAGTATTTTCATCTGTTGCATGTATATGTTCCTCTTGCCAAAGGTGATCTTGCACAAAATTGAAGAATCAAAAGGCCTCTTTCTTGAGAAAAGATGGTCCAAAAAAATAGCATTTAGTTAAGTAGGAACAGTTTCAAGAAAAATTAGTCAAGTGGGAAAAAGTGTGTACCCCAAGGCAGAGGAGGCTTGGGATAAAAAATCTGAGTTAAATATCAATTTTTTAGGCCAAACATAACAATAATGACTCCCCTGTTGCTATAATCTTTTGAAAATCAAGGAGTTCTACACTAAATATAGTATGTGTGTAATTGGGAATGGTGATGACATTGATTTTTTTAGCAAGACCACTGGTTTTGGAGGACTTCTTAAAGAAATTATGCCTCAAATCTTTGCTGTTTGTAATGATATAAGAACATCTCTCTCGCCGCTTGTAAGAATAAAGGGTGGGGGTTAACTTTTCAAGTGATGACTATTTGTAGAAGAGGAAATCTACTAGAATGAGTGCGTTGAAATGTTCAAGTAACTTCAATTTATGGGGGGTGTAGATTCTACTGTGTCATCTCTGAAAAAAAATCAAATTTTCTCAGTTAATTCTCTGTATGAACGGATGCATATAGTGATATTACTTAGGGGTAAGAAGAACAGGAAGATCAAACTAAGTTACCATTGAAAGTGATTTTTTTATGTGGCTTGTGAAACTTAAGGCAATTTTAATAAAGAAAATTTGAGGAGGTGACATTGGACAGGAGATCCCAAATGTTGCTTTTGCGAGGATATTGAAACCTCACATCATCTATTCTTTGGATGTATTTTGGCCAAGACTATTTGGATTTTAATTGCTATGTTATTTCATTCCAGAGTTAGCTAGACCTGTTAATGTGGGGCATTTCTATCTCAAGATTGCTAAACTTTGGCCTATATCAAGAAAATTGTACACTGTATGTTTGACAATTGTGTGCTATTCAATCTAAAACTAGAAATAAGTGTTGCTTTGAAGGTAAAATAGCGGCCAAGTCCCAGAGAGCTCTCACAACTCCTAGCCCCAAGCTTCACTTGGTAGACCCACCGGCCCCTTGGTCCCAACAACTCTAGTGATCTTATCGAAGGTAGGAGACGAGGGGGACTCACCTATTAGTATTAGCCTATTAGCTAGATTTAGGTTTCTAGGTTTAGGGCTGGTTGCTTCTCACGGCTGGCATTGTCACCACGACCAGCAAGTCTTTTGGTCCTCCACAACAACTTGGGCGAAGGCAATGGCTTCGGCGTGATCACCAGTTGTGTGTGGCGGGGGTTAGTTATGCTCGCCCTTTTGGAAAAGGGTAGCTAGTACCTATCCTCATAGGTGGATCTAGAGTATCCTATGGGTGGATCTAGGGTCTATTTCGTCGGTCTCATCACTGTCGACGATGATTTTGGTCACCAACCTTCAGGTCTTCATGTGTGGTCGCGTCGGATTAACTCATTCTCTACTAGATCTGAATGGAGGGTCTCTGATATTCCTTCACAGTGCTTCAGGCGTCACGAATATGTCATGGCACCAGGTATTGCAACAATCGAAGATAAGGAATCCATTGTTCAAGTTGGCAGGAGGATTGGAAGCAGGTTCAGCCGGCATGCTTCATCTTCCTCACTAGCATGCAGGGTGAGAACAATGGAGAAATTTGTTTAAGTTTGTAGTGTGGGATTTGTGTTTGTATTGTTTAGTTTGTTAGGGGCCATTGTGCAAACTGGGATTGTACTAGTCTCTTATGTTAATACAATCCCTTTCTAAAAAATAATGTGTATGCTATCCATGCTTTGTTGCGGTATTGGATAGGACTACAGAAAGAGGAAGAGCAGGATATGCTACTGCCAGGATACAAAAACTTGAGCAGCTGTCGTCAGATTTTTAGCAGCCGATTCGAAGTTTTGAAGCGAGGATGCACTGTGCCACAACTTCTGGTGGGGAAAAAAAATAGAAGACGCTAATTAAACTACTGTTCTTGTGTGTTTTTATTTAGGACTGTAGGTTCTCTCTAGTGTTTTGGGTGTTAATTTATAGTGTTTTGGGTGTTAATTGATTGCAAGATCAAGATGTGTTCCGCTTGGCGTTTGAGACTTTTGGATGAGATGTCCTGAATTGTGGATCTGTATCGGAAGATATGACATATGTTGTATAAAAAACAACAGGTGATTTAGATAGATGCAATTGCAGAATTGTAAGTTTAAAATTTGCCACTCGTTGTGAGACATAGGCCTACATGTCATTGACACATTGAGTGATACATCTCTCATTTCACGACTCTGCAGTGGTATATCTCTAATTAACCCAAAAACGAAAAGAAACAAATGTGGGCCTGAGCTAGAAAAAATGCCTTTTTCCCAGTTAATTTGTCTTTCTGGAACAAAAGGATAGAAATGGTTCGTGTTTTAGGAAAATAACAGAAATAAAAAATATATATTCTCTCTCTTTTTTTTTGGCGTTTTTCGTACCAAAACCAATAACGAAAAAACTTGATCCTCGTTCATGTTTATAAATGAAAAAAAAAACAATGGGAAACTATTGAGCCTTCTATGCTTGAGCTCGAACCATCCGGAAAAAAAATACAAAGATGGCTGAAATCAAACAAGATGGTTAGACTATCTCTAACCCTTTTTCTTCCTATCTCCAATTCCCGTCGCGAGGGGATTTCTCTTTCCAATCCTTTCAGAAAGGGATTCTTGCTCCTTTCTCTATATCATTCTCTTTGAAGGGATGTTGTTGGAGATAGTAAAAAATGAAAAAAATGAATATAGGAAAGAAAATAGAAAAGAAAATAAAATAAAGAGAAAATGGTTGGAGATAGGACTACACCTTTTACTCTCGACAAAGAAGGCCGCTCCACCGCCCTCGTGGTCCATCCACATCTGCGAGCTCATCCCTTTGTCCTCCCTCCCCAAAGCCTGGCACAGTGGCACCACCACCTCCCCGTCCTCAAATGTTTCCTCGTGTGCGGCCTCGTCCTCGAACTGCGGCAGCCACAACATGGTGACTCGCTTCGGTCCGGCGCCTCCGAGGTCCAGAGCGGCAACGCCGCAGGCTAAGCGGCTATGGCTCACTTGGATCCGGCAAGTACGCACTCCTTCGGCCTGCACGACGGTCACACGCTACCTGCAAAAGCATAGAAAATGGTCCAGGCCATACCTCTGCCCTGGCTCACCGCTCGCACTGGATCGGGCTCCGCCAGCGTCGGAGGTACCGCCTACATGCTTCGCCCGGCTGCCTGGCGGATGCAGCACACTTCTTCCTTGCCGGTGCGTGCTGCCGCAGCCAGGGCATATTCCAAATCAAGAACATGTCGACGGCCCTCCTGGTCAGCGTCATTGTTTGCTCAGCTATTCCTATTGTGTTCTTTACCTTCTTGTTTTGCTCTTCTGTCATGCAATCATGTTTTTTTGGTTCAGAGTGGATAGGAAGGACAAGAAAATTCAGGCCAGGCTATCAGCACCTACCAAAAGCAATGGAAGAACGTAGATGATTGGATATTTTTTATGGCCCTCTCGTTTATCGATTTCATGCCTTTCAGATTTCTTCTTTTCTCTTGAAGAAGTTGCTAAATCGGAATTCTTAATTATGACGACCCTCTATTCTGCCAAGCTGCTGTGCCATAGGTGAAGTTTGCAAATCAACTCTACCAGAAAGAATTATCTGGCCCAAGAAAGGTGCCAAGAAGCACTGATTGATGTAGCCATCCACCAGTGTCAAGAACCCACAACAACTTTCCTTCAATTATACATCAACAGTCTGATCATTTGCAGAGACTTGGCAATTTTCTAGCAAATGTCATTTGTGACTCTTTGCACTTTCAGGTCTCTACGATGGCCGACCAAGCTTCGCAGTCATTCATCGACCATGGAACAATTGCAAGGACAACTGATGCAAATGTGTCGGATGCTAAGGGTGTATACAATGCTTGTGATACTTCTCTTATATAACCAGTTTTACCATTTTGTTTGGAGGTACAGTTGTATGATATGGTTTACCTATTAATTTTCAAGTTGTATTGATAGTCTCATATATTTTTAATGTTAGCCACCAAAATGTAGTGCTTATAAATGGCAAAAGAGCATGTTTTGTTGTGGCTTGCTGCTATGGTCCTATACAGTTATCGAGTAGTTTACTAAGGACATAATTATTTCATGTTCCTTTCCTTCAGAATCAGAAATTATAATCAAAGTGGAAGTGCCCTACCTACTTTTTACTTCCATGGTTTCAATGTGCCACACAGCCATTTCTTTTAGCAACAAAAGTTTGGACTTTCCTTTGATAATTTTTTCAGTTCATTGCTTTTGCGGAAAGATAAGATTTTGCAACCTGTACTTGCAGGTAAATTCCTTTATAGTTCTTCATAAATATTATGGTTGTTAGGAAACCAGGAATATGAGATTTATTCAGACATGGGATTGTTCTTCTATGAAAATTGTTCCCAGCCTCCCATGTTGCTATTTGCAGTAGTTTTGGTACTTCTTTTGTCTTCATATTGTTGTTGTTCTTGCTGTGAGGTATTAGGGTAAACAATATTTGTCATGACAATGAGGAATGCAAGTCAGGCAGGTTATTTTTTAAACTTAATGTAAATAGTTAGTTTCTTTTTATGTTTAAGCATACATGCTCTTACATTTTGTTCCATTTGAATATATTAGGATGGTGTTCCTCTTCACTGTCATTGTAAAGTGTGGAGCTAGATTCCTTGCTGCTTTTGCTCCTGTCGATGTGTCATCGATTTCACTAATATTTTCGGTTGGTATTGCCTTTGGAAAAGGACATGTTTTTGGGTCGTGGTTTTGAAATTTCTCCCTGCTACAGGTAGAGAATCTTGGATGGTGGTGTTTTCAGCGTTTTTTACTATTGCAAGCGTTTTGCAGCCTTCTCTTGCATTGGTGTAGTATACATTCCTCGATGTTTTGAAACTGAAATAATATATCAGAATATCAGTTTGTTATTTTCTTATTCATTACAAAGGAATGCTAGGAATGATATTTGCATAATACAGATTTTACCTTGCACAATATAAATTTATCCACCTGGATGATTTAAAGGCGCTTTTCATAGTCTGTGTTAGGCTTAGACCCTGAATCTTTTCACCCAGGTAGAGTACCCCTCTTGGTGCACTTCATCATTGAGTATGCTCATATGGCCATGTTTATGATGCAACTATAAAGTTAATTACAGCTGCTTATTTGTGTATTTTGTGTTTGTTATAATAGAGGGTGCCTCTGTCCTGGTTGTGGCCCGTAAGCATACAGGATGGTCCTCCAATTGACAACAAACATGCAGACATGCATCAGACGGTGAAATAGGGCCAGCGCGCTATCTTTACCAGGGATTTCACGCCCACTACTTTGATCTCCTCTAACTTAGTCTGTCTTTTTCTTGCTTTGTTTGCTTCATTACTGTTGTGTCTCCTCCTCCATGCCACCTTCTTCCCTGATGCATCTTCTTCCCTGTTCAATTGCAGCCCTCACTAGTTGGGTCTATTCCGCGGATGGTTTGATTTGAACCGTTGACAATGGCGTAGTATCTTATAGTGTGCATGACAGTGCGCATATTTTCCCATGCGAAATAACATGTACGCGTGTTCTACTCCCGAAGTGGGTAGATCTAGCAAGTAATAAAGCTCCGCTTGGTTTATTATTATTATTATTTCTTAGACAAACCATGCAACGTAAGTACTTGAGATGAGCACATCGATCATCTCGAGAGGATGACAGTATCCATGTTGCATGGCTCTTATTGGAAATAGGAACAAGCGCGATGAGACAAACATGGCCTTGGCTTAGGGCGTGCATGAGTTCCCTTGGTCCATTATATGACAAAGCATCAACGACCGTTGGAGGGTTATTGGCGTCCATGTTGCAGAACTGGTAGCACACGTTCTCGCAACGCTCCATGACATCCCCCAGCTTTGCGTTGCCAGCCACTATCGCTAAAATGTATTGCTAGCTCGAGTCAGAAACGAATCTACATAATTGTTTGTGAACAATCAAATAAAAAAACATGGCATGCAACGCACAAGCACGTAACAAAGAATTCGTTAGCTAGCTTACCTATGTTGCTGCACACGGAGGATGTACAACCGACGTTGCAGTAGTCAGCGACGCTGCTTACTTCTCCTGCCAAAGCACCTTAATTATAATGTTTAACGAAATATAATTTGTTGTCCGTGGCACATGTAATCAACACAATCAATGGAAAGAACGAATATAGATTACCAGCGTTCAGCTGGTGAAGGCCGAGGGGAGGAAAGTCCGGTGGGCATGTGCTTGCACTTACAATTAATCTTGCAACCGCTTACACTTGCACATAGTGGCACAGAAGTACTAGTACTGGAGCTGTGGAGCAACAAACTTCATCGATGTTCCTGGCTGTCAGGTTTGGGCAACAACTCTTCGCCTCTACTTGGAGATCTGCTGCAGGCAGACCCAAGATCAGCAGGCACAAGACCACACTCTTAAGCTTCTTACCTTCCATGATCTTAATTAGCCAGATGATGAGTGAGTGACCCTGGTGTGCTTGAGGTGAATGGATGGCATATATGGATGCTGGCCTGGCACTTATAGGCAGCAGCAGCAGGGAATGCATATGCTGGCATCCATGAGATGTTACTTATAGGTGGCGAGGAGTATTATCTCTTCTCTACTAATAAAAAAGTTTGTTGTGGTGGTGGTGGTGGTGTTATCAATTTTCGATCTAGACCCTCCAATCTATCCAACGGCTCAGATCAAGTAAGTCATTAATTACTAAGAGATCTGGAAAAGAGCTATTAATTACTGGATCCCTAAATTAGTGGAGGTATAATTAGCATGTCCATAATTACTAGATCCCTAAATTAGTGGAGACGTTAATTAGCATGCCATTAATCACTAGATTCCTAAATTAGTGGAGACATTAATTATAGGTAGCACACGATTGTAATTTCTATTTGCACAAACCATCTCTGTGAAACCATGTGGAGGTGGCCCCATGTTGATGATGAGTATATTGACAAGTGTTTTGAGCGTAACGCAAAGGTTTTTGAGGCGATCGAGGCTTCGCCGGGTTTTCCGAGGGTTTTCGCGTCTTGGCGCGGGTTGCACCGTTTGTGCACGGTTTTTCGATGGGTTGTCCGGAAAACTTATGCATGTCTTGGATGTGATTGATTATGGACTAACCATACAGGTGAGAAAGGTAAGTATGGTGTTTTTGGCTAATCTTTGTGGTACAGGTCTTGGTAGACCGTGGTCAGCGACGTGTCGGGGCCTTGAATCTGGCGGTTCGTCGGTCCGAAACGACAAGGAGGTTGCGTGGGACGGTTGGACTCGGACTTGAGGACCACAAAGATGATGAAGATGACGGACTTAGCGGCGTGAGGATCCGAGGCTCGACAGCGGTCGAGTCGCGATGGAAACTTAGCGGCTAGGTCAGACCCAGTGCGTCCGGTGTGTGGGCCCATGTGGGGCATGTATCGGGAATGTGCGTGGCATATTCCAAGGATTTGTGGAGTATATTCTAAGGGTTATATGCTGTAAAGAGTGAACAAATCTCAGCCATCCATGTGACATCCAAAGGTGGGGAGTAGTTCGCTTGAGAGCTACTCCACCTTTGGGCTATAAAAGGAGGGGAGGGGGTGCCTCCCATTCAGATTTGTGAGAGGGAGTGGGCTGAGGTTTGGGTGTGTTTAGAGTGCACTTCTGAAGTGCTTTGCCCACCTTGGTGTGGCTTTGTATTACCCTCAAACCGATGCAATAGAAATCAGCCATGTTCATCCAAGTTCTTCTCTAGTTCTTGTGTTTGATCTTGTTTCTTTTGTGTTCTTGTTTGCAACTAATTTATTTCCCTCATCTTCTTCTATTTGCTACTGATCCATGATGCCTTGAGATTGCAAATATGATTTGATAATCTTCTTGCAATCTAGGAAAGGATAGAGATCAAGTTCATCTTCTAGTTGCAGTGCTGTCCAGAAAGTTTCCTTCGCATAGCAGTTATTGTTTGATTTTTAGAAAAATATAGAAAAATCCTTTTTGCATGATTCTTATGGGAAACGGTGCGGGACTTATATATCTAACTGTGATAAAAACCTGAAGTCCATTTGACGCACCATCTGGGAGTCATGAGGTGAATACCGAGCCCCAATTTTTCTGGTCGAAGTTTTTGGCAGAACCTCTTGTTCTTTTCGGTTGATTTTTTATGTATTTGATCATGAGGTGAAATTTGGAGACGTGATCTTTAACTCATATATCTCTATTGAGAAAAATCTATAAAAACATTGGGATCTCAGAATGGGAGAAAACACCTCTTGATTACAGTGCTTTTGTTTTGGAATCTGCTTTTACTTTCCAGAAAGTAGTCTAGCTTGTTTGAATTGTTTCTCTTTATCTAAAGTAGCTTTAGATCTAATTCTTTTTTTGTTGAGTTTTTAACAACCAGTAGCACCACGGAAAAAATACCCAAGACCATATGATCCACGGATTTTTATTCGTGAGTTTTTTACTAGGGGTATGTGCTACTGTCCAGAATGTTTTTCCGCTGCATGTTTGAGTTGTTTGGGGTGCGTTGTTGAAGAAAACGTCGATTTCCATTTGGCGTCTATTCAACCCCCCCTTCTAGCCGCCTAGCCTGGTCTTTCAACTGGTATCAGAGCAAGGTTGCGCTCTTTTTGATCTTCACCGATCTTTGAGCCTTTCCTTGTTTTCGTTTTGAGCCATGGCGGATGACAAGTACTCTACTAAGCCTTCTGTGTTTTCGGGTTTGGATTTTCCTTTTTGGAAGGCGAGGATGGAATCCTACATCATGGCACGAGGATACAGTGTTTGGTGAAAGTCAAAAATCCTATGTGTTGCCAAATGATGAGGAAATCACCCTCCAAAATCAGACAGATGTAGAGTTGAATGCTAAAGCCCGCAACATGATCATTCAGGTGAGTAGAAATGAATATGAGCGAGTTGCTCATATCAAGACAACTCACGAGATTTGGACTACCCTCGTTGCCTACCATGAGGGACAGTCCAGATCAAGACCGTGAGCAAGACCAATACAAGAGGGAATACAATCTCTTTGTGCAAAAGGTGGTGAATCTTTGGGCCTTTGTTTTAGTCGGTTCACCAAGATTCTCAAGCAACCTCGGTCGGTCGGCACCACCTACACCGACTCGAGAATGCTCGCCATTTCTTGTCCGCTCTGGATTTGAAGATTTGGGGTGTGAAGGTGACCACGATCCGGCGGTGCGGATCTTACCACCTTGACCTTGGATGGGCTATATTCGAATCTCAAGACGTCGAGCTTGAGCATCTCTTCGTGAGCCCATCCAGTTTCTCTGACTTTGGTCACCGATCCTTCTTTGCGGTGTTCCTCGAGTTCATTGGAGTTTGCACTGGTTTCACTCTTTACGCTTTGTGTGAGATGCCCGATGAGAGGTTAGATGGAGTGCACGAGGATCGATTAGCCCTACTTGCTAGAAAATTTAGCCAAGCCTACAAGAGAGTGAGTGAGAGGAGAAGAGGGACGATCAAGTGCTTGAGTGTGGTGGCCCCAACCACATTCGGGCCAACTGTCCCAGTGGAGAAAAGTAAAACGACTACGGCACCGGATAAGAACCACTACATTAACAAGAACCGCAACAAGAAGCCGGTGCCTGGAGGTAACAAGAAGCCCAAGTTCTCCAAGGGACGGAGACTCTTCCAGAAGGTGTTGGCTGCCTTGGATGAGGCTAACATCTCGGACTCAGAGGAGACTTGGAGCGATGATGGAGGTGATAACCAGAAGCCTAAGAACGACGACAACGACGGCTACGCCGGCATGTGCTTCATGGCCGACGAGGATGGTGCGAGCGACTCCGACCTCTACACCGACTCTGACAATGAGGTACCAACCTATGAAGAACTCAATGATGCTTTTTTAAAGCTAGGTAGATTCCATGCCAAGTCTAGAGCAAGATGTAGGGAACTGGAGGAGGAAGTAGCTTGTTTGACCCAGAGGTTAGAAAATTCCAAATGTTTTGTGCCTCCTCAGCCTGTAGATTCTGATGGTTGGAAAGAATGTGATAAGCTTGTGCAAGAATTGAATGAACTAAGGACTTTGCATGATAGTGTGTTTACTGAGCTTGAGTCACTTAGGGGAGACATGCTAGTGTGATGTTTGAACTAGATCAGGTTAGAGATGCTCTTGTTGTTGCTACTTCTGCTCCTAGCCTTATGACAGCTAGTATGATTGATCCCTCTGCACTGTCATTTGCTTGTCCTGATCCTGCTGCACACCTTTCACATGACACACCTAAGGATCCAGTTAGCTCAGATGAGAGCTATAGAGATCTTGGAGCACCTAAGGACTCTGTGGGATTCAGATGAGGATCTGTAGTTTTCACTCGGCTTCTTCTGTGAGGATCTGTCTCACTTTTAAATTGGAAAATTTAAACATGAAAAATAAAATTGCTGAGTTGAATAACACCTTGCTTGCTAATTCTACTGTGCTTGTTGTGATGAATTAGAGGAAGAAATGGGTAGAGTCTATGAGGATCTTAGCAAGAGGTTTGAGGGTCACTAGCTCAAGTCAAGAATCTTTGAGTGCCTTTCTGTGTTGCTCTTAGAAAAGAGGTGGATATGTTGAGTGAGAGATGTCGCAGGTTTTGAGTAAGGACAAGATAGATGATCAAGATTCTTCTAGTGTCTTACCTCCTGTTGATTGTGACTTGTGCCCCTGACTTCATCAAGAGTGTGAGTACCTTGTGAGCACTCTTGAGAAGTTTGTTGGTGGGAAGAAGAAGCTCAATCGATCTTGGATAAGTCAAAATTTTCAAGGGTAGAGGTTTAGGTTTTGGTGGCTTGAGCACATCAAGCGCCACCGCCAAGATTATCACTGGCGATAAGGATGGCGGATGTTTGCGTTTCTTGAGAGTCCCCGAGAGGACTGTGTTTCGATCTGGCTGGCTTTATCCAAGAGACTTCGCCGAAGGGTGTTCCTCCTGTGACTTCGCTCTGGTAGAGCGAAGTTTACATGCACCTTCTGTCGAAGGATGGACACTTGGTTGAGTTTTGCTTCAGAGAGCTAGAGTCGCTAGGCGTGGCGTGCTACGCTCTTAGGGGTTTTCAGAGTCATACTCAGACTTTGAGAGTTCCTAAGACACCCTGCCTCCTAGACAGACAGCTAGGCAATTGGCTCTCAGAAGTTCTGCGCGTGAGGCGTGTCTAGGTGCACTGTGCCGTTGGTCTGTTCTTTGGACCTAGTGCTTTCTGTTGTTTTGATTCCCGTCGTCCTCAGGGTGTGCCTTCTTTGCCTCGTGGAGGTAGACACCCACGACGTGGTTTTGATCCTACTTTGGGTGGTAGGAGAGCTGAGCGGCACACTTGGGGAGGACCGGCCTTTGTACCATGGCGGCCCAACCCAAATGTGATGCCTAGACGTCCTGTAGGGGTTCCTTCAGGGTTTGTGAGAGTTGAGAGGCGTTAGGGTGCTAGCTCAGGGGGAGTTTCTGCTGTTTGTGGTGTGACTCAGTATTGGGTTCCTAAATCTGCCTTGATTTGTCCCAATACTGAGTGACTCACCTCTTTGTTTCGTTGAGCAGGTGCGTCGGGCGGGGAAAGGAGAGGTTTGGATTGTTGACTCCGGGTGTTGCCGACACATGACCGGAGATTCTCGTTGGTTCTCTTCCCTTGTCCGTGTCCCAAATGGTGAATCCATCACCTTTGGGGATGCTTCTTCAGGTAGGGTGCTGGCCAAAGGGTCAATTCAGGTTAGTGACAGCTTTGTGCTTAAGGATGTTGCCTTAGTCAGTAAGATAAGATACAATTTGCTTTCTGTGTCTCAGCTTACCGATGATGGCTTTGAGGTACGTTTCAAAAATAATTGTTCACAGATTCTTGGTTCTTCTGGAGAGTTTGTTTGCGGGATTTCTTGTGTTGGGAGAGTCTTTCGTGCTGATTTTAATGCTTCTTCAGTTGGCTCTCCACATTGTTTAATTGCTTCAGAATCCCGTGATCTCTCCTTTTGGCATAGGAGACTTGGTCACATTGGTTTTGATCACTTGACTAGAGTTAGCTGCCGTGACCTTATTCGCGGTTTGCCCAAACTCAAAATGATCAATGATTTGGTTTGTGCTCCTTGTCGACATGGGAAGATGGTTACTGCTGTTCACCCACCTGTCACCCTTGTGATGACAGATGCACTAGGACAGCTCTTGCACATGGACACTGTTGGTCCTGCTCGAGTGCAATCTGTGGGTGGCAAATGGTACGTGCTAGTTGTGGTTGATGACTTCTCGAGGTACTCTTGGGTTTTCTTCATGGTTACCAAGGAAGAAACGTTTGGTCATTTTCGAAGTCTTCAACGCAAGCTTTCTGTTGAGTTTTCAGGTGCCCTTAGAGCTATCCGCACTGATAATGGCACTGAATTCAAAAATTCTCAGTTTGTGGATTTCTGTGAGATGACAGGTGTTGAGCACCAGTTCTCTTCTCCGCACGTCGCTCAGCAAAATGGCGTTGTGGAGAGGAAGAACATGACCCTTGTTAAGATGGCTAGGACTATGCTTGATGAATATTCTACTCCTAGGCATTTCTGGGCTGAGGCAATTTCTACTGCTTGCCATGTGGCAAATAGGGTGTTTTTGAGGTCCAAGTTGCATCGCACCTCTTTTGAGTTGAGATATGGCAGGAAACCAAGTGTTTCTCATTTTAGAGTGTTTGGGTGCAAATGCTTTATCTTGAAATCTGGAAACTTGGACAAGTTTGAATCTCGCTCCTCAGATGGCATTCTTCTTGGTTATTCCACTTCTACCAGAAATTACAGGGTTTGGAGTTTAGAGGGTAGGAGAGTGATAGAGACTTGTGAGGTGACTTTTGATGAGGCTAGTCCAGGAGCTAGGCCAGATATTTCAGTCTCTGAACTTAACTCTGAGACTATCTTTGTTGATGAGTCATTTGGAGGAGATGACAGCTCTTCAGAGCCTGACTTCTAGGTGGTTCATCCAGAGGAGTCTCCTGCTTCCACTCTTCCTCAGGATGCACCCTTACCTACAGCCTCTTCCCAGCTCTCACCTGATTCTTCTGCTGCTCAGGGCTTATCTGTAGAGTCTTCTGTTTCTGGTGGCTCTGTTCCTACCTTTTCTGTTCATGAGGTAGAGGCCACTTCTTCACTAGGTGCACCTAGGCACATTCAGAGAATGCACCCACCTAGTCAGATCATAGGTGACCTAGGAGAGCGAGTCACTCGCTCAAAGTCTGGACTGTCCCATTTCTGTCTCTCAGCTGCCTTTGTTGGCTCCTTTGAGCCTGCAGACATTACCCATGCTCTTTCCAATGAGTCTTGGGTTAATGCCATGCATAAGGAGTTAGAAAATTTTGAGAGGAACAAGGTTTGGGAACTGGTAGAGAGACCCCCAGGACATAATATTATAGGCACTAAGTGGGTCTTCAAGAATAAGTGTAGTGTGGATGGGGTAGTAGTGAGAAATAAAGCCAGATTGGTAGCATAGGGTTTCTCTCAAGTCGAGGGGTTTGACTTTGAGGAAACTTTTGCTCCTGTTGCCAGACTTGAGGCGATCAGGATTCTTCTTACTTTTGCTGCATCCAAGGGTTTCAAGCTTTTTCAAATGGATGTCAAAAGTGCTTTCTTGAATGGATTTATTGAAGAGGAGGTCTATGTCAAACAGCCTCCTGGATTTGAAAATTCGAAGTTGCCTGATCATGTGTTCAAATTGTCAAAAGCTTTGTATGGACTGAAGCAAGCTCCTAGAGCTTGGTATGAGCGGCTGAAGTCCTATTTGCTTGGGAATGGTTTTACAATGGGTAGTGTAGATAAGACCCTTTTCACCAAGAGAGTTGGCTCAGATTTCCTCCTTGTGCAAATCTATATCGATGACATAATCTTTGGAGGCTCTTCCCATCAGCTTGTCTCTGATTTCTCCAGTGTGATGAGTTCAGAGTTTGAGATGAGCATGATGGGGGAGTTGGCTTTCTTTCTTGGCTTCCAGATCAAGCAGACCTCTGAGGGGATCTTTCTCCACCAGAGCAAGTACACTAGAGATCTTCTCGAGCGGTTTGCTATGTCTGAGGGCAAATCTGTTCTGACTCCTATGGCAACCACCACAGCTCTTGAGCCTGATGAAAATGGTGAACCGGTTGACCAGAAGGAGTATAGAAGCATGATAGGCTCTCTCTTGTACCTTACCTCTTCCAGGCCGGACATACACTTTGCAGTGTGTCTTTGTGCTCGCTTTCAGGCCTCTCCTCGCGTTTCTCACCTTCAGGCGGTGAAGCGTATTTTCCACTACCTTAGAGCTACCATGGACTTTGGGATTTGGTACTCTTCCTCTTCTTGTCTATCCCTTAGAGCCTTTTCAGATGCAGACTTTGCTGGCTGTAGGATAGATAGGAAGAGCACTTCTGGCACTTGCCAATTTCTTGGCACTTCCCTTGTCTCTTGGTCCTCTAGGAAGCAGTCAGGTGTTGCACAGTCCACTGCTGAGGCCGAGTACGTTGCTGCGGCTAGTTGCTGTAGTCATGTACTTTAGATGTGTTCTACCTTGAGGGATTTTGGGTTGATCTTAGAGAGTGTTCCACTTTTCTGTGACAACACTTCCGCCATAAACATTGCCAAAAACCCAGTGCAACACTCTAGGACAAAGCACATAGATATCAGGTACCACTTCCTTAGAGACCATGTAGAAAAGAGAGATATAGTACTTCAGTTCGTGGAGAGTGATCACCAGCTTGCTGATATTTTCACCAAGCCCTTGGACAGCTCTAGGTTTGTGGCTCTCAGGGGAGAGCTTGGGGTAGTGAGCCCTTTAGGCATTAGTTGAGAGGGAGCTAGTCTTTGTATTATATGTCTATATGTATATATGCTTTTAAATTTCTGCATTTGCATATTTTCATTCTGGGCTTAGTCTTGGGCAGGATTAGAGAGTCAGTTTCACTTCTTTAGCCACTGCTTTTACCCCATAGGTTGCTATCATGCGTGATTAGCAATGTCCTCTGCTCTAACTAGTTGAGTTTCACACAGGCTTTTGGGTCTAGCAGGTGTTGGGCCCCCTGGGTAGACAGGGTTTGTGTCTAGACTCTCTAGTAGTCGAGTCGTAGGCTTGCTTCCCTAGTCTGTGGCTTGGGTAGATGAGTGTGTTTCTGAGCCTTAGAGTTATCTGTCTCTCATCTTTTCTCTTGGATTGCCCTGAGAGTTTCTCCAGCTCCTTATCTATTCTGTTTTCATTTGGTGGAATGATTCTTGGTTTGAGGGGGAGTTTGGAGATTTTATTGCATTTTTCATGGCATTTAGATTTATTTTCATTTCCGAGCTTTGTCTACTATGCTTTTGAATTTAAGTGAGAGATTTACATCTTGCTAACTTAGTGATGACCTTTGCTAGCTTGTTCATGCTTATTTTGCCAACATTTACACTTGCTAGGCTAGCAGAAAATTAAATGATTTTTATGCTTTAATGAAAACTTGATGAGACTTGTGGCTTTTATTTGCTAGTCTTTCTACTAAATGCTCATGCTAGGGTTAATTATCTTTTGTTCATCATTTGAGCACTTCTTGCAACTTGAGTAAGCTTTTGATTATGTGATCTTGCTCATGTACATTAAAAAAAAATGATGAAATGTTAAAAAAAAAATGCAAACAAACATGAGGAGGAGAGGGACCTAGGAGGCCTTTGTCGATGGCTCCTAGTCGGGGATGTGCTTTGCTAGGGATCTCTCTCCAAAATCTGAGTTTGCTAAAGGAAAACAAAAAAAAAAGAAGAAGAAAAAGTTAGAAAGTAATCGAGCAAAAGGTCTTTGCATAAAATCTAACTTTCTCATTTGTTGTTTGAGTTGCTCATTTGATGCTCCTTTGATCTTTGCATTAGAATTAGTATTTAGTTTTGAGATTGGCCTTGTAATGCTCTAGTTTCATCATGACAAAATTGGCATTCTTGTTTTGCTAGATAGCTTGGATAAAATGTGAGTAATTTTGTATGAACTTGTAAGCTTTTGGTTTCACTTATTTAGTTTGATGTAAGTGATCTATGCTTCATGTTCATTCGCATATTCTACAAAGCTCCCTAGGGTGCATTTGCATTTGCCCACATGCACTTTCTTCTCTTTAATTTTCTTGATGCCTATATTGCCAAAGGGGGAGAAATTTCTGGAAAAAGGGCATAATTTGTTCCATGTTCAAAAAGAGGAAGAAAGGGCAACATTTTTTTTAAAAAAAAGGGGGAGAAATTTCAAAATTGGGATATTTAAAAAATTTTGTTATACTTGGACATGTTGACCAATTGCTCTTTCCTTGGTCTAAGTATGATCTTTGGCAATCACTTTGCTTTGTTAGTCCGACATTTTTTTTCCGCCTTTCAAAACCTTTTTCCAGTGTTTGTCAATATACTCATCAAGGGGGAGATTGTGAAACCATGTGGAGGTGGCCCCATGTTGATGATGAGTATATTGACAAGTGTTTTGAGCGTAACGCAAAGGTTTTTGAGGCGATCGAGGCTTCGCCGGGTTTTCCCAGGGTTTTCGGGTCTTGGCGCGGGTTGCACCGTTTGTGCACGGTTTTTCGATGGGTTGTCCGGAAAACTTGTGCATGTCTTGGATGTGATTGATTATGGACTAACCTTGCAGGTGAGAAAGGTAAGTATGGTGTTTTTGGCTAATCTTTGTGGTACAGGTCTTGGTGGACCGTGGTCAGCGACGTGTCGGGACGCGAACTGGCGGTTCGTGGGTCCAGAACGACAAGGAGGTTGCGTGGGACGGTTGGACTCGGACTTGAGGACCACAAAGATGATGAAGATGACGGACTTAGCCGGCGCGAGGATCCGAGGCTCGGCAAGCGGTCGAGTGCGATGGAAACTTAGCGGCTAGGTCAGGACCGGCTGCGTCCGGTGTGTGGGCCCATGTGGGGCATGTATCGGGAATGAGCGTGGCATATTCCAAGGATTTGTGGACTATATTCTAAGGGTTATATGCTGTAAAGAGTGAACAAATCTCAGCCATCCATGTGACATCCAAAGGTGGGGAGTAGTTGGCTTGAGAGCTACTCCACCTTTGGGCTATAAAAGGAGGGGAGGGGTGCCTCCCATTCAGATTTGTGAGAGGGAGTGGGCTGAGGTTTAGGTGTGTTTAGAGTGCACTTCTGAAGTGCTTTGCCCACCTTGGTGTGGCTTTGTATTACCCTCAAACCGATGCAATAGAAATCAGCCATGTTCATCCAAGTTCTTCTCTAGTTCTTGTGTTTGATCTTGTTTCTTTTGTGTTCTTGTTTGCAATTAGTTTATTTTCCTCATCTTCTTCTATTTGCTACTGATCCATGATGCCTTGAGATTGCAAATATGATTTGATAATCTTCTTGCAATCTAGGAAAGGATAGAGATCAAGTTCATCTTCTAGTTGCAGTGCTGTCCAGAAAGTTTCCTTCGCGTAGCAGTTATTATTTGATTTTTAGAAAAATATAGAAAAATCCTTTTTGCATGATTCTTGTGGGAAACGGTGCGGGACTTATATATCTAACTGTGATAAAAACCTGAAGTCCATTTGACGCACCATCTGGGAGCCATGAGGTGAATACCGAGCCCCAATTTTTCTGGTCGAAGTTTTTGGCAGAACCTCTTGTTCTTTTCGGTTGATTTTTTATGTATTTGATCTTGAGGTGAAATTTGGAGACGTGATCTGTAACTCATATATCTCTATTGAGAAAAATCTATAAAAACATTGGGATCTCAGAATGGGAGAAAACACCTCTTGATTACAGTGCTTTTGTTTTGGAATCTGTTTTTACTTTCCAGAAAGTAGTCTAGTTTGTTTGAATTGTTTCTCTTTATCTAAAGTAGTTTTAGATCTAATTCTTTTTTTGTTGAGTTCTTAACAACCAGTAGCACCACAAAACAAATCCTCAAGACCATATGATCCACGGATTTTTATTTGTGAGTTTTTTACTAGGGGTATGTGCTACTGTCCAGAATGTTTTTCCGCTGCATGTTTGAGTTGTTTGGGGTGCGTTGTTGAAGAAAACGTCGATTTCCATTTGGCGTCTATTCAACCCCCCTTCTAGCCGCCTAGCCTGGTCTTTCAATCTCTTTTCTCAAACGTCTAGATCTGGTATGGTGGTCTCAATCTAGAGGCGACTTAAACGTCGATGACCTCCATGGCATATTTAGCAGAGCTCTAAGGGTGGCTCCCCTCTGGTGTCCCGTGCTCCTTCGAGGGGCCCCATCGATGTTGCCATGCCCCCACCAGTATCGCGTCTCCCTACGCGTCTCGCCCCACCCCGCGACGGTGACCACCCAGCCTCCACACTAATAACCTTAGTTATTCTACCGCTACTCACGATTTGTTCCGTAAATATTTTCTTTTATTTATTGAGATGGGTTAAGTTGAAGGAACAAGTTGGTTGGGCTAGGCATTAAAATGGATTTTGAGAGATACATGAATTATGTTCCAAAAATATTTTCTTTTCTATATTATTAAAAAGAGTCTTGTGGTGGCGGTGGTGTTATCAACTTTTACTCTCCACCATACAATCTATCCAATGGTTTAAATATAGTAAGGGCGCTTTCTATTTATTTAGATTTGCTCTTCTTATTTCAGTGCATTGTATTCTTGAAAGTTTTCAATCAACCTATCAAAATTCATCATATTTATCTAGCTTCCTTATTTTAATATATTGTATTTTAGGGAACTTTGGATTAGATTAATATATATACCAATTAAAGGATCCTAAAAAAGTATGCATTTGAGCGTTGAAGCAGAGTTTGAGAATGCAAAAATAAGACGTAATCAAGTGGAAAAGGCTGAAAGCAAAGCTAAAGTGTGGGCTAAACAAATTAAATATGATACAATAGATAGTAACATGATATTTATTCGTAACAAAGCACGTGCGTTTAGCTATAACTTATAAATTACACCAAAGTCCCTGATTAAAAATAAAATTGCACGTATATCCACGCAGTGTCTATCCGCACCACTATAGAAGCTAAGTCTTATCCTCAACACGCCAGCGATGAAGATGAAGAATACGAGGATACGCTGCGTTGTCAAGCCCCTCTCCGGCCAAACAAGCTGGCGGGATAATTTCATATATTGGAACGCGTTGTCTCATAAATCACCCTTTATAATTTCATATATTGCTCCGATTTATATTTTTCTTTCTTCCCTTGTAGTTTCGTTGTAACGTATGGGCATTGTACTAGTTTATCAAGAATTATGAGTAAAATGATATGTTTTCCCTCTGTCCAAGTATATAGTAAGGTGTATTTTTTGACCATTAATATAAGATGTATTTTATATTCCAATACAAAATAAATGTATTTCCTCAATACCCTAATAAATAGGGGGCAACTAGGGAACGGTACCATTCCCTAGCTCTCCAATGGTACAGCTCCACCTTTGGCCTCCATACTTGCCCTCCTCTTCTTCTTTCTTCCTCTCTGAGTTTGCTCCACGCGCCTCCACCACTACCCCCGCCGCCTCCAACCACCACCCATGGTCGGCAGCGTCCTCACCGCCTCACCGCTCCTCCCCTGTCCTCCTGTCACCACACTGGCCCCGTCCTGCCGCCCACCCTAACTCTGGCCGTCGACGTCGACCCCCCCCCCCCCCCAGTAGCTTCACCCACCGCCCTCTCCGTTCCTAAGGCTCCGATAGCGTTGCCGCCTCGCCACAATCCCCTCCCACAGCCAAGATGCCACCTCCCCGGCCTCCCTCTAAGCCCTAGGGCACAGGTGAACCCTTCTCGAACCCTAACCTGGCGGTGGCGGCAGAGGACAGCGGCGATGTCAGTGAGGTCGCTTCTCATTGAGGCCTATGGCGATAAGGTCAAGATGCAACGTGGGTGGAGCACGCGTGCGCCTATGCAGAGGAAGGAGGGCGGAGCAGCTGCATGGAGGAAGAAGAAGGAGGGCGGAGCTGCTGCCCCGTCACAATTCTCGTGAACGAGATACCGTTTGCTAGCATTTCTATAATACATATCTTTCTTTAGCTTGTATTTAGTATATGTATGTATTGAATAGAGTGTTCCGAGATAATAATTAGAGGTAATAACTCATTTTCATTGTCTCTTTGATCTATGTGTAAAATAGAAATAGGTCTAACAAACTTGGTATTAAATAGGCCACATGAATGCATGCTTGTACACATGAAACAATGTGTTACTCCTTCTGCTCGGTAGTTTCTAAAACCTAATCAGTTACCGAACCGTTCAAAGCTTTGGTTCACGTTTGAAGAGTACTTGTCATCCCTCAGCTATATATCTATGAGTCATATTTCTGTTGGACAGCTTCTCGATCAGCATTGGCATTGATGCTCTCTCATGCTTTGCGCGGTATGGACGGAAAGGCAAGATCCGACCGCCGTATATGGGATAGGATGAAACGACGCTTCCAATTTGAAAACGTGGTGCATTATTAGTCAATTACACTACGCAACTGCCGTTTAACTGAGTTGTTATATGGGATGCTTCCATCTCATAATCGCCTGAAAGATTTTTATTATATAAAAAAACTACAGATCGCGATCGGGCTCCACATCAGAAAATCTTAAAATTTCACCATCCAATATCATCATGTACATATGCACATATTGACAAAGAGCAACAATTTCATTTAATCATGAAATTCCCCAACATCATTCATGCAAACACTTAATAATATCTTCCATCATATAAGTATAGACATCATGATATATGACGATATAATACAATATCATCATGTTTAACCGATACCCAAAGTAATGCAAATTTATCTGCAATTATGGATGGATCTAATCACCAAATTTACCGGAGGTAAAAGTCTTCCATATCATTAGATCAAATAAACATGATTCTGTTATATTTATCGCTACCAAGTCATTAGAAATTCAATGACGCATAATAGTTCGGACACGTCTCTAAAAAAATCACAAAACCGAGAGCGCCAAGTATCGGTAAAAGTATGGGACGTTATTAGTCGTTCTGTAGCCGGTGGTGTTGTTGCCAAGATAGCCCATCTCGCCATCTCTCCTTAGCAGCCTCGGCCTGCTAACCGGGCCGATTAGAGTTGCCAGCGCAGCCACTCGGTATCTCTCCCTGTTTGGAACAGTTAAGCTTCATGGGTGTGGTTGAACGGATATCTCTAAGAGCCTGTTCTGGACAATATTTTCTGTTGAAATTGCTTAATTTATATATTTTTCTGAACACTTTAAATTTTTTATGTTGTTCCTCAAAAATATTGAAGTCAAAAGATAAACATTCTCAATTCCAGTTTCGGCATTGTGAAGTCATTGATCAAAGCAGTCAAAGTTAAGTTTCAGGCTTTCAACATATAATAAGATAATTAGAATGTTTTGAGAATATGTGGTGCGTGACATTCGAACCTGGCATCTCGTGACTCCCACCTCAGCCTTCTAACCAACTCACCCACTCACGCGTTCTGATATTAATAGAATATGCATTCCTTTTGACCTGTTTTGAAACGGGATCTCCAGTACGGGTTCGTGTTATGAACCGGAACTGGATGGCTCCAGTACGGGTTCGTGTACAAACCCGTACTGGAGCCCCTCCAGTACCGGTTTGTAAAACAAACCCGCATTAATGAGTCCCATGCCAGCTAGTCTGCCAGAGGACTCTTCAGTACCTGTTCGTGTTACAAACCGATACTACACGAAGCCACGAACCGGTACTGCAACTAAAAAATTACGAACCGGTACTGCTGCTTAATCTAGTACCGATTTAAATCTACCCGGTACTGTTCCATCGGTATTTTTGCGCGTTTATGTAGTAGTGGAGAAACGACTTTGAAAAGCTTCAGAGTATTTAGGGGCAGATCTCAGCTGGCAAAATGTTGCATTGCATTCCTTATCATGTAGTCCCGTTTTCGAGTTCCATGCTCATCTCTACTTTTTCCGGTTTTCCTTAATTTCTAGTCCGTATCTCTTTTCTTTTTTCTCCGTTGTTTCTTTGCTTCTCTATTTTTCTCTCTGTTTTTTCCCCGGTTTCTTACTTGCTTTGTCCATTTCCCTCCCTCTTTTTTCCACTTTCTTTTTTCCTTGGTTCTTATTTCTTAGGCTTTCTGTAGGTTAATTAATCTCATAACTCTAGTCCGACTCAAGGTTCACCTAACAGGCCCGTACAATAGCATGTTGAGGGTGCGCGGTGGAACAGGACACCCAAAACTATTTTGGTTATTGACGTTTCTCAAATATAGGGCCTCATATATTTCGCGTTTAGCACCAGGGCCTCAAATTCTCAGGTACAACCCTATCACCTAAACATTGATAATCGAGCGATACTTTGGATATTATTGAGATACAAATTGACCAAAGTTCATCAAAGTCAAATCCAATTTCATATTAAAAAACCTATGAAAATTCTTAAAAAAATTAATAACAATATCTAAAGCTTTTGGTGTCAAATTTTTTGAAAAACCAAATTGTTCATGTATTTTTTAACCAAATCCATTCCTCCCTGTCCAAGCAATTCATCAAACACTTTGCGAGCACACTGGCATGTGCTCCCACCCATACTAGCGCCACATCGTCCGCACTCTCCTCATGCTACCATCTCTTTCGACGACTTGTGTCTTCGTGCACCTGCTATGTGGAAAGAGGACGCATAATGGTTGTCAGGGTAGAGGTCTGAGAGAATTAGAGTTAGAGGATGGAACGCAAGTATCACCTGTCGTCATCGACAGTGTGTTATGCTGAATTTTTTTTTATAAACACAATATTATACTATTAATTTTTTAAAAAAAATTTCAAAAAATCATAAATTTTCAAATTATGAAAAATCAAAAATAGAACAATAGTCAAAAATAGAACAATAGGTTCATGAAAATTGTCCATAAAAATAATGAAAAAAAAAATAGAACAATAGGTTAACGAAAAGTGTCCATAAAAATTATGATTTTTTGATTTTTTAAAAATCAAAAAAATTTATGTAACATCAAAATACAATAAAACTTAAAAAAATAGAGCCGTAGGATCACGGAATGGATTCACAAAAAGTTTAAAATTTTTTTTGGAAACTTTGATTTTTAAAATTTTTTGAATTTAAAAAATCATGAATTCATAAAAATATGATTTTTTTAGAAACATAAAAAATGCAGTGAAACTTGAAAAACAGAACAATAGGTTTATGAAAAGGGTAAAAAAAATATGATTTTTTAGAAATTTTTGTCTTCACAATTTTTAAATTTCAAAATTTTAAAAAATTCAAAATTTTCAAAAAAAAACTTTTTGTAGATCCTTCCAGTGAACCTACGGTTCTATTTTTTCAAGTTTTATTGCGTTTCGATATTGCATAATTTTGTAAAAATTCGGCAAAGTTTGTTAGTTACAGTAACTAACTAGTTACTAGTATAGGCAGTATACGCATGCATGCATGGTCGCGTTCGTATATGCATGCATGGCTGCGATGCGGTATAGCGACATGCTGTTGCCGCTGAACCGTATAGCGGCAAATGGGTTGCCGCTATCCAGCATCGTGGCAACCCAGTTGCTGCTGCACCGTACCGCGGCGGATGGGTATTTTTGTAAATCCCCCAAAAAAAGGTGGGCATTTCGGTATTTATTATTTTTTTGGGCAAAAAAAATTTTCCGCTTTTTTTCTCATGCCAAAACACCTTATAATCATTTAAAAAAAACCTTGTAATGTTTAACGAAATATAATTTGATGTTTGTGACACATGTAATAAACACAATCAATGGAAAGGACTAATATATATAGATTAATTTCCAGCGTTCAGCTGGTGATGGCCGAGGTGATCAAAGCGGCATGTGCTTTCACTTACAATCTTGCAACCGCGTGCACGTGCACATGCTGGCCAAGAAGTACCAGCGAAGCGACAAGTATTGTAGATGTTCCTGGCCGTTGTGGTTAGGCAACAACTCCTGGTCGCCTCTACTTGGAGATGGCTTGGCTGATGGTTTCAATGTGGTAGTTTATGAATTATTTTTAACGGTTCGATGCATGTTTTAAATTGGCAGATTCAAGTACGACTAGGACTAGCTATAATTTTGGTAAAATTTAGACACTTTGTTCAAATTAGGAATTCGGAAACCGGTTTGCATTTCTTTTGGGGTCCTGGTAGGCTGGTAGAAAAATCCTTCTTTTGCAAGTGATTAAATTTTCCATGTCAATTGAATACAAATTAATTTTTTTATGACTCCGTCGCAATGCAAGCACAGGCAACCAACTAGTATATATATAATCCCTTTCTAAATGAATGATGTGTATGCTACCTGTGCTTTGTTAAGGTATTGGATAGGACTTCAAAAGGAGGAAGAACAGGATATGCTACTATAAGGATAAAAAAACTTGAGTAGTGTCGTCAAATTTGCAGCAGCTGATCCAGAATTTTGGAGCGAGAATGGATTATGCCATAGCTCGTGGTGAAAAAAAAAGGAATATGCTGATTAAACCGCTGTTGTGGTGTGTTTAATTTAGGAGTGTGGGTACTCTGTAGTGTTTTAGGGTGAGATGTCTCATATTGTGGATTTGTGTCCGAAGACATAACACATGTTGTATGAAAATTGGACGAATGAAACAAGTGTGGTCCTAAATTGAACCATGAAAAAATGGAGTTCGTTTTCTAGATAATTTGTGTTTCTAGATTTAAAGAATAGAAATGCTTTGTGTGTTGTGAAAATAACGGAAATCAAGAAAAAAATCTAATCGTTTCTCTTTGTTTTTTGCGTTTTTGGTACCGAAATCAATATAAAAAACTTGATCTTCATTCATGTTCATAATGAAAGAAAAACTATGGGAAACTCTTCAGCCTTCTATGAAAGAAAAACTATGGGAAACTCTTCAGCCTTCTATGCTCGATTGAACCATCCCAAAAAATACAAAGAGGGCTGAAATCGGACAGGCTGGTTTCGACCTTTTGCTTTGGGCAATATGGCTCTGCAGGATCAAAGCATGCTTTGGGTGTTCAGTAGCGCTGAAATTATATGCTGCAACTATAAACTTTGACTGATTTGACCAGTGACTTCGAGAACTCGAAACTGCTAATCGAAACTGGATTTATGAATGTTAATCCTATGACTCTAAGATTATCAAGAAATAGCGGTAAAAAAGTCAAATGCCTACTCTGATGCTACTTAGGCTAGTGATCGCCGCTCTGTCAATGGCTTTTGCGTATTTCTTTGTACCTCCTTGCTCCCTTGGCAGTCTAAGAAATAGACTGTTGTCTCCAACTCCAGCAATGAGACTGAGCTTAGAGCCATATATAGCCGCTGCTACTAGAGAGATCATTTGGCTTTGATGGTTAGTGACTGATTTTAGTGTTGAGTACAAGGTCAATTCAGTGAAAATATACTTATTGCCAGCTCGAAAAATAATTTACCATGGCTGCCCCTTATATGATTTCGACCCAGGTTAGAGTGCAAGAGCACACAAGCTGAGACGAGCAGACGGCGACTTGTGTCTTCGTGCACATGCCGTATGGAAAGAGGACACATAACGTTTGTCGGGCAGAGGTGTGAGAGAATTAGGGCTAGAGGACGGAGTGCCAAGATGCGAGTATCACCTATCGCCAGCGTGTTGTGTGGATTTTTTTATATTAAAAACAATATTATACTATTTATGGTATTGGGTCTGGTGGTTTGAACTGTTGACAATGGCGTAGTCTCTTGTAGGTAGTGCGTGACAGTACAATTAAGCTTTAGTAAGCATTGAAGGAAATAGTAATTAACTGCAGCCAGACGCATGCAACCTAAGTACTTGAGAGAATGACAACATGTTGCATGGCTCTTATTGGAAATAGAAATAGAAACAACCATCGATGAGAGAAACACCGAAACAATCATCGATGAGACAAACACCGCCTTGGGTTCCATGTACGTGCATGAGTTCCCTTGTTCCATTATGTATATATATACCAGTAAGCATCGACCGTTGCAAGTTTATTGGCATCCATGTTGCAGAACTGGTAGCGCTCCATGGCATCTCCAACCCTTGTGTTGCCAACCATTGTGGCCAAAAATGTATAGCTCGAGTCAGAAATCAATCTACTTAATTGTTTGTCAACAATCAAGTAAAAAACACGCCATGCAACGCACACGTATAACAAAGAATCCGTTAACTAATTAATTATTACCTATGTTGTTGCACACGGGGAATGTACAACCGACATTGCAGTAGTCAACGACGCTGCATTTTTTCTCCTGCCAAAACACCTCATAATCATTTCAAAAAAAAACTTGTAATGTTTAACGAAATATAATTTGATGTTTGTGACACATGTAATAAACACAATCAATGGAAAGGACGAATATATATAGATTAATTACCAGGGTTCAGCTGGTCAAGGCCGAGGCGTCCATAGTCCGGCGGGCATGTGCTTCCACTTACAATTTTGCAACCGCACAAACGTGCACATACTGGCATAGAAGTAGCACGTAAGCGGCAAACATTGTAGCAGTTCCTGGCTGCTGTGCTTTTGCAGCAACTCTTGGCCTCTGCTAGGAGATCTGCTGCAGGCAGACCCAAGATGAGCAGGCACAAGACCACACTCTTAAGCTCCTTACCTTCCATGATCTTAGCTAGGAGATGACTGGGTGCTTGAGGTGAATGGATGGCATATATGGATGCTGCCATTTATAGGTAGCAGCAGGGAAAGAACGATATGTTTTCGTGGACGGAGGAAGTAGTAGTTTTAAGAGATGTAGGTGCCGCCTATCACGAGCTTACATTTTTATATATCAGTTAACTACTGGATCTTGGGAGGAAGCTTCGCGGAAGGTATATATATCAGTTGTTAATTAGTACAACTACTCGATGTTGGGAGGGAGCATCGCGGAATATTGCGGGGACGAAGAGGCTGCCATGTTACTCCCACTTCTGCGAGCTACGCCTCCATCGCCCTGCTCCTACACGTGGGCACGTGGCCAAGGGCAAGCAACAACAACTTCCTAAAAAAAGATTTTTTCTATGTATTTCTACCATCTCCAGCAGTACCTAAAATCCTACTCTAATAGAAAATAGAGTAGGGGAGAAGAAAATCCCTAAATTTAGAGATAACGATAAAAAAATCCTGCAAATGGGGAGTTGATAGGTAGAGATCGACCTAGATTATAACCAGTCCTATCGGGTCCCAGCTACTACCCCGAGCCAACTACTATTCCTTTTCTCCCTTTCATAGTCTTACCCTCTCCGCTATGTCTCTCTCATCTCCCGATTCGTTGACTATCCTGCCTCCTCCCTAGCTTCCCTTGGGTTTTGTCATACTTTGTCTCCTCCCTTTCCCTCGCAATGCTGGCCATGGCGGATGCCGCACCGTCGCCCTAGGGGAAGCAGCGCCGTAGAGGGGACCTAGCAGCTAGTGGCATGGAGGGGACGATATAGGAGCTAACGGTGGCGGAGCGGGTGCAAGTGTTGGTGGAGGCAAGGGGGCTCCCTACGGCGGTCGGTGGTGATGGCTCCTTCCTCCCCCACAGACCACAGTCAGATCTTCTCCTTCTATCTCGGGTCATAGGCAGGTCGGGGCACTAGCGAGTCAGGTCTAGGTTGAGGTGAGCAAACGAGATCCCTAATGTGGGTTGGGTCAGGTTGAGTCAAGGTGTGACCTGGTCTAACGCAACCCATCTAGACCTGTACTGATAGGGAGGCTGTTGGAATAGTTTTGTGAGCCCATATTCACAAATTTTAGGGAAAGTGAGAGGATAGGGGAGCTATTGGAGCTGCCCTCTCAACCTCTTACGGTGCATAGAGGCTACCGCAGACTCTTAGGTGGAGCACACATGTATAATAAAAATAAATACCAATTAACATCTAATATGACTTATAAGTGAGGCCAACCAAGCAAGAAATTTTTAGAGGCTGCCTCTAAGCTTGGAGATAGCCTCTAGCTTTGAGAGGCAGCACTATGTAGCGCTACAGTGCTTAGAGGCTACCTCTAATCAAGTAGAGAGAGTGCTTAGAGAAAGCCTTAGAAACTGCACTGTGAATACTCTAAGACTATCTTGAACATAGTTTTTAAAGTTTGACCTGTTACCGAGCCGCTCTAGACTTTGGTTCACGATTCCAGTTTTAGAAGTACTTCTTATATCCCTCAGTTATCTATGAGTCTTATCTCTGTTGGATCGATCAGCACTGTTTTATTGGCTTGATGCCCTCTGATGCTATGCGCAGGATCCCCTGAAAGGCAAGATCGCTGGTGCTGGCCATGGTAGTAGGGATTCTCGATGACCCTGATCTGGATATCTATATAAGGGCATCTCCAATGGTAGAGCCAACTACTAGTTATAAGGAAGCTCCATATCACTTATAGATAGTTTAAAGATAAGCTTTTCAATGGATTGATTATAACATACTCTCCAGCAATAAATATGGGTCCACATGAAATTGTCTTTTATTTGTCTTGGGAAACACTATAAACTGGTTCTTAGTTAAGAGCTAGCTCTTGTCTCTCTCCTCTCATTCTCTCCTCCACGTAAGCAAAAAAATGAGATGGTCTTCTTATAGCCAGCTGATTTGGCACCATTAGAGATGCCCTAATTTGTAGCTAAAAAAATCTTTCGGACAGGAACTGCCTTGATCCGCTTTCTATGCTACCATTGCTATGCGACAACAAATTAAGTGCTGAGTTAATTCACTAACGCCACACCTATTTGAAGTTGTGTTCTGAAAAGTTGTTTCTGATTATAATCTAAAAGTCATAGACTCTCAATTAATTAGAACCTTGCAGGGACCAAAAAAATTATTAAAAATTAGTTAATTTTAAAAGTTTTGCAAAGAATCATTAGGATCTTCAAAAATGAATATAACATGCCAAAACGTTTTGCTAGTAAAAAATAATAGATATCACACTTAAAATCATAATTTGAAAAGAGAAAATTAGCCATGAACACATGCCACTATATATCAGACATAATCACTCATTCAACGCACAATATGGAGCCCTGTAGGCTGTAAGACTCCGCCAGAGCATCTACTTAAAATAACATGTGCATACGCCACGCCGAAGCGTACACGCCATTATCCTAAATGATCCGCACTCAACTAATTAATTAAGTGCACAATGTGCTAGCATGCACGCACTTAATTACTAAACAATCGAGGCATGCACAATGCAGGAGCTGTGAGAGATGCCTAGGGAAAATAATCGTGGATTTTTTTCACGGTTATGATAGCACACACATGACTATACAGTAACTTGGGGAGAGATGCTTTATGGGCTGTTTGGTTGCCGCATGAGCTCAGCCAGGCTGTATAAGCTCAGCCAACCTGGTAGGAGCCAGGCTGAGTGCATGCAAGTGATGTTGTTTGGTTGTTGTATTAGATTAGACAGGCTATACAGTGATGTTGCTTGGTTGGCTGCACTAGAAGAAAAGTTGGATAGACAATTTCAAGAGAGGGAGTGACAAATTGAAAAAACAAATACTACAAAATCAATAAATTTAAAAACAAAAATAAAAATACAAAAACCAAATACTAAAAAATCAATAAATTCAAAAACGAAAATAAAAATAAATACTAAAAATCAATAAATTTAAAAAATCTAAAATTTTTTCAAGACCTTGTACTTGAATGTACGGTTCTATTTTTTTATTTCGTTGAATTTGGATGTCATTTGAATTTTAAAAATTTTTTGAAAATTTTGAGAAGAAGTTACTTGCTACTGCGCTGCATCACTGGTTGGTGGGCTTGCGCTGCGCATGCATGTAGCGCTCGCACGAGCCAGGCCCGCGAGCTACGGGAAAAATCTAGGTATCCACGGGGCCAAGCCGCACAGTACAAGTTGGACCCCACGGGCCTGTCCCACCTGAGCTCCTAGACAACCAAATAGACATACCTTGCATCTGGAGAGCCTGGTTCAGCAAAGCACAGGCAACCAAACAGCCCCAAGCTATTACCTGTGCATGGGTGATACACCTATTTTCACTCATTGCAACATCTAAGCATATTTATAAGCTCCATTTCATTACAAAAGACACTTTTTACATAGACGCATAATCAGTGGCAGACTCAGAATTTTGCCAAAACCTGGCCAGGGCTAAAATATTTGTCCTCCATATCACAAAAACTTATCATTTTTAACATCGACAAGGTCTTCAAAATGTAACTTTGACCACTAGTTACTATTGTAATTTATTTATAAGATCCACTAAAAATATGATATTAAGAAGAAGCTTTTTTTGACAAATCTATATTATGGTTTTCAAGTGCTCAATCTAAGTAGTTCAAAAAAATGTTATAGATAAAGTTTTAAGACTTTGACTTGTTATAAGTATCTCAAACGTCAATGTTTTGTGATATGTGATATAGATGGAGTAGTAACATATGCGAAAATGCTAAAAATATCTACACCAAGCAATAATAAATCAATATGGAGATCATAGCATATTAAAAATAATATAAGGATGATTGGATGAGGCGATGAACCGATGAAGCGTGAAGGAATTAAGGAATAACGATTAGTTGCACACGTACACCTTGCTTACTTGCATGGATGGCTTCGTGCCGTTGTGGACTCGTGATGCGTCGGCAGCAACAAAAGGCAGAGAAGGAGTTGAGGCGCCGGTACTCGGCACTTCCGCACTTGGGCCATTGAGCGGCTCACGGCTTGGCAGTTGAGCTGCTGACTGCGGTTCAGCGCAGGAATTCAACTTATTTTGGTCAGAGGTGTGTCATGGAGGGTGCAAGAGTTGGCGTCGAATATGTGTACAAATAGGATTATAGTTGAACTCTGAGTTATAATAGGCAAGATAGGTTAGAGTTTGAGTCAAACTCTGTATCCTGAGCCCTATATAAAGGAGCAACTGCCAATGTAACCTATAATGACAAAAGTAGCAGCGTAGGTACGCTGGGGATTGCAGCCAGCATGTGGCCGTGACCTAGGCGGCCGGTATGCTGCGGTGTTCGGGAGGACCGTCCATAATCATGCCCCATAGATATATGTGAGCACCGAACTGCGTTACCAAACATCATGTCTCTGGTGTCGTTCCTAGTTCGCATCGCGTTAAATTCTAACAAGTAGTATCAGAACCAAGATAGCCTAGGAAAGATTGTTGGGAATAGTCCCACATCAGAGGTTAGGAGGGCTTAAGCAGTTTATAAAGGTGAGAGAGCAGTCCCTTATTGAGCTAGCTTTTTGGGGGAATAGCCCAACAGACCATGGCCTGCTACTATGCTTGGACTTGCGAGTGTACTGCGACCCAACGGTCTAGGGTCCGGACTCGCTAAGTGTAACGGTTTGACTAACAAGAGGTATTAGAGCCTAGGTAGTCTAGGTGGTTCCTATATAATCTCGGCGCGATATGTAAGGGGGAGATTGTTGGGGTAGTCCCACATTGGAAGTTGGGAGGGCTGATAATCTTGGCCCGATGTGTGAGGGGATTGTTGAGAATAGTCTCACATCGGAGTCTGCATTAAGTGTAGCATTCCAACTGACAAGTGTGGGGAGATTGTTGGGAATAGTGCCACATCAAAAGTTGGGAGGGCTAAAGCATGGTTTATAAGGGTGAGGACGCACCCGCTCATTGAGCTAGCTTTTAGGGGGAGGGAGGAGATGGCCTAAGACACCTTGTTTCGTTGTTCTGGTTGGGACTGCAAGTGTATAGCAGCTAACAACCTGAGGTCCAGACACGCTAAGTGTAGCAGTCCGACTAACAAGTGGTATTAGAGTAAGGTTAGTGATGTGGATAATCTTAGAGGAGGCACGAGGAATCATGCATACACGTGGTGCCGAGGAAAACTCACGAGTCACCGCCGGTAGAGCATGGCGAAGACAACGCGGGGTGGCGGTGGCCTCGGTGCTCACGATCAGATTGGCCACCAGACATGGCGAGTGGCTAGATAGATTGGGCAATAGGAGCATCATGACGTTGGCAATGCTACTGGATGTTGCTGATAAGTGGCATCAGAGTAAGGTTGGTGAGGCGGATAATCTTAGAGAAGGCAAGAGGAATCATGCATACACGTGGTGCCAAGGAAAACACGCAAGTTGCCGCAAGGTGGAGCATAGCGAAGACAACGCGGCGCGGCGGCGGCTTCAACGCTCGTGATCAGACCGGCCACCAGACATGGTGAGCGGCTGGATAGATCGAGGCGATGAGAGCATCACAACGTTGGCCATGCTACTCAATGCTGCGTGTGGTTTTGGTGTCGGAGATGTATGGCCTAGGGTGTGGCATGATCGTTCACCGACCAGTGTGTGGTGACGCGCGGAGAGTGTGCAAGAGTGCTCAAGGTTGGATATGAAGGTGGAGTCTAGCCATTGGTGCGAGGTGGTGGCAGAGGCAACGAGGGGCAGAGCAAGCCGGGGTGGAGCCACAGGTAGCGCAGGGACCCACAACTGGGCCCCACCCGTTGAGCAGTAGGTGTGTTGCAAAAGAAACAGGGCTTTGACCGTTTCACGTTCTACATGGGCCATGAGCAACGCATCCCACGTGTCTAGGTTTGGTTTCTACGTGCATAAGATAACATGTGAACTCCACGTGCTAGTACGTGGGCTCGTGGCACACATGGGCATGTTTTTTTTTGAGGGCCACATGGCCATGTTGGATGGGCCAAGCAAGGCACCCATGCGATTGTAGAATTTTTTATATTTATTTTAATTTTAAATTTTAAAAATATAAGCCCGGCCCGTTTTTCTGTATTTTTGAGCGCCCGTCGCCCCTGGGCCAGACGATCGCCCATGCCACGGACGATCGATGGTCGGCTGTAGCCCATGAGACAGACGGCGCCAGCACGATTGGTTTCGACCATTGAGCTCTCAGTCGCCCGACCCATGGGCTAACGTGAACACAACCACCACTAACAGCTATATATATATATATGTTATATATGTATTATAAATATGTTATATATTATATATATATAATAATTATAACATATAAAAAATATATATAAGTATATATATTATCAGTATATATTATAACATATAACTATTATATATAATATGTTATATATAATAGTTATGTATATAAAGAACATATGTATAATATATATATTATATATAGGGTAAAATTTAATTTATGGGTGCGAAATTAGGGTTTAGGAAGGGAGAAAATTTTGTTATTTTGTATGAAAGGAGCCGACAGTTTTAAATTTCATCTTTTTTATTATCAGATTTAAAAAAAATGTTCCTCTTGTCACAAAGCATTCCTCGCATGCCAGCAGTTATAGAGTTTGAGGTAGAGTGCTCTCAGAAAATTTTTATTGCCAGGATTACAATTACAAGGAAGTTCCTACTGAGTACAACAGGGATATTTCTTCTTACTGGTAGCATCAGGTCCGCCACCTTCACCCGGCATGCATGGGAGGTCATCATAGATGGGTGAAAGGGTTGTGGCATTGACATGAACACCAAGTGGCCGCACACCGAGCAGTCGCTTCCCACTCCGTGTCGTAGTACACGGGGTAAGTCTCTTGTATGATGGCTCTTTGACGTAGGACTTCAGCGTTGGGTGTGTCGGGGTAGTGGCATCCGCATAGACATGCATGGTCCTGACATGATCGATTCGGCTGATAGTATTGGTCCAGCACTGGCTGGTTATGCGATTGACGTGTCGGCCTAGATTGCCTAGGAGGCCGGGGAGGACGCGCGGACCTCTGTGGACCTACTGACTGCGCCAGCCCCCCTCTAGCATCCAATGTAGCCCGCAAGCGATCGATTCTTGTGTGTAGATATGTTATGTAGGTGTAACTAGAGATAAGAGAAGTGATAAGTAAGTTGTATTCACGGTAGCATAGCGTAAATAGGAGGAAACTTACGTTGTAATCTAGGCATCGGTAGAACCTGCGACCAGTGAACCCCTCGTGCACGTGGTCAAACCACTGTACAACCGCGGGGTTCCCACAGTCGCATGTCGGCCAGTCAAAAACTGACGGAAAGTGACGATCTCGTAGCAAAGGAGGGCCATCTCTCCAGTCCCCATATTGTATGTCTTGCATATCATCCGAAGGAGGACGAGCATACTCTCCAGGCCCAAAAGACTCCCACCATACATCAGGCACATATGGCCGTGAAGAGCCTCCCCCACTCGCCATTAAGGTAGAGTGCTCTCAGGAAAGTTGCAGTGCAAAGGACCCGAAGGTAGAAGGGTTTATATAGCAAAGTTTGTTCGGTGCATGGACGGAGTTCATGGAAGCGTACGCATCCCTCCTGAGGTCTGCTGCTGCAGTTGATGTGACTGGACGGTGAAAAGCGGTACTGTTGATCAGCAGTGCGGTGAAATTATTGATGGACGCTGCACTTGATGTGACCAAGGCGGTGGCGATCTTGTTTGCGGCGGTCTGGCGAAATTATTGATCGCGCTGCGATTGATGTGACCGGCGGTGGTGGCAGTCTTGTTTGCCAAAGAAGATCTTGGCGAAATTATTGATGGATGCTGTAGTTGATGTGACGGAGCGGTGAAAAGCCGGAAATTGTGGGCACGTAGGGGTTTCTGTATGGGCATGGGCCTACCGGATGGGTCTAAAAAATTACCGCAAAAATCACGGGTAACCTACGCAATGCTGGCTACCACCTTCCTGCAGACAACCCCCTTAGACGGCGCAAGACGAGCAAGGTGCGGAAATCGGTAAAAGGGTAACCTGTGCGCAAAAGATGGAAGTTGTGGCCACTTAGGGGTTTTCATAGGGTCGCGGGGGCCACCGGATGCGTCCAAAAAATTAAGGCAAAAAATCACAGGTGACCTACACAAAGCAGCCTACCAGCTATGTAAGGGGGAGCAGGTCGGACGATGTCCGAGCAGTAAAGTGCAAAAATCGGAAAAGCCACTCGAAAAAGACGCATAAGTAGACCACGTCGGCGATAAAAATCATGCAACACATCCATTACATAAGTAGACCAACAAGTGCAGTACATCGTCAAAAAAATAGGGAAAAGAAGTGAGGAGACAAGTGCAGTACATAGTCTAGTAGAAGTACAACAAACATGTGGGTCACTGACGTGTGCGCTTCCTTATCTGGTCCTCGCGGTATGTCCACTGCTCGGGAGGATGGACATCCCTCCTGGGCCTGCCAGGGTCTACCGGTGTCGAGGGATCCTCGTCCTGTGACGGCTGAGTAGGGGCGAGGGGAGCCCCAGGCAACTGTGACGGGCCGAGGTACTGCTATGATAGCCACTGATCAAGGTCCTGCTGCCCAGCATCGTCGACATCGTCGCCGTAAGACGTACTCCCTGCATGGAAGGAAACACATGACAATCAGTAAGATGTTGCAACGCGTACATACTAAAACATTATGTAGCAGTGTTATCATTGATCACCTCCTGCTAGTCCAGAGTAGAAGGGACTGCTGGTCGACTCGGTGGGCCAAGGTGCCCATCTGTGCTGCTAGGGTGGTGCTGCACGCGAAGAGCTGGCGTCTTTCCTAGCCCAACCTCCCCAGCCCTGCTGCTGGGGTGGTGGAGCAAGCGAAGAGCTGGCGCCCTGCCTAGCCCAACCTCCCCAGCCCTGTTGCCCCTGCGGTGGTGCGTGCCAGGAAGGAAAAGCCTGCCCAGGCATGTCGCCCGTAGAGGACATGCCCTGAGGCCGCTGTGGGTGAAGGTCCGGAGTGTGGTCCGGGCGAAGGCCCGAGGTCTGCTGTGGGCGAAGCCCCGGAGTCTGCTGCGGCCCACGTGGAAGGGGTGGAGTAAGCGGTGGTGCCCTACCATGTGGGACAACGTCGGGGACCCGCTGGCATGACGTCAGGCGGCACAACTGGGTCGCCTTGCGTAGCATCCTCGACCACACGGATCTGTTCTTAGCCGGCGTCAGCTCTGCACCCGCCCTCAAACGGGACACCACGGACTGGGCGTCTGCGTAAATCTCCTACGACAAATCAGCCTTTGCATTTCGGAGAAAATGTGAGAGGATGTAATGGGTTAAGTACATGTGGATGACAAAAGTAAATCGAACTCTTACCGAGGTGTACGACCTCTGCGCCTGATGATGCAGGTACAGCTCCTCCACCGAGGGCTCGTGGGTGACGTACTCGGTCGGAGAGTAACCCACACGAAGGCGAGTCCGAGGGGCGTACCATCTTATGTACGCGTCGTACGAGTCAGGGTCGTACGGGCGGGACTTAGTGACTCGGTCCTACAGTGCCTCGTCCTACTGCGCCCTCCAAGTCTACATCCTAAACGAGAACGGGGTCCCTCCACGAACGCCCATCCGGGTAAGCTTACAATATGGAGGATATAACATGTTACGAAATCATAGAGGGAACTAAACAATGAATAAATTGATCTTACTTGTGCGCGGCTGATGGAATAACAATCTGAGGCTGAGGGGGGATATCCTGGTACACCCCAAACTGTCGCAAAACCTGGTGTGGACAGTAGTTCTCGACGAAGATGTCGAACACCAAGGACTTTCGTGTAAGCCAGTATTGCATGTCCCTGGTACACTGCAAGGAGAGGCCGTAGGGTGCGCGTGCCTGCACGTGGTACGTGTCGTACGGTGTCCAAACGACCTCGTCGTCGTGCAGGTAGTCGAACTGGCATTTGAACTCTTCGTATACCCGATGGACCTGTTGGTGCGCGTAATAGCGCTGTGAAATAAAGGACATGAAATAGTCAGTTGAAAGAGATGGATGTGCAAGTAACATGACACAAGGACTCACCTGTCGTTGGACCCAGTAGTGGCCCATGGTGGGCTAATCTGCATGAGGCCCCGTGTACAGTGAGGGAGGGTACGGATCGCGGTCCACTTGTGGCTGCCCCACAGGGAACCGCTCCCAGGACCAAAGCTCGAGGAGTAGAACACAACCTGCGATGGTTGCGTCCTTCGTCGTCCGAAAGACAGCGTCGTAGAGGCCCCGATAAGTGGCAGCAAGAACCGCAAAGGCCCAAGAGTACTGCTCCATCTGCGTGAAAAAAGCATATCAGAAAGTAGGCAGGGATCATTTCAAATTATTTATTCATAGGCTAGTCCGCTCACCTCGTACCCCAGAGTGTCAGCGATGTAGCGCGCGAATTGGATCAGGTGCCTGTCAATTGTGTCCCCGTGGGTGGACGGGAACATCACCCAGCCGAACAACAGAAGCGAGTACGCCTCCAGGTGCCTCGAAACCGTGTCATCATCCGCCATCGGGTGTATCAGGTCGGCCTACACCATTTCGAGACCAAGTTAGCTTCAAAGCAATAGGATGAAACACGGTTATTAAATTTATGAGGATGCATACCGTGAACAGCAGCAGCCAAGCACGCGTCGGTCCGTGCCGCTCGCTCCGCCTCATAGGCTCGTATGCCCTGCCGGCAGGATGTCGTGATATCGCGTCGAAGCGGTCCGACAGGTTGTCAAGCCAGTCGGAAGGCACGTCGTCCGGTGCAACTGCAGAACCCGTGCAAGGTATCCCCAGGAGGTAGGACACGTCCTACAGTGTCGGTGCCATCTCCCCAACGGGGAGGTGGAACGTGTGCGTCTCTGGTCGCCACCGGTCGACGAGTGCCACAAGGAGGGAACGGTCATACGTGAACCGTCGATCCTCCACCGTCAAGAGCTCCACCATCCAGCAAAGTGGAAGAAAACCTACTGCTCGCAACCTGCACCGAGTCATCAGTACGGTTAAATAGGTGCGGACATATAAAACATGAAAGTACATGCAAAAAATAAATTAAATTCGTACCTGCCGACCCATCGCTCGTCGATACGAAGCAACCGGTCGGGAACACGAGAGCGTAGTGTGTGCAACTTCTTGTCCTCCTGTGCTGACAATCTGGACCTGTGCTTGTGATCTATGTTTGGGTCGAACAACTGAGGCGTGCCCTCCCGACTAGGTCTAGCACCGGCCATGGTCACTCGGTCCTGCAGGTTATGTCGTACAAAACGAAATAGGACAAACATGACACGAAAGAAGTAAATTTGATGGCTAGACATTTAATTGCAAATGAATTACAACGATAGAGTCCGTGACAAATGTTACAATACCAAACAAATGTTATGGAAATACAAACATTACATTGCATTACATCGTCAATAAAAAAAATTCATACAAGAAGATAAAGATATTACATTGTAGCAATACAATGGTCATGAACGCTCATCCTCTCCCGGTGCGTGACCCCGATGTCCTAGCTTGACCCGCCGATGACCGACACTCAACTTCGGCCTCGTCCATGTCATTGCGGATACGGCAGGTCCTCCGACGACCAGGCTTCTGTCTAAGCCTACTCATATCTGGCACCTAGCGATGGCCTGCAGGAGGATTTTCCGTGAAGGACCCGTCGATTCTGTATCCGTAGACCTCATAATTCCATGTGTCCCAGACACTTTTCTTCAGGTAGTAAGGCGACACGAAGGAGCGGGTTGATTCATTACAGACGGCGGAAGAGGCTATAATGTGAGAGCACGGGAGGTGAAGGAGCTTTGCCTTCTAGCAGGTGCACTCACATTGAGCCCCCGTGATGGTGCAAAGATGCGTCCCTGTCGCCTGGTGGGTACCTCGACGACCACGCTCAGCCCAATGCACATGAAACTGACGGACGGTGCCACTCTACGGAGTCACTCGATGCATCTGAGCCTTTCTTGTTTTCTTTGCCATGTATTCACTAATAAGAGTTGAATAGACAAGATGCCTGTCGGCCATAGCTGAAGCAGCCTTCTACACCCGGTCGATAAAGTATCTTTGAACCCCATGCAAGACACCTTCTACAATTCCGACTAGAGGAAGACATCTCGTTCCTTTCATTACCTAGTTGTACACCTCGGCTATGTTCATGGTCATGATGCCATACCGTGCACCTTCGGCGTCATGTAGGAGCGACCATTTCTCCTTTGACTCGTGACATATCCAGTCCGAGAAACTTTTAATATTTGTGCCTGCCTTTCGACGTATGTTCCGACCGTCCGTGGGGAGCGCACATAGAGCAGTCGGGTCATCTCCTTCAACATGATAAAGCATGGGATTTCTGGATGAAGTTGGTGCGCCTGCTGGTTGGGCCGTCTGCTTCCTTGTCATTTCATCTAACGTTTTCCAGAGCGCTTCGAACTTGGCCGGCTGGTTTGTTTGGCACAACCTCTTGAACATGTTCATTAACGTCTTGTTCTTGAACTGACGGAAGAAATTTGCTCCCATATGTCTCTTGCAGCACCTACTAGTCAAGTCAGGCTACTTCGGTGCTCCCATAAAGGCAGAACCTTCTTGCATGTCCACAATAGCCTTCATCAAACCCGCGTACCGATCTTGTATGATGCACACGTTCGGCCTAGCCTGCACCACTCCTACCTTAAGATGCTCCAAGAACCAATACCAGCTATCCGTGTTTTCCCCTCGACTATAGCAATTGCGACTGGCAACACCTGGTTGTTCGTGTCCACAGCAATTGCGGTAAGTATCTGTCCTTTCTATTTACCCGTCAGGAAGGTGCCGTCCATACAGATTACCGGCCTGCAGTGCCTGAAGGCATTTATGCAAGCTCTCAGCGCAAAAAATGCACGCTGCAGCACCCACTTGCCCTCATGGACACCACTAGCGGGATACTCTTTCATGTCTATGTACGTTCCAGGGTTCCTCCATGCTATTGCCCTTAGCATGTGAACCACGTTCTCGTACGATGCCTCGTACGTCCCGAACCTAACCTCCAACGCCTTCCTCTTTGCCCTCCGAGCCTTCCTGTAGTCCATGGTGTACTGATATCTCTCCTCCACAGCTCAAATGATATCCGCAGCTGGCATTTGAGGATTACCCACAATCTCTCCATATAGAACATTAGCCACCCAAGTCGATGAAAGGTTGCGGTGCATTTGCTCAGCTTCCTCCAGTATACACTCGTGTTGCACTACTATGGAGCACTCCCAGTAGTCCTTCCACTTCCCTCTGTACGCATGCACCCGCCAGGGGCAGTTGTCCTTCACGCATTTCACGTCGTACTCCTTCTTGCTGGACTTCACCACCATAAACTGACGGCGTATAGACATTGCCCAGTACTTCACTGCATTCAGCAATGATTCCTTATCCTTGTATATGGCTCCCTGCGTGACCTTGTTCGCATGGTACTCCCAAGCGCCATGGCTCCCTTCATTCACTGTTAACTGCTCGAAGTTGTAACTACTCCATGTGCTGGGGGTAGGGACATCGGAGACATTAACCTCCTCGTCGGACTGGTCATCATCCGGCAACTCTTCATCCTCTCGGTCCTCCGCCTCCATCATATTCACTATGATCTCCACCTCTTCACCTTCGTTTGCCACCCCTCGCCTCTACGCCTGCACCCCCCTCCTCCTGCACCTCGTCTGGTAGTTCCTCCTGCGCCTCGTCTGCACCGCCAAAATGGTCATCGCCACCCTCTCCAATACAATCTCCCATGCTAGTGCCATGTCCCTCCATTGTGTCCACCTCCTCATCTTGCAATTCGGGCACGACTGGGTTTACTATCTAGTAGAATTGAACCAGTAGCATAAGCGGCCAACCACGCTGCAGTGCATTTTCTACGTACCTCCTCCAATTGTGTGTTCCTTTAATAGGAAACAACTCTCCAAAAAAACCTTCATGGCACGACTTACCACGGCTCTGACACGCAGCCGACATGTCTGTGCATCCAGGCCGAACAACCGAAACAACCACTCTATTAGCCACCGGTTTGTCCTCTCGCTTGGCCTAGATATACCACGCATGACAGAGGCAAATACCGATAGATCCACTCCATTTGACCCTTCTGCTATCTTTCCATCTCTGTAAAATATTTAGAAATATAATTTTTCTGACATTTTGCCTATAACATATGATGAACCGTACTATTAGTTAGTGTGTATTTAATTATCAAAAAATAATACTATGTAATATTTACCATAACAACAGCGCAAGCATTAACATCAAATATATATTATAAATCGTGTGCCTATCCTAACATGTCTTCAATTAACAAATAAATTACATCTATTTATGTCTAACTTCACTCCATTGTTTTAAAATAACCCTATTGTCACAATTTTCTATTTTTCTATGGTCTACTAAAAGTTTTAACGGTAACTACAGCCATCAATAATAAAATTATCTATATATTTCACGTGTCACTATTCTACCATTTTTCCAATCATCAAATTAAATTATACGTATTTATGTCAACTATGCGCGTAAATAACAAAATTATATATGTATTTAATGTGTGACCATCCTAACATGTCTTCAATTAAAATTTTAAAATTACACGTATTTATATCAGCTATGCACGTAAATAACAAAATTGTAAATCTATTTAACGTGTGACTATCCTACCATGTTTTCAATAAAATTTTTTAATTATACGTATTTATATCAACTATCTAAATCAATAATAAATTTATATATATCTTTCACGTGTGACTATGCTACCATGATTTTAATCGTAATTTTAAATAACACGTATTTACATCAACTATGCGCGTCAATAATAAAATTATATTTATATTTCACGTGTGATTATCCTACCATGTTTTCAATAAAAAATTTTAATTACATGTATTTATATCAACTCTTTGTATCAATAATAAAATTATATATATTTAATGTGTGACTATCCTACCATGTTTTGAATCATAAATTAAAATTACATAATTACACTACTGAATTACTTAAGAAATAAAATTACCAAATGTTGATGACGCGCGATCCAATTTTTCTCTCTTCTTCCTCCCCCGTTTTTCTCTTCTTTTTTCCCCCTTTTTTTTTTCTTTTTTTCTTTCTTTTCTCCTCTTCTCCTCTCTTCTCTTTTCCTCTCTTCTCTTCTTTCCCTTCTCTTCTCTTCTTTCCTCTCTTTCCCTTCTCTTCTGCCTCCCAAGCTGACCGACCCGACCCGGTGGCCTTAAATAAACGGTCGTGTCGCCCATGGGCCGGGCGATCGCCCATGGACCGGGCCAACGGTCGGCAACTGTCAGCAACGGCTCCAACGGCCGTCCGACCCGTCGCCCTTAGCAAGGGCGATCGCCCGGCCCAGGGGTGACGGGCGCCCAAAATTGAAAAATAACAGGCCATGCATATATTTTTAAAATTTAGAATTAATAAAAATATAAAATAAAAAAATTCTGCGATTGTAGGCATACAGAGACCAGCCAGGTGGGCCCCATAGCGAAGCCAAACATGGCTATCCAGCAATAGTGTCCACACTGTTATAACTCTAGCTCGATAAAGCCTATTAGGGTTTATCTCTAACGGTATTGTGGGCAAAACCGAATTAGTATATGACTATAAATATGAGAGACACCCTATTGTAAACTTGAATCAATTAAAATCAATAAAGACTACGGTGCCGTGTGTTCTCTCTATTTTTATCTGTGTTCATCCTTCTGGTTGATCTTGTAATTAGTGATTGGTGATTGTGTGAATACCGAATTATTATAACACGTTATCAGCACGAATCGCTCTTGTTTCATCACATCGGTATGCCGTTCTTGATCCAATGTATGTTTTGATCTATTAAAATTGCTTGCAATAGGTGATTAGTAAATCAGTTCTTCGGGAACTGCAAGATCGATCTAGAAGATCGAATCCCCGCAGCGCCGACGGAACCCATCCGCAAGACGCACCAGCGCCGCGCCTAAGCGATGGACGCCCGACGACACGCGCTTCGTGCTTTCGGGCGGCGGCGGCGGCAGCGCGGCGCGCCCGTTTCACAACCGAGGTGGTGGCGGCGGTAACGACTACAACCAGCAGCGCAAGGCGCAGAAGCGATGCTCGCGGCGGCGCGGTGGCGGCGGCAGCGGCGACAAACCCTAGCCGGCCGCCTCAGGAACCAGATGCAAATATATAATTTACATATATGCCCTTATGACCTTTCTATGATTGTTTTATTTGCATATATACCCCTGCCTGCCATATATTCGCATATAATGTCGTTTAATTGGTTCCTAACTATGGTTTGATCATATTAATTTGCTCATAATGACTCGTAAACCCCGTTTATTTGCAAATTTGATGAAAACCTGGTAGGATAGCCATATATGATATTATGGTCTAATTATTTGGCATATGAATATGGCGTGTTTTTCCTGAAAAACACTTGGACCCTATGTAAGATATGACTGACATTAACAAACGAGAGTTCACCGAGCTTGCTCTAGATGGGAGCAACAACGTCACCTGGGCGATGGATATGAAGATCAATATGAACGCCCGTTCCTTGGTGCCACCATTGAGCCTCCTGTAGAGAACGCACCGGCTATACCTGATCCCGTTAAGTATGGAGCATTGCACTTCATACATCACCACCTCTACCTAGACCTGAAGACCGAGTATATGATGGAGGAAGACCCATTGGCTCTGTGGAACTCCCTGAAGGAGCACTACAACCAGTAGTGTTCGTTCTCTTGCCTGAAGCACAGAGAGAGTGGACGGTGTTACGCTTCCAAGACTTTAAGTTTGTGGCAGCGTACAACTCTGCACTGCACAAGGCCATCTCTAAGTTGAGATTCTGTAACAAGCATGTTACGGAAGAGGAGATGATTGATAAGACCTTGGGCACCTTTCATCCCACCATGATGATACTCCAGCAGCAGTATCGTCTATGTAAATATAAAAAACACTCTGAGCTTATCTCTACCTTGTTAGAGGCAGAGAAACATGATGAACTCCGAATGAAGAATCATCAATCATGTCCCACAGGAACAAAGGATGCACCAGAAGTGCATTCCAATGCTCAAGGTAACCTAGTGGTAAGAGACGCCATAAGGGACATGGGAAGAAAGGGTCATGGAAGAACCATGGCGCGCAGGGTAAGATTGGCAAAGGGAAGGGGAAAGGCAAGGATAAGGGGCTAACCAACAGAAGCCCTAGACTGATAAGTCACCCAACGCCTCTTAGCCGTGCTATAGGTGCGGATGTTAGGACTATTGGTCGCGCAACCGCTGCACCTCAAGGAATTTGGTGGAACTATACCTCAAGTCCATTGGGAAGGATGGTACAAAGAAGAAGGTCAGGTCCGAAGTCCATTGTGTCTAGTTGGAGACCGCTTATTCTGAAGAGAAAAGCGATGAGCTGGCTTTGGATGAGCAGAAGTGCGATGATCCTACATTTGATGATGATGAGGACCTCCTGGGTTTGGAGCTAGAGGAGCTATAGGGGAACACTCAGGATGAATATGGCGATATGCAGTAGCCTGTAGCCGTTTAGTTAGTCATAGTTGCTACATTTAGTGGTTTGCACTATATTAGTCCTTATTAAAACCCTGTTATGGTGAACTTGTGCTTATGGTTAAGGGTCTTGTCACTTGTACATATATCTGTGATGAATGGTTATTCAGTTGTCGGATATATTTTGTTTATATTTTATTGATGTTATTAAGTTTTATATCATGATCTTGTATGTGATATAGATATATGCTTAATAATTGTGACATAGTACCCTGCTTGTTTGGCCTGATGGAAAAGGAGCTCTGTTTGGTAGACAATTGTACCACTAACACCATACTTAGGGAGACTAAATATTTCTAGAGTCTTTCAAGAAAAGACAGAAATATTATGACCATCGCTTGGAGCGAGCTTGGTATAGTCGGCGTCGGCAGGGCCGTTATATCTCTTCCTATGGGTACAATGCTTACGATCGAGAATACACTGTTGTATTTCGAGTCAAAGCATACCCTGCTTAGTTTCAAGGACATCCGCATTAACAGCTTCCATGTTGAAACCGATCATGAGAGCAGGACGGATTACCACCTCATGACTGTGAAGAATGGATGTCATAAGCAAGTGGTTGAAAAACTCTCTTCGTTCTCATCTGGCCTCTATTATACATACATTAAGCCTTCTCCTCATATTGCTTTAATAGCAAACCTAGACATGTTTAGGATCGGGCATGATCGTCTAGGACATCCTGGCCTTAGTATGATGCAAAGAATTGTGAATAATTCTGTGGGTCATGACCTGAAGGCGTCTCAGTTCCCTAAACCTAAGAGGTTTGTGTGCCCGGCATGTACACAAGAGAAGTTGATTATAAGGCCTTGTCATCTTAAGGACCAAGAGGAATCACTGAAGTTCTTGGAAAGAATTCAGGGTGATATCTGCGGCCCGATTCTGACGGTGTCTTTGCCATTTAGATACTTTATGGTACTGTTAGATGTGTCTATGAGATGGTCCCATGTATGCTTGTTGTTAACAAGGAACCATGCTTTTGCTAAGATTATTGGCCAAATTATTCGGTTGAGAACCGACTTTCCAGAAGAAAAAAAATTAAGTCTATCAGGTTGGACAATACCGCGGAGTTTAGCTCACAGGCATTTAATGATTATTTTATGGCTTTGGGCATAACCGTAGAGCACTCAATACCGCACGTGCACACTCAGAATGGCCTTGCAGAGTGTCTAATTAAGAGGATCAAGTTGATCGCTCGACCCTTGATACAGAATTATAGGCTGCCCACTAGTTGTTGGGGCCACACGGTCTTGTATGCCGCTGCATTGATTCAACTTAGGCCAACTGCATATCATAAAACTCCCCCCTTGAAGTTAGTGCGTGGGAAACAACCATATATTTCCTATCTACAAAAGTTCGACAGCACGGTGTACGTGCCGATCTCACCACCACAACGTACCGCCATGGGCCCCTAGAAAAGGCTGGGGATCTATGTTGGGTTTGAATCTCCATCAATTTTGAAATACCTAGAGTCTACGACAGGTGATCTGTATAAGGGTAGGTACGCTGATTGTATTTTTGATGAGGACCATTTTTCGGCATTAGGGAGAGATAAGTACCACACCAAGGAATGCCGGGAAATTGATTGGGACGACAAGGGAAACTGAACTAGAGGTTCAGAAGAAAATAAATTTGCAAGAGATTGCAAATAGTCTGCCAAATACTTTCACTGACCATAAAGGAGTGACAAATCGCATATACCTACGGTTAATGCACTGGAGAGAGTGGAGTTTTACCCTAGTAGTAGCTGGCCACTCAGGCCCCTTTTGAAAGGAAGAGGGGGAGAGATCCGGGTACACGTGATTCTGCTTCACGGAGTCGCCCGCAAAGATCGAGAATCGGTGTAGGTTTGGCACCCCTGTCAGATGAAGAGCCTTGACATGGAGTTGAGAAAGACCATCCAGGGGATGGCAGTGGCGCCCATTTGGGAAATGGCACCGGCGCCCATTCGAGGAATGGCGCACCCAATGACCATGCGCACAAGACTCGGTGCTGGGAGATCGGAAAGCCTCGACCCCGTCGTATTAGGAAATCACGAGTCGGAGGAGGAAAATAAGGAAATTTCCACATACTATGTTTACTCAAGAGACTTATATAAGAGGAAGACTATAATTATTGATATTTACTTTGCATCTGAGATTGCTTCTTCCTTAGAGTTAGACCCACAACCTAAGACCATGGCAGAGTGCATGAGGCGCTTAGACTGGGCTAAGTGGAAGGAAGCAATCGAGGCATAGTTGCGCTCGCTTAATAAGAGGGGAGTGTTCGGTCCGATTGTACCGACTCCGTCTAAAGTGCTCCCTATTGGAACCAAATAGGTGTTCGTTCGGAAGAGGGACGGAAATCACTCGGTGGTGAGATATAAAGCGAGGCTTGTAGCACAAAAGTTCACGCAGCGGCCCGGTATCGATTACGATGAAACTTACTCTCTAGTTATGAGTGGAATAACTTTCCGATATTTAATATCTCTAGCAGCTTGTATGAATTTGAATATGCAGTTAATGGATGTAGTGACCGCATATTTGTATGGGTCACTTGATTCGGATGTCTATATGTGGGTCGCCGAGAGGGTAAAGATTCTGAAAGGAGGAGATCGCAAGTTGTATAGTGTTAAGTTGAGAAAGTCGCTATATGGACTTAAACAATCAGGTAGGATATGGTACAACCGACTGAGTGAGTTTCTCCTGTAGAAGGGTTACTCCAATAATGATGATTGTCCCTGCGTGTTCTTAAAGAAATCCTAGAATGGATTTTGCATCATCTCGGTCTATATTAATGATTTGAATATCATCGGGACAGCAGGGGACATTGGTGAGGCGAGTGCTCACCTTGTGACAGAGTTCGAGATGAAAGATTTAAGTAAAACCAAATATTGCTTAGGCTTGCAGCTTGAGCATCTTTCGGAGGGGATTTTTGTGCATTAAACCACCTATACCAGGAAGGTATTAGAAAAGTTTAATATGAGTAAAGCATACCCCCTGAAGACCCCTATGGTAGTTCGGTCCCTTGAGTTGGACAAGGATCCATTTAGACCAAAGATAGAGGATGAGGAGATTTTGGGACCGGAGGTTCCCTATCTCATTGCTATTGGGGCACTGATGTATCTTGCTAACTGTATCAGGCCTGACATTGCTTTTGAAGTGAATTTATTAGCTTGATACAGCTCGGCACCAACGCGGTGGCATTAGGTCGGAGTTAAAATTGTCTTTAGGTACTTCTAGGGTGCTCAGGATCTTGAGTTGTTTTATGGAAGAAATTAACCTATGACCATGGTGGGTTATACGAATGCGGAATATATGTCTGATCCGCATATAGGTAAGTCCCAGACTTGTTTTGTTTACTTGCTTGGTGGTGCAGTGATTTTGTAGAAATTGAGTAAGCAAACACTTGTGGCGACGTCCATTAACCATTCTGAAATTATTGCTCTGTATGAGGCTGCACGTGAGTGTGTTTGGCTTAGACGGATGATCAACCATATACAGCAATCATGTGGGTTGAATGCCATCAATACCCCCACGATTATCCATGAGGATAATGTTGCTTGTGTTGCACAGATGCAGACGGGCTATATTAAAAGTAATATGACGAAGCATATTGCTCCTAAATTGTTCTACCCTCACGAGCTCCAGAAGAGTGGTGAAATAGAGATAGTACAAACAAAATCGTGTGATAATTTGGCGGATTTGTTCACTAAGGCATTGCTTACCTCAACATTCCGAACTTGTGTCCGCAGAATTGGAATGAGGCGATTTTGAGAGTTGCAAGATTCAGGGGGAGTGCGCTCTACTGAACTCTTGTATGAGTTTTTGTAGACTTTGTCATAGCGACGTTTTTAACGAGGCAATATCACTGTGCAGCATGTGTGTGCAACGTACTCTTTTCTCCAATCCTTTTTTCCTACTGGGTTTTTGGATGGAGTTTTTAACGAGGCATTGGCATATCGCGGTTTCGCCCAAGGGGAGTGTTATAACCCTAGCCCGATAAAGCCCATTAGGGTTTATCTCTAGGGGTATTGTGAGCAAAACTGAATTAAGATAGGATTATAAATATGAGAGACACTTCATTGTAAACATGAATCAATTGAAATTAATAAAGACTACTGTGCTGTGTGTTCTTTCTATTTTCGTCTATGTTGATCCTTCTAGTTGATCTTTTTGATGGGTGATTGTGTGAATACTAGATTATTAGGGCATATACAATGGTATAGACAACTGCTGTCTATAATAGGTTGATATGTCAATTATAGACAGCATTATAGACAGCCCATACAACGGTATAGATAGCTCATTTATGAGTAGACAGTTTCTTCCCACGCACAACCTATCTTGATTCCCGTGCTAGAGTTGACTCCAGATTAAGAGACGGCTCAACTCTCTATACACCCTCTCTCTCATCCACATCATTTTTATCCTACATAGTAAGACTTAGTGACAGCTGACATGAACCATTAGACATCCTCTTATAACACACACAGTTGCAAAAGTGGAGCAGTAGCCAGGCGCACATGCAATGGCTGAGCCCCACACTCGGCAGTCGGCAATGTCCAATGTCCATCCAAGGACACAGGCAGGGCAGTAGCAGGGTGGGCCACACGATGGACACCGTTCGCATGCTGCTGCAGCGTGCGACTAGGGGTGAAAACGGTTCGGATAGTTTCCGACCGATCCGGTCAGATACGGATCGGATATTTTCAGATCGGATTCGAATTCGAATATTTTTTCTTGGATACAGATTTGAATACGGTATGGCCATATCCGACGGATACGGATACGGTTTCGGATTATCCGAGTATTGGGAATTCGGATATCCGAGTCTACACCTGGCCGGCTGGCCCAACCCAACTTCCATTGCATTCGGCCCAACCTCACTACCTAGCCCGGCCACGGGCCACGGCCAACCTAACCTACCCTGCCGGGTGCCGGCCAACCGCAGCCCGACCCAGACACGGGACACCCGGTTCACCCTCCCAGGCCTAGACCGGACCCACACTTCCAGTCAGTCGGCCACACAGGCATAGCCACCACAACTCCACAAGCACACTGGCACACCGCACACTGCACACACACGAGTCATACGACACACGCGCAAGTCGCAACCTAACCCTAGCCAGCGACACAACCCGGCGGCATGGCGCAGCTTCCTCACCCGGCGGCGGCGGCGCTCCCTCCCTCACCCCGGCGGCATGGCTCCTCGGTCCCTCACCACCGGCGGCGGCGGTGGCGGTGGCGGCACGACTCCCTCCGTCATGGCCTCACCCGACAGCGGCGACTCCCTCCCTCACCCGGCGGCGGTGGTGGAGTGGCTCCCTCCCTCACCCGGCGGCGACGGCGGCGCGGCTCCCTCACCACCCGGCCGGCTTGTGCAGTTGCATGTGGGGCTAGGCATCCGGAGCCAGGTCGCGGCCTCGTGGGGCTCCAGCCTTCCTGGTGCGGCCGGCAAGCGGCGCTCGTCACCCCTTCAACTGGTGAGGCGCTCCCTGAATCCTTGTCCCTGCTCTCTCCCCCTCTCCCTCTCTATGTGCGTGCGCGTGTGCATCACAGCATTAGTGCATGTTTCAGTGGTGGGAGGGAATTTGATGAGGAGCGCATCAGAATTGATTGTTTGCATATGGATAGTCCTTGACACTTGACAGTGTATGTGATGATGTTGCATTTTCATCTATTTGTGCTAGATCTGTGACTGTCTAACGGAATAGCCATGGAATAGACAAGTAGTGCAAGTGTCACCAAAAATTCTGAAGCTTTGGTTGTGGTGACACAGCCACCTAACACTACTAGTGCTAGACTTGATGTTGGCAGTGGGAGTGGGAGTGGTAATGTTGAAGGTGGAGGCAATGCTGCTGCAGCTCAACCTGCAGCTGAAGGTGGAGCCAATGCTGCTGTGGAGGCAGAGGTAGTGGAGACCAATCCTCCTTCGAAGAGAGCAAAGAAAAGCAGCTCTGAAGTTTGGGAACAATACAAGAAGTATGAAGTTAAAAAGAAAGGACCAGATGGCACAGTGGTTGTTGAGAATTGGGCTCAATGTCTCAAGTGCACTCACAAAGCGCGCTGCGAGGGATCACGAGGGACAACATCTTTTTGGAATCACTTATCTAACAAGCATAATCTGAAATCTGGTCAGCAGCTTCTAAAATTAAAGAAGAATGAAGGTGATAGTGACAATGTAAGTGTCCAAACATATAGGTATGATGAGGCTGCTAGTTTGAATAGATTCTATCTAGCAATTATCATGCATGAATATCCTTTTAACATTGTTGAGCATGCATACTTTGTGAAATTTATCAAATCAGTACATCCTACCTTTCCAATTAAGAGTCGCATTACTGTTAGGAAAGATATTTTGAATATCTTTGGAGAGGAAAAGAAAAGGTTGTATGAGCACTTGAAAAACTTTCATGTCAATTTAGTACAACTATGGACATATGGACCTCTAATCAAAATAAAGGTTATATGTGTATCACAGTCCATTGGATAGATGACAATTGGAACATGCAAAAGAGAAATATCAAGTTCATGTATGTAGAAGGGCATCATTCAGGAAAGAACTTATGTGCACAATTTTATGATAGCATTGTGGATTGGAACCTTGATAGAAGATTGCTTGCACTTACTTTGGATAATGCATCGGCCAATGATGTGTGTGCTAAGGGGTTAGTATAAAAGCTAAAGAAGACACCATTGGTATGTGACGGTATTTTCTTTTATGTGAGGTGTTTGAACCATATTTTAAACCTTGTTGCACAAGATGGATTAAAACAAATTGCAGGAGCAATAGAAAATATTAGAAACACAGTTGCAATTGTAAAGAGCTCTCCTTTGCAGTATGAGGAATTTATTAAGTGTGCATCAGAATGTGACTTGGATACGAAAAATGGTCTATCCTTGGATGTTCCAACAAAGTGGAACTCCACTTATATAATACTGAAACAAGCAATTTATTATAGGCATGCATTTGATAGGCTTTTCCTCCGTCGTAGAAGCAAATATGTTCATTGTGCTCCAACCAACCAAAATTGGTCTATGGCAAAATCTTTGGCTACATGTTTAAAGAGATTTTATGATGCAACTAAGCTCTTCTCTGGCACTTCATATCCAACAGCCAACTTGTTTTTTTTACCATTTTTGCAAGATTAAGCTTGCAATTGAAGAGTAGTGTTATAGTTCTGATCAAGTTGTAGCTTCAATGGCACAATGCATGAAAGTTAAATACAATAAGTATTGGAAAAAGTCCAACTTGGCTCTTGCTGTAGCATGTTTTCTTGATCCTAGATATAAGACCAAGCTATTGCACTTTTATGGTGAAAAGATTTATCAAGAAAATGCTCAGGAAGAAGTTAATAAGCTCATCGATACTGTTGGTCAACTTTTTCAAGCTTATTTGTCAAGTCCATCTGAAGCTTCACTAAAGACAGCATCTAGCAATGTCAATGTGCAAAATACAGTTACTCATATGGATAATGATTTGGCTGAGAGTGATGATGAACTTGATGCAGACCTTGAAAGGTATTTGAAAGGCAGTAATTCCACTGATCAATCCATTAAAAATAAGTTGGAAATGTACATGGAGCAACCACTAGTGCAATGGACAGCAAAAGAAAAAAAAATAAATTTGATATTTTGTCATGGTGGAAGCTCAAGCAGCTTGAGTTTTCCACTCTGTCTAAGCTTGCTCGGGACGTCTTGTCTATTCAAGTGTCGTCAGTTGCTTCAAAGTCCGCATTTAGTGCTGGTGGCCGTGTTGTTGATCCTTTTCGCACTCGTCTAAATCCGGAGATTGTGCAAGTTTTGATTTGTACCAAAGATTGGACTGCAGCATCTAGAAAGGGTAATGCTTTGTTTTACAATTGTATTATTTATGTGCAGTTTGTGACCTACTTTCAACATATTATCATCTCTTCACAACATTTTTATATAGGTGATAATATTGGTGGATCTATCATATCTGAGATGGACATCGAGAGTGTTGAGCGACATTTGGCAAGCATGCTAACATTGGTTTGTTGTCTTTTGCCTCTTTTTGCATGTGATCTATCGTATAAATGTTTTTTATCCTTATGTTTTACTGTTTGTACGCAACTTATTCTTCTTTGTTCTAGGAGCAAAATCTATGGATAAGTTTGTGGATGATGAGTTAGATGACATGGAGATCGAGGAATAATGGAAGGGCAAAATCTTGCTTGGCCGCTGCTTTTTTCTAAACATGTGTGCAACTATATGGTTTAAGTACTAGTATCTACTATGTAAGCATCTTTCTATTTGTGTGGTGGAACAACTATGTGATGATTTCAATTATGTATTATGGATGTGGTATGTGTCTCTATGGTGTGTGGTTGTCATTGTCGTCATGTTTTATGTTAGTTAAAACTTTTTGTTGGACACTTAGATGTTTGTTAGTTGTTAAACTATCTTTCTGTGGTACTATGTGATGAATTAAATCATGTATCATGTATGTGGCATGTGGTGTGTTGTTGCTAAGTTTGTTAGTTAAGCTTTTCATTGAGTACTTCAATAATTGAACAACATATGTGTTTTATTTGATTCGAGACACACATTTTGCATGTCTTGTAGTATCCGAAAATTATTCGTGATCGTATTCGATCGCTTCGTATTCGATTCATGTTCGTATTCGATACTATTTGTATTTGTATTTGTATCCGAGCTATTCATATTCGTATCCGAATCCAAAATGAAATATGAAAACAAATATGGTTTGGCTTATATCCGACCGTATTCGAACCGTTTTCACCCCTACTTATGTAGGCACCGTGCCACGCCTTTAGGCAATTCTTCCAAATTCAGTGCATGCAGTCAATGCTCCCCAGCATTCCTGGAAAGCCTTGCATGTCAGCTACGGCCGGCAAGTGGTCGGCATCCTCCTATGCTGGGGACCGGAGGTATTCACCCTTAAAAACCTCTATGACGGCCGCGACAAACCGTTTTAGTGCTTCTATGGCTGTGCTTGGCCCAATACGCATGTACTCATTGATGGCGTCGGCGGGAACTCCATATGCGAGCTGTTGGATGGCAGCCGTCATCTTATGAAGGGAAGACAATCCGAGCTTGCCAGTCGCATCCCTCTTCTGCTTGAACCAATCATTGTGATCTTCAATAGCAGCTGCAATCCGGAGAAAGAGGCTCTAGCTCAACCTATGCCAGGTGGTGAGGGACTGTGGGAGTTGTGCCGCTGCGGCCGCCGGGTGAGGGAGGGAGCCGCGCCACTGCTGCCGCCGGGTGAGGGAGCTGCGCCGCTGCCACCGCCGGGTTGTGTCACCTTGCTAGGGTTAGGTTGCGACTTGCGTGTGTGTCGTGTGACTCGTGTGTGTGCAGTGTGCGGTGTGCCAGTGTGCTTGTGGAGTTGTGGTGGCTGTGCCTGTGTGGCCGACTGACTGGAAGTGTGGGTCCGGTCTAGGCCTGGGAGAGTGAACCGGGTGTCCCGTGTCCGGGTCGGGCTGCGGCTGGCCGGCACCCGGCAGGGTAGGTTAGGTTGGCCGTGGCCCGTGGCCGGGCTAGGTAGTAAGGTTGGGCTGGATGCAATGGAAGTTGGGTTGGGCCAGCCGGCCAGGTGTAGACTCGGATATCCGAATTCTTAATACTCGGATAATCCGAAACCATATCTGTATCCGTCGGATATGCCCATACCGTATTCGAATCCATATCCGAGAAAAAATATCCGAATTCGAATCCGATCCAAAAAAATATCCGAAAATATCCGATCTGAACATAACCGAATCCATATCCGACCGGATCGGTCGGAAACTATCCGAACCGTTTTCACCCCTATACATAGGACACACGCACAAGCTGTCGGGACCCGCAAATCGGAGTCGGGCCCCTTCTGTGCATTACCTGCACTAGTCCCTGGATCAGTAGCTAGTACACACAGATTTTCAGATCATTGGATTATTGCCGTTACAGGTTCGAATAAATATTACATCAGAGTACAAATTAAAGATATATCAAAGTACGCTAACTGGCACAAAGGCCTTATAACACCGGAAGTCTAACAGTCTTTCATAACTCCAAATAGAAGAGACAAAATACAACAATCAATCTCACAGGCGAGCTATAGTAGCGTCCTAGGCGTCGATATAGTCTTCGTCTTGAACTCCTTCGGCAAAGACATCATCCTGGTACATCTCTTCCTCGAGATGCCATTGCTGATCACAACCTGCTCGTTGAATTGAGCAGCCCAGCATAAAAGACGAGATGAGTATACTTTATACTCAACAAGTAAGGCTGACTAAATGCAACTATGGCTTAACAAGGGAAGGTAAGGGTTCGTTTGCATAAAGGCGGTTTTGCAAATTTTTCCTAAGGTTTTAGAAAAATGTTTTGAAATGTGTTGAGAAAAACAATGATTTGAATCAATTTCTTTGAAATTCCGGCACCAACCGGTTTTTGCCCAACCTAGCTACTCACGGCACCCACCGTGCAAACACCCTCAACACTCATAGCACCTACTGTGAGGAGAAAAACCAAAAACACACGACTGCAATCGTGGTTTTTCTTTGAAACACCATTTTGAAAACAAATAGATAAGAAGCACCATTGAGACAGCTCCCCATCGTCCGTCCTTGACCGTGGGATGGCTATTATGATAATTTTACACTCTGCAGAGGTTGCACGTTTTATCCATGCGAGGTGGTTTTTTCCTAGGGTGCACCCAAAGGAAAAATGATCACCACAAGGTGTTTCTCCGACATCCTCCTAGTTAAGACATTTCCGCTAAGGTTTCCACACCAATGCCCCTCTTGCACCAATAGAACAGCACCAGCTGTCTACTCCACTGACTGAAATACCAAAACTAGGAGTCTAAAGAATACTCAACCAGGACCCGCCCATATAAGCACACATGGTCGCACTGTTATATTTAGCTCGTCTACCTCAAGAAATCGGTCCTTAGGGATCAGGGTGGTTCCCATACTGGGCCCAAGTCTGGTGCCTGCTGCACCAGCCTTGCAACTATCCACCTTGATTAGGTTTTGCAAAACAATCTTTCCCTCCCGATAGCACCCACTATCAAGTAACCCATTTGCAAACATGACAGCACCAACTGCCCTTTTAAAATCTATAGTTTAAACAAGCATTTGATAATGACAATTATCCAGAATGGACAATAATTCAGTACTAAGCATTTATAAGCCTGTGCAAAACCTAATTCAAGGGTGATGTCCAATATTAGCAATTTTAATAACCTAGGGCAGCAACGAATATTTTAATAGAGTAATTATTCATTGGGTGTTATCTAAGCAACTAGGCAATTAGCATTTTTAGTTTTAATATAACATGCATTTTGAAAATTTCTAGAAATTATATTTCAAATCATAGGGGTACAATGTTTAGCACTTGACTTGATGAGCACAACCCGTGTGATCTTCGGAAGGATTGATCGCAAAACTATCGTCGTTAGAACCTAACAAACGAAATAACCAAAATAAACTCAATGCCAAAAATAAATATGAAATGGTATACATGCTCATGTTTATGAAAAATCATCTCAAACAGGTACATGTGATCTTTCTAGTCGAAATAATAGTTATTTACAAATTATTAAAACAAAATTATCTAAATAAAATTAAGGGCATTTTTCCTTAATATATAAATTAAGCAGAAAATTAATCATGCTAAATAAATTATAAAAATTACCGAATGGTAAAACACATTTTTATGGACATTATAAAATTTATTTTGTGATTTTTGGACTTATAGGATTAAAGATAAAAAAACAATAGTGTTTACTGTTTAAATAAAAATAGGAAAAGAACTGGGGCCTCGGTGATCGGCGCGACCCATCAAGCAATTTCACCAAGCACGTATAAGCGCAACTCGTCGTCTTGAGCGGCCGGCCGGGTGCATGGGCAGCAGCCCAACCTGGCACGGGGCAGCCCGGCTCTGCTCAGGTCTGACAGGTGGGGCCTACCTATCAGCGACCCAGAGCAGAGGAAACACGGCGGGCGGCAGTCAGGATGGCGCATTGGCAGGGCTCCGCGGGGTTCGTCGGCGGGAAAGCAGCGGCGAAGGGAGAAGGAGACGCGGCGGTCCTAGAGACGTGGTCGGTGACGACGGATCGGCGACGGCGGCGAGGTTACCGGCATGCGCGGTGGTAGCCTGCGTCGGTGCTTGGTGGATCCGCTCGTCGGCGGCGAGGGGAGGGAGGCGGTGGGGTCGGCGAGCACCGAGGTGGGGTGGGGATGCTCGGGGTGGCGACGGCGAGGGGTGAGGCCGACCGAGACGATGCGGCGGCATAGCCGGGTTCGTGTGGAGGAGGAATCATGGCGTCGACCGATTCTGGCGAGGGAGGGGCGGCGTAAGCAACGGGGTTGGACACCTAGGGACCTAGGGAAGGAGAAAGAACAGAGAGAGGAAAGATTACCTGCTGAGGAGCTTCGACGGCGCACGGGAGGGTGGTGGCTTCGCTGGCGGACTCCGGTGGTCTCCGGTGACGGCAACGGTTGCGGCCTGGCAAAACGGGGAGAAGGGAGTGAAAGGGGGAAGGTGACGGAAGGAGGAGGACCGAGATAGCTCACCGGCAACGGCGACGAGGGAAGACTGGAGGGGAGGAAGAGAGGGGGTAGCCCGCCTCAGCTCTGTTGATGGAGAGAAGACATGATAGAGGAGAGAGAGTGGCAAGGAGGAGAAAACAAGGTAGGAGGGTTAAATAGGTGAGAGGGGAGGGTAAAAGTGGAAAGAAAAAATAGAGGGCAATTTGGGTAATTTCTAAATTAGGAAAGGGCAAAAAGGCAATTTGGGAAATAAATAACAAGTGGGGCCCACTTATCATGGAGATAGGAGAAAAGAGAAGGAAAAAGAGGTAGGGCCTAGTAGTAAAATTAAAAATTTTATTTTAATTAACAATTTAATGTGAAATTCAATTTTTACTTGAATTAGGTTTAATTTGCTAGTTCCTAACTTAAAACAAAATTATCAATTTATAAATTATTAAAATAGGTTGTTAGGAAATTAAACATTTTGCAATTAAATATTTAAAAGCAAAACTCTCAATTAGGCTCTTGGAAATTAAATATAGTAACATGCATATTTTCAAAAATAATTTTTGAAACGCTTAAAAATCACATGCAATGGTCATGCATTTTTAGATTTTTTGAAAATAGAGATGTTACACAGGCCCTCCATTGTTTTGGAAGCGGTGGCTTCATACATTTTGTGGATCCAGCATGCCTTATTCGGTATGCCGGGTAGCCTTAACGATATAAATGTTTTTTAACGTTCCGATGTCTTCTCCAGGTTAACGGATGGCACCAGCCCGGAGTTGACCTACACCATCAACAAGAACAATAACGATATGGGTACTACCTCATGGATGGTATATACCTCGGGTGGGCTACACTTGTGAAGCCCATCTCAGCTCCCAGGGGGAACAAGCGCATGTATTTCTCCGGGTTGCATGCAGCGGCCAGGATGGACATGGAACAAGCTTTTGGTGTCTTGCAGGCTAGGTTTGCAATAATGAGAGGCCTAGGTAGATGCTACAACGAGAGCACTCTAAATGATAATTGAGGACGAGAGGGATGGCCCATGGCAGGATTTCATGTACGACAGCTTGGGGAACAAGCCTCCATAGCTCGTGACTCCGAAAGGTCCATACCTCGTTGCATTCAGGCCACTCAAAATATCCGGGACCGAGCAGTTCATCACCGCCTTCAGGAGGATCTCATGGAGCATCTCTGGGCTCGTCATAGAGGGCAATAACATTCCACGGTTGTGTGCATGGTTGATCTATTCGTCGCATTAGTTCTATGGCATTTTACTTGTTCCCGTCTTTTGGTTTTTCATGTTTGCAAAATCTGTTTGTCATGTAACCAACGAGATGTAATCGCATTTACACGTCAGCCATTCATCAATGAGTAACAATTAGCAATGAAGATCTATGTTCATAAGCAAACCAACGAAAGCAAACAATGTTCTACATGATACCACACCAGATAAAGTACAACTCAATGTTCTTAAAGATCAAACTTTCATGCTATGCGACATGACTAATACCACAAAGACCTGCATCACATATTTCCAAACCTCCTTTTCATGATCTCCTGCTGGCGTTTCATGTAGTACTCCCTCAAGGTACCTTTCTTGGTACTCAAATCGATGTTCATAATCCTTTCCTCCACCGCAGCCTCCATAATCGAAATCTGCCTGCGCCTAAGTGATAGAAGGACAGATCCCAATCTTTCGATGAGAGGGGATGGATTCGATTTGGAGGAAGAAGATGTTGGCGATCCAACTACACCGTCCCCAGACGATGCGCATTAGCAATAGTTACACCAACTCCTGAAGTTGTTATTGATTTTGCTGGCGCACGATCAACTTGACCACGAAGGCCTTTGTCCCTGTAAGCAATCGAAGAACACGCAAGAACAAAATGAACAAGCAACTGAAATTGGAATTGAAATCACGAGTTCAATCTGAATCACAAACGAGTGGGGTTCCAAAGACAAGTAATTCGGGCGGTTTAGTCAACACGCGCGATTACAGGAAATAGCAACCGCTATCTTTGATCTAAACAAAACCCAAAATCTCTAATGATGGCGGCTCGCTGTTTATATGGTGGAGGAGGCGTCCAGGAACCCTAGGGCGCGGCCTAAAGTGGGCTCCCCTTGTTACAAGGCCAAAGGCCCATTTTAGCTCGGGCTGGAAAAGTGACGCCACTTGTTTTGATGATTCCTGTAAACTCAGAAGGAGTTTAGGGATGATTTCAGATCCGTTGGAAAGTAGACTTGATAAGCTTTCCGTGAACTGCAAGAATGCCCTAAACGGAGTTTGGATGCAGTCAGTGCGGCTGAAACAATTTAGCCCTGTCCTGGAGTTGAATCTGCACCCAACTCGTGCACTTCTCTTCTATACTTCAGCTTGCTTGGTTCCTCGCCCTGGTTTCTGAGGGGAAGGACAACATCACAAGAATTAAATAGCATTCCATCCATTAACATATTTGTATGCAACCCGAGGAATGCATTCACCTGGTAATTGAGTTGACATGCGCGAGCTCGAGTAATCAGTCCTTATATTACAACAACGGGTTCTTATTGATGTGTAGGTGATGGATTTGCAGGTGTGGTTGTATCCATCGAAGTGATGTCCTCATCACTAAGCTCAACCATGGCCACCTTATGCTCATTCATCATGTCCAGTTGCTGGACATACATGCCACTGTTGACGCTACCTTCAGACCCGGTAGACGAACCACCCTGCGTGCGAGCTGTCTTTGTGGCATCATGGCCAATGGGTCGAGGTACCTTATTCGACCTCGGTGAGTCTTCACCTGATCTTGCACCGACCGGGCTTGAAGCAAGGGATGCAGTAGCATGGGTCTTCTGCCGTTTAGCTACTACGTGAGCAGCCCACTTGGGATGATCGGTCAACATAGGCCACACATGCAGAAAAGCAAAAGACTTGCCCTCAACCACCTTGTACATACTCACAGCCATTGCAATTTGCACAACCATGAGCAACAAATACATAGGATTGTAAGGATTGTATAGTTTGAAAAAAATGCAAACAGAACTAATGTTTGAAATAATGCAACAATGGATACCTTGCCATCTCGAATGGTTCCACTTGGATTAAGATCTTCCACCTTCTTCAAGTGTTCAACAAACTTACTGCCTTGCAGGCTGATTGATTGCCAATGATTAATTGTGCCCTTCATTGTACGCTCCATCCAACCTGGCTCCTTGTGTCTATGGAAGTACTCCAAGATCCTTTCCAAGTAGGTACTTGATGACTGGTTCGTGCTGACAATGGGATCTTGGCTGACGTTGAAAGGATCCTAGAGGCCAAGAAGGGGGTTGAATAGGCACTTTAAATTTTTTTTGTTCTAGTTGGGTATTTAGTCAAGATTAATTAGCAAGAGTAATAACCTAAATCACCTCAACCCTAAAATAAGCAATATATCAAAGAACAAGATACACAATAAGATGCGGAATGTAAGTGCCAAAAGTGAAGGAGACGAGGAATTTTTCTCGAGGTTCGGAGACAAACTCCTACTCCTCGTTGGAGCACTCTTCACGAAGGAGAGTCTAGCTCCGACCCAAGCCTCTTGGGGACCCGAGCCCCATTACTCTTGGTAGTCCTTCACCACTCCGGTAAGGCAGACTCCGGTCTCTCACATTGCTTGAGGGCTTCGACAAATGCCGGGGTAAACTCCTCAAGCTTCTCCTCCAAAGCCATCTAGGAGAACGAATCTCCAAGAGAAACAAGCTTGATGAAGAAGAACACACCGGATCAAATCAACCTTGAAGCACAATCGGACTTAGAATCAAACCCTAACTCACAAAGGGATGGCTCAACAAAGCTCACGGTGGCTCTCAATCTCTAGCGATGGAATAGGGAAAGGGAGTGGCTAACCCTAGCCCCGAAGCCCTCCACAGGTATATATACCCGCAGCTCCCAGAAAATGACCGTTAGTGCAGCTCCCTGACACACCCCGGACGGTCTGGGCCCCAGGCTGAATGGCCCGGGCCAAACCCTTAGCCGCCAGCCCCTCTGACGCAGCCCTGGCCGGATGGTCTGGACCTGACGCTGGTCGATTCCGAGCCACAGGCCGGACGGTCTGGGCCCCAGGCCAGATAGTAAGGCCAAAACTGCTGCCCTTCTGGACACATGAGCCTTCCCCCCACTAGACACCCCGGACGGTCCGAGCTTGGACCGTCCAGCCAACACTGTCGCCTTTCTGTTTTGGAGCTAATCTTTCCGGCTACAAGGACCAAAACCCCGCACCACTTCTCCGGACCTCCATTTGACCTACATAAACACTCCGGAGGACCAAAACACCCGAATATGATAGAAATGGATAGGTTGTGCTTCCGGTAAAAGAGATCCGAGGTGATCAAAATAATCGAACCCTCCTTGATAGTACGGCAACTATTTTATAAACCCGGTCTTTCACCCAACTAGTAAGACCGGTAAAAAACTAGGGAACATCCTTAGCCCTACACTAGCCATACTTTGGCCTTGAGCACCATCTTGAAGTTTGATGTCCTACATCAATGCCTTCAAGTCTACTTTAACACTCCATGCATCACCCCTTGATGCATTGTGCATGAAGACCTTCATCACATGATTGATGACGTCTTCGTCTTGTCAACCTCAACTTGATCACCTCATAAGACTCTCATGTCCTATCGACTTTGACTTGATCATCCTCCTTGATGATTATCCCATCAAATCGATCTTGACTTAGTACTTAACTTTTGGTGATACCCTCGTCGTGTCGACCTTGACTTGGCCATCGTCCTTCAACACACATTGGTCATCACACATACTCTCGGGACCTAATTCTCTTTAAACCACTCATGAAAGACATTAGTCCCAAAATCTCAATGAAAGATATTGGTTAAATGCTCAAATAGGTTTAAGCACAACAAGGGTTCAACAATAAGCTCAAACATAAATGGAACACTTGACATAAAAAGGTCTCTACTAAGTGATTAATGATGAGGGCATATTTGATCTATATGCACTTAGAAAGATGATTGTCCAAAAGGTAATTCAATAATTCATGGCAATTAATTAGTTTCATGAACACAATTTCACTTAAGGATATATTCAAGAATTACACATGTATAATTCATATTTAAAAGCAAGAGTGAAGTTGTGATTCAATTCAAATTAAACTTTACTAAATTAAGTGCATGAGAAGATGTAAAGATAAGGTTTGTATGCACAAAGTCAATTTATAGCAAGGTAAAGTTTAACTCTAGTTAGAACAAGTATGACAAGCGAGCAATGCACATATTAATCTCAAAAGAATAATTATGCATAAATAAATATGATATGAAGCAATATACATAATGATAATGAATATGTTACTTAGAGCTCATTATGCACTTGCACAAGAGGAATACAATAATAAGTATGGAAAGGATACCGAAATTGCATACCTCATCTTGCAATTATTTGATTTCTTTATTGAAATATGAGACTAGAGAAAACTTGGCAATAAATGCATTAGTCTCATAACAAGATTGTCATATATAAAAGGAATACATGAGTCAAGCACTAAATTAAGCATTCAATAGATATATAATATAGAATATGCTTTTCATACCTTCATATAGATCATTCACCAAAGACCTAAATATGAGACTAAAGAAATAGCATCAATAACGAATATTAGTCTCAATTAGGATGATTAGATATATGCCTTTAATGGTGAACAATCCTTCTATCAATAGCTTAGCTTTGTCATTAATTAACATTTGTCATTAATCACTAAAATCATATAAGGGCTACCTTGAACTTACAGACGTTCAACCAAGCAGATACGAGGAGCTCCTTCTTTGCCGGTGCCCAGTTCGTTCTGGACGTCTTCGCCACAGCCTTCTTCTTCTTCCTAGCCGTTGTGGCCGAGCTTCCCCCTGCAGACTGCGACCCAGCTGACCCCTGGCTGAACATCTGGACAGGCGAGTCAGAGCAGGGGGAGGCGCACCCCTCAACCGGCCCTGTCTCCGGGATGAACTGACTGAGGGCATAATCCCTCGAACCCTCCCCTGTCGGCAAGCCACCCTAGGAGATGTGTGGCCCCCCACCCTGCAGCAAGTTCTCCAAGAAAGAATCCATGCAAGCCCTAAAAAAAATGCATGAAATGATTATTGATAAAAATTATTACGAGGAACATCAAGGACATGCAGTCATAACAAATAGTGAACTCATGAACTAGGCCATTGCAAATAATTCCAACACTTCCATTGTCATACAAAAGAGCGGAGTACGTACATTACCAAGTCTGATATTAATTAACGGTGATAGCAGATGCAATAGATGACAAATAGTAACATCATATGTCTCATGCTTAGATAGTACCCATGGGTAAGGATAAGAACATCAACAAGTACACAAATTGTACAAGTGCCAAGAGCAATCAGATTTGATGGACAGGCCATCAATGCTATCATCTGAGTAGCCCACAGAATTGTGGTCTTCCAGATCTACGTAGTCAGCTGGGATGATGTCGTCGTGGTCGATGTCTACGTCCTCGTTCGCTTCTAGGCCATGGCCGGGAATGGAAGAGAAAGACGCAATCAGCTCGGCCGCCTTGTTGGCGGCATCGAGGACTTCAACAACCTCTAGCGCGATTAGCTCTAGCCGGGTCACGATTGCGTCAACCTCCATGAGAGACCGATTCATATCGATCTCGGGGGAAGAGTTGTCGGGGCAAAAGTTGTCGCCCACAACCTTCTTGAGCATTGTGGCCTCAACCTGCACATGCTCTCGCAGCGTTTGCAGAGCTGCGGCAACCCTCACTGCATCTATCTACAGAAAACACTGGGTTCACAATAAAACCAACAACGTAGCTCAGTTTGCATAGTTATAAATATGCTCTCAGAATTAAGCAGCCGGGTTGCTCAAATAAGCCTTCCAACGGCTGAAATGCAATATGATCACAGATTGCAATGTGGCACTTTCAAATGAGAGACACAGCTAAATACATGATTTCTACCCAACTGAATATGCACATCATAGCTAATGATAGTTAAACAGCATAGGTAATGGAATATGAACAGCATGTTCGAAGCACAGGGAACATGAATTGCCATCATGCAAACTTTCACAATGTTGTAAGCACTGAACAGATAATATATACCAGTAGGAACCACTGTTAAAATGCCTGAAGCAATCACCTATAACTAGCAGTAAGCATCACAATTGGACATAACTCAATTGGATTGAACAATCAGTATATTTAGCATGCTACATAAACAATTGAAAGGGCCATATGCAATCCCACAATGTCATCGTCATTGAGCTGTTCAAAATAAAGTACCCGCAGCAATACTCGGCCCCCAAATCAAAGTGATTTGAGCCCTCTACTCAAACAAGAGTAAAGTTCCCACAAATCACTTTAATTGGCCTTGTAGCACACACAAATTTATATGTCACAACCAGATTGTATACTCACAGTGCACACAGCGACCAAATTCTATGAAATTGATTCAAACGTAGTACTTGCAATAACCAGAGAGTAATGCTGGCCAGGCCGCCGTCACCTAGCTGGCCGATGAGCACACTACTGCCCCCAGCAGCCGGCGCCACCGCCATGTAATGTTCACTCTAAACCGCTCGTGGTACAACGCATAGGTGGCAGAGGTGCCATGAGGAGGGAATGGCAACGAGCCGCCGAGGAGGGGCACTCATAGCCGCTAGGGTGCGCCGAAGCGTGCCATGGCGACGAGGCACTGAGGAGGGCCATGCAGAGGCGGCAGGCTACAGGGAAGCGAGGCATCATGAAGACGCCCCCAAAGCATGGCGCCTGGCTAGGGTTCCGGGATCCGGACGACATCGCAACCCGTAGGAAGCCAAATCTCTGTACCAAATCCATATGACATGCAAGAAATCTCCAGCCCCCAAATCGCCAAATCCCCCAAATCCGCCCCCACCCACCTCCAAATTGGACCCAATCTATCACAAATCAGACCCCAAATCGCTAAATCTCCCAAATCGGCCCCTACCACCTCCAACTTTGACCACAACCTACCTAGAAATCTTCGGCCCCCAAGTCGCCAAATTTCCCAAATCAGCCCCACATCAGGTCCCAACCACCACCAAATCCGACCCCAACCAACCCCAAATTTGACATCAACTCACCCAAAACTCCGAATCTACAAATCGGAGAACCTACCTTGCCCAGTTCCGTGCGCCGTCGCTCCCGCGAGCGCTCCACCCTTCCGACCTAGCACGCGTCGGAACGAACGTTGCCGCCCGCTTCCTCCTTCACGACGGAAGGGAATGGAGAGAGGATCCCACCTCGTCGGGATTCTCTCTCCTCTCTCACGCACATCCCATCCGGAAAGGGACGCGGTTGGAGCACCGGTTGCATTCCCATCCGGGCCATTTTCCCAACGAGAAGGGATTCGGTGCCGGGACAGGAAACGGTTGGGGCCAGTCTATTATCTGCATCGATTGGGAAACCGAGATGGAAAGAGCTAGTTCCTACACTATATAAATCAGAACTATGAAAGCCAAAAGTAACAAACAAAAAACAGAAGAGGTATGTTCGAGAAACTTAAATCTGCACAAAACCACAGCCGTTTTGAGCACAGTTTCTGGAGCAAGGCAAGCGTGTGGGTTCTGAAGGAAGGCGTTCACAGAGGCTGTTGGTGAAAACTAGCAAAGACAAGGAGCCGGTTGAATCATAAGTCAGCAGGATGAAGCCGACGGGTACGAGTTTCCCTTTGGTGAAGTACGACGGTACTGACAACTTCGGCTTGTAGCACATGAGGGTCAAAGATTTGCTGGCTTAGCAGGGAATCGTGACGGCTCTTCGAGTAGCAAAATCGACGAAGGTGGACAATGATGACTGGGACTTAGATTAGGTCATGTACCATATCATGGAGTTGACATCACCAAAGGAAATTTAGGACAAACTGTCCGATCAATTCATGTGGAAGACTCTCACCAGCAAACTATATCTGAAGTATAAATTGTATGGGCTAAATATGTAGGAGGGGTCTGATCTACTTGGGAGATGACACGGTCTGCCATACCATTGAAATGAGTGGAGTCAGGGTGTGAAGCATGTGCTAGAACTAAGGAGAAATCTGATGTCGCTCGAAACCTTACATGAGGATGGGATGGCGTTCCAGGTTCATGCAGATGGAAAGACCATCAGGATCCTAAAGGATGCGGAGACTGTGATGATCGGGGAGAGGACTGCTTCGCATCTTTATGAGATGCGAGGGAATAATGTTGCAGGTGGAGACACTAAGCCAGGATATGCAGGGATAACAGCTTTTGTTGCAAAAGGCGGCGGGTCTGAGGCTAAGTCAGACTCGTCGAGCGGCTCATTGGGAGCTATGAAGGAAGCAACCAAAGTCTGAGTACACGGGTTCGCACAAGACGTTACGACAGTTTCGAGATGGCAAAGGTCATATCTGCTAAGGTGTAGTTTGTTAGAGTTGGTGTCGAATATGTATACAAATAGGGTTACAGTTGAACTCTGAGTTGTAATATGCAGAATAGGTTAAAGTTTGAGTCAGACTCTGTATTTTGAGCCTATATAAAGGGGGCACTACTGATGTAACCTATAACGACAAAAGTAGCAGCGTAGGCATGCAGAGAGTCACGGCCGGCATATGGCCATGACCAGGGCGGCAGTATGCTGCAGTGTTGGAAATGAGCTCCCATAATCATACCCCACAGATGTAGGAAAGCGCCGAACTGCGTTACTAAACATCGTACCTCCGGTATCGTCTCTAAATCGCAACGCGTTAAATCCTAATAGAGGGCACAAGCACATAGCCGTGATAGGCACTAGGACAGGACTAGTTGGCCAGGCTTGGATCCACCTATTTTATAATGGTATGGTATCACTCTCACTTCTGAAGTATTCCATTATAAGCATCTTGCATTATACACGTCTCCATACTAGTAAGCACAAGTCAAATAGCACTACTACAGAAATGGCCTTTCATATCGGCACATCAGTACCGGTTATGCATGAACCGGGACTGACAGTTACATCAGTCCCGGTTCAACGGTCTACTGGTCCGAGGGGAACATCAGTACGGGCTGAAGACACCAACCAGTACTAATGTTCTAACATCCATACCGGTTGGTATAACCAGCCGGTACTAAGCAGGCTAGCTGGCCCGGGGTCTGCTTAGTACCGGTTGCTTACACCAACCTGTACGGATGGTCTAAACATCAATACATGTTGGTGTAACCAACCGGTACTAAACAGGCTAGCTGACCCGGGATCTGCTTAGTACCGGTTGGTTACACCAACCTGTACTGATGCTCTAACATCAGTACAGGTTGGTGCAACCAACCGGTATTAATTTAAACCCCGCCTACTCGGCTAGCAGCTAGCCCCATACTCTTCTTCTTCCTAGCTCTCACCTCGGCTTCAGTTCATCTCTGGTTTTCTTCAGTTCCTAAACTTTTGCAGTTCCTTGGTTTTTCTTCGGTTCATTATAACTTGTTTTTATTGATTTCGCATTGGATTTTGTAATTCTGCATTGGAATTTTCTTTATGTGTTTAATCACATTTGACTGCATTGGAATTTGCCGTGTGTTTAATGGATCCGACCTTCTATCTTTCCCTCCCCTATATTTCCCCCTCCATCCACATGGAGAGAACAGTACCGCACCATTTCGATCTTCTCTCCTCTGCCGCAACCGCCCGCATTCCCTCCGCCATGATTTGCCGCCTCAAGACCTGCAGGTTGAATGGCAATCCCCATCCTCCGCTGTAACCTCCCGCCACCCCAGTCAGTACCAGTTGGTGCCTCCAACCGGTACTGACTGGGGCTTCGGCGAGGGACGGGCTAAAGCCACGTGTGGCCTCCAACCGGTACTGATACTATATCAGCACCGGGTGAGGGAACCGGGACTGATGCCATGGGGCATCAGTCCCGGATGGTCTGTACCAGTTCAAAAACCGGTACTGATGGCCGTTGTGAACCGGTACTGATGGCCAGATCTGTAGTAGTGTAGCCCAATAGGCCGTACCTACAAGCTTGTGCGAAGACCAGCGAGCAGTGACACAGTAGGAAGCCTGGAACCTACAGTCCTAGGACTCGAGTCCGATACTACCGTCAAGATGCACGAGAAGAGGCTAAACAGTCGACTAGTTCCACAAGCTCAGGTCACTAGTCACAATCACCACGTGTACTTTTTCATCGTACATTCTTCTTTTTTTGTGACTTTGTGCTATACTGCTATCTCCACTTTGGATTGATCTAATCACCAAGGTAAGAGTTACTTACAGCGTTGAATTATACTTATCGTTTAACCTTATAGAAGGAAAGCCATTAGCAAATTCAATAGTCCATAATAGTTTAAGGCGTGTCCCAAAAACAATGGCAAAACCGAGAGCGCCCAAAGATCTGTGAAAGCATGCGAGCCTCGTTAGTTCTGTAGTTAGTGGTGTTGTTGCCAAGACAGCCCATCTCATCTCACCATCTCTCCTTGGCAGCCTCGGCCTGCTAATTAACCCGGCCGATTAGAGTTGCCAGCCCAGCCACTCGGTATCTCTCCCTGTTTGGAACAGTTAAGCTTCATGGTTGTGGTTGAACGGCTATCTCTATAAGAGCCTGTTCTGGACAATATTTTCTGTTTAAATTTCTTAATTTATATTTTTGAACACTTTAAATTTTTTTATATTTTTCCTCAAAAATATTGAAGTCAAAAGATAAACATTCTCAATTCCAGTTTCGGCCTTTTGAAGTCAAAGTTCAGTTTCAGGTTTTCAACATATAATAAGATAATAATTAGATTGTTTTCAGAAACGACTTTGAAAAGCTTTGGAGTATTTAGGAGCGGATCTCAGCTGGCAAAATGTTGCATTGCATTCCTTATCATATTGTCCCGTTTTCGAGTTCCATGCTCATCTACTTTTTCCGGTTTTCCTTTAATTTCCAGTCCGTATCTCTTTTTTTCTTTTTCTCCGTTGTTTCTTTTGCTTCTCTTTTTTTTTTCTTTCTTTTTCCCTCGGTTTCTTACTTACTCTGTCCATTTTTCCCACTTCCTTTTTTCCTTGGATCTTATTTCTTAGGCTTTCTGTAGGTTAATTAATCTCATAACTCTAGTTCGACTCAAGGTTCACCTAACAGGCCCGTACAATAGCATGTTCAGTGTGCCCGGCGGAACAGGGCACCCAAAACTATTTTGGTTATTGACGTTTCTCAAATGTAGGCCTCATTTCACGTTTAGCACCAGGGCCTCAAATTCTCAGGTACAACCCTATCACCTAAACATCGATAATCGAGCGATACTTTGGATATTATCGAGACACTACTAGAGAACTGCGTATAGATACTGGCTCATCACTACCGGTTGGATTTAAATTCGTACTGATAGTGACATCAGTATCGGTTCATTGGCTACAGGGCCGTAGTGGGCTTTCAGTACTGATTGGAGCCACGAACCGGTACTAATGCCCTCGTATTAGTACCGATTCGTGATACGAACCGGTATCGAAGGCACGGGATATGAACCGGTACTAATGAGAGGTACTGGTTCGTGTTACAAATCGGTACTGATACCTCGTTTCAGAAAAGTTCAAAAGGAATGCATATTCTATCTATATCACTACACGATGGTGGGTGGCTTGGTTAGAAGGGTGAGGCTGGAGTCACGAGGTTGCGAGTTTGAGTCCTGCTTCTCCCGTACATCCTCAACATATTTTTAAACATTTCTAGTACTATTAGTAGTGGTTTAGTGAACCGGTACTGAAAGCCTTCCCTATCAGTCCCGGATAGGTAGTACCGGTTTCAAAACCGATGTTGTACCCCGTTTGGAACCTGTACTAAAGCTGGTTTCTCTGGTAGTGAGATACGAATTGACCAAAGTTCATCAAAGTCAAATCCAATTTCATATTAAAAAACCTATGAAAATTCCTAAAAAAACTAGTAACAATATCTAAAGCTTTTGGTGTCAAAATTTTCTGAAAAACCAAATTATTCATGTATTTTTTAGCCAAATCCGTTCTTCATTGTCCGAGCAATTCATCAAACACCTTCTGAGCACACTGGCATGCGCTCCCACCCACACTAGCGCGACATCGTCCACGATCTCTTCATGCTACCATCTCTTCCGACGACTTGTGTCTTCGTGCACCTGCTATGTGGAAAGAAGATGCATAATGGTTGTTAGAGTAGAGGCCTGAAAGAATTAGAGTTAGAGGACGGAGCGCGAGTATCACCTATCGCCAGTGTGTCGTGCGAAAATTTTTTTTTTATGAAAAACAATATTATACTTTTAATGGTGTTGGGTCTATTCCTGATGGTTTGAATTATTGACAATAGCACAGTCCCTTGTAGTTAGTGCATGACAGCGCGTACTTTCCTATGTGAAATAACACGGCTTCTGTTCTAGTCGTGGAGTGGTAGATCGAGTAAGTAATAAAGCTCTGCTTGGTTGTTTATTATTATTATTACTACTACTACTACTATTTATTTTACTAAGTCTATAATTTATCTTATTTTATAAAAGGTAGTAAGCATATAAGAAACAGTAATTGTCGGCGACTGGGAGGCGAACCTCCGCAGCGCCGATAAGCAAGGAAAGGGGGTGTGAGGCTCGAAGGCGGCTCTGTCCCCTGGACCGAAGCCCGGCCTGCTGGCCGGACGCTGCCGAGGGAAAGGAGTTAGTCCCGACGCGATCAGACGCGTTGAGACCGAATGGGGATGATGACACGAGTGTTTTTATCCTGGTTCAGGCCTCCACTGCGGGATAACAGCCCTACGTCCAGTCTTCATTTAATGCCGAGCTTAAACAAGTACAAAGGGGTGAAGTCCGGGCTTCGGGAAGCCCGGGCCTCGAGTACAATAAGTGCTCAAGGCACTGCGTGTGTGTTCCTACAGTTACATGGACGCGGAGAACTACCACCGGAAACTAGAGCTCCTACGAGAGTGCAAGTGCTCCTATTCTACGGTGGCTATCTTCCGAGTGTGTTGTGTGTATGCAGAAGCGGGGTGAACGTTGTTGTGGCCTATATGCTCCTTTTATAGGCGCCCTCCGGCCACCGTAGCTTGCGCTGGGCCGTTGAATAGTCGTTGCCTTTTTGCCATGCCGGAGCGTACAAAGTCTATCGGGTAATCGAGTGTATCTCCCGATCACCGTGCCGGACCGCTACCGGTCAGCAGGTGTCTTTGCCCATGCGAGCGGTTGACGGGACCGGCCGCCAACCCGTCGAAAGCCGCCAGCGCCTCGATGACAAGTCGCGCGCATTTAATTCTTGACGACTCTGAGGACCCGAAACGTATCCTATCCACGGCGCGGCATGATTTGCCTTGGGTCCTGAGCCTTGAACCTTGAAAGCTCGGAGGAAGTGAGAGGCTCGAGCTTCCGAGGCGGGGAAGCTCGGGCGTAAGCTTGCCAAGCTCGGGCGCGAGCTTGCCGGCTCCGAGCTTGCCTCCTGTGGGGCCGTAGATAAGTTAGTGGACCGAACCTTCATGGACCACGTACTTTCCCTAACAGTAATCAACTTAAAAAACGAACAAGAAAAACATGCAATTTACTAGCCAGCCAGACGCATGCAACCTAAATACTTGAGATGATCGAGCACATCGATCCTCTCTAGGGAATGACACCATGTTGCAGGGCTCTTATTGGAAATAGAAACAAGAGCATCTCTGGCAGGAACTCTATAACACTGTTTATTTGACTTTTTAGAGATAGAGGAGCTGCTGGAGGGGAGAAATCTTTTAGATTATAGTATAAAGTGTAAATTAATTTTAGAGAATAGATAGAGTGTATAAGGAATAGTGTTATAAAGGAGAAATTTGAAGTGGCTGGTGAAATCAATGTTGCAAGGTTGTCGGTGTCCATGTAGCAGAGCTCGTAGCATGCATTCTCCCAACGCTCCATGGCATCTTCAACCCTTTAGTTGCCAACCACTGTCGCCAAAAATGTACATAGCTCGATTCAGAAATCAATCTACTTGTTTGTCAACAATCAAGTAAAAAAAGTCGTGCAATACACACGTAACCAACAATTTGTTAACTAATTATTACCTATGTTGTTGCACACGGGAAATGTACAACCGATATTGAAGTAGTCAACCATGCTGCTTTTTTTCTCCTGCCAAAACACCTTATAATCATTTAAAAAAACCTTGTAATGTTTAACGAAATATAATTTGATGCTTGTGATACATGTAATAAACACAACCAATGGAAAGGACAAATATATAGAGAGAGAGATTAATTACCAGCGTTCAGCTGGTGATGGCCAAGGTGATCAAAGCAGCATGTGCTTTCACTTACAATCTTGCAACCGCGTACACGTGCACATACTGGCCAAGAAGTACCAGCTTTTAGAAAAGATGAACAGTGTCATGTGAACAGTAACTAATGTATTAGTATTAATCACTGTCAAAATCAGTCTGTACAAATGGGGATTAACCCCTTTAAATAGAGTACAAAGGGGTGTCAATTCCTAAAGAAATGACACCTTTTGGTGAAGGAACAAATCCTCTCATGGTTGATTATTTTGCCCACATGTTAATTGCTTTTGTTTAATCACAATTAACCGTAACACTCCCCTTGGGCAAAATAAATACATAAATATGATTACAATACAAACTATAATTCTCCCCCTAAACTATGCAAGTCTTGAAGTCGTCTCATTCCTATACGTCAAACATAGTTTTCAAAGATGGATGTAGGTAAAGACTTGGTAAATAAATCTGCAAGATTTTTACAAGATTTTATTGATAAAATATTAATTTCCCCACTCTTCTGGAGTTCACGAGGATAAAAGAATTTTGGAGCAATATATTTAGTCATATTATTCTTGATATATCCGGTTTGCATTTGAACAATGCAAGCTGAATTATCTTCGTATATAATTGTGGGATCGTTATTTGAATTAATCCCACAAGATTTTTCTATATGACTAATCATTCTGCGAAGCCATACACATTCACATGTAGATTTATATAATGCAATTATTTCTGAATGATTAGTAGATGTAGCTACTAAAGTCTATTTATAAGACTTACATGAAAAAGCCATACCACCATGTAGAAAAATAAATCCAGTCTATGATTTGGCGCTATGTGGATTTGATAGGTAACCAGCGTCCGTATACCCTACCATGGTCATATCTTGGTTCCTTGTATAATATAGACCAAGATCTTTTATACCACAGAGATATCTGAAGATATTTTTAATGCCAGCCCAATGTCTTTTAGTTGGAGCTGCACTAAATCTAACTAATAGATTTACTGCAAATGCAATATCTGGTCTAGTACAATTAGCTAGATACATTAGTACTCTAATGGCACTAAGATAAGGAACTTCAGGTTCTAAAATATCTTTATTTTCACTCCTTGGTTTAAATAGATCTTTATCTTTATCAAGTGATCTTACAATCATAGGGGTTTTGATGGATAGGCTTTATCCATATTAAATTTTTCTAATATCTTCTGGAATATAACCAGACTGGTGAATTAATATTCCTTCTAGGAGATGTTCAAGCTGCAGGCCTAAACAAAATTTGGTTTTACCCCAATTTTTCATTTCAAACTCCGTCATGAGATGATTGCTTGCTTCTTGTATATCTTCTATGGTTCCAATAATGTATAGATCATCCATATATACTGAGATGATACAAAATCCACTTTGGGATTTCTTTATGAACACACATGGGCAATCATCATTATTAGAATATCCCTTCTTCAAGAGGAATTCATTCAGCCGGTTGTACCACATTCTACCCGACTGTTTTAAACCGTACAGCGACTTTTTCAATTTTGCTCTATACATGTTGCGATTAGCTTTAGGATCCCGAATTTTTACTCCTTCTGGGACTCTCATATAAATATCTGAATCCAATGATCTATGTAAATATGCTGTCACAACATCCATCAACTGCATTGATAAATTCATCTTTACTACGAATGAAAGTAAGTATCGAAATGTTATTCCACTCATTACAGGAGAATACGTTTCATCGTAATTGATGCCGGGTCTCTGCGTGGACCTTTGTGCTACGAGTCTCGCTTTATATCTCACCACTTGATTATTTTCGTTCCTTTTACGAACGAAAACCAATTTCGCTCCTACAGGGAACACCATATGAGGAGTTGGTGCTATTGGATCAAATACCTCTCTTTTACTAAGCGAGCTCAATTCTGCTTCAATTGCCTCCTTCCATTTAACCCAATCTGAACACTTTCTGCATTCTGCCATAGACTTGGGTTCTGAATTTAGTTGATGGTTTTTAGCAATATTTGAAGCAAAATATATGTCGACAATTGTAGTCTCTCTTTTATACAATTCTCCTGAATTAATAAAATCATTGGAAATTTCTTCATTTGTACCTTTTAACTCGTCGTGATTTCTCAAAACGATAGAGTTTAAAGGTTCCAATATTCCAGCATCTAAATTTGTGCGCACATCCATGCTGGAATCACCATTTCTTGGTGATTTACAACTTCAGGTTGAGTTTCAACTTCAGGTTGAATATCATTCTCAACTTCTGGTTGAGCTTCATTCACTGATCTAGGTAATTTATCTTTACTAGACTTTTGTTTCTGCGACGTCTCCGTGAAATTAAGTCTCGTATAACCCGATCTCTCCCCCTCTTCTTTGCATTCGGGGTAAGAGTGGTTTTCCCAGGTATTTTCACTCTTTCCGATGTGTTTATAGCACGTATGAGACTTTGTCACACCTTTATGATTAGTAAATGCATCTGGCAGGTTATTTGTAATATATTGCAAATTTATGGTTCTCCGAACTTCAAGTTCAGATTCATTAGTACGTGGATCTAAGGATTAAATGCCACTGGCATCTCAATTTTTTTCCCGGCATTCTTCGTGGTACTTATTATCTCCCCCTAATGACGAAAAATTGTCTTCATCAAAATTACAATCAGCGTATCTAGCCGTTTACAGGTCTCTTGTTAGCGGCTCGAGGTATTTAATAATTAACGGAGAATTATACCCCACATACATCCCTATTTTTCTATGAGGACCCATTTGTGTACACTGTTGTGGTGGAATTGGTACGTATACAACGCAACCAAATTTTCGTAGGTGGGAAATACTTGGCTCATTTCCACGTATTAACTGCAATAGGGAAACTGTGTGATACGCAGTTGGTCTAATTTGAATCAAGGCTGCGGCATGTAAAACGGCATGGCCCCAACAACTGATTGGTAACCAAAAGTTTTGTAAAAGAGGTCTAGCAATAAGCTTTATCCTCTTTATTAATGATTCTGCTAAGCCATTTTGTGTGTGGACATATGGTACCGAATGCTCTACATTAATGCCCAGACCATATAATAATCATTAAATGCTTTTGAGAAGAACTCAGCAGCATTATCCAATCGAATGGACTTGATTCTTTCTTCAGGAAGTTAAGCTCTTAACTTAATTATTTGGGCAATTAATTTTGCAAAAGCATGGTTTCTTATAGATAATAAACATATATGAGACCATCCTGTAGAAGCATCAATCGGTACCATAAAATAACTAAAAGGTTCTGATAAAGGTTGTATAGGTCCACAAATGTCACCTTGAATTCGCCCCAGGAAATTCAGTGACTCATTTTAAATTTTGAGGTAAGAGGGCCCCAAAATTAATTTTTCTTTTGCACAAGGAATGCACACGAAATCTTCAGGTTTCGAAAAATATATATCTTTAATGTTATGGCCAACAGAATTATTTACAATTTTTCGCATCATACCCAAATTAGGGTGACCAAGACAGTCATGCAAAATCTTGAAAAGATCAAGATTATGAAAAATTGTTTTTATCGCAACATATGGTTCGAGTTTTATATATGTGTAGTACAATCCAGATGAGAAAGAAGAAAGCTTTTTAACCACTTGTTTTTCGCATCCATGAATTTTAGTTAAGAGTAGATATTCATCTCTACCCTCACTATTTGTTTCCACATGGAAACCATTGATGCGAATATCTTTGAAACTTAAAAGAGTACGCTTAGGTTCAGGAAACAGAAATGCATCCTCAATAATTATCTGTGTACCCATAGGGAGAACTATTGTGGCTCTTCCGAATCCAATAATTAATCCATCGCTTTCGGCGATAGTCAGAATATTTCCTTTCATTTTTGTAAGAGTTTGGAAATATTTAGTATCCCTTAAAATTGTATGAGTGGTGCAGCTGTCTACAAGACATAATTCTTTCTCCATCTAATCGTTCTACCGAAATCTATAATTAATTATAGACAAATAATTACTACTTATATATATATGACATATACATAACACACACACACGTACATATATATATAATATAAGTAGTATACATTTTGAATTTTACATGATTATTTATTGCTCAATTGGAGCAAAGTTCTTCTGGAACTTACAGTACATTTATCTAAAATATATGTATATGTTCTGATACATAAATTGGGAGGATAGATGAGACATTTATTTAGTGTCTCTAAATAGATCTTGAGACTCGAACTCCATGATCATGATATTTGTATTGGTAATACCATTCTCCTCATCAAGGCTTAGATAGCATCTGACTTTCCTTCCTTCTTTGTAGCTTTAAGTGTTGAAGTGAAATGAACTTCAGGTTTCCCTTCATGTACCTTTTTGCCTTTCCCGATGGATTTGAGATATAAGTCTACTAGATGCTTTGGAGTACGGCATCTACGAGACCAATGTCCCGTACAACCGCATATATAGCAAATTTGTGACTTTTCTCAAAAGAATCATTTTTCTTAACCATTCCATTCCTTTTATGAACCCTATTTTTCTTCCATTTTCCCTTAAATTTATTATTATTTTTTTAAAATTTATGATTATTAGCATGAACTTCAGGTAGGCCTAAAGTTCCTGTAGGACGAGAATTATGATTTTTCATAAGTAACTCATCATGCTTTTCTGCTTGAAGCAGAGTATAGATTAACTCAGAATATTTCTCATAATTATGCTGACGATACTATTGTTGGAGTATCCGCATAGAGGGATGAAAGGTACATAGGGTTTTATATATCTTTTCTACATCTCTAATCTTTTGATTACAAAACCTCAATTTAGAGATTATCTTATGTAATGCAGAATTATATGCAGGTACAGATTTAAAATCTTGGAACCTTAATAGGGTCCATTCCCTTTGTGCTTCAGGTGATATGACTAATCTTTGTTGATCATACCTCTCCTTCAGGGAGTTCCATAGCACTAAAGGATCCTCTTCCATCATATATTCAGACTTTAGATTTGGATGTATATGATGTCGTAGGAAATGTAAAGCTGCATATTTTATCATGGATGGAATGGGTGGTGCATTTTCTATAGGAACAACTATAGTAGCATCAAGATTACGGCTGCCAAATTTATTTTGACATCCATCGCCCATGTTAGGCAATTACTACCATCAATGGAAAGTTCGGCAAATTCTTTGCAAAATAAGCCATATCCTACATGTAATACATGTATTTCCATTAATTTTCTTCCAGAAAATTAAGGCAATATATATATAAATATTATTATGCCTTCTGGGCAAATAAAAGTATGTTAATCATGAAATTATTGTCTATGTGATAAATATATTTGAAATATGTCAACAATATCATTTAATATCTTCAGGATATTAAAATATCTTTATATATATATATATATATATATATATATATATATATATATATATTATGAATAAAGTACATTCTTAGACATATATATATTTTTAATTACTTAATGTCTTCAGGACATTAAAATATTTTAAATCATTTAATGTTCTTTGAATATAGAACATTAGAATATATGTCTTAAGATCATAATACTCATATATACATTTATTATCCTTAATGTCATTAGAACATTAAAATTTATATATACATATACACATATGTAATATATAAGGATGTATATATATAAGTCCCTAGAAAATCAATTCTGATTTTGAAATAAAATTGTGTATATATATGTCTTAAATTGCAATAAACCAAATCTTCAGGGGTTTAAATGCAATTTTTCATATATTTTATGTATATAATCAAACTTCAGGGATTAAAACATAAACAACACAATTATATCAATTCACTGTTACAATATGGCCATACTTTAGGGGCTATTTTACAATCTGTGCATACATATACCGAGTACAGACATAATTAACCATGACTTCAGGGGTTAATACATTATTTTCCATACTAATATATACACAGATACAGATTATCAGATTTTATAGGGACTAAAATGTAAAACTTATAGATATTGGGCCTAGCCCATATAATCAGGAGAGGGAGAAAGGTTGTGGCTAGGGTTCCCTAGCCACAGGAGGCAGCCGCCACTCCCCACATTGCTGGCGCCGCTACTTTCCCGTCACCGCCACCTACAACCTTCTGGGTCGGAGCCGTCGCTGGGGGTCATGCGTGTGCGTAGATCTGGCCGAGCCGTGCCAGGCCGAAGTCCGTGCCGCGCTGCCTACGCTTGGTCGGAGTCCATGCCAAAGCGCTGCCGTACCTCGTGGAGTTGCCGCCACACCGGTCTGCGTCACGGCCCCGCCGCCAGGAGTTACCGCCCGCGTGGAGACGCCGCCGCGCCGGGCTACGCCACCTCCTTGCGCCGGAGACTGGAGGCCATCCGCAGTCGCCACTGGGCTGCAGCCTTCACGCCGGCAGTCAGTTCCATCACGACGCTGCCTCTGGGGGCAGCAGCGCTACCCGAGGCCATTGCTCCACTCGGGGTGCCGCTCGTCTACGCCACAAGGAGGGCTGGAGCACCGGCGTCCGACGTGGTTGGCTCCTTCACCAACCACGGGTGCTACACCGGGCACCGGATCGATGTCGCCGCTGGCTCGTCCCGACGCTACATCGGCTGAGGTGGCCAGGGAGAGGCCCTGCACAGCCCCGCCGTGGGCCGAGGAGCAGCTTGGCACAGCCCCACAAGTGGGGAACTTGGCATGGCCCGGCGCTACCCCATTTAGAGTTCCCATGGAGTGGATAGGCGTCGCCGTCACTGGGATGGCCGTGGCACAAGCCACCACCACTCGGCCCGGCGTGGTCTCGACGAGATCGGCCGAGGCATGGATATGCGCCGACGTGCCGTTGAAGATCGTGGTGTGGCCTGGCGTGTCCCCGCCATTGGAGGCCACAATGCGGGCTGGTGTCGCCCCGCCGCTAGTGGTCGAAGCGTGGCCAACCATCTCCGCCATGGGAGGACCAGCGGTGGGCTCATCTGTTCGTGCATCGAATATCGGCTTCGCTCCTCGACGTGCTGCCATCGTCCATCCTTGAGATGGCACAATCGATACAGCCGGGCGCGATCTCCATTTCCTCTTTCCCATTACCGAGCAGCGAAAGAATAAACAATCGATGTCCTACCTCTCAAATGGAAGAACTCTCGTGCTGATAACGTTTTAGAAAATATGAACAGTGTTGTGTGAACAGTAACTAATGTATTAGTATTAATCACTGTCAAAATCAGTATGTACAAATGGGGATTAACCCCTTTAAATAGAGTACAAAGGGGTGTCAGTTCCTGAAGAAAAGACACCTTTTGGTGAAAGGACAAATCCCCTCATAGTTGATAATTTTGCCCACATGTTAATTGCTTTTGTTTAATCACAATTAACCGTAACACCAGCGAAGCGACAGGTATTGTAGATGTTCCTGGCCGTTGTGGTTACGCAACAACTCCTGGTCGCCTCTACTTGGAGCTGGCTTGGCTGATGGTTTCAATGTGGTAGTTTACACCATTATTTTTTAACTGTTCGATGCATGTTTTAAATTGGCAGATTCAAGTGTTCATACTAATACATTGAAACCATCAGCCAAGCCATTCCACCATTATTACAGCCAAACCTGGTCGCCTCTACTAGGACTAGCCATAATTTTGGTAAAATTTAAACACTTTGTTCAAATTAGGAATTCAGAAACCGGTTTGCATTTCTTTGCACTACTACAGATAAGGGTTTCACAAACGGCCTATCATAAGCGGTTGACTTCGGCCCATTTGTAGTTTGAGAAATGCAAGCGGTTTGAAACCAACGGACCAGAAGAGGGCTTCTACAAGCGGTTCGTGTCCCGAACCGCTTGTAAAACCTATTTCTACTAGCGGTTCGTGTCCCCAACGCTTATAGACTTCTACAAGCGGTTGGGGACACGAACCGCTTGTAGAAATGGGTTCTACAAGCGGTTCGGGACACGAACCGCTTGTAGAAAGTGACTTCACAAGCGGTTCGGGACACGAACCGCTTGTAAAGACCTAGTTTTCGAAAGGCTAAAAAGAAATTTTGTCCTAATCTATCAAAGAGAACGTGTGGGTGAGTTGGCTAGCTGGGTGAGGTGTGGGTCACGAGGAGGCATGAGGTCCTGGGTTCAAATCCCACTCTTCCCCCAAATATTTTTTACCTTTTTTTACACACTATCACAAGCGGTTGAGGGAACCGCGTGTGATACCAGCCAGGTATCACACGCGGTTTCGTACAAGCGATTCCCCCAAATATTTTTTACCTTTTTTTACACACTATCACAAACGGTTGAGGGAACCGCGTGTGATACCAGCCAGGTATCACACGCGGTTTCGTACAAGCGGTTCAAAAACCGCTTCTAAAGGGCCTTACGAACCGTTTGTGATACTCCGATGTGCAGTAGTATTGGGTCCTGGTAGGCTGGTAGAAAAATCTTTCTTTAGCAAGTGATTAAATTTTCCAAGTCAATTGAATGCAAATTAATTTTTTTCCGACTCCACGTCGCAATGCAGGCTAGAGCAACCAACTAGTATATATATAATCCCTTTCTAAATGAATGAAGTGTATGCTATCTGTGCTTTGTTAAGGTATTGGATAGGACTTCAAAAAGAGGAAGAACATGATATGCTACTACAAGGAACAAAAAACTTGAGCAGTGTCGTCAAATTTGCAGCAGCTGATCTGGAATTTTGGAGCGAGAATGGATTATGCCATAGCTCGTGGTGAAAAAAAGGAAGATGCTGATTAAACCGCTGCTGTGGTGTGTTCAATTTAGGAGTGCGGGTACTCTGTACTGTTTTAGGGTGAGATGTCCCATATTGTGGATTTGTGTCCGAAGACAGAACACATGTATGAAAAAAAAAAGAATGAAACAAGTGTGGTCCTGACTTGAACCATGAAGAAATGGCGTTCGTTTTCTAGTAAATTTGTGTTTCTGGATTTAAAGAATAGAAATGGTTTTTGTGTTGTGAAAATAACGGAAATCAAGAAAAAAATCTATTCGTTTCTCTTTTTTTGTGTTTTTGGTACCGAAATCAATAAAAAAAACTTGATCTTCATTCATGTTCATAAATGAAAGAAAAACTATGGAAAACTCTTCAGATTATGATTTTAAGCGCGATATGCAGCCCATGTACGACTCCGCCTGAGCATCTGCTTAAAGTAATACCCACGCCAAAGTAAGCGCCATTATCCTAAATGATCCACACTCAACTAATTAATTAAGTGCACAATGTGCTAGCATGCATGCACTTAATTACTAATGGGCTGTTTGGTTGTCTTTTCGGCTCAGTCAGGATGTATGAGCTTAGCCAGGCTGGTGAGAGACAGGTTGAACAGATACATGGGATGATATTTGGTTGATTGTATGAGATGAACCAGACTATGAGGAGATGTTGTTTGGTTGTTTGCATAAGAGTGGATGGGATAGATTAAAGACTGGCTAACAAGTGGAACCAACCCCATGCGTGTGACCCATACGAGTCAGGCTCGTGGGAAACGATCAAAATCCTCATTTCCGCGTGGCCTGGTTGCGTGGGCAAATTTGCATGGCGTCGGCCAGGCCCACGCGCTTGCTAACCAACCAATCACCGCTTCTGCTGCATGCCTCAAGCCAGGTGCGGGCGAAGCTGTGAACCAAACACGCTATAAACAATCAAGGCATGCACAATGCAGGAGCTGTGAGAGATGCCTAGGGAAAATAATCGAGGTTTTTTTTTCAACGGTTATGATAGCACATATGACCTTACAGTTACTCAGGGAGAGATGCTTTAAGCCAGTGGCGGCGGAGCCAATATAACAAGCCATGGTGCCTGCCATAGCAAAAATCTTAACACCATACCTTCCTCTAGACAGCAAAGCGATGTCTTTATCTATGGGCAATTAATTGGGCTAGGGCCTAGCTAATTAATCGGTCACTGCCCGGGCACGGGCGCACGTAGATACCATGCGGTGACATCCATGTATGCATGTTTATCTTGAACCCTTCGTCGCGTGTTCGACTCACTCACGTATGCGGCGAAGGCCGGGTGCAATGGCCAACGGGGATGCAGGGTGTTCAGCGTCACAGTGATCCATGGAAAACTGTTAAACGTTTTGCTAGTAAAAAACTATGGAAAATATCTCTATCCCCAGTTTCCATAACCAACTAGTATACTTATCTGTAACCCTACCTCCCTCAACTATATAAAGGGAGGTAGGGACCCCTAGTTCGGTAAGAGAGATCACATCGATTCATAGCCATCCTCAATATTGATTCATCGAGATCAACCCCAATACAATCCACGAGCACAGGAGTAGGGTATTACCTCCACCGCAGAGGGCCCGAACCCTTATAAATCTGTCTCCTGTGTTACCATCGAGTTTCGGTCTTACGCATAGCCCCATAAAGTATATTGCCGACATAATCCGTCGACACATACTAACATATACTTAGATACGGATTATCGTATTTCACAGGGACTAAAACATAAAACACATAGATATTGGGCATAGCCCTTATAACCAGGAGAGGGAGGGAGGTTGTGGCTAGGGTTCCCCTATCCACATGAGACAGCCGCCACTGCACCACATTTGCACATTTGCCCGCTTCGCCACTTTCCCTCCGCCGCCATGTCTTCAGGCGTCGATGAGGTTGGTCCCATGCCGGGGCCGCCTTGCTTCGTCGCTGGGAAGGCCAGGCTGCGCCGTGTTGCGTCGAGGAGGCCGAGGCACACCGCTGGTTCCGCGTCGAAGCGCTGCCGCGCCGGTCTGCGTCGCGGTCCCGTCGCCAGGCACCACCGCCAGCGTGGAGATGCCGTCGCGCCGATCTGCGCCGCTGCCCTATCGCCAGGCACCACCGCCTGCGTGGAGACGCCGCCGCGCCGATCTGCGCCACCGCCCAGTCGCCAAGTGCCACCGCCCTCGTGGAGATGCCGCCAACCCGGGTACTCCCCTTCTCCCCACCTCCCCCTCTTTGGTTTTGTTTAGTTGTTGAGGTTGTTACCCTGACCGCTCACCGGCGAGCGGTGAGGGTACGGCGTGGCCGAACGAGGTGGAAACACCGGGTGTGCGGGAAAACCCGGAGGAGTTGCCGGGTTAAACGGCTCTAGAATGTATGCAGGTGGCAGAGGAGTGGGTGGCGTCGGCGTTGGTGTCCACAGGCGGAAACGACAGTTGTTTGGCGGTAGTGGTCGTAGGAGTGGTCGTGGCCCCATCACTGAGCAACGATTAACCCACGGTCGACATCCAACCGCAACCCTCCAGGGGCGTGGTTCCATCCACCGACGACAGTCGTTCATCCTTGGACGTGGCCTGAAAGCATAAGGACGAGGACGCTATGGGGATGGGACAAGGAAGGTCCTCATCGGTGGAATCGAATGGCTATTCGTCCCCATAACGCGACGCTGCCATGGACGCAGAGGGCTACCGCCGTTCATCCCTGGTGCGTAGCCACCATTGTTCCCTCCCTGGTATGCCATGTTTTTCCCTAAAACAGAGAAGGAATCCGTAAGAACTTATCCTCTCGGTTAGTTAGAGCGTGCTGATAACGTGTAATGAATGAACAGTGATGAACAGTGTCAAGTTTATTAGTGAATCAATGATTACATTTACAATGTTCTTATCCCCTTTAAATATTGTATTAAGAGGTGTGAGTTACATAGGAAAGGACATCTTTTCCCAAAGGGTGAAATACCCCCACGGTTACAACCTATTTTTGCTCAATTAATAATAAAGATAATTGTATGATTATCTTAACACCTACGAGCTTGTGCGAAGACCAGCGAGCAGTGACACAGTAGGAAGCCTGCAACCTACAGTCCTAGGACTCGAGTCTGATACTACCGTCAAGATGCACGAGAGGAGGCTAAACAGTTGGCTAGTTCCACAAGCTCGGGTCACTCGTCCCAATCACCACGTGTGCTTGTTCATCGTACATTCATCTTTTTTTTGACTTTGTGCTATCTCCCCTTTGGACTGATCTAATCACCAAGGCAAGAGTTTTTTACAGCGTTGAATTGTACTCATCGTTTAACCTTATAGAAGGTAAGAGGTTATTGAGTCATTAGCAAATTCAATAGTTCATAATAGTTTAAGGCGTGTCCCAAAAACAATGGCAAAACCGAGAGCGCCCAAGGATCCGTGAATGCATGCGAGCCTCATTAGTTCTGTAGCCAGTGGTGTTGTTGCCAAGACAGCCCATCTCACCATCTCTCCTTGGCAGCCTCGGCCTGCTAATTAACCCGGCCGATTAGAGTTGCCAGCCCAGCCACTCGCTCTCTCTCCCTGTTTGGAACAGTTAGCTTCATGGCTGTGGACCTGTGGTTGAACGGCTCTCTCTAAGGCATGTTTTTGACAATTATTTTAAATTACTTGGTTATATTATGTTTTTTGAACGTTTTAACTTTTTTGATGTTGTGCCTCAAGAATCTTGAAGTCACAGGATAAACATTCCTATCAAGTTTCGATTTGGCTTTTTGAAGCCACCGATGAAAATAGTCAAAATTTAATTTTGGCCATCCAACAGATGATCAGATAATTAGAGCGTTTAGAGAAACGGCTTTGAAGAGCTCGAGTATTTGGTTTGAACGAGTTAAAAAATTACAACAAAATAAAGTGACAAAATAAAAATTACAAAAAAATATAATAAACAACGGCAGCGATGTCTACCGTCGTGGCGGTCAACAGGCCGTGGTTGGGCAGTGGTGAGGGCAAAGTTGCCCAAAGCCAAAACAAAATGCCACCTTCTCGTTCAATCAGCCGCAAAACTACTTGCAAGGCGCATGCCCGTAGAATTAACGTACCTATTATTTTAGTCCTTCCCAGTTTTGGCAGCAACATTGGATCTCCCATCACATATAAGGGCATGTACAAAACAATTTAACAGGACATTTCTTAGCGATGAGGTGGACATATTTCGCTGATGTGGCAGAGGGAAAATGTGACACCCAAGTGAATAAGCAAATAAAATAATGTTTTGCTAATATTTTTCAACTAAACGACTTTAATCTTGTAGTCATACTATAAAAATAATAATAATAACTAAATAAACGCTTTAAAATCATATCTGCTCACCTTACCCATCCATTTCGCATATTAAAAAGAAACGACTTAATTTAAAATTACAGATATTTATATTTCCACCTTCTCATAAAATAATAATACAAGAAAAATTCCATCTTTCTTCCTTTCCGTCCGTTCTCATCCTCTTCATGATTATTCATGATTCCACTCAGCCCGACGTGGCCACTGGCCGCTGCCCATTGAACCATGTATGAGCTTTCACCGCGTGTACCTGCAAAAGCCAAACCAAGCCCCAACTCGGCAACACAGCCAGCCCCAAGTCCCCAACATAGCAAAACCCGAAATTCCCGCAGCTAGCCGTTGTCGTTGTGTCCCCAAGGTCGTCGCCAACTGCCGAGGTAGCCGCCAACGCTCTCAGTGCTGCCATAGATTCACCGGAGTCGACCCGCCGCCGGCCTCCTTCTTATTGCTTCACCGGAGCCGGCCGCCGCCACCGGCTGCTGCAGCTCCTCCCCACGGCGCTCCATGCGACCGCCCGCTCCCCTTTCGCCGCTCGGCGCTTGCCGCCTTTGAGCCGCGCCGCCAGCCAGCCTCGTCACCCAAGCCGTGCCGCCTAGTCTTGTCGCCGTCACCGGCAACCCGCAGCCTCGCCGCCGCCTAGCCGCCGCCTGCTCCTCTGTTTCGCCACCGCCGAGCGCATCATCTCCCACCGCCCCAGCCCAATGGCCGCTCGAGCTCCGCCGCTCCCCCACCGCCGAAGCGCCCTCCTCGCCGTCGGTCGACCCGCGCCATGGCCAAAACCCGCCGCCCTCTTCTTCCTCCTCCTCCTCTCCCTTTTCTTTCTCTCCCTCTCTCTTTCTTTCTTTCTCTCTCTAATTTCTTCCCCCAACTTGCTCTTATCCGATGGAAGCCACCAGGACCAAGTTGGGTCAGCAACTGACAAGTGGGGCTGCAGCTACAGTGCATTTTCCTATTTTTGGGAATTTCAGCAAATAGTAGCCTCCCTAATCTCGCTCTAGGCTCATTCGACCTCCGATTCCGGCGATTCCAATTCCTGAAAATTCATAAAAATCATATCTACCTACTGTAGTTTTTGTATAATTTTTAAAATTTTATTGCTATATATGTTATTTATTGGTTACTTTTTCTCGTTTCGCGTGCGATAGATCGTTCGGACACCGTCGAAGGCAAGTCTTTCCCTTAGAATCTTAATTTTTGTAGATTTATCCAAATTGCTATATGGATTAAAAGCGCGTATGATTGAATAATACCACCTAATGCTTGTACCGTCCGGTATATGCATCCATCGATCACCCTTGACCTTAGGATAACTTATGATGCTAATACCCACTGTTTTTACATATTAGATGCTTAGAGATACTCAGTTAGGTATTCGAGGATCCGATCCCGTAAAGAATATAATCAATGAGGAAATTAAGAAATGATGTTTTGGTTTATGGTGGGATTTGAATTATTCATCATTAATTAAAATTTGACCAACTAATAAATGGGATCGGGAGCGGATGGATTGTAAGGTGGGTGCATGTGAGCACGAGTATCGGGCCTGTGTTAGTTGCCGCTCCAAGACTAAGGACCGATAATTGTGACACACTTAACTGAGATAATCCCGTGCGACCGCAAGCCCGGTATGGGACGGGCCTAATCTAAAGGAAAAGAAATGTCGGGATTACTCACTGTCCTTACACGGTAGATGAGTACAGAGAGAAAGTTGAGAAATATCGCCAGAGTATTGCCAGAGACTTGTGCGGAAGCATTTCTCTGCGTACCTATGAGTATTAGGTATGACCGTGGTAAGCCCGAGGTTAATTTTCTGAAGGGTTTTGTTATAATATCCTTCGACGGGAGGATATCGTATCTTATGGGTAAAGCGTACAACCTCTGCAGAGTAAACCCATTTAAATGGCCGAGCTCCCGGTTAAAGAACGTCTCAGCGGTCTTTCACATTATAGCATCACCTATCTTAAAATGACATGGGTAAGGTTATTCCGGCGTGTGTGCCGTTGCTAGATGAGAATTATGATTTTGCTATACGAGAATTGAGAATTGAGAATTATGAGCTAATATGAGACTGAGAACTTGAGACCTGAGAAGATGACTTGTTTCAATTTTGTATCTTTTGAGAATCTCTATTTATTTATATTTATTGCTTAAATGCTTTGATAATTCTAAGTAAAATGCTTTATGCAAATTAACCATCAGCTTTATTAAGGTAAACCTTAACCTAGCCCTTCCTAGGAAGGACTTGCTAGCAGACAAATGCTAACCCCGTTTGTTATGCGGGGCTGTTCAATCTATGAGCAGGTTAAGAATACGAGGACACGCAGGATAACGTTGAGATCTTCCCGGATGATGCTCCAGACTACTAATCGTTTCCCACTCAGCGTGTGCCTGTGGCAGTGATGGGACACTACTTTTGGTTGTAATCTTTTGCTTTGCTTTGACAATGTTGTGTATTTCTAAGCTAATGTAATATATTGCTCCGCCGCACTCTGAATTATATTAATAGCTCCTGCAGCTTTGTTTTGGTATCATGATTCTGTTTCACTATGGGTATGAGCATTGATTCTAGGGACTCATACCGGTAACACAGAGGGATCCGGTTTGGTAAAAGCTAGGGTTCCCGCAGGAAAGTAAAAAAAATGCTAGAGTTAACTCTTGGTGAAGAGACGACTCTTCACAAGCTCCTAGGCAGAATTAAAGAGAAGCATCATTAAATAGCATATTAGCTTTTGTACATGTACTTTTTACATACTTGTCTTTAAGAGATACTTTTGACTCTCCATTGTACATGCCCTAACAAAGCTAGCGGCAGATCCGAGATGCAAGGAAACAAATTAACAGAAACAAAAAGAATCTCGTAACCAAACGGCAAGCAGCCAAACCCATGTACATATATACAGATGCTCCCCGCATGTTGGACAGGACGCACACTGCACTCCTTGCTTGTAGTTGCACAGGCATATTCCACAGATCGAAATGACCCGACTCATCATTTTCCTACCATACAAACTAAGCCCAGACGAGAACTTTGCCATTCCATTGGAACGTCATGGAAGCTTAACATCTATTGAATCTCATACGTTGGATTATGAATATATGATTCTGATTGGATAGGAGCTAAAAAGGTGATACCACCGTGCATTTGCTATAGCAAATTAGCCACAGTGACCTGTTACAGTTTTTTCAATAGTACTTGGCTTGATCTTGGCCTCTTCTTTTTGACCCAATTGCCAAGGTGCAGTGTCACACTACTGTAGCCCCATAACATTACAATGCAATGTTAGAGGACGTGTTTGTTTCTGAGGCCAGGAGTCAAACAAAAGAAAGCTATATAGCTAGCTGCAGCACAAGATCAGCTAGCCAGCACGTATGTACTTGCCAGCTCTACTGCTGCAGTGGCACATTCTTGCTTTGCATCCATTGCTGCCTGCAATTCTGCAAATCAAGATTCTGATGTGATTTACTACATACAGGCCACTGCGGATACTGCCTGGTACAGCAACTGTTACACTTGTGAGCTGCGAGTTGCACGCGATGCGACCCATGTACGTAGTACATACGTACTGTGTCGAGTTAACTCAGCTGCCTGTGCACGCATGGAATCCAAGGCTAGCAGATATATAACGGGCCAGTGTGCATGGTCGTCCTCTCCTCTGTGGGGCAGATCCATGTCCGGCAGAGCACGAACAAACATACGCCAATTTGCCATGTGCTGCATATGAGGACTGCAGCGCATCTCTGATCCCGATGTCATTCCGGTGACTGTTTTGTTTTTGTCATGTTCTGTTTCTTGTACAAGTCATCTTTCGTACCGGTTAGGGTTATCTCTGGGGTGGAACAAACGATCGGGTTCGACCAACTACTGGTGATTTATCCGAGCTGGGTTTGAGCTTGAATGCTAAACGAGTGAAAATCATGTCTGAGCTCAAGCTAAATTCAAGTTTATTCTAAGTCATATATTCAAAACTCTATTATATCTTTGCATTCTTTGCAATGGTCCTGAGAAAACTATCTTCACCTTTGTCTGCAATGCTCAGAATTGCGACATCTTGCAGCTAGTTCAACTCGCCAACTTTTACAACATCCTACGATGGTGGCAACAAGCATCTATGGCGATTACGAATGACAGAAGAAAGCTATTCAATGACTTCACCATCTATATCGTGTGGAATATATGAAAGAGATGAAATTAGAAAACCTTCCAATGAAGTCCGGACTCAAGAGATTGCAACTATGGCAAACGAAAGGCATCGACCTGCACATGCGTGACTTCTGTTTGTTTTGTGGTTTTTCTTGGCGGAGCTTTTGCCCTTAAAAAAACAATTCAAGACGAGTTTAAGCCTTAAACTCATCCTGCCTGCCTAGGCGTCTAGTCTACATACTGTGTTAATACTATAGGAATCGTCTGTAATCTCGAGGGCCAAAAACCCTCGGGAAATGCCCCAAAACCCTCGAGCAACATATTTCTCGAGGGCTAGCCCTCGAGAATTGGCCCTCGGTAACAGCTACTCGAGAAAAGTCGCTATGCTTGAGGGTTCGGCCCTCAAGAAACATGTTTCTCGAGGGTTAGCCTATGGCCCTCGAGAAAGCATGCCAGATGACGGAGTAACGGCACCGGCGCAGGTATTCTCGAGGGCCAATGTGGGCCCTCAAGAAATGTGGGTCTTCGGTTATTCTCGAGGGCCAGTTCTGGCCCTCTAGAAATACGGGTCTTCTGTTATTCTCGAAGGCCATTTCTGGCCCTCTAGAACTATGGTATTGCTGTTATTCGCGATTAGGCTTGTAATATCGAGGGCTCTAGTTTGGCCTTTGCGTTTTTGTTCACAAGTTTCTCCTACCCACACAGTCACACAGACGATCACAAGGCATGAGGAAGACCGTGGTTCTGTACCCCGGCCTCGCCGTGAGCCACTTCATCCCCATGGTGCAGTTCGCCGACGTCCTCCTGGAGCACGGCTACGACGTCGTCGTCGCGCTCATCGACCCTGCCTTGAAGGAAGACATCGCCTTCCCCGCCGTCGTCGCCCGCGTCGCCGCCTCCAAGCCGTCTGTCTCCTTCCACACGCTCCCGCGTGTCAAGGACCCTCCTACCATTGCGCACGACGCGCAGTTCCTCGTCAAGTACTTGGACCTCGTGAGCCGCCACAACCAGCACCTGCACGACTTCCTCTTCTCCATGCGTCCTCGCCGCGCCCACGCCGTAGTCGTCGACTTGCTGTCCGCCGAAGCTCTCCGCGTCGTCAAGAAGCTCGGTATCCCGGGTTACAACTTCTTCTGCTCCAACGCCTCCACCCTCGGCGTGTTCATGCAGCTTCCTTCGTTCCGTGCGGAGGGCCAGCCGAACTTCAAGGAGATGGGAGACACCCCCCTCGAGTTCCTTGGCCTTCCACCCATGACGGCTTTACACCTAGGCAGCGAAATGCTTGAGGAGCCGGAGAGCGAGGTTTACAAGGTGACGATGGCCATGATGTACAGGATCCCGCAAGCTGATGGCATCCTGACGAACACCTTCGCGTCGTTGGAGCCTCGGGCGGTGGGCGCTCTCAGGGACCAGCGGATTCTCCCGGGCCGGGTGCTGCCTCCGGTATACTGCGTCGGGCCGTTCGTCGCCGCGGCCGGCGGGGCGAAAGAGAGGCACGAGTGCCTCGCGTGGCTCGACGGGCAACCCGACCGCAGCGTCGTCTACCTCTGCTTCGGAAGCGTAGGCGCAGGCAACCACTCGAGAGAGCAGCTCGGCGAGATCGCCGTCGGCCTGGAGAAGTCCGGCCATCGGTTCCTGTGGGTGGTGCGCGCCCCACTCAGCGACGAGTATGACCCGCGTGCCGACCTGGACCTCGAGACGCTCCAGCTGCCTGCGGGCTTCTTGCGGCGAACCGACGGCCGCGGCCTCGTCGTCAAGGTGTGGGCGCCGCAGGTAGACGTGCTCCGTCACAGGGCGACGGGCGCGTTCGTGACGCACTGCGGATGGAACTCCGTGCTGGAGGGGATCACGGCGGGCGTGCCGATGCTGTGTTGGCCGCTGTACGCGGAGCAGAAGATGAACAAGGTGCTCATGGTGGAGGAGATGAGGGTCGCCGTGGAGTTGGTCGGGTGGCAACTGGGGCTGATCAAGGCTGGCGAGGTGGAGGCCAAGGTAAGGTTGGTTATGGAATCCGATGAAGGCAGGGAGCTAAGGGTGCGGGTGGTGGCGCACAAGGAAGGAGCGGCCATGGCTTGGAAAGACGGCGGCTCCTCGCGCGCGGCGTTTACTCAGTTCTTGTTGGACGCCGACAACCTTGGACTTGCCACGGAAGTGATCGATGGAGCCCATGGCCCATGTGTTTAAGCAGCATAACAAATTTCAACTGCTCGTGTACCTGCACCGTACACAGTGCAGCTGTATGACCGCACTAGTAATGTTTACGAGGCTTCTTGTGAAATAAAAGGCTCCTGCCTCATGCATAGGCATAGACGTATATAGCCGGAAGCATCTCTATTCATATCTAAAAGTATTACATATTGGTATGATAAAAGTTTCTATTATGAGACCATCTGTAGTCGACTGAATCCTGTGGGCACGTCGAAGTTATCCCCTCCCCTTCTCTTCATTGCCTCTGGCGCCGCCTATGCTCCCTTTTTCTTCCTCTCCAGCGAGTTTCCTGCACCTTGACCATCATCCCCCAACCTTGCTAATTGATGTGATAAAAATTTCTACTATTGGACCGACTGCAATCGACTGAATCTAGTGGGGACACCGGAGCTGTCCCCTCCCCCTTCTCTTCATTGTCGCTAGCGCAACCCATGCTCCTTTTTTCTTCCTCTTCACTGCCTGCGCCTCAACCATCAATTACTAGTGCGGAGAACCTACCTTGCCCAGTTCCACGCGCCGTTGCTCCCGCGAGCGCTCCACCCTTCCGACCTAGCACGTGTCGGAATGAATGTTGCCGCTCGCTTCCTCCTTCACGACGGAAGGGAATGGAGAGAGGATCCCACCTCGTCGGGATTCTCTCTCCTATCTCACGTGCATCCCGTATGAAAAGGGACGCGGTTGGAGCACCGGCGGCATTCTCGTCCTGGCCATTTTCCCAACGAGAAGGGATTCGGTGCCGGGACGGGAAACGGTTGGGGCAAGTCTATTATCTGTATCGATTGGGAAACCGAGACGGAAAGAGCTGGTTCCCATACTATATAAATCAGAACTATGAAAGCCAAAAGTAACAAACAAAAAACAGAAGAGGTATTTTCGAGAGAGAAACTTAAATCTGCACAAAACCACAGCCGTTTTGAGCACAGTTTCTAGAGCAAGGCAAGCGTGTGGGTTCTGAAGGAAGGCGTTCACAGAGGCTGTTGGTGAAAACTAGCAAAGACAAGGATCCGGTTGAATCATAAGTCAGTAGGATGAAGCCGACGGGTACGAGTTTCCCTTTGGTAAAGTACGACGGTACTGGAAACTTCGGCTTGTAGCACATGAGGGTCAAAGATTTGCTGGCTTAGCAGGGAATCGTGATGGCTCTCCGAGTAGCAAAATCGACGAAGGCGGACAATGATGACTGGGAGATGCAGTTGTAGGTAGCCGCAACCATACGGCTGTGTCTCTTAGATTAGGTCATGTACCATATCATGGGGTTGACATCACCAAAGGAAATTTAGGACAAACTGTCTGATCAATTCATGTCGAAGACTCTCACCAACAAACTGTATCTGAAGTAGAGATTGTATGGGCTAAAGATGTAGGAGGGGTCTGATCTACTTAGGAGATGACACGGTCTGCCATACCATTGAAATGAGTGAAGTCAGGGTGTGAAGCATGTGCTAGAACTAAGGAGAAATCTGATGTCGCTCGAAACCTTACATGAGGATGGGATGGCGTTCCAGTCTCTTGTAGATGGAAAGACCATCAGGATCCTGAAGGATGCGGAGACTGTGATGATCGGGGAGAGGCCTGCTTCGCATCTTTATGAGATGCGAGGGAATACTGTTGCAAGTGAAGACACTAAGCTAGGATATGCAGGGATAACAGATTTTGTTGCAAAAGGCGGCGGGTCTGAGGCTAAGTCAGACTCGTCGAGCGGCTCATCGGGAGCTATGAAGGAAGCAACCAGAGCCTGAGTACAAGGATTTGCACAAGACATTACGACAGTTTCGAGATGGCGAAGGTCATATTTGCTAAGGTGTAGTTTGTTAGAGTTGGTGTCAAATATATATACAAATAGGGTTACAGTTGAACTCTGAGTTGTAATATGCAGAATAGGTTAGAGTTTAAGTCAGACTCTGTATTTTGAGCCTATATAAAGGGGGCACTAATGATGTAACCTATAACGACAAAAGTAGCAGCGTAGGCATGCAGAGGGTCACGGCCGGCATATGGCCATGATCAGGGCGGCAGTATGCTGCAGTGTTGGAAATGAGCTCCCATAACCATGCCCCACAGATGTAGGAAAGCGCCGAACCGCGTTACTAAACATCATACCTCCGGTGTCGTCTCTAAATCGCAATGCGTTAAATCCTAATAGAGGGCACAAGCACATAGCCGTGATAGGCACTAGGACAGGACTAGTTGGCCAGACTTGGATCCACCTATTTTATAATGGTATGGTATCACTCTCACTTCTGAAGTATTCGATTATAAGCATCTTGCATTATACACGTCTTCATACTAGTAAGCACAAGTCAAATGGGGCATTCACACCATTGACACTCTTTAAAATTCGTGATTCGGTGTATGCCATCCTGACCCACTGTCATAGACACAGACGGTCCCACATATCATAGACACAGACAAGTTGACAGACGAATTGAGTGTCGTACAGCTAATTATTCCCAAGTCAAATAGCCCAATAGGCCGTACCTACGAGCTTGTGCGAAGACCAGCGAGCAGTGACACAGTAGGAAGCCTGGAACCTACAGTCCTAGGACTCGAGTCTGATACTACCGTCAAGATGCACGAGAGGAGGCTAAACAGTCGACTAGTTCCACAAGCTCAGGTCACTAGTCACAATCACCACGTGTGCTTTTTCATCGTACATTCTTCTTTTTTGTGACTTTGTGCTATACTGCTATCTCCACTTTGGATTGATCTAATCACCAAGGTAAGAGTTTTTTACGGCGTTGAATTATACTTATCGTTTAACCTTATAGAAGGTAAGTCATTAGCAAATTCAATAGTCTATAATAGTTTAAGGCGTGTCCCAAAAACAATGGGAAAACCGAGAGGGCCCAAGGACCCGTGAAAACATGCGAGCCTCATTAGTTCTGTAGTCAGTGGTGTTGTTGCCAAGACAGCCCATCTCACCATCTCTCCTTGGCAGCCTCAGCCTGCTAATTAACCCGGCCGATTAGAGTTGCCAGCCCAGCCACTCGCTCTCTCTCCCTATTTGGAACAGTTAACTTGATGGCTGTGGACCTGTGGTTGAACGGCTCTCTCTAAGAGCCTGTTTTTGACAATTTTTTGATTCTATTACATTTTATTACTTGATTCTATTACATTTTTTGAACTTTTATCTTTTTTGATGTTGTTCCTCAAAAATTTTGAAGTCACAGGATAAACATTTGGAAATCCAGTTTCGATTTGGCTTTTGAAGCCATTGATGAAAGCAGTAAAAGTTTAGTATCATCCTTCCAACAAATAATCAGATAATTAGAGTGCTTAGAGAAACGACTTTGTAAAGCTCGAGTATTTGGTTTGAATGAGTTAAAAATTGCAACAAAATAAAGTGACAAAATAAAAATTACCAAAAAAATATAATAAACGACGGCAGCGATGCCTACGGTCGTGGCGGTCAACAGGCCGTGGTTGGGCAGTGGTGAGGGCAAAGTTGCCCAAAGCCAAAACAACATGCCATCTTCTCGTTCAATCAGCCGCAAAACTGCACTGCACGGCGAACGGGCGATCCTAGTTGCAAGGTGCATGTCCGTAGAATTAACATACCTATTATTTTAGTCCTTCCCTGTTTTGGCAGTAACATTGGATCTCTCGTCACAAATAACAAAGCTAGCGGCAGATCCGAGATGCGAGATGCAAGGAAACAAATTAACACAAACAAAAAGAATCTCGTAACCAAACGGCAAGTAGCCAAACCCATGTACATATATATAGATGCTCCATGCATGTTGGACAGGACGCACACTGCACTCCTTGCTTGTAGTTGCACAGGCATATTCCACAGATCGAAATGACCCGACTCATCATTTCCTACCATACAAACTAAGCCCAGGCGACAACCAGGATACTTTGCCATTCCATTGGAATGTCACGGAAGCTTAACATTTATTGAATCTTATATGTTGGATTATGAATATATGATTCTGATTGGATGGGAGTTAAAAAGGTGATACTACCGTGCATTTGCTATAGCAAATTAGCCACAGTGACCTGTTACAGTTTTTTCAATAGTACTTGGATTGATCTTGGCCTCTTCTTTTTGACCCAATGGCCAAGGTACAGTGTCACACTACTGTAGCCCCACGATATTACAATGCAATGTTAGAGGACGTGTTTCTAAGGCCAGGAATCAAACAAAAGAAAGCTAGCTTGCTAGCTGCAGCACAAGATCAGCTAGCCAGCAAGTGCGTGCTTGCCAGCTCTACTGCTGCAGTGGCACATTCTTGCTTTGCATCCATTGCTGCCTGCAATTCTGCAAATCAAGATTCTGATGTGATTTTACTACATACAGGCCACTGCGGATACTGCCTGGTACAGCAACTGTTACACTTGTGAGCTGCGAGTTGCATGCGATGCGACCCATGTACGTAGTACATACGTACTGTGTCGAGTTAACTCAGCTGCCTGTGCACGCATGGAATCCAAGGCTAGCAGATATATAACGGGCCAGTGTACATGGTCGTCCTCTCCTCTGTGGGGCAGATCCATGTCCGGCAGAGCACGAACAAACATACGCCAATTTGCCATGTGCTGCATATTAGGACTGCAGCGCATCTCTGATCCCGATGTCATTCCGGTGACTGTTTTGTTTTTGTCATGTTCTGTTTCTTGTGGAAGTGATCTTTCGTAACTCCTGGTGATTTATCGGAGCTGGGTTTGAGCTTGAATGCTAAGCGCGTGGAAATCATGTCTGAGCTCAAGCTAAATTCAAGTTGATTCTAAGTCATATGGAGTACATTCAAAACTCCATTATATCTCTGCATTCAATGGTCACGAGAAAATTGTCTTTCACCTTTGTCTACACTGCTCAGAATTGCGACATCTTGCAGCTAATTCAGCTCACCAACTGTTACAACATCCTACGATGGTGGCAACAAGCATCTATGGCGATTACGAATGACCGAAGAAAGCTATTCAATGACTTCACCACCTATATCGTGTGGAATATATGAAAGAGATGAAATTGGAGAACCTTCCAACGAAGTCAGGACTCAAGAGATTGCAACTATGGCAAACGAAAGGCATCGACTTGCACATGCGTGACTCTGTTTGTTTTGTGGTTTTTCTTGGCGGAGCTTTTGCCCTTAAAAAAAATTCAAGACGAGTTTAAGCCTTAAACTCGTCCTGCCTGCCTAGGCGTCTAGTCTACATACTGTGTTAAGGCCGACGACACTAGATGCACCAAGAGGAGAGAATCATAGAACATGAATCACACATAAAGGCCCGAGGATTTGCTTATAAGGTTCAACAATGTGTCTACGCTCCAGGCGTCCCGAGAGCAAAATTGTAGCGGCGCCATGCGTACAAGGATTTTATTTAGATTCCGATCATTTACAAAGAGGCCGGTGGTATGTATTTGTATACTTAGGTTACATAGGGCACTTATGCCATCCCCAATAGCATCCCTTCCTCTCTTTCTTTCCCTTCGCGAAGAAAATCTTTTCATTCCATTCTCTAATAGATTTTATTCACCGTTATCTTTCGAAAGAGATTCTCTCTTTCATTTCCTCTAAAAAGGGATTCTCTCTTTTTTTCCTATATCATTCCCTTTAAAGAGATGTTGGAGATGATGAAAAATATTGGGAAAGAATATGGTGTAGCGAATAGGGATAAGAACGAAATGAATAGAATATGGTTGCATAACACCTCTAAATGGTATGGATTGGTATCCTCTGCTAGGCCAAGTGGGACGAACCGGGCCCGTACTATTTACCTAAGCGGGCTAGCTTGGTGTAATAGCCCAAAATTTTGCATAAAATTTTTCGCGTTTTCAGTTTTCTTTATTGCTCGAGCCATAATCTTCTCGGTGTTCAAATTTCAAAATCTCCTATGAAGTGTAAAACAAGATTTATTTGTTTTGCAAATAAAACCTTCTCAGCATGCTGTTTTTACGCACTATTCCTTTTATAAATTTTTATAAACCCAAATCATGTTTTAGGATTTTATACATTTAATTGAAAAAGAGAGTTTCAAACGGTGAATAGTATTTTCATATAATGAATAGTGTTTTCAATGCTCTATATACCAAGAATTCGATTTTCCATCTCTTTTAACCATCTTCCACCCATAAGCAACTAATTCCACTAAGTTACGAATTTGATATTCAACCATCAGGCATTAGTGAAATTACCATTTTGCCCTTCTAAATCAAAAATTCCCAAATTACCCTTTCTTTTAACCCTTTCCTATTGATTTCAATAAATCCTTTATAAGTACAAAATATGTAATACCTTTTGTATTTTTCTTTCCGCTGTAAAATTGTTACTAGTATCAATAAAGGCTATGCAATGGTGTCATTTCTGTTATACAATTGGAATCCTGGACAATTGTATTTTAGAGAATCTCCGATATTATCATATTGGAAACCGGTTGTCACACTTGGTTCAGTCAACCGAACCAAATTTGGACTAAGACCTCGGTTCACGGGCTAGCTTTGGTTCGGTTCAGATCTGGTGGTGGCCTAGCATGGCTCGATTACTGGTTCGGTTCGGCCATCTTGTAGCCCACATATTTAATTAAATAAATATATTTATATTTATATGTTTATTTTCTTATAATATATAATTTATTTCTTCATTTTATAACACATATTTATTAAATATAATCATTTTCTTATTTTTTTATATTATTTTTATGCTAAAACGGGTTAGCCCGCTTGTAACCGGGCTGGCCCAGTTCAGCCCGATTACTGCGCGAGCTATGCTTAGGCCAAGACCCTGGCTCGTTGGCTCGTTAGGCCCGATTCATATAGTGAACCGAGCCAAGTGGGCCCGAACCAGGCTGGTCCGGTTTGTATGTTGGCCACCTCTGTCCCTTGCCTTCGGAGCAAAGACAAAGTTTGCCTTTGCATCATTTTGTTCGTCCATCTCACAATAAAATGGTAGATCTCCTTTTTATCCAAAATTGCATAGCAATCGCTTTTTTTGAGATAGGGTACAGTGGCACGCACACAACTCACCCACCACAACGCATGCACTCCAGACGCACGCGCACACACACACATGTGCATGACCACGACACATGCTGCGACCTAACTTTGAGGCACAAGGCCTTCCTAGTGCGGGCATGCACCTTACCACTAACACGCATGCGTGCGTATAAATAAAATTTAGCCCTTGTTCTCATCATCTTAGTGAACTTATCTGACTTATTTATCTATTTACTTATCTTCGTTTAAATTAAAAATAATTTTATTTTTTATTTTTTCTATCTCAAAGACTTGTCTAAAAACTCTAAAACATAAATTAAACGAAGCGGTTCTAACTTTCGAGATTACCTTAATGCACCCATCATTTATGTGGGAGATGAATGGATTGGACGATGAAAAGGTAAACTTTGCCTTTACTCCTAAAGGTAGGGGATACCAATCAGGTACTCCATGGCAGCCTAGCTATAGCAACCCGTGGATCAGATCAAATTGATGGGAGAGAGGCGGAACCAAACTTGTGCAGCGAATTGAATGAATTTTGCTTGTACTTGTGTACGTCCGGTTGCGGCATGCAGGTGACACGCACCAACCCCAGCGCGTGTGCACATCAGGCAGAGTTTACTCCTCGCGCGAACGCGAATTCATTGCGTGCGTACGCGGAGACGACGACACAGCCGCGCATTTGCGGATCCGACATGCACCAGAGCATCCGTAGTGAGCACTTTGTAATATTATTCATCTAATTTTTTAAAAATAAAGTAGTTGCCGGAGGGAAGAAATCTTTTAGAGTACAGTATAAAGTGTGAAGAAATCTTAGAGAGATGGATAGAGTGTGTAGAAAATAGTGTTATAGTGTAAATATTTAAAGTAGCTGATGTGGATGCTCTTAAGATCGATCGAACCTTGCAAGGCATCCTACAGAGGAAGCACCGTACGCGCCGACGTACCACGCATCGATGATTTATTTGATTAATTACTCCATTTAATTAATTTACAAGGTCGAACAACAAGTACAATGGTGGTAGCATGCATCATATTGATCGTCTACCGGATGCCGTCGAGCATCTGGCTGATGAGCTCGTTCGGGTACGTCGACGTCGCCGGAGTGGTCCTCGGCGGCGGCGCTTCGTGGATCGCGGCGGTGGCCGTGCACGTCTGACGAGCCGGCGACGGCGCCTTCTGCGCTGTGATGGTCGCGGTGATCGCGGCGAGCTGCTTCCGGCGGCCGTGCTCTTTGGCCAGCTCGCGCGCGAACCGTTCCAGCTTCTCGGCGTTGGTCTCGCCGGCCAGCTTCCTCCCCTGGAAGAGCACCGACTCCACGTTCTTCTGCAGCAGCATCTCCTCCACCTCCCACACCGCCCTCTGCTTTGTCTCGCCGCCGCATGCCATCCTCGGCGCGCCGCGAGCTCGCCCCGCCCGACGACGAGCCCCTGTACCCTGCACTCAAAACAGCAAAACCTGTACTGAAAACTTGATGCATGTACGGTGATGCTTGCCTTATGTGCCAAATAAATTCGGTATCAACAAATTTTAAAAATATGGCACACAACAATAAATACCATAGAGTAGTAGTATAATTTAGATTTAACTGTTGTTTAGATAATGTCCCTCACAAAAACATGCTATCATTATAGACATTATAGATACTACCTTGAGTATTATAAAAAACAGTATAAGCCGTTAGATCGAGAGAAATAAACGGTTAGTATTTATTTTAATACTGTACTGCAAATTTTCTCTTGTTTGATGGTAAACTTTTGGAAGTTTAACAATTTCCAACTATCTAGAACTGATATGCGAAGAACAAATAATTATATTCATCGTCAAACATACTTTAATAGTATTATAACTTTTTTAGTATTTCTTAATGCAGGTAATTAAAAGTAGCATGTCTGACACTGTAAATACGAAAAAAAAACGTACATGGAAGGAGCAGTTACCTGGATGCGGATGTAATTGCTTGTCCTGTTATCTCCGAACGCCATGGCGACAGCTTGATCTACCTAATGCCAGGTCAGATCGCGAACAATGTTATGTCGAGCAGAATCAACAGACGATTCGTGCATGCGTGCATACGTACAAATTAATGTACAATTAATAGAACTACAGTGGCAGATCGATCGACAAGACAATTATGCAGCGTACGTCCTTTGATTTGTGGACGCGGGGGCCATCCGACCCGTCGGACGAGCTCCCGTCCTATGGTCTTTGCTGGCCGTTAGATCTCTATCCAACGACCAGCGATAGATCTAGATAAAAATTTTGTTATTTTTGTTTTAGTTATAAAACAATTCTTAAAAATCTGTAAAAATTGTAAATATTAACTAATCCATGTCAGGTTCAACATATATTTTTAGTATATATTTATATTAAAGTTTTTAAATCTAGTTATGCTTTAGTACATTTATGAAAACGAATATTAATCATAAAAAGATGAAAATAATAAATGTTAAACCTGACATGGATTAGTTAACATTTACAATTTTTATAGATTTTGTAAGAATTTTTTCATACCTAAAACAAAAATAACAAAGTTTTCATTTAGAACTATCGCTGATCGTTGGATTGAGATCCAACGGCCAGCGAAAGCCCTCGGGGAGCTCGTCCGACGGGCGTCGGACGGCCCGCGTCCTTGATTTGTGGCTGATGCATGCCATTGTGATCGGCAAAAGGCGGGAACAGTAGCGTTTCTGTACTGGCTAGCTACGAATAGGTTGCACGTACGTACCATGTCGGCCACGCCCTCGGTGGCGATCCTGGCCATCTCCGGCGGCCTCGCGCGGTCGCCGCCGCCGCCGTTCACCCTGCGGTTGGCCTCCCCGGTGCCGATGGATATGACGAGGAGGTCGCCGATGCCGGCTGCGGCGGGGAACTCACGCGTGTTGTTGAGCACGTGGGTGATCGCCGCGGCCGTGGGGTTCCCGAGCGCGACGCCGCTGCCCACCGCCGCGATCCGGGTGCCGCCGTCCAAGGACCTCACCTCCACGGCGGCTCCCGTGGCACCGGCGCACGTCGCGGCGCACACGTCCCGTAGCCGGAAGTCGTACGCCGGCGTCTCCGCGGCGTCGGCGCGCGAGAAGAGGAACGGCGCCCGCGTCGCGAGGTCGTAGCACGGCACAAGCACCGGGCGCACCGTCTCCCGGAGCGTGAGCTCGCCGAACACCTGGCCATGGACGCACCATGGTTAGCTAGCTTGCCTGCTCTAATGGCTACGTGTGATGATTTCAAGTAGAATTAATGCACACGAACAAACCTTGTTGAAAGCCGTCCCGGGGCGGCGGAGCAGGCCGCCGGCGCGGGCGGACCACCCTTTGCGGACGCGGCCGAGAAGGAACCCGAGCGCGTCCTGCGCCGAGTACATCGGCCGGCCATGCAGGCCGCGCGCGAAAAGCATGGCAGCGAGGACGCCGCCGGCGCCGGATCCCGCCGCCACGTCAAAGAAGTCGGCGAGGCGCGCGGCCTGGTTGCCTGTGCGCCGCCTCACCGCTGCCTCGAGCCGCACCAGCGCGGCTGCGGCGAGGAGTCCGTCGACCGCGCACGCGCCGCCGTCAATTGAGAGTACGCACACCTTACCCACAGCCGGCGCCGCCTCCAGGGAGCCGCCGCCGGCGTGCAAGAGCTTGGTGTCGCCGTAGCCGGAGAGGAACTTGCTCTCGAGGATGGAGAAGATCTGGTAAGTGAGCCTGTCCGCCGCGTCCTTTGTCTGCTCCGCCTCCATGGGTTCGCGCTGGCGCGTAATCTTGGCAAGGCGCGTGGCCTTATATACAGGCAGAAGATGGCGGGAGGGAGGGAGGCGAGTAACTCGCTAGGTTAGTGGTGCATCCGTGCAGTGCATGCATGTACTGTGTGCATCGTGGTCGCGTCTACGTATACTACTGACAATTAACCGCTCCATTAATTTGATCCAGGTTGGCAATCACGGTTTCGATCATGGTTTGGTACATTAATCACGCAACCGTGCGTGTGTATTGATGATGCGTATATGGGATGTACTAGATGGATCATACTAGTACTAGTATATATATTTTGTAAGCCAGTATACATGAACTGATCACTATCAGTTTTGTTGCATAGGTTGAAAACTACTGATAGTAACCGATGTACACAACTCTCTTCCCCTTAATGATCCCACCAACGCCTCTCGTAGTAGAGATAATAACCCTACTTCAGTGTATATATTGTTGTACGTGTCATGTTGAAATCACATAATCTCCCTCTCCCTTTTTGAAGATGGCGAGGGTATTTATAGTTACAAGAGGGGGTAAACAATATCAAAGACATGGTCATGTAATCTTATCATTCAATTTCAGCTGAAATCATCACAATCTGCCAAGCTAGTCATACAATCTATGCCATACACCTATCCAGAATCACAGTAGCTCTATGCCATACACCTATCCATTGTTACATTAGCTCTTCAATTTCTGAACCCTATTTCTGCAGACAGCTTAATCTTTAGTTGTGCCCATCCTTGCATTCTAGATCGAAATCTTGTCCTTAATTGAAATTTAAAAAACAAGTGAGAAGCAAGGCAACTCATTTTGTTCTAGGGAGATGGAAGAGGAGAGGTGTACAGCGGCATATAGGGCCCTGTGCGGCTGAGGGGAGAGGTATGCGTGGCGATGGAGGTGTGGGGTTGGGGTTGATATAGACGGTCAAGGAGCCCAAACAAAGCCGTGGAGAGGCTGAGCAGGAGGGACATACCTGGTGGCGGAGGTGTGAGCCTGGGGTCGAGGCAGGCAATGGAGGAGCCCACATGCGGCGATGAAGGGCTAGAGGTGGAGGAGGCACTTGTGACGGTGGAGGTGCGGGCTGGGGTCTAAGCGGGTGAGGAGCAGCCCACACGTGGCAGTGGAGCGCTCAAGACGGGTGGTGGATGAGTTGAGGCGGTTGAGGGGCTGAGACAGGCAATTGGGGGGGGGGGGGATCATGGCCGATGGCAGCGACTAGTGCTTTGACTGGCTAAGGAGCGTGGCAAGAGGGGAGTTAAGGGAGAGCAGATCATGGAGAGACGGGAGAAGCATAGTGAGCAGAGCGGCAGGGGTTTCCACAAGATTGCCGCGTTAATTAAGAGGAGAGGCAGACCCTTAAAGTGAAAGATTGCTGTAGGGCCAAGCCTGTTCAATGGATCTGCATCGGAGGGAGCAGAATGGCCAGTTGCACAAGATAATTGGTCAAACAAGAATAAAGGAACCCTCTAAACTGTACTAGATTATGCACGAGAGGTTGATGGTCTAATGCTATAGTACTCGCTAGCCAAATAAAAATCTTAAGTTTTTGCTATTTAGAAAGAAGGTAAAGAATCCAAGAGATAATGATGGTGATTTCCGCCCTTTCCATCTCTGTTTCTATTATTCCCTTCTTTTCAAGAAGTGATGGTTATATAGGATGCTTTCATCCTCTTGTTTGCTGGATCAGCAGGTTTTTTTGGATCAACTATATATATATACCTACCAGTTATGACATAATGCTGATACCTGAGGTTTATTATTGGAAAATGAACTGTACATAGGCACATAAACAAAACTTGCAAGGGCATCAGATAAGTAAAATAAATATAGCTTAAGTTCTGGACTAACGTTGGATTTGTTGTGAAACAAAAACATGATTCAATTCTCTATTGATCTGACACTGATTGCTTGAACTTAATAACTTGACTGTTGTAAATATATAGGTAATTAACAGAAGAGCCACATCTTATTATTCGAACTACGTAGTTTATTTTGATTTGGATATTGAATATTTCATTGAACTACTCAATCGTCAATTAGCTTCTTATATAAGTATAGGACAATAGGTAAATTCATTTTACATTGAAAATGACCAGACTCTGAGATATTTAACAATTTAACATTCTCTTGCAAACAGTTCAACGCTCCGGAATAGACCAACAGATAAAAGACTTTCCTTGCACAAAGTTTAAAGCTCAATATTCAGTTTTCAAAACGTAAGAACAATTTACCGGTCCTGGTTTCCCATCTGTTTTTTACCTCATAAATGCTTAGTTCGAATGGCTTATTCTTGGTGGTTTCATTACCCTATTATCCTGATCTCTACAGGATGACATCGAAACAATATAGATATTAAAGGGGTCATTTTCTGCAATATGGGGGGATAATCTAGTTAATTCTAGAGGGATTTGTTCATCCATTTTGAGATTATACATACTAAGGGTCATCTGTGTAATATTGTTGGGAGAAGAACAGAACATAGTGTGTTTCTACTGTTTAATTGTTGCTCACTACTAGAAAAACGAGCATCACAAGCGGTACATCACAAGCGGTTCGATGCGCACCACTTCTAATAGTTACAGCACAAGCGGTTCAATAGCCCAAGCCAGAAGCCCCCTCTAGAAGCGGTTAAATGTCTGAACCCCTTCTAAAACCCCTCTAGAAGCGGTTAATAATCTGAACCCTTCTAAAGCCAAGCAACGAAGGGGTTCGTGTCACGAACCCTTTCTAAAGTTTAGCACCTCTAGCGGCCAGACATGTCTGAACCCTTCTAAAGCAAGCAATGAAGGGGTTCAGATATTAACCGCTTCTAAAGGGCTTTAGAAGGGGTTCAGATACGAACCGCTTCTAGAGGTCCATTTTCAATTGTTAAAAGGAAAGCTTGCTTTATCTCATCGAGAGCACGCGTGGGTAGGTTGGCTAGCTGGGTAAGGCGTGGGTCACGAGGAGGTGAGGTCTGAGTTCAAATCCCACATACCCCAATATTCTTTACCATTATTCTTTACCTTTTTAGACACCACTAGAAGCGGTTCTACGAACCGCTTCTAGTGCTCCCGCGAGCATTAGTCTCGGTTGCTTAGAACCGGTTATATAACCGCTTGTGAAAGTGGTTACGAACCGGTTGTGTTGCACTATTCCCTGGTAGTGGCTTTTGTTGACAAAAGACTCCATTGGTTGTTGGGTTAATTACATTTATGTCATTTCATTATGAAGTGTTGATATTACAAAAATGTTATTACAAAATGCAAAATTATTCTCGTGCCATTATAAAGTGCACATATGTCGAGATCTGAACCTGCTATCCAGACCCGATGTGTTATATCTGTACTAGACCCTAGATTAGTAGGAAGTACACATAGTCTAAACAAAATGAATCATTGTTGAAACGTAAAGCTTTATTATATCATTAGAGTTTATTACAATAGTATAGACCCTTAGGTCTTATAACAATGAAAATATAAAAATTCCACATAATTCCTTGGAGAAGATTGAATGAAACTCCAACTTGGAAGACCCAAACAAATCCACAGGCAGTAACCAGAGGAAAACGCAATTCTGAACGTCTGGAAACTCCTCGTTGAATCCATCATCTTTAAAATCTTCTACTGGTTTAGGACCTGCTCGTTGGAATGAGTAGCTCCACATGAAAGATGGGGTGAATATGCTTCATACTCAATAAGTCTATGGAGAAATGCATTATGTAGGCTTAACCAAAGGAAAGGGATTGGTTCAATTTGCTTTTAAAGCCAATTTTAAATATTTTAACTTATAATTTTCAGAGCATTTTTGTAAAAAGTTTTTGCAAAACAGATGTTTAAAGTTTTTTCATTTTTTCTAGGCAAACATGCCTAAAATGGCAATCCTACCTAAAAACATTACTCATAGCACTCCTGCCAAAATTATTTCCACTGCCCTCACGGCCAAAACCATTTTGAAAGCTCATTTAGAAAATAAGCTATAGTGTGAACACTTACCTCATCCTTAATGGTGGACACAGCTATCTAGATAGTTTTGACTCTGCTGAGTTATGCACTTTACCCACAAGGGGTATTAAGTCTTGTGGTTGCATTGCATAGATTTAGTTCGATGATTCACAAAGATGAGAAGTCCTTAAACTAGAGGCGAATCATTGCAGACAACTACAACAACAAACCCAAAAATCATGCATTCAGCTGCACCCACCTTTCATGTATTCGCCCTAGTGATCCTAGAGTTTTTAGGAGGAGTTTTCACAAAATCACGCAGCATCCTACTGCTTCTCATATTTCCCAAAACACACATTGCATAAATTGGAATTTAGAAACATGATGGTTCTGATAAAAAAATGTGTTTAGCATGCGAAAAACTTGAATTTAAACTAGACAAGCATGTTGGCAATTAAACAATAGGGCTTCAACTTTGGGGTTACAACAATATTTTAATTATTATCATGGTGGATGATAATTAGCCACGTTTATAAACTATTTTTTATTAAAGATATAAGCAGTATGCAATTTTATTAAGTCCACAAATAATTTTAATAAAATCATGGGATGACAATATGCATTAAAATATCTAGAGGAATGGATCCATAGACTTGTCATGTTTGAAGTCTACTTGTTGGGAAAAGTATGTGGCATATGAAGGTTCGGCCCACTTACTTACCCGCGGCCCCACAAGAGACAAGCTCGAACCCGACAAAACTCAAGGCCGAAGCTTGGCAAGCTCGAGCCCGAAAACTCCCGCTTAGAAGCTCGGGCCTCTCGCTTCCCAAGCTTCAAGTACAAAGGAACAGGACCCAAGGCAAATCATCACGCTTGCATGACAGGATACGCCGGGTTCCCGAGTCATCAAGAATTAAATCGCGCCTTGTACCAGGAGGCGCTGGCGGCTTTCGACGGGTAGGCGGCGGTCCGTCAACCGCCCGCATGGGCAAGGACACGTGCTGACCGGTAGCGGTCCGGCGCGGTGATCAGAGAATTGCACTCGATTACCCGATGGATTTGGTACGCTACCGGCATATGAAAAAGGCAACGACTAATTCAACGGACCATCACAGGCTACAGTGGCCGGAGGGCGCCTATAAAAGGGGCGCACAGGCCACAACAAAGCACGACTTCACTTGGGGCACACACGCAACTCATTTGGAGAATAGCTACTGTAGAACAGGAGCACTTGCACTCTCGTAGGAGCTCTAGTTTCCGGCGGTAGTTCTCCGCATCCGTGCTCAGGAACACACACACAAGTGCCTTGAGCACTATCAGTACTCAAGTCCGGGCTTTCCAAAGCCCGGACTTCACCCCCTTGTACTCGTTTAAGCTCGGCATTAAACGAAGACTGGACGTAGGGCTGTTATCCCGCAGTGGAGGCCTGAACCAGGATAAAAACACTCGTGTCATCATCCCCATCGATCCGGTCTCGACGCGTCGGGACTAAGGTCTTTCTTCGGCGAAGATCCGGCCAGTACGGGCCTCGGTCCGGGGACAGGGCCGCCTTCGGGCCTCGCACCCCCTTTTCTTGCTTATTGGCGCTGCGGAGGCTCGCCTCCCAGTCGCCGACAGCTGGCGCCCACCGTGGGGCCCGATTGCGGTCTTCTCCCCTCGATCGAGTCGAGGATGGCCTTGTTGTCTTACGACGACATTGATACCGTGGACCTCAACTACGACGATTGCGACGATCTCGACGACGTCGACGAGTCGTATGAGGAGTGGCAGGCTGGTATCCTCGCCGGAGCTCAGTCCGACGAGATAGAGGTGGAGGCAACGCCCGCCTCAGGAGTAGCTGTTCGCTCCCTAACTTTCCCCGGCACTTCGCTGACTCACGTCAGCGAAACCCTCATGGAGGGACTAGAGGCACCGCCACCAGTGCCGTCTCCGGACGGACCGCGCGCATTCGCGGCCACGTCTGAAGAGGAGGACCAGTCCTGCGCGCGCAACTGGCACGCCGGCCCGTCGAGGCCAGCAGCGGACCGGCACGAGCCCATGGCAGTTGAGGGTGCCGAGGGCACCGCCTCCGTGTGTGACACCGACATGTCCCCTTCGCGGGAGCCTGCCTCACGTCATGACTATGCGGCGTCAGGCGGGTCGACCCCACACCAGCCACGTGCTGACCCAAGCGAAGAGCACCAGCGGCGCAAGGCCGCTCAGAGCCTCTTTGCTGGGTCAGTCGGGCGAACCCTGGCGGATATCCGTCGCAGGCCTGCTGGCCCGACGCCCGCCACGCGCGCTACACACGCGCATTCGCCCACCATTATCGTCACCAACCCAGTGCTGCGCAGTCAGTAAAGGGTTAAGACGATTGCCTAGGTCATGCGTGACCTGGAGAAGGACCCACGAGGGTTCACCATGGCCGACCTAGGCGCCGCGGTTGCCGACGGCCTAGAGGAGCTCGCTGGGGATCTCGGCGAGCACCTCCAGGCCTAGTCACACACCAGTGGCTTCTCGAGGCGACGCGCCGTAGCGTTCGATCGCCGCGGCGCGTTCACGCCCACAGACGGACGCTCCTCAGCGCGCACACTGGCGGTTTTTCCCGCCTCGAGCCGCTTCCAGGCGGGAGGCCTCCCGTTGGGAACAACGGTGCCGCCCCTGGATGTCCGGCCTTCTCCCGTGCTTTACGCGAGGCCCCCTGGCCTCGCAAGTTTAAGCCCGGGAGCATCGAGAAGTTCGACGGGAGCAAGAATCCCGACGAATATCTCGCCGTTTATACTACCGCCATCCTGGCCGCAGGCGGTAATGAGGCCGTAATGGTCAACTACTTCCCTACCGTCTTGGAGGAATGGTTCAACTCGGCTGTTCAACCAGCTCCGAGGTTCGATCTGTGGTGGGAACAAGCAGCGGCGCCCGGACAAACTTCGAGTGGTCGCACGCTACCGGGAAGCCCCAGGACCTCAAGCTTGTGGTTCAAAGGGTGGGAGAGGGCCTGCAGGACTACGTCCGCAGGTTCGTCCAGGTGCGCAACACCATTCCGTCGATCTCCGACGAGGCCATCGTGAGGCCTTCAAGGAGGAGTCGCGGAATACCCGTTCACCGAGGACCTTGAGCTCCATCCGGTCCACACCGCACCGATTTATTTCGTGCTGCGGAAGGATACATCAACGCCTCCGAGACGGTGGAGCGCAAGAGAGGCAAGATGGAGGAGAAGGCGGCGGCCCGGACTGGCACCGATGCCAAGAAGGGTGACGCCGAGAAGAAGAAGAAGAAGAAGACGAAGAAGAAGAAGGAGCCCGCCGCCCCGCCTATGTCGCAGCAGAAGCCGGAGGCCCGCTCCTCGAGCGCCGCCTCCGTGGCTGCCCGTCCGACGGTGGCGGGAATGGCGGGCGCGGCCAGGGGGCGAAGCTCCCGGCCTCGACCTCGGCCGCCCAGGCTAACCCTCCGAACAACCGCTCGCCTCCTCCATCGGCGATCGGCCATGACTCGCGAACCGCGGGGCGTGGGCGCGGCGGTTAGAGGACTTCTACGCCGGGCGCGGGCCCATGCCCAAGCTCCCCGATCATGGGGCGCCGGACGACCGGGCACCTCAAGGCACCCATGGCGACACCTTCCAGGAGGCTCGCGCACACGTCGCCGTGATCTTCGGCGGCGCCTCTGCCTATAGCTCGCGACGCGAGCTTAAGGCCGCTGCCCGGGAGGTTTACCACCTCGAAAAGGGTAAGCCCGGGGACGCACCCCTGCGGTGGTCCCACCAGTCGATCACTTTCTTCGGGGATGATTATCCCCCCGGAATGACCAGGCCCAGCGTCTGCCGCTGGTGCTCTGTCCCACCATCAGCAACACGCGGGTCAATCGCGTGTTGGTAGATGGCGGGAGCTCCCTGGACATCGTCACTGCTCAAGTTCTTAAGCAGATGCAGGTCCCGCGGTCCAAGAATAAGGACATAGCCATCCCCCTCCACGGCATTGTCCCCGGTCGCCCCTGACCGATCGGCAAATCGTCTTTGCCGTGGACGTTTGGGACCCCTAGAACTTCCGGACGAGTACGTCACCTTCGAGGTGGTAGACTCGAGCTCCGCATAACGCCATCATTGGGCGCCCCCGCTGTCCAAATTCATGGCGACTACCCACCACGGCTACCAGGTGAAGAAGATGGGTGCCTCACGGGTCATCACGATCAAGGGCGATCCATAAGGTCGCAATGGCTGCGACGAGCGCCTTGGCCATAGTCGGACGACTTCGGCGTGGCGGCCAAGGTCGAAGCGGCCGCCCGTCCGCCTAAGGTGGCCTGCGGCCGCAGAGCCCACCAAAGCGATCTCCTCTCCGTGGGCGACCAGCCAAGGTCGTCCACGTAGGGGTCAACCTCGAGTCCAAATAGGAACTCGAGCTCGTCACCTTCCTCCGGGCTAACGCAGACGTGTTCGCGTGGGAACCGTCCGACATGCCCGGGGTCCCAAGGGAGGTCATCGAGCACAGGCTAGCTGTTCAGCCTGATAAAAATCCTGTCAGACAGGCCCTACGGCGCTTCCCAAAATGGAAGGCCGACATCATCCAGGAGCAACTCGACAAGCTCCTCCAAGCCGGCTTCATCCGAGAAGTCGAGCATTCCGACTAGCTAGCTAATCCGGTCGTCATCAAAAAGAAGGACGGGAAGTGGCGAATGTGCGTCGACCATCGCGACCTCAACGCCGCCTGCCCCAAGGACAATTTCCCCCTACCGCGCATAGACCAACTGGTCGACGCAACGGCGGACTCTGCGCTAATGAGCTTCCTGGACGCCTACTCCGGCTATCACAAGATCGCGCTAGCAAGGGAAGACGAAGAGAAGACTGCCTTCGTAACACTTTTTGGTACCTTCTGCTATACGACCATGTCTTTCGGTCTGAAGAACGCGGGAGCCACGTTCCAGCGACTAATGCAGAAGACGGTCCCTAATCAGATAGGGCGCAACGTAGAGGTCTATGTAGAGCTATTCCAGGACTACTACGAAGAGCTCGGCATGAAGGTCGCCCTAGCTTCGGTAGCTCACCCACAAAGTAATAGTGCAGCCGAACGCGCGAATGGGCAGATCATGCAGGGTATTAAGCGCCAAGTGTACGACGCTCTCACCGAGAAAAGACACAACTAGGTAGAAGAACTACCCTCCGTGCTTTGGGCAGCCCGAACAACCTCTAATCGGGCTACTGGCGAAACCCCGTTTAGACTTGTATACGGCTCAGAGGCGGTCCTACCCGCCGAGTTAAGACTTGGTTCAGCTCGTGTTGATTTTGCAGGGCAGATCGACAACGACGAGGAGCAGTTGCTGGACCTCGACCTATCTGAGTCCTGCCGCGAGCAAGCACTACTGCGAGTGGCAGCATACCAGCAATCCCTGCGGCGGCACGCAGCCAAAAAGGTACAAACCCGGACCCTACAAGTGGGCGACCTGGTTCTAAGACGAGTTCAGAACCTGGCTCACACCAACAAACTCACCCCAAGATGGGAGGGTCCAGACAGTCAGATCATCGGACGCCCGGAGTCAGAAGATCGGCTATGCGGATGGGAGAGTTCTCAACAGCTCCTGGAACATCGCTCAACTTCGGAAGTTCTACGCCTGAGAAAAGGTCGTAAGTCTCCATTCCCCCCTATCTTATTTCCTTTTGTTCATCCCACTATTCCCTAGAGAGCCCCCAAACTAACCCAGTGACCCAAACTAATGATCGGGCTTTGGACAAAGCCCAGGCCGTTCCAGTACACATCGGCAGGATAGTGGCTACGCAGAAGCCAACCCCCGGGATTCCCTTGCACACGGGTAAGCCGATATCCATCACACCTCGCAAAATCCCGTGCGGGCACACGCTTTCCGGCCCTATACCATAAGCCCGCATAAAACCTGCCACAGGCCCAGGATACCTCTAGAGTCCAACACTCTGCCTCTTGCAAAGAGACAGAGCTAGGGCCACAAGCTTCGTTCAAAAGCGTACGGTCTCTAAGCCACACCCGGGCTTCTCCTCAGAAGCTCGGACATGGCTCGGGGACTAGGGTCGATTTTTCAAAAATTGATCTTCTCTAAGCCACGCCCGGGCTTCTCCTCAGAAGCTCGGACATGGCTGGGGACTAGGGTCGATTTTTCAAAAATTGATCTTCTCTAAGCCACGCTCGGGCTTCTCCTCAGAAGCTCGGACATGGCTTGGGGACTAGGGTCGATTTTTCAAAAATTGATCTTCTCTAAGCCACGCCCGGGCTTCTCCTCAGAAGCTCGGACATGGCTCGGGGACTAGGATCGATTTTTCAAAAATTGATCTTCTCTAAGCCACGCCTGGGCTTCTCCTCAGAAGCTCGGACATGGCTCGGGGACTAGGGTCGATTTTTAAAAATTGATCTTCTCTAAGCCACGGGGCTTCTCCTCGAAGCTTCGGACATGGCTCGGGACTATGGTCGATTTTTCAAAAATTGATCTTCTCTAAGCCATGCCCGGGCTTCTCCTCAGAAGCTTGGACATGGCTCGGGGATTAGGGTCGATTTTTCAAAAATTGATTTTCTCTAAGCCACGCCCGGGCTTCTCCTCAGAAGCTCGGACATGGCTCGGGGGCTGGGGTCGATTTTTTAAGGGTCGATTTTTTCTAAGGGTCGATTTCTTAAAAAGATGATTTTCCAAGATCAGATACCCAATCAAAGGACTTCCGAACTTCTCTAAGCCACGCCCGGGCTTCTCCATAGAAGCACGGACATGGCTCGGGGGCTAGGATCGGTAGGACTATACTACGTTTTCAATCTTTTCTTGCCTACACGACTACTAGCGTTCGATTCGCATGCAGAAAGTCAACAGGAAACGAAGAGAAGCAACAATAACCACAAACAACTTTATTAAAAGAGTTCCGGGATGGCTTACAAGCCAGCTACACTTAGTCCCAGCGGAAGGGCCCCAGAAACCCGGCAATGACGTCGGCCACCTCGGCAAGCGCCGGGGCGGCCTCGACCAAAGCCGCGGCGGCAGAAAGATTAGTGGCACGGGCGCGGCCAGCGCCCACGAAGCCGATCAAAGCCCCGCTGGCCGCGGACGACTTCAACGGTAACCGACCATGACGACGTCACGGGCGCGCCTCCTCCTCCGCAATCTCGGCCATGGCGAGGTCGAAGTCAGCCCAAAGCTCCGCCAACTCTGGATCACAAGCCATGGAAGCAGGAGGGCAAGGTACGGAAGAAAGGAGTCTGGAGTAAGAAGTGACCGTCGCATTGGTCTCTTTTTATAGCCAGGATTCGGGAAGCCGAAACAATCCCAGGAGTAATGGCGTTGGGAAGCAGTTCCGACGTGGAACCGTTTCCAAGACTGAACGCGAATGTCTCTTGGGACACAGCGCGACAGTCAAAACGACGTTCGGCATTCCGGGGAGAAGACGGACCGAAGAAGTGATGAAGGAAAGAAGTCAAAACAAGTCAACTGCATTGATAAAGGGTATTTACAAAGGCAGACCAGATTATCGCCCAACAAAAAAGAAAAAAAAAGAAAAAGAAAAAAGGGCCTATGGCTTAGGCTGGCACCGGAGCTTCCGAAGCTCAGCTAGCAACTCCTCATGTTGGCCCTGAAGATCGAGGAGCTCCTTCTCTTTTGTCAAGGCAATCAGATTTTGACCGTAAGGCGTTAGCGACCTCCAGTCCCGTGATGGTATCTGGTGAGTCTTCAGCAGACCCTCCGTCGCGGTTGCAGCAGCCTTTGTCTGGGAAAGCTCCCGGCAAGGAGGTCGCGCTCCTCCACCGCACGAGCAACCTCAGCGACACGGCACGCCTCCACTGACCGGAGGCGTTCCTCGAGCTCAAGGGCGCGGTCGCGTTCGGCCTTAAGGGCCTCCAGCGACCGGCAAGAAACCTTCTTGGCGTCGTCCTGCGCCACGGCTAAGGCCGCCTCAGCTGCTGCGGCTCGAGCCTCTAGAGCTATCGGCTGGACTGAGCTCGAACGAGCTACCTCAAGCTCGGCGCGTGCGGCATTGGCTTCCCGTTGCCATCGCGCATCTTCCGACCGCAGGGCCTCTTGTTCGGCATCATGCTTAGCCTCAAACGAGCAAACCAAGCCAACAAGCTCGCGGTAGAGCTGCACCCAGAGGATAGGCTAAGGAAAGGAAGGACCGAAGCAGGGAAAACACAAGACAACAAAAACCAAGGCCAGAGGCACTTACCCGCTTCGCGACCGCCACGGCCGTGACATTGTACCGAGCGTGCGAAACACCCCTGGGCGAGGGGAGCACCGCGACCCGGCAGCCCGAGCTGTCGCCCGAGCTGCTTGGCCCCTCGGCCATCTCTCCCGCAGGCTCGGCCGCCTCCCCAGCAAGCTCGACCAAGCCTCCCGCAGGCTCGGCCGCCTCTCCCATAGGCCCGGCCAAGTCTTCTGCAGGCTCTACCGCTCCTCCTGCGGGTTTGGCCGAGTCTCCCACAGGGTCGGCCGCTCCTTCCACCAGCACGACCAGGCCTCCCATCGGCTCGGCAGTCTCTTCCGCGACCTCGCGAGCTCCCCCTGTCAAGTGCTGATTCCCCACAAGCTCGGCGGCATCACCAAAGATGGAGACACGGCTCGGGAAGTCATCTGACCGCAAGCATCCACCGGAGGCCCTCTGCCCAGTCGATTCGCCAGCCATTCCTCGAGCGTTTGGCCGGGGACTGGTCGGAGCCGAACAGCGTCTTACCGGCTCCATGTGACGATCCCGAGGTGGTGCTCAATCCACGCTGGCGTCACTGAGATCCACCCCGAGACAGTCAACGGAGCCACGCTCCACAGCCGCACCGGAACGATGCTCGCGGCTATGATGACCCGGACGAGCTAGTCCCAGCCGAGAAGAAGAGTGTCGCTCGCATTCAGCGGAGGGACAGGTATGTTGCTCCTGTCGAAAAGCTCCCGAATACCGCGGATGTCGATCGGGCGCCACCCGGTCGAAGTTCGCCCCTCAACGCGGATTGGTGCCAGGCGCTCGGTGCCATGATAGGTCTCCACCATCACGAAGCGCACGGGGTGCACGTCCCCAGCGTTACAGCGGGGAGGGCGAATGGTCTCGAACCGGGCGGGTTTGCCCTTGACGAGTTCATTCTCGGGCCATTGCCTCGGCCGCCGAATAAGTTCCAGCTTGGGGGACGGCGGATCGAAAACAAGGGAGAATCAGAGCATGCCCGATCGGCCCAAGGGCCATAACAAACAAAGAAAGGGAACGGGAAAAACCAGCAAGCATGAGCAACTTACGTGCAGTCGCAACGGCCTCCTCGGTCATCTCGTGGTCCGAGTCGTCGTCGTTCAACACCAATCGACGCCTCTTCCGCATCGGCTGGATGCCCGGCTACGGCTGAATCCCGAGCAGGAACCTCCGCCCGGCTGGTCGGGACGGAATCGCTGGCCGGGCGCTTGCCGCCGAAGCGGAGCGGCCTTGCCCGAAGCGACCGGCGGTTTCTTCCGGGCGGTCGCCTGCCCACGGCTTGTCCTTTCCGCACCAGGGCCGAGCTCGCGTCACCGCTTCTTGTCGGGATGGCGGCTCGAGGCCGCCACCAGCCGCAGATCTGGCGGGCGGCCCCGCCCCGCTTTCCCTGCGAACAGGCCATGGGCGCCACCACGCCCACGAGAAAAACCGCTCCAGGGACACCTAAGCCCGCAGAAGCACGTACCTCGTCCAGGACATTGCGGACGCCCGAGCCTGATGGCTCGTTGTGATTCGCGGGCAGGAGGAGCCCCACGACCCGGATCACATCGTCTTGGGGTAAGGCTACAAAGGAAAAAGGGTGGGAACATTACAAACGCGTTCGAAGAAAAGCTCGGACAAAAGGCTGTAAGGTCAAGAACGAAGACTTACGGGAAGTGTCTTCGCGGGAGAGGTCGTCCCACCCGCGGATCTCGAAGAAAGGGCAAACCCGCTTCCTCAGCGGGCTCACCCGATGCCTGGTGAAGTCGGCTACGATGTCGAAACCGTTGAGCCCCCGGCTGGCCAAGTCCCGAATCTTGGCCGCCAGGGCCACCTCCGCCGGCTCCAGCGTGGGCCGGGGCATCGTCACCTTCCCAAGGCTCGCGTTGGCGAACCAGAATCGGCAGTTGTCGGGTTTCTCGGCGTAATACCACCACGACGCCCATCCCTCGACGTACACCTTGGCTTTGAACACCGGGTACGAGGACTTCATGTCGCGGCGAAGCTTGAAGTAGGCGCACCCCGCTGCATTGTGTCCGTCGGTCGTGGTCAGCTCGTAGAAGTGGAGGAGGAGGCTGACCGTCGGCTCCACCCCGATTTAACGCTTGCAGAGGTCTTGAAGATCGTCAGGAACAGGATCGAGTTGGGATTGAGGTTCACCAACTCGATCCCGCACTGGGCCAGGACGGAATCGACAAATTCGGACTCCGGAACCCGGAGCCCATGAATCGCGAAGAGCTCGAAGCAAACAAACTCCTTACTCTTGGGCGCAGGGACCGCCTCTCTGCCGGCCGCCCTCCACCCTTCGACCTCGACGAAGCCGGCGGCTTCCAACCCCTTTAGATCGTCCTCGGTGAGGAGGCTCCACGTAAAGGGCACCATCGGGAAGAGAAGGATCGGAGAAGAAAGATGGCGGAGAGGCGGAGGAAGGAAGAAGGCGAAGGGACGTGAGTAGTACAAGAAGGCGTGAGGAGAGATGGCGGAAAGAGAAACCGCCTAATATAAACCAGCAAGGGGAGACGAACCGTCACCTATCCGCCGGGAGTCGTGGAACCCGAGGAGAAGGAAGTGGCGCGCGCAACCGCGTCGATTTGGGATTCTCGCCGAAGCTGTGGGGGCCCCGCGCGCGCGAAAAGCCAAGCCTTTCGCCCGAAGACGGTTACCAGATAAACCTCTGAGCGGCACATCACCATCCCACTCGAGGCTCGGGGACTAGCTGTTGGAGAAAGTATGTGGCCCATGAAGGTTCGGCCCACTTACTTACTCGCGGCCCCACAAGAGGCAAGCTCGGGGCCAGCAAGCTCGCGCCCGAGCTTGGCAAGCTCGAGCCCGAGCTTCCCCGCCTCGGAAGCTCGGGCCTCTCGCTTCCCAAGCTTCAAGTACAAAGGAACAGACCCAAGGCAAATCATCACGCTTGGCGCGACAGATACGCCGGGTTCCCGAGTTATCAAGAATTAAATCGCCAAGACTGTACCAAGGCGCTGACGGCGAGTTTCGATGGGTGGCGGCGGGTCCGTCAACGCCCGCATGGGCAGGACACGTCTCGTCGGTAGCGGTCAGTAGCGGTGATCAGAGGATTGCACTCGATTACCCGATGGATTTGGTACGCTACCGGCATGGGAAAAAGGCAACGACTAATTCAACGGACCAGCACAGGCTACAGTGGCTGGAGGGCGCCTATAAAAGGGGCGCACAGACAACTCACTTGGAGAATAGCTACTGTAGAACAGGAGCACTTGCACTCTCATAAGAGCTCTAGTTCCCGACGGTAGTTCTCCGCATCCAGGTAACTGTAGAAACACACACACACAAATGCCTTGAGCACTTACTGTACTCGAAGCCCGGGCTTCCCAAAGCCCGGACTTCATCCCCTTGTACTCGTTTAAGCTCGGCATTAAACGAAGACTGGACGTAGGGCTGTTATCCCGCAGTGGAGGCCTGAACCAGGATAAAACACTCGTGTCATCATCCCCATCGATCCGGTCTCGACGCGTCCGACCGCGTCGGGACTAAGGTCTTTTCCTTTGATGTGTCCCATTAAAGGCCAAGCCTCGTCCGAGGACGGGGCGTACGCCAGACCTCGCACCCCCTTTCCTTGCTTATTGGCGCTGAGGAGGCTCGCCTCCCAGTCGCCGACACTACTATTGACATTTTTGATCTTCGGCTTGATTCGAAAACTCTCCACAATTTATTGCACGAAAAACGAGCAACAGTAAATAGACAAAATTCAAGAAAACTCATAAAAATACAAAATTGAATATACAAGAAGGTATTGGAATTAAAAAATTTTAGAAATTTTTTCATTCAATTTGGATTATTATTTTAAAAGATATGAAATTGGCAATAGTTATTATTTGACAAAAATAAATAAAAATAATATAAAATTATAAAAATACGAAAATTAACAGGGAGGAAGATTTGGATCTTGTAAGATCAGAGAAATTTATTTGAAGTGATTTGGGCTAGAAATGAATTTTTGGTGCTGTCGTCAAGATTGCGTTCAAACAGGAAGACTGCCCTGCTACATCTGACGTGGCTGCCATCTTTTGGGCCCTTGCTGCAGAGAGAGGGAGCAGGGATGTGGCCAAACGGTGGCTGACAAGGAAGACCCACGGGGCAGTGAAACAAAGGAAAAGGACAAAAAGAAACACAGAGCAGAACGCACGAAGAGCAGGGCAAGCTGGCAGCGGCTCCAGGCTGCGGGGCTCGTCGGCGCTCGCTGGCGCGGTTGACCGGAGCCGCAGCTGGTGCAGCGGCGCTTGGCGCCAGGAACTCGTTGGCGGCGCTGATTTGGTCGGAGACGAGCAGCGGCACACGCAACAGCGCGCACAGCGGCAGCGGCGGCGCTCCGGCGAGGGGAGAAGGTCGGGGAGGACATGGGGAGGAAGAGAGACACCCGGGGAAGCTTATGGAGACGACGAATGTGAGGCTTACCGCACGGGAACGGCGATTTATATTTTTTAACGAACGAGAACGGCCAACTGAGGCGAGGTCTTCGGCGACGAAATTCGTCGCTATCCAGCGACGATTCTTCGCGCGGTTGGTGGGTATGGATTCGGGCGAAAGGGGGCAGAGTGTCTTCGGACGGATTGAGCTCTGGAGACCGAGGCGGCGACAGCGTCGTGCAGCTCCTACGGTGAAGCAGCGAGGGCAGAGCAGCGTTGGCGCGATTGAAGCGAGGATGGGAGGGGAAGAGGTGGCACGAAAGAGGACGGATTTTATAGGGCCATGCCGGGGTTGACCCGGGGGGGTGGTTTGGAGGAGGAGGAGAAATATGGGAGGGGAGCGTCGGAACAAGGAAAGGGAGCGGCGGCATTGATCCGCCGGGAGAAAAGGGGAAGAGGCGGAGAAGGAAAGAGAGAGGGACAATGCGGTGAGAGATTGCCGGGGACAACGCGGCGCGTATTCGCGGGATCCTTCCATCCGAGGCTCCAGGCGCCGCGAGCAAGAAACCGGGGAGGGGCATCGTTGGGTGCCGGGAAGAAAGAGCTGGCAAGCGGGCCACACTAGTAAGAGAGGGAAAGAAAGAAGGGAAAGATTTTGAAAATTAGGAAATAGGAAATTTTCTCAAATGTAATTTTTAAAATTATTTACAGATAATCAAGAAATTTCAAATCCAAAGTTTCCAAAAACAAATAAGATTTGATCTTATCTTAAAATCTATCCAAGATGAATTTTCCTTTGATAATCATGAAATTCAAAAGGTTTTCTAGAGTTTATTTATTTATACAAAATCTAAATTTGAGATTTGTAAATTTTAGTTTCATCCAATTATTTTTTCCTCAAGAACTTCTTTTAACACTTTATTAGTTGCAAGATCTTTTAAATTCTAAAATTTATTTTGTTTTTACAAAATCATGCTCCAAACAATGTTTTAAAATTTTCTGAAATTTTATTTTACTTAAGAACTTTTTAACACTTTATTAGTTGAAAATATTAACGGTGTTTTAAAATTTTTTGAATTTCATTTTACTCAAAATTTTATTTGAATTAAAATTTGAAAATTTAGGACGTTACAACATAGTATCATCCATGCTATTGCCACCCAAAATGACAAAAATGCCCAAGAAGGGGAGATGAGGGTTTGGGGGGAGAAGGGAGAAGGGAGAGGGAGAGAGAGAGAGAGAGAGGGGAAGGGCAGCTTGGGGGAGAGGAGTGGCTGTTGGAGTTGGTTTTTTTTTGTGGGGGTGGGGGTGGAGGAAGAAGAAGTAGATAAGGGCCTTTTAATCATTTCGAGTTCACATTGACATGATGAAACTATGTGCACTTTATAATGACACGACAATAATTTTATGTTTTACAATGATATTTTTGCGATATCGACACTTTATAATGGCATGGATGCAATTAACTCTTGTTTGTTTGAAGAGGCCAATGAAAAAAGTATGTTGGATTTGTGTATTGATTTTATGCACTTTGCATTAAGAGAAAAGAGCCAGACTTTCTTGACCATTTCTATGAATTTTGCATGGCCTCGTCGTTTGGTTTCGGTTTTGTTTCATCCTACTCTTACGTTTCGAAATGAATGACCTGTTTGTTTTCTTCTCTTTTTGTGTTTGTGTGTGGAGTACACTATGTTTAAAACAATCTTGAAAATGTTTGACACAAGAAGAGGAATTTGCACAGTTTAGTGTTGGTTATTATCTCAGGCTAGCACTTTTCAGGTTAGTAAATTCAGTTTTAGAAGTTGTGGGCCTAGCTGGGACAGAAACACCTGCCTTGGAGGCTTGCAAAGTTGCAGACTTTCTTCCACAAAATGGTAAAGCCACACGTGGAGCTGAGGCTCTAAAAGACTTGAAAAGTATACGAAAATCACTTATCCAGTGATTTTGAAATCATATTATATATACAATTGATTGAATGCATCAATATGCCACACTGTACAATTTCCCAATATTATATTTCAATAAAGATAAGACACTAAACGTTACGTTTGGTTGCTTCATGAAGGATGATATAGGACAGTTCCATAGACGAGGGATGACATATGAGGCATGGTATAGAACAAGGATATATAGGATATGAGGGAGCAAACCATCCCTGTCAACAGCTGTTACATCACGCGTTTGCTTGTTTTTCCATCCGGGACAAAGTCCTTAGGTGTATGTTCAATTGCCGAGCATAGAGCTGAGAGAAACCCATTTAGATTAAGCTCTACCCAATTAATTAAGCACCGCAAGCCAATTAATTAAAGCTCTAACCACCAGAAGAGAGATGAGATACCCATACGGCCATACGCCCGTACCAATCGAAGCTCGCGCAGGGGTGCCGACAGATGACGACCCGTCGCCACCGAAGGAAATGGGTCGCCGCCGCTGGTGGGTGCCGCTCAGGCCTGCCGTCGCTCAGGTCGGAGCCTGTGAGGCTGGCACTACCGTCTCCTTCAACCCGGCCAGCAACCCACTGTCTCAGGTTGTCGTTGCTAGCGTCGCCCCACTGCTGCTCGAGTCAAGGAGCCGCCGGCAGGATCTGCCGCTGTTTGGGACGTCGCCGCCTCCGCTAGAGACGACGCCGCTCTAGAACCTGCCTTTGCTTGGGAGAGAGTTGTGGATTAGGGAGAATCGTCGCCGGAGGAAGCCGCTGGAATCATGGGATGGCCTCGTCCGCAATTTCGGTACCCGACTTGGTGGGTATGTTTGGATGGCGACCCGCGCTCGCCGTGCCCGCCGTCGGTTCCCCCTATGTGAGGGCGCGCCCTCGCGCGCGTTGGCAGGCGTTAGCGCTCGATTTCTTCACCCGCGCCGTCGCTTGCTCGCGCGTTTACTGTGCACGGACGAGCCAACGTTTGGCACACGCGACCGCGGCGACGGCAGAACCAAACAGCGTCCAAATCCCAGGGCGAGCCGACGGCGGGCACGGCGAGCGTGGGTCGCCATCCAAACATACCCGTTTAGCCTGCATATGAAGGGAATATTTCAGTTTTGAGTTCATCTCATCCAGCATAAACTGGTCCGTTACAAGCTCTAACCAAACACAGAACCATCCCGAACGAAAGCTACCAAACAAAAATCATCGATCCCGTCCTGGACCAGACTAAAATCATCCCGTCTCGGACCAGCCCATCCAGGACGGGCCAACCAAACGCACACTATACCCTTCATCACATATATAGCACTGTACAACGTCATCAAATTTAACATAAATTAATTCTAAGAATGCTCGTTTATATCGATTGGTCATCACACCAAGAAATCCACAGTATATGACATATCGCTTATTCATGAGAACATTCTAAAAGGCTTTATATCTTTTACTTCATGACATAAAGCACCAAAATCCAAACTAGCACAGGCTGCACAGCACGATGGATTTATAACCATCGCTTGGATGCAACTTGCATGAAATCAGAGAAATCAGAATACTTACCGCTATAGAGACGATAAGTAAATACCGTAGCAGCATCATATGCCTCATCAGACAGAAAAAAACATAGCACAAAACTGAGCTAACTAGCACAACACAATTATATATAAATTCAGAAATCAGAAATTGTGGCATAAATAGATCCACAACCACAGCAACATCATGTAGTGTATCCTCCGTGAGAGTTTCCACAAGATAAGCTCGGATGTACGGATCAACCGTGGCCAATAGCTTCTTAATATTCTCTTCATTAAAGCTTGCTTGCGCCAATCTACTTCCCCACTTAAAAGCTAAAATTGCAGTTCCTGCTAGTGCCACAAGTGCCGCTGAACATGAAATAATAAGTACTAAAAAGGCTCTTCTGTTGCTTCACCTCGACAGCATTCTTGAATGGTGATCTTGAGGAGGAGGTGTATGTGGCACAACCATTTGGTTTCATTGAACCAGGTAGTAAAAATAATCAACCCTGATAAAACCCTAGTATAGGTAAAAATATTAAAATTTGATTATCTCATGAAAAGATGGAGAATTGGTCCGTACAAATAAGTTGGATTGGATAACTTATTTGATATAAAAAAAGCTGTAGTTTGGAAGGTTGATTGAATTTATATAGAGTAATTCGGAAACAGTGATATGTTATTTTGTGCCCGTCGGTATCACTATCAGAGAACAGTGCAACACAAGTGGTTCGTAACCGCTTTCACAAGCGGTTATATAACCGCTTCTAAACAACCGCGACTAATGCTCGCGGGAGTATTAGAAGCGGTTCGTAGAACCGCCTCTAGTGGTGTCTAAAAAGGTAAAAAATATTGGGGTATGTGGGATTTGAACTTAGGACCTCACCTCTCCTCGTGACCCACGCCTTACCCAGCTAGCCAACCCACCCACGCGTGCTCTCTGATGAGATAAAGCAAGCTTTCCTTTTAACAATTCGAAAAATAGACCTCTAGCAGCGATTCGTAATACGAACCCTTTCAAAAGCCCCCTCTAGAAGCGGTTCGGAATACGAACCCCTTCTGTTGCTTGGGCTTTAGAAGAGGTTCATGTCCCCAACCGCTGCTAGAGGTGCTGGGCTTTAGAAAGGGTTCGTGACACGAACCCCTTCTGTTGCTTGGGCTTTAGAAGGGGTTCATATTACGAACCTCTTCTAGAGGGGGCTTTAGAAGGGGTTCGTATTACGAACCGCTTCTAGAGGGAGCTTCCTGGCTTAAGCTATTGAACCGCTTGTGCTGGAATTATTAGAAGCGGTGCGCATCGAACCGCTTGTGATGTACCGCTTGTGATGCTCATTTTTCTAGTAGTGTACATAGAGTACCAGCCCAATAACACCATGTGGAGAGAGTGCGAACTCCTTGGAATCGTTACTCTATAAAATATAGAAGCAAATTTGGAAACAGTGTTTTGCCGTCTTGTGTTAAAGGATCAAGAGTGTGGATTGACACTCAAGGGCACTAGATATTTGCTCTGTGGTAAGAGAATATCTAAATATCGTTTGCTTCTATAAAAACTTGGATTTAATGGATAAGAATGACACATTAATCATCCATCCATATAAGGAGCTATTATATGGGTAATTGGATAGGTTCTACAGAGCTACTAACAAATTCATCGATGGACCTTACTTCGGGTATATGAAGTTGTGTCAATTGGGTGATGCCTCTCTTATTTGTAAAAAACCATTATTTACCTTACAAAAATTATTGTCTGGATTGCAAATGAATAAGGATGAAAAAGATGATAGAATTTGTACTCTTATTATTAATTGTTTTAGAATTATGTAGGACTTTTAAAAGCTCAAAATTGCATATTCACCATAAAGCCTTACTATTCCTTAAATCCTGTTTTCATATAATAATAGTGTTATTCTCTTAAGAAACCTGCAACTACAATTAGTACTTATCCACATTATGTAGGCAATTTATTCTTTTTACAGGATCCACTTTATAATTAGAAATAGACATTTATGAAGAAGACTGGAATTCGCATAGGATCGATTTCTAAGGTTTACCTTATGCTTAGGCTTTGCCTGTGGTCTATGGGTATGTATTTTTTTATTAGCAGGTTATATTCCCACTTCCGCCGTAAAATATTTGTATCATGTAATAAACCAAGTAGGCTGTACTATTTCTAGATGTAACTGAAATCCTAGACAGTTGGTATTCTGGACATTTTCTGGTAAATTTTTATCAGAAATTTTGTCCATCACAGATAGTCACCAGAAATCCGGAAATTCAATTTGTCTCTCCTTTTCCCCCTCTTTTTTTCCTCTCCTTTTCTCTCTCTCCTGTCTTTTTCCCTCTTTTTTTCCTCTCCTTTTCTCTCTTTCTCTTCTCTTCTTTCCTTTCTTTTTCCCTCTTTTTTCCCTCTCCTTTCCTCTCCTTTCCTCTCTTTCTCTTCTCTTCTTTCCTCTCCTTTTCTCCTCTTTTCTTCTTTTCTTTTTTCTTTTTCCCTTCCTAGGCTGGGGCAGCAGTGCCCGCTGCGGGTTAAATAGGCGGCCCAATCGCTCGTATGTGGGGCGATCGCCCATAGGCCGGGCGACCGGTGCGCTGCCAGCCCAACGGCCGTCTGCACGGGTAACGGTCCAGCGACTAATCGCCCGGGCATGGGCGATCGCCCAGCCCACGGGCAATGGGAGCCCAAAAATGCAAAAACCCATGCCTGGCGTATATTTTTAAAAATTTGAATAAAAAATATAAAAAAATTCGTCCCTCAGGCTCAGGGGTGGAACGTAAAAAAAGTACAGATGTTCAATATTTTTAGTTCTGTACTTTTTTTCTTCCTCTGCTACTTCATATTGTTTAGATGTCCGATTTCTGTACAGATGTTCAATAACAATTTTAGGTTGTCATCTTCATGTTTTCTTCCTAGCAACAGTTACAAATGTCCATGTAAGTAGGGAATCTCATATGGTTACTTTGACATGAGGAGTCTACATAACATGAATAAAATGGAATGATCTATCATGCAGGATGTTACACAAGCAACATATCCATGTATGTTTGTCGTTGAAGCATAAATCAAGAGGCGGTTAGAGGAAAATTATTTAGTGACCTGGATCTTTTTTCGTCTATGATTGAAATTCCAATGTTAAATGTCATTTCAGTCGGGATTGATCTCGATCGAGAGAATATATAAATTTTGTTCATTGGATTTGGTTTATTTCCATCCATAGTAATTTCAGTGTTATCTCCAAACATGTGCAGTCTGGATCAAGGATACCACTTCTAAATGTTTCACCGGAAGGAACCACTCAACATATTATCAGTATCTTGGACTCACAGAAGACATGCTTTTTGACCATTCCCATTTATTATCAGTATCTTGGACTCACAGAAGACATGATTTTTGACCATTCCCATTTGCTAAGTTCTAACCATTCCCATTTGGGTTCTCAAAGAAATCATAGCTATGTTGACATATATCCAATATACTATTTTTGGATTGTTGTCAGCGCCAGGGTTATGCGTTTCAGTTTGCAAAAAAAAAAAAAAGGCGGAAGGCTAGAAAATCGGTTTCAGCGAAAATCGAAAAATTTCGGTCATTTTTCTGTACGGTTTTTTAAATTTCACATTTGAATTCAAACAAGAAAAAAGTTTGATAAAATGAAGCAACATGGGGGATCGAACCTGTAACCCCTAGCCTTCCAGTGCATGTTGGTGTAGGTGGATGTTAGAGTTGGCGATGGCAAAACACGGGGTAGGATAGTGGGAGGTCAGGCTAGGGTAGGAGCAGCTCAGGGAGGAGGGGGCTAGGCTAGAAGTAGCTTGTCGGATTACGTGCTGAGGATGGAGAGGGAGCTCGTCGGAGAGAGGAAGAAGGTGAATTTTTTATTGAAAATTTGAAGTCTGCAATGGCATATTTAACATTTTTTTCCCTGTATGTGTTGTTTTATTCGCTTCGAATTTGACATCATTATGTATTGGTTGCAGGTTAAGAGCGGCAGGATTACTTCCACTCTGCAACATGGTGGAGCTCGCCACTGCCCTGGAGGAGGGCTGACACGTGCCACGGTTTGGGTACTATCGATCCCTACTGACTGTACTCATGGACCGTTGGAGACCACAGACACATACCTTCCACTTCCCCTGCGGAGAGATGGCGTACCTACTAGGACTTCCGTGTGTTGGTCCTACCGTTGTGCCAGAGGATGTCTTCATTGCGTGGCACGCTGAGCTGTCTGGGCGTTTCGTCTAGATATAGAGACACCACAGGGCCGCCCCTTACCTACCTCTTAGGCAGCGTGAGCGGCACGGCCCGACGAAGCAGTGGCTCCTTCAGTTCACGGTGAGTATGATTCTGCCGGACTCGGTCGAAAAGACCGAACCCCTTTGTACATCCCGTACTAGTCCCAAGGATCAACGGCTACTATGCACAGTCCAAGCAGAGTGATACATTACCAACGGGAATAAAATATTACATAACAGGGGCAGAGCCCTAATATAGTGCATACATGACGCACGCAGGCCGCGCAATAGAGTACAGCGGGATACAATACATGGGCCCACACAACAGTACTACTACTACTAGGTTCCACCGGCACTAAGATAGTAGGAAGCGACCCTAGTCTTCCGGAAAGTCCGCGTAGTCAGTGTCGGTGTCGTCGTACTGCAGGTCTTCCGCGAGATGTCCCTCGACTGGAGTTCAAAAAGGGAAGGGAAAACAACAAGGGTGAGTACAATGGTACTCCGCAAGATAGATAAAGAGGTGCAGCATGGGGCTTAGTATAAGAGGAGACTTAGGATATTTTGCAGAGAGCTAGTTTTTCAAGTTTTATTCCTAGGTGAGGAAAGGCATGTTTTGAAAAGAAAACCTTTTTGGGTAATGAAATATATTTTCACTCGGTTGGGAATTGTCCTTCGTCCAGGCCATTTGCATTTCCATTTGCACAACCTTTTAATCCTTTTCAAAAATAAAAACCCTTTTTCTTTTGAAAAGAAGATCTACCATATGAACACTCCCTTCGTATGCTCGTAACCGTGAGCACGGCTATCATAATAGTTTTAACTCTGCAGAGTGGGTACACTTTACCCTCAGGAGGTATCACACCAATGGTGTGAACCATAAAGCCGTTTGGGCTAAAAGCCCTAATAGCACTTGCTTTGTGAGTTATTCCCAAGCGCCCTATGGGGGATCGGCCTAACGGCCCGGGTCTTCACCTATACAAGAAGGCCAAGGAAATACGGTCCAAGGCGCTGACGAACGCTGATATGTCCTCCCCGCCTGTACAACCTAGATGTCCACGAAGGCCATCGCCACCAGCAAGTAACTAATAGAGATCAAAGCTTAATACGCCAGGTCCGTCCCATAACAGAACCTAAGGCTGCATTGTAAGGCTCAGTTCGTAGGTTCATAGAGAGAGCAGTACTTATACTAGGGGAGGAGTATAGACACCAACCCGAAACCATGCGTGCTTGCACCATACTTGTCAACCGGGTCCTCCCTAGTCAGAGCACTTTAAGGGGGAGACAGAAAAATAACCCAATCCCGGCATTTTTCCCAATGCCTCATTTTACTGAAAAATTTCATTATAAACACTGCAGTAACATACCAATAGTAGCATTTAATTCACATGAAGCATTTTTAACCTATTCCAAGGGTAAGTAGGGTATCGAGGTACTTTATAATTAATCCTAGGGTGCAAAATTAATAAGGGCGCCAAAGTCAATTTCCATTTTCTGGATGTAGCTAATTCTACCAATTACTCAGTTTAAAAATAGCATGCGAGTTTTAAAATTCTACAAATTCCTGTAAATTAGACAATGGATCATTCAACATGCGTCAAGGGGACTTGCCTTGATCGAACTCTGGGTGCGGGTAGTCTCCTTCGACAGGGGGTTCCATGAACTCTCCGGATCCTAACCTCGCACATGGAATCATACACAAGCATAACTCAGGAACTCTTTTTGTAAAAACCTTTTTATAAAATTTCTACAGAAAGGAGATATAATTGTAGCATTTTGAAAATTTCTTTTTAATCCCTATAAAGCTCGCTAGATTTCTAAATATATACATTCCTTCTGAAATGTAAAGTCAGATATTTTTCCTAAGTTTAGGGGTATGTCTAGTATTTTACATAATTTTTCTAGAAATTTTAAGATTTTTTTCTATTTTAGAATTCTTATTTTTATTTACTGGTTTTCTAAATTAGGAAAAAAGGGGAAAATCCCGGCACAGCGCTGGGCTCGGCTCAACAATGGCGTGGGGCGCCCACGTGGCACGCAATGGGCGGGCGCGTCTTGCATGGCGCAAGCGCCAGCGCATGGAGAAGGCATACTCCTAGGAGTACGTCTCGACTTAAACTGACAGGTGGGTCCATCAGGCCCACCTGTCAGTGACGAGCACACGATCCGTGGTTAATCCCGCAGTGAAATGTTTGCAGGCCCTAAGTGTCAGTGGAGCATCACTGGCTAACTACCGATCAACGGCTAACTACCCGGGTCCACCGGTCAGTGACACTGACCGGCGACCCAGCGCCCGTATCGTCTTCCTTCAGCCGGGCGCGGCTGGAGAGGGAAGACTGACGGTACGCCGGTGGCTCGGGCCATTCGGGCCGGCGAGCTTCGAGAAACGGGCACTAGGCTCCGCGGCGATGCCATTGGCAGTGGCGGCATCGCCGGCGGTGCTCTAGGTTGGCGGAACAACTAAGGGCGGCGGCGGGCACGGTTCACCGTGGCGCCAGCCATTTCGGGGTCTTTAGCTAGGTACAAGGGTTGCCCGAGCTACTGAGCGGTACTGAAAGGTTAACTGAGGAGGCGGCGAGGACGGGGTGACTTGGTTCGGCCTGGCGTCGTGGAGGTTGGCGGCGGTCGGAGCAGGGGCGTCGCCAGCAGCTCGCTCCGGCGATCCTTAAACCAAATTAGGGGAATGAGGGTGAGGGCAATGCTCCTGGGATGCTCTCCGAGCAACAAGTCAGAACAGGACCTATCGGTGGCGATAAAATCGAGAAGGTGGCAGATCCCAGCTGGCGGCTTTTCGGTGCAGCTGTAGAGGAAGAGAGGCCGATTTGAGGGAGGACGGGGGAGTAGGAGGGAAAAGCTTCAAGAAGTGCTTGGGTTCGAGCCCAATAGCTTACCACAGCGCACGGGAGATGAGGCTAGGGAGCGGTGGCGGAACTGGCCGAAAAGGGGGAAACGCGAGGAGGGGGTGACTGGGCTTTAATGGCTCGGGAAGGGGCAGGGAAGGGTTGGCAGTGTCCAGGAGAGCGATGAGAACGGGTCCGGGATGCCAGTGGGCCCTCAAACCTGGCTGTTGCCGCGCGGGAGCCTCGGTCTTCTTTGCTTGTCACTGAGCAGGTGAACAACGTCCACAGCGGAGGAGAGGAAAGGGTGCACAGCGCGACGGGGACACAACGGCGTGCGGTCCCGTGTCATGATGCATCGTGCCGCCTCGGGAAGGCGCGGTGAAGGAGGTAGGGCAAGGGCATGCGCACCATGTCACGTTGCACAGGGGCACGTGCGTGGCTTAAAGTGGGCACGTGCGTCCCGTGCATGGCGTGCTCACGATCAGTGTGTGACGTCAAGAACGCGAGGCGTGGCGACGGGTTGGGAAGGGGAGGCTGGCGTAGTCTTGGTGGGCTACGTGGCGTCTTGGTGAAAGCGAGAGGAGTGAGCGGCGGGGAGCTAGGCCAAGGCACGTGGGTGCGTGTGCGACGGAAGGGGAGAGCCGGGGGCCGGGGCCGGGTTTTCATTTTCATTTTTTTCCTTACTTTTCTCTTTTGTCTTCTCTTTTTCTTTTTAATTATCCTATTTAGAAATAGGTTCTAGGGGTGGAAGCTATTTTATAATTTCTAGGATTTTGTCCAATTATAGAGTTCATATTTCAACCAAAATTTTTTTACTATTTAATATTTTGAAAGATTAAATTCCCTATGCTTAGGTTTTACTTGCTTGTTAAAAACCCTTTTCTTTTCGTTTTCAAAATTTAAACCGGCCAAGTTTTATTTCCTTAATAAAAATTGGAGTGTCACAGTTACGCGATTTGATGTTCTCGCGCATAGGTGCTAAAATCTATGTGTAATTTTACAGGTGGAGTGATACACCCAAACGCCGACGAGAACGCGATAGCGAGGCACCTAGAGGCGTACCTGTTGATTGTGTTCGATTGGGTGATGTTCCCGTCATCGCACGGCAACACGGTGGACTGACACTTAATCTAGTTCGCACAGTATATAGCGGAAACACGAGAGGACGAGGTAACCGGGATGAAGGTCAATCATGTGATCGTTTCTTCTTTCATTTTTGACAGTTATGACGTTACCAGATGCATCAGTCCTTGTGGGCCTCAGCGGTGCTTGTGGCCACGCACCAAGGGTTGTGCGACGGGACGCGACCTTGTCGGAGTGCGTTCTCCTGCTGCAGCTGTGGTCGTGGGAGTGGTTACCTATCAGAAGGCCCGTGGTCGATCCCACACCTTGCCCCTCTAACTCGTATAGTGGCCCTCCGAAGGATTGGCCCACCATGGGCCACTACTGGGTCCGACAACAGCAGCGATCTCCCGTCTCTTACTCGCACCTTACGCATACACCTAACAATAAGCATTGTTTCCTGCCGCATAGCGCTCGTTTGCTCACCACCAGGTGTGGAGGTCCCATCCTGAGTTCATTTGGGAGTTTGACTACCTCCAGGAGGAGGACGTGCGTTGGACACCGTACAACGCACCTGTCATCACCGCCCAAGCACCTTTGGGGATTTCCTTCCTCTATACACACAACCAGTCATACTGGCTTACGCGAAAGGTCCTCATGTTTGATCTCTACGTGGAGGAGTACTCACCCTGACGGGTGATGCGGCAGTTCTACCTATTCCATACTTTTCCCTTAGGGCCGCAACACTTTACCCATGGGACTCACCCGAGTGTGAGACGAAGCCATGATCCCTAGTACGTCTAGAATTGAGGATGCCTCACTAAGGATTCACCCTAGGCCGCCTCTCGCTAAGCCCGAAGACTCCTCGTGTGCCAGATAGACATACGGTGCTGATCAAGCACGCCCACACCGCCATGACAACTCAAAACTAGATTTCTCAAGGTAACAACTAAGGTATTACCATTATTAACACCCATGGCTGTACTGTTTTGCCTGTCAGTTCCTCCACGAAGTTCAGTCCTTATATCGACCGAGACGGCATACCACAAACCAACATCCACCAATCAAGCCACTACCTCGAATCCACTCATGCCACGTTGATTTTAGTTGAATTAAGTTAACCAAAATCACAAGATAAATAGTAAATTCTCTCTACCAAGATTTTAAATGATTTCCCATCATAATGATCATCTAGATTTTCTATCGAAGCAACTAAGCATCTAGGGTGAGTAAATTCAAGGATGGCCATAAAACATGAATAATTTAGTCTAGGTAGCAATGGTAGGTAAAACATGCTAATGGATGATTAACACGTCATAGGTAGTATCTAATATTAAATAAGTAAGATAGAAATAAAATTAGGATGCACATTGTAAAACCTATGATTAGTGAACTTGAGAGATAATCAGTGGGATAGATATGAATCTAGCTTGCACCTTGATCCGAGTAGCACGTTCCTTGACAACCGGCAGCTAATTCCCCTCCAGACTCCTCCGCGACGTCTACACGCAAATCAAGGCACAGACGAATTAACAGCAGTGAATAAAAATCAGAAAAATATGGAATAAATACAGTAGGTAGATTAGGTTGAAAGAAGATCAATTTCGCTCGAAACGGAGTTGTGATTTCGGAGATATGAAATTGCGAAGGGGGTACTGTTCATATGAACAGTGCCATAGGTTGACTGGGTTTGACCAGAACGAAGGATTAAAGGTTACTGCCTTGCTCTGCTTTCTTCACGCAGCACCAAAAAGGAAAACAGGAAGAGAGAGAGAGAGAGAGAGAGAAAGAGAGAGATAGAGAGAGAGACGGCGGCGGCCTCTCCGGCTTCTCGGCAGCGACGGAAGACAACAATCGGCGGTGACTCCCGAGCGGCGGTGGCGCCTTGGCGCAGCTGCTACGGCGGTGGCGTCTTGGCTTGGTGGCGGCGATGGCGCGACGACGACGGCGGCGGCGTCGACAAGATGGTGGAGGATGGCGGTAGGCCAGCGGCCTCACCCCAGTTGCAAAGACGACAACGATAGCTTCTCGACCTTCTCCCTCTTGCTCTGAGATGGCTGTTGGGGTTCGGGATCGGGTTCTTGGGAAAATCCGAGCTCGGTTTGAGGGATTTTGCCGAGGATTTGAGGGGTATTTATAGGGTTGATGGGGTGTTAATCCCGGACGATTCGGGATGGAAATCGGTTAGGAGGGAGTCCGGGATGAACACGAGGTGGCTTCGGTTGAGGATAGAATCCACACGTGATTAACCCATTAATGGCCGAGATTAAGTCGGTTTAGGGGCGGATTAGAACGAGATAAGAGAAATAGATAGATTTCTAGAAGGATTAGAGATAAAACCAAATTAACTAGTATTAACAGTAACTTTCTTAGGCAAATTAAATCAGAATGTCACAGCTCTCTAACAAATTCCCTCCATAGTTCCTAGAAAGGGATTCTCCTTTCCATTCCCTTCAGAATGGGATTCTCTCTCCGTTCTCAATGTCATTCCCTTCAAAGGGATGCTGTTGGAGATGGATGAAATGAAGAGAAGGAATATAGGAATGGAAATGAATGGAGAAGGGAATGAAACGAATGGGAAATGGTTGGAGATAGTCTTAGCTTGTAAGCAGAAGATGCATTTGTTTTTAGTGGTTCCTATTTGCTACTGGCCAATTGCATGAAAATATACCCTAGACTAGTACTAATACATGCAGCAAGCATGGTTAATTTTTATTTTTAATGATTATGTGCTTCTTTCACCAAATCAAAATACATTTGTAAGTTTCATAAAAAATTTCAATAACAGAGGCCATTTCATTTGTTACAAGGGCCATTCTAACTGACACTTTGGATATCCTGGTGTTGATAATTTACAACATAGGCCATTACATGAGACCAATGAAAACTGAGACGAAATTTGAGATGGTATTCCTAGGATCTTGAATTTACGCAAAAAAAAAAGGGATCAGCGGTTGCACTTTAGCTCATATATGACTGGAAGTCGGCCATTGAATCACAAAACTTGTCTCAACGGTTCTGTGAACAACAATCAATAGCGTTGGAGCGAAGATCAGCAGGAGCGATGATAGCCTCATGGTATTTAGAACTCTTGTGGGTGCACCGTCAACCGTCGAGAGAGACATGTGCGGCAATGGGGAAAATTGCACGCGGCCGCTAGCGCGCAAGTGGCTCACTCGACGGCCATTAAACGGTTGTCGAGAGACGTTTTAACTGGATGATGGCTTCATGGGTTCACTCTTCTGACAGGTGGGCCAGGTCACTCTTTCGACGGCTATACAACAGGCTATCGAGAGACGCTGGATTTTGATAAATTTTGCTAAACTCTCATACATGCATACATGTGGCTATATGGATTGCATTTATGAAAGTAGGTATTGCAATGTTTATATAAATATTTCTTCTAGTTTGCGATGAATATCTATATTTTGTTCGAATTGGTGAGCACCAAAAAGTAAATTAAATGTACCTTATGAAGATAGAAAATTGTTAAATTGATTTGGATTAACAAAAAATGTTTGGATTGGTGAAAAATTAAACAAGAAATGAAGTATCAAACATGTCACCTAGCAGAGCTTGATAATTTTACATGTTTAGTGTGGCGGTGGGATGAAACCGGCATAGTTGTACAAAATAATTCTTGAACATCTAAATACCCTAAAGCCCACCAGTGAGTCGATTAAGGCGATTAAACATAGACCCCTAGTTCGGAACGTCCAAATTTTTTCAAACTTTTTTCAAGCATGCTAAGTCACATATGGAGCAATATAATCGAAGGTTACGGTCAATATCATCAATACATTATTTCTTAAAATTTAAAACAGCCGAGGGTGACCACCGAACAACTAAGAAGGGAGGCTGTCGAGAGAGTGTGTTGGTAACGGTTATCGCCATCTCTATATCGACGGCTACCTGAAGAACCATCAAGACAGATGACCCACTCTCAATGGTAGTCAACTGAAACCGTCGAGAGAGTGTTTCCTAGACGGCCAGGGCAAAAATAGCCCTCGAGAGCTCTGTCTCGACGGCTTCCTCCCTAACCGTTGAGACAGATGGCCTACCAGCTCACAAGGAGTTGACCTCTCTTAGGACCACGAGAGTGTATCAACGGTTCATTAGAGGTCGCCGAGACAGGCCCAGCCACCTGCTCGGGGTGGGCTTGACCACAAGCACAAGTCTCGACGGCCAACTGATGCCGTCAATACAGACCCATGGATGTGCTAGGGTTTTCGGCCTGTGGGGTCGCACTCAACGGCTGCTGAGTCGATGGGCTGTCGATAGAGGGGTGGCGATAACCGTTACCAACACCCTCTCTCGACGGCTTGGATGGGATCATCGAGAGAGGTGGCAAGTTTTGAACGCACAAGGGCTCGGGACCCAAGCCGTTCTCACCCAGCTGCCGCCTCCGCCGTCTTCTCGAGCTCCGGTTGTCCGCCGCGCCTGCATGCTGGTCGGCCGCCGCCTGCGCCTCCTCCTATCCCCGCCCGCCGTCGCCCCGGCCCCCGCCGCTGCCGCCTTCCCTCCACTGCACCGCTCACCGGAGGAGAGGAGGAGGATGGGACGAGGCCGCCGAGGGAGAAGGAAGGAGGAGGAGCCAAGGTTGCCGCCAGTTAAAGAAGAAGGAAAAGGAGGAGGAGAAGGAGAAGAAGAAGAAGAAGAAGGAAGAAGAGAGGACCCTGCTCTGCCACTGCCCCATCGTTGCCACTGGCACCGAGCCGAGGTAAATTTCGCACCACTTTTTTTTTGAATTTTCGGAGATTAGTCTCGACGGCCACTCATATGGTCAAGACTAATCTCCTTAGTTAAGTGCAAGCCTAATTAGCAATTAGTTAAAAATAGTGTAAATTATGCAAATTTTATAGAAATTATGACAAATTACGATAATTCAATAGAAAATGTTAGAAATTGTGACTAATTGATACGAATTGTTATAAATTTGCTAGAATTTGATAGAAATTGCTAGAATATACAAGAATTTGATAGAATTTGTAAGAATTTCATAGAATTTGCCAAAATTTGATAGAATTGTAAGAATTTAATAGAATTTACTAGAATTTGATAGAAATTGCAAGAAATTGCAAGAATTTGGTAGAATTTGCAAGAATTTGATAGAATTTGCTATAAATTGATAGGATTGGCTTGAAATTTGTATAATTTGCTGGAAATTTCTGTATATTGCTCAAATTTGCTATGAATTGATGAAAATTGTAGGGATTGCTACAAAACAGTATAAATTGTCACCAAGCCGTACGTCACCCGTTCGGAAACGTCACAGACCGTAAGGATGTTTGACGGTGATTTGTCCGGCTGCATTACGAGAAGTAGAAAGCGTTCCCGAACTGTCCAATGGATTGCCGCGATTGGCGTCCCTGTGGAAAGCCTGCGAATGCCGGTTTGGTTACGACGCGTTGTGGTACCCATGGTTTCCAAGATGAGATTTCGACGTCATGACCCTATAAGGTTCTTCGGAGCATAACATAAGTGTTGGGGAGCCGGAAACGGCACTCTGACCATCGTTGCACTAGGGGAACCTTAGGGTTATGCTGCCGAAATTTCGTCTCGAATCCATGGTCCTACAACAGTCGTAATCAAACAGGCATTCGTGGGTAGGTTTAGAAGCCTCCCAAAGCGTTTGAAGAGGGAAATTGTGATCGACATTGGCCCGGGACTAGACGGATTAGACGCCATAGTGGAGGACAATGTCGAAGAGGAACGCGATGCTCAAGATCAAACCAATGACGTCGAACCGTCAACGGACAATCTGACGATGTTCATTGAAATTACTTCTAGTGGACAGTACATATGCACTTAAATTATTTGTATATGTGCTTGATTTATTAAAATGTTACTACCTTTCCATTTATATATCTACTTGATTTATTTAAATGTTACTCCTTTCCATTTATACATGTGCTTGATTTTTTTAATTGTGTTACTAACTTTTCATTTATGTGCAGGATGCCTTGATCTCAACGACAATTTGTTGGGACCTCCATGACGGATGAGCAGTTGGATGACCTGATGGAGGAGTACGAGGAGTTGGAAGGCTCCGAATAGGGCAGCACCCAGGCACAGGAGTCTGGCCAGGAGTCCGGCCAGGAGCTGGGTCCGGGGCTAACCAGGCGAGTGGGTTGCAGGCAGCTAGGAAGAAGACGGGCCAGAACAAGGTCCCCAGTGCACCAACAGACCCTACCTCAAGTATCCCCATTGTGATTGATGGGGATAGGTACATTTAAAAGCCTTGCTTCAATATCATATTTTCATATGTAAAATTGTTAACTCTCTTTCAATCTTTGTAGCAATATATCGATGGTAGATGCCTCGCTGAAGAAGCAGCCGGGCTACACGCCGGGGAATTTGGCCTGCAAGTTTTACCCTGGCATGGTGACTGTGGGCGACGTCACCAGGCCAGCGTATAGCTGGCAGGACTACAAGCTTGCCCCCTATAGGACCTCGACCGCCGCCGCCCATTGCCTAAGGGATTTCTGGGTAAGTCTATCTAATCAACTTTACCGTTTGATTTGTCATCATGTTGCTAATATACTTCGTTTGTGAAATTTTAGCTCAGGTATCGTCCCCGCACGGGGTTGACTGAGGTGGATTTTGAGCCCGTCCTGGACAAGAACGTGAAGCAAAATATCAAGAACCCGATGTACGGCGTTCGTATCGCGGCGGTGGAGGAGTTCTACAGGTAAGCAACTATTACTATAAATCTTGGAAATTGGTATTTACTTTTTGTATAGCTATGAATTGCTTGTACAATTCAGGAGAGAGTGTCAGGAGCGGATCAACACCTCCGAGGCCCATAGGATGTACTTGCAGGCCGACGTGTACTCCCAAGAGCCGCCTGAGTAGGCCACGCACCACTAGATGGCATGGAGGGCTCTAGGCAAGAGGTGAACGAGCAAGGAGCTCCTAGACAGGTCTACTAAGGCCAAGAAGAACCGGGCCTCTACTACAAGGCCACAGGGGAAGTGGTCCTTTCCACAGCTCAAAAAAGATGGTAAGCTCTGTTTTCTTCTTTACTTTCTTTTTTTTTGGCTCACTTGTCTTTTCCCTATTATAGGCGCTAAGTACCGGGGTGGTGCCCACCATGTTGGACATTTGGAAGAAGGCCCACACACCGAAGCCTAAGCAGCCCAGCACCTAGCCGGTGATGGAACCCCACGTGCAAGAGAAGATGGTAAGTGTCAACGAAAACTTTCACCCTTAGTAGATTTCTAGTTTTTCTTAGTTTAACTCGAAACAACACAGGATCGCTGCTAGGAAGCATACGTTCAGGAGCACAATGCGGACAGCTTTCGGGAGGACCCGCACCTCGACCTAGTGGTGATCCACAAGCACCTGGGGGCAAGGCGCACAGGAGGGTGGCGATAAGAGGGAACCACTTCAGGTGAGCTAATTATTATCTAATGTGTCATTTGTTTGAAACCATTGATTTCAGAAACTGACCACGGTCCTTAATATTAATTGTAGGTCGCAAGATTACATGCCCGAGGTCCGGGTCACTCAAGACACCACCGAGAGCCGGCGAGTTTGAGGCCCGGGTTCACAAGGAGAACAAGGACATGTTGAGTGAGCAGCATCAGATGATAGAGGCACTGCAGGCGTGCCTGAGGATGGAGCAGGAGGAGCGGCGGCAGCGTGGGAGGAGCAGAGGCGGGCACAGGAAGAGATGATCTCGAGGATCCTCACATTGGAGGCAGCGTCGAGACTTGCTGGGGTAAGTGACTACGACCACCTCATTTCGTTTCTTTCGACTGTACAAGTCTTTACCTAATGTGTCGCAAATGTGTAGGTCTCGTCAAGCAATCCACCGCCTGGTGATCCTTTGGATCGGAAGCTCTAGCTTTGGCTCAACGCGACGACCCACAGGAGGCAGACAACGCGTCCGGGAGCCAGCCGATGGACTTCATCTCAGGCTTCCTGAGGGACGACCACTCGCCGGCTTCCTAGAATTGTTTTGGTTTGTGGATGAATGGATGGATGGATATGTGTGCATGTTTTGGTTTCTCGATGGATGGATGGACATGTTTTGATATATTTGTGATATATTGTTTGTTTTTACTTCAAATTGTGATTGTGGATGAATATGTGTGCAATTCAAGGGTATTATGAATTATGTGGGCTTGTTTTGGGTTTGTAGGTGCAGCAGCTGCTACTTGGGGCAGCAGCAGTTGCTAAATTCTATTTTTTTGCCCATTCCAGTAGCTTTTTTTTTTGCTGGAATTCACTTATTCTTGTTAGCTAGGCCTAGGCCGTTCAGACAGAGAGGGTCCAGGAAACCCTACTGGATCTAAGCTCTCTAGATGGCCATGGCCCGCATCTAGAAAGGTAGGCCCAGCGATATCCCGGGGTCCCTCTCTCGACCGCCCTATGATCGCGGGGCCGTCGAGAGAGCTAGCCCCAATTCCCGTGAGAGTTGCCTCTCTCAACTGCCTCCAGGCCGTCAAGAGAGAGGGAGACGGAGCCATGTGACGGCCATCCGGCCGTCTCTCCACCTCGCACGATGGCTACCTGGTTAGTCATAGACAAAGAAGCTATCGATGGCTGTACCGTCGACACAGACTGTCTCACTCAAGTATTATTCATCGACGGCCGTTTGTCGACGGCCAGCCATCGAGAGTAACATATCTCGATGATTTCTTGACCTTTATCGATGGCTTTAGCCATCGAGAAACCCTGCGATTCCAGTAGTGCATCTATACTTTGGCTTCAACGATTTCCCAACATGTAGAAAGGAATACAATTCATGCTGACAATAGGTGATATCATGACCTTTCAAATCATATAACTGAGAAAATGTAGAGAGCTGTAATTTGGATAGTGCAACAGCATTTTAGGTTTATTTTCTAGAAATAAATGGGCACATACATGTAGTGTAACAGTTCATTTTGGGCTATTTTCAAAATTTCATAATTTTAAATCAAATTCATTTGTAATTACTATTCACCATCCAAAAATTTTCAAATTTAATTCAATTCAAACAATTTCACTAAAATTCTTCTAAAAATCAAAATTCAACTTAGTTGGGATTGGCCCACCTCGCTAGCCCTTTGAGCCTAGTTGGACCAACCCAACCCATCTAGCCCGTTCTCTCTCTCTCTCTGCCCTGCGGGTAGCATGCGCGCCACGCCCGTCTAAGCTTGCCGCCGGATGTCCTGTCGCGTAGCTCACGTCATTCCCCATGCGTGACACGCCTTCCTCTCTGCCGCCGCTTCATGCCACGTGCACCGCGCACTGACAGAGTTGTGTGGGACAATGCTGTGCCCAGCAACCGCGCGGACCAGTCACCGCTCGGCCGCACGCCTCGCGTCCCGCACCCCTGCCACAGGCCCACAGCCGCAGCGTCACCACCACGCTCGCCATCATCATGGCGTCACACCGCCCCATCACAGCTCTCCTTCGGGCCCCTCTCCGCAGGAACGAGCCTCTCCCCTCCCCGTGACATGTCCCTCGTCTATTTAAGCCTTGGCTCGGCCTCGAGCCTCGCCCTTTCCCATTTTTGCCGCTAAGCTCCTTTTCCCTCTTTTGTCTTACCAGCGCCTCGGTAAGTCGACGGCCGATTCCCCACATCCCTAGCTTCTCTAGATGTCACCCCTCATGGTCTTACCTTCAATTTTGCATAGGGATCGCCAGAGTTCCCATGCAGCGCAACCCCTGCTTTGGCTGCCACCTCGTCCATAGTGACAGCTCGCCTCCATCCTTCCTTGAGTTCGGCACCATCTCAAGTAGCTCCTTGGTAGTCTCTAAATGCTCTCCACATCGACGAACTGACCACCACCCCCATCCTTCGCCCTAGAATCTTGTTCCTGTAGCATTCCGCTAGCGGCGCCATAGCCGTTCTAGCTCGCTACCGGCGATGCTCCGGCTAGCATGTCCTACGCCATCCATAGTCGACCCCATTCCGTCATGAACCAATAGGATGGTTGTAAGGGGGCCCTGCTCGGAGGTTCTCCGAAATGATTCCTGCACTAGTCACTGGATCAGTACGGTAGTGCACACCATTACAAAGCTAAATCAAACAAGCATACAACGAAACAGGATAAAATGGATAACTACAAAATTAACACCTTATGGCGAATAGTTTTATGACACGGCCGTCCAGGCCAAATAGCATTACCGTCCACATGGAAGATTAGAGTACAAAAGCGGAAGTCTTCAACAAAAGGAGCATCCTACGGCTATGCATCTATGAAAGTTGCGGGAGGGAATGCCCTAAGCATCGTTTGGCCTCAAAATTTGCGTTCTTCCTCCTCGTAGCATGCATAAGGGTCTTCCAAGTGTTCTCCATCTAAAGAGTGAGTGAGTGGGAGGGTAAGTGCGCAATCAAGCCGCACTTGTAAGTTAACATCCTCCTAATGAATTTAATGATAATGACTTGAAGGGAAGGATAGGGTTTGTTTATTTGCATAACTCTAGTTGGAAATAAGAATAGTATAAACCTATGACCTAGCTAATTTTCATCAGGAAAGATAGTGTTATAGAAGTGTTGTGATTTCAGAATTACAGAACCTGTCTAATCCTGATACTAACGCATGGTATGACTAGACCAAACTTATGACCTAGCTGGAATCTCTGTTCCGGTTCTCCCTCCAAACACCCGCCATAAAAATTCAGGATTTGGCAATCCCGTTGTCGATCGTCATTTTTGAATTACCAGTCCAGTGAACACATGATCTAGATTACCCTTAGGTAACGTCGCCCTTCCGCCTGTTCCTCAGGTTGGAGTATTGTCCAGAGCCTCCGCAGAGCCCTTTCTACTGGAACTCCACACCCATACTACCGCGCGACGGCCACACGTTGTGTTGGACATATCCAACACTCAAACATATCCAAGAGATCCTTCCGAACCTGCTTCTCATGTCCCGAAAGCCAGAGTGCCACACTCTGCTCTGTGCCTCAATCTCAACAGGTCCACGACCTTCCAGTCTAGAGCCACGCTAGACAACAAAAACAATCTCTAGGTCTCAACCTGTATCTCAGCCCACAGGCTCACAACTTGAGACCAACTGACATAGCCTATACCCCATACCAAACCATACCATTACCAAATCATAGTATAAATAGTATTTGTAGTGGTGAGCTAGTGTTCACCACTATGGGGTTGTTGCACCCCGAAAACAAGCATTTAGACCTAAGCATGTCTAAACAAGTTTTACCCAAGGACAAAAAGTTTAAATGTTTTACTTATTTTTAATTAGGTTATATGGGATATGACTATCAAGATAGTCATGGTATGATATTCAACGCAATCATAGCAGGGTAAGTAAAAGTGTCAAGGGCCCTAGCATAGGTATAATATGATTAACAAGCTAGGTATTAAATTTCTATTATTTGCAATTTCTTAATTGAATCAAAATAACTTGATAAAATCTGGGTAGGACATGAACTATGAATGTTAACTCGCCTTATCCTGAGGTTTGAAAGTCCTCCTCGGTGTCTTAGAACCTTCCTTCGAGGTCTTCGACGTCTACTCAGAAATATAAACACTATGCATAAAAAATGCAAGAAGCGATGATGTATGTATGCATGCAGGGAAATTCGAATACCGATCGAGATGAGAATCCTACGTGTCATTGTATAGATATGAATGAACATTCTCTAGATACCCTTAGGTATTATTATCCTTACTGGAAAATAATTTTTTGAAATTATGTACTTAATTAAAATATTAAACTTCTAAGCATTTAAGGCTTATCTTTTATTTGCTAAATTTTACCAAAGGTTAAACGGGTTAAATATTTTTTAAAAAAGTTACAGAGGTTGAAATGTTTTTGTAAAAATTTGGGAGCTTTTAGGGTTCAAACAATATTTTAAATAAATCTGTTTGATTAAAAGCAATATTAATCCTTAAAGAAAAAGGGTTTAATTACTACTAAATAAATTCTAGTGTACAAGAATGATGTTAAAATTGTTCCAATAATTTTCATAGGTTCCAAATTGTATCTATTACTCTCTGGAATTTCGTCATGAATTATGGGAATCATAAACTAGTTAATTTATACAAAAAGGTTATTAACAATATGATTTAAAAAGGTTAAAGTAAATCTACTGGAATATTGTAGAGGGCAAAAATTAGTTACTGTTCAAAGTTATAATTTTATTAAATCCAGCCTCCTGTCTACTATTTACTATAATTTTTTCAATATTTTTGGTAATGAATTACTATTTTTAGAAAATCATAAATATCTTCTCGATTAAGTAATTAGGAAAAGGCTGAAGTCAACACTGTGTGGCCCAATTTGGTCCGATCCGTGAAACAGAAGTAGCCTGAACGAACCCGCAAACTAAAGGCGTAAACTAGGAATACCCCTCCACTAATACTTGACGGGTGGGGTCGCGGACCCACATGTTATTGACTGACAACATATAAGCGCGAGAGATTTAAACGCTAATCACTGTTAGTGTAGGCCCTGGCTATCAGCAACACGTCGCGTTGCTGACGTTGGGGTGACGTCAGTCGGGCGGCGGCCCATGAGGTTTCCTAGCCGATCTCTGGCAAATCTTCGGTGGTAGATTGGCAGTGCTACGGTTCACTATCCTAGTGATTTATGATCGGGATGGGTTCATGAGAGGATCGGAAAGGCGTCTAGAGGGGGTGAACAGGCATTTTTAAATTTTATACAGAGTTAAAAGGTGCAGAAGCTTTAAACAATCAGACACTCCGAAGATTAGTTCGGATACTCTGATTAGGTTCGGAATATCTGACCCAGAAGTTCGGACTATCCGAACTGCACAGTTAGGGTTTGCTCAAAACCTTACCAAACCTTCAGATCTAGGGATGCCACTTGCACACAAGTTAAATAAGTAGTAGACCTAGCTATAAAATTGGATCCACAAGAAATCTCAAAGCATAAGTTCACAAATTTGACAAATTATAAGAGTGCAAGTAAGCAAACCAAGATGTAGAGTGACTTATAGTAGAATTCTTAGTCTTAGATGATATCTTTCGCCCTTTGGCTAGGAAGCATGATGGTGCCTCATCATCAGTCAACTCATTAAAGAGTGACTTAGGTGGCATAGTGTTATCGGAGATGGCAATGGAAGCAACTCCTCCTTCATCTTCATCGGAGTTAGAAGAAGAATCGTTGGAGTCCCATTCTTCTCCAATGTGGGCTTGTCCTTTGTACTTCTTCTTATCACCCTTGCCTTTCTCCTTCTTACTTTACTTGCATTCCTTCTTCTCTTCCTTTTCCTTCTTCCTTGGACAATCGGCTATAAAATGTCCGGCTTTGCCACACTCATAGCAAGTCTTAGTGGATTGTCTTCCACTAGATCTCCCACTTGACTTCTTCTTATAGTAGCCGTTCTTTTTGAAGAACTGTTGAATCTTCTTACAAGAAAAGCCATCTTCTCAATGTCAATGTCTTCATTACTTGAGTTGGCTTCAACCTCTTTTGTAGCTTCAAAGCGATGTTATTTTTCCTAGAAGAGCCATTGACTAGGTCGTTAACTTCCTTGGATTCTTGGTGCATCAACTCATGAGCCAAAATCCTTCCAAGTACATCATGGGGAGTAAGCTTGTCATAGTTGTCACGCTCACGAATGAGAGTTACCAAGGTGGATTCCTTGGAGTGACGGCCCTTAACATGAGCTTCACCACATAGGCATTTGTCATATCTTTGCTCCCAAGTCCTCTAGCTTCATTGACAAGTAGAATCAATCTATCATACATATCCTTATATGATTCTCCTTCTTCCATCACAAATCTTCCTAATTTGCCAACTATGATTTCCACCTTAGAGACTCGCACACTTGAAGTCCTTTCATAAGCAACCTTGAGTGTGTCCCAAATGGCTTTGGCATTCTCAAGTCCGTCAACTGAATTGAACTCACTTGGACTCAAGGCACCAAACAATGCATTTGCGCCTTGATCATTATGATGTTGATTTTGACTCTCTTCGGTGGTAGGCTTGTCGGGATCCTTCACTTCAAATCCTGTCTCAACAATGCGCCAAATAGAATGATGAAGTGACCTCAAGTACATCTTCATTTTATATTTCCACGCCGCATAGTGAGTCCCATCAAAGTATGGTGCTCGACCGGAGGGCACGGATACATAAGATGAAGATAGTGAGGGGTTAGTACCATAATCATAAGGAACCCTTGACATGTCACCCTCTTTAGTCTTGTCTACTTCCTCACTAGTCGCCATTCTAGATTCTCCAAGCGGTTAAGCCTAACAAAGAAATTAGGCTCTGATACCAATTGAGCGGATCGGAAAAGCGCCTAGAGGGGGTGAATAGGTATTTTTAAATTTTATACGGAGTTAAAAGGTGCGGAAGCTTTAAACAGTCAGACACCCCGAAGATTGGTTCGGATACTCTGATTAGGTTCGGAGTATCCAAGCTAGAAGTTCGGATTATCCTAACTGCGCAGTTAGGGTTTGCTCAAAACCTTACTAAACCTTCAGATCTGGGGATGCCACTTGCACACAAGTTAAATAAGTAGTAGGCCTAGCTATAAAATTGGATCCACAAGAAATCTCAAAGCATAAGTCCACAAATTTGATAAATTATAAGAGTGCAAGTAAGGAAACCAAGATGTAGAGTAGAGAGACAAGATTTGTTTTCCGAAGTTCGGATTCTTGAAGGAATCCTACCATCCGTTGAGGTAGGCTTGGTCACACTTGAGCATGGGTCTCTTTCAACCCTCTTCCTCACCAAAGGCCTCCAAACCCCTTGGTTTCACTCCATGTTCCTTCCCTTGCGAAGGTCCCATGACCACCACACCAAGCTTTGGTGGCTTGAGGGAAACTCCTAACCGTTTAGGAGTCCTCAACCTCCAAGAGTAATAAATCTGGCAAAATATGGAAGTAGAAGACAAATCGAGTGCTCCAAGACGAAATTCACAAAGTTAGACACTCAATTTTACCTCCCAACCCAACAAGGATGGAAATCTTGAAAATTTATGGTGGGGAGAAGTTTTGGGAAGCTAGAGCTTGAGCTAGGGTTTGAGGAGGAGTAAATGCTCTCTATTGAATGTGCTCCCGTGTTAGGTGAAGTGGGAAGAGAGGTAATAAATACTCTTGGCTCAAATCTTGCCGTTGTGTGTCTACAGACATCGGATACTCTAAAGTTTAAGTTCGGATACTCTGAACTGTGCAGATTGGAAATTACTACAGGTTCGGATACTCCGAGGAGTTTCCGAGGACATTCCAACTAATTCTGAATAAAGACAAACTCGATTTTCTTGAAAGTTCGGAAACTCCATGGACATTCCAAATAATTCTGAATAAAGACAGAAACTCGATTTTCTTGAAAGTTCGGAAACTCCGAGGACATTCCGACCTGAGTTCGGATACTCCAAGGACATTCCGACTAATTCTGAATAAAGACAGAAACACAATTTTCTTGAAAGTTCGGAAACTCCGAGGACATTCCAACCTGAGTTTGTATACTCCGAGGACATTCCAACCTAAAATTTTGTTGTCTCTTAGGAACTTTAATATAAATGGAAATTGAGACTCCCAACTTTATAAAAAACTCATTTTGGAGCATTTGAGTAGTCTAATATCTATATTTTGTCGCATCCTCTTAATAGTACGGCTTTATCCTTAGACTCAAAAATAAAAATAATATCAATGGTGCTAGGAAAAACCATGTAAATTCAACTTCTTGATTTGAGGGGTCCACACCAATTCTTATCCACTTCTTGTATCCATTTTCTTTATTCCCTATCCACAATCTTATTCCAAACATTAGTTTCATTATCTAGTTCTCATTAATCACCAAAATCAAATAGGGGCCTAGATGCACTTTTAGTTCAGCTCAGGGAGACCTAGGATGTCCTGGCCGGACTTTGCCGGCGGCAAGCTAGAGCCGTGATGCCATAAGCGCGGGCGGAAAAATGTTACGGGAGCATGCCTCTCCGGCGAGGGGAGCAGGCGGCACCCAGTTTGTCGGTGCGGGGAGCATCTAGGGACTATTAGGGAGCTACCTAAGGTGGCGATGAGCTAGGGGAAGCATAGGATCGAGCTGGCACCGTGGATGGTGGCGGTGGCCAAAATTGAGTGTTGTCGTCGGGGAGCTCCCGTGGTTCCTGGCCAAAATTGAGCATGGAGAAGTGAGGGGCGGCACCTAGAGATGCTAGAGAAGCGAGGAATCAGCCATCGGCGTACCAAATCGATGGCGAGATGAAAAGGGGCTAAACCGAGCTCAGCAGGGCAATGGCGAAGGGTGGCGAAATTAGGACAGCGAAGGAGAGGGAGGAAGTGATTCCTGCAGGTCGGGTCGGGTCGGGTCCCACCATGTTTTTTCTTATTATGCTACATGTAACAAAGCAAAGAAGAAATGATATACGCACCATGTTTTTTCTTACTGTTCTACATGTAACTCCACGAGCATCCGGATTTGGGTCACTCCGGAGATGTCCGCCGCCACCTCCACGGCCCTTTCCGCCCCGGCCTCCGCCTCTACTACCATTGCCACCCTGGCCTTCAACACCGCCCTTCCCGTCGACGCCACAATTCTAGCCGCTGGAAGAAGGAACGGTCGCGGGCACAAGCCAGCAAAGATATATAGCCCGCCCAGCGCACGCCCTACTGGTGAGGGGAAGCGGGCGGCATCGATGCTCTTGACGGTCACGACGCCACCAGCACCATCGTCGGCTGATGCGGCAGCGCCCTCCACGCCTACACAGAGGAGGCCCGGCGTCGTGGTTGCAGGCATGGCCGTGAGCCAGGGACAGCGATCACCGCCTTGGACCATCGCGACATGGCAGATCTGGTCGCGACGTCCGTTGTTTTCTCCTTCGGCTGTGGAACGCCTTGCCATGGGGCCAACTTGTCGCCGTCCAGTGGTAGAGTAGGACGACGAGGCAAGCAGCGGCAGCCGGATCTAGCCACCCACGATGACAGTGCTATCGGATACGTGGAGATGTTGTATTGTCTCCCCCCATTCTCCTATTCGGAGTCGGTGACCGCGGATCAGCACGCGCTGCCCTCCAGCTCCGGGTCTTGGTCACCAAATAGTAGTTTCTCCGGCTCCTACAGCAAGACCAGCTCGCACGCTGTGGCTGGCCTCGTAGCAGGCCCCCTCGCCACCGCCTAGGCCTGCGCGGACGGCACGGCCATCATCTGCCGCTGCATCTGCTGCATAGCCGGCATCACCATGCGCGATGCCGTGCTGAGCGACGACGGCGCCCATGACGGCTATGGCGAGAGGCCACTAAGACCGGACGACCCAGAGAAGCCCGAGGCTAGCATGGGTGTCCTGCCAGGATGACCTAGTGTTGGAATAATCTTGACATGGATAGATTAGGTGCTTGCATGTTGATTAGTTTGCATGCTTGTGTCTAGCTAAGAGTTAGTGGCTTGAGAATAGGATTAATTAGTTGTATGCTGTTAACGTGCTGCCGTTACGGAGAGTCCGAGCCTTGCGTAGTGGAGCGGAGCATGCTTGAAGCAAACATCTCTCGTGCGGCTTCAGACCAGTTCTATCGGAGTCAAGTACATGCGCGCGTGGAGCTACGAGGCAGCCCCATGTGTGCCCTAGATGTGTATAAATTGGGTTGTGTCGAGTCCGTAAAGTGTTGAGTTAAGAGAAGTGTGAGAATAAGAAGAAAAACGGCAGGTTGCCGGGCCAAAATAACTACTCTATAATATATGTTCATTTTAATCCTCGAGAGCGCGTGTGTTCAAACGTAAGAGCGATGTGTGAGTTTTCTCTGGGAGGGAGAACCTGGGCCAACACATAGGACTGCGCTGGGGCGTGGTGCCTCAGCCTCTCCATCTAGCCGGTGCTTGCCGCTGCTCGCACCTCTCCATATCTCTGCTTTGGCACGAAGGAACACTGTACATACCAAACGCTGCTGCTGCTTGCTGCTGCGGTGACAGAGACACAACACCTTGCTCCTGCTTTCCATAAAAAAAACACCCTGCTGTGGTGAGAGAAGAGGCGCCCATAGCCGAGGATGTCTTTCGTCGTGATCGTCCTGGCTTATCGGACAGTGGACAGAGCTGGGAAAACAAGGCCACCGGAAGGACGAGGCCGACGCTGTGCAAAAAGAAGACCGACTGCTAAGCTAGCCGCTAATGAGTCTCCATGGTGTTTACGTTATCTTGGTAACCGGTGCAAGTGCATTGTAGTGAGTACAGGATTGGAGATACGTTATCTTGGTATATATATACGTTTGTCATGTACGTTGTACAGGTGCGGAGACGTAGAGGAGCTGCAGCCTGGAGACACGCTAGCTCTAGTTGTGTGTGTACATATATATCTCGAAATTCTTTACCTATTTCCATTGAACCGCATTGTGCAATGTTAACCGTGATCAGAGAGGCCAGTCCAGTCCTGGGTGCCAAAAAAAAAAAAACTGCCACTGTGGCAAGTCGCTTCTAACCGATCGAAAGGTGCGACAGATAAAATTGCTGGATCACAAGTCAGCTACATATTGGGGCTGAAAGATGACATGAAATATAACGGAGGTTGGGAACCCTGCATGCATGTCGGTGGCTCGGTGCTGAAAAAAAATCAGTGTGGGCAGCGATTTTGAATGGAAAAGATGCATCAGAAGTTCAGAACGCTGGAAACATCATAGACACAAGGTACTCTTTAAACATGTTCTTAGTATATTTAGAACTTTTTCGTGATCATTTTACCAAATTTAAATTTTATTTTGGAATTTTCAATTTGGACGGCTTTTAGGGGCCTAATCACAAAAGTCACTTTCGAGGCACATTCGGTGTGGGAGTGGAGGGAGTGGTGTGGCCTAATAAGCGGCAGGCCGTACATTGAGAGGCTGCTCGCGTGGGCCAGGGTTGATCAGAGAGAGAGAGGGCATGGAGATTTCATTCGCCTACGTGAGAGAAAGCGAGGCTAGTTACTTTTTGTTTCCACCGGGTGACACCATCCTGCTACATCATGCAGACTTTGGCTTCAATCTGGGATAAAGTTTTATCATTCAAATGTTTGTTCCTAAGTAGCCTCTGCCAAACACCATCTTCGTTAAGCAACCTAAAAAACCATTTACTAAGTAAACACTTGTTCTCAATATCTAGGTTTTGAATTCCTAGACCACCTTGGTCTTTGGGTCTGCATAAGATGTCCCGTTTTGCTAGTCTATACTTTCGTTCATGATTGTCACCGTGCCAATAGAATCACTACTAGAGAATAGGCCTTTCATACCGGCACATCAGTCCCGGTTGGACACGAACCGGTATTGATAGTGACATCAGTCCCGGTTCGTGCCTCCAAGGCTTCAATCCCGGTTGGGCTCTGACATCAGTCCCGGTTCGTGATACGAACCGGTACTAACAAGTTCTTTGACAGGCAGGTACAAAACAGCTGGCATGGGTGCTCATCGGTCGGTTCGTAACACGAACCGGATTGATGTTTCATCCTCATCGATCGGTTAGGTATTCTGGCTGGGATGATCTCGTTCAGAAAGTTCAAAAGGAATGCATATCCTAGTTATATCAGAGCGTGTGGAGAGGTGGGTTGGCTAGAAGGGTGAGTGAGTAGTCTTGAGGTCTTGGGTTCAAGTTCCACTACTCCCATATCCGCGAGTTATTTTAAAATATTTATAGCACATTAGTCTCGGTTGGTTAGAACCGGGACTGATGCCTCTTGGGCATCAGTCCCGCATGGACTGTCCGGTTCAGGAACCGGGACTGAAACTGGGTTCCCAACAGGGACTAATGGCCCGTTCCCTAGTAGTGAATCTTGATTGGAAATAATCCAGTTTTCTAAGCACATCTCGAGGAACCTTGAAGAACGACATCATAAATAATGGTAGGCTACTGAGAACAGAATTGAGTAAGACCAATCTGTCTCTAGTAGACAAATTGCGACCTGTCTAGCTACTCAGTTTTTGCTCAAACCGTTCCTCCATCCCTTCTAATCAGCATTACAAAGTTTCTTATAATGCATGGGAATTCCAAGATATTTAAATGGGTAAGAGCCAAACCTTGCACCCGAATAATTGCATATAAAGTTCTTGAAAATCCTTTGCTACCCCCAAAGCAAAATATCTCGCTCTTATGAAAATTTATATCAAACCTAAAAATTGTTCGAATGTATAGAGAAAAAACTTTAAATTAGTTGCTTATGGAAGGTTGGGATTCATAAATATGATAGTGTCATCTGCATATTGAAAGATAGGCAAACCACCATCCATTAAGTGTGGCACCAATCCTTCTAATTGATTGTGTTGTTTAGCTCTTGGCAAAAAAAAGTGGTAAGCATATCTGCTACAATGGTGAAAAGAACCTGAGACAAGGGGTCTCCCTGACATAACCCTTTGTAGGTTTGAAAATAAGAGCCATTGTCATCATTGACTTTGATCCCTGCACTGTGGCCTGTTACATACTTCTCTATACAGTTGCACCATTTTGTAGAGAAACCTTTCATCCTCAAGATTTGATGTAAAAAAGGCCGCTTTACTTTGTCATAAGCCTTTTCAATCAATTTTTAAAATAAATCAATTTAGATTCTTCCTGTGTAATTCGTGAAGCATCTCGTGAAGGATAACTACTCCTTCCATTATGTTTCTACTAGGCAAAAAGGCCATTTGGGTAGGTCTAATCACTTTATCTGCAACTTGTTTATTCGATTAGTGCCAACTTTAGTAAAAATTTTAAAGCAGGCGTTTAAGAGGCAAATTGGTCTATATTGCTGGATTTGTTTAGCCTCCTTTGATTTTGGAAGTAATGTTATTATCCCAAAATTAAGTCTATCAAGAGGCAATTTTTCAATATGAAAATTCTCAAAAAAGAGTCATCAAATCAGAGTTGATGACCTCCCAAAAGATTTGGTAGAATTCAGCAAGAAAACCATATGGTCCAGGAGCTTTATTATGCTCCATTCATCTGAAAAATGGCTTCCTTCAACTCGAGTTTCGTGAACTTGCTTATTAACAAATCATTCTTAGCCTCGATCACTTCCTTGCAGGATATATATCATCTCGGAGAGACTGATAACTGTCTTCCGATGGCCCAAATAAGCCTTTATAGTAATCAGTGATGTTCTCCTTTAATTATACATCTCCAGAAATAATACTCTCATCCTGCTCTAATTGTTTTCTGTGTCTACCATTTGCAATGAGAGAAAATATGTAATATTACTATCTCCTTCTAGCAAAATTTTCTGTTTGGACCATTGCTACCATTTCATTTCCTTCCGTCGCAGCATATGTGCAAACTTTTCGTTCAGACTATATTTGAGATTTTATCTCATTTCCTGACAATATAGAATTTTCATCTTTTTTTTTTGTCCAGCTCATCGATTTTACGTTTGAGCTCTTTTTTTTTTCTTTCTTGCACATCCCACTTGTATGTTTTGCCCAACCTCTGAGGTACTGTCGGAGCGTTCTGATTTTACAGAGCCATCTATCCATGGCAGAGTAACCACGCTGCATTTTCCAACTATCAATGACTGCATTAAATAGAAAAGACTACCTAGTTTCAAAATTGTTACTCCCTCCGTTCAAAAACATAAGGCGTATTTTGATTTGAAAAAGTCTTTAAAGATAGACTTTGACCGTAAGTTTCTATTATTATATATTGTCAATTATTATAAAGTAATATTTAAAGCTATTCGAAATACAAATCTATTGATACAACTTCTGTACACTAAAGATTTATATAATTTGGCTAATTGTTAGTCAAAACTTAACTTTTTGAAATTAAAATACGCCTTATAATCTTGAATGGAGGGAGTATTATTCTTCTCGTTATGCCTTCTCATAATATTAAAGTCTCCACCGACAAGAATTGGAATAGTTTCTTTTCGGCAATCATTAGCCAGTTCAGATAAAAAACATCTTTTAAATGATCTTGTGCAGGGCCGCAAACTGCAAATAGCACCCAAACGAAATCATCTGCTCTATTGCGTACTGTGAACTTCACATAAAAGTCCATTTCCACAGCTGAATCAATGTCAAAAATTGCCTAGTTAACTCCCAAGAGAGTGCCACCTGAGCGACCCTAGGGGGCATTATATGCCAAAAATAATCTAGTCAACCACAAATGTGCTTAAGAGAATTGGTCGAAAATTCACTCCGACCTGTCTCTAAAATGGCTACAAAATCTAACCTTTCTTCTTTCACCAAATAGGACAATTATCTGTGTTTAGCCAAGTCTTCAATTAGACCTCTTCTATTTCAAAAGATGCCTTTCATGGTAAAGATAATTTGAGGTTTTTGGTTTCTTAGGTGGCCGGACAATTTTCCCCTTTGCTTAGCATAGTTGGATTTTGTTTTCTTTCTAGGGACAACATTTAGATCATCGCAAATAATCTAATCCCGTTGGCATGTATACCTCAGCTTTGATCAGCAACAAGGTGAGCATCTCCAGCAGATGCTCTAAAATCGGACATCTATACACCCACTCTAAATCACTATTTGCTCCCTAAATTTTCATCCTCTCCAGCAGAGCCTCTATCCAGAGAAACTATAGAGACTGATATAGAGAGCCTCCAAATTTAGAGGCTCGCAAAGAGAAACTCTAAATTTAAAGGTTGAGATAGAGACTTTGCTAGAGGACGAAATTATAAAGATAGAGAAGATTATGTTTTAGAGCCTCTGCTGTAGATGATCTTAAGAGTCTTTGCTAGAGCCTCTAAAACAAAATATTCTCTATATCTAGACTCTTTCATCCTCTAGCAGAGTCTCTCTGTCAGCCTCTAAATTTAGAGTTTCTCTCTGCCAGCCTCTAAATTTGAAGGCTCTCTATATCAATCTATATAGTTTCTTTGAATAGAGGTTCTACTGAAGAGGGGAAATGTAGAGTGAATAGTGATTTAGAAAGGATGTTTAGAGGCCTAGTTTTAGAGCATCCGCCAGAGATGCTCTAAGCCATCCAACTCTTTTAAATCAGAGTCCACCATACTAAAGACAGTATTTTTTTCGTTTGAATAGGTTTTTTACTAGCAGAAAAATGCAACCTATCTATTTCAATGTTCTTAATAGAAGCTATCGAGACACCTAAATTTTTGATATTGGTGGAAATAACATGATTAGGAAGTAGAACAAAAAAATTAGTCTTGGGATAAAAACCTTTAGGTTGTTTCAAATTGCGACATGCCGCCATGCGTGATGTCTTCTTCAAAGTCTCGTTCTATGTTTCCCGTCTCTAAATTTAGAGATTATCTCTCTTGTCTTTATATATTTTTGAGGATAGAGATTCTGTTGGAGATGATAGAAATATAGAAAATGAATAGTAGTTTAGAGAAAGAATATAGAGATCCAATTTTAGAGAATCTGCTAGAGATGTTCTTATAATTTTTTTTGAAAGTTGCGTGCGACTTTGTTTTTGATGATTCAAATGGAATTGAACGAGGCAGATTGGTGGGAAATGAAGAAAAAGGGAATGAGGAAAGGAATGGAGAAGGAAAAAAATGAAGAAAAAATGGTTGATGATGGTCTAACAACTGAGCCAACAAGATCAAGTTGACAGGAGCGCGCAGGCGCGGCGTGGCATGTCGCGTACAGGGAGACTGGAACAAAGTTCGGTTTCTTAAAAAAAAAAATGGTGCACGTACGGGGCAAAGTTTCTGGCTCAGTTGGTTGGTCAGTCAGGCACGAGAGCCAGCTTCTAACCCAGTAATAACCGCTACATGCAACACCGGCGCAGGACACATGGAAAGATTATCTTGCCTCAGAACATTCAGGCAGAAATTTCTGACGTGGAGAATAAGAAATATTACGAGATAGATTGACGTATAAAGGTATAATTAGTGGCGTCAGTCAGACCGTACCGTACAATTAAGTGTATCATTGCATGCTACTCCTGCTAGACACGAGAGTAATTAAATTAGAAGAATGTTTACTATATTAGTCACGTAATTAGCAAGTGACTGGTTTTCGTTTTTGACATTGGGCCCCCTTTTTTTTTTTCCTTTTCCTGCCGCGAGCGAAAGAAAAATAAGCTAGCCGGGGTAGCAGATGGCGTGTCCAGTCGCCCACTCCCATCTGTTCCTAGTGCTTGCTAGGCCGTAGGACTGCTGCAGGAGGCAGAGCAGCATCGCTGAGCCGGTGACAGCGACAAGGCAGGCACGCTAGCTGAGTATCCGTAGCAGAAATCCTATAATAGTATAGAAACAGAGTTTTAAAAATAGAGTTTTTAGTGAAGGAAAAAAATCTTTTAAGGTGTAGTGTAAAGTGTGAAGGAATTTTATAGTAATGGAGAGATAAAATAGAATAGAAGAGAGAGAAAATAGAGATAGAGCTTATGGTGTGGATGCTCTACTTTTTTCACCAATCGGCATCTGTGAAGGCGCAGCCGTCAAACTCAAAGCCTGCCACTGCGATGACATGGCCCGCGCGCAGAATTATGGTCAAAGTTCCCAGCAGTCCACTAGGCACAACTGCTATTTTGTTTTGGGAAAACTGATGATATGCTTTAAAGTTAAAGTGCACATTAATATCTATTATATGTTTCAAAGTTAAGAGGTAAATTGAACTTTTTCCCTTTTTGAATTTTTTGGCCTAAACTTTGCTATCCAACCATTAGAGAAATGACTATTCTACCCCTCCTCTTCAAAAGTCTTTTTTTCTCTTTTTAGAATCAACCATTTCCCATTAATCACTGCAGAAATCGACATATTTCTCGACAGCCAAAACCGTCCGGATATAATATTCTGGATCGCAAGCCCCGAAGAAAACACCGGTCTAGAGAAAATGGTTTGCTATTTCTTGCATGCAGGCAATCATTCACTCAATGTCTGCATTGGTCAGGCCTGGCCAGCCTCCAACAGGAATCCAGCCCAAGAATCTATGTAGGCCGGCCCATTTAGTATTTCGGGATCGAGGCTGTTTGGATGGTCCATTAGCCCGTCGTCGGCTTTCCTTCCTTTTCCGGCACATGCGTGGCTGATCGATCGCCGGTGACTTTCCTTATTGTGGCCGAAGAGTCATGTAGCCCCACGTGTCACTATGTGAAATGTTGGTTGGTACGAGGTTATGCTCACTTCTCGAGAGAAAAAATGTGGCATATGTTTTCGGTGGTACAAAAAACATAATCACAAGTAAGAGCTAAATTGGAGACAAGAACACATACATACCAGATGAAGGGGAATTCCGCTTTATTGCTTTTCTCTCAATGTTTACGGTGAGGGAACCTCTCCTCCTTATATAGTTTATTTAGGGGCAAAAGAGTCCAACCTGGCAAGACTCCGGCATGGCTAGACCTGTTTTCTAACACTTTCTCTTAGACATTTACCGTGTGATGCATATGCCTTCTTAAACACAAAAAACCTAAATGGAAAAAAATTCTTGGAAAAAGAATAGATAACATACGTTTGATGTGTTGTATGGGTTGCCTTATTAAAAACCTCATGTTCACGAAAAACATCAGTTAAAACTCATATAAGAAAAAAATAGTATAATCCACCCAAATGCTATTTATTCTTCCATGTTATTATTGGGTACTAGAACTTCATGTTCAAATTTTAATTCTAAGTAAGTGAAGTTCCTCTTCTTGAATTCTACACTTCTTTAAGTCTCAACATCCCGATCTCTCTCACGCATTTTCAAAGATAAATGCAGAAAGTGATTTGGTAAACAAATCAGCTAGATTCTCACAAAACTTAGTGTATATAATATTTATTTCATTCATTTTATACATTCATATGCATAAAGAACTTGGGGTTTATATGCATCGTAATATTGCTCTTCACATAACCGATTTGCATTTGAGCAATACAAGCTATCCACATAATTGATTTCTAGATGTGGAGTATCATGATGCGAATCCATGCACATTCACAAGGACGCTTCATAGAATGCAATGATTTTCGAATGGTTTGTCGACATTGTAGCTAGAGTCTGCTTAGTCGACTTCTAAAAGATTGCAGTTCCAACACACATAGAAACATAACCAGTACTTGCCTATATGTGAATCCAGCATCAGCAAAGCCAATCAGACTTAGGTCCTTATTCTTTCTGTAAACAAGCCAAGATATATGCTTACCTGGGTGTAACCATTTTTTTCCACCTAGGATAGCACCCGAGTGCTTAGATGAGGGAAAGTATGCTTAACTAAGCATTAATACTTAGAGAGATGCTTAGTAATTATGACATCTAAGCACCTACATAAGTAATTTTGCATTGGAATCAAGTGTGGGGGGGTGAAAGTGGTGTAGATAATATCTATATCCGCCAATTCCATATCTAGATTTGTATAGGGAAAATTGATTGTGACACTGAAAGAACATGTGTTTTGGTTTTTACCACTGAAATCATTTAGTACACTTTAATATCACAGAAAGAATACACCATTACCGTTTTTACCATTCCATCCACTTCTATTAGTCTTTTTCCATTTTTCGTTTTTAACCAAAACACAATTTGAAATGACTATATTGCCCCTAGTTCATTGCTTCCCTCTTTTTCTTCGGTCCAGCCCAACTACCTCCCCCGATACACCAACTCTAGTGAGCTCCTGGCCGCTACCTTCTCCAAGTCCATAAACTAGCCGCCCGACATCTCCTCGTCGGTGCCAGCTCGCCCATGACGGCCTCCTCCTCGTCCTCTCTCTCTCTCTCTCTCTCTCTCTCTCTCTCTGTGTGGCCCTGTTCTCGTTAGCATATCTTATCTGATTTATTTGTCTTATTTGACTTTTTTTTTCTAAATTCGAGAGTTTCCAAAGGTAGCCTCAAGAATCGGATCCGCTTTGTTCGACTTGTGTTTTAAAGGTTTTAGACAAATCTTTGAGATAGAAAAACGAATTCAAAAAACAAATCATTTTTATTTTAAACAAAAATAAGCCCTAACTCCAAATAAGAAAAATAAGATAAATAAGGCCTTATAAGTTGATGAGAACAGGGCCTCAATCTTGCAGCAGCACGGTCGACATGAGCCATAGAGCTCGGTGGTGGGGGCGCTAATGGCAGCGGTAGCAAGGGATCAAATTGGTCTCCACCAATGGATCTAAGGCCTCTACTATCCGCCTAGAGGCTTAGTGAAGCATGAATGTGAATCTAGAGCAATCGACCGTGACAGATTTTGCAAATTAGCCATTCCAGTCGAATTGGGGGAATTGGAAATTGAAGCTCACAGGGTTGATCTCCAACGGCAGCGTTGGTTGGTTGAGCTTCAGCAGAGGTCAGCGATGCTCCTTTATTCCTTTTCTGCCTTCTATCGCTCGCCATCATCCACCCCTTTCTTCACAGTGCCGCTGTTATGTAGCTTCGCCGCCGTAACCTCAGCCATCTACCGCCGGTCGATTTGGCCTCGCCCTACCACCGCCGCGTCTTCCTCTTCCTCCTCCACCATCCGCCGCTTGCCGCCATCCACCCCACCTCCACCGTACCATGGACCTGTCATAGCCACCGCCGTAGGCCTTGCCGCGGCCGCCGCCGAGCTCCAAAGGCCGTCGCCGTGTACCTCCACAGTCATTCCTTACCGCTAGTCGGGTCGTCGCTGGAACTGAGCTGCTCAAGCTTGTCATGGGCCCTGTCCTCTTCTGCCTCCCTCTCTTTGGCTCTATGGAAGATGGGTCCCACCGGTCAGGAGGGCAAAAACGGCATAGTTGATAGCAAGTTGGACGGAATGGCTCAATTCTTTGGGTGGTATTAAAATGCACCGTTTCGGTTCGAAAACAAAACATACGTTCTTGCAGTGCCACCAAAACAACATTTTCTTTTTTTATGATAGCCATTTTCTTATTCGGCATGAAATCAGTTCCATATCCGCTACGGATGCATGACAAGAGGTATCCAACAGATCCGGATATTCAGTGGAATATTCTTGATAATTGTTATGCCGATATCCAGAAACATGCTCTTAGATCATGTGTCTAACACACCCTAATGCCTCGTAACCCTTACATTATAGAGTTTCTGATTGAACTAGGAAACAAGTGCTAATTAATCTACTCTGCATTGTTTCTTAGAGCATCTCCAGCAGAGCCCCTATTCAAACCCCTAAACCAAAAAAATAAGGGTTATGGTCAAAAAATACATTCCAGCAGGCCCCTATTCAAGCCCCTAAAATAAGGAGGCCCCTAAATCTTTCCCTCCAGCCCCAATTCCCAGGGGTCTTGAGGGGCCCCTACTACTGTTGGGGAGTGTTTTCCTCCCGCTGAAGCTCCGCCTCCACCGTCGTGCCCCGCCCGCTGCCGCTGGTTGCCGCCGCCTCGCCTCCGTCGCGCCCCCCCTCCTCCTCTTCCCGCTGCTGTTCCCGCCGCCCTCGCCACGCCGCCTCGCCTCGCCCAGATTTGGGTTGCCGCGCCGCCGCCGCTGCCTGCCGCCGCTGCCGCCGCCGCCTCGCCGTCGTCTCCTCCTCTACCCGCCTTCTTCTTCTCCAGCTCGCCGCCGTCACCGTCGCTCGTCGCCTCGCCTCGCCTCGCCTCACTTGCCGCTTGTCGTCTCGCCTCGCCAGATCTCGACGCCGCGCCGCCGCCGCCGCCACCGCTTGTCGCCTCGCCCGCCGCTCGTCGCCGCTCCCCCTCTGTCTCGCTTGTGAAGAGATGAGGGAGGAGAAAAGGGAAAAAAGAAGAAAAAAAATAAAAGGATATTGAAAAGAAAAACAAAGAGTCATTGACAAGCTGGTCCCACATGTCATAAGCAAATAGGGGCTGAGATTTAGGGGCTAACTGCTAGAGTTGAAGATAAAATCAGAGGCCCCAAAAAATAGGGGCAACCTCCAAATCAAAAGTAGGGACCCTGTTTTAGGAGCTATTGCTGAAGATGCTCTCAATACGTTATATGTTTATATAATTTGGGTCTCACATGTTATATCACGTGTTGTGGATGGTCAACATTCAAGAAGTGCGTTTGTTTATTGGTCAGTATCTCTCTCCGTTAATTAAACTATTGATTTGTTTGAGAAATTTCAAGCTTTTATGTAGCTGACCCACGTAGGATTCCTGGTTAGTCCACAATTAATAACATGTGGTAAAATCCTTATCCGATTGATATCTATATCTGTCAAAATCCATATCTAAATCGTATATGACACTATCCGTATCCAGTAAATAAATGGAAACTGATACAGTTTGACCCTTATCCGATCTGCATCCAATATATTTTCACCTCTAGAATGAATCTTTTCACCTTGCAATTAGAGGTAGCCTCTAAGTATTACGGGTTGTTTAGTGCTGTCTTACTACAACTTCATCCTTGCAGGACCGCACATGTAAGTTATATACAAAATGATAGGTTTTATTTTTTTACCAAGTGTGAGGATATTTTAAAAACCAGATCGGATCACAGTTTAATCGAAAAGAACCGAAACTAGGGTCCCAGCCTGGTTAGTTCGATCTAAGGACCGTCCAAGCACTTGAACCAGAAAAAAAAAATGGGGGAAAAAATTGACTGGTTCTTTGTCGAACCGCCGAACCAGGCAGGGCAAGGTTGGCGCAGGGAGCAGAGCACAGGCGGTAGGAGATGGAGGAAAATCTGGAGGTTAGGAGTAGTTTTAGTCTTGATGTTATAGGTATATGCAGGTTAAAATCCAAGTTTTAACAGTCTAATATGTAGTCCAAATTTACTGTGCCTAGGCTCCAAAAGTCCTGGCTCGGCCACTGGTCTGAGGCAAACTACGGATCCCATGTTAGAGCGAAAGTTGCCTCTAATGAGCTCAAATAGCCGAGTAGTCTCTAGTCGTTGTCGGGCACTCGCGAAAGAAGAAATAAAAAAAAGAGCATGACAATTGAGCAACGAGACATGTATTTTAACTCGCAGGCATCAAGGCGAGGCTAGGGTTTGAAAAACCGATGAAAAACCATAAAAACCGGCGGTTTCTCGCCAAACCGCTAACCGCCGGTTTTTGCCCGGGCAAATTCAAAAATTTGAGTTTAAATTTGATTTTTTAAAAAATTAAGAAAAAATCTTATAAAAAACTAGATGGTTTTTAGAAGGATTTGTATGAAGCAAAATTTTAAATTAAGACCCCTAATTGTGTTTAGGAGAGTGAAGTTGATTGACATGCATTATTGCATGTACAGTCAAGTAATTAGCATAGGTCATGCCAAAATTTTTGTTGAAAACTACCATCCATATCACATTATGACTTCATATTGATATATTCAAATTCATATGTTTAAATTGACTTCTTATTGACATTTTTATTGGAAACTACCTTGTTCAAATTATTGACTTCATATTCACATATTCAATATGTCATATATTTATCAAAGGTTGTTCCAAAATTTTTTCATAATTAAACAAATTACAAACACATATATCTCACCCATCTATGATTTTTCCCAATTTTTTAAAATTTTTCAGACATATTTTCCTTTTTTTTCATTTTCCACGATTTTCTAGTTTTCCCGGCGGTTTTTACCCAAAAACCGCCGGGAAACCGCCAAAACCGGCGGTTTCTCGCTAAAAAACCGCCGGGAAACCGCCCGGCCCGTTTGCCCATTTGATTTTGAATTTGCACGGTTTTTACCGATTTTGGGCGGTTTTTGGCGAAAAACCGCCCCGCCAGAACGGCGGTTTCGGGGTCCAAATCGGCTTTTGAAACCCTGCATACGTACACTTCAATCCCTACAGAGGCACTACATCGAGTTTCAGACAAAACACGCGTCAACACACAAAATACTGTTCATCTAAAGCTAGGGCTAGGCTGATCAGCTAGACAGACGAAAGATCCTCGTAGACAGATTTGATCCCAGGCCTCTCGGAGACCGGCCGGATGCATCTCAACGCGATGCCCAGCACCTCCTTCATGCCCTTCACGGCCTGTGGGTTCTCAGAGTCTGAAGCCATGGCCTGGTCGAAGCAGTCCGACCCCCGGCCTTCCGCCACCCGCAGCCGGACCCAGTCAGTCAGGTCGACGCCGCCCTGTGAGCCCGAGACGATGTCGCCGGCACATCTTCCGGTCAGGCCAGCTCCAGCAGAACGACCCCGAAGGCGTACACGTCAGACTTGAACGAAGGAGACGGCTTCTTGGATGCTGCCAGCTCTGGGGCGCGGTAGCCCAGCACACTCAGGTCAAGGAGCTGCTCCACAACCCCAGCCTGGGTCATCAGGCGGTGCAAGCAGTAGTCTGCGATGCGAGCGTTGAGGTCAAGGCCGTCCAGCAAGATGTTGGTGGCCTTGAGGTTTCCATGAGGCATTGCGCGGTCAAAATGCAGGTAGTTCAGGCCTCGCGCGACATCAACCGCAATCTTTAGCCGCTGCGCCCAGGTAAGTGGAGGACCTCTCCTTCCCGGACGATCTGCTCAGTTCCTTACATAAATCCAAGTTGAGTTAAAATGACTGAACAAGCCTATTAGAATGAGGTTATTTGGACTTGCATTCAGGGTATGCAATGGAAGAACTCTTAATCAATTAATACATCTGCAGTAACGGAAAATGAGCAAGTGAGAGCATTACCGTACAAAAAGCTAGCGAGACTTCCCGGCGAAACATAATCTGACAGTATCAGTTTCTCATGTGGTGTTGGACCCCAGTAGTATCCGCGCAAGCCAACTACATTAGGATGCCGGATGTTTGCAAATTTCTTGGCCTCTTTTGAAAACTCTTTCTTGGGCCTTGCAACACCTTCCCTCAGCCATTTCACTGTCAAGAACACACCATTCTCCAGAGTTGCCCTGTATGACGTCCCGTGGCTGCTCCCCCCAAGTACTTCGGTCTTCGGCTGGTGCCCTTGACAATTCCTCTGGTGTTAGTGTGATTGTTTCATCTAGGAAATGCAACTCCCCTGCTAGCCTGTCAGGTGATCTGACATACAACCGTGCCAGGCCTTCCTGAGCATACGCCTCTCCAGAATCCGGTGACCAAGAGAAGCGGCTACCCTTCGATGGTGAAAATGCCCCCACAGCTGACAACAACTCTTCTTGGCTTAGTGCTTCAGAAGTAAAGCCCTTTCGAGGAGCAACAAGATCATCTGCAGAGACCACCAAACCACCTTTGTTATCCTTTCCTTTCATACTAGCAATATCTTTAGGCCTATGTGTTGAAAATAGTGCGGTATAAGCAATATGATATACACTAATATCAAAATAATTCCAGATTTAAATAACAGCAAGAATTCAATATTATCATGAAATAAAACTGCAGATATGAATTCTACAAGTGCTAGGACAGCAGTAAAACAATTCATATATGACAGTGAAATTAACATGATAATAAACAGAAATTCATAACATGTAAACAGCAACATAGCTCAGTTTGAAATGTAATGAATTGCTCTCAGTTTTAATGTGTTGGGTTGCTAAAAATAGCCGTCCAACAACACATTCACATGTATATATATCACAGATATGGCTATGATAATATCAATGACTAAAACACTGCCCCAATAGCTATTAACAGTTCAGTTTCTCAGAGAATTAATTCTGGTATCACAGGTTTATCTCAGATTTCAGCAACAGTCACAAATATGTAACATGAATCAGATTATATGGCACTAACAGTAAACAAAGCTACTGTCCAGATTCTCAAGATATGGCAGATTCTCAAGTTATAGCCAAAAATGGATGCTAAATAGATAAACAACAGTGACCAACAGGATATATGAACATATATTCAACAACAGGAATTAATCTCTCACTAAACAGTAACTGAGACAGCAATGTAGCAAGCATATAATCAAATAATTATCATAGCCAAATCTCAATATATCAATCTCATCATCGAGCATAAACTCGACGCCACACACAGAGACTAATGCACAGCCCCAAAACAGAGATAATCAGCCCCTTAACACAGAGTTAGGTCCCCCAAATTATCTCTATTTGCCCTGTGCACAGTACAAAAGTAGGGAATTTGATAACTTACTCAGCACTGGATTCAAACCAGTGTGTAGAAGGGGCAAGGCACGTCTATAAGACGCTGTCCCAGAAATCAATATTGCCGCCACTAGTGGACTAGCAACGACAAATTAATCCGGAGATACAATGCCGTCGATCTCAGTGTTGTAATCAAAGATCACCACACCGAGACCCCGAGGAGCAGTGAGCACAGCACAAGATTACAAAATCCAGCCCTCGGCCAAAGGGACCAAGGCGATGCGAAGCCAAAACACCCACGGACAGCCACCAAACCCGGCTCCAAACCGGTCTCCTCTCCCAAATCCACCCAGCTGCCCTCAAGGAGAGCCTCTCCCGAGCTCGGAGGCCAAGAATCGAAGGGAAAAACCAGCTCAAAGTCACTCAATCGTGGAAGATTGAAAACTAGGGTTAGCTCCACGGGAGGAGCCAATGGATGTGCAAAAAGGTGAGAGAGGTAGAGGGAGAGGAAGGGAACCAGATAAGGAGGAGCTCGGCTGCCATCTCGCAACGGACGCTGCAAGACGCTGCGATCACGCGCCGCCCGACGCCCGAAGTCGCCCGCCGCGTCGCCGCTGCTAGCTCACGGACGAGCTCGTGCTCGTGAGAGCAAACTCTGACGCAGCTGCTTTCGCTGCTCCTTATTCCTTTAGCACATGGGCCAAGTGCCCATGGGCCGGTTCACTCATGGGCAAAAGCCCAACAATCCCCACCCTTTTGCCTCAACATCGACAAAGGTAATGATTCCGTAATCTTGTTTAATATATCGTTATTCAACTGCGGTACCATACGGTTTGAACCACAATTTAGTTAGAAGAACTATAACTCAAGACAGCAATGGAGGACTACGCCTTGATCCAATGCCTTAGTGTGAGAGCCTTCATTCAAATAACACACAGTACTAGGCTGCAAACTGCGCCTCTAGCGGGGCAGGACGTTACGGTCATGTCCTTGTATCTTTTCATGAGCTCACTAGAGAGTATACCCTTGAACTCTCACGGACCGCGACCCCACGGTCAGCTCACATAGGTGAGTTCTTTCAGGAAATTCTGTAGGACAATTTCCTTGCCATAAGGCATTAAACTCATTAAGAGGGTTAACCTCAACCTACCATACAAGATAAGCACAGCAGCTAATGGGACTCTTGTGAGGTGTGCTTGACAGTACCACACAGCTTAGTTGTCCCAGAGCCTGTTTTGCGGGATCTCCGCTCATTCAGGATGGGTTACCACTGTTGGTTACCTCTAGCAGGGTATAAGCCCCATTCCTCTAGACGCTGCTTCGATAGTTGTCCTAGACAAACCCTTGGTGAAAGGATCGGCTAGATTACTATCAGACTGGGTGTATTCTACTACAATAACACCCGTCTCTCTTGCATGCCGAGCAGACTTAAGTCTTCTCTTAATATGCCTCGAGGACTTCATATTGTCTTTTCTACTCTTAACCTTGACTATGACATCCGTTATCGCAAAGATACTAAGACTGTTGGGATCGGCTTCTCCAAAGACCGGCAGTCGAAGAAGCTCCTTGAGCCATTCTCGCTTTCATCGCCGCTGAATCTAGAGCTACTAGTTCAGCCTCCATGGTAGAGCGTGTGATGATAGTCTTTTGCGACTTCCATGACATCGCCTCTCCGCTAAAGTGAATACATATCCACTAGTAGCCTTCATTTCATCCGAGTCACTGATCCAGTTAGAATCACTGAATCCTTCTAAGACAGCCGGATGACCAGAGTAATGGATACCTAGTCTCATTGTACCTTTAAGATACCTGAGAACTCTATGTAGTGCTACCCAATGATCATCTCCTGGATTAGCCGTGTAACGGCTCAATCTGCATATTGCATATGAGATGTCGGGCCTCGTAGCGCTACAAAGGTACATCAAGGATCCAATTACTTGTGAATACAGGAGTTGATTAACTCCTTCACCAGTGTGCTTGCAAAGTCTCATGGTAGGATCATAGGGTGTGGAAACAGGTTTAGAATCCATATGCCCGAAGCGGGTTAGGATCTTTTCCACATAATGGGTCTGCGAAAGCGTGATCCCATTCTCACCCTTAAAAAGCTTGATGTTAAGGATAACATCTGCTTCTCCTAGATCCTTCATATCAAAGTTAGAGGAGAGAAAATCTTTTGCTTCCTTGATAACATCCAAGTCAGTCCCAAGCAATAGTATGTCATCTACGTATAGACATAGAATGACACCTTTGCCCCCTCTAAACCGATAGTATACGCATCTGTCTGCTTCGTTTACACAAAACCCAACAGATGTCAATGTACTATCAAATTTCTCATGCCATTGCTTGGGGGCTTGCTTAAGACCATACAAGGACTTAATCAGGCGGCAAACCTTATTCTTCTGGCCCTTAACCACAAATCCATCAGGCTGCTCCATATATATCTCCTCATCCAGCTCTCCATTAAGGAAAGCGGTCTTTACATCCATTTGATGGACATGGAGTTTTAATGAAGCAGCAAGTGCAAGAAGCACTCGGATAGTAGGTAATCTCGCCACAGGGGAATAGGTATCAAAATAATCTTCACCCTCCTTCTGAGTGAAACCCTTAGCCACTAAGCGGGCCTTGTACTTTTCTATAGTACCATCAGGTCTCCTCTTTCTTTTGAATATCCATTTGCAACCCACTAGTTTGCATCCACTAGGGAGATTAGTGACCTCCCATGTTCCGTTAGCAATGATGGAGTCCATCTCGCTACGGACTGCCTCCCTCCAGTACTCTGCATCAGGAGATGCATATGCCTCTGAGAGGGTACGTGGTTCATCATCCACGAGGTAGATGGCAAAATCATCACCAAATGACTTTTCAGTCCTTTGCCTCTTACTCCTCCTCAGCTCCAAGTCAGGAGTGGGCTCAGCCACTTCAGGAGGAATAGAGTAATGCTCATGAGAGCCATCTGGTGCTATTATCTCATTAGATCTCATAGGAAAGATAGACTCAAAGAATGTCGCATCACGAGACTCCATAAGATCATTGATAGCGACTTCGCTCGTCTCGGATTTGACCACTAGAAACCTATAGGCAGTGCTATTAATAGCATATCCTAGAAAGACACAGTCCACAGTCTTAGGTCCTAATTTCCTCTTCTTCGGTAAAGGCAGGTTAACCTTAGCAAGGCAACCCCAAGTTCGAAGATGGGACATGCTAGGTTTTCTCCCCTTCCAGCCTTCATAAGGCGTCACCTCGCGATTGCGGGGCGCCACCCTATTCAGGACATAGTTAACTGTGAGAACTGCCTCCCCCCACCATCGAACCGACATACCTGAACTTTGCAACAAGGAATTAACCAAGTCACATATAGTTCGGTTCTTTCGTTCGGCCACCCCATTAGATTGGGGAGAGTAGGGAGGTGTGGTTTCATGAATGATACCACTTTCTTCACAGTAATGAGAGAATTCCTTGGAGATGTATTCACCTCCACGATCCGACCTTAACCGTTTAATAGTCTTTTCTAGTTGGTTCTCCACTTCAGCCTTATAGATCTTAAAGTATTCTAGTGCTTCATCTTTAGTCTTAAGTAGATAGACATAAGAATATCTAGTACAATCATCTATGAGAGTAAAGAAATAACGTTTGCCACCTTTAGTTATTATGCCATTCATCTCACAAAGATCTGAATGCACTAGCTCAAGTGGAGAGGTGTCACGCCCCTCAACCGAATGAAACGGCTTTCTGGGCTGCTTAGCTTGCACACACACTTCGCACTTAGAGCCCTTCTCATAGCTATAATCTGGAATTAGATTCATTTTGCTTAACCGCACAATAGCCTCAAAATTGACATGACATAAACGAGAATGCCATAGATCATGTACTTTATTACAAACCACATTGTAAATGGAAATGTTATTATGACTCAAGACAGAGAGGCAGAACATACCACCACTCTCATACCCTTTCCCTATGAAAGTACCAAATTTGGTCAACACGACCTTATTGGACTCAAACACTAATTTGACACCCTGCCTACAAAGTGCAGAGCCGCTAAGCAAATTCCGCCTCATCGTAGGCACGAACAGCACGTCTCGAAGAATCAGCGTCTTGCCTGAAGTGAGCTTCAAGCGCACTGGCCAACTCCTCAGATCGTTGTCTTTGTGGCTCCGTTACCCATCAGGACGGATCCACCAGCTTGACCCTGAAATGAAGAGAAAGAGGTATGATCAGCACATATATGACGTGTAGCACCTGTGTCGATCCACCAATCAAGTGATGAATCAGCCATAAAGGCTCTAGGTACATACCCATCAGTGGAGCCAGAAGGCACCACTGCAACATGTGCCTCGGCCTTGTGGCCGCTCTGCTGACCCGAAGCTGATCCCTTGCCCTTACGGTCGCGGCATTTTCGGGCTGTGTGCCCGACGATGCCACAAACGTAGCAGACCAGCTCCTCCCTCTTCTTCTTCATCTGCTTTCCCTTGGCGCCAGTTTGGTTAGGGTTCTTGTTCTTCTTCTTTCCACCAGCGTTGGAGTTCTTCACATCAACATGATGTGCCTGGACCTGGGATTGGGAAGGCTTCGAGCCTGCGCGGGCCCTCTCCTCGACATTAATAGCAGCCTGCAGCTCTGAGAGAGTGAGGCGCTCCTTCATATGTCGACGAGTGGTCACGAAGTCACGCCACGAGGGTGGCAACTTCGCCAACACCACGTTCACCTGAAAACTCTCAGGCAGGAGACAGTCATACTGGTTCAGGTCCCTTACATGGAGCTGAAGCTCCTGGACCTGCTCCAGAATAGACCTACTCTCTACCATCTTGTAGTTCAGGTAGCTCTCCGCAATGAAGCTCTCATTGCCATTGTCCCCCTCAGAGAACTTCTGCTCCAGGTCGTCCCACAACCCCTTCGCCGTCTTGTGGTTGGAGTAGACGTCAAACAGCCTATTGTTTAGGACAGCCAGCAATCGAGCTAGGGCGGCATGATTTGCATCCTCCCAGCGCTTCTGCGCTTCTTCCACAAGTGGTTGCTCAGGAGGATCCGAAATCACCCAAAAGACCTTAAGGTCCATTAGCCACAACCTAGCACGTGCCTGCCAGCGTTTAAAGCTGGAGCCGTCAAACACATCGGGCTTCACTACGTCACTACTACCAGAGGCCATATAATATTGATTTCTGGATTGTTGAAAATAGTGCGGTATAAGCAATATGATATACACTAATATCAAAATAATTCCAGATTTAAATAACAGCAAGAATTCAATATTATCATGAAATAAAACTGCAGATATGAATTCTATAAGTGCTAGGACAGCAGTAAAACAATTCATATATGACAGTGAAATTAACATGATAATAAACAGAAATTCATAACATGTAAACAGCAACATAGCTCAGTTTGAAATGTAATGAATTGCTCTCGATTTTAATGTGTTGGGTTGCTAAAAATAGCAGTCAACAACACATTCACATGTATATATATCACAGATATGGCTATGATAATATCAATGACTAAAACACGCCTAATAGCTATTAACATCAGGTTTCAGAGAATTAATTCGGTATCACAGTTTATCTCAGATTTCAGCAGCAAATACAAATATGTAACATGAATCGATTATATGGCACTAACAAGAAACAAAGCTCTTGTCGATTCTCAAGATATGGCGATTCTCAAGTTATAGCCAAAAATGGATGCTAAATAGATAAACAACAAGGACCAACAGGATATATGAACATATATTCAACAACAGAATTAATCTCTCACTAAACAAGAATCGAGACAAAGAATGTAGCAAGCATATAATCAAATAATTATCATAGCCAAATCTCAATATATCAATCTCATCATCGAGCATAAACTCGACGCCACACACGAGACTAATGCACACCCCAAAACAGAGATAATCGGCCCTTAACACGAGTTAGGTCCCCAATTATCTCTATTTGCCTGTGCACAGTACAAAAGTAGGGAATTTGATAACTTACTCAGCACTGGATTCAAACCAGTGTGTAGAAGGGGCAAGGCACGTCTATAAGACGCTGTCCCAGAAATCAATATTGCCGCCACTAGTGGACTAGCAACGACAAATTAATCCGGAGATACAATGCCGTCGATCTCAGTGTTGTAATCAAAGATCACCACACCGAGACCCCGAGGAGCAGTGAGCACAGCACAAGATTACAAAATCCAGCCCTCGGCCAAAGGGACCAAGGCGATGCGAAGCCAAAACACCCACGGACAGCCACCAAACCCGGCTCCAAACCGGTCTCCTCTCCCAAATCCACCCAGCTGCCCTCAAGGAGAGCCTCTCCCGAGCTCGGAGGCCAAGAATCGAAGGGAAAAACCAGCTCAAAGTCACTCAATCGTGGAAGATTGAAAACTAGGGTTAGCTCCACGGGAGGAGCCAATGGATGTGCAAAAAGGTGAGAGAGGTAGAGGGAGAGAAAGGGAACCAGATAAGGAGGAGCTCGGCTGCCATCTGCAACGGACGCGCGCAGTACGCGCATCACGCGCCGCCCGACGCCCGAGTCGCCCGCCGCCGTCGCCGCTGCTAGCTCACGGACGAGCTCGTGCTCGTGAGAGCCAAACTCCTGCACGCAGCGTTTGCTGCTGCTCCTTATTCCTTTAGCACATGGGCCAAGTGCCCATGGGCCGGTTCACTCATGGGCAAAAGCCCAACACTATGGAGGTTCTTGTCAGAGACCTTTTCTGAGCTAGGAAAGTGCCGTGAGATCCGCTTGTAGTGGCACACGATAGCAACAAGGACTAGGATGACAAGAACAACAATACTAGTTGCAACAAGTGCTATTTTAGCAGCTGTACTGAGTGATTTGCCACCTGCTGAACCAGATGGGGAATTACCGGATCCAGATGAGCTAACAGGATATTCTAATCTTGAGTTCCCAGGATGGAAAGAAGATTCTGGGAACTTCCTCAAATTCACTGGCACAACACCAGATAGGTCATTATAGGAGGCATTGAGGGACTGGAGGGTATCTGGAAGTGCCTCAGGCAATGGTCCTGTGAACTGATTCATTGATATGTCAAGGGCAGTAAGTTCTGCAAGCTTAGTGATAGCAGCAGGTAAAGGACCAGAGAAATTGTTTGCAGATATGTCGAGAGCATGGAGGCCAGATAAAGAGGCTATATCATCAGGGAGGCTGCCATTAAAATGGTTTCCAGAAATATCAAGCAGTTGAAGACTCAAATTTTAGGATGAGGATCCTGGAAGTGAAATGCCACCAGTAAGCATGTTGTCTCGGATGTGGAGCTCTTGCAGCATGGAGGACGTTAGCAAATTAGCAGGAATATGACCACTGAACTGATTGGAGCTGAGGTCAAGGACAGTAAGTTTGGGGTACTGAACAACAGCTTCAGGGATGTTGTCGGCTAGATAATTATGAGAAAGATTCAGGTAGTTCAGGCGAAGAAATTGGGAGCTCACATCAGGAATTGTCCCAGTTAGATTGTTCTGGCTGAGGTCAGCATATTCCAAATCATTACTCCATTTGGCAATAACTGATAGATTTCCTCTGAACTTGTTATCTGATAAATCTAACACAGTGCAGCTTCCAGCAAGCAATGGAAGGTCCAGCTCACTCGATACTAGAGAATCTCCCTTCAGAAGTCCACCAGGTACAAACCCAGTGAATGCATTGTTTGCAAATCGCAAAAACTCGAGTTCGTAAACATAATTGAACCCCGGCAGGTCTCCAGATAACTGATTATTGCTCAGATCAAGCACTTTCAATCTCCCAAAAGTTGAGAGCTCAACTCCATCGATCAATGACGCAGTCAACTTATTGTTGTTAAGGATTTCAACATGAATGTATCAAGGAGCAAACTATACAGAGCTAGATGGGCAACAATGAAGATGATATATGGGGATGAGGTAGCACAATATAACAAATTATGGGATTATGTAGTGGAGCTGAGGAGGGCTAACCCTAGTAGTAGTTTGTTCCTTTCTTTGAGTGCAGGACACTTTGACATATTGTATGTATCTTTAGATGCATGCAAGAGAGAGTTCTTGTAGGGGTGCAGGCCTATAATTCTTTTAGTTGGGACACACATTAAGACAAAGCATGGAGGGCAGTTGCTAGTGGATGTAGGCATAGATCCTAATGATTGTATTTTTCCATTAGCCATGGCAGTAGTTGGAATTGAGAACAAGAAAACATGGAAGTGGTTTCTGAATACCCTGAAGGCAGATTTGAAGATTGAAAACACAACTCCATACACAATTATGTCCGACAAGCAGAAGGGAGTCATTCAAGCCATGGTGGAGGAATTTGGAGATGCAGAACACTGATTCTGTGTTAGGCACCTATACAGAACTTCCAAGTCCATTACAAGGGTGAGTCTCTCAAGCAACAGCTATGGTCTTGTGCATGGTCAAGCTCTATAAGCCAGTGGAGGGTAAACATGGACAGAATGAAGCAACTGGATGCAGAGGCACATGACTGGCTAGAAAAGTTGGCACCATCACAATGGTGTAGGGCTTTCTTTAGGGAGTATCCTCTTTGTGATGCCCTGCTTAACAACAATTGCGAGGTTTTCAACAAGTATATTCTTGATGCCAGAAGTCAGCCAATATTGTCCATGCTAGAGACAATGAGATGTCAGCTGATGACAAGGCTGTACAAGAAAGCTAAAGAGGCCAGTGAGAAGTGGAAAAGAAATATTTGCCCAAAGGTTGCTAGAGACTAATAATTTTGTTAGGATGTCACACCATGCATTGCAGTTACTGCAAAGGGGCAAATCATAATATTAAAGGGTGTAAGCTAAGGAAGTCTAGACAGAAGCAGAACCCACAGAATTTGCATACTGTCAATGCCATTTTACAAAAATCTCAGTTGAGGGATAATGCAGTAATTGAAGACATGAAAAGGAAGAGAGGGATCTTAGGCTAGGGAGAGTTTCTGCTTATGAAAACTATGCAGAGAGCAAATGCTACTGCTCTTTGCTTATCTTTTGTAAAGCAAACACGTATGCTTACCTTTTGTAAAGCATGACTATATGCTTATCTTTTGTAAAGCAAACAAACAAACACTATATGCTTACCTTTTGTAAAGCATGACTATATGCTTATCTTTTGTAAAGCATAGACATATGCTTGCTTCCATTAATCATGTGATGAAATGTTCATTAAATATGTGAATAAATGTTGTGAAATTTATTCTGAAATTTATGCTTTCATATGCTCATATGGTCATGACAAAATTTCCTTTCCTTTGACAATCTGCTCATATGGTCATGACCAAATTTCCTTTCCTTTGACAATCTGCTCATATGGTCATGACCAAATCTACTTTCCTTTTCACAACCTGCTCATATGCTCATGACCAAATCACAATCTCATCAGATCAAATACATACACTTTTCACAAACTGATCACACGTATGTAAATTGTGAAACACTTAGCAGGCATTGCAAAAATAGATCACAATCTGATCAAATTTTAATTCATAACATCATAACAAATACATTGTTCTCACATTTTTATAACCAACACAAATATGATTACAAACAACTCAATTGCAACTACACTAAGCATAAGCAAAGCCACAGAGCTATTGTTCATCCCAACCCCATGCTTGCTACCGACTTCACGCGTACTGCCATCAACCTTCACCCGGGTGCTCTGTACCACCTCAAGCATTCGATGATACTCCTCTTCCCAGGCCCAAAATGAGCATGGATCCGACCCAACCCTCCGTTACAAGGCAACGGCGACAGAACAAGATGAGCACAAAAGGCAAGGAGACGAAATCGGAAGCAACACCACACAACTAACCTCATTGTTCGTGCACTTGAAGAAGAAGCGCCTAGGGTTGTCCACTGTGTTCGATCGCCGCTCCATGACTCGACCATCGCAGAAGGGGTAGTCGATGAGCTCCAGCCCGGTCATCCTCCGCCTTCTGCTGCTACTGCTGCAGCTCGACCCGTCGGCCATTGGGGATGCGGTCGTGGCGAGGAAGGGGACGGCGAAGGCAATCGGTAAGGGAATGTGACGTTTGATCTAGGGATCTCGTGAGTGGGGAACGGCAGCGCAATTTAGGGATTTGGTGATTTGGGGGCTGGGGATATAATCGACGGGGGTATCTCCGTAATTACACGGTCCGTGGCCGACGTGTCGGGCCCGAGAGACAGGTGGATAGTCCAGGGGAGCAAAAAATGTCATTTCAGCCACCGCGTTAGGATTTCACAGGGGAAATGACGGTGCGGGGGCAATTGTACAAACAGATACAAGTTGGAGGGGCCGAAAAAGTAAAATGCAAGTCCGGTGGGCCACGTGTGATTTCGTGCAAGTTCAGAGGAGAACAGTGCAATTTTCTCAAAGTTTTTCGTTAGGACAACTACGTGTACGTTTAATTGCGCAGATTTACTCTCTTTTTTCATTGATTTTATTTGTCCTTTATATATGCCATCATGTTTGGACAATATATCATGGTCCTTTTATTATCCAGTGAAACAAAATAGAGGGATGACATGGTGTTAGGATTAAAAAAATAATAATAATATAAACAAATTTATTAATTGCGTTTTAATTTAAAACATGATTAATAATTATCCTTATTTATCCCTATCTAATCCTAATCCCTGTCTAATCCCGTATCTATCCCTATCTCTAATTCCGGAGGAATCTCGTCTCTATCCCCTAATTTTGGATTTCCCCGGAACAGTCTCTAAAGCCTATAAAAGCTGGCCGAGTGCTCCTCTCGCGCGCACGGAGACCAAGGGGAAAAATACAGAGAGTTTTTGCAGGGCAGAGGAATTTCATCTGGTGGAGAAACCAGAGTTCTACACACAAACGCCCGCACGGAGTTGAGAAGGGAAGCCACACGCGGACGGCAACACACGCAGATCAAGGAGGAGAAAGAGAGGTAACGCGGGTGACATGGCCGTTTTTGGGGGCTGTTTCATCTAGCTTTCACGTCGTCCTTTTCTTTTTTCTCCCTGCCACACTCCGCTTCCGATGGAGTGCCAGAGATGCTTTTCTCCTTTTCAATCTACTCTCTCTCCTTTCTTGCTTCTTCTGACTCTTCTTCCTTGACTCTCTCTATTGCTTCTTGTCCACCGTGCCATTCACTGGTCCTTCCCCATACGCTCCATCACCGGGACGCCTCGCCGCCACACCGCCGCCTCCGGGTCGCCGGCCGCTCCGCCGCCGCGCCCAGCCCCCAGGCCGCTCCGTCGCCGCGCCCAGCCGCCAGGCCGCCCCGTCGCCGCGTGCGCCGCCCCTGGGCCGCGCCGCCGCCGCCGCGCGCGTCGCCCCAGGCCCCGCCGCCGCCGCCGCGCGCGCCGCCTCGGGCCCCGCCGTCGCGTCGCCTTCCTCCCGGCGCCGTCACCGCGCCTGCCTCACCCCTGCCGCGCCCTCCACGCGCTGACCACACCTCCGTCCTCCACCGCCGGCCCCGGGCCGCCCTCCCGACGCGCCCCGCGCCGGCTTACACCGCGCGCCTAGGCTTCCACCGCCGGCCTCGGCCCCGGTTGTCACGCTCTGTCCGGTCCTGACACGCCCCGCGCTGGTCTCCACCGCCGGCCTCGGCCCCCGGTCACCGGCCTCGGGCTGCCGCCCCGACGCGCCCCGCGCCGGCCTCCACCGCCGGCCACGGCCCCGGTCGCCGCGCTCCCGTCCTCGCTGCCCTCATCCGCGTCCGGCCCGGCCTCTTCGCCGCACCATCTTCCCTGCCCTGCACCGTCTTCACCACGCACCGCCGCCGGCCTCGGCCTCGCTGCGCATGCCGCCCCTGGTCCCGGCCTTGCTGCGAGTGCGCCGCCGCCCGGCGTCGTGCTAGTCGCACGCGCCGTCGCCCGACATCGTGCCCGCCGCACGCGCCGTCGCCCGACATCGTGCCCGCCGCACGCACCGTCGCCCGGCCTCGGTCCTGCGCGTGCACGCCGCCGCCGCCGCCTAGCGCCGGCCCCCACCGCGCGCGCGCTCTCTTGGTCTCCGGCCCGCCGTGCGTATCGCCGACAAGCCCCCCTTCCCCCGGGCCGCCGCGCGACCTCGGCCCAGCCGCGCCCAACGCCGACCGCGCCCGGCCTGGCTTCTTTCCCCGGCGCCACTACCATCGGCGCCCGGCGCCCAGCTTCGCTCGCGTTTGGCCCGACTCCACCGCTTGACGCCGCCCGCGTCCGGCTCCAACCATCGCTGCCCAGCGCCATCCCGGCTTTGCCGCGCCACCTCAGCACTGGGTGCATCTTTACTGCTGCGACACCTCAGTCTAAAGGCCACGAAGCTGTACCTCCATGCATAGATGTGATAATAATAATAAAAAAGGCCAGGAAAGGGTTACGCTACCGGGTGTTTTGTAGCTGAGCAATTCTCCGCGATCGCCAAAGCAAGGATGTGTTGTTCTTTTATTCATCTACTAAAAATTCTTTTAGTTTTTGGACAATCAAACACCTACTGTTTAGTCCATCACTGAGTCCTGTTTATATTGAGAGACTCAAAAGCGGTGCCTATAAGTAGTGCAAAGACTGCTAGACGAATGCCCTCAAACAAGATATGAGGCTGATTCCAGCAGCAGATCAATAATCAAATCCAATGATCTCCTCATTAATCACTTAACGCCTAGAAGGTTTTTTTTTCCTTGAGCAACCAACATCAATAAATCAGCATTCAAAGGGTTCCCCCGGACGACCGCTTCTCCAACAACTCAGCATTCGGGGAATTTCCTGATCGTCGATCAACATCAATAATCAATGGACGACTATCTTCAGCTGAGTCGCATAAAATATCAACATCCATTTGACGATCAAGAAGCCATGCGCTTCCATATTCAAGATTTGACACTCGAGGATACCTCCAATGACACCAGCAAAGTCGTCAACTTCAGTTCCAAGCCAAGTGCAGAGCCGTGAATCCATCAATTCAACCTCCAACGTGGCGTTTGACGAAACAAGATCAGACGACACGGACGGGCGGAGCCAAACAATCAACGGTTCCGCTAGGCATCACGTGGGCTCAATTTACCCCATGTGTTCTGTCGTCGCCATCCCGACGTACACCAACAAGCACGGTGATCCACGAAGTGAAGAAGAAGAAGAAGAAGATTAAGCAGCTTAATCGGAGGTGTTTCGCGTGTTCAATCGCAGATGTAATTAACTAGGAGTCCTTCCGAGGCCTCAGGATCCAGAAACCTCACATTGTCAACGACAAAAGTCTACAGCACGCAATCCTTTCACAGGAATCTGTATTTTATTGTGATAATAGAATATCAGCGTTCCTGTTTTCTTTCTTTCTTTTGTTTATTTTTATACACTGGCCCGCCTTGCAAAAATCCTTTTCTTTTTAAATTTTCCGTGCTAACACATGGAATTTCTTTGATGATTTAGACATTTGAGGAAAATTTTATACAAGAAGAGGCTAGCATTTTTCCTATAAAGAGCCGCTTGAGATTGTGTTCAGGTCGAACACGCTGCGAGTTAAGGCAAGAATTTTTTTTCTATATTTTTTTTGGAGGGTCTATTTTTCTGTATTTTCTCACAGTTATCTGAATGTCATCAGTTAATCAGTAGTTTGCAACTCTCCTGAATGGCTTACCGTTGAACTATAATGCTGCTATTCAACTATTGTTGTCCATAGAGCTGAGGTCAAAAGTACAACATATATAGTTCACTGTTAGTTAAATAGAAAACTGAAGGGATTATATTCTTTGTTGTTGGAATATGCAACTAGTGTATAGTTGATATTACCTTCATAATTGTTGTGTAGGCCTGCAAGAGGCTGATCTTTCTTCTACGAAGAGTCAAAACATAGCTTGTTTATATCAAACCACATGCTCCTAGAATTTTTTTTTTTGAACACAAAGGATAGGCGCTCTGCCATTTCATTCAAGAATAAGAGAACTGTACAAATGCAAGAGAAACAGGGGGCAGAGATAGAGAAGAGGGGAGGGGAAAGAACAAGACCTGAGCGGTCTTTGCTCGATAGAGTCGGCACACAACACCACCAAGAACACCGCTCCTGCCTGGCGAAGACTATAGCTGGACCGCCACACGAGGGTCCAACCTGAAAGTACATCTAGGCACATAAGTGATTTTAGTGGTTAATGACAAACACATATAATGACAATTATTAGTAAATGTGTAAATGCTTGCCTAATGTCAAACCTCTAGTATGTATTTATTTGTATTATGAGACTAACAAGTATGTTGCTAAGATTATTTTAGTCTCATCCAAATGGAAGAATTCTTTAGGTCAAGTGAGAAGCAAAAATAAGGTATGCAATCTCGGTAACCTTCTATATATCTGTATTTATTATTGCATTCCTCTTGTGCAAGTGCATAGTGAGCTCCAAGTAACATATTGATTATATATGCACATTGGTTGATGTCATATCTATTTGTGCATATATATCCACTTGAGTTCAATATGTGTCTTGCTTCTAGTATACATGTCTTAATTAGAGTTAAACTTCACATTGCTATAAATTGACTTGGTGTATGCTTGCCTTGTTTGTATATCTTCTCATGCACTTTCTTTGGTGAAGTTTAATCTAGAGTTAGATCACATATTTGCTCATGCTCTAAATGTTAAATGTACATATGTAATTCTTGTATATTTTATCATGTGCTCTTTTAGTAAAGATTGTGATCCTTGTCCTGGTTTAATAGTTTCATCATATTGGCAATCGTCTCTCTAATGCATCTAGCTCCATAACATATTCATCATGATGCACTTAGTAGAGAATCTTTCTCCTGTCAAGTGTTTCCATTTAATATTGTGTCTCTTTATATGAAACACTTGTGGTACTGAATTGCTCACAAATATCAACTTATTCATATCCATTGAGCTTTTGGGACTAATACCTTTCATTAGTGGTTTGAAAAGATTTAGGTCCTGTGAGTATGTGTGATGACCAACGTATGTTGAAGTATGACGGTTAAGTCGAGGTCAACAAGACGACGGTGTCACCAAGAGTTGAGGACTAAGTCAAAATCGACTTGGCGTGGAGATCATCGAGGAGGATGATCAAGTCAAGATCGATGGAACGAGAGTCTCATGAGGTGAATCGAGTCATGTTGGATAAGGCGAAGGCTTCATTAATCCTTTGGTGAAGGTCATCATGCAAAATGAAGAAAGAAGACGGCAAGTAATTATCCTAAACTTGTATTATCTTTGATTTAATTTAAGTCTAAGGATTTACATACTATTAAGAGAGATGCGATGAAAAATGACTTCTAGATGTGTCAAGTACTCAAGTGATCCATCCTAGTGAAACCTAGAGAGAGTGTGGTGTAGGTGGTGTCAAAAAGTGAGAGTTGAAGGTCTCCCTTGCCTTCTTTGTGAGTCTGTATTTATCTCTTGGGATTTGAGGTGTGAGACCTTGTTGGTTGTGTAGCTCTCGTTCTTAGCTTTCCGTATAGTCTAAGATCACCCAAATTGGAGTCCGGAGTCAAAAGTTATGTCCGTTTTTGTCGAGGTGTGCAGTGGCTGTTTTCAGCCCTCGGACTGTCCGAGGTTCACTCGGAGTACCCGAATGACTCGGACTATCTGAAGATTTTTTTGGACCATCCGAACTGGGTCTCTCTGTCTCTTAGACTTGTACTACTTGGACTATTCGAACATATACAGAACTGTCTGTAACGGTCAGATCCATGGAAGTCTCTATTTAAACCCCTCTCTCTCCCCACTTGCAAAGAGCCGTTGTACCACCATTCCTTGAGCTATCCATGAGTTCTTGAGCCTTAGAACCCCTCTAATCTTAGATCTTTGTGATCCACTTTGGAGAAGGGTTTGGAAGAGTTGGAAAGAGGGATTGTGGGAGAATTGGGAGAAAGGTTGGAAGGTGATTCCTTTGTGAAATTAGTGTGTTCTTGAGCCCTAGTGACCCCTCCACTCTTCGATCTAGGTGATCCCCTTGGAAGAAGGGTTGGGAAGAGTTGGGAGGAGGTGTGAGTGTGAATTGAGCAAGAATTGATCTTTGAGCACTTGAGTTCATCTTCAAGTTTATTCTTCGTGGGCATTTGTTACTCTTGGAGGTTGAGGACTCCTAGACGGCTAGGAGTTGGTCACGATCCACCAAGCTTTGTGTGGTGCGCCGTGACAACTTTGTGAAGGCTCGATTTCGTCTCCGCAAGGAAAGAAATCAAAAGAGTGAAGCCGACGAGTGTATTGTGCAACACCGGTGAGAGAAGGGTTGAAAAAGACCCCGACTCAAGTGTGACCGAACCGCCTCAACGGAGACGTAGGATCCCCTCAAGGATCCGAACTTCAGGAACAAACATCTTCGTGTCTCCATCTTTATTTCGGTTTTATCCCTTTCACCTTCGAGTTTGATTTACTTGCTTATTTTACAATTGAATTGATTATCTTGTCTTGTGTGATACTATTACAACTATAATTGTTTGTGAACTATCTTTGGTGTAAGTGATTTCCTTTGAAGAGTCTAGATTTACTTTTGTACCTTTGCTCACTCTGTATCATTCGGACTATCCGAATAAAACATCAGACTATCCGAAGTACTCAGACAGTCCGAGGTATAATTCGGACAGTCCAAACATATTGTTTCCGCTGTGTTTAATTTAGTATTTAAATTTTGTAATCGCCTATTCACCCCCTCTAGATGACATCCCAGTCCTTTCACAACCCATCAGCACCACCATAGTAAGGGATGCTTGGTCGAAGCATCCATTGCCATCGACGTCGAATGCACTGTGGGGCAAGGGAAGGCCGGTCGAGCCACCAATCGTCACCGCCGCACGAGATGCTCAGCCGAGACACAAGAAAGAGGGCGTCGGCCGTCACCGCCGCGCAAGATGCTCGATTGAGGCACGACCAATCCCCAGTGCCAACTGCAGCACAAAGACGAGAAGAAGAGCAGAGACTCCAGACACCACCGCCACAAGAGATGATGTCGAGCTGTCGGAGGAAGCCTCCATCGCCACCGTCATAAGGGATGCTCGTCCGGACCATCTGTGGCCACCATAACCGTATTATGGGGCAAGGGAGGGCCGGTCTTGCCATCAGTCGTCACCGCCACCGGGGATGCTTGGCCAAGATGCAAGAAGGAGGGCGTCAACCGTCACCACCCCACGGGATGCTCGACAAGACTCGACCTGCCCCAAGCCAGCTCCACAAAGGATGATAAACAATGGAGATTCCAACCGTCACAGTCGAGCAGGAAGAAACAACGAGGCTGAGTAGGGCAAGAAGCAGGACACAATGAGTTGAAACTACCACTAGGTGGGAAGCTCGGTCCGGGAGATCGCCCGGTAGCCACCGTTATAGCCGCCAGCCTACCAACAGTGCGAAAAGATCTTCAGGATGACGCCTTCAGCAAGGTTACGACAACAAAGTCACCGCCGTCGCCTATCTAGACCTAGGTTTTCTCCGGAAGATACTCTAGAGGGTAGGGGACACCATAACGAAGCTTCCAAGGAAGGAAGCGACACCCGAGGGCACCGCCATCGTCGACCTAAGCAAGAAGCTGGGCAGGGCTTTCACCCAGAGCACCTACACCCCCGCGAGCCGCACATGGAGGAGGCTAAACAAGGCTACGACCGAAGACCACTTGCCAGATGCCAACGCTACAAGAAGCCAAGGGGGGAGGAGATCCCAACGCTGAGGACTGCCAAGCCGAAGAACGAACACCACCGTCACAGGGAGAGGGGGCAACTGTGACGCTTCGACGCAGCCGCCAAGGAGAAGAACGGACATCGCCAACAAAGACTGGGATGGCGATGACGCTTTCATCGACGCTCCACAGGCGAGCAAAACCGCCACCACCAGCAGAATCAGGATGAAACCGAAGCCATCAGTGCAGACCACCAAGGAGAGAAACGGACGCCGCTGCCACAGGGGAATGGAGTGATGGCGATGCCTCAGCCCAGGCCACCAGGAGAAGAACGGACGTCACTGCCACAAAGGAGGGGGACGATGACGACGCTTCACCAGGCATTCCGCAGCTAGCAAACCCTAGATCCGGCTGGAACCGCCATCCTCGACCGTCTCGCAAGCAGAAGCACCTCGGTAGCGAGCGAGCCACCTACCGATGACAACGCCGAGGGCCTCCGTCCTTGGCCCACTGCATGGAACGCCTTCCAAGGCTAGATCTGCTTGACCCCCGCTGAGCGAAAAAGACCGTGGCGGCGGCGTCTCAAGGGCCTGCAGCGTTCGGAGCCATGCCAACCAAGGCTATCCACAGCCGCAGCGCTCGAGGCCAGCGACTGGTGGCCACCGACGAGGAGCTACCGGCGAGGACGTGGCCACCGATGATGAACCTCTGGCGAGGAGATCTAAAAAAATAACAGAGACAGAGAGACCCAGTTCGGATAGTCCGAACAAATCCTCGAACAGTCCGAAGCATTCGGATACTCCGAATGAAACCTCGGACAATCCGAATAGGACTTAGCAGCATAGGAAATTTTCTGCCTGGAGAAACAGAGAGGGTTAGTTCGGCTAATCCGAACAAAAGTTCGGATAGTCTGAACAAAAGTTCGGATACTCCGAATGGGATATGGCATTTTAGACTTGGATCTGGGATTAGGTGAAATGGGTTTATAAATTGGTACTTTTGCTAACTAATTTTCATCATAAGCACCTAGAATATCAAAAAACTATTTTTCATCAAATCCCTCTTTATAGTACGGCCATCCTTAGACTCAAATTTTAAAAATAAAATTAGATTTTACAAGTATAAGTATCGTCTTTTGCGTCTTTTGATTTGAAGATTCGTATTTGCTCTTTGATTAAATGTCATGGACTAAAATCTAAAGATAATACTTAGAAATCTCATGAGTCCCTTAATCGTTTTGTCATTATTCCCGAAAAGCCACAAAGGGGTCTAGATGCACTTTCAAAGCCGCACATGGAGGAGGCTAAACAGGGGTACGACCAGAGACCACTTGCGGATGCCAACGCTACAAGAAGCCAAGGGGGGAGGAGATCCCAACGCTGAGGACTGCCAAGCCGAAGAACGAACACCGCCACCACAGGGAGAGGGGGCAACTGTGATGCTTCGATGGAGCCACCAAGGAGAAGAACGGACGTCGCCAACAAAGAGGGGGGTGGCGATGATGCTTCCCTCGATGGTCCACAAGCAAGCAAACCGCCGCGACCAGCAGAATCAGGATGAAACCGAAGCCATCAATGTAGACTGCCAAGGAGAGGAACGGACGCCGCTGCCACAGGGGAAGGGAGCGATGGCGATGTCTCAGCCCAGGCCACCAAGAGAAGAACGGGCGTCACTACCACAAAGGAGGGGTATGATGACGATGCTTCACCAGGCGTTCCACAGCTGACAAACCCTAGATCCGGCTGGAACCGCCATCCTCAACCGTCCCGCAAGCACAAGCACCTCGGTAGTGAGCGAGCCACCCACCGACGACAACGCCGAGGACCTCCGTCCTCGGCCCACTTCATGGAACGCCTTCCAAGGCTAGATCTGCCTGATTCCCGCCGAGCGAAAAAGACTGTGGTGGCGGCGTCTCGAGGGCCTGCAGCGTTGGGAGCCATGCCAACCAAGGCTGTCCACAGTCGCAGCGCCCGAGGCCAGCGACTGGCGGCCACCAACGAGGAGCTACCGGCGAGGAGGAGGCCACTGATGATGAGCCTCTGGCGAGGAGACCACCGATCAGGAGCCACCCGTCCTCGTCGCCCAGAAGGTTTGCGCCGGCACCGAAGGGCATCACCACCAGCCAGCTCGACGAGCTCGCCGTGGAGACCGCCGCCGCCACTGCACCACGCCGTGAAACCCTCAACACGGCCACCGCCGCCGCCAAACTCCAGTGCCTAGCCGATCCGACGCCGGATCTGGCCGATCCGCAGCCGGATCTGGCCGATCCGCAGCCGGATCCACCAGATCCGGCCGTCCTAGGGCCGGGAAGGACCGGGGGGACGGCACATAGGGGGAGCTAGGAGAGGAGAGGAGGAAGGGAGAGGGAGGGGCGGGGACGGAGATAGAGGAAGAGGAGCCCGACCGCGGTGGCGAGGAGGAGGGCGGCGGAGGAGGGGAACTAGGCGGCGGCGTGGATGCCCTTCGAGTCGCCCACGAGAGCGGCTCGGAGGTCGTAATGAATTCTTCCATAAATCTACATGCTCCTTGAATTGTGATATTATATTCCAGGTAGTAAGCTGCATCATCCAATTTATGGATGTATTGTTCTACAATCTTTACACAAGTGCCAACTGTTGTCTTTATAGTTCAGGGTAAGTGATACACATGCATAAATTCTGGAATTATTCTGTTGTGTATCCCATGCTTGAAAACATACGTCATTTATTGTAAGCTTTATAGGACTGTGGAAAAATTCTTGGCAAAAATGATATTGTCATGAAAATCAAGAGAAGCACTCAAGTGTCGGGAGGCATTGAAACACCTGCCCCTTGTGTCAGAAGTAAAAACTCAAGGGCTATCCTTCAGGTCCTCATCTTATTCAATGTGGTTGACTGGCTTCCAAGTGAGAATCTAGGTACACTATAGTGCCAAAAGAAAATGTGAAACAAAATAGTGCTTATTGCAGTGCCATATTGCACACCATATTCGCAATAACTTTGTTTAATGGATTGGAGACCACTGGCTCATGATAAAAAAAAAGGCTTGCCCAATCAGGTGCAACGAGGTTTGGGTCGCCCTGTCGTGCTTTCCCTTGCTTATGTAAAATGTCGTCTGCTACAGCGTGACATACCTGCCATGCTTATCTCTTTGTTTTTACGGTATTTCAATTTAGTTTTGTGAATATATATTGTCCACCTAGCCCTGTTTTGGAATAGGCTCAATCAATGGATGTGTATCTCTTTAAATTGGATTTACCTATGTGATATATGTACACAGGTTTGCCATGTTCTTCCGCTGGAGAGACGTTATAATATATATGTTCATGTATATATGACGGGTCTAACAAGTGTTTGTATGTATAAAAAAAAAAGGATATACCTCCTTCCCAACACAGATTCCATACATATCAGTTAACCGTCATTCTATAGAAAGGCAATCATGGAATAGCTGTGCATAAATCGAATAACAGGCTTATTGTGTCTTGGATGTTTTATCTTAGGGAAATATTGTGCTTTGAACGTGAGCTTTCTGAAAGATTCATTTACAATTCCTGTGCGCCATGTCTTTTCTAGTTGTTCATATACTAGCAAGTAACGAGCACACCCGACCAGATGCATGGATCATTGCACCTCAAAGAAGATGCATCACCCTGATAACCAGCACCTAGATGCTGTCTAGACTGTTGCTATCATCGCGCAACACGCTCCATGATCAACAACGCTACCACCTGATTACTAGCTAGAGAGAAAAGAAATGAGGCGCTCTATGTTGACAATGACATGCAGGTAACAACAGAAGAAAGGATGTCTATTTTCGAAGATTAAGCTCTTTATCATGGGTGGATGTTCGGACTTGCTTTCTTTCTCAGGAATTACAGCCCAAACACGAAAAACTTCCACCATGTTCAAGCAATCTGATGTGCATCAGAACAAACGTGTTTTTTTGTCACACAACAATAATAGCCTTCTCATCTTTTTCTCAGCAATTTGAACAAAGCCACGTCCAGCAACACTTGCTTAAAGGGTAATAAAAAAAAACTTCCATGCACTCCGTGTACTTGTGACCTTTTGGTAACACACTCTGCAGGGGCATAAGAAAGACAACAGTAAGAAAAGATACATATGAGAGACCCGTCGAAGAGACAGTTTCAAAAAATGAAGTAAAACGGGATACAACATGACCAGGCACGCTCTGAAGGCCAGTCATTGTGTCAATTAACCATGGAAAAAGGAAATGAGCAACGTAGAACATCTAAGGACAATGTGATGGAACCGATCTGCCATTGACATTTGACAATCAGTGTGAGGGTAACGGCGCTACCTACAGAGTAGACAGCTTCGCTAATTAAGTGCATTGCTCCGTAAAAGTAAGCTACGTCCACCTGTGGACCGAGAGCAAAAATTATCACATATAACCATGAGAAAAACCAGCAGAAAGACTCCCTTGCCTATCCATTGAGCCGTTAAGACAATGCAGTCTCACTGAATATCCCATACCCTCTAAACCCGAAGCATAGCATTAAATTTTTTTTTACCCCGGTGTTCTGAATGATTCCTTAAAACCAACAATTCTTAATGGATTCGGCTAACTTCAATGTAAATCCACCTGTACCTAAAAGTTGTAGCAGTTATAAACTCAGAAACCTGCTAACTCTAATCTAAATTTATCTATAGTTAAAAGCTATATATAGCAGCTGTGAACTCGGTTAGGAGTACAACTACTACGAAAAGGTCGAAAAAGATTAGCTGATCAAACGTACTGGGTTATATCTACCCAGAGTGTATGTGATGTGGGTACAAACCCCGGTGCTATATCATGTCATGTTTCTAGTTTTCAGCATGATGATGCTATGTCTTAAGCTGCTGCTATTGTTCAAGAAAGAGGACAAAGAGAAAAAGGGAACAATACATGTATGCTGCCTAGTACTGCTGTTGTGCGTGTGCATGGCCAGGAAGGTAGGAGGCTTCATGTAAGGAAGCTGCACGAGCCTGCTACTAGTGTTGGATGTGATCCTTTTCTACGTGACATCAAACCAAGGAAAGAAATTAATTTGATTGGCACCCAATTGAATGGCATGGCAGAACGATCAGCTAGGAGAGCAAACATAGGAAAGAAAATTTCGGCTTGCATGAAAATAGGAGAACTTAAGAAATTCGGTTAGCATTAGAGAAAATCAAGGAAAGCAACCATCGGGTCTGCTTCTTGTACTCAGCAAAGAATCATATGGAGAGAAAATCAGAAAGGGGCCACACGAGAAGGGGCTTTTGATAGGATCCATATTCATAGGGATTGGATCGGCTTAAGGGAGATTACTGCTATAAATCTTTGGGCGTTTCATGGTGCATGCATGAAAGAAAGCTTCCTGTAATCTCCATATTTCTAGCATGACTGTTTATTTCTTTTATCTTTTTTTTATTATTTTGTGTGAGTCAAGATTAGGGGCCTAGCCCATAATGTCCAAGCCAGGCAAATCAAATGGCTAAAAAACTCGAGGACAACCAAGACAATAATGCAACAAATATTTATAAAGCACGTCAAATCACAGCCAAAGAAACAGAGCAAGGATAGCGTTCATAAACAGAAAACATGTTCATAAACATTAGAGCTGAGTGAGGGGGGCGGTCAGTACTCTCCACATATATAAAAATATAAAAATTAAGGTATCTAATCTAAAGAATAAAAAGATGGCACACATGCCACAGTGACTAACCTTTATATCGTTTCATCACAGGCTCTCTCTTCAAGCCTTTTCCTTCCTTTCATTGGTCACAATCTCCTTAACCTTCTTGTCTTTATCAACATTCTTCGCCTCCTTGTGCAGCCACCAAAAAAATTTCTTCTTAATCCAGCTAAACACCTTCCCTGGCAAGACCTCAATGGCAGTCTCTACTGCCCTAGAGGTGGCAGCATCGATCATGGGCCCAATCTTTGTATCAGTATTTGCTTCCTTCCCTTTTTGCAGTTCTGTACATTCTTCATCTATCTTTATACCGATAATTTTGTATGCAACAGCAAATAGCACAGATAGGGCAAGCAAAGTGATTAGCAAGAATAAGGCAAACAATCTGAGAGCATTTCTGAATGACATGTTCCTTGTTTCATTTAGAATGTCTGGGGTGCTCAAAGTGTCATCAAAGGATTTGAGTAGTTCACTGCAATACAAAAAGTAGTAGAGACTTTAGCATTACAGCTGAATGCAACATTAGCAACAAGTTAGGACTTAAAAGGACTAGGTACCTCTTCTGAAACGCGGAAGGCACTTGAGGAACCTTGTCAAGTTTTGCTAGAATTTGACGATCTAGCACCAGCCCTTGGTGCTGCTTCTCCAAGATGGATAGGACCAGTGCCTCAAGTCTGCGAAGGTCACCGCTATCATTGCCCTGGCCGCGCCCGCCACCGCCCGCACCACGGCCGTCGCTGCCGCCGCCAAGGCCCTGGCCACCGCGGCCTTTGCCACCACCGCCGTCACCCTTCGGTAGGACGCGGCCAGCGCCGGCCGCCGGTGCATCCACGGCATTCTTGCCGTCGGATCCCGCGGCGCCGGGTACCTCCTTGCTGGCCGTGCCATCGGAGCCCGCGCGTCCACACCCAGTGCCGGAAGCGGGTGCATCCATGGCAAGAATACCAAGGAAGCCCGCGGTAGCGCCACCGCCGTTCGGGGCTCCCCAACTCCCGCCGCCGTGCGGAGCGCCGTCGCTCGGGCCGCCAGAGTTCGGGTCACTGCCGTTCCCGGCTGGACCGCCGTTCGGGGGCCCACCGTTCCCGCCGCTGCTCTGGGCTCCAGCAGTCCCCCCGCCCTCCGGGCCTCCGTTCCCGCCGACGCTCGGGCCGCCAGAGTACGGGCCACCGCCGTTGCAGGCTGGACCCCCGCAGTTCCCGTCTTGACCGCTGCAGTTCCCTCCGCCGTTGAGGCCACGGCCTCCGCCGCCAGCCGAGAATGCCTCATGTACACTGCCCCGGGAAGGGAGGAGTAGCGGCGCGGGCTCCATAGGAAGCCGGCGCTGCCGAGCTCAAAGCTCCCTCCCCGGGAGGAGAGGAGCTTGTGGGACCTCCAGCTCTCCACGCTGAAGCCCGTCGTCTCAACGAGCCGAGGGAGGCGGCGGCGTGCGACGGCGCTTAGCAGCACACGGTTCATGGCGATTCTAGGGTTCGTAATGGCACAAGGCTAATGTCTTCGGATGCAACCTACCCTTTATCTCTTTTGCGCAGACGGAGAGAGAGAAGCGACGCCTCTTTCCTTTGTACCACTGCCCACGGCTGCAGCTTTGTATCTTTTTCCTTTCTCACTCACTGCCGCGGTCCCGTTACCGCCTGGCCCACCGGTGGCGATGAATCAAGGTAAAATTAACTTTTTTGCTTCTCTAACTACAAGTGTAGTTCATTTCCTAGGCCGTACCGTACAATTGGGTGCATCACTGCACTTCTAGCTAGGCGCCAGAGTAATTAAACTATATATCAGTCACGACACGGGAATTATGAACACCAATCAAACGTCGAGTCGCCCACTCCCTACTAGTACTTCATTGGCACTAGGACTGTAGGGGGGAGGCAGGGTCTGTGCAGGCGCTGCATGGCTGTGGCGTTTTGCAGGTGATGCAGCACAGTCCGAATGGGTCCGGGGTGGCTCACACCCGGCAGCCCACAGTACACTGCAGATGGACTTCTAACGTTTCCAATGCTGCTTGTTGGCTTGTTGCTGTGTTATACTCCTATATGCGATCGCTCAGTTGTCTTTGGTATCAGTCGTTTGAGCTGGGAATATGCATGCAACTGATCCCACATGTCTATGCAAGCAAGGAGAGTTGCTCCTGCACTGCACCACCAACACTGCCGAACTCTGTACAACAGCACGTCTCCTTCTCTGTCACGTTGCCCCGTCTCTCTCCTCCTCTATAGACGCTACAAACAGTGACAAATCTACATGTATGATTTTCTTACGTTAAATTTAAATAGTTTAAAAATATTCATAAACTTTTAAACTTTGATTTGCACACATTTCAAACGAAAGAGATTTATGTCTGGAGAGAGTATTTGACTGTATTACTCAGGTTAGTACAAAGAGACTAACTTATCCCCTTTTTTTAGAAAATTGTCCAAATGCCTCAAAGTTGGGTAGCATGGACTATTTGCCCTAAAGTTGAGGTGCCACTTGATTTTTTACCCCCTTTTAAAGTTTTGGCCAATTTTTGATGTAGAGCTAAGAGGAATTACCTCTTTTACCCTTGTTCCAAAGTTCCATGCTCGGTTGGATCTTGACCAGCTGGAATGAGCTTGTTGTACTGCTGCTAAGTGCTGATGCATGCTCGGGTAGTACTGCTGCACAAGGAACTAGCTAGGTTTTAATCCTTGCCATCAATATTGCAAGAGAAGACATATATGTATGTTGCAACAAAACTCAATGTTGACGTATTTCCTCGCCCGGCTCTGCTGCCTGGTACGAGAGGCCAGAGCAAAGCGCTCTTCACGCATTTCGTCGCCACTTTGCCAGCCCAAGCCCAAGGGACAGCTGGATCGGAGCTTCCGAACAGATGCAATAAGCGTGTGGCAGCCAGCGAGCACACACGTGACTATGAGCGGGCTCGGTCGAACCCGGGCTGAGCTCGCACGCTCAAGCAGATGGGTAGAGAGCAGCCAGCAAATAGCTCGAGCACTTTTTGCAGGGAAGCTCGGGCCGGAGTGGCAGTGTGGTCATGCCAGTACTTTTATCCAGCGATCGAACCGGTAGGTTAGGGATGCAAACGGATCGGATACGGTCGGATAGCAGTGATATTGTATCCGCATCTATATTTATTTTTTGGATACGGCTAGTATCGGATATGAATACGAACACGGATACTATAGGTTCGGATATTGTTTGGAACGGATAATTTCTCGGATAATACTCAAAATACAGATTTTCAAAGGAAGCATCAAACATTTAAAGTACGCATAAATATTTAATACACAGAAAACATGTAATCTTGTAAACACTGCCAGGGCGGTGCGGTGAAGGCATGAAGCACCAGCACTCCAACAGCCCAGCCAATTGGAACGGTTCGACCTGAACAGTTAGCAGTTCAGTCTAAGGCCCTAAGCACCACCAAGTCCACTAGTGCGGTTCGGCTTGAGCACTGTAGCAGACAGTAGTACTGTACAAAGCAGTTGAAATGGATCAGGCTGAGCACTGTAGTAGATAATGGCTGGTGGGTGGGCTTAGCCTTGATATGATTCGGATCGGATATTATCCGTATTTTTCTTCGGATACTATAACACGGATATTATCTGCATTATCCGTATCCGCATCCTAATATCCATATTCGTATCTGTATCTGCAAAAAAAAAACAGCCGGATATCCGTATAAATATGCAAATCACTATTCGTATTGGTTCGATCGGTCAGAAATTATCCGCTCTGTTTGCATCCCTACCTCTAAGCTGATGGAGAATGGCAGTGCAGAAAGTTATCTAGGCTCTTTGAAGCTAATGAAGAAAGGCGAGCAATATGTTTCAACACCCCTCACGTCTAGTCTCCTGTAAGTCTTAAATGTGGACTCGCAATGGGCGGCAAATGTTAATTTTAATAATGCGCTAGCTAGGCCTCACAAATTCACCCAACAGCTAAACTGTGGGCAGGCAATATATTTCAGCGGAAACAAGATGGAGTTAATTACCGTTCGTATAGGAGCACGCATCGGACAAAATTGCTCGCTCCGTTTGTTAATTAGTCGGTCCAACTTAATTGCATCTACTAATAGCTGCATGCAACTACATGCACCACGAGCCCGGGACACGAGGAAAGATTATCTTGCCTCAAAACATTCATATAGAAATTTCTGACGTGGAGAATAAGAAATATTGCGAGATAGATTTACGTAGGTACCGTATAATTAGTGGCACTGTACCGAACAATTAGGTGCATCATTGCATGCTACTCCTTCTGGATAGGCACCGGAGTAAATAAATTAAAATGTTCACTATATTAATCACGACACGAAATTAACAAGTAAACGGTTTTTGTTGTTGACCATGGGTGCGAACCGCGAGCAAAAGAAGAACAAGCTAGTCGGGTCTCATATCAGCTGGCTGTCCGACCCACCAATCAAACGCCCAGTCGCCTAGTCCCTGCTATTTCGTAGGCCCTAGGACTGCAGGGAGGCAGGGCAGCAGCGGTTACAGATTGACGGTAAGGACGGAGGCAGGCAGGACCTTTTCACCAGCCGGGCTCTCGGTGTACACGCTGGTCGCTGGCTGTGGTGTTTTGCAGGTTGCAGCAGAGAGCGAGGAGGGGGAGACAACGATGCCAGCCAGTACAATCCAATGCTGCGTTATTTTATACGGTCTCTCTAGTTGATATCTGGAGATCTTGTGGTGGGACACAGTAGTTTGAGCTGGGAATATGCAACTGATCCCACATGTATAATCCGCCTTGTATTCATCTTCTATTCATAATTATATTTTACTATTCATCTCATCAACTCTAGATCTATTTTTTAATCCTTATACATCTCTTTCTTATATTTTACTTTTAACCCTATTTTCATCATTTATAACCCCATTCTACACCATTAGATCCAACTAACATGTCCTTGCTCCGCTAAATCATCCTCACTCCTGCTGTGTCTGTGTACAGCAACACGTCTCCATCTCTCACATTGCCCGCCTCTCCCTCCCTCTCTAGACGCTGCTTTTTTTTTTTGGCTTTTCAGAGATCCATGCAACGGGAAAGCGCCGCTTCTTTTTGCTTTTTTTTAGGGATGAAATAAAGGATATCAGAGTAAGCAGAATGTTTGAATAGGGCTGAAAATTAGCTGTTTGGAATTTCAAGCGCGGCTTCTCATTTTTTACCGTAACACTGAATTCGGATTTTGAAGCTCTTTTTTCTCTGCCTTTTAAGTCCCTGCTGGACTGTTGGGTTCAACCAATTATCCATGCAGACACCAACTAATCACCTCGTGCTGAACAATGTGCACGCACCCACTCTAGCTAATAGGCGTCGCCCACGTGGACAGAACCCATATATCCCCTGCCTGTTCATTTTGCCGACTTCTTAACTTTTGCGGCTATGATAAATAGCTGAAATGATGGTGTTCAAGAACTTCAAGAAAGTCAAACACAGTATGATGCATGGATGCGATCTTATGCACTGCACCCTTAAACGCACGTCTTTCTTTTCGGGTGTTTTATTTATCTCAATTATTTGTTTGCCAATTGCCAAAGAAGTTCCATAAAATTCCTCGAGAAATATGTCCATGAATGTGATGCAATGCATGGAAATGCACTATTCGCACCATAGGTTTTTAAAGTTGTCTCGTGTTTTCACTTAGGCCCAAATTTAAATTTTTTAAAACTATTAAATTTGGATTTTAATTAAAATTTCAAAATCATCATTTTTGAAAATTCGAAGTTGGAACTCTTCAAAAAAATCGAAGTTGATTTTTTTTTCCAAAAAATTGAAATTGAATAAAACTTTTTGAAGTGGTTGCCAGCTCATCGATCCCCATACTCTATTTTCCACGTTTCATATTTCTTTGTCCCTTTTTTCCTATTTGTAACCAACTAATTGTATTTAGTATAGTTCCATAATACCTAGAAAGTTTGTCACCAACAAATCTTCCAACTGTAGTTTCGCTATGCCAAGCGAGTTATATATCTATACGGAAATTTTATAAAAAATACAAAAACAAAATCACAATTACGGAATAATACAACAGTTCGCCGTATTCATGAAAAACCCCATTGTAGCCGGTTTTTCACGTGCCGGCTACCAATAGCCGGCATGTGGTGTGCCGGTTACACCATAGCCGACACGTGATAAATCGGCTATAGTGTAGCCGGCATGTGATGCGCCAGCTACATCATAGCCGGCCCTTGAAAAACCGGCTGTAGCTATTTTGGACATTTTGACATACGGACGTATGTACAGAGTATATGAGGTTAGGATGAGACGTAATTACGTTCGATTTCTCGTAGAGACGTAATTACGTTCGATCTCTCATACACCTAGGCGAAAAAAGTACTCGAGATGACAAGTAGAAAGAAAACGGCCGTCTTCGTGGACGCTAGTGCAGGAGAGTACGATGCAAGGTTTAGAAAAGAGCGAGAAGAAAAAGAAAAGAGGATGACACATGTTCCATGATCTACGTAGGGGAACCGTGTCTACTCCATGTGCGGCAAACTGTTGTATTATTCCGTAATTTGATTTTCTTTTTATTTTTTTTAAAAATTTTCCGTTGTTTATAAGTAGGCCAACTTAATCCTTAGGCTATTTCAATATCCATTGCCTCCCAGGCCACTACTACAGATCTGGCCATTAGTACCGGTTTACAACGGCCGTCAGTACCGGTTTTTGAACCGGTACAGGCCATCCGGGACTGATGCCCCATAGCATCAATCCCGGTTCCCTTACCCGGTGTTGATATAGTATCAGTACCGGTTGGAGGCCACACGTGGCTTTAGCCCGTGCCTCGCCGAAGTTCCCGGTCGAGACGGTTGGAGGCACCAAGCTGTATCGATAACTCTTGCTTCGCCCCGGTTGGTTCCTCCAACCGAGTCGAGCGAGGTGCACACGTGGCTTTAGCCCGTGCGTCACCGAAGCCCCTGTCAGTACCGGTTGAAGACATCAACTTGTACTGATAAGCTGCTGTTCCATCCCGGTTGGTTCCTCCAACCGGTACTGAACAGCCACCACCTAAGCTATAAATAATATATATATATATACACGTGTGAGGTAATATATATTATATATGTGTCTCCGTGTGTTAAGTCTAATATTATTATTATATATATATATATATCTGTGTGCTAAGTCACAATTAATTAAAGCACATATAATCAATCATGCATAATTAACTGATAATTAAATCATAGAACTTTTATTAACAACTTTAATTACAACTATTAGGTATCACAATGAATCAATCATGCCTATATATAGTACACATATACAGTTCACATAATATTCATTACAACTTTAATTACAAAACGTTCATTGTGATCTTTTATGTACATCGCTCTTGGTAGCCGTAGATGTCGACCCCGACAGTTCACCGGTCTTTATCGAAGGGCCCCACCTATTTGCTGCTGGATCGTGAAACTAGCCTCTTGGATTTACGACCTCTTCAAAGATCCAGCCGACGAGTTGTTCTTGGATCGCTCTCACTTTCGCCGGTGAGAAATCGGACGAACCTTGCAAGTCGCTAGCACCTCCGGTCAGGATGTGCATAGTATGGCACACATAGTAGGCGCATAGATTGGTGCCCGACGGCTGACGCCAGATCTGTGGTGAAAAAAGCTAAAAGCGTAAAATTGATGCATGGAAATGAAGTTAACTAACTCAAAAGCTACCATGATGGCATACATACTCGAGAGGCAAGTGTAATATTGAATTCCTCGTTGAATTCGCCCACGATTTCAGTACGGAACCGTGCAAATGCACTACACACGTGATTGCGAATTGAACATGATTAGAATTTGTTTAAAATGGAGTAGAACTAGAACAATAATGGAAAGAACAAGAATACCGGTTGAGCATGTCGATCAAGTTTTGGTACTTTTCAACTGGTCTCCTCAGCGAGTCCATAACTGTGATCATGCTACGATCTAGCTCAATAATGAGAAGAATCCAGTGAAAGCTGTACATATATATGGCAACGTAGGTAACTAATTAGTTCTAACATCATGTTATGGAAAAAGATTAAAACGAGGCGGTATGAAAACACTTACTCAAAGCTGTAGGGTAAAATTATCTTTGACTTATATTTTTGACCTATTAGCCCCTTGTATATGTTGGTCTCTGTATCGGCAGGGGATAGTTGAATAGTCGTCTCATTGATAACTAAAGGGTCAAGGAATCGAATATGCTCTTACTTTTGCATCTTTGTATCTCCATTCTACATAAGAAGAAATTAGTTAGGCATGCAAGTTAGTATAGTGCAAGGGCCTGCACGGTGGATTTTTGCAATTAAATAAGACACTTACAGAGTCCAGCAACTCAACATAGACATGTCGATGGCGTCTGACTGGTATAGCTCGTACATTACTTGCCATTAGACATAAAATTCACTGTCGCCGTGAAAAAAATGTTCTTCCTTGTACTTGACGGCAAGACGCTAGGCCATGCTGAACGCATCCAGATACCATTCATGGAATTGGTGCATCCTAGTTGATAGCTGGCCAAGCTCCTCACGCCTGACCAAGGAAGCGCCCGGTGTAAATGGCCATCTGACTTGTGCAGCTTCAATCTACATGTCGCCTAATATTTGATCTGGGTGCAGACCAGTTTCTTCAATGAATTTTTGCATCACCTTGGCCTTCTGATCAGCTGATAATGCCGTCTCCTTTGACGTCTTCTTCTTAGACCTTTCCTTGACCAATGTGCGCTCGTAGTCAGATACACGAGGTTTTTTCTTTTTGTCCTTCAAATTTTTCACTGTCCTCAAGCCTTTCAGAAATTCTTCCGTACCAAGCTGAACCTTCTTCTCTGGTGACTTAGGTTTAAAAAATTTAGTGACCTCGGCTCTGACTACCTTCTCGGTCTCCTCCTCCGTCATATCGTACGCCCGCTTTGGAAGTGCAGCCAGCTTCTTGGGTTGGGTGGACCTCGTCCTCTTGCGAGCTGTTGGGCGAGCTGGCTTGCCTGTCTTGGGCGACTATGTTGGAGTTGGAGTTTCGTGTGCGGGGCTCGGTGCAGGAGACGAGCTTCTTCTGGGAGACATCTCCTTTGGTGACGATGGAGGTGATGACGGACCGCTTATGTGTGCCAGAGGTGATGAAGGTGTTGGAGAGGACACGTTCATGTGATCTTGAAAAATAATGTACTTCTTGTGCCATAGGATGAAATTGTGGACTGCCTCTCCTAACTTCGTAGTCCCGTCACCTCCGGGAATATCGAGGTCTAGGTCCTCGCACCCTGGGCATACCTCCTCCACCGAGACTCTGGAGTAGCTCGGCAGTATCTGTTGGCCATAGATGACCTGCCCCGGCTCCACCGGGTGAGCCATGCCGTAAGCTGCCTTGAAAGAGATGTTCCTCACTTGGACGTGCAACTCACAAGGTGTCCGCTGCGTGATGTCGTCCACGGGCCAGTGGCCCAAGTCCTCTTTGGACAACCCACCGGAAGCGCAGCTGCTTCGCCGCCTTGAGGGACTAATGAGGTCGGATTAGTAGGAGGTTCCTGACCCGCATCTAGCTGTTGGCTCAAGGCTAACTGTACCTGTCTTTGGACCTCTTCTTTCATGCTCTGTTGTGTTTGATTCAGGCGTTCTTCAAGCATTAGGAGTTGTTGTGCCTGTCGGAACTTGCTTCTCACCCGACTCCTATAGGTATCGGCGTCCTTAGTAAACCCAATCTTCCACGGAACGACGCCAACGCCTCGTGTACGTCCAGGGTGCTCCGGGTTTTGTAGGTCCCTTGTAAGCTCGTCGTTCTCCCTGTTTGGCACGAAGGTGCCCTGGGAAGATTCCTCGATCGACTTTACAAGTTTTCTGGCCACATTTGTCAGCACATTCCCGAACACCATGTTTCCATCATCGTCAAGGCCACCGCCGTGAGCATAGAACCAGCTCTTCGCTCTGTCTGGCCATTCCATTGTCACGGGTGCGACACCCTTCGCCAGCAGTTCCTGTTCCCTCTTCTCCTATTTGTGCATCGCCTGGCGGTAACCACCAGGGCCGAGGTGGTGGTGGTATTGCTTCTTCTGAGCATTCTGGTTGTTCCTTTCGGTCATACTTTGACCTTCATTTGAATTCTTGTAGTTCACGAACACATCCCGGTGATTCTGCAACTTTGGTACTTGTTGAAGTCGGGAATTCGGTTCTTCTTGACGTACTCCGTGTTCAACTTCTTTTTATATGTTTGGAATGCGATGGACATCTTCTTCAACGTGTAACTCTTCACCTTCTCTTCGGTCCCTTGGGGGAAGGTGAATGTCTCCTTCAGGTCGGTCCAGATCATGTTCTTCGTATCTTCAGGGACATTATCCCATCTCACGATACTAATTGGCACATGGTCCCTGACGTGGACGCCACATGCCGAATTGAATGGCCCAAGCGCCCCTAGGAGTGCAAGAGGTTGGCCGTTATCGCCGACTTCGATGATAACATGTCTTGCCTTCAACTTCTTGTTTGAACCTCGCTGACGTGATTGGCTACTCGATTGAGTGATCTAAAAATATGGTACAATAATGTCTACGTGTTAGAATGTTGGCTTAGCATGATGGTGGAACCGGCATATACACATTCGATCTAATTACCATGGTCGTCTCAGCGGCCTCGGGAGCCTCATCGGTCTCGACGAGCCTTAAGGCCACGACAGGCCTTGCGGCCTTGACGGAATCATCGAGCTCGTAACCATCTTTTCCCGAAATCAAACTTCTCATGAACTCGTCTCCATCAAATCCTTCTCCTGCCATCGTAGTTTCGTAGTCTATAAGAAGGCATTGAAAATTAACGAAAAAAGATTAACAAAAGTATACTTGCACATTTCACATATACTTATACATTTCACATATACTTATACATAAACGGGTGACAACGAGGAGGGCGGTGGGGAAGAGGAGGTAGATGAGGACGGGCGACGGCGACGAGGACGGTATATACATTACATTTCACAATTGATATATACATCTCAGAATTCAAATTTGCTATAAAATTGGCATATACATATACATCCCAAAATTCATATAAATAAGATACAGAGGTCAGAATGTCTTCCATTATTTAAAAACTAGTACATACAAATAAGATACAAGATACCCTATTCGATCACATTTATTGAGCGGGATATCTTCTCCAAGGTTACGGATGATGCTAAAATAGAGCGTTTCCAAATGATGAAGACCCTAAAATAATATTATAAGGTACAATTTCCATCATTCCATGCTTATTTTATTGCATGCTATGTTTTATTTTTTAATGTAAGAATTTATATCTAGGACCAATTATTTGGCAATTTAACTACTTTACTCCCGCTTCAAATCTGGCTCGCCACTCACGAGGTTTGGGCATTTCGTCGAACACTCTAGGCGCACAGTGATTGTGCTCTTGTTGGTCGCGCCGCACTCCTGTCGGTCGTGCCCGTCTGTGTCACGCTCCGTCATGCTTGCCTACCAGACTCATCGCCCCATGCTCTGCTGGCCTGCACCTTGCCGAGGAGCGAGGGAAGGAAGGAGAGAGGAGCACATGGAGCACCTTGCTCATGAGGTCGTCGAGGCAAGGAAGACGGCAGCTGCTGGGTCGTTAGTGACGTTGAGGACGGCAGCCTGCTGGGGTCGTCGGTGACGGGAGGACGGCGGCACGCGCGGGGTCGTCGGAGGAGAGGAGGACGGCGGCGCGCGCGGGGTCGTCGAAGGAGAGGATGACAGCGGCGCGCGTGGGTCGTCGACGGCGGGGGCTGAAGGCGGCGTCGGCGAGAGAGGTTGGAGACAATAAAACACTTATGCCTCCAACCTTTCTCGCTTTCGAATTTATATGATGGTGGCATCAGTCCTGGTTGGTATCATCCACCGGGACTGACCTCACATCAGTCCCGGTTGGTTACATCAGGTGGTGCCCTAGGAACCATCAGTCCCGGTTGGTATAACAAACCGGGACTGAATGCTCACTTAGTCCCGGTTGATGACACCAACTGGGACGGAATCTCCCTTAGTCCCGCTTAATTACACCAACCGGGACTAATTTCCCAAAAATAAGGCGTGAGCTGGGCTCGAACCCGTCACTGTGCCATACGGGGAACCCGCGCTCAAGCGCACGCTGCTAGCCTCACTGATATGTGGGCCCATCTTTGGTGGGTCCCACATGTCATTGGTACTAATTTGCTATTAATTTCTCGAAAATTATAGAAAACTGTTGGGAGCCTTGAAATTTCTCTTTAATTTTTCAAATTTTAGTATAAATTTTCACTTTCTATATAAATTCAATTATTGCTTCATTGCTTACTAAAAAATAATAAATCATACTTATTCCACACTAAAATAATTTCAAAAAATAAAATAAATAAAAAATTCACATATTCTTTACAATTTAATTTTCCAACCATCTTAATACAGATTTTCACCTTTTTATATAAATTCAATTATTGCTTCCTTACTTAATAAAAAATCATAATTCATACATGGGTTTATATAACACGGTTGGACTTATTTGCTAACATACTTTGTAATTTGTGGCAAATTACTACCACTGACATGTGGGAACCACAAGTCCGTGACTTCCATTTTGGGGGAAGCAATCCCGGTTGGTGTCTCTAACCGGGACTATGTAAATCCCGGTTGGTGTCTCTAACCTGGACTATGTGGGAATTTGAAACAACGCAATGTTGGCGCGAACCGAGGAGCCTCCTCTACCTCTTCCTCTGCCTCTTTGTCTTCCTCGGCCTCTTCTATAAAACCGACGATCTTCCTCTGCCTAATTAACTATCTTCCTCTGCCGTGCGCCTCTGCCTCTTCGATCCATGGCTTCTTTCTCTGCCTCTTCCTGTTCCCCTTCCTCCACCCCACCACCACCACCGATGCCTGCCCCGCCTGCGGGTCTGCCTCCACCGCCGCCACCATCTTTCGAGGACGAGAGTCCCCCTCGGAAGCGCATTTGTCGAAACCGGCCGAGGAAGGAGTCTGTCTTCTACCCGGTGGAGTTCTCGATGTCGGACGAGATGTCCGATGACGACGAGGAGGAGGACTTCGACGATGGGGACGTCGTCGCGGAGGAGGACGAGGATGAGGAGGAGGAGGACAACGATCCGGAGGAGAAGGAGGACCACGACGACGACGCCTCCGACGATGGCGTCGACGCCTCCGACGAGGAGGAGGACGACGACGAAGACGACGACTAGTTATTAATAATAGAAATTAATTAGTTAATTAGTATATTATTAGAAATTAGCTTTTAGCATCTTTTGTGGTAACCCTGTGGGACATTGTACAGGGTACCATTATTTGTAAATTATTATAATGGTATAATATATGTTGTTTTTGGACCCATAAGATTTGTCCTCACATTTTTTGAGCCTATTACTATTTTCTACAAATTTTTATACATTTATTCACAAATACATTCATGTACCAAAAATTAAAAATCAAAAGTATAAAACATTACGAATAAACTATAAATTATGATACTAAAGAAAATCACATTGAAATTGTTTGTAATACAACCGACTTTCGCTTTCAATTTATATGATAGGAAATCGGTCGGTTGGTGTCATCCACCGACTAATCTCACATCGATCCGGTTGGTGTATTACACGGACTTTTACTCATATCAGTCTGGTTGGTGTAACAAACCGACCTGAATGCTCACTTAGTCTCGTTGATTACACCAAAAATAAAGAATATCTGGTGAAAGTGGCTCGAACCCGTGATTTGACGGGAGCCCGTGCTCAAGCGCACGCTGCTAGCCAGGGGAGAGGAGGGGTTTTGATCGGTCCTACATGGCACGAATCTTTTTTGTACCCTTCTTAGGAGAAAGGGATGAGCTCACTGACATGTGGGCCCATCTCTGGTGGGTCCCACATGTCATTGGTACTAATTTGCCATTAATTTCTCGATAATTATAGAAAACTATTGGGAGCCTTGAAATCTCTTTAATTTTTCAAATTTTATTATAAATTTTCACCTTTTATATAAATTCGATTATTGATTCATTGCTTACTAAAAAAAAATAAATCACACTTATTCCACACTAAAATGATTTTCAAAAAATAAAATAAATTAAAATTTCATATATTCTTTATATTATTATTTTTCAACCATCTTAATACAGATTTTCACCTTGTTATATAAATTCAATTGTTGCTTCCTTGCTTAAAAAAAAATCATAATTCATATATGGGTTTATATAACACGGTTTGACTTATTTGCTAACGTACTTTGTTTTTACAAGTTCCTTCATTATGATCGTGTCGTACATAGGGGGATTCCTCTATATCATTCAAGATAGTAATGCCTACGTCCACCATAAAAGGAGGTAGCTCATCGAACTGATTGTACTCTTCTTCATCTATGACGCCCTCAACTCCGACGATCCTTCTTTTGACTAGAAGAACCACGTGGCGCCTTGGCTGATCGCTAGTCTTCTGCTTCTGCTTGTTATCTTCGGTAGGCTTGTCCTTCTGCTTCTTGCTTTTAGTAGGCCTGTCCTTCTGCTTTTTCGATTTGCTGTTCATGTCCATCACATAGAATACCTGTGTCACATCAGGAGATGCTCGCGGGAAGCGAAGACGCCGGTTCGTATGAGGGGGTTGACATCCCCGACGTCCCGTACGAGTCTGATCACGAAATAGCTTCCCGCGGAGACATTGCCATGACCCCTTCATGCCCGGTGTTCCCGCGAGAAGTCAACATGGCGGGCGCAGACGGTGCGCTCGCTCCCGCGACCCGGGAGGACGAGTCGCGCCGCCGCCTGGAAGCCACGTGGGACTGGCTGGCCAGCTCGATCGATCGAGCTCTAGTGAGCCGTTGCGATGAACCGAGGCCGAGCGCTCGGCCGACTGCCCGCTCGCCGCATCCAGGGTCTCCACCACAATCCCGCTCCTCCGACCCAATCGGTAGGAGCCGCCAGCGCCTTCAGGCCTTGGCGCGTGTGGTACAGCACCTCCGGTTGGACTTCGACCAGGCCACCGAACTAGGTATCGCCATGGCGAAAAGGCTGGAGCTACTGGCAGGCGACCTCCCCCACACTGTTTCCCCCCGGAGTACTTCCCGGGAGAGCCGCGCTCCAAGAAGCAACCGCTCTCGTCACGACCTCCGCGAGGATCTTGATCGGCGAAGAAACGACAAGGCCCCACGCCGACACAACAATCGCCCTTCACCCGATGGTCGGCAGGACGAGCCTCGCCGCGACGACGGCTCGACCCACAATTCCACCCGGGATCGGGGGCACCCCGAATCCCGGGCGATAGGCGGTCACAGCGAGCATCGCCGCCGCACCGACCGAAGTGATACCCCCGCGGGTACTCCGGAGCGTCGGTGCGGCGACGTGTTCGCGCGTCTTGGCCCCCTCCGGGGTCACGACGACCGTGGCATTCGTGACCACGGTCGCCAGGTGGACCACGGGTGTCCCGCCTTCTCCCGAGCATTGTGGGGGGCGACGTGGCGGCCGAAGTTTAAACCGGGCCACATCGAGCGATTCGACGGGACCCAGAACCCGGTCGAGGCCCTCTCGGTCTATGCTACTACCATCACCGCCGCTAGCGGTGATGATGGTGTGATGGTCAATTACTTTCTCGCCATATTGGAAGGTCCTGCTAGGACCTGGCTCTTCAACCAACGGGAAGGATCCATCCACAGTTGGGGACAACTCTGCGACGCCCTACGGGCGAACTTCTGGGGGTGTTGCCCACGCCTGGCATGACCGCAGGACCTCAAGCGAGTGGTCCAGATGGAAGATGAGAGCCTGCGCGACTACGTCCAGATGTTCATCCGGGTGTGAAACACTATTCTGAGCATCCCGGATGAAGCGGTCGTTGAAACCTTCACCGAAGGCGTCAAGAACGTCCGTTTCACCCTGGACCTCGAGATATACTCTGGCTCCTCGGCTAGCGAACTGTTCCAAGCGGCGGAATGGTACATTAACTCCGAGGAAGCTGTCGAGCATAAACGGCTGCTGGGAGCCAGCTAGGCGCCCCCGCAGCCAGGTGTAGAATCCTCAGGCAAGAAGTCTTCCGACAAGAAGGCCAAGAAGAAGAAGAAGGCAAAGGTGGCCAAGATGGTGGCCACCATCTCGGAGCAGTCGTCCCCGCCTCATACATCGAAGCCCAAGAAACCTTGCCCGTCTCAGGGCAAGACAGGCGGTCAGCGGCCGGGCAGCTCCTGGCAGAAGCGCACGCCGCAGGCTCCTTCGAGCAACCGCTTCTGCCGACTACACCAGGTGCACGGGCATGACCTTCGCAACTGCCGTACCTGGATCGCCCTCCTGGAGGACTTCTACAACGGTCGAGGCCCTATGCCCGTCCTTCCGAACGTCGGTAAGGGCAGTTCGGACCAACGGTCCGACCATCGTACCGACCGGCAGGGTCGAGATAGCGAGGAGTACCACGAGCCGAGCCATCACATCGCGGTGATCTTCGGAGGTTCCGCAGCATACTCCTTCGGGCGGGAACTCAAGGCCGCCGCGTGAGAGGTTTACCACGCCGACCACGCATGCCCGGCCCCCGAGCATGTTCTATGGTCGGACACGACCATCTTTTTCTCCCGAGAAGATTGTCCACCAGGAATGACTAAGGCGCAGAGGCTCCCTCTGGTGCTCTGCCCGACCATCAGCAATACGAAGGTCGCGCGGGTACTCATCGATGGGGGGAGCTCCCTCGACTTGATATCCGCCTAGGTCTTGGATGAGATGCAGATCCCTCGTTCCAAGATTAAGGATATTGCCATGCCCTTCCACAGCATTATCCCGGGCACGTCCATGACCCCCCTCGGGCAGATTGTTCTACCGGTGACCTTCGGCAGCCCGAGCAATTTTCGGACTGAATTGGTCACCTTCGAGGTGGTCGAGTTCGAGTCGGCCTACAACGCCATCCTCGGCAGGGCGGCTCTTGCAAAATTCATGGCAGCTACGCATCACGCGTACCACTGTCTCAAGCTCCCGGGGCCGAAGGGGGTAATCACCATCAAGGGCAGCCACAAGGCTGCCCTAGAATGTGACGAGATGGCGTTGGCCTTGGTCGGCCAGTTGCCCGAACGAGGGCCCGAGAAGGATTCTCGTAAATTCACTCGGCCCAAGGTGGTGTTCCAGCCCCAAGAGTAGACAAAGGAGATCCGACCAAGGTGGTCCACATCGGGGCCGCCCTGGATCCGAAATAGGAAATCGAGCTCATCACCTTCCTCCGGGCAAACATGTACGTCTTCGCCTAGGAACCGTCTGATAAGCCTGGTGTCCCAAGGGAGGTGATCGAGCACAGGCTGGCGGTTCAGCTCGGCAAAAAACCAGTGCGTCAAGCACTAAGGAGGTTCCCGCAATGGAAGGTCGACATCATCAGAGAGCAACTGGACAAGTGTTGAAAGCCGGCTTCATTCGTGAAGTCGAGCACTCCGAGTGGTTGGCGAACCCAGTTGTGGTCAAGAAAAAAAAGGAAAGTGGCGCATGTGCGTTGATTACACCAACATCAACGGCTCATGCCCGAAGGACAATTTCCCTCTCCCCGCATAGACCAGTGTTGGAGTATATAAAAAAATAAATATAAAGATAATAATTAATTTTTTTTAGTTTTAAAACAAAATTAATTTTTTATCTGCAAAAAAAACAAGATAAGAGTTAAAAGGCTGTTGCTAATTCCTATCTCTAATCCCGTCCTATCTCTAATTCCTAGGGAATCTCATCTCTATCCTTCAATCTCGCATCTCTCTAACTATCTCTAAGAACGTCCACACCAGAAACTCTATCCCTATTTTCTCTCTCTTCTACTCTATTTTCTCTCTCCATTACTCTAAAATTCCTTCACACTTTACACTACACCCTAAAAGATTCTTTCCCTCCACCAGAAACTCTATCTCTAAAACTCTATTTCTATACCCATATAGGGTTTTTGCTACGGATGCTCTAAGCCTCTATAAAAGCTAGTCGAGTACCCTGCCTCGCAGATGCATGCAGATACCGACGGAGAAGGATGGTGAAGAAAAATACGGAGTCCAATCAGGAGAGGAGCATACGCGCAGACCGAGACGAAAAGCTGATCGAAGACGAAGAAAGTCCACACATGCAAGGCTAAAGCTGATCGGAGAACGTCCATCACGAAGGACAAAAGGCTGATCGAAGGCAGGCAAAACAAAGGAACTCACATACGCAAGGTGAAAATAAGAGCATCTCCAGGTGGTACTCTATAATACTGTTTATCTGAATAGAGTAGCTGCTGGAAGGAAAGAATCTTTTAGAGTGTAGTGTAAAGTGTGAAGGAATTTTAGAGGGATGGATAGAGTGTGGAGTGAATAGTATTATAGAGTGGAACGATAAAGGGTCCGTTAGAGATGTTCTAAGAAGATGCTCTAAGAAGGCAAAAGAAAAAGGTGAAGATTCCTGGTCATTCACGTGGCCATCAACCCTGAAATTTTTTTCCTTTCTTTTTCCCGCTGGCTGTCTCTTTCTCGTTCCTAGTGCCATGAGCACTAGCTTCACGAGGCCATCTGACAAGAGCACTAGGCCATGAGCACTGCCTTGGCTTGTCTTCACTGCCACAACTCGCGAGTAATTCCGGCCTCGTGGTCGCCCCCTGGTGTCGTCGCGCCCCGGCGTCCTGTGCTGCCGTTCCCGAGCACCCCGACGCCGCAGCCTAGCCGCTGATCAGGCCACCCAGGCCGCCGGGCCGCCGCTCCTCTTCCACTCCGCCGCGCGCCTCGCCGCCATGAAGCCGCCGCGCCGCCGCACACAGGCCCCCGGGCCGCCGCTCCTCCTTCACTCCGCCATGCGCCCCGCCGCCGTGAGGCCGCCGCGCCGTCGTCGCAAGGCCACCGCGCCACCGCACACAGGCCGCCGGGCCGCCGCTCCTGCTCCACTCCTCCGCACGCCCCGCCGCCGCCGCAAGGCTGCCGCGCCACCACACACAGGCCGTCGGGCCGCCGCTCCTCCTCCGCTCTGCCGCCGCCCCGTCGCCGTGAAGCCGCCGCGCCGCCGCCGCAAGGCCGCCGCCCCGCCACACACAGGCCGCCGCTCCTCCTCCACTCCTCCCCGCGCCGCGCCCTTGGCCGTGCCCTACGCTGGCTCCACCTCGGCCGCCTCCGGGCGCCGTCTCACGCGCGCTGCCTCGCGCTCGCACACGTTGTCCGCCTGCGCTGCCCCGACGCCCGCGACCACACCCGCCGCCATGGCCGATGCGCGCTCCTGGCTGCCGCCTCGGGTCGTCACTAGACTCGTCCGCCTCTGACTCTGGCTGCCGCGTCTCCGCACCAACGCCGTCTCAGTCCCATGTCCCGATGTCCCGACCGCTGGCCCGTGCCACCAGGGCGTGCCGCCTCGCCGTCTGACTCGCCGCGTCCCCGGCGCCCGACTCGACGCGTCCTCACGCCGGCTTCATCGCACCTCCGGCGCCCGCTTCACCACGCCCCTGGCGCCGGCCTTGCTGCCCCAAGCTACCTGCTCACCGGCTCCACCAACGCCCGTGGCCACGATATGCCCAGACCCAGCTCCATCCCGAGCCGCCCGCTAGTGCGCTCGCCGACACTAGTAGTCACGCTGCCTCGCCGCTTGACGCCCGTGCCGTATGTACACGCACAAAGACAATTGGAAATGCTAAGACAGGAGCGTACATATATTATGCATGGGCCATATGTAAACCATCGGCGCCTTCTACACACATCGAAGCTGCTCCTGTATATCTACACTTGCCCTGGAGACGCCCCAAGCAGTAATGACATGCATTGGATGTCTCTATACCAGTGTCATGCCTTCCCTACCACCATCTCTAGCATTGATCGTACCCAGATGCTATATCATCAAAGTTTGGCAAGTTTCCCGAACGATCAATTTCCCCCTCAATATCTCATGCAAGAGCTATTCTACCCGGATAAATTTAAAATGCTCTAAGCGACAAATATTCTGCTTGGAGTATTTCTACTCGGAATGCTCGGCGATTTTCCACTCAACATTTGGAAGCTTTTCCCAGACGCCCTCTACATCAACGACACGACAATCAGAGGATTTTCCCGGACTGTCAGTCCAACAGCCGTGTGATACTCGGCAAGTTTCCCGAGCAAATCACTTCAAGACGCGCAACAGTCAACATCTATATCGACGATCAAGAACTTTCAACAACCATATCCAAGAATGGACATGCAAGAACACTTCCAGTGACGCCAGCTAAGTCGTCGTCTTCAAATCCAAGCCAAGTGCAGAGCCGTGCATCCCTCATCAACACAAGTTCAACGTGTCGAAACAAGATTAGACGACACGGACGGACGAAGCCAAACAATCAACGGCTTCGCTAGGCATCACGTGGGCCCAATCTACCCACGTGTTTTGCCGTCGCCACACCAGTCCACACCAACAGACACGGTGATCCACGAGGCGAAGAAGAGAAGAAGACGACTAAGCAGCTTAATCGGAGGTGTTCCGCGTGTCCTCTCATGGATGTAATTAACTGGGAGTTCTTCCGAGGCCCCAGGATTCAGAACCCCCACAATCATCAAAACAGAAGTCTACAGCACGCAATCTTTCCACGGGAATCTGTATTTTATTGTGATAATAGAATATAAGCATTCATTTCTCTTTCTTTCTTTTGTGTATTTCTATACACTGGCACGCCTGCAAAAAATCTTTTCTTTTTGAACTTTCCGTGCTAACAACCAGCTGGTCGACGCAATGGTGGAAGCCCAGCTGATGAGCTTTCTGGACGCATACTCCGGGTACCACCAGATAAGCCTGTCGCGGGAAGATAAAGAGAAGACTGCCTTCATCACGCCCTTCGGCACCTTCTGCTACACGACTATGTCGTTCGGTCTGAAAAACGCAGAGGCTACTTTCCAACGACTGATGCAGAAGACCTTCCCCGACCAGATCGGGCGGAACCTAGAAGTTTATGTAGACGACATAGTCGTCAGAAGTAGTCTGGCAGAGGCACATATCCGTGACCTCGAGGTAATCTTTTGTAATCTAAGAAAACATCGAGTAAAGCTGAATCCCGAAAAATGCGTTTTCGGCATAAGCACGGGCATGGTGCTCGGGTATGTAATCGGGTCGTCAGGTATCAGGGCAAACCCCGAAAAGATTGAAACCATCGAAAGGATGCAGACCCCTTCAAGTATAAAGGAAGTCCAATCACTCGCCGGGCGGATGGCGGCCCTCAGCCGCTTCATCTCTCGGTTGGGTGAACGTGGATTACCCTTCTTTAAAGCCCTGCGCAAGCACGATGGATTCGTCTGGACCGAGGAAGCCAGCAATGCCTCCAAGGAACTCAAACAGTACCTGTTGAGCCCACCCGTCCTGGTCACCCCAAGGGAGCAGGAGCCTCTGCTGCTCTACCTGGCGGCCTCACCCCAGGCGGTGAGCGCGGTGCTCATAGCCGAGCGAGGAGGGGTTCAACGACCAATATATTACGTGAGCGAGTGCTTCACGGGCCAAAGGTGCGGTACCCCGAGGTACAAAAGCTTCTCTATGCCTTGCTCATGGCTTCCAAAAAGCTCCGCCACTACTTTTTGGCACATCCGATCACGATTCCGACCAGTTTTCCACTGAGGGAGATCCTTAGAAACCTTGACGCCTCTGGGCGCATGGCCTAGTGGGTGGTGGAATTCGGGGAATTCGACCTCAAGTTCACCGCATGCACAGCAATCAAGTCCCAGATACGGGCAGATTTCGTGGCGGAATGGACGAATCCCCCCTCCCCCCGACCGAGCAAGGAGTCGGGCACGTCGAAGACCCTCACTGGACAATGTTCTTCGACGGCAGACGCTCCTTTGAATGCTAGGGGGCTAGTGTTGTTCTAATCTCTCCCCAGGGTGAACTCCAGTACGTCATACAACTACACTTCGCCGCAACCAACAACGCGGCGGAGTATGAAGGCCTCTGGGCCAGGCTCCGAGCATGCTCTGCGCTCGGGGTCCAGCGACTGACTGTGAAAGGGGATTCACAGTTGGTCGTGAACCAGGTAAACAAGGAGTTTCAGTGCTCCGATGACTTGATGGCGCGTTACCTGGCTGAAGTGAGGAAGTTGAAAGGAACTTCAAGAATTTCGAAGTCCTTTACGTGCCCAGGAGAGCGAATACCCTGGCCGACCAACTTGCCAAATTAGGCACCTCGCAAGAACCCGCTGCGAAGAAGAGGCAAATGAGATGCACGGCAACGTCTCCCTCCTCGAGCAAAGCGCAAACTAGATGACGTCATTCATCCAGTTCTTGATGCACAGGACATTGCCCGAGGATGAAGCCGAGAAATCCTGTCTTATCAGGAGAGCTCCACTATACAGGCTAGTGGAGGGTGCCCTGTACTGGAGAGGCGCGCTTAGAGTTCTCTCCAAGTGCATCTCCCAGGAAGAGGGGAAGTTCCTGCAAAAGGACTTACACGAAGGTATTTGCGGGGCTCATTCCTCCTATAGAACCATCGTTGGAATGGCCTTCAGGATGGGCTATTACTGGCCCACGGCGTTGGGCGACGCTCGCGAGATAATCACCACGTGCTGGGCATGTCAATTCCATGCCTGCTAGGTGCATCAACCAGCGTACGCCCTCCAGACTGTTCCCCTCACTTGGCCATTCTCTACCTGGGGGCTGGACATTCTCGGTCCATTCCCCATAGGAGCAAAGGGGTGTGCATACCTCTTTGTCGCCATAGACACGTTCACCAAATGGACAGAAGCTGAACCAGTGTCTGGCATTACGGCCCAAGCTGCCAAGAAATTTTTTCGCAACAACGTGGTTACGCGGTTTGGTGTTCCCAGCCGACTGATCACGGACAATGGGACTCAGTTCACCAGTGAACTATTCCAAGAGTATTTCAAAGACGTCGGAACCAAGATTTGTTTCGTCTCTGTGGCTCATCCACAGAGCAACGGGGCCATCGAGCGTGCCAACGGACAGATCCTCCAAGAGTATTGCGAAGACGTCGGAACCAAGATTTGCTTCGCCTCTGTGGCTCATCCACAGAGCAATGGGGCCGTCGAGCGTGCCAACGGATAGATCCTCCAAGGAATCAAGAAGCGGGTCTTTGACCGGCTTACCAGACTACGACAAAACTAGGTGGACGAGCTTTCTTCTATCCTGTGGTCCGTCTGCACCATTTCAGTACCGAGCCACGGTGAAACACCTTCCGCCAGATATCGCACCGGCCATGCTTCCCATCGAGATAACTCTGAGATCCCCTCGCGTGGATCTTGCGGAGATGGACGACGACCACCAAAGCCGACTGCTCGACCTCGACTTATCCGAAGAAAAGCGCGAACAGGCCCTCATCCGATCGGCAACCTACCTGCAAGCTCTACGCAGACACACGGCTCGATCGGTCCGACCAAGGACCCTGCAAGACGGTGATTTAGTCTTACGACGCATCCAAGACTTGTTGCACGCCAACAAGCTGACTCCCAGATGGGAGGGTCCGTTCACGGTCGTCTCGTCTTCATGACCGGGGGCTGTCCGTCTCGCTTTCCCGGACGGTCGAGTTCTCAGCAGCTCGTGGAACATCGCCCAGCTATGTAGGTTCTACGCATAATATCGCTTCCTTCAAGCTTTTCTTCCCCAACCTGTCCCTCCTTATTTAACCAAGGGATCTTCGACTGACTTCCACTCGAATTTCCCGAACCTGTTAAATAAAGAGGAAGGGTAACCTAAGTTCTCTTCGCACGGTTCTTTAATTCTTTTTTCGCTGTCCCACCCAAGTACTATTTCTTGTTGTCAAAACCGAATTTCGACGCAGTCAACAGACCCAAAAAATGTGTCCCGCCCTGAATTCCACTGCTCGGATAAGCCGATAGCACATTGCACCAGCAGGTTCTTGGCGGTGCCTCGTAGACTTCGATCTCGAGACCCACGAAAATCCGGGACTAACAACTCGGACTCATGTACACTTTGCGTGTCTGGTCTTTGCTCGCAACTTCAAGGGCAAAGACCTAGCCACGCGAGGGGGCTGGACATTGCCTTTTGCGCGCATTCGGCTGCTCGGCTGCTTTGTGTGCCTGGTCTTTGCTCGCAACTTCAGGGGCAAAGACCTAGCCACGCGAGGGGGCTGGACATTCCCTTTTGCGCGCACCCGGCTGCTTAGCTGCTTCGTGTGCGCAGTCTTTGCTCCCATTCTCAGGGGCAAAGACCTAGCCACGCGAGGGGGCTGGGTGGATGAGCGGTGGTATTTATAATTTCCCTAAAGCTCCCTTCTCAAGAACTATGAAAACACGCGCAACAGGAGTAAAAGGAGAACACGTAGAAACTTCTTGTATTAAGCAAAATATTTCTTGTTACATAACACATGTAACACCACACACACCCCTAATCCTAGTCGCTAGAACTACTCCTGAGTGCTTAAAGCCCCGCCTCCACGTCCTCAAGACGGTTTTGAAGCTGAAGCACCTCGATTTGAGCCTCGCGCCCGGGGCGAATCTCTTCGCGAAGCTTCGCCACTTGCTCAGTGGCCCGACGAGCCTTTTTGGCCTCCGCCTTCATCGACTCTTGCAGACTTTCGGACCGCTGCCTTTCTTGGTCAAGTTCCCCTCGAACTCGGCCAAGTTCTGCCATGGCCCGGGCGTCCCCCTCAAGTTCCCAAGCATGCTGCAAGCCCTGCCCAAGTTCTTCTCGAACCCAGGCAAGTTCCGTTTGGACTTCGCCAAGTTCAGAGCGCACCGCCGCCACCTTGGCCCGGCACCGAGCTTCCATGCTTGCGACCTGATCATCCAGGGCAGCGGCCAACTACGACAAAGCAAGTGTTAACAGCAGCACCACGCCACGAGCGACATCATTCACAGAAAATTACCTCATGGCGATGGCGCTCGAGCAACACCCTCAACCCAGGCCCTAGCCCGACCCGGGCATCCTCCATCCTCGAAGACGCGACCGCCGGAGTTCGGGAGCTCCCCAAGCCCTGGGACTCCTCTTCCTCCGCAGCCCCAGCTCGAGCGTCCTCCATGCTCGGGGGCTGGGCTGCCTCAGCCGCCTCTTCCTCCGTGGCCTCAGCACGAGCATCCTCCGAGCTCGGGGGCTGGGCTGCCTCGGCTGCCTCGGCCAAAGGGACTTCCCCCTCAGCAACATCGCCTTGGCGACCCCTCGCACTCAGAGACGGGGCAGCCACAATAGCCTCAACCCGAACGATCTCCGCGCTCAAAGGTTGAGCCGTATCTCCATTTTCCACTGCGGTCCGAGTAGAAGACCTACCCGAAATCCGCTCCTCGCTCCCCTGGGAAACGGCCGGGCCGGTGCCGCTGCCCTCCGTCTCTTGACCACCAAGGGAGTAGAGTCCGAGCTTGAGCTCCCCGAAGGTTCCGCCCCTTCGCCCTGCCCAGCCGAGTCATCCTCCGGGATCGACTCCTCTACAATCGCGGCCACCGGGTCTTCGATGATTCGGGACGCTGCGGTTTGAAATGCCTCATCAATAAGAACCCTAACCACCGCCCCCGACGCGGGCACAGGGGGTCTTCTCCCCCACAGGCTTTCGACCTCGCTCGAAAAGGAAAGTAAAAATCAGGACCACGGCAACTCGTGGCCCAGCAAAAGGAAGCACAGGACAGAAGGCTTACTTTCTTCTTCGACGTCCCCCGACCTCAGCTCAGCCTCAGCATCCCCCGCCCGGGGATCCTTGCGCGCCTTTGTCTTATGATCCAGGACCTTTGTGCTTGCCCGCTTAGGCGCCGGTGGGGCGGTCCCTGGCCCCTCGTTCAGGCCGGCCCCGACCCGGGCAAGGCTCGCCGCCTCGATCCACTCCGAGTGATGTTAGTGATATGCCCTAGAGGCGATCATATGAGATGATTGTGTCATACATCTATGTTCATGTACTTATTAGTTCCATGAATAAATGTCACTCCTTTGTTCATTGAGTATGACTTAATTGTGAAACACATTTGTTATATGATATTATTCTAAACGATCCCTGGTCACATATAATTATGTGGGACAATAGTGATCTGACCAGCACATGTATTGATTGATGGTAATGTTTCACATACTATAGATACGGAGATATCAAATCAATAATTTGGGCACATGTTAGAGAACATGGGGCTGGATAGACCCGCTCTGGGACACTGCTGAGATTGTTATCTTAGAAGTGCCATCAGGATGTAGTCTCGAGTGGTATACCTATACGATCCTTTGACCTGAGATTCTTATTGATTCTCAGCATGCGTAATTGTATACTTTGGGGCTATCAAACGCTTCACCGTAACAGGGGACCTATAAAGGTAGCTTACGGGTATGCCATGAAACATGACGTGAGATGTAAGAGATCAAGATGGAATTTGCCCATCCTTGATAACGGGAGAGATATCTCTGGGCCCCTCGGTGTGGATGGATAAGAAAAAGTGCATGGCCATGCCAAAATGATTAAAGAGTTAATCACGAATTATATCTATTACATTGACGAGTGAATTTATCGAGCTATCACAAGGGTGGCATGCCTCTCACCTTGAGCTAGACTGATATCGTGTGGCCAAAGGATCCTATGTGAGTGTATCAAGATTCAGCTGATTCGATCATTGTGTACATTCGGGGGTCAATATGTGCTGCTAGGTACCGCTATTGACTTGTGGTCTGGGGAAAGGGTTCTCTGGGACCGCGACTGACTTGTACATGAGCCTAATGGGTCACACACTTAACGGGTTGGATCATATCTGATGGATTGGATCCATTAGTGGGTTTATACGAATTTGGATCCTCTGACGTCTTAATGGATTTCTATTGTAGAAGATCCACTAGCGTGAGACCTAGTGGGCTTCTATCCATTAGAGCGAGACCTAATGGGCTTCTATCGTAGAAGGTTTGGTAGTGCGCTCTATATAAAGGAGACATGGGGACGTGCGGCGTGTTAGTCTCCCCACCACGAGCCCTAGCCGCCGCCACGTCCCACTGCCCCTAAAACCCTAGCCGCGCGCGTGGGTGCTAGCACACCAGCGCGGTGTTCCCACCCCGGACGTGTGGATACCGTAGAGGCGTCGTCGCTCTCGCGTCGGCGCTGATCGATTCGATAGGCTAAATCAACTGTACGACTACGACAACGTTGGTGTGACGGCGATCCGTGACGAGGAGAAGTTGTACCACGTCGCGTTCGACTACGAACAATGCTTCGGAGCACGCGGGACGGCTTCACCCACTCTACTTCCGCTGCTTACGTGCTCCAAGGGTAATGCTCCATGATCTCTGACTCGCATGTTGCCTGGTTGTTCGGGGTAGAAAAATTTTGTTTTCGGCTAGCGTAGCACCGCGTTCTCCTTCAGTGGTATCAGAGCCGATCTTGCATTGTCTTGGATCTGGATGCTGCGCATATGTTGATATGCTGTTGAATTGGTCACGGGTTGATGCGATCAATTGGTATAGGGTTCATGAGGTACGAGTTGGTAGTGCTACAAGGCCAAAAAGATTAGTTCGTGCTTTATCTAGATCGTGCTGCGACTGGTCCATACCGGCTGGAAACACCATCTGGACTTCCGTCATGTGCCATCTATGATATTAGCCAACAGATCGAGGCCGCGTGCGCGCAACCTTCTCGAGGGGCCTCGCGCATTTGATGTATGAGTTGATGGTTCTACACGATCAAAAGATTAGTTCGTGCTCGTTTTGTTTCGTGCCGTGCATTACCCCTACCGGCTGGTAACACCATCGGGGTAGTAGCCCACGCCGAATAGATCGTGCCAACAGATCGAGATTGCCGTACTAATCGCAGTAGCGGCCGTTAAATAAAACTTGTTCACATCGCAGGGTATGGCTCCCTTGTGTGTATGTGATGCTTTAATGTAATTTCATAGCCTGCGTGCTATGGTTAATTACAGCTTGGGCTGCCATGTTATTGTATTACAGCCTGCGTGCTGATTTGTGATGCTTCATATCCTCATGTAATTTGTCACTAGCTATTATGTGTAGTAGCTTGGTGTATTATCATAGAGGCTTCTAGCATGGTGACTCGATGGACAGGAAGCGCGACGATGGAGATCAAAACGCCACGGGCCATACTATTTCACAAGTCAATTTGATTGTTTGTGATGATTCCTGTCATGCTATTCCTTCATATTTTGTATTTGGTGGATATGATTTTAATATGATAGAATAGTTTTCCTCGAAAAAATTAAGAGTTTGATGCCCTTCCAATAGCTGCACCCATAAGGTCTTGTACGTTAATTGGCGGTTCAAAGATACTGATAGGTGCCATTAATTTCCTTGACCATTGGGGAGAAGTCGGACTTCACACGCATTGTATTGGTTTACTTATCGAGGCTATCAAAATGGTTTTGGGCCTCGGGGTATCAGTGTTGGGAGCCGGGGCATTGGATGCCACCCAACGAACAAGAATCACATACGATGTGATTGGCAAGCGGTTGCCTACCTATGTCACTTAGTCCTAGGAGTCGCCTCTGCGCACTAGATCTTTAAATGACTATGGATCTTGTCCTACTAAAATGCACCAGAGGGAAAGTGATTTTAGTGAGAGCATCTTTTATTAAAACTGTTTAATGGAAGATTAACATGAACATTGTGCTAAGACTTTGCTTTTATTACTGTTGTAGATGGCACCTAATACTGTCAATAATTCTGGTTTTAACTTGCGATCGATTCTGGAGAGAGAGAAGCTCTCTGGAACAAATTTCATTGATTGGTATCGTAACTTGAGAATTGTTCTCAAGCAAGAGAAAAAGGAATATGTCATTGAGGAGCCATATCCTGAGGAACTAGCTGATGATGCTACTGCTGCTGAACGACGTGCTTATGAGAAGCATGTCAATGATGAGGTTGATGTTGGCTGTCACATGCTTGCTACAATAAACTCTGAGCTTCAGAAGCAATATGAGAACACGAATGCCTATGCTATGATCACAGGCCTTCGTAGCATGTTTGAGAATCAAGCTAGGGCTGAGAGATACTCGATCTCAAAAGCTCTATTTGCGTGCAAACTAGCTGAAGGTAGTTCGGTGAGTCCTCATGTGATCAAGATGATTGGTTACATTGAGAACTTAGATAAACTAGATTCCCCCTTAAGCCAAGAGTTGGCCATTGATGTGATTCTCCAGTCGCTTCCTGCAAGTTTCGAGCCTTTCATTATGAACTTTCATATGAATGGCATGGAGAAAAACATGTCTGAACTGCATGGGATGCTTAAGACAGCAGAGGAAAGCATCAAGAAAAGCAATAATCATGTGATGATGGTCCAAAAGGATGGTGGTAAGAAAAGGAAGCGTGGGGCAAAAGGCAAGGGTAAGGATGTGATCGCAAACCCGAAACCTAAGTGTGATGGTAAGACCAAGGGTGGTCCTCCTGCTTCCGATGAGTGTCACTACTACCATAAGCCTGGTCATTGCCGTAGGAACTGCAAGAAATATCTGGAGGATAAAAAGAATGGAACTTTGGTTTCCACTTCAAGTATTAATGTTATAGAAATTAATCTTGCTACTTGTCCTAACGAGTCATGGGTATTTGATACCGGATCGATGATTCACACTTGCAAATCGTTGCAGGGCCTAAGAAGGACTAGAAGTTGTGCAAGTGGTGAGGTGGAAGTTTGCGTCGACAATGGCGCAAAGGTTCTTTCGATGGCCGTTGGCTATGCTTATCCCTTATTGTTACCTTCGTGATTAGTTTTGGAATTAAATAATTGTTATTACATTCCAGCTTTAAGCAGAAACATTATCTCTTCTTCATGTTTGGAAGAAGATGGTTTTGAATTTGTAATAAAGAACAAACGTTGTTCAATTTATTTCAATGGTATGCTCTATGGTCATTGTCCATTATTGAATGGGCTATATGTGCTAGATATTGAAGATAAATTTGTCTATAATGTTAATGTAAAAAGGCTCAAAACAAATGATTTTAATCGCACTTATTTATGGCATTGTCGTTTTGGACACATAAATGAGAAATGCATGCAGAAGCTCCATAGAGATGGTGTGGATAACATGGGCCCCGGGTATTCCGAGATATACAGTTGGACGTACCACCTCCTTGGGCCGAGTTGCACGGATCTTCCAGAAGACCGGCTTGGAGGCTGGCGCGGCCTGACTTGCTCTACAAGGAAACAAACTCGTTTCCTACTCGAATACATGGAGATAGACGTGACTAACCCGGTTATATCTCTATCCTCCTTATACGGATTAGGGAACATATCTATAACCTGACCCCTTGCACTATATAAAGGGGTCAGGGGTCCCTAGTTAGAAGACATCTCATCATCTCAACATCTTTCATCCACATCCACATCATTGTCTGTTCTCCCGACGAAAGCATACTTTGTAATCGACATCCACAATACAATCCACGAGCACAGGAGTAGGGTATTACCTCTCAGAGAGGGCCCAAACTCAGATAAATCTCGCCTCGTGCTACCATCGAGTTGTGATCTCTCGCATAGCCCTATAAAATACATTGCTGACGCAAATCGTCGACAGTTGGCGCGCCAGGTAGGGGCTAGCGTCACGATCAACTTCATCAACTTCGATGGCTTCCATCGGCGGATTCGTCTTCACCTACGCCCCCGGCCAAGGCTTCGTCTTCGGGGATCTCGGCTTCTTCGCCGATGACTCCGGGGAACTCCGGCTATCTCAGCCGGACAACGTCCAGGGAAGGCTGAATGCGACTTCAGCCGAGCCACACCACGTCAGCTTGCCCCTTGCGGACTCTGATCTGGAGGAGATCCGATTTGGCAACAATGATTCCGACTACCTCACCGTAAGGACTCCCTTTAGTTCCAGTCGGAGTCACGAGCTTGTGGTTCTGCCAGCGTCCTCCACTGGTAAAGAACCAATCGTCAATGCAGTTCCTAATCTGGATCGCGTTCGAATCCAATTAAGAATTGCGACTTTTTAGTTGTCTGGCGTCCCGTTCGGGTTAAGAAATTCGGCCACTGTTTTTCATGAGATAACACGCCGTCTTTTTCAATCTGAGCTAAGGAGCGTCACACAACAAACACACACTAGGATGAGTTTTCTGAGTCCTGGCTCAGGGACAACTCTAACCAGATCAACTTTCCAAGTGGGCATACCACTCGGATTGGTCAATTCGGCTGCAAGATTTCAGCAGATCAGTTCTGCCGAATCTCAGTCGGACTCACTTCTGACAAACGATCCAGCACGAGAAGTGGGAGTTATAATCACTCCCGTTGACGAGCCAACAAATCGGGATCAGTTGAGTCTCTCTTACTCGGCATCCGAGTCGGAGGAGAGCGTCAACGGGTTCTCCGACTTTCGCGGCGTCTATGTGCTGGATGGACAAGCCTCCGGATTGGCTCGGCGTCCCGTGGAGGAGGCAGGAGCCGAACATAACCGCGGAGGTGGAGAAGATCTGCGCGACAAATTTCGCGGTCGTGCACGTGAAGTCCAGGAGGAACTGCTTCAAGTCCGCATGGGAGATCACTCGGTCTTCCGTACGCCACAGCAGAACATCCTCGCATGTAAGACCCTCTTGGATAATGTTGGTCCTTTACTTGGAGAAAACAACCCCGCGACGCCGATCATGGAGCAGATCAAAGCCATGATGATGGCAGCGGCTGTCCAAGACACTCGGGATCAACAGCCAACTCGGCGAAGCGATCGCCACGAGTAGCACTTTCGGCGCGATCGGCATGTTAACTTCGCGGGCAAGACGCCCGCCGAAGTACAAGTCGCGACCTTCGCCTCGACGTCGAAGCCCGGCGGAGGGAGCGAGATGAAGACCAGCGCCGTACTCCACCACGTCGGATTCTTCCTCGTTAGTCTCCTCCCCTTTGGGATAGATTGATTGATGGGATCAAGGCATTCACGCCCCGACTTCGTCAGGTAAACTGGCCCGAAGGGTTCAACCCTAAGGGAATAGTGAAATTTGACGGGGAGCGGGACCCAGAGGCTTGGTTGCAGATTTACTCTCTGGCAATCAAGGCCGCGGGCGGAGGGTACGACGTTATGGCAAACTATCTGCCGTCATGCTAACCCCTTCGGCTCAGGGTTGGCTTGCAGGCCTTCCGAAGAACTCGACGGTTCTCGGGAGAGTCAGGCGACCAATTGCCGCCAATTTCGTGGTACTTACGAGAAGCCTGGAACCCAGTGGGACCTTTATCAGATTCATAAGAAAAAAAGTTAAGTCGTTAAGGGATTTTATTCGGCGTTTCACCAAGAAGAAGAACACAATCCGGGAGATTTCGGAGGCGGTCGTCGTTGCGGCCTTCCAGAAGGGAGTTCGCAACCCTGATCTAATCAAGAAAATGTCTCGGAAGCCCCCGACTACAGTCAAGCAGATGTTCGCCCTGGCGGATCGATATGCTACCGTCTCGGACGCTCTCGCTGAGCGTCAAGAGGATCACCTGAGCAAGAACGAAGGCAAGAAGGACAAGCCCGAATCGTCCTCCAAGACGGACAAGAAGTGCAAGGGTGAAGAGCTGGTAACGGTTGCGGATCATGGTCGGCAAAAGCCGCCCCGGTCCAACAACTACAACAAAGTTATGGAGGCGCCGTGTCCTTTCCATCCGAATGGAAAGCATGCGGCAAAAAACTACAATGTCTTGAAGAGATTTGCTGAGAAGCACAACAAGGACGCTCCGAAGAACGCCAAACAAGAAGACAAGTGTGACCCTCCTCAGGGTGATGCTTACCAAGAACCGAGCGCGAGCTCAACTACATATTTGGGGGGATCGGATGTATATGAGTCCAAACGTAAGCAAAAACTTACCACTCGGGAAGTCAATGCAGCTGTTTCGGTGAGCCCCGAGTACCTTCGTTGGTCTGAGGTTCCGATTAAATTCGATCGCTCGGATCACCCTGATCACATCCCTTGTCCAGGAAGATATCCACTCATCGTGGATCCTGTGATACGGAGCGTCCGATTGCGCAAGGTCTTAGTCGACGAGGGAAGCGGATTGAATATCCTTTTCGCCAAGACTTTTGACGGGATGCAGATCCCGAGGTCAGCGCTCCAGAGGACGGATGCGCCGTTCCACGGCATAATTCCGGGAACATCATCAGTGCCGATCGGAAAAATCACTCTACCGGTCACTTTTGGCACTCGGGAAAACTACCGGACAGAAAACCTCAGCTTCAAGGTGGCCGATTTCGAGACTGCGTATCACGCAATCTTGGGAAGGCCGGGCCTGGCCAAACTCATGGCCGTCCCTCACTACGCCTATCTAGCCATGAAGATGCCGGGTCCGCGGAATGTGATCACGGTCCGCGGAGATGTCAAGTTTTCCCATCTTCTCGACAAGGAAAACTGTGACTTCGCCCAGTCAGCCGAAGCGGGCGCCGAGTTGGACAAGATCCGGCAGGCAGCCACCACTCTTCACGACAAGGGCGATCTACCAAACAAGAAGCCATCTAAATCAAGTATCAAGCCTGACGAAGATGTCAAGCGTATTTCGCTCGACCCGTCCGATTCGGCCAAAACGGCTCTGATCGGGACAGGGTTCCATCCGAAATAGGAAGAGGCGCTCGTCACCTTCCTCCAAGCAAATCGACGCATGTTCGCTTGGAAGCCGTCCGACATGCCAGGTGTCCTAAGGGAGGTGATCGAGCACTCTTTGAATGTACACGACAAAGCCATGCCGATCAAGCAGCGGCTGCATCGGTTCGCACAAGATAGGAAGGAAGCCATCAAGATGGAGATCACCAAACTTTTAGCCACCGGCTTTATAAGGGAGGTGCTCCACCCCGATTGGTTGGCAAATTCGGTACTTGTATAAAAGAAGAACGGTACTTGGCGCATGTGTGTCGATTACACCGACTTAAATAAAGCATGTCCCAAGGATTCGTTCGGACTACCTCGCATCGACCAGGTGGTTGATTCCACTGCCGGTTGCGAGCTTTTGAGCTTTCTGGATGCCTACTCAGGCTATCATCAGATTAGCTTAAAGGAAGAAGATTGTATCAAGACTTCATTCATCACTCCGTTCGGGGCTTTCACACGCCACTATTCTTCGGTCAAGAACGCCGAACAACGCATCGGCAGCAGCATTCAGCGATGCTTTCACAACCAGTTTGAGTGCAACGTGGAGGCATACATTGATGACGTTGTCGTCAAGTCTCGGGTAACCTCCGACTTGGTCGCTGACCTATTGGAGACATTCGAGAGCTTGTCGGCATACAATATGAAGTTGAACCCGGAGAAGTGCGTCTTCGGGGTCCCTTCGGGAAAGCTTCTCGGCTTCGTGGTATCTCACCGCGGAATTGAAGCTAACCCGAAAAAGATCAAATCCATCATGGAGATGGCTCCCCCAACATGCCAAAGGGACGTCCAGCATCTAAATGGGTGCATGGTTGCACTCGGCCGATTCATCTCGCGACTCGACGAGCGTGGGTCGCCCTTCTTCAAGCTATTGAAGAAGCAACACGGCAAGTTCGTCTGGACACCTGAGGCACAGAAGTCTTTTGAGGATCTCAAATCGTTCCTCACCTCGCCACCTGTCTTGGCATCTCCTATGCCATAGGAACCGCTTCTGCTATACATTGCGGCCACCACTCATGTAGTGAGTGCCGCGGTGGTTGTGGAACGAGAAGAACAAGGACGCGTCTACAAGGCTCAATGCCTGGTCTACTTCGTCAGCGAAGTATTGGGCGAGTCCAAGGTATGCTATCCGCTGGTGCAGAAGCTTCTGTATGCGGTCCTGATCGCCTCTCGAAAGCTGAAACACTACGTTCAAGAACATCCAATTTCGGTGGTCACTTCTTTCCCTATTGGAGAAATTCTCCATAATCGGGAAGCCACTGGGAGGATCGCTATGTGGTCAGTGGAACTTGGAGCTTTCAAGCTCTCGTTCAAGCCACGCAGCGCTATAAAGTCACAAACACTCGCCGACTTTGTTGCCGAGTGGACGGAGATCTGAGCTCCCCAACAAGAAAAGAGGCCGAAATCGAACATGTACTTCGACGACTCTCTCCGACGGCAGGGCGCGGGGGCTGGTATCGTTCTTATATCACCTGAAGGCGAACGACTCAAGTATGTCCTCCAGATTCATTTTCCAGCTTCAAACAATGCAGCCAAGTACGAGGCGCTCATCCACGGTCTCCGTATTGCCATATCGCTCGGCATCCGGTGATTGGTGGTTCACGGAGATTCCAAGCTCGTGGTGAGCCAAGTACAGAAGGATTAGATTTGTGTCAACGACAACATTACCGCCTACTGTCAGGAGGTCAGAAAGTTGGAGGACAAGTTCGATGGGTTGGAGCACATACATATTCTGCGACGAGACAATGAGGCGGCAGATGAGCTCGCGAACATGGGCTTCAGTCGGGCGCCAGTCCCGGCTGGGATCATCATCCAAGAACTTCACGCCCCCTCCATCACACCGTAGGAGCAACTACCCCAACCGGATGATTAACAACCCGAGTCAGAAGTGCTTGCCCTCGATTCGGATTGGACGCAGCCATACTTGGAGTACCTGTGAGAAGAAAAGCTTCCCGACGATCAGGGGGCCACCGAGCAAATTCAACGTCGGAGTCATGCATACGTTGTGCATGAAGGAATTTCAGATCCAAGCGCCTCGCATACTTCAAAAGTGCATACCGAGTCCGGCGACGCGCGCTCTGCGCGAAATTCACTCGGGCATGTGCGGCCATCACGCTGTATCAGCTACGTTGGTCGAAAAAGCCTTTCGACAAGGATTTTACTAGCCAACTGCGGTCTCCGACTCAAAAGAGATCATTCGCAAGTGCGAGGGTTGTCAGTTCTTCGCTCGGCAGATCCACGTGCCGACTCAGGAACTTCAGACGATCCCCATCAAGCGCCGCTTGCGTGCCGGGGCTCGACATTGTCGACCGCTCAAAAGGCCCCTGTGGTTTTGAACACATCTTCGTCGCCATTGACAAGTTCACTAAATGAATTGAAGCCAAGCCTGTGACCAAGATTACGGCGGCCAAAGCCACCGAGTTCTTCCAGGAGATCATCGGTCGATTCGGCGTACCATCTTAGATCATCACGGATAACGGCACTCAGTTCAGAAGTGACAAGTTTCAAAGCTGGTGCAAAGATGTGGGCATAAAGATTTGCTTTGCTTCAGTGGCACACCCACGAAGCAACGGGCAGGTTGAGCGCGCAAACGGCATGCTTCTACAAGGTGTCAGGGCACGCATCTTTGATCGGCTCAACCCATACGCGGCAAAATGGATGAAGGAATTGCCTGCCGTACTCTGGGGGCTCCGTACAAGCCCCACCGAGCCACGGGCGATCTCCTTCTTCCTCAGATATCTGGTCCGAGGCGGTCCTTCCAACGGAGATACAGTTCGGGTCGCCACGAGTTCAAAGGTTCAATGAGAACGAGTCAGAGGCTAGTCGGATCGACGAACTCGACCGACTGGAGGAAGCTCGGGACGCTGCAACAATTCGGTCGGCCAAGTACCTCCAGGGTCTGCGTCGTTACCACGATCGTAATGTACGGGATCGAGCCTTCTCAGTTGGAGATCTGGTCCTTTGAGTCAATCAATCGAGTGGCCACAAACTCTCTCCGCGCTGGGAAGGCTCGTACATTATTGACTCGGTGACACGCCAGGGGGCTTACCGATTGAGGCAAGAAGACGGCACTCTCATGGACAACTCGTGGAACATCGAACAATTACGTCGGTTCTATACCTGACGACCGTTGTAAACACATGTTTACAATTAAATAAAGATAAGTTTCCATTCACATTGTCTTTACATTCATGCAATTCAGCTTCTGACTTTCTACTTATTTGTGGTTCAATTAAGTAGTAAGTCGGGGGCTACACCTAATTAGGTGCGCAATCGCTCACCTAATCTCTTTTATGCAATTCAGCTTCTGACTTGCTACTTATTTGTGTTTCAATTAAGTAGTAAGTCGGGGGCTACACCTAATTAGGTGTGCAAACGCGCACCTAATCTTTTTTATCTGGGATCTAACTTGACTTGCTCCCTAGTCGGATTCCGGCTAGCCAGTAAATCGGGGGCTATACCTAATTAGGTGCACAATCGCGCACCCCTTCTCTTTTGTTGAGATTAATTAGACTTGCTCCCTAGTCGGATTTCGACTAGCCAGTAAGTTGGGGGCTACACCTAATTAGGTGCAGTCTGCACCTAATATTTACCTAATCGATTTTTCTCTTTTCAAGTCCATGCTGAGCCTAAGTGTTAATTGTTCCGAGTAACGAAACTCTTGTTTCCTAGCAACACTCATACTTCCCGACTGCGTTCTTCGAGATAGAGCCCCGCGCCAACTTCTAACGCAAAGTAATTTGATGCGCTTGGCAGAGTGCTTAATAAAAGGAACTTAACTTACTCAGGCAAAATGCATGACTCGAATTAAGAAAAACCGATTAGCATATATTACATCGGGAAGAAAATTATTTACATTGATAATTTACTGCAAGTTCCTACATTTACAGGGGATCTAATTCAAAATTATCTATGAGCGACGTGGCCGCCGGCTTCACCTCTTCAAGCAGGGCCATCGCCTTCCCCTCGGAGCAGGCGAAGCCATCCTTGACAGCGTCAAGCTCAACCCGAGGGTAGAGCGACATGACGATTCCCAACGTTTGGCTGGTACTCATCAAGCCAACTTCCCTGAGCCGGGCCTTGAGCTGCTCGAGGGCCTCGGTCCACCTTTGGATCAGCTAGGCCCGGGTACTTGGCTCGGCGTCGCCAACATAGAGCCGTCGCCGAGTGGGCTCCACGGCCACCAGGAGCTCCTCATAGCGCGCTTGCATGGTTTTGGCGCTCTCTTGAAGAACGTCATACTGCGCTCGCGTTTTCTTCTTATGCTCTGTCAAGAACAGAGCACACACACACAGTTATACAATTGTGTGGACATCGGAGATTCGAAGTCGGTCAGGTTTAGGGACTTACCCTCCAACTCGGCGACGGCCTTCGCCTCTGACTTCTCCAGGCGATCTCGGTCACGGGACTTGCTACCGCCAGAGGCTAGCAATCGTGGCGTCGCACGCTGCACATGGTGCGGAGCACGATGTCATCCGGTCACACGCGAGCTGGAAAATCCTAACTCAGGTTGGGGTACTTACACCGAAGGGAGCCTGCAAGGTCGAACTTGTCGTCCTGCAGCTCCTTGATCCGGTCCTGCAGCTCCCGGCGCTGCTTGGCCGCCTCAATCCGGACCTCAACTATTTCCCCCTCCACGGACTTAATCCTCTCTATCCGTGGGAGAAAATAGTTGAGGAACTTGGTCTTCCTCTCGGAGAAGCCACCAAGTTCCTGCAAAGAGGGAGAACAATCACAATTCTACCTCGAAGATGAAGAAAGCTCACTCAGATGGTCAGAAGACTTACTCTGATCATTTTGCCGCATTCAGCGACATGCTCGTAGAAGGCCTCCCTGACCTTCTCCTCGGCCTCATCGTCGACAAGCGCCCAGTCCCCGGCCTCGTCTCTCCAGCCCGCCGAAAGCTTGGGTTCGGCCTCTTCTGGGGGAGACTGTGGCCGGCGCGGAATTTCTTCTACCGTTGGCTCGGCTTCCCCGCTCCCCCCGTTGGTTGGCTTCGGGCTCGAGGTTACGGCGGTGGCGTCTCCGGGGGCCTGGCCTCCGAAGCAGCTTCCGCCGGTTCGGTCGGCGGGGTGACTGCGTCGGCTATCGGAGGAGGAGTTGCCCTACTCGGCTCAGCAGGCTTCGGCGCTGGCTCGGTCGGGCGATCCGACGGAATTTCTTCCGACGGTTTCCTGAAAAAGGGAGATGCATCAGTCAACGAAAACATGAAGACTACCAAGTGGAGGCAGGGATGTGCTTACCGGTTGGAGGTCTTGATTTTAATGCCGACGCCCCTTTGAGCGGAAGTTCCGCTAGAGGAAGCGTCGGGCGGGCCACTCAGCCTGGCTTGAGGGGCCGGAGGAGCCTGCCCTCTCTTTGGCAACGCCCGGCGACTAGCCCCCGGAGGATGAGCCGCCTGGCCAGGCCCCTGGGTCGGCGCTGGCTGGCTCGTTCCCTCCTTGGGAGCCTCGTTGACCTTCGGGCCCGAGCTCCTCTGGCTGCGCACCCCGGATGGTGGAACGTCCCCCTTCACGGAGGAGGCCGGGCCTTTGCCTTTCTTCGCCGCCAGGGCCTCCTCAGGTTCCCCACCCCGGCGTTTCTCGTCCTTGTCGGCGGGAGCCTCGGGCGTGGGGGCGAGGGATACGAAGGCCCGGTGGCCTTGCACAGGAATGCAGTTTTTCGAGTTAATATCGGAGAAAAACTACTCGGTACATGAAACAAATCCGAAGAATACTCAACCCTTACCTCTGGCGGACGGATTGTTGAGGGAGAAGCTTGTGGGACTCCCCTGATTGGACAGGGGAGTCCCCGTGGCGAAGAACTCGGAGAGTCGGTCGACGGCATCCGAGTTGGGGATCGGGGTATCCGTTTCCTGAGTCGGGTCGGATAGCCCGGTGTACTCGAACCCGAGCCAGATCCTCTCCTTAAGAGGCTGGACGCGGCGTTTTGTGAAGAACACGGCGATGGCCACGCCGGTCAGCCCCTCTTCTTTGAGATTCTGGATCAGGCCGAGTAATTCGGTGACCTGATCCATTTTAGAGGAGGGGGTGCGGAGGTCCAAGCGGTGGAAGCCCCGGGCTTCCTCCCGTCAAAACAAGGAAGACTGGGGGAGGGTTCGAGCAGTAGAACCACTCCTGGTTCCAGCCCTTCAGGGAAGTTCGGAGTGGCAAGGAGAAGTATTCCTTCTTGAGGCCACTCCGGAGTTGGAATTCGGCCCCGCCAACGGCCTTAGGGGCGTTGTCAGTGGGGTAGACTTTCAAGAAGAAGAGGTGGCGGAAAAGGGCGAAGTGGGGAGCAATCCCCAAGAAAGCTTTGCAGAGGTGGACAAAGATAGAAAGTTGCAGAATGGAGTTGGGGTTCAAATGGAAGAGCTCGATTCCGTAGTGGTTGAGCAGGCCACGGAGAAAGGAAGAAGCGAGGAGTCCGAACCCGCGGGAAAAGAAGGACTCGAAAACAACGATCTCCTCTTGATGAGGAGTGGGGAAGGACTCACCCGCGGCGGCGCGCCAGTCGATGAGTTCCGGCGCCGGGAGAACGCCGGCGTCCACCAGGGCCTGCAGTCGCTCTTCGGTGGTGTTGGAGGTCGCCCAGTTCCCGGCCATTGGAATGTGGTGGGGGAGGAGGAGCGGTGAAGGTGGATCTGGAGATCGGCGGCAGCGGCGGCGCTAGGGTTGCCCTAGGGCGGCGGAAGCGCGAAAACCCTAATGGGAGCGTTTTGGGAAGACGAACGGGCTCGGGCGCACAATGGAAGCATAACTGTTCAAATGTCCCGGCGTGCTCTCTTTAAAGGAAAGTGGGCGGCGTTTCGTTTCTGCGCTGAGCGGGAAAGGATGAAACCCTAAAATCATCGCTTCAAGATTCGGGCCCGGTCTTAGGTTCCAGAGGGCACGCTCCACGTGGGCTGCAGGCTGTACACGACATCGTTCGGGTACAAGTGTCACTCGGATTAAACGTAGACGGGAAAAGGGCGTGCCCCAGTCGGGCCTTATACCAGTCGTCAATCTTTGAGGACTAGGCGCTTCCCGGATAATTAACTTAGCTTTTGATATGACCCCAGGGGATAGAAGTCAGTCTGGCTCTGGTCAGGCTAGACATCAGAGGCTACCTCCTCAGTTGGGTCTTAGTGGCACATCTTCGGATCGTTTGTCATTAAGACGAACACCACTCGGATGACCTCAACTTGGAGGTAGGCGTATTCTTTCGAGAATCGTTAACCTGACTCCGCACTAGCCGGGTCAGGGCGCCTGAATACCTTGGGTTCCGAGTTGCATGCTTTACATAGGCTGCGAGCTATACACGTCATTATTCGGGTACAGATGTCACTCGGACCAAACTCAGTCGGGAAAGATAGCGCGCCCCTAGTCGGGCCTCATGCCGGTCGTCAGTCTCTGAGGACTGGGCGCTTCCCGAATTACAACTCAGCTCTTGACGTACCTCCTGGGGTCAATGGTCGGTCTGATTTCTTAATCAGGTTGGGCGTCAAGAGTTATCTCTTCGGTTGGGTCTCAGTGGCATATCTCTGGATCGTTCTTCATCAAGGCGAACACCACTCGGATGATCTCAACTTGGAGGCAGGCGTATTCTTCCGAGAATCACAAGCTTGACTCCGCACTAGTCGGGTCTGGGCGCCTGAATGCCCTACGCGGGTTGTGGCATGTCCCTCGCCGACCAATGTCGAAGTTACGCGGTCGGACTCGAATGTCATAATTCATAACAGGGAGGATAACGCGGGGTGACAGTGATCACTCGGCAACATCCACTTTTTTGGTATGCCTTTCCGTGGGGCCAATAACCAGCATACCGACCAGTCGGGCTGGGTATCAGACATCTTTTAAGACTTGAGATTTTCTCTTGAGTCCTTTGCAACTGAGTTGTTTGATCAGCAGGTTACTCGGTGAGCGGAACTTCATCAGTCTACCGAAGATTGACATCACTCGGGCTACATCTGATGGGCTGCAAACCCAGAATCAAGACAACCCAGTTACGAAGCACTCGGGGGCTACTATGGATAACATGGGCCCCGGGTATTCTGAGATATATAGTTGGACGTACCACCTCCTTAGACCGAGTTGCACGGATGTTCCAGAAGACTGGCTTGGAGGCTGGCACGGCCCGACTTGTTCTACAAGGAAACGAAGTCGTTTCCCACTCGAATACATGGAGATAGACGTGACCAACCCGGTTATATCTCTATCCTCCTTATACGGATTAGGGAACATATGTGTAACCCGACCCCTTGCACTATATAAAGGAGGTCGGGGGTCCCTAGTTAGAAGACATCTCATCATCTCATCATCTTGCATCCACATCCACATCATTGTCTGTTCTCCCGACGAGAGCATACTTTGTAATCGACATCCACAATACAATCCACGAGCACAGGAGTAGGGTATTACCTCTCACAGAGGGCCCGAACCTGTATAAATCCTGCCCCCTGTGCTACCATCGAGTTGTGATCTCTCGCATAGCCCTATAAAATACATTGCCGACGCAAATTGTCGACAGATAGTCTTCTTGATTCATTTGATTTGGAATCATTTGACACATGCGAATCTTGTTTACTTAACAAGATGACTAAAACACCATTCACTGGTTCAAGTGAGAGGGCTAGTGAATTGTTAGCCCTAGTACATACGGATGTATGTGGACCAATGAGCGTTGTGGCCAGAGGTGCATTTCAGTACTTCTTCACTTTTACTGATGACTTTAGTAGATATGGCTATATCTATTTGATGAAGCATAAGTCTGAATCTTTTGAAAAGTTCAAGGAGTTTCAGAATAAAGTACAAAATCATTTGGGCAAGACAATCGAATTTCTGCGATTTGATCTTGGAGGAGAATATTTGAGCCATGAGTTTAATGATCATCTTAAGAGTTGTGGAATTGTTTCACAATTGACTCCGCCAGGGACGCCTCAATTGAATGGCGTGTCTGAACGGAGGAACCGGACTTTGTTGGACATGGTTCCATCTATGATGAGTCAAACTGATTTTCCATTGTCTCTTTGGGGACTTGCTCTAGATACTGCTGCGTTCACCTTAAATAGGGTTCCATCAAAATCCGTAAATAAGACACCGTATGAGATATGGAAAGGAAAATGTCCCGATTTGCCTTACCTAAAGATTTGGGATTGTGAGGCTTATGTTAAACATTTGATGTCAGATAAGCTCCACGCCAAATCGGTCAAATGCTTTTTTGTGGGGTACCTGAGATTTGTAGGGTATTACTTTTATAACCGGGAGGAGGGCAAAGTGTTTGCCGCCTGGAATGGTGTCTTTTTAGAAAAGGAGTTTTTCAAAAGAGCCAGTGGGAGCAAGGTGCAACTCGAAGAAATTCGAAAAACATCTGAAAATGTTTCAGCTCCTACTGATCCTCATGAGGAGATGCAAAGCGTTGCAGAACCTATGGAAGAAGCACAAGCCCCACGAAGGTCTACAAGGGCAATCCGTGCTCCCGAGAGATATATGTTCCTCACTACGGAGCAACGTGATATTTTATTGTTGGACAATGATGAGCCCAAGGACTATGCGAAAGCAATGGTGGGACCAGACTCTGAGAAATGGCTGGAGGCCATGAGATCCAAAATAAAGTCCATGCATGATAATCAAGTTTGGGACTTGGTTGATCTGCCTGATGGTGTGAAAACTATTGAGTGCAAATGGGTCTTTAAAAAAAAGATAGATGCCGATGGAAACGTTCACATCTATAAGGCACGGTTGGTGGCAAAAGGCTATAAGCAAATTCATGGTGTCGACTATGATGAAACTTATTCGCCAGTAGCCATGGCGAAGACTATCCGGATCATGCTAGCGATTGCCGCATTTCACGACTATGAGATACGTCATATGGATGTCAAAACGGCTTTCCTAAATGGAAACCTAAGTGAGGATGTGTACATGACACAACCTGAAGGTGTTGACGATCATAAGAATGTTGGCAAGGTGTGCAAGCTTTAGAAGTCTATTTATGGACTGAAGCAGGCATCTCGGAGTTGGAATCTTCGTTTTGATGAAGTGGTCAAAGAGTTTGGCTTCATCAAGAATGAAGAGGATCCTTGCATTTACAAGAAGGCATTGTATTTCTGGTCTTGTATGTGGATGACATTCTATTGATTGGAAATGATATTCCAATGTTAGAAGCTGTTCAATCTTATCTGAGAAAATGTTTCTTGATGAAAGACTTGGGAGATGCAGCTTACATTTTGGGCACAAAGATCTATAGAGATAGATCAAGGAGGCTAATCGGATTAAGTCAAAGTATGTACATTGACAAAGTTTTGAAACGGTTCGAAATACAGAATTCCAAGAAAGGTTTCCTACCAATGTCACATGGTGTTAGTCTTAGCAAGACTCAGTGTGTTTCGACACCTGATGAGCTGCATAGAATGAGTAGGATTCCATATGCCTCCGCTATTGGATCCATCATGTACGCCATGTTGTGCACACGTCCAGATGTTTCTTATGCTCTAAGTGTTACGAGCAAATACCAATCAAATCCAGGTGAGAGTCACTGGATGGCTGTAAAGACCATTCTCAAGTACTTGCGAAGGACTAGAGATATGTTCTTGGTCTTTGGAGGTGAAGAAGAGCTTGTCGTAAAGGGTTACGCTAATGCTAGCTTCCAAACCGATAGAGATGATTCACGATCGCAATCCGGTTTTGTATTCTGTCTCAATGGTGGGGCAGTGAGCTGGAAAAGTTCCAAGCAAGAGACAGTACCTGATTCCACGACGGAGGCTGAGTATATTGCAGCTTCTGAAGCTGCAAAGGAGGCTGTTTGGATCAGGAAATTTGTTTCTCAGTTGGGAGTTGTCGCTAGTGCAACCTTTCCAGTGGACCTCTATTGTGACAATAGTGGTGTCATTGCATAAGCGAAGGAGCCTAGTTCTCACCAAAAATCCAAACACATACTCAGGCGTTATCACCTCATCCGAGAGATCATCGATAGAGGAGATGTGAAGATTTGCAAAGTGCACACGGATCTGAATGTCGCCGATCCGCTGACAAAACCTCTTCCACAGCCGAAGCATGAGGCACATGTAAGAAATATGCCCTAGAGACCAATCATGAAGATGATTGTAATATGTTATGCTTGTATGGTTCCATTAATGATCTCATATTATAGATCATCAAGTACGACTTGGTTGTAAAACTCTGTAATACATAATGAAATCATTATAAAAGTTGTCTCTTGATTTTGTTTATTGGCTGGAACACCAATAATAGACATGATATAATCAAGCACGTGGGTTGTTGTGATAGTCATGTTTTGCAGGCTATGGATATGTGATATCAATACAATCATGTGGATACACATGTAGGAGTACATGGTATCGGACTGACCCGCTTTATGAAATACCTTTGAGGATATAATGTGTCATAGGTGATTTTATGCAATGATAATGTTTGATCTTCAGACCTGAGATCAACACAGTTTCCTACATGAGGATGGCATGCTTTGATATTATCTAAAGTTATTCCGTAACTGGATAACGATAAGGGCTTTACTCGGGTATGTTTTGAATCATGCAGAGAGAAGTGATTGATCAAGATGCGAGTTGTCCTCCTCGTTCAGAGGAAAACGATATCTTGGGCCGCTCGATGAATAGACTAAAGGATGTGCATGGCCATGACCGAGCGATCAAGGAGTTGATCGATCGATAAGGTTTAGTCTATTTCGAAAAATCGAGTAAAAGGGCTTAACAGCATAAGGATGACACATCTTGACCTTGGGTTAAGTCAATATATCAATAGAGACGAAAGGATCAACATCTGATCATTGAGAGGTTCATCGGATCGCTGACCTTCATGCAATTTGAGTAGTCGCAATGTTTTGTTAGAAGCCGCTTGCGACTTGTAGATCAAAATGAGATTTCGTTTACGGTCAACATTGTATGAACCTACAGGGTCACACACATAGAACAAGATTTTGGCAGGTTTGTGAAACCTCCGCTCGTGACGTATGTTCAATGCGATTGAACGAGGTATCTGGATGCTTTCGGAAAGCTGAAACACTGTAGCAGTGCTGAATGCACTGTTCCTACGCTGGAAATACTGTAGCATGTCAGCAGCACTGTAGCAACCGACCTTGCTACAGTGCCATATCTGGGTACTGTAGCTACAGTGATTTGGGTATAAATAGATGGTCATGGTTCAAGTAAATGAGGTGAAAAAGAGAAAAGGAAAAGGGTGTAAGAGTTACACTGTTCCAGAGAAAGTCACGAGGGTCGTGTAATCCGGTGCTAGCACACCGAAGCACAAAGCCGAAGGCCTATTCGTGTGGATACCTGAAGGACACAGCTATTTTGCTATGAAAGGTCTGACGGGTATCTCTCCGGCCGCTCCATCTCCGAAGCTTTATCCAGATTCTCCGGGCCACGGTACGTGTTTATAAGCTTTTGTGTGAACTAATCTTGGTTCTAATGCATGCGATGATCTTGGGGAGGGAATGAAAATTTTTGAAACGCATGGGTCTTACCCTAGTCATTCCCCAGCAGTGGTATCAGAGCAGATCGTACTGCATAGTTCTGGATTAGTGATGCATATATGAGATTTATGCAGGTGTTTCCTTTTGTTGATATGATCAGCATGGTTTTGCCTTTTTTATGGATAGTTATGGCTTGATTTGATCATGCTTCTTTTAGTCTCTATCCTGTTAAAGTTATCTCTTATATAAGTTGTTATACATGTTCCTATGATTTTATATATATCATGTTCTATACATGTTGCCATGACAGCTATATGATAGCATATACATTATGATTGGAAATGTTCTGATCAGCTTGTCCCGCTTGGAACTGAGTTGGATGATGCCTTATCAATTCTGTCCACTGTCAAGATTTCGATCATCGGCTGATGGGCTTGCCAAAGCAAGGTGTCACCGATTATCTTAATAAGGCAGATGTGGGTGTCGGACACTTACGGACTTAGGAATTGATTTGACTCAGGAGGGCTATCAAAACGGTTTTGGGCTCTGGGCATCAAGTTGGTAGGATTGCATGAGATGTCTTGCTATCAATCAAGAATTACATGAGATGTAACTAGCAAAGTGTTTGCTTACCTAAATAGCCTTGTCTGAGCAGTGATGCCAAAGCTCACTTGGACATGGTGAAATATGGATCTTGGAAATGCCGTACATTTGGGACACTGTTTTGTAAATGTATAGCAATGTTTATTTTCATATGATGAAAATAGTAAGCATAAACATATCTCTTATATTCTTTTGCATATTTGTATATTGTAGAGTATGGCAAATAGTTCGTCATCTAGCTTCACATTGCGATCTATCCTTGAGAAGGAGAAACTGAATGGAACCAATTTTATTGATCGGATCCGGAACTTGAGAATTGTTCTCAAGTAGGAAAGGAAGGAATATATTCTAGAGAGTCCTATTCCTCCTGTGCCAACTGCGAATGCATCACGTGCAGAATTGGATGCTTACAAGAAGCATTCTGATGATGCAGTGGATGCCACGTGTCTCATGCTAGCCACCATGAACTCAGAGCTTTAGAAGCAGTTCGAGAACATGACGGCATATGACATGGTCATGCATTTTAAAAATTTATTTCAAGTGCAGGCACGTGTTGAAAGGTATGAAATGACAAAGGCATTGCATGAGTGCAAAATGGCAGAAGGTACCGCGGTTAGTACTCATGTAATCAAGATGATTGGTTACATTGAGAATTTGGAAAGGTTGGGATTTCCATATAACCGGGATCTAGCCACTGATATTATACTTCAGTCCTTGCCACCCTGTTATGGTCCGTTCATAATGAACAATAACATGAATGGCTTGGAGAAGTCGCTCACTGAACTACATGGGATGCTAAAGACAGCTGAGTAGAATATCAGGAAAGAGACATCAGATGTCTTGCTGGTACAGAAAGGAAAGTGCTTTAAGAAGAAGGGAAAGGCAAAGGGTAATGATCATGCTAAAGCCGAGCTCGCAAAGGGTCATAAACCTAAAATGTCTAAGTCTGGCCCCACTTCCAGTGCGACCTGTTTCCACTGCCAAGAAGTTGGTCATTGGAAGAGGAACTGCCCAAAATACCTGGAAGAGAAAAACAAGAAGGGAAGTTCGACTTCCACGTCAGGTATTTATGATATAGAAGTTAACATAGCCAGTTGTCCTTCTAATGCATGGGTATTAGATACTGGTGCAGGAGCTCATATTTGTTCAAATATGCAGGCGCTCCAAGGAAGTAGGATATTGGCAAAAGGAGAAGTTCAGTTTGGCGTCGGCAATAGAGCAAGAGTTGCTACCATAGCTGTAGGAACTTATGTGTTAACTTTACCTTCGGGTATGGTATTGGAGTTGAGTAAATGTTACTATGTACCCGCCATAAATAAAAATATCATCTCTGTTCCATGTTTGGATATGGAGAATTTTGAATTCAGAGTCAACAACAAATGTTGTTCATTTTATCTGAATGATATATTTTATGGCGATGCACCATTACAGAATGGACTATATTGTTTGAATCTCCAAGTACCAATCTATAACATAGTTACCAAGAAAGCTAAATCAAATGATTTGAATCCCACTTTCTTGTGGCACAGTTGCCTGGGTCACATAAACGAGAAGCGCATAATGAAGCTCCATAAAGATGGACTTCTAAGCTCATTTGATTTTGAATCTTATGATACGTGCGAATCTTGTTTGTTGGGAAAAATGACCAAAGCACCTTTCGCTGGTGTAGGTGAGAGGGCAAAAGACTTATTGGAACTAATACATACAGATGTATGTGGACTAATGAGTACAGTGGCCAGAAATGGTTTTCAGTACTTCATAACATTTACTGATGACCTCAGTCGTTATGGTTATGTCTACTTGATGAGACATAAGTCTGAATCATTTGAAAAATTCAAAGAATTTCAGAACGAAGTACAGAATCATATTGGCAAGACAATTAAATTTCTACGATCTGATCGTGGAGGTGAATATTTGAGTCAAGAGTTTGGTGATCATCTTAAAAAATGTGGAATCGTTCCACAGTTGACTCCACCCGGTACGCCTCCATGGAACAGGGTATCAGAGAGGAGAAACAGAACCTTGTTGGACATGGTTCGGTCTATGATGAGCCAAACAGATCTTCCATTGTATTTCTGGGGATATGCTCTAGAAACAGCTGCGTTCATTTTGAACAGGGCACCATCAAAAGCAACAGAAAAGACACCATATGAGATATGGACTAGGAAGCAACCTAGTTTATCTTTTCTAAAGATTTGGGGTTGCGAAGCTTATGTAAAACTTTTGACATCTGATAAGCTCACTCCAAAATCTGAGAAGTGCATCTTCTTGGGCTACCCTAGGGAAACCAAAGGGTATTACTTTTATAATCGGCATGAGAACAAAGTGTTTGTTGCTCGTAATGGTGTTTTCTTAGAAAAGGAGTTTCTTTCCAAAAGAGTTAGTGGGAGCTCAGTGCACCTTGAAGAAATTCGAGATGTACCTCAGTCTTCTTCTAACCCGGAGGAACCTCAAGAAAATCTGCAAACAGTTGCAGAAACTGTTATTGAAACACCAGCCCCACGGAGGTCAGAAAGGATATGTCACAAACCTTAGAGGTTCATGTTTCTTGTGAATAAACAAGGTGACACGCCATTATTAGATGACGATGACCCTGTCACTTTTCAAGAAGCGATGGAAAGCCCGGACTCCGAAAAATGGCTTGAAGCCATGAGATCTGAGATGAATTCCATGAAAGATAATCAAGTTTGGAACTTGGTTGACTTACCGGATGGTGTGAAAGCCATCGAGAATAAATGGGTATTCAAAAAGAAAATTGACGTGGATGGAAGAGTTCACATCCATAAAGCCCGACTGGTGGCTAAAGGGTTCAGGCAAATTCATGGTATTGACTTTGATGAAACCTTTTCACCTGTCGCGATGTTTAAGTCAATTCGGATCATCCTAGTAATTGTAGCATATTTCGATTATGAAATATGGCAAATGGATGGCAAAACCGCTTTTCTTAATGGAAAGCTCAGTGAGGACGTGTATATGATACAGCCTGAGGGTTTTGTCGATCCTACAAATGCTGGAAAAGTATGCAAACTTCAAAAATCCATTTATGGATTGAAACAAGCATCACGGAGTTGGAATCTTTGTTTTGATGAAGTTGTCAAAGAGTTTGGATTCATCAAAAATGAAGAAGAACCCTGCCTTTATAAGAAGGCAAGTGGGAGCGCACTGGTATTTCTGGTTCTATATGTGGACGACATATTGTTGATCGGAAATGATATTCCCATGCTTGAATCAATTAAGACATCATTGAAAATAAGATTTTCAATGAAAGACTTGGGCGAAGTAGCCTATATTTTAGGCATCAAGATCTATAGAGATAGATCGAGAAGGCTAATTGGATTATGCCAAAGTACATATATTGACAAGGTGCTAAAGAGGTTCAGCATGCAAGATTCCAAGAAAGGATTCTTGCCCTTGTCACCTGGTACAAATCTTTGCAAGACTCAATGTCCTATGACACAAGATGAGCGAGATCACATGAGTGTGGTTCCATATGCTTCTGCTATTGGATCCATCATATACGCCATGATATGTACACGTCCAGATGTTTCTTATGCCTTAAGTATTACAAGTCGATATCAAGCAGACCCCGGTGAGAGTCACTGGACAGCAGTCAAAGATATCCTTAAGTACTTAAGAAGAACTAAGGATATGTTCCTTGTCTATGGTGGTGAGGAAGAGCTCGTTGTAACTGGTTACACCGATGCAAGCTTCCAAACCGATAAGGATGACTGACAATCTGGATTCGTGTTCTGCCTCAACGGATGAGCGATTTGCTGGAAGAGTTCAGCGACCAACCGCTGCGCACTCTACAACCGAGGTCGAGTATATTGTCTGCCGGAAGCAAAGAAAGGAGGCTATTTGGATAAGAAAGTTCATCATTGAAATAGGTGTGGTTCCTAATGCTGAGAGCCCAGTGGATCTCTATTGTGATAACAATGGAGCCATTGCGCAGGCTAAAGAACCAAGGGTACACCAAAAATCCAAACACATACTGCGGCAATATCACCTTATTCGAGAAAGTCTAAATAGAGGTGATGTCAAGATATGCAAAGTGGCAACGGAAGCTAATGTGGCGGATCTGTTGACAAAGCCTCTCCCGCAAGCAAAGCACGAGGCGCATACTACACGAGGCGCATACTAGAGCAATGGGTATTAGATACATGCATGATTGGCTCTAGTGCAAGTGGAAGATTGTAAGAAATATGCCCTAGAGGCCAATCATGGAGATGATTGTAATATGTTATGCTTGTATGGTTCCATTAATGATCTCATATTACAGATCATCAAGTACGACTTGGTTGTAAAACTCTGTAATACATAATGACATCATTATAAAAGTTGTCCCTTGATTTTGTTTATTGGCTGCAACACCAATAATAGACATGATATAATCAAGCACATGGGTTGTTGTGATAGTCATGTTTTGTAGGCTATGGATATGTGATATCAATACAATCATGTGAATACACATGTAGGAGTACATGGTATCGGACTGACCCGCTTTATGATCTGGGTACTGTAGCTACAGTGATTTGGGTATGAATAGATGGTCATGGTTCAAGTAAATGAGGTGAAAAAGAGAGAAAAGGAAAAGGGTGTAAGAGTTACACTGTTCCAGAGAAAGTCACGAGGGTCGTGTAATCCGGTGCTAGCACACCGAAGCACGAAGCCAAAGGCCTGTTCGTGTGGATACCTAAAGGATACAGCTATTTTGCTGTGAAAGGTCTGACAGGTATCTCTCCGCTGTGACAACCGGGCGTTCAAGGTTACGAGTAAATCCATCTCCGAAGCTTTATCCTGATTCTTTGGGCCACGGTACGTGTTTATAAGCTTTTGTGTGAACTAATCTTGGTTCTAATGCATGCGATGATCTTGGGGAGGGAATGAAAATTTTTGAAACGCATGGGTCTTACCCTAGCCATTCCCCAGTAGCACACACAAGAGCCATTGGTATTAGATACTTGCTTGATGCACTCTAGTGCAAATGGGAGATTGTTAGTGATATGCCCTAGAGGCGATTATATAAGATGATTGTATCATACGTCTATGTTCATGTACTTATTAGTTCCATGAATAAATATCACTCCTTTGTTCATTGAGTATGACTTAATTGTGAAACACATTGGTTATATGATATTATTCTAAACGATCCCTAGTCATATATCATTATGTGGGACAATAGTGATCTGATCAGCACATGTATTGATTGATGGTAATGTTTCATATACCATAGATATGGAGATATCAAATCAATAATGTGGGCACATGTTAGAGAACATGGGGCTGGATAGACCCGCTCTGAGACACTGCTGAGATTGTTATCTTAGAAGTGCCATCAGGATGTAGTCTCGAGTGGTATACCTATATGATCCTTTGACATGAGATTCTTATTGATTCTCAGCATGCGTAATTGTATACTTTGGGGCTATCAAACGCTTCGCCGTAACAGGGGACCTATAAAGGTAGCTTACGGGTATGCCATGAAACATGACTTGAGATGTAAGAGATCAAGATGGAATTTGCCCATCCTTGATAACGGGAGAGATATCTCTGGGCCTCTAGGTGTGGATGGATAATAAAAAGTGCATGGCCATGCCAAAGTGATTAAAGAGTTAATCACGAATTATATCCATTACATTGACGATTGAATTTGTCAAGCTATCACAAGGGTGGCACGCCTCTCGCCTTGAGCTTGACTGATATCATGTGGCAAAAGGATCCTATGTGAGTGTATCAAGGTTCAACTGATTCGATCATTGTGTACATTCGGGGGGTCAATATGTGCTGCTAGGTACCGCTATTGACTTGTGGTCTAGGGAAAGGGTTCTCTGGGAACGTGGCTGACTTGTACATGAGCCTAATGGGTCACACACTTAACGGGTTAGATCATATCTGATGGATTGGATCCATTACTGGGTTTATACGGATTTGGATCCTCTGACGTCTTAATGGATTTCTATTGTAGAAGATCTATTAGCGTGAGACCTAGTGGGCTTCTATATCCATTAGAGCGAGACCTAGTGGGCTTCTATCATAGAAGGCCCGTTAGTGCGCTCTATATAAAGGAGGCGTGGGGACGTGTGGCGTGTTACTCTCCCCACCACAAGCCCTAGCCGCCGCCACGTCCCACTGTCCCTAAAACCCTAGCCGCGCGTGTGGGTGCTAGCACACCAGCGCGCGGTGTTCCCACCCCAGACGTGTGGATACCGTAGAGGCGTCGTCGCTCTTACCTTTCCACCCCCTGTAATAAATGTTCTGACACCCTCACGACTATTACATCCCGTCGACCGTGTCGGAGACCGTGGCTACCTGCCCAGGTCTTGTTCCACTGTTTCCGTTCCGCTTTTCCGTCATCACGAATGACGGCGAAGACTGCTCCAGTACGACGCGCCCAAGGATGACCTTTGGACCGCTAGATATTGGACTGTATGTTCACTAGTATAGTGTTCACACCTATGTATAAATAGGCCACATCGATGTACATAGGGGGGGCCAGTTCTAGAGATAGAGATCACTTTAGCAAGCATTAGGCATACGAGAGCTTCGGCCAAGCCAGAGCGAGTCGAAGCTCCCTCCTCCCTCCCCGAGAAGCCTGAGCTTCCCTTGCTAGGGACGCTCGGGAGTGTCGTGTAATCTTTTCCTGTGTTATCCTAAACACAGATCACTGGACGTAGGGCTGTTACCTCCCCTTGAGAGGCCCGAACCAGGCTAAAATCCTCCTCTCTCACACTTGTGGTTGTCTGATCGCGTTCGCCCCCTCGAATGACTCTGAGGCTGCGAAAAAGGGGCCGGTTGATCCTTACGCTCAACAAGTAAGCTTGACATGCGGGAGTTCCGTACTCCCAACCGTCGACACCTTCAGTTCGGCTTCGTATATGATTTTTGTCCATGATGTGGTCACTTACCCCTTTTCTTTTTCCGTAATAGACGGTGCGACGCCTAAAAGCCCTAGGTTGCTTTGTAAATATCGGAGACGATGACGTCGCACTTGTCATGCAATTTCTCTATAATTTTCAGGACCCACCTAATCCCCAGTCCGGTACGGTCTACTGGGCTAAGTGGCATGATTTTTGTCTATGACGTGGTCACTTACTCCTTTTCTTTTTTCCATACACCCTAGGTTGCTTTGTAAATATCGGAGACCATCACAAATGGTACATTAACCTTACAAATAATTAACTAGTACATCAAGATACAAATGTCGATGACAAATACAAATGGTACATTAACCTTACAAATAATTAACTAGTACATCAAGATACAAAGGTACGCGGCTGCCAATACATCGAGACAAGGGGATTATCATGTCCCCTAGAACTACTGCATGCTGCGGGGCCATTCCCCCTTCTCCCAAGCCTCTGTAGGGGCCTCCCTTGCGCGTCTAGCCCTCTCGCGCTTTCTTTCACGCTCTGTCTCACGCCCCAATGCCTTTCGCTGGCATTCTGCCTCCTTCTTTGCACGCAGCTCCTCTTGCCAACGCTTGCGCTCCTCTTTCTCATCGGCAAGGCGGCACCGCTCCACGAACATTACTCTCCTCCATGCCATCTCCCTCAGCACGTTCTTCTCCTGGTCGGGAGTCTGCTCTATGTCCAAGTATTGCACGAACTCGCATAATGCCGGCTACGATGTGTTACATCATATAAAATGAGTTAGTCGTAAAATATATTTTTATATATATATTTATATATATGTACATACATGTATCACACTAAACTTACTGGGTTTTTCCCCTGGGGTGAGGTGGTGCTCGTCGCGTAAGCAATCGACATGGGACTTACCGAGAAGGGAGAAATCGAAAAGGGGAAGAATCGGGTGGCCGGCGGCGGCGAGAGAAATGGGCGAGCTTGAAGCTTCCTGATCCGATTCCTTCGGGCAGGAGTGAGGTGAGGGTCAGGCGAAGCTAATGCGCGCACGGTTTTGGGGTAGGGAGCTCTGGTCTGGGCTGTCCACGTGAGGGTAAGAAGAGAAGGTCGGGACCGAAGCGGCTTGGCCGGGGCATGAACTTTGTCCAGCGGTCACGAAAGGGTTTGAGGCGGTCTCTAGGGCTCATCGTTGCGGATTGGCAGGCAGGGGCGGTGACTTGTGCACGCGTGACGGGTGAGCAAGCCGGGGCGGCGAGGTTGCTTGAACATGGCGGCATAGCCAGTGCAGGCCACGGCGGGGGTCAGAAACGTCGATGGCGTGTCCGGGGCGTTCATTGGGCAAGGCGGGCGGTGCCTGACACGGCCTGACCATGCCTCCCGACAAGCCGGCTTGGTCGGCACGGCGGGGCAGGGAGCAGCGGCCCGGCAGTGGCTGAACGTCGCGTCCGTGCGGCTGTGGGGCCGGCTTGGGCCAAAACAACGCGCGCACGCTGCCAAAGAAGGATCTTAGACCGTGATTCTGGACTGAGGAGGGGGATTGCGCCGGTGAGGTGGAGGCGGGGCGAAGAAATTTCAATTTGCCGTGGAAATGTCCACAAGGGCAAAGAGAGAGAGAGAGACTGCAATGTGGGTCCCATAATGGGTCAATTTGGTCAACTCTAGATTCAAACTGTTATTTAGGGTCTAAACTAATTTCAGGGATTTTTAGGGTGATATTCATGTATATTTATTTATACACTTGCTCATGTTCTTATGTCTCTTATATATATATATATATATATATATGAAATTTTCCCATTTAATTATGTATATATATATGTATACATGTAAGCCTAGGGGATTTTCAAGAAATTATTTACTTATAATTAAACCTTTTAGCTTAACCTATTCCTTTAATATATTTTGATATTTCATGATGGGAGCAAAAATTTGAATTTTACTTATATATCTCAAGTAATTTTAGGCAGTCATTAGCCTAAAAGATTTTAAAGGTCCATACGTGAATTTTAAAAGGATTATTTTTACGAAAAGTTTTCTGCAACATACCGTCCTTACGAGAGTGATTTAAAAATATAAACATACAGAATTTTGGGCTATTACAGGGCAGCAGCGTGCGCTGCGGATTAAATAGGCAGCCCGGTCGCCTGTAGGTAGGGCGATCGCCCATGGGCCGGGTGACTGGCGCGCTGCCAGCCCAACGGCCATCCGCGCCAGCCCAACGGCCGTCTGCGCCGTTTGCGCGGGTAACGGCCCAGCGACTAATCGCCCGGGCCATGGGCGATCGTCCGGCCCACGGGCGACGGGAGCCCAAAAATGCAAAAATCCAGGCTCGGCGTATATTTTAAAAATTTGAGTAAAAAATATAAAAAAAATTCGTCCCTCAGGCTCAGCGGTGGAACCTAAAAAAAGTACAGATGTTCAATATTTTTAGTTCTGTACTTTTTTCTTCCTCTGCTACTTCATATTGTTTAGATGTCCGATTTCTAGACAGATGTTCAATAACAATTTTAGGTTGTCATCTTCTTCATGTTTTCTGCCTAGCAACAGTTACAAATGTCCATGTAAGTAGGGAATCTCATATGGTTACTATGACATCAGGAGTCTACATAACACGAATAAAATGGAATGATCTATCATGCAGGATGTTACACAAGCAACATATCCATGTATGTTTGTCGTTGAAGCATAAATCAAGAGGCGGTTAGAGGAAAATTATTTAGTGACCTGGATCTTTTTTCGTCTATGATTGAAATTCCAGTGTTAAGTGTCATTTCAGTCGGGATTGATCTCGGTCGAGAGAATATATAAATTTTGGTCATTGGATTTGGTTTATTTCCATCCTAGTAATTTCAGTGTTATCTCCAAACATGTGCAGTCTGGATCAAGGATACCACTCCTAAATGTTTCACCGGAAGGAACCATTCAACGTATTATGGGTATCTTGGACTCACAGAAGACATGCTTTTTGACCATTCCCATTTATTATCAGTATCTTGGACTCACAGAAGACATAATTTTTGACCATTCCCATTTGGTAAGTTCTAACCATTCCCATTTGGGTTCTCAAAGAAATCATAGCTATGTTGATGTATATCCAATACTATTTTTGGATTGTTGTCAACGCCAGGGTTATGTGTTTCAATTTGCAAAAAAAAAAGGAGGAAGGCGAGAAAACCGGTTTCAGCGAAAATAAAAAAATTTCGGTCATTTTTCCGTACGGTTTTAAAATTTCAAATTTGAATTCAAACAAGAAAAAAGTTTGATAAAAAGAAGCAATATGAGGGATTGAACCTGTAACCCCTAGCCTTCCAGGTGCAGATACTGTTCGCTTGAAATTTCACAAATTTCAACCCCCAGCGTAAACTAGGAAAAAGATTCGCAGACGTGCCTATGTATCGAAATATACAAAAGAAAAGAGAACATGGAAACTGATATTTTATTAATTAATAATAAAATACAGATTCTCCTGATTTTTGCACTCCGTAACCATTAGGCTAGAGTTTCGGCTTTTCCGCGATGTGGTGATTCTGGACCCTAGAGTCTCGGAAGGACTCTCAGTTAATTATATATGCGGGTCAAAGCCCGAAGTACCTCTGATTAATATGCTTGTCGTCTTCTTGTCTTTGCATCCTGGTTTACCATGCATGTTGGTGTAGGTGGATTAGAGTTGGCGATGGCAAAACACGGGGTAGGATAGTGGGAGGTCAGTGTTAGTGATCTGTCCTAGAGGCGATCATGTGAGATGATTGTATCATATGTCTATGTTCATGTACTTATCAGTTGCATGAATAAATGTCACTCCTTTGTCCATTGAGTATGACTTAATTGTGAAACACATTGGTTATATGATATTATTCTAAACGTTTCCTGGTCACATATCATTATATGGGACAATAGTAATCTGACCAGCACATGTATTGATTGATGGTAATGTTTCACATACCATAGATATGGAGATATCAAATCAATAATGTGGGCACATGTTAGATAACATGGGGCTAGATAGACCCGCTCCGAGGCACTGCCGAGATTGTTATCTTAGAAGTGCTATCAGGATGTAGTCTCGAGTGGTATACCTATACGATCCTTTGACCTGAGATTCTTTTTGATTCTCAGCATGTGTAATTATATACTTTGGGCTATCAAACGCTTCGCCGTAACAGGGGAGCTATAAAGGTAGCTTACGGGTATGCCATGAAACATGACGTGAGATGTAAGAGATCAAGATGGAATTTGCCCCTCCTTGATAACGGGAGAGATATCTCTGGGCCCCTCAGTGTGGATGGATAAGAAAAAGTGCATGGCCATGCCAAAGTGATTAAAGAGTTAATCACGAATTATATCCATTACATTGACGAGTGAATTTGTTGAGCTATCACAAGGGTGGCACGCTTCTCGCCTTGAGCTTGACTGATATCGTGTGGCAAAAGGATCCTATATGAGTGTATCAAGGTTCAGCTGATTCGATCATTGTGTATATTCGGGGGTCAATATGTGCTGCTAGGTATCGCTATTGACTTGTGGTTTGGGGAAAGGATTCTCCGAGACCGCCGCTGACTTGTACCTGAGCCTAATGGGTCACACACTTAACAGGTTGGATCATGTCTGATGGATTGGATCCATTAGTGGGTTTATGTGGATTTGAATCCTCTGGCGTCTTAATGGATTTCTATTGTAGAAGATCCATTAGCGCGAGTCCTAGTGGGCTTCTATCATAGAAGGCCCATTAGTGCGCTCTATATAAAGGAGGCGTGCGGCGTCAGACTCTCCCACCACGAACCCTAGCCGCCGCCACGTCCCACTGCCCCTAAAACCCTAGCTGCGCGCGTGGGTGCTAGCACACCAGCGCGCGGTGTTCCTACCCCGGACGTGTGGATACCGTAGAGGCGTCGTCGCTCTCGCGTCGGCGCTGATCGATTCGATCGGCTATATAAATTGTACGACTACGACGATGTTGGTGTGACGGCGATCCGCGACGAAGAGAAGTTGTACCACGTCGCATTCGACTATATACAGTGCTTCGGAGCACGCGGGGAGGGTTCACCTACTCTACTTCCGCTGTTAACGTGCTCCAAGGGTAATGCTCCATGATCTCTGACTCGCATGTTGCCTGGTGTTCGCGGTAGAAAAATTTTGTTTTCGGCTAGCATAGCACCGCGTTCTCCTTCAATCAGGTTGGGGTAGGAGCAGCTCAGGGAGGAGGAGGCTAGGCTAGAAGTAGCGGAGGAGGGGGCTAGGCTAGAAGTAGCTCGTCGGATTACGTGCTAAGGATGGAGAGGGAGCTCGTCGGAGAGAGGAAGAAGGTGAATTTTTGATTGAAAATTTGAAGAGGAGGGAGGGGGAGGGGGCGGGGCAAAAAAAAGTCCGCAATGGCATATGTACCGGAAAACAGCGGAAGGCTTCCTGCTAATTAGAAAACTCCGTCTACGTGGCATATTTACTGGACTCTGTGTGAGTAGTGAATTGCCTTCGCTTGAACAATTTAAAGCTTGAACAAACAGGACCTGCCCTTCCCTAGTTCCCCCACTCACGGAGACCTTACCTAAGAAATATTACTGCTTGTCCCCTTAATGTCATGGACTTATTTGGGCTGATTCTTTTTTTGAGGGATTACTGTGGGATCCGGTGTTTCGGTCCCACAGCTATAAACCACCCCTAGACTCCGAATGAGACCTGGATTTTCATTGCCTCTGTGGGACTCAAAACTCTGGTGGTGGGCTTTACAACCAAAGCATTCCATCAGGCTGCTAGCCTGTTCTCATCTAGGCTGATTCTTGATTGAGCTTAGAGGATGGAGTGTGGAGCGAGAGGCTTACTTTTCTTATTGTTTCTTTCCACCTCTTCATTACCACGTATAGCTTGTTTTATTTAAGACAGCTAAACTTATGCTGCAAGAAATATAGCACCTCCTGATGATGGAATTTCATATTAAGCCCAATTAGCATGCCTGTTTGTTTGGATTAGATGAAGCTATGTTTGGCTGTTAGTGCTATATTTTGAGTAACTAGTTTATGCGTGGCATTTTCGTCTCAGCTTCGTTTATTTGATATAATTTTTCAACTGCAGGGTGCAAAAAGTAACCAAGCAAATATTTGTTCTGGATGTGGGAAGGGAGAGCTGACAGAGATGGAGAAACATGAAAATTTTATGTAAGTGCACTAAAATCTCTGTTCTTATTTGAATTAGCTAAATGGAATAGTCCTAATATATATGCTTTTTTGTTAATTTTTGTTTTTCGGAAGCCAGAAGAAACAGGAGTTTTTAAGATATATCAACAGGTTGTCTATGCTTCCGGCTCTGTCTTCGCTTTCTGGTTTTCTTGTTGGGTCAACCATCATGCTGGGATTTCTTTCTGATTTTTCTCATGATGATTAGCCAGGAGTTGTGTATTTTGTTTGTGGGCATGTCTGACATGCAGGGCAAGAGCAGTATGTCCGTTTGTGTCACCTAATATGTAGGAGTACTTAGTCTATCTATGGGGCATGCATGCCTTATGTAAGAGAGAAGTTATCTTTTTTGTATCAGCTTGATGTGGTGCAACTTTTACGAGGAAAAAACCCTGTTGAATTATTTGTTCATCGAGTGACCCAGAACGGTGGAGCGCTAATATTATATTATGTCCCTGCATGAACAGAGGTTTGGTAGTAGCGCTGTTATCATATTTGCAGCTGACTGAACTACAGTTTCATTTTGAATAGGTCTGGTGTTAAGTTACAGGTATATGGATTTGCAGCTGATTGAGTGACTTGTTTTGTACCGACGGAAAATCACATACTACTATTTTCCTATAAATAATACCGGTGACGATGTGCTGCAACCTTTGCAAACATGCTTCGTATACTTTTTTGATTTGACGAAAGTTCGATTTGGCCTGTTTGATTTGTGGAATCCGATGGTGATCCGTCACCATTCACCACGACATCTATAATTGACGCAATTAGAGAAAACTACCTGACTCTAAGCGCTTACAGCAAGAGATCTAATACTTGATGAGGGACATCAAAATATATGTTCCTTAGAATATTTATCTTGTATTTGAGAAGATTCAAGAAACTAAGAATCAAAGGCCAATTTTGATTTGCCTATATCCAAAAGAAAGACCTTGAATTAAAAGGCAAATTAGCTTTGACTAGTGCATCTTATTACTACATATTTCTAGATATTTTCACATATGTATAGTTGTTAATGAGTTGTCAAGTATGAGTTGTACTTGAATTACTAGAAAGTTATAGCTGAGTTGTCATCTAGTTGTCATTAAGTTGACTAGAAGTTGCCCATGAGTTGTACAAGGCTCCTTGAAACATATAAATAGAGGCAAAGGCCTCTAGTTTTGTATCAACCTATCTGTGATGTCCATGTCTACTACCTACTAATAGAACTTGGTGTTCTTTAAGACCTTGGATTAGATCTTGTATTCTAAGAGCTTTGAACAAAGCTCTTGTGGTCCGTGGATTCGGATTGCCCTTTGAGCGTTATTTTACAACACGTTTGAAGTTGTTCCTTCAACAATAAGTGTTGTTTCTACCTATCAGCACATTGGAGTGGTTTCTCTAATATTTGTGCTGCATCAGATTGGTATCAGAGCTTTGGTTGATCAGCTATAACTGCTATTATATTTTAGAAGACCATTGCAGAAAGTTATGGAAGATCTTATAGGAAGGGTGAACGGCATAGAGAAAAGATTGAATAAAGAGATCACTGCCCTTCGTGAAGAGCTTATTAAGAGGTATAGATGGAAACATCAATCGGAGACAACGTCAAGTTCAACAATATGTGGCAGAAGATGATGTTTTGGGGGGAGCTAAATCTTTATGCACATCTGAGAGGAAGGGATCATACAAATCATGGAGATATGTACAAGATAAAGGCGGAAATCCCAATTTTCAATGGCAATGTGAATATTGAAGGGTTTCTTGATTGGATCTACGAGGTGGAGATATTCTTTGAGATTATGAACATCCCGTCTTATCGTCGAGTACCACTAGTGGCATATAGATTGAAAGGAGGTTCTGGAGCTTGGTAGAATCGTCATCAAGAAGAGCTTCGTTTAAGGGGTGAAAGTCGTGTAAGGTATTGGCCACAGATGAAAACATTATTAAAGGCCAGATTCTTGCCAGCGGATTATGAACAACTATTGTACCTTCAATTCCACAATTGTGTTCAAGGTAATCAATCTGTTTCAGAATATACAAAAGAGTTTCTAAGGTTACAAGTAAGATGCAACTTTTCTGAAAATGAAGACCAGCAAGTTGCAAGGTACATCAATGGTCTAAATGATTCTATCCAAGAACGTCTTGGTATATAACAAATTTGGTCTATAGATCAAGCCCAAACTTTTGCCCTGAAAGTCGAGAGGTCTATAAAGACTAAGAAGCCTTACAAAAGGCATGCCTTATCCTGAAACTAAAAATATATCAAGAAATTCTCTACGAAAGGAAGAAGACAGATCTATTCAATCTAAAGGAAAGAAGATAGAAAAGACACAATCTTCAAGTAAGAATAATGACAACCAAGCATCTAAATCTATCAAGTCAAGTGTCGTGAGGAAGGGCATATATCTAGCAACTATCCCAAAAGGAAGTTTGTTATCACAACTCGTCATGATGAAAGCGATGAAGAAGAGGTGGAAGAGTTTGAGAGTGAAGAGGAACAAGAGGTATGTGACGAAGGAGAAGAGGTAGTATGTGTGATTAAGCGTCTTCTATGCTCAACAATGCAATCTGACGAGACACAAAGAAAGAAGATATTTGAAAGCATGTGTACAGTGAATGGCAAGGTATGCAAATTGGTCATTGATAGTTGCAGTTGTGAGAATTTAGTCTCTGAAAGCTTCGTTAATCACTTAAATCTTGAGACTCATGACCACCCAAGTCTGTATACTATTGGTTGGCTCAAGAAAGGAGTGAAGATCAGGATCACAAAGTAATGTTGGTTACCCCTTTCTCTGGGTTAACACTATCGCTCAAATGTTTTGTGCAATGTAGTTGATATGGATGCAAGTCATGTTCTCCTTTGAAGACCTTGGCAATATGATGTGGACACAACACATACTGGCATAGATTATTATCATTAATTTCATCAGGTTAGAATTAAACTAAATGATTTGTACAGAAAATATAAAAAAAAAAGTATGCAGGAGTTCATCCACAACAGCCGCCACTAGTTCAACAGACAGACAGGAAGATGTCCTTTTGGAAACCTGTCATAGGCAAGAACAGTTCAAGTTTTAAAAGCACGACACCTCAGACTGCACATGCACCATCACGTGGATCTGTTGGTGAGCTTGCCTCATGCCTAGCAAAGGACACTGTCGACTTCTAGGAAGAGGAGTTCAATATTCTCACATGGTGACAGCAGTATAGTGGAACATATCCAGTCGCGCATCCATCTTAGCACGGGATTTGTTAACTATTTCAGTCTCCACGGTTTCCTCAGAGTTTGCTTTTAGTTGCACGGGGAGAATACTTGAGGATAGATGAACTTCCCTCCATAACGACATGGTTGAAATACTACTGAGCATGAAGGACTGGGGCTAGCAGAAAAATGACTCCGAAGCCTCGCTGTCGAGAGGCATAATTAAGAATTAGTGGTTGTATTCAGAGGCCTAGAGCTTAATGAATAAGGCTCTTGAAACATTTGTATTTGTATTATAGAGCTTTAGGTTGTACACTTTTTTCTTTGCCAAGGTTTTCTCAATTTTGAGTTTTTACTTGACAGAGTTTTAACGAGACAGTCATGTACTATATCCATAATAATAAAGCTCTTTAGTGCATTCCAAATATTTTTCATATGTTTTTCATTTTTAATCATTTTCATGATTTTCGTTGCTATTTTCAAATTCCCCTAATATTTCTAAAGTTTTAGAAATGTTTTCCCGTCGGACACCGGTATCCTGTCTGCTTCGTCCATTGCCGACTGTCTCCTCTACCACCGCCAGATTCCACAGAGTAGGTCGCAGCGATCGCCGTCTACCTTATTCACTGTCGGCTCGCCGTGGACTCGTGGATCTAGGGGCGTGGGGTTGGGAGCCGACGGCAGCGGCGCAGACGACGACGACAGATGCCGGGGAGCCTGCCCATTGGGGTGGATTCGTGTGAACATCGTCGTCGATGTGGAGTCGCAGGGATAGAGGGAGGTTGTAGGGAGCTGGTTACCATGGACGAGGGAGAGGGCAGAGAAGCAAGGCTCAACTCGATAGAGGCCGGCATCGGCAGATCGGTGTGGTGGGGAAGTAGGGGCGGCGCCGACCGACAGTGCAGGCCTTGGGAGCGGATCTGGATTCGGTTGGGTGGAGAGAGAGTGGGAGGGTGGGGGTAACAACTATTAAATGGAAACACATGTGATTAAAAAATCACATGTGACAAAAGGGAATTGAAATCTTCGAATTCCCTTAAAGGGTGAAACCTTAAGATACACATGGTCTCCGACTTCAAACGTCAAGTCTCTTCGACGATGATCGGCGTAGCTCTTTTGTTACGATTGAGCGGCTAGCAAGCACCCCTTGATGATCTTAACCTTGGCTTTAGCCTCCTTGAGATTATCCTTCCCAAATACTTGTCCTTCTCCCGACTCGGACCAATAAAGTGGGGTTCTACATTTTCTTCCATATAAGGCTTCGAACGGAGACATTTGCTAGCTAGATTGATAGCCGTTGTTATAGGCAAATTCTACGTAGGGTGCCCATTTCTCCCAATCCGTAGGAAATTCCAAGGCACGGGCTTTAGGCATATCCTCTAAGGTTTGAATAGTTCTCTCTGTTTGTCCATCTATTTGTGGGTGATATGCTATACTGAAGGTCAAGCTAGTGCCCAGAGCGCTATGGAGCTCTTCCCAGAACTTAGAAGTGAACTATGAGCCACGATCAGATATGATCCTCTTAGAAACTCCATGAAGGCTTATTATCCTTAAGATGAATAGTTTTGCCAGCTTGCTACCCTTGTAAGTGGTACTAATCGAGATGAAGTGTGCTACCTTTGTTAATCGATCCACAAAGACCCATATGGAATCATGACCGCTTCTGGATCGAGGAAGTCCTACAATGAAATCCATAGTAACTTCATCCCATTTCCATCTGGTATCTCGATTGGTTGCAAGAGTCCAGCTGGTCGTTGATGTTCTGCCTTAACTATGCAACATGTGTGGCAATTAGCCACATACTCTGCTACATCTCTCTTCATTCGTGGCCACCAAAATATACATTTGAGATCTTGATCATTTTCGTGCAGCCCCGATGCATGGAAAAACGAGGTTCATGAGCCTCCTTTAAAATTTGTTCCTTCAGTTCCGGGTCATGGGGCACAAATATTCTCTTGTCCATTCAGAAAACTCCTTGTTCATCCTTGACAATCTTGGCTCCTTGACCTTTGGCCATAAGTCTTTCCAATCGAAGGGTACTAGGGTGGTTCCTTTGTTTTTTCTTAATGCGGTCAAGCAAATCTAGCTAAACCGTGAGGTTGGCTAGAGCTCCAGATTTCACCAGATTCACGCATAGCTTACTCAATTCTTTTTGTAGCGGCTGAGGAACAGAAGCCTCCATGCTTTCCATGCTTTCCTTTAAGAACACTGTCAGAAAATTACATTGGTTCTTTCTACTTAAGACGTCAGCTACTATAGTAGCCCTTCCAGGGTGGTACAGGATATTCAGATTGTAATCTTCGATCAGTTCCAGCCACCTTCTCTGCCTCATATTGGGGTTAGCTTGGGCAAACACATATTTCATGCTCTTGTGATCCATATAGATATCACACTGTTTACCCATCAAGATGTGTATCCAAATCTTGAGTGCGTGAACCACGACAGCAAGTTTCAAATCATGAGTTGGGTAGTTGTCCTTATGCTTGCGCAATTGTCGCAACGCATAAGCTACAACTTGACCATCTTGCATTAATACACATCCCAATCCTTGCCGTGAAGCATCACAATATACCTCAAACTTCATAACGATATTTGGGGTGGCTAGTACTGGTGTGGTGGTCAGGAGAGTTTTGAGTTTCTGGAAACTCTGTTAACATTCTTGGGTCTATTCAAACTTTCTTTCCTTCTTCAGTAGTTAGGTCAAAGGTCAAGATATCCTTGAAAACCTTCGATGAATCGCCGATAATATCCAGCCAAACCCAGAAAACTGCGAACTTCCTTAACTGTTGTGGGTGCTTCCCAATTCATAACTGTAGCTATTTTAGAAGGGTCCACCTTGATCCCTTCAGCTGATATGATATGACCCAAGAAGCTAACATCACTAATCCAAAATTCACACTAGCTAAATTTTGCATATAACTTATACTCCCTGAGCTTGTCCAACACCGCTCTCAAGTGCTCTTCGTGCTCTTTGTCCATTTTGGAATACACAAGGATGCCATCAATGAAAATAACGACAAACTTGTCTAGGCACTCCATTAGGATCATATTCATGAGATTCATGAAGTACGCCGGTGCATTGATTAATCCGAATGACATAACCAAATATTCAAACAAGCCATACCGAGTGGTGAACGCAATCTTTGGTACGTCTTCCTTTCGGACCTTCACTTGATAGTATCCAGATCGAAGGTCGATGAGAAGCGTGTAACTCCTTGAAGTTGATCGAACAGATCATCTATCCTGGGCAGTGGGTATTTGTATTTGATGGTAACTGCATTTAGTGCCCTATAATCCACAACCAATCTTCGCCCACCGTATTTCTTGTCCACAAACATAGCTGAGGAACCCTAGGCGGATGAGCTTGGTCGGATAAGACCTTTACTCATTAATTCATCTAGTTGTTTCTTAAGCTCTTCCAGCTCTTCTGAGTTCATCTTGAAGTAAGTCTTGTAGATTGGGGCTGTCCTAGGTACCAGTTCTATGACAAACTCCACTATCAGGGGTTTTTGGACCACCTTAACCTTATTGGGGTCATCTTTCTTAAGATACCATATAGCCCTGCCCATCTATAAGGTTTGTCCACCTTCCATACCCTATCAAACAGTCCAAGCGAGGAGCGATTGGCGCTTGGGTTCGGTAGCCAGGGTTACCAGTCCCACACCTACCCCTCGCTAGGTTGCCAAGAGTGGCAAAGGATGGTTGCTGCCTAGACCTTTGAGGAGGCTGGAGTCTAAACTATCCAGTATGGCTAGATCCGGCTGCCGTACACTCTGCTAGCTTGCGTTTACGAGAGAGATCTTCGTCCTTTAAATCCCTTTCCAATACAAATGCCTTATTGACTAGCTCATGGAAGCTTTCAAATTCCATAATCCTGAGACCAGATTTGTAGCGGAAATCCATTCCTTCCAAAAACCAATCTATCTTCTCGTCTTCATCCTCGATGTCGCGGGGAGCATATCTCCCAAGCTGATTGAAGTTGGCAAGGTACTCAGAGACAGACACCGTGCCTTGAGTCAACCGACGAAACTCATGCTTCATCCTCGAGACTCCCTGAGTCAACCGACGAAACTCATGCTTCATCCTCGAGACTCCCTTTGGTATGTGGTAGTCCCGGAAAGTGGTAACAAATTCTTCCCAAGGAATGAATTTTGGGCCGGTAGAGCGTGAGGTGGCACCTCCGCATCATCAGCTTCTTGTGCATCTTCAGCATTGTCTTCTTTAGCATGCTCATCCTCCTATTCCTTTTCTTCTTAATCATCTGCCTGAGTGGCTAGTTGTCCCACCAAATCTTAGCGGGACCAACCATCAGGTGAGAAGTCAGCACGACTTTTTCCTTTTCAAGGCACCTAATTAGATTCAAGTTTCTAGTCACAATACACAGCCAATCTTCTGCTTCTATAGGTTCAGTGGCTTAAGAGAAAGTAGGCAGATTTGTTCTCATGAAGGCTGCATGCTTAGACCCATCATTGTGATTCATCTCTGCTTGTTGGTTGAGCAAAACTTGGCCCAACATCTGAGCCTGATATGCCAATACTTGTGCCATGGTTGGGTCACCTGCCGGAGGAGGAGAAAGATCACCTCGGCGTCGACCGTGGCCACGGCCCCTAGCTGCGCCGGCACCATGGGCTTGGCCAGCTCCTCGGCCACGAGCACCACCGTGGCCAAAATCTGCCCCTTGGCCTCGGGCAGCTCCATGGCCACGTCCAACTCCTCAACCACGCACCATCTGCAGGTCAATGATCCTTACAATTATAGCTAAGAATGCATGCATGAGGCCAATTCCAAATGAAACCGAAATATGCAGGAAAGGAAACACAAAACATTCATGATAACAAAGGATCAGTCATCCATCAAGTCTTACAAACCGTACAACCAGAAGGGTACAATGCCAACAACAAAAGATACAATCGCCAATCATCTACCATGGCGATGCAAAAGATACATTCATCAATCTAGGTCTGCTACCTAACCCTAGCTACTCACTGGCGTGAAAGACATGCGAAAACTACCACCGGCCTCCCTGCCGGGTATCTAGCAGGAGGAGCGACGAAGTCCTCCCAAGACCTCTAAGGGAGTGAAGCAGCAGCAGGAGCAGTTAGCGCAACAAGAGGTACTGCCGTAGCAACTGAGAGATCCAAGGAGGACTCCGAGTCTGAAGTTTACTCCTGCAGTGAAAGGGAAGTCAGTGGGGAAGAGTCATGATGGGAAATACCCTCTAGGGCACTAGGAGGGAGAGCACGCTTCCGCATGGTAGTGCGGCGGTTAGGGTACTCAGGTGGGGGAAAGTGAGGACCCAGGGGAGAAAGGAAAGGGTCCCTCCCCCTCTTGGCGTTAATCAGGCAAGCGCAGAGTCCTCTCGACACCGTGATATCGCCAAGCTCACGACGAGTGGTGAAGGCGCCAACCAACCACCCGTAGGCGGTTATCTGACTCACGAAGAGAGTAGTAGAGGATGCTAATCTCCTATAGGCACTGTCGCGATCTGCCTCCGCATCTCTGTGAAGGCGTGCAACTCTCTCCAGCTAGTCCCTCACTGACGGCGTAACACTGGTGAAGCCTGGAAGCAGTGCAAGGTGCTGTAGAGAAGGGCGGGCGAACGAAGTGCCCTCCTAGTCATCGTGGTACACCTCCTACAACTCTTGTATCGCCAAGGCCGTAGCGTCATGATGGCTGGCTGTAGGTGGTCTCTAGGTCTCTCAGTCCTACAGCTATGAGCCTCCGTCTCCAAGTGGTGGTAGTAGATCCGGACCTCAACAATGTACCCTAAGCGAGGTAGGGTACGGACTAGCCTCCAAAAGTAGCAGGGGTGGCCGTCAAAGCATAGGAAGTCTGTGAGCTGGCAGAGGACATGCACCAGCTGGCTAGTGTGGAAAGGGTCATCATACCTATAGGTGGCACACTCCATGGAAAAGCTGTGGGAGACCTCATCCTCCATCTACAAAAACAAATTTTGAATAAGAGAAAGAGTGTGTACAAAATACAAGAATCTGTAGACAGGATATAAAATATTTTTGTCATATAGGACATATTCATAAAAATACGTAAAGTCCTTAGCTAACGGCCGGGGTTCAAGGTTTCTATAGTTGTATGCTCTGATACCAGTGCTGTGGGGCCTTTTCTTTTTGCCCACCTCCTGATCTGCACTAGGCCCTGGATCAGTAGACTAGTGCCATAGTTACACAGCTAGATCATCTCATACATCAAGCATTCATTTATTACATAACGGTGATCACCGGATCGCAATAGTAGCAAATGGCATTTAAGCCTTAGTTACAAACAAGTATTAATTAGAGTCAAAGCGGAAGTCTATAAAGGTACAACCCTCAGAATTTTTATGTGGAAACATCAAAATCACACCAGCAACTATGTAACAACACATGGTTGGTGAAACGATCTAAACCCTAACTTTCTTCTACTCCTGGTCCTGGAAATGAGGATCTCCATCCTCACGACATTTGTAGGCATCTTCTTCTCTATGGTCTTCCATGTCTAAAAGTATGTATGTATGCGAGGTCGGTGTCATCCAAATACTGGCAAGTTAAATCCCAACCTAATGCATTTAGTTATAGAGGCTTCAAAGGAAACGTTGGGTTGGTTTATTTGCAGACAACCAGTTTTGGAAATCAAAGCCTACGACTTAGCAGTTTTAACCAATTTCTAAATCAAGTTGAATCATCATTAGAGTTCCATCTTAATTCACAATCCCAATCCCATGGCCAGTTATACGCACTCTACCAATCGTTCTACACTCCTGCCATCATCTTTCGGGTGTGGCGCACTTGTTGTGGATCACATCTCTAATAAAGTGCCCGATCTTGTCCTAGCTGGGTTGCCGGCCCACGCTAGACTCACGGCTCCTTGCGAGTTTGGACCTAGATCATCCCTCGGATGACGACATGAGATTGTCTTCACCTCAAGTATGGCAGTGGACAGGATACACCCTCAGGTCGTACTACTCCTGAATCCCCAATACTTTCACTAGCACGCGATGGCCGGCGCGTTGTGGTGTTTGAAACCATCCTCGATGGTTAGTGACGTCACACTGTACATCCCCGATGCACCCGTCTGGGGGAAACCTTGTGTTGAGGAAAGTACGTGGCCCATGGAGGTTCGGCCCACTAACTTACCTACGGCCCCACAGGAGGCAAGCTCGGGGCCAGCAAGCTCGCGCCCGAGCTTCCCCGTCTCAGAAGCTCGAGCCTCGCTTCCCCCAGGCTTCCGAGGTTGAAGTCTCAGGACCCGAAGCAAATCATGCCGCGCCACGGACAGGATACGCTTCGGGTCCCCAGAGTCGTCAAGAATTAAATGCGCGCACTGTACCGAAGAGCGCCTAGTGGCAGCTTCTGACGGGTTGGCGGCCGGTCCTGTCAACCGCCCACATGGGCAAAGACACGTGCTGACCGGTAGCGGTCCGGCACGGTGATCGGGAGATACACTCGATTACCCGGTAGATTTTGTACGCTCCGGCATGGCAAAAAGGCAGCGACTATTCAATGGGTCAGTGCAAGCTACAGTGGTCGGAAGGCGCCTATAAAAGGGGCATACAGGCCACAACAACGAGGACCCCCGCTTCTGCATACACACAACACACTCGGAGGATAGCCATTGTAGAACAGGAGCTCCTGCACTCCCGTAGGAGCTCTAGTCCCCGTAGCAGTTCTTCGCATCCAGGTAACTGTAGGAGCACACACACAGTGCCTTGAGCACTTATTGTACTCGAGGCCCGGGCTTCCCAAAGCCTGGACTTCACCCCCTTGTACTCGTTTAAGCTCGGCATTAAACGAAGACTGGATATAGGGCTATTATCCCACAGTGGAGGCCTGAACCAGAATAAAAACACTCGTGTCATCACCCCCAATTCCGGTCTCGACGCGTCCGACTGCGTCGGGACTAAGCTCTTTCCTCGGCGTCCGCCAAGCGGCGGGCCGTCCAGGGACAGGCCGCCGGACCTCGCACCCTTTCCTTGCTTATCGGTTTGTGGAGGTTAGCCTCCTGTCGCCGACAATGGCGCCGCCGTGGGGCCTGATTACGGTCTTCTCCCCTCGATCGAGTCGAGGATGGCCTTGTTGTCTTATGACGACATTGATACCGTGGACCTCATCTACGATGATCGCGACGATCTCGACGACGTCGACGAGTCGTATGAGGAGTAGCAGGCTAGTATCCTCGCCGGAGCTCAGTCCGACGAGATGGAGGTGGAAGCAACACATACCTCCGGAGTAGCTGTTCGCTCCCTAGCTTTGCCGAGCCAAGCAGGCGCTTCGCTGACTCACGTCAACGAAACCCTCATGAAGGATCGAGGCACCGCCACAGCAGCGCAGATCTCGACAGACCGTAGCGCGTTCGCGATCGCGTCAAGAGGAGGACCGATCTGCTGGCGCAAGAATCGGGCGCCTCGCCCGTCCGGGCGGCGATGAACGGTGACGAACCCATGGTGGTTGAAGGTGCCGACGGCACCGCCTCCGTGGGTGACACCGACATGTCTCCTTCGCGGGAGCCTGCCTCACGCCATGTCTTTGCGGCGTCAAGCGGAGCGACCCCGCACCAGCCACGCACTGACCTAAGCGGAGAGCACCAGCGGCGTGTAGCCGCTCGTAGCCTCTTCGCCGGGTCGGTCGGGAGAACTTTGGCGGACATCCGTCGCGAGTTCGCTGCCCGACACTCCACCGCCTTCGCCGCACGCGGCGCACTCGCTTACCACCATCGTCACCAACCCAAAGGCCGCGAATCAGCAAAGGGTTAAGGCGATTGCCCAGGTCATGCGTGACCTGGAGAAGGACCCGTGAGGGTTCACCATGGCCGACCTCGGCGCCGCGGGTGCGGACGGCCTAGAGCAGCTCGCTGGGGATCTCAGCGTGTACCTCCAGGCCCAGTCGCACACCAGTGGCTCCTCGAGACGGCGCGGCCAGAGCGTTCGGTCGCACCGGCAGGCATCCACGTCCACAGCGGACGGCGCTCCTCAGCGCACCCTAGGCGGAGTTTTTTCCCGCCTCGGGCCGCTTCCGGGCGGTAGACCCCCCGTTGGGAACAACGGGGCCGCCCCTGGATGCCCGGCCTTCTCCCGAGCTTTGCGCGAGGCCCCATGGCCTCGCAAGTTCAAGCCCGAGAGCATCGAGAAGGCAGGCTTGGAGGCTGGCGCGACTTGAGAAGATCTACAAGGAAACGAATTCGTTTCCTACTCAAATACGTGGATATAGGTGTAGCCGAATCGGTTATATTTGTATCTTCCATATGCGGATTAGGGATTCTATCTGTAACCCGACCCCCTGCACTATATAAAGGGGGTCCGGGGTGCCTAGTTCGAGATCCAATCCCACATTTTACAATCATCATCAGCATCCACCATAATACAATCCACGAGCACAGGAGTAGGGTATTACCTTCCCCCGAGGGCCCGAACCTGTATAAATTCGGCTCCCTGTGCTACCATCATAGTTGTGATCTTTCGCATCGCCTCCTAAAATACATAGCCGACGCAAATCGTCAACAGTTGGCGCGCCAGGTAGGGCTAGCGTCACGATCAACTACATCGACTTCGATGGCTTCCATTGGCGGATTCGTCTTCACCTACGCTCCTGGCCAAGGCTTCATCTTCGGAGATCTCGGCTTCATCGCCGGTGACTTCGGAGAGCTTCGACAGTGAGTTTAACTTCGCTCGTCCACGACACGGGAGATGGTACGCGACTCCGACCGAGCCTCACTGTTTTGGGATCTTTTCCCTGGATTTCGATCCAGAAGAGATCCAATCTGATGATGATGGTTCCGACTGACCTACCGCTGGGTTTCTCTTCGGTATCCAGAAGAGATCCAATCTGATGATGATGGTTCCGACTGACCTACCGCTGGGTTTCCCTTTGGTTACAGTCGGGATCCACCACTTCTCTCTTCGCCAGCCCCTTATGCTGACGAAGCATCAAGTGGCGATCTAACTCCTGGCCAGGATCGTTCTTAGATCCAGTCAGGGTCACATCCTCGATCGTGGTCCGCCCGCTCGATTTGGAAACTCACCATTGTTTTCCATCGGATAACATGCCGCTTTTCCAATCGAGCTAAGGAGCGGACACGACATATACACATTGGGACGAAGCTTTACGAGTCAAGACTGGGGACAACTCTAGCTGCACTAAATTCCCGAGTGGTTATGTTATTGGATCGGTCATTCGCCGAAAGATTCCAGCAGATTTGTTCTGCCGAAACTCAGTCGGACCTCCTTGTGACCAGAGATCCTGCACGTGAGGTGGGAGTTATAATCACTCCCATCGACGAGCCAATGAATCGGGATCGGTTGAGCCTTTCCTTCTCGTAATCCGAGTCAAGAGAGCGCCAATGGGTTCCCCGACTTCATGGCGTCTACATCTTTGGACGGCCAAGCCCGGATCGCCCGCGCCGCAGGGAGGCAGGAGCCGAACCAAACCGCGAAGGCGAAGAAGACTTGCGCGACCAATTACGCGGTCGCACGGAAGTCCGGGAGGAACTGCTTCAAGTCCGTATGGGAGATCACTCGGTTTTCCATACGCCACAACAGTAACATCTCGCCAGTAAGACCCTCCCGACAATGTTGGTCCTTTGCTTGGAGAGAACAACCCCGCAACGCCGATCATGGAACAAATCAAGGCCATGGTGACGGCAAAGCGCCGTCCAAGGCACTCGGGATCAACCGCCAACTCGCCGAAGCCGATCGCACGAGTAGTGCTTGGCGCAGTCGGCACATCCGAAGTCACGGGCAAGACGCCCGCCGGAGTGCAAGCCGCGACCTCCGCCTCGACATCGAAGCCAGGCGTAGGGGGCAAGACGAAGATCGGCACCGTACTCCACCGCGTCGGAATCCCCCCCGACGATCTCCTTCCCCCGGGGAAGGGTCGATCGATGAGATCAAGGCATTCACTCCCCGACTCCGTCAGGTAAACTGGCCCGAGGGATTCAACCCTAAAGGCATTGTGAAATTTGATGGAGAGCGAGACCCCGAGGCTTGGTTGCAAATCTACTCTTTGGCAATCAAGGCCGCGGGTGGAGGATAGGACGTAATAGCAGACTATCTGCCTGTCATGTTGACCCCTCCGGCTCTGAACTGGCTCGCGGGTCTTACAAAGAACTCGATTGATTCCTGGGGAGAGCTTTGCGACCAATTCGTTGCCAATTTTCAGGGCACTTACGAAAAGCCTAGGACACAGTGGGACCTTTATCAGACTCATCAGAAAAGAGATAAGTCGTTAAGGGATTTCATTCGGCGTTTCACCAAGAAAAAGAACACAATCCGGGAGATCTCAGAGGCGGTCGTCGTCGCAGCCTTCCAGAAAGGAGTTCGCGACCCAGATCTAATCAAGAAGATGTCTCGGAAACCCCCGACCACCGTTTAGGAGATGTTCGACTTGGCGGATCGATATGCTACCGCCTTGGATGCCCTAGCCGAGCGTCAAGACGATCACCCAAGCAAGCATGAAGGCAAGAAGGACAGGCCCGAGTCGTCCTCCAAGAAGGACAAAAAGCGCAAGGGTGAAGAGATGGTAGCGGTCGCGGATCAGGGTCGGCTAAGGCCGCCTCGACCCGCCGACTATAACAAAGTCATGGAGGCGCCGTGTCCCTTCCATCCAAATGGGAAGCACGCGGCTAAAAACTGGAACATCTTGAAGAAGTTCGCTGAGGATCACAACAGCGACGCTCCGAGAGATGCCAAGCAAGATGATAAGCGTGCCCCTCCTCAGGGCGACACTTACCAAGAAACCGAGCGGGAGCTCAACTACATATTCGGGGGATCGGATGAGTATGAGTCCAAGCATAAGCAAAAGCTTACCGATCAGGAAATCAACGCAGCCATTCCGGTGACCCCCGAGTATCTCCGGTGGTCTGAAGTTCCGATCATATTTGATCGCTCAGATCACCCAAATCACGTCCCTTACCTAGGAAGATATCCACTCAACTTGGATCCTGTGGTGCGGGCGTCCGACTGCGCAAAGTCCTGGTTGACGGCGGGAGTGGATTAAATATCCTTTTTGACAAGACTCTAGGCGAGATGCAGATCCCAAGGGCGGCGCTCCCTCGGACAGACGCGCCGTTCCATGGTATAATTCCGGGAACCTCATCGATGCCAATCGGGAAAATCACTCTTTCTGTCACCTTTGGCACTCGGGATAAATACCGGACGGAGAACCTCAGCTTTGAGGTGGCCGCTTTCGGGACTGCGTATCACGCGATCTTGGGAAGGCCAGGCTTAGCCAAGTTCATGGCCGTCCCGCACTACACCTATCTGGTTATGAAGATGCCAGGTCCACGGGGCGTAATCACGGTCCATGAAGATGTCAAGTTTTCCCACCTCCTCGACAAGGAAAGCTGCGACTTCGCCCAGTCGGTTGAAGCGGCTGCTGAGCTAGACGAGATCCGGCGGGCAGTCACTACTCTCCGCGACGAGGGCGACCTACCGAACAAGAAGCCATCTAAGTCAGACATCAAGCCTGGCGAAGATGACGAGTAGAGAGGCGCCCGGTGTTCTTCCCCAAGTAGATGACGAGTAAAGAGACGCCTCCACTCAGTGATTAACTCACTCGGCGGTATGCCCGGGGGCTCGCCTGGATAAAGGAACATCAAGCAATCACATCGGTGCTATACCTGACGACCATTGTAATCCATGTTTACAATTAAATAAAGATAAGTTTTCGCTCACATTGTCTCTACGCTTATGCAATTCAGTTTCTGACTTGCTACTTACTTGCATGTCAATTAAGTAGTAAGTCGGGGGCTACACCTAATTAGGTGCGCAATCGCGCACCTAATCTTTTATTTAACTCGACTTACTACCTTGAAGCTAGTAAGTCGGGGGCTACACCTAATTAGGTGTAGTCTGCGCCTAACCAATATCTAATCGATCTTTTCTCCTTTAAGTCTATGACGAAGCCTAGCATAAGTCGCTAGGGCAACAAAGGCGTGAGTTTATTCGGGCCAGAGGCATGACTTAAGTAGAGAAAGGATGGTTAGCATATGCCATGTTAAAAATGGAAGTCATTTACATGGATAATTTACGAGTCCCAACATTTTTACAGGAAATCCAACTCTAAGTTGTCTAGAAGGCACTCGGCAATCGGCTTCACTTCCTCGAGCAGCGCCATCGCCTCCTCTTCCGAGCAAGCGAAGCCATCCTTGATAGCGTCAAGCTCGATTCGAGGATAGTGCGACTTGGCGATTCCCAGCACTTGATTGGAACTCGTCAGGCCGACTTCCCTGAGCCGCACCTTCAATTGCTTGGGGGCTTCGGTCCACCTCTGGATCAGCTCGGCCCGAGAACTCGGCTCGACTTCGCCAGCATAGAGTTGGCGTCGAGTGGGTTCCACTGCCACCAAGAGCTCATCATATCGCGCTTGCGCAATCTTGGCGTTCTCTTGAAGAACGTCGTACTGCGCTAGCGTTTTCCTCCTATGTTCTGTCAGAGAACAGGGAATGCACGATTACATAACCGTGTAATCACTGGAGGTTCAGAGTCGGTTGGGTTTGGGGGCTTACCCTCCAACTCGGCGACGGCTATTGCCTCCGACTTCTCCAGGGCTAGCTTCTGGTCCTGGGACTTGGCCAGCTCCGCCTAAAGCCTAGCGATCGTGGCGTCGCGTGCTGCACATGGTGCGGGGCATAACGTCATCCGGTCACGCGCAAAACGAGCAATTCTGACTCAAGTCAGGGTACTTACACCGGAGGGAACCTGCGAGGTCGAACTTTTCATCCTGCAGCTCCTTAATCCGGGCTTGCTGCTCTCGGCGCTCCTTGGCTGCCTCGGTCCGGACCCCGATGACCTCCCCTTCCACGGATTTGATCCATTCTATTTTGGGGAGGAAGTAATTTAAAAACTTGGTTTTTCTCTGGTAAAAAACACCAAATTCCTACAAAGAGGAAGGATAGTCACCATCCTGACTCAAGCTAAAGAAGATTCGCTCTACAAGTCAAAAGGCTTACCCGAGCCATTCTGCCACATTCAGCGGCATACTCAAAGAAGGCCTTCCTCATTTCACCTTCGGCCTCGTCGTCAACAAGGGCCCAGTTCGGCCTCGCCCCTCCGGCCGAGAGCTTGGCTCGATCTCCTCTGGGAGGCGGGTCAAGTGAGGATCTCCTCTACTATCGGCTCAGCCCCCACGCCGCCCTCGGCGGATGGATTCGGGTCTGAGGCCGTGGCGGTAGCGCCTCCCGACCCGGCTCCGACGAGCTTCCGCCGGCTCCGGCCCACAGGGGTCACCGCATCACCGATGGAGGAGGTGCTTCGACTCGCCTCGGCCGTGATGATCTTGGCTCGGTCAACTTGACGGAACCTCTACCGATGGTTTCCTGGAATAGAGAATTTTCGATCAAAGGGAATGCAAAGGAAGACTGTCAGGCGGTGGCGGAGTTGCGCTTACCGGTTGGGGGTCTTAATCTTGATACCGGCGCCCTTCCGAGAGAAAGTACCACTCAAAGAGGCGTCGGGTGGGCCTCTCGGCCTAGCTTGAGGGGTTGAATTCTTTTCCCCTTTGGCATCGTACTACCTCTTGTCCTCGGGGGAAGGGTCCCCTGACTACGTCCGGAAGCCGGAGTTGGTTGACTTGTTCCCTCTTTGGGAGCCTCACCCACCTTTGGCCCCGAGCTTCGAGGGCCGCGCCCTCCGGATGGCGGGACATTCTCCCCCACTGAGGAAGCCGGGCCCTTGCCTTTCTTGGCGGCCGGGGTTTCTTCAGATTCTCCCCCTGGGTGCTTCTCGCCCTTGTTGGCAGGGACATCAGGAATTGGAGCCACGGATACGAATGCCTGGCGGTTCTGCATAGGAGCACGGCGTTACCAAATAAGCATCAACACAGGATTGCCTGACACAAGCAGAAAGAATACTCGATCCCTACCTCTGGAGGTGGATTGTTAAGGGAGAAACTCCTGGGACTCCCTTGATTTGAAAAAATAGTTCCGGAAGCGAAGAACTCGGAGAGTCGATTGATAACGTCCGAGTTAGAGATCGGGACATCCGTTTCTCGAGTAGAATCGGATGGCCCGGTGTACTCGAACCTGAGCCGGATCCTCTCCTTAAGCGGCTGGACACTGCGCTTTGGGAAGGAAACAGCTATAGCGACGCCGGTCAGCCCCTCGTCTTTGAGATGTTGAATCAGGCTGAGTAACTCGGTCACCTGATCCATTTCAGAGTAAAGAGGGGGAGAGTTCCAAGAGGAGGAAGCTTGGGGCTTTCTCCCATCAAAACAAGGAAGACTGGGGGAGGATTGTAGCAGTAGAACCAATCCTGATTCCACCCCTTCAAAGAAGTCTAAAGCGGCAAGGCAAAATACTCCTTCTTGAGGCCGCTACGAAGCTGAAAACCGGCCCCACCAACAGCCTTGGGGGCATTGTCGGTGGGGTAGGCCTTCAAGAAGAAGAGATGGCGAAAAAGGACGAAATGGGGAGCGATCCCCAGAAAAGCCTCACAAAGATGAACAAAAATTGAAAGTTGAAGTATGGAATTAGAATTCAAATGGAAGAGCTCAATCCCATAATGGTTGAGTAAACCACGAAGAAAGGAGGATGCGGAGAGTCCGAACCCGCGGGAGAAGAAAGATTCGAAGACAACGATCTCCTCTTGATGAGGAGTGGGGGAGGATTCACCTATGGCGGCACGCCAATCAATGAGCTCTAACGTAGGGAGAATGCCGGCGTCAACAAGGGCCTGCAACCGCTCATCGATGGTGTTTGAGGTTGCCCAGTCCCCCGCCATTGGAATGTGGTGGATCTGGAGTTTGGCGACGGTGGCGGCGCTAGGGTTGCTTGGAGGCGACGAAAGCGCAAAAACCCTAGCGGAGTATTTCGGGGAGGCGAACGATTTGGGCGCACAGTGTAAGCGTACCTGTTCAAACTCCCCGGTGTGTTTCACTTAAAAGGAAGCGGAATAACGTTTGCTTCCGTGCAAGGCGGAAGGAAATGAAGCCCTAAAATTGTCGTTTCAAGACTTGGGCTCGATTTAAATCTCGAGGACATGCCCTATAAGGGCGAAAAGTCGCATACACGACTTACTCTGCATGCAGTGTCACTGGTCATCCATCAGAAAATAGCGTGCCCCTTGTTGGGCTCTTTGCCAGTCTTCAATTTGAGGAGTGGGCGCTTCCCAAAATTGCAACCCGGCTTTTGATGTGCCCCCTAGGGACGGAAGTCGGTTTGGCTTTTAGCCGGACCGCACATCAAAAGTTCTTTTAAATTGTCCCGGTGGCACATCTCCGGATCGTTTGTCGTCAAGACAAGCACCACCTGGGCAAAGTTTAACTCAGCTCTTGGTGTACCTCTTGGGGTCAATGGCTGGTCTGATTTTCTTATCAGATTAGGCCCCGAAGAGTTACCTCTTCAATTGGGTCTCAGTGGCACATCTCCGGATCGTTTGTCGTTAAGACAAACACCACTAGGAGGACCTCAACTTGGAGGCGGGCGTATTCCTCTGGGGATCACTAGCTTGACTCCGCACTAGTCGGGTCAGGGCGCCTAAATACCCTACGCAAGTTGTGGTATATCCCATACTGGATCGAATGTCGAGCTCTGCAAGCCAGGCTTGAATGCCATAAGTTGTAACAGGGAGGATAACGCTGGGTGGCACTGCTCACTTGGCAAAATCCACTTTTCTGGTATGCCTCTCCATGGGGCCATTAGCCAGCATTCCGATCCATCGGGCTGGGTGCTAGGCATATTTAATAACTTGAGAATTTTCTCGAGTTCTTTGCAACTGTGTTGTTTGATCAACAGGTTACTCGGCGAGCAGACTCCATCAGCCAGACGAAGAGTGACGTCACTCGGGTAACATCCGAAGGACTGCGAGCTGAGCCCCGGATCAAGACAACCCAGTCCCGAAGCACTCGGGGGCTACTGTGGAAAACATGGACCCTGGGTATCCGAAGATATACTACTAGACGTACCACCTCCTTGGCCCGAGTCAATTGGGCCTTCCAGAAGGCAGGCTTGGAGGCTGGCGCGACTTGAGAAGATCTACAAGGAAACGAATTCGTTTCCTACTTGAATACATGGATATAGGCGTAGCCGAATCGGTTATATTTGTATCTTCCATACGCGGATTAGGATTCTATCTGTAACCCGACCCCCTACACTATATAAAGGGGGTCCGGGGCCCCTAGTTCGAGATACAATCCCACATCTTACAATCATCATCAGCATCCACTATAATACAATCCACGAGCACAGGAGTAGGGTATTACCTCCCTCCAAGGGCCCGAACCTGTATAAATTCGGCTCCCTGTGCTACCATCGTAGTTGTGATCTTTCGCATCACCCCCTAAAATACATTGCCGACGCAAATCGTCGATAACCGGGGAGACCCCATTCAGGCTCGTATACGGCTCGGAAGCGGTCTTACCTTCCGAGCTAAGACTTGGTTCAGTTCGTGTTGATTTTGCAGGTGAAATCGACAACGACGAGGAACGACTGATGGATCTCGACCTCTCCGAGTCCTGCCGTGAGCAAGCACTACCGCGAGTGGCAGCATACCAGCAATCCCTACGGCGGCACACGGCTAAAAAAGTACAGACCCGGACCTTGCAAGTTGGCGACCTGGTTCTAAGACGAGTTCAGAACCTAGCTCATGCCAACAAGCTCACCCCAAGGTGGGAGGACCCGTACATGGTCGTATAAGCCACACGCCCGGGGGCTGTAAGACTGGCCATGCCGGATGGTAGAGTTCTCAACAGTTCCTGAAACATCACTCAACTCCGAAGGTTCTACGCCTGAGCAAAGGTCGTAAGTCTCCTTTCCTTCCCCACTTTTCTCCTTTTTTGTCCATCTATTCAACCCCTGGATAGCCCCAAGCTAACCCCAGTGACCTAAACCTATGATCGGGCTTGGGAGAAAGCCCGGGCTGTTTCAATTCACATCGACAGAATAGTGGCTACGCAGAAGCTAACCCCTGGGACCCCCTTGCACACGGGTAAGCCGATATCCATCGCACCACGCAAGATCCCGCGCGGGCACAAACTTTCTGGCCCTATATCATAAGCCCGCATAAAATCGTCATAGCCCGAGATAACTCTAGAGTCCAGCACTCCGCTCCGTACAATGAAACAGAGCAAGGGTCACAAGCTCCGTTCCAGGGATGCGGTCTCTCTAAGCCACGCCCGGGCTTCTCCTCAGAAGCTCGGCCATGGCTCGGGGGTTAGGGTCGATTTTTCATAAATTGATCTCCCTAAGCCACGCCCAGGCTTCTCCTCAAAAGCTCGGCCATGGCTCGGGAGCTAGGGTCGATTTTTCAAAAAATTGATCTCTCGAAGCCATGCCCGGGCTTCTCCTCAGAAGCTCGGCCATGGCTCGGGGGCTAGGATCGATTTTTCAAAAATGGATCTCTCTAAGCCATGCCCAGGCTTCTCCTCAGAAGCTTGGCCATGGCTCGGGGGTTAGGGTCGATTTTTCAAAAATTGATCTCTCTAAACCACGCCCGGACTTCTCCTCAGAAGCTCGGCCATGGCTCGGGGGCTAGGTTGATTTTTCAAAAATTGATGTCTCTAAGCCACGCCCGGGCTTCTCCTTAGAAGCTCGGCCATGGCTCGGGGGCTAGGGTCGATTTTTCAAAAATTGATCTCTCTAAGCCACACCCGGGCTTCTCCTCAGAAGCTCGGCCATGGCTCGGGGGCTAGGGTCGATTTTTTAAAAATTGATCTCTCTAAGCCATGCCCGGGCTTCTCCTCAGAAGCTCAGCCATGGCTCGGGGGCTAGGGTCGATTTTTCAAAAATTGATTTCTCTAAGCCACGCCCGGGCTTCTCCACAGAAGCTCGGCCATGGCTCGGGGGCTAGGGTCAATTTTTAAGGGTCGATTTTTTCGAAGGATCGATTTCTTAAAAGTTGTGGAGTCAAGATGATGAGCATGTGAGGAGTTGGTCAAAACTTTCGGTTTCCGACAAAATTCTTCCAAACTTGACCACTTGGACGTGGCATGTTGTTTCTTGAGTCTTGCGAAGTTTTGTGATCTCCTTAGCATGGAAAAGACCCTTAGATGATTTAGGTAAAGCCGTGAAGTCGCCAAAGTGCCACAGACGACTTGCCCCTCAGCGGTTGTTTCGTGTGTCGGGCTAGTCACTATTTCGGTTATCTTTTTGCATACTAACCCCGATCGAGGATCGGTTTGTTGTGTTGGGTTCGTGGTGATGCCGCGGACGTTCTAGATGTGTTTTGGTTGTTTGTTGTTGTGGATGCGGTGAGAACAGGTGCGAGGTGGAGTGGATGAGTCCGCTCGCAGTGGGCTGCGGTTCGGTTGGAGGTCGGGCGCGGAGCTTCACGGTGGGAACGGCTATCACTTGAGCACGAAGTTCTTCTTGGGCGCTGGGACGGCGGATGCTTGGACGCTTGAAAGGATCGTTGGAGGCGATTCGCGACGCCTAAGATTCGTGCGTGTGAGTTAAAACCCGTGTATGTGTTGGGTTTCGGGTTAGCCCATGTATGGTCCATGTTGGGCCATGAGTGAGTAGGCTAAGGCCCATGTAAATGGCTGGTTGGAGAAGGTTAATCTCAGCCATTCATGGGTGATTCAAGGGAGATCTCAATATATCGCGATATATCGAGATACCCTAGAACCGGTTGGCCTATAAAAGAAGGGTGGAGGGGTGTCTCCACTCAAGTCTTTTGTAGCCAATAGTTTCTGAAGTTTAGCCACTTGTGAGTGTTTTCCACCCTAGGGTGGCTGTGTAAAACTTTCCCAAATCAAACAAAGCTAGTTTCTCCATATTCATATCTTGTTCTTACTAGTTCTATTGTTTCAATCTTCTTTCCTTGATGTTTTTTGTTGCAACTTGTTTGTATGCCTCCCCTCCTTCTACATGCTTCTGATCCATGATGTCTTGAGGGTGTTTATATTGTGTTTACACCTCTCTTGCACCCTAGGATAGACTAGAGATCAAGTTTTCCATCAAGTTGCAAATCTCTGCAGATTTTGTTCTTCGCGCAGCACCCAGTGTTTGATTTTTAGAAAAATCTGAAAAAATCATTTTTATCTGCTTCTTGTTGGAGAAGGTGCGTGACTCATATGTGCATCCAAAGAAAAATTTTGGAGTCATTCCATTGCACCGTTTGGACGCCATGAGGTGAAAACCGAGCTCCAAACTTTTTGCTCGAAGTTCCTGACAGTCTGTAGTGTTTGATTTTTAATATTTTTTTCTACAGAGAGTTTTGAGGAGATTTTCGGTGAAGTGCTTTGAGATTCATGTAGGATTATGCACACAAAATTCCAAAAATATTAGAGCTTCAGAAACCCACCAACCTCCTGCTCCAAGTGGGGGCAAATTCTGGAAATCTGTTTTTACTTTTCTGAAAGTATCTTTGATGGTTTGTCTTTCTCTCTTTTCCTTTTTGCTTTTGTTTTCCAGAGCTAATCTGGTCCATCCAGGTTTGAACTGGTCCTTTACTTCTTGTTTCTTCCAGATCTGAACAGGTCCTTCCCGGTCCGATCCGTCCAAGTTCTGAGCTTCCAGATCTGAACAGTCCTTCTGGTCCGAATCGTCCATGTTGCATATTTCTCTCGGTGTTGTTGGAGGGGTCTTTCAATAGTCCAGATGCCCTTGGGTATCTAAAGGACATCCCTCGACCTCCAACAGCTGGCTTAAGTCTTTTCTCTTCTGTCCGCTGTTTTACCTAGTGTTTGGGTTGGAGTTCTGAATGGAGCACAAAATAGTGAAAATTTGAAAAAGGCTCCATTCACTCCCCCCTCTCTGTCGCCTTGGTGAGTTCACAAAAGTTGATTTCCCAAGGTGAGATACCCGAGCAAGGACCTTCGATCTTCTCTAAGCCACGCCCGAGCTTCTATTCAGAAGCTCGGCCATGGCTCGGGGGCTAGGATCGATAGGACTACGCTACGACCTTCGAACCCTTTCTTTCTTATACGACTACTTGTGATCGTTCGTATGCAGGAAAGACGACAAAGACGAAAGGAAGCAGCAACGACCACAAAACAACTTTATTAAAAGACTTTGGAATGGCCTACAAGCTGCCATTACATAAAGCTCTCGGGCGCGCCAAAGGTGCCCGACGATCTCATCAGCCACCTCGGCGAGCGCCGGGGCAGCTCTAATCAATGCCGCGGCGGCGGCAACATCGCGGGCACGAGCACTGATTAGCGCCTCCACGAGCGGATCAAAAACCTCACGGAGCTTCGGGACGACTTCAACCAGCGCCTCGATGGTGGCGACGTCGCGGGCGCGCGCCTCCTCCTCCGCGACCTCGGCAAGCGCGAGGTCGTAATCCGCCCAAAGCTCCGCCAACTCTCCCTCGCGATCCATGGAAGCAAATGGAGGTACTGAAGGAAGTAAGAAGAAAAGGAGGTATGGAAGAAAGAAGTCTGGAATGAGAAGTGGCCATCGCATCGGTCCCTTTTTATAGCCGGGGTTCGGGAAGCCGAAGCGATCCCAGGAGTAACAGCGTCGAGAAACAGTTCCGACACGGAACTGCTTCCAAGACTGAACGCGAAATGTTTCTCGGGACATGGCGCAACAGTCAAATCGGCGTTCGGCATTCCAGGGAGAAGGTGAACCAAAGGAAAAGAGTCAAAACAAGTCAACAACATTATCAAGGGTATTTACAACGGCGAGCCGGATGACCACCCAACAAAAAGAGAAAAGATGAAAAAGCCTATGACTTAGGCTGGCACCTGAGCTTGCGAAGCTCGGCCAGTACCTCGTCATGTTGGCCTTGAAGATAGAGGAACTCTTTCTCCCTATCTCGGGCAGTCTGCATCTTGACCCGCAGGGCTTCATTGGCTGCCTCCAAGTCCCGCATGGTATCCCAGTGGGTCTTCAGCAGAACCTCCGTCGCGGCCGCAGCTGACTTCGTTCGGGAGAGCTCCGCGGCGAGGAGGTCGCGCTCCTCCACTGCGCGAGCAACCTCAGCAGCACGACACGCCTCCACCGACCGGTGGCGCTCTTCGAGCTTGGTGGCGCGGTCGCGTTCGGCCTTAAGGGCCTCCAGCGACAGGCGTGAAACCTCCCCAGCATCATCCCGCATCGCGGCTAAGGCCGCCTCAGTCGCTACGACTCGAGCCTCCAGAGCCACTGCCTAGACCGAGCTCAAGCGAGCTTCCTCAAGCTAGGCGCGTACGGTATCGGCTTGTTGTCGCTAACGCGCGCCATCCGCCTACTGGGCCTCCCGTTCGGCATCATGCTTAGCCCCAAATGAGCAAGCGATGCCAACGACCTCGCGGTAGAACTGCACCAAGAGGATAGGCTAAGGGAGAAAGAAAGACCAAAGCAGGGTCGACGCAAAAACTTAAAGGCCAAGCCCGAGGGCGCTTACCCGCCTTGTGGCCGCCGCGGTCATAGCTTCATACCGAACCTGCGAAACGCCCCTGGGCGCGGGCAGCGCCGCAACCTGGTGGCCCAAGGTATCGCCCGAGCCACTCGGCCCTTCGGCCGCTTCCACTGCGGGCCGGGACGAGCCTCCCGTAGGCTCGGCCGCTTCTCCTGTAGGCCCGGACGAGCCTCCCGCAGGCTCGGCCACTCCTCCCACAGGCCCAGCCGAGCCTCCCGCCGGCTCGGGCACTTCTCCCACGACATCACGCACTCCTCCTATCGGCTCGGCTGATTCCCCTACGAGCCCAGCAGCACCAACGGCATGAAGGCATGGCTGGGGGGGAGGGAAATCAGTTTGCACCGTGGCATCTACCTTCGGCCCAATCCCCATTCAGTTCGCCAGCCACTCCTCAAGCGACTGGTCAGGGACCGGTCGGAGCTGGAAGGACCTCGCCGGCGCCATGCGGCGAGCGAGAGGTGGTGCTCGACCCACGCTGGCGTCACTGCGATCCACCCCGAGACAACCAACGGAGCCACGCTCCACAGCCGCACCGGGACGACACTGGCGGCCGTAATGACCCAGCAGGCCAGTCCCAGCCGAGGAGGAGGGTGTCGCCCGCATCCAGTGGGGGGACGGGTATGTTACTCCTCTGAATAAGCGTCTGGATGCCGCGGAAGTCAATCGGGCGCCACCCGATCGAGGTCCGTCCCTCGACACGGAGCGGCGCCAGGAGCGAGGTGCCGTCGTTTGTCTCCACCTTCACGAGCACGGCCTGGGGGCGCACGTCCTTGCGTGCCACCAACGGGAGGACGAAGGGCCTCGAGCCTCGGGGCTTGGATTTGCCCTTAACGGGGTCGTTCTCCCGGGCCACCTTCTCCGACAGAAACGGGATGAGTTCCCCCGCTTGGGGAGACAACGCGACTGAGAACCAAGAAAGAATCAGAGCATGCTCGATCGGCCCAAGGGCCATGACAAATGAAAAAAGGAGACAGGAGAAACCAGCAAGCATAAACGAACTTACGTGCAAACTCGACGTCCGTCTCGGCCAACGCATCATCCGAATCATCATCATCTAGCACCACCGAGCGCCTCTTGGCGCCATTTGGCATCCAGCGCCGGCGAATCCCGAGCAGGAACCTCCGGCCGTTTGGGTCGGGACGGAATCGAGAGCTCGGGCGCCGCCGCCACGCGAGAGCAGCCTTGCCCAGGAAGTGACCCGCTGGCTTCGTCGAGGGCGGTCGCTTACTCACGGCCTGTCCTTTCCGAGCCGAGGCCAAGCCCGCGTCGCCGCCGGCCGTCGAGCTGGCAGCTCCCGAAACAGCCACAGGCGTGGGTACGGCGGGTCTGGCTTCCTCTCCCGCTTCCCCCTGCAAGAAAAGTGATGGAGCGTCAGCCCGCGCCAACGAGAAAACCGCTTCCAAGGGCGCCTGAGCCCGCAAAAACACGTACCTCGTCCAGGACGTTGCGGATGCCCGAGCCTGATGGCTCGTTATGGTTTGCGGGCAGGAGAAGCCCCACGGCCCGGACCACGTCATCCTGGGGCAAGGCTGCAAGAGAAAAAGAGCGGGAACATCAAAAAATGCCCAAAGGTAACTCGGGCAAAGGACTGCAAGGTCGAGGACGGAAACTTACGGGAAGTGCCTTGGCGGGTGAGATCGTCCCACCCGCGAATCTCGAAGAAGGGGCGAACCCGCTTCCTCAGCGGGCTCACCCGGTGCCTAATGAAGTTGGCTACGATGTCGTAGCCATTAAGCCCCCGGCCGGCCAAATCCCAGATCTTGGCCGCCAGGGCTACCTCCGCTGGCTCCAGCGAAGGTCGGGGCATCGTCAACTTCCCAGGGCTCGCATTCGCGAACCATAGTCGGCAGTCATCGAGCACCTTGGCGTAGTACCACCGCGACGCCCACCCCCTGACATTCTCCTTGGCTTTGAACACCGGGTACGCGGGCTTCATGTCGCGGCGGAGCTTAAAGTAGGCGCACCCTGCTGCATTGTTTTCGCCGGTCGTGGTCAGCTCGTAGAAGTGGAGGAAGAGGCTGACCGACGGCTCCACCCCGACGAACGCCTCGCAGAGGTGCGCGAAGATCGTCAAGAACAGGATCGAGTTGGGATTGAGGTTCACCAAGTCGATCCCGCACTGGGCCAAGACGGCATCGACGAACTCGGATTCCGGAACCCGGAGCCCGTGAACCGCAAAGAGCTCGAAGCAAACGAACTCCTTGCTCTCGAGCGAAGGAACCGCCTCCTTGCCGGCCGCCCTGCATCTGCCGACCTCGACGAAGCCGGCGGCTTCCAGCCCTTTCAGGTCGTCCTCGGTAAGGAGGCTCCGCGTGAAGGGCGCCATCGAAAAGGGAAGGATCGGAGAGCAAAAAGACGACGAAAAGGCAGAGGAAGGAAGAAGGCAAGAAACGCGAATAGCACAAGGAGAGCAAGTAGCACAAGAAGGCGTAAAGGGGAACTGCAAAGGGGAAACCGCTTGATATAAACCGACAAGGGGAGACGAACCGTCGCCTGTCCGCCGGAAGACATGGAAACCGAGGATAAGGAAGTAGCGCGCATAGCCGCGCTGGTTTGGGATTCCTGCCGAAGCTATGGGGGCCCCGCGCGCGCGAAAAGGTAGGCATTTCGCCCGAAGGCAGTTACCGAATAAACCTTTGAGCGGCACGCCATCGTCCCGCTCGAGGCTCGGGGGCTAGCTGTTGGGGAAAGTACGTGGCCCATGGAGGTTCGGCCCACTAACTTACCTACGGCCCCACAGGAGGCAAGCTCGAGGCAAGCAAGCTCGCGCCCGAGCTTCCCCGCCTCGGAAGATCGAGTCTCTCGCTTCCCCCGGTCTTCAGAGGTTCAAGTCTCAGGACCCGAAGCAAATCATGCCGCGCCGCGGACAGGATACGCTTCGGGTCCCCAGAGTCGTCAAGAATTAAATGCGCGCACTGTACCGAGGAGTGCCTAGCGGCAGCTTCTAACGGGTTGGCGGCCGGTCCCGTCAACCACCCGCATGGGCAAACACACGTGCTGACCGGTAGCGGTCCGGCACGGTGATCGGGAGATACACTCGATTACCCGGTAGATTTTGTACGCTCCGGCATGGCAAAAAGGCAGCGACTATTCAACGGGCCAGCGCAAACTACAGTGGTCGGAAGGCGCCTATAAAAGGGGCATACAGGCCACAACAACGAGGACCCTCGCTTCTGCATACACACAACACACTTGGAGGATAGCCATTATAGAATAGGAGCACCTGCACTCCCGTAGGAGCTCTAGTCCTCGGCGGTAGTTCTCCGCATCCAGGTAACTGTAGGAACACACACACAGTGCCTTGAGCACTTATTGTACTCGAGGCCTGGGCTTCCCAAAGCTCGGACTTCACCCCCTTGTACTCGTTTAAGTTCGGCATTAAACGAAAACTGGATGTAGGGCTATTATCCCACAATAGAGGCCTGAACCAGGATAAAAACACTCGTGTCATCACCCCCAATTTCGGTCTCGACGCGTCCGACTGCGTCGGGACTAAGCTCTTTCCCTTGGCAACGTCCGGCCAAGCGGCCGGGCTTCGGTCCAGGGGATAGGGCCGCCTTCAGGCCTCGCACCCCCTTTTCTTGCTTATCGGCGCTGCGGAGGTTCGCCTCCCGGTCGCCGACACCTTGTTTCAACCCAGTCTGTTCACAAAGGGCCTCACCCTTATGCACTTCCTGCTTCGGCTAATCGCACCCTCTGTGTGAATCACACATGATGTGGCGGAACCCGTTTGGGCAGCGCATGACATTACGCGGATCTCGCCATGCCCCTCTTCCAGCACTATGTATATGGGTGATTAGCTCCTCAATTCACATAGCCCAGCTACTTCATCTCTAACCCAATGCTAGACCCAATCTGCATTGTAACACATCACAACCATACACATACTAGCATGCCAGGCCCAATATTCAGTTAACCATGTTCATATTGTCATCATGTCCGGTGAATATCGGTTCACCGTTTCGAGGCGACTAAGCCTAAAATTAATAATTGGACCTTAGCAATGTCTAAGCAAATATTAACCAAGACTTAAGAGTTTAAATCAGTTATTTAATCTAACCAGGCTATCAAAGGGTGATCATCAAGCCAATCAATAACAATGTCAAATGACGGATGATTTCATCAAGGCAAGATCATCATGGTACAACAATAACAAGAAATAACAGGGCATGATATATAATGATTAAGCAAGTAAGCATAATTACTTTAAGAGCATGTAATTTGATACTTTAAATGAAATACTTTCAAAATTGGGTATCAATATGATCTAATGAATGTTAACTCGCTTGGGTCCTGAGAGTAGAGGGGGTCTTGTTGCTGATCTTCGAAATGTTCCACGTGCTCCTAAACGTCTAATAACGGAACGTAACTGGCAATAAATAACAAAGATGCAGTGAGAAAGAATGATGCATGTGATGCAACATGTTTATTCTAGCGATTAGGAAATGTCGATAAAAACTAATTATCATATCAAGGAAGTTCAATGAGTCTACTGATAATCATAATCCTTCAAAGAAACAACTATGATATTTCATTTATAAGTAAACCACAATCTTATCTACAATCTTATTAATTTATATTTTCAATCTCTCCTTCTAAAAAAAATATATTACAAAGAAATTACTTTATTTAAAATTCCAATTGTTTACATTTTCCATCTCTCCTAAAATCAATATTACAAGAAAAATCACCATCTTTCCTCTTTCCTTTTTCTTTCCTTTCTTCTCCTCTAAGCAAATCAACCGGAGTACAAATCTGTTTCTCCTTCCTAATACTGGGTTGCTAAGAGTACCCCTCTTAAAAAAAATTATTACAAGAAAAATACAATCTTTCTTCCTTTCCTTTTCTTTCTCATCCTCTCCATTATCCTTGCCAATCTTATCTCGATCCTAACTTGCTTCATGACGAGGAAACCCGAACCGGCTAGGTTATTTCGCAGCTAAGTAACCCGCCCACTGTATATATACCTTCACCTGCACAGCCCACATCACAGCGCAATTTCACCAAACTGATTGGGTTACTTCGTGGCTAAGTAACTCAGCCCCTATATATACCTACAAACCTCCACATCACATTTCCCTCAATCTCTCTTCTCTGTTTCTCACCGCAGAGAGCTGAGCGAGCAGGGACAGCACCCCCTCCTCCCTCGCTGTCTTCCCTTTGCAATCGTCACTGCTGGTCATCGGAGATCATCGCCGGAATTCGTCGCCGGTGGAGCAGCCGCCCCATTGTCTTCCTCACCGCTGGCTGTCTCCGTCCCTTGGTCCAGCACTAGCTTGGTGAGTTTTTCCCCCCTTCCCTGCCCAGTCGTAGCTGCTGCACGCAGCTTGGCTGTAGCACTGTTGCTGCTGCTCGCTGCCGCTATTTGTGTTGCTTGGCGCTCCTGTCTCCTGCTGGTCCTTGCTGTTGCCGCTTGCCGCTGTAGCCGCTGCTTGCTGTGCCGCGCCTCTACCTCGTTCCCTCTGCTCTCTCCCTCTATTTCTTCTATCAGCTAGTCGACGACCTGAGCAAGGCGAAGCCATGGTAGAACCCTATGGTAGCCACCGAAGCTAACTAGCAGGCCACTAGTTCAGGAGACACTAATTGTACATGATTTCGATAGTCCTCTTTAGGCTGCCATAAATTCGTCGTTTGTCCAATTTGGATGAGACGAATTTCTATGGATAGATTGTGTTCTATTCTAGCTCCTGTAAAAAATTTATTTTTTCTGAATTTCTTAGAATTTCTTTATTTTTCTAGCTTAAGGAAAATGCCTTTAATATTACCTTAATGATTTATGACCATTTAAAATGGGATTAAAATTTCTAAAAATCCAGAAAAATCATAACTACCTATCGTAATTTTTGCATAATTTTTTAAAATTATTTTGCTCCAAATGTTATCTATTTATTGTCTTTTCCTCATTTTGTATACGCTAGATCGTACGGGTGACAGAGAAGGTTTTCTCAACGCCGCTGCCTTACCGCCGGAGCACGAGTACCCCAAAGGCAAGTCTTTCCCTAGAAGTCAATTTTATAGCTTTGCCAAAATTGCTATGTTAATGAAAATGCCATATGGTCATATAGTGCTACCTAGTGCATGTGTCCATTGATATATGCACCCACCGTCAAATCCTTGACCCTATGGTAATTTATGGTAACATCACCCACTGTTTTTACATATTGGCTGCTTAGAGATGCTTAATTAGGTATTTGGGGATCCGCTTCCACTTAGTGGACTAGCTAAGGAGGAAACTAGGAGAACTGATGAATCGATTGTGGTGGGTTTTGGTTTATTCACCTTTAATTAAAAATTTGACCAACTAATAATTGGGGATCAGGAGCAGACGGATTGTGAGGTGGGTGCCTTCGAGCACGAGAATCGGGTTTGTATTGGTTGCCGCTCCTAGAATAAGAACCGAGCCGTGTGATTACTTTACTGAGTACTTACCGTGCGACTGCAAACCCGGTATGGGATGCGCCTGATCTAGAGGAAGACAAACATCGGGGTTGTTCACTATCCTTGCACTGTGGATGGGGTCCGACAGAACCATCACCGGTGTATTGCCGGAGACTTGTGGGCATATCATTTCTCTGGGTACTTGTGTAAATATCAGGTTTAACTGTGGTAAGCCCGAGGTTAATTTTCTGAAGGGTTTTGCTATGATATCCTTCGATAGGAGAATATCATACCTTGTGGGTAAAGTGTACAACCTCTGCAGAGTAAAACCATTTGAATAGCCGTGCCCACAGTTAAGGGCGGACAAGGTGGGTTTCACATTGTAGAATCACCATTCTTAATATGACCTAGGTAAGGTTATTTTGGCATGCGTGCCATTGCTAAATGAGACTATGAGTTTACTACATGAGATTTGAGAATTGGGACTATGATTTGAGAAACATGAGACTTGAGAATATGTGGCATGAGAATAAGAACCGAGAAATATGAGATATGGGAAATATGGAACATGAGAATAAGATTTTGGTTATACCATTGTTAATCATGATTACCGCTATATATATATATATATATATATATATATATATATATATGTTTCTTAAATGCTTTTACAACTCTTGGTAAAGTGCTTTATTGCAAATTAACCCTCAGCTTTCTAGGATGAGCCCTGACCTGCCCTTTCCTTGGAAGGATTTGCTAGCAGTCATATGCTAACCTCGCTTGTTATGCGGGGCTATTCATTTCATGAGCAGGTCAAGAATACGAGGACACGCAGAATAACATTGAGATCTTTCCGGATGATGCTTTGGACTATTAGCCGCTTCCTACTCAGCGTGTGTCTGTGGCCGTGATGGGACACTACTTTTGGTTATAACCATTTACTTCGTCTTAATAAGGTTTTGTATTTCTGAGCTAATGTAATATATTGCTCCGCCGCACTCTGAATTACTTTATTATCTAATGCAGCTCTATTTTGGTATCCTGTTCTATTTCACTGTGGGTATGAGCACTAATCCTTGGAACTCATACCAGTAACATAGAGGTTTCCAGTTTGGTAAAACTGGGGTCCCCAACAGGGGGCGACGAGCGCGAGGTCGCTGGTGTTAAAAACCGAATGGCGGCGATAGAGCTGGCGTGTGAAGCGCAATGTAAAAGCGGCCATGCACGCGGCATTGTTAAGAGGAGCAGCGCCACGGGTGGCATGGCAGCAGATTGGCGCCAAAGACAACAGGAAGAGAGAGAAGGCGTCCCGTGAGAGAGAGCTCGGGAGAGAGAGGGAAAGGGAATGACAGGTGGGCCCCACAGTGAACTATGTGGTCAGATGATTGGTCAAGGTGGTGGGGACAACCAGGAATTTTTTTTGAGGAAATTTTAGGAACTTTTAAGAATTTTAAGGAAATTAGTTTGGGCAGATATGGAACTCTATGCACTAAATTTGAACCTGAATTCCAAATTTGGATTTGGTTTGAGATTTCCTTTATAAATAAATTATTTGCTCTCTAGATTTGATTTCTAAGAGTCTCATGGGAGATTAAAATTAATTATCCATAATAGCGATTGTAACATCCTCATTTTTTAAATCCAAAATCATATGCATTGCATGGCATGAAAATTTTGAAAATATAAAAACATTTAAAAATTGAGTATGTTCCATATTAAAAAGTTTTGTAAAATAAAACTATCCAAAATATAATTGCAAGAGTAATATTTATATTTAATGTTTGTAAAAAGGTTTATTTGTGCAAAATAGGATGTTAGTGTTAATATTACAAATTCTACTTTTGTAAAATGCTAATTTGTATTTTAAATCATTAAATATTTGTTCTTCAAAATTTTGAAGCTTAGATAAATTAATTAATGGATTTGATTTTTCTATTTTATCTCTCTCTTACTTGTGGACCCCACCACTTCTCTTTTTCTTCCCTTTTCTTTTTTTTCTTTTCCCTTTTGTGTCGTGCACCCCGATATTTCTACCGGCTTGAGTGGCCGAATACTAGTCTTAGAATAAACCGGGTTAACCGTGGTTAACCGAGAGGAAGCCGAGGCAAAACCGGTCGGCGAGCGCCACGACAGTGGAGGGCTGCGATTAGGGCGGCCTTGTTGCCGCTGCGCCTGAGAGGGAGCGTGGTGGCGGTAGATTGGGCGGGCGCCGACGCTGTAGGCGGCGGGACACGGCAATGGGGCTAATCCGGCGAAGCACGTGGCGGGCCTTAGGTGGCGGCGCGGGCGTCTTTGGTAACACTGAACACATGGCGGCCTGAGGTTGGGCGGGGCGGTGGCGTGGCGTGGCGCCTGTGCGCTTGGCTTAAGCAAGTGGCGGGCGGCAGCGTGGCGGCGGCTGGCGCGAACCTGGCCTTGTGGCGGCGGGTCACACGCGGCACTTCGGTAGTGTCTTGGTGGAGGCGGTGTGTGCCCGCACGCGGAGGCGGGGACGGCGTGGGGCGTGGCACACGTGGACTGCTGGCACGCGAGGATTTCCGCGCCGGCGCGGAAAGCGGGGACGGCGGGCGGCTCGCCGGCGACGATGGCGGTGGCGGATTCCGGCCAAACTTTGGCAACTTGTATATCCTTCAGTTCTCCACCAAAATAGGGCTTCCATATAGTCAAATTAATCGGCGCGACGAGCTCTCCAACATCCTGGTTTCGGATCTTCGATTTTGATCTCGGACAGAGAGGGATCTAGGGTTTTCTCTCGGTTTTGGCTAGGGTTTGCGCGCAATCCGAGGGGATTTGGTGTGGTCTCGAGGGAGGGGGGTGCCGGGGGTATTTATAGTGGTGGAGGGGTGTTTAGTCGGATAGAAATAGGGAAGAGTCCTATTTGTGGAAGATTTGGAGAGACGGAGAGTCCGAATCCTAAACGAAGTCCGTATCGGAGTAGGACTCGATCTCCACCACGTCTAGAAGCATCTAGAGGCTGTAGGGTGAGGCCCCACCAGGTTTGGCACGAGCTAGGGTCGAGTGGGACCAAGTGGGACCCACTAGGAAGGTTCTAGAAGGTTCTAGGGCTTAATAGTCCTTATCTGAGCCTTTTACCCATAAAATAATAATATAAAATATTTTTCTTTCCTTATTGTCTTTTTATAAAACAAGTGACAGACTAATAATTTTATTAGGATGTCACATTTTTCCCTCCTTCCTACCTCCCTTTTCTTTCTTCCTGGCCGAGCTTCTCTCGAGCTCCCCTTCTTTTCTCTGTTTATAGATAGAGAGGAAGCTTCCTCTTACCCCTACTATGGAAAACTCCCTAAATTCCTATTTCCTTCCATGATTCACCTTCCTAGATTTAGTAGGCATCCTTTTCCTAGGGGATTTCTGTCGGGACCCACAAAACGGAGTCGAATCCCTGCTGTGCTTTATCTATACTAGTCCCTGGATCAAGTAGCTAGTACACACAGATATACAGTTTGGATCATCACCATTCATCGACAAATAAATTATTACATCAGAGTCGCATAATTATTACAAAGTTTTGGCTCCATGACCTGGCAGCGGAAATTCAAATAACATAGTCCAACTCGATGGAAAACCCAACACAACTCCATAGGCAAGTCTGAAGAAATGCGCTCTTAGACGTCGGAGTAGTCTTTATCCTGCACTCCTTCTGCTAAGTCTCCGTCTTGATACACCTCCTCATCGGCGTAGGGATTCTGAGGGTCACAACCTGCTCGTTGGAATGAGTAGCCCCGCATAAAAGGCGAGGTGAGTATACTTTATAGTCAACAAGCAAGGCTGACTAAATGCAACTAAGGCTAACAAAGGAAGGGTAAGGGTTTATTTTGCATAAAGCCAGTTTTGTTAGTTTTTTCGAAGATTTTACAAAATGATTTGGAATGTGTTGAGAAAGACAAATATTTGAATTATTTTCTTTGAAATTCTAGGCTCAACTGGTTTTGCCCAAACCTGGCTACTCACGGCTCCCACTGTGCAAATACCCTTATCGCTCATAGCACCAACTATGAGGAGAAAAACCAAAACACATGACTGCAATCGTGGTTTTCTTTAAAACACCATTTTGAAAATGAAAGATAAGAAATACCAATGAGGCAGCTCTTCGTCGTCCGTCCTTGACCGCGGGCACGGCTATCATGATTGTTTTACACTCTGCAGAGGTTGCATGCTTTACCCATGAGAGGTGGTTTTCTCAGGAATCACCAAAAGGAAAAGAACACCACAAGGTCTTTAACTAACATTCCCCTAGCCTGGCACTCCCTCTAAGGATTCCACCGCAGTGCTAGTTTGGCTGAAGCCCCCTCTTGAGCCTGAAGAACAGCACTAACTGCCTACTCCACCGACTGGAATGCTAAAACTAGGAGTCCGAAGGGTAATCAACCTGGGCTTGCCCATACAAGCACTCAACGGTCGCACTGTTGTACTTAGCTCGTCTACCTCAAGGAATCGGTCCTTAGGGATCAGGGTAGGTCCTACACGAGCCCGAATCTCGTGCATCGCTGCACCATCCTTGCAACCATCCACCCCAATCAGGTTTTGCGAAAACAGTTTTTGCTGATAGCACCCACTATCAACTTGCCCATTTACAATTAAGTGACAACACCAATTGTCCTCTTAAAATCACAAGATTAATTCGATAATCAACAGTATCAAGCATATGATTAAATGTTCTACAATGAGCATTACTAAGCAGATGCAAACCCTAGACAAGGGTATGGTAATAATTAATCAAATTAATAACCTATGGCAGCAAGGATATTTTATAAGAATTAATTATTAATGGGGATTCAGCTAGGTAATTTAGGTATATAGCATTTTTATGTAAAACATACATGCTAGTGTTCAAACTCTACAAAGCATGTTTGCAAAACTTTGGTCCAAAGGTTTCAGCACTTGCCTTGATCAACGAGGTGAGAAGAGTCTGTTGCGTCGGACACGAACTCGGCACTCAGATCTAACGCAACGAAAAATTAAACAATAAATACATGGAAAATAAAAATCACAAATTAACATGTATGCAAATGCATGTGAACAAAATTACATAACAGTAGACAATGATTTTATAAATATTTTAAAATTTGTTTCATGATTTTTAGAGTTATATAATTAAAGATAATAATTAAACAAATAGTACTGTTGAATAAATTAGAAAATTAATTTGTGATTTGAAATTCGGGGAGGCGCCCACCGCGAGGTGGCTCGGCGCTTCAGGCAGTGGCGCGGCCCAAACACGGGCGTGGCCCAACACGAGCGGCAGCCTAGTTCGACCTAGAGGTCGCGAGGCGTGCTCGTGGCGGCTTTGGCGCGGGCGGCGGCCTATGGCAGCTAGCGCCCAAAGCGCAAGCGGCGGCTGGTTCGGCCGGAGAAGCAAGGCAGCAGCGGCGACGGCTTCGGCGTGGCGACCACCCGTCGCCGCAACAATGGCCAAAAGCGAGAGCGATGGCCTAAGCTGGGCAACGGCCCAAATGAGCGGTCCCAAGAGGCGTGAGTGCGACCGGCTTAGGCGAGGCCCGCTGGTGGTGGCGAGAGCGAGAGGAGGCGACGCGACGGCAGGTGGGGACAACAATGGCGAACAATGGCGGTGGCGCCGGCGGTGAGAGAAGAAAGAAGAAGGTGGGCGCGGTCCTTAGGGTGGGCCTAGCTTGTCCCTCCGGTGATGGCGGCGATGGCGGCATTGATGGCGGCGGCAGCAAGATCATGGCCATGGCTAAATGGCGGCATGGAAAGGGCGACAATGAGGCGGGAGGCATCGCGACGGTCTTGAGGAAGCCGGGGTGGGGTTCCCATGGCGGATGATGATGAGCGGTGCGGCTAAGCTGTGTGTGCCACTTAGGGAAAAGGGAACGCAGTGGTGGCGATGGCCGGCGGCGCTCCGGCCAATTTGGCCGGGGGGTAGGGTCCGAGGAACTTAGGGCTGCTAAGAAAGGAGATAGGGAGGAAGTCTACCTCCGATGGCGACGAATTTGTGAAGAACGGCGACGGTGACGGTGAGGACAACAACAACTTCGGTAACAAAATTCGGCAAGCTCGGTCGTCGGTTCCTATGGTCGAAGATCAAGGTCGGTTCAGGAGAGGGAGAGGAAGGACGTACTCGAAATATTCGGGCAAGAGAGCTTACCCGGCGATGAATTTCGCGGAGAGGCAAAGATGAGGGAGGTGGTGGCGGCTGGGGCTTATATAAGGTTTTGGGGATGAATTTAGGGAAGGGGGAGGACGGATTTGGCGGGGGAGGATCCCCATTGGTCATGGGAATCAATTCCACCATGAATCAGAGGATTTGAGGGGGGGGAGGGGGCGGGGGGTTTCTATAAGAGGGAGAGGAGGAAGGTTCCTCCCTGTTGGCTGCGCTAGAGAAGCAAGGAAGGAGGTCCAGAGGGGATCGGCCAGGGAAAGAAGGAAAGGGAGGAAGAAGGGAGAGGAAAAGGGAAGAAAGAAAGAAAAGGAAAAGAAAAAGGGAAAAGTGGTGTGGTCCACTTACAAGAGAGGTAAAATAGGAAAACTAAAGCTCCATAATTTATTTATCTAAACTTTAAAATACAGATAAATAATTATTTAGAGATTAAAATGGAAAGTAGTATTTAACAAATGTAAAATTGGTAAAATTAATATTAACAATTTATTTTACACAAATAAACCTCTTTGCCGGACTTTAAATATAAAATAACACATTTGCAATTAGATTTTAGAAAATTTTATTTTATCAAACTTTTAAATAGGAACATACTCATTTTTAAACACCTTTATACTTTCAAAATTTTTCATGCAATGCAATGCGTATGATTTGGTTTTGAAAAATGAGGATGTTACAATTTCCATCTCCGATCCATCTAACCCTATATAACGTCTCCTCCCGAGCTCTCTCTTCCTCTTTTCGTTTTCCTTTTGCTACGACCCAGGTAAGACTCTATCCTCCAAACTATCCGAGGACTCCTAGAGTTCTTCCTCACGGTTCCATTTTTTCTAGGAACTTGCGGATCTGAGGTCCGTAGCTCTGCCAATCGAACGCCGAAGCTTTGCCTCTCAAATCTTGGCTGCCTCTACTTCTCCTCGCCTCAGCGCTACCTCGCTACGATTTTTGTCAAACTGTCCGAGGACATCCTTGCTATTTTCATTACAAATCCATCCCAACAAAGAGCTCGGAGAATTGACCATGCAGCGCGATGAATTTGATCGCTGAAGACCTCGTCGGAATCTGCATGGCTTTGTTAAATCGAAAAACATCGGTTTCAAGTGGTGAGACTCATGCTCGTCACCTCCCCTACTATCCCCATGTCTTCCTCTTCATCCCTAGGTGTCCTAACACTTAACTCCCCATGGCCAATTTGGCCGGAGCGCTGCCGGCGTGCGCCGCCTCCTACCCTAAGCACAGCCACGCCGCCGGGCCGTGCCGCCCCTCCATCCACCACGGGACCCCCACCACCGGCTTCCCCGTGCCGCCGCCTAGCTCACCCAGCCCGCCTCCACCCCTCCCTCGCCGCCGTTTTGCCGGAGTCCAATTTATTTAGCAGTGTTAATTGTTATTTTCATATCTTTAATTATATAACTTCAAAAGTTATGAAATAAAATTTAAAATGTTTATAAAATCAAAACCTACTGTTCTGTAATTTTTCATATGCATTTCCATACGTTATTTTCTGCTATTTTTTGCATTGTATTTATTGTCGTATTTTCTCATACGCTAGACTCGGGCGACTAGGGTGTTATTGCCGACGCATCGGAGGACCTTTCCCACTGTGTTGATCAAGGCAAGTGCTGAACCCTTTGAACCTATTGTCGGCACCCCCCTGGCGGAGGTGAGGTCCCACCTGTGCTTTACCTGTGCTAGTCCCTGGATCAGTAGCTAGCACACACAGACAACAGACTTGGATCACAACCATGTCGATTAATTCACATAAATTTATATCAGAGTGCGCCTTATGGCGTGGTTACATAGTTTGGCACGAAGGCCTTACAAAAGCGGACGTTTGTATATTACAACTAAAACTCCAAGAAGAAGAAAGCCGAGGCAAATCCCCACAGGCAGAGCTGGAGGAACGCAATCCTAGGCGTTGAGGTACTCTTCGTCTTGGATCCTGGCGGCGAATCCTTCGTCGTGGTACATCTCCTCCTCGGGGTTCCATTGCTGTTCGTCTCCTGCTCGTTGGAATGAGCAACCCCGCATAAAAGGCGAGGATGAGTATACTTTATACTCAACAAGCAAGGCTGACTACCATGCATCTAGGGCTTGACAAAGAAGAGTTAGGGGTTCTTTTTGCATAAAGCCAGTTTTACAAAATTTTACCTAAGGTTTTATAAAATGTGTTGAGAAAAACAAACGTTTGAATCAATTTCTTTGAAGTTCCGGCACCCACCGGTTTTTGCCCAACCTGGCTACTCACGGCACCCACTGTGCAAACACCCTCATCGCTCACAGCACCCACTGTGAGGAGAAAAACCAAAACACACGACCGCAATCGTGGTTTTTCTTTGAAACACCATTTCAAAAACAAATAGAGAAGAAGTACCATGAGGTAGCTCCCCGTCGTCCGTCCTTGACCGTGGACACGGCTATCATGATAGTTTTACACTCTGCAGAGGTCGCACGCTTTCCCCATGAGAGGTGGTTTCTCCTAGGAATCACCCAAAGGAAAATGATCACCACAAGGTCTTTCACCACAACCTTCCCTTAGCTCGGCATTCCCACTAAGGTTTCCACACCAATGCCCCTCTTGTGCCGATAGGTTCCCTCTATGGACACATCTGGATACCCACTCCCAATCCACCAAGAAAGGTTCAACTCTATGGACGTATCCAGATGCCCACTCCCTATTGCACCTGGAATGCCTGACTAAGAGTCCGAAGGGTACTCAACCAGTGGCCTGCCCATACAGCACTCAATGGTCGCCTTGTTGTGCTTAGCTAAATCTACCTCAAGGAATCGGTCCTTAGGGACGGGGTGGTTCCCACACTGGGCCCAAATCTCGTGCTCGCTGCACCCACCTTGCAACCATCCACCCCGATCAGGTTTTGCAAAACATTTTTACCCAATAGTACCCACTATCTCAACTATACCCATGACAGCACCCACTGTCCTTTTTAAATCCATCAGTTTAACAAACATTTCATTGCAACCATCAATAATGAACAACAATTTAGTACTAAGCACTTCTAATCATTTGTGCAAAACCTAAATCAAGGGTGATGTCCAGTATTAGCAATTTTACTAATCCTAGGGCAGCAAGGAATATTTTAGTAGAATAAATTATTGATTGGGTATTATCTAATTTGCTAGGCGATTAGCATTTTTATTTATAAGATAACATGAATTTTGTAAATGTCTAAAAATTGAGTTTCAAAAATCATAGGACACAAGGTTTCAGCACTTGCCTTGCTCCTGGTAGCCTGACTGATCACCGACCAAGCCTTCTTCGGACGGATCTAACGTGTAAAAGAAACGGCAATAAGAACCACATGTAATAATATATGATGCGTGCATGACATGTCATGAAGATGATGTAAATAGTACAGATCAGTACTTCACAATTTTATAAATTCTTTTACAATTGATTTCATCATTTTTGGAAAAACCTATAATTGGTTATGATTTTTATAAGTTTAGTATTCAATGTATAAAAGAGACTTAATTATAAATAAATTTCATAAATTTACCAAAACAGTACCAAAATTAGATTACAATGTACCTAACTTCAGAAAGCAACTTTTGACATTTTTGGATCTATATTTTATTCTACAAAATTCCTATGAGTTTAAGCACTAAGATAATTATTAAAAATTAAAATTAACAGAAATATGCAAATAATTAGTACATAAAAACAATATAGAATTATAGGAACCTAATAAAATTTATTTCATAATTTTCTAAATTTTCTATGAATTAATATGCAATTAATGAGTTTAAACAACATTTTGGAATTAAAAGAAATAAGGAGAAAGGAGTTGGGCCTCGGCCGCAGTGGGCTCGGCCCAGTCCGAGATAATGGGGAGGCGGCGCGTGGCTGGTGGAGCGCAGCTGCCTAGCGAGAGGAGGCGGGTGGCTTGGCTTGGCCTTGGCTGGGACGCGCGCGGCTTGCTTAGCTCGGCCCAGCCGGCTGTGTGTGGTCCGACCAGCCCAGCCTGGCCGCTGCTGGCTCGGAGCGAGGAGGGGGCTGACCGGTGGGGCCGGCGGTCAGCCACCGTGCTGAGCAGCAGCAGGCGGCGGCGCGGCGGCGGCGATCAATTCCGGCGAGACGGCTCGTCGGCGACAGGAAGGAGGAAAGGAGGAGAAGCGGAGGAGGCTCGGGTAGAGTTGACCGCCGGGGGACGACGGCGGCGAAGCGGGCGGCCGAGGCGAAGAAGCGGCGGCGCTCCGTCGGTCGGCGAACGGCGGCGAGGAAGGAAGCGGCGTGGTCGGCGAGGTAGAGGAGGCATGGGAAACTTCAAGCGGCGTCGGCTTAGGCGGAGTTGGCCGAGGAGGCGCGGCGTGGCGTGCTTAGGCGGAAAGGAGCGCGTCGCCCGCCAAATCCGGCGACAGCGAGGTGGTGGTGGCGGCGGGGAAAAACTCCTAGGGACCTAGGGAAGGACGAGGAGCAACGAGAGGGAGGGATTACCAAGAGAGAAGGATCGACGCCGTCGAGGTGGACTCGGGCTTCGGCGGCGGCGCGCGGCGATCTCCGGCTCCGGCGACGACTCCAAGCTGGAAAAACGGAGTGAGGGGAGTGAGAAGAGGAGGGTGTCCGAAGGAAATGGGCTAGGGAGCTCCGCCGGTGGAGAAATTGAGGGAGAGGCAGTGAGTGGGTTTGGGAAGAGAGCTGCTTAGCTCTGCTGATCTGCTCGAGGTAAGGGGGGAGGTGAGGTGGCAACGGGAGAGAGAGGGAGGTGGAGGAGAGAGAGTGCCTAGTGGGGCCCACTTGTAAGAGAGAGAGAAAAGGGAGAGAGAAATTGGAGAGGGGAAAAATTAATGGGTAGAGATTAAATAGAAAATTAGTAATTTATTATATTAACTATTTAATTTGCAATTCAAGTTTTTATTTGGATTAAGTGTTTAAAGTTATTGTTTCAAAAATCTAATGTGGAACTCACAAATTTCACCAACTTTTATAATAGGCTTTTTCAGTAAATATTTTGTAATTAATATTTAAAAGCAAATCCTTTTAAATTAGTATTTTAAGAAATGGAATATAGAACATGCACTTTATCCAATAGATTTTTAAAACCATTTAAATCACATGCAATGATACCATGCTTTTGCAAGATTTGAAAATCCTATTTAAAAACTTTTCCTTTTCTTGAGATAACCAAATTATGTGATTTATAATGCTCAAAAGTGATTGTAATATACTTATTTTCAAAAAGGTTTTAAATTTTAGTGAAATTTATTAAAAGGTAATTGCATAATTTACGATGATTTTTAGTTTTTGAAAATGGGGATGTTACACCTATGTTTTACAAACATATTTTACTAGAATTTGACAATTGACATGTATGTTAAATATAAAACATTAATTACCTAGTTGTAGCTAAATTTCCATCAATAAATAATTCTTATAAAATATTCCTTCTGCCATAGGTTATTAAAATTTGTTAAAGTTTTACCACACCCTTGTTTAGGTTTGCTCATGCTTAGGAATGCTCATTGTAGATCACATAATCATTTGCTTGTTATCATTGATTACCAATTTACCATGTGATTTTAAAAGAACAATTGGTGTTGTCATTCATTTGTAAATGGGCTAGTTGATAGTGGGTGCTATCGGAAAATATTTTGCAAAACCTGATTGGGGTGGATGGTTGCAAGGATGGTGCAGCATGCACGAGATTTGGACCAGTGTGGGACCCACCCTGATCCCTAAGGACTGATTCCTTGAGGTAGACAAGCTAAGTACAACAGTGCGACCATATGTGCTTGTATGGGTAGGCCCTGGTTGAGTACTGTTCGGACTCCTAGTTTTGGCATTCCAGACGATGGAGTAGAAAGTTGGTGCTAGTTCTATTGGCGCAAGAGGGGCAAGGAGAATGTCTTAGCGGGAATGTCTTAACTAGGAGGATGTCGAAGAAAGGCTTTGTAGTGATTATTTTTCCTTTGGGTGCATCCTCGGGAAAAACCACCTTGCATGGGTAAAGCGTGCAACCTCTGCAGAGTGTAAAACTATCATGATAGTCATGTCTACGGTCAAGGATGGGCGACGGGGAGCTGTCTCAATAGTACTTCTTATCTTTTGTTTTCAAAATGATGTTTTAAAGGAAAACCACGATTGCAGTCGTGTATTTTAATTTTTCTCCTCACGGTAGGTGATGTGAATGATGAGGGTGTTTGCATGGTGGGTGCCGTGAGTAGCTAGGTTTGGGCAAAACTGGTTGAGGTCGGAATTTCAAAGAAAATGATTCAAATATTTGTTTTCCTCAACACATTTCAAATCATTTTGCAAAATCTTAGGAAAAATTTGCAAAACTGGCTTTATGCAAAATAAACCCTTACCCATCCTTGTTAGCCTTAGTTGTATTTAGTCAGCCTTACATATTGAGTATAAAGTATACTCACCCTCACCTTTCATGCGGGGCTGCTCATTCCAACAAGCAGGTTGTGATAAGCAATGGTATCCCGAAGAGGAGATATATCAAGGTGAAGGTTTCGCTGCCAATGTTCAAGATGAAGATTACCTCGATGCCTAGGATGCTACTACAGCTCGCCTGTGGGATTGATTATTGTATTTTTCCTCTTCCATTTGGAGTTATAGAAGACTATTAAGACTTTTGCTGCATGTTAGACTTCCGCTATGTAAGGCCTGCATGCCTGACTTTTGTACTCTGATTTAGCTCCTTGTAACGCACTCTGATGTAATATTTTTTCGAACTATAATCACAATGATCCAAAAATATGGAATCTATGTGTACTAGCTACTTGATCCAGGGACTAGTACATGTAATGCACATAAGGGACTCGACTCCGTTTTGCGGGTACCGACAGGGATAAAATCTCTCTATATATATTTATAGATGTGTGTGTGTGTGTGAGACATAGAATAATAGCTAAACTATTCAAGTTGTCATATAAAGGTTTAATTTAGAAACTCTTAGCCAAATGCACTAGATGAAAATTATTCGAAATGCATACAAGCTAATGTTTGAATGTTTAAACATTTTACACCATTTAGGCTATTACATAGATTGTTAAATTCTCACGATTAAGACTGGATAAGTACCAATGGGTTATACAATATGCTTATGGACATGTTTGCAGTGGATTTCAAATATGGATTATACTAGAGGAATTATTAGTACTAATGACCATTGCAGGATATATGATCTGACTTGGGATGATATTGAAATTACTGACTAGGAACTGCCCTAGATTGGTGGAAAAATTTAATTAAGGGAGTAGTTAAACATGACCGTCTTTGGATTGTCATCATATATACTAAGAGGAAGATTGAGACTACTTTGTAAAAGGACCGATTAATCTAGAAGTTATTGTGGGATTATTGATTCTTGCTAATGATGAAAGTGAACCGGAACAGTATTGGATTTCATTAGATTGTTTCCAGAAATTTTGGGTAATGTTTAAGGATAACTCAATTTCTTGATTCATATCTTGACATCGAAATCAGATTTTAGAAGCTAGATGATCTGAAGTCTTTATTGGTGGACGTCAGATATCTTGAGAATGAGTCATCATTTATTTGACTAAATGCAATTTGGCAGTAAAGCAAAGATAGGACAAGGAAAATCTTAGCGGACCAAGATTTGGTGTATGGAAAAAATAACAGCTAGGTCGAGACTCTAAATTTTGGCGGTATATTAATTAATAGTAAGAGTCTCCAACTATTATGATTAGACCAAGGATGTAGTTATAAGTTGTGATTAAATTTGGATTTTAAGTGATTTATGAAGTTGTGATCTTGGTAACATTGGTGGATAGAATACTATGTAAGTGCGTGATGAATAAAAATTTGGATCATGGTAAATAATTGAAATGGAGGCATATTAGATGGTATTGTGAGCTTCTTGAATGCTATACCATCTAACCATCCATTGAGCACTAAGGGCATCAGAGGTAGTCCTAACACTAGAGATCAATTATGTTCTCGATCAAAGGGGACAAGGCCACCGCCTAGCCTTACAAAGATAAAGATTTCTCTTTGCCTCTCCTCCCGTGATCGACACCACGAGTCACCATAATTCAAGACTACCAAGTACTCCAAGGATCAAAATTGGTGTGCATATCCAAGAACCTATTGGAACAAAGAGCGGGCGCAACTTCTCTATTTTCTCCATCTCTAGCTCGGTCAAATATCGAGGTCGAGATTTGAGATTTATTGTTAGGGGGTAGGATTTGTAACATCCTAAATTTGAGACTACAAAAAGTTTGTGAAAATATTTCTTTTATATAAGTTCGTGACCTTTTGAAAGCTAAATTTATTTTTCCAAAAGGAGGGTATTAAAATAAATCTTTTGAGGAAATAAGATGCCTTTTGACCCTTTAATGGATCTTATTTGAAACCTTTTATCAAACCCTTGAACTTATTTGGAAGAGTCCAAAAGCGATTCCTTCCACTTTGGAATTTATAAAACTCTCAAATATATCTATCCCTGCGCAGAATCTAGGTGTTTACTTTTAATTAATTCCCTTTTTTGTAACCTATGCCCATCTTCAAGAAAACTTTTGGTTTTCAAACCTATAGTGTGTAAAATCCAAATTATCACCCAAACCTTATGGTTTTAATATTTATATTTAGGACATTGTGCAAAGTTCATATTTTCATATGTATATCCTTTTATATACATATTCAAAAATCAACAATTTTCTGAGCAGGAACCTTTGCAAAAATATTTCTTGCAATATATATATATATAAATATATATAAGTATATAACAATAAATAACACATGTACTTTTGTATATTTCCATAACCTAAATAGTGTCAAAGCTTCATCAATTCAAACTGACATTTAGTCCAAACTTATTTCATATAAAACTTTGAAAATGTTTGAAACTACTTCAAAAGGGTTTAAATACCTTTCTTTGTTGGGCCTAAAGCTCTCTACTCAGGCCCGGGCCCATTGCCTAGCCGAACTCTCCCTCCCCTTGGCCTGACCCAGCATGGAGCACAGCCATGCCCTCTGCTCACTCCCTGCTCCCACTGATCTATCTCTCGCCCTCACCTGCAACCCTCTCTCCCATCCTTCCCTTTATCTACTAGGCCAGACCGTGCCCTCCATCTGACCACGCTGGCAACCGTAGCCTGCTAGGCTCGCCCCGAGGCATCTTCTTCCTACTTAAGCCGCCTCGTGGCTCCATTTATTGCCCTCTTGCCGCACGCTGCAAGGCCTTCTCCTGCTACCACTTTGTCTTGTGACCGAGCCGTCCCATCCTTTGCACTGGCTGCCTACATGTTCCTCTCACTGCCCCGCCCATTTTAAGCCCAGCCTGAGCTCCTTGCACTCCTAATTTCTCTCTTATTCCAAAGCCGAAATCCAGCGAACTCTCGGCATCCTTGAACCGTCTCGAAATTCACCGCCGGCCGGGTTCCACCCCCTTCTCGATTTTTCTCTTTCCGATGAGCCGTCTTTCGATCCCACGCATCTTGAGCTTCCCAAGGCCTTAATTAAGCTTTCCTTGCCATGCCATTGACCCAGGAACCACTGAAGCTCACGGTCGCCGTGTTCCATGTTTCGGCCACCGCCAACCTCCTCGTAGTGTGCCTGCATAGCGTTCCCAGGAAGATTGTATCGGACAAAGGTAGTCAGTTCACCTCTATGTTTTGGCAAAAACTGCATTGTTTGCTAGGCACCAAGTTAAACTTTAGCACCGCCTACCACCCTCAGACAGATGGGCAAACAGAGAAGACCAATCAGATCTTAGAGGACATGCTCGAGCGGTCGTTATCTAACCAAGAAATTGGGATAAGCAGTTAGCTTATGCTGAATTTGCCTACAATAACAGCTATCAATCCGATATCAAGATGGCCCCTTTAAAGCCTGTATCAACTAAAATGCCATACCCCTCTATATTGGCAAGAGGCAGTGAAGAAAAAGTGTTACGACCACTGAACTATTGGTGGGCCTTGAGAAGCAAGTCAAACAAATTCAACAAAGGCTCATGATTGCTCGATCCGAGCAAAAGAGCTATCTCGACAACATTGCGGGGACCTTACCTTTGCTAAAGGTGATTTTGTGTATCTCAAAGTTTCCCTGCTCAAGGGTATCCGCAGATTCAGAGTCAGCGGAAAGTTTGCTCCCAAGTACATTGGCCCTTTCAAGGTACTAGCTAGGAAAGGTGAAGTGGCCTATCAGCTTGAGTTGCTGAGCGGTTGGCGAGAGGTACACAATGTGTTCCATGTCTCATGACTAAGAAGTGCTTGAGGGTACCGAAGAATAGATGCCTATGGAAGCATTGGACTTGGAGCCCGATTTGAGTATAAAGAATACCCAGTCAAGATCCTATATGAAGCAATCCGCAAGACTTGGACTAAGACCATTCGTTTCTGTGAGTTCAGTGGAACAAGCACTCGAAAGCAGAAGCCACCTGGGAAAGAGAACAAGACCATCGTGCTGAGTTCCCAAACCTGTTTGAGTCCTTGGAATCTCGAGGAAGAGATTCTTTTTAAGAGGGGGAGGTTTGAAACACTCCAATTTTTATTAGAAAATAAAACATGGACTGTTCAAATTTTGGAAAATAAAAGAAATGGGCTATTAAAAATGCAAGGCATAAGGAATTTAATTTTCAAAAATGTAAAATGGCAAGAAAAAGTTTGGGTAAAAGATGAACTCTATAATTAGGCATTATTCTAGAATTTATAAAATATTTGCTACCCCCTAGAACCTATTTCTAAATACGATAAATAAAAAGGAAAAGAGAAGAAAAAAGAGAAAAATAGAAAACCTCCCCGACCCACCTCCTTCTCCTCGGCCCGCTCTCCCTCAACCCGCTCCCGCACGCTTCGGCCTGCCCCTGCTTGGCCTGTTCCCCGTGCCTTGGCCTAGCCAAGCCGCGCGAGGGGCAGCCTAACGTGTCGCGCCGACCTTCCCCTTCCCCTGTCCATCTTGATCGCCTCGTCGTGCTGTGCACCACACGCCGGCCACACCGCGCACAAGCCACGGGACACCCTCGTTGGACCGCCGGTCCTTCGCCGAATAAAGCGCAGCCCTCAGCCCCGCCTTGACCGCCACACCAACCGCGCTTGACGTGTCGCTCGCGCACCCCGCCGCCCTGGCCACATCACGACGCACGCGCCGTGCCGTCACTTCAGCCGAACCTCCCCGAGGCAGCTCAGCTAACGCAATGCTGTGCAACTCAACCGCAGTGGCCATCGCATCACCCTTACCCGTCTCGCCTACTCTCTCGCCCGGCCACTCACCAGCCCGGCGCCGCGACATCAATGTCGCGACGTAAATCACCTCTGCTGGTGACCAAGTGCTCGCTGACCACCCTGGCCCTTCGGCCAGCCCTCCCTACCATCGCCCAAGCTCTACCCCTCTTTCCTCAGGCCATATAAGACTCGATTTCTCACCGTTCTTACTCCCTTCTGCCTATTTCCATTTCCGCGCCCCTGCCTAGCTCCGCCCGCTCGCTGATGAGTTTCTTAGCTCGGATTCGAGCTCTATCGCCAATCCTCCTCCTTCTCTACCTCATCCTCACTATGATCGACCCCTCTCGCCTTGCAGCTCACTGGAGCTCTCGCGAAGCGCCGCAGGCCAGAATTGCCCCCTTTTCGATTTCGTCACCACCGGTAAGCCCCGTTTCAATTCCTTGCTTCGAGAGCATCCTGGGGACACCGTACTCACGACCGTATCCCTAATTTGTCCTAGGACCCACCGGAGTTCACTGGCGACGGGAGCTCTGCTCTGACCACTGCCGACCCCCACGACGCCAGCCCGAACCAAGTTACCCTTGTCCTTACTGCCGCCTTAAGTAACCTCATGGTCCCTTCCAGTAGCTTAGGCTCCCTCCGCACGTAGTTAGGGATCCAGAGATCACCCGCGCCACGGTAAGCCGTGACCGCCGCCGTCCTCCCCTGTCGCGACGTCGTTCCCGTCCATCCCCGGTGGCCTTCGACCTCCCTAGGATCGCCATAAGCACTAGTGTCAAGTTCCACGAGCTTGCGGCGAATGGCTCGAGTCACCGATCTTGCCGTCAACCTTCCTCCCCGGCGCGTCGGCACGAGGAAAACGACGCAGCGCTAGGTCATCGATCGATGGCACTAACGGTGGGCTAGGGTGATTAGCCGTTGTCGGCGGTAGCCTAGTGACGCGCCTCTAACACGTGGGACGCGCCATGTTTATCGCGAGGTTAACCCGCGTACGCTTCTCCGTCACGCAGACGGTGGGCACGATGAACCTACCGTTAGTTTAAGTGGAGATATACTCCCGAAATCGTCTCCTCCGTGCACTAGTGCCCCTACGCCGTGGCGCGTCCGCCAGGCTACACGTGCGATTGGGTCAAGCCCATTGATGCGTGAGGATTTCCCCCGCATTTTCTAATTTAGAAAACTAGATAATAGAAATAGATTTATTAAAAATAGCAAATGACTTCCAAAATTCTAGGAAAATTCTATAAAATACTAGGTAGGTTTCTGGATTTAATAAAAATATTAAACTCAACACTTCAGTAGAAATTTTGGCATGTAAAAACCGAATGACCTCCTTTAAGTATATTTAATAAATTGCAAAAATGGAAACCTTTATATTATTTTATCCTCGAGTTTGCAAAATTTATTGTCGAAAAATTTTCTAAAAGTTTTATTTACGGAGTGTTGCTTGTGCGAGGATAGATCCCAAGGAGTTCATGGAGACCCCTTGAAGGCGCTTACTCGCACGAGTTCCACCAAGACAAGTCCTTGATGCATATTGAATGAACCATTGCCTTATTTAAAGGTTTTGTTAGTGATACGAAACTGCATGCTACATATAAAATAAGTAATTAGTCGAGCTTAGCTACCACCGAAAAATAAAATGTTGTTCTATCCGCTTTATAAATTTTGAACCCTAGGGATATCTATAACTACATTGCTTACAAACTTCCTTGCAATAGGATGAAAATGATGTACATTATTATAGGATTTCACCATGATTTCACATGATTGCACCTGTGCGGTTTGGTAAAATACCGCATCGGGGAAGATGCCAAGGATCGGAATGTGTATCTCCTCTCCCCTTAAAATGCTCTGACTAGGGAGGACCCGATTGTCGGTATGGTGCAGATTATGCACGGTTTCGGGTTGGTGCTAGTACCCCTCCCCTAGTCTAAGGACTGCTCTTCCTATGATCCTACGAACTGAGCCTTACAATACAGCCTCAGGTTTTGTTATGGGATGGACCTATCCTATTAAGCTTGATCTCTAGTAGCTACTTGCTGGTGGAGATGTCCTTCGTGGACATCTAGGTCATACGAATACGGAGGATGTATCCGCGTTCATTGGTGCCTTGGACCTCATTTTCTCGGCCTTCTTGTACAACGTGAAGACCAGGGCCGTGGGCCAATCCCCCCACAGGGTGCCCGGGAATGACTCACGGAGCAAGTGTTATTAGGGCTTTTAGCCCAAACAGCTTTGTGGTACACAACGTTGGCACGATACCTCCTGAGAGTAAAGTGTACCCACTCTGCAGAGTTAAAACTATCATAATAACCGTGCTCACGGTTAAGAGCATCTTGAATGGACTAATCATATAGTAGATCCTTCTTTTCAAAACAGGTTTTGGTGTGAGTAAAGATTTTGCAGATAGAATTGCAAACTGGATTGGCAAAGGAAAACTCTTTCAAACAAATTGTTTTACCACAACAGTTTGAAAAACTGCTTTTCTCTCTCCTAGGATAAAAAGTTGGAAAATTAGCTTTTTGCAAATTATCCCAAACCTACCCTTATCTTGAACCCCATTACGCACTTATTTCCCTGACTTGCGGAGTATAATTGTACTCACTCTTGCTATTTCCCCATTTCTCTTTCTAAACTTGATCGAGGCGGTTAGTGGAAGACCCATGATGCGACAACGCCGATCTTGACTACAAGGCGAGATGACTCGAGGACTTCCGGAAGACTCTGACGCTTTATCTTGCCTATCTGCTGAGGAGGAAGAGTAGTTGTTGTTTAGTGGTATCGTGTGCTAGTGTATGTGGACCTGTGTTGTATTCTACTAAACTCTGATTCGCGACTTGCGTGTCGCCATGTTTCTACGGGACTGGGGTTATGCCCCTGCTATGTAATAATTTATTTCAGTTGGTAATGTATCACTCTGTTTGGACTGTGTATACTAGCTGTTGATCCTTAGGACTAATGCGGAATGTAGAGAGGGTTCCGTCTCCTTTGGCCGGTCCCGACATGCACTGCTACTTGTCGATGGTCTATTTACCCCCGTTCTATCGACATGGCTTCCTACTAGTTGATAGTTTGTTTACCCTCTTTTTCACATGCGATCGATTATATCAGCTAAGCATGAGATGGTTTAACATTGAAACCATTGGTTTGGATCGATCTGGTGATAGTTTAGTTATCCATTACCCCTCGAATCTGTTTCTAAGTCTTTGCAGATTCGTCACATTCTGATTTGATCGGCTAGCGAAAGTTGATTACATCCTTTTGCTGATTGCGAGGATCAAATTGGTTGTACGCCTTGGACCTAGCTTCCGGTGCTGACGGGAATCGTATTTCCTAAGCCTGCGTGAGTTGGCGTGAAAAATCCGCTTTTTGCATCAACAGCCATCCACAATTTACCAGCAAAACCGTAGCCCGTGCAACGTCACTCAGCGGTGACAATGTCGTTCTAGAATGGGATAAAACTAACGGTGTCCTTATGGACGAAAAAAATCCTAAGGGCACTGCTTGGTTATAAGGGTTGAGCTAGGCGCATGTGCTCCTTGAGGTCGTGCGTTCGAGCCTAGCCCAACTCCTCTTTTTTGACTATTTGCACCGATCGCCCGATATATGGTGATTGCCCTATAATGGGCGATAGCTAGGCCCATCGAACCGCTACCTTAGGCTATTACCCCTTTAACGGTCACTGGACCGATCGCCTGTGCCAGGGGCGATCGCCCTACCTAGGAGCGACCGGTGTCCATTTTTGTAATTTCATATTTCCTACGAATATTTCTAAAAAAGATTTAAAAAATTAAATTTAAAAAACTCTAAACATGATTGCAGCAAGAGATCCCAGCCTAGCCCACAATCCATGGCCTAGGATAAGAATAGTTATGGGCTAGTGCGTCGTACACTAAGTTACTAGCCTAGCCTAGCCCACAGTCCATGGCCCAGGACCAAGAAAAAGATCTCGTCGTCTTTGACTCCAACACAGAACTGGGGTTCAGCCGCAACGGTAGGAGATGGGATGCCCAGCAATTATGCAAGAGCATTGTCAACTAGCAGTCACCTATCTAAAAAAGTTACAAATCAGCATTTTAACTATAAGGAGTAAAGAGACGGTGGTGAGGAATAATAGCTAGCTCTAGATGAAGAACTATAAGAGCACTTCCCGTTAATGAAATTATATAATGGCATGTTGGCAGTTTTCAACTTTTTTGCCGTGGCATGACGTAAAAAATCCAAATTTGAAAAATAGAGAAGGCTCCCTGCTCACTGAAAAAATTCAGTCAATGGGTATTTGTGAGGAATGTAATTAGGCTAGAAGTAGCGGAGGAGGGGGCTAGGCTAGAAGTAGCTCGTCGGATTATGTGCTGAGGATGGAGAGGAGCTCGTCGGAGAGAGAAGAAGGTGAATTTTGATTGAAAATTTGAAGAGGAGGGAGGGAGGGCGGGGCACAAAAAGTCCGCAATGGCATATTTGCCGGAAAACAGCGGAAGGCTTCCTGCTAATTAAAAAACTCCGTCTACGTGGCATATTTACTGGACTCTGTGTGAGTAGTGAATTGCTAAAATGGATTTTGGTCTCGTGGCGGAGTAGATTTTGTCTAGGCTAAGTGGCGTTTGGTTTGGTCTTAGGTGACATGGAAAGAGTTAAACACCCAGTCTTGATCACTTTTGGCATATATATTATCGTCTTTTATTTGGTAATTGGCTAAGTCATAGGTTTTACTATAGATTGTTGCAACTCTCGCATTTAAGCAAATAAAATCAACCTAGCCTCCACCAAGCGACCTATATCATTATATTGCATTAGGTTGGATGTTGGTTCATGAGCCGGTTTGATTGCACGCTCACCTCGCACCCACTCACTCTCTTAAGTCAAGATGGAGAAGAAGAGAACCCTCGACCGCTATGATGACGAGGAAGCTCATGGGTGGCCGAGGAAGAAGTGTTAAGCGGGACTCGATCGCTTACTGTCGGGTGAATGGCATAGCCCTTGGAAACCCCAAGTCGTTTCTATCTTCATTTCCGCATTTCGAACTCGATTAAAGAGGTCAATTTTGGTATTGTAATATTTGGCCAACTTCGGTCTTACAAAAACTTGAGCCGCTATGTATTTGAACCTTCATGGTTGTATAAAATTAGTATGCATGCGAGATGATTCCAACATTTTGTAACTCGTATAAGCGCTAGCAAAACAGATCCTAGATTAGCCAGAGCGTATGGAGATCCTGGAAAAAGGGTCTCATAATGAGCGACTTGGCATGGAGGGTGGAGTTATCGAACATATGAGATTGATTTGTTCCTACCCTATCTAACTTAGACCAAAAAGTCAAAATAATGTCTAATTGTTGCTGCGTGATGGGTAGGGAGCATGGGAAGTGATAGGACATTAAGCTCACGTGGCATTGATGACTTTAATATCTCACTTTGCATTGATGATAGATTTATAACTAAAATATTGTACTATTAGTGTGATTTTGTTTATATATTTAATAATTCATAGTCACATGAAATTTTGTGATAAAAGTAGACACTTAAATCGCATACCAGTAAGCATAAAATTGTTTGTCCAACTAATGTGCAATTTACTACACTTATACCGTTATTTTTAGTTATAATTTTGTATTTCCATTTTGCTAATGCACTTATTTGTATTTAGTATGGTTTCACTGAAGTCAAACCTTTTGCCTAGCTATAATATTTTTTACCTTTTGTATTTTGTAGGGGTTCAACAAAGTAAAAACCGTTTGTAATTAAGCCATTAATTTTATTTTGTTATGGTTTCACTAAAGTTAATCCTTTTGTCTATGTTATGAATTTTCTTTTTGTATCTTTTGAATTTTGTAGGGGTTCACTAAAGTTAAACGGTTTGTCTATATTATCATAATTTTTTTATAATTTATTTTTGTATTGATGAATGATAACCTCCTCTGTGTAATGCAACCGGAGATTTAATTATGTAAATCATTACATGAATTTACATGGCTTTCGTATTGTTACATAATTACGTTATGCCATTATGCCTTAATAAGTATTTGTGAGGAATGTAATTATATAATGCCATGTGGGTAATTTTGATTTTTTTTTTGCCGTGGCATGGATATAAGAAAACCCAAATTCGAAAAACAGCGGAAGGCTCCCTGCTAATTAGAAATCTCCGTCCATGGGCAGTGCGGACCTGCGGTCACGTCGGTCGGCGTACCATTGTGGCCCAAAAGCCAGGAAGAAAACTCTGATCCGGACCTGACGGATCGAGCCCAAGAAGCATCATCGTTTGTAGCCGCAGACCAAGACGGATTTGGTTTGGCTGGTCCCTCAGGCTCAGCGGTGGAACCTAATAAGTAGCGGAGCTCGAAAGCACAGGGGGGAAAAGAGACTTTCCCCTGGAAGAAGCCAGAGAGCCGAACCCTAGCCGCCGCCTCCTCGTGCAGATCGATCTGGTGGTATGGCGTTGCTCCGTCTGGCCGAAAAGTTGAGGATCCCTGCTGCCGCCGCTGTCCGGAGGGCGTCTGGCTCCCGCATGTCGCGGGAGGAGGCCTCCGACTCTCCCAGGTTTGTTTGTTTGTTTCCCGTCTTCCGCTCGACCGACATGTACCGCATAGTAATTTCTTGTTTATCCATGGGCTATGCTTGGGAGATCCTAGATCTTGCACGCGTGTTTGATATATAGACCTGTAGATCGGTCCATCACCTCGGAAAATCGTCTGCATGATTCCCTTCTCTTAATCATATTTGGTCAGTGTCCCCCGCTCCGGATTCCTGAGTAACCCTCACAAGTGCCAGATGTTTAACGTTGGCCGCGCAAAACTGGAATCCTTGCTGAAATTTTGGCTACTCAATGGGCTGTTTGGTTTGAGGGGCTAACTCGGTCGTAGATGATGTGGGCTCATCTCATGAATTTTTGGTGGGATGGCATGGTTCCTGTTTTCTACGAGATGTTGCATGTGGTGTTGACCCATTTTATTCCTCAAGCCAAACTACTGGTTGGTCAATTCGCCATTTCATTTATCGAACCAAACAGATCATTAATTAGTGAGCCCTTGGCCAAGATTAAGCTCAGCAAATGTGCTGCGCTCGCAAGGCGCAAAATTTGGAAGAAGTGCACAGTAAAGAGTGGGAAGCATATTCTGGCTCATGACTGTTTCAGTTTGTTTGACTTGGGTCTGTTTGGTTGATGTACTACACTTGCCACATTTTGCCACGTCTTAAGTTTAGCAAGAAAAGGTGGCAAAATGTGACATGTGTTGGCTGCCAACCAAACAAACAAGCCCCTTTGTGAATCAGGATGGTTTAGCCTTTATATTTGTCTTATGTAGTATGGACGCCCACAATTTAAAGCTTGAACAAACAGGACCTGCCCTTCCCTAGTTCCCCCACTCACGGAGACCTTACCTAAGAAATATTACTGCTTGTCCCCTTAATGTCATGGACTTATTTGGGCTGATTCTTTTT